>OY728131.1:1667725217-1672725217 GCA_963277665.1 Viscum album
TATAAAACTCAACTTCATTCTCTAGGGGTTATCCAGGTAAATCATCCGGAAAAACACAAATGTATTCATTTAAAATAGGTACATCTTATATTTTAATATTTCATTTTTCTTCCCTAGAAGTTATTTCATCTTCCTCTTGTAAGAACCTGGTTCTTCCATTATAGCCTAGATCATGGCTTTCTATGTTGAATGTGAGAAGAAGGAGGAAAATAGGCTGAGTACATGATGAAAGATTGTTACACAACATGAATAGGGGTTACACACCGTGCAATCATAGTACATGTCATGTAAGTATACCGGTAAGACTCATTTTTGATGTGGAAGAGAAGTTGGATGATGAGTGATATTTTGTATTATACAGCCATGTATATGAAATTACATGGAATATACTTCTATAAAATTATGAAAATGGTAAGTACCCTTTATTTATCATTTCTGGATAGAACCTCACATGTGGTATGTCAAACAACAGTGCCAAGGAGGTATTTTTCTTGCGATTTGTCGTCCGAACATAGATTTGAATGACTTTGGATGCACCAGAACCCTATTAGTATGCTCTCGATTCAACATGATCTTTTCATCATGATATATTCTCTCAAATTATTTAACAAACCTTGAGAGTTTATGATCATTCTTTAGATCTACTCTATTCTAGGTCAAATTAGAGGCCAATTCCGGATGAGGATAGTCGTACTACTATGAGGTAGGTGGTATCATGCCTTTCTCTAATATTAAAGTTGATTATTTGTGTAATAGTGTCTCAAAAGCATTTTGGGTGTCTCCTTGATTCATAATTAACCAATTTTATTTCCTATTTTTGTTTAGGTAATTGGTTAAGTGATTAATTACCTGAATTATGTATTTTACCATGAAATTAGGGTCAAACCATTGGTGTGTTTCTTTTAGATGATCAATTATGGTCATCGGGCCACAAATACCTATGAGGCATGCCTTGTTTCTTATTAATGGGATTTTTAAAAAATATTTTGATTAATAATGAAGTTTACTTGTAGTTAATGGTTATTCAATTGTCTTACGGTATGAGATAGATGACTTTCCCCTTGACCCGTGTTTATGCCTGTGTTTATTTAAGCATGTGTGGAATTTTTTTCTCAAATTGTGAAGATTTCCATGTGAGTTCTGTTATGTTAAGGCCTTGTAATGGTTTATATTTCATAATAGTTTTGTAATGTAAATTTATCCCATGAAATATTATCAAACCTAACCCATGTAATAGTTTAATTTATATGTTTTCTTATTAAATTAATTGTTCCCATATGAGTTGCTTAATTTTCTATCTATGTAGTAGTTTAATTTATAATATTTTCTTATTATGTGAATTTTGAACATATTAGTTTATTGATGATAAAGCCATGGAATATTTTAAATTTACATGTTCTCTTTTTATGATAAATCTTCCCATGTGTGTAATTGTAAGGACAAGACTTATGAGGTTTATCTGGATGTTAGGTTCAATCCATGAGTGAGTTGCGGGTGTAGCGGTTGGGCTCATGGAGGCTATACTTATTTTTCCGAGTGAATCATGGATTGTTGAGGTATGTCACCGATTGATTATATTGTATTTATTATCATGTATTCATTGATACTTGGGGATTGATTATAGGACCTATAGTAACGAGCTTAGTTAACCTGGACTTACACCACACCTAGAGTGGTACTGAAATTCTAGAGAGGCTCATCGGGACATGCTTGTAGGATATTGGTAGGTTTTCACTTAGAGTGATAATAGGTTTTCAAAGAGGTTTGTTAGGATAGTCTTGTAGGCTTTAGATAGGTTTTCACAAGGAGTGATACTTGTATTCCATGTTAAAAACTTCATGGATAAGATTGGGTTATAAATTGAATATTTAAATGAAATGACTTATGAAACACAACCCAAGCCAAAAAACAAGATTGGATTCAGTCTTCCCATATTTTTTTAGATAGCATTGAAGGTATATGTTGTTCATTATTTTACTTAGGGGTGTCTGGGCTTTGGCCAGATCCTAATAATTTTATAATATAATGTAGTTGAATTAATTATTTAACATGAATTAAAAGTGAATGAATACCAGTGCTTGTAGGACAACTTACATTGAGTAATTATTAGATTATTCATTCATTATTGTACACTACTTATTATATACATTCACTCATATACTGGCACTGATCATGGGTGTTTTCCTACTAAGATTTAGTCACACACCCTATTTAGGTAATTTTTTGGGACTAATAGATTATATTATTATAGTTTTCGACATGGTTAAGAATCCCTCTACAATTACTTATGTTTCTGTTAGGATCTAGAGAGAATGGGGCCAATTCGGGGCTTGGGATTATTCAACGTTTCATTCTTCTATTTTGTACATTTGGTACTTGTATTATGTTTTACTATAGTGTGACTTGGTTTGGATTATTCCAAGAACTTGTGACATGCATCATCATCCTTTGAATTCTATGAAATCTGGTTATTTATGTTATTTATGTTCTATTTTTTTACTTATGTTTCATGATATTACTACTTCCACTATTATATTATTGATATTTCTAATGTGTTACACTCTTTCAAGGAGGGAGTAGTTTCCACAATATCACAACTATTCCCTCATTTCTAGTCGACATCCTCTAAAATTTGGAGAAATTATCTTGAGGTAATGTGGCCAATCAGGTACATGGAAATTTTGAGTGGCATCCGGATCTGGGTTGTTAAAAATCCCCAAGAATCTCAATCAGAAAATCTTCTTGGGGTGGATTTTGGTAATAATGAGGTGATTACTTTTCTACTCTAAAGATAAAGGATTCTACATCATTATAAAAAATTGTATCTTCCTTATTCTTGTAATAAATTTTTGCAACATATTTTGATATCCAATCAATAACAAGGATTACATCATAGTCGATCATTGGTATGATAATAAATTCAGTAGATAATGCATGTTTATATTCCATAAGGGGAACATACTAACACATATTTTTTGAAATGAAATATCCCCTAGGTGTGTCGACTAACAACTCCCATGATAAGGCGAATTAGAAATATCTACCTTTTAATGAAAACTGGGATGATATAAAGGAATGTGAGGATCTAGAATCAAAAAAATTATTTGCCTATATTTGATGAGATGATTATAGTACCTACTACAATTTCACTTTGAGTTTCAACCTTAGTAGTTGTGATCACAAAATCATGGACTTGCTTCCTTGTCCTTTTCTTAGAAATGTTTCCTTGATGCTTGGGAAAATAATTTTTCACAATGTAAAATTTCATAACAATTTCATCATTGAACATAGATAGCCACTTTCTTCCCCTTTCAATCATGACTGTGATAGAATTTTTCTGCACACTTTTAACAAACTCACATCCCCTTTAGGAGATTCCCAAGGTTCTTCTTCTCACAATTAATACAGAGTGGAATGACTCCTTTTCCCTTCTTCACATTATTTTTTGTTTATAGAATGTTTAATAGCCTTCTTCCTCTCTTGATTCTATTTAATATCATAAGACAAAGGGAACTCCTTCTATATTGATATAACATTAGACTATATCTTTGTACTATGAGAAATATTGTGAGAATAATGCATGTAAGAGGAATTATTTTAACCCATAAAATAATTGATCAGTCTCAATTCTTGGTTTTTAGTATGTAGTGTGAAAGAGGACTTTCTAACTTTGTTAAGTTAGCATCATACATTACAACATTCTATTCATATTTTTTCAAAGACTCATAAATTGCCTATCCATATCATCTTATTATTCACAAGGAATGTATTTTTCAAGGAAAATTTCATTAAACTCCGTCTATTCCACATTATATACTTCTTGATTATCCTTAATGTTTTGAATTAATAACCACAATTGATCTACATCTCCTGATAGATGATAAAATATGATGAAAATAATTTCCCTTTCATTACACCCTAAAGTATGAAATATTTTCTACATGGAACTTATCCATTACTCATCTACAAATGGATTTATAGTCCCACTGTCAGTTACAAAATTTTATCTCACGAAGCTGTCTAGAATTGATCCTCCATGGTGTTGATCAGGGTGCTCCATATGGGTAAGATTATTTTTCATAACCTGAGTCAGTTGTCCAAGTATGGTTATAATATATTCATCACCATTTATATCACCAAATCCACTATCATTTTTTTTCATAGGAGGAAAATCCCTATATGGATTATGTGTGTTGATTCAATTTCTTTTTATTCCACTATGTTCTATTTCTAAACTATGGAATACACTAGATTATGTTATGAATCATAATTCATAAGTCCCAAGTAGTAAAATACTAAACATAAATTGGAAAATTTATGCATATTCAATCCATAAATATAAACATTTTTTCTTTGAGGACATAGTTAATCTTAAATTATTTATAATTCTTTGTAATGAAATAATGAATTATTCTAAGAATATCCCCTGGGAGTGTGAAACTAGGTGAAAAATAAGGCAAGTTGTCGAATACAAGGTTACCTCGACTCAAGATTGGATCGATTTATCCATGTTATTACACCTAGGTAAATCTATTCCAGAACTGCATCAAATTTTAGTATCCATATTGGGAAGTATTTTATAAGAATACCCACAAAATTTCTACATTACCATAATTATAGGATGTTATTCTATACTTATTGTCAATTTCCATCTTAATGTAATTTCTCCAATTCAAAGTGTTTTATAAATATAGTTTCCATGGTTTGTGATAATATTCCTATGACACCAACTATAATGACTCATATTGAGTTTCAAAGATTTAGTGAATTAATTTATTAGATTGTCATAATCATAATAAAATCAAATCTCAAAGGATCGAACATTTTAGTAGCCTTGAAAATACTAGATAATAATATAAATTTTACATTACATCTTAAAATTAAAAAAAACATATTACCCTATTTTAAAACTCTCAAATCCCCTAGACTATTCCAACTATTCAATCATAGTATAATTATTCACAAGTTGGGGGAGAAAGAATCATAAGAAATGTGTTATCTCAAATGACAAGTAATGATAAACACCATAGCAGAAGCTATCAAAAATAAGTATAAACAATTAACACAAAGTATAAAACTAGAACACATGACTTTTAAACATAATATTCAGCATATAAATGCATGAATGAATCAAATATTTCCATTTAAACAATCACATGAATATTATACTAGTCAAGTAATCACATGAAATATCAATAACTACTCTCATAATGAGGAAATGAATATATAGGACATCATAACCATACAATCATGGCCTCGAGCCAAACCCATTACCATACCATCAAGGAATTATATGAAGACCCTAGTTTGTCTCATTACACTTGTCAATGCATTGAGGGTATATATCTGTCCACACTCATCACTTACTATTTCCAATTAATTTTTCTTATGGAAACTGTGTAACATAAAATAAAAATTCGTATTAAAACTTGCATACGAATTATTAAAAATTTAACCATAAATAAAAAAAGGTATAAACCTATCACATCCACAGCCAAATATTAATAATATCCAACAAAGTATGATTACATAGATGAAAATAATTTAATAAATTCAATAGAAATCAATAAGGGAAATATACCTTTTTTACATTGAAATAATTTAGATGTCAAAAAATTATAAAAGAAAGAATTTATTTTGAAAATAACTGTATACTATTGTAAATATTGCTTCAAAATGTTATGGATTCATAATGGTGGAAAATGGTCTATTTCTTTGTATAATTTAAAAAACATTCATTCCATGATTTTCTAAAAATGTTATAAAGTACCTCGTTGGAAAAATTGACCAAATGATACATTTAAAAACGTTTTTAAAAAATTAAAAAATGCATAAAATGGATTTAATCAATTTTAAATAATATTTTTAATTATATTTTTTGAAACATGAACATGGATGATAAGAATTTCCCAGTACGTACTGATATTTAAGCAATCTTGGATAATAAAGATATTGTGAAATTAACCCTTTCCTTGTAAATTTCTTCAGTCGAGGTTGTGTTAACCTCCTGGATAATGGTTAAATCATTTATTTATATTATAATAAGACAATATAAATATTTATGACATAATATATGAACCAATTATATCATTTTGGTAATAATATTTAAGTATTATCATTATTTTTGTTATAACTGCTTCATTTTCTGATTCAGGTTATTCATTTAATTTCTGTTTTTTTAATTAGATATATTTTATTCAGATACAAAATAACATTTAGATAATAATTTTTATTTTTACTCTTCTTATAAATTTTATAATCTTTTTGGAAAGGTTAATGTGGATACTTAATCTAACCGTATTGTGGAGACGGTAGGCCGTACATATGCTTGACCGATAATATCATTCGATGAATTAGAAAATGGAGTGGGATTGGATGGTATATCAATTATAAAGAATAATTATAAAGTTATATTTATTATTTATATCCACTATACTCATCATTATACCCATCTAAATAATGTAGTGTTGAATAAAAAAATACACCACGGTTTGGAGACGGTAAGTCGTATGTACACAAGTATGGTGATATTGTTATTCGTTTGATGAAAAAATAAGGAATATAGTTGTATCGTGATTACAATAACATCAAAATATATGTATGATATTGGATTTATTATTTTTATTCGAAAACCAAAAAGAAATAGGGAATAGAAGATGAAAATAATTTTGAAAGAGGTGATAAAACAATTACCTCTTTTTTGTTGTCTTCTTTTTGTTTTCACAAAAGGACTCCATTGGATTAATTTATGCCAAATGTGTGGGATCTAAGATGAATTAAGAGACGTTGGGAGGCTAAATGATAATGTTTTTTTAGAACTAAAGGGATTTAGATGAGTGAATCAAAGAAAATGAAGGATGCCCTTTTATAAGAGAGTTCAGTGTCACTTTTGGAAGATAATAAAATATTAAATTACTATAAATTTATTTACGTTATAAAATATATATAATGTGATATATTTAGAGTATAAGATGAGTATGGGTATAAATCATCTCATATATCTATTTTTATCGAGGCTTATAGAACACAATTAACCTTATAATTTGGGTTTGACCATTACATAAATAGTTTAACTCTTATCATGTCGTCTTGTGTTTTTAAACAATATCGTTAATATTTGTACTATAAAATGCCAAAATAACCCCATTGGATCATTTATGAAATATTTAAAATAATAATAGTTTTTTTCCAAACTGTAGATTTTTATTAATTTTATAACAATTAATTATATTATATTTATTTTAAAGTATCATTTATGTCAATTTTGATACTATTCAAAATTTTAAATTTAAAAAATATCAAAACCACATAATAAATTCGAACCAATACATATAATATTTCAATATAATATCAATGTTATCTATAAAATTATATTATTTCATTAATTAATTCAAATTATATTTATTTTAAAATTTTTATTAACGTTTAATTGATTCTTTCTTTAATAATTTAATTATTACATCATTATTGTGCCACTAATTAATTAATTTATTTACTTCCTAAAATTATTAATAAATTACCATTATGTTGATAATAATATTTTATTTCAAAATACTATTTATAATCGATCATATCACTTATAAATCCTTATATTGAAAATGGTATAGTTAATAATATTTTAATATTTCATTTTCAACTATTTTTAAATAAAATATATTAAATGAAATAATGTAAAAAAAGTGGATTAAAAAGGATCATATTTTCATCCTAAGGATTATTTTGGTCTAAAAACACATATCCAATGAAATTATAAAAAGTGTTAAGGTAATATAATATTAATATAATATTATATTTACCTTTAATTATCTTATTTACCTTTAACCATGGTAAATAAAATTCAAAACGTATTATTCATCAAAAATTATTTTTATCAGATTAGACCAAATTTTTTATATTTTTTATAACCATGTATGTTCGTTTTTTGAATTTCAAATCACAGAAGCGGTAAAATTATGTTTACTGTTAATACACATATGTGTTTAGAATGTGGGTAAAAGAGACGTTCAAAATTGCAATAAACGTTTTTATGACTACTTATATTATAATATTGATTTCAATGAACTACATTGTAATAATATATTTATAACATATATAATATAAAATTAATATAAATTTAATGTGAAATATTTATTTAAATGAAAAATTCTGGTTTTTAAAAATAATGGAGTATTTTTCACTATTCCTAAAAATTGAAACTTTTCAAAAACTTACAAAAATTTAACCTAAACTAATATTGATATTATGATTTTAAAAATTAAGTAAATTTTAAAAAATAAACATTATAAACTTTATAATTTGGTTAATTCAATCCATGAATGCTTTTTAAATGGCTTGTTTCACTACAACACAAATAGTGTTTAGAGGTGGTTTTGTGGCGGCGGTTCACAAAACCGCCGCTAAATTTTTTCTGAAAAAGGTTTCGCGGTGGTTTTTAATAAACCACCGCCAGACCTATATTTTTTTTTAAAAAATTCCTGAGCCTTCCCTACCCTGACCCCCATTTCCCCAACCCTCCCGACCCCGTTCTCCCTTCTTCCCACAACCCCCCCCCCCCCCCGGAGACCCCGCGATGACTCCGGTGAATGCGCGACCTCCGTCTCCAGCGACCCCGCGACCAACGCCTATGGAGGAGCCCATGACCGGTGACTGGTGACCCTGGCAACCTGTGACCCCCCTTCTCTCGGTGACCCTTATCACTGCGATCGTGACCCGAAAGTGAATTTTCCAACATTTTTCATCTTTTTTACAAGATTTTGTGCAATATAGGTTTATTATTTGATTATAATGTTTGTTAATTTAAGTTTTAGCATGTTAATTTGAATAAAATTATTAATTTGATACCTAATTCATGTTTAATTGAAATTGTTATTCCATGTGTTAAAGGAATTGGATAAAGGAGATGAATCTAGAAATATTTATATATTCTTTGTTTATGGTATTTCAAAACATTTCTCCTATATGATTTATTTGATGAGTAAAGGAATTCTATTAAATTGGAATGATGAATTACATAATACTTGTAAAGAGTTTTCAGTTCATCTTATAACAACACCCCTCCTTACATTGACAAAGTCAGAACTATCATATATCGTCTATTGAGATTCATTAGGATTTGGGTTGGGATGTATTATTATATAAGGAGATTATTTTATTTCTTATGGATCATGTCGATAATGATGACCAGATAAAATTTAGCCGATTCAAGACTTTGAATTTGATACTGAGGATCATTCCTTGAATACATGTCATCATTATATTTTCTGTGAGAAATTAACAGTGTTCAAAAATCATAAGTATATGAAACACATTTTATCATAAATAAATTTTAATCAAAGGTAATGAATATTAATGTAGTATATATAGATGTTTGAATTTGAATTGATTTATATACAGTGGGTATAGATAATTTTTTAATAGATTAATTGATTTTGAATTTATATAATTAGTTGGATAAATAAGCTTTAGGCTATTGAAATATGATATTTCATATAGTTGATATTTATTTGGATTGAGTTTAAAAAGGAAATTCTACTATTTTATATCATGTTTATCTCGCTACTGATTTGAATGATATGTTTTTTGATGCTCAGACCACTAAACCTAAAATTATTGAATAGTTGGCTAAAATTAAATCATGAGGAGAACATTGAGGGAAGGTGGTTATATAAGAAATATTAATTGTAGTTTATATATCAAATATTTGTTCTTATAGATTATTAGGAATAGATTTTTCATAGCTACAATTATTTTAGATGGTTTGTTCATCTTGGATTCTAGAAGGTGTATAAAGGGTTTAAAACTGAATATTGGTGGGATAGTGAAATGTGGAATTTTCAAGGGTTTGTATCATGATTCCAACCATGTTAATAATTCATGGAAACAAGCCAACTTACAGTGGGTACATTCATCTCCTTACTATTTCTGAGTTGGACATGGGATCATATAACTATGGATGGTATCATTAGTCTACAAAGAATAAAATGAAAACAAAATTACATATGGGTGAATATGGATTGTCTCCAAATGGTGTCCCACCACAACCATATTTTTATATATATTACAGTGGTAGATTTTTACAAATTAAATATTTTAGAAATTAATTTACCCCCATCAATTATGTTTAACCAGGTTCCTAGGATTATATATCAGTTTTGGTATGCATTAATGTAATCTCTATGTGCATAGTATTCAATAGAATATATTAATCATCATAAATTGTATGTACAATCGAAATGGTTTATACAACCATTATAGGAAATGATAAAATATTTTGTGATTTATTTTAGAGGCTCATGTAAAGATATTTTACTACTACTTGTGTCTTTATACAATAAATGCTTTTGATACAATGATGAATATGGATATAATAAAACTATTTAATGGATTTACTTCATGTTTAAGTCATTTTTTTGAGAAATTTTTTGATAAATTTATTATTATAACTATTAGAGTTTTAGAGACAATGACAAATATTCATATTATCAAAATGAGGTTGTTGATGGCTCAATGTCATCTAAAATCATATATAGATCATCCATGATTACCATTATCATTTGAGGTGGCTAATGAAATTATATTAATAATATCTCCATTATTTGGAAAACAACATTTTGATTACTATTAAATGTTTCTCCCTAATATATTATCAATTTTTAGATAATTGAACTATTGACTATTGTGAATTATTAGTTGTCTTCACCACCACAAATCAATTTTCTACACAATTTGTTTCATGGATCTCAATTGATGATATTAAATCATGATCTATAAAATACAATTAAAAGGGAAATCATCCAAGAATAAAATATTATATTATACTTTCTACTCAATTTGTCTTCATATTTTACGATGAAACCATACTTCGATGAATAATAAAATAGAGGTGTTTTTTTTAGACACTCAAAATTTTTTCTTAGTGTACTTCCTAATCACCAATCGTCCAATTTCTTATGGAACCTATGGTAACATGCTTACATCAATGTTTTTCCTATCGAGTTATAAATGTTGTAATGAATGTATGGAGTTCGGTTAAATCATTGAACCATGGGATGTATTTAAGGTGTCAGGTCATCTACGGAGTTGAGTGACCTATGAATTAAATAATCAACTATGTATCAAAGTATTGGAGGACTTAAAAAATAATAAGGTGTTTTGGCATGCTGGTCAGTTTGGTTTTGGACCTCTTTATGATTGTTATGACGTAATGAGTGTGCTTGAGGGGAGAATCAAACATATGTTTGATGTGAATATGATATAGATAACTTATTAGTGGCCGATATATCACTAATTTTGATAACTATGACACTATATAAGAGGGGATAATCTTTTCATTTTTGTTAAACATGTGTCATTCCTGGTAGAATGAAAACAACCTAAGATGTCAATTGAAAAATGGAAATTTTTTTCTAGAATTTCTTTTGAGATCTCATGTCTTAAATCTCTTCAGTTATTGCTTGGAAATACGACTTTGATATGGTTGGTTGTGTGTGAAACCATTGAGAAACATCATTACTCTTGGAGGACATATAAGGTCAAGCGTAAACAATCACATAATGTCTCAAGTTTAAAATTCATTATGATCGGTTTCGATCACCCGTCAATGGGGTGTTGTTTGAGGCAACATAAATGTGTGATCGACCGTGTTATGATATGTTTGTAAACCGATATTCTTATTGCTCCTCAATGAGGTGTTGACGATGTCTCCTATGGACCAGACTTGTTCGGTTGGTCTGAAGTGGTAAATGTGATCAATGAATCAACTTTATTATATTATGCATACTTTATGATCAATGGGTCATCTTTATTATATTATGTTTCTGTAATCTTACACTATCATATATTTTGTGTAGGCACATTGTGATATACATCTATAAAAGCTGGATCACATTACCAAGGAATACACCTCAGTATGTTAAGGGTTTGAATGATTTTTTAGATTTTAAAATTTCTAATAGATACGTTGACGGGAGAATAAAATGTCCATGTCCTAAATGTAAATTTAGAACATGGTTGAAGAGAGATGAGGTTTATGAACATTTAATACTGAAGAAATTCCCTGCTCAATATTTGTGTTGGATTTGGCATGGATAATCGAACGTTACAGAAATATTGAGCACTGATGTTAATCTGCATAATGAGGTCCCAAGTTCGTCAATGATGGAAAATGAAATGCAAAACCTAATAAATGATGCATTCGGCACTACAAGACACCACTATCAGCATCAAAACATATCAGAACAACCAGAAGAGAGTGATACAAATTGCAATGTGACAAGTGATGTTTTTGAGATTGTAACATAGGCAGATCAAGATTGTCACATATCATTGGATCCTCCTCTTGATTCTGTGGAGCCAAATGTAAGAGAAAACTTCACTGAGGAAAATGTGTTTCATGATTTAGTTGATGATGGAAATCAAGATTTGTATAGTGGGTGTTTGAAATATTCAAAGCTTTCATTTCCTGCTGAAGTTGTACCATATCAAATGTCTATGTGGAATTACAAATAAGGCAATGTCCATGATATTGGAATTGATTCGTGATGCATTTCCTGAAGCAAAAATATCAGAATCATTTTATGATATAAAAAAAGTTTTTAACAAGCTTGGTCTGAATTATACAAAAATACATGCCTGTCCCAATGATTGTATGCTTTATTGGGAGAGAATTCAAGTAGATAGAATTGCAAAAAATGTTCTTCTTTTAGATGTCAGGAAAAGGGTGATGTTGGAAGTCTGAATAAACATAATTTCATGGAGAATAAGAAAAGGAGCACACCTGCAAAGGTTTTGCATTACTTTCCTTTGAAGCCTCGATTGCAAAGATTATTCATGTCATTGAAAACCACCGAACACATGAAGTGGCATTCTGTAGATAATAAAAATGATGGGTTAATGAGACATCCACGATATTCCCAATCATGGAAGACATTTGATTCATTATATCTTGATTTCTCAGCTGATCCTAGGAATGTTCGATTGGGATTGGCTGTCAATAGATTCAACCCATTTGGGACTTTGAGTACCAATTATAGCATTTGGCTAGCTGTTTTGATCCCTTATAATCTGCCTCTGTGGATGTGTATGCAATAAACATATTTTATTCTTTCAATTATTATTCCTGGAAAAAAAATTCCTAGAAATGATATTGATGTATACTTGCAGCCTTTGATTGATGAATTGCAGGAGTTATGGAGCAACGGTGTTGAGACATTTGATGCTTATTCTAAAAAAATGTTCAAAATGCATGCTGCTTTAATGTGGACCATTAGTGACTTCCCTGGGCTTGGGAATTTATCTGGTTGGAACACTTACACGGGTTTGGCTTGTCCCATTTGTAACTTTGATTTTGAGCCCAAACGGATACCTCACAGTAGAAAATGGTGCTTCTTGTGTCATCGAAGATTTCTCGATGCATCTCATAGATTTTGGCTGAACAGATAAAAATTTAACGGTTCCATTGATCGTAGACCACCTCCAAAGTTGTTAAATGGTTTTGAAATATTTACACTGCTTGAAAATGTTGAAACAGAATTTGAGAAGGTTCATCATTTTAATGATAGCGGAAAACGGGTCCGAAGTGCATCGTCAAGTGAAACTGGAACACAACAATGGAACAAAAAAAGTATATTCTTCAAACTTCTGTATTGGGAATTTAATTTGTTGTGGCATAATCTTGATGTGATGCATATTGAGAAGAATGTCTGTGACAATTTGATTTTCACATTGCTTAATGAGCATGGAAAGTCGAAGGATCATCTTAATTCTCGTAAAGACTTACAAGCAATGAACATAAAACGCGATCTCTGGCCAGATGAGAATGGAAAGTATCCTCTGGCAATTTTTGTAATGAAAAATAGGAATAAAGATAAATTCCTTCGAATGTTAAATAATGTTAAGGTATCTAATGGGTATTCAAGTAACATCTCGAGGTTTGTTGACTTGAATAATCGTAAGTTACATGGATTGAAAAGCTACAATTCACATATTTTGTTACAACAGTTACTACCATTGGCATTGCGTACATTATTACGTGAAAAAATTATTGTTGTTGTACTCTAGTTCTGCACATTTTCAGAAAACTATGTGAGAAATCTCTACATCCATTTCACATTGACAACCTTTAGGAGAGGTTTTAATTGACCCTTTGCGCAATGGAGATGATCTTTCCTCCATCATTTTTTACTGTAATGATGCATTTAACTGTGAATTTGGTTGAGGAAGCTAAATTAGGAGGCCCCGTTCATTATCGATGGATGTATCCAATTGAGAGGTACTTTATTTATATGTTTTCTAGTTAATTAAACAATTTTTGGTACTTAATTAAATGAATAATTATGTTTATTTTATTTCACATATATCTTGGGCATTTGAAATCATATGTGAGAAATAAAGCTAAACCAGAAGGCTCAATTTCTGAAGGCTATGTGGATGAGGAGTTTATTACCTTTTGTTCTCGATACTTGGATGATATTGAGACAAGATTTAATTGAGTTAGACATGTTGACGACACCTCAACTCAATCTCAAATATGTCAGAAATCCAAAATATTTCCTGCTATTGACCGATAAGTGGGGAGGACCTCAAATGTGACACTGAGTGAATTGGAATTATTACAGGCACATAGATATGTGGTGTAGAATAGTGAAATTGTAGATCCATTTATTGAAGAGTTGAGGATACAAACAAAGAGACGAATGAGAGGCCGAACACAAAATGATAAAGATATAACAAAAGATGTTAATAAAGATCTTGTAGAATGGTTTGCACGACGTGTAAGTTCATAAATATTGCAATAAATACGAATATTAGTTTGACACATACATGTTGTAAATCTAATAAAGTATATTTCTTTTTTCAGATCATGAATACTGATACTCGAGCAAAGGTGTCAGAATATTTGAAGTTTCTTGCTAGAGGTCCTCTAAAAGAAGTTAGAAATTTAGATGCTTATAATGTGAATGGATTTAGATTTCGTACAGTCGAGCGAGAAGTGGGTTTGAGAACATAGAATAGTGGTATATTTACATTTGGTGAAGTGGAATACTATGGAAATCTACATGATATTATTGAATTAAACTACCACAGGAATTTTTCGGTTGTTTTATTCAAATGAAAATGGGTCGATATTATCAGAGGTGTTAAAAGAGATTCCTTGAAATTTACTTATGTGAACTTCTCTCACTTGATGGATGTTGGTGATCGTGAACTGCATGATCCATATATCTTAGAATCACAAGAAAAAATGGTATATTATGTCAATGATGTTGCCCATGAAGGGTGGAGTGTAGTTGCTCACATAATACAAATAGATTTTAATGATATGGGTGATGAAGTGGAAAATTTGACCTCTGAAATTGAATTTAATCAGCAACAGGAAGCAGAATAATTTGTCCATAATGATATTGAAAATATTATTCTAGCAAGGATGAATGAAGTGGATGAAGTAATGGAGAAGGAAATCGACATGATTGAAGGGGAAAATGATTGTATGTACAATTATTTATTTATTCAGCAACCACTTGTTTCATTTTTGCAGTCATTCATTACCATTTTTATATATATTTTGTCTGTTAGTACTCCATATATTATCATTTTTAATTTTTTTATGCATAATTTTTTTGAAATATATATTTTGAACTTAATTTTATTTGATTAAATGACAGGAATGCCAAGGAAGAAGCGGTAAATTATTTCATCCAGTTCTGCGACAGATGACGATCCATCTGGCTCCCTCCCCACGACATCTGAGGCACCAGATGCCGACACCCCTTCACCATCCCCCCTGCCCCATCTCTCAAACCATCTGTGGATTTCCCAATAGAGGCTGAGTCGTCGACTCCCCCTTCAGAAGCCTCAGCAGTGGGGCAGAGACGCACCCCTTCCAGTTCATCCCAGACATACTGGAGTGTCACTGTCATAGGTACAAATTTTAATTAAATAAATTTATTGCATTTTGTTTATACTAATTGTTTGCTCATTGAAGATGAAAAAAATGAAACTGTGGAGAAAAACATAAAAATTTCAGATGTTTGGAATCTGAATGGCGAGAAGATTGTTGTGCCATTTGATTCTTACGGGGTCCCTACGGATGATGCCATGGGGTTACTTGGCCATATTCTAGGCCAGCTGGCAGCAGAGCCCATTTCCCTTCCCATTTTATATGACGATTGGAGACATATGCCTCCAAGATGGAAAAATTAAGTGTTTGATTCTCAAATCAAGGTAAATTTATTACACTATGGTTTAATTAAATGTCATTTTACAAATATGTTCAAAATGAATTTCTGTATACAGATTTTCTTCCACTTTACTGTTACTGATGTGATAACACGGAAGTGGATGTTGAAAAATATAGGTAAGAAGTCGAAATATTTTAAATGGAGATTGTGGTGTGATGTCAACGATGCTTCATTGACCGTGCTGCAAATGTATGAGAAGCTACCCAGTGCGGTACCGAAAGAGTAGTGGAAATTGTTTGTTCACAGGCATCGGGATCAGAAGTGGATGGTATTGAAAAATATATATTATTATATTATCCTCATTTTACATTTATACATGTATATGAAAAGGACATGACATTCAATACATCAGTATTAAATTTCATTTTATTTATTTCAGGATCTCTCAAGATAGAATGCGTCAAATCGAGTGAAGCAAGTCATCCCGCACATTGCGGGATCAAAAAGTTTTTCTAAAAGTCGAACGAAATTGGTAATATTTTAATTAGTTTAAATATTTATAAGAAAATATTATCTGTTTAATATATTTAATTGTTGATTTATCTTTGATTAATGCAGTCACAGAGTTTAGGCCATGAAGCATCCAGAATTGAACTGTGGTTGGATGTTCACAAGAAATCAGATGGATGTTTTATTAATTAACCTGCTAAAGAGGTTAAGGTATGAAGTCAATTTTTTATCATAATAACTTATTATCAATTTTTACTATGTTAATATATATTGATATTTTATTTATAGGTCAAAATTAAAGAACAATGGGATGCCAATCCTACGCTTTCCTACTCTGTCTCCCAGGATGACCTGGTTGCTAAAATCCTTGGGAAGGAGCATCCTAGGAGAGTGTGAGGGATGGGTTTGGGGCCTATGCCATATGAGGTTTTTAGCAGGCCATTGGGTATAGCTGCTGCATCTACTCCTAACTTTAGTCAGCACATACCCGGAGATGCTATGAAAGATATTGTTTCTTTACAAAACACAGTTCACCAGTAGGGGGATCAAATATCTGCATTGCAGAAAGAGTTGACTGAAATACGTCAGCAGATGAGCCTATATGCCCCTGGTGGGAGTGCATTGATTGGTGGTATGATGGTAAATCATAGAAAATTAAAATCATTTAGTTTTCTAACTTTCATTGGTTTTAAGTTTGAATATAAATATGCAACCATATTTAATTTTCAATATAATGTTCTTACAGGTGACAACACAAAGTGGAAATGAAGGTGGAGAGGGTGACGATGCATCATCGGACCCTGAGTAGCTGTATTGTTGATGTGTTGAACAAAAATGGAAACAATTGGTTTGTATATGTAACATTTGTGGCACATAGTTTCCACCACACATTTTCATGTCCTAAAATTTCCTTGATTTCTCATGTTTCTTTTTATGCATTTTATTTATTTCTGATGTTTATTTTTATGTCCTCATTTATCGAGTGTGGTATACATCATTCCATTTAGGTCTGTGTTTGAATTGGTAGTTGAGATTTTGGATGACTAGGAGTTAAACCCATTATTGATGTATTGAAAAAATTGGGCCATTTCATAGTGATCAAGGGGATAGTGTTGTGGACACTTTGGTGAGGCCCATTGTTGATGTGTTGAACAAATTGGGTCATTTATTGTTAAATATGAAATTATAAATAGTAATGAAAGAGTTCATGCTGTATAGAGTTAGATTTCAAATTCAAGTGGTGTAAAAGCCTTATATAAAGTATTCAATGCTATCAATAAAAATATGGTGATAAAAAGTTACATTAGAACATATAATGTTGTATCCAATTGAGGATATGGAAGAAGATATCTTGATGGATACCAATGGAGTTATTAACTTAAGTTATTATTTATTATATTAAGTTCTAGATCAATAGGTTTAAAGGATTTATTTATAACTAAATTCCAACTTGTAAATTCACTCGCTGAAAATCTATAATAAAATGAAGCTATATGTGAAAGAGGTTTTGTGATTAAAAAAATTAGATTTTTATAAGACAAGTGATATCAATCATGGAGATATAACGAGGAGTAAAGGATGTGGTTAAACTAATGTTAAACAAAGATAAACGTTTAGTGATAAAATGAAAACTTAGTAGTTGAATACAACCCTCAAGTGGTGAATAGAGTCGAGAGGTTTGGAGGATAATTTACATGCAGTTGTAAGAGATCAAAGGTTCTAAAATAAAATCAACAAGAGGATGAAGTTTTATGTAGAGTTCCTTCATAGAGTGGTACTTTCTTGATATGACATGGTGTTCAAAGGATTAATTTAGAGTTATTCCAGTTGGTTATTTATGGTGTGTCTTCCTCTATAATGACACAAGGACCTAGAGGTCAATTTATAATGTTTCTTCCTTGGGTGACATTATGCTGTAGTTCTTTTTTTATATTGCGACCTTTCACAATGATATTGATTTAAATATTTTTAACCATTTATCAGAGGGGTTGTACAGTGGATTGGATTTGGTTTTTATGGGAAATTACTATGGTTTAGGTTAATTAAGGCTCCCCTCATGTGTTTTAGGTCACCATATTATTTTTATCCTTCATTACACAATAGGCATCATATATTTGGTTGAGGTAGAATATTTCTAAACTTATCTTCTCTCTTTAGGAATAAATTGTTTTACTGGCCTACTAAGAACTTTTCCAAGGGTCCTATATTATTATTTTTATATGTTTCTGGTTATGACTACTTCATTACTCATTGTTATGAGGAATGGGAACATGGGGGAACACTCTTTAAAGAAGAACAAACTAAATAAATATAGTAAACTAGTTAAGAGTAAATTAGAAGGGAAAAGTGATTGTCTTGTACTTTATGGATTTTCATGATATTACTATGAATTGAATCTTATTGATTGATAATTGATGATATGGACTACTTCTTGTTTTTATCATTTAAGAAACTCTCGACCATTATAATAAGATAATTTTTTAAAGATGGTAGGAAAAAGATTTTTTTTGGAAACTAGAATATAATAATTTATATTACATACCAATGAATTTCATATTTGTGTATCAGTGTATAGGTATGAGACTATACATGTTTGAGTATATATAAATGGAAATCCATGGTGGAACTTTCCCAATTGAAATGGATTACGTACCCTAGATTTGACAGTCATCTCATGTTTGGTTTACTACCATTGTGTGTGTGTTTTAGCTAAGCTGATCAAATTGTTTTTTATTACACTTTTAGCGGAACAGTTACAGGTTGTTTGTTGGGGTGTCCTAATGAGATTATTTATCACTCCTACATGTACACCACGGTGTATTTTTAGCCCTTATTTTTTCTTTTCTTGTTGATCATACGTATCATAGAGGATATGGATGAGGCATAGTGTTGCATGATCGAGCAGAGCTACATGAGTGTTTCTACTAATCGGGCTAGTGTAGTTTGAAAATGTATGGAGATCAGGTATGTTGTCTAGAATAGAGTTTGTAGTGGATCTATGTACTTTTACATTGATTTTATTGCGTACTGTTTTATTTTTATGGTCATCCTAGTGGGTCACCAGTGTTGTATCGTGTTGTGTAGTTGTTCAAGATTTTACATCAATGTATTATTGAAGATTTTTATTTTTTAGTTGTGTACATCTTCTGCATTCATTTAATTTACCTTTTTCATGATAATTATATATTTTCTATTGTTTATTAATTTTATATGAGGTCGTAGTTCTCCAAATATCACCACTTGGGTCCTCGCTACTAGTTGGTGGCATCTGGCGTACGGGGAGGTGTGCTTGATGCCTAGTAACCCATCGGCTCGGAGCATCAGTTTAGTGGAATACAGTTTGGGATGTTACAATGTTGTATCAATGGAGTTTTATCTTCCTAGTATTTACTATTTAGGATATTGTATACATGAGTATGAGGAATGTGTTGGAACATTTGATGGATATCTGACTGCTGTGTTAAGAATAATTTCTGTAATATTAAGTCTTATTTTCCAGGGTTTCAGATTTTTATTCTATTTTTAAATATTAAAGTTCTATATTATTTCTCATTGAGAGAAAAACATATTTTTTGGATGTTGTGATTTATTCAGGATATTCAGCTCTTGGTCATTGGTGGGAGGCCAGGGATGGTTTTTGACTCTTGGGATGGGAATAAAGAGGGCTCTCATGCATCATATTTGGCATGTAGGATTCACATCATATATATTTTCTAGTGTGTGATTTTACTCACAAAGGAGTCCATTGAGCCTTCATAAACTGATAATTAACTTTCATGGAAGGTTATGTGGGTCTATGTTGAAACATTTTTTTCGTGAGGCTGATGACTTTGTCCTCCTACACAGGAGGTGTAGTGACCTGGTTGGTCGATATGATATGTGATTCCTTTCTATTGATCCCCATGTTGGGTGTTTTTCTCAGTTTTTTCTCAGTTGGTTTATATTTCTGGTATTATTTTTTTTTCAGGGCAGTGGTGCAGAAGAAGCAATGAATTATTATTTTTTATTCTGGGAAACTTTTCACGGTGGTTTTAACCGCCGTGAAATGTATATTGTCGGTGGTTTAAACCGCCACTAAACGATGTAAACCGCCGCTAAACGTAAAATAAAATTTACGTTTAGTGGCGGTTATAACCGCTGCTTAATAGGATAATCGTCGCGGCCTCATTCCGCGGCGGTTCTCGTGACTTTAGCGGCGGTTTTACGGCCACTGGAATTTGAGTTTATTTGCGGCGGTTATAACCACCGCAAATAAAGTGATATCCAGGGCTCGTAAAACTTCCGCTAAATTTAGGAAAACCATCACGAAATGAGGCAGCTACGACGCTTTTCTGAAACTGCCGCTAAATGCAAATAACCGCCGCTAATAGATTAACGATGCCCTATTAGGTGGCGGTTTCTGTAAAACGCCGCCAAACAATGTAGCGGCGGTTTAAACCGCCGCTACAGGAAAAAAACTGCCGCTAAATGGAGATTCTGCTGTAGTGTTTGAATGGTCATGGTGCGCATGAACTCGATGTTTCCTGAAATAAATTTTATTGGATTGTTTAAAATGAAGAGTATTATGGAATCTTGTGGCGATACAAAAAACATTTATAATATATATATTTTATAGTAACAATTATGTTTTTTCGATATTAAGGGTTACATAAATTCTAATTGGCACTGATGGAAGAAGTGATGTCCTTGAACAGTAGAATCATACCATATGATTCCCATTTATAGAAACCTTGGGGGGTGATGGAATAACTAGACCTTTCAATTGATGAATACCAAATTGACATTTAAAAACTAAACTATGAGAGAATCCATTTAAAGATGAAATTATTTCATGTCAAGATTGAACCACAAAACATGTTCATCAAACCAACCAATGAAAGTGTCACCATCACACACCTTAATCTTATATAATACACTGTATTCATAAGAGTTTATATATCTAGACCCAAAATAAATGATTTTTTATATTTTTTTAATTAAATTATGAATATATTTTTCATATTTATTATTACATAATAAATGATTAATTAATTAGTTTGATAAAAATTAGATTTTGATACAATGAAACAAAAAAAATGATTTTTTGGGAAAAATATAGATTTAATCAAGATCTAATTTTTGATGAATTCCATAATTTTTACAAAAAAAAATTATATTAATAAAATATTCATAAATATTTATTTTCATTTAGATAGAAATATTATTTTAATTTTTTGAATCCAATTGAAAATTATATATGGAATATAAACTGTATCATTATAAAAACATATATTTTCAAAAAACATCATATTTTTATCTAAATCTATAAATTTTACTTCAGTATATATTTATTTTGATAAAATTTATGTTATTTTTTAATCAGAACATTTAAATTTTACAACATATTTTTTCATAATTTTATTAGACAATCGCGATTTTATTTAAAATTTATATATGGTGTAAATATATGCTATGAATTATTGCTTCTTTAAATCGAATATGTGAAGTAATAAATACTATAAATAGTATCAATGAAAAATTTTATGGTTCCTCTTTAATATAACGTATTTAGTTTATTTTATTAATTTTATAAATCATTAATGTATACTCCATATCTAATATTATATTTGACGAGTTTAAATAATTTTTTATAAAAGTTAGTCACATCCACATCAATAAGGTTAATATTTTAATGATATTAGTTCATAAAAATATAATTTTATGAATCCGACTTCTCTTTTGAATAAAATATTATAAAAACACATTAAATGGTTTTTTATGGATAAATTTTATCATGTATAATCAAAAGGATATATTTAGAAATTTACAAATAATTCCACTCTCTAATGTAATAAAGAAACACTCAATGTTCCAATATGATTCACTAAAAACCATTAGACCACTACATTACTCTACCATTACCTAGATATAGATATACCATGTCTTCATAATTATCTTATAAAACCCCTCCTAAACATTTAGAAACACCCTCTCAAGGTAATAAATCCTTGATATTCTTATTACATCCGAGTTCTCTCTTAGTACTAAGACTTTTGATTTCAAATTGTTAATTTTTTAAGGTGTATTTATATAACAACTAGGATATTTATAAAATATTTTTTTTTCTATTAGGGAATCAAATATTTAAATTTATTATAAAATTATCATTAATTAACTTATATTTATTGAAATGAAGAAAATTTTACTAAGGGAATATTAAATTGTCCTTTGAAATAGTAACTTGACCATTGGGAATAGTAATCTAGCCAATAGAATAGTAACATAACCTATGAGAGTATACTTATTATTTTTAAATCTTTTTAGTGTAATCCTGATATATTTATATCATGTAATAAGTTAATAAATGTTTTAGTAATGATAAATTCTGTGTTAGTATTTTTGTAAGTCATCAAAATTTAATTTCAAATTTAGATTTAATTTCATTATTTAAAATATAATTTATTTTTATTAAATAGATGCATATATCATTAATTTATTAAATTATGGTATTAAGATAATTTTATGAGACCTTGATTAATTTTTCAAGTTGTCATAAAATCAGTAATTGTTTTAAAATTTTTATTTTTCTTATAAATTTTGATATTAAGGAAGAATTAAATTTATCATATTATAAAATTATTTTAAAAAATGGAGTTCATTTTTTAATAACAAATGTCAAGAAATGGTTAGGTAATTTTTTGGGATTTTTCTGAAATACATGAATTTTTTGTAAATAGTGAAATACGACAATTTGTGGTATATATAAAATATATGATAAATACACTAATCCTAACATAAAAAATGATGTATGAACCATAATCATATATGTAACTTTTTTATTTTAATATTTGTTTTGGAAATTCTCAAACTCTTCAAAGTCTTTAGCCAAAAATAAGAAACAAATGGATAGAATAATCATAAAACCATCCTCCTCTCCACTATAAATACAACCCATAACCCCTCTTCTCCTCACAACTATAAATATTTTATCATTTTTGAAAATCTACCGAATCATCCTCCCAAGACTCCTCCACAAATCTAATACCTTCTAGTATCACTAAGAGTCTAAAACCAAAGGCATTAAAAAGGATATCAAGGAGGATAATTCATTAGGTAAAAGACCTCCTTTATTTTCATTTATTTTCTTTTTAATTATTTTCATTTTCTTATACTCTCTTCACCTACCATTAACCAAGAGTCATTAAAACATCACTATATTATATATAATTTAATTTTATAACATTTATTAAAAAAATCATCATCATACTGGTTATCCCCATCCTTTTGTTCAAAAAATAAAAACAACATTCATGATGTGTCGAATTACCGACATTGTGGATGATGTGTTTTCAATTTCCATTAAAACCATCATGGATGGTCAAAATAAATTTAATGGTTGAAACAGATGGTAAATTGTATTATATAAGCTCTCTTGTGTTATGCAATTAACATATATAGATAATAATAAATTATAAAACAAAAATATTTTGTGATTTTCAAATAACCACCAAAATGATATAAATGAATATCATTAATATATTATATAATTATTCATAATCATATATGAATGTAAAATTATATATGATAACATTTAATAATATAGAAACATATTAAAACCATTTCATTCCACTTCTATAATTTTTCTTCAATTCAATAAGATAATCTATAATGTACCGACCATGGAAACCATGTAAAGAATGCACATGGAAAAAATTGAAATACCAAAATAATATTAATAAATGGGTGGAATAATGTAATAAAATGTTCATATATGGTGTTATAAAAGTGAATATGTTTCTATAAAATATTAATAACACTATTTTAACTATTATAAAATAGTTTTAAACACATGTGATGTATGAGGATCCTGAGGTAAGTTAATTTTTAACGCAATGTTCATTCTTTAGGTTTACCTTATACATCATTTTTTATGGTTTACAATGATTTTTGTGTAAATAAATTTTTATTATATCATATTTTATTATTTTTATTTGTAGTGCATAAACATATTCTATTATTTTTATTAACTCTTAATTTAAATCGATGATATTTGTAAGGGAATTTTTTTTAAAAAAATAATCTTTTAATTACCATGATTTTTTAAAAGAATTTTCTCTGATGTCAGTATTATTATTTTATAATAATTATCTAGTTTTTGTCATTTTTTATGATAAAATTTGGGACCTATATCTCCCTCAAATGCATTCTTTATGTTTATGTTGGATATCTGTCATATAGGTACTCCAACTATAACCATGATGGTTACACCATAAGGTAGTCGTGAGGGTTACATTGTAATGTGACTCTGATGGTTAAAAATCATAAGTATCCATGTGTTTTAAAAAATATTGCAAGTAATTCCCCATGTAACCTGTATGGATTATTTATTTTTTCTATGTTTTATTGAAATATATGATTTCACAAAGTAAGCACATGATAATTTTTAGGGGCGAAGTATGTCTTTATTGAAATTATGTCATATGGTTATAAGTATTCATGGACTAATGATTTTCCTCTTTCTTATTATATCACTTACCTAGATTTTTTTGCTCATCCCATGTTTTAAATTTTTTTCACAGGGTTTAAATATGGGTATGTGAAAATGAGAGTCCATTATGAATGTAATATACACTTTTCATGAAATGATTTCATGTTTTTAATAAAATATTATGTATTTTTGAAAAAATGGATATTGTTTTAGTAGTATCCTCTTTGTCTACTTATAGGTTGCTATATGTGAATCAGGTCCTAAAATTATACAAATATAAACCAAAATGATCTTTTGGAATGTAAAAAATAGAATTTAGATTCAATTCACTAGATTATGTAATGTTTATGGTCGGTTTTTTCTAGTTGGTATCAAATAAATGTATAGATAACATTATGGGTTTGTATGATTTTAATAGAATACCATAAATGGTTTTTACATTTTTTTAAATGATATTGATTTTGAATATTACTATGTTACTTCATCTATGGAATATATATTTAGAATGGTTTTTCATAGAAGAAACATGGAAGCTAAAGTTGGAATGCACCGAGAGGCTGATATCATTCTGAATCTACATCCCGTAATAGCGAGGATTGGAACTGAACTACTTTTGATTGTAATGGATTAGTTTATGCATTATATAAACATATATGGAACATAATAAAAAGAAAAAAATAGAGATATCACAATTGAATGTGATAATAGTTTAGCATTTTATGAGGAAACACCCTCAGAATTATAGTTGATCTTCAGACCCAGTTGTGGATAAAGGGTGAATTAATGACCTTGAAAAGATATTCGATTTTATGGTATGTTCATATAATCAAAATATAGTCTTTAAAATTAAAATTTTGAATTTTGAAGCCAGTGGTGGTCAATATTCATGATTATTAGGGATATTGAGGCCTCATGATGGGATAATTTTAAAAATATTTTCCATAAAATTTTATTTCCTATGGTGGTTTGACATAAGAAGGGAAATAAATTCCATGCATTGAAGTAAAATATGGAAGATTCAATACAATTTTATGTTGTAAACTTCACGCGACTAGAAAGGTATGATCCAAATTTTATTTATGATCTTGAAATAAAAAACATTCATCTTTACTCAGTATTAAAGCCATGAAATCGAAGGGAATCAGAATCCCTGGAATTCAAATGTTATGGGAAATAGATAAGATGTGTTGAGAGGGTAGAAATTGAATTATATAATGAACACGTTGACTTTGAAAATAATAACAAGAAAATGTCTAGATAGAAATGTATGGGTAATAATAAGCCAATGAAACTTAAAGGTATGAAATTAAAGTTTTCAATTTGTGTTATGTGTCGTAAAAATAACCATAGGTATTTCATTAACAAAACTAGGAATTGTTTTTTATGTGGTATGTTCAGACATATGACCCGAGATTTTAGTTAAAATGATCATAAGATAAATTCAATTAATAAAACTATAAATTGTTTAAAATGTGGTGACATGGGTCATTATAAAAATACGTACCCAAAGGAATATGTAAATGATAAAAAGATGTCATATTATAAGAAAAAAGGAGAAACGATAAACTTAGTCAATTCATCGGTAAATTTCAGGCCATTAAATGACTGGTATTATGGATATTATTTGTTTACATGTATTTTTCTAATGTCTTGTTTGGTACAGGGTCTACACATTCCATTATTTCTATGAAATATTATAGTAAATTAGAAATTGTACCTCAGGAAATGAGATTATAATTTATGGTTGAAACACTATGAGAAAATATTACAAAAAAAGAATTATAAGAATCCTCATATTGTTTTATACGAAAGACATTACCTTGAAACCCTATTGTTTTTTCCATAAAGGTGTTTGATGTCATTCTAGGTATAGATTTCCTTTCTGTTTATCATTCTATGATTGATTGTATAGATAATGAAGCTATTTTTTGAAAAGTGATTCATATTGTATACAAGAATGAATCCATACAATTGATAACATATCACGAAGATGAGAAACTGTTAAAATATTTTAACAAAAGTTATCTTGCCCATATTATTGAAAACGTGGGAACTTTTTAGATTAATGATGTGCCAATGGTAAATAAATACCTCGAGGTTTTTTCGGATGATCTTCATAGTGTTATACTTGACCGATAAGTTGAATTTAGTATTTATTTGGTTCTCTTTTCTAATCCAATTTCAAAACCCCTTATCAAATGGTTCAATTTCTACTTCTTAAATTGAAAAATTTATTGTAGGAGTTACTTGATAAAGGATTCATTCATCCTAGCACTTCACCATGTGGAGCTCCTATTTTGTTTTTTATAATGAATAATGGATCCTTGATGATTTTAATTGATTATAGATATTTTAATAACATTAATATTAAGAATTAATATCATTTTCCTCATATCAATGACTTGCTTGACCAATTCAAGGGAGCTCATTATTTTTCGATGATTAAAATGAGTTCTAGGTACCATTACCTAAAAGTGGTATAGGATGGAATACCAAAAACATTGGTTTATAATATATATGGTGATTATGTGTTTATTTTTATTCCTACGGGATTGAAAAATTACTTATTTATATTCATGTATCTTTTAAATTGAATATTCCATTAATATTTGGATAAGTCTTTTTGTTGTTTTTATTGATGTTATGTTGGACTTCTAAAAAATTTATAAGGATCATAAAAAATACTATGTATTGTCTAAAAAACTCTTAACAAAATGTAGTTATATGGAAATTATAGAATATGAGATTTTTTGTTGCTTTGGAATTTATTTGTCGGAACATTATAAAAAAATATGGAATAACAGTTAATCCTAACAAAAGATGGTTGATACATGTCCATGACCGAAAAATGATATAGTGGTTCATAGTTTTCTCAGATTAACAAGATATTACTGATGGGTTTTTAAAAACATTTCATGGTTGTCTATCCTTATAACTATGTTAACATATAAATGGGTTAAATTAATTTGCATAGAATAACATGATGTTTGTTTACATGAACTAAATAAAAGAATAGTGAATTCTCTAGTTTTGGCATTGCCTTCCAGAAATGTGAGGTTTTCATCTATAGAGGTGCTTTATTAAAGTGAAATTATTGTGTTATTTAGCAGAATTATTAGGTAATTTATTATTATTAAATACAATAAAACTCTCATTAGTTAAACAATCCTTCACATGTTCTGGAATTAGCAACATCAGTTTTTTCGTTGAAAATTTAGAGGCATCATTTATAAAAAGTTAAATGTGAAATATATACTGACCATAAATGATTGATGTATATATTCACTCAAAATAATTAATCAGAATATATAAAATATGAATTTAATTGATAAAGTATTATAATTTCACGATCAATTACCATCCCATAAAATAAAAAAGTGGCATATTCCTTGAGTCAAAGATGTCATGAATCATTTCCAATGTTATGTTTGGAATAGGACCCCTCGATTAATGATTTTCTTAATAATGGATTGGATGTTTTTGGTGAAAGTAATTCCTATGTTTTGTTTCAGGTTTCAGTGTAGTCCTCTCTTCTAGAAATAATTATGCATGTGTAGAAGGAAGATGATGAGTTACGGAAAGCGGTTGCATTTTTTTAAAATGGTATATTGTAAGAATTTAATTTTGAAGATTATTATTTTTTGACATTTCGAAAAAGATTATGTGTGACTTTTTATTCCTATCTGAGGAATTAAATGTTGGGGGAAGCTCGTTGTTCCCCATTTTCAGTTTATCTTAGTAGTACAAATATGCATAGAGATCATGAAATGATATTCTGGTGGGATGGAATGAAAAGTGATATTGATGATTTTACCATGAAATGTTTGACTTCTCCACAGAATAAAGTAGAGAGAAAATTACAAATGGGTATTATTCAATAATTTATAGTCTTAGATTGGAAATGGTAAAATATATCCATGGACTTCACATTAGAATTACCAATTACATCTTGAGATAACAATGAAATTTGGGTTATTGGTGACTGATTGAAAAAATAACCACATTTACATCCTATTCGAGATACTATGTATTTGGATCATCTTTTTTTATTATACCTCAAATATATTGTTAGGTTAATTAGAGATCTTATTTCCACTATATCTGACCATGATCCCAGGTTCACTTATATCTTTTGGAAAGGCCTTCAGAAGTCATTGGGAAAAAAATAAATTTCATCATATCATTTTATCCATAATCTATTGGATACTAAGTGAAAAATTAATGCATTGAAGTCATTTATTGAGCTTATTCAATTAATTACCATGGGATTTTGTATCAACATATTTCTTCAGTTGAATTTTCGTAAAATAACAGTTTTCATTCAAATATACATTTGGAAGCTTTAGAGGTATTATATATAAATCGGTGTCGAACTCTAGAATTTTTAGAATGATTTTGGGGAAAAGATGTTTATGTGGCTAGAACTATAAGAGGAAACATACGAGTAGGAGAATATGGTACATAAACACATAAGGACAACTCATATCAAGAAGAAAAGTTACACAAATAATAGGAGGGAAGGATTTTATTTCGAGGTAGGTGGTCTTATTTTTCCTAGATCCTCACCATCGAAATGTATAATGGTTTTTTGTAGGAAAAGAAATATTAGTCCATAGTTCATTAAAACTCATGAAATCCCAGAAAAAGTTGGACCAGTCACCTACCATGTATCTTTTCCTCCTAATTAATCCCATGAAAATAATGTTTTCATGTTTCGATGTTTAGAAGGTATGTTCCAGATTCACCTCATGTTTTGAGCATATATATAGTTCAGTTGGAAAGAAACATTCCTATGAAAAGAAAACTATTCAAAATTTTCATCGTAGTGATAAAGTATTAGAATGTAAGTTAATCCACCATGTTATGGTTTTATGGAGAAACCACGTTGTTCAAGAAGAAACATGGGAATATGAAAATGATATGAAGGAATGGTACTCTCACTAGTTTAATAACAAAATGAAAGTTGTTAGGATGAAATTTCTAGAATGTTGGGAGAATGTAACAACCCATGTACTTATAAATTATTTTTTTCATTATGGAATTAAAAATTTAAATTAAATATAAATTTATAATGAAATAATTTAAATTTATAAAAATTATTGAATTTTTACAAATGGAATAGTAACATGACCATATAAATTGTAACATGAAAATTGGGAATAGTAATCTAGACAATATAATATTAACCTCACCTATAAGAGTAAAATAAAATTTATGTATCTTATAAGTGTAATCATGTTATATTTATATCAACGAATAAGTGAATAAATGTTTTTTTAATGGTAAATTATGTGTTGGTATTTTTGTAAGTCATAAATATTTAATTTCAGTTTTAGAATTAATTTAATGATATGAAAGAAAGTTTATTTTAATAAAATGTTTTCATAAATTACTAATTTATTTTATTTTGGTGAAAAAATAATATTTTGAGACCTTGATTAAATTTTCTTGGTTTTTTAAAATTAGTTATAGTAATAATTTTTTTATTTTTCAAATAAATTATAAATGTATTTAAAAATAAAATAGCACATATGTTGAATATTATTTAAAAAAAATGGATTTAATTTTGAATTCAAAATGTAAAAAAATTATTATGGTGAATATTTTTCATATTTTTCTAAAGTACATGAATTTTTGCTGAATAATGAAATACAGTAATTTACAGTAGAAATATTATAAGTTAAATACACTATTAATAACATAATTAATGATGTATACACCATAAAATAGGAATTTCCTTTTTATTTTAATATTTTTGTGATAATTCTTAATCTATTAATCATGAGCCAAAACAATAATCTAACGAATAAAATAATAATAATAACCCTTCTCACCCCTTTATAAATAGTAACCCTCACCCCCTCTTCTCCTCATACCTAAAAATCATTGAAAATTGTAAAATTTATTCTCAATAATCTTATAAAGACTATTTAATAAATTAATTAACATGTGGTATATCCAAAAGGATAAAACTAAAGGCCTTTAAAAGGTTCTCATGGAGGACAATTCAAATGGTAGAAATCCTCTTTCATTTTATTTCATTTTCGTTTCAATTAATTTTCTTTTCATATAATTTATTATCCTCCCATTATCCAAGAGTAATAAAAACTCCAATATCTTATATATACTAGTATTTTTTCATTTTTATGTTGTAATTAGATACCATAATTCCTCAGATATACCATTTATTCTAATAATAAAAACATAGTCTGTGATGTGTGGAATTACCGATATCATGGTCGATGTGTTTTAAATTTCTATTACCACCTCCATGGTTTGTCATAATACAATTTTAATTGATCAAATATATTTTAATTTGTGTTATATAACCTATTTTGTATTATATAATTAGAATATATACAAAATATTAAATTATATAGTGAAACTAGTTTGTGATTGTCCAAGAACTTCCAAAATGATCAAAAAAAATATCATTAATTTTTAAACTAATGATTAAACATAATATATAAAAAAAAGTATTTATGATATAATTTAATATTAAGGAAACATATAAATACCATTTCATTTCTATTTCTGAGTTTTTATTCCATTCAGTAGAAAAATCCATTATGAACAGACCATGGAAACTGTGTAATGAACACACATGAAAAAATGAAAATCATGAAATATTATTAAAAAATAGGTGGAATAATGTTATTAAATGATCATATATAGTGTTATAAAAATTAATCTTCTTTGATAAAATATTAATAACACTCTTTAATCCATTATGGAAGAGGTTTAATCACACTTGATGTTAGACGAGCCCGAGGTAAGTGAATTATTAACCCAATTTAGATTCTTTGGGATTAACTTCTACTTCATTAATTATGATGTACAATGATTAATTGTGAAATGATGTTTGATTATTTTTTGTTCTATTTTTTACATACAGTTTATACACATATTTTTTTCTCTTTATTGACTCTAATTTGAAATATATTATAGTTATAAGGGACCTTTCCATAAAAAATTCATTTTTTAATTACCATTTAAAAAAATGATTTTTATGATTTCAGTATTCTTCATTTATAATAATTTTCTACTTCTTGGGAATTTCTAATGATAAAGGGTGGGATTTACATATCCTTACGATTCATTGGGTGTGATTATGTTGAAGGTTAGTTGTAAGGTTACTCCATGTGTAACCATGCCAGTTGCACGTTAAGGTATCAATGACGGTTACACTATAAGGTAGTCATGAGTGTTAAAATGATACCGTATCCATGAGGGTGATAATATTATATATGTAATTCCTCATGTAACTTATATGGCTCATTTATGGTTTATATGTCTATATAGATTACACTATTAAAAATGTACATACATTATACTTTTTGGATTACAAGTACAACTTTGTGAGTTTGATTTCATATGTTTATAAGTATTCATTGACCGAGGGTTTCTCTCTTTTTAATTTTATCCCTTACTAATATTTTTGTGCTCATCTGAAGTTTTAAAATGTTTTCAATATTGTTTATGGATGGGTATGAGAAAGGTATAATCGATAATGAATGTTTTGAATAATTTTCATGAAATTATTTCATGTTTATAAAAAAATCATTTGTATTATAAATAAATGGGTATTTTTTAGTAGTATCCACTTTTAATGTACATGTTTTGATATGTATAAATAATTTTGTGATATTATAATACTCTAAAATGAAATGATATTTGTGAATTTAATGAAGGTAATTGTAAAATAATTTACTAGATTATGTATTGTTTAAGGCCAGGTCCTTATACTATACACATCTCCCTCACTCCCCTTATGGTTCCAATGTAAAAAAATCACCCTTAAATATCATTATCACCTTATTTGAAACATTATCAGCAAACAAAATTTCTATATATGTTAGAAAATTACTTTCCATGATTACCAATTTATTATCAACAGACACCCTCATTTCCACATTATCTTATCCATCTAGATTTACCTATGAATAATTTATTGGGGGAATCAATGTAAGCAACCCAAAAACTGAAATAATTGGATTAAATGTGATGAATTATGTTTTTATGTTATATTATCTATGGAGAACACTAATGCATGTACAAGATATGAATTTTATGGTGGAGAGAATAATTATAAACCCATTAAATAAATCTTTTATTTATGACATAAAATAAAATATACTGGGTACAAGAGGTTAACATAATAAATTTTTTTGTGATGTCTCGGTGGTTGTCCCTGACTTATGTTTATGAAGTCATATTTTATGTTATTACCACATTTTAGGGTTTCATTACTCTTATAAACTTATATCATTCTCTGATTAATATGTAAATTATATTTTCTACAATTATGTTTCCTTTATATACCTATGTACTAGAACATATTAATTTCATTATATTATGAATTGATTGCTCCCATACAAGTCTTTATAGGTCATACTTTTCTTATGAATGTCCCTAGGTTATCACATTCAATTTTTTATGAGAAATATATTTTTATGAGCATGTTAAAGGAGTTTTCAATAATATAGTTGTATCCATGTTAATGTTATTATTATATGTTCCAAATTTCACAAAGAAACTTGGCCTCAAAATCGTCATGTGTTTTATTATGTTTCTATTTATGTAATAAATAATAAAATAAAGTGTTTTAAAATATGTGTTGTCATAGATGGTATCAGAGTATGGTATAGTTGTTTTGTGATTATGATTAAAAAATCATTGTGAAAGACTCCACGATATGTTAAAATGAAGGAAAACATTAATAAATTTTAGTAATGTATAAAGTAATTTCTTTCCAAAATCAATACACCCATATTTGGATACTACCAAATGATGTATAACTAGAATAAGTGTACCTAAGGGTAATAACACAAATAAGAATTAATTGGGATTGAACAATTTACTACCTATTGTATGATAATGATTACATACTACAATCACACCGATTATTTCATTTTGAGTTATTTTTCTATTTTCTTTCATTATCCCACATTCACTTTCGATTTTGACTGATTTTTTGGAGAAAAATTAGAAAAAATATATAAAGAGCATGTAGTGAATGGTTGGTCCATGGTTAGGGAACATTTTGAGCCCCCTCCAAGGTAACCCTGTGATAGGTGGTTTGTTTTCTAAAGTATATATCACTTGGCTTGAACATGGTAAGTCATTCCATGTGGTAAAACTATGTGGTAGGTGCCTCTTGGATAATGAGGGTCACACAGTTTCCATGAGGTTTGACTAAATGTAGAGGAAACTGTGTGACTTTTCCATTCCATTAAAAATTTTATATTTTATGTTTTCTCTCTCCTTGATTTTCAACCCCAAACCCCCAATTTCCCCCCCTTTTTTGATTCATCTCCCTAGGTGCCTCCCTTATCCCTCTTCCCCCTTGGAGCTCTATTTTGGTGGATGATTTGATGTGATTTCACCACGAATCATCAAGTAAGCCCCATGTTTCTTGGTTTCACAATATCTTCTATTGATTTTCTTTATCTGCCTTGGGGGTTTATATTTGTAATGGGTTGAGTGTAATTTCTATGGTCTAATATTGATTCAAAGGGTTGAACCATGATATTAATGGTTTCATATTTCCCTTTTAGGGTTCCTGTGGTGTGTGGTTGTTGGTTTCCATAGGATTCTATATGTTTCTTCTACTAAAGGTAGGTGGTTTAATGGATAAACCTTATTTGGTGATTTTAATATTATTTCTTTTCTTATTGGTTATTTTCTATGGATTTTATATGAGGTGTAAAATGTATTTTTTGAAGGATTAAAGGTTCTTTGGCATTGAGGAAAACAATTCATAGGAAATGCACTTTTTTCCTTGTGTGTTTTATATATTCCCCTTGTTTTGTGTCTTAATGTTATTTGATAATATGTGTACATTATGTGAAACCAATTTTGAAATGGATTTGATGTGTGTTTATTTTTAAAAAAATTATTTTGGGAAAATAGTGGTTTATATTTTGTGTTATAGAGTTTGGAATCCATTTATATTAAATTGATGTGGTATGTGATATGTGAAATGGAAATTGAGAAATAAGGGAATACTATGTTTGTAGTTTGGTAGAAAATAACCAGTATGCTAGTTAAATCATAAGTATATTATCCCAAATTCATCTAGTCTGATTGAAGATGAAAATAGTATCTAAACATTGATGATATGGGATTCCACTATGCCGTGGGATGTTCCCTCCTATTGGCGCATGCATTAGAAAATTGTTTTGTGTGGTTTCCATACCACATTTTAAAGGAGATACGATGTACCTAGTTTCCCATTTAAAAAGTTCCTAGAGGGTTTTTCAATGACATAGGGTCCTTTTATAATATTGTACACACTTTCGGAATACAGTACAATTTGTTAGTTATTTAAATATTAATCATGTTTTCCTCTAAAATGTTTTCAATAAAAAAATTTCTATTTTTCTTTTATAAATCATCCTTGTTAATTAATCTTATAATTCAAATAGCTTGGAATATCATTATTGGTGGAATTATACTGGGATTTGTATCATACATATATATAACTTTGTGAGTATGTAGACTTGATTACATATGAAAAATTTAATGGAAATATGTTTTGAGATGGTGGTTCGAGATGCTATTGGTTCTCTCATATAGCTGCTGTGGTGGTGGCTTGAGAATGATGCTCCTCCTATTGTGGGGTGGATTTTGGGCATGTGATTTATTCCATTTTTGTTGTATCCTTTTTGGGTTGTATTTAAGTGTTTCAAAATTGAATATGTAAATGGTTATGACATGTTTAGTTCTAACTGATCAGATTTGTTTTATATATTATGGTTGGTTTTTTATTATTATTTACATGGGTGAAATAATTCCTAAGATTCATGGTTGGTACCCTGGAACTTTTATTCAGACAGTGGAGGTTGATAATGCTATTCAGGCCATGTGATGGACTGGTTCAGGTGTTCAATGGAATGGAACTCTAACATGGTTCAAGAAAAAATTGTATTATGGGAGGTTTTGATCTTTTTCCATAATGTTATTTTTTGATAATTAGTGATAAAAAAGAACTAGGACTTTCTATACTTGTTGTTCTAGTTTCATGTAGGGTGGTTGACCAGTACACCATGTTGCAGATCTCAATTCACCATGGGATGTAGAGATTTTTTTTGACTTCTCCACTAGGTGAGACATATAGGCTGCATACTATATAATGACACAAGGTGGAGGTGGAGTGGTCTAGTTTCTATATTATAATGATGGGTTTGATTTTTTTTGGATTTCTTGAAAGATTTATTTATTTTATTTATGAAATACAATTCAGATTGTTCATATTGATATCTTTCTTGTGGTTAAATTTTCATGAAGAAAAATGCCTCCCTTATTAATTCCTATAAATCCATGGGAAGAGACTGAAGAGAGTTATCCCTTACCAACTGATCAGAGAAATGTGGAAGTTGTGTTCCCAGATATTCAGTCTATGGGAAAGGGAGAAAGTCATATTCCATCACTAGTTAGAGACCCTGAACCTGATCCTATGAAGGAAAAAGATTATAAGTTTCTCAAGAAAAAGACTCCTTCATTATAAGGCAATGTAAAACATTAGGAACCATATGAGATTATTGAGAAGATAGAACATAGGTTTGAGTTTCTTGACAGACCTAAGGAATTTAGGGTGAAAATCTTTTTGTTCTTGCTAGAATGTCTAAGTTGGAGGCTGTGGGGCTTAGTGGTTCAAACTGGAAAGCATGATCAGACAAACAAGAAATTCATTATGGATGTTTTCAATGATTAGTACCATCCCAATGTCTTGGATTATACTATAATATAAAATACATAGATCTCATTCAAGGGGACCAATATGGGATAAAGGATTTTCACAGCTTTAATGAGCTAGTTTGGTACACACCTGAAATTGTTTCAAACGAGAAGATGAATGATAAGATGTTCGAAATGGGGTTTCAGATATATATATATTATCATGTATTTATATTCATGTTTTATACAAATTATAATGTGTTCAACCAATATTTTTTTGTTGATATTAACCACAAAGGAAGGTCTGGTTTCGTATGGGTAGTGTCAGTAACGGGTAGTGGAAGTTCATCTAAGAAAAGAGGAATCAATATGGGTAGGGGATGAAGGGAGGTATATGTTTAGTATATCCTTCCCTATAGACATCATCAGTGGATTATGATAATGGGACCATTTTCTTCCATCAGTGTGGGAGTAAAGGACATATACGACTTGTTTGTATATATTCTCCCAAACTATTCAATTGATGTGGAGAAAAAGGACTCCTATATTGTTTTTACAAAATTATGTGCTCATATTAGAGTGTTGTAGGATCTATATCTTTTAGAGGGATTTAAGCTCAGTCAGATCCATCTAGAAGAGTGGGGTCTAGTTATGGAGGCAGTGGAGGTAGTGCAGTGTGACCATCTAGGTAGATTTAGTTCAGGGTGGAGCTATAGGGAAGTGGACATTCTCAGGCTCTGGATGAGAATAGATAGCTTCATGGAGTGGATCATGAACTAGCTGAGTCATATAATGGACCTGTGATTGTGTAAGTTACTATTTTTATTACATTATTTATTGAAACTTTTTCTGATACTAGTGCTTCTATTTCATTTTTCTCTTCCTATCTTCTTAATGTTTATGTTTTTCTAACTGATCATACCCATTATGAAATCGAGTTGGAAATTCCTCTTGTTAAGAAGAATGATAATGTTTTCAGGTGCCCATCTTTTCCACACGACATGTATAGGGTCGAGTTGGATTGGAATTTCCTAGTATTAGATATAGAACTCTTTGGTGAAATCCTTGGTATGGATTGGATGGTACTATTACAGGTGAATATCGATTGTTATAGGCGTTGAGTGAGTTTCAAAACACCTAATGGTAGTATCTACGTATTTCATGGTGAATGGGATCATTTTTTAGTTATCATCAATCGTATTAGAGGAATATTGTGGAGGATCTTATTATTGCTTACCTACTATGGTAGATGATTTCCCAGAGGTATTTCCCTATGAATATTCAGGCTTGACTCTGGAGTGTGACATGGAGTTTTCTATTGATTTTTTACTGGGAACAGTTGATATCTATTCCCTCATATCATATGACCTCCACCGAGTTGAGGGAATTAAAGGTACAACTGAACAATTTTGAATCCAAATGATTCTTTCACCCGAGCACATCTCTATGGTCGTCCCTATTATTCTTTGTGAAGATGGCCAAAGGATCCCACTGGTTGGGAATTTATTATAGAAAATTGAACATGGTGAAACTATAGGATATCTGTCCCTTTATAAAAAATTAATGATTTTTTGGACTAGTTAAAAGGGAAAATGTTTTTTTCTATGATAGAATTGTGTTATGGTTATCACCATGTCAAGGTGGGGGAGGCGTACATAAAAAAATTGCCTTCCAAATAAGGTATAACCATTTTTAATACATGTTCATTCCCTTTATGTCAATGAATGATAATGGAGTATATAGAGTACTTATGAACATGGTTTTATAGAAGAATCTAAATTCATTCATCATGGTATTCAAAGAAGAAAACCTAGTTTATTCTTGGTATGAGGATGAGCATGAGAGGAATTTGAGAATCCTATTGTGAAAACTATAGGATCATCACATACAGTCCATGTTTCCTAAGTGTAACTTATGGATTAAATAGGTAATGTTTATGGTCCAGGAGATATCAAAATAACGGGGTTTTATGGACCCTAAGAAGATCAATGCAACTATATCATGGGAGAGACCAATGAATGTGTTTCAGATCAGTAGTATTCTAGGCCTAGATAGATGTTACAGTCGGATTTTTCAGAACTCTTACCTGCTTTCTTCACCCATGAATGAAACCGGCTAGAAAGGGTTGAGGTTTGAATAGAGCCCAGATTGTCAATCGTCCTTAACAAATATAATGTGGTGGTAAACTACTAAAATAATATCGATCATTCTAAATTGTGAAAAGATCTATGTCGTTTATTTGGATTCCAAAGGTATGGGTCTCATATGTTTTCTTATGCTGGATGACCATGTTATGGAGTATGGCTCTATCCAACTCCGACCAAATTATCATAAATACCTGAGTAATGAATTGGAGTTATCAATGGTGATTCATGACCTGAATTTGTGGAATCATTATAATTTTGGGGAGAAATTTTTGGTTAATTATGATCATAATACCATGGATAATATTTTCTCCTAGAGAGATATGAATTTAGACAACATTTTTTGGCTGAGTATCTTTAGGGTTTTTTTTCAATGTCGTCTATACCCTGTGAAATAGTATTGTTATAGAAGATTATTTAAGGATAAAATTACCAGTTTCAGATTTTAAATATTCTACATATGATTGGACCGTTATTGGGATTTTTTATGAGATGAACCTAGAGAAAATGGAGCATGGTGGAGGTGCATTCTTGGCTAGTGTTCAGTTAAAACCATCCCTTCTAGAGATGATTTAGTGGGATAGTCCTGGTGATGAACTATGTCACTATTCAATGGAATCATTTCATAGTGGGAGGGGGGCACATGGTGATTTTTTTGTAGTATTCTAAGGTAGTTTTATATACCAATGTTCACATCATGGTGATGTTATCTACGAGGACGATGGTAATGTAGGATATCCCCCAGTATCATGGGGATGTTCATCCTAAATCAATAATGATGTATTATGACCTGTGTCGGCAGTTCTGGTTTCCAGGTATGATATAGGATATATATGATGCTCTATCGAGGTTTCATATGTCATTGTAGGTAAAAGAATACCATAAAAGACCATACAATTTACTCTAGACACTACCAATTCCTACTTGGAAGTGGGACAAGATCGCTATAGTCTTCATAATTGGATTACCACATACACCTCCGGGAAGGAATTCCATTTGGGAGGTGATTTAACATTTTATCAAATCATTCCATATCATTCCGATCATAGATTCAGAAAAGGTGGATTAGTTGGGCTGATTATATATTCGGGATGTAGTGAGTATTCATGGTGTGCTGTCAACTATAATTTTTTTACAAGGACCACCATTTTACCTCTGATTTCATGAAATTCCTTAAAAATAAATTGTGGTCACAAGTTAAATAGTACACTGCATACCATCCTCAAACGGATGGTCAGATAGAATGGGAAAATCATATTGTCTAAGACCAGATCCGAGCATGTGTCTTGGATTTTGGAAGATCATGGGATATCCATTTGGTTTTAGTTGAGTTTTTCTATAACAATAGTAACATGTCATCAATCCTAAGGGCCCATTTCGAGTCACACTTTGGTCGGTCATGTTGGTATCTTTTAGGTTGGGCCGAGGTAGGCGAGACCATGTTATTAGGACCGACCTTATTGAAAGAGATGTTTGAGAAGGTCAAACTAATAATGTAGTAGTTATTGATAGCTCAGAGTCATCACAAGTCTTAGCCCGATCAAAGGCATTGAGATCTTAAGTTTTCTACAGGTTACCAGATCTTCTTGAGTGTGTAACCTTGTTTGGGTAATCATCATATGGGAAATCAAGTGAAACTAACACCAAGGTATGTTTGACCTTTTGAGATCACCGAGAAAGTTGGAATTGAGGAAAACATGTTATATTTTCGTTTAATGTTTACATAAATTCATGATTTTTTTCACATATCTTAGTTTGAAATGTATAATATGGATATTTCTCATGTGAAAAATTATGAATATTTGGAAATAGAAATTGATTTATCTCTGTTTGAGAAGTCAATACAGATATCATATTCCCAAGAGAAAGTGCTTCTTAGGAAATCTATTTATCTAGTTTGGATTCTATGGAATCACAATAATGACATGCATGAGACCTAGGAGTGTACGTCTTGGATAGAGGTAGAATACCAATTTTTATTCTCTGGTTATTATTTAGAATGATTTTTTGGAGGTTTAATGTTTTCAGGGTAGGGATAATTTCCATACCCATGATTTCTATTTAACCTATATTTTTATTTTTTTCAATAAAACTTCTTTCATTTTGGATTCCATTATGTTTTTAGTTAAAAATGGGGAAATTTTGGTTTATAACTTATAGTGCATGGTTGGTGCACAATTTAGGGAAATTGTGCACCCCTACATTGGACACCATATAGTTAGTGGTTGGTTATGGGTAGTTACTATTTCACGTATTTTTCATGGTAAGTCATCTCATGTAGGCTATACATGGGTTAGGTTCCCATAGGATAATGAGGGGTTTAGGGTTTCCACACTTTATGGGAAACTATGTGGAAAAACCATGCTACATATCCAGGTCATTAAAAATTTGAATTTTTCTCAACAGTTTTTAACCAAACCCCCAATTCCCCCCCCCCCCCCGCAAGATTATTCACCCTAAGAGCCTCCTCCATCTCTCCTCCTCCCTTGAAGATCCATTTTGTTAGTGTATAATAGAGTGATTTATCATTAAACATCCTAATATGTCCCTTATTTCTTGGTTTCTACATCTCTTCTACAGTTTTCCTTATTATTCCTCATCGTGTAATCTCTCTAGAATGTTGGGTGTAATTTATAGGGTCTAATCGTGATACTTGTGGTTAAATCATGATGATTATGGTTTGATCTTGCCTTTGTAGGTTTCTCTTGGCATGTTGTTGTTGGTTTCCACCAGATTCTAAAAGTTTCTTTATTTATGGTTGGTAGTTCCATGGAAAATCATTATTTAGTGGTTTTCATATGATTTCATTGCATTTTTGGTTATGATCTATGGATCATATGTGAGGTGAAAAAGTGTTTGTGAAAATATTCCAGAACATTTTTCATTGAAAAAATATTTTTTAAAGATAATGATATTTGTTACATTTTTGTTTCACTAGTTCCACTTTTTTATGAATTGAATGTTTTTGATAAAATGTATACATGATGAAAAGCCTATTTTTAAATGTATTTCATGTGATTTTTGTTTAAAAATGGGGTGTTATTGAAAGATTTTGGTCAATCATGTGTGTTATGGCGTTTGGAATACCATTATATGAAATTGATGTTGTATGTGATACTTGATATGGAAATTATGAATAAAGGTAAACCAGGGTATCTATGTGGCTGAACTACAAATGGTACACTATTTTACATAGAGGTTCCTTTTCTCAAATTAATCTTGTAGGATTGAAGGTGACAACACTAACTAAACAATGACGATATTCGATCCCACAGGGCCCATTGGATGTTGCCTCATAGTGGCTCGTGCATGATAACTTTGTTGGTTGTGGTTAATATACCACATTTTCAAGGTGATATGGTTCACTAGTGTCTCATTGTGCTAGTTGCTATATATTTTTCCATGAAATTGTGTTCTTTTTTGATATTCTTCTCACACTCTTTATAACATACACTTTTTTGTTATTAAAAATGAATGAATGTTTTTCTCTAAAATGCTTTCTATTAAAATTTTTCTAGTTTTATTTTTTGAATCATTAATGTTAATTTGTATTATAATGTTTATATCATGGAATATCTATATGGGGGGTAATCGTATTTGGATTTTCATCACACACTAGTTACACATTTGGGTGTATGTAGACTTGGTTTTGTTTGAAAATGGTAAAGGAAATATGATTGTAGATTGTGGCTTTGGATTCTAGTGGTTTCCCCTTGCAGGTCTTTTGGTGGTGGCTTAAGGAAAATGATCTAATTATTTCGTGGGGAGTTTTTTTGGATAGCGAGTTGTTCCCTTTTTGTTTTAGCCTATTTGGATTTTGTTTTAATGTTTTAAACATGAATATGAAAATTATAATTCCATGATTGGTTTTTATTTTTCATAGTTGGTTTATTTTTTATGGTTGGTCGGTAATAATTATTTACAAGGGTAAAATCATTCCAATGTAGTATGGTTGATATAGTGGCACTTGTTTCCATCCCATGGGGATGGAGAATTCCCTTCAGGCCATTCGACAAATCGAATCGGGTGTCGGGTTGGATAGCACTACGAATTGGTTCAAAGAAACTACACACCTTGTTTGAAACTCCTATGGTTTATACTTTTAAAAATTCACACGATTATTATTGACCATTATGAAGGGAAAAAATAATCAAAATAGTTAACATATAACATATATTGAATCCAAAGAAATTAATTTTTAAATATTATATGTAATTTATGCTCTATCCCCTCAATGTTTATAGTTTTTCTTTTTATGCATTTAGTATTTTTATAGTACTCATGCATAATTTTTCATGATTTTAGTTGATGGGAGTAAATAAGAGGAAATGCATAAATAATTGATGTGATGAAAAATATAAATACTATTAAAATGAGATTCCCTACTAGATGAGAGAATGAATAAGGCACATTACGGTAATAAGATTTCAATTAATTTTTTTCGGAAACATGAATATGGTGGAAACCCACATCCCATAAAGGAAGAGAGTGTTTTATTTGAAACCATTATCTTCTAAAGGAAATTATATTTTATTGGATCATTTGATCCCTTAATTATAGAATAATGGAACTAATCCTGTAAAAAGATCATCTATATAATTTAATTAGTGGAAAATGATAAAGTCGTGCTAGATGTTTATCGGATAAAATAAAAAGATGATCAATGGTGTCAATTCATAAAAAAATGAATCTTGTGGATGAGACTAAAGCGATGGAGTAGAAATAGTTTACAAAAATTTTGTTTGAAAAAAAAAACATTTCATGCACTCTTTGACTGAAAGTGGAGTGGGGATTTCTTATCTTCATGAAATATGACCACCTATCCATTAGTGGCATATGAGGACTAATTCCTATAAAATTCATGATGTGCCTCCAAATTTTTCATATTATATGAATGAAAATCTAGCCAATTCAATTGTGGGTTTTGTCTATATCCATGAAAATTATTAGACAATTGAGATGTTAATAACTATGATGAAATTTTATGTTTCTCCCTCCAAGAAAAATGGATATTACTGAATCACATGGGTCTAATTGTAATCAATAGAAAAAAGATAAGAATATAATAATGGATTTTAACATATCTGATAAAACATTGAAATCTTAGTTTGGAAAGAATTTCCATCATCTCACATCTTAACATTGTAGGAATAACTTTCCATGAAATTTCCATTAGGGTAAATTTAAATTCTTTATGTGTGGGAATGTTGGGAACCAATATAGATTTTTTTAGGAAAACCCCACTAATGTGATGAAATAATGTAATTATCCTGTCAACCCTTATCTCATTGTCCAGTGTTTCAACTACATGAATGATGACACTATGAAAACCAATGCATGATGAAATTATTTTCTAATGAAAAATTATTACTGCAACATCTAACACATCGAGATAATGGTAGATCTTATTAAGTGAAAAATGGTGTGGTGGATCGTGATAATGATGTGGTGATAAGTATGATAGTTTTTCATTAGAGGATAATGAATGTACTATTTTATTTTGTTGTGTCAAAAGATTTTTTTAACATTTTCTCATTTCAATCAAATTTTTCTTATAATTCATTCTATCTATAAGAAAATTTATATGCATGATATCTTTATATAAAAGTCTAAAATTAATTCCTTTATTCCAAGACAATATATCTAATCATTAATGAGACTTAGAATACCTTTCTTTCTTAATTCTGATTCTCCCATACTTTTAATTTTTATTTATTTTTCCCAATTTTGAATCATCCTGAATTGTGATTCAGATTATCTCAATTTTATGATTCTGATTCTCTCAAATTTTTTAAATATAATTCACATCCTCAATTCCAAATCATTCAAAATTTTGAATCTGATTAACAATACCTTAAATTTCAATTCACTTAGATGAATGCAATTAATAGTTTCTCTATTCAGAAATGCCTAATTATCTGAATAAAATTTTGATTTCTTCAATTCAGATTCTCAATTATTTCCACCTCTAATTTTATATCTTTCTTAAAGTGATGATATTTCCTTAAATTATGATTTTATATATTTCTTAATTCTTTCTATTTTGTTAATAAGGAACATTTAAATCATTCTTAAAGATATGATATTTATTATAATGTATGACTTTATATCATTATTAATGATTTCTATTTGGTTAATAAATGACATTTATAACTTTCATAATGATATGATATTTCCTTAAGTACTATTATATATATATTTTAAATTTTTATCTTTTGTTAAGAAAAAACTTTTTTAACTTTCTTAATGATACAATATTTCATTAATGTATGATTTTATATAATTTTTAATGTTACTATATTTCCTTAACATAATGTTTTATATAAACATATTCACATATACTCAATATTGCTCATGATATATTTCTATTCTAAATGATGTCTTATAATTAGTTATTCTATGAACTATATAATTTCCATCTGTATAGGCCCCTCATAAATTTCATTAAAAAATGACCGTTGGATGAAAATACTATTTTTGGATATCTTTATTCCTAATACACAATCATTTGAACATGAACAAAGCTATGAGTTTTTTGGAGAATTCATACTCTATGAGACATCTGTCAGATTTTCATTATGAAAAATCCTTGAAGAGTTTACGTTGTGAACTTCTTGTTCTACATACTTAAATCATCACCTAGATTTGTTTTTCTTTGTGAGATTCTGATTGATGCAACTTACATTATAGGGATTCCATGTTGAAGTAATATAGTGTTTTTTATTACCTACTTAATCTACGGATTCCAAAATGAAGTAAGACAGAGGTTTCGATCACCTTATAGATCAAGGGCTTGAGTGGATAACAAGACATATATTGATCATCGTATCAAGGGATTACCCTGGCATGGGTAAGACGAAAATTTGTGAATGTATAAATTAAGGGACCTTTATAAAAGGTGTTTTAGATACCCTAACCTATGGGATAAAATATTTTTAATCTTTTATATATACATTTTTCCACTTCTATTTGTTTCATTAAGAATGATTTTCTTATATTTTATCTATTTGTTTTAACTTGGATAAAAGTTTCTATACTCATTAAATAAGAATCATGTTTATGTATACCTGGGTAATTATTTAATTACATGTCATTATTAAGACAAATTGGTTTTCTATAATCATACAAAAGAGGGTTTAAGTGAATCATATTTTTTATCTTTGACAAAGAATGTTTTTAAGGTCTAAATAACATGGTTTTAAAATAAACAATTCACCCTACTATTGTAATCGAGTATCTACATCTTACATTTCGATTCAAAATTTGTATCAGATCATGTCTTGAAGATACTAATACTTATACTTAGTATAAAAAGAATGATTTTCACTACATAGTTTTACGTACAATTGGTTTATTTCAATAAGTTTTAATTTTTATAATCTTTTTGTTTATAAATAAGATCTACACTAATGTGTGGAGTGGAAAAGTAACATTTTGAATGATGGAAAGAATTAATGTTGGATCCTTAGATAATTTAAATCCCAAAATATCACATATTTTTTATATGAATGATTACGAATACATAAGAGAATAAATTAAGTCTTTTGATATCAATACTAGTGTTGAAAATGTAGTTATCCTTATTAGAGATTATTATATACCTGAAAAAATGTCATAACTTTTACCAACCAAGAAAAGCAATAATACCAGCTAAACTATATGATATGAAATATATTTCATTTTTAAATGAACAAGAATATATATATCCAAATATATTATTGTGAATAATATAACATAATTTGTAAGAAACATGAAGTTACAAAATTTAGAACATCACATGTAATATAAACTAGAAGAGCTATGCTTAGAGTAGATTATCATGGTTTTGTTTTCCCTTATAAAGAACCAAAAGTTAAACATAAATATATATTCATGACTATTGTCAATAGTCTATAGTAAATGGGATAAAAATGTCTAGATGAAGAGATTTTTGTAGATAAGATTATATATATTATTCCTAATGAATGGAAATTGAAGATAACAACAATTGATGAGTCAAGAAAAGTTACAACTGTTACTTTTGATGAATTATTTGGAACTCTATTACAACATGAGAGTAGATTTAAGAGCAATTATGAGAACATAAAAAAGAATAATGTTTGTGTTTTTTACTAATATATCGAATTAGATTAAATCCACGACTCATGATAAATTTTCTATCACAATAAAGTCTAAGAAAGTTATTATTTAGTCAGACTAAAGTGAATCTGCAATGTCCAAGAATGAGTTAGAAAATATTTCCTGGAGGATGAAAAAGATTATTAGAAAGAATGAATTTCAATATATATATAATGAAAAGGAAAAAAATAATAATTATTCTGAGGTCACATGTTATGAATTCATGAAAGAAAGACATATCAGACATGATTTTCAAATGATGAAAAGAATAAACATGAAAGATAAAAATTCTGAGAGGAATCATAAAAGATATTACAAGCCTAAGGGAATGAACGCGATGAAGGAAAATGATTATTTGAGTGAAATTGGTGGAGACTCATATGATGATTCTTTAGATAATGAATATTCTAGAGAGAATAATATAGGTCTTACTACCATGATGCCTATTGAAAGAAAATGTTTTCTGGCTAAGGTACATACTACTGAATCTTTCAGTAATATATCGTTAAGTGATAATTACTTGATGAAGAAAATTATGAATCATAGGACAAAGAATCTTCCTTATCAGGATATAAATATTTACCTAATTTGTAAGAAGTATATAGGTTTTCCATGATTATTGAAAAAAATAGTAAGATATAAAAGAAACCTGATAAGGAATATTACAGAATAAATGTTTTACTAAAAGAAGTGTCAGATCATTATAAAGATATTGATGAGAAATCTTTTGAAATTATTTTTTTTTAGAAAAAACATTGAGTATGTCAATTCTAGAAAGGATAAAAATTATAAGGATTTTAAAAAATGTATTTATAAGGAAAATATTTAAAGGAAAAATTAAATTCCAATACTAATGACTATAAGGACATGAATACAGTAATTAGTCTAAAATCTGAAATATTTTCCTTAAATAATTTTTTTTCATACTTTTATTCTGTTATGGATGGCTTTGAAAATATTTATTATCAATTTATTCCTAGTAGGAATAGTTCTATAATTGGTTATTCTCACTAAAATCGTTTTTTTAGTTACAATTTTTATGTTCCTAAATGTGCCCCATTATAAAATAAGTGTTAAAGTTATATAAATTGGGAGAAACATTGTTCATTAAAAATAAATGATTCCTTAGGTTTTCATAATGATCACTTTTCTAAGAAAATTTGCATTCCTATGATTTTACATTCTAATAGTTTCAGATCCAAGAAAGATTGGATTGTGAAAATATAATTATATTACTTTTAGGAAAAAAATGTTGTACCAAAAATATACATACAATATAGATAGCGGATGTTCCCAACACATGACTGGTAACCAAAACATATTTGAAAAGATTATTAAGATGAAAAGAGTAAGAGTAATTTTCAGAGACAATGCTAAAGGATAAATTATTGGTATAGGTAACATTGATCTTCTTGTAAAAGCCTCAATTTCAAATGTTTGTTTATTAATGGAATTAAGACCAAACTTATAAGAATATGTAAATTATGTGATGAAGGTTACCTTGTGAATTTTAGGAATGAATTTTTTTTAGTAAACACTTACAAGGATGACTTACTTCAATCTTCTCATCTGGAGGAGAATATTTATACACTTAACATTGAAGATATTAGGAGCCACTTCTTACCATGCATTAGTGAAATGAAAGACCTATCCCAATCATGGAATAGAATACAAGGACACTATATCGTACGTAACTTTTTTGAACTATCTATGAAAGGTTTTTAAGGATCTATCAGATTATATATTTGATTCCTCAAAAGTATATAGTAATTGTAAATGAGGAAAGAAGCATAAGTCATGATTTATATCTATTAGTGAATTCTCAATATCTGATGCATTACAACTAGTTCACATGGAATTTTTTATTCTTACACAAATAGAAAGTATTTGTGGAAAATACTATGTACTTGTTTTAGGTGATGATTAAACTATATTAACATTGGTCTATTTTCTAGTAAAGAAATATAAATCCTTTTCTTATTTTAAATCATTCTCTTCCAAAGTTAAATCTGAAAAAAACCATCCTTTGATAACAATTCATAGTGATCATGGAAGGGAATTTGAAAATACCGGTTTTGAAATTTTCTATAGTAAGAAAGGAATTACTCATAACATATTACCACCTATAAATCCTCATAAAAATGGTGTTGTTTAATGATGAAACTAAATTCTTCATGTTAAAATAAGAACCATGTTGAGTGAATACTTCATTGTAAAACATATTTGGGCTAAAGTTGCAAGTACTTCTTTCTATACATTAAATCATCTTTTAAATAGGACATTTCATAATAAAAATCCTTATGAGTTATGGAATGGTTGAAAACCTAATGTTTCATTCTTTAGAGTTTTTGAATGCAAAGTATTGATTTTGAATATAAAAGATAACTTACAAAAATTCACTCCTAAATCCGATCAAGGGATTTTTATAGGATATTCCATATCTTCAAAGTCTTACAATGTATTAAATAAAAATTCTTATATTGTTGAGGAAACAGAACATGTTAAATTTTATGAAACTGATCCTTTTGTTTTTAAACAACCCCACCCTACATCATGAGTTGTATTTTCAAAAACTAATTATCAACCTTTGATGTAAGATTATTTTATTCAGGAAAATATGCAAGAAAATGTTTCTAAGATATTCACTCCAGGTGATTTTCTACCCAATTTTGATGACCATGTATTACAAAACCCATTTCAATTGTTTCTAAAGAACCATCCCAGTGATAGTATCGTTGGTGATGTACATCAACCTGTATATACTAGATGTTATTTATTGAATGAAGTAGAACATCTAGTATTTTATTCACAATTAGATCCTAAATGTACTTGTGAGGCTTCAGGCGATGAATATTGAATTAAATCAATGAAAGATGAACTAATAGAATGGAACAATGTCTTTTCCTTGGTTAAGAGACCTAAAGAATCTTCTATAATTGAAGAAAAATGGGTCTTCTGAAATTAATAACATGAAAATGGAATCATAGTACAAAATAAAGAGTGATCATTTTCTAAAGTCTATAATCAACAAGAACAAATAGACTATAAAGAACCCTAATATTTTGAAACTAGTCTTGAATATATTCAAATTCACTTAAGCCCTTACAGAATTCCTTAAATTTGAACCTTTTCAAATCGATGTTAAGTGTGCATTCCATAAGAGATATGTTCAAGAGGATGTTTATGTTGAAAAAAATCTGGATTTTGAAGACACAAAACTTCCATAAGTTGTTTTTAAACATACCAAATATTTTTATGGTCATAAACAAGTACCTAGAGCTTGGCATGACAAACATATAGAATTTTTGTTAAAAAATAATTATTTTAAGGGAACTACTGACCTAACCATTTTTATAAAGATTGAAAAAAATAATGGTTTAATTGTTCAAATTTATGTTGATGAAATTATATTCGAGTAAAATTAGAAATCCTTATCTGATTCATTTGTGAATATTATGAAATATTATATTCAAATGAATATGATGGTTGAGTTAACATTTTTCTTTTGTTTTCAAATTCCCCCAAAACCAAAAGGGACTTATATGTCCCTACATATATATATATATTAATGGTATTCTTATAAAGTATGGATATGACAACACTATAATTATAAGAACTCCAACCGGTTCATTAAATACTATTGATCTTGATAAAGCTGGGAAACCTAAAGTTCAAACAACATTTTGAGGTATGATAAGAAGATTACTATACTTAATAGTTAGTAATCCAGACTCAATGTTTATAGTATTCTTATGTTCAAGATAACATTATAATCCAAAAGAATCTCATTTAAATGTAGTGGAATGAATTTTTCTCTATTTAAAGGGAACTGGAGACTTAATACTATTCAATTCATCTTGTAATTGCTGAGTCAATAAGGTTTTCCTTATGACTTTTACATTCCTTCTTGTTTTGAAAAATCACAAACACATTTTTTTAAAGAAAATATCTTTTATAAAGAAAATTGATTTTATAAGGAAAATTGCTTTTATAAGGAAAATTTCTTTTATAAGGAAAATCGCTTTTATAAGGAAAATCGCTTCTATAAGGAAAATCGATTTTATAAGGAAGATCATTTTTGTATGAAAAATTTTCCTTATCAATATTTCATTCATATATTTCTTAAGTATAAGTTTCAGATTCATTTCTATATTCTCGGAATCATTTGAAACTTTGATATGAAACATTCTATTTTAAGTACCGAATTCTAGATGAGAACTATAATGTTGTTTCATTCTGAATTCCGGATACGAACTCTGATAAAGTTCTACTCTGAATTCTAGATACGAATTCTCATTACGAATTCTGATGATGAATTCTCATTACGGATTCTGATGAAAAATTCTCATTACTAATTCTGATGAGGAATTCTCATTACAAATTCTGATGACAAATTCTCATTACGAATTCTGATGACAAATTCTCATTACGAATTCTGATGATTAATTTTCATTACAAATTCTGATGAAAAATTATCATTACGAATTCTGATGACAAATTCTCATTACGAATTCTGTTGAAGAATTCTCATTCCGAATTCTCATTCCGAATTCACCTATTAAACATAATTTGATCATCTTTGTTTTATACACTCCGAATTTATTTAGACTCCGAAAAAATATTTTTTTTTACACTCTGAACCTTCACTCCGAACTTTTGAGTTAGACTTTAAACGATATCATACTTTCTATTTCACTTGTTTTGTTATAAAATGATGTCTTCTATTCTATTCTAAACTAACCGTTGGTTAAGTTACACATGTACAGGTCCCTCCGATTTTTAAGGAAAATATGACTGTTGGATAGGAGGACGACCTTGCCTATAAATAGGAGCTCATTTGAAAGAGCTCAATACTGACTGATGAATAACTTCTTCGACACTGTGCATACATGCTTTTGAAGTGATTTTTAGAGATATAGGCTCTTATTAACTCTCAAAGCTTCATGCGACTCCGAATGTTGGTGATTACATTCGAGGACTTCCGGGGATAGGAAGACAGAGGTGCCGACTACCTTGAAGTTAGAGGGCTTCCTTGCTGAGGAAGACAGAGGTTTCCAACTACCTTGAAGTTTAGAGCTTGCGGGGATAGCAAGACAGAGACTCCGATCTTCATATCGCGGGCTTACCCTGGTGTTGGTAAGACAGACTTGCTTGAAAGTATAAATCAAGGGACCTTTATCCAAGGTTGTTGGATACCCTTCTCTTTGGGTTAAAAGACTTATATCTTGTTACTTGTAGTTTTACTACTTGTTTTCTTCCGCTGCATTTTGTATTATAAGGAATGTATAACTTTCTTATACTTCCTTACTTGTAATCTGTTTCATTTAGATTCTATACGCTTTAAGGTAGAATCTCATATTGTAATCTTTTGTTAAGTTTCAATTTCCAGAACCATATTTCCGGAACCTACTTTCGGAATCTCTTTCCAGTTTTAAGAAAGTACATAGGACTTGAAGTTTATAATTTCATTCCTTTTTCAAAGTTTTCAATTGGTTTTAGAGGTGTTGTGAATTTTCTTAGTTTAACGTTGTTAAACTTATCTCCTTCCTTTGTTTAAAGGAATTTTTAAAGTGTACAATTCACCCCCACCCCTCTTGTATATTTAGCATCTACATCGTTATTTTGATCCTACAATTGGTATCAAAGGTTGGAAACCTCATACTCTATACCAATCCTACAATTGGTATCAGAGCAGGTCTCTGAAATACTTCTACTCACGTATAAGTTTTTCTTGCTCACTTTCTCATTCTAAAACTTTCTCATTCCGAATTTTGTTATTCCGAACTTTGTGATTATGAACATTTTCTACTAACAAGTTTATGTTCCAAAGGTTTTTAAGTATGAAAGGAATTAATGTTGGTTATATTGATAATCTAAATCCTACAAGACCACCTATCTTTTATGGTAATGACTATGAATACTGGAGAGATCTAATGAAGACATTTGTTATCAATACTGGAGTGGACAACTTCGTTATGCTTACTGGTGATTATAAAATTCCTGATAAGGAAGTTAGAACTTTTACTAAACAGGAAAAGAAAGAGTATGAACTCAATTATAAGGTACGCAATACCTTAATTTGTTCAATGACTATAAATATATAGCCAAATTTCTTCTTGTGAAGCAGCTAATTGTATCTGGAAGAAGTTAGAAGTTACACACTTTAGAACTTCTAAAGTGATCGAAACTAGGAGAGCTATGCTTAGAGCTGAATACCATGGCTTCAATTTTCCTTATGGTGAACCAATCTGTAAAGTTCAACAGAGATTTGTGACTATTGTCAACAGTTTACAGTCTATGGGAGAGAAAGGGTTAGATTATGAAGCACTTGTGGACAAGATAATTGATATTATTCCCAATGAGTGGGAATCCAAAAGAACAGCTATAGATGAGAATAGGAAGGTTACTCAAATTTCTCTTTGTGAGTTATTTGGAACTCTACTCCAACATGAAACCAGAATGAAGAGAGATGCTGACATCATAAAGAAGAAAAATAGAAATGGTACTGTTGCTTTTACAACAACATTAAATCAGATGAAAGCTAAGACTCTTGAGAGAGTAACCATATCCAAGTCTAATAAAGTTATTTTCCAATCCGAATCAAGTGAGAGTGAAGTATCTGAAAATGAGTTAGAAAATCTTGCTCGAAGGATGAACAAGATAGCTGGCCAAATAAGTTTCCAATCCAAGTATAAGAAGAAGGAAAGGAAAGATAAGAAAGATGGAGAAATCACTTGTTATGAATGCAAGAGAGCTGGACATATTAGACCAGATTGCCCTTTGCTCAAAAAGAAAGAATGGAAAGAAAGGCATTCAAATAGGAACAGAAAGAAGTATTATAAATCAAAAGCTAAGAAGGTTTTGAAAGAAAATGACACCTGGAGTGCCAGTGGTGGTGACTCTTTAGATGAATCTTCTGATTACGAATCTTCAGGACAGAAGAATCTCGGTCTTATAGCCAGATTACCTATTGATAATCATTGTTTTATGGATAAGGTACGAAATTCTGAAACATTGACCAATGTTTCTTTAAATTCTAATTATAGTGAGTATTATAACTCTTCTGGTGAAGAATACTCTTCTGATGAAGAAAATACTTTACCTACTTATGAAGAAGTTTTTAGGTTTGCTGAACTTCTTGAAATTGAGAATTCCAAACTCAATAAAAAACTTGATAAGGAAAACTCTAGGAATAATATTCTTACAAAAGAGATATCAGATCTTTCTAAATATCTTGATAATAAAAATGATGATTTTGAAAGTATCTCAAAAAATCTTCAGGAAGTAAGTTCTGAGAAGAACAAACTTTCTAAAGAGTTGGAAAAAATAATTTCTAAGAAAGGTGTCTTTGAGCATAGCTCTAGTTCTAAAACTAATGATTTTGATGATAAAAACTTGGTTATAAAACTCAAGTCCGAAATTTTTTCCTTAGAGAAGTGTTTATCAAACTTTACCCATGGTAAGGAAAATTTTGATAAAATGTATTCCCAAATACAACCTTTAAGAAATAAATCCGGATTTGGTTATACCCATGCAAAAACAATTTTTAGTAACAATTATTTTGTTCCTCAAAGTGCCCCATTTTGTACTAAGTGTCAATGTGGTGGTCACTGGGCAAAGAATTGTTCCTTAAACAAAACCCAATCTCTAGGATTTCACAAATCTTACTTTTCTAAAAAGTTGTGGGTACCAAAAATTTTGTTATCTGGAAATCTCGGATCCAAATAAGTTTGGATTCCGAAAGTTTAATTCTCTTCTTTATTTCAGGATAAAAAAGAGAGTACCAGCAATAATACATGGTAGATGGATAGTCGATGTTCCCGACACATGACTGGTAACAAAATCTATTTTGAAAAGATTATCAAAACGAAAGGAGGAAATGTAACTTTCAGAGACAATTCTAAGGGAGAGATTGTTGGTATTGGTAATATAGTTATTTTAGAAAAAACTTTGATTTCAAATGTTCGTTTTGTTATGGATCTTAAGCACAACCTCATTAGCATAAGTCATTTATGTGATGAAGGTTACCTTGTCAATTTTAGGAATGATAAGTTCTTAGTTCACAATTCCAAGGAAGAATTTATTCTCTCAGCCAATAGGCATGAGAATGTTTGCAACTTAAATTTAAAAGACCTCAGGAGTCAAGATTTACCTTGCCTAAGTTCAATGGAATATCATTCCTGGTTATGGCAAAGAAGACTAGGTCATTGTAACCTTAGAAACCTATGTAAACTCACTAAGAAGAAACTAGTTAAAGATCTACCGGAGCTTAGATTTGATTCTTCTAAAGTTTGTGATCCTTGTCAATATGTCAAGAAACATAAATCTATTTTTAAATCGATCGGTGAAGTCTCAACAACTGATTCATTGCAGTTAGTGCACATGGATCTTTTTTGTCCAACACAGACTGGAAGTATTGGAGGCAAATACTATGCGTCTGTTCTAGTTAATGATTACACTAGATTTACTTGGGTTTATTTTCTAGCAAAGAAATATGAATCTTTTTCTTATTTCAAAAGTTTTAGAGCTCAAGTTAAAAATGAGAAAAACCTTCCATTGAAAACTATTCATTGTGATCATGGAGGAGAATTTAAAAATTCTGATTTTGAAACTTTTTGTAGTAAAAAAGGTATTACTCACAATTTTTCAGCACCTAGAACTCCTCAGCAGAATGGTGTAGTTGAGAGAAGAAATAGAATTCTTCAAGAGATAACTAGAACCATTTTGATTTAATATTCTATAGCTCGACATTTCTGGGTTGAAGCTTTAAGTACTACTTTCTATACTATAAATTGAGTTTTGATTAGACCTTTTCTTAAAAAAACTCTTTATGAGTTATGGAATGGTAGAAAACCAAGACTATCCTACTTCAAGGTTTTTGGTTGAAAAGTATTCATTTTTAATACTAAAGATAACTTACATAAATTCCCACCAAAATCCGATGAAGGAATTTTCTTAGGTTATTCCACAACTTCTATGGCTTATAGAGTTTTTAATAAAAATACTTGTACTGTTGAAGAAATAGTGCATGTAAAATTTGATGAGTCTAATCCTTTTGTTTTTAAACCATCCCAGCCTACATCCTTAGATGTGTTTTCAAAAACTGATTGTCGACCTTTTATAGAAGAACCTTCTGATAAGGATAATTTTCAAGAAGATACTTCTGAAACATTTACTCCAGAAGACTTTCTACCCTATGTTGATGAACAGGCTTTTCAAAACCTAAATCAGGTGTTTCTTAAGAATCATCCCAGTGATAGTATCATTGGTGATGTAAATCAACCTGTAAGGACTAGAAGTTCCTTAAGAAATGAAGTAGAACATCTAGCATTTCTTTCCCAATTAGAACCTAAAAGCATTGATGAAGCTTTAGGTGATGATGATTGGATCAAAGCCATGCAAGATGAACTAAATTAATTCGAAAGGAATAAATTCTATACCTTGGTTGAAAGACCTAAGGAAACTTCTGTTATTGGAGTAAAGTGGGTCTTCAGAAACAAATGTGATGAAAATGGATTCATAGTAAGAAATAAATCTCGACTTGTTGCTAAAGGCTATAATCAGCAAGAGGGAATAGACTATGAAGAAACCTATGCTCCAGTAGCTAGACTTGAATCTATCCGTATTCTACTTTCCTTTGTAGCATTCTTTAATTTTAAACTTTTTCAAATGGATGTGAAATGTGCTTTTCTTAACGGTTATGTCCAATAGGAAGTTTTTGTTGAACAACCACCTGGCTTTGAAGATACAAAACATCCTGATCCTGTTTTTAGACTTACCAAAGCTCTGTATGGTCTTAAACAAGCCCCACGAGCATGGTTTGATAGACTCACAGGATTTTTTATTCAAAATAACTATGTTAAGGGAAATGCATATCCAACCATTTTTATAAAGAAATATAAGAAAAATGTTTTGAGTGTTTAAATTTATGTTGATGACATCATATTTGGTTCAACTCAACAATCTTTAATCGACTCTTTTGCAAGACTAATGAAATCTGAGTTTGAAATGAGTATGATGGGTGAGTTAACTTTTTCCCTTGGTTTTCAAATTTCTCAAAAACCAGAAGGAACCTACATATCTCAACATAAGTATATTAAAGATCTTCTCAAAAAGTATGGTTATGACAACACTAAGAGTATAAGTACTCCTATTGGTACCTCAAACTCTTTAGATCTTGATGAAGCTGGTAAACCAGTAGATCAAACATCTTTTAGAGGTATGATGGGAATTTTACTTTACTTAATAGCTAGTCAACCAGACTTAATTTTCTCAGTATTCTTATGTGCAAGATATCAATCCAATCCTAAGGAATCTCACTTAAAGGAAGTAAAAAGAATTTTTCGCTACCTTAAGGAAACCATGGATCTAGGATTATTTTATAATTCTGGAAATGATTTTGTTCTAAAAATCTTTTCTGATGCTGACTTTGGTGGATGTAGAATGGATAGAAAGAGTACAAATGGAACTTTTCATTTCTTAGAAGATTCATTAGTTTCTTGGTCCTACAAGAAGCAACATTCTGTATCACTCTACACTACTGAAGCTGAATATGTAGAAGCTGGAAGTTGTTGTGCTCAAGTGTTGTGGATTCAACACACACTCACAGAATATGGCTTGAGTTTTACTAAAACTCAAATTTTGTGTGATAACACAAGTTCCATTGCCTTAATTAAGAACCCTGCACATCACTCACGTGCAAAAAACATAGATATTAGGCATCACTTTCTTAGGGATCACACACTAAAAGGAGATATTATTCTTCAGTTTATCAGAATGCAAGATCAACTTGCTGATATTTTCACAAAATCTTTATCTTCTGATATATTTGAATACATTAAACAAAAGTTAGGAATGATAACTATAAGGTAATCATTCTTCATTAACTTTCTGTTGAAAAATTCTCCTTACAGTAATAAACTCCTTTTCATTGGGGGAGTACATTTGATTGTTAGGGTAACTAAATTTTTCAAAGTTATTTTTTCAAACTTTTCGGAACTAAAATTCCGAAATGGGAATTTCCAGAACTAAAATTTTCCAGAATGGATATTTTCATATAGAAAACTTTTGGAATGGAAATTTTCGTATTGAAATCTTCCGGAATGGAAAATTTCGTACTGGTATTTCCATAACGAGATTTTTGTACCAAGGTTTTCATAATGAGTTTTTCGTTTTTCAATTTTTTTTGTAATGAAATTTTCGTACTGAGTTTTCCGTACTGAGTTTGTTCTTCGTAGTGAGTTTTGCGAACTATTTCTTTTTGTAGTAAAGATTTTTTCGTAGTTTTCTTAAGAATGTTACCCATTACGAATAATCCTCCTAAGCCAATCTGAAAGGTATGATTTCCTTACTCAATTTTTCATAATCATACTTTACTTACTGAAATTTTATTATACTTTGTTTTCGGATTATAGTTTTCATAATTCTTTGTTTTAATAAAAACCTCAAAAGATCGGATTCAAGTATTTCTTGAGAATTGGTTTTCAACCGTCAGATTTGATCTCAGCTTGTCACAACTGTTCGATCAACAGATGAAGTTGAACCGTCTTCTTGTTGCCTATATAAAGGGGACCCCAAATGATTGTCCCACATCGGTTTTCAAGCTCCACCCTCTCGAATATCTACCTCTCCATTTTAAAGTCGTTCCAAACTTCAGATTTCTCCATTTTAAAGCTGTTCCGAACTTCAGATTTCTCCATTCTGAACTTCTCAGAGGTCTTTAGATCCGAATGTCTGTGGAAGTAGCTTCTCAAGAAATGTCTTCCCCTAAGACGATTTCCAAGTGGTTAGTATATAGAGAATGGTTGGTTCATCCTGATTTCTTCAAAAAGTATGATTCTCTTATATCCAAGAACATAAAGCTTAATGGATGGGAAGATGTTGTTGTATCCAAGCCCGGAAATCAAGATGAAGTTTATTCAGATTTTCTTATAGAGTTCTATGAGACAGTTTCCTTCTATAAGGAAGATGGCAATGAGAAATTGTCGTTTAAGTCTTATGGTAAGACTTATAAGATTTCTTATGCCAAGGAATCCAGCTTGGTAGGGCTGAACAATGAAGGAGAATCTGAGTTCATTTCTCATGTTTTCCCGGATTCAAAGGGAAGCTTCGACAAGGAAAAGGCTTTAGAGACTCTCGGACTGGCAGATGACAAGGCTCCGAATATTGCTTCTTTGTCTACAAATTTCCGGATTCTAGAATTATGGGTACAAGGACTTATCGTACCGAGAAAAGGTGACAAGGATAGTCTGAAGAAGAGTGAGATTTATATCCTAGAATTTCTGATAAATCTGAGGAAGTTCAATCTGATGAAACACATTCTTATTAACCATGAGAATGTTAAGAAAGGGAATTTGAGAGCTCAGATCACAATGTATCCAGCAATCCTTTCAAAGTTAATAGTTCGGTGTCTTGAGTCCTTCAAGGAGGCTTTCACGTCTAAGACAAGAGTTTGCAAGATTATGTTGGTGAGTGATGGTACTCTCAAATGAATGGATGTAGCCTTCAACAAGAAGACTGGTCAGTTTGTTGATTTACCTGCTCAAGAAGAAATGGTTCCGAAAGTTGCTGAACCTGAATCCTCTAAGCCAGTGGAGAAGAGGAAGTTGAAAGAAGTTGTAGTTGAAGTAGAGAATCCCAAGTCTAAGGAAGTTCATTCCGCACCTCCAAAACTGAAGAAGAAGAAAGCTTACCCAAATGAGGTAGTTGCTAAGTGGAGGGAAGTCAAAGAGAAGAGAGTCCAAGGGGAGCCTCAGTTTGGCTTGGATCTTGCGGAGGCTAAGGCCTTGAAGGAAAGGACTGCGGATGATCTAGAAAAACAAGTGAAAGAAAAGAAGCTTAAGAAGAAGATGTCTGAAGCTGAGGTAGCTCAGACTTCGTTGAAGTTTAATGAGATGGTTTCAGAAAACATTCCTTTTCCAAGATCTTTTTCTCTGGAAAATCTACCTGAGACTCTAGGAAGAAACTTTGTCACTCCGGAAGAGGAATTAGAAAAGCCTGTTGAAGAAGTTGAGAAGATAGAGCAAGTGGAAGAGGAAGAAGAAGTTTCTGAAGGTAGTGGTGACACCAGAGATGTTTTAAAACAAGTAGATGATTATAAGGGGACACCTTTGGAACATTTGTCGCTCCGAAATTCAGAAGCTGAGTCTTCTAAGTTAGTCACTCCAGGGAAGGATGAGGATAAAGTAGATGAAAAAGTAGCCTATCATGCAGAGGAAGAAAAACTTCTACATGATATTGCTCAAATGGAGAACGTAGAAGGTGGTGCTCAGAAAGCTGCTGATGATTAAGACAATGTTGTTCATGTTTCTGATAGTGAAAAGAAAACTCCAGAACAGGACTCCATTCTGAAAACGGAAAAGGGAAAGAAACTTGTTCTTGATACCCCGAGCTCAGTAGTTGTAAAGAAAAGGGAAGTGGGTAGTTCTTCTAAGAATAAGGTTGAGTATTTTGGAGAAGAAAATTCTCCAAGAAAAGTCTCGGATTCATAGTCATCTTCGTTGGGGCATGACTTTGTTGTTCAGTCTTTAAAGAAGTTGGTAGGTTCTATTCCGACTTTCTCAAGTATTGATTCAAGATTCCAGATGCTCCAACATGCTTTGAATCAAAAAACAGACTCTGTATCCATGGTCATGTAAAAATGTGTTGAGATAGAGGCTCAGTTCAAAACTTTCTTTGTCGGCTATGAAGCCCACAAAGGATCTTGCAAGAGGATGACTAGTTGGTCTGGGAAGACTGTAGAAGAGATGAGTCTCTTTGATGAATTCCAAGATAATGTGAAGGATGCCTTTGAGACAGAAGGCAGGAAGATAAATGATCTTACTTCATCCTTTGAATAAAAGTTGACAGATGAAAAGAATTTCCGGATTCAAGAAGTCATAGATCTGATTGGGAAGCTGAATTCTGTTTCTCAGAATTGGAAGTAAGAAAGGGATCATCAGATTGAGTTTGAAGAGAAGTTTTTAAAGCAAGAATAGATCTTGAAGGCTCATGAAGAAAAGCTTCATGCTCAGGAAGAAAAGCTTCAAGCCCAGGAAGAAAAGATTGAAGCTCAAAATGAAAGAATTGTTGTGTTAGAGAAGCAAGCTGAGGAAGATCATAAAGGCTTGAAGAAGATAAAGACTATTCTTAAGGGTCTCATGGCGAAGGAAAAATATCCAAAATAAATAGATCCGACCTTTTTTTGTATCTAAACTTCTTTGTTGTTGAGCTTTCAAACTTAATGAAAATTATGCTTGCTCGTTTCTTTTGTTGTAACTACTAATTTTTCAGGTAATTTGTTATATTTTCCATTCCCTCGAATTCTTTTTTAAAATCACAAATGGGGAGAAGGAAAAGAACCCTAATAAAGGGGAAAAATAATCTTAACAAAGGATGAGAAAGAAAACAAACTCTAATAGAGTTTATCTAAGGGGGAGTTTTTCATTAAAGAAGACATTCTTATTCTTAATGAAATATCATTCCGGAAATCTAGAATATGATCCTTAGTGTTTCAAAGCCTAAGGGGGAGTAAGTCGTATTCATCAACATCCATAAACAAAGGGAGATAAGACTTAATGTTTTCTTTCTTCTTAGACTTTCTTTTTCATAGGGATGTTTGTGCTTTCCAAAAAGGGGTAGATTGTTGAGTCAATAAGGTTTTCCTTATGACTTTTCCATTCCTTATTGTTTTGAAAATCACACACACCATTCTTTATGAAAAATCGCTTTTATAAGAAAAATTTCTTTTATAAGGAAAATTTCTTTTATAAGGGAAATTGCTTTTATAAGGAAAATCTCTTTTATAAGGAAAATCGCTTTTATAAGGAAAATCGCTTTTATAAGGAAGATTGTTTTTGTAAGGAAAATTTTCCTTATCAAATTTTAATTCATATATTTCTTAAGTATAAGTTTCGGATTCATTTCTATATTCTCGGAATCATTTGAAACTTTGATATGAAACATTCTGTTTTAAGTACCGAATTCCAGATGAGAAGTGTAATGAAGTTTCATTCCGAATTCTGGATACGAACTCTGATAAAGTTCTACTTCGAATTCTGGATATGAATTCTCATTACAAATTTTGATGATGAATTCTCATTATGAATTCTGATGAAAAATTCTCATTACGAATTCTGATGAGGAATTATCATTATGAATTCTGACGACAAATTCTCATTATGAATTCTGATGACAAATTCTCATTATGAATTCTGATGATGAATTCTCATTACGAATTCTGATGACAAATTCTCATTACGAATTCTGATGAAAAATTATCATTACGAATTCTGTTGACGAATTCTCATTCCGAATTCACCTATTAAACATAATTTGATCATCTTTGTTTTATACACTCCGAATTTATTTAGACTCCGAAAAAATATTTTTGTTTACACTCCGAACCTTCACTCCAAACTTTTGAGTTAGACATTAAACGATGTCGTACTTTCTGTTTCACTTGTTTTGTTATAAAACGATGTTGTCTATTCTGTTATAATCTAACCATTGGTTAAGTTACACATGTACAGGTCCCTCCGATTTTTACGGAAAATATGACCGTTGGAAAGGAGGTAGACCTTGCCTATAAATATGAGCTCATTTGAAAGAGCTCAATACTGACTGATGAATAACTTCTTCAACATTGTGCATACATGCTGTTGAAGTGATTTCTAGAGATATAGGCTCTTATTAACTCTCAAAGCTTCATGCGACTCTGAATGTTGGTGATTACATTCGAGGACTTCCGGGGATAGGAAGACAGAGGTGCCGACTACCTTGAAGTTAGAGGGCTTCCTTGCTGAGGAAGATAGAGGTTTCCAACTACCTTGAAGTTTAGAGCTTGCGGGGATAGCAAGACAGAGACTCTGATCTTCATATCGAGGGCTTACCCTGGTGTGGGTAAGACAGACTTGCTTGAAAGTATAAATCAAGGGACCTTTATCCAAGGTTGTTGGATACCCTTCTCTTTGGGTTAAAAGACTTATATCTTGTTACTTGTAGTTTTACTACTTGTTTGCTTCTGCTGCATTTTGTATTATAAGGAATGTATAACTTTCTTATACTTCCTTACTTGTACTCTGTTTCATTTAGATTCTATACGCTTTAAGGTAGAATCTCATATTGTAATCTTTTGTTAAGTTTCAATTTCCAGAACCATATTTCCGGAACCTACTTTCGGAATCTCTTTCCAGTTTTAAGAAAGTACATAGGACTTGAAGTTTATAATTTCATTCCTTTTTCAAAGTTTTCAATTGGTGTTAGAGGTGTTGTGAATTTTCTTAGTTTAACTTTGTTAAACATATCTCCTTCATTTGTTTAAAGGAATTTTTAAAGTGTACAATTCACCCCCTCTTGTATATTGAGCATCTACATCATTATTTCGATCCTACAGTAATTATATTGTTTTAATGTGTTTTTTTGGATTCTGACTTTGGTGGTTGTATAATGTATAGGAAAAGTTTATCTTGAAATTTTCATTTCTTAGGAAATTTTTTTATTGGTGATTTAAGATGAAACACTCTGTTGCACTTTCCACTTCTAAAGCTGAATATGTTGTCGTTGGGAGTTATTGTGCTCAAGTGTTGTAGATGCAACACACAGTCACTGATTATGGCATGAATTATAATAAAAATCAGATACTTTGTGATAACACTAGTTCAAATGGAATGATGAAAATCCCTTCATATCACTATTGTGCAAATCACATAGATATTATTCATCAATTTATTATGGATCAGACACATAAATGAGATATTATTTTCCAATTCATCAGAATTAATGATCAAATTTCTGATAATTTTACAAAATCATTACCTTCGGATATATATGAATATATTAAACAATATTTTGGAATGATAATTATTAAGTAATTATTCATACCTTCTTCTTGTTAAAACTATATCCTAAATTTATGATACTCCATTTCATGGGGGGGGGGGGTAAATTATATTTTCTAATAAAGATGTTTTTCAGAACTAAATAATGTTTTTCAGAACCTATTAAAGTTTTATTGAACCTAATAATGTTTTTTGGAATCTAATAAGGTTTTTTTGAACCCAATAATAATTTCAAGAAGCTAATTACTCTTTTTTTAATCTAAGATATCTAAAAACGATCTTATTAAATACCAAAAAATCATCTGGGAACTCCTAATGGTACACTTTTTTACATTATACCTCTTAGTATCAATTAGGTTTTTTGGTATTTCAATGTTGTTTTAAGAGAGACATCAACTAATTCATCTTTACTTAAATCCATTTTGTTTCCTTAAAACATAAAATTATTGGATTCTATAAACATTCTTTATCTCAACCACAAACATCAAATCAGATCGAATTAATATCAACCATTAGATCTTTCTAGGAATTCAAATTGTCATCTCAGTGCCTATATAATAGAGCCCCCATGTCCCACATCAATCTCTATAGTTTTTTTCTTGAGTTGCTACTTCACTTAAATATTATTTTTTTGGTTTCCATATCTCTTATGTTCTTAATGTACTTTTCAATTTTCTCTTAGACATCAATGCATGAAAATAAGGAACATAAATATTAGTGGATCTTTAGATAATGTTTTGTTGATCATGATTTCTTCCTTATGTATAACTCTTGGATAAGAAATATCGTAATGTATCAAGGCTGGGAAAATATTTACAATTCTATGAAAAATGCTAAATAAGACCATGTTTATGTGGATGGGGTTGTTGAATTCTATTAGTCAGTCAAGTTTTTCAGTTAAGGAGAAAATGATAAATTTCAGTTGAAGAGTTATGGGGAAAGATATTCTTTATCTTACAAGAAAGTTGAAAATATCATTGAGATACCATATGATGTTGTAGCTTACTTTACCTATTATATGTGGCTTGAATTAGAAGGTTCCTTTAGAATAATTAAGGTTATTGATATCATAGATCTTAAGGTTGAAAATAAGTCTAAGATATCCAATCCTTCAACTAACTACAGAATTGTGGCATTATAGATGCAAGGACTTTTAATTCCATGGAAACAAGAAAAAAATACCCAGAAAATAACTCGTATCATCATGATCGATTTTATAGTTATTCTAAGAAGGATTAACTACATCAAGTATATCATCTATGCTATAGGAATGATTATGGATGAGCCTATCAAATCATATATCGTGATCTATCCATCAATATTTTCCATTCTTATCATATGTTGCATGAATTTCAATAATGATCCATGCATTTAAAATTCAATGAAATTAAATATTAATCTTTTATGTGATAAAACACTTAAAATAATGAAATATTATTTTAGTGATAAGAAAAATGTGTTTTTTTTGATATATATGAAAGGGCAATGGAAGTTGGATAAATCTCAATGAAAAATTTAGATGAGGCTAAGAAAAATATGGATCAAGTCTCGTAACAAAAAAATAAGATCAATATTTGGAACAACCAATATTGACGAAATAATAATATTACCTAGATGAAGCTGTAACAATGTGGAGACAATAAAAAGTGTAAAGAAAATAAGGATATGTAGTTTTTGGATTATATATAGCATAAACTAAAGCATTTATAATCATAGAATTATATGAACTCGAGAAACATGAAAAATAGAATAAGATAAAGAAGTAGTTAACTGAAGCTGATATTGTTGAAGTCCTGTTGAAATATACAGAAAGAGCCTTAGAAAATATTTGTGTTAAGGAGTCCTCTTTGCACAAATCTGAACTCCCTCATAAATCACAACTAGTTTCAGTAGAGGCTAACCCATCAGTATAAATAATGTAAGTTATTCTAATCTTAGATCCAATTGTTCGAGAAAAATATCAAGAAGAATAATAATAAGAAGAAGACGAAAATATTTAACATAATGATAGTGATGACGAGAGCCATCAAATAGAATAAAAAAATAGGCATAGCCATTCTGATAGGTTATCATTAAGAACAACCCAACCCTCTTCATCAATTCTTACCGTAGAAGAAAAATTAATCTATAAGTCTCCATCTCCGAAAGAATTTTTTTTTGAAAGTGAAGTTCATCAAACACCATCAGATGATGAAGTTGAGGAAGATGAATCTTTTGAGCGTGGTAATAATGAAAATCATGAAGAAAATGGTGATATTGATAAAATAATTCAAGTTTTGGATGATAGGTAAGAAATTCATAGATCAATGAAAATGGAATTTGATAATGATAAAGGCAATAAAGAAGATATTAGCACATCAAAGAAAGATGATTCAGAGTTAGAAAGGTCTTCCTCCTCTATAAGATAGAACTTTGTGGTTCAATATTTAATGAATATGGTGAACTCCATTCCTTACTATCCATACTATGAATCTATATTTCAACATATTCAAGCTTCCCTAAATCTGAAATCGATATCAACATACATTTCACGGAGAATCTAAAAGAACATGATGTTGGTTTCAAAACCTTTGTTCAGAATGATGATTCTCACAGGAAGTCTTACAAATATATATAGAGGTGGTAAAATCACATAAAAATGGTATTAATGCTTTTGATGATATATTCGAGATAGTAATAGGTTCTTTTAAAGAATCTGATGCCTATTTCAAAACACTTTTAAAAAAACTCATTATAAAGATCAATATGTTTGGTCGCAAGAAGATAAGGGTTTATATGCAAATATTAATTGTATTTCCCATGAATTCAAATGATTGAAATCATACAGAGTAGTGGTGGATAAAAAGAAGAAGTATCAGGACGAAAATTTTAAGATCCTGTAAGAAAATATTCATAACCATGAGATGAAGATTCTGGATCCGGACTTTCTCCTAGAGAAGTTCCAAGATGGTCACAATGAGCTCAAGAAGTAGAAGGCTCTGATCAGGTCCTCAATACTAAAAGATTATTTCTCATACATTTTCTATATTTGGTTGAATTTTTTTTAAATATCAAAGTATTATTATTCAGTGTTTTTTATAGTTTATTTTCTAACTATTCAGGTACATTATAACTTTCAATATTCCTTCTTTGAAAATAAAAAAGGGGGGAGAATAATGTTTTAAAAAGAATATTAGTCTAAGGAGGAAATTGTTTAAAGAAGCCATCTTTAATGTAAGGGTGATATAATTTCTTAATTATGGATGAAGAAAATATAATTTTAGAATAAAATACTTAGGGGTATTTCATAACCTATGGGGGAGTTAGTCATATTCATCATAATTTAAAAATTGATGGGGAGATAATTCTTTTATTCCAGTCTATATAATGACAATATCTTTGTTAATATTCATTCCTTAAATAGATTGTTTGTGCTTTCCAAATATGGTAATATTGTTGAGTCAGAAGGTTAATTATGACTTTTTTGAATTCATTTATGTTATTTAATTCACAAAAACATTTTTCATATAATTATTTCTATTTATAATTAAAATTTATATACAATTTTTAATTTATAAGTCTAACATTATATTACCAAAGGCAAACAAATATGTTGGATCATTTATGAAACTCTGAATCCTGTGCTTTATCAATTACGATTCTCTTAAAATTATGATTCTCATTTCTATTTCTCAATTCCAAATCATCTAGAATTGTGATTCTAATTCTCTTAATTTTGTGATTCTGGTCCCATCAAATTTTTGAATCTGATTCACATCCTCAATTACAATTCAATCAAAATTTTGAATCTGATTCACACATCCATAAATTCTGATTCACTAAAAAATGAGAATATGATTCAATTATTATCAATTCTGAATTTATATCATTCTTAATTTTAGGATATTTCCTTAATGTATAATTTTATATCAATATTAATGTTTTCTCTTTTTTTATGTAATATATTTTATATCTTCATTAAAGTTATGATATTTCTGTAATGTAATATTTTATATCATTCATAATGTTATAAATTTTTTAAGAAATATATCATATAAATTTATTAATGTTATAATATTACCTTAATGTAATATTTATATATTTCTTACAGTTTTATATTTTGTTAAGAAAAATCTTGTATAAAATTACTAATATCATGATATTTCCTTAAGTTATTATTATATATTATTCTTAAAGTTACTATTTTTCTTTATCATAATGTTTTATATAAAAACTTTCATATATACTAAACTTTCATCATGGTATTTTATTGTGCTAAATGATGTCATCTAATTATTTATTATATGAATGTTGTAAGTTCTGATTGTACATGTCCCTCCAAAATTTTAGTAAAAATATAATCGTTAGAGGAAAATCCTACCACTAGAGATATCACCTATAAATACCAAAACATTTGAATGTGATGAATGTTGTGAAATTTTTGGAGAATTGATACACTACGAGAGGTCTTCTAGATTTTCTTTGTGTGAAATCCTTGAAGAGATTAAGCTGTGAACAACTTGTTCCACATACTATAATCATAAAAAAGGTTTGTTTGTCATTGGGGGATTCAATGTGTTGTTTCTTACAATCAAGGGCTCCCATGTTTAAGGAATATTGTCACGACCCGTCCTCGGGGCCCGTGCCGTGACTACCCCAAGCCCGCCTTCCATAGGCCAGGGGCTGGCGACTAGCACCAAGGCGTAAAACCCGGTAAAAGGGAAGGCACTGCCTTTGTAAAGTAAACAAGTACCACAGAGTAAGAAAGAGGAAAAAGTAAACACTAAGTAAAAGCTGGTACAAGAGTGAAGTGCAGAAAAGTAAGTGGGCCAATATACAAACCCAAACTGAAAGTAAAGTACAACTCGAAAGGGAAAACAACAACAGAAAAGTAAAGCCGCAACATCGAGTTGTCCACTGAAAATCCCACCTGAAGGGTGGGTACAGATAGATCCACTACTCCCCGGGTCCCGTCGTCCGCTCCAAGTATGTTCCGCCCAGTGGTCCACCTCCAGGTACCGTCCTGCTCTGCAAGCCTCAACCACGATCAACGTTGTCCGTTGTCTGCAACCAACACAACGTAGTGTGGGCATAGCCCGTGCAGGGGTGAGTATAAGCTACTCAGTAGGGACCCCAAGACCCCCGAAGGTCTCCCAAAATCCACAAAGGATAAACCACAAAGGAAAGATACAATCACGAAGTAACAACCGAAACTTCTTAGGTATATGCCCATTCATATACCTAAGTCATCAATTCCAATAGGCTCCAACCTCCGAGACCAAGTACAACCCAGTCCACACAGGAAAGCATACGTATTCCACATAGGAAAGAAAAATGTAATCCACACAGGATAGCACAACACAATCCAAATAGGAAAGTAAACAGGATTCAGCTCACCCAGGTATACTACTTCGAAAGACGATAGAGATGATCACTGATCCATCTAAGTCGTCAGACCCACAATGGATCGATAGGTACTAACCCCCACAATGACCCACATAGGATCGATAGGAAACTAACCCCCGCAATGACCCACACAGGATCAGACCCACACATGATCTGTAGGCGCTGGCTCACACAGAACCGCTGAGCGCTGACCCACACAGGATCGGTAGCACTGATCCACATAGGATCGTTGATTGTTGTAGTCGTCACCGTCGAATCCACTTAGGATCTCTGTACAGTTGTCGTCGTCACAGTAGCAGACGCAGCCAGCTCTAGGGTTCCCGCACACAGCAAGCTCGTTCGGGAGGGTCCGCTCCACGAGCCGAGAGGCTCATACATAAAATGTCACAAAGTCCAGATATGATGTATCCAAATGTTCTGTATCGTCAATAGGAACTCAACGTCGCAGACGGCGCGTCAATCAGACGCCCGGTCTGAGAGTTATTGTCTTTTTCGTCCCAGGGGCCCGGTTGGTTTTTAAGGAAAAACCAACCCGACCATACTTCACCTGAATCCAAACCTCGGGCGGAGTATGCCAAAAGATCCTTCTCACTTAGAGGAATTCAATAAAGTCGACGGCACGTCAATCGGACGGCCGAAGCTCAAGATATGAGTGTTTCCGCTCCGAGGGCCCGGTTGGTTTCGTGTACGAACCAACCCGGACGAACTAAAAGTATTCTGAAACATTATGTGCGATATACCTAAATGACCGTCTCGTTCCAAGGATTGTTTCTCCACTGACGGCGTGTCGATCGGAGGTCCGTAGCCCGAGTTATGGGAAATTGAACCCAAAGGGTCCGAAAACAGGGGTTTCGGGCCCGGACCGACCCGACCCGAGACCCCCCGGTCGGCCCGAACCGGGTCGACCCGCCCCGGGTTCGGGTCTTCCCGACTGGACGCGGTCCGGCCCGGCACGGCCTGGCCTGGGCATGGCCCGGCCTGGCGGTCCGGCCAGGCGGCCGGCCCGGCTGGGCACAGCGCGCTGCCAGCTCGGCCGAAGGCCGAGCCGTTGGCAGGGGGGGGGGCCTGCCCCCCTGTGTACCCGCGACCCCCCATTTATGGGGGCCATTTGAAGTCCGGCCGGGGGAATTAATTCCCTAGGCTCCTCCCCTTCTGGCTGGCCCGACCTGGCCAGCCGGTTCCTGCTCAACGGGATCGGCGATGGCCGGTCCCCTTCCAGCTCCGACGCCGGTAGCCTGGTCCGGCCGCCGGTCACCTTGCTCAACCGCGGACCAGAACCGACCGCAGCCCTTGTCGTCCAGCGCGGCGCGACGGCACCGTGCCCCTCTGCCGCGGCCCCGGTACCGACCGCTGTATTTTTGGGTTTTCCTTCGACGCGGTGCGACGACGTCGCGCCCTTGATCTGTTTTCCACGGCGCGGCGCGACGGCGCCGTTAATTTCCTTTCACATGATTCCGCGTGGTGCGACGACACCACGCCTTCCCGTACCAAATCACAAAGGAACCAAAATGACATAAAGTGGGGGGTCGGCCGTGTTTGTGCGGTCCGGCCCCCTCGCGTTATTCGATAACTATTGGTTTTAATCCACGAAGATCGTCAAGTTGGTATTCACGAACAAAATAAATAAATAAAACCCCTACCTCGGTTTCAAGAATGGTGCACATCAACGAGCTGCGGAAAAAGAGCGTCACAGAGGTCGGGAGTCGCGGAAAAGAACGTCGACGTCGCAAAGCGAGGATTCAAAGACGTTGATGGAGATTTCGTCGCGGAAAACTGTCGTGGAAGAAGAACGTCGTGGAAGAAGTTCTCCGCTTTCTTCGGCGGAGATGTTCATCGTTGAAGAACGGTGTTCTTCGTCAGAGTCCGAGTTGTTCTTCACGTTCTTCATCGAAGTTGTTCTTCGTTGGAGATGAAGAAGATCTTCACGCTTACCAAATCCTCTCAACGTGGCATAAACTATAACATTAATAAAATAATCCTAAGTCTTAATTTATTAACACAACTTACTCTTTTAAATTTCAACAGTTTGAAATTCAATTAACCACACATAACTCACCTCATTAAATTTCACAAGTTATCTTAATTTAATGGGAGTTGAGAGGGGTTAGAGGATATGAAGGGGTGGGATTTCTGTGGGCCCCACCACCCTCATAACCTCCCAAGGGAGGTTGGGTGGTTACCCAACTTCCATCAAGAACTAAACACTTAGAATAAAAATTGTAGAATAATAATAAATTAACTTCCACAATTTTTATCATCCACACCCGAGATAACGCAACTCCAGAACAGGAGTTCCTAAGCAATTACCGGCGATGCGGTTCCATCAGTGCCCACGGAATTCGATTCCGGGCACCGGTTCAAAAGTTAGAAATTCCCGCTCGTTCGTTCACTGAACGTACCCGAGCTAAACTTTGGATAGAAATTCCGGGCACTCCGGGCCTCGGAATCAAGTGCCTTCTGAAACTGCGTTCTTGTAAAATTCCAAAGAAAATTAAGAAAAAATTTCCCGTGAATTTTACGGGTCTTTACATTACTCCCACCTCAGGGCTTTACATCCCCGTAAAGATACATCATAACTAGGGGAACAAATGAGGGTACTGAGCACGCATTTGAGCCTCCCGCTCCCAAGTGCTCTCCTGGAGGTTCTCGTGCTGCCATCTGATGCGCACTAGAGGAATCGACCGTCCACGTAGGACCCGCTCCTGTCGATCCTCGATCTCCACCGGGACCTCCGCAAAAGTCGCCCGATAATCAACGTCTATCTCCCCATGGTAAATGATGTGCGTCGGGTCATGCACGTATCTCCTCAGTTGAGATACGTGGAAGACGTCGTGCACCCGGTGCATCTGAGGTGGTAGAGCTAGGCGATAAGCCACCTCGCCAGTCCTGCTGAGGACCTGGAATGGTCCGATGAAGCGTGGAGACAATTTTCCGCCTCGGCCAAATCTTTGTAATCCACATCGAGGTGATACACGCAAAAAGACGTGGTCGCCATCCTCGAACTCTAGTGGCCTCCGCCTCCTGTCAGCATAAGACTTATGCCAGCTCTGAGCTGTCCTCATCTGCTCCTCGATGACCTGGACCTTCTCTATCGTGGCCTAGACCATCTTCGGTCCCACAAGTATTGACTCCCTAGGGTCTGGCCAGCACAAAGGAGATATGCAAGGTCGGTCGTACAACGCCTCATATGGTGCCATCCCGATGGTGGAGTGGTAGCTGTTGTTGTACGCGAACTCCACCAAGGGCAGGTGGTCCTCCCAGCTGCGACCAAAGTCGAGGACACATGCACGGGGCATGTCCTCGAGAGTCTGAATGGTCTTCTCCGTCTGACCATCCGTCTGAGGGTGAAAGGCTGTGCTCAGACGTAGTTGTGTCCCGAACGCCTCCTGTAATCCCTTCCATAGCCAGGAGGTAAATCGAGCATCTCGATCGGAGACGATAGATGATGGCACTCCATGAAGCCGCACAATCTCCTGAACATAAAGACGTCCCAAGCTCTCCACTGAGCCTTGATCTATGATGGGTAAGAAGTGAGCTGACTTGGTGAGTCGGTCGACAATCACCCAAATGGAGTCATGACCTCTGGAAGTGCGTGGAAGTCCAGTCACGAAGTCCATAGATATTATGTCCCACTTCCACTCCAGAACATCCAAGGGCTGTACCAAGCCTGCTGGTACCTGATGCTCTGCCTTCACCTACTGGAAGGTGAGGCATCGTGAAACGAACTCTGCCACAACCTTCTTCATGCTTGGCCACCAGTGCTGTCGTCTAAGATCCTGGTACATCTTGGCCACTCCGGGATGTACCACTAAGGGAGAAGTGTGAAACTCTCTCAGAACTTCCTCCTGTAAAGCAACTGGTACCAAGGTACGTCCTCTGAGAAGGATGTCGTGCTCTGCTCCAAGGGATAAGACATCATTTGCCTGTCCTGAGGATATCTGTGCACACCGCGTCTCACAGTCAGTGTCCCCACGCTGTGCCTCTCTGACCTGCTGCAGTAGTTGAGAAGTGACTGTGAGAGACTGAAGGAAGGTTGCTCCATCTCTATCCACAAAAGATATCTGCAAAGAGGCTAGCTGCTCTGTCGCCTCCTCAAGTAGCTGAATGCCCATCCACCTACTGAGAGCATCGGCTACCACGTTCCCCTTCCCAGGAGTATAGACTATATCAAAGTCATAGTCCTGGATGAACTCGATCCATCACCGCTGTCTCAGATTCAGAACCTTCTGAGAGAAGATGTATCTGAGACTCTGATGGTCAGAGAAGACTGTAAAACGCTCACCCATCAGATAGTGTCGCCATGTCTTCAGAGCGAAAACCACTGCTGCTAACTCCAGGTCATGGGTAGTGTAGTTATACTCATGCGGCCTCAACTGATGTGATCCATAGGCGATCACCGCCCGATCCTTCATCAGGACACATCCGAGTCCGGTCCCTGATGCATCGTAGTAGACTATATACCCTACTCCCTCCTCAGGAAACCTTAAGATAGGTGCGCTGTTCAATTTCTGTCTCAGCTCCTGGAAGCTCTTCTGACATCTGTCTGACCACACGAAGGGTTTCCCATTCTTCGTCAAAGATTAGATTGGTACCGCAACTCTGGAGAAGTCTGGCACAAATCTCCGGTAGTATCCAGCTAGTCCCAAGAAACTCCGCACCTCCGTCACGCTCCTGGGTGGCTCCCAAGCTAACACTGCCTCGATCTTCATAGGATCCACTACAAATCCTGCCTCAGAGATGACGTGTCCCCAGAAGTGGACCTCACGTATCCAGAACTATCACTTCGAGAGCTTACCATAAAGATGGTGCTCTCGGAGTGTGTCTAGTACAACCCATAAGTGGTAGGCATGCTCCTCCTCAGTCGTCGAGTAAATCAAAATGTCGTCGATGAAGACCACGACAAATCGATCGAGGTATGGATGAAAGATCCTGTTCATGAGGGCCATGAACACTGCTGGAGCATTGGTTACGCCGAAGGGCATAACCAAGAACTCATAGTGGCCATACCGACACCTGAAGTCCGTCTGATACACGTCCTCATCTCGAACTCTGAGCTGGTGATAGCCTGACCTGAGGTCTATCTTCGAGAACCACCGTGCTCCCTTGAGCTGATCAAAGAGGTCATCAATCCTCGGTAGCGGATACTTGTTCCTCACTGTCACCTGGTTCAGGCGATGATAGTCGACACAAAGTCGCAAGCTCCTGTCCACCTTCTTGGCGAACAAAATCGGGGAAGACCAGGGTGAAACACTGGGTCGGATGAACCCCTTGCCCTGCAAGTCCTCCAACTGTACCCGTAGCTCTCGAAGCTCGGCGGGGGCCATCCGATATGCTGGAGTCGATATCGGGGATGTCTCGGGGTACAGGTCAATATAAAAGTCTACCTCTCTGCGAGGAGGTAGCCCTAGAACGTCGTCGGGAAAGACGTCCGCATACTGATCCACCACTGCTGGAAAACCAGGACTCCGCACGCCAACTGCTCCTAGGATGAGGCTAGCCAACTGATGAGTGATGGGTTGTCCTATCCTCTGCGAGAGTCCATCCTATGCTGTAAAGGTTCCCTTCTCGCCGGTGAAGGTGAACCTGCTCTCGTCGGTGCGTACACATCGCACCTTGCACCTAATACAGTCAATCTGTGTATGGAATGTAGACAACCAATCCATGCCCAAGATGAAATCGTAAGGCCTCGATGCCGCTACAAGAAGATCCCAGCCGAAGCTCTCGCCTCCTAGAGTAAGCTCACACTGCTGGCACCAGTGTGTAATCGTCGATTCTGCTTCCGTAGGAGTCTCTAGCTATAAGGATCGAGCCAACGACTCTGTCGGAATCTCCGAGCTCCTAACAAGGGCAGCGACTATGAAAGAGTGACTCACTCCTATGTCTATAAGTACTGCAGCAAGGGTGTAATAGACACAGATAGTACCTCGAATCATCTCGGGTGCGTCGTGGTCGTAGGCCTCTGCTTCCTGGAGCTGTTCCTATATCTGCCCTCTAGCTCCCTGTGGTTGGGGTGGACCTCTTGGTGGTGGTGGTAGAGCCTCAAAGCGTCGCCCACCACCTACTGCTCGGACAACTCCTCTGCCTCGTCCGCCTCCTCCTTGCGGACCGCCACGATTGACCCTCTGCCTCTGCCTCAGTGGTCCCTCAACCGTCTGCTGCTCTTCGGCACGGCGGGTCGGGCAATCACGAGCCATGTGGCCATGACTGCCGCACGAGTAGCACTGTCTGCCTCTCAAAAGACTGGCTCCGTGCTGTGTGCCCCGCACTGCTGAGCCAGTGTCCTGAGGTCGTCTTCCTGAGGGTCTGTTCTGCTTGGACCTAAGAGTCATCCGTCGATTGCCTGCTGCAGAAGACTCTGCTACGTGCCGCCTTGCGGTGGGTCTCGGCGCTGGTGTAGACTCAGCAAGAAAACTCTCGATCAAAAGGGCCTGATCCAGTACTCTTGTCTGAGTCAGAATGTTGAGGGAGATCAGCGATGCCCTGATCTTGTGTCTCAATCCATGCTCAAAGGTCCGGGCCCGGAAGAATGGGTCTCGTACCATGTCTGTAGAGTAGCGCGAGAGATCGGTAAATCTCGCTGAGTACTGGGCGACCGTCATGATGCCTTGCCGCAGCTGAAGTAGCTCCTGAATGCACACCGCATGGAGGGTGGCTGGGACAAACTCTGAGCGAAAGAGGTTCTCAAAGTCTGTCCAGAGTAGATATGCCTCATCATGCACCTGGAGCATCAAGCTCCACCATCGGCCCACTACTGCGTGCAGTAGGCTCGCTGTGAGGATCACCATGAGGTCTGCTGGTGTCCTCACTAACCGAAAAACTCCTACCACTGCCTCCAGCCAGTCCTCGGCTGCCTGGGGGTCCATCTCCCCGTGGAACCTGGGCGGTCGCTGGCGCTGGAACTCATGCAGTGCACTGAGGCGATGTGCATCGTCAGCGGCTGGTGCTGGGAGCATCAGTGGCTCGGCGGGTAGAGCTACCGCCTGTGCCACTACTGACAAAGGGCCCTGCACCGAGGCCTCGTCGCTCGGTGGGTTGTCGTCACACTCGACTCTCGAAACCCTAGTTGGCTACCATCATGGGGCCATCCTGAAAAGGAAACAGGTGCGCCACTGTCAGAACAGTATACCTGGTGATCTGATATAAAGTAATCACAAAGAAAACTTGAAACACACATGCAATCAATGTTTTCGTGCATTAAGTCAGAAATCAGAAGTCAGGGTCTTGGTGTACGGATAGGTCGGCCGCCGCACCAACACTGGACTCCCTGGACTGATAACCACACCCAATACGCTAAACACTATTGCTTCACATAGAAAAGATCAGAGTCCCAAGTTCTGCGGTAGAACCGAACTACCCTCTGATACCAATTTGTCACGACCCGTCCTCGGGGCCCGTGCCGTGACTACCCCAAGACCGCCTTCCATTGGCCAGGGGATGGAAACTAGCACCAAGGCGTAAAACCCGGTAAAAAGGAAGGCATTGCCTTTGTAAAGTAAACAAGTACCACAGAGTAAGCAAGCGGAAAAAGTAAAAACTAAGTAAAAGCTGGTACAAGAGTGAAGTGAGGAAAATTAAGTGGGCCAGTATACAAACCCAAACTGAAAGTAAAGTACAACTCGAAAGGGAAAACAGCAATAGAAAAGTAAAGACGCAACGCCGAGCTGCCCACTGGAAATCCCACCTGAAGGGTGGGTACAGATAGCTCCACTACTCCTCAGGTCCCGCCGTCTGCTCCGAGTATGTTCCGCCTAGAGGTCCACCTCCAGGTACCGTCCTACTCTACAAGCGTCAACCACGATCAACGCTGTCTGTTGTCTGCAACCAACACAACGTAGTGCTGGCATAGCCCGTGCAGGGGTGAGTATAAGCTACTCAGTAGGGACACTGAGACCCCCGAAGGTCTCCAAAAATCCACAAAGGATAAACCACAATGGAAAGATACAATCACGAAGTAACAACTGACACTGCTTAGGTATATGCCCATACATATACCTAAGTCATCACTTCCAATACGCTCCAACCTCCGAGCCCAAGTACAACTCAGTCCACACAGGAAAGCATATGTATTCTACACAGGAAAGCAAAACGTAATCCACACAGGATAGCACAACACAATCCACATAGGAAAGTAAACAGGATTCAGCTCACCCAGGTATACTACCTCGAAAGATGATAGAGATGATCACTGATCCATCTAAGTCGTCGGACCCACAAAGGATCGATAGGTACTTACCCCTGCAATGACCCACACAGGATCGGTAGGAAACTAACCCTCGCAATGACCCACACAGGATCGGACCCACACAGGATCTGTAGGTGCTGGCTCACACAGAACTGCTGAGCGCTGACCCACACAGGATCGAAACCACACAGGATCGGTAGCACTGATCCACATAGGATCGCTAAGTGCTGTAGTCGTCACCGTCGAATCCACTGAGGATCTCTGTACAGTCTCCGTCGTCACAGTAGTAGTCGCAGCCAGCTCTAGGGTTCTCGCACACAACAAGCTCGTTCGGGAGGGTCCGCTCCACGAGCCGAGATGCTCATACATCAATTGTCACAAAGTCCAGAGTTGATGTATCCAAAAGTTCTGTATCGTCAACAGGAACTCAACGTCACAGACGGCGCGTCAATCGGACGCCCGGTCTGAGAGTTATTGGCTTTTTCGTCCCAGGGGCCCGGTTGGTTTTTAAAGAAAAACCAAATTGACCATACTCCACCTACGTCCAAACCTCGGGCGGAGTTTTCCAAAAGATCTGTCTCACTTAGAGTAATTAAATAAAGTCAATGACACGTCAATCGGACGTCCGAAGCTCAAGATATGAGTGTTTCCGCTCCGAGGGCCCGGTTGGTTTCGTGTACGAACCAACCCGGCTGAACTAAAAGTATTCTGAAACCTTGAGTGCGATATACCGAAACGACCGTCTCGTTCCAAGGATCATGTTGCTGCTGACAGCGCGTCAATCGGAGGTCTGTAGCCCTAGTTATGGGCAATTGAACTCAAACTGTCCGAAAATGGGGGGTTCGGGACCGGACCGACCCGACCCGAGACCCCCCGGTCGGTCCGGTGCGGCCCGGCGTGGCCCAGCCTGGCAGTCCGGCTAGGCGGCCGTCCTGGCTGGGCACAGCGCGCCCAGCGCGCTGCCAGCTCGGCCGAAGGCCGAGCCGTTGGCGGGGGGGGGGGCGCCTGCCCCCCTGTGTACCCGCGGCCCCCCATTTATGGGGGCTGTTTGAAGTCTGGCCCGGGGAATAAATTCCCCCATCTCCTCCCATTCCGGCCGTCCAGTTCCTGCTCAACGGGACCGGCGATGGTCGGTCCCCTTCCAGCTCCGACGCCGGCGGCCCGGTCCAGCCGCCAGTCACCTTGCTCCGCCGCGGCCCGGAACCGGCTCGTCTGGTGCGGCGCGACGGCGCCGCGCCCCTCCACCGCGGCCCCGGTACCAGCCGCAGTATTTTTGGGTTTTCCTTCGATGCGTCGCGACGGCGTCACGTCTTTGATCTTCTTTCCACGGAGCGGCGCGACGGCGCCCCACATTTCCTTTCGCATGATTCTGCGTGGTGCGACGACACCACGCCTCCCCGTACCAAATCACAAAGGAACCAACATGAAATAAGGAGGGGGGTCAGCCATGTTTGTGTGGTCCGGCCCCCTTGAATTATTCGATAAATATTGGTTTTAATCCAAGAAGATCTTCATGTTGGTATTCACGAACAAAATAAATAAATAAAATCTCTACCTCGGTTTCAAGAACGGTGCACGTCAACGAGCTGCGGAAAACGAGCATCGTAGAGGTCGGGCGTCGCGGAAAAGAACGTCGACGTTGCGAAGCGAGGATTCGAAGACGTTGACGGATATTTCATCACGGAAAACCGTCGCAGAAGAAGAACGTCGTGGAAGAAGTTCTCCGCGTTCTTCGGCGGAGATGTTCTTCGTTGAAGAACGGTGTTCTTCATCGGAGTCCGAGGTGTTCTTCACGTTCTTCATCGAAGATGTTCTTCATTGAAGATGAAGAAGATCTTCACGCTTCCCAAATCCTCTCAACTTGGCATAAACTCTAACATTAATAAAATAAGCCTAAGTCTTAATTTATTAACACAACTTACCCTTTTGAATTTCAAGAGTTTTAAATTTAATTAACCACACATAACTCACCTCATTAAATTTAACAAGTTATCTTAATTTAATGGGAGTTTAGAGGGGTTAGAGGATATGAAGGGGTGGGGTTCGTGTGGGCCCCACCACCCTCATAACCTCCCAAGGGAGGTTGGGTGGTTACCCAACTTCCATCAAGAACTAAACACTTAGAATAAAAATTGTAGAATAATAATAAATTAACTTCCAAAATTTTTATCATCCACACCCGAGATAACGCAAGTCTGGAACATGAGTTCCTAATCAATTACCGGTGCTGCGGTTCCATCAGTGCCCTCAAAATTCGATTCCAGGAACCGATTCAAAAGTTAGAAATTTCCGCTCGTTCGTTCACTGAACGTACCCGAGCTAAACTTCGGATAGAAATTTCGGGGACTCCGGGCCTCGGAATCAAGTGCCGTCTGAAACCACGTTCTTGTAAAATTCCAAATAAAATTAAGAAAAAATTTCCCTTGAATTTTATGGGTCTTTACAAATATAGTGGTTCTGATTACATGAATAATCGAGGGCTTTCCTGTTGAATGAAGTTAGAGGTGATGATCACCATACATACCAAGGACTTGTAGGGATAGCTAGGGAGATACTGATCTTCATATTGATATCTTACCCCGGTGTGGGTAAGACATACTTTCTTGAAAGTATGAATCAAGGTACCTTTATCGATGGTGTTTTAGGTTCCATACTCATTGGTTTAAAATATTTTTAATCTTTTATAAGTTATTTTTTCCATTACTATTTATAACTTTAAAAAAGGGTTTCTTATACTTTCTAATTTGTTGTAACTCTAGTTTATGATTTTATATTATTCAAGGTAGTTTCTTCTTTAAGTATAACTGTGTACTCATTTCATTAAACATCTTCATTAAACCAAAATTTTCCCCTTAAACTTGAAAAAGATGGATTATGTGAATCCGATTTGTTTAACATTGTTAAAAAAATTCATAAGGAGAAAAATGAATGTTTTTAAAATTCAATTCAACCCCACACTATAATTTTGTGTATGCATCTTACATTTATATCCTACAGATTTTAGTTATATTCATTCCTTAATATAAAGAATAATTAATATTAATATTCGTAGACCACAAAATAATATGGATGTAGAGAACATAGTTAAAAAAATAAACATGTAAATTATTTAATCTAAAGTATATTAATCTTACACTATCTACATATATAGATATAATATTAGAGTTATCATTGCGATACTCCCTTTTTTTAATTTGATACAATTCTTGGTTTGGAATGGAATTCCTTTTATTGAGAAACCATAAATTTTTAAGAGAAGGAATCACCCTTTATATCTCAAATCACACTCGAATTCTACTAGAGCGTGGTGAGGATGATGAATATACTTTGGTTTCATAATATCAAGAATGGATAAATATCCAATTGTCCAAGTGTATCAATATAAATTGATTGATACTGATGAAAAAATTATTCTCGATGAAATTGTCAATGTAAGTAAATATGTTGACGATTTTACCGAATAATTTTATAGTATTCCATGAAGTTTTGAGGTTGATTTCTCATTTGAGAATATAAATTGTTATTTTAAAAAATATATGACCCCATATAAAAGGGAAATTTAATAACTTGATATGATAAATAATAAACGATAGAAGAATATAAGTGAACGATTTAAACACTAGTGTGCTTAAGTATTGCGTGCAACGATCCAATTTATTACGATGGACGGGCCAATGCGCCTCTATATTAATTATCATGAGCTGAAAAAGATCACTATATTAATATATTATCTGCTTAATTACTACCACAATGGGTGTTTTGATATTTATATTGAGTTTTCTAATAGTTTTCCATCACCTTAATAATTTTTTTTCAAGTGTATTATAGATCATATCCCTAGAATGTCTTCTAAATTTAATCCTGTGGCCCTCAAATTCTCTTTCATAAAATTAATTTTATTTTTTTTCATAATTTGGATACATTTTTATATAAATAATTTCTTATATACTATTTTCTTATATTTGAAACAAAGAAATTATATTTTTGAAAAATTATTCAATTCTACAATATGGTGATAAATTAAAGGTGAAACCATATTTATTTTACATACCTTAATATTCTTATATTTCTTAAAATGTTATTATCTATAATCTATTTACACCATAAATAGAGAGTGAATATCATTAATGAAATTAGATATTCATCAAATGGTTTCAAATGATTTTTTTGTTTCGTCCAATTGTTTCACATGTAATTTTAAAATCCAAATTAGTAAAAAAAAACTCAAAAATTATTTCAATAAGATTATATTCCATATCAGCATTAGGATTCTGAATGTATTAAAGCTTTAATTTTGAGTGATATTCTTAATGTTACTTTATAAAATACAAAAAAATTGATTTGGATTTTGTTCTCATCAAACCCCATTGTCAAATCTCACTCTTATAAATTTATTATTATCATTGTTTTCTGGAAGGGAAATCCTAAGATGATTGGATGATGATATACTCAATTATCCTAATCTATTTTCAATGAATGGGTTTAATTAAACAATCTAATGAAATTATCATTAAGAACACCAGATAAAAATATTGTTGATTTTTTAGTTGGTATAACAATCATCCATTTTTGACAGAGCTCTAATATCAAAAAAATTTATAAAAAATTAGTGTAGTTTTATTAATATGATCTCTAAGATTGATAAATGAATATTTAAAATCCATATATCAACATTAAAAATTGATATAAAATATGTAATCATCTTGTAATGTGGTTAGATGATGTAGTGAAATCATGGATGAAATTATTCTCCCTAAAATAATTATTTCATTAACTAGTAGCATAATTTATTTGATTCATTGTTTAATGAGGAACGTAAAATATTTTAGAATCTATTTTTGATCATCAAGTAGTTTATTTTTATTTTAAACGTCTAAAATGTTTACATAATTTATCATTGGATCTCTTCCTCTAGTAATAGATTTATTTTTACCATTCATGAGGAAATTTTTTTTAAATGATATATTTTTTCCATATTCAATTTTATATAAAAGATTTTTTTTCATATTTAGTCTTCTATGGTTTATCATCCTCTTCTATATTATATTTCCCTTACTATTTTAGATCCATTTTAGAGTTTAATATATGAATTAATTGAATCAATTTTGAACACATTTTGTTTCGATAAACACATTAACACTAGGATTAAAAATGCTATGATCTGGTTGTTTCTGAGAATCATTCCCCTTACTTCCAAATGAAGAACTATTTGGATTTTATGTTTAGAAATTTAATTATTAAATTTTATATTCATGAATATTATTGGGTTCCTCATTATAATGGTGAACTAGTTCATGGTTGTAAAAATAATTTCATTTGTTGAATAGGTTATGTATAGAAGTCTTATTAGTTATTATATTACTCGAAAGGTTTTTTGGAAAGGTGTAGGTTGATGAGGTTATTATTAAAAGAATAGATTAGCTTGATTTTTTTACTCCCAGATATATATTTATACATGGATAGTGTCCATGATTATTTGATTGTGTTTCATAAATTTCCTTTAATCAAAACTATCATTATTTCTTCATGTTCTCGACCATTTAGCATATTAATTAGTGCAATATTTTGTAGAAGAAAAAATTCCATAATTCATTAATTTTTCTTCTTCTTAAATTTATTGATTAAGATCCATATTTTTATTTAATGTAGTTAGTTTCACAAGTATAAAAACTATTTATTGGGTATCCGAAGAACTTTTCTCACACCATATATTTTTATTTTTAACTATTAGGCCATATAATTGAATTTTTTTAGAAATCCTACCAATCAGCTATCTAGATTGTATTGGTGACATATCCTTTAATGTTCCATTGGATTATCTGAGAAAAATATATTTAATTATAAAATAAATTATAATATAATAGGTATATATAAGAGTTTAATGAAATTTTATGGTGGGAACATCTTGAACATGACTTCATGAATCATTCTCGATACATGAACAATGTTTGTCATGATACGAGTCTCATGGAATAGATCATGTTTCTTATAAATTTATTCCATTAATTTGGGATGAACCATTAGATCATTCCCAACTTTAGGCTTTCCAAATCATTCACATCTCATGGATTAAACTATATATATTACTTTCCATCTTCATCCAATGATAATGAAAGGGAAAAATAATTAACATTTTCTTTTGATAATCCTCTATTTATAGGTGTTTTATTGAACTTATTAAATTACTTGAAATTAATTTTATGTTCTTTATATATATATTTCTAAGATGTATGAGAACCTATTTAATCAATCCAACTGTAAATTAAAATTTAGCCTAAAATGTTTTAATTTAAATATGATTATTCTTATTAATGATTTTAGTTTCACCAATTAATTTATAGTTAAGGTTATATTCCATAAATATATACTAATTAATGTCCAATGTTTCAATGGATTCAGATAAATAAATTTCATCAAAATATGTTTTTGAATTTATATTCCTGAGTATAGATAGAAAATTACACTCAATAATTATATCAGTAGATAATATTTTGTCATCATTAGAATGAGTAACTAAAATTTATGGTTATAGTCATTAAAACAAATCTTAAAAAAACACTATATTTTCACACATCATTAATAGTTGGGAAAAAATATTAATGAAAATCATTTATTATATATTATAGAGTAAATTATAGGTGGTTTCAATATTGGGATAAACATTTATCATATTAAATGTTTTTAAGTGTTCTAGTTGGTGATTTCAGATTTAGTCATCCTAAAAGTAACATCAACCATTACATTTTATAAAAATTATGGAGAGTTATTGGTTTGATATTTTATTACGAATTAAAATGTTATTATAATATTAAAAGTAGTTTAATTTTTTTAATTCTAACTAAAAATTTAATTTCTCATTAATATAATATCCTTCTTCCTAGGTTGATAGAAACTATGAGGTTTAATTATGTAATAATAACAACAGGAAACCTTCCTTCCAATGTATATGAATGATATCATATGATACCCATATAATAATCTTCCCCATAACTACTTGGTTAAATCTCATTTGGGATAAGAAAATCTTAATAAATTCAATATTATTTCTCTAAAATCAATGTAACACCATGATATTTTTTGATAAATATTTCTTTTGAAATTATTTAATGTCCCCGATAACATTCATGATAGGAAAAAGTGAGTTTAAATGAACCAAAATATATAATTGAAATATAATTTTTTTATGTGAAATTTTTCACATAGAAGATATATTATATACTATAAATAAGACCAAATAAATGATTAAAAATGTATTTATTATACCGTTATAAAATTATTTTATTGGTTATAAATGGTTAAGAAAGGAATATTTAGTAATTTGAACGCAAAGAAGACATTTTTTATTAGAAAAAATTATTTTATTATAATAATGTATCTTTGACATAAAATATTTACATAATCACTATTTTTGATATATTTTAATGAAAAATATAAATAATATACTCAATATAATATTTTATCTATATTATAATTTTTTACGAGGAATGTTTTGAGAATAAATTCATTATTATGCTTACAAATTCATTTCTGTATGAAAATTTTGATGTTGTATATTACATAGTTATATTATAATTAATTTAATATAATAACATAAATTTAATTTTATAAAATATTTACTTTTATTTATAATAATTTTGTTCAAATATTTTAATTAGGTTAATATTTTTTTGTATAATGAATAGTAAATGAGGTAAAATTATGCCACATTGATTAATATTAAATAGGTTTAAAAGTGGGTAAAAAGAAATTATAATGTTTAAAATATTTCAAAGAAATCTAAATTTTATTGGATAAATATTTGTCTCCCACAAATTATCTCAATATCGATACTTTTCTATTTTTATTAGCTTTCCATTTAGATGATTTTATATTTTAATTTTTTATTAATTTATTTGTTTTCCAGCCACATCAATTGTTAAATGGAAACTTATCCTTTCACATATTCACACCATATAAACAATTTTTTTAGAAATTACCCAATTCGTTGACTCATAAATAACCTCATTAACATTCTATATATTATTTTCTACATTAAAGAACAACCTCTAGGTCCTTATGAAAAGATCCAAATGTGGGTTATCAAAGAAGATTTACTTTTATTAAAATAAATTTTTATGATTATTTATTCCTCTATATACACCAAATATTAAATAAACCAAATAACATGATGGAATTAGTAAATTTACTATACAGGTATTTTTTAATGTTAATTTTAAACTTCTCTATTACATTCTTTGCATCCTATGAGAAATTATAATGTTACTTCCATGTATAAATAGACTACCAACTCCATGATGTGTTGTGATTAGTTTTCATGTATTTCATACATGGATAGTCATATGTATAATTTTCAATAATATATTCTATATTTTTTATTTCACTAGGATTTTTAAATTATTTTCATTATTTATCACTCTTTATTCTTATTCATGGAAATATTATATTGTTAATCATGCATATGGAGGGACTACCATCACAATGAATTGATGTAATTAATTAATCATAACCACCATATATAATAGTTCATACAAGTAATAAATAATGAAAATATATTATATTTATGATATAATTAATATAATTTATATTATTAAACAATGATCATGGTTCAGGGATACAATCCATTGAACAAAAACATGTATGGAAACAGTCCAATTTTTACCAAATTGACAATTTCAATAAAAAATTTTCAATAAAATAGAATGTTAAAATTTTAATTTAATTTTATATTTCATGAATATGATGAATATTTATAATGGATAGATGTATAAATAATTTAAATTTAGTAATTTTTTTATGAATTCCAAGTAAGGATGATAATGCCTATAGTATGTGTTTGTGTTAAAATATCAATATTTGGGATTTTATATTTTCAATTTACAATGATGTAAATTATGTTATTATTATTTTAAAAACCTAATACATATTCTTCATTGTTTTTTATTTTTTTCTTAATTTTTATTATATTATTTCCCCTATCTTAGGTATATAATAATTTTCCCGAAGTTTTTTAACAAAAAATTAACTTATATTCCCTTTGGTCGGTGAATATTTAGGTCAAATCTAGACTTCTATAAAATTATTTCAATAATTTTGTTTAAAATTATATAATTATTATTTAATTTAATTTATTAATATGTGTTACTTTCCATTGAAATTATAAAAATATAACATATTTCTATTTTCCAAATGATTTAATTTGTATCATTTTACAAAAAGTGTGAATGAATTATTCGTTTCAACATTTATAGCATCAATATATTTTCCAACTAATATGACTATAATTTTCACTGAATTATAATTTACATTATTCTATGTCTATTTCCAACTATTTTTTATCGATTTCTGGAATTTTTCTATTATAAATGATTATAATGGAAAAGTATATATTATCTTGTTTCCAAATAAAATATCTAATTGTCTTTTATAGGTATTTTTTTCTATATCCATATCATTCGATGTTCTTATCTATATAATAGAGATAATATATAATGATATAATCCATGTCATTTATATAAATTCCTTTTAACTATTTGATGATGGAATTTTTATGAAAACTTTTTCAATTCCATTGTTAATGATATGATGAATTAATAAATTTTTTCACAATCATGAGGTACACATATTCTTGGTTTTCATTTTGTAAATGGGGGTCATATAAAATTATACAAATTACTTGGGTAATTTCGGATATATCTTGATATTATATAGTCGTGAATTGGGTGGGAACCATGTTTATATAAGGTCAATGTTCTCTATAATAATATTAGGTTTTCACGATGACAAAAGTAAATTATGTAATAAAGAGTGAACCAAATCCACCACCGAAAATATCCAAATATGATTATCATATTACCCATCCTTTAATAATGACGTTATTATCTATTAATATTATTGTTCCACAAAATCCCAATGATATTATAATGTTATTATGATGTACTCTTATTGAACATGATTTATTAATGTGGATTCCACACTCCTATGACTCATGTATTTTGAAATGATTACTATTTATACAAAGAATCATGTTTTATGATCAATAAAATATAGGGTATAAACATAATAAGTTTAGATAATTATATCATAATCATATGTGTATATTATTGTTTCATATTTTATTCAATTTATATCTCACATATTTAACCATGATGAGAATCTGAACCAACCCTATATTGTGTTTCTCTTTTCCAATGGTTTTAATGAATGTTTTTGGGTAAGAGATGTATAAGAAGAGTACTATTAAGAAAAAAATTTATGGGATTTCGTTGGAAAATTTTGTAAAAACTTATTTCTATATTTATAGTCATTAAATATAGTAAACTATTATGGTCCTTGGGTGTTTAGAATTATGAAATATATTGAATGTTTGTCCCATATGATTAAATAATTATTTATATTATGACCGGGTTTATTTACCTGGTATCAACAAACTTAATAGTTTTTATTTGATGTTAGTATATGAATAATTTTATGATAAATCTAAATAAAACTTATTATGAATTTGAAGTGATATATGGTGATCCTAAAAGTTTCATAGGTTTATACGAAAGCATCATAACATAGGATATCTCATTAATTATTTTCATTATTATATGATCGATCACTCTAATTAATATAAAAACATTCATAAACTATTTTTCTTGGGGATTTAAATATTTTCAAGAAAGAGGAATAATGTTAACGCAAAATGGGGAATAAAATAAAAATGACTATACTAGGAAAATAACCATTGGTCCCAGATTGAAAAATCATATTTCTATTCCCATACAATTCAATAATTTCCATGAATCATTCTGATATTCTAAATTTGAAAATTAGTAACTAATACATTGTTTTTTCATTCATGAGATTACGTCTGCCATCCTTTACTGGGTCTATTGATCCACTATTTACTACAAAATGGATTAATACCAATGAGAATATGTTTAACAATATATAGTGTTTAGATCATGAAATTATATTCATTGGAGTGTATCAATTAGTCGGATATTAGACATGTGGTTGAATCCTCATATAAATGTAAGGAACGATAAATAAATACACTTCTTGAATTGAGATGAGATTAAGTTTATATTTTTTAGTAAGTGAATTCTTCTAACACTACACACACTAATTTAAATGGGATTTCAATATCGAAAACTAAAGGATGATTAATATATTTTTACCTATGATAGAAATTTTATTATATAAAAAATTTATGATTATTTTACTATCATACACCTTGAAGTCTAAAATGATATGTTCTAAAATGTACTAATACAAAATCTTCTATCCATTAGGGACATAAGTATTTATGAATAAATATTTCTATCTACTATAAAGGTATAAATGGTGAGTGGATATTCCTATAATTCACATGGTTTTGATATGAAGCTAATTAGGGAGATTAATGGATATTTTAACAAGATAAATAATGGTGGAATGAAAATGAACATTCTGTTATGATAGAAGTGTGAAAGGTTTACTGTGGAAGTCGTCACCATGTGACTATTAAAAGTTTAAAGAGTTTAATTGAAGTCCATTGAGATTTTGAACACTAAAGAGATATAATTAGAACATTATAAAAAATGTTGAGAAATAAATGTTTAAAGAAATCTATACTTAAATGAAAATACTATAGTGAGTTCTTGAATTATGTAAACTAGTACTGGAATCGAAGGGTTAATGATGAATACCAGCATCAAAAACCACTTAATACATGAGATAATTATAATTATCTTGAGATAAAAATTATTGATGTTGGTCATGAGAAATATTTTTTGATGTTACATAAATAATTCACCCTAGAACATATAATTTAATATTTAATTCAGGTAATACAAATTATTCTACATTTAAATAGTCTTATATGGTTATAATATCACCTCCTCAAATAATACGTGTTTAATTATCACTATAAATTGTTTATTGTATAGTGATCTCAATTCACGATGATGTACCCAATATAATAGATTTTTTGGACTATTATTCATGATAATCTTTTGATTCCCCATATTAATGAATTTGATGTTATTTTTTATTAACTATTCATTTTTTAATACACCCTATTTAAATTTCAATGGATGTAAATTCACCTTTGAAATTTCAAAACAAATAATTAAAATCATGTGTTGCATGGATTTATATTATTTTTTAATGGTAATTTCCTTCCATGTTTTAGATTTACAAGATATTTATTATGCATATTTTTAAGAAATGGGCAGATAGATACTCAATATTATAAATACACATATTCTTAAGAATACTATGATGTAATTCAGGAATAATTTCACAGTCATCCCTTGAATCATGGTGTCGATTATTAAATAGAACTCATACTTAGTGTGTAACTCCCTGACCCCAGTTACCCAGAGTCCATGCATTATTACATAACATTAGCATGATTACAAGGAATAAAGTCCTAAAGGACCGACCAATTTAGCAGTCTTGGAAAATAGATTACATACATGAAGTTCAACATTACAACTTGAAAAGAAAAAAAACAATAATTTATTCCATTAGAAACGTCCAAGCCTCCTAGATTATGCCTGAAAGTCACTCATAACTAACTTCTTCATATCCTGGGAAAATATAAATAAGAAAGGGGTGAACTCAGATGCCCAGTAAGGGTAAATAATTTAGCAAAAGCTATAAATTTTTAAGGCAAGATGTGTAATAAAAACAGCCTTTTAAACATAAACTTAAACATAATATGGCACAAATAAATCAAACATTATCATATAAACATGCACATGGATATTATACTAGTCGAATAATCACATGTAATAAATAATTTTATAATGAGGGAATGTATAGTACCAAACTTTAATTTCTATGTCAAGGCCTCGTGCCAGGATCTATGGGCTAACTGTAACCGAACCCAAACCTGGACGGCCTCTGTAACCGGACTCCATCCCGGAGAGCCTCTGTAACCAGACTCCATCCTGGAGAGCCTCTATAACTGGACTCTAACCCAAAGGGTCTTATGTAACCAGACTCCAACCCAGATGGCTTACTTTTACCGGTCCCCAACCCGGAACATACTAGTCCAATACATTTATCATAAGAAAATGTTGAAATATAACTTAAACATTCATATTAAAACTATCATATGAAATGTAAATACTTTATCCATAAACCATGAATGGTATAAAAATAACACATCCACAGTCAAAAATATCACAAAACATTCAATACAATATGGATGATTTGTATCATAATAAATCAACTTCAAACAAATTTAAAATCCATTAAGGGATGTTGACATTGATGAAAATGATCAGTAAAATACTATGAGAGAAAACCCCCTTTTTCATGAAATCGTTTAAAATTCTCACAATTTATAATGGTAGTCATTTAAAAGGTATTTTTGAATCAAAGTGTCCCACACCACTTTGAAACTTTTTAAAATAATTTTCACTTCAAAACATTCATGTCCATATAAATGAATCCCTAAAATTATTTTGAAAACATGGACATCAATTTAAAGGGATTAGAAAGATAGATCATTAAAACATTTAAAATGATGATCTAGTTAAATAGTCCCTCCCATAAAACCTTACAAGATTCGTTTTTAAATTGTTTTTATAAAATATGGGTATATGTGATAAGTATGTCCCAGAAAATACTTACACAGGAACAATCTCGGAAAATAACGTGATTGAGTAAATAACCCTTACCTCGTTGCAATCAATCGTGTTGTATGAAAAATAGTCAATAAACACCAAATAAATCACAGAATATCATGAATATAAAGAGAATAATGATAATATATATCACATGGTAGTACACAATACACCCCATGCAATAAATAAGTGGTGAACTCTAGAAATATCAAGGAATTAAAAGTGAGATAAGAAACCCCTTACCACGTGTCTGACTTGACTCACTCGTATGTTCCTTGTTCTTACCGAATAATAAACTTAACTTAATTTATACTTTCTTAAGAATATTTTCAAGTTTATTATTCCTTTTATATCACTTATTACCTTGCTATAGCAATTAGTTAATTATTTGAGTTCATTTCAAACATTTTGTCGATGTTCGGAACATGAGTCAAAAATGAACTTTTTATAATTATAAATTGTCCATGTTGTCAAAATTCCATTATCTATAGAATGATATTACTCATTTATATTTCATATATATCCTATATGTTCATTATATATATGTATTTATAACAGTACATAACATTTGGAGATAAGAAATGAAATTCATCGTTCATGGAGACGGTAAGCCGTACGTACGCATGAACGCTACTCTCATTCCTATATTTTATTTTAATGGAATTAAAAAATAATTATACATATAAATATTATAATTCCAGTATAATATCATATATAATATCATTAAATTTATAATTTATACATCCCACATAATTCATTAACGAGTCATATCACTTTGAGGGGGCGGTAGTCCGCACTTCCTCAAATGAAATTATCAAGTTTACCCATAATGGAAACCATAAAGGTATTATATAAATGGAAAATATAGAAGAACAAATAAAACATAAAAAAATATTATATATAAATATATTTCTATATTAATGTCCACCATGAGGGGCAGTAGGAGATAATCGAACAATCATTGTTTCGTGAGGCGTTAGTTTTCCAACCACAGAAACAATATGTTCTTCACTCATTAGATGGAGGTGTGTGTAAGTGAAGTTATAATCATTCTCATAACAACATCCTAGTATATTTAGGATACTGGTTTTGTCATAAAATAAAGGAATTAAAAGAGTTTAGGGGGGTTGGAGAAGTAAAATAAAACAAAAGAAAAGAAAAGAATTTAAGAGAAACTGTTACTTCTAATTTGGGTAACTTCCTTTGGTTTGAACCAAAAAAGTACTTTTTGAAGTGACTTCTTCATAATTTAAAGATTCTAGGTGTAATATAGGGATCTTGAGAGATTATTTGGGTAGGGGTTGGTTGAGACAAGTGGCTTGAGAGGTGTGTGGAAGAGGATAGAAGTGGTGTCCTTTTATAAGGGGGAGGAGGGGCTCTTTAAGAAAGTGTGAAAATGTCATTTTATTATATCGTGATATTCAGTTTATAATGGTCAAAAACTAATTAAATTCTAAGACAAGATCACTCATGGTCGAAATAGAATCATCCAATAATAATTGGATAGGTTTTGGAAATACTTTTAATATTAATAATCTTATTTATTTAAATCATTTGTTAATGAGGTAAATACTATATCATTATTGTGTCATAAATAATTTAATTTATTTGATGTCTAAAAATTATAAAAAAATACCATAATGTAGGAAAGATTTTTATATTTCCAATTAATATTTATAGTTGATAAAATAACTTATATGACCTCATGTAAAAATTGATTTACTAAAAGATATTTGTTTTTGTCATTTTTGCCTTTACTTTAAGTTAATTAAAATAAAGTGTCATTATCATTCATAAGTGGCTCCATGGGGTCCCAAAATCGACCCAAGTATTACCATGGATGGCCATGACTCATAAAATAAGGTTAGAGAATGTTTTAAGGTAATGTTTTTATTATTATAATATTCATTTTACCTTGAATTACCCTATTTACCTTTAACCGTGGGAAATAAAAGTCAAAAGTAACTATTAACAAAAAATTATTTTCATCTTATTAAACCAAATTTTACTTACTTAGGTAAACCATGTCTCTCTTATATTTGAAATTAAACTCAAAAAATAGGTAAAATTATGTTTTATGCAAATTTGCAAATGCTCCCATGAGGTGCGCAAAAGACTGTAAAAAGTTCAATAAAATTTTTATATATCTTAACTTATTATAAAATGAATCCAATTAATTAAATTGAAATTACATAGGTTATGTATCTATTTTTACCTAAAATAAATTTAAATAAAATAGATAATTATTTTAAAAAAAGTCGGTTTTAACTAATAACCGAATGTTTTTCACTATTCATCAAAAATTGAAAGTTTTCAGAAAATACCCAAATTCCACCCTAAGATAATTTTGATATTCTGAATTAAGAAATTAAGTCTATTTTACTTAATTCAAAACATATAAGTTTCATTTATTAATTTAAAATTAATTCCCATTTTCAAAACCAAAAAACGTGTTTTTAAGAAATAATAACTAACAAAAGATTGATATTTGTTTATATTCAATTTCAAAGTGAAATTATTTCAAATGAATAAAATTTTATTAAATGGAAAAAATATAATCTATTTATACTTACAAACCATTGAAATTTATGATTTAAAACTACAAATTATTTTGATTAAAAAAGTTGTTTTCAGTTAAAATATAGTATTTTTCACTATTCACCCAAATATCAAAGTTATCAAAAAAACACCAAAAATTTATTAAAACTGAATTCTTATGTCCCAATTGTAAAGAAGAAGTTTATTTTGTCAAATTGAATATAAAATATTCAAATATTGTATTTAAAAAGGGTTCTCCATTAAAAGGCGGTAAAATTGCATTTTTTTTAAAAAATACTTCTTTTATCTGAAAAAATGACTTTGTTTTTTCATTATGTATAAGAAAATCATTATATGGATTCTAAAATTAAAAGTATTATATAAAGTTTAAAATTTAGTTAATACTATTCATAAACACTTTTGAATGACTAGTTTGGTAACTCGTGGTGCGCTTGAACTCGGTGTTGCGTGTAGTGTAAGTTATTGAATTACTCTGAAGAAATAACATACTATGAAATATTGGGGTGTTACATTATTTCCTCCTTCAATAAATTGAATCCTAGCAATTTGAAACTATTCTTCGAAAATACAAGGTTGAAAATAGAAAATACCTTAGTGGGAAAACACACATCGAAAATTGGGTTAATAAAATTTAGTATTAATAAAAGGAAAAGGGGAATGAAAAATTGACCACAAAATTATAATCTCGATTAAGAGAACATTGATGGAAATTAGAGACATATAATTGGAGGGAAAATGTAAATATTTATAGGGAGTGATTGAGTTCATCAGTCACAAACAATTATAGAATTGAGGGTGCCTCAAAGCCATTAATCTATAATGATTTAAAATATCATCGGTTCAACAAAACATAAGGTATTAGGATAACATATTTTTAATTTTAAGATCCCTTACCTAAAGTTTAATAATTAATTTCATTATAGAATAAGAGAAGGAAAAAATATATACTTGACAAGTAGAGTTCCATCCTTTAACTAATTTCTACTACAAACTAATCTTTCACTCTAAAAGATAATAGAACTTAAAAAATATTCTATTTATTCTATTCGTATAGGGTTAAAAAAATGAATTTATAATTCATCTACCAGACCTTTTATGAAAATTAAATTATTCAATCAAGGATATCATGTGGGCTAGTGGTAGGTGATACACCCATTTCACCCTTCGATTGCAGGTTCAAGTCTTGCGGCCTTGCCAGACGTGACGGGTTTCCGCACAACCTCCGGGTTTTCCTTTTTATGGCAATCCAAAAAATAATCTCAAACTAGACTTATCCAAAATACTTCTATCCAAACTCACAGTCCAAAATTTATAAGTAAGGTAACCACAATGAAGATCCTTTTTTCCACGTAATAACATGTGAACACCATCATCATGTATTCTTTTAAAACACCGTAATATTCTGAAATACCATAACACCTTATTGATTACATCCATGCTACCTTATTCCTTATAGAATACAGGATATACTCCTTCTATCCAAAAATGTTGTAAAATCCAACAATGAAAGAATATACAAATCATTAATCAGTTTCAAGGTAATCAATAATATCCAGAATAATTTATCCAATTAAATCATGTATTATTCCAAAATCACTACCTCAGTATCAGAACTATATTATGGTTTATCTTTCTCTCAACCATATATTTTCCAAAATTTTAACCTGCTATTCAGTCACTTTTCATGGTTCCACACAGTCTCATGTCCTTAATGAAATAGTACTATAGTAAAATCCTTATATACTCTTTAATTATTATAAAATGTACATCATTAATACAATACTCAAATGACACAATAATTTAATAAAAACATAAGAACTATTAATCATTCATCTTTATCTTCAGTAGTATCATAACTTGATTATTATCTAATAACAACATTTGGGGTATAATCTGATGATTTTGGCATTTATTCGCGTAATTTCCCAACTCCTTGCAGATGAAGCATTGTACATTTGACTAATTTTTCTTACCCTTGCAATCACTTACTTGGTGTCCCTTTTCTACACACTTATAACAAACTCCCATTCCCTTCAAGTATTTACCAGGGTAATTCTTTCCACAGTTATCATATATGGGAAAATCCTTCTTTCCCTTATTCCCTTTATCCATATTTCTTTCTACCATCCCTTTCTTCTCTGGCTTTCCTTCAAATACATATGACTTAGATAATTATTTAGTTATATTATTAACACATGATATTATTTCTTCATAATATGATAATACATGGGAGACTGTGTCATTTCTAAATGTTGGCATAACACCATGAAAGATATGATCCTTCTAACTCTTTGGATCATGCGTATTGCTGGAGGTCTCATTCCATCTACTAGGCTCCATTTATAAACAATGGCATATACTAGGTTAGTTTATGAATCACAATGCATAATTCCAAACTTGTAAAATACCTAATGTAAATTGAAATGATTATGCATATAATCTATAACCATAAAATGTATTCTTTGAGAAAGTATTTACTCCTAAATCATTCATAATGGCTTGTAATAAAAATGTGAATTATCCTAAGCATATCCCCCGGAAGTGCCGTAACCAAGAGTGCAGCAAGGCCCGTTGTCGTGCACCGGTTCCTATTCGAGTCTAGCTCAAAGAAGTGTTTTCAGGTTTTACCCCTAGGTACATCTGTTCTTGTGCCACCTCTACCTGATCGTATTCTGACAGGGATGTATTTTCTTGGAAAATTCATAAAATATCTACATTACCAAAATTATAGGAAGTTATTCTATACTAATCCTCAAAGCCTATCTTAGGTTAATGTTATCTAATACGAGTTTATCTAAATGTAGTTTACAATGTTATTGATAAACTTCCTCTAATACAAATTGTAATACCCCGACCCCAGTTACCCAAAGTCGATGCATTATTACATAACATTGGAATTATTACAAGGAATCAAGTCATGAAGGACTGACCAGATTAGCAGTCTTGGAAAATAGATTACATACATGAAGTTCAACATTACTACTTGAAAAGAAAAAAACAATAATTTATTCCATTAGAAACGTCCAAGCCTCCTAGATTATGCCTGCAAGTCACTCATAACTAACTTCTTCATATCCTGGTAAAATAAAACATAAGAAAAGGGTGAGATCAGATGCTTAGTAAGGGTAAATAATTTAGTAGAAGCTATAAAATTTTAAGGCTAGATGTGTAATAAAAACCAGCCTTTTAAACATAAACTTAAACATAATATGGCACAAATAAATAAAACATTACCATATAAACATGCACATGGATATTATACTAGTCGAGTAATAACATGTAATAACTAATTTCATAATGAGGGAAGCTATAGTACCAGACATTATTTTTCGTGTCAATGCCTCGTACTAGGACCTATGGGATAACTGTAACCAGACCCAAACCCAGAGAGCCTTTGTAACCAGACTCTATCCCAGAGAGCCTCTATAACTGGAATCCATCCTGGAGAGCCTCTCTAACTGGACTCCAACCCGGTGGGTCTTCTATAACCAATCCCCAAACAAGAGGGATTACTTTTACCGGTCCCCAACCCGAAACAAACTAGTCCAATACATTCATCATAAGAAAAGGTTGAAATATAACATAACAATTCATATTAAAACTATCATAAAAAATGTCAATAATTTATCCATAAACCATGAATGGTATAAAAATAACACATACACAGTAAAACATATCACAAAAAATTCAATACAATATGGAAGATTTGTATCATAATAAATCAACTTCAAAAAAGTTTAAAATCCATTAAAGGATGTTGACATAGATGAAAATCATCAGTAAAATGATTTGAGAGAAATACCCCTTTCTCATGAAATCATTTAAAATTATCACAATTTATAAAGGTAATAATTTAAAAGGTATTTTTGAATAAAATTGTCACATACTACTTTGATACTTTTTAAAATAATTGTCATTTCAAAAAATTCATGTCCATATAAATAAATCCTTAAAATCATGTTGAAAACATGGACATCAATTAAAAGGGTTTAGAAAGATAAATATTTAAAACATTTAAAATGATGATATAGTTAAATAGACCCTCCCATAAAACCTTAAAATATTTTTTTGAAATCATTTTTATAAAATATGGGTATCTATGATAAGTATGTCCTAGAAAATACTTACACATGAACAATCTCAGATAATAATGAGATTGATGAAATAACCCTTACCTCGTCGTAATCAATCGAGTTGTATGAACAATAGTCAATAACCACCAAATGAATCACAAAATATCATGAATATAAAGAGAATAATGATAATATATATCAAATGGAAGTACACAATACACCACATGAAATAAATAAGTGGTGAACAATGGAAATCTCATGGAATTAAAAGTGAGATAAGAAACCTCTTACCATGTGTCCGACTGGACTCGATCATATGTTCCTTGTTCTTCCTGAAAAATAAACATAAGTTAATTTCTCCTTGATTAAGAATATTTTAAAGAATATTATTCCTCTTATATCACTTATTACCTTGATATAGAAATTATTTAATTATTTGAGTTCATATCAGACATTTTGTCGATGTTCAGAACTTGAGTAAAAAATGAACTTGTTATAATTATAAATTGTCCATGTGATCAAAATTCCATTATCTATAGAATGATATTACGCATTTAGATTTCATATATATCCTTTATTTCTAGTATATATATGTATTTAGAACAGTACATAACATTTGGAGATAAAAAATTAAATGCACCGCTCATGGAGACGGTAAGCCGTACGTACGCATGAATGCTACTTTCATTTCTATTTTGTATTTTAATGGAATTAATAAATAATGATACATAGGTACATTACAATTCCAGTATAATATAATATATATTATTATTAAATCCATACTTTATACATCCCACATAAGTCATTGACGAGTCATATCACTTTGAGGGGGCGATAGTCCTCACTTCCTCAAATGAAATTATCACATTTAACCCATAATGGAAACCATAAAGGTATGATATAAATGGAAAATATATAAGCACAAAGAAAAAATAAACACAATATATATATCATATATAAATAAAGTCCCATCTTAATGGACACCATGAGAGGCGGTAGAAGATAATCTAACAATCATCGTTTTGTGAGGTGTTAGTTTGCGAACCAAAGAAACAATATGTTATTCACCCATTAGATGGATGTGTGTGTAAGTGTAGTTTGAATACTTATGATAACAACATCCTTGTATATTTAGGATACTTTTTTATAAAATAAAGGAATAAAAATAGTTTAGGCAGGTTGGAGAAGTAAAATAAAACAAAATAAAAGAAAATAATTTAAGAGAAATTGTTACCTTTAATTTGGGTAACTTCCTTTGGTTTGAACCAAAAGGACTTTTTGATGTGACTTATACCTATGGTAAGGCTTCTAAGTGTAATATAGGGATATTTAGAGCTTATTTGGGAAGGGTTTGGATAAGAAAATGGGCTTGAGAGGTGTGTGGAATGTGTTAGAAGTGGTGTTCTTTTATAAGGGGGAGGAGAGGCTCTTTAGGAAAGTGTGAAAATATTATTTTATTATATAGTGATATTCATTTTCTAATGGTCAAAAACTAGTTAAATTTGAAGATAAGATGACTCATGGTCAAAATAAAATAATCCAATAATAATTGAACATGTTTTGAATATAGGTTTAGTATTAATAATTTTATTTATTTAAATCATTTATTAATTAGGTAATTACTACATCATTATTCTGTCATAAATAATTTAATTTATTTTATGTCTAAAAATTATAAAAATATACCATAAAGTAGGAAATATTTTTTTATTTCTAATTAATATTAATAGTCGAAAATATGACTTATATAACCCCCTGTAAAAATTTATTTACTAAACAATATTTGTTTTTGTCATTTTTTCCTTTACTTTAAGTTAATTAAAATAAAGTGTCATTATCATTCATAAGTGGCTATATGGGGTCCCATAATCGACCCAAGGATTCCCATGGTCTACCATGACTCATCCAATAATGTTAGTACAAGTGTTAAGGTAATTTTGTATTATTATAACATTCTTTTACCTAGAATTACCCCATTTACCTTTAACCGCGACAAATAAAAGTCAAAAGTTACTATTAAAAAAAATTATTTTCATCTTATTGAATTTTTTTTACTTATTTAGTTTAACCATGTCTCTCTGAGTTTTGAAATTCAACTCTCAGAAGCGGTAAAATAATGTTTTATGCAAATTCGCAAATGCTCCTAGGAGGTGGGTAAAAGAAAGTAAAAAGTTCAATAAAATTTTTATATATCTAAACTTATTATAAAACGACTCCAATAAATTATATTTAACTTATATAGGTATTATGTATCTATTTTTACCTAAAATAATTTTAAATAAAATAAATAATTATTTAAAGAAAAAGTTGGTTTTAACAAAAAACTCAGTGTTTTTCACTATTCATCAAAAATTGAAAGTTTTCAGAAAAATACCAAAATTTCACCCTAAGATAAATTTGATATTATGAATTACAAAATTAAGTCTATTTTACCAAATTCAAAAAATATAAGTTTCAATTATTACTTTAAAATTAATTCCTATTGTCAAAATCAAAAAATGTGTTTTTAAGAAATAATAACTAACTAAAGATTGATACTTGTTTATGTTCAATTTCAAAGTGAAATTTTTTCCAATGAATATAATTTTATTAAATGTTAATAATAAAATATATTTATACTTCCAAACCATTAAAATTTATAATTTAACACTACAAATTATTTTTATTAAAAAATTTGTTTTCAGTTAAAATATAGTATTTTTCACTATTCACCCAAATATGAAAGTTATCAGAAAAACACCAAAACTTTATTGAGACTAAATTATTATGTCCAAATTATAAATAAGAATTTTATTTTTTCAAATTGAATATAAAAGTTTCAAATATTGGATTTAAAAAGGTTTCTCCCTTAAAATGCGGTAAAATTGTATTTTTTTAAAAAATACTTCTTTTATCTAAAAAAATGAATTTGTTTTTTCATTATATCTAAGAAACTAAAAATATGGATTCTAAAATTATAAGGATTATATAAAGTTCAAAATTTAGTTAATACTATTCCTAACCCCTTTTTAATGGCTAGTTTGGTATGTCGTGGTGCACATAAACTCGGTGTTGCGTTTAGTGATAGTTATTGAATTACTCTGAAAAATAACATACTATGAAATATTGGGTTGTTACATATTCTTACATTTATTTCATTGAATCCTTATATAATGGACCAGATTGAATAATATTAATTGAATAAGCCACTCAATAATAATTTTTAAAATGAAATCATGTTGTAAAATCCATAGTTTTTAAAAAGGAAACATATTATTTGATATCATACATGTTATGTCACATCAATCTTAAATGAATAATAGTATATATATTTTTAAATGTTACCACTACTACCTAACTCTGAAAATGGAGGGAATGTATAATATTAACTTAATTATGAAAATACATTCTACATATATATATATATATATATATATATTTATAAATAATTATATTGTGATAAATTAATTACAAACAAAAATAAAACATTTATTAAATTAAAAAAGAACTTTTTTTATAGAAACTTATTTAAATATGAACAGGTGTGTTTTATAACAATAAATAATCAAATAAATAATCACATATTATTTTAATTAAATAATTATTTATAATATTCGATCTAATGTTTAAAATGAATCATATATGTTTTCTAGAAATGATATGAGAAAAAATCAATTTTTTTTCATAAAAGAAATATTTTAAAATAAAGGCAGTTTTCCAATTTTTGATGTTGTAATTGTTTTAAATCAATTTTTTGAAAAATTTGTATATTAAATTTGAAAAAATAAACATATTTTTACATTTAAAAATATAAAAATTTATAAAGGTTGAATTTTTTTATTTTTCAAATAAGTGTCATTTTTGATGAATAATGAAAAATACTTCATTTTAGTCAAAAAATGATTTTTCATAAAATTTATTTATAGTCATAAATTAAAATTTTGAAGCATATTAAAGTATAATTAGATAAATTCTTAACAATTTAATCCAATTTTTCTTATTGTAATAAATTTCAAATTTAATTAGGATACAAAAACATTTCAATGTTTTGAACGTTTTGACATTAAAAATGAATTTTCTTTCTCTATCAATGGCATCAATTTTTAATTAATTTCTACCCATTCTGCTTTTTTATTTTTAAAATATGGATTCCATATCTGGAATCATAAAATCCTAATTTTGTAAATGTTTTCCTTTAATTATTTTTAATTATGAAGATTATGTTTAGTAATTTTTTATTAACACAGTTAATAGTAATTTGGGTAATTATGGGTGAAAATATTTTAAATATTATAAAATAACCGGACCACATGTCCTAATTTTATATAATGGATGGTTTTCAACCTAATTTATCATTGGGATTAAATTATATCACTATGGAGCCACTTCGATGAGTGTATGACATTTATAATATTTTATTTAATGAATACTCAACGATGGCATACTCTTATTTTCATAAATAACATTTTTATTAACAGATTACATAACAGATATGTTCAAATATTTATAAACATTAAAAAGATAAATTGATTATCTCCAAGATGATAAATTTTTAATTTTAATTGAATATATAATTAACATAAAGGCTTCAAAAATGATTATACAATAATTTTTTTATGTAATTTCCTATACTTGGATGCCACTCAATAGTGCATAGGGACTAGTTTTCATCATAGAATCAAGCATATCCCCAAATTCTAGATTCTTTTGACTATAAGTGAGGGCCTATGTGTGTTTTTGGGGAGGTTATACCCTCATCACCATAGTTTAAGACAACAGAATAACAGTAACAAAAAATAGAGGAAGTAGTAAGTCATACATACAATATATACACAAAAGGAATAATTAACAATGTAAAACCGAACTTATATATAATGGGAATGATAAATATATTCACAATGAAGCTAAATCAGGTAGACATCATTAAAATTCAGCGCATTAATCAAAATTACAAAAATAAACAAACAATCCCAGCTAGAATCGCATGCCACGGCTCGATACCATGCTCATCTACTCCTAAGAAGCAATCAAGAACCGATAGGAGGGAACCTAACCTTATCCTAACTTATAATAATATACTCTATTGGATACACATGGGGGGATGAATAAGGTTTTAGTCATAATCATTACAGGAAACCATCAAAGGTCTATTCCTTCTTGTCAATGATTATATAACAATCATAGTGTTCAGGACACAATATAATATTTAACGGAATTACTAAAAGTAAACATCCTATAATGTCTAGGTTCTCATTTATAAACATACACATTTAATCAATATCATTTATAAGATAATTCTATTAATTAATGGCTAGACCTATGTCATATAATAATCATGTTCATTCAACTATTGAATCTCATTTAATTAATAATCTTTGAGACCCAGCACGTAGATCGGTGTTCCAATGTGGATAGGTAAACATTATATCCCTAAACAGATCATCCGTAAAGTAAAACCAAGACCAAATAAAAGATTGTGATTTATCATTGAAGATTCATCATACAATTCATTTCCTTCAATAACCAATTTGGAACCTGAGCTCATCTGTGGGATTCCAATTTAGAATCCAGGCACCTCTCTAGGTATAATATAAAATGACACACTATGATCCTCTTCTTGGAGAACCTCAGGAACACACGTATCCCTCTAGGTGTGGTATGAAATCTCTTACCTTTAAATCCATCCTTTTCAATCAACTAAGGTATCCCAAATATCACTGATTGTGTAATGATAAAATTCCCTTTGGTCTCATCCCTAAAAATCCCTCCAGATTCTTAGTGTCACTCGACATATAATATGAAAGCCTTATTTTCAATCCTTTTTAGTCTACTAGGGAGTCCTAGTATCACTCAGAAATAATAATGGTATAATCCAATTGATTTATTCCATAGAATTCCTATATAACACAAATGTCACCAAATGAATATTATGATTTAACCAATTCAATAACATTTAATCAAATTAATTTTAATATGTTCAATTAACATAACAAACTCATAACCAAGAACATCTCGTATACATCTCAACTCAAAAGTTAACTCAATTCATGGATATGATTAGAAGGCTTACCACTATTTTACTCACATGAGAATTTAATTATAACAAGAATCTAATGCGTAAATAGGCTATTACATGGAAGGGTCCAAGGTCCACAGACATTTCATCCCACTCTATTAAAACATTCAAATACAAATGATATCATAATTAAATCCACATATAAATTCACAAATAAAATCATCATTTGATAATTTAATATGAACTTCACTTGATAATAAGTAAGAGGGAACAACTCAAAGGAATCCAGTTTCATAAACCATCATAATGGTCTATTTAATTAAACAACACACCCAAAGGGTTCTTTCTAATTTCAAGGTATTCAACATATAACCGTTCATTAGTGGGTATATTTAAATATATATACCATGCTTAAAAGTTTAATTCCAAGATTAAAACTCATATCATAGGAGACTCTCTAATAATTGGGCATGTGGGAAAATGAAAATATATTAAACATTGAATTTTAATGAATGGCATGAGACAACCTACCATAGGACCATGATTGATAGCTTGTCCATTTACATATCCTAATTCATCATGGATCAAGGTATGATTTAAGGAAGAACAAAGAATGTATTAATGGCCCATATTAGCTTTCCCTTAAATAGCATAGTCTATGCTAGATCAAATGAAGAATAGCTAAAATTGAATTGAAAACTCGCTGATGTAGATCCAACAATATGAGAAATACTTTAATAGGACATTAGACATTGAAGAAACATTAATTCCTAATTTATAACCCAGTATGTCTCTCAAAATCGTAGAGGTTGTTGGTCCAGAGGGGAATACGAGGATATGGGTAGAAATAAAAATTAATTAAGGTTAATTTAGTAATTTAAACTAAAATATGGGTTGAGACGGTTTGGCCATATTTTTATTCCATACCATGTTCCAATTTTTCCTGCATAGCTGTAGGGATGAGAAAATCACATGGTTTGACTAACCATGCATAGACTATGAAAAAATAAACCATCAAAACTAAAAACATGACAAGGTGGTCATGCTGCCGAAATCATAAGGTTTTATCTAACTATGTCAGCTGTAGCCTCCCTCTATCCAACCCCATACAGTTTTATCAAACCCTGAGGAATTCCTTGAAAAGTTTATTCTAACCATGCATGAGGCCATTTTCAATCCAAAATATCAGTTACGGGATCCAAACAATCCCTAGACACCAATGAAACTTTTATGTTCTCAAAGGGAAATCACAACTGGACATATTCAAACATTAAAACAAAAAATTTATGGAAATTAAATACTTCACACCTAAAAATGGAACTATTTCTTAATAGAACCCCCCTATAAATCAACTCAACACCAAATTTACCTATCATGGGTGGTTATGAATGTTGATAATAAGTCCGAAAACTATTAGGGTACATCGGCCTCCATCTCCTAAGACTCGTCCTATACTTGTCTGTTCTTCTATAAAATCCATACTAGAGGAACTAAATATCCTTAGAGAACCTTTTTGAAATGACCCACAATATGTAATTGATGATCCTTAAAGGATATATCAACCTATAACTAAACCTCCTCAAGATGATATCCATGAGATGAGTATGAAGTGTAATTTCATAGCTGATAAACATGGAATATTACATCCATGGGTCATTACCTCTTATCTTACTAAAAATGATCGACTACAGGCCCGAAACTCTCCAGAATCTCAAAAATCCTAACGTATCGTGGTGAAAGCTTACTATGTCTCATGAGCCTCATGTGTCCTAGCCTTAGTGAATAACATACATTGATTTTATTCCTAACCTTATTCTATAGATATATTTTGCGGTTAACTTCATATGATTTATAATGATACCTCATAGTATCCATCTACATCCAAATCAATTACACCTTCTCTATAGTCTCCTAGATAAGATGAGATCCAAGAATAGATTCATCTCCTCCCTCTGACCAACATAGGGGGGGATCTGCATGACCCACCATATAAGGCCTCATATGTTTCCATCTAAATCATATCTAGAAACCTATTTATATTGTTGAATTCATCAAGGGGTATGTGCCACTTGCATGATTCCCCATAATTCAGAATTCATGCTTGGATCATGTCCTATAGAACCTATATACTATGCTCCGACTGGCCAATAGTATGGAGGTTGTAAGATGAACTCATAAGAACATATGTAACTAGATCCCTCTATAAAATCCCCCACAAATGATATGTAAACTAGTAATCCCATTGTGGGAACCCATGTATAGCTATCTAATGGATATAAAACCTCTCATGCTCATCTACTGAAATAGTTTCCATGTTAAACATTAAATGTGTAACAATTTTTAACCTATCAAAAACAACCTAAATAGAGTCATTACCTCAAGGCGGCCTCAGTAAACCAATCATGATATCCATTATAACGTTATCCCATTGCAACTCAAGAATGGGTAGAATCTATAAAAGTTTTGATGGTCATTGGAGTTACTCCCTAACATGTTGATAGGTGCAACATCTCTTGACAAAACCAACATCTCTTGTCATACATGGACACCAATATTGGCGATGTAAATATCAATACATCTTAGTGATGCCACAATTCACTTCACAATATGAATTGTGTAGATCTTTAATTATCTCCTCATGCATGTCTTCTGAAACTCATACATGAATATGTACACACAGATACTCATATTCACCTACCATCCAACTAGGTGGAGGGTCCTCACCTTCCACAGTCTCCTATAGGACTAGGCTCTCAGAATATGATAGCTACGTCATCCTCGCATTTTCATAATAGAAATAGATGATAGATATATATGCGCCATACTCATTCACCTCTAAGTACATTTTAGTGAAAAAAATACATCCCTACAGAAAACTGAGTTATTTTTTATGGATTCCTGTCATAAATGCCACGTTGTAGAAAATAGAATCGTAGATAGTTTCACTGAGCTTTTATGAAATCCTATTGTGATAGTCCTATCACAAAAAACCAAAAAAAATATATTATGAAAATTTAAAATAATAATAATAATAATTATTAATATAATATCATATTAATAAAAAATATCAAATAATAATAACAAAACAATTTTAATAAAACAATATTAATAAAATAATATAAATAATAATATAAATATTAATAATAAAATAATTATAAAAAATATATTATTAATAATATAATAAATAATAATAATATTATTAATATTTGTAAATTAATATTTACAAATAAAAATTAATTATAATAATAAAATAATTAAAAATTATAAAATAACAAAACCTCAATATTCAAAATAATATAAAAAATAATAATAATTAAATAATAATTACAAATAATAATATTAATAAAATTCTAAGTAAATATTTAAATTTTAAAAAAAATAAAATGAATAATAAGGTAATAGCGTATTAAAAAGTTTAACAAATAATAAAATAATAAAAAAAACAATATTCAAAACAATATAAAAAACACTTTATAGAAATGTAAATATATAATAGTATAAAAAATTATATTCAAATGTTTCATCATAAATATTAAATATATTAGTGATGGGAAGGGTCTACTAGATGAACATGGGAAGCAGGAGGGGATGGTGGAGGGAACACCATATTTAAAACACGAGTCAAAGGATTCATGTATTTCATCGTCTGTGCATGCTGTAACTACTGTCATAGACACATGTCCTCCTAGAGTTGTTGCTACTGTCGACAGAGCTCTTTCTAACTCTGACGCATACTCTCTATAAGCTCACCCTGAGATCGCAGCTATTATTCATAATATGTAGAAGATGATGATGACTCTCCATGATATCCTCTCAAGCTGCACACCGACATCTTTGTGCTACCATAATAACTACCATTCATCAATTAATTGTTGATACCAACAAGTCCTCCATTCTCAAAGTCATACTTGGTCACCTGCGTCCATGATGCCTCAAACAATCCTATTGCACTAGTCTAATCATTGGTCTTGGCTTGACTCCCAGTCCGTGTCTAAGATGTCACGACCTCATACGACTCCATCAATTACAATTTAAAATTAAAATATTATTTTTAGTTACTTTCAAAACTAAAAGAACTATTATACTGACTATAATTTGTTGTTGGTGATCACCTCTAAACTCTCATGAGACAGGATCACTATACATCCTTTAATAAATATTGAACTCTATAATATCAATTTTTTTAACTACCTATGTGAATATAAAATTAAAATTTCACAAATGATTTTTTTAAATTCATTAAAAATGGTAATTACCAAATTTTACCTATGTGTACTATTTTAAGACTACCTACACGATTTTTCACCTCATGTATCCCCCAGTTATATTGACCTACAGATGATCTCCTCTGAAACTGACCACCCATTCAGTGTGAACATAATCCATCCCATACCTGATATGAAATGTAATTAGGTCCATGGATGCATCAAGAACAATCAAACACAGTGACTCATCCTTTCCTCATTGATTTCCTCTACAAATTGTGAAAAACATGATTACAATGATCATGCATATATCCCTCCCAAGAATTCCAGATAGAGTCATGCATGCTCTCAATGATGGGATACCATAAAACCTAAAAACTTAAAATAATATCAAGTTATTAATTAAATAAATTTCAAAATTAATATTATTTATTTAAGTACATAAGATCCAATGATTGAATATATGGTTCATAACATCAATGGGAATCTAATCCCATGTAAAAATTTATCAAAAAAATAATTTTGTAATATAGCACTCCCTGTATAATAAATGTATTAAAAAATATGTGAAAAAAACTAATATTAAAAAAATTAGTATATAAATAAATTAATGATAACTAATGTATAGTAACTAAAATAAAAAATAAATATTCAAATATATATATATATATGGATTTTTGCCAAGATGTGGACATCGCTCTAAGATAGGGTCAAGAATCGTAAATATTATTAGACCATGACCCCTATGAGTCAACAGTGAACTTTCATAAGTTTGAGTGTAAGATGATCCAACATCATTCTCTTCATTAGGTAGATCACTCCCCTCCAACATGAAAAATAGATCCTAGTACATATGAATCACGAAATGACTATTGTTAGAAAATATTCAAAAACAACTATTATATATAGATGTATATTATGTATGATTATTACTAGTATTAAACTATATCAATCATTATCTCCATCTTCATATACATATATGATGGTGTCAATACCATCATATTCCTCAAAATTAGAAATAATTTCTATCAGAGTTTCATATTCATCATATTTTTTCATTTAAAATTCATTGGTTACATCAAATCGTCATATTTATCATCTACCATTAATTTTGGGGTTTCATCAACAATATTTTCATCTCATCATAAAGAAGATGGATTTAGAGTAGTCTCTTGAAAATTTTAAATTCCATTCACATCAGTGGAATGACATTCACATTGAATAAATTTTTTTCCTAAGATTTGGTTTTTATTTTGATCCACCAACCTCCCAACTCACATGAAGTATAATAATAATTTTCAAAATAAATTTTATGTTTCTCATGAGATAATAAAAATGGGTCATTTAATGAAATAATGATTTTATATTTAATATCAATGATTCCATGGCTTGGAAGAATACACAAGACTCTTTTAGTATCCCACCACTATCATTTAAAAATTGTTATGTAATTCTGTCCCAGATAACATAGTTCAATTATTTCTTCTTACATGGCATAAATTCAACATCAATTTCTTTATTATGAAATCTTATCAAGAAAAAAGAACTATTAATTTTTTTTTGATTCCCCATAGGCATGTGTATGAAATTGAAAACCATTCACCACATTTTTATTATATGATTTTACCATTTGGGATGGCTTTTTACTAAAAACACATAATTGATTATTAATTTCTTTATAATATTTAGAAACCTGAATTTTTTAGAGAATTATCATTATTAAAATTTAATATATTGATCTCATATGTTGAACCACTAATAATTTATTTTACTAGTTTTTGAATCCAGTAGGCTAAATAATTTTTCCATAATTCATCATATACAGTTGTAGTAATTTGGGAAAACTAGTTCTTGATATTATTATCATATAACCAAAATATAAGATAATATTAATTTACTATAACAATGATTATAGAATAAGTGATAGGATCACTCATAGTACAAATGGTTTCATTTCATCACAGTTGACCAGAACATATGTATGTGCTCTGTGATGTTCATCATCTAAAATCATTTTTTGATGAATTAATACAAATCCATGACTAGGATAAATAAAAATGGCTATTTGATTTCCCATTTTATCATCAACCTTTCCCTCTTTACAACTGATGCGATTTTATAGAGGTATATTTAGATTGAAAACAATGAGAGTAGAAAAATGAAATTATATCATTTAAATAAGATTCAACAATTTATCCTTCAACTAAAAATTTGTTACATAATTTTTTATTCAGTTTCTACATGAATCTATCAAATGGGTATATCCATCCAAACTATACCAGAACTCCACTTTTTTCATCATAAGGAAAAATTAATCTCAAATGTTTCATTGAGTCAAAGAAAGTTGGTGAGAAGATTTTTTTCCAGTTTACATAAAATTGTAATAACAACTTGTTGTTGTATAATTAAAGAATCATAGTTTGTTTTCTCCACAATAATTTCCTAGAAAAAAATGATATTTAAGTTAGTGCATCACAAATCATATAATTAAACAAGAATATTAATGAAACTGGTATATGTCATTCCATTATAACATGAATGTTGTGACTTTATAAACTAGTAATATGACTATTAATGACATCACTTCCAAAAATGGAAGCATAACCATCAAGATGTCTCAAATATTAAATCCACTAACATGATAATAATGTATTTTCTTTGTAATTTTTATAATATTATTTTGTATTCATTAAATTTTATGATCTGAAATTTCCAAATAGTTCTAGTTTTGGTCACCTACAAATATGGGAAAGATCTAATCATGCACTTACATTATCTTTGGACTTACCTGGTGTATCCAAAAACTTTTAAAATACATTTTCAAAATAGGTTTTGTCAACATGAATGACAACCAACCTGTGGTGGACCAAAAAAATAGAACAATCTAGCAGATCCTAAAAAATGTGCCATTCTATACAAATATTTATTTCCCAAAGCCAACAATTTTTTGTTGGTTGATAGTTGGTATAAATGAAATTGAAGATAATTAAAAAACAAATTAATTTAACTCCATACCTGATATCATTATTTGGGTTCCATCGCTTTCAATTTTTACCTTTCCAAAATGATATATGTTCTGTTGAAAAGGATGATCGGTTGCAAGGAATTTGTGATGACAGTAACAAAACATGGTTTTTCCATTGATGGGCATAATTATTTGATGTCTCACATATAGTAAAGACATAATTTTGGACCATGTGTAATATAGCCAAATAACATTCCATATTATTGGAATTCACTAATTGTATTCATCAATGAATGTCTTAGAAAGAAGTGTTATTTTGAAACATCATCATATATACTAAAACCATTACTCAAAAATAAATTTAATGCTTCAATCCCTGGCATAAAATAAAAAACTTTATTATTTTTCTGATGTCTAAGAATTTATAAGGTCAAAAAGACAAATTGATCCTTCATTAACATCCAAGTAGGTAAATTTTATAGAGTTATAATTAGAGGCCAACAATGATATTTACTACTTTAAGAACTAAATAAACAGAAACCATCAGTAGAAAGACTTAATTGAACACATTAGGATTCCAAAAAATAGTAGGATTTACATGGTCAATAATTTTCCATGAATCACTATCTGAGGGATGATATAATTTTTTACTGGTTCAAATATTGGATTTTTTACATGAAATCAATGATATTGTGTACTGAGACGTAATTAAACACTGAAATATTTGTTTATGTAGAAAATACCTCAACTATTTTATGTGAATAAATCCATAATTCACTTGTTGAGATTCATTATACCTTAATTGTCCATATATAGAAAAAATATACAACAACTAATTTTCACGTGAATATATGGTAAAATCATTTGAACTTGCATGAGCCATCTGATAGCTAAGACCCATATTAAAAACCATCGTCTTGTTCTCATATAAATATATAAGAAACAAATTTCCTTTAGGTAATAGTGTTTTAACCAAAGATAATATTTGGTCAAAATAGCTATTTTACATTCCATTATCTGATTTAATATCCACAAAATTTTTACCTGCTTGAAAATCTCTTATCTTTGAACCAATATATAAGTAATCCTCATCACTCCTTAATAAATCATAAAATTTATATGGTTCCACCTCAGTATCCAAATCAATAGTATCCTATGTTTCAGATTTTTGTAAAAGATAGACCTGCCACATCATATAATAAATTTTCAAACCATTATGGTTCTAGAAACAAATTATTAGTATCTTCTACAGAACTATTTTCATCATTTTGATACCAAAAAACAAAATATTTTTTTAAAACCAAAATGCATTAGATAGCCCCTAATGTTGTTAAATGTGATAAATGTCCGCAAACTAAATTTTTTTACATGAAAACATAATTTTACCTTCTAAAACAAATTCTTATTTTGTGGATTCAAATGATAAGACTGTTTTGAACACCTTCAATATATACAAGATTTATTCAAGAACTGTTTGGATTTTTGTGATGATTTATCTAGTAGTGATCATGTAATTATAACTATTGATGACTTTCCTATACCAAATTTTTATAAAAATATCAAATAATAATTTTATTATTATTAATTTATTATAAGAAAAATATGATTCGACAACTAAAAAAAATATCAATTCTAACTATGTATACCTAATTGTTAGTAATTATTCCAAAACATTTCTTATTGTGAAAAATTATTTATATTTATTTCTAATTATTGGTAATTTTATCTATTTTATGCTAAATGTTTCTATTTATCACTAATTATATCTAATTACCAATAATCACTGCTAATTATCGCGAACCATGGTGAATTATACCTAAATATTAGTAATTATTAATAATTATTACAATTTATTTCTAATTATTGTAATTTATTTCTCTTTATTAATAGTTATTAGTATTTATTACTAATTATTACAATTCATTAATAATTATTAATAATTATTAATAATTATTTCTAGTTACAATTTTTTGTTAGAAATTACTATTATTTATTTCTAATTAATACTAACTACAACTATTTGTAACTAATTACTTATATTTATTCCTAATTATTAATAATTACCTCTATTTATTACTAATTAATGTTATTTATTACTATTTATTATTATTTACCACTATTGTAATGAATTTGACCTCAATGGTCTATTCTATGCCGAAATATGGTGTTTGAGGTGTTCTGGGAGGACAAGGTGACTGATTCTAATACCTTGCTTACTTTTCTAGTTCCGTGAAATGTGTTACCGAGATGGTAGCTCATACATTAGTGGTGATAGCTCATCCAATGGTGTTGGTGGATCATCCAATAGTTGCGGTAGCTCATCCAACAGTGGAGGCGACCCATCCAAAAGTGGTTGTAGCTCATCCAATGGTGGAAGTAGCTAATCCAACAATGGCGGTATGTTATGACCCGTCCCAGTGGGGCCTGAGCCGCAACTCCCCAAGCCCACCTCCAATAGGCCAGGGGCTGGTGACTAGCACCGAGTATGCATGCTACTAACATGGGAGGCATTACTTATAAAACTCCACACACGCACACAAAAATCCAAGCCCACAAAGCTGAAAAGTAAAAACTACTAAAAGGAAAAGATGCATGCATACACTAAAACCCAACCACAGAGTACGATAGGAAAGTAAATTACAAGAAAGTAAAACCCTGGGCCAAAAGTACAAGCCCACCAAAAAGAGAGTCCGTAACAAATCCAACCTATAAAGTTAGGTGCTCGGACAGTAGTCTGTAGCCGTAGGAACACACCTCAGCCTGTCTGATCTCACTGAGTAATGTCTGGTCTTGGTCCGCATAGAATCCTGTCAAAGGATCACTTGTCTCCACAAGACACGACATGTGCGGGAAAAGCCTGTGTATGGGTGAGTATAACAATACCCAGGAGGACACCCCGAAACCAAAAAGGAATACAACAAGGGAAATACCACAAAAGAAAGGTACAGTCAGCTCTACACAGTTTATGTCTACCGAACATATAACAAGAATATCCAGATATACTCATTCATGATCGACCATCGCGAATACCACCGCTAGGATCCAGCTCGAAGATTCCAGTAAGCATTCAACCGGGAGAACACACTCCCAGGTCTGAAGAGAGATATACGAAGTACTCGTTCTGGGAGAACACACTCCACAAGTACTTTGAGAACATGATGCTCAGATGAGGATCACAACCAAGTCATGTGGTGATTCCGAAAACTCAGTCTGATCTAATCCGCTAAGTAGAGGATCGGCGCCCGGGTAAAGTTGGTCACGTCGATACAAAGAACTCTACCTAGGGTTCCAGAAAAAAATAAAGGATCTGGCTCTAAGTCTCATAGTGGGGATTCCAACAACTCTATTCAAGAAGTCCTGCTGAAGGGATCATACTCTTGTATATAGGAAATGATGCCAGAACCTTCAGGGAAAAGATCAAGGGTACAAACCCTAAGAAAACTAGTCCAAGTCACAGAAGACAAGTGGCTCAAGGCCTAAATAATTGGTTACACGACGTGTAGTATGGTTACACGTTGTGTTCCTTGACCCCGGGTACTTCCCGTTTAAACGGCCCGTGTCATCCTCTCAAGCTGTGTAAAACACAACTACACGGCGTGTAGAAGGATCACACGCCGTGTTCCTTGACTCCAGGTACTACCTGTGTAAACGGCCTGTGTCATTCGGCTTGTCAGATAGAAAGTAACTACACAACGTGTAGAAGACTCACACGCCGTGTCTGAGCACCTGGGCTCGCTCCGTGTGTGCTGGCCATGTGCCCGTACACGGTCTCTGTCCATGTCTGTGTCGCCTTCCAGTGTACCAGTACATGGGGTATCCCGTGTATCTTGCCGGGTCTAGCTGGGGAGGGGTATAAACGCCGTGTCCTTGTCCTTGTACCCAACCCGTGTCTGTGTACTCTCGAAGTACACGCCAGGTGATCCGCTGACGAACACACGCCATGTAGCCCATACTACACGTCGTGTAGTCGGGATTTTTCCCGAAACGCCCTCTTCATCATCACACCGTAGTCGATCCTCCGGATCCATGTTTTCTTGTCTGTTCGTCCCGATACTCAAGGGGTTGGTTTGTTTCATCATGTGAACACCGTAACAGGTGTTTTCAGTCCTTAAAACGGATCATAAACCTCGAATGATCCATCCGAAGAAAAATGCCCGAAAACCCATATCTCCTGATATGCTCCGAATCGCCTGTAGAAACCGTCATTGCACCTCTGTGACATTGCTCCGGGGTTGGATCTACAATCTCGGATCGTTGTTCCAACAAACGAATGCACAACGATCGATTTTTCCAAGAACGCGTAGAATGCAACAAAGAACGCAAGGGAAAAAAATAAAAGAATCAAACAAGAGGTACAAACCTCGATCGTTGTTCGTGAAGATATGGGTTCATCAATGTTAGATCAAAACCTCAACAAACAACAGATTATAAAATCTCAAGTAATTGATTTCCTGATAAAACCGCAAATCACGCCCACCCGCAAAACGATCGATCTGTGGGCTAATCGGTTCACAGATTAGTCTGTGTTCATTGTAGGAATCAAGAACGGGGAAAGGAAAATCAAAAGAAAAACATCATACCTGGATCTGTGGCATTCATTGGAAAAGATCCGGTCACCGCGTCGTCATTGCCGGAGAAAATCGTCAAGAACATCATCGCCGCATTTGGAGGTTTTCTCCAGAGCCTCCAAAGCCGCCAAGGGTTTCAGGGTTATGGGGTTTGTAACCCTGGACCCCCGCGCAAGCCTTTTATTAAAAAGGATAAAATATATCTGTTGCAATATATTTAAAAATATTTTGCTGTATAATAAAATATTCGTATTAAATATTTTATTACTTTTACGTCCAAAAACCAGATTTCGCCACCGACCCGCTCCGGCCGATGTTAGGCCCCGACTAAGGTAAAATCGCTACTCTGAACGCAAAGGTGCCCTAGGATTTCTGATCTGAGCACCTTTTTAGGAGTTATTACACTTCTTCAGGAAAACCGCACGCACGTGTAATTTAATTATTAAATTAAATTCAAACATTTGTTTCGGGATCACCGGGCCTCGGAACTACACGCCGTCTCAGATCCTGGTCTCGAATTAATTCCCATATAATATTAAAATAATACATGATAAAATACGGGACATTACATCACACCGAACTTAGGGATTTTACGTCCCCAAAAAGCAAAAACAAGAGTTACTCAAAAAGATGTGGGTACTGCATGCAAATCTTAGCCTCCCGCTCCCACGTGCTCTCCTGGAGATTCCCGTGCTACCACCAGACACGCACTATGGGAATATCCCGCCCATGAAGGATCTTCTTCTGCAAATCCTCGATATCCATTGGGTACTCAGAAAAGGTCACTCCATCATCGATGTCCAGCTCGCCCCAGTCGATAACATGCGATAGATCATGCACGTACCTCCGTAGCTGCGACACATGGAAGACGTTGTGTACCCGGTCCATCTGAGGAGGTAGAGCCAACCGATACGCCACCTCTCCAACTCTACATAGAATCTTAGAAAGGGACAATGAACCTCGGGGATAGCTTGCCACCTCAGCCAAATATTTGCAATCCCCATCGAGGTGAGATCCGAAGGAACACATGGTCTCCTTCCTCGAACTCCAAGGCCCTCCGCCTCTTGTTGGCATAAGACTTTTGCCGAATCTGTGCAGTCTTCATCTGCTCCTGGATGAACTGCACCTTCTTTATAGTAGCTCTCACCATCTCTGGGCCCATGAGTGCTGACTCTCCTTGGTCAGTCCAGAAAAGTGGTGACCTACAAGGTCGCCCATCCAGAGCCTCAAATGGTTCCATACCAATAGTGGAATGATAAATGTTGTTATAAGAAAATTCCACTAGTGGTAGGTGATCCTCCCAGCTATGACTGAAGTCAAGTATGCAAGCTCGTAGCATATCCTCCAGGACCTGGATAGTCCGCTCTGTCTGACCACCAGTTTGGGGGTGAAACGTTGTGCTTAAGCCTAACTGAGTCCCAAAATCTTCCTGCAATCCCCTCCACAACCGGGATGTGAAACGATCATCACGATCTGAGATGATTGTGGATGGAACTCCATGAAGTCGAACTATCTCTTGCACTTAGAGGCGTCTCAAGCTCTCTACTGAACTCTTATCCCGTATGGCTAGGAAGTGAGCCGACTTGGTGTGTAGATCAACGATCACCCAGATGGCATCATGTCCCCTGGAGGTACATGGTTAACCCGTCATGAAGTCCATGGATATCCCGTCCCACTTCCACTCTGGCACCTCAAGGGGCTAAGTCAAACCCGCTGGTACTTGGTGCTCAGCCTTTACTTGCTGACAAGTAAGGCATCGAGAAACAAACTCTTCCACACTCTTCTTCAATCCTGGCCACCGGAACTAACGTCGGAGGTCCTGATACATCTTTTCCAAGACTGTATGTACCGCCAAAGGAGATGTATTGAAATCCCTTAGAACATCCTCTCGTAACATCACTGGTACTACAGTACACCCTCAGAAAAGAACAACGTGCTCCCCACCTTCTGAATATCCATCAGCAACATCACCTTTGGATATCTGAGAACGTAGAGTCTCATAGCTAGCATTCTCGAGATGTGCTTCCCTCAATCACTGTAAGAGTGGAGGGGTAACAACCATCGACTAAAGGTAGGCTCCCTCATCTCTATCCATGAAGGATAACTGTAAAGAGGCCAACTTCCTAGTCGCCTCATCTAGCAACTACGAACTAGATCGCCTGCTGAGAGCATCGGCTACCACGTTCCCTTTCCCAGGAGTATAAACGATATCAAAGTCATAATCCTGGAGGAACTCAAGCCATCATCTTTGTCTCAAATTCATATCCTTCCGAGAAAAGATATAACTGAGACTCTTGTGATCAGAGAAGACGCTAAACCACTTTCCTATTGGGTAGTTCCACCACATCTTCAATGCGAATACTACTACTGCCAACTCAAGATCATGGGTCGCGTAGTTCTTCTCATGTGGCCTCAACAGACGTGAGAGATAGGAAATCACTGCTTCCATCGGCATTAGAACACAACCAAGCCCGGTTCCTGATGCGTTGCAAAACACCACGTACTCGACACCCTCCTCCGGTAATCTCATGATCGATGTGCTCGTCAGACTCTGTCTCAACTACTGGAAAGCCTACTGTAATCTCTTGGTCCACACAAAAGGTTGCCCCTTTCGGGTCAAAGCTTTCATGGGTGCTGAAATCCAGCAGAAATCAAGAATGAATCTCCGATAGTAGCCTGCCAACCCACGGAAACTCCACACCTCCGTCACGCTCCGGGGTGGCTCCCATGCTAGTACTTCCTCCACCTTGGATGGGTCCACTGCTACACTATCTTGTAACGACCTAAAGTTTCATTAATGGAAAATCCCTCTTGAACTAGTTAAATGTCTCTTTATGAAAAATGTTTTTATAAGATGTCAACTTCATTGGTTTTATGTTATGAAATTTGACCGTTTCTAATAAAGCCATTGAACAGTGATAACATGATTAGTATAAATAAAGGGCTTTAACAAATCCAATTTACTCAGACAAAATAAGCGATGGCCTCATCCAGTAAAATTGCTCCATACGATGCCCATTTGTCAGACCTCGAAAAAGAGGTGGCATCCTTGGGCTTCGCTCTTGACCAAGCCCAAGCTGAGCTTCATCATGTCAAACTCTAACGAGACCATCTACGTGAAAGGTGGAAGTTGTTAGAGTTTACCACTCGAGCGATGTTATCTAAGCCACCCCAAGAGTGTGTCACCATCACACACCTTACCCTTAGGTCTTATGATGCTATTTTAAGGGGTTATGTAAACAATAAATAGTACTATGTTCATGTACATTATTTTTCTGTATATAATAATGTATATACTTTTTTTTCATTATTGATACATTGTAAATAGTTTTTAAAGTACAAATAGTATTTTTAGTTATTATTTAATTAAGAATTCTATTTTATTAAATTAATGGATTTATTAATTAAATAATATTTTAATACAATATTATTATTATTAAATTAATTTTATTATATATAAATGATCATATAATTTTATGAATGCAATTGTAATTTTTATTGAGGTTTGAAATCCATTTTTGTCAAAACCCGTGAATTTTTGATAAATGTCGGTTTTTATTTTAAAAGTGAAAATTAACATATTTAGAAAATTATTTAGATAAAATAAATGTTATTTCTGGAATTATGATGTTGAAATTATCCAATGGTGAATTTTTTATAATTTTCTGAGAGAGTCAAATTTTTGGGTAAACATTAAATACCATTTAAATATATAATGTCTTTTATGACATCATAATGACCCAGTAGTGATGTAATAAAATACTATAAGCTTTATGTTCGGACAATATATGTTTTACCATTAAAATAATGTGATTTTGGGTTTGTTTGAATTACTTTTCAAAGCATTAACTGACCCCTAAAAACTTATTAAACACCTTGTCTTTTTACATTGTTTTCCATGGGAGTGTGACTCATCTCCACATAAGCAACCCTATTATTTTAAGAAGTTCTGACTTTTTCCTTATAAAATATTGTTTTCCTATTCCCTTTTCCAAAAACCATGGGAAAAAACCATGGGATGGTTTGTGGTTTGGATTAATTTAATATAAGGGGTGCCAAACCTAAATAATAAAGAATTCCTTCACCTTTCCTATATAAACCCACCCAAGATCCCACTTCCTCCTCACTCAAAGCCTTTGGAGTTCGTCCAGCCTCTGCCCTACTCTCTCTAGAATCCTCCCAAAATGCCCCAATCTCCCAAAAATCCTCTCTCAAGCCTCTCTCTAGCCTTTGGAAGCACACTTCCAAGTAAGGGTTTTTTCTTCCTTTCTCATTTTTGTCAATTTTATTTAAGTTGTTTTTTCCTTTTAATTTCAATTATGAATGTTGGGGTATGGTTTATCACCTCCCTAATACCGACATATTTATTTTTAAATGATGGGAGACCCCTTTATCTCCCATTAAATTCCTCCCATGTACACCCGTTACTATGCCGAAATTCCGAAAGGAACTTCTCTCTCCTCATTTACATTCAAGCAATACTTTTGTATCATGAATCCAAATTCCATTACAATTGTTGGGACATTTATCTATATAAACTCCTTAATGTCCATTACATGTAAATATTATTAGTAACCCCTTTTTCTCTCATCAACCATTTTTATGAATTCTTATGTCTCGCTGTTACGCTGCCAAAATCGTACCGATTTTCTAAGCCAATGCCATTGTGTAGTGAATACCATGCCCATTTCTCCATCAAGGGTATTCACCTTTATGAACATTTACTTATTTATTATAATGATTCATGTATGAATTCCACATTACTTTATCATGGAATAAATTATTATGTTTTATGAATCCATGTTTTATGATCCATGTGGCACACTTATGCATGAAATGAAATGTTTAAGAAGGGTGCGTCCTTATAGCGCTCCAATGCATTGGGTATAGTATAGTATCATGATACGTCATGTGCAATTAGTGTTGAATAATTCTAATTCAATTGAAAAGAGGGTTTATTCGTGCATTATGTGCAATGTGGATTTACTCATGCTCCATGTGCAATGAGCCTTGCCTCATGCTAATTCCATGTTATGTGTTGTTGCCATATTTCCATGTTATGATTACCATGGTTTATCATGTCTTTATGTTCATGTTTCTATTATTATCTATTGATATTCCTATTGCCTAACATTTATTTTACTCCTAATGTTATTCCATGTGTACTCCCTTACTGGGCTTTATAGCTCACCCTTTTCTTATGCATGTCCTCAGGTTATCCAATGCAATGATAAGTATGATGGAATGTAGTGGTCATGTAAAGGATGTTTTCAATAAAGATGTTGTATTTCATGTTTTAAGTTTTTATGTAATGATCCTAAGCCCTAAAGACAATAAACCTCTCGATCTTCTTTGTTGTATCAAGTGAAGTTTTATTTAATATATCATGTTTAGGTTTGTAATAAAAGAAGGGTTGTCATAGTTGGTATCAGAGGATAGGTTTAGTTATTTTTGGGATTAGGATTAGAAAACCCTAGTAAAGCCTTAGAGATAAGACTAAGTATAATAAAAACATCCTTAAGTTTTGGTAATTATTGAGTAATTGGTTTATCAAACAAATACATCCCTGTTTGGATACGAGCAGGTAGAGGAGGCTCTGGCACAAATGTATCCTAGGGGTAAAATCCGAAAACACCGCTTTGAGCTAGACTTGAACCTGAACTGGTGCACGACAATGGGCCTTGCTTCACTCTTGGTTACGACACTCCAGGGGGATATGTTTTTGATAAATTCACAATCTTAGTATGAACCCTTATTAAGGGAATTAAAAAAATGCCTCTAAGAATATATGTTATAAAGTAGATCATGAAAAGCATAGATTGAAGCCTATAGACTCATGAGTTAATAAAATAAAACTTTATTTTTTAGTCATAAACTTTTGTCTTTGGATTACCCTTTATGTGTTAACCCCTAAATTTCCTTTTATTTTAGCCAATGGCCCGTAATAGGAGGACTCGAGCTAAAAACCGATGTGAAGATCAGCGTGATGACAGTACTAATGAGATGACCAATCCAATGGGAGCGGGAATCGTGAACTTTTTCACGCTTCTCTCTCACCTAACTCAAGCTTTGAATAGAAACACGGGTCAAGAGGAACGTCCAATCCCCCATAAGAAGGAACAAGTTGCTATCGAGAGCTTCATGAGACAAAGGCCTCCTACTTTTAGTGGATCAATCCGATCCCACGATCGCTGAAAAATGGATCAACTCTGTTGAAAAGATCATATACATCCTTCAATGTTCTGAACAAGATAAGGTTCTCCTGGCTGCATATCGTATGGAGGGTGAAGCTGATCAATGGTGGACGTTGATAAAAAATACGAAGCCTGAGGAGGAGATCGAGGTGTTGTAATGGAAGGATTTCTGAAAGATGTTTTTCGATAAATATTTTTCGTGCACCCTCCGGCTTATGATGTAAAGGGACTTCCTTTCCGTCTAGAAAAAAGACAAAGAATCTGTTGGAGCGTATAAGGAAAACTTCACAAGGCTTGCACGATACGCTTTCAGCTTTGTCGTTACCCCCGAATGCAAGGTTGACCGCTTCTTTGGTGGGATGAAGCCTAGCCTGCGGAAAGCATTAGAGATCCATGACTTCGACAGCTATGAGGAAATTGTCCGATGTTCCCTCAAGGTCGAAATGGAGATCGAGGAATCACAGGGGTATCATGGGGACAAGAAGCGTAAGGTGGAATTCAATGCTGGCGGTCCGATGGATAAATACAATGGTGCAAGAAGATTCAGCACCCCACTTGCCAAAAGTGCGGAAAGAAGTACCCTCGAAATTGCCTCAAGGGGATGAGGAAATGATTTAAGTGTGGAAGAGAAGGGCACCTAGCTATTAACTATTGGAAAGAAAGACCTGCGGATGCGACAGAGGAGAGGAATGCTCCGTTCGAACCTCAACGCATTGTTCATTTCTACAAATGAAAATAATCGAGGCATCTTACAAATCAATTCCCTAATCCAAGGGTTTTCGGAGGCATCCAACAACCTCCAATGCATCAAGGAAGAGATTTTGCCATCACTTTTTCCAAAGTGAGCCCCGGTGATGAAGTGGTGATAGGTACGCTAGTTATTCATTCAAGAATAGTGAACATACTTTTTGATTCAGGTTGTACGCATTCTTTTATATCTCGAATGTTTAGTAGAACTATCCCAGCACCACAACAAATCATGGAATTAAAGATTTCAGTGAGTACGGAAAATGGGGCAATCATTGCATCCCATGAATATAAGTCATCCCCTGTTATAATCTGTGGATTTAATTTCCCGAAGAACCTCGTCATACTCCCCCTCGTGTAATTTGATGCAATTCTTGGCATGGATTGTCTTTCTTTATATAGATCCTACATAAATTGTCAGGAAACAGAAATCACACTCTATATGGAGAATCGACCCCTGATTCTTTACAAGTGTAAGGAGGAAGATGAATCTCCTTTAGCTCCATCATCTCAAGCATGGATATTACTGCCCTATGAGCATGCGTATCTGGATATGATTATTGAGTCCAAGGAAGAAACCATCCTTGAAGAAATGCCCATTGTGAGGGAATTCGCTGAAGTGTTTCCAGAGGAACTACCTGGTCTTCCTCCTAGAAGAGATGTTGAGTTCTCAATTGAACTTATACTTGGGGAGCTACCAATATCCAAGACTCCATATAGAATGGATGTCGTTGAGCTTGAAGAGATGAAGAAACAACTACAAGAGAATCTGGATAAAGGGTTTATACGCCCAAGTGCTTCACCATGGGGTGCACCAGTCCTCTTCGTCAGGAAGAAGGATTGGTCAATGCGGCTTTTCATCGATTATCGTGAACTTAACAAAATCATGATAAAGAACAAGTATCCTCTGCCATGGATAAAGGACTTGTTTTATCAGCTTCGTGGAGCACAATACTTTTCCAAGGTGGACTTGCGGTTGGGATATTATCAAGTAAGGGTGAAGAAGGAAGATATCCCCAAGACTGCTTTTTACACAAGATACGGGCACTATGAATTCATAGTAATGCCTTTCGGACTCACCAATGCTCCAGCAATCTTCATGTACTTGATGAATAGAGTCTTTAGATATTACCTTGACAAATTTGTGGTAGTATTTATAGATGATATTCTAATATACTCCAAAACAAAGGAGAATCATGAGGAGCATTTAAGAACTGTACTAGAGACTTTGAGTAAGGAGAAGATCTATGAAAAGTACAGTAATTGTGAGTTCTGGTTAAAGGAGGTCTCATTCTTGGGTCATATCATCACAAGCAATGGGATATCTGTGGACCCCTCCAAAAACAGATGCAATTAAGGGATGGCCGAGGCCAACATTGGTAATGGATATCCGTAGCTTCTTGGGTTTAGCTAGATATTATCGAAGATTTGGGAGAAATTTCTCATGATTGTCCAACACTCTTACCAAGCTAACTCGAAAGGGAGTAAAGTTTGCATGGAGTGATGAATGTGAAGATATCTTCAAGGAGTTGAAAAGGAGGCTTATTACTGTGCCTGTGATCACATTACCCACAAGTGGGGAACTTCTTGTGGTATTCAGTGATGCTTCAAAGAAGGGATTAGGTTGTGTGCTGATGCAGAATGATAAAGTGATATCCTATGCCTCAAGGAAGTTGAAAATCCATGAGAGAAACTATCCAATGCATTATTTGGAGTTGGCGGCTGTGATCTTTTCCTTGAAAATCTGGCGACATTATCTCTATGGGGAGAAATGTGAGATATATACTGACCAATAAAGTCTTAAATATATATTCACATAGAAATAGCTTAATATGTGCCAGAGAATATGGGTAGAGCTCATCAAGGATTATGACTGTTCAATACATTACCACCCTGGGATAGTGAACAAGGTGGAAGATTCCCTATGTAGAAAGGACCCAGCGATTCTATCAATGATGAGAATTGAGAAGGATCCAATCTTCTTGGACTTGATGAAGATGAACATGGGAATCATAAAGAAGGGAACATCATCAATCCTTTCACAAATGATTGCTCAACCATCTCTTTTGGAAAGGTTAAAAAATGCTCAAAAGGATGATGTGGTAATTCAGGAAAAAGTGGAGGCTATCAAAAAATGGAAATCCTCAGTGTTTAATGTTAATGAAGAAGGAATTGTGCGGTTTGGGAAAAGACTATGTGTTCCATCAAGTCTGGAGCTGAAGAAGGAAATTTTGGATGATGCACATAGTTCAAATTTATCTATTCACCCAGGGAGCACAAAGATGTATCGAGATATCCGAGAAAACTTTTGATGGGATAATATGAAGAAGGAGATTGCTGAATATACATCAAAGTTCCTGGTGTGTCAGCAAGTGAAGGCAGAGAGGCAGAAGTCTAAGGGTATGATGCAACCATTGCCCATACCAGAATGGAAAGGGAGAACATCACCATGGACTTTGTCACTGGACTTCCAAAGACATCCAAGGGCAACAATGAAATCTGGGTTGTTGTGGATCATCTTACAAATACTGCACATTTCATTGCTATTCGGGAGGATTTATCTTTAGATCAATTAGCACAGATATATATCAGGGAAGTGGTAAGTCTGCATGGAGTGCCACTATCTATTGTGTCTGACCGGGATCCAAGATTCACCTCTAAGTTTTGGGAGAGTCTTCAACATGCTCTGGATACTGAACTGAACTTCAGTATGGCCTATCATCCTCAAACTTATGGCCAATCCGAGTGGACTATCCTAACACTTGAGGACATGTTGAGAGAGTGCTCAATGGACTTTAAAGGAGGATGGGATCAACATCTTCCTCTGGTTGAGTTCTATTATAATAAGAGTTTCCACTCGATCATCCAAATGGCACCATATGAAGCCCTGTATGGGAAAAGGTGCAGGACACCGACATGTTGGGATGAGGTTGGTGAACGTAAGCTGCTTGGACCAGAAATGGTCGAGGAAATGGTGGAGAAGGTGAAAACCATTCAGCAACATATCAAGGCAGCCTAGTGCTGACAGAAGTGTTTTGCCGATAATCGTTGATGATACCTTGAGATTAAAGTTGGATACATGGTTTTTCTACACATATCTCCGTGGAAGAAGGTCATGAGGTTTGGAAAGAAATGGAAGATAAGTCCAAGGTACATTGGCCCCTTCGAGATTCTTGATCGTGTCGGGGTTGTGACCTATCGACTAGCACTTCCACCTACCATGGCCAAAGTACATGATGTCTTTAATGTATCCCTCTTAAGGAAGTACATATTGGACCCTTTACATGTACTCTCTTCTGAGGTGGTACAGTTGGAGGATGATCTTTCTTATGAGGAGAAACTATTGAAGATCTTAGATCGTAGAGAAAAAGTTCTACGAAATAAGACAATGCCCCTCGTTAAGGTGTTGTGGAGAAACAACAAGTTGGAAGAAGCGACTTGGTAATCAGAGGAAATGTTTCAACTGAGTTACCCACATTTGTTTTAGTGTGGGAAAATGAAAATTTCGAGGGAGTAATTTCTTAAGGGGGGGATATTTTAACGACCCAAAGTTTCATTGATGGAAAATCCCTCTTAATCTAGTTAAATGTCTCTTTATGAAAAATGTTTTTATAAGATGTCAACTTCTTTAGTTTTTTGTTAAGAATTTTGACCGTTTCTAATATAGATGTTGAATAGTGATCACATGATTAGTATAAATATAGGGCTTTAAAAAATCCAATTTACTCAGAAAAAAGAAGCGACGACCTTATACAGTATAATTGCTCCATACGAAGCCCATTTTTCGGAGCTCAGAAAAGTGGTGGAATCCTTGGGCCTCGCTCTTGACCAAGACCAAGCAGAGCTTCATCATGTAAAGCTCGAACGGGACCGGCTACGTGAAAAGTGGAAGTTGTTAGAGATTACCAGTCGATTGATGTTATCCAAGCCACCCCAATAGTCTGTCACCATCGCACACCTTACCCTTAGGTCTTATGCGGCTGTTTTAAGGGGCTATGTAAAAAATCGATAGTACTATGTTCATGTATATTATTTTTTTGTATATAATAATGTATATACTTTCTTTTCATTATGGATACATTTTAAATAGTTTTTAAATTTCAAATAGTCTTTTTAGTTATTATTTAATTAATAATTCTATTTTATTATATTAAGAGATTTTTGAATTAAATAATATTTTAATAAAATATTATTATTATTATTATTAAATTAATTTTATTACATATAAATGATCATATAATTTTATGAATGTAATTGTAATTTTTATTAAGTTTTGAAATCCATTTTTTTCAAAACCCATGAATTTTCAATAAATGTCGGTTTTTATTTTAAAAATGAAAATTAACATATTTAGAAAATTATTTAGATAAAATAAATTTTATTTCTGGAATTAGGACGTCGAAATTATCAAACGGTGAATTTTTCATAATTTTCTGAGAGTCAAATTTTTGGGTAAAAATTAAATATCATTTAAATATATAATGTGTTTTATGACATCATAATGACCCAATAGTGATGTAATAAAATAATATAAGCTTTATTTTTGGCCAATATATGTTTTACCATTAAAATAATGTGGTTTTGGGTTTGTTTGACTTACTTTTCAAAGCATAAATGGACCCCTCAAGACTTATTAAACACCTTGTCTTTTTAAATTGTTTTCCATGGGAGTGTGACTCACCTCCACATAAGCAACCCTATTATTTTAATAAGTTCTAACTTTGGCCTTATCAATTACTGTTTTACTCTTCCCTTTTCCAAAAACCATGGGAAAAAACCCTAGGATGGTTTGTGGTTTGGATTAATTTAATATAAGGGGTCCCAAACCTAAATAATAAAGAATTACTTCACCTTTCCTATATAAACCCACCCAAGCTCCCACTTCCTCCTCACTAAAAGGATTTAGAGTTCATACAAACTCTTCCCTACTCTCTCCATAATCCTCCCAAGGTGACCCAAGCTCCCAAGAAGCCTCTCTCAAGCCTCTCTCTAACCTTTGGAAGCACACTTCCAAGTAAGGGTTTTTTCTTCCTTTCTCATTTTTGTCAATTTTCTTTAAGTTGTTTTTCCCTTTTAATTTAAATTATGAATATTGGGGTATGGTTTAGAACATCCCTAATACTTCCCTCTTTATGTTTGAATGATGGTAGATCCCTTTCTCTCTCATTAAATTCCTCCCATGTACACCCGTTACTATGCCGAAATTCCGAAAGGAACTTCTCTCTCCTCATTTACATTCAAGCAATACTTTTGAATCATGAATCTAAATTCCATTAAAATTGTTGGAACATGTATCTATATGACCTCCTTACTGTCTATTACATGTAAATATGATGAGGAACCTCTTTCTCTCTCATCAACCATTTTTATGAATTCTTATGTCACGCCGTTACGCTGCCGAAATCACACCGATTTTCTAAGCCAATGCCATTGTGTAGTGAATACCATGCCCATTTCTCCATCAAGGGTATTCACCTTTATGCACATTTACTTATTGATTATAAATTTTCGTGTATGAATTCCACATTCCTTTATCATGGAATAAATTATTATGTTTTATGGATCCATGTTTTATGATCCATGTTGCACACTTATGCATGAAATGAAATTTTTAAGAAGGGTGCGCCCTTATAGCGCTCCAATGCATTGGGTAAAGTATAGTATCATGATACGTAACGTGCAATGAGTGTGGAATCATGATAATTCATGTTCAATGAGGGTTTACTCGTGCTTTATGTGCAATGAGGATTTACTCATGCTCCATGTGCAATAAGCCTTGGATCATGCTAATTCCATGTTAATTGTTGTTGCCACATTTCCATGTTATTATTATCATGCTTTATCAAACCTTTATGTTCATGTTTCTATTATGCTCTATTTATATGCCTATTGTCTAACATGTATTGTACTCTTCATTTTATTCTATGTGTACTCCGTTACTTGGCTTTATAGATCACCCTTTTCTTATGAATGTCCTCAGGTTATCCCATGCAATGCAAAGTACGAGGGAATGTAGTGGTCATGTAAAGGAAGTTTTCAATAAAGATGTTGTATTTCATGTTTTACATTTTTATACAATGATCCTAATCCCCAAAGACACTAAACCTCTTGATCTTTTTTATTGTATCAAGTGAAGTTTTATGTAATAAATCATGTTTAAGTTTGTAATAAAAGCAGGGTTGTCATAATCTGCTGAGATAACATGTCCCAGAAAGTGGACCTCCTGTATCCAGAATTGGAACTTCGAGAGTTTCCCATACAACCGGTGATCTCAGAGTGTGTCTAGAACCATCATTAGGTGTCCTGTGTACTCCTCCTCGGACGCAGAGTACACAAGGATAACATCGACGAAGACCACTACAAACCGTTCTAGATAGGGCTGAAAGATCTGGTTCATAAGCCCCATGAACACTGCCAGGGCCTTCGTCATGCCTAAGGGCATCACCAAGTACTCATAGTGACCGTAGCGACATCTGAAATCCATCTTCAATACATCCTCATCCCGTACTCGCAATTGGTGATAGCCTGAACGTAGATCAACCTTCGAGAACCATCGTTCCCCTCTCAACTGGTCGAAGAGGTCATTGATCCTCGGTAGTGGATAATAGTTCTTTATGTTCACCTGATTCAAGCGCCAGTAATCCACACAAAGCCTCAAGATCCCGTCTTCTTTCTTGGAAAACAGCACTGGGGCCACCCAGGGTGAAACGTTGGGTCTTGAAAAGCCATTTTTCTGTAAATCTTCCAACTACACCCACACCTCACGAAGCTCTACAGGAGCCATCCGATATGCTGATGCTGATATTGGTGTCGTCTCGGGTTACAACTCAATGCAGCAATCTATCTCCCGACGGGGAGTTTGTCCGAGGACATCCTCCAGAAAGACGTCCTCATACTCAACCACTACTTCTGGAAAGTGTAAACTCATAACATCTACTTGGCCAAGGGCTAGGCTAGCCAACTGATGAGAAATCGGTTGTGCCCTCCTATGCGTGAGTCCATCCAGCGCTGCCTGGGTCTCGCTTTCACCGAAAAAAGAGAACCTCGTTCCATCAATACGGACACACCGCACCCTTCGCCTAAAACAGTCAATCTGGGCATGAACTGTGGATAGCCAATCCATAACAAGAATGAAATCATAAGGCCTTGACGCAACCACCATGAGGATCCAACCGAAACTCTCACCTCTAAGGGTCAGGTCACACTGTCTACAGAGGTGTGTAAACTCTGAATCATCTCTAGTTAGTGTTTCTAAGCGCAAGGGTCGAGTCAGCAGCTCAACTAGGATCTCAAGGTCTCGAACAAGATAAGAAGCCAGAAAACATGACTAGCACCTGTGTCTATCAGTACGGCAGAAACAGTAGAAAAGGCACAGATTGTACCTCTAATCATTCCGGGAGTACCTGTGTCACAAGCCTCTACCGCCTGCAGCTATCCATGCCTTTGTCCACCAGCTCCCTGAGCCTAGGGTGGATCTCTTGGGGGTGGTGGTGGTAAAAGGTCAAAATGCCGACCACCTATAGATGATCTCCTAGGTCCCCTACCACGTCCGCTGCCCCACAGATCTGTCTTCTCCACACGTTGCCTCTGCCTCAGTGGTCTATCCACTGCTCCCATGTCAGTAGTACGACGGGTCGGAAAATCTCGAGCGAGATGTCCCCTTCCATCACATGAGTAGCATCGCCTCTCTCGAGGCTGGCTGGATGCGCCCTGCGAACCCTGTAGAGAAGATCCCCTCTCTTGGGATCTCCTTTGAAAACACCTCCCACGCCTGGGTCCCTGACGTCGGCTCCCTGCTGCCAAGGTCTCTGCTCCAGCTCTCCCACTACTGACAACTTCCGGTTGTCTCTGCTCTTCCAAGAAGCTCTCGACCACCAAAGCCCACTCGAACACCCCATCATAGGTAGGAATTATCATAGGGATGATGCTATCTCAGATATCCCTACGCAATCCCCTCTCAAAAGTCTGAGATCTGAAGTACTGATCTTTGACCATATCTGTCGAGTACCGAGAGAGGTAGGTAAACCTCGATGAATAGTCAGCCACTGTCATGGTTCCCTACTGGGGCTAAAGAATCTTCTTTCTACGTACTGATCTCAGGGTAACCGGTGAAAACTCCTCTTTGAAGAGATGCTCAAACTCCGAACATGCAAGAGTTGTCTCGTCGTGAGTCTGGATAACCAAACTCCACCATCATCCTGTTGAGCCCTGCAGAAGGCTCGCTGCCAGGATCACCATCTGGTCTGCTGGTGTCCTGACCAAATAGAAGACTTAGATCACTGCCTCAAGCCAGTCCTCTGCTGCCTAAGGGTCAAGATCGCCTCAAAACATGAGGGGTCTCTGTCTCTGAAACTCGTGGAGTGCGCTCAGCCTGCACTCCTCCTCTACTGGTACAGCAGGCACTAAACACTACTCCACAGGTGGAGGGATAACTGGCACACCACCCGATGGTAAAACTGGGGGATCTGGTCCCTGTATAGAGGCTTCATCACTGAGGTGTTCATCCTCATGATCGAGCTGCTGGATCCTAGTGGGTGTGTGACACGGAGGCATCCTGTTAAAGAAACAAGATGTATCTCAGTCAGTGAGTATATCTGAAGAGATGACTCAATAAGTACTTGGAAACCACAACCCATTCCTATATGATGCATGTACCATTATTTTCCCTTGAAACTAGTGTTCTCATGTACCGAGTCGAAAATAATGTTATCAGAGTCCTGGTGTATGGATACGTCGGCCGCCCGCACAAACATTGGGGTCCCTAGCTTGAAATCCTAACTCGAAACACTTAACAATGTTTCCCCAAACCAACTCAGAGAATCTCGGTCCTATGGTAGATCTGACCACCTCTGATACCACTCTCTCATGACCCGTCCTAGTGGGGCCCAAGCCGCAACTCCCCAAGCCCTCCTCTAATAGGACAGGGGCTGGTGACTAGCACCGAGTAGGCATGCTACTAACATGGGAGGCATTGCCTATAAGCCTGTACACACGCACACACATATCCAAGCCCACAAAGCTGAAAAGTAAAAACTACTAAAAGGAAAAGATGCATGCATACACTAAAACCCAACCACAGAGTATGACAGGAAAGTAAAGTACAAGAATGTAAAACCCTGGGCCAAAAGTACAAGCCCACCAAAAAGAGAGTCCGTAAAAAAGTCCAACCTGTAAAGAAAGGTGCTGGGACTGCAGTCTGTAGCCGTAGGAACACACCTCGTCCTGTCTGATCTCACTGAGTACCGTCCGGTCCTGGTCCACCTAGAATCCTGTCAAAGGCTCGCTCATCTACGCAAGACACGACACGTGCGGGCAAAGCCCGTGAAGGGGTGAGTATAACAATACCCAGTAGGACACCCCAAAACCACAAAGAAATACAACAAGGGAAATACCACAAAAGAATGGTACATTCAGCTCTACATAGTATATGTCTACCGAACATATAATAAGAATATCTAGATATACTCATTCATGATCGACCATCGCAAATACCACCACTAGGATCCAACTTGAAGATTTCAATAAGCATGCAACCAGAAGAACACACTCCTAGGTCTGAAGAGAGAGATACGAAGTACTCGTTCCGGGAGAACACACTCCACAAGTACTTTGAGAACATGATGCTCAGATGAGGATCACAACCAAGTTATGGGGTGATTCCGACAACTCAGTCTGAGCTAATCCGCTAAGCAGTGGATCGACACCCAGGTAAAGTTGTTCACGTCGATACCAATAACTCTACCTAGGGTTCCAGGAACGAATAGAGGATCTGGATCTATGTCTCACAGAGGGGATTCCAACAACTCTATTCAGGAAGTCCTGCTAAAGGGATCATACTCTTGTATATAGGAAATGATGCCAGAACCTTCAGGGAAAAGATCAAGGGTACGGATCTTAAGAAAACTAGTCCAAGTCACAGAAGACAATTGGATCAAGCCATAAAGAATTGGTTACATGTCGTGTTCCTTGACCCCGGGTACTGCCCGTGTAAATGACCCGTGTCATCCGCTCAAGCTGTGTAAAACACAACTACACGTCATGTAGAAGGATCAAACGCCATGTTCCTTGACTCTGGGTACGGCCTGTGTAAATGGCCCGTGTCATTTGGATTTTCAGATACAAAGTAACTACACGGCGTGTAGAAGACTCACATGTCGTGTCCGAGAAGCTGGGCTCACTTTGTGTATGCTGGCCATGTGCCCGTACACGGTCTCTATCCGTGTCCGTGTCACATGCCCGTGTACTAGTACATAGGGTATCCCGCGTATATGGCTGAGTCTGGCCGGGGAGGGGTATACATGCCGTGTCCTTGTCCATGTACCCAACCCATGTCCGTGTACTCCCGGAGTACACGCCAGGTGATCCGCCAATGAACACACGCCGTGTAGCCCATACTACACAACGTGTAGTCGGGATTTTTCCAGAAACACCGTCTTCCTCCTCGTGCCACGGCCGATCCTCCAGATCCATGGTTTCTCTTCCGTTCGTCCCAATACTCCAGGGGTTGGTTCTTTTCATCCTGCAAACCCTGTAACAAGTGTTTTTGGTCCTTAAAATGGATCATAAACCTCGAACGATCCATCCGAAAAAAACACCCGAAAACCCATATCTCCTGATCCGCTTCGAATCTCCTGCCGAAACTGTCGTCACACCTCTGTGACATCACTCCGGGATTGGATCTACAATCTCGGATCGTTGCGCCAACAAACGAATGCGCAACGATCGATTTCCTCCAAGAATGCATAGAAAGTAATGAAGAACGCGAGGGAGAAAATAAAAGAATCAAACAAGAAGGACGAACCTCGATCGTTGTTCATGACGATCTGGGTTTGTCTCCGTTAGATCAAAACCTCAACAAACAACAGATTATAAAATCTGGAGTAATTGATTTCCCGATAAAACCCCAAATCACGCCCGCCCGCAAAATGATCGATCTGCGGGCTAATCAGTTCGCAGATTAGTCCACGTTCATCATAGGAATCATGAACGGGGAAAGGAAAATCAAAATAAAAACATCCTACCTGGATCCGCGGTGTTCGTTGGCAAAGATCCGGTCGCCGCGTCATCGTCGCCGGTGACAATCTTCAAGAACGTCGTCGCCGTGTTGGGATGTTTTTTACAGAGCCTCTAGAGCCGCCAAGGGTTTTAGGGTTATGGGGTTTGTAACCCTAGACCCCTTTACAAGCCTTTAATTAAAAAGGATAAAATATGTCCACTGCAACATATTTAAAAAGATTTCACTGCAGAATAAAATATTTGTATTAAATATTTTGTTACTGTTATGTCCAAAAACCTGATATCACCACCGACCCACGCCGACCGATGTTAGGCCCAACCTAAGGTAAAATCTCTTCCCTGAACGCAATGGTTCCCTCCAATTTATGATCCAAGCACCTATTTAGGAGTTATTCCACATTTTCAGGAAAACCACACGCACATGAAATTTAATTATTAAATTAAATTCAAACATTTGTTCCGGGATCACCGGGCCTCGGAACTGCACGTCGTCTCAGAGCCTGGTCTCGAATTAATTCCCATATAATATTAAAATAATACATGAAAAAAATCCAGGATGTTACATGGTAGCTCATTCAATAGTGGTAGTGACTCATGCAACGACGGTAGTATCTCATCCAATGGTGGCGGTAGATAATCCAATGGTAGAAGTGACTCATCCAATGGTGACAATAGCTTATCCGAATGGTGGAAGAAACTCATCCAATAGTGGTGGTAGCTTATCTCAATGGAAATGGAGACTCAGACGGATAGTGAAAATAGCTCATTACACTGTTGGAGGCGAATCTTGAATAATGTTTCTATCTTCATATAGTTTCTCCCCTTTTTAGAATTTTATTTGACGTAGAAAACATTTCAAGACATGTTTTAAGGGATTTAAGCCCGATTAAAATATCAAAACTCCTATCTTAATTTTAATCTGGGTCCTGGTGCCCTAACTCTATCAAAATGTGAATCATGCCCAAGATCTGACTTTAATAGAAAATATAAACAAATCTAAACTATTAATCTATTTTGATCTCCCCAAAGGATGACTCTTGTCCTTCATTCTCTATTTTCACATGGAACAAGACTCCCTATACCTCTCTTTACTATAAGATTCATGTGTTACTTTGTAACATCAGAATGTGTCTTCCCTTGAGTTCCTTCATGATGCATGCACACCCATTGATTTAGTGAAACCAAGAGGTTTCCATCTATATTCCATATGTTTTTATGGGAGATTTGATAATGGTCAATTGGGTTTTTATGTTTATGTGTAAATAACATTAATAACCTTTTGAGGTAGGGGATTAATGGATTCACTATTCCATTTGCATGAATTAGTAGAGTTAGCATGATTTATCCCACTAGATCCCAATTGTATTGAACTAATAAATTTTTTTACTAGATTGAGTAATTGTTATTGATCACATGTTATTACCTCTTGATTTTAGAAATAGTTTTATATATATTCCTTGATTTTTTTTATGTTTTTCATAATATAAATCTGTAAATCACATAATGGCTGAATTAATTGTAAATTAATTAGAAAAAGATAAAGAATAATGTTAACAAATCCAGTTGATACTGCTGAAAATTGATGATAATCAATGTTATGTAGTAAGCTTATTTAATCGAATAGATCGATGAAACTAAAGAATGTTTATGCTTTCTTTTTTAAAAACATGTAAAATTAATTGTTTAATTTTATTGTAATAGCTTGAGATAGTTAGCGTGTTAGGTTTCCCATAGTTGGAACCAGTGATAATGAAATGTTTAATTCAAGAGAGAATAAAGAACCAGTTGTGGGATAGATATTTTTCCCGGTGGGGTTATGAGTTTCCCTTTTCATGTAAAGGTCGTTCAACTTATAATTTGTAGTTGGGAAAGATCATTGTGTGTGGATTCTTAATGCCTTATTTTGGTCTAAGAGAATAGTTTCAATGTTGTTTTTTTCATGCGGATTGTGTTGTGATGTGATTCTAGGATAGCTAAGCCTAGAAGGTTGTTGTGGTATGTGGGGGAGAGAGTCCCGATGGTTGTGTCATCCTTGGATGTCTAGAGTGGAGAGATATAGCATTTTACTCATTTCAGTGTCTAGGATTACTTTAGGGATTATGGAATAGGTTGATGTCAGGATTACCCATAGTTACAGATTTTGAATGCTTGTTAATCAATTGTTCATTTATCTGCTTCAATTTTCCCAATGGTTGAGGAAGATGGTCTTGCTTACCCTTATTCCAAAATAGGCAATGATGCATGGGGTAGGCTATGTGCTTTCCGTTTTTAGCTTCTCTAGGATGGATTGGAGTACTCTTCTTCTATTAGTGGAAAACACTTGATAGGTAGTTAATATATTCATCTTGTTGAGCACCTTTTTTTGGTAACATAGAATTTCTTTTATAGAAATCCTAGAAATATGGAAAATGATAATGATATTAACAAATTTTTTAATAAAAGTTGTTAAACCATGGTATTGGAGCTTGCAGGGATACAATGTTGAGGTTTAGACATTAAAGTAATTGTGAACTTGGTTTGGTTGTGGATGGATAGCATGGAACATTATTGTAATGCTAAGATAATATAATCTGAAAAAGGATATTGGTTAATTAATGGTTTAATAATTAATTAACCTAATGTGAAACTTATTAAAATGGATTATATGATTTTATAAATCTCTTTAAATGGTTTTTTCCTTATAGTATATATAGTGTTTGTTGTGGGATTCGACAGTCCAGGAGATGTTAGCTGCAGAGTATTCTAAAACTAGGTTATGCCCATAGTGTAGTTGTGAGATATAATAAATCATGGAATTTTTTTGTTTCTATATGATACACCAACCCGCTAGCTAGGGAAACCAACACTTTGAAAATTCTAATCCCGAGGGGGTGTTTTCCCCAATATCCAAGAGGGAGGATAGATGGATGACTTCCCCTTTTCCCCTACTCTCTTGTCTTGGTAGTTACTTGTAACAGTATGTACAATGGTTAGTTTTCCTCATATATGTGTATAGAGGGAATTAATGGATTATGGTTATTAAAAACATATATATTTTGGATATAGTTTCCTATGTGCTACTATAGGAATAACGTGTATTGGATTCGACGGATTGAGAATCCTTACTTGACATATGGGATGTAATGGATTGAGGTATAATACTCGATGTGTGATACATGTAATGTGGGTTGTGGTGTCTCTTGGAAACTACTTGGTTACTTTTGGTTGTGTGTATGATGTGGTTCTCCACCCCAATGTTTTCGGGAAAGAATTTTTGTTGCACGAGGTTCATGTTGTGGTGCTTTACCAGGTGAATTTGGTCCCTACTTTTTGGAGAGATATTCTTTATATGTGTGATGTTGGGGAAAAGAGTAAAACCAAAGGGGATGTTGTAGAGGGGTACCCTTGATATTCATTATTTTATTATATACTCATGTATGAGATACTTGGTTTGAGTTTCCATGGTAAAGATGGGAACATAGTATACCTATTTAGGTGATGAGTTGGATTCACATGTCATTCACTATGCTTTAGCATTCATGCTTTACTCTATCATGAGAGGATCTATGGTGGTTTCTAATGAGTATACTATTATACTCACCCTACATTATTTAAACATTTTTTTCATGTCACATGGTGCAGGTAGGATATCAAGCCGGTTACTACGATATTGGGGTTTGTTGAAGTTGTTCGAGCATCATGGTCACTACCATTTTATATTGTTTTGGTACATGTAGTTTTAACTTTTAGTTGAAATAGTTATTTCATGAAATTACATATGTGTACTTGGGTTTTGATTTATGTTTCAGTATTACATGGAGTTGGTTGGATTCAATCTTATCTCTCTCTTTCTCACGTGCTCTCTTATAGGGTAATTCCTCCAATATGTGTGTTTATTATACCCTCGGTGCTAGTCCCCAAAATTGGGCCCTACTAGAGGAGTGATTTGGGGGGTCAGTATCTATCTTCTCACATTGTCAGCTTTGGAGGGGTATACATTATGGTGAGGGGGTTGTGAAAGAGTGGAATAATTGTTCTGGTTGAGGGATATGATTGAGTTTGGAGTTAAGCGGAGGTGAGGTTTCATGTCTTGGGAGTGGAATAGTGTCAGTAATGTTTAGAAAGTGTTGTAAACACTATAGACTGGCTGTGGCAGAGGAATTTATATCCCCATATGATCTGATACACAGACCATTATGTATACATTGGATAATTAAAGAGGTGATACTTGTATCATGTTGGATACCTAGGATTACAATATGCCTCATTCTTATTTGTGCATTTTTTTGAATTGGTAGACTTTGGGATATGATAATATAAAATGAATAAAATAAATAAATTAATTAATTAATGATTTTTCGTCCATACTCTTGGTTTATGAGCTCAAACTATTTATTATTTTGTAGGTATGGATTCAAGTCAATGTCCAAGTCATGTTTTATCATAATATGTTCTATAAGTTATGCCAAAAGATCATTGTATTGTAGAGGTTGATGATGAAGAAACTCGGATGAGGACACTCCGACAGTTTCAACACCAGAGTCTGAATAAGTACCAAGGTTTCGTTTCAGATGCAATCATGGATGTTAGGTCAAAGGAGGTTGAGAAATCCATCAGTTCTATCCATTATCGAAAGGATCACTGGGTGTCATTGGTTGTGAATATAATGTATCAGGTAGCAAAAAAGTGGTGGTTCATGTTCCACTGTGATCGTGAGAAGAAGGAAATATCATGGGAGATGTTCCAAGGGCAGTTCAGAGCTATGTTTCTATCTTCAACCATAAAGGATGTCGGTCTCTATGATCTTCTTACCCTTAGGTAGGGAAGATCTTGTGTGAGAGAGTTTTGGATCCCTTTCAGGAACCGCCTACAATAGGATTTTCTCCTATTTCCAAATGATGAGGCCAGGTTGAGGCATTTGGAGGAGGATTTACATCCATTGATCAAGTACTAGCACAACCTGTTTATGATGATGACATATCATGAGGTACATCCCAGATCAGAGGTCGTTGAGAGGATTTTAAAAACAATTAGATCATCATGGGAGGGGATCCCTCATTATTCTTCACGAAGTATATATGTGGTCTGAGGATCCCGGTTTGAGGATGGAAGGGTTTCTGTTCTACTGGGGGTAGGTCCCAGCCCACAATATCTCGTTTCAATGGGGGAAGTAGATATAATACCTATTCCAAGGGATCAGGTAGTTTTTGTTCTTCTAGAGGCCGAGGTCATCAAAATTGAGATTTACCAAACTTTTTTAGAAGTCTGCATGCCTCAAGTGGTCCATTTCAGGTTCATTCTATGAGGTAGTTCTAGCAGAGGCAGTAATAACAGGTTGCACTAGTTTTGGATCAGTAGAAAGATGATGGGTATGACAGAAGAGAGCCTTGGGATTATCCCCTTCATCAGAGATTAGATCGTGGCAGTGGTGTTGGACTTCATCAGGGTCAAAGGGGTTGTGGATTTGGTCATGGTCAACTTCATGCTTTAGAATGTTCAACAGAAGTCCGGCCAAACGTTGTTCATGGTACCCATATCTTGTTTTCTACTTGGTTATATTCCATGTTTGATTTTGGAGATTTTCAGTTCTTCATATCACATGACTTTTTCCTTATATTGTGATATGAAGAAGAGAGTCTTCCAGTTCCCTCGGTGTGGACTATGCTAGTTAGAGTTTTTTCTGACATGATTTAAGTATGTAGAGACTACGATCTAGTGATGGGAAACATCATTCTTGGGTATATTTTAAATGTTTATGAATAAAACCATATGATTTCATCTTTGATATGAATTTTTTTTCATTCGTATAGGGATATTCTAGATTTCATTGACGAAATACTATTGTACTGACATTCTAAGTAGGAGTATCCATAGAATATCTGGGTTGTTTTTTGTCTTCTTCTCTATGAATTGTTTTGGGAAGTTGTCGATGTGTGAGTTTTGGGATTGAGAAGTTAGTTTCTTGGGACATGTTATAATCCAATATGGTGTGGCTATGGATCCAATGAAGGTAGATGAAGTTGTGTCTTAGACATCCCCTAAGAAAGTGGGAGGTGAAATGTATTCCTGACCTTTCTGGTTATTACAAGAGGTTTATAACCGATTTAACATGGGTTGGGACTCCTCTGAATCCATTTAATAGGAAGTATCAACTGTTCATGTGGGCTGATTAGTGTCAGAAAACTTTTGAATATCTGAATGAGATTTTGGTTAGTGATCTAGTTATTTATCTTCTAGAAGAAGCTATTCAGATTTAGGTTTTCTATTATGCTTCATGTCTCAGGATAGGATGTGTTCTGATGCAACAAAGATCAATTGTTTCATATGGGTCTTGTTAACTACGTCCACTCCAATGTATCTACTCCACCCATGATATTGAGTTGGATGCAGGTGTTCTTTATTTTATGTTGTGGGTAAAATAGCTCATTAGATAGAGTTTTATAGTGTTAATCAATCATAAGATCTTGAGGAATGATTTATCTCAGACTGACTTGAACATGGTGCAATGCTGGTTGATGGGGGTCTTACAGTATTATAACATTGAAATTTCTTAAACACTGAGAAAGGGGAATGTTATAGCCAATGCACTGAGGAGAAGTCATGTAGTGATATAGTATGTGAATCAGGTGATTCCAGGAGGGTGGTAGAAGAATATTTAGTGTTCTATCTAGATATGGGAGAAGGTGGGGGAAGAGGTTTTTATACATATGATGGTACAGTCATATCTGGTGCAGTAGGTAGAAGAGTCCCAGTTAGGGGATCTCTAGGTGGAGGTCTTCAGAGACCGAGCTGTTTGTGGGGTGGCGCCTGATGGTTCGTCTATGGATGAACAACACAGTGTGTTCTTTTAGGTATGTATTTTGTTACATTGGAGATGTGATTGATGGTTCTTAAAGATTTTTTTATTTCCCCTTTATAGGTACATCCTAGTGTGATAGAAATGTACCAAGATTTGAGAAGTCTGTTTTGGGGGCTTGAATTCAAGAAACCAGTTGTAGAGTTTGTGTCTCGATGCTTGGTCTACCAGAAGCGAAGGATGAGCATCATTTTACCAGTGGTTTTTTCCAGCCATTAGATGTTCCTCAATTTAAGTGGGTGGAAATATAGATGGACATTCTTAATAGTATACATCGAGTTCAGGGAGTTTGTGAAACTATATAGGTGGTTTTAGATTTTTTTATGATGTCTTTCCACTTTCTATTGATCTTGGAGTCGATATTAGTAGAGGTTTTTTTGAGACAATATCTAGGGGAGGTGGTGAGACTTCATAGAGTCTTGTGGACAATCATTTCTGATCGATATCCATGTTTACCTCTAGAGTGTGTAATGGATTAAAACATTATTTTGGTTTTCAAAAATGCCTTATCACTAATTTTAATCTATAGAAAAACAATTAGAAATAGAGGACCATCAATACTATTGTTGATAAGGGGAACACTTGTTTCATGGCTTTTGGACATTTGTGGATGAGGCATCATCCCTTAGTATAGTTCACATAAAAAATAGTTTTGACCCAACCATGGTAATGGCATTGTTTTAATCCTTGTATGTATGACCACCCCCTTCTCTATTGTTATGGACTAGGCTCATAGATTCATAAATTCTCAGGTTGAAACTGGTACAGAATACAATGAAGATGGTTTAAGTGATTCACAAGAGGATAAAAGAAATGAAGGATCATCAGTTTTCATATGTCGATAATTGGAGTATACCTCTAGAGATTGAAGTTGGGGATAAAATGTTTCTAATGATGACTCCCAACTTGGGAAGTGATGGTTTTGTCATGGGAGTAAGCTTTCTCCCAAGTTTGGTGGAATATTTTAGGTGTTGGCTTGTTTTGGAGCTATGGTGTATCGGGTAGAACATATTCAATAGATGATTTAGATTCATAATGGTTTTCATAGGTCGTAGTAGTGTAATTATCTTCATGATGAATCTCACAACATCGATTTCATAGAGATCAATGTTTATGATGATGCGACCATCAATGAGTGGACTGTAGAGATCGAAGACCACGATAAGAATATGTTGTGAGGGTATTCAATTTCTTTGGTTCATGCCTTGTAGAGGCACAATGGTATGGAAGAGAGTACTTGGGTATTTAAGATGCAGATAAGGTCTTCGTACCCCTGAGATGTTTAATATTTTACTCATTTCATGAAATGTTGTTCGATTTGTGGTTGTATACACATTCCTGGTTCTAAGATGCCATTATTTTGTTTCTTGTTGTTTCTTGGACTATTTTAAGAGGTATTCCCATATGGATATTATTTTGGATCCGGTTGTGGTTTCCTTGTGGTTTCGAGTTGTTCCTTTGAGGAAGTAGTAGATTAAATTTAGTGTAGAAAGGCATGAAAGGTATCTTGAAGGGTGTTTGTACAGACCCCTTTTTCTGTATCCTATCTGTGTCGGTTACGAATTATTATGGACAAGAATGTTTTGATAGGTATATGATGTAATGGATTGGACCACTTTGGTCAATTACATGATGAAATTTGGTGTTTATGGTGTTCTAGAAGGTAAATCTGGCTTACTCCAACACCTTTACATATTTTCTAGTTTTGTGAATAGTGTTTCTAGGACGGTAGCTCATCCAACGATGTCGAGATCTCATCCAAAAGTGGGGGTATCTCCTCCAAATGTAGAGATGACTCAACCAGCGGTTGTAGTAACTCATCCAAATGTGGAAATTTCTCATCCAACCATTGTAGTTCCCCATCTAACAGGGGAGGTAGGTCATCCAATGGTGGTAACAAATCATCTAATGGTGACAATAGCTCATCCCAATGGTGATAGTGACTCGTTCGATGGTGACACTAGCTTGTCCCAATAGTGGAAGATACTCATCCAATGGTGATGGTAGCTCATCAGAACAATAATGAGGTATTTTCCAAAGGTGACTATAGCTCATTCCAACAGTGGTGGTGACTCGTGAATGTTATTTTCTGTTTCCTATAGTTTCACCCCTATTTAGCGTTTTCATTGATGTAAAACACGTTCAAAATTTTTTTAAGGTTTTTTAGGCCGATTAAAATCTCATAGCTCCTATCTTAATTTTCATAAGGGTCATGATGACTTTACTCAGTAAAAATGCGTAATGTAAACCATGATTTCCTTATAATGGAAAATCTAAACATATCTAAACTTCTACACTATTTAGATCTCCCCAAAGGTTGAACCTTGTTCACAATTCTCATTTTCCCCATAGAATGAGATTCCCCATTAATCTATTTCCTATTTTAGTTGAGAATTATATTTTAGCATCGGACCATGTCTTCCCTAGTGTCCCTTCCTACTTCATGTTCACCAATTGTTTTAGTGTAACTAGGAAGTGTGCATCTTTTTTATATAAGCTATTATAGGAGAGGAGATTGTGCTTCGTTGGGATGTCCTTTTATCATGTAAATAATGTCAAAAACATTTTTAGGTAAGGCAATCATTTATTCTCATTTATAATTACCTGTAGTAGTATAGTTCGCATGATTTATCCCAATGAAAATAATAAATACTTGAACCGGACAAATGAATTTCTATTGATTGTTTAATTTTTCCACATTTTTCTATATAGTGGGATATATATGCCTTACTGTGTAGCATGTTCTTCTTAATTTAAATCATTTAATAATGTAATGTTGGAATTAATTTCAAATTTATTGTTTATGATAAAGATTCATGTTAAAGAATAAGATTGTTGGTGTTGAAAAATGATGATAACCAAAGTGGGGCACCAATTATGTTTAATTGAGTAGATTGATAAAACTGAAGCATGTTGATTCTTGTTGATTAAAGTCATGTCAAATTAATTTACTAATTAAATTGTGATATCTTGAGAAATCCGGTTATTTAGCTTTCCCATTGTTGGAACCTATGAGAATAAATCAGTTAATTCAATATGGAATAAAGAACTAGATGTGTGATAAATATTATTCCATGTAGGGTTTTGAGTTACCCATTTTCATGTAAAGGTGATATTATTTATGATTTGGAGTTGTGACTACTCATTGTGTGTGAAAGATGACTGTCTTTCTAGGGCCAAGAGACCCGTTTTTATGTGTTTTGATTTCGGAAACATGTGTTGTAATGTGATCCTCGGATGGATGAGCCTGGAAGTCTGTTGTGGTATGTATGGGAAGAGAGGCCAAGTGGTTGTGGAAGAAGATGATTCCTGGAGTGGTGGAATGTTACAATTATTGCATGTGGGTGTTAGGGAGGATATTGAGGATGATGGAATAGGTTGAATCTGTCCTTACCCATAGTTGTGGAAGTTGGATGCTTGTCTATCATTTGTTTCCTTGTCTTCATTACTTTTCGCACTTCTTGAGAAAGTTGGCCATTCTTATCCTCCTTTAAAAAGAGGTGATGATTCCCAAAGTTTTATTGTGCTTTTCGGGTTTGGAATCCTAAGCATGGATGGGTGTATGCTCCAACTATAGGTGGAAAGACTCGATAGGTGGTTCTTGTACTCATCGTGTTAAGCTCCCTGTGTTTTGTAACAAAAAATTTCTATTCATGAATTCCTAGAAATATGGAAAATGATAATGATTCTAATAAATGATTTAATAAATTATGTAAACCCAAGGGGTTAGAGTTTAGAGGGATTAAAGGATGAGGTTGTGACTTTAAAGGAACTATGGACTTTTTTTGGGTAATGAATGTATGACATGAAACACTGCTTCGAAGATAACGTAATATAATGTGGAAAATTTTAATGGTTAATTAATGGGTAATGAATTAATTAAGATATTGTGGAACTGATTAAAGGGGATGATATGATTTAATAAATATCTTAGAATAGTTGTTGTCTTATAGGATATGTAGTCTAATCAGTGGTAATCGGGAGTCCAAGAGACGTTAAATTTACTTGAGTTTAAGAATTGGTCTTCCCATAGTGTAGTTATGTGACATATTATATCATGTAATTTGTAAGTTTCTATACACTACCCCACCCTATCAGTTAGGGAAACGAACTCCCAGGAAATGGTGATCCCTTGGGGTGTTTTTCCCAACATCCTAGTGGGAGGATGGAAGGTTGGATTCCCTCTTTGGACCGGCTCTCTTCTCTTGGTAGTAACTTTTACATGTATGAAAAGTTGTATGTTTTCCCCTATATATGTGTGTAGAGGTATGTAATGGATTTTTTTATTTCACACCCACATATTCTAGATAATGTTTTCTATGTGCTACAATATCTATAATGTTTATAGGCTGTGATGGATTGAGGATCCTTACTCAGAGTGTGTACTGTAATGGATTGATGTATAATACCTGATGTATGATTCACATTATGGTGGCTATGGTGGCCTTTAGAAACTACTTGGTTAAATTTGTTTGTGACGATGGTGTGGTGCTTCTCCCAAGTATCCCTGGAAATCCTTTTTGTTGCAGAAGGTTCATATTGTGGTTCTAGCCCATGTGTCTTTGAGAAAGAATTTTTTGAGAGTGATTCTTAAGACATGTGATGTTTACACAAGGAGGAAAACTAGTGGGGAAGTGGTAGAAGAGTAAAATTACTAATCTATATTATTAAATAATCCTTGGTATGGGATACATTTTGAGAGTTTACAAGGTGAGCCTGGGAACTTGGTATACCTATTTAAGTGATGAGTTTGTTTAACTTGTCGTTCAGTATTCTTTATTATGCTTTCTTAACTTTTAATTGAGAAGGTTTGTGGAGGATCCTACTGACTATATAGTTATACTCACTCTACATTATATAAATATATTTTTCAGTTCACTTGGAGGAGGTTAGATATCATGCTGGTAACTACTAGCTTGGGGTTTGTAAGAGTTGTTCGGGCTTTGTGGTTGACGTTGTTTTTCTTTCTTTTGGTACTTACATATTTCCCTTTCAGTAGTAGTAGTAGTAGTTATTACCTGAAATTACATATGTGTAACTGGGTTTTATTTTTTATTGTAGTCTGACATGGATTTGGTTGGTGTCTATCTTATCTCTCTCTTTTGCATGTGTTCTCTTAGAGGGTAATGCCTCTTATCTGTGTGTTTATCATTCCATCGGTGCTAGTTGCCAACCCAGGGCATACTGGTTGGAGGAATCTGAGTTCAATATCTCTCTTCTCACATTTCCATCCCTGGAGGTGTACAATTTTTGGGGAGGTGGTAATGACAACTAATTACCATAATTTATTACTAATTACATCTAATTATTACTAATTATTACTAATTTCCACTATTTATCATAAATTATTACTAATTATCACCAATTACCATTATTTATTATTAATTACCACTATTTATTACTAGTTTAATACTACCTACTCAATTTTTCACCTCATGTACCCCCCGGTTCAATTGACCTACAGATGATCTCCTCTGAAAATGAACACCCATTAAATGTGAACACAATCCATCCCATACCTGATATGAAATGTAATCAGGTCAATGGATGCATCAAGACCAATCAAACATAGTGGCTCATTATTTCCTCATTGATGTCCTCCACAAATTGTGAAAAAAATTATTATAATGATAACACATATATCCCTCCCAAGAATTCCAGATAGAGTCATGCATGCTCTCAATGGCAGGATACCATAAAACCTAAAAACATTAAATAATATCAATTTATTAATTAAATAAATTTCAAAATAAATATTATTTATTTACGTACATATGATCCAATGGTCGAATATATGGTTCTGAACATCAATGGGAATATAATCCCATGTAAACAATTATCAAAATAATAATAATTTCGCAATATAGAAATCCATGTACAATAAATATATTAAAAAATATGTGAAAAAATAACTAATATTAAAACAATTAGTATATTAATAAATTAATGATAACAAATGGATAATAACTAAAATAAAAAATAAACATTCATATGAATAGGTGGATTTATTGCAAGACGTAGACATTGCTCTAGGAAAGGGTCCAGAATCATAAATATCACAAGACCATGACCCATATGAGTCATCACTAAACTTTCATAAGTATGAGGGTCAGATAATCCAACATCGTGCTCTTCATTAGGCAAATCACCCCCTCCAACATGAACAATAGATCCTAGTACATATGAAACACGAAATGACTATTGTTAAAAGATATTTGAAAACAACTATTATGTAGTGATGTATATTATGTATGATTATTACTAGTATTAAACTATTTCAATCATTATATCGATCTTCATATACATATATGATGGTTTCAATACCCTCATGTTCCTCCAAAGTAGCATTAATTTTCATCGGAGTTTCAGATTCAACATCTTTTTTTATTTCAAATTCATTTATTACGTCAATAACATCATCTTTATCATCTACCATTAATTTTGGGGTGTCATCAATGAGATTTTCATCTCATCATGATGAAGATGGATTTCAAGTAGTCTCTTGAAAATTTTAAATTCATTTCACTTTAGTGGAACAATATTCACATTGAATAAACAGATTTTATCGATATTTGGTTTTTATTTTGATCCACCAACCTCCCAACTCACATGAAGTAGAATAATAATTTTCATAATAATTTTTTTTTGTTTCTGATGATATAACAAAAATGGGCCATTTAATGAAAGAATGATTTTATATTTAATATCAATGATTCCATGGCTTAGAAGAACATGCTAGCCTCTCTTAGTATCCAACCACTAACATTTAAACATTGTTATGTAATTCTATACCTGATAACATAGTTCAATTATTTCTTCTTACATGCCATAACTTCAACATCAATTTCATTATTATGATATAATATCAAGAAAAAAGAACTATTAATTATTTTTTTATTCCTCATATGCATGTGTATGAAAACGAAAACTATTCACCACATTTGTATTATATGATTTTACCATTTTGGATGAAGGGTTACTAAAAACACACAATTGATAGTTAATTTTTTTTATCATGTTGAGAAACCTGATTTTTTAGATAATTATCATTAATAAAATTTAATATATTTATCACATATGTAAAACCACTAATAATTTATTTTACTAGTTTTTGAATCCAGTAGGATAAATAATTTTTCCATAATTCTTCATATACAGGTGCAGTAATTTGGGGAAATTAGTTATTGATATGATTATCATATAACCTAAATATAAGTTAATATTAATTTACTATAATAATTATTATAGAAAAAGTTATAAGATCACTCATAGTATGAATGGTTTCATTTCATCACACTTGACCAGAACATATGTATGAGCTATGTGATGTCCATCATCTGAAATCCATTTTCGATGAATTAACACAAATCCATGATCGGGATGGATAAAAATAGAAATTTGGTTTCCCATTTTATCATCAAACTTTCCATCTTTACAAACTATGCAATTTTATGGAGGGATATTTAGATTGAAAATAACGAGAGTGGAAAAATGAAATTTTATCCTCTAAATAAGATTCAACAATTTATTCTTCAAATAATTCTTTGTTAAATACTTTTTTCTTCAGTTTCTAAATGAATCTCTCAAATTGGTATATCCATCAAAACTATACCAGACCTCCACTTTTTTAATCATAAGGAATAAATAATCTCAAATGTTCCATTGAGTCAAGGAATGCTGGAGGGAATATTTTTCCCAGTTTATATAAAATTAAAATAACAACTTCTTGTAGTATAATTAGAGAATCATTGTTTGTTTCTCTACAAAAATGTCCCAGAAAAATATGATATTTATGTTAGTACATCAAAAATCATAGAATTAAATGAGAATATTAATCCAAATGGTATATTTTATTCCATTATAACATGAATGTAGTGACTTTATAATCAAGTAATATGACAATTAATGACACCACTTCCAAAATTGGAAGAATAACCATCAAGATATCTCAAATATTAAATCCACTAACACAATAATAATATATTTTCTTTGTAATGTTTATAATATTATTTTGTATTCATTAAATTTTATGATCTGACATTTCCAAACAGTTCTAGTTTTGGTCACCTACAAATATGGGCAAGATCTAATCATGCACTTACATTATCTTTGGACTTACCTGGTGCATCCAAAAACTTATAAAATACATTTTCAAAATATTTTTTCAACATGAATGAAAACCAACCTGTGGTGGACCAAAAAAGTAGAACAATCTAGAAGATCCTAAAAAATGTGCCATTTTATCCAACTATATTCTTTCCCAAAGCCAACAATTTTTTGTTGGTTGATAGTTGGTCTAAATGAAATTGAAGATAATTAAAAAAATTATTTTAACTCCATACTTGATATTATTTTTTGAGTTCTATCTCTTTCAATTTTTACCTTTCCAAAATGATATATCTATCTCAATCTCCATTTCCATTGAGATAAGATACCACCACTATTGGATAAGATGCTACCACCATTGGGATAAGCTATGATCACCATTGCATGAGTCACTTACACCATTGGATTAGCTACTACCACCATTGGATGAGATAATAACACCATTGGATGAGTCACTACCACTTTTGGATGAGCTACAACCACCGTTCGATTAGCTACCAACATTGTTAAATGATATTACAATATATTAATGTGGAAATTAGTTGTTGTATAGTTTTTTTATATATGGAAAATTAATGTATAATTAATCTCAACAAGTGAATTATGGATTGATTCACATAAAATAGTTGAGGTATTTCCTATTTACACCAATATTTTAGTGTTTAATTATGTATTAGTACACAATGTCATTGATTTCATGTAAAAAATCCAATATTTGAACCAGTAAATAATTATATCATTCCTCTGATGGTGATTCATGGAAAATTATTGACCATGTAAATCCTATTATTTTTTGGAATCCTGAAATGTTCAATTAAGTCTTTCTGCTGATGGGTTCTTTTCATTTGGTTCTTAACATAGTAAATATCATTGTTGTCCTCTAATTATAACTCTATAAAATTTACCTACTTGGATGTTCATGAAGGAGCGATTTATATTTTTGACCTTTTTAGTTCTTGGAAATTCGATAAATAATAATGATGTTTATTTAATTCCAGGGATTAAAGTGTTAAATTTATTTTTGAGTAATGGTGTCAGTACATATGACGTTGCTGCAAAACAACACTTCTCTCTAAAAGATTCATTGATGAATACAATTAGTGACATCATGACCAAGATCCGCCTCTAATAGAAAATATAAACATATCTAAACTATTACTCTATTTTAATCTCTCTAAAGGATGAACCTTATTCTTAATTCTCTATTTTCACATGGAACAAGACTCCCTATACCTCTCTTTCCTATAAGATTCTTGTGTTACTTTGTAACATTAGAATGTGTCTTCCCTTGAGTTCCTTCCCGATGCATTCACACCCACTGATTTAGTGAAACTAGGATGTGTCCATATTCATTCCATATGTTTTTATGGGATAGGTGATAATGGTCCATTTTTTTCATCTTCACATGTAAATAAAATTAATAACCTCTTGAGGTAGGTGATTCATGGATTCACTATACCATTTTCTTGCATTAGTATAGGTAGCATAATTTATCCCACTAGATCCCAATTGTATTGAAACAATAAATATTTTAACTGGATTGAATAATTATTATCGATCGTATGTTGTTGGATCTTGTTTTTAGTGATAGTTTTATATATATTACTTGATTTTTTTATGTTTTTTATAATATAAATCTGTAAATCACATAATTAATGAATTAATAGTAAATTAATTGGATAAAGATAAATAATCATGTTAACAAATCCAGTTGTTACTATTGAAAATTGATGATAATCGAAGTGATGTAGTAAGATTATTTAATTGAATAGATTTATGAACCAAAAGAATGTTGATGCTTATTGTTTAAAGGCGTGTAAAATTTATTGTTTAATTATTTGGTGATAGCTTGAGATAGATAGTGTCTTAGGCTTCCCATAGTTGGAACCTGTGATAATGAAACTATTAATTTAAGAGAGAATAAAGAATCGGTTGTGTGATAGATATTTTTCTCGGTGGGGTTATGAGTTTCCCTTTTCATGTAAATTTCGTTCAACTTATAATTTTTAGATGAGAATGGTCATTGTGTGTGGAGGCTGAATGCCTTATTTTGGTCTAAGAGTATAGTTTCTATGTTGTTTGTTTCATGCGGCTTATGTTTTGATGTGATCCTAGGATAGCTGAGCCAGGAAGGTTTTTGTGGTATGTGGGGGAGAGAGGCCCAGTGGTTATGGCATCCTTGGACGTCTAGAGTGGATATATGTAGCATTTTATTCATTTGGGTGTCTAGGAGTACATTGTGAATGATGAAACTGGTTGATGTCAGGCTTACCCATAGATGCGGTTGTTGAATGCTTATTAATAAATTGTTCATTTATCTGCTTCAATTTTCTCACTGGATGAAGACGATGGTCTTTCCTACCCTCATTCAAAAAGAGGCAATAATGCGTTGGGTAGGCCATGTGCTTTCCGTGATTTTCTTCTCTAGGATGAATGGGTGTACTCTTCTTCTATTAGTGGAAACACTTGATGGGTAGTTCATCTATTCATCGTGTTGAACACATTTTTTTTGGCAACATAGAATTTATTTTCTAGAAAGCCTAGAAATATGAAAAATGATAATGATATTAATAAATTATTTAATAAAAGTAGTTAAACCATGGTATTGGAGCTTGAGGGGATACAATGTTGAGGTTTAGACCTTGAAGGAATTGTGAACTTGGTTTGGTTATAAATGGATGGAATGGAACATTATTGTAATGCTAATATAATGTAATTTAGAAATGGATATTGGTTAATTAATGGTTTAATAATTAATTAACATAATTTGAAACTTATTAAAATGGATTATTTGATTTAATAAATCTCTTTAAATGGTTTTGTTCTTATATGATATATAGTCATTGTAGTGGAATTCGCCAGTCAAGGAGATGTAAGCTCCAGAGTATTCTAAAACTAGGTTATACCCATAGTGTAGTTGTGAGATATAATAAATGATGAGATTTTTGTGTTTCTAGATGCTACACCAACCTTCCATCTAGGGAAACCAACACTTCGAAAATTCTAATCTCGAGGGGGTGGTTTTTCCAATATTCAATAGGGAGGATGGATGTATGACTTTCCCTTTCCCCCTAATCTCTTCTCATGGTAGTTACTTGTGACAGTATGAAAAACGGTTAGTTTTCCCCATATATGTGTGCAGAGGGATGCAATGGATTGTGGTTATTAAAAACATATATATTTTGGATATAGTTTCCTATGTGCCACTATAAGAATAACGTGTATTGGATTAAATGGATTGAGGATCCTTACTTGACTTATGGGATGTAATGGATTGAGGTATAATACTCGATGTGTGATACATGTGATGTGGGTTGTGGTGTCTCTTGGAAACTACTTGGTTACTTTTGGTAGTGCGTACGGTGTGGTGCTCCACCCCAATGTTTTAGGGAAAGAATATTTGTTGCATGAGGTTCCTGTTGTGGTGCTTTCCGAGGTGACTTTGGTCGCTACTTTTTGGAGAGTGGTTCTTAAGATGTGTGATGTTGGGGAAAAGAGGAAAACCAAAGGGGAAGTTCTAGCGGGGTACCCTTGATATTCTTTATTTTATTATATACTCATATATGAGATACTTGGTTTGAGTTTCCATGGTGTGAATGGGAACATAGTAAACCTATTTAGGTGATGAGTTGGTTTCACATGTCATTCACTATTCTTTAGCATGCATGCTTTACTCTAGCATGAGAGGCTCCATGGAGGTTCTCAATGAGTATACTATTATACTCACCCTACATTATTTAAGCATTTTTATCATGTCACATGGGGTAGGTTGGATATCAAGACAGTTATTACTATCATGGGTTTTGTTGAAGTTGTTCGAGCATCGTGGTCACTACCATTTTATATTGTTTTGGTAGATGTAGTTTTATCTTTTAGTTGAAATAGTTATTTCATAATATTACATATGTGTACTTGGGTTTTATATTGTGTTGAAGTCTAACATGTATTTGGTTGGAGTCAATCTTATCTCTCTCTTTCGCATGTTCTCTCTTATTGGTTAATGCCGCCAATATGTGTGTTTATTATACCCTTGGTTCTATTTACCAAAATTGGGACCTACTGGAGCAGAGATTTGGGGGGTCAGTATCTCTTTGCTCACATTCTCGACCTTGGAGGGGTATACATTGTGGTGATGGGGTTGTGAAAGAGTAGAATTAGTGGTTTGGTTGAGGGATAGGATGGAGTTTGGTCTTAATCAGAGGTGAGGTTTCATGTGTTGGGAGTGGAATAGTGTCAGTCATGTTTAAAAAGTGTTGTAAACACTATAGACTGGCGGATACATAGGAATTTATATCCCCATATGATCTGATACACAGACCATTATTTATACATTGGATAATTAATGAGGTGATACTTGTATCATGGTAGATACCTAGGAATACAATATGCCTCAGTATAATTTGTGTATTTTTATGAATTGGTAGACGTTGGGATATGATAACCTAAAATGAATAAAAGAAATCAATTAATTAATTAATGTTTATTCGTCCATACTCTAGGTTTATGAGCTCAAACTATTTATTATTTTGTAGGTATGGATCTAGGTCGAAGTCCTAGTCATGTTTTCTCATAATATGTTCAGAAAGTTGTGCCAAAAGATCATTGTAGAGTAGGGGGTGACGATGAAGACACTTGGATGAGGTCACTTTGAAAGTTTCAACACCAGAGTATGAATAAGTACTAATGTTTCATTTTAGATGCAATCATTGATGACATTTCCGAGGAGGTTGAGATAGAAATCAATTCTATCCATTATTGAAAAGATCACTGGGTTTCATTGGTTGTGAATAAATTGTATCAGGTAGCAAAGAAGTGGTGGTTCATGTTCCTCTGGGATCGTGAGGAGTAGGACATATCAGGGGAGACGTTCCAAGTGCAGTTCAAAGCTATGTTTCTATCATCGACCATAAAGGATGTCATCCTCTATGAGCTTCTTACCCTTAGGTAGGGAAGCTCTTGTGTGAGAGAGTTTTGGATTCCCTTCAGGAACAACCTACAATATTATTTTCTCATATTTCTAGATGATGAGGCTAGGTTGAGGCATTTGGAGAAGGATTTACATCAATTGATCTAGCACTAGAACACCCCGTTAATGATGATGACATATCATGAGGTACTAGAAAGATCAGAGGTCGTTGAGAGGATGTTAGATAGAATTAGATCATCACGAGAGGGGAACCCTCATTATTCATGACTAAGAATATATGTGGTCTGAGGATCCTGGTTTTAGGACGGAAGGGATTCTGTTCTACTGGGGGTAGTTCTTAGCCCCCAATATCTTGTTTCAATGGGGGAAGTAGATATAAGACCTAATCCTAGGTATCTGGTAGTTTTTGTTCTTCTAGAGGTTGAGGTCATCAAAAGAGAGATTGACCACAATTTATTAGAAGTCATCATGCCTCAAGTGTTCCACTTCAGGTTCATTCGATGAGGCAGTTCTAGCCGAGGCAACAATAACATGTTGCACTAGTTTTGGATTAGTAGTGAGCAGATGGGGATGGCAGAAGGGAGACCTGGGATGATCCCCTTCATCATAGTGAAGATCGTGGCAGTGGTTTTTTCCTTCATCAGGGCCAAAGGGGTTGTGGAGTAGGCGGTGGTCAGCTTCATGCTTTTGAATTTTCAAAAGCAGTCCTGCCAGACGTTGTTCAAGGTACCCATTTCTTGTTTTATACTTGGTTTTATGTCATGTTTTATTAAGGAGTGATGCACTACTTCATATCATGTGAAATTTTCTATAGATTGGGATTTGAGGAAGAGAGTCTTCTAGTGCCCTCGGTGTGGACTATGCTAGTTATAGGTTGAGCTAACATGATTGAAGTATATAGAGATTGCGAGATAGTGATGGTAAACATCATTCTTGGGTAGATTTTTAATTTTTATGAATAAAACCATATGATTTCATCTTTGATATTATTTTTTTCCATTCAGAGAGGGATATTCTAGATTTCTTTGACGAAATACTATTGTACACCGATTCTGAGTAGGAGCATGCATAAAATATCTGTCCTATTTTTGGACTTCTTCTCTGTGAAATGTTTTTTTTTTGGTAATTTGTCGATGTGTGAGTTTTGGGCTCGAGAAATTAGTTTATTGGGAAATTTTATAATCCAATAGGGTGTTTCTATGGATTTAATGAAGGTAGAAGAAGTTTTTTCTTAGAGAGCCCCCAAGAAAGTGGGAGGTGAAATGTATTATTGGCTTTGGAGGTTATTAAAGGAGGTTTGTAACCAATTTAAAATGAGTTGGGACTCCTATGACTCCGTTGAATAGGAAGGATCAAGTGTTTGTGTGGACTGATCAGTGTCAGGTATCTTTTGAATATCTGAATGAGATTTTGGTTAGTGATCCAGTTATTTATCTTCTAGAAGAAGCTATTTTGATTGAGGTTTTCTATTATTCTTCGTGTCTCGGGATAGGATGTGTTCTGATGCAAAAAAGATCAATTGTTTCATATGGGTCTTGTTAGCTGCATCCACTCCAATGTATCTACTCCACCCATGAAATTTATTTGGCAGTAGTGGTGCTTTCTTTGATGTTTTGGACTCAATATCTCATTAGATAATGTTTTAAGGTCTTCATCGATCATAAGATACCAATAAATGATTTATCTTAGACTAACTTGAACATGTTGCAATGCCAGTGGATGGAGTTCTTACAGAATTATAACATTGAAATTTCTTAAACACCCAGAAAGGATAATGTTATAGTCGATGCGCTCAGGAGAAGTCATGTAGTGATATAGTATGTGAATCAGGTGATTCCCAGAGAGTGATGGAAGAATATTTATTATTCTATCTAGATATGAGAGAATGTGGGGGAAGATGTTTTTTTATATATGATGGTGCAGTAATCTCTGGTGCAGCAGTTAGAATAGTCCCAGTTGGGGGATCTTGAGGTGGAGGTCTTCAGAGACTGAGCTGCTTGTGGTGAGGAACCTGATGGTTCTTCTCGGGATGAACAACACTAAGTGTTCTTTTAGGTATGTATTTTGTTACATGGGAGATGTGATAAATGGTTCTTAAAGAGTTTTTTAGTTCATATTTAGAGGTACATCCTGGTGTGATAGAAATGTACCAAGATTTAAGAAGTTAGTTTTGGTGGCTTTCATTCAAGAAAGAAGTTGTAGAGTTTGTGTCTCGATACTTGGTCTACTAGAAGTGAAGGTTGAGCACTATGTTCCCAGTGGTTTTTCCAGCCATTGGATATTCCTCAATTAATGTGGGAGGAAATATTGATGGTCATTGTTACTAGATTACATCGACTTTAGGGAGTTTGTGACACTATATAGGTGGTTTGGGGATTCTTTGATGACGTGTGTCCAACTTCTACTTATCATGGAGTCGATCTTAGTAGAGGTTTTTGGAGACAATATCTAGGGGAGGTGGTGATACTTCATAGAATATTTTGGACGATCATTTCTGATCGATATCCATATTTTACCTCTAGGGTGTGTAATGGTTTCCAACATTCTTTTTGGTTTTCAAAAATGCCTTAGCACTACTTTTAATCTACAGAAAAACAATCATAAAGAGCGGACCATCAAGACTATTATTGATAAGGGGTTCTCTTGTTTCTTGGATTTTGAAAGTTTTTGGATGTGGAATATTCCCTTAGTATAATTCACATATAAAGTAGTTTTGAACCAACCATGTGAATGGCATTGTTTTAATCCTTGTATGGATGGACACCCCATTCTCTATTGTGAGGGACTAGGCTCGGAGATTCATAAATTCTTAGGTTGAAACTGGTACCGAATACAATGAAGATGGTTCAAGTGATTCATGAGAGGATGGAGGCAACACAGGATAATCAGTTTTCCAATATCGATAATATGATTATACCTATAGATATTTACATTGGGGATAACTTGTTACTGATGTTGACTCCGAACATGGGAAGTGATGGTTTTGTCATGGGAGTAAGCTTTCTCCCTGGTTTAGTGGTACATTTAAGGTGTTGGCTCATTTTAGAGCTTTGGTGTATCGGGTAGAACATATTCCATAGATATAATGGTTTTCAAAGGTCATAGCAGCGTCATTATCTTCATGATGACTCTCACATCATCAATTTCATAGAGATCAATGTTGATGATGATGCGACCATCGATGAGTGGACTTTAGAGATCCAAGACCACAATAAGAAGGTGTTGTGAGGGTATGAAATTTATTTGGTTCATGTCTTTTAGATGTACAATGGTATGGAAGAGAGTGCTTGGGTATTTGATATAAAGATAAATTTTTCGTACCCCCGATATGTTTTATATTTTACTCTTTTCATGAAATGTTGTTCGATTTGTGGTTGTATACGCTTTCCTGGTACTGAGATGCCTTTCTTTTGTTGCTTGTTGTGTCTTGGACTATTTTGAGAGGTATTCCCATATGGATATTATTTTGGAGCCGGTTATGGTTTCCTTGTGGTTTCAAGTTGTTCCTTTGAGGAAGTGGTAGATAAAATTTAGTGGAAAAAGACAAGAAAGGTATCTTGAAGGGTGTTTGTACATACCCCTTTTTTGTATCCTATCTGGGTCGGTTACGAATTTTGGTGGACAAGAATGTTTTGATGGGTATATGATTTAATGGATTGGACCACTTCGGTCAATTCCATGATCAAATTTGGTGTTTGTGGTGTTACGGGAGGTCAATGTGGCTTACTCCAACACCTTTCTGTATTTTCTAGTTCTGTGAATAGTGTTTCTAGGATGGTATCTCATCCAACGATGTCGGGAGCTCATCTAATAGTGGGGGTAGCTCCAAGAAATGTTGAGATGACTCAACTAGCTATTGCAGTAACTCATCCAAATGTGGAAATTTTTCATCCAACGGTGGCGGTGCCCCATCTAATAGGGGTGGTATGTCATCTAATGATGGTAACGACTCGTATGATGGTGACGATAGCTCATACCAATGGCGAAAGTGATTCATCAAATGGTGACAGTAGCTTATACCAACAGAGGAAGTGACTCATCCAATGGTGATGGTAGCTTATCCAAACAATAATGGGGTATTTTCTAATGGTTACAATTTCTCATTCCAACATTGGTGGTTACTGGTGAACATTATTTTCTGTTTCCTATAGTTTCACCCCTATTTAGAATTTTCATTGATTTAAAACAGGTTAGAATATTTTTTAAAGGTATTTTAGGCCGATAAAAATCTCATAACACCTATCTTAATTTTCTTAAGGGTCATGATGACTTTACATGATCAAAATTTAAAATGTAAACCATGATTTCCCTATAATGGAAAATCTAAACATATCTAAATAGAAACTCTGTTTAGATCTCTCCAAAGGTTGAACCTTGTTTATACTTCACTTTTTTCCCATGGAATGAGATTTCCCATTCCTCTCATTCCTATTGTAGTTGAGAATTATATTATAGCATTGGATCATGTATTCCGTGGAGTCCCTTCCTACTTCATGTTCACCTGTTCTTTCATTGTAAATATAAAGTGTGAATATGCTTTCTATAAACTATTGTAGGAGAGGTAATCATACTTTGTTGGGTTGACCTTTTATCATGTAAATAATGTCAAAAACATTTTTATGTAAGGCAATAATGTATTCTCATTTCTATATACATGTAGTAGTATAGTCCGCATGATTTAGGCCAATGGAGATAATAAATATTTGAACCAAAAAATGAATTGGTATCAATAGTATATTTTTTCCATTTTTTCTATATAGTGGGATATATATGCCTTACTGTGTAGCATGTTGTTCTTAATTGAAATCAGTTAATAACGTAATTTTGGAATTAATTTCAAATTTATTGGTTATGATAAAGAGTCATGTTAAAGAATCAGATTTTTGGTCTTGAAAAATGATGATAACTGAAGTGGGGCACCAATTATGTTTAATTGAGTAGATTAATAAAAATAAATCACATGAATTATTTTTGTTTAAAGTAATTTCAAATTAATTCATTAATTAAATTTTGATATCTTGAGATATTTAGTTATTTAGGATTCCCATTGTTGGAATATATGATAATAAATCAGTTAATTCAATATGGAATAAAGAACTAGATGTGTGATAAATATTATTCCTTGTAGGGTTTTGAGTTACCCATTTTCATGGATAGGTGATATTACTTATGATTTTGAGTTGTGACTGCTCATTGTGTGTGAAAGATGACAACCTTTTTAGGGCCAAGAGAACAATTTTTATGTTTTTTTTATTTTGGAAACTTGTGTTGTGATGTGATCCTGGGATGGCTGATCCTGGAAGTCTGTTGTGGTATGTATGGGAAGGGAGGCCTAGTGGTTATAGAAGCAGATGATTCCGGGAGTGTCAACATGTAGTAGTTAATGCATGTGGGTGTCAGGGAGGATATTGAGGATGATGGAACAGGTTGAAGCTGTCCTTACCCATAGTTGTGGAAGTTGGTTGCTTGTTAATCTTTTATTTCCTTGTCTGCGTGAATTTTCACACTGCTTGAGGAGGTTGTCCTTTCTTATCCTCCATCCAAAAGAGGAAATGATGCCTGAATTTTTCATGATCTTTCCAGGATTGTAATCTCAATAATGGATGGGTCTATGCTCCAACTATAGGTGGAAAGACTAGACATGTGGTTTATATACTCATCGTGTTGAGCTCCTTGTGTTTTTAACAAAGAATTTCTATTCAAGAATTATTGGAAATATGGAAAAAGATAATTATTCTAATAAGTGATTTAATAAATTAAGTTAACCTAAGGGGTTGGACTTTGGAGGGATGAAATGGTGAGGTTGTGGCTTTAAAGGAACTATAGACTATTTTTGGTAATGAATGGATGGCCTAAAACACTGCTTTGAAGATAACAGAATATAATGTGGAAAATGTTAATGGTTAATTAATGGGTAACGAATTAATTAATATAATGTGGATCTGATTAAAATGGATAAGATGATTTAATAAATATATTAAAATAGTTGTGGTATTATAGGATATGTAGTCTTATTAGTGGTAATCAGGAGTCCAAGAGACGTTAACTTTACTTGAGTTTAAGACTAAGTCTTCCTATAGTTTATTTTTGAGACATATTATATCATGTAATTTGTGTGTTTCTATACACTACCCCACCTAATCAGTTAGGTAAACTGACTCCTTTGGAATGTTGAGCCTTGGGGGTGTTTTCCCCAACATCCTAGTGGGAGGATAGAAGGATTACTTCCCCCTTTGGCCCCACTCTCTTCTCTTGGTAGTCACTTTTACTTGTATGCATAGTTTTCTATTTTCCCTATATATGTGTGTAGAGGGATGTAATGGATTTTTTGTTATTTTACACACATATTCTAGATAATGTTTCCTATGTTATACAATATCTATAACGTTTATAGGCTGTGATGGCTTGAGGATCCTTACTCGGAGTGTGTACTGTAGTGGATTGAGGTATAATAACTGACGTATGATGCATGTTATGGTGGCTTTGGAAGCCCTCCGAAACTACTTGGTTACATTTGTATGTTAGGATGGTGTGTTTCTTCACACATGTGTCCCTGGGAAACCCTTTTTGTTGCACAAGGTTCATATTGTGGTGTTAGCCTAGGTGTCTTTGAGAAATCCATTTTAGAGAGTGATTCTTAAGAAATTTTATATTTAGGAAAGGAGGAGAACTACTGGGGAAGTGGTAGAGGAGTAACATTACTAATATATATTTTATAATAATCCTTGGTATGTGATACATTGTGAGAGTGTACAAGGTGAGGCTGGGAATTTGTTATACCATTTAAGTGATGAGTTGGTTTGACTTGTCATTTAGTATTCTTTAGTATGCTTCCTTTACATTTACTTGAGAGGCTTTGTGGAGGATCCTACTGACTATACCATTACAATCACCCTACATTATATAAATATTTTTTTCAGTTCACTTGGAGGAGGTTAGAGATCATGCTAGTAACTACTAGCTTGGGGTTTGTAAGAGTTGTTTGGGCTTTGTGGTTGATGTCGTTTTTCTTTCTTTTAGTACTTACAAAATCTCCTTTCAGTAGTAGTATTAGTTATTACCTGAAATTACATATGTGTAATTGGGTTTTATTTTGTTTTGTAGTCTGACTTGGAGTTGGTTGGTGTCTATCTTATCTCTCTCTTTTGCATGTGTTCTCTTAGAGGGTAATGCCTCCTATCTGTGTGTTTATCATTCCATTGGTTCTAGTCACCAACTTAGGGCATACTAGTTGCTGGAATCAGGGGTCAGTATCTCTCTTCTCACATTGCCATCCCTTGAGGGGTACACATTGTGGGGAGGTGGCCATGACAACTAATTACCACAATTTATTAGTAATTACATCTAATTATTACTAATTATTACTAATTGCCACTATTTATCACAAATTATTACTAATTATCACTTATTACCACTATTTATTGTTAATTACCACTGTTTATTACTAATTTCCACTAATTATTACTAATTATTTTTAATTATTATAAATTACCGCTATTTATTTCTAATTATAACTAATTGTTACTAATTTTTAGTATTTTTTAGTAGTTAATACTAATTATTACTATTTATTACTAACTATTAATATTTGATAATATTTATTACTTTGAATAACTAATTATTACTATTTACCGTTGTTTATTACTATTTAACACTATTTATTACTATTTACTACTATTTATTACAATTTCTACTAATTATTACTATTTACTGCTAATTGTTACTATTTACCACTAATTATTACTATTTATTAATAATTAATACTAATTATAACTATTTATTACTAATTAGAACTTTTTACTACTAATTACCGCTAATTATTACAAATTATCGATAATTATCACTAATTATCACTAATTATTACTAATAAAAACTAATTATTTCTAATTATTTCTTTTAATTACTAATGATAACAAATTATTACTTATTATTACAAGTTATTTATATTTACAACAATTTATTAATATTTATTACAATTTATTAATATTTATTACTAATAATTATTAATTGTTACTAATTATTACCAATTATTACTATTTATTACAATTTATAACTAATTACAACTAATTATAACAAATTACCAATACTTATTACTAATTATTACTAATTAATACTAATTATTACTAATTATTTCTAAAAATTATTTTTTATCACTACTTATTACTATTTACTAAAAATACTTACTCAATATTTTTATTTATTTCTATTTATTTTTATTTATTACTATATATTACTAATTACAAAAATTTATTGACAATTATTGTAAATAAAAGCTAATTATTAGAAATTACCAGTTTTTATTACTAATTCCCCCTAATTATAAAAAAATATTACTAATTAGTACAAATTACTGTGAATTACTGCCAATTATTACTAATTATTGATAATTATTACAAATTATTACAAATTATTTCTAATTATTAGAAATTATAATTATTTTTTGTATTTATTACTATTTATTTTTATTTATAAATATTTATTACTACTTATCACTAATTACCGCTATTTATTACTAATTGCAACTAATTATTACTAATTATTACTAATTAGGGATAATTATTTCTAGCTACTGCTAGTTAATCCTGGTTCTAGAAAATTATTACTAATAATGTCATGTTATTACTAATTACCACTAATTGTTTCTAATTATTTCTATTTATTACTAATTATTTGCAATTAACACTAATTACTACTAATTAGTACTAATTACTACTAATTACTATTAATTAATAATAATTAATTCTAATTACCTGTAATAATTATTATTTAATGATAGATGACACAAATTATAACAAATTATTAATATTTACATTTAAATAAAAAAACATAAATCTTACTGAAAGAACTTATTTGTAAAAATATAGAATGAAAACTAAAACTATCAAATTTTAATTTAATTTAATTGTGGCTAATTAAAAATAATTATATCTAATATAAAATTAAATGAATTAACAAACAAATAAAAGTAATAGACAAATACCTTAGAACATAATCTTTTGTACGATATAAGGCTTGGAAATTGCTTCCATAAAAAAATTTATCTTTGCAAAAATTTAATAGAAAAATATGTAAGTAGAGATGTAGATGGGAGTTGAGGGAGTTTTGATATTGGAAAAAATCAGATGAGGGTATATATAGGTTAGATCATTTTCTACAGGAGTATTTGTGATGGGACTTCCATCTCAATTAACACTAATTGCAATGAGACCCACCACTAATGATAACCATTATTAATTACGGGCAGGGATTAAAAAGGTATTTGCGAAGGTTCCCTTCAAAAATCCCAACCTTCAGACAAAGAATTTGTGATGGGATCCATTTCAAATGGTAACCCCCCAAAAAGGTATTTTCCACTGGATCCATTGAAAATACATACATGTCAATATACCATTTGCGACGAGGGATAAATCTCATAACAAATGGTAAAAACCACGAAAGGGTATTTACGATGGGTGTAACCACCCATCGCAATTACCCTTCCCATGGTTTAGCACACATTTCCCACCAAACAAATTTTTATGGGATACCTATTCCCATCACAAATAATTATTTATTGGCGATGGGAGAAATGTCTCATCACAAATAGTTCATCCTAACAAACAATTTTCAATGGGACTCATCCCCGTTGAAAATAAACAGTCAAAAATAAAACTTTTTATGTAGATCATGAGCTTCCCATCACTATTTCCCTACATAAAATCCTATATCTGAGTCACCCACTCAGTGAATTGGACAGTTCATTTTCTTTCCCAGTTGTCTAGTCAAGCTCTATGTTGAACGACTGATGGAATTTTAGCCACCATTGATACATCTGATTCAGGTCATGCTGTGTGAATATGTACTTGTGCTTTTTTGGTTTGTGTACAACACAAAATGATCTACAGGTATGTAATGTCCCCAATAACATAATGCCTGAACAAAATCAACTAACTCCATAATGTGTGTTAGGTAATTCCTCTCGTTTGTCCTGAATTGCTTAGACCCTTATGATGTAACTCTATCAACCTGCATAAAAACTACTCCTAGACCAATACCTAGTGCATCATAGGATATACTTTAACTCATACATAGATGTTTAAAAATATGTATTAGTAATGAAATAAATCTCCCTTTCATCTATGAATTCCCATCTCACATGAATATGGCATACAAACATCACACCCTTCATATTCAAGTCTATAAGTGGTGCTGCTATGCATGAGAATCCATGTAAGAAACACATGTAGTAACCATGAAACATGAAACCTATTACCTTAATGATTTTCATGGGCTTCTCCCAAGATAATACATTTAACGCATTCTATGTGTCAATTGATACCCATGTCGTTGATATAATATGACCCAAGTGAATCTAATCCATCCAGAAGTGGCACTTTGTGAGCATTGAATAAAACAGATGCTCTCATAGTGCATTGAAAATGATCATAAGATATTTGGAATGGTCGTGTAGATTATGAGAATGTACCAATAAATCATACATGGAAACCATAATAATAAAATCTAGATATTGATTAAACACTCGATACATCAGTTCCAACAAGACCGATGGTTTTTTTGTATGACCAAATGACATAACCAATACTCATATAGACCAAATATGGTATAAAAAGTTGTGTGAAGTATGTGTGTTGGTCTGAAACACACCTAATTTTAACCATATCTGAAATCAATATTTGATAAAACCCAAGCTCCTCAGAGATGGTCCAAGATATCATCTATAGGTGCCAGAGGATACCGGTTCTTAAATGTTAGTTGGTTCAGTTTAGGGTAATCCAAACATAGCCTACGGGTACTATCCTCCCATTTCACAAAAAGGACTAACGAACCCCATATAGAGGTTTTGTTTCAGATAAAACCTATTATATCTAAATACTCTAGCTGCCTCTTGAGCTATTTCATCTCAGTAGTATCCATATGATATAAAGTAATGGATACTTGTGTAGGTCTTGGAACTAGCTCAATACAGAACTCTACTTCTCTCAATAGAGGTAATTCCGAAAAGTCATTTAGGATAATATCATTGAAATGAACTAACATTGGAGGGAAATACATCTTATGTGTTACCTTATTATAATCATATAAACTGAATTTGAGGCATATCATCCCAACTGGCCCATGATGCTAAGGTCTATCTGGACTTTCCTAGACCTCCCATTCAGCATTCTAAAAAATCTCTATACCCTCAGGTGATGTGAAGGACATCCATCAGAGATAGAAATCATCAAAATAATGAAAGGGAACCAACCATTATCATAATAATGTTTTCAAAACATGTATCTATAGGAAAATACGGTCCCATATAATGTGACACCCTCCAATATCAAGGGGCACTCCCTGAACCGACATACACCCTATGTTCAAAACCTAAAAGGGGTGTAATGTGTCATAAAACCATCAAAGGTCTGAAAACTGATCCCAGGTCTATCCACAATGGGGAATGATATAAATCTATTAGTATCCCATGTATCAAAAAGAGAAGAATCTAGAGTAGATGATACCAGAATAGTACCTCTAATAGTAGAATGTACATGATCCAACTTCTCAAGGGTCTGTTGCACTGCATATATTTGGAATGAACTACAACCATATGATACAACATTACTAACATGATCAGATACTTAATATTGTAAATTTAAAAATGAGGTCTTAATACCAAATCCATGACCACCTCATCAGCCTGATCGTTTAGCTGTAATCCATCTCCCTACCTAAATAGAATCTGGTGACCCCACACCTGAACGTGGAGTCAGTGACAACCCTCCTTATGTGGCTGATGGAGGAAACCTTCTACAGAATAATAGGAGATGTCCCATCTTACCATAGGATCAACACTTTTCTAGGTCAACTATACACTATGTACTCATAAGTCCTAACCTACCACACTTGTCTAACATCACCTTATTACCTGAGTTTGTGGTCTTGATACAAATAGCACTATGTGGATTCTCCAAATGATGATTTCAATTACTGGTTGATGTAGTAGCAGGGCAAGATGTTGAAATGCACTAGAATACACTAGAAACCTCTCTCTGGTTATGTTCTATGATAATCACCTGATTCACTATTCAAGAAATGGTAGTTTTTGAAGGACATTATCCTACGGTTGGATGTCATACCTATGACTATTCTCCTATCTCCAAAATTAAGATGTATTATCACCTATCAGAAGAGTTGGGAAGTGTTAGAGATCGGTAAAATGGGCCAAAAAACCCATGACTGATAACGAACACTTTTCTATGTGACAAAATCTCTCAGGATCTATCATCCCTCAATGTATCAGGTTTAAATTAATCATAGAAGGCCATATGAAAATCCCACCAAGCCATCACTCTATGAGGTTCCATCAGAGTTATGAAGTCTCACTATCTCTTGGAAAAATCTTGCAGCATATACATTTTAAGATATAACTTACCCTACATAGGTGTCTCTTTGTGCATGAATATAGATTTTTTGACCTCCAACCATGACTTTGCATTTTGTGGTATGTCATCCCCTAAATTCATTGGATGCTACTGCTGCTGGAACTCACACGTCAATTATGCCATAGTCATGGCAGGTCAAAGTGCATCCTGAATAATCTACATGAATTACATAAATCCTCATAGAACTCTACCTCAACACCTATGTGAGGTACAACTACAACTTCTACATCTGGTACTACTAGAGGATCCACTGGTTTTTCTTGTCCCATTGCTTCTGGAGTGTAATGGTTGCCACCTTCCTTGTGTATAGCTAGATGTATTCATTGTGCCATACCTCTATAATTTCAAACACATTCATATGTTGAAGAAAATTATCAATATTCATATATTAAAAGAACACATATTGGAATTGGATACGTACAAGCCTTCCTATAAAATAACACAACCATATGAATGATCCTAATTTTAGGTATGTGCGAAAAACAAATCAGATATAATAAAGAGACACTACCTACATCCCACTACTAAGGTTTTTTCTGTTCAAGTTCTCTTCCATATGAAACTCATGATCCATTTCATTTTCACATGGATTAATTTTTAATTTCATTTTAATTCATACTCATTTCACATTTATATCAAATTTCTATTTAAATAGGATGAACCAAATGGTTCACCAAAAACAAATCCATGAGGGACCATACTTCTCTAAAACTAATATGTGGTTTCAAAATAATTCAAAACATAATATTTTCCAAAATTACTAACACTGCATTCAGTTAATATTCATGGACCCTATCACAATAAAATTCAACAATTAAAAATCCTAAATTTTACGGTATAATTTGTGGAATGTGATTCCTATAAGGTTCCTAAAATGATGAATGAGATGAAATACCCTCATGTCACTGGGTTTCAAAAAAATAGAACCTATTACTATTCCAATAAAAAATTCACATTAAATTTTCATCACCCAATGGTGTAATCAATTCCTTAATAATAGTAAAATTTTAAAAAAACAACAATTTCATTCAAGGCACTTTGCATTTTTCCTGTACACGGGGTAAGATATTCCCAAGAAAAACTCATTACAAAGCTGTAATTCATTTTTACCTTCATATTATAAAAAAATTTAATGAAAACTAGAAAATAATACTCTAATACAAATTGATAACATCTCAGACTCAAATGACACTCAACAGTTCCCCTTAGAAGGAAACATGGGATCAAGCACATCTCCCCTAGTGACATATGTTGTAGACTAACAGTGAGGGACTACATGGGTTTGTGGGGATCCTATTCCCTCATAAATATAGTGGAACATTGGAATTAAAATAACAAATAAATAGAGGATGTATTAAATCATACAGAAAATAGACACACAACAGTAATAGATAACAATGCCAAATGTAACTCTAATGCAATGATGATGATACATGTATCCACAAAGCATCCAAAATAGGTAGATAACTATTAAATACAAGTATCAAAATTAAATATAGTCAAAAAAATTATCCCATCTTTCATCAGGAGACTTATTTCTGTCTCATTCTCCTCCTCCTCCTAAGCAGCAATCAAGAACCAGTTTTATGGATTTTTCCCTTATCCATATCTACAATCATACAGTCTATTCAGGTACCAAAGGTCACCCAAACAGTTTGTGAGACATAATACCAGTAGGAGAACTCCCAGGGTCTATGGCCTCTATTCAGTGAATATATATCATTTACTTTGCAGGAAACAATATATTATGTAAAAGATGTATTGAAATTAGAAATCCTATAATGTTCAGGTTGTCATTTATAAACATGTTCGTTTAAAAATTTTCATTTATAAAATAAGTCTCTAAATTTACATATATTCTTGTGTCACATAATAATGAAGTATATTCATCCATTTAATCCCATTTAATTAACAATCCTTGATATATGACATGTAGATCAGTGTCCCCTATGTGGATATGTAAACAAAATATGACAAAAGATAACATCCTTAATTTATAAATATTTTATGAATCCAATCTTGTTATTTTTTATGGTAGACACACCACATATAATTAATTTCCTTAATTTATCAATTTAAAAACTGATGTCATTAAGGGAATTTCTAATTTGGAATCATGCTATCACTCTAGGTATAAAATAAACCTACACCTTATGAGCTTGTGCATGGGGATCCTCTAGAATTCAAATATTTCTCTATGTGGGGTATAAAATTTCTTCCATTTGATTCCTTAATTTTCAAACCACTATGGGAGACGAAGTGTCAACAATAGAATAATTATCATGTTCCTTTTGAGGCCATCCTTTTGAATAACTATAGATTCTTACTATCACTCTACATATAATAGTCAATCCGTAGAGTTCATCCATGGTAGACCACTAGGGAGTCCAAAAATAACCCACGCATAAGCAAGGTACATGATAATTGAGTCCATTGATGGAATTAAAATTAAATGAATGTATCAACCAAGGCATATAAGAATTTAACGAACTCAATACCATTGAATAAAATTAATTTAAACTTATTCATATAACATTCCAAGTTCAAAACCATGAACATATCATATAAATCTCACCATAGATGTAGACACAATTAAGGGATTAGATTATAAGGGTTTCCAGTATTTTACTCACATGGTAATTTCATTTCAATATGATTGACATTACTAAACATGAGAATAAAATGTCAGGTCAAAGAGTCATGATCATTTAATACATTCCCATTAATTAATTCAATTTAAATTGATATCACAATGCAATCCAAAAATCAGCTCAATAATCAAATCATAAATTGAAAATTGAATATTAATATCCCATGATAAGCGTTAATAGGTAACACCTCATAGAAATACAATTTCATAAAATTTCATAATGATATATTTAATTAGACCACATACTAAAGGGGGTTGTTCAAATTTCACGGTATTAAACCCATAACAACCTGTTGGAGGGTGACATTAAATACATTGTCCATGCCTAACAATTTAATTTAGGGATTAATGTTCATTTGAAGTGTGATGCTATGAGAATTGGGTGTTCATCATAATGGAATTATAAAAATCCTTTGACATTTACTGAAAGTCAAGAGACATTTGACTATAGGTCTATAGTTGATATCTCATCTAGTATTATCTCTTAATTCAACCTAGATAAAGATAAAATCAAAGAATGGAGAAAGAATATTTTAGTAGGACATATTAGATTTCACAAAAAATTGTGGAGTCGATGCCAAAACAAACATAGAATTGATAAAAAATAATTGATAACTTGTTGGTGTTAATCCAATGAGAGGAGTGATGCTTGAATCAAAGATAATATAGACAAGATACCTAAATTTCTACTTTAGGAATTAAGAGGGTTCTCAATAGCTCAGGGATAATGTGTGGGAGAAGAATAAGAAAATATGGTTAGAAATATGAATTATATAATAAAAATTTCACCCAAATATGGGTCTATATGGTTTGGCTCCACAGTTTGGCCGAACTATTCACAAACCGTGCATGCTTAGGTGTAGGGAATAGAAAATCACATGGTTGGTCCACACAGTTTTTCTAACTGTACACAAAATGTCGATATAATCACTTTAATAATTGAAAATATGGGAGCATTGTCATGCGGTTTAAATCACATGGTATTCACCCACCGAGTGGCATATAGCCTCCCTATGTCCATCGTCATATGGTTTTATATAACCATGTGGCCTACCCTATACGATTTTGTCAAATCATGTGTGAAGCCATTTTAAACCCAAAAACTAGATTCCAGACCCTGAACCATCCCCAAACTACCCTGAAACATCCATGAACACAAATATAATTCACATTCGGCCATAATTAAATTTTAAACTAAAAATAAGTGGAAAGTAGATAATATGTACCTCAAAAAGGAATTGGGGTTTTACTATTTAATAAAATGACATATCAAATAAATGATATTAAAAATATTAAAATAAAAATATTATGAGAGATTTAATGTCATCTATGAATTTTTAGTTTGAATTTGACATGTCATTCATGATTTTAAAAAGTTCACCAGAATATATCATGGTGTTTTGATATTTTTAAAACGAGAAGTGATGAATAGTGTCAAAATAGACATTAATGATATTTTTAAAGAAATAATATTTTATTTGATGATATAATATTTATATAGATATAATATTCAGAAAAAATATTTGGACAACTATTATAATTTTTAAAATGAATCAATGAATGGAACTTTTACATTTTATTATAATTATATTAACTCTTAATGTGTATATTATATGATATCACATATAGAACTAAAAATGTTAAATAAATGTTAAAACAAAAATATTAGGATTAGAAAATAGAAACAATAATTATAATTTTCATTGGATAAATTTATTTTGACACATAATCATCATGTATTATAAAAAAATATGTTGGATCCATTTAGAATATTTAACTATATGTCTTTTAATTTAATTATTTGAATAAATATAAGAGTGACCCTCCCCTATCTTATAAAAGGGAACCCTTTATTTTCATCTCAATTAACTAAAAAAACATTTTCCATAATAAAATCTCTAATTTAATACTTTTCGTTATTCCATATCATCATTATAGAACCATGGTTTAGGAAGAACACCACACTTTGTGGTCTTATGTTGTCAAGAAATGGGAATTCTCCCAAGATGAGTTATTATTTAAATAAATTATATATTTTATTTTTTCCAACAAATCCATAAAATCATCAGAAACAATGATGAAATAATAACTCTAGTATAATTAATAAAAATATATGTTATTATGTTAATATAATCACCAAAATCAATCTCCACTTCCATCAAAATGGAAAAGTAATAATTGATCATGCTTACGGCACACCACCACCCCACAAACTAATATAATTCGTTTTCCATTACAATCTCTCAAAACTGGATATAATGATGGAATTAATTTTTTTATATGGACATGATGGTATATTTATGATTATTAAGAAATAATATATAATTCACCTTCTATCCATTTTATTCACAAAATAATGATAATGTTGGTCATGAGTACGTGTGAACTATCACCTCTACAAAGCGATCTGATTGGGTTTTCATCACCTAATACCATGAATGATATATGTATGCATATTTAAATTAGTAATATGATATTAATTATAATATTATAATTCTGTAAAGATAATTAAAACAAACCTTTATTCCAAAAATTATCATTGAAATATGAAAATGTTGTTCAAGCGTACATATGGATTACTGTCACCGTGATTGCAACAGAGTTAATTTTTAAAATAAATATGACATGGATGGATATTAATGTATAATATATGTATAAATGTAATTATTATTTCATGAATATTATTATGGATATGATGTACTAGTGACCTATTTAACAATTGAAATAAAAAAACCATTTTGTAACCATGTGAAAAATATCTTCAAAACATTGAACATGATCTTAAATAATATATTAATTGATAAAAAATTGTAATAAGTGATATAAAAGTAATAATAAATGTGAAAAAGATCAAAGAAGAAGCTATACCATTGACAGCATTTACAACGCCAGTTGGCTTGTTTGAATGGCTAGTGATGCCATTTGGACTCAAGAATGCACCAGGAATATTCCAGAGAAGAATGGATAAGGCATTCAATAGATTATCACAGTTTGTGGCAGTCTATATAGATGATGTGCTCGTATTTAGTAAAAATACAGAAGAACATATAAAACATTTGCAGCAGGTGGCTGAAGTGTTTAGAGAAGAAGGGATGATACTTTCAGAAAGAAAGATCATTTGGATGCAACCAAAGATAGAATTCTTGGGATTACAGATCCAAGGAAGTAGAGAAAAGCTTCAACCGCATATTGCAGAAAAGCTACAAACTTTCCCTGATGAGCTTACAGATCGTAAGCAAATACAGGTGTTTCCCGGTATACTAAGTTATGCCAGAGCATACATCATAGATTTAGAAAAAATCTCAGTTCCAATACAGAAAAAAGTATCCAGTAAGGTACCTTGGGATTGGACAGAAAAGGATTCTGAAGTAATCATAATTCTGAAGCAGAAAGCACAGAACCTCCCAGAATTGGAGTATCCAGATGGGAGTGAAGATCAGCTTATCTTAGAAACAGATGCATCCGACTCAGCATGGGGATGTATCTTAAGGATAAGGAAAAACCATAATGATAGTATCAGTAGATACTGGAGTGGATGTTTTAACAAGGCAGAGAAGAATTATCCTGTCCACGAAAGAGAATTGATTGATGTCCTTAAAGGAATTAGGGCTAACGAGCTTTTCTTGGGAAAACCTTTTACTATAAGAACAGATAGTTCTTATATAAAGAATTTTATGAGAATTAAATTGAAAAGGTTTACACAGGAATGACTTGTACGGTGGAGGAATGAATTGCAATATTATAACTTTAATATAGAAAATATTAAAGGAAAAGAGAATATCATTCCAGATGCACTAACTCGCTATTTTGACTCTTGCAGGTGCAATGGCAGAAAGTAGCAAATCAAGAAGATGCCCTGTTTTCATAGATAATCATTCTGTGGCAGAGTGCCCAGTTATCAGAGCAATGAATGAAAGGGTTGATCGACTTGAACAAAGGAAGGGGATTCTAGCAGAGAATAACCTTCAGAAGAGGGGATCTTCATCCAGAAAGGTTGAAAGATCAGAAATCACAGGTTCCTCAGCTAGAAAAGCTGAAAAACCAGGAAATGCATTGAAGAGACCTCTAGACAGTAAGTCTAAGGATAAAAGCCATATTGAATGCTTTGTATGTGGTCAGAAAGGCCATTACAGCACTCAATGTGTAGATAATCCGAGAAACAGAAAGGCTCGGAAGAACCAGAAGGTTGAGACGAATGAAATCTCTAAAGGAAGAGAGAAAACCATTAAGAGTTGGGCTGATCATGTAGATGAAGAACTTGAGAAGCATCAAAGGTCTCAGAGAGAACCTCAACGACAGAATGTTCAGGAAGAACAAGATCAAAAAAGTCTGGATGATGAGCTAGATGAAGATCCCAATCCAGCAAAGGAGATATGGAAATATTTGCAAAGGATTCCAAATATTTCAAGAAATAAGTCCACAGCCGTGTATAATCTGATCCAGAAAAGTAAAGATGATCGGATATTCAAAAGAGGTCTGAACCATGTTTTGGACATGCTTGAAGAATCTGAAGATCTTATGGAGGATTATAAAAATATTGATCGAGATATGATCAGTATGATTATCACTGAAGAGATCAGGCTGAATGTCCAAGTTTCAGGACTCCTTGACAAAGTTAGGAGAATCAAGGAAACAGGAATGGAAGAATATCCAGTTTTGAAGAGGTTTTGGAGAATGTCAGGAATAGGGATTCAAAAACTCCATATACCAGATACGGCATTAGAACCAGAAGAGTTCATTGAATGCCAGAAAGCTTTCAGCATGGGAGCAGTACAGTTTTTGGGATTTAAGAAAATAAATTCCACATTCAATTGGGTACCCAGGATGGTCAGAACAGTTCTGAACAATGCATATCCAAGTTTTTTATGGTGGGTTGCACATATTGAACCTATCAGATTAGCGGACAGAGTAGTTATGCTATGGAACTTGTACCCAGGGCACTGGACTAAAAGACCTGTCCAGAAATCATTCTAAGACTCGCAGTTTAGCGATGAAGATTGGCTAGAGTTCAGCTTGAACAAAAGTCATTATGAACGTATCCAAATCGCCTGGAGCATTTATCTAATTGAATCAAAATCAACAAGCAAATATTGTATATTCTTTGCAGGAGACAATGTGTTGGTCTCTATCAACTCCAGAGACATGCAGCATGCAGAGATGACACATCTGACAGACTTCGCGGTGGAGGCAGACACGATTCTTGAAGAACTCAAGACGTGGAAGGGACATAAAGAAGATATATTTATTGTCAGAGATCAAATCCAACGTGCCATCAAAGAATTGATCAAAATGAAGGAGTCAGAGAGAGAAGTCTCAGTTGGGGAGATGATTGATGCTCTATACGACTTGGAAGGATTCTAGGCGCTGATCCAGACACGCGTCATACCCGGCATGGACGAGCGGATCACATCAAACATGTCATTTATATAGTTTGTATTTATTGTAAAAGTGTGCGGTGGAAGTTTCGCGGTAGTGCGGTCCACCTTTTGCTTTTTCTTATGCTTTTACCTTTGCTTTTGCGTGTCCTGTATCGAGTCAGCTTCTCGGGCAAGTTGAGCCCAGAGGCCTATATAAGGGACCTCCGACCCATTTGTTCGGAGAGGTGATTTGGAATAGAAATCAGAACGATTTCAAAAATTCTCTCTCTACCTTCTCTCTAAGCCTTTGTGTTCTTCGTGCCAAGCGATTCCCAAAACGATCCTGTGAAGCCACCGACAGGTAGTCCCCTTATCCTCTTCGTGGATAATGTTTTACTGCTGTTTTTGATTTTTGCAGCCTTTATGGACTCCCAAATCGGGATCTCGTCGGAGACCTCGTCGGAGACTTCACCCACTAGTGGTATCAGAGCGCGGGGGGGAGAACAAAGCCAGCCAGAGCGCTGCTTTCACGGATTTTCCAGTAAGGAATTTCTGTATACCATGGTTAAAGGTCTTTATTATGAGCAGAAACGTCTAGAAGGAAGGGTAAGATATTACGAGAACAAAGCAAATCATATTTGTCTTAGAAAGTATCGTCAAATTCCAGAAGCCAGATTCGCTTTTGAGAACGAACCCGAAGTAATCGAGTTAGGGCAGAAAGCCCAGGCAACTCGTGATAATCTTGAAGGATTAAAGGCAGAAATTAGGCGTACAGAGTCTCAACTTTGACAGGCCAAGTGGTTAGTTGAAAACCTAGAAAGAACTCTAGGAGATCCAGAAGGAGAAGTATTTTGCTTTGAACAGTAAAATATGACCGGAAGAGGATCTGGTGTCGGACCAAATATCCGAGATATTTGGCAGAGGCTTGAAGGGAGAGCTTCAGGAGAAGCTTCCAATCAGCCCGGAGTCACTGTCTCTGATACAAACCCACACCGAGATACAGAGAGAGCAAGTTTATCAGGACGATATACTGCAGAAGATTACGCATGGCCTTTAGCAGGAGAAGCTCAAGAATATCAGGAAGAAGTTTCGAGTATTCCTCAAAGTATCCAGGAATACCAGAGATAGATCCATGATATTATTACTCGGGAAAAATGGGAACTTGGGGATATAGAGCGTGTCTCCAAAAACCTAAATGAAAAACTCAAAAAAGTTGAAGACCTACAAGCCAAACTCGAAGAGAAGAGGGAAAAGAAATAGAGTAAGTTATCTCCCACCGAAAGACTCGGTGTAAAACCTTGGGAAGCCAAGCCAGTATGGCAAACAATCTCCCAGAAACCAATTCCTTGGGAACGACAGAAAGGATCGTTCAAGGATTTGTTTCAGAAGATCAACAGGGAATCCAATCCCTCATATCCCAGCCATATTCAGGAAGAATATAGGACAAAGAAAGCACATCCAGAAGGTGTTCCTCAACATGGGACGATCCTAAAGCTAGACTGTGAAAAGGATCCAGGATCCGCCATAGATGAATGGGCTCTAGACCTTAGATATTATATGCTATCAGTTGGTTTACAGTCATGGACCATAGATAGTGCACTTAATTTCGCAGGAGCTACCTTAAGAGGTAATGCAGGGAAATTTTGGGATATGCTGCTGAGACACTCAGAAGTGAGAACAGCTATCCAGGAATATGTTACATTCCCAATTGAGGTTATACCAGTAGTTGCTGATTTCCTTAAACAAGAATTTGCAGGAAATTCACTGGTAGATCGGGATGGAGCATTGGTAGAAAAAGCTAGAACAGCTTTAACCAAAATCCAAATTTGTGACATGTGTTACTTTGAAGAATATCTTTGCGAGTTTCAGCATTGGTATTATCTTCTTGGACCAGGAGATCAAGCATATTCTCTAGATGTCTTTATCCAGAAGCTTCCAGGCAGTTGGCCTGAAATTGTTCAAAAAGCGTTGAAGACTCGTCTTTCTCAGAGTGAAGATTTGCAAGACACTCTAGGAGTTCGAGCAGAAACAATAAGCCAGGTGATAAGACTCTATTGTATGCAGAGGCATGTCTTACAAGATGTAAGAAATATGCCATATATGAGTTCTTCTTGTTGCCCAAAGGTAGAAGGTGTTGCAGGAAGATATGGGTGCGGTCCAACCAGGCAGGAGCTTGGTAAAACTCCACAAAGAACATTTAAAACACAGTGCCAGGATTGCCAGTGTGAAAGAAAGAAACCATTCAAAAAGGTCTGGAAAAGATTTGGAAAAAGAAAATCATCAAGTAGATTTTCAGGCAGAAAGCCAGAAAAATCTAAGAGATTTCTTAGACCAAATAAAATCCAGAAGGATATGAGAGAAACCTTTAAGGCCAAATATGGGAAGTATCCCAAATGCCCTCAAGGAAAATCTCTATCCAGCTGTGATTGTTGTTGGTTTTGCGGCAAGAAAGGTCACAGAGCTGAAAGTTTCCCAGAAGCAGATAAAAGAAGGGGTAGTCTGAAAACAATAATGATGGAAGATTCATCAGAAATATTGTTTGAGCCAATCTGGGGAGATGATATAGACTCAGATGATGAGAGTTTATATTCTTTATATTTAGAGTACTCAGAAGAGGAAGACTCTACCTCAGATGAAGAAGAAGTAAGTAACCCTATTTTGAGCCAGCTTCGAATAGCCATGATTCGAACAGGAGCTAGTGCATCAGAAGACTCTCCAGAACTAGTAAAACTAGAGGAGATGGAAGGAGATCTAGTTCATTCTTCAGAAACTGAAATCCCTTCAGAAGGAAGACATTTTCAAGAATAGAAGATGCCCAGAGTTGATTGGTCTGAGGTATACCAGAAGTCTTGGGTACCATATCGAGAAATGACCAAGATATTTGAAGATGAAGAGACAGCTAAAGTCTATAAAACAGATAGAGGATTATTTTCAATGACTTTGCTAAAACCAGAAAGGGTTAACAAGGCAATCCAGAAAAATGCAAAGTATGTGCATTTTGGAATAATCCAGATAGGAGTAGATCCTCTTGTCAGAAAAGGACAAGATCTACCTGTCCTAATTGCGGTTGTAGATGGCAGTTTAGCCAATTTCTCCAATGCATTATTAGGAGGAGCACGTGAAAATCTGCATACAGGAGCAGCATGGGTAAAGGTAATACCAGACTTACATGTTGTTCTTATGGACAGAAGTATTAGTAGAACTCTAGAAGTAAAGATCAACACAAGTAATTGGCAGAAGACATTGGGATGTCCACCCGACAGGAGATGTGTCAGAGTAATTACTCGTCTCTATGTGAAGTTCTATAATACTGGAAGGCCAGCTCTAAGGAAGGGTGTGGAAAGATTTACACATCTTTTTCAGGATGAAGGAACATCAATTAGAGCAATGACACCACAGGTGATAAACCCCAAGAGGCTAACTTGGCCTAGAGAATGGGTTTCACCAAATCCAGAGGAAGAAAGAATGCAGAAGATACTTATTCCAGATGTTATTAGACAAGTTGGAAATAGACTTGTTATCTCTGAGGTCAGAGATGATGAAGATGATCTTAGATCGGAAGGGTCAAGATCAGACAGATCAGATTTGAAGATAGAAGACTTCAAATCAGAAATACTGGAGAACCATCTGGAAGATCCAAGGATCTCAATTGGAAAAGATGAAGGTACTTCAGTAGAAGCACCTAGAACATCAATTTCCAGAAGGATAGTTGGACAGAGGACTGTTCGACTACCTATCTATGAGGATGAAGAAACTCATGTAGGATATATGGGATCTTCATTACTCAGTGCAAAGATAGAGGAATGGGCTACATTAGTAAAATTAAGTATTAATGAAACAACATGTATTGCCCTAGTTGATACAGGATGTACATTCTCTTGTACAAAAATTCGATTTTCAGGAGTAACCTGGGAATCTTCAGAGTTGCAAGTTACAGTTGGTAATAATGCAACAGTTCTGATTCAAGAAGTAGCCAAGGATGTTCAGATTGAACTCAATGGTAGGATATATATAGAGCAGATGCTTTGCTTTATTCCTCAATTGCCAGATGACTTCTTGATTGGAAATAGGTTCCTTAGAAGGTATCAACCAGTAACGATATTTTCAGAAGGAATTATCCTTGACAACTATTTGATTCCAACCGCATCTGAAAAAACCAGAATGGTCCCAGATAAGAAAGTATCTACTGTTAAAGTGGAAGTCTATCTAGATGAAGATAGAGAATACCACAGAAATATTGAGCAGTGGAAAGAACTAGTTGGATTAAAATTCCTGAGGATTAATGAAGAAGAGGCATTGGCCAAGATAAAAGAATACTTATCAGAAAATTGGTCAGAAAATCCTCTGAAACTATGGCAGAAGGCAATGCCAGAAGCTACCATCACCCTGAAGGATCCTGGTACAGTGATCAGAAGTAAGGGAATTTCCTATCCAGATGATATGGTTAAGGAATTTGATAAACAGATTCCGGAATTAATCAATCTTGGACTAATCAAGCACAGTGAAAGTCCTCACAGGAGTGCGGCATTCATGGTAATGAATCATGCAGAAAAACAGCATGGTAAGGCCAGAATGGTTATAGATTATCGTGATCTCAACTGTGCTACAAAGGATGATGGCTACAATCTTCCTAACCAAGATGCTTTGAGAAGCAGGATTAGGAATGAAAGGCCGAGGGTATATTTTAAGTTTGATCTCAAGTCAGGATATTGGCAGATAAAGATCAAAGAAGAATCTATACCATTGACAGCATTTACAACGCCAGTTGGCTTGTTTGAATGGCTAGTGATGCCATTTGGACTCAAGAATGCACCAGGAATATTCCAGAGAAGAATGGATAAGGCATTCAATAGATTATCACAGTTTGTGGCAGTCTATATAGATGATGTGATCGTATTTAGTAAAAATACAGAAGAACATATAAAACATTTGCAGCAGGTGGCTGAAGTGTTTAGAGAAGAAGGGATGATACTTTCAGAAAGAAAGATCATTTGGATGAAACCAAAGATAGAATTCTTGGGATTGCAGATCCAAGGAAGTAGAGAAAAGCTTCAACCGCATATTGCAGAAAAGCTACAAACTTTCCCTGATGAGCTTACAGATCGTAAGCAAATACAGGTGTTTCTCGGTATACTAAGTTATGCCAGAGCATACATCATAGATTTAGCAAAAATCTCAGTTCCAATACAGAAAAAGGTATCCAGTAAGGTACCTTGGGATTGGACAGAAAAGGATTCTGAAGTAATCAGAATTCTGAAGCAGAAAGCACAGAACCTCCCAGAATTGGAGTATCCAGATGGGAGTGAAGATCAGCTTATCTTAGAAACAGATGCATCAGACTCAGCATGGGGATGTATCTTAAAGATAAGTAAAAACCATAATGATAGTATCAGCAGATACTGGAGTGGATGTTTTAACAAGGCAGAGAAGAATTATCCTGTCCACAAAAGAGAATTGCTTGCTGTCCTTAAAGTAATTAGGGCTAACGAGCTTTTCTTGGGAAAACCTTTTACTATAAGAACAGATAGTTCTTATATAAAGAATTTTATGAGAATTAAATTGAAAAGGTTTACACAGGCACGACTTGTACGGTGGAGGAATGAATTGCAATATTATAACTTTAATATAGAAAATATTAAAGGAAAAGACAATATCATTCCAGATGCACTAACTCGCTATTTTGACTCTTGTAGGTGCAATGGCAGAAAGTAGAAAATCAAGAAGATGCCCTGTTTGCATAGATAATCATTCTGTGGAAGAGTGCCCGGTTATCAGAGCAATGAATGAAAGGGTTGATCGACTTGAACAAAGGAAGGGGATTCTAGCAGAGAATAACCTTCAGAAGAGGGGATCTTCATCCAGAAAGGTTGAAAGATCAGAAAGCACAGGTTCCTCAGCTAGAAAATCTGAAAAACCAGGAAATGCATCGAAGAGACCTCTAGACAGTAAGTCTAAGGATAAAAGCCATATTGAATGCTTTGTATGTGGTCAGAAAGGCCATTACAGCACTCAATGTGTAGATAATCCGAGAAACAGAAAGGCTCGGAAGAACCAGAAGGTTGAGACGAATGAAATCTCTAAAGGAAGAGAGAAAACCATTAAGAGTTGGGCTGATCATGTAGATGAAGAACTTGAGAATCATCAAAGGTCTCAGAGAGAACCTCAACGACAGAATGTTCAGGAAGAACAAGATCAAAAAAGTCTGGATGATGAGCTAGATGAAGAGCCCAATCCAGCAAAGGAGATATGGAAATATTTTCAAAGGATTCCAAATATTTCAAGAAATAAGTCCACAGCCGTGTATAATCTGATCCAGAAAAGTAAAGATGATCGGATATTCAAAAGAGGTCTGAACCATGTTTTGGACATGCTTGAAGAATCTGAAGATCTTATGGAGGATTATAAAAAGATTGATCGAGATATGATCAGTATGATTATCACTGAAGAGATCAGGCTGAAAGTCCAAGTTTCAGGACTCCTTGACAAAGTTAGGAGAATCAAGGAAACAGGAATGGAAGAATATCCAGTTTTGAAGAGGTTTTGGAGAATGTCAGGAATAGGGATTCCAAAACTCCATATACCAGATACGGCATTAGAACCAGAAGAGTTCATTGAATTCCAGAAAGCTTTCAGTATGGGAGCAGTACAGTTTTTGGGATTTAAGAAAATAAATTCCACATTCAATTGGGTACCCAGGATGGTCAGAATAGTTCTGAACAATGCATATCCAAGTTTGTTATGGTGGGTTGCACATATTGAACCTATCAGATTAGCGGACAGAGTAGTTATGCTATGGAACTTGTACCCAGGGCACTGGACTAAAGGACCTGTCCAGAAAGCATTCGAAGACTCGCAGTTTAGCGATGAAGATTGGCTAGAGTTCAGCTTGAACAAAAGTCATTATGAACGTATCCAAATCGCCTGGAGCATTTATCTAATTGAATCAAAATCAACAAGCAAAGATTGTATATTCTTTGCAGGAGACAATGTGTTGGTCTCTATCAACTCCAGAGACATGCAGCATGCAGAGATGACACATCTGACAGACTTCGCGGTGGAGGCAGACACGATTCTTGAAGAACTCAAGACGTGGAAGGGACATAAAGAAGATATCTTTATTGTCAGAGATCAAATCCAACGCGCCATCAAAGAATTGATCAAAATGAAGGAGTCAGAGAGAGAAGTCTCAGTTGGGGAGATGATTGATGCTCTATACGACTTGGAAGGATTCTAGGCGCTGATCCAGACACGCGACATACACGGCATGGACGAGCGGATCACATCGAACATGTCATTTATATAGTTTGTATTTATTGTAAAAGTGTGCGGTGGAAGTTTCACAGTAGTGCGGTCCACCTTTTGCTTTTTCTTATGCTTTTACCTTTGCTTTTGCGTGTCCTGTATTGAGTCAGCTTCTCGGGCAAGTTGAGCCCAGAGGCCTATATAAGGGACCTCCGACCCATTTGTTCGGAGAGGTGATTTGGAATAGAAATCAGAACGAACCCGAAGTAATCGAGTTAGGGAAGAAATCCCAGGAAACTCGTGATAATCTTGAAGGATTAAAGGCAGAAATTAGGCATACAGAGTCTCAACTTCGACAGGCCAAGTGGTTAGTCGAAAACCTAGAAAGAACTCTAGGAGATCCAGAAGGAGAAGTATTTTGCTTTAAACAGTAAAATATGGCCGGAAGAGGATCTGGTGTCGGACCAAATATCCGAGATATTTGGCAGAGGCTTGAAGGGAGAGCTTCAGGAGAAGCTTCCAATCAGCCCAGAGTCACTGTCTCTGATACAAACCCACACCGAGATACAGAGAGAGCAAGTTTATCAGGACGATATACTGCAGAAGATTACGCATGGCCTTTAGCAGGAGAAGCTCAAGAATATCAGGAAGAAGTTTCGAGTATTCCTCAAAGTATCCAGGAATAACAGAGACAGATCCATGATATTATTACTCGGAAAAAATGGGAACTTGGGGATATAGAGCGTGTCTCAAAAAACCTAAATGAAAAACTCAAAAAAGTTGAAGACCTACAAGCCAAACTCGAAGAGAAGAGGAAAAAGAAAGAGAGTAAGTTATCTCCCACCGAAAGACTCGGTGTAAAACCTTGGGAAGCCAAGCCAGTATGGCAAACAATCTCCCAGAAACCAATTCCTTGGGAACGACAGAAAGGATCGTTCAAGGATTTGTTTCAGAAGATCAATAGGGAAGCCAATCCCTCACATCCCAGCCATATTCAGGTAGAATATAGGCCAAAGAAAGCACATCCAGAAGGTGTTCCTCAACATGGGACAATCCTAAAGCTAGACTGTGAAAAGGATCCAGGAGCCGCCATAGATGAATGGGCTCTAGACCTTAGATATTATATGATATCAGTTGGTTTACAGTCATGGACCATAGATAGTGCACTTAATTTCGCAGGAGCTACCTTAAGAGGTAATGTAGTGAAATTTTGGGATATGCTGCTGAGACACTCAGAAGTGAGAACAGCTATCCAGGAATATGTTACATTCCCAATTGAGGTTATACCAGTAGTTGCTGATTTCCATAAACAAGAATTTGCAGGAAATTCACTGGTAGATCGGGATGGAGCATTGGTAGAAAAAGCTAGAACAGCTTTAACCAAAATCCAAATTTGTGACATGTGTTACATTGAAGAATATCTTTGCGAGTTTCAGCATTGGTATTATCTTCTTGGACCAGGAGATCAAGAATATGCTCTAGATGTCTTTATCCAGAAGCTTCCAGGCAGTTGGCCTGAAATTATTCAACAAGCGTTGAAGACTCGTCTTTCTCAGAGTGAAGATTTTCAAGACACTCTAGGAGTTCGAGCAGAAACAATAAGGCAGGTGATAAGACTCTATTGTATGCAGAGGCATGTCTTACAAGATGTAAGAAATATTCCATATATGAGTTCTTCTTGTTGCCCAAAGGTAGAAGGTGTTGCAGGAAGATATGGGTGCGGTCCAACCAGGCAGGAGCTTGGTAAAACTCCACAAAGAACATTTAAAACACAGTGCCAGGATGGCCAGTGTGAAAGAAAGAAACCATTAAAAAAGGTCTAGAAAATATTTGGAAAAAGAAAATCATCAAGTAGATTTTCAGGCAGAAAGCCAGAAAAATCTAAGAGATTTCTTAGACCAAATAGAATCCAGAAGGATATGAGAGAAAACTTTAAGGCCAAATATGGGAAGTATCCCAAATGCCCTCAAGGAAAATCTCTATCTAGCTGTGATTGTTGTTGGTTTTGCGGCAAGAAAGGTCACAGAGCTGACAGTTGCCCAGATGCAGATAAAAGAAGGGGTAGTCTCAAAACAATAATGATGGAAGATTCATCAGAAATATTGTTTGAGCCAATCTGGGGAGATGATATAGACTCAGATGATGAGAGTTTATATTCTTTATATTTAGAGTACTCAGAAGAGGAAGACTCTACCTCAGATGAAGAAGAAGTAAGTAACCCTATTTTGAGCCAACTTCGAATAGCCATGATTCGAACAGGAGCTAGTGCATCAAAAGACTCTCTAGAACTAGTAAAACTAGAGGAGATGGAAGGAGATCTAGTTCATTCTTCAGAAACTGAAATCCCTTCAGAAGGAAGAGATTGTCAAGAATGGAAGATGCCCAGAGTTGATTGGTCTGAGGTATACCAGAAGTCTTGGGTACCATATCGAGAAATGACCAAGATCTTTGAAGATGAAGAGACAGCTGAAGTCTATAAAACAGATAGAGGATTATTTTCAATGCCTTTGCTAAAACTAGAAAGGGTTAACAAGGAAATCCAGAAAAATGCAAAGTATGTGCATTTTGGAATAATCCAGATAGGAGTAGATCCTCTTGTCAGAAAAGGACAAGATCTACCTGTCCTAATTGCGGTTGTAGATGGCAGTTTAGCCAATTTCTCCAATGCATTATTAGGAGGAGCACGTGCAAATCTGCATACAGGAGCAGCATGGGTAAAGGTAATACCAGACTTACATGTTGTTCTTATGGACAGAAGTATTAGTAGAACTCTAGAAGTAAAGATCAACACGAGGAACTGGCAGAAGACATTAGGATGTCCACCCGACAAGAGATGTGTCAGAGTAATTACTCGTCTCTATGTGAAGTTCTATAATACTGGAAGGCCAGCTCTAAGGAAGGGTGTGGAAAGATTTACACATCTTTTTCAGGATGAAGGAACATCAATTAGAGCAATGACACCACAGGTGATAAACCCCAAGAGGCTAACTTGTCCTAGAGAATGGGTTTCACCAAATCCAGAGGAAGAAAGAAGGCAGAAGCTACTTATTCCAGATGTTATTAGACAAGTTGGAAATAGACTTGTTATCTCTGAGGTCAGAGATGATGAAGATGATCTTAGATCGGAAGGATCAAGATCAGACAGATCAGATTTGAAGATAGAAGACTTCAAATCAGAAATACTGGAGAACCATCTGGAAGATCCAAGGATCTCAATGGGAAAAGATGAAGGTACTTCAGTAGAAGCACCTAGAACATCAATTTCCAGAAGGATAGTTGGACAGAGGACTGTTCGACTACCTATCTATGAGGATGAAGAAACTCATGTAGGATATATGGGATCTTCATTACTCAGTGCAAAGATAGAGGAATGGGCTACATTAGTAAAATTAAGTATTAATGAAACAACATGTATTGCCCTAGTTGATACAGGATATACATTCTCTTGTACAAGAATTCGATTTTCAGGAGTAACCTGGGAATCTTCAGAGTTGCAAGTTACAGTTGGTAATAATGCAACAGTTCTGATTCAAGAAGTAGCCAAGGATGTCCAGATTGAACTCAATGGTAGGATATATATAGAGCAGATGCTTTGCTTTATTCCCCAATTGCCAGATGACTTCTTGATTGGAAATAGGTTCCTTAGAAGGTATCAACCAGTAATGATATTTTCATAAGGAATTATCCTTGACAACTATTTGATTCCAACCGCATCTGGAAAAACCAGAATGGTCCCAGATAAGAAAGTATCTTCTGTTAAAGTGGAAGTCTATCTAGATGAAGATAGAGAATACCACAGAAAGATTGAGCAGTGGAAAGAACTAGTTGGATTAAAAGTCCTGAGGATTAATGAAGAAGAGGAATTGGCCAAGATAAAAGAATACTTATCAGAAAATTGGTCAGAAAATCCTCTGAAACTATGGCAGAAGGCAATGCCAGAAGCTACCATCACCCTGAAGGATCCTGGTACAGTGATCAGAAGTAAGGGAATTGCCTATCCAGATGAGATGGTTAAGGAATTTGAGAAACAGATTCCAGAATTAATCAATCTTGGACTAATCAAGCACAGTGAAAGTCCTCACAGGAGTGCGGCATTCATGGTAATGAATCATGCAGAAAAACAGCGTGGTAAGGCCAGAATGGTTATAGATTATCGTGATCTCAACTGTGCTACAAAGGATGATGGCTAAAATCTTCCTAACCAAGAAGCTTTGAGAAGCAGGATTAGGAATGAAAGGCCGATGGTATATTCTAAGTTTGATCTCAAGTCAGGATATTGGCAGATAAAGATCAAAGAAGAAGCTATACCATTGACAGCATTTACAACGCCAGTTGGCTTGTTTGAATGGCTAGTGATGCCATTTGGACTCAAGAATGCACCAGGAATATTCCAGAGAAGAATGGATAAGGCATTCAATAGATTATCACAGTTTGTGGCAGTCTATATAGATGATGTGCTCGTATTTAGTAAAAATACAGAAGAACATATAAAACATTTGCAGCAGGTGGATGAAGTGTTTAGAGAAGAAGGGATGATACTTTCATAAAGAAAGATCATTTGGATGAAACCAAAGATAGAATTCTTGGGATTGCAGATCCAAGGAAGTAGAGAAAAACTTCAACCGCATATTGCAGAAAAGCTACAAACTTTCCCTGATGAGCTTACAGATCGTAAGCAAATACAAGTGTTTCTCGGTATACAAAGTTATGCCAGAGCATACATCAGAGATTTAGCAAAAATCTCAGTTCCAATACAGAAAAAGGTATCCAGTAAGGTACCTAGGGATTGGACAGAAAAGGATTCTGAAGTAATCAGAATTCTGAAGCAGAAAGCACAGAACCTCCCAGAATTGGAGTATCCAGATGGGAGTGAAGATCAGCTTATCATAGAAACAGATGCATCAGACTCAGCATGGGGATGTATCTTAAAGATAAGTAAAAACCATAATGATAGTATCAGCAGATACTGGAGTGGATGTTTTAACAAGGCAGAGAAGAATTATCCTGTCCACGAAAGAGAATTGCTTGTTGTCCTTAAAGGAATTAGGGCTAACGAGCTTTTCTTGGGAAAACCTTTTACTATAAGAACAGATAGTTCTTATATAAAGAATTTTATGAGAATTAAATTGAAAAGGTTTACACAGGCACGACTTGTACGGTGGAGGAATGAATTGCAATATTATAACTTTAATATAGAAAATATTAAAGGAAAATACAATATCATTCCAGATGCACTAACTCGCTATTTTGACTCTTGCCGGTGCAATGGAAGAAAGTAGCAAATCAAGAAGATGCCCTGTTTGCATAGATAATCATTCTGTGGCAGAGTGCCCGGTTATCAGAGCAATGAATGAAAGGGTTGATCGACTTGAACAAAGGAAGGGGATTCTAGCAGAGAATAACCTTCAGAAGAGGGGATCTTCATCCAGAAATGTTGAAAGATCAGAAAGCACAGGTTCCTCAGCTAGAAAAGCTGAAAAACCAGGAAATGCATCGAAGAGACCTCTAGACAGTAAGTCTAAGGATAAAAGCCATATTGAATGCTTTGTATGTGGTCAGAAAGGCCATTACAGCACTCAATGTGTAGATAATCCGAGAAACAGAAAGGGTCGGAAGAACCAGAAGGTTGAGACGAATGAAATCTCTAAAGGAAGAGAGAAAACCATTAAGAGTTGGGCTGATCATGTAGATGAAGAACTTGAGAAGCATCAAAGGTCTCAGAGAGAACCTCAACGACAGAATGTTCAGGAAGAACAAGATCAAAAATGTCTGGATGATGAGCTAGATGAAGAGCCCAATCCAGCAAAGGAGATATGGAAATATTTGCAAAGGATTCCAAATATTTCAAGAAATAAGTCCACAGCCGTGTATAATCTGATCCAGAAAAGTAAAGATGATCGGATATTCAAAAGAGGTCTGAACCATGTTTTGGACATGCTTGAAGAATCTGAAGATCTTATGGAGGATTATAAAAAGATTGATCGAGATATGATCAGTATGATTATCACTGAAGAGATCAGGCTGAAAGTCCAAGTTTCAGGACTCCTTGACAAAGTTAGGAGAATCAAGGAAACAGGAATGGAAGAATATCCAGTTTTGAAGAGGTTTTGGAGAATGTCAGGAATAGGGATTCAAAAACTCCATATACCAGATACGACATTAGAACCAGAAGAGTTCATTAAATGCCAGAAAGCTTTCAGCATGGGAGCAGTACAGTTTTTGGGATTTAAGAAAATAAATTCCACATTCAATTGGGTACCCAGGATGGTCAGAACAGTTCTGAACAATGCATATCCAAGTTTGTTATGGTGGGTTGCACATATTGAACCTATCAGATCAGCGGACAGAGTAGTTATGCTATGGAACTTGTACCCAGGGCACTGGACTAAAGGACCTGTCCAGAAAGCATTCGAAGACTCGCAGTTTAGCGATGAAGATTGGCTAGAGTTCAGCTTGAACAAAAGTCATTATGAACGTATCCAAATCGCCTGGAGCATTTATCTAATTGAATCAAAATCAACAAGCAAAGATTGTATATTCTTTGCAGGAGACAATGTGTTGGTCTCTATCAACTCCAGAGACATGCAGCATGCAGAGATGACACATCTGACAGACTTCGCGGTGGAGGCAGACACGATTCTTGAAGAACTCAAGACGTGGAAGGGACATAAAGAAGATATCTTTATTGTCAGAGATCAAATCCAATGCGCCATCAAAGAATTGATCAAAATGAAGGAGTCAGAGAGAGAAGTCTCAGTTGGGGAGATGATTGATGCTCTATACGACTTGGAAGGATTCTAGGCGCTGATCCAGACACGCGTCATACCCGGCATGGACGAGCGGATCACATCGAACATGTCATTTATATAGTTTGTATTTATTGTAAAAGTGTGCGGTGGAAGTTTCACGGTAGTGTGGTCCACCTTTTGATTTTTCTTATGCTTTTACCTTTGCTTTTGTGTGTCCTGTATCGAGTCAGCTTCTCGGGCAAGTTGAGCCCAGAGGCCTATATAAGGGACCTCCGACCCATTTGTTCGGAGAGGTGATTTGGAATAGAAATCAGAACGATTTCAGAAATTCCCTCTCTACCTTCTCTCTAAGCCTTTGTGTTCTTCGTGCGAAGCGATTCCCAAAACGATCCTGTGAAGCCGCCGACAGGTAGTCCCCTTATCCTCTTCGTGGATAATGTTTTGCTGCTGTTTTTGATTTTTGCAGCCTTTCTGGACTCCCAAATCGGGATCTCGTCGGAGACCTCGTCAGAGACTTCACCCACTAGTGGTATCAGAGCGCGGGCGGGAGAACAAAGGCAGCCAGAGCGCTGCTTTCACGGATTTTCCAGTAAGTAATTTCTGTATCCCATGGTTAAAGGTCTTTATTATGAGCAGAAACGGCTAGAAGGAAGGGTAAGATATTACGGAACAAAGCCAATCATATTTGGCTTAGAAAGTATCGTCAAATTCCAGAAGCCAGATTCGCTTTTGAGAACGAACCCGAAGTAATCGAGTTAGGGCAGAAAGCCCAGGCAACTCATGATAAGCTTGAAGGATTAAAGGCAGAAATTAGGCGTACAGAGTCTCAACTTCGACAGGCCAAGTGGTTAGTCGAAAACCTAGAAAGAACTCTAGGAGATCCAGAAGGAGAAGTATTTTGCTTTGAACAGTAAAATATGGCCGGAAGAGGATCTGGTGTCGGACCAAATATCTGAGATATTTGGCAGAGGCTTGAAGGGAGAGCTTCAGGAGAAGCTTCCAATCAGCCCGGAGTCACTGTCTCTGATACAAACCCACACCGAGATACAGAGAGAGCAAGTTTATCAGGACGATATACTGCAGAAGATTACACATGGCCTTTAGCAGGAGAAGCTCAAGAATATCAGGAAGAAGTTTCGAGTATTCCTCAAAGTATCCAGGAATACCAGAGACAGATCCATGATATTATTACTCGGGAAAAATGGGAACTTGGGGATATAGAGCGTGTCTCCAAAAACCTAAATGAAAAACTCAAAAAAGTTGAAGACCTACAAGCCAAACTTGAAGAGAAGAGGAAAAAGAAAGAGAGTAAGTTATCTCCCACCGAAAGACTCGGTGTAAAACCTTGGGAAGCCAAGCCAGTATGGCAAACAACCTCCCAGAAACCAATTCCTTGGGAACGACAGAAAGGATCGTTCAAGGATTTGTTTCAGAAGATCAATAGGGAATCCAATCCCTCATATCCCAGCCATATTCAGGAAGAATATAGGCCAAAGAAAGAACATCCAGAAGGTGTTCCTCAACATGGGACGATCCTAAAGCTAGACTGTGAAAAGGATCCAGGAGCCGCCATAGATGAATGGGATCTAGACCTTAGATATTATATGCTATCAGTTGGTTTACAGTCATGGACCATAGATAGTGCACTTAATTTCGCAGGAGCTACCTTAAGAGGTAATGCAGGGAAATTTTGGGATATGCTGCTGAGACACTCAGAAGTGAGAACAGCTATCCAGGAATATGTTACATTCCTAATTGAGGTTATACCAGTAGTTGCTGATTTCCTTAAACAAGAATTTGCAGGAAATTCACTGGTAGATCGGGATGGAGCATTGGTAGAAAAAGCTAGAACAGCTTTAACCAAAATCCAAATTTGTGACATGTGTTACTTTGAAGAATATCTTTGCGAGTTTCAGCATTGGTATTATCTTCTTGGACCAGGAGATCAAGCATATGCTCTAGATGTCTTTATCCAGAAGCTTCCAGGCAGTTGGCCTGAAATTGTTCAACAAGCGTTGAAGACTCGTCTTTCTCAGAGTGAAGATTTGCAAGACACTCTAGGAGTTCGAGCAGAAACAATAAGGCAGGTGATAAGACTCTATTGTATGCAGAGGCATGTCTTACAAGATGTAAGAAATATGCCAAATATGAGTTCTTCTTGTTGCCCAAAGGTAGAAGGTGTTGCAGGAAGATATGGGTGCGGTCCAACCAGACAGGAGCTTGGTAAAACTCCACAAAGAACATTTAAAACACAGTGCCAGGATGGCCAGTGTGAAAGAAAGAAACCATTAAAAAAGGTCTAGAAAATATTTGGAAAAAGAAAATCATCAAGTAGATTTTCAGGCAGAAAGCCAGAAAAATCTAAGAGATTTCTTAGACCAAATAGAATCCAGAAGGATATGAGAGAAAACTTTAAGGCCAAATATGGGAAGTATCCCAAATGCCCTCAAGGAAAATCTCTATCCAGCTGTGATTGTTGTTGGTTTTGCGGCAAGAAAGGTCACAGAGCTGAAAGTTTCCCAGAAGCAGATAAAAGAAGGGGTAGTCTTAAAACAATAATGATGGAAGATTCATCAGAAATATTGTTTGAGCCAATCTGGGGAGATGATATAGACTCAGATGATGAGAGTTTATATTCTTTATATTTAGAGTACTCAGAAGAGGAAGACTCTACCTCAGATGAAGAAGAAGTAAGTAACCCTATTTTGAGCCAGCTTCGAATAGCCATGATTCGAACAGGAGCTAGTGCATCAGAAGACTCTCCAGAACTAGTAAAACTAGAGGAGATGGAAGGAGATCTAGTTCATTCTTCAGAAACTGAAATCCCTTCAGAAGGAAGACATTTTCAAGAATAGAAGATGCCCAGAGTTGATTGGTCTGAGGTATACCAGAAGTCTTGGGTACCATATCGAGAAATGACCAAGATATTTGAAGATGAAGAGACAGCTGAAGTCTATAAAACAGATAGAGGATTATTTTCAATGACTTTGCTAAAACCAGAAAGGGTTAACAAGGCAATCCAGAAAAATGCAAAGTATGTGCATTTTGGAATAATCCAGATAGGAGTAGATCCTCTTGTCAGAAAAGGACAAGATCTACCTGTCCTAATTGCGGTTGTAGATGGCAGTTTAGCCAATTTCTCCAATGCATTATTAGGAGGAGCACGTGCAAATCTGCATACAGGAGCAGCATGGGTAAAGGTAATACCAGACTTACATGTTGTTCTTATGGACAGAAGTATTAGTAGAACTCTAGAAGTAAAGATCAACACGAGGAACTGGCAGAAGACATTAGGATGTCCACCCGACAAGAGATGTGTCAGAGTAATTACTCGTCTCTATGTGAAGTTCTATAATACTGGAAGGCCAGCTCTAAGGAAGGGTGTGGAAAGATTTACACATCTTTTTCAGGATGAAGGAACATCAATTAGAGCAATGACACCACAGGTGATAAACCCCAAGAGGCTAACTTGGCCTAGAGAATGGGTTTCACCAAATCCAGAGGAAGAAAGAAGGCAGAAGCTACTTATTCCAGATGTTATTAGACAAGTTGGAAATAGACTTGTTATCTCTGAGGTCAGAGATGATGAAGATGATCTTAGATCGGAAGGATCAAGATCAGACAGATCAGATTTGAAGATAGAAGACTTCAAATCAGAAATACTGGAGAACCATCTGGAAGATCCAAGGATCTCAATGGGAAAAGATGAAGGTACTTCAGTAGAAGCACCTAGAACATCAATTTCCAGAAGGATAGTTGGACAGAGGACTGTTCGACTACCTATCTATGAGGATGAAGAAACTCATGTAGGATATATGGGATCTTCATTACTCAGTGCAAAGATAGAGGAATGGGCTACATTAGTAAAATTAAGTATTAATGAAACAACATGTATTGCCCTAGTTGATACAGGATATACATTCTCTTGTACAAGAATTCGATTTTCAGGAGTAACCTGGGAATCTTCAGAGTTGCAAGTTACAGTTGGTAATAATGCAACAGTTCTGATTCAAGAAGTAGCCAAGGATGTTCAGATTGAACTCAATGGTAGGATATATATAGAGCAGATGCTTTGCTTTATTCCCCAATTGCCAGATGACTTCTTGATTGGAAATAGGTTCCTTAGAAGGTATCAACCAGTAATGATATTTTCATAAGGAATTATCCTTGACAACTATTTGATTCCAACCGCATCTGGAAAAACCAGAATGGTCCCAGATAAGAAAGTATCTTCTGTTAAAGTGGAAGTCTATCTAGATGAAGATAGAGAATACCACAGAAAGATTGAGCAGTGGAAAGAACTAGTTGGATTAAAAGTCCTGAGGATTAATGAAGAAGAGGAATTGGCCAAGATAAAAGAATACTTATCAGAAAATTGGTCAGAAAATCCTCTGAAACTATGGCAGAAGGCAATGCCAGAAGCTACCATCACCCTGAAGGATCCTGGTACAGTGATCAGAAGTAAGGGAATTGCCTATCCAGATGAGATGGTTAAGGAATTTGAGAAACAGATTCCAGAATTAATCAATCTTGGACTAATCAAGCACAGTGAAAGTCCTCACAGGAGTGTGGCATTCATGGTAATGAATCATGCAGAAAAACAGCGTGGTAAGGCCAGAATGGTTATAGATTATCGTGATCTCAACTGTGCTACAAAGGATGATGGCTAAAATCTTCCTAACGAAGAAGCTTTGAGAAGCAGGATTAGGAATGAAAGGCCGATGGTATATTCTAAGTTTGATCTCAAGTCAGGATATTGGCAGATAAAGATCAAAGAAGAAGCTATACCATTGACAGCATTTACAACGCCAGTTGGCTTGTTTGAATGGCTAGTGATGCCATTTGGACTCAAGAATGCACCAGGAATATTCCAGAGAAGAATGGATAAGGCATTCAATAGATTATCACAGTTTGTGGCAGTCTATATAGATGATGTGCTCGTATTTAGTAAAAATACAGAAGAACATATAAAACATTTGCAGCAGGTGGATGAAGTGTTTAGAGAAGAAGGGATGATACTTTCATAAAGAAAGATCATTTGGATGAAACCAAAGATAGAATTCTTGGGATTGCAGATCCAAGGAAGTAGAGAAAAACTTCAACCGCATATTGCAGAAAAGCTACAAACTTTCCCTGATGAGCTTACAGATCGTAAGCAAATACAAGTGTTTCTCGGTATACAAAGTTATGCCAGAGCATACATCAGAGATTTAGCAAAAATCTCAGTTCCAATACAGAAAAAGGTATCCAGTAAGGTACCTAGGGATTGGACAGAAAAGGATTCTGAAGTAATCAGAATTCTGAAGCAGAAAGCACAGAACCTCCCAGAATTGGAGTATCCAGATGGGAGTGAAGATCAGCTTATCATAGAAACAGATGCATCAGACTCAGCATGGGGATGTATCTTAAAGATAAGTAAAAACCATAATGATAGTATCAGCAGATACTGGAGTGGATGTTTTAACAAGGCAGAGAAGAATTATCCTGTCCACGAAAGAGAATTGCTTGTTGTCCTTAAAGGAATTAGGGCTAACGAGCTTTTCTTGGGAAAACCTTTTACTATAAGAACAGATAGTTCTTATATAAAGAATTTTATGAGAATTAAATTGAAAAGGTTTACACAGGCACGACTTGTACGGTGGAGGAATGAATTGCAATATTATAACTTTAATATAGAAAATATTAAAGGAAAATACAATATCATTCCAGATGCACTAACTCGCTATTTTGACTCTTGCCGGTGCAATGGAAGAAAGTAGCAAATCAAGAAGATGCCCTGTTTGCATAGATAATCATTCTGTGGCAGAGTGCCCGGTTATCAGAGCAATGAATGAAAGGGTTGATCGACTTGAACAAAGGAAGGGGATTCTAGCAGAGAATAACCTTCAGAAGAGGGGATCTTCATCCAGAAATGTTGAAAGATCAGAAAGCACAGGTTCCTCAGCTAGAAAAGCTGAAAAACCAGGAAATGCATCGAAGAGACCTCTAGACAGTAAGTCTAAGGATAAAAGCCATATTGAATGCTTTGTATGTGGTCAGAAAGGCCATTACAGCACTCAATGTGTAGATAATCCGAGAAACAGAAAGGGTCGGAAGAACCAGAAGGTTGAGACGAATGAAATCTCTAAAGGAAGAGAGAAAACCATTAAGAGTTGGGCTGATCATGTAGATGAAGAACTTGAGAAGCATCAAAGGTCTCAGAGAGAACCTCAACGACAGAATGTTCAGGAAGAACAAGATCAAAAATGTCTGGATGATGAGCTAGATGAAGAGCCCAATCCAGCAAAGGAGATATGGAAATATTTGCAAAGGATTCCAAATATTTCAAGAAATAAGTCCACAGCCGTGTATAATCTGATCCAGAAAAGTAAAGATGATCGGATATTCAAAAGAGGTCTGAACCATGTTTTGGACATGCTTGAAGAATCTGAAGATCTTATGGAGGATTATAAAAAGATTGATCGAGATATGATCAGTATGATTATCACTGAAGAGATCAGGCTGAAAGTCCAAGTTTCAGGACTCCTTGACAAAGTTAGGAGAATCAAGGAAACAGGAATGGAAGAATATCCAGTTTTGAAGAGGTTTTGGAGAATGTCAGGAATAGGGATTCAAAAACTCCATATACCAGATACGACATTAGAACCAGAAGAGTTCATTAAATGCCAGAAAGCTTTCAGCATGGGAGCAGTACAGTTTTTGGGATTTAAGAAAATAAATTCCACATTCAATTGGGTACCCAGGATGGTCAGAACAGTTCTGAACAATGCATATCCAAGTTTGTTATGGTGGGTTGCACATATTGAACCTATCAGATCAGCGGACAGAGTAGTTATGCTATGGAACTTGTACCCAGGGCACTGGACTAAAGGACCTGTCCAGAAAGCATTCGAAGACTCGCAGTTTAGCGATGAAGATTGGCTAGAGTTCAGCTTGAACAAAAGTCATTATGAACGTATCCAAATCGCCTGGAGCATTTATCTAATTGAATCAAAATCAACAAGCAAAGATTGTATATTCTTTGCAGGAGACAATGTGTTGGTCTCTATCAACTCCAGAGACATGCAGCATGCAGAGATGACACATCTGACAGACTTCGCGGTGGAGGCAGACACGATTCTTGAAGAACTCAAGACGTGGAAGGGACATAAAGAAGATATCTTTATTGTCAGAGATCAAATCCAATGCGCCATCAAAGAATTGATCAAAATGAAGGAGTCAGAGAGAGAAGTCTCAGTTGGGGAGATGATTGATGCTCTATACGACTTGGAAGGATTCTAGGCGCTGATCCAGACACGCGTCATACCCGGCATGGACGAGCGGATCACATCGAACATGTCATTTATATAGTTTGTATTTATTGTAAAAGTGTGCGGTGGAAGTTTCACGGTAGTGTGGTCCACCTTTTGATTTTTCTTATGCTTTTACCTTTGCTTTTGTGTGTCCTGTATCGAGTCAGCTTCTCGGGCAAGTTGAGCCCAGAGGCCTATATAAGGGACCTCCGACCCATTTGTTCGGAGAGGTGATTTGGAATAGAAATCAGAACGATTTCAGAAATTCCCTCTCTACCTTCTCTCTAAGCCTTTGTGTTCTTCGTGCGAAGCGATTCCCAAAACGATCCTGTGAAGCCGCCGACAGGTAGTCCCCTTATCCTCTTCGTGGATAATGTTTTGCTGCTGTTTTTGATTTTTGCAGCCTTTCTGGACTCCCAAATCGGGATCTCGTCGGAGACCTCGTCAGAGACTTCACCCACTAGTGGTATCAGAGCGCGGGCGGGAGAACAAAGGCAGCCAGAGCGCTGCTTTCACGGATTTTCCAGTAAGTAATTTCTGTATCCCATGGTTAAAGGTCTTTATTATGAGCAGAAACGGCTAGAAGGAAGGGTAAGATATTACGGAACAAAGCCAATCATATTTGGCTTAGAAAGTATCGTCAAATTCCAGAAGCCAGATTCGCTTTTGAGAACGAACCCGAAGTAATCGAGTTAGGGCAGAAAGCCCAGGCAACTCATGATAAGCTTGAAGGATTAAAGGCAGAAATTAGGCGTACAGAGTCTCAACTTCGACAGGCCAAGTGGTTAGTCGAAAACCTAGAAAGAACTCTAGGAGATCCAGAAGGAGAAGTATTTTGCTTTGAACAGTAAAATATGGCCGGAAGAGGATCTGGTGTCGGACCAAATATCTGAGATATTTGGCAGAGGCTTGAAGGGAGAGCTTCAGGAGAAGCTTCCAATCAGCCCGGAGTCACTGTCTCTGATACAAACCCACACCGAGATACAGAGAGAGCAAGTTTATCAGGACGATATACTGCAGAAGATTACACATGGCCTTTAGCAGGAGAAGCTCAAGAATATCAGGAAGAAGTTTCGAGTATTCCTCAAAGTATCCAGGAATACCAGAGACAGATCCATGATATTATTACTCGGGAAAAATGGGAACTTGGGGATATAGAGCGTGTCTCCAAAAACCTAAATGAAAAACTCAAAAAAGTTGAAGACCTACAAGCCAAACTTGAAGAGAAGAGGAAAAAGAAAGAGAGTAAGTTATCTCCCACCGAAAGACTCGGTGTAAAACCTTGGGAAGCCAAGCCAGTATGGCAAACAACCTCCCAGAAACCAATTCCTTGGGAACGACAGAAAGGATCGTTCAAGGATTTGTTTCAGAAGATCAATAGGGAATCCAATCCCTCATATCCCAGCCATATTCAGGAAGAATATAGGCCAAAGAAAGAACATCCAGAAGGTGTTCCTCAACATGGGACGATCCTAAAGCTAGACTGTGAAAAGGATCCAGGAGCCGCCATAGATGAATGGGATCTAGACCTTAGATATTATATGCTATCAGTTGGTTTACAGTCATGGACCATAGATAGTGCACTTAATTTCGCAGGAGCTACCTTAAGAGGTAATGCAGGGAAATTTTGGGATATGCTGCTGAGACACTCAGAAGTGAGAACAGCTATCCAGGAATATGTTACATTCCTAATTGAGGTTATACCAGTAGTTGCTGATTTCCTTAAACAAGAATTTGCAGGAAATTCACTGGTAGATCGGGATGGAGCATTGGTAGAAAAAGCTAGAACAGCTTTAACCAAAATCCAAATTTGTGACATGTGTTACTTTGAAGAATATCTTTGCGAGTTTCAGCATTGGTATTATCTTCTTGGACCAGGAGATCAAGCATATGCTCTAGATGTCTTTATCCAGAAGCTTCCAGGCAGTTGGCCTGAAATTGTTCAACAAGCGTTGAAGACTCGTCTTTCTCAGAGTGAAGATTTGCAAGACACTCTAGGAGTTCGAGCAGAAACAATAAGGCAGGTGATAAGACTCTATTGTATGCAGAGGCATGTCTTACAAGATGTAAGAAATATGCCAAATATGAGTTCTTCTTGTTGCCCAAAGGTAGAAGGTGTTGCAGGAAGATATGGGTGCGGTCCAACCAGACAGGAGCTTGGTAAAACTCCACAAAGAACATTTAAAACACAGTGCCAGGATGGCCAGTGTGAAAGAAAGAAACCATTAAAAAAGGTCTGGAAAAGATTTGGAAAAAGAAAATCATCAAGTAGATTTTCAGGCAGAAAGCCAGAAAAATCTAAGAGATTTCTTATACCAAATAGAATCCAGAAGGATATGAGAGAAAACTTTAAGGCCAAATATGGGAAGTATCCCAAATGCCCTCAAGGAAAATCTCTATCCAGCTGTGATTGTTGTTGGTTTTGTGGCAAGAAAGGTCACAGAGCTGACAGTTGCCCAGATGCAGATAAAAGAAGGGGTAGTCTCAAAACAATAATGTTGGAAGATTCATCAGAAATATTGTTTGAGCCAATCTGGGGAGATGATATAGACTCAGATGATGAGAGTTTATATTCTTTATATTCAGAGTACTCAGAAGAGGAAGACTCTACCTCAGATGAAGAAGAAGTAAGTAACCCTATTTTGAGCCAGCTTCGAATAGCCATGATTCGAATAGGAGCTAGTGCATCAGAAGACTCTCCAGAACTAGTAAAACTAGAGGAGATGGAAGGAGATCTAGTTCATTCTTCAGAAACTGAAATCCCTTCAGAAGGAAGAGATTGTCAAGAATGGAAGATTCCCAGAGTTGATTGGTCTGAGGTATACCAGAAGTCTTGGGTACCATATCGAGAAATGACCAAGATCTTTGAAGATGAAGAGACAACTGAAGTCTATAAAACAGATAGAGGATTATTTTCAATGCCTATGCTAAAACCAGAAAGGGTTAACAAGGAAATCCAGAAAAATGCAAAGTATGTGCATTTTGGAATAATCCAGATAGGAGTAGATCCTCTTATCAGAAAAGGACAAGATCTACCTGTCCTAATTGCGGTTGTAGATGGCAGTTTAGCCAATTTCTCCAATGCATTATTAGGAGGAGCACGTGCAAATCTGCATACAGGAGCAGCATGGGTAAAGGTAATACCAGACTTACATGTTGTTCTTATGGACAGAAGTATTAGTAGAACTCTAGAAGTAAAGATCAACACGAGGAACTGGCAGAAGACATTGGGATGTCCACCCGACAGGAGATGTGTCAGAGTAATTACTCGTCTCTATGTGAAGTTCTGTAATACTGGAAGGCCAGCTCTAAGGAAGGGTGTGGAAAGATTTACACATCTTTTTCAGGATGAAGGAACATCAATTAGAGCAATGACACCACAGGTGATAAACCCCAAGAGGCTAACTTGGCCTAGAGAATGGGTTTCACCAAATCCAAAGGAAGAAAGAAGGCAGAAGCTACTTATTCCAGATGTTATTAGACAAGTTGGAAATAGACTTGTTATCTCTGAGGTCAGAGATGATGAAGATGATCTTAGATCGGAAGGATCAAGATCAGACAGATCAGATTTGAAGATAGAAGACTTCAAATCAGAAATACTGGAGAACCATCTGGAAGATCCAAGGATCTCAATTGGAAAAGATGAAGGTACTTCAGTAGAAGCACCTAGAACATCAATTTCCAGAAGGATAGTTGGACAGAGGACTGTTCGACTACCTATCTATGAGGATGAAGAAACTCATGTAGGATATATGGGATCTTCATTACTCAGTGCAAAGATAGAGGAATGGGCTACATTAGTAAAATTAAGTATTAATGAAACAACATGTATTGGCCTAGTTGATACTGGATGTACATTCTCTTGTACAAGAATTCGATTTTCAGGAGTAACCTGGGAATCTTCAGAGTTGCAAGTTACAGTTGGTAATAATGCAACAGTTCTGATTCAAGAAGTAGCCAAGGATGTTCAGATTGAACTCAATGGTAGGATATATATAGAGCAGATGCTTTGCTTTATTCCTCAATTGCCAGATGACTTCTTGATTGGAAATAGGTTCCTTAGAAGGTATCAACCAGTAACGATATTTTCATAAGGAATTATCCTTGACAACTATTTGATTCCAACCGCATCTGGAAAAACCAGAATGGTCCCAGATAAGAAAGTATCAACTGTTAAAGTGGAAGTCTATCTAGATGAAGATAGAGAATACCACAGAAAGATTGAGCAGTGGAAAGAACTAGTTGGATTAAAAGTCCTGAGGATTAATGAAGAAGAGGAATTGGCCAAGATAAAAGAATACTTATCAGAAAATTGGTCAGAAAATCCTCTGAAACTATGGCAGAAGTCAATGCCAGAAGCTACCATCACCCTGAAGGATCCTGGTACAGTGATCAGAAGTAAGGGAATTGCCTATCCAGATGAGATGGTTAAGGAATTTGAGAAACAGATTCCGGAATTAATCAATCTTGGACTAATCAAGCACAGTGAAAGTCCTCACAGGAGTGCGACATTCATGGTAATGAATCATGCAGAAAAACAGCGTGGTAAGGACAGAATGGTTATAGATTATCGTGATCTCAACTGTGCTACAAAGGATGATGGCTACAATCTTCCTAACCAAGAAGCTTTGAGAAGCAGGATTAGGAATGAAAGGCTGATGGTATATTCTAAGTTTGATCTCAAGTCAGGATATTGGCAGATAAAGATCAAAGAAGAAGCTATACCATTGACAGCATTTACAACGCCAGTTGGCTTGTTTGAATGGCTAGTGATGCCATTTGGACTCAAGAATGCACCAGGAATATTCCAGAGAAGAATGGATAAGGCATTCAATAGATTATCACAGTTTGTGGAAGTCTATATAGATGATGTGCTCGTATTTAGTAAAAATACAGAAGAACATATAAAACATTTGCAGCAGGTGGCTGAAGTGTTTAGAGAAGAAGGGATGATACTTTCAGAAAGAAAGATCATTTGGATGAAACCAAAATAGAATTCTTGGGATTGCAGATCCAAGGAAGTAGAGAAAAGCTTCAGCCGCATATTGCAGAAAAGCTACAAACTTTCCCTGATGAGCTTACAGATCGTAAGCAAATACAGGTGTTTCTCGGTATACAAAGTTATGCCAGAGCATACATCAGAGATTTAGCAAAAATCTCAGTTCCAATACAGAAAAAGGTATCCAGTAAGGTACCTTGGGATTGGACAGAAAAGGATTCTGAAGTAATCAGAATTCTGAAGCAGAAAGCACAGAACCTCCCAGAATTGGAGTATCCAGATGGGAGTGAAGATCAGCTTATCTTAGAAACAGATGCATCAGACTCAGCATGGGGATGTATCTTAAAGATAAGTAAAAACCATAATGATAGTATCAGCAGATACTGGAGTGGATGTTTTAACAAGGCAGAGAAGAATTATCCTGTCCACGAAAGAGAATTGCTTGCTGTCCTTAAAGGAATTAGGGCTAACGAGCTTTTCTTGGGAAAACCTTTTACTATAAGAACAGATAGTTCTTATATAAATAATTTTATGAGAATTAAATTGAAAAGGTTTACACAGGCACGACTTGTACGGTGGAGGAATGAATTGCAATATTATAACTATAATATAGAAAATATTAAAGGAAAAGACAATATCATTCCAGATGCACTAACTCGCTATTTTGACTCTTGCATGTGCAATGGCAGAAAGTAGCAAATCAAGAAGATTCCCTGTTTGCATAGATAATCATTCTGTGGAAGAGTGCCCGGTTATCAGAGCAATGAATGAAAGGGTTGATCGACTTGAACAAAGGAAGGGGATTCTAGCAGAGAATAACCTTCAGAAGAGGGGATCTTCATCCAGAAAGGTTGAAAGATCAGAAAGCACAGGTTCCTCAGCTAGAAAAGCTGAAAAACCAGGAAATGCATCGAAGAGACCTCTAGACAGTAAGTCTAAGGATAAAAGCCATATTGAATGCTTTGTATGTGGTCAGAAAGGCCATTACAGCACTCAATGTGTAGATAATCCGAGAAACAGAAAGGCTCGGAAGAACCAGAAGTTTGAGACGAATGAAATCTCTAAAGGAAGAGAGAAAACCATTAAGAGTTGGGCTGATCATGTAGATGAAGAACTTGAGAAGCATCAAAGGTCTCAGAGAGAACCTCAACGACAGAATGTTCAGGAAGAACAAGATCAAAAAAGTTTGGATGATGAGCTAGATGAAGAGCCCAATCCAGCAAAGGAGATATGGAAATATTTGCAAAGGATTCCAAATATTTCAAGAAATAAGTCCACAGCCGTGTATAATCTGATCCAGAAAAGTAAAGATGATCGGATATTCAAAAGAGGTCTGAACCATGTTTTGGACATGCTTGAAGAATCTGAAGATCTTATGGAGGATTATAAAAAGATTGATCGAGATATGATAAGTATGATTATCACTGAAGAGATCAGGCTGAAAGTCCAAGTTTCAGGACTCCTTGACAAAGTTAGGAGAATCAAGGAAACATGAATGGAAGAATATCCAGTTTTGAATAGGTTTTGGAGGATGTCAGGAATAGGGATTCCAAAACTCCATATACCAGATACGGCATTAGAACCAGAAGAGTTCATTGAATGCCAGAAAGCTTTCAGCATGGGAGCAGTACAGTTTTTGGGATTTAAGAAAATAAATTCCACATTCAATTGGGTACCCAGGATGGTCAGAACAGTTCTGAACAATGCATATACAAGTTTGTTATGGTGGGTTGCACATATTGAACCTATCAGATTAGCGGACAGAGTAGTTATGCTATGGAACTTGTACCCAGGGCACTGGACTAAAGGACCTGTCCAGAAAGCATTCGAAGACTCGCAGTTTAGCGATGAAGATTGGCTAGAGTTCAGCTTGAACAAAAGTCATTATGAACGTATCCAAATCGCCTGGAGCATTTATCTAATTGAATCAAAATCAACAAGAAAAGATTGTATATTCTTTGCAGGAGACAATGTGTTGGTCTCTATCAACTCCAGAGACATGCAGCATGCAGAGATGACACATCTGACAGACTTCGCGGTGGAGGCAGACACGATTCTTGAAGAACTCAAGACGTGGAAGGGACATAAAGAAGATATCTTTATTGTCAGAGATCAAATCCAACCCGCCATCAAAGAATTGATCAAAATGAAGGAGTCAGAGAGAGAAGTCTCAGTTGGGGAGATGATTGATGCTCTATACGACTTGGAAGGATTCTAGGCGCTGATCCAGACACGCGTCATACCCGGCATGGACGAGCGGATCACATCGAACATGTCATTTATATAGTTTGTATTTATTGTAAAAGTGTGCGGTGGAAGTTTCGCGGTAGTGTGGTCCACCTTTTGCTTTTTCTTATGCTTTTACCTTTGCTTTTGTGTGTCCTGTATCGAGTCAGCTTCTCGGGCAAGTTGAGCCCAGAGGCCTATATAAGGGACCTCCGACCCATTTGTTCGGAGAGGTGATTTGGAATAGAAATCAGAACGATTTCAGAAATTCCCTCTCTACCTTCTCTCTAAGCCTTTGTGTTCTTCGTGCGAAGCGATTCCCAAAACGATCCTATGAAGCCGCTGACAGGTAGTCCCCTTATCCTCTTCGTGGATAATGTTTTGCTGCTGTTTTTGATGTTTGCAGCCTTTCTGGACTCCCAAATCGGGATCTCGTCGGAGACCTCGTCGGAGACTTCACCCACTAGTGGTATCAGAGCGCGGGCGGGAGAACAAAGCCAGCCAGAGCGCTGCTTTCACGGATTTTCCAGTAAGTAATTTCTGTATCCCATGGTTAAAGGTCTTTATTATGAGCAGAAACGGCTAGAAGGAAGGGTAAGATATTACGGAACAAAGCCAATCATATTTGGCTTAGAAAGTATCGTCAAATTCTAGAAGCCAGATTCGCTTTTGAGAACGAACCCGAAGTAATCGAGTTAGGGCAGAAAGCCCAGGCAACTCGTGATAAGCTTGAAGGATTAAAGGCAGAAATTAGGCGTACAGAGTCTCAATTTCGACAGGCCAAGTGGTTAGTCGAAAACCTAGAAAGAACTCTAGGAGATCCAGAAGGAGAAGTATTTTGCTTTGAACAGTAAAATATGGCCAGAAGAGGATCTGGTTTCGGACCAAATATCTGAGATATTTGGCAGAGGCTTGAAGGGAGTGCTTCAGGAGAAGCTTCCAATCAGCCCGGAGTCACTGTCTCTGATACAAACCCACACCGAGATACAGAGAGAGAAATTTTATCAGGACAATATACTGCAGAAGATTACGCATGGCCTTTAGCAGGAGAAGCTCAAGAATATCAGGAAGAAGTTTCGAGTATTCCTCAAAGTATCCAGGAATACCAGAGACAGATCCATGATATTATTACTCGGGAAAAATGGGAACTTGGGGATATAGAGCGTGTCTCCAAAAACCTAAATGAAAAACTCAAAAAAGTTGAAGACCTACAAGCCAAACTTGAAGAGAAGAGGAAAAAGAAAGAGAGTAATTTATCTCCCACCGAAAGACTCGGTGTAAAACCTTGGGAAGCCAAGCCAGTATGGCAAACAACCTCCCAGAAACCAATTCCTTGGGAACGACAGAAAGGATCGTTCAAGGATTTGTTTCAGAAGATCAATAGGGAATCCAATCCCTCATATCCCAGCCATATTCAGGAAGAATATAGGCCAAAGAAAGAACATCCAGAAGGTGTTCCTCAACATGGGACGATCCTAAAGCTAGACTGTGAAAAGGATCCAGGAGCCGCCATAGATGAATGGGATCTAGACCTTAGATATTATATGCTATCAGTTGGTTTACAGTCATGGACCATAGATAGTGCACTTAATTTCGCAGGAGCTACCTTAAGAGGTAATGCAGGGAAATTTTGGGATATGCTGCTGAGACACTCAGAAGTGAGAACAGCTATCCAGGAATATGTTACATTCCTAATTGAGGTTATACCAGTAGTTGCTGATTTCCTTAAACAAGAATTTGCAGGAAATTCACTGGTAGATCGGGATGGGGCATTGGTAGAAAAAGCTAGAACAGCTTTAACCAAAATCCAAATTTGTGACATGTGTTACTTTGAAGAATATCTTTGCGAGTTTCAGCATTGGTATTATCTTCTTGGACCAGGAGATCAAGCATATGCTCTAGATGTCTTTATCCAGAAGCTTCCAGGCAGTTGGCCTGAAATTGTTCAACAAGCGTTGAAGACTCGTCTTTCTCAGAGTGAAGATTTGCAAGACACTCTAGGAGTTCGAGCAGAAACAATAAGGCAGGTGATAAGACTCTATTGTATGCAGAGGCATGTCTTACAAGATGTAAGAAATATGCCATATATGAGTTCTTCTTGTTGCCCAAAGGTAGAAGGTGTTGCAGGAAGATATGGGTGCGGTCCAACCAGGCAGGAGCTTGGTAAAACTCCACAAAGAACATTTAAAACACAGTGCCAGGATGGCCAGTGTGAAAGAAAGAAACCATTCAAAAAGGTCTGGAAAAGATTTGGAAAAAGAAAATCATCAAGTAGATTTTCAGGCAGAAAGCCAGAAAAATCTAAGAGATTTCTTGGACCAAATAGAATCCAGAAGGATATGAGAGAAAACTTTAAGGCCAAATATGGGAAGTATCCCAAATGACCTCAAGGAAAATCTCTATCCAGCTGTGATTGTTGTTGGTTTTGCGGCAAGAAAGGTCACAGAGCTGACAGTTGCCCAGATGCAGATAAAAGAAGGGGTAGTCTCAAAACAATAATGATGGAAGATTCATCAGAAATATTGTTTGAGCCAATCTGGGGAGATGATATAGACTCAGATGATGAGAGTTTATATTCTTTATATTTAGAGTACTCAGAAGAGGAAGACTCTACCTCAGATGAAGAAGAAGTAAGTAACCCTATTTTGAGCCAGCTTCGAATAGCCATGATTCGAACAGGAGCTAGTGCATCAGAAGACTCTCCAGAACTAGTAAAACTAGAGGAGATGGAAGGAGATCTAGTTCATTCTTCAGAAACTGAAATCCCTTCAGAAGGAAGAGATTGTCAAGAATGGAAGATTCCCAGAGTTGATTGGTCTGAGGTATACCAGAAGTCTTGGGTACCATATCGAGAAATGACCAAGATCTTTGAAGATGAAGAGACAGCTGAAGTCTATAAAACAGATAGAGGATTATTTTCAATGCCTTTGCTAAAACCAGAAAGGGTTAACAAGGCAATCCAGAAAAATGCAAAGTATGTGCATTTTGGAATAATCCATATAGGAGTAGATCCTCTTATCAGAAAAGGACAAGATCTACCTGTCCTAATTGCGGTTGTAGATGGCAGTTTAGCCAATTTCTCCAATGCATTATTAGGAGGAGCACGTGCAAATCTGCATACAGGAGCAGCATGGGTAAAGGTAATACCAGACTTACATGTTGTTCTTATGGACAGAAGTATTAGTAGAACTCTAGAAGTAAATATCAACACGAGGAACTGGCAGAAGACATTGGGATGTCCACCCGACAGGAGATGTGTCAGAGTAATTACTCGTCTCTATGTGAAGTTCTATAATACTGGAAGGCCAGCTCTAAGGAAGGGTGTGGAAAGATTTACACATCTTTTTCAGGATGAAGGAACATCAATTAGAGCAATGACACCACAGGTGATAAACCCCAAGAGGCTAACTTGGCCTAGAGAATGGGTTTCACCAAATCCAGAGGAAGAAAGAAGGCAGAAGCTACTTATTCCAGATGTTATTAGACAAGTTGGAAATAGACTTGTTATCTCTGAGGTCAGAGATGATGAAGATGATCTTAGATCGGAAGGATCAAGATCAGACAGATCAGATTTGAAGATAGAAGACTTCAAATCAGAAATACTGGAGAACCATCTGGAAGATCCAAGGATCTCAATTGGAAAAGATGAAGGTACTTCAGTAGAAGAACCTAGAACATCAATTTCCAGAAGGATAGTTGGACAGAGGACTGTTCGACTACCTATCTATGAGGATGAAGAAACTCATGTAGGATATATGGGATATTCATTACTCAGTGCAAAGATAGAGGAATGGGCTACATTAGTAAAATTAAGTATTAATGAAACAACATGTATTGCCCTAGTTGATACAGGATGTACATTCTCTTGTACAAGAATTCGATTTTCAGGAGTAACCTGGGAATCTTCAGAGTTGCAAGTTACAGTTGGTAATAATGCAACAGTTCTGATTCAAGAAGTAGCCAAGGGTGTTCAGATTGAACTCAATGGTAGGATATATATAGAGCAGATGCTTTGCTTTATTCCTCAATTGCCAGATGACTTCTTGATTGGAAATAGGTTCCTTAGAAGGTATCAACCAGTAACGATATTTTCAGAAGGAATTATCCTTGACAACTATTTGATTCCAACCGCATCTGGAAAAACCAGAATGGTCCCAGATAAGAAAGTATCTACTGTTAAAGTGGAAGTCTATCTAGATGAAGATAGAGAATACCACAGAAAGATTGAGCAGTGGAAAGAACTAGTTGGATTAAAAGTCCTGAGGATTAATGAAGAAGAGGAATTGACCAAGATAAAAGAATACTTATCAGAAAATTTGTCAGAAAATCCTCTGAAACTATGGCAGAAGGCAATTCCAGAAGCTACTATCACCCTGAAGGATCCTGGTACAGTGATCAGAAGTAAGGGAATTGCCTATCCAGATGAGATGGTTAAGGAATTTGAGAAACAGATTCCGGAATTAATCAATCTTGGACTAATCAAGCACAGTGAAAGTCCTCAAAGGAGTGCGGCATTCATGGTAATGAATCATGCAGAAAAACAGCGTGGTAAGGCCAGAATGGTTATAGATTATCGTGATCTCAACTGTGCTACAAAGGATGATGGCTACAATCTTCCTAACCAAGAAGCTTTGAGAAGCAGGATTAGGAATGAAAGGCCGATGGTATATTCTAAGTTTGATCTCAAGTCAGGATATTGGCAGATAAAGATCAAAGAAGAAGCTATACCATTGACAGCATTTACAACGCCAGTTGGCTTGTTTGAATGGCTAGTGATGCCATTTGGACTCAAGAATGCACCAGGAATATTCCAGAGAAGAATGGATAAGGCATTCAATAGATTATCACAGTTTGTGGCAGTCTATATAGATGATGTGCTCATATTTAGTAAAAATACAGAAGAACATATAAAACATTTGCAGCAAGTGGCTGAAGTGTTTAGAGAAGAAGGGATGATACTTTCAGAAAGAAAGATCATTTGGATGAAACCAAAGATAGAATTCTTGGGATTGCAGATCCAAGGAAGTAGAGAAAATCTTCAACCGCATATTGCAGAAAAGCTACAAACTTTCCCTGATGAGCTTACAGATCGTAAGCAAATACAGGTGTTTCTCGGTATACAAAGTTATGCCTGAGCATACATCAGAGATTTAGCAAAAATCTCAGTTCCAATACAGAAAAAGGTATCCAGTAAGGTACCTTGGGATTGGACAGAAAAGGATTCTGAAGTAATCAGAATTCTGAAGCAGAAAGCACAGAACCTCCCAGAATTGGAGTATCCAGATGGGCGTGAAGATCAGCTTATCTTAGAAACAGATGCATCAGACTCAGCATGGGGATGTATCTTAAAGATAAGTAAAAACCATAATGATAGTATCAGCAGATACTGGAGTGGATGTTTTAACAAGGCAGAGAAGAATTATCCTGTCCACGAAAGAGAATTGCTAGCTGTCCTTAAAGGAATTAGGGCTAACGAGCTTTTCTTGGGAAAACCTTTTACTGTCTAGAGGTCTCTTCGATGCATTTCCTGGTTTTTCAGCTTTTCTAGCTGAGGAACCTGTGCTTTCTGATCTTTCAACCTTTCTGGATGAAGATCCCCTCTTCTGAAGGTTATTCTCTGCTAGAATCCCCTTCCTTTGGTCAAGTCGATCAACCCTTTCATTCATTGCTCTGATAACCGGGCACTCTGCCACAGAATGATTATCTATGCAAACAGGGCATCTTCTTGATTTGCTACTTTCTGCCATTGCACCTGCAAGAGTCAAAAATAGCGAGTTAGTGCATCTGGAATGATATTGTCTTTTCCTTTAATATTTTATATATTAAAGTTATAATATTGCAATTCATTCCTCCACCGTACAAGTCATGCCTGTGTAAACCTTTTCAATTTAATTCTCATAAAATTCTTTATATAAGAACTATCTGTTCTTATAGTAAAAGGTTTTCCCAAGAAAAGCTCGTTAGCCCTAATTCCTTTAAGGACAGCAAGCAATTCTCTTTCGTGGACAGGATAATTCTTCTCTGCCTTGTTAAAACATCCACTCCAGTATCTGCTGATACTATCATTATGGTTTTTACTTATCTTTAAGATACATCCCCATGCTGAGTCTGATGCATCTGTTTCTAAGATAAGCTGATCTTCACTCCCATCTGGATACTCCAATTCTGGGAGGTTCTGTGCTTTCTGCTTCAGAATTCTGATTACTTCAGAATCCTTTTCTGTCCAATCCCAAGGTACCTTACTGGATACCTTTTTCTGTATTGGAACTGAGATTTTTGCTAAATCTCTGATGTATGCTCTGGCATAACTTAGTATACCAAGAAACAGCTGTATTTGCTTACGATCTGTAAGCTAATCAGGGAATGTTTGTAGCTTTTCTGCAATATGCGGTTGAAGCTTTTCTCTACTTCCTTGGATCTGCAATCCCAAGAATTCTATCTTTGGTTGCATCCAAATGATCTTTCTTTCTGAAAGTATCATCCCTTCTTCTCTAAACACTTCAGCCACCTGCTGCAAATGTTTTATATGTTCTTCTGTATTTTTACTAAATACGAGCACATCATCTATATAGACTGCCACAAACTGTGATAATCTATTGAATGCCTTATCCATTCTTCTCTGGAATATTCCTGGTGCATTCTTGAGTCCAAATGGCATCACTAGCCATTCAAACAAGCCAACTGGCGTTGTAAATGCTGTCAATGGTATAGCTTCTTCTTTGATCTTTATCTGCCAATATCCTGACTTGAGATCAAACTTAGAATATACCATCGGCCTTTCATTCCTAATCCTGCTTCTCAAATCTTCTTGGTTAGGAAGATTGTAGCCATCATCCTTTGTAGCACAGTTGAGATCACGATAATCTATAACCATTCTGGCCTTACCACACTGTTTTTCTGCATGATTCATTACCATGAATGCCGCACTCCTGTGATGACTTTCACTGTGCTTGATTAGTCCAAGATTGATTAATTCCGGAATCTGTTTCTCAAATTACTTAACCATCTCATTTGGATAGGCAATTCCCTTACTTCTGATCACTGTACCAGGATCCTTCAGGGTGATGGTAGCTTCTGGCATTGCCTTCTGCCATAGTTTCAGAGGATTTTCTGACCAATTTTCTGATAAGTATTCTTTTATCTTGGCCAATGCCTCTTCTTCATTAATCCTCAGGACTTTTAATCCAACTAGTTCTTTCCACTGCTCAATCTTTCTGTGGTATTCTCTATCTTCATCTAGATAGACTTCCACTTTAACAGTAGATACTTTCTTATCTGGGACCATTCTGGTTTTTCCAGATGCGGTTGGAATCAAATAGTTGTCAAGGATAATTCCTTCTGAAAATATCGTTACTGGTTGATACCTTCTAAGGAACCTATTTCCAATCAAGAAGTCATCTGGCAATTGAGGAATAAAGCAAAGCATCTGCTCTATATATATCCTACCATTGAGTTCAATCTGAACATCCTTGGCTACTTCTTGAATCAGAACTGTTGCATTATTACCAACTGTAACTTGCAACTCTGAAGATTCCCAGGTTACTCCTGAAAATCGAATTCTTGTACAAGAGAATGTACATCCTGTATCAACTAGGGCAATACATGTTGTTTCATTAATACTTAATTTTACTAATGTAGCCCATTCCTCTATCTTTGCACTGAGTAATGAAGATCCCATATATCCTACATGAGTTTCTTCATCCACATAGATAGGTAGTCGAACAGTCCTCTGTCCAACTATCCTTCTGGAAATTGATGTTCTAGGTGCTTCTACTGAAGTACCTTCATCTTTTCCAATTGAGATCCTTGGATCTTCCAGATGGTTCTCCAGTATTTCTGATTTGAAGTCTTCTATCTTCAAATCTGATCTGTCTGATCTTGATCCTTCTGATCTAAGATCATCTTCATCATCTCTGACCTCAGAGATAACAAGTCTATTTCCAACTTGTCTAATAACATCTGGAATAAGTAGCTTCTGCCTTCTTTCTTCCTCTGGATTTGGTAAAACCCATTCTCTAGGCCAAGTTAGCCTCTTGGGGTTTATCACCTGTGGTGTCATTTCTCTAATTGATGTTCCTTCATCCTGAAAAAGATGTGTAAATCTTTCCACACCCTTCCTTAGAGCTGGCCTTCCAGTATTATAGAACTTCACATAGAGACGAGTAATTACTCTGACACATCTCCTGTCGGGTGGACATCCCAATGTCTTCTGCCAGTTCCTCGTGTTGATCTTTACTTCTAGAGTTCTACTAATACTTCTGTCCATAAGAACAACATGTAAGTCTGGTATTACCTTTACCCATGCTGCTCCTGTATGCATATTTGCACGTGCTCCTCCTAATAATACATTGGAGAAATTGGCTAAACTGCCATCTACAACTGCAATTAGGACAGGTAGATCTTTTCCTTTTCTGAAAAGAGGATCTACTCCTATCTGGATTATTCCAAAATGCACATACTTTGCATTTTTCTGGATTGCCTTGTTAACCCTTTCTGGTTTTATCAAAGGCATTGAAAATAATCCTCTATCTGTTTTATAGACTTCAGCTGTCTCTTCATCTTCAAAGATCTTGGTCATTTCTCGATATGGTACCCAAGACTTCTGGTATACCTCAGACCAATCAACTCTGGGAATCTTCCATTCTTGACAATCTCTTCCTTCTGAAGGGATTTCAGTTTCTGAAGAATGAACTAGATCTCCTTCCATCTCCTCTAGTTTTACTAGTTCTGGAGAGTCTTCTGATGCACTAGCTCATGTTCGAATCATGGCTATTCGAAGCTGGCTCAAAATAGGGTTACTTACTTCTTCTTCATCTGAGGTGCACTGCAGAGTTTCATAATCTGACACTGGTGGCCATATTTGGTCCGGTGAAACCCTCTCTGGAGGACATTAAGGATTTCGTGGGCTCGTGGGGTCTTCTTCATTCATCCGCAGTCTCGGAACTTTCCAGGTTTGATTTCTACTTACATTTGTTTAACATGGAAGACTTTGTGTGTGCTTGGGCGAGGGTGGGCAGATGGTGTGGTTGTCACCGTTTTACACTTTCCTGTTGGTCATGGGAGTGCCACTATGGCAAAGAATCGTGTATGGGTGCGGTCTGGATTAATCTTCCGGGGTTCCCTTTACCTCTTCATAATCCTTCGATTCTGGAGACGATGGGTGATGCTTTAGGGGGATTTTTGTGTGTGGACGGGAGCACAAAGGGGCTACTGGATGCCGCCAATCCCCGTGTTTGCGTTGATATGGATCTCTCGATGAAGTTCCCGTTTCGGATCCATTTGCGGTTGACGGAGGGTTTCAGGTGGTGGCAGCGTTTGGTGTATCAAGTTCCCCTTAGGTATTGTTCTTCTTGTGGGTTCCAAGGGCACGCGGTGGATTTCTGTAGAAGAGGGATGGGTCAAACCGGGATTAGGGGGCCCAATGTCATACAGGGCCTATCCAGGGCGTCACAAAGATCAGATGTTTTGAGCAGATCTCGGGTCTCATCTAGGGTGCAAGGTGGTCCTGGTGCGGCGGCGACGGCTAGAGTTTGTACTTCTGCGCCTTCCTCGGTGGTGGGTAATGTCAACGTTGCGACGACGTCCTCGGGATTATCGAACGCTGCTGGTCACAAAGCGGTAAATGGAATCACCTTTTCTGAAAAGGAGCAGGAGGCCAGCTTTTCAGCATGGGTCATCGTCTAATCATCCACGTTACCATTTGTTTCTGGGGGTAACTTTTCGAGGGTGGCGGAGGGTAGCTATTCTGCGTGGGGGACTCCGACGGTGTTTTCGATGCTGTGTAAGGGGAACGGTCAGCTATCTACTACGCTGATCCTTAGAATTCCATGAGGGTTAGCGCCTCCAGTTTCAGAGGTATGTATCTCTTCTAGAATTTCATCGGAGGTGTTAAAGTTTTCTGTGTTGGGATCGGTGGGATTCAACATGGTTGCGTCGTCGAGCTCCAAGATGATGGCCTTTCCGGAGGGGGTAGTGAGATAGATCGCGGCGGCTCGCAAATCCCCGCCCCGGTTGGTGTTGGCTGTGTTTCAAGAGGAGACGACCCCATCGTCACTGCCGGCTTCGCTGGGGAATAGGTTATCGTTGTTGGAAGTATGTGAAAGTCCCTTGAAGAAGGGGGTTTTTGTGCCAAGGAAGGGGTTTTTTTCAGAGGGCTCTTTCAGACCAGTGACACGCTCGATATCCAGGGAGGAGCTCGGCCGGGAGTTATTCATTCCGAGAACAAGTCGCAATGCCCGCAGGGCTGGTAGTCCCTTATTTTAATGTCTTCTCTCATCATATGGAATGCGCGTGGCTTGGGGGTGCAGGCTAAGAGTGATTTTTTGGCTACTGAGGCAAGGAGATGTATAACATCTTTGGTGGTCATTCTGGAGCCGAAGTAGGATTATGGAAAGATCAGGAGTTTTGCTAGGAAGATGAGATTCAGTTTTAGTCTGCATGGTCACCCGGTGAACAAGCATATATGGGTTTTTTGGAAGAATCCTCTTCAAGTTGAGTTGATACAGGTGGAAGAGCAGTGCATAATGACAAAGCTTCGGTTCAGCGGTATCTAAGTCTTGTTCTCTTTCATCTATGCCAGCAACGATGTCATGAAACGATGGAGTTTGTGGAAGTGTCTTTGAAATGTCAATACAGCTGGTTTACCATGGTTCGCTGGAGGGGATTTTAATGCAATAGTGGATGTTTCAGAGAATAAAGGTGGTTCAATGGCTTGCAACAACAACATGCTGGATTTTAATGACTGCATTTCCAGGAACGGACTTCTGGATTTGGGTTTCAGTGGCAGGAAATTTTCCTGGCGTAATAATAGGAGAGGCAGTAATCGCATCTGGAGTAGACTGGATAGATGCCTTACCAATATTCAGGGTCTTGAGGCCTTCTCAAGGACATCAGTTACGCACTTGTCCCGAGCTCTTTCTGACCATTCACCACTGTTAGTGGAGCTGAAGCATGGGAGTTAGAATAGTAAGGATTTCTTTTATTTGATCAATTGGCACTCTATAGAGGGGTTCATGCCGATGATGAGGACCTCCTGGATGTGGGAGATGGATGGTAGAACTTGGGTCGGTTTATCCAGGTGGCTCAAACAGCTCAAGGGAGACATTAGAAAGTGGGTGGTGAATAAAACCGCAACGATAGGTTCTATTGAGGTGCTTCAAGAAGAAATAGGCAGGTTGGAAGAGAAGATCCAACGTGACTGGGATGACTCCTCCTTCATCCTATTATGTGGAAAGCACTCTTTTCTATCACAATAGTTGTTGGAGGTGGAGAGAGATTTCATGAAAAATTCCAGGGTCAGATAGCTGAAAGAGGGTGACATAAATATCGGGTTCTTCCATGCTTACATGAAGGAGCATCAAAACTTAAAAATCAATGTTAATCTTGATGACATGACATTCTCCTCTGATATCAGGGTCGCGGGTAGGATGGCCTTGGACCACTTTTAATCGTTACTTGCAGGGTACCGTCAAGGACACTCGGGGGAGGTGGACTTATAACTTGACCAGGAGGTCTTCATGGGTTGTATTGCCAGAGGGGTTGATAATGAGGATAATTACTCTTTGCGTGGTGTTCCATCTAACGACGAGGTGTGGGAGGTTGTTCGCAGCATGCCGAGGGAGAGCGCTCCCAGCCCGGATGGCTTTCCAGCTTCGTTTTATGTGGCAGCGTGGGATTTTGTGGGGGCTGGGGTCAATGATGCGGTGCAGGACTTCTTTCGGGGGGGGGGGGGGGGGGTGCCATTGAAAGAAGTTCGTGTTCCTCCCGGGTTGTTCTTTTACCCAAAGTAAAATACCCCTTCGCCATTGATCAGTATAGGCCAATCAGTCTATGCAATGTATCCTATAAGATTTTGGCGAGTGTTTTAGCTAGGAGGCTCAGCAGTTTGGTTCCGAGAGTCATTTCACAGGAGCAACACGGATTCATCCAAGGCAGGGGCATCCAGGGGGCGATAGGAGTCACACAAGAAATGTTGATGGATTTAAATAAGAAATTGGTTGGGTCTAATGTGATAATCCAGGTGGACATGGATAAAGCTTATGATAAACTAGAATGGAGCTTCATTATCAGGGTTATGAGGAAGTTGGGTTTTCAGGAATGGGTGTGTGATCTGTGCTACCGTTGTTACTCCTCGCCATGGCTCACAATTTCTATTATGGGGAGAAGCTTTGGGTTTTTCAAGAATGTGCGGGGGGTGATCCAGGGGGATCCTTTGTCCCTGATGTTGTTTATTATTTCCCAGGAGGCTCTCTCACATAATATTCACAGAAGCTTGCGAGACCGAGTGATGCTGCCTTATCGCGCTAGAGGCTCGGATGGATCCTTTTCTCATATTATTTTTGCGGACGATTTACTTATTTCTGTGAATGGTAGGAGATCATCCCTAGTTAACTTCATGAATTTAATGAGGTTATATGGTGTGCTCATTGGTCAACAGATCAATTCTAGGAATATTTACGCCTTTGTTTACAAAAGATGCTCTAGAAGGAGGAGCAGGGTTATTCAAGACATCCATGAAATGTAGCGGAAACATATGTCAATGATCTATCTTGGGGAACCCATATCTACTGGGTGGGTAAAGAAATGATTCTTTGACAACATCATTAACAGAATTCTTGGAAGGATCATGAACTTGAAAAATAGGTTCCTCTCATTTGGGGGCCGGGTGGCTTTGATCAATAGTGTGGTTTCTTCTATCCCAATGCATGTTATGTCTGTTATCACTCCCCCTAAAGGGGTAATTTCTTCTATATAGCAGTTGATGAACATGTTTTTGTGGGACACCAATTCATCGGGTAGGGCTCATTAGGCAGCATGGCGACGGGTGGCCAAACCAGTGGAGGAGGGAGGGGTCGGTATCAGGGACATTGTTGTCTCTATTTAGACCATACAAGACTGTTTTTCATGGGACTTTATGGATGGGATATAGCATCCCGCCATTTTAAAACATAAACTTTCATTACATTACACAAAACTGAGGATCTTTAAGGTTTAGTGTCTTGGAAACCAGGAACATAATACATGAAAACAACATAAAGCATTCTTCTTAAACACTTGCAAGGCGTCTCCTTAAGTTCATTCTAGGTTCATTACTGCATCTCATAACCTGGGGACATACATCAAAAGAAAGAGTGAGCAGAAGGCCCAGTAAGGGAAACAAGAGGAACATTTTACATGTGAACTTGAGATACTTCAATAAGGACATGAAAAGAACTTTCAGGCATAAGAAAGAAATCATGAGGCATTTCATAATAAAAATAGCATTTTTCATAACTTGAAGATGTGGCTACATCATTTAACATAGACAATCATGAACATATCACCAAGGTCCATCCCCAAGGTGTCATTTGGAAATTACCAAGGTTATTCACCAAGGTATCGTGAAAATTGTAATCTCTAGTGCTTACATCATTACCCAATGCATTGGAACGCTATCAGGGCGCACCCTTAAATTTGCCTTTATTATCATGTGAGCCACATATATCATCATCAAACATTTCATAAATAACCCACATAGCATAAAATAAATGGGTTTCATTTCATAATCATAACGTTTTAAAAACTGCTTTAAAGACATGATCTTTACGTCACTTTAAACCCACGGAAAGGGAAAGCGGGTCTCATGTATGTAAATCCCAGAATTTAAAATGGAACATTTTGATATATATGTGAATACCCTTGTATAAATAAGAGCTTTGAGTATTCACTTTATAATATAAAATAATTTTTGAGAAAAGAGAGAGGCATTTTGAGGGGAAAATTCTGCAGCATAACGACTAAGTTTCGGGGTTTTAGAAAACATTGAAATGAGAGGGGACATGGGTCACCCACTCATAAATGATCCATAAAACAGTAGGGGGACGGAATAAGAAGGATATATTGACATGGTAATGATATTTGGAGGACATACCATTTGAAATGAAAAACATGGAAGGAAGAAAAAAAAATTAGATTTCTCTTATGAAAATTCGGCAGCCTAACGGCGTCACTTAAACTTCAAAAGAAAATGATTTGACAAGATCAAAAAGGGTCCCTCATCATATGATCATAAGAGATCAGTATGATTGATATAGAGATCATACCCCAACATAATAAAAAAGAACTTGAAAGACTTGACATGAAAATTGAACTTGAAAAATGAGAAGGGTGAAAGAATCCCTTAAAAATTCGGCAGCCTAACGGCGTCACTTAAACTTTCATAAAACGAAATGATGAGAGTAAGAGGGGATCTCTCATCATATAAACATGAAAGGGCAGTAAGAGGAATATAAAAGAACATCCTCTTACATAAAAACATGGAGCATAATAGGAATGACATAAAAGAGATTTCATGAAAAGAAAGAGAGGGGTCGGATCCCTTACCTTAAAATGTGACTCTTGAAACTCAAAGGATTGGACCTTGAGGGCTTGGGGGCACCTTGGGAGGACTCCTTGGAAGGTAAGAAGACCAGAACTTCGTTGGGGGAGAGTTTGGAGTGAAAACTAAGGGAGGAAAGGGTGGGTATTTATAGAGAAAGTGAGGGGACAAAGCATTAATGGTCAAGGGACACCTCACTAGTGGTTTTGGCAAAACCATGGGCTTGCCCATGGTATTTGCCCATGGTATTGGCCACTTGGGACACCTCACACCTTATCTTACTATTCATAATTCGACCATATTGAATATATACTTAATACATCATTTAATGATGTCATTAAACACCCGTAACTTAAAAACTATACTTTCACTATTCACCAAAAATTCAACTTTCTCAGAATAATCCCAAAATTTCACCTTAACCAAATATCAATTCTATGATTTCAAAAATGAACTCCATTTTACAAAAATAATTTTCTAAATATTTTTAATTTTATTTTTAAATAAATACACTATTCATCGAAAATTCATTTTTTCAGAAAAATCCCCAAAAATTACCATAACATAATATCGATGCTCTGAGTTCAAAAATAAAGTCATTTTTATAAAAATAATTTTCTAATTATTTTTAATTAAATTTTTAATTAAAAAACACTATTCATTCGAAAAAACTAATACTTGAATAATAATTTATGAAACTGTTATTTACCCATTTTATTGAATCACATTACTTAATCAAGGTGCCTAGATTATTTTAAAACTTTCTTTAAGTGAGATTACTAATCCATTTGGTCACATTACTAATCCTAAGCGTAAAATCACTATTCATAATTTACTATTCATCAAAAATTAAGTTGATCTTATTAGACTCCAAATTCCTTAATGAACACTTTTGTAGAAGACCATTTTTTGAAAATCATTACACATCATTAGTTATTTAGGGTTTACATAAATATTTCAAAATATCCCTTTTTCAAAATTCATCAATAAAATACATTCTAAAATTATCTAGACATTTGAAATTTCACAAACATCACTAAAGGAAGAAATCTCAATTTATTCATCCGAAAGGATTACACAAGGAAACTAGGGTCTCATCACATAGCCCCTTATAACACTGGCATAAGACCTAAGTGTAAGGTGTGCTATGGTGATAGAATCTGAGGGAGTCTCAGATAACATTGCCCTAGTAGCAATCTCCACTAACTTGAACTTCTCCTGCAAGCGTTTTCGTTCAAGCTTGACACGCTGGAGCTCGGATTGGGCTTGGTCCAAAGCGAAGCCCACAGATGCTACCTCCTTCCCAAGCTCTGATAAGTGGGCTTCGTAAGGGTTGAGTCTACTGGATGAAGCCATCGACTCCTCTTTCTGCATTAACCATTAACATCTTATTAAATAAATAAGAGTAATTTAATATACTACTCAAAAATATTGGGTCGTTACATTCTTCCCCCCTTAAGAAATTTCGTCCCCGAAATTTATACTTGAGGCCTAGTTGAAAAGGTGAGGGTACTTTTGCTTCATCGTTTCCTCAGGCTCCCAAGTCGCTTCTTCATATTTATGATTCCTCCACAACACTTTCACAAGGTGGGTAGTCTTGTTTCGTAGGACCTTGTCTCTACGGTCCAAGATCTCCACTGGCTGCTCCTCATAAGAGAGGTCATGTTCAAGTTGTACCACCTCTGGGTTCAGTACATGCGAAGGGTCGGGTATGTACTTCCTCAAGAGAGATACATGGAAGACATCATGAACTTGAGCTAGGTTCGGTGGAAGTGCTAGACGATAGGCCACTGCTCCTATGCGATCAAGGATTTCATAGGGGCCAATGTACCTAGGGCTGAGCTTCCCTTTCTTCCCAAACCGCATGACTCTCTTCCATGGAGAAATTCGAAGGAAGACTTTGTCACCAACACCAAACTCCAAGTCCCTTCGACGATTGTCAGCATAGCTCTTCTGCCGACTCTGAGCAGCCTTTATGTGTTGTTGGATGGCATGAACCTGTTCTGTCATCTCTTGCACGAGATCAGGCCCAAGAAGCTTCCTCTCACCAGTTTCATCCCAACAAGTAGGAGTTCTACACCGCTTTCCATACAGAGCTTCATAGGGTGCCATCTGAATACTCGCATGGAAGCTGTTGTTATAAGAGAACTCCACTAATGGGAGGTGTTGATCCCATCCACCTTTAAATTCCATTGAGCATAATCTCAACATGTCTTCGAGTGTCTGAATAGTCCTTTCAGATTGGCCATCAGTTTGAGGATGATAGGCCATACTAAAATTCAATTCAGTATTCAGAGCATGCTGAAGACTTCTCCAGAATTTTGATGAGAATCTTGGGTCACGATCAGATACGATGGATAGTGGTACCCCATGAAGCCTTACCACTTCCTTCACGTATATCTTGGCAAGCTGATCCAGAGAGAAATCTTCCCGAATAGAGATAAAATGGGCTGTCTTGGTGAGACGGTCCACAATAACCCATATCGCATTGTTTCCTTTGGATGTTTTCGGGAGACCAGTTACAAAGTCCATGGTGATATTATCCCACTTCCATACTGGTATGGGTAGCGGTTGTAATACCCCCTTAGGAAGTTGTCTTTCTGCCTTTACTTGCTGACACACCAGGCACCTTGTAGTGTAATCGGCAATCTCCCTCTTCATGTTATCCCACCAATAATGATCACGAAGGTCTCTATACATCTTAGTGCTTCCCGGATGTATAAAGAAGGTAGAGCTATGAGCTTCATCCATCAGTTCTTTCTTTATCTCCGGAATGGATGGAACACATAGTCTGGTACGAAATTTCAACACGCCTTCTTGATCAATATTGAAATCAGGGAACTTCCCATCCTTTACAGCCTCGAACTTCTCCTGCAGCAAAGGATCTTCTTTTTGAGCCTTCTTGATCTTCTCTAGTAATGAAGGTTGAGAAATCATTTGGGATAGGGTTGATGATGTCCCTTTCCTTATAATTCCCATGTCCAGTTTTACTAGATCTTTAATCAAGGGATCTCCCAGGATCCTCATTGTTTCCAGAACCACAGGATCTTTCCTACTTAACGCATCCGCGACTTTGTTTGCTCTTCCAGGGTGATAATGAATTGAACAATCATAGTCTTTAATAAGCTCCAACCATCTCCTTTGTCTCATGTTCAATTCTTTCTGAGTGAAAATATACTTTAGACTTTGGTGGTCAGTGTATATATCACATTTCTCCCCATAAAGATAGTGCCTCCATATCTTTAGAGCAAAAACAACTTCCGCCAGCTCTAGATCATGCGTAGGATAATTCTGCTCATGAATCTTCAACTGTCGAGATGCATAAGCAATTACTTTGTCATTTTGCATGAGGACGCACCCAAGCCCTTTCAGAGATGCATCACTAAAAATAACGAATCCTTCTCCGATAGAGGGTAGTGTTAACACAGGTGCAGTAACCAATCTCTTCTTCAGCTCTTGGAAACTTTCCTCGCATTCCTTTGTCCAGATGAACTTAACCCCTTTTCGAGTCAACTTGGTTAGTGGATTAGAAAGCCGTGAAAAGTTTTTCACAAACCTCCTATAATATCCCGCTAAACCAAGGAAACTACGAATCTCAGTTACTGTTGTGGGTTGAGGCCACTCCTCCACAACCATTGTCTTTGCAGGGTCAACCGAGATTCCTTCATTGGTTACGATGTGCCCCAAGAAAGCCACTTGTTGTAACCAAAACTCACACTTGCTGAACTTCCCAAAGAGCCTCTCCTTCCGTAGAGTTTTCAAAATACCCCTCAGATGATCTTCATGCTCCTCCCGACTTTTTGAATATATCAAAATATCATCAATAAAAACTACCACAAAGTTATCAAGGTAGTCCTTAAAGACTCTATTCATCAAATCCATGAAAATAGCAGGAGTATTAGTCAAGCCGAAGGGCATAACAGTAAACTCATAATGCCCATATCTTGATCGGAAGGCAGTCTTTGGAATATCTTCCTTCTTCACCCTCAGTTGATGATAACCAGATCGAAGGTCAATCTTAGAGAAGAATTGAGCCCCACGAAGTTGGTCAAATAAATCATCAATTCTTGGAAGAGGGTATCTGTTCTTCACTGTGATCCCATTCAGTTCTCTATAATCAATGCATAGCCGCATTGATCCATCCTTCTTCTTCACAAAGAGAACTGGTGCTCCCCAAGGAGACACACTCGGTCGGATAAACCCCTTCTCCAACAAGTCTTGGAGTTGTTTCTTTAGCTCCTCTAGCTCCACATTTTCCATTCTATACGGAGTCTTTGATATCGGTTGAGACCCAGGTACGAGTTCAATGGAGAACTCTACCTCTCTTTCTGGGGGAGGTCCAGGTAACTCCTCAGGAAATACATCCATGTATTCTTGAACAATCGGAACATCTTCAATTTGTATGCTCCCTTTCCCTTCTTCCTCATCACCGATTAACTCCATAAAGAAAGCTATAGGAGGTGCTTCTAGATAGGGATCAGTTCGGGATATCTCTCCTCGGAAGATAACTGTAGGTCGTTCATTCAAGACTACTGAGATTTCCTTACTTCTGCATTTGATCTTAGCATTATACTTTGAGAGCCAGTCCATCCCTAGTATAACGTCGAATTCCATCATGGGGATGACTACTAGATTTGCGATAAGATTGTGCTCACCAAAGTAAACACTAGAGTCTCTAAACACTGTTGATGCATGGATAATCCCACTTGGAGTCTTGACTGACAACTCTACCTCAAGCAATTCGGGGATTGATTCTATATTCTTTGCAAACTTGGAAGAAATAAAGGAATGCGTAGAACCAGAATCAAATAAAGCACTTGCTAGTTTTGAGAGGACAACAAGAGTACCTGCTACCACATCGTTCGGAACTTCGACTTCAGTTGTTGTGATAGCGAAAGCACGACCTTGCTCCCTTGGCCTCTGCTGAGGTTGATGGTGATTCCCCTCCACCGCCCTCGGATTTGGACATTGATTAGCAAAGTGCCCAAGTTGTCCACACTTGAAGCATGTGACTTCAGGTAGGGCCAGAACCATATTTCCTCTGTCGTTAGTGTTGGGAAGTTGAGTCTTCACATCACCACGACAATTCCGAGAAATATGGCCTTCTTTTCCACACCTATAGCACTTGCCACTTCCGATCAAGCAGTTCCCCGGATGCTTCTTCTCACATTTATTGCATGTGGCATGTTGCATATGCTTTCCACCTCTTTCCTGATCAAAACTTCTTCCCAGGCTCGGTTCTAGAGTTCTCTTCTTCTCATTAGATTTGTGAGACCACTGTGTCTCTCCAAACTCTAGTTCAACTTTCATAGCACTTCGAACTATTTCTTCATAGCTATCGTAGTCCCTGTTGGCTAGATTCTTCCGCAGATGTGGTCGTAGTCCGCCAAAGAATCTATCAACCTTCCCATTAGGGTCCATGACAAAGCTTGAGGTATAACGGGAAAGCCTTGTGAAGTTCATCTCATAGCTTCCGACAGATTCGTTCTCCTTCTGCTTCAGCTCGAGAAACTCTTTCTCCATTTTCGTTCTCATTGAACGAGGGAAATACTTGTTAAAGAAAATCCCCCAAAATTCTTCCCACTCCATAGCTTCCATCTCTCCTCGTGGCTTCGTGTTTTTGATCAGTGACCACCACTGATCAGCTTCTCCCTCTAGGCGGTAAACAGCAAGGGTGACTTTTTCTTGTTCCGAACAATGAAGTACAGAAAAGATCTTTTCAATGGAGCTTATCCATTGTTCCGCAACCAATGGGTCAGTAGATCCACTGAATGTTGGCGGTCGTTGACGCATGAAGGACTCAACAGAAATTTGTTCCCTTCGTGGTGAGGTCGGCCTCTCAGCTTGATTCAAGTTATTACTCATAACTTGAGTCAGTTGGTTCATCATTCGCATGAATGTTTCCATTCCGGCTTCCATCGGAGGGCCGTCATCACATGGTGCATTGCGGTCACCATCGGCACAGTTTCTCCTATTGCCCGCCATTTTCTAAAAGAATAAAACCTTAGTGAGAAACTTATTTCATTTATGAATCTTTTAACTAAGACTTCGTGCTTAGACAATTATAGTTCTCTATAATTCCTTCATAATGATTCATAAAAAGCATGTGATTAACCAAACATATCCCCCGGGAGTGTCGTAACCAAGAGTGCAGCAAGGCCCGTTATCGTGCACCAGTTCCCGTTCGAGTCTAGCTCAAAGCGGTGTTTTCGGGTTTTACCCTTATGTACATCTGTGCCAGAGCCGCCTCTACCTGCTCGTATCCAGACAGGGATGTATTTGTTTGATAGACCACTTACTTAATACTTACCAAAATACCAGGAAGTTTTCCTATATTTAAACTTTTCTATAGGGTTCTTCCTAAAGTTTTTATATCCTAATTTCCACAAATAACTAAACCATCCTTTGATACCAACTATAGCATCCCGCCATTTTAAAACACAAACTTTCATTACATTACACAAAACCGAGGATCTTTAAGGTTTAGTGTCTTGGAAACCAGGAACATAATACATGAAAACAACATAAAGAATTCTTCTTAAACACTTGCAAGGCGTCTCCTTAAGTTCATTCTAGGTTCATTACTGCATCTCATAACATGGGGACATACATCAAAAGAAAGGGTGAGCAGAAGGCCCAGTAAGGGAAACAAGAGGAACATTTTACATGTGAACTTGAGATACTTCAATAAGGACATGAAAAGAACTTTTAGGCATAAGAAAGAAATCATGAGGCATTTCATAATAAAAATAGCATTTTTCATAACTTGAAGATGTGGCTACATCATTTAACATAGACAATCATGAACATATCACCAAGGTCCATCCCCAAGGTGTCATTTGGAAATTACCAAGGTTATTCACCAAGGTATCGTGAAAATTGTAATCTCTAGTGGTTACATCATTACCCAATGCATTGGAACGCTATCAGGGAGCACCCTTAAATTTTCCTTTATTATCATGTGAGCCACATATATCATCATCAAACATTTCATAAATAACCCACATAGCATAAAATAAATGGGTTTCATTTCATAATCATAACGTTTTAAAAACTGCTTTAAAGACATGATCTTTACGTCACTTTAAACCCACGGAAAGGGAAAGCGGGTCTCATGTATGTAAATACCAGAATTTAAAATGGAACATTTTGATATATATGTGAATACCCTTGTATAAATAAGAGCTTTGAGTATTCACTTTATAATATAAAATAATTTTTGAGAAAAGAGAGAGGCATTTTGAGGGGAAAATTCTGCAGCATAACAGCTAAGTTTCGGGGTTTTAGAAAACATTGAAATGAGAGGGGACATGGGTCACCCACTCATAAATGATACATAAAACAGTAGGGGGACGGAATAAGAAGGATATATTGACATGGTAATGATATTTGGAGGACATACCATTTGAAATGAAAAACATGGAAGGAAGACAAAAAAATTAGATTTCTCTTATGAAAATTCGGCAGCCTAACGACGTCACTTAAACTTCAAAAGAAAATGATTTGACAAGATCAAAAAGGGTCCCTCATCATATGATCATAAGAGATCAGTATGATTGATATAGAGATCATACCCCAACATAATAAAAAATAACTTGAAAGACTTGACATGAAAATTGAACTTGAAAAATGAGAAGGGTGAAAGAATCCCTTAAAAATTCGGCAGCCTAACGGCGTCACTTAAACTTTCATAAAACGAAATGATGAGAGTAAGAGGGGATCTATCATCATATAAACATGAAAGGGCAGTAAGAGGAATATAAAAGAACATCCTCTTACATAAAAACATGGAGCATAATAGGAATGACATAAAAGAGATTTCATGAAAAGAAAGAGAGGGGTCGGATCCCTTACCTTAAAATGTGACTCTTGAAACTCAAAGGATTGGACCTTGAGGGCTTGGGGGCACCTTGGGAGGACTCCTTGGAAGGTAAGAAGACCATAACTTCGTTGGGGGAGAGTTGGGAGTGAAAACTAAGGGAGGAAAGGGTGGGTATTTATAGGGAAAGTGAGGGGACAAAGCATTAATGGTCAAGGGACACCTCACTAGTGGTTTTGGCAAAACCATGGGCTTGCCCATGGTATTTGCCCATGGTATTGGCCACTTGGGACACCTCACACCTTATCTTACTATTAATAATTCGACCATATTGAATATATACTTAATACATCATTTAATGATGTCATTAAACACTCGTAACTTAAAAACTATACTTTCACTATTCACCAAAAATTCAACTTTCTCAGAATAATCCCAAAATTTCACCTTAACCAAATATCAATGCTATGATTTCAAAAATGAACTCCATTTTACAAAAATAATTTTCTAAATATTTTTAATTTTATTTTTAAATAAATACACTATTCATCGAAAATTCATTTTTTCAGAAAAATCCCCAAAAATTACCATAACATAATATCGATGCTCTGAGTTCAAAAATAAAGTCATTTTTATAAAAATAATTTTCTAATTATTTTTAATTAAATTTTTAATTAAAAAACACTATTCATTCGAAAAAACTAATACTTGAATAATAATTTATGAAACTGTTATTTACCCATTTTATTGAATCACATTACTTAATCAAGGTGCCTAGATTATTTTAAAACTTTCTTTAAGTGAGATTACTAATCCATTTGGTCACATTACTAATCCTAAGCGTAAAATCACTATTCATAATTTACTATTCATCAAAAATTAAGTTGATCTTATTAGACTCCAAATTCCTTAATGAACACTTTTGTAGAAGACCATTTTTTGAAAATCATTACACATCATTAGTTATTTAGGGTTTACATAAATATTTCAAAATATCCCTTTTTCAAAATTCATCAATAAAATACATTCTAAAATTATCTAGACATTTGAAATTTCACAAACATCACTAAAGGAAGAAATCTCAATTTATTCATCCGAAAGGATTACACAAGGAAACTAGGGTCTCATCACATAGCCCCTTATAACACTGGCATAAGACCTAAGTGTAAGGTGTGCTATGGTGATAGAATCTGAGGGAGTCTCAGATAACATTGCCCTAGTAGCAATCTCCACTAACTTGAACTTCTCCTGCAAGCGTTTTCGTTCAAGCTTGACACGCTGGAGCTCAGATTGGGCTTGGTCCAAAGCGAAGCCCACAGATGCTACCTCCTTCCCAAGCTCTGATAAGTGGGCTTCGTAAGGGTTGAGTCTACTGGATGAAGCCATCGACTCCTCTTTCTGCATTAACCATTAACATCTTATTAAATAAATAAGAGTAAGTTAATATACTACTCAAAAAGATTGGGTCGTTACATGGGAAGTCTTTGTGAGTTAGAATCCTTGGTGTGAATTATGGAAGAAATTAGGGGGAGTGGGATAGCAAAAAGTTGTCCAGACTGGGGAAGTTAATGGTACACCACCTGGAAATTCTTCAGGGGTCTTCTCGGTGTCTTGTAGGACGAGGGGAGATTAATTTATGGAGTGATAACTGGACAGGGCAGAAGCTGTTTTTTACGTTGTGTCCTAGGCAAGACATGTCTGTTAGGGAGGCTAGCCTCTATCCAATGTTGATGGTAGCTATTCTGAGCTCGGATCAGATGGAACTTTTCAAGGAAGTTGTGTTTTCTGAGGAGGACATATGTTGTTTCAAAAAGTCGAACTCAGGGTATTTTAATGGGCATGAGTATCGGGTCCTGCTACATCCGGAAGTGGAGCGGGATGAATGGGGGACTTGTCTCTGGTGTAAAGAGGTCCCCATGAATATGTGCTATCTCGTGGGGAGGGCTCGCCACCAAGCAATCCCCACAGAGGATAACATCTAGAATAAAGGAATCCAGCTAGCTTCTCGATGCTACTGTTGTTCTAGCCCTCAGGCGGAGACTGTGGTACATCTTTTTATCAGGAGAGAATGGGCTGCCTGTTTATGGCCGAGTGTTGATGAAAGGGGTAGCTATGATAGAGAGTTTTTGTCTATGCATGGGTTTCTTATGAGCTGGTTCAGGGGAGTGGAGCAGCAAGGCATGGGAAATAAGTGCAGGAGCATCATGGTTACTACTGTCTTCTGGACACCGTGGGAGGGCCGAAACAAGGCCAGGACATAAGTGCACCCGACGGTTTATTCTCTCTAGGTGCGTATGAAGCTATTGTTGCAGGAGCTGGGCTCGCTGGTGAAGGGGTTGCAGTGCTGTTCGCTATTCGGTAATACCTCAAACATCCATGATGCTCGACCGAAATCTCTTGGAAGTTGGGTACGAGGGAGCCCTCCATTAAATGGATTTAAACTCAATGTAGATGGCTCCTTGATGGGAGAGCTTATGCGGGGTGGAGGTCTGTTCCGGTACAAAAAGGGTTCAGTTTTAATTTCCTTTAGCAGCTACTATGGCTCAGGAAGTTCAGTGGGTATGGAAGTGAGATCCTTGCACACAGGTTTAATGCTATGCAAAAGGTTTTTAGTGGGGCTATTGGAGGTGGAATCTGACTCTGAGGTGTTGATTAGGGAGCTATAGGGGAAAATTAGGCCACCATGGAGCGTGACGTATCTTATATGCAGCTATGCATTGGAGATCGCTAGAGGATGTTCAATCCGGAATATTCATAAAGAGGGGAACTTCACGGCAGACGCGTTGTCTAGAGGGGGCCGTCCTGGAGAACCCCTTTTAGTCTTTTCTCATTTAGGGTCGCTCCCACAAGAATGCGCCAGTTTTGTTCTTGGGGACGCACTTGGGCTTCACCACTTTCAGCCTCCTTGAGTGCCTGTTTTGGGGAGGATGTTCTTCCATATTTTGTTCAATGAAATAAAAAATTCAATTTTCATCAAATAATTATAATTGTATGTTACAACTATAACACATAATTGGGTGGAAATGTGAAAACATTAAAATGCACTTCATCATTTTACTCCACAAGACATCTATAGGGTCAAAAACGTATTTGGGTTGTATTCTATAACATTAAAAGTATTCATATAACGTATTTATAAAAGAAAATATCTCTCTTGATCCAATATCTAGGTTATAGAATAATTATAGTATGGTTTCATAGATTACCTCTAGAAATCACATCTGATCAAGATATAATGTTATCATTAATGTTCAAGATAATTATTCAAAAAAAAAAGTGGATCTTAAAAGAAAAATATCATCCATAGATATAATATTAGTATAATATGACCATTAATACCATGTAATATTTGTTGATGGAATGTTCTATGGATATTCATTGGTGTTTCAATCAAAAAAATTCATTAGTAATTTTTTTACAAGAATAGAATTCAATAAGGATGATGGATCCGTGTGATGATCTCAATGGATGGAAGTATAGAACATAATTGTTCTCAGATGATTTTTGAGAATGAATGATTTTGGGGATAAAGTTATATAATGAAATGGAAAATAGTTCTATAGTTATTAAATAACCCATTAGTGTACCTTAGAGTCAGAAGAAATCTTATAATGAAAATCATTTGTGTGATATATAATTTGAATTTGGTGATTTTTTTTCCAAATCATATATCCATGTTAGAAGGTTTTAATATTTATAAATAATGGAATTATGATATGTACATATATCATTCATTTCCGAATTATTGATCATATATAGATGAACTCTTATTATTGGATACCTCCATCGAATGTATTTTAAGTAGAAGAAATGTTACATGTACTAATCATGAGGAAGTATATACTTGATCATTTACATATACTTATGTCAGAGGTCAAACGAATAGCGAATGATCAATTTTATAAGGGAAAACATGTGGGGAATCAATATAGATGAGATAAAATGTTTGAGAATAAGAACATCGATTTGGAAAATATTTTTTAGAAAAACTATTAATCTATGGAAGAAGTAGGGGAACCCAGGGATGTGATGATTCATAATATTCCATAGTAGTTTGTATCAATATGAAGGAATATTGAAGGGGAAAACCATATAATGTGGGTAGAATGTGACACCTCCAGATTTCATGATATATTTTTCATTCAATAAGTTTTATTTATTTGATTGCATTCCTTACATGTGACATTGATGTTAAATGAAAAGTGGGAAAAATTTGTTTTTTAACATATATTATTACATAGATGCTCTATTGAGGGGTATTTATAAAACATATTGAATTATTATATTATATAATCAAACCAATGGTTATCAATTAGTTTTAAATGATAATATAATCATTTCAATGTAAAATATAATATTTTTTTTTAAAAAATAATTCATAAGATGTCTGTTTTTTTAATAAATTATACAAATAAATAATAAATAAAAATTTTAATTAAATTATTATATTATATTTTTAATGATATTTCTATTGTATAATGTAATGTAAATTATAAGGAGTGGAGTGAGAAAAAAACAATGCATAAACATTTATATTTTAAGGAATAGTTTTAATTTGTTTTTCATGATTTTATTAAAATTAGTTTATACAACATAAATTAATTGAAATTTAAAATATGGTTCCAATATTTAAAATTCTCATGTACAACTTTTTTAATGAGGCCATATTCATTTTTCTTAATAATTAATTGTGACTATTTTAAACAAATATCGACATAGTTTTTATTAAAATTTGATTATGTGTTGGTCAATTTAAAATATAAGATTTTGAATGTCCCATAAACTCATAAAAATTTTATCTATGAAGATATGATAATATTAAGATATCCAATAAATGATCCATTATCTATTTGGGGATATTTTTACTAAAATATATCAATATTATATTTTAATATTTCATATAGTTAAAATTTTGACAACCATTTTAGTTATAAAAGGGATCCTTTTCTATTGACATTATAATTTTTTAATACATATAGATCCAAAATTACATAAATGAATATATTTACCAATTACCTATAAAAATTATGTGTTTTTTTGTCTTCTTTAAATACCATCCTATGGGTTACTAAGATGATACAAGCATTAGTATTCTCAATGAATTAGTAATTATCTTCCCCGAATGATTTTATGTTTATTTATTATAATACATGAAAAAATTATATATGAAACATTAAATGAATAAATAAGTATATTTAATTTAAATATTTATTTTTTATGTTAATTTTATATCCATTTTCTACCATCTTTATATCCTTTGTGATATCACAACATTGTTTATGATTACATGTGGGCAGCCACCTCCACGAACCAACACGATTCAATACTCATGTCCTCTATACACATATGGAAATATGGGGGAGTTAAATGACTACATATGATATTTATTATATAATAATTATTCTAAAATTGTATAGTATTATTTATATTTTATTATTTCCATTATTTAAAATATATATCAATTAGTTGTGTGTATATACAAACTATAATCAAAATGAAGTGATGAAATTCATTTTTCATCACCATTTTATACAAATATATATAAAAGTTTATATAATAAATAAATATGATTATTTAAAAATTATTACGATTTCAGTCATGATGAAACCATGACCATGTTTTAAAGACTAGAATCATCCTACCAAAGTAAACTTTTTAAAAAGATCATTTTCCCCTGAATGAAAATTTAAACGAAAAAATGATAATACATGGTAATTTGAAATTATAATATATGTTATATAGTGTAAAAATACAAAATAATATCTGGTATAAATTTATAATAAATAATTTTTTTTATAAATGAGCTTAATAAAACATAAAATGTATGTAGGTACACAAGCTAAATATTTATGATACAATCTTATTTGTTGTCTCTATTTTCTACATCATTTTTGAAATGATAAAAATTTTATAAAAGATCTATTTAAAAACCCATATATATTATCAAAGTACTTCTATTTTTATGTTTTTAATTTTTCAATTTCACTATGCTCTCCTTGGTACATAAAATTATAGAGAAAAGTTATAAAAAAATGGACCCCTTTTCTTATTTAGTTGAAAAAAAATTCCATCTAGGTTCATATTCATTAAATGGAATTCAAGAATATAATTTTCTATGGTGAATGAAAATAACAATATATTTTCACCCCAAAGTATCTAAATTTTCAAAATTATAAAATCAATATTCTTATTTTTTTCTAAATGAGATGCATTTCATTTTTTACCAAAAGTGTTAAAGGGTTCAACATTTTATTATTTACCACATAAACAATATTTGTCCATAACAAGACTATTAAATTAATTAATTCCTTTATTATGTAAATCCATTTTTAATAAAATAATTATTTTTTTCAATATTTATGAATTTTTTTAATGAAATATATTGAAAATGATATACCCATTTTTCAATGAACTGATCAAATTCCCTTTTAATGTTATTTTTCATTATTCTAAAAATCCATTGAGGTGTCGTTTAAAAAACAAGGTAAATGATATAATGATAAAATCTATGTACTTTCTATAAATGACTAATTATTTTTTGATTATTATATTTTTATAAAACAAGTTTCGTATCTAGAGGTACTGATGTGATGAATTGATTGTTTTTCAAAGAACATGTGGACAATATATTTGTTATATTAGTTATGTAAAATGGTGTTCTATTAACCAAATCTGTTGAATTTTTTAATTATTGATATTTAATGACATAATATAGAATTTAATGTAATTTATATATAGTATAGTACAGAAATATATCAATTATGATAGTGTTTGTAGTGAACCTTAACCTAGGAAATTAAGTAATAGGGAGTAAACCTAATCCACTATGGGAATTTTTCCACTGTGATATTCTTGGTTTTGAGTATGGGCAGATTAAATGATTTCATATCCTTATAATTATTATAATATAGTCCTATGATATTTTCTAATGATAATGATATTCTCTGGTGGTTCATGATTTATTATTAATAATTCTTTAATCATATAATTTGTGTCTTCTGAAACACTCATTAATTATTCTATGACCCATTATTTATGATCAATGCATTTTTAGGTGTGAAAATAATAATTTTTTATTAAGAAAACATATCCTCATCTATATATTAATCATTCATATGATTATATATTTATATATCTTATTTTTACCAATACTACGATTCTATCTTCACCCTTTCCTATGATTCCAATTCCACTAGGTTATGAAGAAAATTTTTATAAATAAAATGATATAGAATATTACTTTGATATAATATTTTTCATATTTTTATTATATTTTATAAAATATAATGATTTTGTTTCTCTTCTAGAAATATTATAAACCATTATGGTTCCTGTTAATTTATTCTTGGGAAATTAAATAAATAATAATATAAATTGATGCGAAATTTATGTTTGTTTTTCTAGAGATACCTCATTCTATACTTGTATCAAAAATGAAAATAAACTCAATACTCAATATTTCGTTTCTTAAAATATATTTTCTAAAATGTCATAAGATATGAGATTATTAACATAAATTGCTCAAAATTTATAGGAATAATAATATGATCATGATATCATTCAAATAAATCTATATCATGGAATACATATTTCAATTGATCATGATAAAAAAATTATTCCATCAATAACAATATCAATATTTATAAAATTGTTCTCATTTCCCTATCCAAATAGAAAATTGTTGTTACCCCTCCGTGATTAATTTAATAGTTAATGGAAAATGAAAATAATATTAAATAAGATATAGTAGTAAAAAAATATTCATTAAATATTTCCCTTTAATTACTTCTCAACCTTAAATAAACTTTGTATATCCATCCTTTACTCATACATCATTAATCAATCTTTACGATATCTTATCTTCTATTAATTGTTTCATTGAGTTTTTTCGATTCCTGTAAATATTTATATTTCAACTCATTAATTAATATATTAGTTGTGATTTGACCTCATAATTCCCTAATAAAATGTTTTTAAATATGTTTCCTTTTAAATGAATTGGATCTGAAAATAATACTAATTATTAATTATATAAAATTCAATATTATTATATAAAATTATTTATCCCCATGGGTTAAAAACATTCTAAAAAATAAATTATAGAACATTTTTGAAATATCTTAAAAGATGATTTTATATTTCCCTACTCCTCACATGGAAAATAAATTTACTCAAATATATCTTTGTGTAGGGAGTCCTATATTTGGATATCAACCATTACATATAATAATTTTTATCATATTAATTCTAGGATAGAAATTATCATAACTTAAAAAGAAAAATTCATGATCTTTTATTCATTAAAATGGAAATGAATTTTTCAAGGTAGAAAAGAAATAGAACCAACCTAATGGATGTATAAAATGAATGTGGTCAAGATAATCCTACCTATAAATAACAATAACATCAATGGTTGAAGACCAATTTAGATGTAAATAATGAAACAACTATTATAGATTCCTTTTGATGAAAAAAATCCCCATACATGTTTCCTTCTTGTAAAAAATGATGAATTTATATACGTTGATCAAGGGAAACCCTATATATATTCATATATAATATGATATGGAAAATTTAGTAGGTGAATCTCTAAGGAGATAACTATTAACCATGGAATAATTCATTTTCAACCTGACTAAACTGATTTCATAATGTTTATATAGTGAATGATTATTATTCATGGATCTTAGATTATCATAGAAAATGTTTTACCATCATGTTTTATATAGGGGATTTTATATATGAGATAGATTTTCCTTTTATTATGTTCCATGTTTACTTTTACATTTTTATTTCATTTGAAGAATTTTAATTACATTATTCTTTGGTGCTCACATGTATTTTTACAAGTTTCTAAGGTGAGATCCAAAGTAATCATTCATATGGTGATTGAAAAATTTATTCCCTATGGTTTTTTCAGAATTAATCTTATATATATATTCCTTTTCAAATTGAATATTTAAACTTGAATTTTGAACCCTTTATTTTTGACAACCATTATTCAAGAAATTTATCCACATTCAATAATCATCATAAAATAGACGAATATTTTTGAGGCTATCACATGGGATTAATGGAATTTAATACAAATATACATTAAGAACTCCTAATATTAACATCTAGACATCCTCATGTTATCATAAAAAAACCAAATTTATCTGGCATTTAATAAAATAAATTATCAAATGATTGACATGTAGTTCTGGATTAATTTTCCCCATATATTTAAAAAATTTAACACATTAAAAATTTCATTAATTATAAGTAATATTCATAAAATTAAAATACACTAAACATAAATCACGAAAAATTATTAATCTAAATTAATTAAATAATATGAGGTAATAAAATCAATGGAACATTAATAAAATATAATAAATTTATTCCCGTAGTCAAACCATCAATCCATTTAATATGTTATTAATATTTTGTTGAGATGAATATAAGAATTTATAATGATATTAATTTGAGAATATGTTTAATAAATAATTAAAAATAATAATAAAATTTAATATTCCCTAAAATAGAGTTCTAAGAAACTATCATATTTGATAATGATAATATAAAGTATTGTTATCTAACTTAATCACCCCTATTTTCTAATGTGATTATTTTTCATATAGACATAGTGTGTATTAATTGAAAAAACCATAAATTCTGTTAAATAATACAACCCACATTCATGATATGTATATTTATTTCCAATAAGGAAAATAAAGATAAAAATGAATGAAGAAAATATTTACATCTGTTTTTACATGAGTATTGATAACAAGTCAAATTGTTTTCTTGTTAGACTATTATAGTGTTATGATGTATTATTTTTCAATAATATACTAGTTATTTAATAATAATATCAATATAAGTGAATATTAAAAATCATGGAAGTATGATTGAGTATATATGAATCCCATCGTTATATGTGTTGAGTTGTGATCAATGAAATAGTATTATAGAAACAACATAATGATTGGAAGGGAGTTTCAACCATTATCCATGTGATAATAGAAAATTATTCATTAGAGACTATCCAAAATCAATTCATATATATAAATGGATGATGTTATGGGTTTCTATAAGGATTATTTGATACATTCATTGGAAACTAGTGGGATTAATATTATTGAATCATTTGATTATATTTATGATGTTCTTCATTAAAAATTCCATTATATGTTATTTGGAATGATTCATGATGGTTTTTTAAATTACTAATACTATTAACAATATCTTGGGAAAATTTAGTGTATTATAATGTCTATACTAAAATTGAGATTCTAGGAAATGATGTATGGATGTACTAAATTGATTATGAATATGTCTATAATTATAGAGTAACATATCTATTCTTCTTGAAAAAAAGAAAAAAAATCTCACATTGTTATAAATAATGTTTATGAAATTCATAATTTTTTTGATAATGTATAATATCATCCAAGATAATATAATATAATATTTTTAAATTGAATATTTAAATTTGGATATGTAAATTTTGTTAGAAATTTAATGAATTCAATATAATACTAAAGATATCCCTGTAGAATGGTAAACATCCTTTATTGGTGATGGTTCTTTAGATGAAAGAAATATTTAATTTTTACTTTTTTAACACTAAAAAATTACTATCACCTTATGAGTTTTCCACATTGAAAGACTAACTTCATCAAGTCCTTGAATTATTTGTCTCATCAAATGGTTAGAATTCTCACTTGTATAATGAAATACCTGAAATGGTATGAAGATATCAAATAATATATGCCTTAGAGTCAATATTTTAGTTACATAACTAGATATTAAGGTTATTTTCTCTATCAATTTCTTGATTATTATAGATATATGAATATTATTATCATGAATTTTCTCACATAAAAATCCCCATAATAGAGGTTATATAGACATACTGGCATATATGAATTGAATATGATATTTGATTCATTAAATAATAAAATATTTTGATGGTTTTATTAGTCTATATACTTTATTCATCTATTATTAATATAAATATCATATAGTTTTATTTATTCATAAATAATCTGATTGGATATACATTGGAAAATTATGGAAACAATAGCTGCATCAAAAGAAATATGAAATTAATTTAATGGGTCAATATTTATTTCCTTCATTGTTATTGGATTTAAATATCTCTAGCACATTGAATGAAATGAAATAATATAATTGACTAAATTTAAAAGGTTGGTTGTTGATGTGGACATTTCGGGTAGTAAAAGGATGATATATCAAACTTATCAGTTGATGACACAAGTATGAAAACTATTTAATGAGATATTGATATAGTGGGGTAATATTATACAAAAATCATTTATATTAGTTTATTTTTGTTTTCATATTCTCATATTTTTTCAGGGGTGTATTGAAGTGTTTTTATATTCCACTTTTAGACTTTATTCATGTTATCCGAATTCATCTGTGAATGTGTCGAAGAGGGTTAGAAACTATTCGTATTAAAAATATCAGTTACAATTTCATTTAATATAATAGTCATGATAAATTTTTTTCCTAACATACTGTTTACTAATTATTCTTGTTTTTTATATTTCATAAATTAAATCACCAGTTATTAGAGTCACAAATAAATATGACTTGAATATTAAATATATATGTATTCACCATTTAGTGAATATAATATTTATTCTTCTTAATAAATATGTAATTAAAATTTATTATTCATGGTTTGATAAATGCTAACGATGATTAATGGGGTTAATTATGGTCCCGGTAGCAATGATAAAACTTATATAATATCATCATAAAATATGAATTTATCCCTTAAATAAATGATATATAAATACATGTTAGTTAGATCATAACATGGAATTTAATAATAATATTTTTACAATTATTTCACATTATTTTTATTAATGATATTATATTTTTGAGGGATATTTAAATACTACTAAATTTTAATCCTATATATATAATATAAATTATATCATTTTAGATAACAGTGAAAATTATTCCACAATAGATTAACCTAGATAATTTTGTCAACTCACAAGATATAACGTCTCTAGAGAAGTCACCTAAATGGGAGACAATCCTCCTACTCCCTCTCAATACAGAGAGAACAAGATAAAAATTCATTAATCTAATGATAATTTTTATTGAGTTCACTAAAAAATGAATTCAATTTTGATCCTCTATTCTATTTCCATGAATACCAACAATGAAATTTTTATATTTAGAGTACATGCTTGACACCGATAAAAGAATTATAATGTGTCACCATTACCTCAATTAGTATATGATGAGAGTGCAAATACAACTGATTAATATCAAATGATTATTTATTAAGAAGAGATAATTCTTGATGTAAATTTATTGTAATATATATATAAATTTATTCTCTTTGTGGTGTGTTTTGGGTTTTTATTACATGCTCAATATATTTTTCCTGAGATTCAAATGAAAAAAATTATTTTTAATGGTCTTGGAAACTTCTGTTATGTGTTTGATCATTTATCTTGTTTCTGAGAGGGTGGATATTAATTTTCAATAGTTTATTATTGTGCTTATATATGTTTGTGTTTTTTGTATTTTTTTTTAATTTTTTTAATTAATATGAAATTTTAGATAACATATTTTTTCATATGACCAAGAACTGGCCATTAATAGATGAATAACACACAATGATCCCATATGTGGGTGTCTATGATTTTGGATGATCTACACAGTTTCCTGGTGAGTTAAGAAATAGTAAATTTTATGTCTCCATGGTTTACCATAGAAGTGAATTCTATTATAATCAAATCACATCTTATGAATGTTTTATAAAAAGATTTTAACTTGTCATTGTGTGTGGACTGTCATTCTGCAAATGGACTGTCTGGGTTACATGGCGTGTAGTAGATCTAAATGTTGTGTAACACCACACTTTTTTCCTTATTTTAAATGTGGAAGTGATGTGTCCAAGGAACACATGTTTTAATTAAATCAGATTTATTATATTAATTTAAAAATCATAAACAAATAACATATGTGATTACAAGTTTTTAATCTTTTATATATTCGATGTGACATGTAAAATTAGATGAAGAATACACATATAATTTATAGGAGTGTACTATAGGCTGAGATAATGAGATTACAAGGTGTTTACCTTGTTCTTCACACCATGTAACTCATGTAATATCATGGAAGGTATATGATGACATTGATACATAACATGTGTCAGCATGCGATGTATTATTTAATGTAATTTTCTATCACCTCACACGTATCATACAAATAAACACTCAATATTTTTGAAATTTTTTAACATAAAAATTAAATTTTGTCTCCTTTCAGCATTTCTGGTCAAATTAAATTCATTAATAATTATTCTATATGTTTTTTAAAAACACACAACATTAATTGTTGTTGTATAATTCACGTTCTTCAATGGAATCATAAGTGGTACACAACACCAATATTAATGGAATTTTATCTTATTTATCAATTTGGGAACACAAAATTACATATACCAAGAATCAATTCTCAATTGATTAACATTACACACCATGATGGAATAAATTCCATGTTAGTACACCATAGAGGAAATGAACCACACTTATTGTTAGTCACATTCCATGTCAGGTGATGGTACACACCATTAAACTATTAAGTTTTAAAAATGAGTTTAAGTAAATGTATAAGGAATCATTTTATATTTATTATATTAATTTCCATATATGTTAAATTATGTATATTATTTAAATTTGGAAATTTGGTTACACATTGTGTTCCATGCTAGTTCACAGAAATTATTAAACAAATAAAAAGCTAAATTTGTTTATTTAATTTATTTAAAATTATAGAGGATGTAAATATCATAAATTATATTGTTGGATAATTAATATAAAATAATTAAATTTATGATAATTTTAATTTTAAATTGAGATATTCTTATTAATAAATTAAACATTGAAATGAATATTATCAAGTGTAAATGTGTAGTAATTTCATGTGGTGGTTGATCATGCATTTGAGTCACCTATCTATGTTTTTGGTTTCTACTTAATTTAATTATTTATTATAGGTTCATCCATGATAAATTAATTATTATGTAAAATATTATGATATCTGTATCACCCCTTCCTATTAATAATAAATGGGATTATGTATCCATTTTTTATTTTATCTAATACTAAACCTGTCATTCCCAAAACATGTGGTCGAAAATCAATTGTATATAAATGATCTCCATCTGAGTGTAGATGGTTCAATACCAATTTGAGTTGAATCTAACCATGGATACACAATAGTAAATGGTGGAATTCTAAAACTTGATCCAAGTATCAGTTCAACAAGTTCTCCTCCTAGGTTCAATGGTTGGTTTAACTTATATTTAATAAATTGAACTATAGAGAAATTATTATGACTATATTTTATGATTATATTATTTTTTCAAGTGCATGGTTGTTTATTTAATTATGTTATGTAATGATTACTTGATATTTACGAATTATCACATAATGTATATGAATTAACAGGAATGAAATAAAATAAATAGATTATTTAAAAATTATTTTAGCATATATTTTTAATTAATTACATAAAATTGACATAATATTGAATGAAATGTGAAAGATAAAATATATAATATTTACCAATAATATAATCAATTTCCATCAAAGAAATATTCTGATATACATCACCAACCAATAATTTAATTGTAATGAAAAAATATATTAATATTTTATTTGGGGACTTTATCAGACAATTTAATTAATTATTTTCTCCGAAGGAATGCTTTTTTAATAAACTAGATTTCCCTGGGCCATACCTTTTTGTAAATCCAGTTCTTTTGGTGTTCATAGGGGTCACAATGGTTTGTTTCGGGAGTTTGTCAAAAATTCAATTACTCTAAATGGTTTCACCAAAATGGAGGAACAATGATGATTTTACATAGGGGTTGTGGCACACCACATGGTGGCACACTGAAATGGTGGAACTATAACAAAGGCACAATAAAACAGTGGCACCATGACAGTGTCACACCAAAATGGTGGCACCGTAATGGTAAAACACTAAAATAGTGGCACTCATAAATAGAGGCACAATGACAGTGGAATACCGAAATGGTATCACACTAAATGGTGTAACCCCAAAAGGTGGCTCAACCTTTTCCAAATTTATTGTTTTTCCCAGTTTAGTCCATTTTTTCCAGTTTCACCCCTCTTACATTTTGCTTAATGTAAACATATTTTAATGTTTTGTTTTGTCATTTTTATGGAGTTTCAATGGATATAAAGTATATCTTTAATATAATAATGCTCTAGGGACATTGATATATTCAAAAAGCATGATCTTGAACATGATCCCACGCTAATGACTTTTGAAACCATTTACATGTCATTGATATATGATATGATTTTTTCTAAGAAAAGGCCATCTCACCTCTTTTCCTGTGGTGTGACTTGATCTCTCCCTCGCCTTGGAGTCGCGTGTTGTGTCGTTGTAATCGATCGAGTTCCTTTAGAGTCCTTCCATCTACTCGTGTGACCCCCTTGTTTTGGTTCAAAGAGGAATTTTGGTCACTTACGGTTTTAGGTAGGGATTCATTAACTACTCTTTATTTCTATATCATACGGGGTGTGTTTAGTAATGTTTTTTTGTGAAGAATGACTGAATCCTTTTTCCATAACAATTTCTAAATTAGGGTAAGGGAAAAAGATATTGAAATGATAACTAGGGTCAATGAAATAACAGTAGAGAAGTGATGCTGTTATGTATGATGTCTTAATTATTATCCATGAACATTTTTTTGAATTGTTTGCTCTGTAAGGCCATCTAAAAATCTTGGCCATTTGTGGTCTTTACTTGCGCATTGGTGGTGTTATGTAATTTTTTATGATGTATTGATAAATGGATTTTACATGAAATATTCTTAATCACATATACATGAAAAAATAAATAGACCCCCTGGATGAAACATGTTTTTCGATCACCCCTACCATTTAATGTGAAACTAAATAAACCCTTTTCATAAATCTGAATATTATAGGATTAATGGTGGGGATTTGTGTTGTGTTTTTTTGTACTTAGTGGGGGGTTTTTGAAGATATTGTTTGTAACCTTGTTATGGTATAGAGGGTGGACAGAGGGGTTGGCCCTATGAATGAGGAAGGGTATGTTTGTGCAGTAGGCCTACTATTTGGTGTTGTTTTTCTGGGGGGTTTGTGTATGGGTTGGTACATGAATTTTTACTGAATCAGTGGTTGAGAGATTGATTTATTGAGGAATGGATGAACATGTTGGAAGTGGGACAACTTTTTTTTGTGCTCTGGTTGTCGAATGACATTGTGCAGTGGGACTGCACCTGGCCTTGCATGTTGTCTTTGGTTGGTTAAGGTTTTTATTTTCCCCAATAGTTATAGAATAAATTATAGATAACCCCTTACTGATGAATGAAAATTTGTTAAATGAAAAAGGGGTTGGGATTATGCTTTGGAAGTGGATATTTGTGTTGTTTTTCATATAGGGGTTGAAAAAAAGTGGATCATGTGGGTAGGTTGTTGGTTTTGGGACTTGTAGGTTTTTGTTAGTCTTTGATTACATATATGTATAAATTGTAGTTCCTTGTAATTTTCAATACACACCCCATCATTTTTGAGCACCAAATTCAAAACACCGCCATTTCATGGGAGAAAGTGTCTTTTCCAAAATCCCAGTGGGAGGTTGGATGGTTTTTTCTAACATTCTTCCTCACACAAACTTATGGGATCTTAGTGCTTGAGTGTATCTAGAAATGATGTAATAGCTTGATGTTTACTATTTTCCAAGATCATTTGGGCAGGTTGTGTTGGGAAAGAGGGCCCAACTGCATATTGGACAAGTTTTCTTACCATTTTTTTTCTTGATAGAGGAGTGGTTTTTGTGACCCAAGTGTCTTTGGGAGGGATGTGTGTGGTTGTGTCCAACGTGTGTGTGGAAATTTTTGGTAGTGGGACTGCATTTGGGATAGGTCGGTTGCATCAAGACATTTGTCAATACAAATTATTTTTCAATCCACGAGGAAAGGGGTATGGGGTACCCAAATAAACTATGTTCTTATATTATTATCATACATGACTAGTGCTATTTGGTGACCATTTGTTTGTGTGGATGGCTTGGGTAGTATTTTTCCTAGGTAGGTACGGTTGGTTTCTGTTGTTTTCACAGTGGAATTTTTATGATTCTCCCACTTATGAATGAGTGACTTTGGATTCCTCATTGAGTATACTTGTATTCTCACCCAATGTTATAAAACGTTTATTAGGGTTCCAAGTGAACTTAGAGGACTGTTTTGGACATTACTTGCTCGAGCGTCAGGATAGTTGTTGTACTCTTACATAATCTCTTTCTTTTGGAAATTTATTTAGTGCTTTGGTTGTACTTTTGTGGTAGTTTACATTTACATTAAACATGGGATGGTTTTTTTCCTTTATATAAATTTATTTGGTTTTGTTCATGATTTTACTATCTTATCTCCCAATCATGTTTTCATTAATATGGGTAATTCCATCTACTTTTGTGTGAGAATTTATACAATTTGTGCTAGTACCCAATCAGGTCCTATTGAATGTGGGACTCAATGATCATTTTATCTCCATCATATTGAAGAATGGAGATCATTGTAATTGGATTTCCCTTCCATCATCATGAAGAAGGCGGGTTATGACATAATGGTATCAGAGGTGATGGTTTAGAGATATGATGGAGTCCAGATTTCGGCACAGTGAGGATTGAATGAGATGGTATGGAAATGTTATTATGAAATATTGGTTTGTGAAATATGATAGGGAATACTGGATTGGATATGATATTTTAGCCCCACCCCCTGATTTGATGAAAGGACTCTAGTCCTACTGAATGACCATGTGAAGCTACACTGATTTCTAGGTAGAGACCCTTGGAAAGGTAGACGAATCATAATGACTTGTGTTCATTATGTGTCTTGGGAATTATGGGAATTTAATTTAAATAGAGAGTTAAAATAAATCTTAAATGAATATTTCACAATACTTAGGCTTTGGATTTCTATGTTTTCCTTTTCAGTTGTGGTACTCAGAAAATTCCCACATGTGGTTCAATCAATTGAGGCCCAGTCGGATGACTTGGTTGACAAGTAGAAGGCCAATTGAGAGGAGAAAGATTACTTGTTGAAAAATAACCTTTTTAAATTATTTTGGCAGACCCTGGGGAAGTACAAAGTAATATTTTCTGACAGAGAAAAGGAGGGATGGATTAAAGAGATGAAAATCACCATTACCTCTATCTATGATCCGTGGGAGTACTAGGTTCCTCTGGAAGTGATCCCAATGCGAGTATCATCACATCAGTGGTGGACTCTTTACCTCTTAGAGGGTATGGATATCGATGAATCATGGGATGACTTTGAGAAGGTGTTTCTTGCATATTTTATTTTCTAAATGATGAAGGATGAAAAAGGTAGAAGATATTATCCCTTCAATAGAAGATTATGTTAGTGAGGGAACTGAGTATAAAGTTATAGGATCTCCAATGCCTTACTCCAGATCTCCTTTCAGATGACGAGTCATACGCATGACACTTGGAGGAGTCACTCTGAACTTATCTTCATTATATTGTCACTCCCTTTACCCTGCAGACCTAAATTGAAGTTCAAAAGAAGGATGTAGTAGTAGAGAGGATGCACTCTTAGTGAGGTGTACCGTGAGAGGTGATCCATCTGAGTTCGTCGAATGGGAATGCAGTGAGCATCAATTCTCTCATGTCTAGGCCTTCAATGTTTCGGCCAACGGGAAGTAGGCCTTAGGAGTTCCTATTCTGATCTCATGCTACACTCCATTTACCCAAGGGAAAAGGACCAAGGTTCATTGTATGTGGAGTCTATGTAGATCTTCAAATCTAGATCCCAGTTCGATCTAAGTACGGTTTGGATGGGAAGGTTCAATAACCACCTCAACAACTGTAGTTTTCGATTATACCTTTTCAGTAGAAGGGGTAGCGGGCTCCTACTCCACCAAGGGTATATTATGTTGCAGGAGGCCGACCTCATCCTGATACTCGGGGACCTCAACAGAGGAATGTTTGGGGGTGGCGGTCGAGAATAGAGGGCTAGATGAGATGGGTGTGGGTAGTTTCACGCTGTCAAGGAAACATTTTTAGCGGGTTAGGAGGTTGTTTGAGATATGATTTGTCTGTTTATTACTTTTTCTTGTTCTTGGTTTAATTCATGAGCTTCAAACCCCTTTTTTGCACCCAATATTTCTTGTTCCATGGGACTAGATTTAGATATAATTTTTGTGTCCTTGGGGTTGATCATGTGAGTTAGGGGTTAGAATAGTCTATTTAAAGTTTCTCGGGGATGTAGATTGATGTTAGGGCCACATCAGTCCAATGGGGATCTTCATATATTATAGATGAACCCATATGATTTCATACATGGTGTTAATTTTTTTATTCTCTTTACATTCCATTATCGAGTTCTTTATAAGGGGAGTCATGTTTTTAGTTATGGATGGAAATCATGTAGATTTAGATGGAGAGAAAAATCATTAGGAGGGTAGATGGTGTGAGGAGCCTCTTCTTTCTATTTTATCCAGGATTTTAGAGGGTTTGACAGGTACTATGATGGTGGAGATTTTTGGAGTTATCTTGGTGTTCTTGGATGTTTTCCCTGAAGAAGTTGTGACTATACCTCCTCGTCGTGATGTTGAGTTCGAAATAGACTTGAAAATGAGTGAACATCTGATTTTGATGGATCATTATTAGATGGTGCCTTTTGACTTGTGGGAGTTATGGATTCGGGTTGAAGACCTGACGAAAATGGGTTTTATCCGATTGAGTGTGTCTCCATGGGGTTCTCTAGTCTAGTTTGTGAAGAAAGCAGATAATGACCAAAGGCAGTGTATAGACTACCATAGACTGAATCAGGTAATAATGAAGAACCGTTTCCCTCTCCCAAGAATTGATAAACATTTTGAACATTTAAGAAAGCATGTTGGTTCTCCATGATTGATATGTGGTCTGGCCATAACCTCTTGACGGTGAAGTATGGTGACATCCCGAAGACTCATTTTAGGTACATGTATGGGTACATTGAGTTTGTGGTCATGCCATAAGGTGTTACGAATTCACCAGTCATGTTCATGGGGATCATGAACACTAAATTATTCATGATTTTGGACCATATCACCATCATGTTCATCGAAGATATTGTGATTTACTCATTGTTAGAGGAGGAGTACATGGAGCATGTTAGGACGGTCTTGGGGGTACTCTTACACCTCTAGCTCTATGGTAATTTGTCCAAGTGCATGATATGGACATGAGAGGTGGTCTTCCTTGGACATTTGGTGTCATAGAACGGGATATGAGTGGTCCCATCAAAGGTCTAGGGGGTTGTTTCTTGGGAATCACTAGAGAATGTGGCAGAGGTTTACAACATCTTGGATCTTGTGGACTATTATAGTGGGTTTTTACATAACTTCATTTGAGTTTTAGCTCCATTGATATCTTTGACTAGAAAAGACCAGGCCTTCGTGTGGAGTGAGCACTATCACATAGCTTTTAGATACATTATGGGGAAGTTGGCAAGTGTTCTAGTAGTTAGAAATCTAGTGGAAGGGGTGATGTTCATGGTGTTATGTGAAGATTCTGGTTTATTATTGGGATGCGTGATGATGTAGCAGTGGGGAGTGATATCTTATGGGTCAATCTAGTTACATCCAAAAGAACTTAACTATTACACCCATTATTTGGATCTTTTAGTGGTCATATTCACACTCATGTTGTGGAGAATTTACCTCAGCGGGGAGATCCTTGTGGTATTCAAAGATCACAATAGCCTGAGGTATATATTCTCATAATGAGACCTCAACTTGCATAAGTTATGGTGGATAGAGTTTCTCCAGGACTACGACTTTAATATATCATAAAACATAGGAAAATGGGACGTGATGGATGATACCTTATGTTGGATGTCATAGAAGGAGATAGTTGAGAAATCCACAGATTATTGGAAGGAAATTGAGGAGTTGGACACCTCATTTCATGATACAATATTGGATAGAGGAAGAGGATGTCTATTTTCGATAACAATTTACTCTTCCATGGTGAGTAAGGTGGATGAGTCTTAGTGGGTAGGCTCAGTGACGGATGTGTGGTATGATCGCACTGTCCAGGTTGATGCTCTAGAGGGATGGTCAAGGATAGTTAAAATCAGTTTTTTTCATGGTAATCTATTTGTCCCAGTGTCATTACATGAGGTATTTCCCCATAATTCTATATCTCACCCCTGGAGGGGCTTCCATGAGTTTTTAAAATGTACCGAGGCTTGAGGGAACATATTTGGTGGCCCGAGGTGAAGCGGTCAGTGGTGGAGTTTGTGGAAAGGGGCCTAGTTTGTCAGTAGGTGAAGGCTGATCACCATGATCCCAACTGTATGTTTCAACCATCAAACATTCCTAAGTGGAAGTGGGATGTCATCTAGATGGATGTTTTCACACGATTTCCTATGATTCTGGGAGCATGCGATGCTCTTTGGGTAGTAGAGTATTTGTTGATGAAATCAGCTCATTTCTTAGTGACCAAGGAGTCGAGAACAATGGACTCCATAGCACAAAGTTAAGTGTATTAGGTGGTGTAGCTACATGTAGTTTCATGTCCCATTTTCTCACATCATAATACATCTTATATATCACGAGTTTGGATAGGATTTCAGCATGCCTTTGGAACTCAGTTATTCCTCATCACTACTTTCCACCCTCAGATGGATGGACAAACATAGTCAACCATCTAGATGTTAGAGGAAATGTTATGGGCATGTGTTCTAGAGTTTATTGGGTCTTGGTTGTGAAATTTTCCCTAAGTAGATTTTATATCAATAATAGAGACCACTCTTCCATTGGTATGGCTACATTTGATGCTCTATACTGGAGGCCGTGTCATTCACCCTTATGATAGATAAAGGTTGGGTAGGAAACTATTCTTAATCTAGATGTGGTGTAATGTATGATAGATAAGGTACAAATTTTCCATGAGAGGAGGATGGCATCACATGACCGATATATATTATATGATGATCATAAGAGGAGGCCTTTGGAGTTCGAGTTTGGGGACCACATATTCTTGAAGGGTTCTCCTCGACATGGTTAGAGGAGGTTTGGAAGAGGGACCATATTTTCTCCTAGGTTTATCGAACCATTTGAGGTATTGGGGAATGTTTTCAAGGTGGAATATCAGCTTGTGTTTCCACCACGGTTAAAGATGATCCATGAGGTCTTCCATGTCTCTCAACTCCATTGGTATCTACAGGTTGACTCCCACATCATTGACTTGGGAGAGTAGGATATAGAGTATGATGTGACGTTTGTGGAGATACCATTAAGAATCGATGATCATGAGGAAACGTCTCATTGTGGATAGATGATTCCATTGGTTCATGTGTTATTACAGCTGGATGGCCTATATGGGAGTACTTGAGAGTGAGAGTGATAGATGTGTGCTCAGTACCCAGATCTCTTATGAGTTTTTATTTTGTGTTTTTCATTGTGCCTTTCTTATGATGTAATAATTGACCTAGTTTTATATGAGATGAGTTTATCCATGTTAACTAAATGTATGTGAAAAGTCCTGACTATGTGGAAGGGAGGACCTGATCCCTAATCATGATGCATTAATTTAAATGTGATTGAAACTATGTGTTCAAGTATGTGACACCCAAATCGGACAGTATCATGTCATGGGGGAAGGAGCTCCCTAACACTTGTGTCTAAAGAGTGTGACTTTTGGTGTTTTTGTGGTTGCTGGGGGTAGTATTTGTTAGTGAGGTGTTCTTGGATGTCGAATTTTTCTCTCTAGTTTTCGAACAATACATGGTGGTCTTTCTCCATGATGTATCTTCTGGGATGGTTGTTCTAACCCCTCTTTTTATATGTATGGTTTCTAATTCTCAAATAAAATAATATTTTGCGAGTTATATGATGTAATGACCCAGATATCCACATGATATTCCTTTGTAAAAATCCAGTTCTTATGGTGTTCTTGGGGGGTCACAGTTGTTTTTTCAAGAGTTTTACAAAAATCTAGTTTCACCAAATGATTTCACCAAAATGGTGGCATTGTAACAGTGGCACAGTGATGGTGGAACCATGATGGTGGTACTGTGATGGTGTCACACTGAAATAGTGGCACTGAAATTGTGGCACACCAAATGGTGGCACAACGAAAAGGTGGCACCATGAATGGTGGCCCATCGAAATGGTGTAACCGTGATGGAGGCACACCAAAACATTCGAACACCAAAATGGTTTCACCATGATAGTGGCACCCCAAATTATAAATCACCCTTTTCCACATTTTCTAGGTTTTCCTAGTTCCTCACAGTCTTTCTAGTTTTTCCTCACTTATTTTTAATTTTGCATAAAATGAGTTTAAATATTTGTATGAGAATTTCAAAGTATATTAAGTATATCATTATTATCCTAATGATTTAAGGACATTGAGATATTCAAACCATGTGATCCTGACTTTGTTCCCATATTATATAATTTTGAAACTGATTCCATTCTGTTGATATAGGATAAGTCATTTTCTAAAGAGGAGGTAATTTTCTTCTAAATTGTCTTGTTTTCCATTGATCTATCCCTCCCCATGGTGAAATGTGTTGTGTTGTATCCATCGACCGAGTTATATTGAAGTCCTTCCTGCTGCTCATGCAGCCCAATATTATAGCGCAAATAGGAGTTTGGTACCTATTGTTTCATGTAGGTATTATTCTGACTCTCCTTATTAGTTTATCATGAAAGGTTGGTGTAGTAATGTTTCCCTATAAAGAACGGTTGAATAATTTTTCCATATCATTTAATAAATTAAGTGATGTGAATATGATGATAAAAAGATAACAGGGGTTAATGAAATAATGTTAGGTAAATGATGATGTTACGAATGATGTTTTAATTGTTATCCATGAACCTTGTATTGAATATTATGGGTTGTACGGTCTTCTTAAAATCATGGTCATTGGTGGTATTTTCTTTCACACTGATGGTTTTCATTATTTTGTTGTGATTATTTGATAAATGGCTATAACATGAAGTCTACTTAATCACATATACCAGGTGAAATAAATAGATACCCTAGGATAAAACTTTTTTTGATCACCCCTATCATTTAAAGTGGAAATAAAGAACCACTCTTGCTATATTAGAATATGCTTGACGTAATTGCGTAGGTGTGTTCTATGTTTGGATGGGTTTTGTTCTTCATGGGGGTTTTGTGAATATTTTGTTGGTAAAAATGTTACCGGTACAGGGGGTGGATAAAGGGGTTGGAACTGTGAATGGGGAATGATATTTTTGTGATGTAGGGCTGCTGTTTGGGGGTGTTTTGATGTGGGATTTTGTATGGGTTCGCATATGAGGTTTGACAGAATATCATATTTTGTCATTGATTGATTGTGGAATGGATGAACTTATAGGTAGTGGGACTACCCTTGTTTGGGTTGTGGCCATTGAAGGACATTGTTCAGGGAGACTACACCTTTGATATCATGTTTTTTTGGGAGGTTATGGCTGGTAGTTTCCCCGTTATCACTAGAATAAATAAATGTAAACCCCTTAATAAATAACTAAAAGAGGATAAATGAAATAGGGGTTGGGATTATGCTTTACTATTGGTTGTTTGTGTGGTTGTGCATATTGGGGTAATAAAAATAGTGGTTCTGGTAGGATGGTTGTTTTTTTGGGACCTGTAGGTTGGGATGAGTGTTTTTTAATTATATGTATTGATTATTGTTCATTTTGATTTTCAAAATATACACCACCCTTTTTAAGCACTACTTGTCGAACACACCCATTTTTTGGGAGAGGGTGTCTTTTTTAAAAACTCACTGGGAGGTTGGATGACTGGTTACTGAGTTTCTTCCAAGAACCCCCTTCTATGTTATTACCACTCAAGGGTATCTGGGAAGTCTGTTATGGCTTGAGGTTTACTATTTCCCAACATTGTTCAGGCAGGTTGTGTTGTGAATGTGGGGACCACGTGTATGCAGACCAGGATTATTTCTCATGTGTCATCGGGATGAGGCCTAAGTGATTTCGTGTGAGAGGTGTGGTAGTTGGGACCAATGCCTCAAGGGGAAGGATGTGTGTGGTTGTGTCCTAGGTGTGTACATGCAGTTGTGGCAGTGGGACTACATTTGGGGAACGGTGGTAGCATTAAGACATTAGCTGATAGGAATGAAAAGTTAACCATTGGTAAAGTTGGTGCGTATTACCCAAATCATCAATGTGCATATATTATTAAATTATACGACTTGTTCTATTTGGTGAGCATGACTTGGTGAGTTTAGGTTGGTTATTATTTATCCATGATATGTATGGTTGGTTTTTATTGTTTTCATAGAAGAATTAGTATGCTTCTCCCACTTATGCATGAGTAACTTTGGTTTCCCTACTGAGTGAACTTGTAAGCTCACCCTACATTATAAAACTCGTTTTAGGTTTCCAGGAGGACATTGAAGACTGAGCTATAATTTATTAGATCAGGCATCAGGATAGTTGTTGTACTGCTTCTTAGTCCCTTTCTTTTGGTACTTTATTTTGTTATTTGGATCTACTTTTTTTTGAAGTTCACATTTAAATCATGCATTGGTTGGATTTTGGTATCCTTTATAGAAATTTATTTTGTGTTTTCAGTATTTTTTCTATGTTATCTCCCGATCATGTTTTCATTAAAAAGGGTAACTCCTTCAATTTTTGTGTGATATTAAATACCCTTGGAGCTAGACACCACTCTAGGGAAAATTGAAGGAGGGAATCATGGGTCATTATCTCTCATATATCTTGAATAAAAAAAGGTTTGTCACTTTTTTGTCGCTTCCCTTATCTTGAAGAAGGCGAGCCATGAAATTTTTGTTCTTGAAAATCTTAGTTATAATCAATAGTATATTATCATGACTGAAATTGTAAATTTTTTAGGTTGGTGTTGAGAAAATAATACTTCTATTTTTGGATTATGGGTTGATCTCAATATATAGAATGGATAATGAGTTAATTATGTTGGAAACACTAAATAATAACATTCATTTATTTTTATATGCCCCTATCTGGGTTAAGTAATGGGGGTACAGATCATTAGAATTATAATATCAACAATAAAATATATTCTAAAGTAGATGGTCAAGATAATGGTATTTGATAAAATATATTGCGACTAATAAAATTAAAATTTATTACATCAAGCATGGTTGTCAACATAACATACTAAAAGCATTATTTATGTGTTCTGGAAAATGGAAAATCACTTGAACATGAAATTAAACATATAATATATATTAAAGAAATAAAATCTCCAGAATGATGCTAATATACAAGTGTGGTACATTTTCCTATGCATCGTGATATGAAAAGACTATATATTTTATGTGATAGATATTAAAGATCCTAAAGATCCTTCAATGGAGTTCGATGAGGAGAATAAATTTTTATTATTGAAAAAAATTGTTGATGAATTGAATGTCCAATACCTTAGGAAATCATACTTGTCTAGAGAGCTATGAAGTATTCATTATGACAAGGATTCATACATCATCTTGTTTTACCTCTACGATTTTTATCTTAGGAAAGAAATACAATATTGTTATGAAATCTACAGGAAAAAATAGATAATATCTTTTAGCATGGCATCATATAGTCTAAATGATTGTTTAAATTGATTTTTTTGGACATTATGAATTTCAAATTACACATGAAATATTTTCATGTACCACATTCAAGCATTAATTCATTAGTTCTTCTCAAGTTTTATTGTCAATTTAAATATATATAATATTTAAAAGTATCACCTGGATATTTAGTAGCAATTCATCTAGATTTAACAGAACCAAATTCATGAAAATTGTAGTCCATATGGTGAAAAATTGTCAATGAAAATTAATAATTCCTTGGACTTGTTTGAAGTATAATATTTCATTACACCGAACATCCTTAAAAGGAAGAATCAACAGTTAAGGTCTGGAGATGAATGATGAATGTTGTGAATTTGGTGAGAAATTTTACAGGAAGAACTATTGTTGGATGAGTAAGTGTAAAAATACATCAGATCAATTTGACATCAAATGTAACATATCAGTTTATAATAAATAGTTTTTTTATATTACATGTTATACACTAATTTTAATGAAAATATAGAAACCATGTATATTATTGAAGGTTTATAAATATTAAATGGATATTTGAATGAAAGAAGAATAATATCTGTGCAGTATCTCCTGGATAATACTATCTCACTTATCTAGAGGGACATATTTTTTATTGAACTATTTTTATGTTCCTTGGGTAACCAACACAATATTCATGTATATTTTATATATGGTTGACATTATTTTAATTATTGGATATAAGAGAAACTAATTACATAATAATAACAAATATTATGGGTTTGATCATTTGAATAATGTCCAATGTGTACTATAATATGAAAAGAAAGTGGTATTAGTAAATAATTAATCAATATTACCTATCTCATATCAACCCCATTTGTTCTATCACCAACTTAGTCATGTAATAAAAAAATAATTTAAAAAAAAGAATACATAGAGTCATATAGAATTCATTTAACTAAAATCTATTTAGATATATCACACATGATTTTAATGTAAATTTTTAAAAAATTAATTTTGAGGAAATGTTCAATGGAAAATGGGGATTCATGAATGTTTTTATATAGTCATTTTTCGTCCTTTTCTAGTAGAAGATAAAGTTTGATACTCTTACTTCATAATATTTCTTGGTAATTTTTATAGATCTGTATATATCAATATTAGGTGGTATAAGTATGAATAAACTGAGAAATTTTTTGATTACAAGAATTATGTATTGACTCATCCATGTTTGAAGATAAATAGACAATATATATCCCTTGGTTGGGAGTATCTTAACCATGATTTCATCAATTATCTAAAGGATTTTGTAATAATATCTCCAGTCTTCTCTCTATATACACGATATTGAAATATCGTTAGGGAAAGGAGGAACCAATCCTTTTTAGACATAGTGAGATCAATGATGATTCATGAAAGTATTCCATTATAAACTTGAAAATATACATTAAAGACTACAAAACACAGGCTATATCATGTTCTATAAGATAACAAAATTATCTTATATTAGGTATTGTAAGATAGGATGTCTTGGTTGTAAAACATGCATGTGTTGGAATGAAAAGAATATGTAGATGAAAATTTAGGAAAAAACATGCACCATGAGGTATAATGTATATATTTATTGTATTTCACAAATAATAATAGGATATTATCTCTATATATCATATAATTGTAAGGTAATGATAGAAATACATTCCATTTTACAAAAGAGGGAACTCATGTTCAATAGAGATATTAGTACCATAAAATCCTTAAATTTATTCATGGAACAAGACATATGACTGTTGGAAAATGAAAAATTTGATAAATCCATGTAGATTATGTCATTCTATAGAATCAAGAGAAACATATTAGTTCTAGTGAGAATAGAGAATGTGAGGTATATGGTTCTCTAGTCACCAAGGATGGTAAAACATTATTGTTTGATAATGATGAACTGAATTACTATATAGACTAATAAATAATGTCATAATAATTATGGTGGTAGTGTGCCATGAATTTTTAAAATGGATTCCATGTACCAAAACCGACTCTTGGTTTTGGTAGAGCCGCCAGTTGATATAAATCAGATTTGGTAAAAATATGGAATTAAGAAGAAAGAATACAAGAATGGTAATTTATTTATCATTACTGAATGAATTTCTTGAAAAAAGTTATTAAGAAATGTCATGTAATACAGTATGAAAAAAACTATTAATTAGTTATAATGATGAAATATTTCAAAATTATATCTTCCATTGAAACATACAATGAGTATTATGTTCCAAAATTGATTGGAGGAAATCCATCCATAATTGGAACTTTGTGTATGATATTTATATGATACAAGAAGAATGTTTTATGACAATAAATGATGAAAACAAGATGTTAATGTTTTAAATATTTATTTATTGGTTAAATAAAAAATATCATGAGGCATTTTTAGAAAATTGTATTAGAGAATTTGGTTTCATAATAAATTAAGGCCATTGATTTGACTGCAAGAGGTTTAGTGTGGTTGTAATTGATTCTTTTTATTATATATTGTTGATTTTATTCCATGAAAAACAAATATACAAACCCATTAGTTAAGGAAGAATTATTTAAACAAACGATTGCCAATAATTTTAAAAGGGATATGTATCCTATACTCTAGGGAATAGAGGCATTCGTGATAGATCTCATAGGATTCTTGAACTAATTCAACATAAATATTCTCACAGGGTGCTGAAAATGTATTGAATGAATTGTATAATTGGGAATTTTAGTCAATTTCACATTTTATACATCTTTCCTTGATAAAATTTCATTGGATATAAGAGTACTGATGGAAAATATTGACAATCACATATACTTATATGATATTTTCAATCATGTTTGTCATTATGCGTACCGATAATGAGGTTTCCTATGACTTTATAATCATAGTCAGATATCAATTATACTTAAGAGAGATTTATTTGATATTTGGAAAGGGTGTACATAAGTATCTAATGTGAAAATGGATATGAACCTGGTTTATAAGGGATATGATGAACGAGTATGCTGGGGATATAGATATTATAGTTACCAAAATAAATAGAATCAATTGAACACAATCAAAATATGTAATCTAGGTCATAAGTGGATTTTTTAGGTGGAAGTGTTGTAAGATTGTACATCCCATGTGACATCTAGTACCTATTTCACTCATATTTAACCAATCCTAGTCCTCTAAATGATCTCATTTGTACCTCCTTTTATGGAGAGGATACTGAATAACAGTGAGAGTCTATAGTGTGAAAGTGGGCATAATATACCCTCATGATCATATGGAACAATATTGGTATAATCATATCAATAAACAGTGGAAGAATAAAATATAATTGAATATTTTGTAATTAACCATACATCATATAAAAATGTATATCATCCCATCCATCAATGTCATATTCAAAAATGATGATCTTGGAAGGATCTGTAAAAAGGGAAATGACAGGGGATAAGGGGATCACACATATAAAACATGCTATATAAAAGTGAACAGAAGGCCCAATGCTAACTCCTGTAAAATCTTGATCATAGGGTTTGTCATCCACCCACATACACAATCCTAGTAAGGCAATCAAGTGTCCACAGAAGGTCTCCTTTCTTATACTGACTTGCATCCATGTTGTCTTTTGGCATTCCAAATGGTAGCCTGAAGAAGGGGTGAGATATAATTAGTAGTATAGCAGCGAAGGTGTGTATTTCCCTCATGTCTATGAATATATTATATTCATTGTGAACGTAACAATAAAATATCTAAAATAAATGTGGTAAATAAATAACCCTCTTTTTTCCATGTTTCAATGGAACATAAGTACCTTTCTACTTGTTTTGACCTAAGAAGGAACATCAATGAGTAAAGAATATATAATTATTTGATAATAATAATTTCATGGGACCTAGATCAGGGCACATGAATCACACATGATCCATAACTAACTAGGATATGTATATAAAGGAAATCACTAAACATTATGGCTTCGACCAAATCCAAACATTTTCCATTATATCTGGATGAATGTCACGACCCGTCCTCGGGGCCCATGCCGTGACTACCCCAAGCCCGCCTTACATAGGCCAGGGGCTGGTGACTAGCACCAAGGCGTAAATCCCGGTAAAAAGGGAAGGCATTGCCTTTGTAAAGTAAAAAATCACCACAGAGTAAGAAAGCGGAAAAGTAAACACTAAGTGAAAAAAGAGTACAACTGTAAGTGCGGAAAAGTAAGTGGGCCAATATACAAACCCAAACTGAAAGTAAAGTACAACTCGAAAGGGAAAACAACAAATGAAAAGTAAAAGCCTCTACACCGAGCTGTCCACTGGAAATCCCACCCGAAGGGTGGGTACAGATAGCTCCACTGCTCCACGGGTCCCACCGTCCGCTCCGAGCACGTCCTGCCCAGTGGTCCACCTCCAGGTACTGTCCTGCTCTGCAAGCCTCAACCATGATCAACGCTGTCCGTCGTCTGCAACCAACACAACGTAGTGCAGGCATAGCCCGTGCAGGGGTGAGTATAAGCTACTCAGTAGGGACCCCGAGACCCCCGAAGGTCTCCCAAAATCCACAAAGGATAAACCACAAAGGAAAGATACAATCACGAAGTAACAACCGACACTGCTTAGGTATATTCCCATACATATACCTAAGTCATCAATTCCAATACGCTCCAACCTCCGAGCCCAAGTACAACTCAGTCCACACAGGAAAGTATACGTATTACACACAGGAAAGAAAAATGTAATCCACACAGGATAGCACAACACAATCCACACAGGAAAGCAAACAGGATTCGGATCACACAGGTATACATCTTTGAAAGACGATAGAGATGATCATTGATCCATCTAAGTCGTCGGACCCACAAAGGATCGATAGGTACTAACCCCCGCAAGACCCACACAGGATCGGACCCACACAGGATCTGTAGGCGCTGGCTCACACAGAACCGCTGAGCGCTGACCCACATAGGATTGGACCCACACAGGATCGGTAGCACTGATCCACATAGGATCGCTGAGTGTTGTAGTCGTCGTCGTCGAATCCACTGAGGATCTCTGCACAGTCGTTGTCGCAGTCACAATAGTAGTCGCAACCATCACTAGGGTTCCCGCACACAGCAAGCTCGTTCAGGAGGGTCCGCTCCACGAGCCGAGAGGCTGATACATCAACTGTCACATAGTCCAGAGTTGATGTATCCAAAAGTTCCGTATCGTCAACAGGAACTCAACGCAACAGAGGGCGCGTCAATCGGATGCCCGATCTGAGAGTTATTGGCTTTTTCGTCTGAGGGGCCCGATTGGTTTTTAAGGAAAAACCAACCCTACCATACTCCACCTACGTCCAAACCTCTGGCAGAGTATGCCAAAAGATTCATCTCACTAAGAGGAACTCAACAAAGTCGACGACACGTCAATCGGACGTCCGTAGCTCAAGATATGAGCGTTTCCGCTCCGAGGGCCCGGTTGGTTTCGTGTACGAACCAACCCAGATGAACTCAAAGTATTCAAAAACCTTGAGTGCGATATACCGAAACGACCGTCCCGATCCAAGTATCGCATCACCGCTGGCGGCGCGTCGTTTGGAGGTCTGTAGCCCGAGTTATGGGCATTTGAACCCAAACATTCCGATAACAGGGGTTTCGGGCCCGAACAGACCCGGCCCGAGACCCCCCGGTTGGCCCGAACCCAGTCGACCCACCCCGGACAGGGTCGGCCTGGCCCGGCGCCGGTCCGGCTGGGCGCAGCACGCCCAGTGCACTGCCAGCTCGGCTTCGGCTGAGCTGTTGGAAAAAAGAGGGGGGCGCCTGCCCCCCCTTGTGTAACCGCGGCCCCCCACAATTAAGGGGGGGCTGTTTTGGCTAGTCGGCCAACGGACTGGGGGTTTGAACCCCCGGTTGCACACCGGTCCGGCCTCCACGGGACCGGCAATGGCCGGTCCCCTTCCTCGCTGACACCGGCAGCCCGGTCCGGCCGCCGGTCTCCTTGCTCCACCGTGGCCCGGAACCGGCCGCGACCTTTGTCGTCCGGCGTGGTGCGACGGCACCGCGCCCCTCTGCCGGGGCCCCGCTCCGGCCGCGGCGTCTTCGGTTTTCTTCGACGCGGCGCGATGACGTCGCGTCCTTGAATTTCTTTCCACAGCGCAGTGCGACGGGGCCTCACATATCTTCTGCATGAAACCGCGTGGTGCGACAGCACCACGCTTCCTCGTACCAACCACAAATAAATCATTCATGAAAAAGGAGGAGAGTCGGCCGTGTTTGTGGGGACCGACACCCTCGCGTTATTCGATAACAATTAGTCGAAAACCACGAATATCGAAAAACAAGAATCATGAATGGAATTAATTAAAATAAAACCCCTACCTCGGTTCAGGAACATTGTTCGTCAATGAGCCGCGGAAGACTAGTGTCACGGAGGTCGGGCGTCGCGGGGAAAGAATGTCAACGTCGCGAAGCGAGGATTCAAAGTCGTTGACGGAGATTTCGTCACGGAAAACCGTCGCGGAAGAGACGACGCGGAAGAAGAACGTCGTGTCGCGAATACAACGTCATGGAAAAACTGTGTTCTTCGGCGGAGGATTTCTTCATTGAAGAACGGTGTTCTTCGTGGTCTTCGTCGAGGAAGAAGGTGTTCCTTATCTTTTTCTCCAAAAAGCTCTCAAACAATCTAACACCAACCCCTAATAAAATAAGTTCTAAACTTATTTTATTAACACAACAAAGCATTTGAAATTCAATTGTTTGAATTTCCAAAATCTTACATGTAACTCACCCAATTAATTACAACAAGTTGTCAAATTAATTAGAGTGGAGTTAATGGGGAGTTAGGAATGTGAGGGGTTAAGAGGGGTTAGGGAGTTAGGGAAAATTGAAAAGGTGGGGGGTTCGTGTGGGCCCCACCCTTTTAATTATCCACACATGGGAAGTTGGGTGGATGTGGGCTCCACCACCTACTTTCCATGGGAAAGACTAACCACTTGAAAAAGAAATAAAATTGATTTAACAATTTTATTTACTTTTTTAATTAAACCCCATTAATTAACTTCTTCTCCTGCACAAACGCAACTATGGTAAAGGTTCCCTTAAGTGATTACCGGCGTTGTGAGTTCATCGGTGCCATCAGATTTCAATTCCGAGCACTGGTTCAAAAGATAGGAAAACCCACTCATTCATTCACTGAACGTACCCGAGCCAAACTTCGGAAATTGATTCCGGGCACACCGAGCCTCAGAATCAGGTTCCGTCAGAAACCGCACTCTTTTAAAATTCCAAAGAAAATTAAGAAAAAAATTTCCTTGAATTTTACAGGTCTTTACATTACTACCACCTCAGGGCTTTACGTCCCCGTAAAGATACATCAAAACTAGGGAAACAAATGAGGGTACTGAGCATGCATCTGAGCCTCCCGCTCCCAAGTGCTCTCCTGGAGGTTCCCGTGATGCCATCTGATGCGCACTAGAGGAATCGAACGTCCACGTAGGACCTGCTCCTGTCGATCCTCGATCTCCACCGGGACCTCCGTAAAAGTCGCCCCATCGTCAACGTCATGCTCCCCATGGTCAATGATGTGCGTCGGGTCGTGCATGTATCTCCTCAGCTGAGATACGTGGAAGACGTCGTGCACCTGGTGCAACTGAGATGGTAGAGCCAGGTGATAAGCCACCTCGCCAATCCTGCTGAGGACCTGGAAGGGTCCGATGAAGCGCGGAGATAACTTTCCGCCTCGGCCAAATCTCCGTAAACCACGTCGAGGTGAGACACGCAAGAAGACATGGTCGCCTTCCTCGAACTCTAGTGGCCACTACCTCCTATCAGCGTATGACTTCTGCCGGCTCTGAGCTGTCCTCATCCGCTCCTGGATGACCTGGAACTTCTCTGTCATGGCCTGGACCATCTCCGGTCCCACAAGTGCTGACTCCCCAGGGTCTGTCCAGCACAAATGAGATCTGCAAGGTCGGTCGTACAACGCCTCGTACGGTGCCATCCCAATGGTGGAGTGGTAGCTGTTGTTGTACGCAAACTCCACCAAGGGTAGGTGGTCCTCCCAGCTACGACCAAAGTCGAGGACACATGCGCGGAGCATGTCCTCGAGAGTCTGAATGGTCCTCTCCGTCTGACCATCCGTCTGAGGGTGAAAGGCGGTGCTCAATCGTAGCTGCGTCCCGAACGCCTCCTGAAACCCCTTCCAAAGCCGGGAAGTAAAACGAGCATCTCGATCGGAGACGATAGAAGATGGCACACCGTGAAGCTGTACAATTTCCTGAATGTAAAGTCATCCCAAGCTCTCCACTGATCCCTGCTCTCTGATGGGTAAGAAGTGAGCCGACTTGGTGAGTCAGTCGACAATCACCCAGATGGAGTCGTGTCCTCTGGAAGTGCGTGGAAGTCCAGTTACGAAGTCTATAGATATGCCATTTCACTTCCACTCCGGGACCTCCAAGGGCTGTACCAAGCCTGCTGGTACCTGGTGGTCAGCCTTCACCTGCTGGCAGGTGAGGCATCGAGAAACGAACTCTACCACAACCTTCTTCATGCCCGACCATCAGTGCTGTCATCTGAGATCCTGGTACATATTCGCCACTCCAGGATGTACCGCCAAAGGAGAAGTGTGAAACTCTCTCATCACCTCCTCCCGTAAAGCGACTGGTACCGAGGTACGTCCTCTTAAAAGGACGTCGTGCTCTGCTCCAAGGGAGAAACCATCAGGTTCCTGTCCTGAGGATATATGTGCACACCGCGTCTCACAGTCAGCGTCCCCACGCTGTGCCTCTCTGACCTGCTGTAGTAGTGGAGGAGTGACTGTGAGAGACTGAAGGAAGGCTTCTCCATCTCTATCCACAAAGGATATCTGCAAAGCGGCTAGCTACTCTGTCTCCTCCTCAAGTAGATGAATGCACGTCCTCCTGCTGAGGGCATCGGCTACCACGTTCCCCTTCCCAGGAGTATAGACTGTCTCAAAGTCATTGTCCTCGAGGAAATCAAGCCATCGCCGCTGTCTCAGGTTCAGGTCCTCTTGAGAGAAGATGTACCTGAGACTCTGATGGTCAGAAAAGACTATAAAGCGCTCTCCCATCAGGTAGTGTCGCCATGTCTTCAGATCGAAGACCACAGCTGCTAACTCCAGGTCATGGGTAGCGTAGTTCTGCTCATGCGGCCTCAACTGTCGTGATCCATAGGCGATCACTGCCCGATCCTACATCAGAACACACCCGAGTCCGGTCCCTGATGCATCGCAGTAGACTACATACCCTACTCCCTCCTCAGGCAACCTCAAGATAGGTGCGCTGGTCAATCTCTGTCTCATCTCCTGGAAGCTCTGCTGACATCTGTCTGACCACACGAAGGGTTTCCCCTTCTTCGTCAAAGCTGAGAGTGGTTCCACAACTCTAGAGAAGTCTGGCACAAATCTCCGGTAGTATCCAGCTAGACCCAAGAAACTCCGCACCTCCGTCACGCTCCTGGGTGGCTCCCAAGATAACACTGCCTCGATCTTCGCAGGATCCACTGCAACTCCTGCCTCAGAGATGATGTGTCCCAAGAAGTGGAAATCACGTATCCAGAACTGACACTTCGAGAGCTTTCCATAAAGCTGGTGCTCTCGGAGTGTGTCTAGTACAACCCGTAAGTGGTAGGCATGCTCCTCCTAAGTCGTCGAGTAGATCAAAATGTCGTCGATGAAGACCACGACAAATCGATCGAGGTATGGCTGAAAGATCCTATTCATGAGGGCCATTAACACTGCTAGAGAATTGGTTACACCGAATGGAATAACCATGAACTCATAGTGGCCATACCGACACATGAAGGCCATCTTCTGCACGTCCTCGTCTCGAACTTTGAGCTGATGATAGCCTGACCTGAGGTCTATCTTCGAGAACCACCATGCTCCCTTAAGCTGATCGAAGAGGTAATCAATCCTCGGTAGTGGATACTTGTTCCTCACTGTCACCTAGTTCAGGCGACGATAGTCGACACAAATTCGCAAGCTCCCGTCCGCCTTCTTGGCGAACAATATCGGGGAAGCCCAGGGTGAAACACTGTGTCGGATGAACCCCTTTCCCTGCAAGTCCTCCAACAGTACCCATAGCTCTCGAAGCTCAGTGGGAGCCATCCGATATGCTGGAGTTGATATTGGGGTTGTCCCGGGGTACATGTCAATATAAAAGTCTACCTCTCTGCGAGGAGGTAACCCTGGGACGTCGTCGGGAAAAACGTCTGCAAACTGATCCACCACTGCAGGAAAACCAGGACTCCGCACGTCAACTGCTCCTAGGATGAGGCTAGCTAACTGATGAGTGATGGGCTGTCCTCTCCTCCACGGAAGTCCATCCTGTGCTTCAAAGGCTCCCTTCTCACCGGTGAAGGTGAACCTGCTCCTGTCGGTGCGTACACATCGCACCTTGCACCTAAAAAAGTCAATCTGTGCATGGACCATAGATAACCAATCCATGCCCAAGATGACATCGTAAGGCCTCGATGCTACTACAAGAAGATCCCAGCTGAATCTCTCACCTCCTAGAGTATTCTCACACTGCCGGAACCTGTGCGTAATCGTCGAGTCTGCTCCCGTAGGAGTCTATAGCCGTAAGGATCTAGCCAATGGCTCTGTCGGAATCTCCGAGCTCTGAACAAGGGCAGCGACTATGAAAGAGTGACTCGCTCCTGTGTCTATAAGTACTGCAGCAAGGGTGGAATAGACACAGATAGTACCTCGGATCATCTCGGGCACGCCGTGGTCGTAGGCCCATACTGCCTGGAGCTGTGCCTGTCTCTGCCCGCCAGCTCCCTGTGGTCGGGGTGGACCTCCTGGTGGTGGTGGTGGTAGAGCCTCAAAGCGTCGCCCACCACCTGCTGCTCGGCCAGCTCCTCTGCCTCGTCCGCCTCCTCCATGCGGACTACTAGGGTCGACCCTCTACCTCTGCCTTGGTGGTCCCTCAACCGTCTGCTGCTCCACGGCACGGCGGGTCGGGCAATCACGAGCCATGTGGCCCAGCCCGCCGCACGAGTAGCACTGTCTGCCTCTCAAAAGACTGGCTCCACGCTGTGTGCCCTGCACTATTGATCCAGTGTCCTGAGGTCATCTTCCTAAGGGTCTGGTCTTCCTGGACCCCTGAGTCATCCGTCGACTGCCTGCTGCAGAAGACTCTGCTACGTGCCGCCCTGCGGTGGGTCTCAGCGCAGGTGTAAACTCAGCAAGAAAGCTCTCGATCAAAAGGGCCCGCTCTAGTACTCCTGTCTGAGTCGGAATGCTGAGGGAGATCAGCGATGCCCTGATCTCATGTCTCAATCCCTGCTCAAAGGTCAGGGCCCGGAAGAATGGGTCCCGTACCATGTCGGTCGAGTAGCGCGAGAGATCGGTAAATCTCGCCGAGTACTGAGCGACTGTCATGCTGCCCTGCCGCAGCTTAAGAAGCTCTTGTATGCGCACCACACGGAGGGTGGCTGGGAGAAACACTGAGCGGAAGAGGCTCTCAATGTATGTCCAGAGTAGAGATGCCTCATCGTGCACCTGGAGGATCAAGATCCACCATCGGCCCATTGCTGCGTGCAGTAGGCTCGCAGCGAGGATCACCATGAGGTATGCTGGTGTCCTCAATAGCCTGAAAACTTGTACGACTGCCTCCAGCCAGTCCTTGGCTACCTGGGGGTCCATCTCCCCATGAAACCTGGGTGGTTTCTGGCACTGGAACTCATGCAGTGCGCTGAGGCGACGTGCATCGTCAGCGGCTGGTGCTGGAAGCATCGGGGGCTTAGCGGGTAGAGCTACCGCCGATGCCACTGCTGAAAAAGGGCCCTGCACTGAGGCCTTGTCGCTCGGTGGGCTGTCGTCACGCTCGACTCTCGGAACCCTAGCTGGCTGCCATCGTGGGGCCATCCTGAAAAGGGAACATGTGCGCCACGGTCAGAACAGTATACCTGGTGAGCTGATACAAAGTAATCACAATGAAAACTTGAAACACTCATGCATTCAATGTTTTCGTGCATTAAGTCGGAAATCAGAAGTCAGGGTCCTGGTGTAAGGATATGTCAGCCACCGCTCCAACACTGGACTCCCTGGACTGATAAACACACTCAATATGCTAAACACTATTGCTTCACATAGAAAAGATCAGAGATCGCGGTAGAACCGAACTCCTCTGATACCAATTTTTCACGACCCGTCCTCGGGGCCCGTGTCGTGACTACCCCAAGCCCGCCTTCCATAGGCCAGGGACTGGTGACTAGCACCAAGGCATAAATCCCGGTAAAAAGGGAAGGCATTGCCTTTGTAAAGTAAACAAGCACCACAGAGTAAGCAAGCAGAAAAGTAAACACTAAGTGAAAATAGAGTACAACTGTAAGTGCGGAAAAGTAAGTGGGCCAGTAAACAAACCCAAACCCAAAGTAAAGTACAACTCTAAAGGGAAAACAACAACTGAAAAGTAAAAGCCGCTACACCGAACTGTCCACTGGAAATCCCACCTAATGGGTGGGTACAGATAGCTCCACTGCTCCTTGGGTCCCGCCGTCCGCTCCGAGCACGTCCCGCCCAGTGGTCCACCTCCAGGTACCATTCTGCTCTACAAGCCTCAACCACGATCAACGCTGTCCGTCGTCTGCAACCAACACACCGTAGTGCGGGCATAGCCCGTGCAGGGATGAGTATAAGATACTCAGTAGGGACCCCGAGACCCCCGAAGGTCTCCCAAAATCCACAAAGGATAAACCACAAAGGAAAGATACAATCACGAAGTAACAACCGACACTACTTAGGTATATACCCATACATATACCTAAGTCATCAATTCCAATAAGCTCCAACCTCCGAGCCCAAGTGCAACTTAGTCCACACAGGAAAGTATAACTATTCCACACAGGAAAGCAAAACGTAATCCACAAAGGATAACACAACACAATCCACATAAGAAAGAAAACAAGATTCAACTCACACAGGTATACATCTTCGAAAGATGATAGAGATGATCACTGATCCATCTAAGTAGTCGGACCCACAAAGGATCGATAGGTACTAACCCCCGCAAGACCCACACAGGATCGGGCCCACACAGGATCTGTAGGCGCTGGCTCACACAAAACCGCTGAGCGCTGACCCACACAGGATCGGACCCACACAGGATTGGTATCACTGATCCACATAGGATCACTGAGTGCTGTAGTCGTCGTCATCGAATCCACTGATGATCTCTGCATAGTCGTCGTCGCAGTCACAGTAGCAGTCGCAGCCAGCACTAGGGTTTCCGCACACAGCAAGCTCGTTCGGGAGGGTCCGCTCCACGAGCCGAGAGGCTGATACATCCACTGTCACATAGTCCAGAGTTGATGTATCCAAAAGTTTTGTATCATCAACAGGAACTCAACACAACAGACGACGCGTCAATCGGTCTCCCGGTCTGAGAGTTATTGGCTTTTTCGTCCCAGGGGCCCGGTTGGTTTTTAAGGCAAAACCAACCCGACCGTACTCCACCTACGTCCAAACCTCGGGCGGAGTATGCCAAAAGATCCGTCTCACTAATATGAACTCAACAAAGTCAACGGCACGTCAATCAGACGTCCGTAGCTCAAGATACGAGCGTTTCCGCTCCGAGGGCCCTGTTGGTTTCGTGTACGAACCAACCCAGATGAACTCAAAGTATGCCGAAACCTTGAGTGCGATATACCGAAACGACCGTCCTGATCCAAGGAATGCAGCGCCGCTGACGATGCGTCGTTTGGAGGTCCGTAGCCTGAGTTATGGGCATTTGAACACAAACAGTCTGATAACTGGGGTTTCGGGCCCGGACCGACCCGGCCCGAGACCCCCCCGGTCGGCCCGAACCGGATCGACCCGCCCCGGATAGGGTCGGTCCGGCCTGGCCGACCGGCCAGGCGCCGGTCCAGCTGGGCACAGCGCGCCCAGCGCGCTGCCAGCTCGGCTTCGGCCGAGCTGTTGGAAAAAAGAGGGGGCCGCCTGCCCCCCCTTGTGTAACCGCGGCCCCCCACAATTAGGGGGGGGGGGGGGGGGGGCGTTTTGGCCAGCCGACCAGCCGGCCGGGGGTTTGAACCCCCGGTTGCACACCGGTCCGGCTTCCACGGGACCGGCGATGGCCGGTCCCCTTCCTCGTCGACACCGGCGGCCCGGTCCGGCCGCCGGTCTCCTTGCTCCGCCGCGGCCCGGAACCGGCCGCGACCTTTGTCGTCCAGCGTGGTGCGACGGCACCGCGCCCCTCCGCCGCGGCCCCGCTCCAGCCGCGGCGTCTTCGGTTTTCTTCGACGCGGCGCGACGGCGTCGCGTCCTTGAATTTCTTTCCACGGTGTGGTGTGACGCCGCCACGCATATCTTCCGCATGAAACCGCATGGTGCGACAGCACCACGCTTCCTCGTACCAACCACAAAGAAATAATTCATGAAAAAGGAGGAGTTTCGGCCGTGTTTGTGCGGACCGGCCCCCTCGCGTTATTCGATAAAAATTAGTCGAAAACCACGAAGATCGATAAACAAGAATCATGAACGGAATTAATTAAAATAAAACCACTACCTCTGTTCAGGAACGGTGTTCGTCAACGAGCCGCGGAAGACGAGCGTCGCGGAGGTCGGGCGTCGCGGGGAAAGAACGTCGACATCGCGAAGCGAGGATTCTAAGTCGTTGGCGACAATTTCATCGCGGAAAACCATCACGGAAGGGAAGACGCGGAAGAAGAACGTCGCGTCACAGATACAGCGTCGCAGAAGAACCGTGTTCTTTGGCGGTGGAGTTCTTCATTGAAGAAATGTGTTCTTCATGTTCTTCATCGAGGAAGAAGGTGTTCCTTAGCTTTTTCTCCAAAAATCTCTCAAACAACCCAACACCAACCCCTAATAAAATAAGTTCTAAACTTATTTTATTAACACAACAAAGCATTTGAAATTCAATTGTTTGAATTTCCAAAAGCTTACATGTAACTCACCAAATTAATTACAACAATTTGTCACTTTAATTAGAGTGGAGTTAATGGGGAGTTAGGAATGTGAGGGGTTAAGATGGGTTAGGGAGTTAGGGAAAACTGAAAAGGTGGGGGGGTTCATGTGGGCCCCACCCTTTTAATTATCCACACATGGGATGTTGGGTGGATGTGGGCTCCACCACCAACTTCCCATGGGAGAAACTAACCACTTGAAAAAGAAATAAAATTTATTTAACAAATTTATTTACTTTTTTAATTAAACCCCATTAATTAACTCATTCTCCCGCACAAACGCAACTACGGTAAAGGATCCCTTAAGAGATTACCGGCGTTGCGAGTTCATCGGTGCCATCGGATTTCAATTCCTAGCACTAGTTCAAAAGATAGGAAAACCCGCTCGTTCGTTCACTGAACGTACCCGAGCCAAACTTCGGAAATTGATTCCGGCCACACCGGGCCTCAAAATCAGGTTCCGTCAGAAACCACACTCTTGTAAAATTCCAAAGAAAATTAAGAAAAAATTTCCCTTGATTTTTACGGGTCTTTACAATGAATTGTATATTTTATTCATTATTCCTAAAAATAAACCTAATACTATATTATGAATTTGTAATTCGGAGCCTTGGTATCACTCCAAGAATAAGATAAACCCATAAACTTACATTCCTATCATAGTAATTCCTCATAGGAACCCAGATATCATGCATGGTGTTATATAAATTCACATTCCTATTAGTCTATCCTTGGATGTCCAAAAGGGATCCCATGTTTAATTCATGGAATATATATTGATATTTACACTAATTTTATCCATCAATGATCACAATGGGAGGCCAAGTATCACGTGTGGCATATAAAATGATCTTATCTCTATTTATATCCATATAAGTCCTTATGGGGTGTCCAAATATCACTCATGGAATATATAATCTAGTTTCCAAGTGACTTAGTTCGTGTCAATCCTATGAGTACCCATTATTCATGCACATATCATAATAAATTAATTTATAATTAATTTAATTAATTAATATGAATGATTTTGTTTATTAAATTACTTGTTGGAACCCTTCATTCACACTATACAACGAAATAAGAATGGTCATTAGACCAAAAACTAACCATATAATTTTGGTTCTCATTTAATTTCATTTTCCTTCACAGTTATGTAATAATATTAATCAACATAGAAGGTGATAAAAATTATATCCTAGTCATAGAAATCCTAGAATCCCTTCAATTATCTCATTCATCTGAATTTGGAATTTCTGTTTTGATGAACATCTCATTTCTATGTGATAAAGGAAAATGGCCAATGGAATAAGGACATGGCCATCCATTTCATATTTCAGTCAATTAATTGAAATTTTAATCAATAATTTCATTTAATATAACAAAAGAGGCATAATTTAACACACCCTAAATGGAGGATTAATGTTAATGTCCACCAATGGTGATTTTACCCAATTTGACAATTCCAAAATCAGGGGTTCAATTAACATTCCATAACCACCACTGATATATAATGACAGGTCTCATGGGAAATACAGGTCTTTCCCATCCTATTAAATTCAAGAAGAAAATCATCTAAGAACCTTCAATCAATGAATCTGGAATATAGAACAATGTCATATTAAAAACTGAGAGTTTAATAGAATTGAATGAGATCACATACCTTAGCCTTGAAGATGGAAACTCATCCATTTTTGTCCTAAAATTGAACAATAATATAATAAATTGATTAAATTGAACCCCACACCCCAAATGTATGGAATAAAATATATTAAGATAATAACTCTTTCAACATGATGTTGAATGATGAAAAGATGTACTAGAATATAGGGAATACAGGAACACTTACAATGATACCAAAAAAACCATTCATATTTCAAATGGATCACATACATATTATTCTAAAAATGTGGTGTAAGGAGATTCCCTTGGAGATTGGGAAACTATGGATGGAGGAATAAATAAAATGGATAGAACCTTTAATTAATATGAGGTGAAAATGGTATTTTCATTCTTTTTTTATGGGTTACATGGATTGGATGCATGGTTTTCCAAACATTGTTCCAACTATGTGTCTTATAACGCCTTCAGACACCCCTCACTCCAGTTTGGAATGCAGTTTGACTAACAATGTGTACCCAATAAAAAATGCATTATTTATCAGTTTTTGTCAATAAAAAAACCAAGAAACATAGGATACATGGTTATGATAATGCATGCACCCCTATAATGTGAAATATACCACCTTTAATGGTTTAATAAGACAATTTGGACTTGATAGAAAATAATACACTAACTGCGCAACCCACCTTCTCTTTCCAAAATATGGGGCCGAGGCTCAGTAAAAGCTCTGGAAACCCCCAAAACAATTTTTACCGCATTAGGAACTCTTATTATTGTAAAACAAAAGTATTTTTGTGGAAATAAATTTTTTTTGAACTCCATAACAAATAGAGCTTCATATAATCTTCCCCTCTAATTAATGAAAATCGTCCCTATGTTTCTCTTCCAATGGTGGTAAAGCATCGTTTGAGAAACAATTCAGCCTCTACGCACATACATCATCCTCCGTCTTCAATGTAGCATCCAGTACTAATTTTTTTGGTATAGAACTCATAATAATGTTACATATCATCCTTATAAAAACATAATACCATTTTTAAAAATGGATAGGGTGCTAGTCAAAGGATTCATAAAACTCTAATTCAACCTCTTTAGGATGATGAATATGAGATAGATCTTAATGGTATAAATTAACATGAGTTAAATGGAAGAAGATATTCATATTCATATTCCATAGAGGGAATTTCAATTGATATTAAACCATCCGAACTCTCTCCAAAATTTTGAAGCACCTGATGCAATAAAGATATTAATAAACATCTTTTTGAATTCATTTATTCCCAAGTCTATGTGAATTACAAAATAAAAATCTGCATCCCACCTTAAACCTATGTGGTCAATGGTGAAAATTGATGGTGGAAATATTCCTTGACTAATACGTATAAATACTCTTCCAAATTAGATGAACCTTATCTAATGTCACCATAATAATATGAGGGCCTAGTAGCACTACCTCATTAGCATCTAAACATCAAAATGGTGAATGGAATGGCCTACCATATATGGCCTCATAGGGATCCATCTGTATGGTCCACTGGAATAAATTCTTGAATGTGATCATGGTGAAACAATTTTTTTTCTCATAATAACATCCAAAATCAAGTGTAGGTGATTAGATAATTTAATGCACAACCATTATCATATTCTTGGACTAATTTTTTAGTCTTTGGGTGATATGCTACACCTAGCAGTTCATATAAACCCATATCCATCTGCAATCGCTAAAAAACCAGGATATAAGGAGTGCATCTTAATATGATATGATAATACATGGATAACCATAGAGGATTATTATCAAATGACTATTAATCCCTAATATCATCTATTGAAAGGTACTCATGAATTTTTATGAAAATGGAGCCTTTTTCAGCCTTTCTACAATCACCCATACATAGTAACTATTTAATGTGATTTAGGTAATCCTATTAAAGATCAATGGTGACATAACCCCACAACCACTCAACAATATGCAACAACTTTACAATTACTTTATTTCATTAGTGTTCTATCACCTCATTCTGACAAGTGGTACACCAAGTAACAAACTCATTTATCTTTCTTTTCATCTTTGAACACCTAACAACATATATATTGGCATGGCTTGGATTTAATTCCCATTATGAGGCTTTAGAAACACACATAAATGCCTCTCGCATGTCCTTATTGACATATGTCCATTCATGAATGGGCATGAACTCATTCACATCAATGTACCAACCAGACAATGGGTCATCACTAACAATTCTCTCTCATTGAACCAATCCCTTGGACTATGATAGATTCATCATAATCACTCTATTTATATGTGAAGAGATATTAGATAATGATGAAATTATAAACTATCAATTATTTATAGAACCTCCAACTATATGTCAGAAAATTTTTCCATAAGGTGCCACTCATTACTAGCCTCATGATATGCTAATATCTGAGGCTTACTACTCAGAGAATCAACAACTATATTTACCCATCCCTTCATATATACAAGATAAAATATGACTGAATTTAGGTATTACACCCACATAGATTTTTTGAGATTCAAATTATACTATGTAAATATTTATTTATGGATTTTGAGATCTGTATGAACCACATAATGATCTCCAAGTAGGTATTGTCTCAAACACTAGAAGGTGATACAAAAAAGATGTTAATTTGATATCATCTTTCATGTAGTTAATCTTGTGTGGCCTCAACTAATTTGAATCATAAGCCATGATTCACTCTTCCAATATCAGAATGATCGCTATCTTGATTCCAAATTCCACACAATAAACTATATAAATTCTCCCTGACTGTAGTAGAATTGGGATCATGGCTAATGTCAGTCTCCCTTTCATCTCGCAAATTGTTGTCTTGTAGGTTATTGATCATATGACCATCAAACTCTACATATTAAATCTAGTAATGGGTGATTTTATGTGTTAAAATCCTAGAATAAAGAACCTATAATAACCATCTATCCATAAGAAAATATTTATATCAATTATTTTATTGGGATTCTCCTATGAAAATTCGATTACCACAACTTCTGGGTCCACTAATACTCATATCTCTAAGATAATGTGACTTGGTAGGTGAAATTTGTCCATAAAAAATCAGAAAACTATGATAATAGAAAATAAATGATTATACCATAGTGTATTCATCACGATCTGAAGATGTTTGACATGGTCGTGTCAAGTAAGAAAAAACACCAAGATATCATTCCTGAGAACAATAATAATTTAATCTATGTATGAGTGAAAAACCCAATTCATTAGTTCTATGAAAACTAGTAGCTATTTTATGAGTCTAAATATCATGACCAACTATTATTCCCTGATATATCAACAATAAAATGATATGTAGTATTTCTGATTGTCTAAGATTCACCGAATAAAAAACCAATCCCCAATCAATATTGGTGAAAACTATCTATCTTTATAGTAAGTCAATGATATCTTATACATCAAGAAATTGATATTGATTCATAACCATTATCATGTTTAACCATTGACAATCCTAAAAAATATTGACTGTACTGACCACCATCACAAAAAAAGGGCTAGTGATCACCATAAAAAATAACTAGGTCATATAATACCATTAGCTTCCAAATCATATATCATCATATTGAGATCCATAAGAACATTTGTATACATCATGTAAAGAGTAATGGATTTTGTTCCATCACCTGGAATAATCTCAACTGAATACTATACCTATGTATCAGGAGGTATTCCTAAAAAGTCAACCAATAAAACATCCTTGAAATGATCTAAACCTGGAGTGATATCATCCTGATACATTCTCTGATCATATAGAAAAAAAATATTTTATATCGTATCGAAAAGCCCCTAATTTTTGGGTCCATTTCTTTCTTCCTGGGAATATCATTCACCCTTTGGAATTAAATTACCTCACTCTATTGATGTAAAAATCACCCATTACTAATATTTTTCCGGATAAGTATAATAGGTAACCATACAAACCATCTATATAATGACATAAAAACATTGTATATTTCAGAAAAATAAATCCCAATATGCGAGACACTCACATATGTTGAGGGGTAACTCCATGCACTAGTGTACACTCTTCGATCGAATACCAAATGAATTATTAATTTTCCTCACATCATTGTTAAACTAATCATCAAAACTAAGGATCAATGTAACCTAAATAGATAAAATGGAATGTGAAACTCCTATTCCAAAAATATGATATACTAAAGTAGATGATACTAGAATATTACCTCACACTATAGAAGGTGTGGATCTCTACTACAAAGGTATCAACTATACTACATACATCTGGACTAATATGAAGCACTGATTTAAAAACTACCTACCTAACAAAGTATGCACCGATGAAAATGTATTACTTGTGTATGTATACCCATGACATGATGATCAAATTAGCCAGATTGACCTACTACACTCAATCTTCTATGCTTGATGAGAATATAGTGATGCCAATACTGATTTCATAGATTTTATAGGCCCTCCCTTATTCGATACTAGATAAAAATATCTATATAACTGATGAAAATATCACTTATTTCTGCATGACTATTGTTTGACTAGATCAATCATATTTTGGGGTCTCATATGTACCATTCTACTATATTGATATAATATCACATAACTATATAAGTAAACCCTTAGATAATAATATCACTACATGGGTGCCCCAAACAACAAATCCTACCATTATTCGATATAGTTAAAGATCTAGTTATTGTACCACCATGGTACTCACACCCAACTTATCTTAGTTTATGATTTATGGCAAGAGCCTATTTTACTATTCAATATATGGTAGATAGATTAAACAAATTCACCAATGTCTAGATTAAAATTCTGATTCCAACCTCAACTATCCGAACATTATATTACATATCACCTAATAAATTTTTTTTGAAACACTATATCTTTGTAATATATGAATAATAGTCCATGAATGATAACGTTTCCTACTCTAAATGCATAATATTTATGAATATATTGTCCCTAAACTTCTCAAGATAGCATTATCGTATGAGTTCATCTTAAAATAAATCCAAGAAATATCCCAATGAAGATATCCCAAGGTAATAAAAACCCACCATATCTTGAAGTAATCTCAATGAATACATGTAGGTTTCTTTACCCTACTCTTTGGGGGTGTCTCGTGTTTATTGAAAATCAATAGCATGGCCTATAGATATGACTCTACAACATATGGGCTGTCATATATAGAAAAATTGAGGACATGTCTGTACTAAAACTCATGCGCCAACTCTTCCATTGTCTGGGTAGGTCACAAGGATCCATTAATACTCCATATAATTCATAAGAAACCCTATAAAGACTATACATCAGTGCCCAAGTCAGGTATAACTGGTGGTCACTCAGGTGGAACTATGGGTGGTTCTACTAGCGTCCCGGGATCCCCCACATATGGAACATGTTATTCACCATCCTCTTTACACATGAATCAAGGTTGTAATGGTGGAATGTCTTTGTAAATGCCATATAGACACCTCAAAACATTATTTGGTAACCAGTTGTAAAATGTATATTTGAATATGATATACATAATCCTCCCTATATAAGATTCACACATTCTTCCATCTCTTAAATACTGATCTCGGTGACATATAGATCATATGAACATTAATATATATAGCATACATCCCACTATTGAGGTTGGGTTAGGGTCATGTTCTCATCAAAAATTCAATGGTCCTAGTATATAGAGATTAAATTTCATGTTATAGAGGAAAAAATCCAAAAAGTTGCAATACAAATCCCTAAATAATGGTAAAAATTTCAGTTTAGAATTTAATTTCATAATTTTTTTTACTTTTTTGAATAGAAAATCCTTCTAAATGGTTTGGTTATACCAAAAAATATTTCCAATTTATAAAGGCTCGTACACTTCATAAATTGAATGTTTGAATCCATTTAATCACTACCAATTATTTATCAAATCCCTGAATGAAATGTTAAAAAAATATGATGGATATAAAAATAAATTCACCAAAACAAGATACAAGAAAACATGAAATAATATAAACCTAGCATGGAAATTCATGAAAAATAATTCATCGAGTTCCTATTATGATTCATGATGAAATAAATCTTTTCCATATCTACCAATGATAATAATATAATATTATAACGCACATCAAACATCAAGAGAATCACCCAGAAGTGAAATCAATGAAATAATAATAATCATAATCTATAAGAACATGTCATATCCCAACTAATTTGAATATTCACTATACAAGGGTTAGAAACTCTAAGGCATAGGTTCATGACCAAATCAGAACATATCATATTTTTAATTTATACAATCCAAATTAGTAAGGCATAAAAATAAAATAAAAGACACTCGTTTTATACCAATTTTTTGATGTCCCAAACCATATTCAATCAAAATCAATTGAACCCAATTAGCTATAGTAGATCATGTGGACCTCCTAGTATGAAAATGGGTTATGACTAATATTTAAGGTTAATATTGGAATTGTGGGGTGATTATTCCCTCTTGGTAATTGAGTGTCATAATTTTATAATCATATCAATCAATGGTGGAGGCATACAATATAAATGAACATCAAAAGAGTTATCATTTATTTTATAAATAACAATGTAATCCTATCCATTAATGTCATATAAAAAAATTTGGATCATTGAATGATGTACAAAAAGGAAAATATAAGAGATGATGGGATCATGCAAATAAAGGATACTATAAAAAATTAAAAAAATATCCATGTATATCTTTAGTTAAATTTATAAAACAAGCTCAGTTCTATACAACTTTACACCATCCTAAAAAACTAATGAAGCATCTGTGGAAGGTTACATTACATTGTCCCTACTTACTACCATGATGTATTCTTGAGTACACAACCATGGACCAAACATGGTTCATGATATACTAAACAGGTAAAACACAATAGTTATTAATTCCATCAAGTTATTTAATATATAATAGTTTTATGTTGGTAATAATAAAAAGTTTAAATTAATTTAAGAAAATAAATAACATGAGTAGGTCAGGGTTCACATGGAATTATCTTCATCTACAATATGATTTGTCCAATTTTAGTATACTTCATAGTTAAAAACCCATCATTACTTCATTATAATATTTTCTTAGGGAAATCCACATAACTCATTTTCCTCCCAGGAACTATATCCATATATTATATTTATAAAAATCATATCAATAAAAATTAATGGGCCGTCTGATTCTCAGAATGTCTGTCATGTTTGAAAAAATTTCATAAAATAGTATCATTATGAATTAAACCAAATGTAATCCCATCATTGATGTTATTAATTTAGAGACCATATATCCCTCTAGGCATACCATGAACTCACCACCTTAAAATCTCATATAATTAAACAATTATAAGTATCGTGGAATCAATCTGGGTATCTTATAATGTCACCTACCTCTAATTCCATCCTTGGTGGAAACAATGTATAACAAGTGTCACTCATACTCTATAAAATGATATTCCATCTAATTCCAACCATTTAATTACAAAAAATAGGCCTAAGTATCAATCATGGAATACAAAATTATATACCCTCAGAGTCGATGATTACATTTCCTTAATGGGTGACCAAATACCACTCATGGAATATATAATCTAACATAAAAACAAGCCTATCCATGGTGTTTTTATATAAACCCATGTGTCCCCCATAAAAAAAAAGTTAATTTACAATTCAATTATTTAATGAAAGCTGATGAGTGCTTTAATAGATTTATATGTTAGAACTCGTCTTTCACCCTTGACATAGCAATACGAATTGACATAGGCCTAATGATTAAGCATACAATTTATGTTCTGATTTAATAAAAATTTCCATCATAGTCATAAAATGATATTAATATAATCAATAGGTGAGAAAAATATTATCCTTCTCTTTAAAGGCCAATAATACCATAATCTCTATCTTAAATACCCATCGATAATTTTGGTTTTAATTAAAATATAAAGCCTACATGAGAAGGTAAAATTTCCAAATTCCTACATATATGGTCTCCCATCCCATCATTAATTCAATTAATTGTACAAATAAATCAAGAATACTATTTAATAACTTAGAATAAAGTAACAAAAGAACACGTCCTAATAGGTGGATTAATTTCATAACCCACTAATGATGGGTTTATCTAATTTGTAAAAGAACCCACGGGGTGGTCAAATTCAAGGTCCTTGATGTCCAATGAAATATAATAAAGGGACTCATGCTTTTTATATGTTATGACTATCCTTTTAAATAAATGGAATGTTCATTTAAAAAGGAATCACTTGGATAATCTATTACATGGAACTACGAAACAATATATAAACACCAAGACATCAATTTCACTTCATGAAACCACCAACCATAGTATGGTAGTGAACCATTCATTTGTTGTTGGCCTCTTGTCAAGGACTGAACTTAATAAATCAAATAAATAAAAAAATTCGTTTTAAATAGTTCATATGAGCTGGAACCAAAATTACTTCATCAAAAAGATGATAAATAGAGAAGGACATAAGGGTAATTGATAGGTCACCAGTATGCATCCAATGAGACTGAATAAAAATTAAAAATATTCCATATATTAGAGATACCGTAATTTCTTGTGAGGAGATAAAAATAGATCTCCATGGTTAGGGGAATTAATTCAATATGTATTGCACAAAAGGGTCATCCACATTATAGATATTGATGAAAAAATTGGTTTCCTTCCTTTTTAAATGGTTGAATAGTTTCCCACATAATTTCCTAAGCCATGTACCAATTGTGTACCCTAATATTCTTCATGAAACCTGTCACACATGCTTGTCTGATAGTTTGACTAACCATGAATAGATGATTAAAACCCCCTCTGGTAAGTGTCTTTTAGTACTCACATGGTCATGCATCCTAAGATGTATGGTATGAAAAAATAGTTCATCCCATGACAATGAACTAGAAAAACCTTCAGATTTTAGTTATACCAAGAAGATTGGGTGTCATGGTTTCTATTAGCTAGGCGACCAACATCCTCCATCCAAATATTGGGGCATTGGGCTTTGTAAAATCCCATAACACCCACAAATAATCCATGAACTCATTAATAACTTCCATTAGGATAAAAATAAATAATTTAAATGAAAATTAAGTATTTCTTATCCTCATATAAAATCTGGGTCTTATATGTTTCCAATTATATAGTTGAATTCGACAATACAAAATCTTAGGATTCACCTAATGAATTATTTTGGATATGGAACTTCACTTTGGAGCTTGATTTAACAAATTTTGTACAAAGGTTTCCACTCTATATTATTATAATCCTACAATGGTTGTCTAATATTGGGATCCAATATCACATTAACATATGAATTGTGTACTTTGTAAGTATCATCTAATCAAGTATTTTTAGAATAGGGGAGATGTTACAATAAGTATACATTATAGGGATAATAAAATAATAAATTCAATGAATAAATCCATGTCTATGATGATTAATCAATATCTAATGATATAATTTTGACTAATAGTTAATTGTAGTTGGATTCATTATAAGTGGAAGTTTATTGGAGATGGTTCCCCATAAAAAATAAATGTTTACTTTTATGAATTATAATATTAATAATTATTGTATCAAAATATGTGTTTTCATATATGTAACTTTAAGAGTATATCCTTTGATTTCACCATCACTAGATTGAGTTATTATAGTCAATAACATGTGAAACCCTATCACTAATGTATGATATATTGATGATAATTGTATTTCTCTCAAGATATCTATCCAAATAAAACTCTCAATGATCAGAACAGTAATGTTTTTATTGAGACAAAAAATGTCATGACTTCAATGTTTCATGGAAATATTATTTTTATTGAATGAAGAAAAATTTCCTTCCATTCATCTATGATATTAGTTTATTGTTAAATTATTCAATATATTCCTTATTTTAAATACTTAGTAAAGATAATAGAATCTATTTGGTTCATTTTATTTCACATTTTCATGCTATTCTAATTGAATATATTTTTACAATATTATTAAAAAATTATTATTATCATTTTTATGAGGATCTCATGGTTTTTTTAGATTTACCCAATAATGTCTCAAAATAGACACTAGAATTAGATCAAAACATTCAGCCTCCTATTATCCCCATTGTTTTATTATTCTTTGAACTTCAAAATAATTTTTTAAAATGATGGGCCCTTTTAAAATTTTCTATATTAACTGTATGACTTTTAAAAATGTAATCTACTGCCAAAAAAACTCTAATACCCATACATGTTGGGGTTTTTTAATGAAATTGTAATATTTAAAACAATTTTATCTTCTTTTTTTATTAAAAATGTAGATTTTATTTTTTACCTAGAGGAATCATATGAAAATATACTAGTACACATCCAAAATGTCATAGAATTAACTATTACCCCAAACACAATGGTTTGGAAAAAATAACTCATGCCTTATTATCCTTATTGAGTCATTTATCATGGAAAAGGGTATGAAAATAGAGGATCCAGATTAAATTTATGTCCATGGTGATAGATTCATAGGGGAACCAATATCCTTCTCTATACCTACTAATTTCCAACCAACATAAGAGAGTATGCTGATGAGTATTTCAAAACCATGCCTCGAGGAGTAGGCTATACTGGATCTAATTATTATTTCATCTAATATTTATTTTTCTTGTCATTATATATATTTTCATCCTATAACTCCTAATTTTGATTCATTATATACTATTTTGGATGATTTTTATAACTATAGTTCCATTTATATTACCTCAAAGGTTTCTCTGTCAATTTAGATTGAAGTACATGAATCTCACTAATTGTATAGAGAATAAAAAAATGTTACATTTTATAATGTATGATAAATTTAGGATAACTACTTGTACTCATTTAAGAAAAATAATTAATAAGATGATTTTTTCTGGAATCTCTTATAACTTCACACTCTAATAAGACAAGGAAATATATATAATAATAAATTTTTGAGAGAACTATAATAATATGATCCATTTGGACATAATTTAGAAATCTATTAAACCAAATTATCCAAAAGTTTTGATAATACAACCACATCTTAGGATAACTATTATTCAAAGTAAACTATTATGAATTAGAATTATTCTTGTTTTGTAGAGGAGGAATAAATGGATGACTTCTAAAATTGTATTAGGGAACAATAAAGCTGGGAATTAGGAATATATATCTATAATAATATTATTTATGAAAATTTTAAATGTATAATAGATCATATATATATAATAGGGTGGAATTTGAATGTGATAGAAACTCTGATTTATATTCTTAACAACATGCATGGGAAGAGATTCCCCTTGTGAGAACCACCTACTTTCTTCCATTCCAGTTCCTAATCCTTATATCACATTTTGGATCATTATAGGGACGTGGATCACTACATTTTGTTATGATATAACTAAATATTTTTCTTTTTAATTTCATGATATATCAGGGTTTGATCATAAGATTCATACCAATATAAATTATTAGCCAGCTACAACGATTTGGGATGTTGTTGTCTTACTAATTCCATTCTACCATATTCAATCTGATAGTATTTTCTATGGAAAAAATTATTCATCATTCTTGAGTGTAGGGAATTTCCCTAAACAAGGTAGGTTGATGAATTTTAAATACAAACTATTCTTTCTAATATATTTACTGATCATAGGATGATAATTTATGGTCATCCAAGAAAAACATTAAACATCATTTAAATAAAATATCAATGAGTTATTTGGAAAACTTTTTGAAATACACAGGGCACCATTGGACTAATACTAAGGGGATTCTTATGGTGTGGATTTCCTAGATAATAAGGATTCAAATTTTATTTAGTTGGATACGGTATGATTTAATGAAAATTGATGGTTTAATATTTTCATTGTTTCGATGATATGAACAAAATATAGTATTTACCATAGGCCTAATATGTAAATGGACTTGGGATTCATGGATTCTCTATTTTTATCTATTTCCACTACATGGTTTATTGAGACTAGGATGCATGAGTTCTCTTCTAAGAAATGAACTTATGTTCATGGATATTGATGAAATGTATTTGATGTTGATAAAACCTCTTTCACTAATGAGTAATTATTAATTTTATGTGTGCTATAATTGGATGTTTTCTTATTCTTTGAAAAATAAATTATGATAAATTATATATGTGGTGTGATGATGTGGTTTTTCTATTTACTGAAGTGCATATGAGGATTTGCTATAAAGATGACTTACTGATTAAGAAATCTCATACATTATGTTCATATATTGATTAATTTTTTATGTTATGTGATGATTATTATTGATGAATGTGAACATAATTTGGTGGATTGATCCAAAAATGAACAATAATAGGATACACAACTTTTCACAAATGTGGGTATGATGTAAAGTATGTTATTCATCTATATCAATTTCATGACGGTGTAGTCTCATTATACCTTGTGTATTCACTATTATGTCCTTTTTCATTATTAATGTTTTTGGGGATATTGGACAGTGACCATATCTCCTCTCAGATAATTTCAGGTTCTTTATAACATTAATTTGGTAATTTCCCGAGTGTATTTTTCACACCAAAGGGTAATATCTTATCTCTTCTTTCACGACACGTCCCCCAAGGCTTGTGCCGTGACTACCCCAAGCCCACCTTCCATAGGACATGGGCTGGCGACTAGCACCAAAGGTGTAAATCTTTAAAACTGGGAAGGCTTTTCCATTACGTAGAGTAACCTTTCACAATAGAGTACGAGTTGAAATCAAAACAGTATGTAAAGCTGTATAAAAGGAGTGATAAAAAGTAAAGGTGCCAAAAATACAAGCCCAACAGGAAAGTACAAGTACAACTGAAAAGTAAGTACATCTGAAGAAAAGTAAAGCAGCCACAAGGTCATCCTCTGGGGTTCCTACCTGAAGGGTAGGTACAGATGGCCTCCTTAGCACTCCACATCCATCAGTCTCCTACGTTCACCAAATCGTCATAAGGTCCACCTCCGGGTACCATCCAGTCTTGCTACTCAGCCTCACTCAGCGCTGTCCGTCTTCTGCATCCAACACAATGCGGTGAAGGAATAGCCCGTGCAAGGGTGATTATAACAATACTCAATAGGGACCCTGAGACCCTCAAGGTCTCACAAAATCCAACAAGGATAAAAAAAAAGTATGAAATCAACAGATAACCCCACTTAGGTATATGCCCATACATATACCTTAGTTATCATGTAATCCATCTAAATAACAAGGAAACACAAGAGTTACTGACTCCGCTCACACATGTATACAACTTATATAGAGAGATAGAGATGATCAGATATAGCCACTGAATCATCAGAGCTGTCAAACCAACACATGATCCAAGACCAGCTATTCTATCAAACCAACACATGATCCAAGAAAATAAGTTAGAACTGTTGGACCAACACATGATCCAAGAATTGTTGTCAGAGCTGTCCGACCAACACATGATCCAGGACCAGCTATTTTGTTGGACCAACAAATGATCCAGGAACAGAATTCATAACTGTTAGACCAACACATGATCTAGGAACAGTCGTCAGAGCTGTCAGACCAACACATGATCCAGGACTAGCTATTCTGTCGGACCAACAAATGATCTAGGAACAAATGACAGAACTATCAGACCAACACATGATCTAGGAATAGTCATCAGTGCACATCCATCCATAGGGTTTCCACAAAGCACGCTTGATTTCGGGAGGGTCTGCTCCTCAATCCAAGTGTCGACACGTCATCTTCCACCAAGTCCCATGAAGAAGTATCTCAAACTTCCATCTCGTCATAGGGGTCTGAAGGAAACAGACGGTGCGTCAATTAGATGCCCGGTCTGTGAGTTATTATCTTTTTTAGTCCCAGGGGCCTGGTTGGATTCGTGTACGATCCAACCTGGCCGTATCTCAACATTACCCCGAACTCCAGTGGGGTATACTCCAAGGGGCCGTCATGCTCCAAGAAAACCAGCGTCATGGACGGTTCTTCAATTAGTCGTCCAATGCCAATGATACGACCAAAGGAAGTAATAGGGTCAGTAATTGGCCTAGGCCTGGTCTGACCTAGTCGGCATGACTCGGCCCAACCCAGACTGAGCCGTCCCAGTCTAGGTCAACCCGGTCATACCCACTGGGTCAAACCCGGCCCGCTGGGATTGTCTACCCACTAGGTTCGGCCCGGTGCGCTGGGCCTGGACTTGAGAACCGCAGGGGCGGTTCGGTCCAAAGGTCTCCGCGTAGGCAGCTCGGCACGGAGGCCATGGTCAGTTTGGCTAGCAACACGTGGGGCGCGGCTCGGGCGGCTCGGCCTAGAAATCCAAGTTGGTTCGGCCATGGACGCCGCGAAGGATGCCGCGGGCCGGCTCGGGTGGCCGACGCAGCTCGGCCAGTTCGGCCGGGAGTCGGGGTCCGGGCAGGCCGCGTGGGGCGCGACCAGGTCGACAGGGTGTCGGGCAGTGTGTGAGAAGGCCGACGTCATGTGTTGGAAGCACGCGGTCAGGCCGCGGGGTGCCGGACATGGCGCAGTTAGGTCGCAGAACGTGGGAAGCGCGCAGGTAGGACGCGTGGTGCGCGGGTAGGCCGGGAACATCGGTGCACCGCGGGGGCGGTGCGGTTCAAGGAGGCCATGGGTAATGTGTCCTTTGTCGTTGGCACCTTCGTCACCTCGTTTCCTCTTCATTGCAATGCTGAAAGAAACTTCACAAAGAGATCGGCGGAGGGAGTCGGGCCATGGTAGTTTGGCCCGGACCTTCCGCGTTTAGGGATGATAACAATTTGTTCAACAAAGAGGAAGAAAGTTGAACAAAAATAGTTTACAATACATCGCATCGATTCCTTTTAAATGAATATGAGAAGAAGGAATGGAATAATACTCAAGGTAAACCCCCTACCTTTGACAGTTGCTCGACGATGAAGTTGCGTGAAGAAGAAGATGTTGTCGTCATTCATCGCGTCTGCCTCGCACTTCCAATCCATGCTCATGCGTCAGTTAGTTGATGACGATGAGGAGGGAATATCGGTCAAAGACATCCCACATTGAAGGGGGTTTTGAGGAATAATGTCAAGGAATATTGTCATTCATTTTTGAAGGTGTTCTTCGTTGGAAGCATTCTTCATTGGGAGCCTTCTCCCAATATTTTTCCCAAGTTCCTATTTTCTCTCCACTCAACCCAAAATGAAATCCTAACCAAATAATAGATTAGTATCTATTATGTTCATTAGCGTAAATTCAAATTGATTTATTTAATTAAATGAGTTGACTCATTTAATTAATGGGGTGGAGTTGTCATATCAATTCAAATTGGAGATTTAAATTAAGTGGCTCCACCTAATTAATGCTCAAGAGGTGGCACAAATTAATTTAAAGAGGAGTTGGCTCCATTAAGGTGGAGAAGATCAAAGGGTTTCTCCCCATTTAATGGGGATTTGAGGAGGTTTTACCCTCTTCCATTAGTAGGGGTTAAGTCTCATGTGGTCCCCACATCATAACCTCTCACAAGAGGTTATGCTCAGGTGGGCCCCACCACCATAACCTTACAAGGGATGTTAAGGTGTGGTGGTCCGACCTCCAACTCCCATGATGAGGTTTTAATCACCCAACCTCTACATGGTGGTTAAACATAAAATAATGCGAGCTTACTTTATTTTATTAATTCACACGAAAACCCAAAAACTAACTTTTATCCTCAACTCACTACTGTCAAAGTGAAAGTCTTATTTAGAGAATACTGATGCCACGAATTCAACGGTGCTCTAAGATTTCAATTTCGAGCACCGGTTCAAATTTATAAAAACCCACTCATATGTTTACTGAACGTACCCGAACAAAACATCAGAAATTGATTTCGGGCACACCGGGCCTCGGAATCAAGCACCATCAGTTATTGCGGACTCGTAAAAAAATACCACGTATAGAAAAAAATTTCAATGGGATTTCAAAGTCTTTACATTCTCCCCACCTGAGGTCTTTACGTCCCCGTAAGCTACAACTCAAAGTAAGGGAACAAATGGGGGTACGGAGCATGCATCTGAGCCTCCTACTCCCATATGCTCTCTTGGAGGTTCCCATGCTTCCAGTGAACATGCACCAGAGGTATCAGCCGTCCATGTAGGACCCGCTCCTATGGATCCTCAATATCCACTAGAACCTCCATGAATGTCGCCCCATCATCGATGTCTAGATCTCCATGGTCGATGATGTGAGAAGAGTCATGTACGTATCCTCTCAGCTGGGATATGTGGAAGACGTCATGCATCTGGTGCAACTAGGGTGGAAGAGGAAAGTGGTATGCCACCTCTCCTACTATGCTGAGGACCTGGAAAGGTCCGATGAATCCCAGAGATAACTTTCCACCTAGACCAAACCTCCGTAGACATTGTCAAGGTGAGACCCATAGAAAGGCATGGTCTCCATCCTTGAACTGCAGAGGTATCCGTCTCCTGTCTGCATATGACTTCTTCCTACTATGTGCAGCCTTCATCTTCTCTTGGATGATCTACACCTTCTCCATGGTATCTATTACCATCTCTGGTCCCACCACTGTTGACTCCCTAGGGTCTGTCCAGCACAAGGGTGATCGCAAGGTCACCCGTACAATGCCTCAAAAGGTTCCATCTCTATGGAGAAGTGATAGATGTTGTTGTATGAAAACTCCACCAAAGGTAAGTGGTCCTCCTAGATACAACCAAAGTCGAGGAAAAAAGCACGTAGCATGTCCTCGAGGGTCTAAATGGTCCAATCAGTCTGGCCATCTGTATGATGATGGAAGGTAGTGCTCAGACGTAGCTGTATCTCAAAAGCCTCCGGAAACCCCTTCCATAGCCGGGAAGTAAGCTGTGCATCACAGTCAGAGAAAATTGAAGAAGGTACTCCGTGTAGCTGCACAATCTTCTGCACATAGAGGCGTCCCAATCTCTCTACTGAAACTTGATCTATGATCGGCAGGAAGTGGGCCGACTTGGTGAGTCGGTCGATGATCAGCCAAATCGAGTCGTGACCCTTGTATGTACATGGAAGACCCATAAATAATTCCATGGATATCACATCCCACTTCCACTCTGGGACCTCTAAAGGCTGAACCAAGCCTACTGGTATGTGGTTCTCCGCTTTCACTTGCTGACAGGTGAGGCATTGTGAGAAAAACTCTACTACCGCCTTCTTCATACCTAGCCACCAGTGCTGTCGTCTGAGGTCCTGATACATCTTTGCCACAACTGGATGTAATGCTAGAGGGGATTTGTGGAAATTCCTTAACACTTCATCCTGAAGTGAAACTTGTACCACGGTACGTCCTCTGAAGAGGATGACGTTCTCCCCACCTTGAGAAAATCCATCACTTGCCTACCCTTTAGATATTTTAGCACGTCGTGTATCACAGTCTGCGTCTCCATTCTAAACCTCCCTAACTCACTTAAAAAGTGGGGGAGTGACTGAAAGAGACTATAGAAAGGCTGATCTGTCTCTATCCACAAAGCATATCTATAAGGCACCTAGCTGCTCTGTCGCCTCTCCTAGTAACTGTATACCAGATATCTTATTGAGTGCATCTGCTACAACATTCCCTTTTCCAGGAGTATAAAATATCTTGAAGTCATAGTCCTGGAGTAAATCAAGCCATCTCCGATGTCTCAGGTTCAGGTCCCTCTGAGAGAAGATATACTTGAGACTCTTGTGATCAGAGTACATGATAAAACGTTCACCCATCAGATAGTGTCGCAACATCTTCAAGGTGAAGACCACTACTGCAAACACCAGGTCATGGGTAGCGTAGTTCTACTCATGTTGTCTCAGCTGCTGAGAACCATACGTGATCACTACTCAATCCTGCATCAGGACACACCCGAGTCCAGTCCCTGATGCGTCTCTGTAAACTACATACCCTATGACATCCCTTGGAAGCCTCAAGATGGGGAAACTAGTCAGCCTCTACCTCAGCTCTTAGAAGCTATGCTGGCATCTCTCTGACCACACGAAGGGTTACCCCATATTCGTCAAGGCTGATAGTGCTGCTGTAACTCGGGAGATGTCTGGTACGAACCTTCGGTAGTATCCAACAATACCTAGGAAACAATGTACCTCTGTAATACTCCTGGGTGGCTCCCAAGAAAGTACCGCTTCAATCATCGCTAGATACACTGAAACTCCAGCCTTCGAGATGACATGACCTAGAAAGTGAACATCTCCGATCTAGAACTATCACTTCAAGAGCTTACCATAAAGATGATGTTCTCAGAGTGTGTCCAATACTACCTGCAAATGGTAAGAATGCTCCTCCTCAGTAGCCGAGTAAATCAGTATGTCGTCGATGAAGACTACAACAAAGCGACCGGGGTATGGATGGAAGATCCTATTCATGAGACCCATGAACACTATTGGAGCATTGGTTATGATGAAGGGAATAACCAAGAACTCGTAGTGTCCATACCGACATCTGAATTCCGTCTTCTGCACATCTTCGTTTCGAACTCTGAGCTGGTGATAGCCTGATATGAGGTCTATCTTCGAGAACCATTGTGCTCCCTTCAGCTGATACAAGAGGTTGTCGATCCTCGAGATTGGGTATTTGTTATTCCCGGTCACTTGATTCAGGCGACGGAAGTCAACACAGAGCCTCAAGCTCCCATCTGCCTTCTCGGTGAACAGAATCGGGGCTGCCCAGGGAGAAACACTGGGTCAGATGAATCCCTTCCCCTAAAAGTCCTCTAGATATACCCTCAGCTCGCGAAGCTCAGTGGGAGCCATCCGATATGTGTGTGTAGATATCGGTGTCGTCCCGGGGTACAGGTCAATGTAGAAGTCCACCTTTCTGTGAGGTGGTAGTCCTGGAACATCGTCAGGGAAAACATTTGCGTACTGGTCCACCACTATAGGGTAGATCAGACTCTCCATATCAACTGTTCGAAGGGTAAGGTAGGCCAACTGATGAGTGATCGGCTGCACCCTCCTCCGAGTAAGTCCGTCCTATGCTGCAAAGGCTCCCTTCTCGCTAGTGAAGGTGAACCTGGTCCCATCTGTGCAGACACACCACACTTTTCGCCTAATATAGTCGATTTGAACATGGAGTTTAGATAACCAGTACATACACAATATGACGTCGTAAGGCCTCATCACCACTAAAAGGAGATCCCACCCGAATCTCTCGCCTCCTATAGTAAGCTCACACTACCGGAACCAGTGCATAATCGTCTAGTCTTCTCCAGTAGGAGTCACTAGCTGTAAGGATCGAGTTAATGGCTCCGTAAGATTCTCCGAGATCCAAATGAGGGTAATGGAAATGAAAGAGTGATTGGAACCGGTGTCTACAAGAACTGAAGATAAGGTGGAGTAGACATAGATCGTACCTCGAATCATATTCGGAGCTCCATGGTCGTATGCCTCAGCTTCCTAGAGCTGAGATCTCCCCTGTCCACCTGCTCCCTACATTCGGGGTGGACCTCATGGTGGTGGTGGCGGTAACACCGTGAATCGTCATCCACCACCAGCAGCACGACCTGCTCATCTTCCACATCCACCTCGATCAAACCTCAACTTCTACCTGGGAGGTCCCTCAAATGTATTCTAATCATCAGTACGACAGATCATGCAATCACGAGGCATGTGACCTTGACCACAGTAAGAGTAGCATTGCCAGCTTCTGGGATGACTAGCTCTGTCTTGTGTGCCACGCACAACTGAACCTGTGTCCTGAGGTCGTCCACCGGAGGACCTGGTCTGCTTGGACCTCTACGACATCTGTCTACTGCTTATTACAGAAGACTCTGCTGCATGTTGACTAGTGATGGGTCTCGCTGCTGGTGACTGCTTAGAAAGGAAACTCTCCACCATGAGGGCTCTCTCTAACACCCCCGCCTGCTTCGAGATGCTGAAGGAGATCATTGAAGCTCTGATCTCTTTCCTGAGAACCTACTCAAAGGTCTGGGCCCTGAAGAATGGGTCCTTCACCATATCCATGGAGTAATGTGATAGGTCGGTGAACCTCGCTGAGTACTGTGCCACCATCATGCTACCCTGCTGTAGATGCAATAGCTCTTGTATCCTCACCGGATGTAGGGTGGCTGGGACAAACTCCACCCGAAACAGGATCTCAAAGTCTACCTAGAGTAGTGTTGCCTCGTCATGCTCCTGGAGAATCAGGCTCCACCATCTATCTTCCGCTTTCTGAAGGAGACTCGCGACAAGGATCACCATAAGGTTGGATGGTGTCCCTACTAGTCCGAAGAATCTCACCACAGCCTCCAACCAATCATCAAATGCATGCGGGCCCATCTCTCCCCTGATCCTAAGTGGCCTCTGGCGCTGGAACTCTTGCAACGCACTAAGGAGGCGTGAACTCTCTGCTGTTGGGTCTGGTGGCATCGGTGGCCCAATGGGTAGTGGTACCGTCGGTGCCTCCGCTGTGATAGGGCCCTGCACCGAGGCCTCGTCGCTCGGTGGTCTATCTGTACAGACAACTCTCGGAACCCTGGCTGGCTATCTACGTGGAGGAATCCTAAAAAGAAACAGGTTCTCCATGGAAAATAAGTTATAGCTGGCGAGATGACTCAAGATATTACAATAAAAACTCTTGAAAACAAAAAATGAAATCAGTGTTTTCATGCACTGATTCAAAATTCAGAAGTCAGGGTCCTTGTTTATGGATACGTTGGCCGCTGCACCAACACTAGACTCCCTGAACTGGAAACCACACTCAGTACCCTTAACACTATTTCTTCATAGAAAATAAAGATCAAAGTCCAGAGTTCTACGATAGAAACAAATCCTCTGATACCAATGTGTCACGACCCATCCCCCGGGGCCCATGCCGTGACTACTCCAAGCCAACCATCCATAGGCCAGAGGCTGGAGACTACAACCAAAGGAATAAATCTCTAAAATTGGGATGACATTTCCTTTATGTAGAGTAAACACTCACAACAGATTACGAGTTAAAAGAAAAACACTTAGTTAAGCCGTATACAAAAGAGTGAAAAAAAGTAAAGGGGGCAAAAATACAAGCCCAACAGGAAAGTACAAGTACAACTGAATAAAAGTAATGTATCCACAGGGTCATCCTCCAGGGTTCCTAACTGAAGGGTAGGTGCAGATGGACTCATCAGCACCCCACACCCGTCAGTCTCCTCCGTCCACCAACTCATCGTAAGGTCCACCTTAGGGTAACATCCAGTCCTGCTACTCTACCTCAGTCAGCGCTGTCTATCATCTGCATCCAACATAATGTGGTGCAGTCATAGCCCACGAAAGTGTGAGTATAACAATACTCAGTAGGGACCTCAAGATCCTCAAGGTCTCACAAAATCCAAGAAGGATAAACCACAATGTTTGGAATCAACAGACAACCCCACTTAGGTATATGCCCATACATATACATAAGTTATCAAGTTATCCATCTCAATCACGAGGAAACACAAGAGTTTCTGACTTAGCACACACAGGTATACAACTTATGTAGAGAGATAGAGATGATTAGATATAGCCACTGAATCATCAGAGCTGTTGGCCAACACATGATCCAGGACCAGCTATTCTGTCGGACCAACACATGATCCAGGAACAGAAGTCACAACTGTCGGACCAACACATGATCCAGGAACAGTCTTCAGAGCTCTCAAAGCAACACATGATCTAGGACCATCTATTCTGTCGGACCAACACATGATCCTGGAACAGAGGTCAAAACTGTCGGACCAACACATGATCTAGGAACAGTCATCAGATTTGTCGGACCAACACATGATCCAAGAACAACTATTATGTCATACCAACACATCATCCAGGAACAGAAGTCAGAGCTGTAGGACCAACACATGATCCAGGAACATTCATCAGTGCAAAGATGGGCACAACGTTTTCACAAAGCACGCTTGATTCGGGGAGGGTCCTCTCCTCAATACAAGTGTCAACATGTAAACATCCACCAAGTATCACGAGTAATTATCTCAAAGGTCCGTCTCTTCATAGGGGTTTCAACTCAACAGACGGCGCGTCAATCAGATGCCTGATCTGTGAGTTATTAGCCTTTCAGTCATGAGGGCCCAGTTGGATTCGTGTATGATCCAACTTGACTGTATAACAACATTACCCTGAACTTCATGGGGGTATACAAAAAGGAGTCTTCATGCTCCTAGAAAACTAACGCCGCTGACGGTTCGTCAAACGGTCGTCCAATGCCAAAGATACGACCAAAAGAAGTTATAGGTTCGGTAATGGGCCTGGGCCCAGTCCGACCCAGTCGGACTGACTCGGCCCAACCCACACAGGGACATACCAGTGTGGGTCGACTCGATCAGACCCACTGGGTCTGACCTGGCCCACTGGGTGGGTCAGCCCCCTGGGTTCGGCCTGGTACGCTTGGCCCGACCCAGCGGACTGTAGTAGCGGATCGGCCCGAAGGTCACCACGTAGGCAACATGGCCCAGAGTCCGGGAATGGTTCGACCATCAACACGTAGGGAACGGCTCGGGAAGCTCGGCCCAGAAAGTAGAGCCGGTTCAGCCAATGATGCCACGAAGGACGCCGCGGGCCGGCTCGGGTGGCCGGTGCGACTCGGCCGGTTCGACCGTGAACCGGGGCGCGGGCAGGCCATGTGGGGCACCAAGCAGGGCACGAGCAGGCCATGAGGTGCGCGGTCCAGACGAAAGGGCGTCGGGGAGGGCACGGGTAGGCCAGTAGGGTGCATGGGTAGCGCACGGGCAGGCCACAGGGTGCCGGGCAGGGCGCAGTTAGGTCGGCGGGGGCAGGCAGCATGCAAGTAGGCCGTCGGGGCACGCGGGCAGTACCCAGGCAGGCCGCGGGGCACGCGGGCAGAGGGCAGGTAGGCCGCGGGGTGCGCGGGTTGGCCAGCGGTGTGCGGCCAGGAACACTGGGGTGCCGCGAGGGTGGCACAGATCATGGAGGCCGTAGGTAGCGTGACCTTAGTCGTTGGCTCCTTCATCTCCTCGTTCCCACTTTGTCTCCATGCCGAAAAAAACCTCACAAAGAGATCGGCGGAAGGAGTCAGGCCATGTTAGTTTGGCCCGCACCCTCCACATTTAGGGATGATAATAATTGGTTCCAAAAAGAAGAAGAATGTTGAACAACAATTGTTTACAATAAATCACATCTATTCATTTTAAACGTAGATGATAAGAAGGAAAGAAATAATACTGAAGGTAAACCCCCTACCTTTGATCGTTGCTCGACGGTGAAGTAGCGGGTAGAAGACGATGTTGTCTTCATTCTTCGTGTCTGCCTCACACTTCCAATCCAAGCTCATGAATCGGTTTGTTGACGACGATGAGGAAGGAAGATCGGTTGAAGAAATCCCATGTCGAAGGGGGTTCCGAGGAAGAAAGTAAAGGAAGATCTTTCTTTGTTTTCGACGGTGTATTTCATTGGAAGCATTCTTCATTGGGAGCCTTCACCCAATATTTCTCCCAATTTCATCCTTTCTCTCCACTCCACCCAAAATGAAATTGTATCCAAATAATATATCAGGATCTATTATTTTCGTTGGCATAAATTCAAATTGAGTGATTTAATTAAATGAGTTGACTCATTTAATTAATGGGGTGGAGTTGGCATATCAATTGAAATTGGAGATTTAAATTAAGTGGCTCCATCTAATTAATGCTTGATAGGTGGGACAAATTAAATTAAAGGGGAGTTGGCTCCATTAAGGTGGATAAGGTAAAGGGGTTTCTCCCTATTTAATGGGGAGTTGAGGAGGTTTTACCCTCTTCCATTAATAGGCAGTTAATACTCATGTGGCCCCCACATCATAACCTCTCATGGGAGGTTATGCTTGGGTGGGCACCACCACCATAACCTCCCAAGGGAGGTTAGGGTGTGGTGGTCCCACCTCCAACTCCCATGAGGAGGTTTTAACCACCCAAACTCCACATGGTGATTACAAATAAAATAAAGTGAGCTTACTTTATTTTATTACTTCACACGAAAACCCAAGAACAAACTTTTATCCTTGACTCACTACCGTCGAAGTGAAAGTCTTCTTTAGCGAATACAGGCACTGCGAGTTCAATGGTGCTCTCAGATTTTAATTTCAAGCACCTGTTCAAAATTTATAAAAATCCAATCATACGTTTACTAAACATACCTAATCAAAACATCAAAAATTGATTCTGGGTACAATGGGCCTCGGAATCAAGCGCCTTCAGTTGTCACGGACTCGAAAAAAATCCCATGTATTGAAAAATTTTCACAGGATTTCCAGGTCTTTAAATCTTCTATAATGTGAGCTGGAAAATGATATAAAACATTCCATACTAATAGTTTTTATGGACTTGAAGAAATATATCTACATGGAAAAAAATGATGATTTTACTATCAAGTTTTTTATTCCCATAAAAGGATTAGGATTATCTCATGATGTTTCAAACTTTTCAGGAAGGGTGGTTATTAAGAAAATATCTCCCATAAAATTTCTACATTTTATATATATCATTATATATTTCTATTATTGATAATAAATATTAGTCTTTTTACATCGGATAATTACTATTTATATCATAATGAAAGTACATCGATGTATTTATAAAATAAATGACAATAAATTCTCATAGTAATGTAGGATAATTTTAGTGTATTAAAATTTATATAATATTTATTAAATAAGTCATGAATGTATTTGACCATTTTGAGTTATTTGTAGTTGATATATCTTGCATTTCGATTGAAATGGAAATTCCTAATTAAGTCTATTGCAATGGATTTTTATTAATGGATTCTTTTCATATAGTCAAAATATGATATATCATGTTAATATATTGATGATACAATTATGTAACCTACATTATGATATATCAAGAAAAAAGGGTTATATTATTTTTTAACCATTTATATGATGTTTTTTTCAAGATGGAATTATTGTCTTTCTATATTTCTTAGGGTCATGTGACCAAAATTTATCAATGAAAATAAAAATAATACAAAACTCAAAAATTAGTTTGGGAATATTATGGACCAAAGATAAATTGAGGTAATGATATATAATAATCTTGGTGTTTCATGTGATTTCATTATATGAGAGTATTTTAATTTATAAAATATTATTTAATTCCAATGAGAGAGTCTCCTTCACACTCAAAAACATTGTGTATCATTAATCAATGTTAAATTATATTTTAAATTAATGTTAATAATAAATATTATCTCACATTTATGATTTATTTAATTTTCTAGTTGGATTGAACACATAAATTCAATATCTATTAAATGCATATAGAATATATGTTAGTTGAATATTAATTGGATATATACTAATCAGTTAGTGAATATAATATTTGTTGATTTAATGAATTAAAAACAAAAATATATTTACTTATATATATATATATATTATTGAAGGTTTGTTAAATGAGTAGGAGGACTGACAAGTTAAGATTGCAGTCTGATGGAAATGAAAACTTCAATTTGGAATTTTTTTAATAAATATGGATTTATTTATATAATAAATCTTATTTAAGTATCAACAAATTTTATCATGTCATGAAATATTATTGTTTTTATATTATTGTTATTTGACATGGATTTTGTTTATTAAAAAAATTATCTATGGGATATTTCACAATTACAAATTGTTAATCTAAATAATATAATTAAAATTATATCATTTTAGAGAATGATGAGAATTATGTGCTCTATGGATTATCCAATATAATTAGGTAAAATAACTATAGAGAATATCTCTAGAATTACCTCTAGAATAAGGGATGATCCTCATCCTCTATCTCAAAATAAAGAGAATAAGAGTTAAATTATTCCTAATTGGGAGAATCTTGATTGTTATCAATAGTGAATAGAACAAGCCATTTTTTTCCTAGATGTGGGGACCATGAATACCAGATACCACATTTGATATTAATAGATCTTGTGTAGATATGATTATAGGAATTATAATTTGAATTCCATTCTACAACAATAATACAACAAGAGATTAAGTCTTATTGATCAACATCATAGAAAAAATTATCAATATGAGGTAATATTTTTAAAATTAATTATAAACTATATGTGAAAATATCATCTCTAGATGTGTTTGGGATATATATTTATTTTTTAATTATTTAATGTAATGGAATAGATGGAAAAAATATTAATCAAGGGATTGAATAGTTTTATTTCACCATATATCCTTCATTTTTGAGTTCCTTATAATTTTTATAGTAAGGTGAAAAGATTCATAATGTTTTGATAATGTAATAATTCTTCTTGATTTATTTTGAAAGGAATTATAGTGTTTGAGAATGTTTATTGTGATTGTAGGAGTCATGGAAATGAAATATAGATGTTTTGAGATGATTTTGAAGTAGACTGCTTTTCATACATAACATAACTTATTATCTTGAAAAATTGAAAAGGAAAGGTTATCACTTAGTTATGATACAAATTCTTATGATGCGTAACATAGTTTTAAGTAACATGTCATCTTCTAAGAGAATAAATATTGAGATTTAAAAAATGAGATGTTTCAACTGGGAAATGTAATATATAATTTTTATAAGTAATATATTAATTTGTATATATAAGATATTTTTTGAGGTTTATAAAATAATATGGAAAATGTGAAAAATCATATTCTAATTCGAATGATATTTTGACCATACATATGATACCGGCTTCAAATAATTTTCAAAAACATTAATAAGGGGAAAAAGTATACTAATATATATTATATTTTGCAGTTCCAAAAGAAATGAGACAATGTAATTAATGAAATAAAATAAGTAAAAAAATTATATGGTACATAATATTATGCTAGTACATATAAATATAATTTTTTGAGATCACTGTAATGATATAAAATACATATTTTCTTAATAAAGATGATTTTTTTTTGAATATTTCATTTTTGTGTATTCATAGGCTAATATTTTAGGAACATAAATGTGTATTTTCTAAAAATAATAATGAAGTTAAATGAAATAATATTTATTTCATCATTAATTTTTTAAATATAATTAATATAATTAAAACATGATCCATGTGATTTGTTTCGATATTGGAAAGAAAAAAGAAATGAATTTCCTATTTTTGGATTAAATGGACCATGGAAAAAATGAATTATCAATGATGAAGAACTACTAGATATAGATAATGTATTTAACTTTGTTGAATATATAAATACTATGATTTATGTAACATTGTATAATTATTGATTTTTGGAAAATATTCTTGTCACATTTGTATATCAAGAACATTAATCATTGCGATACAATGATAGAATAAATTGATTTTTTTACAGAGGATTCTATGATAGGACCATGAAATAATAAAATAAAACATGTTTTCTATGAAATTAATTTATGCCAAATTTTTTTTGTCACATGTTGATTTACATACATCCACTTTTTTTCTCAGGGATTTTTTAGAAATATTTTTTTTTGAATTTTAGATATTGTATTGAGGTTAAATAAAAAGTATTATCAAGATATAACTATTTATTGGTTTAAATAATATTTTTAGAATAATAAAATGAAATAATTGACACTTTAAGATTACATTTCATTCATATTCAATGTATGAAAATAGAATCTAGTTGAGATGTCGAATATAGAACATAATATGTACAAGATGATTTTACCTATAGAGAGAGATCCAACCCATATATCATGGAATATATTTTGTGTATGGAATCTAGGGATTGGTCCTAAAAAATTGCGTGGGTGATAATTTATTTTCATTGAACATGTAAGAGAAGTGAGTGACATTTGAATTATATTTCAAATGATTAATAGGTCAAAAAATAATATTTCATATGATAATCCTATGATATATATTTATCATAGTGACTTGTGTAGTGAGATTTTAAGCCTATTATTATTGTGAAAAATTAATTTGGGTTTAATTGTTGCATATTGATGAATGAATTGTTAATAATTATTAAAAATGATACCTGTAAATATGTTGTTGATAAAAAATAGAAGAGGGTTTATTTGAATATATAATTCTTAACGGAGGACATGGTTGGTTCAAGAGGCTAAAAAAAAGAAAGTTGGTGCATTCATGTTTTCTAGTTGGTGATGGTAAAATAGGTTCACAGATTTAACCTTTATTGAGATTCATATTGATAATAAAGTAGTTGACGTGTGAGTTTGAGTTACGATCCACCATGTACTATAGTTATAGTAAGATATATTTGGTGTGAACCAAATTATGTAATATTTGTGTGAATTATTATTTTTATTTCGACATTATCTATATATGTATGGCAATTAATGTCAAATTGGTAAAATTAGAAATATATCCATGAACTAAATGGGTGAAAAGGAAGGATATGGGATAATCTTTTAATTATTATAAGTTAAAAAACACTGATTCACACCCACCCCCTCCATTTAGAGAATAGGTCCAGTTGGACCAACCTAGAGATATAGTGATTTTATTAATAATAATTTATTTGAGAAAAAGAGTAGATTTGGAGACACAATATTTTTTGTCCAATGGGATTTTTATTGAAATTTTATTCAAATATATTATAATTACATGATTTATTTTCTTAACCAATTATTTATTTAATGATTTCATTACTAGTTTCCATGGGTTTTTAAAATAAGTTATTTTTGTTAATATCTTGGTGTTATTTTTCATATCAAATATTGGTGAAATTTTTCCCTTTCTAAAAAAATGATCAATTTCTCGTATAATGTATTTTTTAATATTTTAAAAAGTCACTTCAGTTTTTATTTAATGAAATGTGGAAATTACCTACATTACATTTGATTATGTGATGGTTATATATTAATGAATCTTTTTTCACTTCTAAGTGTTATGTATGATGAAATGATGAATGTTTTTAAGAACCCATGTCCAATATATATAGGGGTTTTTTTTATGTGAATGTAGGGTCTATTAAATATTTCAAAGGACTTAGATAATGATAGATATATCATTACATAATATCAATTTGAATGGGAGATAAATATAATTTAATAAAAAAATGAATCAGCTGTAATATATTTTTTAGTGACCTTTTCCTAATGGAATGAAATAATGTGGAGTAAACCCATTCCATTATGGGACTCTATCCATTTTTATAGCCTTAGTTGTGAGTATTAAGTGATTAAAATATTATATATCATCATTAACATGAAACAAAATTCATACGATATGTTCTTATTGTTATTATATGATCACATGGTCCATGAGTGATTAGTATTTTTTCCTCACTCTTATTACATGTGTCTTCTAAGATGTTAATTCTTTATTCCACGAGTCGTGATTTATAATCTATGAATGACTAGGAAATTTTATAATATGATATAATAAAGAACTCTCAATATCCTGAATATATTAAACTTCCATGTGATCATATATTGGTATTTATCGTGCTAGACTTATTAAGAATTCAAGTTCACCCTCTCTTATGTTTATTTTTATCCAATGTTATAAACAAATGTTTTATATAATGGAATAATAATAATAAGACTACACGATAATAAGGTTTTTTCGAATGTATATGATCTTTAATAAATACAATGATTAAGTAACTAATATATAATTATTCTAAACCATTATGACTCTTGGTAACTTAATTTTATTATGCACAAATATTAAAATAAAATGATACAATTTTTATTTTATTTTATGCTCAGGTTACATGATTCCACACTGTATGAAATATTTATTGAAAATGAAAACTCAATATATCTTATTTTATAATATATATATAAGAATAAATGGATTAAGAGATGGAATTATTTTCCCAAAATGTTCAAAATTTAAAGGCATAATATGATAAGCACAATATCATTCAAATAATTCCATGTAATTGAGTACAAAAATGAAATTTTCATACAAATAATTTTTATTGAATAAAGAAAAAACTCAATAATTATAAATGTTTTATCCTTACCGAATAATAGTAAATAAATTTTATTACCCCAACCCCATGAATAATTTTATAGGTATTGGAAAATAAAAAATATATAAAATTTAATATAGTTTCATAAAAATAAAAATATATAATTTCTTACTCTATTTCCTTATCATCCTTAAACATGATTTGTATCATCCTAATTCACTCTTTAATCCTTAATTGAAAATGATAAGATTATATCTTCTTTTAATTTCATTATTGACATTGAAGGATCCCTTTGTATATGTATGTGTCAATTCATTCCTTCATGTATCTGTATAGAGTTCACATCATCATTGCCAAACTAAATTATTTTATCTATGTTCCCAATTAAAATTATAATATCAATAAATAATATTCATAAACTCAAGTGATATAATTCATTATTATTATTTAAAATTATTTATTCCCATGCGACCATCATTTGGTAAAAAATATAAATGTTATAACTTTTATAGAATATCTGGATTAAAAATTATATATTTTCTTTCTATGTACAATGAAAAGGAATTTACAGTCATATATATGTGTGAAAGGACTCCTAAACTAGTCCATTGACCATTACATATCCTAAAAATATATCAAATTTATTATAGAGGAGAAGTGATCAAAACATCCAATGAAAAATTCATGATCTATTTTTCATTAATAAAATTATTAAGGTATAACATAATAAAAAAATGACTCAATGTAGCCTAAAATGGTGGAATTCATGATCATCCTCCCTAAAATGATCAAAACAGTAAATTAGTAAAGAATTTTTTTTTATAACTAATGAAACATTCATCATGGATTCCTTTTGTTGCTAGTCTATCCCAAGACATATTACATTCCCTTAAAGAAATATGATTATTTATCTGTTGATCAAGGCAATCCTATAAAGGTCTTATTTAATTATGTATAGACTATTGAGGGGATAATATAAAAGGGAAAAACTACGTACAATATAATAATTCATTTACACCTTGACTAAACATATTTTATAAATACTGTAGAGTGATGATCACTATGAATGGATCTTATACCACTATAGATAAGGATATATCATAATTTATCATACAAGTGGAAATTTACATATTAGATAAAGATACATTATCTTGTATTCAATGTTCAATTTTATAGATGTAGTTTCTTGGATGATGTACCATTAAACATTTCAATAAATAACTTATATACAATTATAAATATATATGGGGAACTCATAAGTATTATTACATATGGAAACAAAATTTTTTCACATCATTGTTGTTTTAGAAGATAACTTATGTATGCATTATTTTATATATACAAACATTATTCAAGATTCTTGTCACCATTCTTTTGGAATACTATGATTATAGAAATTCTTCTTTTTTCTATATTCATCATAAAAAAGATGACTCTTATGGAGCTTAGCTTCTGAGAAAAATTTTTTTAATAGAAAATGCATTTTGAAATTCTTATGTTATCTTACAGACCACGTCAAGTTTTCTTTTTATAACAAAATACATTCTCCAATATATCCTAAAATAAAAAGTAAATGGGCAGATCAGTGGCTGGCGAATCATTTGTTCCATAAATTAAATAAAATGATTAAATTTAAAATTTTTAATGAATTTTTGTTATATTCTTAATATCCAATTAAATTAAATAGTATCCCAATGTATTACTATTATAAATTAAAGAATTATTTTTATGGAGTAAAATTAATGAAGTATCATTGAAATATAACACATTTTTTTCCACTTTCTGACTAGAAAGTCTTTAATTTTTTAATATATTTTTTAGATAATTGTAGGAATTTTGGTTGAAATTGAGATGAGAAGATATTAAATAATTATCTTCATCCAAAACAACTATAATTCCATCACTTAATAATAGAATTTAAAATTATATGATATTTGGGATTTGTTATAGGAGGCATTCTTATTTAAATTCTTCCCACCTATTTTCTACAGTGAGTATTACTAATGTAGACAAAATTTACATTAATTTATGATACCTTACATAAATTTAAATGATAAAAAATACTATTAAGTTCTGTTATATTTTTTTAGATAAGTGAAAGAGATATGTACATGGGTAAAAAATTATTAATATGTGTATTCTATATACGTAATAATAACAAAAAAAGTGTTCTTATTAAACCAACATACTCATATAGTGTTTTATAATTAATAATGTCTTAATTAAGAATATATTTAATATCTGTTGAGAATAAAATATTAAAAGGATTATGGGGTACCAATGAAAGGAATCATTATTTGTGTTGGTTTGTGATCAATGAATGAGAATTATAGAAACAAGTTAGATACTATATGTGATTTTCAAATATGATACATATGATAATGAAAGATTAATTATTGGATTTTTTGAGAAAACAATTAACATAGGAAAAATGTTTAATATAGTTAATTTATACATGTAATAAGTGATACATTAATTGTAGAATGTTGATAACACCATCAATGAATAATTTGAATGGTTTTTATGAATTTTTACATTCAAACTTCATTGGAATTAGATTTGAAATTATTCAAAATGTTTTAATAATTTAAAAATAGAGTATAACATATTATGGGAAAAATTATAGTGGAAGAGAATGTCGAGAGTAAATATATGAAACATGGGAATGTTATATTGACATACTATGATAGTTATGAATAAGACTAGAATTCAAATGTTACAAATTCAAACTTCATGAAAAATATAAAGAAAATAATTCTGATTGATTTATGAAACTCATTTTTTTATATGTATCAAATTTTCAGGATATATAACTTCATACATGATAATATAGTTTAATATTCATAAAGATAATATTTCAATTTGGATTTGTAACATCTTTTTCAATAATAATAATTTATTTAATGGCCCGATAAATATATATTTACAACATGGTAATCATCCATTATTACTGTTATTTTCCAATAACCATAATGCATTTAACTTTTTATTATTAGTATATTAAAAAATATACTATCACTTGATTAATGTTATTCTCTATTAAATTTTTTACGTCATGTGATTATATTATCAATCCCATCAATGGGTTGTAATGCTTACATTTTACAATGAGATCCTCGAAATGCTATGAAAATTATTGTAAATATCTGTCATGTGGTCTTGATTACATTTATCTAACAAGATATGTATTATTTCTTAAAAATCAAGTGATTTGTTATCATAAATAAATGAATATTATTTTATTCGATTTTATCGCATATAAATCCACATAATATATGATATGATAACATACATGCCACTATGAATTCCATATTTTCTACATGTATTCCAATATATCGATTTGTTTAGTAGTTTTCTGGCCTGATATTATCATTACTAAATATCATAAATAATATATATTGAAATATCAATGAAGAATATGATATGATATGATTTTGCAGAGTGTTAATAATTTGGTTCATCATTAGAGATATGATATTAATTGAACATGTGAAGAAAATTTTTTTATTGATTTATTGGATGAAATTATCATTAGAACATTGATTTAAATATATAATTCTACTGAAAAAATGAAATAGTTGATTAATTATTTGGAAATTTCAAGTAGTAAATGGATTATATATCAATCATATAGGTTGATGAATTAGATCTGAAACCTTATTGATGATATATCAAGATATTGGAGTCATATTACATTGAGTTAATTTATATTAATTTGTTTTTTTTGATATTCCAATATTTTCCTTTTAGTTTATTGACAAGTTTATAGATGACAATTTTAGACTTTATGAATGTTCTTTTAATGCCACTGTGAATATATCCCCCAGGGCCACAAACCATATTTTTTCAAAATCTATATTAAATTCTTATTTAGTATAATATTTTTTTAAAAAAATTATTCATTTAATTTTTTATTAATTATTCTTATTTTTTTGAATGCATACATTGAATCTAACGTTATTAAAATATATAATATATATTAATTTATGATTAAATAGATATGTACTAAACAGTTTTTGAATATAATATTTATTTATTTTTTTGAACAAATAATCTAACCATATTTATTATTCATGCATTGATAAATGTTGAGGATGATTAATGGGGTGACATAAGGTCCTTTTGTACTGATACAACATATTTTATATCATTTTAATACAAATTTATTTTTATCTTTAATAAATGATATATAAATACTTGTGATTAGGAAAAATTCATAAAATATATTAATATTTTACTAATATTATTTCACATCAAAATTACATAGGATAGTCTATAAATTATGGGCTACTAAATAACTACTAATTTTTAAAACACTGTATATAATCTAAATTATTCCATTTTATTAAATAGTAACAATTGTTCAACAATAGATTCTCTCTTAAAAATATCTCAAATCCAAAGAGATAAAATCTATAAAAAACCCACCATTAATTGGATAAAACCCACATCATACCTATGAAGACTAAGATAAAAAGAAAGTAATAATTTATTCCTTTCAAAATTCGTGGTTTCCTATAAAAATTATTGTCATTTTGTTTCACCCTTAATAATTCATATAATACCAAAATTGAAATTTCAATATTTGTAGAAACTTTTGAAAACTGAATGTGGTTATTTATATAGGATTCATTAACTTAATTAGGAGATGATGAGAGTGGTAATAAAATTGATAAACATCAAGGATTGAATTTCCAAGTTCATGTAATTCGTGATAAGAATTTATTATAAATTATATTTCAAAAAAATTCACTAGGATGAGTTTTTGTTCTTTTCCATTTTCAAAGGAATTATTCAGAGAACACAATGAAAAAAGTATTGTTAGTTAGAATAACCACCTATTTTATTCCTCAGATAATTCAAGTCATTTCAGATACATTATATTAATGTTTATTATTAGTTATTATTATTTTATTTATACCCAAATTTTTTATTTGATTTTCAATTTTATTTGTTAATAAAAAATTCAAGATCACATACTCTGAATGACCCGAAGGCCTTATTTTTCATTTTATTATAAATAATCCCCCTTTTAAGGGTTGAAGGGGAACCAGAAATTCTAGATAACATGATTTAACAATTTCATATTACAAATAAATGGACATTAATATAATAATAACAGATGATTATATCATCTGGTGGTGTTAATGATTTTTTATGATGTATATTTTTTCACGGTGTGTTACTAAATAGTACATTTCATGTAACTATGATCAACCATAGAAGGGAACGATAATATAGACTCATAAAGCATTATAAATGTGGTTACATTTTTTTAAAATATAGATAGTGTATTGACTTTCATTCATCACATTTTGTGATAGGGTTACATGGTGTGTAGTTTGTGTACATGTCATCTAACATGACACTGTCTATTACTATGAAAAACATGGAAGTCATATGGAAAAATAAAAAAGATATAATTAATAGAAACTTCATTTATTAATATCCAATTAGTAATATTTTGAAAAAATTTATTACATGTTGTGTGTCTAAAATATATTCCATGAGACATGTAAAATCATATGCTGAATACAAATTACATCTTTAGAAATGTACTGTGGGAATATAGAAAGAGATTACATGGTGTGTAGCTAGTTGTGAACACCTTTTAAATCATGATATTTCTTGAATGGTAAAATATGATATAGGTTTATAAAATTATTAAAAATACTATAATATAATTTATTTAAAACCAAACCACATGACATATATCTTGCAAATATACAGACAAACTATGTGACAGATTTTATCAAAAAACTTTCCTTCCATGAGATTTCATCTTATCATGTAGAATCAAATTCATTAAAAATTAATTTCTATGATATTATTCAAGTACAAAACTTTTATTGTTATTATTCATGTATTTTACATCATAGGAATCAATTGTGGTACACACCACCAATATTTATTATATGATATATTGTCAAATATATGAGATATACTACATGCCTTGACCAATGAAACAATACTCAAAACTATAACCTGACATACCATATTCATAAATAGTAGGGGAAAATGACCATGTTTTTTTAGTAATATTCCATATTATTTTATATTACAAAATGTGAAACAACTAATTATTATAAGTGGTTATATGAAAACTCTCTAGGGAATATGTCATATTCATTCTTTTACAATCCATGTTTGTTAAATTATATATATGATTTAAATTATTACCATGTGGGAAGAGGATATGTTCCATATTAGTGAAGGTGAACTAATAATTAAAATTAATAGTAATACTAAAATATATAATTTATATAAATTTATAGTGGATTTAAATATCATCAACTATTTTTATAGATAATTCAGAAAAATGAATTTATAATATGATAATTAGTCTATTAATTTGAGATTTTTATTAATAATGAAAAAATTGAAATGAATATAATATAAAATAAAGGGTTAGCCATTTCATGTTGTGGATGATCATGATCTTTATTGAACTATGTATGTTTTGGGTTTCTACATAATTTAATTATTTTTTATACTACATTCCATGAGAAATATATTGTGATTTTAAATATGATTATATGTGTATCACCCCTTCATCAATTTTTTAAATGGTACTATGTCTCAAAGGATTATATTATCTAATTCTAATCCCATGATTCCCCTCACTTGTTGATGAAAATTATTATGTAATTAAATGATCTCAATATAAGTGGAGAAGTTTCAAGATAAAAATTAATTGAACCCATCCAAGTATATACATCTGTAAAATTTGGAATTCTACAACTTGATCTAGGTACTAGTTCATTGAGAAATTTATTTGGTTAACTCATTTTATATATTCCACTTGATAAATTGACTTATAAATAATGTATTTTGATCATATTGGATGTTTATTTGATTTTTTCAACTCCATGGTTCTTTAGTTACATACTTTATGTAATTATTAATTTATATTATGAGTGATGAAAAAATGACCATGAATGAATAATCTTGAACAAAATAAATGGTTTATGCATAATTTATTTTATCCTTCATTGATACATAATTATATTGAATAAACATATTATTTAATTACATAAAAAAGACACAATAAAAATATTTAACCATATGATAATCAATAGACCTCAAAGAGATATTATGAAATACATCACATTCAATTACATGAATTATAATGAAAAAATAGATCAATGTATTGGTCTATGAATTTTAAGGAGAATATAATTTGTCCATTATTTCTAAATAAATATTTTTGTCGACATGACTATTTTATAATCAATTGAATTTGACCATGGAATAATTTGTGAAATTTAGAGGTAGATGTATAGAAAATATTACATTCATATTTCTGGATTATAGAGTCACATCAAAAAATTATTGAGATATGAGTTAAAAATGACGAAAACACTACCTTTATAAATTATTTTATGTATTTTACTTGGCCAATTTATAGTTTATTTAATATAGAATATTGATCGTCATAATTATAATATCCTCAAGATGATATATTTTAAATAAAAGGGTGAGGGAAATTCTGATTTGATAGAAAAGTGTGAGGCTAATAAAATATTATTTAATACATCAACTAATGTAGACTACATAAATTACTAAAATATTCAATTATTTTTTCTAGAAAATTGAAAATATTTGTACTATAAATTTATTCATAAAATTAATATTATAGAAGGTAAATCTCATCAAAGATGCTTTCATAAAATATTTTTACAATTGAATGTGTATTGTGATATGATAGAAGTATAAATTTCATGCTCAAGATTCCAAAGATCATAATTATTCTGAAAACATAGGTAGATGATAATGATAATTTTTAATTCTAGAAATACATGGATGAATAATTATATGTCTAATACCTCATTTAATAATACATGACTATTGATCTAAAAAATATTGATGATGACATGTATTCATATGTTATATTGCCTTATCCCCATAATAAATATCCCAATAATGTATGAATATATTGGTATAAGGTATCTAATTTATAGAATTACTAGATAAGTTGTTCCATAATGAAATCATCTAGTCATAATGATTGTATACATTGAGAGTTTTTACATTTAAGATTCAAATTACCCTTGAAAATATTTCATGGACCTCATGATTTCCACAATTCATCCATGATTCCTTTGATTGATTTTGAATTATAGTATAAAAAATATTTAGAAGTATCACATGGATATCCATAATATATTTATCTATGAATATTAGGACCAAATGCATGAAAACCAATTCAACTTTTTGTAAAAATATTAGTTTATAATTAAAAATTCATGGTACGAGTTAGATGTATAGTTCTCATGGTCACTACCCAACCTAGAAAAAGAAGATTTAATAGGATAGATAAGGTAAAAAAGTCATTATTTTTTTCATTTGGGGAGAAATCCACTAGAATAATTGTGGTTTAGTACGGAATTATAGTGATTCATAATGTAAATTTACATTCAAATGTAAAATATCAATTTTTACTAGTTAGGTTTTAATTACAGCTTGTGATACTCACATTTTTATCCCAATTGAGGAACCCAATAGAAAATAGGTTTCTAGAGATTACCTGGATAATTGGGTAGAATTAGGAATAATATTGGTTTACTAGTTCTAATAGAATTACATGCCACTTTTCTAATATGAAATATTTATGTAGTAATATTTTTTTTATTTTGTTCCTAGGGTAGAAATTAACATAATTTTAATTTACATATTAGATATGGATGAATTAATGGTCATGATTTGATGTAGGATCATTTAATTCTAAAATTATAACATATATTATGGGATTGAACATTTTAATAACTATTAGTGTATACTAGAATATGAAAATTAGATTTTAGAAATCAATATTAAATCAATATGACATGACTCAAATAAACCATAGTTTTTCTTTAATAGGTGTACTCATGTAATTGAAAAGTGATTTACAGAGCTAATTCCTTAGAGGAATTTATGTTTTTTGAAATTTAAACTCATATGGTACATATCACACTTGTTTTTAAGGTAAATTGACCAAATAATAAAATACAATAAATTATTCAAAGGTCCATGTGGATTGATGAATTACATCATATATAAATCTATGTACTCCTTCCCTTAGATATAATAGGTATATATCTTTCTTCTTAGCATTTTATAGTGAAATTTATAGATATGGATATGTCTATATAAAGAGTAATATGTGTGAATACATTTGATAAATTTATGGATTTTAATAATGAACAGATGGGTAATCTTTTTAAGAAGATAAATAAAAATTGTTTATCAGTTAGTTGGGTGTTTCATGCAATATATTTCATTAATTATTTAAAGGAGATTCAGATATTATCTCAACATAATCCTCATTATGAACCATAGTAAAATATTATCAGAAAAAGGATGAAGAACACTTTTTTAAATGTAGTGTGGTCGAAGATAGGTCATAAAAGTATTCTATTATTCCATTGATAATAAAAAATTTAGACTGTAACACACATACTAAACCAGATTACATTTAAAAAAAATTATTTATCTAATTTGAGTTATATTGTTGGAGGAAGACATTGTTTTAAAACATACATTTGTGGGAATGAAAATTTTTAGAGGAAACTTGTGGAAACCATCTTGATCAATGAATTAAAAAGTGTATCTTTATATTGTTTGAAAAAGATAAAATGAGATATTTTTTATATATCCCATAAAACTAGATAGTAATGGTGGGAAAATTCCATGTTCCATGAAAGGAATTCATTTTCAAAAGATATAGTTTGACCAAGATAATCTTCAATGTCGGCATGAATCATGATTCATGAAAGTTGGACCATGAAAAATTACACAATTCCCATGGGATGAAAAAATTCCTCATACATAAGAACAAATTACGAGTTATAGAGATAATAGAGGACATGAGTTAGTAATATAATAGTCACCAATGAAGGAGATACATCGTGGGTTGATATTGAGGAACTTAAGTCCTGTAATGACTAACTATTATTATTAGAATATTCATAGATGTAATAATCCATGAAATCCAAATTATATTACCTGTACTAGAAAATTGATTTGGTTTTTGAAGATCCTCCAATGAATTTAATGAATATTTTTTGAAAATTTCTATTTATGAAGAAACTATACATAGATAGTAATTTTAGTATCATTAAGGTAGGATCTTTTAGAAAAGTTCTTAATTAATTTGATGAAATATATTTCGATAAATTTTTTTCCTTATTATAATAATATATCAATATGATTTATACTTTCCATAGCATTATATAATGATTATATAATTTCAAAAATATATTAGATGACATCCTTCCCTAATTAGAACCTATGTCAGATTTATACATTACAAAATAAGAAGGATTTATGACTCTCAATAATGATAATAATGGGTGAATGTTTATGAACACACTTAATTAGTTTCAATAATCAAAAATATCAATAGATATTTTTTATAAAAACTGATAAGAGAATTTTTAATTATAAATAATTAATGTTGTTGATTTATCTATAATAAGTTTAATGGGATTGTAATTTTTCCCTACTAATTTCTTTTGCCAATATATTAATAAAATAATGTAATATTCCAATAACATATTTTTACATCTACGTGTGTTCCCATTGAAATATATGAATTTTGGGGGATTCAAGTTATGAAAATATTACCTAAAAAATAGAAAACATCCTGAAATTATTTGGGCAGTGAAACAACATAAAACATAGATTTCAAGAAAAGAAAAATGAGATATATTATAGGCACCCCATTGGTAAAGAACCATATTTACGTATATTTATAATTAAAATTTAATGACTAAAATTAAATAAACTAGAAACATAGAAGACACATAATACAGATGTCATTGAATGAAAATAAGGGGTGGATTTCTTTACACTGGAGAGTTACATCCTAAATCATTGAGGGGAAATCCCTATGACCTTGGGAAATAATTGATCAAAATATAGAGGGACACTTTGGAGGGGTAAAGTAGCATAACCTCATTTTTTGAATTTGTATTGTATAGTGTGCATTTAAAGGGGGTATTTTTACTTGAGGAGGTGCGTCTTTTAGTGAATAAAAATGGATTATTTTGAATTTAAGGCTAAACACTATATTTTTTGGAAATAATTAAAATCATTTTGGGTAAAAATAATGTTATTAAGGATTTTTTGTACATGTAAAATACAAACCATATATTTTAGGTTTTTTGGTATTTTATTCATTATCCTTTTAACTAAATCCCACTAGAATATATTACTTATACGACAGTAACAATTTTTTACAATGTTAAAATTATTATTCCTAAATAGGAAATTTTCATAATTAATTAATATGCAAATTATTAGTCCAAATATTAAATCTATTTTACTTATTTAAATTTATAAATGTGGTAAAAAATAAATTCTCATGTGATATGTGTATAACTCAAGAACATTTTTTTAATTGTTAAAATTTGGGTTCCAAAAAATGATAAACATGGGTTAAATAATGTAAAAAATGAGGTAAACTTTTGTTACCTAAATAATTTTTGATTAATAATATTTAATAAAAAAATTAAATCTTTTTCACATGTTATATATTTCATAATATTTATCATATTCGGTAAAAATATATTTTCACATTTTACACCATTTTTTTGTTAAAATTATCATAAATTCACCTGTATGTAATTATTATATTATAAAATATAAACTTTCCCATGATTTATCATAATATTACTCTAAATAAGACAATATTGTATTAAAAAAATCCTTAATAAAATTAATTTTTACCATTTTAATGACATAAAGTAGTTTTGATGATTATAAAAATTACATAGGAATATAGTAATTTATATTTTCATCTATAAGTGATTTATAAGATAATTTCATGAAAAAAATTTTTATTAAAAAAATATAAATTTATGATATTACATAATTTATTAAAAATTAAATATTTAGGTATTTGCTGTAAAATGATCTCATTTGTCACATTATTTCACCAACTTCAATAATATTGACCAACCAGATTCTTAAATATTTTTCATAATTCCAACATCTCATGTTGAAATATTAATCACTTGATGAACAATCATATCTCCCAAAAAATATCATATCATAATCTAATTACTATTGAAAACATCACTCACAGTGGTTCGTACACATCCTATGACTATTTGAATTATTTTCCCAATTCTTCATTTGAGTTTTAGAATAATTATTGATGGGGTGATTCTATTGGGGGTTTTATGTGAGTTTAGTTTTCTATAAACTGAATATAAAATTTTAACATAATTAAATAATTTGTTGATGGTTTCTAGTTTTTTACTTTTACTATTACATGATGTACTAGTGTATATCAACAAACGATTTGGAATTCTCTAAATGGAAATCAAAATTAGTTCACCGTGATTATAATAAAATATTAATTATAGAATAAGCCTTCAATTAATAACATTGCTGATTTTTCAAGTCATTAAAATCTTCCCCCTTATAGAAATTGAGTCTACACAGTTTTTCTTATAGATCGATACTTTTAAATTAGATGACTAGGGTCATTAAAAAATTTTGTTCTAACCATAATTTCATTTTGATGTATTTCAACTCATTTTTATTCTATGTTTTAATCATAATACCCAATAAATATTTTATTTATAAACACGTTATTCCTTACATCATCTCCCCTAAATTTTGATGGTTGCCATCCCATAATCTATTGATTCTATTGTTTACACGAGTCCTTATATTTCCTACAATTTATTCCTAAATTGTGAAAACCTAAGTAAGAAATTATTTATTATTAGGAATCATATCAAAATAATAATAAAGGAATGATAAATCATAAAATTTTCGATTATCAAAATTTATGGTTGATAAGATTTAATCATAATAAAAATGTTACATTGTCTTTTATCCATCCTTATGGTTTGTAATGGCATGTTATTAACAAACACATATCTCGAGGGAGTGTCAACACTTGTTTTTAGTAACTTTCATTGGCATGCACTAGTTATTTATTAAGTCTTGATCAATTTTTAATGGATGTAACCCATAGTTATATTATACCCAGAGCCACACCGATGGTTTTTATCTAGACAATTATTCCATGTTATCGAAAACCACAAACAAAATATATAACAAAATACTAGGATGTTTTTTTTTATTAATTTTAAATTATAATTATGGTTTTTACTGATGTTATATAATGGAAATTTACATAAACAGCTAACTATCCTTGGATTCAAAAATTGGTGAATCACCTTTTTAATTTTTTTTCGTGAATCTTTAATAAAATTATACTTTAATGAACTTGAATTTTCTTCTTAGGTTCACTGTCTTGGATATTAAGTACATGTTACATGAATTTCACATGGATAAAGAAATAATAAAAATTATTTTAATGCACTTGATAGACATATTTATATATTCCTCCATATCATGAGATCATAGATTATAGAAATGGGAGGCCAAAATCCCAATAAGGGAATTCAAAAGGAAACACTTATCTTGTTAGAAGGAGTCATATGAATAAGGAATGATTTTATAAATTGGAGTAATATCATAAAACAAAGAACATGAATGCAATCAGGGAAATGTGTCTATAACCTAAAAGGTATACATTAATTAAAATGTCTACATGGTTTATCACATGGGTTTCATAAAACAAAATTACCAGGGTTGTTCACCATGGTATCGTAATAATGGAATCTCTAAAGATTAAATATTTACCCAATTCATTAAAGTTCACCGTAAAACACCATTAATTTTTCATAAATCATACGAACCACATTTATCATAGCAGAAATAATTTCATCAATATCCCATGGAAATAAAAAATAGGTTTCATATATAAAGTCATTCTTAAGAATTTTCTTTTATGTATTGATAAAAAAATAAATTTTAAACCATTATAAAGGAATTTGAGTTCTATATATGTAAATCATAGAAAAAATAATATATTTTTATAGCTAATTAAATTAAAATGTAAATAGATCAGTTTGGGGTACTGACCATATAAAAATTTTAGATGAAAATAGCGAATAAGGTCATGAACCAATTTTGGATGATTATCAATATTGAACATGGATTACAAGAAAATAATTACGAGGGAGATTAGATGTATCCCATTTGTAAAACATCATTTTTGACATAGAGGAAATAAAAAAATTTAATGAATATAAATAAATAAGAATTAACATATTAATACACAAAATATGCACTTACATGAATGAAAAAGGATAGGTTGAGGATTCCATATTCTTAAAGAGATAATTCATAATATTTATCATATTATATAAAAATAAAATTTTACCTTTTTAACCGCAAAAATATATTTTTAAAAAATAACCATAAATAAAGCATAATAAAATTATTATGTCTTAAAATAAAAAATTACAGTTGTTTTATCATAATAGTATTCCAAATTAGATAATTTTTTATTTCATATTAAAATAATTTTTAATAATTTTTATCCATTTCTATGAAATATTGAACCTTTTTATCATTAGAAATTTTACTTAGGTCTCTGTCTATTTAAATTTTCATCTAACATAGATTTATAAGATATTTTCATGAAAATAAAAATTCTATTAAACGTATTATTATTTATATTATATATATTCAATGGAAACTAAATATTTATATTGTTTCTCTAAAAGGATCCATGTTGTCACTTTATTACGCGAAAACCAGTAATATTGATAATCCATTTTATTAATTAATTATTCTAACTCCCACTTCTCCTATCTAAAAAATAACCACTTTTTGAATGGTCATATATACCTATGAATATCCATTCATACTTTCAATACTACTAACTACATCGATTTCAAAGGTTTGTAGATAAACTTTGATAATTTCTATTATTTTGGTAATTCTTAGTTATCTTTTTATGATATTTACATCATGGGTGATATTTTTAGGGTAGTTTAAGCCTATGGAGTTTGTTATATAATACATGTTATGTTCATAAATTAGGAAATAAAGTATTGATAATTTCTTTTATGTGTTTTATTTTGTTGTTCCAAGATGTAGTCATTTATATCAACATATTATATTCAATTTTTATCATGGAAAGTAAATTTATTTTTATGTGTCTATAATAAATCATTCAGTATAAAATAATTGTTCATTATATTATATAATGTAATTTTGTAAGGGGGTTACAAACATGGAATTGAATATTTTAATCATTAAGGAATTAGAATATTCCCATAAGTGGAAAAATATTCATAAATGGTCCATGATTGATACGTTCAACCATATTATATTCACCTGTCCATTGAGAATATTTTTATTAATTTTAAATCACTTATGAAAATATTAGTTCATTTTTAATGTAATTAATTTGAAATTTTGAACTATTCTTTTACATAGACAATAAAGACACTATGAAAATGATAGAATTTGAGTATAGTGTTTTCAAATACATTACATCCTGAGAGTTTAAAAGGAAGAAATATGTGCATAAATGAACTAAAAAATACTTTGTGACAATTATAGCATAATCGTTAGACATAATTTTGACACATTTATGTTTTGAATTTAGAAAAATTGACCTAAACAGTTGGGATCAGTAAGTTATTTAGAGTCTGATATGATCATGTTAATTTTTGGGGAAATGTGAGAATCCCTTATTAATTTTAACCTAACCTTATGAATATTAACATACCCTAATGAATAGTCACATAACCGTTATGAATAGTATATCACCCAAATGAATAGTAACCTCACCAATGAATGTATAACAGATAAGGAATGTTATAAGTGACAATATGTTCATTATATAAGTGTTGGTATTTTTGGTAGGTCATAAATATTGAATTTCAATTTTAGGATTAATTAAATATTTCAAATGAAAATTTATTTTCATAAAATGCAGTTATAAATTATTATTTTATTCTCATATGGTTATAAAATAATTTTATGGGACCTTTATTAATTTATCAAGGTGTTACAAATTTACTTATAGTTTTAAAAATGTTATTTATAAAATAATGTATTATTTTATATAAAAATTAAATAAAACATTTTTAGAAAAATATTTTGGTAAAATAGTGTTCATTTTTGAATTCTAAAAATTGATAAATGGTTTGGTGTAATTTTTGGGATTTTTATGAAATACAAAATATTTTTGGTAATAGTGATATTCGATTACTACAAAATTTGCTAAATAAATAAATTCTTGCATCATGATTGAGTCATGGATGATGTAAATGGATATTGCATTAAACTCACATGAACCCTCAACTAATTTTGGCCACAATAATCTTGACTATTCATAGTCCTGAAAAGAAATATTAAACTAATGATTAAAATAAAGGAAAAACCCTCACTCCACTATTAATACCACCCTCACCACCTCTTCCTCTCAGACCTATAATGCTTTGAAAATTGTCCAAATTTTTCCGAATATTATTCCCAATGAACATTCCCACATCCATTACCATCTCGTCTCACCAAAAGGCCAATACCAAATTACATAAGAAGGATCTCAATGAGAATAGATCAAGAGGTAAAAGTCCTCTTTCATTTTATTGTATTTTCTTTTCAATTATTTTATTTTATTATAATATCTTCATATCCCCTTATCCAAAAGGCCTGAAATCTAAAATTTTATATATATTCTGTATTATTATAATTTTTATTGAAAAAATCATCATCATTATTCTTATCATCTTCAACTTATTCTAAAAATAAATCCACCATCCGTGATGTGTTGATTTACCAAAATCATCGATGATGTGTTTTCAATTTCTATTACTTCCTTCAAATATAATCAAAAAAAGATTTTATTGAATGAAATATATTTTATATTGTATGATAAATCCTCTCTTATGTAATATAATTAACTTATATGCATAATTTTAATAGTATATGATGAAACAAGTTCGTGGTTATCAAAGAACCACCGAAATGATCTAAACATCATTAGTGTTTTATCTAATGATTCAACATAATATTTAATAAAAAAAGGATCAACGGTTTAATTTAATATTCTAGAAAAATATTAATACATTTTAATTCCACTTAAATAATTTCTATTACATTTTATGAGAATAAGTATTACTAACCAACCATAGAAATTATGCGAACCACACACAAGAAACAATGTAAATAACAAAATATTATTAATAAATTGGCAGAATGATGTTATATAATGATCATATATGGACTTATAAACATGAATATGTTTTAGTAAAATATTAATTATACTCTTTTACCATTATACATGATGTTTAAAGAAGACTGAAGTTAGATAATCCCAAGGTAAGGGAATTCTTAACCTAGTTTCCATTCTTTGGGTTAACATTATACTTTATTGATTATATGGTACTAAGAATATTTTTAATGATTTTTTGTTTATATTATTTTTTATTATTTTGATTTAAAATGTATTTATATAATCCTTTAATTATATTATTTCTAATTTAAATTATATTATTTTTATGGTACTTCGTTTTAAAAATCCTTTAAAATTCTATTTTACAAAACTAAAAAGCAATATTACCACGCAAACATGAATGTTTTATGAATATGTTTTTGTTCTTGGGAATTGTTTATGATTAAGGGTGGGACCTATATATCTCTCCAACGCATTGGTTATTATTATATGGGAGGTTTATCGTATGGTTACTCCATGTGTAACTATGATGGTTACACCATAAGTTAGCCATGAGGGATACATTGTAAGGTAGCCGTGAGGGTTACAGTGTAAGGTAGTTGTGAGGGATACAAATCATATGTCATCCATGAGGGTTATAATATTAATTAAGTAATTCGACAATTTCATTATATGTTTTATTTATACAATTGATGATTTTATGGGAACCTTTTATTTTTATAAGAAATGTTATTATGTTTCAACTACTTGAAATTCGGATTATAGCCATGGATCTATAGCCATGGATAATAATGTCCGTGGCTATAACTCGGTTATATGCAATACTGATTTTTTTCTTCACCGTAGAAACCAAACGCACTTCCGCCACCCTTGTGAATTTCTTCCACCCTCATGAATTTCCTCTTGCCCTCTGACCCTCATGATCCTCTTCCCCCTTACCCTCGCTATCCTCCTCCCCCTCCATTGCTTCTTCGACGCAGCCACCCCACCTCCCCTTGGACATTGCTTTGATGACACCCCGACGCGGAATCCCCACATTCTCATCTGACGAGCCTCCGATGTAGCCACCCCTCCTCCCCGTGATAATCTTTATCGGACGCGGGTCTAGCACGGCTCCGATACCGCTCCGACACCATTCAGACGCAGCTTCAACACGGCTCTGACACGGCTCAGTCCCGGCCACCGCACCTCCCTGGACCCTCCTATTTCAACCCTTCCACCCCCGAATGTTCTCCTCATGGTGACCCCAACTCCCAAATTTCATATTAGAACCAACCACTATCCTCACTATCCTCCTTCACCCGTGATTTATCACTAATCCCATTCGGTCCACAACAAAACCCTCCTTTCGTCGTCAAAAAAACCCTTCCTTCTGTGATTTCTATTTACAAATCTCTACCTGCTTCTCTTCTATTGAATTAAATACGCATAACTATTTATAATTTACCCAATTTTCCCTATAAACAGATTTTTATTATTCTATAATTTATGCTTAGTTAGACATTGAACCAAATTTATTTGATGAACTGAATGTTTATTTCATGAACATAAAATTTTCCTGCTGTTTATACTAGCTTAGACTATGTCAAATGTGTGAGTTAGTTATATTTCACATTATTCCATATTTATATTTTTTTTATATTTATGGAAGATTATTGTGGTGACTAAAAATCATTTTATGCATTCCTTTTTATTGAATTGTTTCATCTTATATGGTAATATTTTTTAAAAATTCTAGACCATAAATCCCATATAGTTTATATGTTAATATTATTAAACAAATCAACGTCCACATAAACCCATTCAGCTTCCCATCATAGTCTATCACTTATCCTCTCTACCTCCTCCACCTTGCGGATTCTTCCGAGCCTCCCCTTCCCACATCCAAATCCCCGCCAACTCCTCACCTCACTCAATCACTGCATCTGTCTCCGCCTTTCGGCCTCCCCACCTCCACATTTCCCCACCTCCCCATATTCCTACCTCCCCCTTCCTGCATCTATATCCCCACATCCCAAGATATAAGGTTAGAATAATCAGGTTTTTTATCTTCAAGAGATTAAGGAGAGGAATATTGTGTGCTCTTTTTGTAGAGTTTCATAGAATTACAATTTTTCTTGCATGAAATATCCGAGTTATTTTCTTTGGCGAGTAGATTTTTCCCATACTCCTAAGTTTTTTATGTTTAATTATCATAAAGGAATGTATTGGGTTTATGTTGGTTTTGGGTTATTAGTGTGTTTTGGGATTTTATGAGGTGTGTTTTATGTTTATTAGAATTATTTTGTGGATTGTAATGAAATCAGGATATGTGCGGTCTCTTTTGATTTATGTTTCTTCATTTTTAGGTGTGGGTGAACATTTGTAAACTGTTTTTTTAAAGTTTGGTTTCATGATGGTTTGAACATGAGATACCATTGGTCAAATTCTTCACTAAATAAGAGAAAAATGAACTTAGAGAAGTTATAAACTTATCAGTGATCATTTTTGTTTGTTGGTTCACAATGGGGTGATGTTCAGGGTAGAAGGTCCTAGTTTACCAATTGGGTATAACGACAAAACATCTAAAGCCTATATCTTTTTGTACTGAGACTTGTGATATTATATTTCATCTATTTCTTTTATCAAATCTTTATGATGGTTCTCATCTCGTGAATATGGGGGTTTTTTAATTGTGTTCTCTTTGTGGTGTTTTAGATTGGTTTCATGTATGACTATACATTCTCTAGGTTTTTTGTGGATGTTGTGCTTCTTGAAGATTTATTTATTTGAGGTGTGTGTCTCATATTTTATGTCATTTTATATTAAATAATTTATTTAAGAGAAATAGGAAAAATTTCTATCTCCTTAGGTTTCTCCCTTCATAATTGTTACTGAATTATTCTTGGGGACTTCACATGTTCTGGTGTATTTAACTAACAAATTTGAAGAGTTTGGATATATGTTATTATTTTCATATTTAAGACCATATATTTTCTATTCGACGCCCATCCAAATTCTTTTGTAGGGTATTATTGAGACATTTATTTTTGTAATTACACTTCCACTAGATACTTTCTTGGAGAAGAATGTGGAATGGTGGTAATATTATAACACCTCATGTCAATGTAGTTTTTTATATTAAATTATTTTTATTTATCATGATATTTTGTAAAAAAATTAATTTGATTTACAAATTTGGGACCTTTTTTATGTTTCATATTTTCTTACAGTTGTTAGTAACTCTATGGATACCATGAGAGTGGTATTTCAGTTTTGATAAAGTGGTTTTACAATGTGGGAACGTGATTCTATAAACTAACAAGTACTTTAAAAAAATGTGTGTGGATCATTTTGTTCATAAGGTTTACCCACATTGGTGGAATTTAGTATGGAGTAACTATACAACCAAACCGTGTGATTCCTCTATGATTTTCAACTTGAAACTACACAATTAGTGAATTATTTACCAAACTATACAGCCTAACCATGCAACATGCCCTATTTTGGTAAACATGAATTTCGATTATATATACTAAAGAGTGTCCCCCATTTCTCAACATGTCCAATCCAGAATATTCTCTCTTATGTGTATCTGTCTCCCTATACCATCCCACACCCCCTCAGGATGTCCTTTCCAACACCCCCAACTCTCCTTCCCTAAAACCAACTCGGCATCCCCTCCATGAGGTTTCCATCCCCAACTCTGCCTCTTCTGCATCCCTCTCTATTCATTCCCCCTCACATCCTCCATCTAGGCTCCACCTCTACCTCTCTCTTTGACTCTGAATCTTCTGCATCCATCTCTCCTAGCCCTAACTACCATCTCTCTCAAGGCAATCTACCCCAATCATAGTCTATTTTGATCACCTCTGGATTCCCTCAGCCCTCAACCATCTACCCTTTATCACCTCCATCCACCAACACTTTCAGCCTTCCCCGAATTATTCAGATAACATCACATTTAATCTCAACTCTCGATTTTTATCCCCATTCTTATTTTTGACCACGGGAACCCTAGGCTCCCCGACCACCATCATCAATGGATAGTGTTCAAATTTTTTATTGAACCTCCTCTGATCACAATACAAATCCTACCTCAAAGGCTCAATCTTTTTGTTTTCAAGAGATTGTTGTAGTCACTCCTTGATGTCAAATTATCCTTTATTTAAATTGATTCTCATTCGCACGCCCCTCCGTTCATCCCCAATGATCACTTCCCATCCTTCTACCATAATTTTCTCTACCCGCTCGATCATTCATCCCGATCTCACCATGCAGCTCCCCGTTGTATATTATTGAAAAAAACATAAAAATTAGTACCCCCTGTGACATATATTTTATTTCTAATCCTGTAATATGTATTTATTCACTACTTATATACTTTTTATTCATATACTATATGTGAAATTTGAAACATGTCTATGTTTCGATGCACAACATAGACACTTAATGTTCTATATATGTATCTTAAACATTCTTATTATGAATATATTTTTATAAGGAATATATTTAATATGGTCTTCTATTATCTAACACTTTTTCATTTAAAATATTAATCTCCACTGACTATCATTAAATCACTAATTTTTCATTTAGTATACGCTTCTATTGTATACATTGTATAAACTGTTTCAAAAGAAGATTATTGGATTTTGTAACCATTTTTTTCCAACATGGAAGGAAATGAAATTTTTGAATAACTTTATTATTTCATTCTCAAATTTGGTTAATGTGATAAATTTTGAATGTGCTAAACAAGGACTAATGGTTTGTGGTTAGATAAATATTTTCTATAAACAAATGAATGAAACATTTGAACTAAATGATAGTTTAAAAACATCTAGAATGTGTAAATGTTATAATATTTTTTGACAACAAGTCAATGTTGTGATGAAAAGATCAAAGTGGATTAAGCGACCGTATTAAATTGAAATATTATGATTTTCATCACCTATAATTTATGGAAAATAACAATTCGATAAATAGAATTGAAAAGGTAATCTATGATTGTAAGAGTTTTAGATTCACTTTTATGGTCTAGGATTCTCATATCACTGCTATATTTTCACTTCCAAAGGTAGTATTTTTATCTAGACACAACTTCTTGGTCGATGATGCATTTTGTAACTTCTTAATAGCATTTAATTGTGTGTTAATTACGATCATGTTATTCTATGTTAAAAAAGTGGTTAGAAGTTATCCAGAATATATCAATTTTCAGTTGTTCTAATAATTTATATTACAGGGAAAAAGTTCAATATTTTCACAGTGATGATTTCAAAAAATTCTGTTTTGTAGAACATTTATTCTTGGATTCAGGTTATTAGTTTGGTTTGTTATTCAGCGTTGGTTTTCATTTTGTAATTTTCATTTGTCCTTTGGTGATGTTTTCTACCCTTTCTTTGAATATTGTTCTTTTTATGCCATCTGTAACTACAATAGCATGTAATTTTTTATATTATTTGTTTAATTTAAATCCTTGACACATGTACCACTTCAGATGAACAGTAATTTTATGACATCATCAAAAATCATTTAACCATAACCCATGGTGTTACAAATCGTCTAATGTTTTTCATCATCAGTAATGCTGAAAAATAATCTATCTCTGTGCTCTGATCAAACCATGTGTCCTTTCCAGACATCACCCTCTATGGGTAACTCCTCGAGGCATCATTTCTTTCCTATATATGTTACTCATTCAATAAGTGGTCTTCAAAAACTGGAGGATAGGAGTATAGATTCTGGTTGAGATCTCATCCATTCCTAGGAATTTCATAGATAGAGACATCAACATCACAAAGAGAATCCACATGAGGTTTACCGCTGCTTGGCACCATGTACATGGTGACTTCTTAAAATCATAATTTATAAAAAAGGTAATGTATGAGTAACTAATTAAGTGATGGAATTTTTGACTCTTGGGTATTTATATAGAACAAAAAATTACATAGTACATTTACTTATATTTTCTAATCTATATTGCTTTCTTCCACCTTTAATATGGCTTATCATCTATTTTTTCCTTTTATTCATTATAATTATTACTTTATTGACTATTATGAATGACGTGTAATATTGTGGAAGCAGCAAGTGGATAAAAATAGTTATATAAGATTAAAGATTATTTATTTTTTATATCTCATTAAAACTATACATTACTTTAGTCAACTGAATTCATCTTCCAATTGGTTATTATTTGATTTTTTGTTGGATGACTGAAGGGTGGGGGGGGGGGTGCAGGGGGAAGTGGTGGGGGACATGGGGGGTGCAGGTGTGTGTGTTTGTGGGGGGGGGGGTTCATGTGTGTGTGGGGGGCTGTAGGAGGGGGGGCTGCAGGGGGATGTGGGGGGGGGGTGCAGGGTGGGTGGGGGGAGTGCAGGTTGGGGGTGAAGGGGGGTGGGGTAGGGGTAGTGGGGGGGGGGGAGCAGTGGGGGATGGGGTGCGGTGTGGGGGGTGGGGGGTGGAGGGGGATGTGGGGGGTGAAGGGATAAGGGGGGAGTAATCAAACTAGAAATTTATAAAATTTTTATATGTAATTCACTGTTTTATTCTATCAAATTCCATTAAAATCCCTGACATTGCTATATTTAAAAATTTTAATGATTTGATATGATTAAAATAAATCTGGCTTGATTTTTTTATTTTAGTGATAAATTTTTTATGTTTTAATTTATTAAATGTGTTCTCATTTATTTGCGTTCAGTTTATGAGGATTCTTCTGCTCCTGCCATTGATTTAGGTGCATATGACAATGCAGATGTTGATACTGATGGTGGTCTGAGAGGAGGATATAATGATATTGGTGATTCTAAAGGAGATGAAGTGGGTCATGATGGTTTTGGTGATACTGATATTGAGGTACATTTTAGATGTAAATTTTATTCTTGGTTTATACGTTGAATTCTACTATATAATTATGTTAGTGTTTTCTAGATGTTGTGGTGTATACACAATGTTCGCATGAATAACTCTTGACTTCATTTCCTTAACATTAATGATCCACCATACTTGATACATTGTATCCTTATTTTTGTAGTATTGCTTCTTGAAGACAAGAAAATAAATCTCACTCTACTAGAATAACATCCTCCACATCCGAAGGCATTTTTGTGGCATGTACTTCTTTGAAATCATGACTACAATATAGCCTATGACTTGGTGTCAATATGTTTATCATTTTTCAATGACACTATTAATGTCTCATAAGCACTTATTTTATTACTTATAATTCTAACATTGTTAATTCTTCACATATTTCCTTCAAATTTCAAGATAGTTTGAAATGGTGATTGTTGCTACTATTTAAAATAAATCATGCATGATAAAAATTCAAATTGTAAAAAAATTTATGTAATTGGGTAAGGTTTAGTCCAATTTTATTCTTTGGCCCAATTTTAATTAGGGATTTTTGGATTTTTGGGTTCCTTATATTTCTGTAGTACATTTTGGATTTCGTTGAGGTGGATTCGAGTTGCCGTTGACGAAGGCTTACATGTGTATGCATAGGTAGGAATATGAAAATATAAGTTCCATCTTTATATATATTCACTGATGGCAATATGAATATATATATTGGGGATATGTGTGATTATATATATATATATATATGAAAAATTCATACATGTGTAAGTGTATAGTGGTATATGAAAGTATAAACATATATCTAAGGACCCCCTTGTGCATATTTGGGTATGAAAATATTTACATAGGGGCTAGTTGTCCTTATATATATGTGAAGTTACATATGCATGCAAGTGGAAAAACCATTAGAGGGAAATATTAAGAGTTGATTATGAAACCTTAATTGGAATAATATGGGGAGTCTGTCCGCGAATATCTATTTCTTTGTAACAATAATAAAATAGGCATGCTCTATCATTTTACATCGGCTTCGATATTTCCATGGAACACCATAGCTGCAGATTGAAATATGATGAGGTTAGATTATTGGGGAGGGAATCCTCAATGTCGTATCCTATTCATATTGTTGTGTTTGTGGGGAGTACTTATTACATGGTTGTATAGGTTGTTAAACATAATTATGGTATGTAGATCAATGTCTGTAGTGTTTGAGTAATTCTGCACAATCTAATTTGTGGTGTTTCTACATGACAGTGTAATAGAGTTTTTGGATCATCAGAAATGGGATCCAGCATGCTTCAGATTTATAATGCATAATTCTACATGAACTACATCAGAATGGATAGCTTCGGTGTGACAACAGTTCATATACTGTATCTTTGTTCTGTCATTTTCAGTTTTTTGTATGATGGTGCAAGCTCATTGCACCTCGTGTGTTATTTTTACTATTTTTAAAAAATTACAATGATTACTTATAGATATTGTTATAGTTGAGATTAAGAGTATACATGATGTAGGATATTTAAGAATTCATATGTAACCCATTATAAGGCATGAAAAATCCTTTATGATGAATTCTCATGTTACTAAGGTAGTTTGGGTTTCTAGGTAGGAATGGCTACATGTGGTCCCAAGATTTGCAACTTTTATAATAGAGGGGAATCAAATACCTTTATAAATGGTACAACATTATTTTCCATTTTCCAATTCCTAATCATTGTATGTATTTTTTCATGCAACATAGAATAAATTATTATTATAAATTTGTAGATACACGAGCCGGTATTTTTGCATGAGCATCGAAGAGGATGAAAATGAACGGGAGATACTTTAAATAATTCACCACTATGTTGAGATAATGGACAACAATTTTGGCAGTGTGATATTTTCTTGCTATAACATGAAAAAGTTAATAGTGTTGATCTAAATGAGTTTTTTTTCTTGTTTATCAGGTGTGTGAACTGGACTTGATATTCAATTTTCACAAGGTATGTTTAACGTTCTTTTCTATATTTTATGTTGTGATGTTTTGATGATAAAAAATTGCTGGTAGGATTATTTATTGGATGAGATTCTGATTTCTGGGGAGCATCAAGAATTACACAACAAGATGGTGGAGAGACTCATAGGATCCCAAGTATGCTTAACATACATTTCTAAGAGTCACACACTGTTTATGTTTTGTGTTATATATTTTTTCAAAATGGAGGAAAACTTCTTCAATTTTCATAATCAATAAATGTATGTTTATCATTTTTACTCAACAACGTTTTCTATTTCATGTTTTACAAATCAATGTTATTTTATAATTGATCAAACTATTATAAGTGGTTATGTTACATATGTGGTGTGGAATTAGATGAAGTTTGTGGTTGAAACATGTTTTAATTTTATTTTCCTTATGTTGTTTCATATTTTTTTATAATTTAATTCTAAATAACTCATTATCATATTATCTAGTTTCTAAAAAGAGTTAGGGTTTCTAGGGGTGAATCAAATATAGATTAGAGCGTTGGAGGAAAATGGAAAATTTAACTTCATATATCATTTTGGGATTAGTTTTACTACACCTAGGTTGGTTATAGATTCAATATGAATAGGGAGGGGGGGTGAAGGGGGGTTGCTGTATGTTGGGGGGATGCTTTACGGATGGGGGTGCTGGCGGGGAGGGGGGGTAGGGGGGTTGCTGTATACTGGGGGGTGCTGTATGCAGGGGGTGTGCTGGGGTAGGGGGAGGGGGTGTGCAGTGGGGCGTGCAGGGGGTGCAGGGGGGTGCATGGTGTGTGTGGTTTGGGGGTTCAAGGGGGGTGGGGGTGGGGGGGGGGTGTGAAAGGTGTAGGGGGTGAAAAGGGTGTGCATGGAGTGTACAACGGGGCAAGGGTCAGGAAATGAGTATGTAATAATAAGTATGAAATTTAAATAGTGGCGGTCTTCACTCCTCAATATTGGTACACAACTGATTTTGAACCATTATAATAAAACCAAAAATGCACTAATACTAAAATTAGGTACACAACTGATTCAATAATCATCCTTAGAGACAATATTAACATATATGGAAATGATGGAGTTTTTATACCATTAATTAAGGATTAAGGGTTGGTGTGAGGGGCTCCTGTATTCTCACCAACATAGGCATTTTTTTAGAGACTCAACCTTAGAGAAGATACAAACTTATTGGGATATGACAGAGTTATTAAACCATTTATTAAAGAATAAGGGCTGGTATGAGGGGCTACTGTCTTCTCAACAACATAGGATTTTTTTAGAAACCCAACCTTAGAGAAAATACTAACTTATAAGGATATGATAGAGTTTTTATACCATTAATTAAGGATTAAGGGATGGTATGAGGGGTTTCAGGGGGAAGCAGGTATGCACTGGAGGGAGGGGGTGTCTAGAGGGGGGGGGGGGGGGTCTATCTATGGGGTGTATAGGGGGATTGGAGGGGGGATTTGCATGGTGGAAGGGGTACTGTAGGGTGTGGGTGGGTGGGTGGGGGGTTGTCCAGGGAGTCCAGTAGGGAGGGGGAAGGGGGTGTGCTCGAGTCTGGGGGGGGGGGCGTCTTTATGGGGGTGTCCAGGGGGGTCTCTAGGGTCTGTCCTGGGGGGGGGGGGTCTATCGTTGGTCTGGGGGGGGGGTCTGTCTAGGGGGTGTGCTGGGTCTCTCTAGGAGGGGGGGGGGGGGTGTCCTGGGTCTGTCAAGGGGGGTGTCGAGGGTTGGGGGGGGGTCAGTCTGGGAAGGTGTCCAGGGTAATTCCAGGGGGGGTGTCCAAGGTCTGTCTGGGGGGGGGGTGTCCAGGGTCTATCCTAGTGGAGGTGGGGGGGGGGGGGGCAGGGGGGTCTGTCCATGGTTGGGGGTGGGGGGATGTCCAGGGGGTTTCCAGAGTCTGGGAGGGGGGGGGGGGTCTCTATAGGGTATGGCTGGGTCTTTCTTGGGGGGGTGTCTTTCTGGGGGGGTGTCTAGGGTCTGTCCAGGGGGTGTCTAGTGTATGTCCCGGGGGGTGTCTAGGGTCTGCCCAGGGGGGGTGTCCAGGGTGTGTCCTGGGGGGGGGGGGTTATCCAGGGGGTGTCCAGGGTCTAGGGGGGGGGGGTTGTCAGTTCAGGATCTGGGGGAGGGGGTTCTTTTTTTTTTTTATGAAATTGGAAACCCTATAGCCATAGTTTTAAACCGTGGATATAACCTTGTTTTCCTTAAGCAACTACCTCAGTTTCAAATTGTGGCTTTAGGTGTATAGCAATAGTTTGAACCATGGCTATCGGTCTAGATCCATGGTTGATACCGTGGCTATAAAGATATAGCCACATTTTGAAACTGTGGCTATAGGTCAAGGCTTATAGCCACGCCAAACTTTTCCACGGTTCCTCAAACCCTGGCTATTACCTACAACCACGGGTTGAGGACCTATAGCCATGGTTATAAACTATGGCTATGACCAGAATTTCTAGTAGTGTTATTTTTGATGAAAAATGTTTTATAAGTATTTATAGACAAATGATTTCATTACTTCATTTATCCCTTACAGAGATTTTGTGCTCATCCCACATTTTTAAACTGTTTTTCACAGGACTCTTTTGAAGTTCAAAGGGTAGATAAGGTGAAAATGCAGATGAATCCAATTAGGTTTTTGGTAATTATTTTTGTAAACTCTGATTCAATGTATGTAAGTTGTTGTCTAATTATCCAGAACCTAAACATAAAAAGTTCCTCAAATGTATAATTCACTATGTATGTTTCTGACATCTTTTAAATAAAAAAATAAATAGCATGTTTTATTATTTAATCAGGGGTTTTGGGTTTAGTAATTCACAATTTTTTATAAGAGGAACAGTCTTGAAAACGTTAGAGATTAGGCATTGTCGTTTTTTTAAAAACAATTAGCTATAGTATTTACTTTTGAACATATAGTTAATTACTTACCCATAATAATAAAGATTCTCTTATTTATCAATATGTAAAATCATAATTATAAGTACACTGAACGAATTGTGATGACACAATTTATTTTTGGGGGTGGGGAGAATGTAACATCTCGATATTTTAAAAAGAAACACTATGTGCTTAAATGAACTACTAAGTACTATGGGAACTTTATAGCATAATCTCTAAACATTATTTTAACACTTATATGATTTGAATTTCAAAAAATGGACATCCATGGTTACGACCGAAAGGTTATTTGGAGTCTAATATGATCATGTTAATTTTTGGTGACTAGTAACATACCCTTATGAACAGTAATCTATCCATATGAATAGTAATACAATATTTATGAATATTAAATCAATACAAATAATTTTAACCACACCAATGAATTTATAATAAAAAAGAAATATTTTATGTGACTATTTTTTCATTATATACATGTTAGTATTTTCGGTTGGTCATAAATAAATAATTAAATTTTTATGATTAATTAAATAACATAAATTAAAATTTATTTCCATAAAAACTAATAATAAATTATTATTTTATTTTCCTATGGTTTTATGATTATTTTTTGAGACCTTCATTAATTTTTCAATGTGTTATAAAATTAGTTATATTTTTAAAATTGTTATTTTTCAAATTAATTATTTTTTAAAATAAAATTTAAATTTGTTATTTTTATAAAATTATTTATGATAAAATGGAGTTCTATTTTTTATTCAACAAATTGAAAAATGGTTTGAGTGAATTTTTTGTATTTTTCTAAAATACTCGAATTTTTTGTGAATAGTGAAATTCAATAATTATGAAATATGCTAAATACATGCATTTAGGCATCATTCTTGAGACATAGATGATGTAAATGTTCATTGGTTCAAACTAAATTTCTTTATTTAATATTTTTGTTACATGAATCATGAATATTCATTATCTTGAGAAATAATATTAAACTGATGAATAAAATAATGGAAAACCCCTCATCTCCTCCACTATAAATACCCACCTCACCCACTATTTATCTCACCCATCTCATGCATTGAGAATTTTATAAATTATCCTCAATCAAATTCCCAAGGCTCTTTCTCATGTCCAAGATATACAGGTCTCACCAAAAGGCCAAAACCAAATTCCTTAATGAGGATCTCAAGGAGAAGAGATCAAGAGGTAAAAATCCTATTTCATTTTCTTGTATTTTATTTTCAATTATTTTATATTCTTAAAATATCATCGCCTCCCACTATCTAATAGAAATGGAAGCTCTGGTATTATATGTATGAGTTATTTTTATAAATTTTATGGAAAAATTATTAATCATTATTCTTCTCTTCTCCAACTTATTCAAAAAATTAAATCATTGTCTGTGATTGGCCAATTTACCAAAATCATGGACGATGTGTTTTCAATTTCTATTACATACTTAAAATTAGATCATAAAACTATTTTATTAGTTGAAAAAGATATTTATTTTTATTATATGACATATTTAATGTTCTAAGATTATATTATATGAATTATATTAATGGTATATGATGAAACAAGTTCATGGTTATCAAATAAATTTCAAAATGATCCAAACATCATAAATGTTTTATCTAATGATTCATCATAATATATGATAAAAAATGACTAATGATATGATTGAATATTCTATAACCCCATTAATTCAATTTCATTTATCTTTTACAGTTTTTCTTCATTTCAACAAGAAAATCCTTTATGAACCAACCATGGAAATCATGTGAAGCACACACCCGAAAAAATTAAAATAACAAAATATTATTTACAAATGGGTGTAATGATGTTATAAAATGATCATATAAGATGTTATTAAAATTAATATGTATCTTTAAAAAATTAATAACACTATCTTAACCAATATACATGCAGTATAAACTCGATTTATTTAAGACAAACTTGAGGTAAGGGAATTCTTAACCTGGTTTGTATTCATTCTATAAACCTACTACTTAATTTATTATATGGTACTATGAATAATTGTGTAATAATTATTTTTTATATTATGTTTTATTAAGTTTATTTATATTTTATGAACATAATCCTTTCATTATATTAAATCTAAATTCAATTATATTTTTTAAGGGATTTCCCTATAAATGTCATCTTTTAAAATTCTATTTTATAAAAGAAAAAAATAAATAATTAAATGAAATTATTCTTTTTTTATGAATATGTTCTAGTTCATGATAATTGTCTATAATGAATATTGGGACATATATCTCCATCTAATTCATTGCGTATGATTTTTTTGGGGGTCGATCATATGGTTACTCCAAGTGTAACAACGATGGTTACATTTTATGGTACCCATGAAGGTTACATTGTAAGGTAGCAGTGATGGTTACATTTTAAGGTATTTGAGAGCATTACACATCATATTTTAACCATTAGGGATAAAATATTAATTCATGAAATTCCCAAGATAAAAATGTGTTTTATTTATATAATTAATGATTTTTGGGGAACCTCTTATTTTCAAAATGAATGTTATTAAGTTTATGTTCAAAGAAAAATGTTTTATATGTATTTAAAGACAAACAGATTATTTACATCATTTATTCATTATTTAAAAGTTGTTCTCATCTCATGTTTTTAAAAAAAATCACAGGATTCCCTGTAAGTTTAAAGGATAGTTAAGACGTAGATTCAGATGAATCAAATTAGTTATTTTGTAATTATTTTTGAAACAATGATTCAATGTATGTATTTTGTTTTATAATTTTCCATAACCTACACCAAAAAACATTCCTTGAATATAGAATGCACTATATTTTTTTTCAAAAATATTTTATCCAAAAAAATACACAGAATATTTTTTTCATGGAACAAAAAAACTCACTAATTACATATTTCTTTAATTATTTATTGAAATATTTATTTTATTTTCTATTTAATAGAATAAATATTTTTCTAGAGTTGAATATAAAATAAGATAATTATATATTAATAAATAAATGACATTAAAAACATTTCAATATGATATAAATCATGTATAATAATTGTTTGAAACATTATTTTTACCCTATTGTAATACATAAGAGAAATTTAAATGTAATAGGGTGACATTTAGTAGTCTTCATTTCATAAAATTGTATATGGTTCATTTTTATAAGGATCTATCCTGTAAGAAATTTTATTTCAAGCTTATGGAAATAATAGTTGAAGTCCTTTTATCGAATAATGAATTAGGATTAAAAAGGTTGACTTTTATATTTATTTATTTCCTTGGATATCTATATTAAACATTCATCAAGGTGATTAATTTGAACATTGTTACTATTCATAATAAAATAAAAATAATTGGGGTATAGTTAGAAATTTTTTTCATCCCGATCCAAAATATTTAATCCATATTTCATAATTCGATTTTTATATTTGGATGAAATTTATTTTAAAATTATGTGAAAAAACCATGATGAAAACAATTTTTTATAAGAACACATTTTTCACCATATAATTTATTATATATTCATACCTTACACATAGAAATTTTATATACATTAATGTTTAAACAAAAAATTGAATATATAATATATATTAATTTCATTAATATAATTACCCAATATAAACTAATAATATTTAATATGAGATTAATCTACTACGTACATAAAAAATTAGAAAGAACACATTTATTTTCAAATTATATTTTACTTTCATTTATAGTTAATTGATATCAAAATAATAGATTTTTTACATAATTACATTGTCTTTTTTTCATAACTTAACTAGTTCTATTGATAATCACACATTTAAAGGGAGTAAATTAAATATAAAATTAAATAATAATATTTTAACAGTATTTCACATTTTTATTAAACATAGTGTTATGTGTAAATAAAGAAATCAATGAAATTAAATTTATTTGAAAAACAATTTTCATAAAATATTAGGGGTTTATATTCTAACAACCATAAAATAAATTGTTCCCTTGATTTTTTTTAATTTAATATGAAAAATAGGATACATCTTCTGTAACACATCATCGAGATCCCAAGTCTCTTCTTCGAATATCATATTCCTAGAGAAAAAATTGTCTAGGTGAGTAGTCATGTTCTGTAGAAATTTATCTATATGATTGAATATTTCTACTAGGATTTATTCATAGGAATGATCATGTTATACTATAATGAACTCATATTTCAGTACATGTGAAGGATAACATATGTTCTTCTTTAGTAGAAATACATGGAAGTCATTGTTTACTTGAGATTTTTTGAGAGAATGTGTCGTGTGATAGGGTACTTATAAGGACCTGTGTTTTTCCAGTCTGTCATTTTAAGAAGAAATTTGTTTTTTTTTCTTTCGGATGCTTTTGAGGGGTTTCTCCCAAGAAAAATGTGAGATAATATTTCAAAAAAATTCTATTGGTCCTAGAATAGGGTCTTTACCATAGGATATGAGTTTGGTGGAAATACGAGTTTATAGAATTTTAGCAGAACCATTAATATTAAATATTATTAAATAAAATATTAATATATTCACGAAGGTTTGTTGGGAGATGACTTTTAAATTGAGTGTCAGATTGATATTTCATCTTTTCTATTGAGTTCAGAATGGGGATTTTAGCCTATGAAAGGCATAAACATGAGTCGGGCAACAGGGCCGTCCCGAGCTCCTTTTTTTCGTTTCATTCCTCTTCATCTTTTATTTCTTTTCCTTATTATTCTTTCCTCCTCTACCTTTTGGATGCTTCATGTGTCCTCCAACGTGGATGTGTCCTATAGGAGAAAATGGAGATTGAGAATGATAGAGATATGAAAGGAAAGAAGGGTACCGTTCTGAATCCCCCAATGCGCTGAGCGGGTGTATTACAACCGATGACTGTAAAATAAAACAAAGGATTGGAAGTTTCCCCTGAATGTATGAATGTTTACATTTTCCCCATATATCTACTTTGAACAAGTTTTTTAAAGTTTATAATTCTTTTTTAGGCTTGATTGTGGACTGTTACGGCCAAATCTGTTGTTTCAGGGGCAAAAATGGATGTTTTGGGCATTTTGAGGGTTTTCCCATTGGAATCCCATGTGACACAACGTGTGTTCATGGGAAACACGCCATATGTTATTATCATTCAAGGAATAATAATTTTTTCTAGGTACACATAGTTTAATATGAGAACAATCCATGTGGTGGCATGGCTGTGAGTCCCACCACGTGAAAAAGAACATGAATTTTTGGTTTTTAAACAGTACACACCAAGTACATTGAAGTACATACCGTATACTTTAACACAGGAAGACCCCATGTGTTCTAGCCATGTATATGTACATATACATGTGTAATGATAAGAGTAAATTTCATCTACATTGAATTACATGCCATGTAATTTTTCCAATATAGTAATTTTGGGAATTTTGTGCCCTAGAAGTTAGAATTCATCGTCTGAGTAATCCATTCTGAGATTTTTTCTACGTAGTTAGCAATGGTTGAATCCTATTTAAATTTAGAGGTCATATAAATGTTGTTTTGGGGGTTTTCATCTATATGGATAGGTTCTTCCTCTGGATATCAATTTTAGTTGTCACCTGATAGTGAGATGTGGCGTGGATGATATTTTGGGTGTTCAGACCAACATAATTGAGAACATTGATATGAGATGAGTTATGAGATATCCCCCATGAACTATGCTTTTGAGGGTGTTTACCTTGTTATATGTTCCCTACTGGCCAACAATGTCATGATATCGGTTTCTTCCAATGATCCACTGAGGGATGCATTAGCTTATGTGATGACCTAGGGAGTCCCTTGTAGGATATCTCTCATGTTTTATTTTAAGAGGATCATTGTTATAAGATGCCTATGTTGTTCATCATTCGAGGATCTTGTATTGGATTCCTCCCTTACTCTTCGCTAAGGATCCTGTGCAGGATGCCTTCCCCCGTATTTAACTAGAGGATCCGGAGTAGGATGCCTCTTCAATGTTTTAATTGAGGGACCATGCAAGTTGTCGTGGTTTGACTGACCCTAAGTTGTACATTGGGTAGGGGTTGAGATAGTGCTCAGGTGTCACCTAGAACCTGTGTTGAAATGGTAAGGCCATAAATATGTGGCTGTAGATTTGGGTTGTGCGTTCGGGACACCATCACTAGATTTTTTGTGCACATGTTTATTTTTGATGTAGTGATGTTCACCAATGGTGCTTCCTAGTTGGTATCTAATGAGATGGACACAAGGCATATTTCTTCTTTTTAGGATGCCTAGATGTTCATACTGGGATCTCTCTTTATATTGGGATGTCTAGACATGCTTATCTAGTATCCATATTTTGATCCATGTTATTTCCGATATTTTACTAGAACCTAGATGTGTAACCTAAGAGTTAACTACTGAATATATATATATATATATATATATATATGTTTGTGTTGTGTGGATGAATAGAGTTTCTTCTTGGTATACATCTGTTGAGACTTACTTGATGATTTCGGTTATATAAATGTCTTTCCCAAGTGAGTTGAATATTGTTAACCACATAATAGTGTAATTTACATGTGTTGTGAAGCATGTTGAAATTTTAATACACCGGGCTTGGACATGAAACATGCTGAAATGTTGATACACCGGACATGGACCTGAAACACGATGAAATGTTGTTACATCGGGCCTAGCCCTGAAACATGCTTAAATTTTGTTACACTAGGCTTGGCCCTGAAACATGATGAAATGCTTATATACCAGGTTTACCCTGTGACATGATGAAATGATGATATACCAGACTCAGGCCTGTTTGAATTATTTGCCTATGGGAATGGTTGTGCTATGCCTATGGGCGAGGTTCTGATATGCATGTGGGTGAGACTTTCTGAGTCTCGGTTGGACACATGGGATTATACTCGGTGTTTTCCAACCAATGTACTTTTATAGGATTTACTATCTTTATACGGTATCCTTCCTTACAGAAGTGACCGTCAGTATATGGTATCCTTGTTTAGTGATTGGAGGTGAGTACAAGTGAACCCAGGTGCACGAAGGGAATTACCCTTGTGGTGGCGCACCTTTCTCAGAGATATAATTTTGGATTTGGCTGATGTAGGTACATGTCAATGGGATTATGTACTGAGATATCAAAAAAATGATACAAAGATTGAGTGGTATGACATCCTGCTCGATGCCCTTGCACATGATGTCCAAATGATCAGGATTTTGGACCCAGGAATCGACTGATGTTTTGGTTTCATGTTTTTCGATACACATTCTAGTGAATATACATATTTGTGTATATGTGTATAGTAATGGGAGTATACATGTGTAAATATATAGATATTGACATACATGGTGGCACATTCCTAGTTTACACGGATTACAGAACCTGAGTTCAGATGTGGTTTCATGTTTGGTTTTTATGACCTTTTGTTATGTTCCAACTAGGCTGGGCACATTGTTGTTGCATACACTTTTCGTAATATAGTTATAGGTTTCTTGTTAGGGTGGCCTACTGAGATTATTTCACACCCCTAAATGTGCATCTCAATGTATGTGTTGACCTTATGTCTTCTTTTTTAGGCTGAACATGTGTTGCATGGTGGATGGGGCTGAGGCTCGGTGTTTCATGATCGAGAAAGCTGATAGAGTGGTTCTACTACTCGGGCTGCTGCAGTTGGAAAGTGTCTGGAGATTTGGTTTGTGGGTTGTATTAGAGTTAGTAGTTGAGCCTTGTACATTTACATTCAATATATTTTGAAACTGTATCTGTATGGTCAGCCTTGTGGGAGACTAATGTTGTATTGTATTGCACAGTTTTTTAGGAGTTTGCACTATTTTTCTATTACAGCTTGGACTATTTCGGTTGTTTATTTCTTCCACACTATTTTTACATTCCACTATTTATGATACTTAGTTATTTATTATATTTTGTTACTCTAGTATGATGGTATAGTCTCCCAACTACCACACCATATGACCTCGCTTCTAGTTGGTAGCCTCTGGCCTATAGGGAGGTGCACATGAGGCCTCATGGAGAACTGGCTCGGAGCACCAGTTTAGGGGCTTCTCCATAGAGAAATTAAAACATGGTATTATATGAGTTTATTTTCCTTGTATTTACTATTTTTGATATGGTAGACATGGTTATTAAGAATATTTCGTAACCGATGATGTATATCAGACTAGTGCGTCGAGAACACTTTCTCCGGTGTGAAGTCATAGTTTCAAGGGTTTGGGATTGATGTTCTGATATTGTGATGTTATAGTTGTATATGATTTTTTGAGCAACACACATGTTGTGTGTTGGTTTTTTATTTACTATTGATCTTTGGCACTCCTCCATTGGTAAGAGGCCATGGAATGATTTTGGCTCTAGGTTAGAAAAGGAAAGTGGTGTGTCATGCATCATAATAGGTACATAGGATTCAGAGCATATAGGCATGAAAGTGAGTGTTTTTACAAAAAAATGGGACCTTTAGTTCTACATAGAAGTACATTTTCTCTGATGGTAGGTTATGTGGATCTTCATTGAGATGTTTTGTTGTGAGTCTGATGAATCAGTTCTCATGCCTTGGTGGTGCAGTTACCCTAGTAGGTCAATAAAAAACGTGACACCTTTCTGTTTAACCCATATTTGGGATATTCTTATAAGGTATGTGCCTATCTAGTTGGATCATCATTTATTATGTGGATAGATACCAAGAAATTTATTGGGAACTGGAATTACTTTGGGTATTTATGTCTTTGAATACCTGACGCATGTCAGTTCAGTTTCTATTTCTTATTTGTTGTGACCTCCATGGAGCAGTTCCTTTTGAGGATTCTAAGAGAGGATTAGGGCCCTCATGTGTTTTGTTTTCAGTTTTACCATTGTTGGTCTTTGTGACCTTTATTTTTAGAGGCTTGGATCTTAGGGTCTAGGAAGTTAGACCATGTGACCTAGTTGTGTGGCTTTTTCTGTTTGGCTCTGTGGGAGACCAAGAGACCCTTGGTTTTAACTCGGACCCTAGTAGATCGATGCATATTTTATTCTTGGGAAACTTGTGTGAGAGAGTTTGGATCGTGTTTTCTAATTCCTTTTTTGAGGATATATGTTTTACGATTGTTTTATGATCAAGGAATGGTAGGTGCTCTAGTTTTAAGTTAGGAATATTGATGTCATCACCTTTTAACGGAGAACCTAGCATTATTGGTTTCCGAGACTTCCTTTTAAGGGATAGACATTTTTAGTGCCTGGGAAGGTCGACCAATGTGTGTGGTTTCTAATGTGGTCATAGCATAGGTAGATTCTCGCTACTGGAACGATTATGTGTGTACGTGTTAGGTGGTAATGATACACTCTGTTGGATCATTTTATCGTTTGAATCTAATTGGTGTAGGTAGGGGTGTGAGATGAGGACCGATTTTTCAATACATTACATGGTCTTGGATCCTAGAATTTGTGTTGAAATTTCCTCCCATGGTAGAGGTGACATTGTAAAATTTTGGGTTACTATGATATGGTTAACCAATGGCTAAATCCTAGTCAGGTTATAGAAGGATGTCAACATGGATCAGAGAGAGATAGACTTTCCTTTTTTTAGAATCTCAATGTACTTCTATTAGATATGCTCATGCACTATGATTATTCATAGTGAGTATGTTGAGGGAGCTTCGTCCATACACCATGATCCTTTTTCATTTTTCAAGTTCTTCCATGAAATAGATGGAACCTGTTGGAGTTTTGGTCGAGGAGCAGTGTAAGGTAATCCATATGGTGGGGAGTGCACCTTTGTCCATTTGAGGGTTGTGACCCTCATTTTATTTTGAAATTTTGTGTGTTCAGTTAGATTTTGAGCTTGGAGTTTTCTTGTTAGATGATGATAGAAGTATTTTTATAGTTGGGATTACCAGATCAGTCATAGTTATATGTCTTTCATGTAGAAGGTAGTTGTAAACGCACTAAGGCTAGAATGTGGAAAGTACAAATATGTTGGTAGGGATGATTCTTGGCTTGGGATCATGGATGTATGTCCTTTCACTAGGATTCTGGGGGACAAAAATATTTATGGTTGGGAGTTCGAATGGACCTGGGTTATTCCAGACAATCCTTTTGAGCAAAAAATTTGAATTTTTTCATTCAGATTCTCATGAGGGGTAAAATGGTCTTATTCTCCTTGCTGAATATCTCAGATAATTTTTCTAACTACTCCGTTGGTTTTGGAAGTGGGTGTTTACCTTAGGACAAGAGTTTGGATGAAATATATAGCTATTCAATGTTTAGTGGAATAATAAATATTTAATATTATTAAATAAAATATTAATATATTCACCTAGGTTCCTTTGGTGGTAATTGTTAAATAGTGTGTTGGATTGAGTTGTTTTATTATTTATTGAGTTAGGGTTTGGGAGTTTAGCCTAGGAGAGGCAAAAACACGATTTGGTGGTCGGGGCCATCCTGAGACCCATTTTTTCATTTCTTTCCATTTCATATTTTCATTGTTTTTAATCTTCATCCTTCCTCCAAATACTTGAACACACTTCATATGTAATCCTAATTTTCTACATTACATGTAGAAAATGAATATTATGAAAGGGAGAGATATGGAATAAAAGAGGGGTGATGTTGCGAAGCCCTCGACATACTGAGTCAGCGTATGACAACTAAGGACTGTAAAATCAAGTAAAGCTTTGGCAGTTTCTTCTTGAAGGTAGGGCCATTTACGATTTCAAAATAGATATACTTTAAACAAGTTTATAAGTTTTTAAATCCTTTTAATGCTTTCTTGGGGCTTCTTAAGGCAGGATCTATTGTTTCTGATGGGAAAATAGGTGTTTCGAGTGTTTTGAGGGTTTTCCCACTGAAAACCTAGGTAACACAGTGGGTGTTCCAGGGTAACACACCATGTGTTCTTCACATTTGAGGAAGAAGAAGTTTTCCTAATTACATTCCATATACTCTAAGTACATGCAGTGTGGTGGAATGGCTATGTGTCCAACCATGTGACAAAGAAAATGGGTTTTTGGTTTTTAAATAGTACATATCATGTACTTTGAAGTACATGCCATGTAATTTTACATAGGAAGACCCCATGTGTTCTGAACATGTATATGTACATATCCAAGGTATGAATAAGAGTACATGTCATGTAATCTAAAGTAAATTCCATATACTTTTTCCAGCTAAGTAGTTTGGGGTATTTTGTGCCCTCAAAGTCAGAACTGGGTGTGTGAGTAGTCAATTCTGAGTGTTTTTCTGCATAGATCACCATGGTGGAATCCTATTGAATTTTAGAGATAATATAAATGTTTTTTAGAGTTTCTATCTAAATGTATAGGTTTTTTCTCTGGTTATCAAGTTTATTTTTCACCTAAGAGTGAGATTTGGTGTGGATGATAGGTTGGCTGTTCTAACCAACCTAGTTAAGACATTTGACCTTAGATGAGATCATAGCTATCCACTTTGACATATGATTTTGAGGATATATCTATTGTGCGACGTGCCCTTATGGAATACGAGGCTATGAGAATAGATTATTCCAATGATCCACTGAGGGATGCCTTTGCTTTTGGGCAGACCTAGGGAGTCCCTTATATGATCTCTCCCATGGTTTCCTTTGAGAGGATCCAAGTTATAGGATGCCTCTATTATTCATCGTTCAAGGATCCTATGTAGGATTCCTCCCAAACCATTTTCTAAGGATCCCATGTAGTATTCCCTCGCTTGTGTTTACTTGGAGTATCCTATGTAGGATGCCTCCTCATTTTTTGAATTGAGGGACCCAATGAGTACCTATTGTTTGAGAAACCCTGAGTTGTACATTGCATTTATGATATATATGGTGTTTGGGTGTCACCTAGAACCTATGCCGAACTGGTAATTCCATTAGGACGTGTCTATAGTGTCGGGTAGGGTGTTTAAGCCCCCTCACTCTATGTTATTACACTTGTTTATTGATGATGCAGTGATGTTCTCCAGAGGTGCTTCCTCGTTAGTAGATATTGAGCTTAACACAAGGCATCTTTCTTCATTTTGGGATGTCCAGATATTTTTTCGGGGATCTGTTTTTCATATTGGGAAGTCCAGACATTCATATCTGATATCTGACTTTGAATCCATGTTATTTTTGATATTTTACTGGTACCTAGAGGTGTTACAAATGAGTTGGTTGTTGAGCGTATATATATATATATATATATGATGTTGCGATGACCAGAGGTGTTTCTTGGTATCCAGCTATTAAGAATTGCATGATTCATTTAGTTATATAATTTTTTTTCACACATGAGTTGATTATTGTTAACCATGTAATAGAGTAATTTATATGTGTTGTAAAAAATGAAGAAATGCTGATACATTGGGATAGTCCCTGAAACCTACTGAAATGATGATACACCAGGCATGGGCCAGAAACATGTTGAAATGGTGATACACTAGGATTGGAACTGAAACATTCTGAAATGTTAATATACGAGGTTTACCCTGTGACGAGATGAAATGATGATATAATAGGCTTATCCATGTTTGACTAATATGCCTACGGGCAAGGTTGTGTTATGCCTGAAGGTGAGGTTCTGATATGCCGGGGGGTGAGGTTTTCCAAGTTTCAGTTGGACACGTGAGATTATGATATGTGTTTTCCAACCAGTTTCATTTCACCGGATTAACTGTATACGGTATCCTTCCTTAAAAGATTGACTATTAGTATATGGTATCTTTGTTCAGTTATTGGAGGTGATTATGAGTGAATCTAGGTGCATGACGAGCATTCCCCCTATGGTGATGCAGCTTTCTCAGTGATATATTTTTGGAGTTGGTGAAAGCATGTACAATTCAATGGGTTTACAGACCCATAAATCGATATAACAATACATGGTTTGAATGGCATCATGTCTAGCTCAATTCCCTCTCACAGGATTTCCATGTGATTAGGCTTGTGGACCCAAGGATCAACTGATGTTGTGGTTTTATGTTATTTGATATACATACCCATGAATATTCATATTTTATTATATGTTTACAGTAATGAGACTATACATGTGTATGTATATTGATACAGAAATAAATGGTGGAACATTTCCTATTGAAAGGGATTACATGCCTTGAGTTTGAATATGGTTTCACATTTGGGTTTTTACTACCTTTTTTTGTTTTATAGTTAGGATAAGAACATTTCTATTGAATACACTTTAATATCAATGTTTCATGATCAAGTAGAGCTGCTCGAGTGGTTCTACTAATCAGGAAACTACAGTTTGACTGTTTCCGAATATTTGGTATGTGGGATAGATTGGATTTAGTAGTTGATCCATTTAAATTTACATTTAGTATCTTTTTTAATTGTATCTGTATGGTTGGCCTAGTGGGTGACCACTGTTGTATAGTATTACACAGCTGTTAGGGAGTTTACAACATTTTACTATTACAACTTGTTCTATTTCAGTTCTTTATTGCTTCCACAATATGTTTACTTTCTGATGTGTATAATACATAGTTATTTCCACTATTTTCTTACTCTAGTATGAGGGTAAAGTCTCCCCACTACCAATTCTTAGTCCCTCGCTGATTGTTGGTAGCCTCTACTATACAGGGAGGCGTGCTTGAGGCCTTGTGGAGAATTATCTGAGAGCACCAGTTTAGTATATTCCGGGTCGCAATGCTATAGTACCATCCATACATAATAAAAAATAATTAATGGTCTGATAAACCTACCACTCAACATCCCTTTTTTCTATTATCCCATTATGGTGTTCAATGAATTTATTCACAAAAACACATTATCACCAATATAGAGCTCTAGATCTTTCCAAGGATTATTTTCATTACTATTTTGTTTAATTCATGTTAATATAATGATATTTTGAAATTATTTTAATTTCTATATAATTTTCTTAGAATTATTATGTCCTAATAACATTCCTTCTCCAATTTTATCCATAATTTTTGGATATCTACATTTACCTCCAAAGAGGGCATCATAATGATCCATCTGAATTCTTTAGTGAAATAAATTATTGTATTAAAACCACAAAAGAGGAAGGTATTGATCCCATCCATAATTGATATCAATAGAAAAATATATAAAAATATTATTTAGTGTATGAATTATTATCTCATATGGTTTATATGTCTAAGGATGTTACACTATATAGAAACTCAACTACTTTTCTATAGCATGTTGAATACTTCACCAGATCATTATGTTAAATCATTGATCCCAATAAAATACAAGAGAATAGATTACTCCAAGAAAATTAACATCTATTTTAATCCACATTATGTAAATATAATCAAGAGATAAATATTATTTTATATAAATAAGGAGTTCTAAATTGAATGGATACCAATTATACCCCCAATTATATTATGGTGTTCAGATATTTTTGGGAGGCCAATGAAAAAATACATTCCAATTTTTTTAATTTTAATTCTAGTATGGGTTATTGTTATAACATATAATTATAATTATATTAATCAATATAAACTTGATATCATACCATACATAAAGATATTATCTCTAAAATATCTCTATCCACTCCAAACCACCATAAATAATATTTTACATCTCTATAAATCTTCATACATCTAGGATTAATGGTGAATTATAAACTATGAGGTTGATCCAATTGATCCCTCTTCAAATATGGTATGGATTGAACACAAAAAATGTTAATAAACCTTATAATTCCATTACAATAATGGTTGAGCTGAGGAACATTTCAAACATTCTACTATAGTTTCACATCTTCGTTCTATGAATGATTAATCACCACAATAATATATGGTTTCATAACCATTAGAAAAAGATATTATTTTTAATACTCTTCAAAATTTAAATATCTCTCCTTTGAGAAACATGGAATAATTTCTCTTTTGTGGTCCTTATAATAGATAATCTAACATGACCCTTTACACATTTTGTATTTTCCTCCTTCTTCTCTTTCTCAATGTGGCGAGGTATTGATTAGTCATAATCATTCACCCACTCTAACCATCATCTCTTTTCAATATTCAAAAAATTACAATTTTAAATATAAATTTTAAATTCACTATAATTATATAAATAAAAAAAATCACCATTAATATTTTCCTCCAAATATTTCTTTAAAAAAATTAACACACCTTACTCCAAATAATGATTTGGATAATTTTTCTTATGAAAAATAAATTATTGAGATGAATCAGATATAGACATATCATTATACATAATATCAAATTCTAATTACTTCATTGATACATCATTATAATGTTTTTTTTCAATTGTATGTTAATGTTGGAACATGTGTACTAATTAACCTTATATCCCGTTCATTTTAATTTTCTTCTAATTCATCTATCTAAATAAATTTGGATCTAATATGATATAACCATGTCATTAAACTATATATTAATGAAAAACCACATATAAATAATTAATAACATCCTTTCATATCATGAACACTGTGGTATTGAGTCATATTTGCTGGGGGTGGCTAATATTTAGTCGCATTCCAATTTTTTTGGATCCACTGATATAACTTCCCTTGGGATTAAATGACCAAAACATGATTCTTTTTTGCCAATATTTAATTTTTGAAGCATTTTTTTAAATATTATACTTCCATAGGGCCTTAATTTTAATCCCTAAATAATATTCATAATATTTACATCTCTTTTAAAAAATTATAATATCATCTATAAGGTTTACCATTAATCAAGGTAATCTATAAAGGCAACATTCATTAAATCAAAAATGATTATAGGGGAATTAGAAAGTTACAACCGTGTCAATATATATTAATACTATCTATACCATGTATAAAATTTGGTATTGGATATATCCTTCTTTTGAACCTAAATTGTTAATATCCAAAATGAAGATCATTCATGGAGAATTATTGAGTTAAACTTTATTAAAAAAATTCATCAATACAAGTAGGTGGATAATTATTATCTATTGTGATCCTCTTATGTTAAAAAAAATTAAAATACAGTCTCATTGATCTATATTTATTCTTAAAAAGAATAATATGTGTACCCAAAGGTAATTAACATAGATAAATTGATACATTTTTATGATTCATTGGGGTTTTATTTCAATTATGTAATTCCTATCAAGGACATCTAATTGGTCATCTTTCAAATATGTACAACACTGTATATGAGTTCTATTGAGAACCCAGCTTCACAATTCAGTGTCAGATTATAGAAATATTCCATAAATACATAAAAATCCCATGAATGATAGTAATATCAGTGATTATAATTTTATCCCCATAAATTTGAGATAAAAATTAATTTTTAAAATGAATCTTAACCCAAATAATTGATGGAATTTGCAATAGAAGTTCATATTTTTCATGAACCAATATATGATCATTGTTTGGTTTAAAATATCAAAAACGAATTCCTTTCTTGTGAAATAGATTTTTTATTTATGTGATGAAACCTAATACATTCCAAAAATAAAATCAAATTCATCCAAAAGGAGAATAAAATTATTTTTATGACACACATTCTTTCACAAATAATTCAGAGATATATCATTCAATTGAGATGAATTTTTTTTACCATTCTGATTTTTCACTTAAAATTCAACATCTAATCATTGTGGATATGAATTAGCATTACATCATAATTTTCTGGATTTACAAGTATTCATATAAAAATTTCAAAATAGTTAACTTCAATATTTGATCTGATCTGTAACCACATAAATATTATCATTATATTTTCAATAAGTTAGTGTAAAAATATTGTTATTAATGACTGTTAGGCATATTTAATATGAGTGGTCAATAAGGAAAAATTATTGGAAAGATTTATAAATCTTGAAATCTCATTTCATATCCATGAAACCATAAGTTTAAACAATTTCATCCATCATCATAATCTATTCAAATCCATTGTATTTATTTGTAATAAACATTTGTGTTTTCCAAAAAAAATCCCATGTGAGTGACAAGCAAGGTGTATGGTAAGGAAACACAAACCATGATCCCGAATTAGGGATAATATATACTTGAACAAATATCTTCATGGTTATTAACCATAGATTCATATTTTCTAAAATAATTTCCATATGTAGTATCCATAAATTTATGTTTGTCTTAGACAACCACACTCTGTTATTTAACATAACACATGAATTTAACTTATACATAAGATTCTCTTAAGGGGTGTACCTGATGCTTTATCATCCTAGTTTTTAAAGGCTATCTAAACCATAATCCGATTACCCCAATGGAGACCTAGAAATTTCATAAAATGAAATTACATATTAATTAATATATATACATTAAAATATCAAAATGGTCCACAATCGAATCAAATAGTTTTAGTTCCTTTATAATCCTGGACACATAAGATACTTATTTCTTATATATCTATATTGTATCACTATATTTTATTTATAACTAGAACCCTGCTATGAAAAATCATTCATAATACCTTATTTCATTATAAGTGGATTGGAAATGTTAGTAGGGCTTTGATCTACTTCCTGGTAGGGTAAAAAATGTAAATATAAATGATCAATTATATATAAAATGATTATAAGTTTACGAGAACATGAGTATAACATTTAGTAACCATATCCATCATATCATATGTTATAATATTCAATAATTTCATAAAATATGGATATTTATAGGACATGAAATATAATGGATTCAAGGAACATGAGCCATAAGAGTATAACATATTCATAAAGTTACTTTTTTTTTGGAATACACATAATCATTGAAAATTGTTTCCATGGAAGTAAAGGATCAAATCTACGAATATCATAGTGTAATGGATTCACTCTCAATTCCTTCATAGTTTTCAAGATTCACTCACAATACTATCATAATGAATAAATTACCTTTCTAAACTAGGATAAATCTAAATTCTATATCTATTTATTCATTGATACAACCATCATTACCCAATGCATTATAGATCTATTTAATTATGATCTCAACATTCACAAAATGATAATATTATAGATAAATTATGTAAGATCATATTCATTTATCATATCATATCGTGTGAAGAAGAATTTTTTTTAAAAAAAATATCTATGGAATAACCCATGGTTTAGAAACTTATTCTATGAAAATTTCAGTACATAGTCATAGCATAATATAAGTAAAATAATTTTTTTTCTTAAAAATTTTATCGTTATAAAAATTAATCATTCATATAATGTAAATAGATGTTAACATATGATTATATCCTAATAAAAAAAATGTTAATTTAAAAATTTTCATCATAAATAAAAAATGTCCTTAAATGATTTGAACCAAAAAATAATTCTTAAAATATATATTTACTATAGAAATAAAATCTATAAAATCTAAAATTTTTAGAAATATTTTTTACCAAAATTTTCATTTAGAATATTCTTAGCCCATTGTAATTGAATCCCAATACTACGATGGTTTTAAATTCAAATGATTCTAAAAGAGATAAAAGAAAACATTTCTTTTTTAAGTTTAAAAAATTAAAAAATTAAATCATTTTGTAATATTTTAAAAAGATTCATTATAAAAATTAAAAAATACAATCACATGTAAAAAAACATTGATGAATCATAATATCCCACACTCGTGGATGTAATTAATTGTATTTAATATTTATTTAGTCAATGTTTTTGTCAATGAAATGTTTCCCATGAGTTTTAGGGGATTCTGTGGTGTTCTATGAGATTGGGGGATGAGAGAAGGAAAAACTAGTCCATCTTGTGTAAATTGCACGGTTAACACACAAACGGTGCATGGTTAATTAAACTGTACAAGATGAGATGCTAATTTTGTATTTTTAGACAGTACCATATCACATGGTGGGTGCAAGGTTTATATATTGTACTATTCTACCTAAGTAACTCTTCAACTGAAAGTTCCTTTGATAGTGGCTTGCACACAGTTTACACATGGTTTGGTAAATTGTGCTTGTAAAATCTGTGCCCCTATAAAAGTTGGGAAAATTAAAAAATTGTACTTCATGATTTTAGGTTCCTAATTTCTTTCTTCCCCATTTCTCTTATAATCCATAGTGATGAACCCTTTTTGAACAATATTTATTGATATGAATCTCCTTCGATTGTAATCTATTTAGAGAGGGGTCGGTTGTTAATCGATGTTCTAGGTGATCATAATTCATCTCTTTAGTCTCATTTTTGGTTTTCACCATTTTCTTATCTCGGCCCAAGGCTCAAAATACCTTTTTTTGGGAGATCAATGTTGAATATTTGAAGGGTGGTGGAATTAGGATCTAAGTCAATGATCTGTACTCCATTCATCAATGTATTCAAGGTAGGTTGTCTACAAGTTATATCCCATAGTCATTTTTTTATTTGTGCATGATAGGTTGGTTTATTTTTTTATCCCATATTGTGAATTTTATATCATTACTGATATTTTGGTAAAATGGGTGTATACATGATAAATTAAAAACCCTAATGCTCTACATGGAATGTGTCGGGGTTTAATAAATTTTTTTAGGTACACCCTTAGGGTGAAAATAAATTTCCTAAAATATATATTGGTAATGATAGGTGGAAATTTATATGTGATAATGTCAATCCCTTGTTAACATGTTATTATATGTATTTTAGAGTGAAATGGAACATCAATAGTTTTCCTATATTTTATAGTTGATTAATTTGTTGTTTGGCATGGTGTAGTAATATGATAAATTGAAATGATTGAGATTGTCCCAAATGGAGTATGAATTATGTATAATATGATGAATGCGATATGAATGGAAATGTATTTAAAGGGATTAGTTTGAATATTCTTATGGATTGTGATTGGTACAAGAAATACATGGGGGTTATACATTGGAAATTAAAAATGTGTTATGTGAGATAACATGTAAAAATGGATGAATATACTATATTGCTTAATGTATGGGAATTAGTGAATTTCATTAATGAGTCATGCATATAAAATTTGAATTGGGATAAATGGAAATTTAATGTAAATGGAAAAGTGTTTAAGGAGTTTTGGAATAATATTTATTCACATGATGATTGTTGTGGATTGTGATTATTATTTGTAATGGTGGTAATTAGATGTCATATGGTATGTGTGATGAAATGATATATAAAATCCTGTTAACATGGTTTGGTTGTGTGGGGGTATTGAATGATATTCTACTCCTATGGGTCGAGGTTGAATGAGGCACCAAAATCCACCCTTTAATGTATAGGTTTGGGATGAGCACATATTTGTATTCCCACAATGTTTTCATTCCAATCAGACAAAGGCTTTGAGGTAAGGATAATGTGTTTGTTGTCATATGATCATCCCTAGTGAGATATGGACTTGGAATATTACCTTATACATACTTAAAAATTACTTAAACCACTATGTGAATTATGTAAATTCCTAACCCATGGAACAAATGTTGATAATTAATTGTGTAATGAATATGATGTGTGTAATACAAATTGTACTATGGCTAGAGCTGGTTAATGTAATGATCATTAACATATGGAACCTGAGTTGTATTTTCTATTTTTCATTAATTTAGTATTTTTATGCACTATCTTCTAGAATGGATAATTTTTAGATACAATTGGTGGTTGCCTACTATGTTTTACTCACTCACTGCTCGGGTGCCATTGGGTACTCGAGATGATTTAATGCTTTCATGTCAGAATATAGGTAATGGACTTGTGCATGGCTGTTTATTTAGGCTTAGGATGTGACTAAATGTGGTTATTAACATGGATATAGGTTCATTTCTTAGATTTCATTATTTGGTTTCTTTTGGGTTTGTTTTCATGGAACTGTATAGCATGACATGACATGTTTCACTTTTTGTTGTGTCATCTTCCCTGTTCGAGAAGAGGTTGGTTATGCATGATTTATTTTTTACCTATTGTTTTAGATATTTCATTTTTCTCTACTATGTATTACTCTGGTAATGAGGGTATAGTCTTTTCATATTATATATTAGACTATCACTACTAGTCGAGAACCTTTGGTGTATGGGGAGCGCTTGAGGTTATGTGACAAATCAGATCAGGGAACTGGCTTAGTGACTTCTGCGTTGTGAATGTTACAAAGTGGTATCAGAGGAGGTTCTTTTCTATAGATGTATTATTTTAGTTGGTAGAAGGGATAATAGGATGTATCATGACATGGTAATGAGCTCATTCCAGGGATTAGCAAACACATGTATGAGAGAAAACCCATGTTTCCTAGGGTGAGAATTGTTGTCCTTATTTTGTGTTGTTACATTCAAGTTATTTCAACATTGGTTGATGCACATGTTTTTTGATGTGACTATTTCTAAATATTTTTCAAATGGATAGAGTGGTCAGATATTGTGCATTCATGCGTCATTATAAGAACTAGTCTATTTAAGTGGCATTAATCATAATAGGAACACATGTGATGTGACTATGGTGTATGAAATGTTGAATGAATTTAATTGCATTGGAAATTTGGAGAATGGTAATTAATAAAATGATTAGAATGGTTAAGATAAAGAAAAATATTAACTAGTTTTTAAGGAATTAGGACTACAAAAATGTGGTAAGTGAGTTAAATTGTGGATTTCATCATGTTGTAAAATGTAGAAAAATGCCATGGAGGAATAGTTTGCGTTGTGAGTTTGGAAATTGTTGTGTTTTGGTATCTATTGTAAGAATTGTAGCCATCTATGTTTGTTTCCTCCACATTATCTTTAACTTTCGATCGGAATGGTAGATGTTAGGGTTTGAATGTAATTATGGACATGGGGTAGTGTTGAAAATGTTATTGTTTATGTCTAGAAGAGCGCATTCTTTTATGAAAACTATTAAAGTGTTATGTTATGTGTTCTAAACCTCACGTTTGGTATTGTAGAAAAATTCCACCATGATGTTGCTTTCTACTTAGGATACAAGAGTATGTTTCTAAGAACACTCCTTTGGTATTTGTGTAGAAAAATTTGGATATCCATTGTAGTAGAGAAGAGTAATTCCATGAGAACATTTCTCATTTCATGCAGATGATGAAATGGGACTCATTGACGGTTGTGCTGTATATGTTTAAGATGACTAGAGAATTTCAACAATTAGAGCCTCTGACCATTACAATATATGGTGAGATGGAGGGATCCATGTTATAGATATAGTCCATACATATGATTCATGATTATTTTTTGACTCCACCAGATAGGTTGGTCATGTTAGTGCCCTATATTTTGCGAGTCCAAGAGAATAATTAGTGAGATATCAAGATCTAGAAAAGAAAGATAAATGGAATGGCATGATAGGGTTTCTAGGAATTGTTTCTAGATAAATTCTCTAAAAAAACCTTGATTCATGAAATGGCCACATATTTTATGACTTTGACCCAGGTGATTTCATCAGTGATGGATTACAGAAATTATTTCACTAACTTGATTCACTTCATTAAAATATTGTTAGGAGAGAGGTATCTATTGAGAAAGGTTTCTAGGATTATTTTAGACACAAGATGAGGTCCCAGGTGAATATCATTCGTTTGAAGATGTTTTCAGAGGTAGTGGACTATGTAATTTTCTCAGAAGGGGTCCTGAATGGAGCCTCAGGTTGTAAATTATTGGCACTAGTTAGACAAATGAGTGGTGTACATATCGAGTGTATAGACTATCATTTTGATACCTTCCATAAGGGTGGTAATGTGAACAGTATAAAAAAGAGGGAATCAACCTCTTATGGTGGAGACCTGGTATTCAATCATCAATGTGGTAGGATGGGGAACAAGCGTGGTCAATGTCCCCGACCGCCAGTTGAGTGCCCATAAATTGAAAAAAATGGGACACATTCAACGGGTGGGTAGGAACCCTTGATAGTTGGGCATGGATGGAGATTAGAGGTAGATGTAGAGTGTAGGAAGTGGGTTGGGTAACCAGTATCTGTTAGGCAGTTGGGCTTGCATAGGCCGTACCGGCAGGGGTGGTGGGCATGGTACACCAGGGAGAGAACATCCATACTAGTAGGGAAGTTTGGTTATGGGTCCTCAAACTAATAGATAGGTATATGGGTAGGATATGTGTACATAGTTCAGTCTACAATTAGATTTCGAGAGGCATGACTATCTATAGTTCGAGTTATGATCCTTGTAGATTCCACGCATTCTAGTTCTTTCTTTGACACATGCACCACACACTCTATTATCTCCGCCCAATTGTAGTTGTGTTGGTCCAAACATTGGATCATGTTTTTGGGGTCACATTGATTGAAACTTCATTGGGGGTGTGGGTTAAGGGTATCATAAAATGTGAGAGTTGATTTCTGGAGGCTGGTTGGTACCATTTTCTGTGCGTTTTGATCTACCTTGATATTTCTTGTCTTGACATGATTTTGGATATGGAATGAATGGTGTTGTATCGGGAACATGTTGACTATTTTCATCATTTGAATAATGGTCACATCTACTGAGTAGATACCAATATTCATTGTGATGAATGGGATGATATAGAAATCCATACATGGTCGTTTACACAGTAGGGGGGAGAACTCAAAACCCAAGAATAATTTTATCTCGCTAATGATGAAGTAGTGGAGAATAATTTATTTCATCCTACAATGGATCAGTTCCATGATTTGTTTCCTAAGGACTTATTGGTGTTACCTCTTAAGATATATGTTGCGTTCAAAATAAAGTTTTTTTTTGAAGAATAACCAAGTTTAATTCCTCCATATAGAATGGTACTAGCATAACTCCTTGAGCATAAAGATCAGTTGGAGGAATTGGTGAATAAAAGGTTTATCCATCATAGAATGTCTCCTTGGGGATTAGACATGTTGTTTTATAAGAATAATGATGGATCCTAGTGGTTTTTTTCACTGTATAATGTTGAATCAAATGAGGTTTAAGAACATATAAATTATTCTTAAGAATAATGATTTGTTTAAACAAATGAGAAGTTAATGAGTGTTCTATAAGATCAACTATAGATTTGGATATCAATATTTGAGGGTGAGACCTTATGATATTCCACAAATATCAATTTGGAGAATATATGGGTTGTATGTTTTTGTTGTGTTGCTTTTTGGGTTAACTAATTCACCGATAGTGTTCAAAAATCTCATGAATCAAATCTTTCACTTGTATATAGATCAGTCTATATGTTTTAGCATTAATGAAATCTTAGTGTACTCAAAATCTCATAACGATCATGCCAAACATCCTGATATCGTCTAATTACACTAAGAAATAAAAGTATATACTCCCAGATATAAAAATTCCATTTCAGGATTGATAGGGTTCCTTTCATGGGCCCCAATTGCTTAGAGGAAGGTGTGTTAGTAAATCTATGGATCATGCAAGAAGTGGTTTCTTGGAAAAAACAATGAACTTTTCTGAAATTTAATTATTATTTCTTGTTTATATGGATATTAATGATGATTTTCAAAATATTTAGTTTTTTTAGTAGTGACAATTTTGTGACTAACCAAAAAGGGATTCATGTTTTTGTGGTCTGAGGCCTTCAATAATTCTTTTCAAGAGTTGAGGAAGCGATTGACAGATACACCAATCCCGATCATACCAAATCCAAGTAAGGGGTACACCTTGTTCAATGATACATTTAGTTATGAACATGGGGATGTATTGATGTTGGATAGTCTAGTTTTATCATATGGGCTGAGACCACTGAGGCCTCATGAAATAAATTGTCTTACTCATGACCTTGAGCTAGATATAGTTGTGTATGACCTAATGTGATGGAGGTGTAACTTGTTAGGATAGTGATTCACGGTGTTTACTGATCATAAAATTCTTAATTAAGAATTTTATCATCATGATTTGACCTTCAAAAAATGTATATGGGTGGAATAAATGAAGACTATTGACTTCAAGTCATTTTAAACACTGAAAAAATGGAATAATTTTACAGATTCTTAGATTTAGAAGAATCAGAATCAGGTGGATCTAGAATCTAACACTGAGTGGCGAGTAATGGCCTTATTTACTGAAATTCACCTATAGGTATAGGTTGGTATTGGGGAGAAAACACTTGCATCCATAGACCTTGAGTATGCAAATTTGAGTCAGTTCAATGTGATTAATCTTGAGTATCTAATGTATTTTTCTATAAATGAATGTTTTAATGGTTGGGAGTCACCTTCTAGACTGGGTATTGATGATAGTGGAATTGTATATTTTTGTTGTTATGTGATTGTACGGGTGTGTATACGAGAAGTGTTTATTTGCATGTTCCATGAATAAAAGTGGGAAATGAATATAGATTTTGACTAAGATGTAATGTTATCTTTAAAGGCTATGTTGGTGGTTGAGAATGACTAAAAATGTTTCAGGTTTTGTGTCGCAATTCCTCACATGTTAGAAAGAGTATGCTGAACATCATCACCTATGTGGTATGATACAACCGTTTCCTATTCTAGAATGTAAATGGGACTACGTAATGAGGGATTTTCTAATAGGTTTATTGAAGAAACAGTGGAATAAATAAAAATTTGTTGTTTTCATAATGGACGACTAAAGTGCATCATTTCATAATGATCCCGTAGATCATCAATTTTTTTATTTAGTGAATTATGTTTTCAGGATTTAGTGAGGCTGCATGGAGTACTGAGAAGAATAGATTTAGACCATGATAAAATTTTAAGGTCATGTTTCTAGAATGGATTCCATAAGGCACTTGGTATGTAGGTGTTTTTGTGTACAGTGTTTCACCCATAGATAAATGGGTTGACATATCATATGATTTAGGGTTTAGAGGGAATGACGTGTCACGAACTGAATCTGGTTGCCACCAAAAATGACACCAAAACCAGCCTGTGACAAGTCCTGAAGGGTGTTCTTGATCCCCATAGGCTGACACAAGTACCTGGGTATCATAAAATGAGAATTGGGAATGATTTACATGAGTTTATCAACTTAAAACAACAAAAGAATCCAATTAAACGAATCTGGATTTTTCAAACCAAAAAATCTTTTACAAAAATTCATAACTGAATTACATATTTTAAAACAACCCAATAAGACTATAAAAAGGGTACAAAACCAAAAGGAAACATCCCAACAACACTCATGGCAAGAGGAACCACACTCTAGCCATCTCTACAAGACTTCACCACTAAGGACCTGCTAGATACCTGAACCACTGGAACTAAAAAATTGTACCCAACCTGCGACAAACAAAATAACCAAGTCTACTTACAACCAAAGGTGTAAGTAGGGTTTGATCAAATTCCTAGTAGGATACCATAAATAAGAGATTCCATGTGATAAATATTCAAAGACGAAAACCATGCATGTTTTTAAAAACATGTAATTTCTAGTTACAATTTTAAAGGATGAAACTTAAAAATATATGTTTTCAAGTGGGATAATTTAAAGAATAAAAAGGTTTAAAATAAATTCCAAGGATATTGAATTTTCCAACCAAATAAACCTTATGTTGATGGTAATTATAAAGGAGCTACGAAGCACACGCAATAGGAAATAACCCCTAGGCCCTAGCTCGTTGTGGGTCCCAGGTACATCATATCTCGGTGAAAATAACTATCACAAATATCTGTTCTCATGCACGAGCCACTATTAGGGAACATACCCATAACCTAGTGGCCCCAAATCATCATAATCATAGTTTATTTAGAGTTGTTAGCATCAATCTAGCTAAGTGAAACTAAGGCTAAACCCCACGGATTCACTAGCATACAAGTACACGTCCACCCACCTAGATACCCAGGTTTTTCCTTTCTTCTCAAACAAGTTCAACAAGTCAAGAAATATACTTTTCATGTGAAAATATCATTTCCATATATAAATTCACCAAAAAACCCACATATATACCACACAAGTCTCAAAAGTACACTTTTCATTGAAATTGATTTCGAAATATGACTACCAGCAAAATATCCCACAACACTTTTCACATTTCTTTAATACTTCCAAAAATTATTTAAACTATTTTTATAAACCATTATAAGAAATTATAACTCACATAACATCCCACTCAAATATCATATAATACATCTTTATCATCAAAATTCATTTTTCACAACACACTCACACAAAACAGTCCACAACCATGTTTTTCAGCTCTCTTTCCATTTTCTAAAACATTTCAGCACTTTATAAAACATTATAAAAAAAATATTTGACTTCTTAAATAAAAAACTTACATTTCAAAAACCCATATCAGGTGAACACACACCCCAAACAGTTAATATAAACTCTTTTACCTACTAGTTTAACCAAACAAATCATTCACAATTTTCATAAAACAAACTCAAGGGGTGTATCTATGTCTTGCACGAAAAAACCATTTCAAAACCCCTATTTAAGACCAAAACCATACCAATTATTATAAAAATAATAATTTTCAGCCCTAGATAAATTTATAAAACCACATTCATGTTTTATAAAATAACCATGAATAATACCACAAAAGATATATATGAAAACACACATTTTCATAAAATGATCTGAAGAAGTATAACAATGTTTTACACATCAAACCTATTCAAAAACCTTATTTTTAGGACCACATTACACAAATAAATTACCAAACCATAATTTTCATTCCAAAAAAGATTTAGTAAACCAATTCCATAAGTTATGAAATACACCCAAATAATACGCCATGAGTTACACATGAAAACACCCAATTTCAAGGTAAAAAGAAACTATAAAATTTAAAACCTTACCAAATGAATAATAAAAAAATTTCACACCACACCCAAAATATGAGGAAGATGAAAAATGAGTAAATACAGCAAGCTAACTCATCAATAATTGTTTACACATGGAACCACCAATAGTTTGAGTCAAAACCCTTGAATCTTCGTGCAAAACCTCAATCGCACCTCCACCGCACCACAAAGAAGTGAAAAAAAAACGCTAAACCATAATATTTCACCAAAAATACCCCAAATAAAACCCTAGGTATGAACCCTTACTTCTATACACACTATAAATTTATGAAAGTGGGAGGAAAACCTAAGGAGAAGGAATGAATTGAAGCGAGAAACACTTACCCAAAACAATCTTGAAGAAAACGACCCAAAATCCACCAAAATATGAATTTTAAAACATCAAAAAATTTAAAGGCGTTTTGAATAAGGATGAGGAGGTCATTTAGGAACTAGAATGGGGGAAAAAGAGTAAAATAGAAGGATTTATGAAAGGATCAATTTACCTCTTCAAATCTGGGAGATTTGTGAAATACAGAGAAGTTTCGCCCAATTTCGCGATTCAATTTAGCTACAAATTGATGGAGGATAGAATAGTGGCACGCCTTGAGTAAATGGTCTCGGTTCGGAGTTGGAATCACCTAAAAAAATGTAAAAATTGAATGAGTTATTAAATAATTAAAAATTATTTTAAATGCAAGCAATGGGATTTCAGGGTGGCCCAATCCCTTAAATTAAAACTAAAATCCACCATGATTATATATTTATAAATGGTCCAAATTAACTTTGTGGTGATCATAGGACTGGGGAGGACAATTAGGAATTGTCATGGACGAAAAATGTTGAAAAATGAAGGAGTTATAAAGGAATCAAAATTTATTTTTAAATTTGGAATTGGGATCATGGATTGGCCCAATTCATGAAAACTCACTCATTCCTCCATAAATTCTTGGGTAAACCCCAAAACATAGAATGGATTGAAATTAAATGAAATTTAACTTTAAAATAAGTCATGTATGTGGAAATTCTTCCCACCATGAAAACTTTCCGTCCCCAGAAAGCCATAGCAAGGCCAGATACCAAAACCAAAAGCAACTGATAAACCAAGATGTACTTCTTTGCCATGTTTCTCCCCCAAGGCCCAAAACACCTCCAATGATAAATTAAAGAAGGATTAATCTCACAAACCAAACTTACACCACTTTCCTGAAATGATCAATCACATTCATACTTTATCCCAAAAGAAAACCCCTCATACACTATCCGAACAAGACTCAAGCAATTCACCCAAATGAACAACAACCTCGAACAAGGTTACACTTACCTTACTATAACTAAACCATTGAGTGCTCTCCAATCCTAATATTTACTCAAGAAATATGTTGGTAGATAGATATTTATGAATGATACAACCTACTTCCAAGCTAAGAGCATGGATAAATATGAGCTATTGGTACAATGGAACATAATTAGGCACCCCACCAAAAGAGACAAACTATATTTTTCCAAGACAGAATCATGACACTAACAGGGGAGGCCTGAAGGGACTCCCTAGTAAAAAGGGTATAATTACATTAAAAGTTTATGAAGAAATGTACATGAGAATCATAGTGGGTCTCCCTACCATAAGAACCAACCATCTTAACTGACCAGCATGGGCCGACATAGAAAAACCCAAAAAAAAATTAATGATTTGGGAAGGGCGCAGGGTTAGTCCGCATGGTTTGGGAAACTGTGCACTAACTGTGAGGATAATTTTTCTACATGGCTTCCTAGAACTTGAACACTACTAATAGTGCATAAAATATGTTCTCAACCATGAAGAAACTTGAGGTTTGAACTATTCCCATCTTTCATACTAAGGATATGACTTGGTACAAGGGCTTAAATGACCCTGGGATTTCCCCTGACTACGAGCCAACTTTTCTCCGAGACCTATGGATGGAGCTCAATGATTTAAGCATCTTCAGCCTCACAGTTAGGGTTTGCAAACCCCATGAAAGAGAATTATTCCTTCAGTGCAACCAACGACTACACCACAATCCTCGATAATATTGCCAAGACATAACACATTACAAACTCAATTTACACTAACCTGATAATTCACTAAAACAAGGACTTAGAAGATGCACAAACATCAAACCTTGTTTCTTTGGGTGAGAAACAATAGAAGTAAAGAAAACCTATAATCACCTTCCTCTAAAATGGATGATTTTGGAAATTTTTTGAGGGATACATTCTCCCAGCATAACAATGACTCTCAGATGATTGCACGACTTTCACCATTACGGTCAATCGAGCACATGACATCACAAGTCATCATCGAACATGACCTTTGCGACTGATATAAACAATATATGTAGAGGGACCTTATACAACATCCCAAAACAACACATAATTCTAGAAAGTGTCCACAATATCCTCTCATGAACAGATTTCCCAGACTAGAAGTTTAACGTGAACTCCTTCTTCTAAGAGACTATGAAGGACTTAGAGGACCTCTTAGAAACCATCAAGATACTCATCCATGCTAACAACCCTAGACCACATCCACCTTCAGAAAATCAGAAAACATAAGAAGCTATGGTCTCTTTTAACCTTCCATGATCACTCTCCCGCTAAAAGAGGATACACCAAACCATGGAAGTAAAGGGTGTAGACTCAATCTAAAAATCTCAAGAAAAAGATTCCTTATATTGATCAACTATAGGGTATTCAAATGGAGAAATAACCTGGGTTGCACTTCAGTTGAGCACTAATCCTTAATGGGGAGTAACTTATCAAACGATTCAACCCAAGCACCCAACCAAGATGGTCCATTGGTCATGATATACCACAAACCAGATCCAAAAACATGAAGGGAACCACCGTAAAGGAGTCCCGAAACATTTCATAGAAGAGACCACTAATCATACCTTCAACACAGATTACTGACCAAATACAAACCCAAAACACAGTTCAAACAGGAGGGGTTCTTGGACTCAAAAAATCCTACAACATCAACATTTTCAAAAACAAATAATACACACCATCCCAAACTAGTCATCAAGACATCATGTTTTTCATTTAAAATCATATTTTTTTAAATTACCAGTTCAGTGGTTAGCCTATCCACCAATGATACCCCATGGGCCTCACACATGCATGTTTCTGTGCCACACCGGGTACCCTTTATATCCATCCCAAAACTCATCCAGTCATACCATTAACCATCCACCATCCCATATAACCCCATGAATGTGGTATCTAATGAAAATAAACAAGGTTAATATAAAAACTCATTCAACTTTTCAAAACCCAAAAAAACAACCAATACTTCCTTTTTCTCAAGACTTCTAACCATGAAATCGAACCAAAACTACCGCATTAAAAAAACATTTCATAAAGACACAATCATTCCAATTAAAACTCACTTTAAAGTTATTCATATCAATTTCAAAACATCTTATTCCATTAAAACACCTTTAAATAGTTTAGAAAACTCTATTGGAACCAGTTTTTCAAAACCAACCTTGACATAGTTCATGCTTTCAAAAGAGGTGCAAACACACCATTTTACATTCCAATAAAATTCTAAAAATTCAGTTCTCAGTTTTAAAAAATCTAACCATTCCATATTTATTGGATAACTATTTCACAAAAACCTTATGTTTCTTAAAATTAAGTCAGTTTAAAACCAAAGTTCCAAGATTTTAAGAGTAAAGAACACAAGACAATGCGAGAAGAAAATAATTTCAGTGGGTGACATCGACATATGGTTGGTGGCCATATTAAAGTCACTTCACTACCACAGAGAGTATTCTAGGAAAATATCCATGTCTCCACATGGATTTCCAAACCCTGAGAGCTCAATGAGACCATTAACCCAACTCTCTTTTCATTTCCACTTATCATCATCAAACCAAGAAAACCGAAGGACTCAGAAAAGTCTCGAATTCCCATGGTGACTGGAATCCCATCATGAGGTGTGGTGATTAGCCACACTACTCTTAACTAGAATTCCATGTTCAGACAATCCTAACCCCAGACCATCCTGACTGTTCCCTAAATAATATGACCCAAAGAGAGAGAACATCCCTTGATACAATTTTTCACGAATCGAATCTGGTCGCCTAAAAATCCGGCACCTAACCCAGCCCGTGATAAGGCCCGAAGGGTTCTCCCGATCCCCACAGGCTGGAACAAGTTCCTGGGTATCATAAAATGATAATTGGGAATGATTTACCCGAGTTTATAAACATAAAACAACAAAAAAAATCCAATAAAACAAATCAAGATTTTTCAAACCAAAAAATATTTTTAAAAAAATTCAGAATTGAATTACATATTTTAAAACAACTCAATAAGACTATAAAAAAGGTAAAAAACCTAAAGGAAACATCCCATGAATCTTCCTTTAAAGGGGCACTACCCTCAAAGAATCTGCAAGAGACTTCACCACCAAGGACCTCCTAGAAACCCAAACCACTGGAACTAAAAAATTGTACCCAACCTACAACAAAAAAAATAACCAAGTCTACTTAAACCCAATGGTGTAAGTTGGGTGTGAGAAAATTATTAGTAGGATACCACCACTAAGATATTCAATGTGATAAACATTCAAATACAAAAATCATGAAAGTTTTCAAAAACATGTAACTTCTATTTACAATTTCTAAAGGATGCAACTTAAAAACATCAATTTTCAAGTGGGCTAATTTAAAGAATCAACAAATTTAAAATAAACTCCAATGCTACTAAATTTTCCTTCCAAATATACCGTATGCTGATGGTATGTATAAAGGATCTAATGATCACATGAAATAGGAAATAACCCCTAGGCACTAGCTTGTTGTGGGTCCCAGGTACCTCGTATCTCGATGAGAATAACCATAAAAAATATCCATTCTCAGTCACGAGCCACTAGTAGGGAACATTACCATAACCTAGTGGTCCCCAATCATCATCATTAATGTTTAGTTAGAGTTTTTAGTGTTAATCTTTCTAAGTGAAACGGAGGCCAAGCCCCACCGATTCACTAGCATACTAGTACACATCCACCCACTTAGATACCCGAGTTTTCCCTTTGTCCTCAAAAAAGTTCAACAAGTCAAGAAATATAATTTTCACCTGAAAATATCATTTCCATATCATAAATTCACCAAAAATCCTACAAGTATACCACACAAGTCACAAAAGACAACTTTTCATTCAAATTGATTTTGAAATCCGACTCACACCATAATAGCCAACAACACTTTTCACGTTTCTTTAACACTTCCACAAATCCTTTAATTTTTTTATAAACCATTATAAGACATTATAAATCACATATAATCCCACTCAAATATCATATAATACCTCTTTAATCAATAAAATTCATTTTTCACAACACACACAGAAAACATCCCACAACCATGTTTTGCAGCTCTCTTTCCATTTTCTAAAACATTTCAGCACTTTATAAAACATTATAAAAAAATATTTGACATCTCAAATAACAACCTTACATTTCAAAAACCCATATTAAATGAAAAAACCCCCAAAACAGTACATATACACCCTTTTACCCACTTTTTTTAACCAAACAAAACATTCACAATTTTCATACAACAAACTCAAGGGGTGTAACTATGTCTTGCACACAAAACTCATTTCAAAACCCCCGTTTAAGATCAAAACCATACCAATTCATATCCAAAACAGAATTGGAAGCCCTAGATACATTTATAAAACCAAATTCAAGTGTTATAAAATAACCTTGAATAATACCACAAAAGATACAAATGAAAACACACATTTTCATAAAATGATCTCAAGAAGTATAACAATGTTTTACGCATTAAACCTATTCAAAAACCTTATTCTTAGGACCACATGACACGAATACATTACCAAACCAGAATTGCCAGGCCAAAAAAGATTTTGTAAACCAATTCCAAAAGTTATAAGATACACCCAAATAATTCACCATTAGTTACACATGAAAACACCCAATTCCAAGTTAAAAAGCAACTATAAAATTTAACACATTACCAAATCAATCATAAATAGTTTTTGAACCACACTCAACATATGAGGAATATTAAAAATGAGTAAATACAACAAGTTAACTCCTCAATAATTGTTTATACATGGAGCTGCTTACCTTTTGAGTCAAAAACCTTGAATCTTCATGCGAAACCTCAACGACACCTCCACCGCAACACAAGGAAGTGACAAAGAACCCTAAACCATAATATTTCACCAAAAATACCCCAAATCAAACCCTAGGTATGAACCCTAACTTTTGGACATCCTATAAATTTTTGAAAGAGGGAGGAAACTTTAAGGAGAAGGAAGGAATTGAAGAGAGAAATACTTACCCAAAACAATCTTGAAGAAAACGACCCAAAATCCACCAGAATATGAATTTTAAAACCTCTAACAATTTAGGGGAGTTTTTAACAAGGATTAGGAGGTCACTTAGGAACAATAATGGAGGAAAAATAGTAAATATATATGGATATATGAAAGGATCAATTTACCTCTTCAAATCTGGGTGATTTGTGAAATCCATAGATGTTTCGCCCAATTTCAAGATTCTATTGAGCTCCAAATAGGGGGAGGAGAGCATGGGGACGCGACTTAGGTATGTGGGCTCGGGTGGTAGTTTTAATAACTGAAAAAACCTAAAAATATAATGAGTTATTAATGAATTAAAAATTATTTTTAATGAAGGAAATTAACTTTCAGGCAAGCCCAATCTCTTAAATAAAAACTTAAATCCACCATGATTATAGTTTTATAGATGGTCCAATTACTTTTGTTGTGGTCATAGGTTAGAGGATAAAATTTATGAATTGTAATGGACAAAAAATGTTGAAAAATGAAGGTGTTATAATGGAATCAAAATTTATTTTTAAATCTGGAATTGGGCTCACGGTTAGGCCCAATTCATGAAAACTCACCCACTCCATAAAAGCTCGGGAAACCCCCCAAAAAAAGAATGAATGGAAATTAAATGAAATTTATCTTTAAAATAAGTCATGTATGTTAAATTATGAGATCTTGTGTCCTTGATTTCATTGGTTCATGTAAAAAACACATTCCACTTATTTAGTTTCCCCACAAACAATAGTTTTTATGGTACCGTGTTTGATAGAAGTGGGGGAGTATGTGTTGTTTGGACAAAATACCATTTAGGATAGTTCTAAAATTGTACATCTGATTACGAAACATATAAAAATGGTTTAGGGTATGTAGAATTCATATGTATATTGTCATCATAGACCCATTGAGTTTATGATTGGTGATAGTATGTTTCTTCGGGTGTCGCCAAGTGTGGGTCACTATTAAATTCGAAACCAATGCATGTTGGTGCCCAGGTATATGGGTATTTTGAGAATATGGAGAGGAATCAACTCGTGGCTTACCAATTGGATAGTCCCCAATAGTATAGTGGAAGGAAGATTTTTTTCATGTATCATAGATTTAATAGTATAAACATGATCCATCTTATGTGGTTAATGTAGGGGATGTTGAACTTGGGGCTGATGTATCCTTTAAAGAGCATCTGGTTCATATTTTAGATCATTGAGATAATGTCTCACTATGAACGGATGTGCCTTTGGATCATGTTCTGTGGTGGCATGGAAATGTTCTAGATGAATCATGGGAGAAGGAATCAGATATGTGGACCCATTTTCCTGATAACATTGCTTTGGATTATCATTGACGCTTTGGAATAAAGATCATGGATTAGCCATTATAATATGGAGAGGTTTTAACATCCCAGACTTTTAGAGTTATGTATTTGTTTGGATATTGGTATCAGTCACTAGTTTTTGGTTAATAAATTTTTATAGGGAGTTTGATGAGCCTTGAGGTTGTTTCGAGGGTTGAGGGAATGAAATATATGGATATCATTCCAACCTATGTAGGGCCCTCAGTTGGCACACACCAGGAACGAAGTAATGTAAACCATGTGAGGTGGGAATCCAAATTGTGAAGTTTTAGATAGTGTAATATCTCATTATTATTAATATGTTATTAAATAGTGTAGGTCTCCACAATTAACCATGTGACCCATCATTCTTTGGGTAGTGGTTGGTGCAAGGTTTGATAAACCCAGAAGGTAAACAGTGCCGCCTATAAAAGATGAAACATTTACAAAATGAAAACTTCTGGATTTTATATTCATCTTGTTTTTTATTCAAATTTCATCCCTTACAAACCTTGTGATGAAATATAGTGACTGAAGAATACTAGAAGTGATTCTCCATCGATCATAAGACATTTGGATAACCATTAGTTGTGGATAAATGATGTGAGAGATCCTAATCACTCTATTCCATATATTTTTGTATTTGGGTTTACATATTTCTCTTATCTCCACTAAAATCACTAAATAACTATTTTTACATTGATATATAGGTAGGATTAAATGGTTGGTTAAATTGGGATCTATGGATTCAATTACGAGTCTTTTCATAAATGGATTTGAGGAAGGTGGTCTAAATGTTATATCTCATTGTAGTTGTGTGGATTTTCATGTTTTTTCATTATTGGTTATCCATTTTTGTGAATTTTATCCCATTAGAGATATTTGGTAAAATTGGATTATAAATGATGAATTGAAAACCCCCAATACCACTATGGGATGTATTGGGGTTGAATAAATCAATTTACTACCACCCATGGGGTGTGCCAACATTTCCGATCATATAGATTGGTAAATTCAAGTATTAAATTGATGTTTTATAATGTAAAACCCTTGTGAAGATGTTAATAAGTCTTGATGATTTGTTAATAGAACATTGATAGTGTTTCTAGATGCTACAATGGGTTACTATGTTTCTCCCATAGCATAGTAATGTGTTAAATTGAATTAAATAAAATTTTGTCAAATGGTGTATGAATTTATTTGAATATGCCAATTGAGATGTGGCTTGAAAATGGATTTTATGTAATTATTGTGAATATTCCAATGTATTGTAGTTTTAATTGTAAATTCATAATGTTAGGGGGTTATTATATGGGAAAAGAAAAATGAGTTATGGGATTTCTCATGAAGGAATGGTTGAATATTCTAAATGGGATAATGTATGGGAATTATTGAATATTCCTAATGATTTACGAATTATTAATGGGAATTGGGATAAATGTAAAATTAATGTAAATGGAGACATTTTTAGTGGTTTGTGGATTAATATGTGTTCCCATGCTGGTTGTTGTGGATTATGATTATTATTTGTCATAGTTGTATTTGGTTGTGATATTGTATGTTTTGTGAATGGATATAAATATCTAAGTCCCCATGGCTTGGTAGTGTAGGGTATTGACTGAGGTTCTACACCCATGGGTTGATTTGGAATGAGACACCAAACACCACACCACAATGCTTGGGTTATCAAATGTGATAGAGCTCTATTCCCCCCAATTGTTGCATTTATTCCAAAATGTTGCCTCTAGGTGAGGATAATGTATTTGTTGTGAAGAGATCATACCTATTGAGATAGGGTCTTGAAATATTATTTTGTACATAGTAATGAATGCCTAAAAATCATATGTAAATAATGTAAATTCTTAACCAATGGAACACATGTTGATAATAAATTAAGTAATAAAGAATATGTTTAAGATGAAAATGGTACTAAGGCTGGAGATGGTTAAAGTGGAGATCGTTAACTTATAACACCAATTTTGTATTTTGTTTATTTTTGATTCATTTAGTATTTTTATACACTATCTATTAGAATTGATATATTGAAGACACCGTTTTTGGTGTCCTACTAAGTTATACTCACACGCTTTTTGGGTGACATTGGGCACTTGAGAAGATTTCACACACGCATGTCAGGATAATAGACAAGGACCTATGTTTTGGAGTTGATCCAGGCATGGGTTGTTCATGGATGAGGTTTTAGACTTGGAGTGATGACCATTTTGTGGATTTTGATATTTTTCTTCATTTTTGGGTTTGTTCACATGACACTTATTAGAATTAAATGACATATTTATTTTATGGCTACGGGTTGTACAATGTTTGAGAAGTGGTCGGTTATGAATTATTTATATTTTTGATTATTTTTTCATCTATTTATTTGGTTACCTAATGTGGATTACTCTGTTAATGAGGATATAGTCTTCCCATGGGATTTATTAGACCCTCATCTCTATTCAGCATCCATTGGTATATGTGGAGGTGAGATTGAGGTCAGGTTATAACTCGACTCAGGTCAGTAGTTTAGTGGATTTTAGGTATGGTATGTTACATGAATAATAAAACATTCTCTGAAACATATTAGTAAAAACATGGATATTTAATAAATAGGTTTTTATACTGATGATATATATAAATCCAATTTTTATTAAAAATATTATTTATATATTTTGAATATATAAAGAGAGAAAAATGAATCAAAAAAAGTTATTCTGTAGAAATATCAATAGTATAAGAAAGTTCATGGGATTATTGAGTGATATATTATGAAATTATATCATTAGAATTATTACAATAGAAAAATATGGTAAAATATTATACTATAACATAAAACCATTAGCTGTAAAGACTCGTGTATTTATGAATAACATTATTTTTCTTTTAATTAAACTTATTATAGATATAGAAAACACATGAAATCCTTTTATTATATCCAATTTGATTTAAATGACCATTAAGTATTGTAACCATTGATAATAAAATAATTGAACAATAATCACATTACTATTATATATATTGGGTTTTAACAAATCCTTTTGAAATAGAAAAAGGAAGCGATGGACACAACTAGTAGGATCATACCCTATGAAGCTCATTTATTTATACATTGTAGGGAGATTACATTTCTGGAATTTTCATAAGAATACTCCCAATCTGAGATCAAAATATTTAAGGACCAGAAAAACCATTTAAGGTGAATGTTCATTCTTATCGAGATCACATCTTAAACCATGTACCCTGAAAGGCCCCATGTAAGCCCTACAATCACACACATTACTCATAGGATGTATGTGGTGTAATAAATATATATGTAATAAGACCCTAGCATTATGATAATTTTCATTATTCTTATATAGAATAATGAATATACTATAATTTTATTTTTTTTACTTTGTAAATGATTTTTAAAGAACAAATTTTATTTTTGGTTAACATTCAATGTAACACCCTGACTACAATAACCCAGAATTGGTACATTATATTAATACATTGGCATGATTACAAGTAATCATGTCTCTAAGGTCCGGTCAGTTTAGCAGGCTTGGAAAATAAATTATATACATGAATGTTACATTACACATTATAACATAGAAAACATGCTAAAAATCACTATAGAACTCCATTATTCACTTAGCATAACCCTTCATATCATTTATAATACACTTATTGGAATCCAGGTAAAATAAATCATAAGAAAGGGGTGAGATTAGATGCTCAGTTAGGGTAAATAATTTAGCAGAAGCTATAAACATTTAAGGAAAGATGTGTCATAAAAACAACAACCTTTTAAACATAAACTTCAACATAATATGGAGAAAATTAATCAAACATCACCATATAAACATGAAAAAGTATATTCTAATAGTTGAATAATCACATGTAATAAATAATTTCATAATTAGGGAATGCCAAACTCCGAACATCATTTCCACATAGTCAAGGCCTCGTTCCAAGACTACAAATAAATATTTTTTCATTGAATTATGCCAAGAAACTAATATGTGTCACGATACCTACTGATGCATCAAGGGGATATTGCGGGCCGCACCCGTCACTTACTAAGTCCACTGTATTCCTCATATGAAAATGATGAAACATAACATTAACATTCATATTAAAAATAGTATACGAAATGAATATACTTCATCTATAAACCAAGAAGGTTATAAAAATAGCACATCTATAGTCAAAAATATCAAAACTAATTCAATACAATATGTAAGATTTTATTATAATAAATCAACCTTAATCAAGAATAATATCCATTAAAGGATACTGACAATGTTGAAAATGATCAGTAAAACATTTTGAGAGAAATATACCTTTTTTTGAAATCATATAAAAGTCACACATTTATAAAAGAATTCATTTTAAAGAAAATTTTGAATCATAGTGCACCATACCACTTTGAAACTTTTTAATGAAATTACAATTTTAAAACAATCATGTCCATTTAAATAAATCCTTTGAACCATTTTGAAAAGATGGACATTATTGAGAATGATTTAGAAGAATAAATATTTAATATTTTTAAAAATCATTTCTTAGTAAATAGTACCTTATATGAATAATTTATAAATGAATTTTATGAAACAAGGACATGGATAATAAATATTTATTATAAAATACTTACACATAATCAATCTAGGATAATAATGAGATTGAGGAATTAACCTTTACCTTGCACTTTCCTTTGGTCAAGGGTACATTTAACCCCTAGTATAATGACCATAGTATGTTATTAAATTATAACAGAACCATATTCATATTTAGTATATCATAAATTATTCATTTAAGACTTTATACTACCCATTCAATAATTAATTCAATGTTAAATTAACATTTTGGGTAATAATCAGTTTCTTTATCGTAGGCATTTTAACTTGTTATTCTAGATCGTATCATTTAGATCATGATTTAAATAATTATTGAATATAAAAAGATATTTTAATATAATATATATTTAGAATATAAATATTTATAATATATATATATATGAAATGGAAAACACCATTTATAGAGATGGTAGGCCGTACGTACGCATAAACAATGTTTCCGTTTTAATATCATATTGAAAAAAATACGTAAATATGATATATGTAAGTACATACATTAATACATATATATATATATATCAATTGTAATTATTATGTAATATATTACATACTTATTAAATATATATATTTTTATAATCATCGTTTAATGGTGAATATGGAAATGAATCTCATCGCGTCGTGGAGACGATAAGCCGCACGTACACACGAGGGACGATATCATTTCCTTAATGAATAAAAGGTGCGGAATTTGGTGGTATATTAATTATAAAGATAAATTAACATTTAATTTTTTTTATTTATATATATATATTACTCATCATTATATCCATCAAAATAACATAGTGTTGAGTAACAAATTACACGACGACGTGGAGACGGTAAGACGTACATATGCACGCCTGGTGAAATTATCATTGATAGGATGGATAGAATAATGAATATGTTTATACCATATTTATAATAACATAAAAATATGTATAAGGTAATAGAGTTTTTATTTTTGTATGGAAATAACAAATAACGATAAAGTGGAAGATGATGATAACATAGAAAGAGGTGATGCAATTATTACCTCTTCTATGGGTGGTTCCTTTTGATTTGAACAAAAGGACTCCTTAGGTTGGTTTTATGCTTAATATAAAGCCTATAGGTTGAATTGAGGATATTTGTTAGGATATTTGGTCTGGGGTTGGCCGATCCAAATGGATTTTGAGTTGTGATTTTTCGAGAAGGGTATGTACCATTTTTATACGAGGGTGATGTCACTTTAGGAAAATCTTGATTTATTATTTTATTATTCAATATTATCCAATTTATAAAGTATCCAAATGAATTTATATCAAGACTTAGGCGGTAATGGCTCTAAATATATTCAACTAATTGGTTTTAGACATGTTTATGTTACCGTATTAACCATATATTTTAGATTTAACTCTTAGTTAAATAGTTTAACATTTACCATGTCTCCTTGTATTTTTATAGTATATGGTTAATAAAATTACTATAAAATTATAAGAGAACCCAAATTGGTTCATCAATAAAATATATATTATTATATATGTCCTTTGGAAAAACCTTATATTTTCATGACAATTATATAATCTAATAATATAGTATTTTTTTTAAAAACTCATTTATGGAAATTTTGACACTATTTATTATTTGATTTTAGATAAAGTCATAAAAACTTTATCACTTATAAATAAATTAATTTAATAACCCATTACATGTCATATTAACCTATAAAATTAGTGTAATGCATTAAAAGCCCCAATTTAAATTTATTTGGATAATAATCATATCAATTATTACAATCATTCATTAATAAGGTAATTATTACATCATCATTGTGTCATAAATAAATTTTATTATTTAATGTATAAATATTATAAATAATATATCATTATGTAGAATTGTTTTTATATTTATACTGAATATCTATAGTCGAATTTATCTTATGTATAACCATATTTAAAAATGTTTTAGTTATGAAAATTTGAATTTAACACTTTTAACTCTTCTTTAAATAAAATAATAATAAATGTCCTAATCTAATACAAGTGGACCAAAATGATCATATTTTATTCCAAGGGTTTATTTTGGTAGAGATACACTTATACAATAGAATTAGTACCTGTTTTAGGGTAATTATAACAATATTTTTACCTTTCATTACCCTATTTACTTTTAACCGTGGTAAATAAAATTCCAAAGTTACTATTTGCGAAAAAATATTTTCATCCTATTGAAACTCATTTTACATAAATATTTCATCCATGACTCTCAGATTTTTGAAATTCAGTTCACAAAAGTGGTAAAATAACATTTTATGAAAATTTACAAATTTTCCTATAAGTTGGGTAAAAGACGGTAAAAAGATCAATAAAATGTTATACATCTAATATTATTAAAAAATGGCTCCAATTAATTATATAGAAAATATATAGGTATATTGTATCTATTTTTTCTTAAAATAAATTTAAATAAATTAAATAATTATTTAAATAAAAAGTTTGTTCTAAATAATAACGTAGTGTATTTCACTATTCATCAAAAATTTAATGTTTTCAGAAAAATACCAAAAATTCACCCTAAGATAATTTTTATATTATAATTTCAAAAATGAATACTATTTTACCATATTAAAAACATATTATTTTCATTAATTAATTTAAAACTAATTCCCGTTGTCAAAACCAAAAAATAGTGTTTTTAAAAAGTAAAAACTATCAAAATATTGACTTGTGTTTATGTCAAATTTAAATGTGAAATTCCTTATAATGACCTAAATTGTATTAAATGAAAAAAATATTTATTAAATATACTTAAAAACCATTCAAATTTTTAATTTACCACTATAAATTGTTTCGATTAAAAAAGATGTTTTCAATTAAAAAATAGTATTTTAGACCATTTTTCAAAATATGAAAGTTATCAGAAAAGTAAGAAAAAATCATCCAAAATAAATTTTTACCACCCTATTCTAAAAAAGAATTTAATTTAATTAAATTGAATATACATAAGTTTTAAATAATAGTTTTAAAATGGGTTTTCCATTAAAAGGCGGTAAAATTGAATTTTTTGAAAAATACTTCTTTTTATCTGAAAAATAAATTTGTTCTCATAATACGTATATGAAACACATAATAAGGATTCTAAAATTATATGTAGTAAATAAAATTCAACATTTAGTTAGTACTAATCATAACTTCCTTTTGAACGGCTAGTTAGGTACGTCGTGTTGTGCTTGAACTCAGGGTTGTGTGTCGCAGAAGTTATTGAATTACTCTGAAGAAATATTGTACTATGTAATATTGGGGTGTTACATTCTCCCCTCCTTCAATAAATTGCGTTTTCCCGATTTGAATTTTTTTTAAAATAAAAGGATAAAATAGAACAATACCATTGTGGAAAACCCACATTGGAAATTGGTTTAATAAAATTTAATCTTAATAAGAGGGAAAGGGAAATGACAAAATCACCTTCAAATTATGATCTCGATTAGGAGAACATTTGTGGAAATTAGATACACATAATTGGAAGAAAACATAAATATTTATAGGTTGTTATTGAGGTCATCAATCAAAAAAAGTGTAAAATTTAAGGCCTCAAATCTATCAATATATGATGATTTAAAATATCATTGGATGAACAAAACATAAGGTATTGGGAAATAAAATTTCTGGTTTTAAGATCCATTCCCTAAAGTTTGAAAATTAATATATTCATAGAAAATTTGGAAATAAAAACAATATATACTTGGAATGTACAGTTTCATCCTTTAACTAATTCCTTCCATAAACTATTCTTTCACTCCAAAAGATTATAGAATTCAAAAATATTCTACTTATTCTAATCGTATAGGGTTCTAAAAATAAGTAATTTATAATTCATTTGTCAGACTATATACAAAAACTACATCATATAAATGAGGACATCATGTAGTCTAGTGGTAGGTGATTCACCTTTGTCGCCGTTCAGTTCCGAGTTCAAGTCTTGATGCCTTGCTGGACATGACGGGTTGTAACCCAACTTCTAGGTAGTCCTTTTTATAACAATCCAAAAATAATCTTAAGAAATTATTAATCCTTAAAAATAGTATCCAATTTCTAAAAAAATACATTCCAAACATTATACTTATCCAAAATACTTCTGTCCAAACTCATAGTAAAAAATTTATAAGGAAGTTAAACACAATGAATATCTTTTTTTTCCATGTAATAACATGTGAATACCTTAATCATGTATTCTTTTAATACATGGTAACACCCTGACTTACCAAAAAACCATATTTATTACATTCATGCTCCATTTTTCCTTATAGAATACTTTATATACTCTTTATATCCAAAATTTTGTAAAATCCAACAATAATGGAATAAAAAATCAACAAATTAGTTTCAAAGTAGTCAAGAATATCGAATATAATATATCCAAATCGATCAAATATTATTCCTAAATCATTACCTCAGTATCATAACCATATTAAGTTTTATCTTTCCTTAAACCATGTATTTTACAAAAATTTTAACTTGCTATTGAGTCACATTTTTTAGAACCATATAATCTCAAATCCTCAATGAAATAGTACTGAAGTATAATCCTTATATACTTTATAACTCTTATAACATGTACAAAAATGACACAATTCTTTAACAACAACTTAAGAACAGTAATCATTCATCTTCATCTGTGGTAGTATCATAACATGATTATTTTCAGATAGTATTGTTTGGGGTATTCTATGATGATTGGGACATTGATTCACGTAGTTTCCCAAATACATCTAGATGAAGCATTGTACATTTGAAACTTTTTTTTACCCTTACAATCACGTTCATGGTGTAATTTTTCTCCACACTTAACAATATCCCATTTCCTTCAATAATTTATCAAGGAGATTCTTTCCACAGTTATCACATATGGGAAAATACGTCTTTCCCTTATTCCCTTTATCCATCTCTCTCTCTACCATCATTTTGTTTTTCTAGCTTCCCTTCAAATCCATTGGAAACCATGAATTCTTTACTTATTTTATTAACACATGATACTATTTATTTATATGATGAGAATACATGGGAGACTATTTACCTTATAAATATTTTCTTAAGACCATGAAAGATATGATCCTTCATACTCAATGGATCATGCATATTTCTAGATTTCTCATTCCTTCAATTGGGCACCATTTCTAAACAATGGCATACATTATGTTTGTTTATGAATCACAATGTATAATTACAAACATGTAAAATACCTAACAAAAATTGAAATGATTATGTGTATAACCCATAATCATTAAAACATTTTCATTTAAGAATTATTTACACTTAAATCCTTCATAATAGTTTATAAAGAAAATGTGAATTATCCTAAGCATATCCCCTGGGAGTGTCGTAACCAAGAGTGTAGCAAGGCCCCTTGTCATGTACCAGGATACCCTAGGTCAAACCCAAAACTCCTTGTCAGAGTTTTACCTCCTAGGTACATCTGTTACAGAGCCACCTATACCTGCTCGTATCCATACAAGGATGTATTGCTTGGAAAATTCAAAAAATCTCAACATTACCAAAATTCTAGAAATTTCATCTATTCTAATCGTCAATGTTTATCTTAGAGAAATGTTTCAAAATAAGAGTTTATTAAAATATATTTCCAATGTTTTTTCTAAACGTTCTATGATACCAACTGTAATGCCCCAACTCCAGTTAACCAGAGTCGTTGCATAATTTTAATACATTGGCATAATTACAACGAATCAAGTCCTAAAGGACGAATCAGTTTATTAGTCTTGGAAAATAGATTATATACATGAATTTTACATTTCACTTTATAACAAAAAACACAACCTAAACAAAATTTTTATAATGATATTTTTTCCTTAGATTAACCCTACATATCAATCATAATACACTTTTTTTAATCCTGGGAAAATAAAACATAGAAAGGGGTGAGCTCAGATGCTCAGAAATGGTAAATAATTTAGCAGAAGCTATAAATTTTTAAGGAAAGATGTGTAATAAAAACAACTACCTTTTAAAAATAAACATGATCATAATATAAAGAAAATATATCAAACATACCCACATAAACATTAACATTGATATTCTACTTGTATAATAAGGACATGTAATAACTAATTTCATAATGAGGGAAAGCCTACCGTCGGACATCATTACCACTTAGTCAAGGCCTTATTCCAGTACTATAAATAAAAATTTTATCAAGGCCTTGTTCCAAGACACTAATTTGTCTCATGAGACATACCGATGCTTAGAGGAGCTATAGAAGGCCCCACCTATCACTTACTAAGTCCACTGTATTCTACATGTGAAATTTTAAAGAAGACATACACACTTGTATTAAAACTAGCATTCGAAATACCAATACTTCAACCATTAACCATAAAGGGTAAAAAAATATAACATAAAAAATCAATCATATCATAACTAATTCAATAAAATATTGAATATTATATTATGATAAATCAACCTTAATCAAGAATAATATTCTATAGAGGATGCTGACATAGTTGAAAATGATCAGTAAAACGTTTTGAGAAAAATATCCGTTTTGTGAAATCATTTAAAAGACACACATTTATAAAGGAATTAATTTAAAAAATAATTTTTCATAAAAGTGTCCAATACCACTTTAAAAATTTTAAATGGAAATAACATTTTAAAACAATCATGTCCATATAAATAAATCCTTAAAACCATTTTGAAAACAAGAACATTAATGAGAAAGATTTAGAATAATAAATATTTAAAATATTTAAAAATGTTGTTTTAGTTAAATAGTAACTTAAAAGAATCATTTTGAAGTGAATGTAATGAAACAAGGACATGGATAATAAATATGTCCCAGAAAGTACTTACACATAAACAATCTCGGATAATGATGAGATTGAGGAATTAACCCTTATGTTGCATTTTCCATTGGTCGAGGGTATGTTTAAACTCTTATGTAATGACTACAGTATATTATTAAATTATAAGAGAACTATATTCATATTTATTATATCATACATGACTCATTTATGACTTTATACTACCCATTTAATAATCATTTCTATGTTAAATTAACATTTCAGATAATAATCACTTTCTTTATCGTACATGTTTTAACTTGTTATTCTTGATCGTATCATTTATGTCATGATTTAAATAATTCCAGAATATAAAACATGATTTATATATAATATATATTTATAATATAAATACTTATAGTATATTGATATTTTAAATGGAAAACACTGTGTATGGATATGATAGGTCAAACGTACGCATAAACGTTGTTTCCATTTTCATATCGTATTGAACGAAAGTTAGGGAATAAGATATATGTAAATATATATATATATATCTCCATTATCATTATTATGTCATATATTAAATACTTAATAATAGTATATATTTTTATAATCATCGTTAAATGGTGAACCTGGAAATGAATCTCATCGCGTCGTTATGATGGTAAGCCGTACATACACACGAGCGACGATATCATTTCATTAATGAATAAAAGGAGTGTAATTGGGTGGTTTATTAATTTAACAGAGACAATAGAATGTTATTTTCTTATTTATTTATATATTACTCATCATTATATCCATCCAAATCACATAGTGTTTAATAAAAAATTACACCATGACGTGAAGACGGTAAGTCGTACGTACGCATGCTTGATGACATTATCATTCAAAGGATGGATAGAATAAGGAATTTGTTTGTACCATATTTTTAATAACAACACATTCTGTAGGAGGTACTGGAGTTATTATTCTAGTATGCAAAGAATAATGAAAGAGAATGTGGACGAAGAAGATATCATTGAAAGAGGTGATGAAATTATTATATCTTCTTCGGGTGCTTCCTTTTGATTGGAATAAAAGGGCTCATTAAGTTGGATTTCTGCTCAATGGAAGGACTATTGGTTTAAGTGAGGATAGTTTGGCGGATATTTGGGCTGGGGTTGGCCAAGACCAATGGCTTTGGAGTTGTGATTCTGAGAGAAGAGGATGTACCCTTTTCATAAGAGGGGTGAGGGTCACATTAGGAAAAGCTGGAATTATTATTTTTTTATTCAATAATATTTGGTTTATAATGGCTCCAAATGAATTTTTATAGAGACTTAGGTTATTATGGGTAAAAATAATTTCATCAAATATTTTTTATACAAATTTAGGTTACCATATTAACCTTATCTTTTAGATTTAACTCTTAGTTAAACAGTTTAATATTTATCATGTCTCCTTGTATTTTTATATTATATGGTTAATGAAATTATTGTAAAATTCCCAGAGAACCACATGTGGATCATTAATTACATATATATTATTATATAAGTCCTTTTTATGAACCTTATATTTTTAGGACTATTATATAATTCAATAATATATTATTTTGTAAAAAACTCATTTATGTCAATTTTGACACTATTTATTATTTGATATTTCATAAAGTCATAAAAACTTTATCACTTCAAAAAATCTATTTAATCAAATCTAAAATGTCATATTATCCTATAAAATTATTGGAATGCATCAAAAGTATCAATTTACTTTTATTTGGATATTAATAATTTCAATTATTTTAATCATTTATTAATAAGGTCATTACTCCATCATCATTGTGTCATAAATAAATTTAATTATTTAATTTCTAAAAATTAAAAATAAAATAATATTATGTTTTAAATCTTTTTATATTTTTAATTAATATTTATAGTAGAATTTATCTTATTTATAACCCTATTTAAAAATGTTTTTGTTATGGAAATGAGAATTTTACACTTTTAACACTTCTTTAAATAAAATAATAATAAATTTCCTAATCTAATACAAGTGGACCAAAATGATCATATTTTATTCATAAGGTTTATTTTGGTCTAAATACGCTTATAAAACAAAATTAGGACATGTCTTAGGGTAATGATAATAACATTTTTACCTTTAATTACCCTATTTAATTTTAACTGTGGTAAATAAAATTCAAAAGTTACAATTAAAAAAAAAATTATTTGAATCTTATTAGACCAAAATTTACTTACTCATGTCAACAGTTTCTCTCATATATTTTAAATTCAATTCACATAAGCGTTAAATTTAAATTTTATGCAAATTTGCAAATTTTCCTAGAAGGTGCGTAAAGGATGGTAAAAAGTTCAATAAGCTTTTATACATAAAATCTTATTATTAAATGGTTAAAATGAATTAAATTTAACATATATAGGAATTATGTATCTATTTTGACTTAAAATAAATTTAAAAAAATTTAATCATAATTTAAATAAATAGTGGATTTTAAATAACAACGTAGTGTTTTTCACTATTTGTCAAAAATAGAATGTTTTCAGAAAAATACCAAATATTTACCCTAAGATAATTTTGATATTATGAATTAAAAAATGAATTCCATATTACCAAATTCAAAACATATAAGTTTCATTAGTTAATTTAAATTTAATTCCCGTTTTCAAAACCAAAAATAGGGTTTTTAAAAACTAAAAACTATCAAAAGATTGACATGTGTTTATGTAAAATTTAAATGTGAAATTACTTATAATGACCTAAATTGTATTGAATGATAAAAAACATCAAATTAAACTTAAAAAAAATTCAAAAAAATAATTTAACACTATAAATTATTTTGATTAAAAATGCTTTTTTCAATTAAAACACAGTATATTCACTACTCATCAAAATATGTAAGTTATTGGAAAAGTACCAAAAATTTATCCAAACTATGATTTTATGTCTCTATTCTAAATAATAATTTAATTTCATTATAATTAATACAAAAAGTGTCAAATATTGGTTTTAAAAAGGGTTCTCCATTAAAAGGCGGTAAAATTTCTTTTTTAAAAAAATACTTCTTTTATTTGAAAAAATGATTTTGTTCTTATATTATGTCTATAAAACACATAATAAGGATTCTAAAATTATATTGTGAATATAAAATTCAAAATTTATTTAATACAATTCATAACTTCTTTTTGATTGGCTAGTTTGGTAAGTTGTGGTGTGCTCGATCTCGGTGTTGCATGTAGCGCATGTTATTGAATTACTATTAAGAAATAATGTATAATGAAATCATGCGGTGTTACATTTTATTTAATAAATAAATATATTTTGATGAATTTAATTTAATTTTAATAAAATATTATTATTTTCTTACATTTAATAAATATAAATTATCATATAATCTGTTTGGCGTCAATTAGAAATTTTATTATGGTTTGAAAACTGTTATTGTCAAAACCCGTCATTTTTCAATAATTTTCGGGTTTTTATTTAAAAGTGAAAGTTTACATATTTATGAATTTATTTATATAAAATTAATATTAATTTTGGAATTATTATGTTGAAATTATCCAAAGATTAATTTTTCATAATTTTCTGAGACAGTTGAATTTTTCTGTAAAAACTAAATACCATATAAATATATTATGAGTTTTATGACATCATAATGACACAATAGAGATTTAATAAAATACTATAAAATTTTTATAATAAAAAATATATTTTCTCCAATTACAATAATGCAATTCTATGTTTATTTGATTTATTTTATAAACCTTTAGTGAATCCTTCAAGACATGTAACATATTTTATGATTTAAAATCATTTCCTTGAAAGTATAAATCACCTCCAACTAAGAAAGGGATTTATTATAATATCTTCTACACTTAGAATTTTTATATATTTATACCAATCCACTTTTCTAGAAACCATGGAAAACCCATTGGATGATTTTTTGTTTTAAAAATTTTAATGTGTAGTGTCAAAAAACAAAATAATAAATAATTCTCTCACCTTTCATATATAAACCCACCAAAGAACCCATTTCACATCACTCAAGTTATTTGAAGCATACCCTCCCTCTTCCCCTATTCCCTATAGACCTACCTAGGTGGCACCAAGATCGAAAAAGCTTCCACCAAGTCTTTGGGATCACACATCAAAGTACAGGATCTTCCTATCTCTTTTTTCTTAATGCTGCTATTTTATGTCACGCCTTTAAATTTCAATTTTATTGATTTTGGACATGTTATTACACACCTACTTAATATCCTATTTATTTATACATTATGGGATCTTACTTTTAATCCCATTAACCCCCAATTATCATTTAAACCCACCCGTTACTATACCAAAATTCATTAAGGTATTTCTATCTTCTCATTTACAATCAATCATTTCTTTTATATTATGCATATATATTCCATTTCACATTGTTGACGCTCCTTTCGTCACAGAATCTAAAAATCGGAAAAGGGGAATATCTGAGCTCAAAGTGATTCAACCTTAGAAGAAAATATCAAAAATAGACAAAGACATGAACAAAGGATCAACAGCAACTGCACCGCGCAAGTTATGTCACTGTCGCGCAAGTACACTTACGCGACGCTCTTGGTCGTGCAAGTGACTTGCGCGGCCTAAGTGATAACCGCCCGGTAACCGCCCAGGGTCTTCTCCTGCCTATAAATTGACCCTGTGGGCCCCCCATTCGGGATGATCTTTTTTTTTTCAGAAACTCGGATTGAAGCTCCCGACGCCCAAGTCTCTTCTAAAAGCTTCCGGAACACTTATAAGGAAATTTATTACCTAGAACGGAAGATCTAAAGAGAGGGAGGAAGGCCTAAGTGTTGAAACTCATCAAAACTTGCGCGCCTGAATGGCCAGCCCTTAAGGGAACTGGTCATACTTGCGCGCCACCTTATTCCTTCAATAGAATTTGCGCGTCACTTTTCTGGAAGAACCTCAAGGGGATTCTAAAGGGTTTAAAAATGAGTCACTCAAGTATTTCAATTCCAATTGAAAATCGCGCAAGAACACCATGTGTCGCGCCAGGTATACCTGCGCGACCAATACTTGCGCGCCCACGCAAGACTTGCGCGCCTTTTAAGACTTGCGCACCCCTACCTTTCTGGGTGCCCATCTTGCCCATTTTACCCCTCTTAAGCCATTTCACCTTTCCTATTCAAGATTCAGTCTTCAAGATACTCTTCAAAGCCATTTATGGCATGATTTCTTGATTTGACTTCCTTATCTGAATGTAATTCGGTGGAATATCTCTCAAAACCTAGTGATTTATACATCTTTATGTCACCAAATATTGAGAGTTCGTTCATTCAACCTCATCCTTTAAGATGAGAGAATCCTTTACCTGGGTCTCCTTTTTAGGAATAATCCCCCGTTATAAATCCTTTAATCTGGGCATCCTCCTCAGGAGTATGCCCCAAACCTTAATTCCTAACCTGGGCCGCCTTTTTAGAAGTATGTCCCAGTCATAATCTTGGGCTTCCTCCTTAGGAGTAAACCCCAAGCCCCTTAATTTCTCTTAACCAGTCCTAAATTACGTTTGATATGGGGTCCCTTCTCTGGAGTAAAACCCAATTATCAATCCTCTCCTAATTTGGGTTTCCTTTTTTCAGGAATAAGTCCCAAGCTAGAGTATTCAAATCTCCATAAAGCACATATACCTTTATGGACCCTGTTCCTGAATTTTCTCCCTAAAAGTAAATCCTAAACCTTCATCTATTTGGGCAGTCATACATACATAAGCCCCAAACAATTTCTTATGATTGCATCTTTCATGGCACAATTGTCTAATTTTTACCAATACCTCTTGTTTCTCACACCGAGCATCACTCACGTGAGATTAGAGTGTAAAATTAATTATGACATTCTTTTTTGATCCATCAATCATAAACATCATACTCCATTACTCGAACTACATGGGTTCTGATTCCTTTTCCAAAACAAAGGATACGTAGGTATCCCATTTATGGGTTCGATCCAAACTTTGAAATAATCCCCATCCTTCTGAATGACGATAAACTTCAAGTGCCCCACTGAGTGGCTTTAAAACCAGCCTGGTCATCATAATGACCAAGAGAATTTTATATAAATGTTTTGAAGGATACCATTGACCAAGAATCTCTAAACAGATATAGATGATTCTCTATTGATGAAGAACCTCAAATACATATAAAAGTTTCTCTAAATTTCTTGAATATTTAATCATTAATTGTTAAAACTAAAGGAAAGCTCATTTTATACTTGGTAATGTAATAAGGATGCACGAACATAACTTAAATCTATAAAGAGAGTCCCGGAGTAGACAATAATTCCCCTCAAAAAGGTGTGATGAGTCCGACCTCCCATCCTCTCAACCAATACAAATTCCTAAGCCTCATTATTCCACAAACTAATGAGCGTCTAACTTTGGAAAGTATGTCCAAACGGATGTGGAATCATTGGATGTTTCCGGTTCTACGAACAAACCCGCTAGAAACCGATCGGAACGTTTGAATCTCCCGTCCAGGAGGTCATCCCCGAAATCCGTGCGAAACAAAAATGGTGAACCTGACGTGAATCCTTAACCAAGTTAAAGTGATGTTCTTCTTATTTGTTAGGCCCCTTGGGCCAACAAATCAATCATTGACATGTGCTCATCCAAAAGATGCAGTGGCCAGATTCATCTTGATTATGTCTGTTATATGGAACAGGCACTCTTTTCTCAAGATCTTCTGCAAAAATGGCTTTTCTTAAATTCACTCCTGTGAATACTGCTGTTGTGAACACCTCTACTGTGAGGTCTACTGCTGTGAAAACCAATGCTGCTACTCTTGCTGGAACATCGTCCGCTCTGAGGATGACATCACCAACTCAGCGTCTTCAACGCTAGGTTTCTAATGCACTTGTTAAGGAGTACCATCGCAACGGTACTATCCCAACTCTGGAGGCCGCTCGTCAAGCCCTCCAAGTTAACAACTCTACCTGGTCGTCCGGACAACGGCGGCCAACGATCAAGAAGCAGACGGTGCTGACTACCGTCTCCAACCTTTTCGGGTCGTTATCCCCGGAACACAATTTCCATTCACTCCCTTACTCTGAGGAAGTAAATGAGCAGGCCCCGCAGGGCCTTAATTCAAAAAGACAGGAGTCCTTCTCGAGGGCTCCCATCAACAATCGCCGCCTGACTCATGCGGTAGTGCGCCCTCAACATGATGAGGGTACCGACTCCAGGCATTCAGCTCAGGTTCCTCAAACCCGAGCAGGCAAGATGAACCGCCAGAGACGGAATCTGGTTAACAATGGGCAGGTTTTCATCCCTGCCATCTCCAGAGAAGTCCACCAACCTAACATGGTGGCAAATAACGAGCATGCACAATCACCTATCCGTTTTAATTCCGCTGTCCAGCAGACTCGTCTGGCAGCATCACGCCAATCCCGCCAGGCAATTCTAGCGGAGTACTATAGGCAGGAACATACACCTGCTTATACATCACCAGTTAGTCACCAGGATCGTCTGACTACATATGATGGATCTCGTCAACCGCGTTTGGCGAAGTGTAATCAGCAGGCACATACACATGCTAATACTAATCAAGCCTACCAACAGTCTCGCTTGGTAGCGCACGGTGAAGTCAGTCAGAAAGCCCCGACGACAAACAGGAGGCAGACTCAACTCTCTTCCTCCACACTTTAGTACTGTCAGGATTCACTAACAGGAAAAGGAGGACAGGATCAGGCACATACACCTACTCCAAGCCCGGAATGGACGTATATCCCCGTTCCGGCGGCTGAAGTCACCAAACATATTTTGTCAATGGTAAAAGAGAAGAAGAAAATTCCTGCTCATATTCTGGATGCTTGCTAGGATATCATAACAGCTTCAGCATCATCTCAGGGACAGACACATAAATCTATCCCTAGCAGTGGAGTGACACATCAACTATTCACTCCGGAACAGACACACACATCTGTTCCAGTCCAAGAGGGTTATAGGGCGTACTCCCCCATATCATACGGACAACCAATTCAGGCACATACACCTGATTTGAGTGGATATCGTCAGCCTAACCTGACCAACTTTCATGATCAGGCACATACACCTGCTCAGAGTAACCACTTTCGTCAACAAGTGGTTTCTAAAGTGAGTAAGAAGGCATCTAAGAAAAAGATCCACCCAGCACAGTCAGGAGATCAATGGCCAATCTACAACAAGGCCTTGCTCGATGCTGGAGTTCTTGAAGCCCTCAGACATTTATCTGTCGGAATTCAAGATTCTACTCCCTCAGTTCCCAATAACGGGAACATTAATTTTGAAGGTCTTCAACAGACACTTCTTCATGAAGGCTTGCTTCATGAAATTTTGGTCAATCTTGAAGTTTCTTCTTCAGATGAGAGCCACAGGAACCCTATGTGTGGTCAGAAGACCAAGGAGCAAGAGATCTTATCTTTTGCTGTAACCCATTATGGTGGTCCTCCCCATGATGATGATCTTCTCTGCGAAAGTCCTCTCCGCAGTAGTGATTCACATTGCCTGGAAAATACTCCAGTGGATAATGTTGTTCCGAGAAAGCCCTCTTATCTTGAGGAACTTGCAAATGTGAAACCAGTCATGTCTGATGCTTTATCGCTAACAAGTGAAATACTTTCTCAATCAGAAGATAGCCCAGGGTGTAGGTCATTCTCCGAACCACCCCTAAGTCATGCATCTTCTAGTTTGATCAACGATCTATCTACCAATCTTGTTGAATCCGATGAAGCAACAAGGAAACACCAACTCTGGTCAAAACAGGTAGAAGAATCTTCATTTAATGATAAAGAGGAAATGCTGAACATGAGGGAAAAACTGGCAAAAGGTGAAGTACCAGTCATGTTTTGGCATTTGGCTGACTCCCAGTACGACATTCCAAAGATGTTGACGGATGATAGAATCCATGATGTTTGTCTCAACATGTGGAAAACTCTTTGTCAATTAAAGAAGAAGGTATTATATTATGATGAATATGAAAATAATCTTAAGATAATAAAAGGGCTACAACATAAGATTGATTTGGCATCTCTATCAGTCTCTCGGTATCCGAAGGCTGAAAAGCAACAGAGAACCCTTCAACGTTCATGCCTTGGCACACTAAGAAAATTGCGTCAGTTAATTGCCAATGCTCCATCTGGTGTTAATATCAGAGGATGGGGTGTTCACGGAGCACTACATTTCACAGTGATTTCCAGTTAGCAAAGCCACCCGAAAATGGTTTCATGCAATGTTATTGCCCATGGCCGGCCACAGTCAATGGGCTTTATTCATAATCAAAATATTGCTCAAGAACAAGCTTCAACTAGTTCCTCTCAAAATAAAGTATATAAAGAACAAGTTGTTGAATTGCTCCTACATCAAGCAGGCGAGAATATTGCACAAGCCTCTCGTCTGGAGAAAACACGTCATCAAATGACAGAAGTTTCGGAAATCATCCAACGGTCTGTTGAACCAGGTGATGAAAGTGGATACAGGTTAATACATCCAGCTAATTTCCGAACTAAGATTCGCAAGATCAAGAGAGATTTTAAGAAGATCTCAGACATAGCATGTCAAGAGACACCCCAGCTTGTCAGACTGGCGACTTCTCTAAACCAACCCTCAGAGTCAACAAATGGGATTCGAGGAGTTGAGCGGAAGCAGCAGAAACATCCCCAGTCCACCAGACTGGGGACTTTTTCAAATCCTCAATCCCTCCCTCAGAGAAAGTCAGTATTCTCTCGATTAGGGAATAAGCCTCCAGAGGAACGAAGAGCCAAGCTATCAGGAGATTCTCTCCAAGTGACGGTTCTCCAAGAAATTCCTGAGGGATCAAGTCAACAGAATTCCATGTCTCATCATGGACATGGAAGAAGACAATATCACAGAAATGCTGATATAAAGGATTCCATGCAATATGCATCCATTAATGTCATCAATACCGTTGCTGCTGATTCACCAGATGAGGCTCGATCAGAGGGATCAGACGAAGAGGTTCCTGCTCAAGAAGTTGCGCACACAGACCTAAATGAAGAAGGTGTGCGCACACGTAATCAAAGGCTTACCCAAAATCTGGGTATTCCTTCAAGTAAGCCACTTCCCCCTCTCCGAAAAGGATCCAATAAGGGGAAAGGAAATAATCAGGTTACTTCTCACCCTTCCTCTGAAGGAGGTCAATCGCTCTCATTAGAGCAAAGCTTTGCACAACAGGAGGAAGAAATGAAAGAATTAAGAAGGTTGAATGCAGAACTACTTCAGAGTAGTCTTCTTCTTAAGAATGCTGAAGTCCGACAGCCGAAGGAATTTGTTGTAACAACTGATATGGATCAGGAATATCCTCCTTTATCAGTACACCCTCAGAGGTCTAATCCTACGGGTCAAACGCAACAACAGTTGGCAGCACTACCATCAGTTGTATCACCAACCACCACATCTGTCCAAGCTCCATTCATTGCACCTACCCAAAACCAAGTTCAACCTGATGTTTCTCAAAAGTTAATAACTACTATTGAGTCATTAACAACTCGGTTAGAAACTATGGAAGGGAAACAGGCGCAAGTTCAACCTGAAAAGAAAGTTTACCCTGAATGGGTAGATTCAATTTCTCCTCCATCCAGTTTTGGAAACCCTATTTTCCCTACTTTCAATGGATCAGGAGACCCTGAACAACATTTGATGCATTATGTGTCTTGTTGTGATCCTATGATGGGAACTCCAGAGCAGCAAGAAGCAGTGAAACTCAGATGCTTCGTGCGAACCTTGCAAGGACCAGCTTTTGTCTGGTATACAAGCTTGCAATCCCGGTCAATCATCGAATGGGAGGATCTTCATCAAAAATTCCTTCTTTAGTTTAGCTCAACTTTTCCAAAAACGACAATTTTCAATCTTACAAACTGCAAGCAAAGGGAGAATGAAAGAGTCTATGATTTCATTGCTCGTTGGAAGGGATTAACGTATTCCCTGAGTTTAGCACTCCCTCAGGAGGAATTGTTGCCAATCTGTGTGGAAAATTTGCGTGACGAATTACACATTCCATTGATCCCTGTGAAATACACAGGAGGGTTTCGAGACCTTAATTCAATCGCTCAACAGATTGAAGATTCCCTTATACAGGCTAAGGTTAAATCTCGTATAATTCCATTAGCTCCAGGAAGGAGAATGGGTAAAGCGGAAACTGCTACAGTTATGCTTAAACAAGCACCTGTACCTATTTCTACTTCAAAACCTTCATCTTCTCGAAGGGCTCCACCTCCTGAACGCCAACAACAAAGGTTGTTTCGTCCAAATGATCAAAGAGATCAATGACGAAAACAATTTGAGGATTTGAAGAGTAAAACATACTCTTTCCGAAGTGAGCAAATTCCTGGTTACTTCATTTCAGCTCTGGAAAATAATTTGGTTCAATTACCAGTGCCCAAGAGGCCAAACAAGGAAGGAGATGAAGACCGTCCCAATTATCGTCCCTTTCATCAAATGTTGGTGCATCCCATCCAGGAGTGTTTTGTCTTTAAAGACCTCCTTCAAAAGATGGTAGACTTGGGACAAGTCAAATTGAAGGGTTCTTCAGCTCATGTAGCGTGTATTACCGCTACAGATCCAGAGGAAGGAGGCAAGTGGCAGGAAGTCAAAAGCAAAACTGCGAAAAAATATGATGATTGGATGGTCAGAAAGACAATCAATCGGACCCATTCCATTTTGCGAACACAATTGAAGAAGCCAATTGTGTCTCCTACAAAAGCTGCAGTAAAGCCTCCATCAAAAGACAAATCCTCAAAAGGGCAGCGCAATTCAAAGAAGAAAAAGGAATCAGGAGAAGATGAGTATGTATCAAAGCCTAAATTGTCTTTGACTCTGGCAGATTTCATGCCATCTACTTCAAAGCCACGGGCACCGCCCCATCAAACAGCACAGCCTAAACAGGCTAACCATGCAGAGTCTTTATCAGACAAAGAGTTAATCTTTGGTTCTGTTAATATGATTCAATTAACAGATCCATATTCCAGTCTTGATGAGCCTGAATTCCCTATATCAAATAAGGGAATCCGAGGAGGTTCTAGAGGTTCAGGATATAGGGGAAGACATGGATCTTTCTGAAGCCACTACTCTAATTTTACCCCTGCTATCACGGTATATGCAGCAGAAACTCGTGGTAGAGCCCTTAAGCGATCTCAAAAGGAACAAGCAAGTTCTTCTGCCAATGGCCAACTCAGTTTTGGCACAGTTATTTTAGAAGACCGATTAAAGGTTCCATCTTATTTATCTCAGAAAGTAAATGGATCTAATCAGTCTAATCTTCCAAAACCAAGGATGTTGCCAACTTCAATACAAGATGCATCAGCTTCCAAAGCATCTGCTTCCAAGGTACCTACTTAACCGCATATTCCTATTGGGAAACACAGAACTCTAGATCAAAAGTATGATATATTGAAACACTTATCCCAAGTACCAGCCATTTTATCAATTTTGGATGCTTTGAATATGTCAAAATATCTTCGAGAAGCACTCATCGAAGCTTTGTCAAGTCCTCAGGAGTTTGAAGCTGAAATTGCTGCAGCTGAAATCTATCACATAGAGAATAATCCTTCAGAATTCCATGCAGTGATATCTTTTACTAATAAAGATGAAGATGATGTTGTGCATGGGCACATAAAACCTTTGTACTTATCTGGCAAAGTCAATGGTGTAGATGTTCGAAGAGCTTTCATTGAAAATGGTTCAGGAGTCAACCTCATGCCCATTCGTACACTTCGTCGATTGGGCCTCACGGAATCTAATTTATCTCCTTCTACCATGATGTTACAAGGATATGATAAAAATGAACAAGAACCACTGGGAGAAGTTACACTCAGAACTCAGTTTGGAGATCTTGTATCCAATTCGGATTTCATGATTGTTGATCAAGACTCAGCTTTCAATATCTTTCTTGGAAGACCCTGGCTACATCAGCATGTAGCTATTCCTTCATCATACCATCAATGTCTCAAATATTGTTTTGATGGTCAAGTTGGAACATTGTATGGTGATAAGGCCCCGTTCAAGACATGTGAGTCTCAATACATTGAGGCAGAATTTTATCACATGAAGGGAAGAGAAAAATCTACAATGAAGGAAATTACCAAAGTTAATGCTCCATATGGTTTAAAGAAAATTCCAATAAATCCATTTTTACATGTGAGTACAGATTATGTGTTACCTATCAGTAAAATTGACAAAATAGGCCCAAATCAAAATACTCTTATGGAAAGATCCATAATGTCAATTACGGCGATCGAGCCAGACAACATGGGAGAAATTGGTAACCTACCAAGCAGTGATGAAAGCATAAGTGGTGACGTTTTCATTTCATCTGCTGAAGTCCAACAAGTCTATACTTCGCTAATCAGGCCAGAAGAAGTTATAGCAACACCAGAGGTGAATAATGATGTCGATTCCCAATCCATCATCTCCTCTTTATTTCCCAAAGAAGACCCTTTATCATCAATAGGGTCGGAAATGGAAGCTTCTTCTTCAAAATGTGAAAATTTTGACATCTCTTATGATCATGAGAATTTATTTTTTTCATCTACTTTGCAAGTAGAAACGGAAGAAATAACACATGATGAAGAGGAAGAGGAAGATATTAAAGATGCTCCTCCAGCATTTGAAGAGGGTATCTCTACCACTGTGGATGAAATCAGAGAAGTAAATCTGGGTACAGAGAAAGATCCACGCCCCACTTTAATTAGTGCGGCCATGAACCTTGAAAAGCAAGAGATATATATTTCTTTTCTAAAGAAAAATAAAGATATTTTTTCTTGGAATTATACAGAAATGCCTGGTCTTGATCCTGATGTTGCTACTCATCATTTGGGTTTACCAAAAGAACATCGAGGTTTTAAGCAAGCCGCGAGAAGAACACACCCAACCTATGCTTCCAAAATTGAAGCTGAAGTGGATAAGCTGATCAAAGCCAACTTCGTCAGAGAAGTTCAATATCCCAAGTGGTTGGCTAATATTGTCCCTGTAAAGAAGAATAATGGACAAATTAGGGTTTGCATCGATTTCAGAGATCTTAATCGGTATTGTCCTAAAGATGATTTCCCAGTTCCGATTACAGAACTCTTAATTGATGCGACGGCTAGCTATGAAGTACTTTCTTTCAGGGATGGATATTCTGGATATAATCAGATCCGAATGGCCCTAGAAGATGAGGAATATACAGCCTTCAGAGCTCCTCAAGGTGTGTTTTGTTACCGGGTGATGCCCTTTGGTTTAAAGAATGCAGGTGCAACATATCAACGCGCCATGCATCGTATCTTCAAACCTCTTTTAAGGAAGTTTGTTGAATGCTATGTAGATGATTTGGTGGTTAAATCCAAACAACGTTCTAATCACTTGGTAGATTTGGAAGTCATATTCCACAAGCTTCGACAACATAATTTGAAGATGAACCCCTTAAAATGTGCTTTTGGGGTAACCTCAGGAAAATTCCTCGGCTTTGTTGTACGCCATCGTGGTATTGAAGTCGATCCTGAGAAGACCAAATCAATCCCTGGTATGTCACCTCCTCATAATTTGAAAGAATTAAGAGGACTTCAAGGACACTTGACCTATATTCGGCGTTTCATCGCCAATTTGGCAGGCAAAAGTTTACCCTTTAACAAATTATTGAAGAAAGGAGTCACTTACCAGTGGACTGAAGAATGTCAAGAAGCATTTGATGTTCTCATGAAATACCTCTTGAGTCCACCAGTACTCATGCCACCTGTTGAGGGTAGACCGCTTATCCTCTATGTGACATCTTTAGAGCGATCATTGGGTACCTTTCTCGCTCAAAAGAATGATGCTGGGAATGAAAATAGTCTATACTATCTCAGTAGAACATTGCTTGAAGCAGAAACCTGGTATTAAAGTATTGAAAAGTGCTGCCTAGCATTAATCTTTGCAGTTCAGAAACTGAGACACTACCTGCAACATCACGAGGTCCAATTGGTATCTCGTAATAATCCGCTCAAATTCATCCTTAGTCGTCCAATGCTTACAGGACGTCTGGCAAGGTGGGCAGTTATTCTACAGATGTTCGACATTCAGTATGTGTCTCAAAAGGCAATTAAGGTCCAAGCTCTGGCTGATTTCCTGGCTGAACATCCGTTAGTGGAAGACACGTATTCAGATATCGAACTCCCTGATGAGTAAGTTTTCTCTATTCAAGAGAGTCCCCAAACATGTGAAATGTATTTTGATGGTGCTTCTAGAAGTCCAACAGGGAAGAAAATGGAAAATCCTAAATTCAACAAAGTTGGTTTAGGAATTGTGGTCATTTCTCCAGATAAGGCAGTGTTACCTTATTCCTTTTTGTTGTGTGAAGGTGGTACCAATAATGAAGCTGAATACCAAGCTCTCATTACAGGCTTGGAGTTAGCACTTCAAGCACAAGTGAATCAATTAAAGGTGAAAGGTGATTCAGACCTGGTAATTAGACAAGTCAATGGGGATTATGCCATCAGAAAAGAAGAATTAATCCCTTTGTATGATTACATCAGAGAGTTAATGTCGGAATTCCCTTCAGAACCGACATTTTCTTATGTCCCAAGATCACAAAATGCTCAAGCTGATGCACTGGCTAATATAGCCACATCTTTAGCAGATCCAAATCAGGATGAGACAACCATCTGTATTGCCCACCGTCGTGCAATTTCACCTTATGTTCATGTCAGAACAGAGGAAATTAATGAAATTAGTCCCATTCCTGAACCGTATGGTCATACTACATGATGGATGTCACCTATCAGGGAATACCTTCAAAATGGAACACTTCCACCTGATAGAGCCGAGAAAGAACAAATCCGGCGACATGTGGTCAATTTTACTCTTTATGATAGCCCAAACCACCTCGAGAAAATTCTCTACAAACGTGGTTTTGATGGAGTTCTCTTCAGATGTATTGATGGTGAAGAGACAATGTCTGTCATAAAAGAAGTGCATGCAGGAGTCTGTGGTTCCCACCAGTCTGGACATAGACTGTCTGATCAAATTCGAAGGCTTGGATACTTTTGGCCTTCAATGATACAAGATTGTGTTAATTTCACAAAGAAGTGTCATTAATGCCATGTATATGCCAACTTCATTCATCAACCTCCAGAGTTTCTTCATACAGCTAAATACTCATGGCCATTTTCCACATGGGGAATGGATGTGGTGGGACCTTACCCTTCAGCTACGGCCAAGCAGTTTAAGTACATTCTTACTGCTACTGATTTCTTTTCTAAATGGGCAGAGGCAGTACCTCTCAAAGAAGTCAGTTCTAAATGAATTCTTAGCTTCATCAAGTCTAACATCATTACTAGATTTGGTGTCCCTCATACCATATTGACAGACAACGGCACCAACTTCTGTTCTTCAGAGGTAAAGAAATTGTATCAAGAATACAACGTTAAGTCCAACCATTCATCTCAATATCATGCGGCGGCTAATGGCCAGATAGAAGCCTTCAACAAGACTCTTTCAAATATACTGCAAAAGATGGTGGATAAAGATAAGAGATCATGGCCTGATAAACTCTTTCATGCTTTATGGGCTTATCGGACTACCACTCGCAATGCAACGCGGTCAACTCCATATTCATTGGTATATGGAACAGAAGCAGTCTTGCCAATTGAAGTTCAATTGCCCTCACTCAGAATAGCCATTTGTGATCAGTTATCTACAGATGAGCAATCCCAAAAGCGGTTGAATGAATTGGAACAGTTAGATGAGAAAAGATTGTGCACTTTGCACCACTTGGAAATCTATCAGAATCGAATAGCACGAGCTTTTAACAAAAAAGTTCGTCTTCGTTCATTAATTCAGGTAGAATTGGTATTGGTTCTCAGAGCACCAATGATGCCAGGAAAGAATCCTCCCAAGCTTGAACCAAAATGGGAAGGACCTTATTCAATACATAAGGTCTACTCCAATGGAGCGTATTCTCTAATCTCAATGGATGGAGAACACATCACGACTCCAACTAATGCCAGATTTCTGAAGAAGTATTTTGTATAAACACAAAATATTGTTCCCAGAGCCAAAACAGTCACATTGGTTCATATTATGTCCTACATGACACTAAACTGTATTATGTCCTATCTACATGACATTAAAATGTACATATATTCCTTATTTGTCCGAGATGACATTAAACCATATTTTGTATGAGGTGACATTAAACTATATTGTGTCCCAGCAACATGACATTAAACTGTGTGGCACTTTCATCGTCCAGCATGACGTTAAACTGTGTCAGTTCCCTTATCGCCCAACATGACGTTAAACTGTCACATTGGTTACTATTATGTCCTACATGACACTAAACTTTATTGTGTTAAACTATATTATGTCCTAGCAACATGACATTAAACTGTGTGGCACTTCCAACGTCCAGCATGACGATAAACTGTAAAAAGTCCCCAGAACTGATATCCTCATATTGGTTCACCTTAGTCCTAGCTACATGACTTTAAACTGTACAGCACCAGTTCTTCCTTTCTATATGACGTTAAACTATACAGCAATGGTCCAGTATGACTTTAAACTGCAACTTCGTTCCACACGACATTAAACTGTGAAGAAGTTCCCTAAACTGTCCAACATGACCTTAAACTGCATCATCCCTGGTCCATGTATATGACCATAAACTATTTGCAAATCCCTTATTTCCAGCAAGACGTTAAACTGTGACGTCCTAACTACATGACGCTAAACTGTATAAAAGTCCCTCACGTCCAGAAAGACGTTAAACTATATAATCTCAAAGGTCCAGCATGACATTAAACTGCACCATTCACAGTCCATGTATATGACCTTAAACTATTTGAACTTTCTTCCGACATGACGTTAAAATGGTACACTCTTTTTTCCTTACTGCATGACATTAAACTGCACAATCCCCCTTTTTGTCCTACATAACATTAAACTATTATTTTGTCCCTGCTACATGACACTAAACTGTGCAGCACCAATAGTCCTAACTGCAAGACTTTATACTGCATAGTCCCTGAATATGTCCTACATGACATTAAACTGTGCATCGTTAAGGTTGTTATTACCTCTTGTTTCTCACACTGAGTATGACTCACGTGAGCTTAGAGCAAACCTCAACCATAACACTCTCTTTGGGCCCCTAACCATGTGTAAGTCCCAACACCATTTTTATTAGATCATTGTCCCCAAGAACAACTTGATCATTAATTCATTATTTAATTGAACTACACAGACTTTGATCCTTGCCCTCCAGGCCGGGTATGTAGGCAGCCTACCAGGGTTCAAGCCCAAAAACAATCTCTTCACATCGGTTCACCACCATCTCATATGATGTTGATTCGTGAAACCGCACCTAGAATCAATATCTTTACATTGATTCACTTTCGTCCTTGTTATATGACGTTAAACTATGCAACACTTTTGTCCGGTACGACAATAAACTACAATATTCTTTGATTTCCTCATTTGAGAGAGAACTATTATTGACATTGATTTTTCAATCATGGTTTTCATTTTCAAAAGTCTACGTGCATACATGGTATTGCCTAAATTTTTTATCTCAGGTTAAACCATCATTGCACTAAAGTACCCTTTCACCCTTCACATGTACGAACCAAATTTGTACAAAGGGAATTTCAAGAACTACGTGGGCTTGATTCCCATCCTTATGGGATACGTAGGAACATTCGAGTATGCCTCGAATCCAGCCCCAAGTCTTTTGGGCCTAACCCCAAATTTCACTTTCATTCCCTTGGCTGAAAATTCCTCATGAAAACACACACTGTGTATTCATTATTATGGTCCAAATTCTATGACCCTAAACTAAGATTTCTCATACTTTCGTCCTGCACGACGTTATAATTGCATTTCAAGAACTACGTATGGCTTGATTCTCATTCTTATGAGATACGTAGTGAAGTCCAAGTTTCAATTCACGACCCAGCCACAACATGATTATGGTTATCATTGACCTATGTATCTTTATATACATTGGAAAATACCCATCTTCATGTGTTATAATCCTAACCTTAAATATTTTCAGATCTTCATAACCCTTTTCATGACTTCTAATCACAAAAATGTCAAACTTCTGAGAATTCTTTTTCCTGACTATGCAGCACGTGCCCATAGGTGGCCTTGCATAAACAGTCTACATAACAGACTTGTCAGCCGAAAGATGCTATTTATTTGACTATGCAGCCAATGCCCTTAGGTGGCCCTGCATATTTCAACCCCCTAATGGGTTTGTTAAATGATGATAACTTCATTCTTGGGAAGAATGCCTCTTTTTTCCTTATTTTTCTTAAATGACAGTATGTAGGGATCCGCAAAAAAATATTAATCCTTAACATATTTGTCCCATATCCTTTTTCATGATATGAAGGTATTCAAGTCTATGGTTTATTCTTCTTCCCTACGTTTGGGTCAGACCTTCGTAGGAGTGATATTCATCCAGTTCTTCGATATTCTTGTTCGGAAATATCTTCTCCATTTTCAAGTACCTTTTTCCATACAACAAACTCTATACTTTAGAAAATTTGAATCTCCATAAACTTTCACTGGCTTTTAGCACTAGGAAAGTAAATTTCTGGGAGTTCTTTTGGCTGACTATGCAGCACGTGCCCATAGGTGGCCTTACATAAACAGTCCACATAACAGACTTGTCAGCCGAAAGATGCTATTTATTTAACCATGCAGCCAATTCCCTTAGGTGGCCCTGCATATTTCAACCCCCTAACGGGTTTTGTTAAATAATAGTAACTTCATTCTTGGAAACTACTTCTTCTAATGCCTTTTAGCTCTTTTTCATACCATTCCTCAGATTCAAATATTCTTAAGCCATAGTTTACATATTTTCCCTCATACTTGAGTATGGTAGTATGTTTTCAGATGAACTTTCAAGGAACTGTGTCAATTCTAATCCATTTTCGGTCAATGCTATTTCGACCTTAAACATTATCCCCTTTATATCCGACATGCATGACTTTAAACTGCCCACAAAAGACAAAGGAACTCTGAATAAAATTCAAGTTCTAGCTCACTAAACATACATTTTTTTTATGATTTAGGTAATATTGAGCAATTAAGAGATTAAAAGTTTGTAGGGTTATTTGTAATAATCCTAGTAAAAATCAAACTATGCTTACTAGGCCCATTGGATTAAGTAAAATTGAAGCAGGTAATGAAAGAATGCAGGTACAAATGAGTGAAGTGAAAGTATTTTTCATTGATACACAAGAGTTAGAAGGACATCCACAGACTGGAGTCTCTTCTCTTTTTCAAGAATTACAAGAGGCTTTCAACATAACACTTCATTTGATTTACGGCATCCCGAGCCTCATCAGCAACCACCTGGAATTCATTCATTCAACTGGATACAATAAGAGATGTAGTGATACTAGATCTTCTTGGAACAATTGTAAAAGGATGTTCTTGAGTGCGGTTTGAGAAAATTTTCTGCTGATCATACAGTGACTCTGTTTCTGTCCAAGAGACTTGGAAGATGGATACATGGATTTGAGAATGGAGCATTGGAAGTAAAGAGCCATTTGGAGAGAGTACTCTTTTCAGATATTGCTCTAATACCATGTTTGTCTTCTCCCCACCAACCATTAGTGGAAAACATTTCAGCCCATGGGTTTTCCATTTTCATATCTGCAAGGAAATGACATGGAGAAAGAACTTGATAGTTCACACCATTGTTGTTTCTCTTAATGCACAACATAACCGAAATGAAGGAGTAGTAGCGCAGCTGCATTTTAGGTGTATAGTTCTTTGCATCTGGAACATTGACTCCTTGCAAATGACCATGACCACACAGAGGCAGATAGATGCTCTGTGGAAAATTAGGATGATATTTCTTCAAGTACTTAGCCAAATCTGGGAGAGTGCTGTTGCAGATATCATAGTAATCATGGCCAATAATGTTCATCATGTCATCAATCCACTTGCTAGACAGTTCATCAGACGTTTTAATTACCTTAGGAGTCATTGAATCTGCACAAGAGTTGAATAAATTATACTTTTAAATGGGTTTATTTTTCATAAAATTTGTGAAATAATTTGGAAAAAATGGCTAAGGCATAAAGGCGCGCAAGTCTAAACATGGCATGCAAGTATTCGTGTGCCGCGCTAGTTTTTGACGCGCAAGTATAAACCGCGCAAGTACGAATACCTTTACAGGAGCGCGACATCAAGGAAAACAGTGGAAAATAGAGCAAACCTGCGCGGCTAAGATGAACTGCGCGGCGAGAGCTCGAAGGTATGAAGTCCGGAAATCCGGATGCTTGTACGGAAGTGAGGCCCTCTATTTATAGACGCGGCCGGGACCCTGCGCGCCATACCCTACGCGACTGAGTGCCGTATCCCTACACGATGCGCACTTGCGCGCCGCCCTCTGTTCCCTGAAGACTTGCGCGCCGCCCTCTGTTCCCTGAAGACTTGCGCGCCGCCCTCTGTTCCCTGAAGACTTGTGCACCCCCTTTTCCTTTGGATAGGATTCGATTTCCTGAGAGTCAAATCCTCATTTCTCTCCGGATCCAACTCTGAGGGGGGACTTTTGTTGACGCTCCTTTCGTCACAGAATCTAAAAATCGGAAAAGGGTAATATCTGAGCTCAAAGTGATTCATCCTTTGAAGAAAATATCAAAAATCGACAAAGGCATGAACAAAGGATCAACAGCAACTGCACCGCGCATGTTATATCACTATCGCGCAAGTACACTTGCGCGACGCTCTTGGTCGCGCAAGTGACTTGCGCGGCCTATGTGATAACCGCCCGGTAACCACCCGGGGTCTTCTCCTGCCTATAAATAGACCCTGTGGGCCCCCCATTCAGGAGGATCTTTTTTTTTCTTCAGAAAATCGGATTGAAGCTCCCGATGCCCAAGTCTCTTCTCAAAGCTTCCTAAACACTTCTAAGGTAATTTCTTACCTAGAACGGAAGATTTAAAGAGAGGGAGGAAGGCCTAAGTGTTGAAACTCATCAACACTTGCGCGCCTGAATGGCCAGCCCTTAAGGGAACTGGTCATACTTGCGCGCCGCCTTATTCCTTCAATAGAATTTGCGCGTCCCTTTTCTGGAAGAACCTCAAGGGGATTCTAAAGGGTTTAAAAAGGAATCGCTCAAGTATTTCAATTCCGATTGAAAATTGCGCAAGTACACAATGTGTCGCGCAAGGTATACCTGCGCGACCAATACTTGCGCGCCCACACAAGACTTGCGCGCCTTTCAAGACTTGCGCGCCCCTACCTTTCTGGGTGCCCATCATGCCCATTTTACCCCTCTTAAGCCATTTCACCTTTCCTATTCAAGATTTAGTCTTCAAGATACTCTTCAAAGCCATTTATTGCATGATTTCTTGATTTGACTTCCTTATTTGAAAGGAATTCGGTGGAATATATCTCAAAACCTAGTGATTTATACATCTTTATGTCACCAAAGATTGAGAGTTCGTTCATTCAACCTCATCCTTTAAGATGAGATAATCCTTAACCTGGGTCTCCTTTTCAGGAATAATCCCCCGTTATAAATCCTTTAATCTGGGCATCCTCCTCAGGAGTAAGCCCCAAACCTTAATTCCTAACCTGGGCCGCCTTTTTAGGAGTAAGTCCCAGTCATAATCTTGGGCTTCCTCCTTAGGAGTAAACCCCCAAGCCCCTTAATTTCTCTTAACCAGTCCTAAATTACGTTTGATATGGGGTCCCTTCTCAGGAGTAAAACCCAATTATCAATCCTCTCCTAATATGGGTTTCCTTTTTTCAGGAATAAGTCCCAAGTTAGAGTATTCAAATCTCCATAAAGCACATATACCTTTATGGACCCTGTTCCTGGATTTTCTCTCTAAAAGTAAATCCTAAACCTTCATCTATTTGGGCAGTCATACATACATAAGCCCCAAACAATTTTTTATGATTGCATATTTCATGGCACAATTGTCTAATTTTTACCAATACCTCTTGTTTCTCACACCGAGCATGACTCACGTGAGCTTAGAGTGTAAAAGTAATTATGACATTCTTCTTTGAGCCATCAATCATAAACATCATACTCCATTACTCGAACTACGTGGGTTCTAATTCCTTTTCCAAAACAAAGGATACGTAGGTAGCCCATTTATGGGTTCGATCCAAACTTTGAAATAATCCCCGTCCTTCTGAATGACAATAAAATTCAAGTGCCCCACTGAGTGGCTTTAAAACCAGCCTGATAATCATAATGACCAAGAGACTTTTATATAAATGTTTTGAAGGATAACATTGACCAAGAATCTCTAAACAGATATAGATGATTCTCTATTGATGAAGAACCTCAAATACATATAAATGATTCTCTAAATTTCTTTCATATTTAATCATTGATTGTTAAAACTAAAGGAAAGCTCATTTTATACTTGGTAATGTAATAAGGATTCACGAACATAACTTAAATCTATAAAGAGAGTCCCGGAGTAGACAATAATTCCCCTCAAAAAGGTGTGATGATTCCGACCTCCCATCCTCTCGACCAATGCAAATTCCTAAGCCTCATTAGTCCACAAACTAATGAGCGTCTACCTTTGGAAAGTAGGTCCAAACGGATGTGGAATGATTGGATGTTTCCGGTTCTACGAACAAACCCGCTAGAAACCGATTGGAACGTTTGAATCTCCCGTCCAGGAGGTCATCCCCGAAATCCGTGCGAAACACACATGTTCCGATATTATGTTATATGATCCACTTAGTGTCAATTTCATGTTTAAATGTATATATTACCCATTCTCTCTCATCAAAAAATTTTATGAATATCCATTTGATGTTATTATGCTGCAGAAATTGCACCACGATTTTCCATCCCAAAATCATCATGTAGTCCACATAGTACTCATTCCTCTATCAATGGTATTAACATTAATGAACATATTATTGTTGATTGGGGACTCACATGTATTTACTTCACATTCCTTGATCATGTAATAAATTATTATTTTGAATGAATCCATGTTATATGATCTCTTTTGAAAACCTAAGCATGAGATTGAAATGATGATGAATAGTGGTCCTTGACATCTATCCAATACATTGGGTAGTTTTTATTATAATTATACTTTATTTTGGAGCATGGGCTTACCTGATTTCATCATAGGACTTTTTTCCACCATGTTGGGAAAGGGGTTTACCTGATTCTTTTATGTTAATGATGCCTTATTCTATGTTGTTTCCACATTTCCAGGTTATGATAATCATCCTACATCATGCCTTTATGTTCATGTTTATCTTATTCCCTATAGATAATCCTATTGCCTAACATGTATTTTATTTTTCATGTTATGCCTTGTTTACACCCTTATTGGGATTTATAACCCACCCATTTCTTATGTATGTCCTCAGGTTATCCTGGAAAATGCTATGTACGAAGGAATGTTTTGGTAATGTATTAGAAGTTTTTAATAATGATTCATATTTCATGTTTTAAGTTGTTATTTAATGTTCCTAATCCCCAAATACACTAGAACTCTTGATCTTCTGAGTTGTTTTATGTGCATATTTATGTAATAAATCATGTTTAAATATTATATAAATAGCATTTTTGTTATAGTTGGTATCAGATGACATGTTAAGTTATTTTTGGTATTAAGAATAGAAAACTCTTGTGAAAGCCTTAGGGATAATACTAATTATATGAAAACAGTCCCTAAATATTGGTGGGTATAGATTAAGTGGTTTATCTATAAAATACATCCCTATCTTGATACTAACAAGTAGTGGTGGATATGGAATAGATGTATCTAGGGGTAATACCCGAAAACACCGCTTTGATCTAAAATCAAATGAGAAATGGTTCATGAAAATGAGCCTTGCTGCACTCTTGAGGTATATTTATTGGTAGATACATAGGATTATTATGATCCACTATTATGGGATCTTGAAAATTCTCCTAAGAATATATGTTAGGATGTAGTTCATTTAAAATATAGATCAAATCATGGAAATTATTATATTATGGAGATAAATAGAATTTATAAGTTATCACTTTATATAATTGGATTCCCCGTTATGTGTTTAACATTTTAAAATATGTATCCATAATTTTCATTTTATTCTATCCAAATGATGGTAATAGGATGAAGAGGGATAAAAAATGATGCAAAGAGCATTGTGATGATTTCTTTAATGAGATTCCCAATCTGATTGGAGCGGGAATCACACACGTAGTCACTATAATCTCTCAATTAACTGATGGTTTGAATATAACTGTGGATCAAGATGAATTTTGACAGCCCCCCAAAGAAATAATAAGTATCAATGAAGATCTTTATGAGAAAAATGCCTTCTATTTTAAATGGATCATCTAATCCCTCAATCACCAAACAATGGATCAACATTATTGAGAAGATCATATCCATCCTTCAATGAACTGAACAAGAGAAGGTTCTTCTCGATTCTTACAATGTGGTGGGTGAGGCTAATAAATGGAAGAATTTGATCAAAAATATGAATGATGAGGAAGAGATCAATGTGATGGGATGTAAGGATTCCTAGAAAATGATTTTCAATAAATATTTTCCCTGCACCTTCGATTTAAGATCGAAAAATATTTCATTACACTCAAGAAAACGGATGGTGGATCTATTTGGGAATACAAGGAAAACAACACCAGACTTGCATGATATGACTATGGTTTTTTCATTACTAATGAATTCAAGGTTGACCGCTTATTTGGTGGGTTAAAACCTAGCCTACAAAAATCCCAGGTGATCCACAATTTTTAAATATATAAAGATATTTCCTGATGTATCCTCAATGACGAGATGTAGATCGACGAATCTCAAGGGTATCATATAGATGAAATGTGGAAAGTGGACTTTAATTCTCATCATTAGATGTATTAATCCAATGGTTCTAAAAAAATTTATCACCGTTCTTGTCAAATGTGTGGAAGTAAGCACCATGTAAATTGCATGAAGAGGACAAGGAAATGATTTTTGTTCAGGAAGGAAGGGAACCAAGCTAGCTATTTCGAGAATGAAAAACACAATACTATAATTAAGGAAAGAAACACTTAGTTTGATCCTCAATCCATTGTTTATTGCAAAAAATACAATGAACCAAGGAACATTGTGAACCAATGCCTTAATCCAAGGGTATTTATAGGCAACCAACACTCTCCAAGGAACCATTGATGAGCATTTACCATTACTACCGCTAATGTGAATCCCGACAACAATGTGGTGATAGGTACACTGGATATTCATTCAATAATAGAAAATGAACATTGTTATTCTTGTTCTACACATTATTTTATATCCCAAAAGTATAGTTGAATAATCCAAACACCATAAAAAAGAATGGTAGTAGAGAAGTTGGTGAAAACTGAAAATGGGGAAATTATTTGTCCCATGAATATGAATAGTACCCTATGACAGTTTTTGGATTGAACTTCCAGGCGAACCTCATCATACTTCCATTGGTGTAATTTGGTGTAATTATTTTCATGTATTGGATTTCCTTATCTAAATCCATCATTAATTTATACGAGAGGTAAATCACTCTCAATGTGGTGAATCGATCCTTGATCCTATACAAGTTCAATGAGGGGGATTAACATTCTTTACCACCATAATCTCAATCATAGATATCAATTCCATATATGAATGATTCTATTTATCAGATGATTGAGTTTATGGAAGTAATCATCCTCAAAGACTTGCCTATTGAGAGGGAATTCACTGCTGTGTTTCCCTAGGAATTTCTTGGTCACCCTCCTAGATGAGATTTGGAATTCTTTATTGATCTTATATGTGGTGCATTTCCAATATCCATGAAAATTTATAGAATGATTGTTTTAAATATTGATGTGTTAAAAAACAACTATAGGAAGATCTGGATATAGGGTTTATACTCCCATGTTTAATACCAAGGGGTGCACCAGTCCTCTCTGTCCAGAATAATGATGGGTCAATGCACCTTTGCATTGTTTATCATGAGCTCATCAAAATCCATATAATGAACAAGTTTTCTTTTCATGAATTTATTACTTGACCAATCATCTATATAGAGAAAAATACATAGCAAAGGTGGATCTACGGTCAAGATATTACCAAGTAAGAGTGAAGAAGTAGGATATCCCCTAGACTTACTTTCGTACAATTTATGAGCACTATAAATTTACAGTAATGCCTTTTGGACTCATTAATGCTCTAGTAAACATTGTGGGCTTGATTAATATAGTCTTTATATATATCCTTGTCCAATTTGTGGTAGTATTTATAGATTATATTCTAATATACTCCAAAACCAAGGTGGAGCATGATGATAATTTGAGCACTATGCTAGAGACCCTATGAAAGGTGAAGCTCTATGAAAAGTATTGTAAGTGTGAGTTATGGTTGAAGAATGTCTCATTGATGGGGAATATCATGAAATACAATTGGATATTTTTTGATCATTCCAAAAAAATTAAATTGTGGGATGGTCGAGGCCGACATCTGTGAAGGATATCAATAGCTTCGCTAGGTTATCTGGATATGGTTAATGATTTGTGAAAACATTTTTAGGAATTTAGAACCCTCACAGAATGATAAAATGGAATAGATTCAAGTTTTATAGTTATTATAAATTTCAAGAAAGATTAATTGAGTTTAAGAAGAGGCTTATCACTACCCCTTTGCACACACTACCCACAAGTGGGGAGCATTACTTAATTTTCAGTGATGCTTCAAATATGGCAATGAGATATGTGTTGATGTAGAACGAATAATTTATTACCTTTGGATTAAGGTAGTTTAAAATGCATGAGAAAAATTATCCCACACATGATCTGGAGTTGAATGTTGTGATCTTTGAGTTGAAAATTTGAAGGCATTATCTCTTTGGAGAGAAGTGTGAAATATATACAGATAAAAAAGGCTCAAATATATATTCAAGTAGAAAGAGCTGAATATTTTCTAATGAATATTGTTAGAACTCATTAGGGATTACAATAGCTCAATATACTACCACCTTTGGAAATCAATCAAGGTAGAGGATGATATAAATAGACTGACCACAACATTTATTTCATTGATGATAATTACAAATGATCCAATATTCTAAGATTTTATGATAATGGGCATGGGATTCCTAAAAAAGGGAACGTCATCAATCCTTTCACAAATGATTCATCCACAGTATCATTTGGAATGGTTATAGGATGATCAAAACGTTGATGTGGGAATTAAAAAAAATATGAGAACTATACGAAATGTGAAATAATCAGAGTTCAATGTTAACGAAGTAAAAATTGTGAGATTTGAGTCAATAGTAGGTGTTCCATCAAACACGTTGATAAATAAATAACTTTTGGATGATTCACATAATTTGGTTTCCTCCATTCACCCAGGAAACATGAAGATGTATCAAGATCTCCAGGAGCACTATTGGTGGGATAAAAAGATATAGTACATTGATAAATATACATCAATGTTCTTGGTACGTACTCATTTGAAGAATGAGAGGCATAAATCTAAGGGGATGATGCAACCATTACCCATACCAACATAGAAATGGGATAACATCACCATGGACTTTTTCACCATACATCCAAAGACATCCAATGGAAATAATGCTATCTAGGTTTTTGTGGATCTTTATACAAATAATACAATATTAATTGAAATTTTTGAGGATTTATTACTAAATAAACTTGCACAGATATACATCAGAGAAGTGGTAAGGATTTATGGAGTTCAACCATCAATTTTGTCCAATCGTGATACATTATTCGCCACTATGTTTTGGAATATCCTAAAATATGATATGAACATTGAGTTCAACATAATCATGGTCTATCAACATCTAAATGATGGTCAATCTGATTAGTATATCGAAATTGTTGAGGAAATGTTGAGAGATTTCAAAGTACACATCAAAGGTGGATTAGTCCAATATCTCCCTTTGGTGAAGTTATCTTACAACAACAGTTTCCACTCACGCATCTAAATGGATCCTTATAAATCCATTTATGGGAAGAGGTGTAGAACATTGGTATGTTGGGATGAAGTTGGGGAACCAAAACTTCAAGGTTCATAAATTGTCGATGAAATAGTGGAGAAGGCTAAGACTGACAAACATCACATCAAAGCTTCTAAGAGTTGACAGAAGATATATGTTGTCAATTGTAGATGAGACCTCGATTTTGATGTTAGAGACGTTGTATTCCTCTTCAAATATCAATGGAATAGATTTATGATATTTTGGAAGAAGGTAATTCTTATTCCATGGTACATCGGCCCTTTTGATATCCTTGATCGCATCGGGGTAGTGGCCTATCGACTATCACTACCACCAAACTGGTCTCATGTACATGATGTATTCCATTTATCACTCCAGAGTAATTACATACCATAACCATCACATTTACTCAATCTAGAGGTGGTACCAATGGGGAATGACCTCTCCTATTAAGAGATACATGTGAAGATCATAGATTTTATAGATAAAGTTATACAAAATAAGACAATTCCCCCTTGTGAATGTGTTGTGGAGAAACCACAAGTTTTAAGAGGTAACGTGGGAACCATAAGAAGTGATGAGGCAAATTTACCCTCATCTATTTTTGTGTTGTAAAATGAAATTTTGATGGAATCATATCTTAGGATGGGAAGGTTGTAACAACCCAATCATTTAAGAATAATATTACCTTTTTTAATTAAATGTCTTATAGATATAGAAAACACATGCACTCCTTTTATAATATCTATTTGGATTTAAATGACCGATATGTATCTATTTCACTGTTAATATAGATGTTGAACAGTGATCAAATTACAAGTATAAATATAGGGTTTTAAAGAAATCCTTTTGACAGAGACAAAGGAAGTTATGGCCTCAACTAGATGGATTGTACCCTATGAAGCCCATTTATTGGAGTTTCTGAGGGAGATATCATTTTTGGAATTTTCCCCAGACCAATCCCATGATGAGATGCAATAATATAAACATGATCAAAACCATTTATAGGAGATGTTCAAGATCATCGACATGACGACCAAAACCTTGTTCACCAAAATGCACCATGAAAGCCCCACCATAACACACCTTACTCTTATAGGATATGATGGTGTAATAATGGGATATGTAACAAGGCACTAGAAATAAAATTATCTGCATTATTTTTGTATAAAATAATGAATATACTATCATTTTATTAATGTGATATTATAAATGATTTTTAGAGTACAAATACTATTTTTAATTAGTATTCGAATTGATTTAAGAAATATTTTTTGATGAATTAAATAACATTTTATTAAAATAAAATTATAAAATTATTTTTATTAAATATAAATAAATGTATAATTTTTATGAAGTGAACTATAATTTTTTTTACTGTTTGAAAACATTTTTTGTCAAAAACCCATTAATTTTTAATAAATGTCATTTTTTTAAAAGTGAAAATTCACATAGTTAGAATATTATTTGTATAAAATGAATATTATTTATGGAATTAGGGAATCAAAATTTTTCAAAAAATTAATTTTAATATTTCTCTAAGACAGTAAAATGTTTGGGTAAAAATTAAATATCGTATAAATATACAATGTGTTTTATGACATCATAATATCCCAATAGTGATGTAATAATATACTATAAAATATATCATATTCCAAATATGTTTTTCCATCAATATAAATTAATATCAGGTTTATTTGATTTATTTTCTAATTCCTTAGTGAATCCTCCATGACATATAAAATAGTTTTATATTTTAAAATCCTTTCCTTGAATGTACGAGTCATCTCCATATAATCGTTGGAAATATTTTAATATATTAGGCCCTTATCCTTTTAAAATAATTTATAACACTCTTTGTTTCTAGAAAACATGGGGACAAACCGTGGGATGGTTTGTGGTTTTGAATATTTTAGTGTGTAGTGTCTAAAACCAACATAATAAAGAATTAAAACACCATTCCAATATAAACCCACCCAAGTATCCATTTCTTTTCTCTAACCCTCTTTTAATATTGACCAACATCTACCCAATACTCCATAAAGACTTCCCAGGGTTCTTCAATCTCCCATGAATCCTCCCACTACCCTTTGGGATCACACATCCAAGTAAGGGATCTCCCTCTAACCTTTTTCGTGAAGCAACACATTTATGGAAATGCTTTCAATTTCCATCTTCTTGATTTCTTATATGTTTATCTACACTTATTTATCATATATTTGGTGTATACAAGATGGTATCTTCCATTTAATCTCATTAAGATCCCATATGATCCATTAAACCCAAAAATTACTATGCTGAAATTCTGTAACATATTTCTCTCCTCTCATTTCCATTCAAGAATTTCTTTTTATATTATGCACAAAAATTCCATTTCAAATGTTGGGATATTAAATTATATGACGATCTTACTGTCCATTTCATGTATAAAATATGAAATACCCCTTTCTCTATCATCGACTTGTTTATTTAACTTTTATGTGACATCATTATGCTGCCAAATTAGCACCGCGATTTTTCATGCCAAAATTATCATGCAGTGAATACCATAACCATTCCTCTATCAATGGTATTCACCTTCATGTACATAATCTGGTTGATTTATGATTAATATTTATGAATTACACATTCCCTGATCATGGTGTAACTGATGATGTTGAATGAATCCATGTTATATGATCTATGTGGAACACTTAAGCATGAGATTGAAATACTTATAAAGGGTGCTAACTGATAGTGATTCAATGCATTGGGTAATGATTAGTATCATGATACGTATTCTTGGGACATTTGTTTCCATATTCCTTTAAGGTATATTTTTCTCCATGTTGGGATAGGGGCTTACATTATTACTTTATGATAAGGATGCAATGTTTTACATTTAATACCACATTTCCATGTTATGATAATCATTCAATAACATGACATTATATTCATGTTTCACTTATTCTCTATTAATATGACTATTTCCTAACATGTATTATATTATTCATTTAATTCCTTGTTTACTCCCTTACTAGGCTTTATATCCCACCCATTAGTTATGTATTTCCTTAGGTTATCCAATGCAATGCTTTGTACGAAGGAAACATTTGGTCATTTGAAAGAATATTTCAATAAAGTTGTGTATTAAATGTTTTAATTTTTTATTTAATGTTCCTAAAAACCCAACTAAATTAGACATATTTATCTTATGAGCTTTATTAACTATATTTTTATGTAATAAATTAGGTTGAAATATGAAATCAAGAGCATGGTTGTTATATTACCTCCTTTTGAATTCTTAAAGTCATGACCCATGAAGAAATAAAATAAAATGAAATAATAAAAACAATGAAAATATGGTTATGTTCTATGTATCTTAAAAAATGGATTATTATTACACCATATAAAACAAAAAAAGGGGTGAATATGGAAAATGTTTCTCAAAAATAAAAGTGAGACTAAAATTCCCATACCTCATGTATCACATCATTCATATATGTATAAGACACCTATATAAGAAATATATATTTATTTCACATATATTATATTAAAATAATAATTAATATCTTATGATATATGGATTACATAATTATTTTATTTCTCTTTTAATAAAAATCATTATTAAATATGTATTCTGGTTGGTAAAAACATCATTCTCCATGTGTGTTTTGGTTACTATGTTCTGGTAGGTATAAATTGATCATGATTACATAATATATAAAATATTAATAATGATATAAATATCATATTATATATAAATATTAATTTTTATCTAGAAAATTCATATATTGAAAAATTAATTACACCATACATTGAGACGACATGTCATACATATGCAAGAAGTTTGTTTTCACCTTTGTATAGATTTCATGGATGTATGTTAATAGAAAAATTAACATTAAGAAATTTTTATTAAATCATATAAATAATATATATATATATATATCGCAAATAAATCCTTAATATCCTTCATTTAATTCTAAAATAAAAACTGAATCACATTTCTTTGTCATGTTGGTAGTCTACACATACACACAAGTAGAAATACCAATTTTCAATAGATTGGAAGGTATGGATATTGATATTATATAATCATTAAAAAATAATAAATATTTATAATTATCATATTTTTACTTTAAATATATCCAAATATCCATCCATAATACATGGTGATGAAAAATATAATATATCTATATGTGGAGCCTGTAATTCTTACATACAAAGAAGCAATACATTCACATCTGATTTGATGAAAATTAGTTTTTATAGATTTGATTTTATAATAGAAATAATATTTCATTATATCTTTTATATTTATATTATTATTTTCTAACAAATAAAGCACATTTAATGGGGTTAAAAATAATAAGTAAAATATGTAGTGATCAGTAAATGATATTAAAAATTTAATGAATGAACTCAATTATATCTCCCGTTAATGGAATCATGTATGGTATTTTGGGAAGAAATTATCCTCGATAATATTCCTACTTATTTTGATAAGATAATTAAGTGGGTTTTGGTTGATATAGAATACATAATGTATGGGTAATTATGAGAATATAAGGTTTTAAATTATATGGGAGGGAGACTACACAATTTAAATTTATTATATTATTATTACATAATAATGTATTTATCAATAATAATGCATCCAAATTTCAATGAAATTGATGGAAAATAGTCTTGGTTCCAAAAACATGATCTAATGAAAATCAGATTTTTTAATGAAATTTTTAATAGTGTCTATTTTTAACCCCTTCATGAACCATTTTTTTATGTTTATTGGGGTAACAACCATTTCATTATTAAAAGGATCATAATGTTACCATAAAAGGAAAAGTGACTCATAAATGGATCATGGATTATATTTTCAAAAGTATTACATTCTCTCGGCTATGTAAATTACTTTTATTAATATAAATCATTCAATAAAATATTAACAATTAAAAAATATCTTTAATTTCAGTTCTATAACTATTCATTTACTTCGACTTTAATGACATAATTTAAAAATTTGTATTCTGAATATTATTTTTTAAATGGCCCTATTATGTCATATGTGTCTAAAAAATGGGAAGAACATAATAATGCATATATATTATATAAAATTTGACATTTATAATTTCATTTTTTTAATTTAATAGAAATAATATTTTATTTGGCATAGTGAAAGCATTTAATGTGATTTTACAATTACTAAAAAATATCAACATTTTAATGTAAGAAATTAATTGATTATAATATATAGAAAAATTTAGATTCATAAAAAAATTTATTTTCTTATATGTGAACACATAAGAGGTATTTACGTATTATAATGTGATGTTTTTTATTTTTTCATCGCTATAAATATTTTATAATTACTTTTAAGGGACATGTTACCTTAATGTAATAACCCATACATTTGTAAATTAATTTTCATTTTTTAATAAATAAATTCATTATAATGAAATGTATTTATTGAAAACAAATTCACCTATTTATTTATTTTAGATATTTATAGGCATTCATATTTAAAATTTAATTTGGAATCATTACCATTAACAATATATCCATTGTACAATGACCATTATGAGGTCTTTATATTATGTGTCAGATAAACTCTAATAAATACATATAGAAGAAATAGTGGCATTGATAATTAGAATCATAACCTATGATTCCCACATAATAATGAATATATGGGTAATGGAATTTCTGGTCTTTTCCCATTACAAATCACAAATCAAGATTTAAAAACTAACGCAGTAGCAAACAAGTGCACATGTAAAGTTCTTTTTTATCAAGAACATGGCCCAAAACATATTCACTAAACCCCACCATGAATTTGTCACTATCTCACACCCTATCCTTAGGTAATACACATGTCTAGAAAGGTGTTATGTATATTGACAAAAACTATATGATACTGAATATATTTTTTTCAAAACATTAATGACTATATTTATCATGTTTTTGGTTAATTTCTAAATGAATAAGTAATGATTTTTACAAAAAATATATTTTTGCACACTTCAAAAAAAATTATTATTTTTGAAAATAAATGCCCTCAATAAAGATATTATTTTTGATGAACTCATTAATTTATGAAATAAATGAATCTTTTGTTAGATATTCATAAAAATTCTGGTTATTTGGATATAAATATTAATATAATTTTATGAATTCAAATGTAGTTATATAAGAGTTAGAATATATTACCATGGAAAAAAATTCAAAATAAATTTATATTTTTTATTAAAATGTCTTAATTTTCATATTTATTTATTTATTTTGATAAAATTAATATTTTTTGAAATTAGAACATTTATATTTTCTAATATATTTTTTATAATTTTCGTAGATGGCGGAATATTTTTTAATGAATAAATTCGGTATAAATATATTATATATATTATGACATCTTAAAATCCTAATTGTTATGAAATAAATATTGTTATGAGTATCCAAAAAATAATAATCCGCCCCCCCTATTAAAATTTTTTTAGTTTATTTTAAAAATATTATAAAGCATTAATAAATCCTAGAAAACATATATTATATTTTATGGATTTAAAATCAAGTATTTATAAAAATTATTCACATCCACATAAACAAATTGTATTTTTTAATGACATGAGTTCATAGAAATATAATTTAATGGATCCCAATATAATTTTTAATAAACCCTAGGATAAATAAATTGGATAGTATTTATTTTGGATTAATTTATATTATAGTGTGAAAAAACTGGGTTTATAAATTTATAAATAGTTTCCCACTATTATGTTATAAAAACGCATCCAATCACACATTACGATTCATTAAAATCCAATTGGAAATGAATTTACTCTACCATTCCATCACAACATACATACCATGGTTTCCCTATTATAATAAGAAACTCTAATCATGTTTTTGAAGATCCCTCTCAATGTAAGGGATCCCAAAAAGTACTATTAATTTTGAGAACTCTCCTATTAGAAAGATTTTTTTATTTCAAATCTATCATGTTTTAATGTGTATTTTAACATATCCAACCTTTCAAATATTATTTCTATGTAATTACAATATTCCCTTCACTCCCATTAAAAACATCATTAAAAATTATATACACCCATTATGTGGATTGAATTATAGGATGATTTCCCATTACTTACTTTTGTATTGTCAATACCAACCTCATTTCCACTAAAAATTATTCAAATGTATTTTTCTATATATAATTGATTGAGGAATTCAATGTATACAACCCAAAAAACACAATCATGGCATATTTTTGATAAATTATTTTATTATGTTGTATTATCACTGTGAAACTCTAATGCATGTACATAAAAAGACTATCATTTGTAGGAAAAAAAAATTATAAATACCTAATATGAATTTCTTAATACTTTTATCCCATTAGATAAAATTAATTGGGAATGAGAGCATATCCAATAAAAACTATGTGATGCTGGCTCGGTGTTTATCCTTGAATTATGTTTATGATGTCGTGTTTTATATTTTTACCAGACATTCATGTTGGTTTTATGTTATCACATTATATAGTGAAGTGAATAATACTTCAATGGTTATTTCCCATAAAATGTTAACTTAATATGAATATATCTTCATATTTATTAATTTAATTTTATTATGAAATGATTATTCCATTACTGAGCATTATAGGTCACCCCTTTCTTATGTACATAAGAGGTTATCCAATGGAATGTCAATGTTTTTTTAATATTTTCCATATATCCATGTAAATATTATTATGTTATGTGGATATTTTCCCAATGAAAATATTCCTATGAATCCTCTAAGGTTGTGTTAATTGTATTTTTACATTGTAAATAATGACATAAACCGTGATATATCTAGGTTATCATAGTTTCTATTAGTGAAAAGTATACTTATTTTTGGGATTATGATTATAAAACCATATTGAATGACATAGGGATATGTTTAAACATATGAAAACATCACAAAACAATCATAATATATATATTGTAGTTTTTTACAAAAAAATCCATTTTTTGATTCATGAAGTCTACATGGCTCTAGAATAGATGAATTTAGTGGTAATAATGAAGAAATTTTTTCATTAGGATTGACAGAATCATCAACTAATGCAATAAAATTATTCCTCAAGACACACCATGGTTTAATCTCCTATGGTTTATACTTTGGAAAATTAACATGATGATTATGAACCATTATGAAGTAAAAAAATTACAAATCGACCATGGATAAAAAATATTGAAACCTATAAATTCATTAGTTAAATAATATATGTAATTGATCAGTTATCCCCTCAATGTTCATAGTTTCACATTTCATTCTTAGTAGTTTTAATATTATCATAAATAATTTTATGATTATTTTATTCAATCAATGAAAATATGAAGAACAACGTCGACAACCAATGGGATTAGAAATGTAATGACTCTTCAAATTAGATTAAAATCCCAATGGGAGAAGAAATCAAGAACATTATTATAATACATTCTCAATTAACACAAGTTTTTAATAGAAAATGAATATATATAAAACCCACATCCCCTTTTGAATTATAATATTTTAATTGAGACAATTATTTTACAAAGGAAACTGAATTTCAGTGGATCATATGATACCATAATTACAAAAGAATAAATCAACTCCATTAAAATGATATTCATCATCCACTAATTCATTTAGAAATATATGTTCTGTCTTGTAATATATCATATTGAAGGATAATATCATTAAAGGGGTAAATTGAAGAAAAATATGATTCTGAATAAAGAGAATGAAGTGATGGAGTGAAATAAATTCCAAAAATGTTTTTTTAATTAACATGCTCTCTTTGGATAAAAATGATGTGTGACTTATTTATCCACAATACAAATTACCACAAATATATAAGGGTTCATGGTTCAAACTTCATAAGACCTGAAATCTGTCCTTCCAGCTTTTTCATTTTAATTGCACGTAATGAAAACTAGTTAATTAGTTGGATAAAGAAGGGTTTGAAAAAATATTATATATTTCTCATGTTGACAACTAATAATAAAAATTATAATGTTCCCTATAATCTGAAATTTAGATGATTAAATCTCATGAGTCATGTGGATTTGATTATTCATAATATAATAATTGAAGATATTATTCTTATCCTAGATTTAAAATAAAGAAAACTCATGGAGGTAAGAATTTCCAACACCCCACTTACCAAATGTGTGGTAAAAACTGTATAAGATACAAAACTTTTCTGGAGATATATCATCATTCATTATAAGTACTATTTTTACTTATTTATTAGTATATTTTTTTGGGTTGCAACTATGCCAAATTTCTGTGGGAATTTGTGAATTCCTTAAGTGGGATGGGCAGTGCAGATTTTCCCCAAACCATGTGCCCGAGACAAAGAAAATGTGGGAACCCTAATAGAGGGGATTAACATGTGTATCATATAGTTTTTAAACTCATTCAACTTATTAGGAGTAACCATGAACCCTTTAGAAGAATCATGGAGTTAAAGTACATTGTTAGTGAAAACGTTGTACCCCATGAAACAATCCATGATGATGATATTTTAATCCCCCCAAAATTACATTAAAAGCTACCCGAACATCTAACAAACAACCCAATTCCACCCTAACTCAAAATAAGTTGTTTTTTCTTATTTTTGGAGCCTTGTGTATGGATTCCATTACCTCCCAACCTTCTTACATGTGAAATTAATGGGAGGATTAAATTTTTACACCTGTATAAGAATGTGTTTTTCCCAATTAGTTCTATCATAATAAATTCTTCTAAAATATTCAAAAAAGTCATTTTAATCAGTTGCTGGGTCTAGTTATTGATATGTGGGTTTTATATATTTTTTCATTTAAATCATGAAACTATTAATTGATTCAATATCTTATTTGATGTCATTGTTTTTCTGAAATTTGGTTTTCCCACTGTATATAGTGCTTCATCAATTTTGTGTTAGGCGATGTATATTAAAATCCCGATAACATCATCTCAATTTACTATACGAAATTATAGAATATATATTGGTTAATTAGAGATTGAATTTATGATATTTAATTAATTAATTTTATTTTTTAATTAGTTAAGTGATTGTGAAATTGGTGATGATTGGGATTGTTCAATTTAATAATTAATTACTAAATTAATTTTCGAAATATTGAAATTGAGGTATTTGAGGAATGGTAATTTGTTGAATTAATTTTTGAGATATTTTGATTATGAAATTTGGATGTGAAATTTTTTAGTTAATTATGGGATGTTAAGATTATTTAATTAATATAGTTATTTGATGAATTCATTATTGAGATATTTTGATTAAGAAATTGGGACAATTAATTATTGAATTAACCATGTGATATTTTTACTTTTTAATTGAGATAAATAATTTAGAAAATAATAATCGATATATTCAAATTATTAAATTGATATATTTAATTGTTTAATTAATTATGGGATGTTAGGATTTTGTAATTGAGATATTAAATTGATTAAATAATTAATGAGATATTATAATTACGCTGTTAGGATGATTAATTGTTGAATTAAATATTGACATATTTGGGTTGATTATTTTAATTAATTAATTGTTTAATTAATTAATGGAATTGTTTTTGTTAATTAATTATTGATTTAATCAATGAAATTTTAATGATTAATTAATTGTTGAATTAATATACGGAATTTTTGTGAAAATGTTATTATTGAACTAATTAATGAGTTAAATGTGATTAGTTAATTTAATTCTTAATTAACAAACCAATGAATGGAATTGTAGAATTCATTTGTGAATTCAATTGATGAATGGTAATAATTGAATTAATGTGTTTATTGAAATGATGAATGGTAATAATATAATACATGTGCGAATTGATAATATGAGTAGTAACAATGGAATAATGACGTCAAATGAAATTATAGATGCTAATAATGGGATTCATGTGTTAATTTAAATGGTGAATCATTATAATGGAATTAATTTGTGAATTGTAATGGTGAATGGTACCAATGAAATTCTGATGTGAATTGAGACAATGAATGGTAATTGTGTAATTCATATGTAAATTTAGATGAAAATGGTAATAATTATATTCGTATATATGATATCCTTTGCAGATTGTTCAGACATAGGAACTAGATGAAGAAGGTATAAAGAGATCGACTCTCATTAGAAATTATTGGTTATGTTGTTAAATAATGTCAAACTGAGCAATGGTAAAATAATTATTTTAATTATTTTAATTATTCCTTATACATCAATATACACTATTGATTAGACCTTATTTGATACATTTTTTGTGGTGTCCTAGTTAGTTTTACTCACACCCTACATGTGTTTCCAGATCAATACCCAAATAGATATCATGGTTGCAGGACAATGTAATGAATATGGTCCTATTTTCGATTGATGAGATGGGATGGAACATCTATGAGGGAACAAATGTGGGTCAGGACCAATGTATGAGTTTTATATATAATTATTTCTTTTGGTTATTTCATATTGATAAATGACACATACATTGGCTTGATTTATCTATTATTTAGTGTTGATATTTTATATTCCTATTTGGCCTTATGATAATGGAATGTTTTTTGTTATATCATATTGACTATTGTTTATTTATTTCTATTGGTTTATTACTATTATTATGTGGTTATTGTATCAACATGATCATTATTAGACCCTCACTTCAGTTCAACAACATCTACCATACTCAAAGGCATGCTTGAGGTCATGTGACCAACCAGATTGGGGAACTGGTGTGCGACACATGATTCATGATATTACAATATATAATTAGAATTTACCAAAGGGGAAAAGAAAATTCATTAGGTGAATGAATGTAGGGAACCAATAAAGTGAATTTGAATAAGAAAAATCCCACCAACAGGATATAATAAATTAATTCTCTCATCATCCTTTATAACATTTCCAAAATTTTCATCATGAAGGATAAGTACACAATGAAAAAAAATTTATTAAGACAAGAGTTGTAAATGAAATCTAACAACAACAACATATTCTAATGTGTATAGATGATGGTTGGTCTTGTAAATTCAAAACTGCACCTGTGGATCATGATAATTATGTGGTGACGACTATTCTAGAAAATAATTCATTTATTGTGAAAGTACTATTTCATTCTAGTTATATTCATTCCTCCATATAAAACATTGTTAGTAGAAATATTTAAACACAACTACATAATAGGGAAGTAGACCACTTGGATAAAATAACAAATTGGAATATTATTGAATCTCAATATATAACTAATCCCCTATCTATGGTTAGAGAATGAAAATTCCAGTGATAATTGTAATAAACAATTTTTCTTTGAATTTGATGTTATTGAATGTTTTTAATTACATTACTTGTATAGATAAATAAAAAAATAGATATAAGGAAATAAAACTCAATATCACAATACACTCTCTAATTCTATACAAGTTCATGGAAGATAATGATTATCATTTGGTTTAATAACCTAGTGAATGGAGAACATATCCACATGAAAAAAATAGGAAGAGAAATTTTTTGAGACACATAAAAATATCAACCTCAATGACACTCTAATTGGAAGGGAATATAATGTTGTGCTTCCAAGATAATTTCCAAGACATCCACAAAGTTGTGTGGTCGAGTTCTGAAAATATATTATAGTTGAATTTTTTAAAATATTTAAGGTTCTATATAGAATTCCTAATGTTTAACATGGTTAATAATAAGTTAGTTGTTAATTCACAAATACCTTAGTTATCAAGAGATTCACATGAGCATGAAAATGAAAAATAATTTTCTTCCATGGATTGATGAATATTTCAAGTAGATACATGGTTCATAGTAATTATTTATGTTGTATCATCTGTTAGGGTATTATCATGTGATGTTTAATTACAAGAATATATATATGATTACTTTTTATATAGTGTGTGAGAAATATGAGTTCATTGTGATTCCATTTGGACAGAAAAATTCTCTATAAATCTTAATATATTTAAAGAATTTATTTTTTGTGGATTCCCTCGACAGATTGTTAGTAGTCTTTAGTGTTTATATTGTTATCTACTCTAAATAAAATTATGAACATGGGGAGAATTTACTTTATATAGTAAATATTTTATGAATGAAAATTTTATTAGGTAATAATAGTAATTATATGTTTTGGGTTGATAATGTAACAATATTTGGAATTTTTTTTACAAGATAATGGATATCATTGAATCCATAAAAAACTGATATAATTGAAGGATACCCCATTCCAACATATGTGATTGAAATATTTGGTTTCCGTTTATTTCTTCACTAACATGTTCAATATATATGAAAAATACCACAATTTTCAATAAAACTAAATAAGCTAACATGGAATAGAGTCATGTTTTTATGGAATGATGTATTTAAAGATATATTTTAAGAGTTGATGAAGAGGATAACCACATTACCAGTGATCAAATTACCCACAAGTGGTGCAGTATTTGTTATTTATAGTGATTCAACCAAAAATGTATTTGGTTTTATACTCATGGACAATTAAAATTTAATATTTTAATCTTCCTTCGAATTGATAATCCCTATGTAGAACTACCCATCATGTGATCTATAATTGGATACAATTATCTATTTCTCAAAGATTTAATTACATTACCTGAATAGAGAGATGTTTGAAAAATATAAAAATACTGAAATCGTCATGTATATATTAACAAAAAATAAACTCAATATGATTCAATTTATTTAGTTAGATATGAAATTTTTTTATTAATATTATTACATGGCTACCTTGGGAAGCAAACAAAGTTAAAGATTATATATGTAAAAATGATCTTAGAACCATATAAATGTTTAGGATTATAATGAGTCTAATATTATTGTATATATAATGGATGGAAATGGGAATAATAATATAAAACTAATCATAGATTTATCAAATAAATTCTCATCAATATATTCAATAGTGGATCAAGGATTACAAAAAACATGATTAGGTTCTAGCTAAAATTGTGTCCAATATTTCATATTTCAACATTACTAAAGATATCATTATAAGTCACAAAGCATGAATATGCGAACCATAAAACCGAGAATTGTATTTGGAAGTTTTAGATGATTTTTATAACACATCCTTCTGTATTCATCCATAAATTCATGATATGTATATTGGTATAAAGAAAAAATGTATTTGAATGACATGATGATGGAAATTATTGAATTTTTGTTTCGATGACTGTTATGAAAAAAAGAATAAGAATAATAAAATATGTTTAATGGTATGATTAAACTATATCCCATTCTAGTATATAATTTTGATTACATAACTACTAATCACATCGTATGATTACCTTGGACACTTATAGGTAATTACTCTATAAGTTTTGTAGATGGTCAACATAAAAACCTACTCATTTTTAAAATAAATTGAGGTTTATATATTGAACAACTCAATATTATATACACATGGGATATTGGAATATTTCACTGAGTTACACTCTATTATTTCTGATTCATATTCGAGAAATACCTGGAGCTTTTAGATATTCCTTTTGTAAGCATTGGATACAAAATGATGTTTTTTAATACTTACAACCCTTAAAAGGATGGCCAAACTAAATGAACAATTAAAATAATAGAGGATGTGTTGGCATTATGTTCAATGGATTTTCTAGTTTATTTGGATAAGAACCTCCTCCTATTGGAGTTATAATATAAAAATAATTTCAATTTGATCATTAAAATGGATCTATGGGGGGAATTATATATATATTATTGGTTAACACCAACAATTTCATAGTAGTTGGATAGAAGTTTCTAATGGGGACTGAATTTATTCTAGTTGGGATAGTTATGTTTCCACAATTCAGTGTAATATAAATTCTTCATAAAGACCATTAATATTCTATAAATATAATCATCGATGTAAAAAATAATTTGTGGTTTGATATAATGTGTTACATGATATATTTCCATGGAAGGATGTTGTGAGGATTTTGATGAAGTGGAAAATTAGTATAAGATACATCGACCACTTTAATATCCATTATCACACTGAATTAATGAATTATTGACTAGAATGCATGCCTTACCTATCTTATGACCATGATAGGTTCTTTCTATACCACAATAGAAAGGACATATCAGATCCCTCACATAAAATAAATATAGAGTTAGTACCCCTATAGAATGATATTTCATATGAGTATAAGATGATGATGTTCTTAGATCATAAATAAAATGTTAAAAAAGAAAACAAAATACAGATGATCAGTGTTTTGTGGTGAGAAAACATGTTTATGTAAGAATAATAGGAATCAAATGTGGTGGAAAAGTAGAAACACAATAATATAATTTAGTTTATTAAAAGAAAATTTTGTGGGTGAAACTTCATTTGGGTGGATGATTGTGATGATCAAAAATATTACAAATTAAATTAAAATTTTAAATTAATAAATGATATATCGTGTAATGTAGTTATATAAAATAGAAAATTGTTTCCATTTTGGGTAGTTAAGGTCCATTAGATTTAAATTAATGTTAAAATTAATAACCATTAATAATATAGTTGATGAATAATGCCCTTATGACTCTTATAAATTATTTTATATGAACAATTTCAATAGCCAGAGATAGGAAAATCAATAACCATTACCAGTAGACTCATAACCGATGAAGATAATTTATCAATGATTTCAAGGGGGATGGTATCATTGGGGTTTTACCAAGACTAATTCCAATCCACTATTAAACAACTAATTCATGATGGAAAAAAATTTATGAGATAATTTCATGTTTATTTATATCTAATATCGAAGCGTGTTCACAGAACCACCAACATAATGTTTAACCATATCAGAAAATAACCGTATAGTATACACTGGTGTAATAAGGGGTTATTTATATATACCAACATTTTAATGAATTTTTATATTTTTTAATAACACAATAATGTTATATATATATATATATATATTTTCTTAATAACTTATAAATTATTAAATAAAAAGTTTGATATAAATTTCATTTTGATAGGGTGGAACACACATTTTATATCCTTGATGTTTATAATTGTAATAAAGGCTCTATTTTTTATGAATTAAATTTTTGAAATAATTTTTATTTTAATAAAATATTCATTGAAAATAAAAGGTTGTATCATTTAAATGATATAATAATTTTCTGAAATCATTTGTAATTTTTATATGGTTCTGAAACTGTTATCGACTTCGAACCCCGTATTTTGTCAAAAAAATTGGTTTTTATGGAAAATTTAGAAAAAAATTATATTTTTGTAGAATCATTTTGATAAAATATACATTATTTAGAAATTAATATTATCTAATTTTGTAAAAGTGAGTTGTTCAGACGTTTTTAGAAAGTAAAATATTATTTTAAAACTAAATATGGTATAAATATTCTATATTATTTATAAACACATAAATTAAGTAAAATATTAAAAAAAACTGTATGAATGACCAATCATATGTTTCAATATTAATATAATGTTTTTAGGTTCTTTTTTTCTTTAGCTAACAATTAATATGTCCTCCAGAAACTATAATATAATGCAATATTTTAAAATCAATCAAAATTAAACATGAATCACTTCCACATAACCATACATATTATTTTAATGAGTTCAATTCATACCCTTAAAAATTAATCTCTCAAACTAAACATTGGTATAAACGATTATAAAATAATGGGATGGTCTGTGGTTTTGATTAATTTATCATAGAGATTTTAAAATCAATTTTTACAAACAATTAATGAATTCCTCTATCATTGAATATAAAAACCAACCAAAAAAAACATTCTAATTTATTAAATACCCTTTTAGAACTATTTAGCTATATCGTTAAAACAATAAATCCCTTCCATGGTGCCCCCACACTCTTTAAAAGCTTCTCTGTTTCTTTTAGATGCTTCCTGCCTAGTTAAAAGGTCCCCTCCTCAACAATTTATTTCATTTAATATATTTGTAGTGAGAATTTTTATTTCAAACTGATATTATTTTAATATTTTAGTAACTATACCTATTAATTTCCTTACGATTCCCATTTAAGAAGACTAACCATTTCAATCTCATTAATCCCATCTATAACAATTTATACACACCTATTATATTGTGGAAATGTTGTCGTCATTTTCATTACCAAAAAAAATATTTTTTTTGAATAACCACTATCATTTATAGTCAATAGTAGTCTCCTTAATTTAAATATCCTTCATTTATTAGGTAAAACCATATATGAAACTCACACTCCTTAATAATTAGATTAAAAGTGAAATTTGTTCTAATGTTGTGTGATCTACATTGAACATTAATGCAAGTACATGATATGAATGCAAATGGTAGGAAAGGAAATACACATATAAATAAAATGAATTAGGTAATGTTTTTATATCATGAGATACCATTTCTAGCGAAATATTGGTTATCCTATAAACCAAATTTTATTATATCTCCATTATTATCCTTGACATAGGATTATGATTCCATGTTTCATATTATTTCCATATTCTAATGTTCCATTTATGTTACCATTTTTATCATTTTTTCTTTATGATTTTGATTCCCACCAATTTTGTGTTACCATCCCATTCCTACCGATTCAAATGTATAACTTTCATCATTTTATTTTTTGATTAATCCATTACAAGTCTTTATAGGTCCCCCTTTATTATATACATCCCCATGTTTTCCGATGCAGTTTTAGTAGAGCGATGCATTATTCAATGTATGTTAAAAGAGTTTTATATAATGTAGTTGTGTCCCATATCGTTTTATTATGTTAACATCCTAATTTCCAATTAACACATGGCCTCATGGTCTTTTGGTTGTGTATTATATTTATCATGATGTAATAAATCATGAAATAAAATATATTAAAAAATGAATTGTCGGACAAAAACAATTATATTTAGTTCAAAGGTGATAATGGTTGAATTAAAATCATCTAAGAGGAATTAATATATAAAATAGAGACTTTAACATTTAGTTATATCCAGTGATATCCTAATTTTTCTGTCACTGGGGTGAATAATTATAATATTTTTACTATTAATAATGACTAAAAACAATAGGTTCATATTTATAAACATTGGACTAGTTGATTAAAAATATGTAATCTATTTTTCAAAATTATTTTTCAATTCCGTGAATATTGTTATTTAAAAAATACATTAATAAATAATGGTGAAAACTTTTTTTTATAAAACTACATTTGTAATCATAATTTTGGATATATATATATATATATATATATATATATTCTAATATGATTCATAGAAAAAAATAGATTATTACTAAACGATTTTATTTTATTTATAATAGCATGAAATTTTAAAATTAACATTGTGTGTAACGAAATATATCAATGAAATTAAATGATTTATATGACTTGAAGCAAGGATTTCTATTTTTGACATTTTTTTTCACAACATAATGACTTGACATTTTTTCCTCACAATGTGAATCAAGACCATTTTTTTATTCACAACATGAAGTGTAGGCATTGTATTTTTCTGAATAGGAATTCAGTGAATTCAGGTTTTCAACAACACAATGATTTCAGTTATTTATTTTCCACATCATAAAGAATATTCTTTTTATTTTATCACAACATAGATTGTGAAAATTCCATTTTTTTCATAATATTATAAATTCATTTTTATTATGTTAGATCCAGTTTTCATTGTTATGCATGTTTTCAATGTAATATAACATGTATAAGACATATAAAAATGATAATTCCCTATTGAAAATGTTTATTATCCCTCAATTTCAATTGGTTTACACGTTATATAATGTTTAATTGATATCTTACATCGTTATATCATGACTTTGGGAAGTATAATATTATTCCATGTTTATTTAAAGATATATTCCTTCCCTATTAATGTTGTATCGTATAATTAGGACCCAATCCTTGATGAATTTTTGGTAATTCATTCCCTAATATTAGTTTTATATCACCTTATACTAATTTTTTCTTTCATAGGTTATATAGTATATAAAACCCATGACATGTATAAATGTAGACCAACAGTTGATAAAATATAAAAAAAAGTTATCACAAGTTTTATAAATAAATTTTCTTATATAACTAGTCTATGAGGAAAAAAATTCCATTCATTTGATTCTATTATTAGTTTTTTATATCTTATGATTATATTATGAAAATTATTTAAATTAATGATATATTTATCTTCTGTTGATATATTTTAATATATATTCCTAAAATCCCAATAGATAATGTAATGAAAAAGCATAATTATTTTCATTTAATTTTTAAATTTGATAGAATAAAATGAATTGAATATCAACATATTATAATGAATTTATTTCATATATTAAATCCAGCACAATTAAACCATATCCTTTTGTATAAGTCATCACCAACAATATTTCCATTTTAAATTTGAAATAGTATTCAATTCATGTTAAATTTTCAATATCTATTTTCTCAATGTTATAAAATGTTTTACATATTCTTAATTCTATGGTCTTCATTATGTGCATTAAATTCATCTCCCCTACCATCGTCCTCCCACAATTATTTATTCCTACCTTTCTATAATTCATTCATGAATCTAAATAGGTATAAATTCTATGTCCTGTTATTCTTAATCTGAAAACATTTCAGAATCATCATAGGTTTAATCAGATACATAATATCTTAACCAATGAGTCAAGTACATATAATTATCATGATTATATTTTAGGGGTTTTATATGCATAAGGTTTGGTATGTGATGATTTTAGTATATTCTTTAGATGGATGGGATGGTTTTGATCTAATTTAATCAAATGGAATCATTAGAATTTCCTACTCAATAATGGTATCCTCACTCCCTCAAATAGTTAGTAATTGAGATCCTTATTCTTTTATGATTATCTTAGAATATTCACACATAAATCATGTTATAATTATTTTTTTATCTGCTTCCATTATAAACCTAGATTCTTTTTTTTCAATATTTAATTGTTTTTTGATAGTAGAGAAGTTCGTTTGATCCTATAATTGTTGTTTCAACGTAAAAATATATTTTCAGTTTATTATCCTTCCTTATTTCCTATACATGATAATTCTCTCCATATATTTTCAAAAAATACCTTATTAAATTGATTCATATTTTCACAAGACAACTCCCCCAATAAAAGATGATTTGAACTATAATCATGCATATACTTATATATATTGTATGATAGGTATTTCTTGATTATAATTTGTCTGAAAAATAAGGGATTTCACTGTTAATATTGCTAAAATGTATATATAACATTATATGATTTAATATAACTTTATTAAAATATCAGGTATCAATCCAATATAATTTCTTCAATACTTGTAACCACATGTTTCTCAGGGATCTAATATGTTTAATATATTTCAAATAAAAATATTTTTATTCAAATATAAATATGTTTTCCAAAAAATTATGAAATTTTAAATTATATGTAATAATGTTTTTATAATCCTCTCATCCAATTAATTTAAATATTGGATAGTATTTCAAGGAATGTTAATAAAAAATACGTTGGTCGATCATTAATTTCTCAATAACAAAATATAAAATTAATTTAAGTCTGTTACTCATTTATATTGAGTTTTTAGGTCAAATATGTTTTTCAAAACTGGAGTCGGTTCCAACTCAAAATATAACTAGGTTATTCCCAAAAATTTTGATGAATAAAAAAATTAATAATAATGACAAAAAACCATAATGAATGAAAAATTATGAAAATTATAAAAGCTATAAAGGTTTCTTTATAATATATATGGATGATTATGAGTCCTCAATGAATTAAAAAAGTAGTATTTTTCTTTGGTTAATTAAAGGAAAATCGTTATAAGGTGATGAATGATATAATATGGGGATTCATTTTTCACAATTAATGTTGGAGCTTGATCTCTTCTACTCATTCTTATAGTAGGATACCAAGATTCTTTTCAAAAAATTTTCAATTAGTAATGAATTGATTCATATATTATTGTTTTATTATCTAAAAACAATAAAATAATTACATTTTAGTAATAATAATAAGAATTTTCCATGGTAAATGTTTTTTACCAAGAATTATTTTATCTAATGGTTTTTAATGAAAAGACTTACAATCTGATAAAAGTAACCTTATAGAATCAACCTCTCTACTTCCACTTTTGATCTCTCTTTATTAATTTATAGTACACAAAGGATTCTATATTAATTTCATCAATCCCCTTTTAGTAAAATATTATATTGTATTTATATTTCTAGATATTAATCCAATTCCATTAATATCTAGTAAGAATTATGTTCTAATACCAACAATAGATGTTGAATTTTCCAACAAATTAATATTTATGGGATCCATACATATATTTTTTGTAGGATGATCTTTAATAACATAAGTTATATTCCATGAATTGGGTCTATTCATTTTTATTTTTTGGAATAACTTTTTGGATACATTTAATTTCATTATTGGATACATTTTATTTACCTTTATATTATTAATATTATGGTGTGTATGTTTTTTTTCAACCCATAAATCTTCATTAGGTATTCCATGCTCCAATTTCATTAGTGGGTTTCTTATACACTAATGATATATCTAACGATTAAAAAATCAACAAAATATATTATTCATAAAAATCACCAAACATGATAATAAAAATTAATTTCGGGGGATTCCTCTATGAATTTGTTTGAATCATATTTTAAATGTAATAGGATATTAGAATACCCAATGAACCTGGGAAATGGTCATAAAAAATATATTCAATAAACATAATGTTTTTTTATACTTTTATTGTTTTTTTGAAATTTATTATGAGTTTGATATGATTCTTCTAAATTGGATGTTCCCTAACTTATAGGTATTCATATTTAAACAACATGGGCTAGTTTACTACATTTTCTAATATATTACTTTCATGTCCCTATGGATTAAATATACATATACAATATATGGTACAGAAAATATTATATTAAAATATTTAAATCAAATTCATGAGACCATATCCTAATAATATAATGGTTACTAGTATTCAAAATATATATTTATTGTCCCAAACAAAAAAAAATTTATTCATCATATAGACTGATTTTTTTTGGTAAGGATTGATTATACATTACAAGTAGTCAAAAAATATTTCCTTTCAATATACCGTGGTATCCATATTTCAATAAAATATAGATATTTGATTTGAATGAAATTATTTAATGGATATTTATAAATATTCTACCTTAACTCACTTAGAAAACAAAACAACTGATCGACCACTATATATTTTTTTCTCAAGTCATTTTTATAAATAAAACACATAGAGTAGTATAATCCATCCAAATATAGAAGGATCTTCTTACACCATACTCATAAAATACATATTTCTTATATTATGGGATAATATTGTATCATAAAAGAAACTGTTTTCAGTTTTTTTATAATGGTTTTTATTTTTGTCCAATTTTCCTGATGAATAAGTAGTAATAAGATGTCCACCATATATTCATTGAGATAATACGTCTCTAATGGAATGGTTTATAGAATCACATAATAGCTAGAATGAGAAATACAAATTAGGTAGCTCTAGGATATGTGGTGTTATCACTTCATAGTTGAACTCATCAAATTCTTGTATGTAAGAATCATAAAAAAATCATAACCATTAAATAGTCATCCAGAATATAGAAAATAAATTTTAAAAATTTATTTTAAGAATATTTAATAAAATTATTCATGAATTTAAAGGGATCAATGAAGTTTCTCAAAATTTAGGATTTTATTTTAAATGATAACTTCTATAAATGATTTATCATCCTCAATCCCATTTAGTGATATATAATTTCCATGATCAATGCCTGATCCAACCATAAAATCCATCTTATAAAAATTTCATAAAATATTCTATTCAATACATATTTTTAATACATTTTTCAAAATTTCATGGATAGGATAAAATATTTTCCAAACACAGGGAAATCATATTCCAATACCTCAATAAGGATCCAACAATAAAATCATTGAATATTATTACCATTAATATGATAAATTCACTTATTGTATCGTCTCTATTAAGATAAGAGACTATAAATACAAGTGGATGATTTTTTGTCCTAATCATTAGGATCAATAGAAATCTCAAAGAATCATTAAAATCCATTTAGAAATAATGAATGATTTTTAATGATAGATTTATAACTGTTTTCTATCAAATTTAATTAAAAATGATAATTTCGGATCATATGATTCATAATTTTTTAATATTATAAAACCCATAAATTTATTATGCTCCCATAAGAATTTTTTTATTCTGATCATTCCAAAAAATGGCCTGTCAATATTTTTTGGGACTGTTTGAATGGTTATAACCGATTATAATTTCATTGTTGGTAGAAAATTTGTTCTTCACAAAATTTCAAAATAACCTTAGTAACTATTACCATGATGGTTGTTTTAGCCTCCTTTAGAGTTTTCGAATAGGAATTCACTCACCCTATTAGAACATCGTGCATGTGAATTCTAGAACATATCTCTATAATGTCACCTAAATTTATGACTATGGCACTCACATGATCTCTCAAGAATTTTTTTATATTTGTTTCAAAATTATGATACATGATTAGAGAAATAATTACTTGTAGGATTTTGTTTCTCTTTGAAAGACATACATTATATTTTTTTTCATTGGTATTAATTTTATACTAGAGGTATATAATAATGATAAAACCATATTTGGTTAAAATAACATAATATACTTATATGATTAACAAATAGATCATGTATCGACTACTTACTCATTAAATAGATAGTCAATACCACTAATGAAATTATATGTTACATCATGATAAAATAGTTATATATGATTTTTTTGTTCTCAAAATTTTTTCTCAGTGATCTTTCAAATCAAAATTTGTTACCAAAAAATTTAATTCTAGTAGAGTAGATTTATTATTGGAATTATGTTCTTTAGTGTATTAAACTATTAATTATGATTGTTATTATTATAGGTACTTCATATAAAAAAATGTAAGTGGATGGTGTTCCCACAAAAAATTATTTTTTGAGTCCCCTCATATAAATTTAGGATTTTCATATTATTTTCAAGAAGGTACTTCAAAAATTGATCTATGTTTGTGATGGTCTCTCATCCCATTATAATTTCAACACATATAAATTCATTAGTTGGATTAAATTAAACATTCAAAACTGAATATCCTTAATAACCCAAAATAAAAATGCATCCTATTTTTTTACTTAGTTGAAAAAATTACTACTTTTATATTGACATATCCCATCAATAATGTAGTAAAAAAACTGCGTAATTTCAATAATAGAAACATATATATAAAAAAATCAAATTTAAAATCCATATTTCAACATTTATATTGGATAAAAAATATATATTTATCTTGTCATTTGGTTAGATGTTGTGGGAAGTTAAAGTGTGAAATGATTCTAGATAAAATAAATCTCTTATTATAATGAAATACCCTTTATTTGATTCATAATTCATTGAAAAATGTATCATATTTAGAAATTAATTATATATCCTAATGTAGAGAATATGGATTTTAATATTCTTGAAGGGTTCTGTAATTTATATTTTGATATCTTCATATAGTAACAAAAATTTGGACCATTTATGTGGAAAATATAAGTGGAACTTCTATTTTTCCCTATAATCTATCGGGTATAATGGTTTTTATTTTATTTTTACTATTCTATGGTCTATCTTCCCTTTCCACATTGGATATCTCATACTATTGAAGATGTATTAGATATTATATTTTGTGAATAAATTGAATGTATTTTCATCACTTTGTTCTTACCACCCTCACATTTATTTTATCATTAATAATGGGATGATCTATTTGTTTCACAGAATTCATTCCAATTATTTGTAAAGGGCTCCCTAGTTTCATTTTTAATTCAGACATTTCATTTTTAAATTTTTTGTTCATAAATTTTATTGGATTCCACATCATCATGATTAAATATTTTTGGGATATTAAAAGGATAACCTTTTTTGAAAGGGCGATGTAAAAAACGCCTTTTGGTTTTAATATTACTCAAAATTTTATTGGAATTGTGTAGGTTGATGATATTATTATTGAAAGGACAGTCTATCTTGAATTTTTAGATTCCCAAATCTATAATAAACATGGCTAGTTTCCCTATATCCTTAATTACAATATATATATATTTTATTTAATGTCCTCTTTAATGACTCATGTTCCTGACACTCCAACTTAATGAATAGTGTAATGATTTGTAGAAGAAAAAATTTATCAAATCCTTAATGGTTATTTTTTTAAATCATGGTTGATTGTCATCCATATTTGTATCCAACATAGTTATTTCCACATGTATAAACTCCAGTGAAGGTGACTCAGAGAACCTTTCTTCAGTATATCCTTTTGTACTTGAACCTCTTATTCCATGTTCTTCAGAATTTTGTGTTATCGTCCCAATCAAACATCTATATTTTACTAGTGAATTATCAATTAAATAATTATTAGATGATCCAAAAAATATATTCAGTTTTTTAACAATATATTCATGATAGAAGAGAAAAATAAAATAATGAAACTCAATTTCAGATGGGGGACATCTTTTACATTACCTCATTAATTTTTCAGAACACATGTATAATGTATCTCATGATACATTTCTTATGAAATAGATCTCATTACATAATGATCTACTCCATGAATTTTGGAAGAATCATTAAATTAATACCCACTATAGATTATCCAGATCATTCACATCTTAGGGATATAAGATATATATACATATACATATATTCATTTACTACTTCTTCTAATGATAATTGAAAAGAATTACATTTCACAAGTTCTTATGCTATTTCACACTAAATCAAGGATTCATAAAACAAGTTGAATTTATTGAAATTATTTTTAAGGTAATTATATATAAGTCGTATATTTCTTGTAATATATTTAATTATTCCACTCATTAATTCAAATTGTACAAATTATTTGAAATATAAATATTATTATTCTTATTAATGATTTTGTGTCCACCTGCTACTCCTACAGTATTAGTAGTAACCCGACCCTAGAAATATTGGAGCTGGTGTCTGAAACTATTAAATTTGAAAATGATAAAAGTAAATAACATAATAAATGAAAAAATAGTTTTTAATTTGTGGAGAACTAGGTATTTAATGAGTCTTTTATTACTAATGAATAAACTAATTACAACACAATTTTTTTCATTCAAGTATAGTAAATCTATTCCATATAGTGTATCCTTGAATATCATTATTAGTGAACATTTTGGAATCATGGGGAAATAAAATATAATAAGTTTGAGGTAAAATCATCAATAAGGGTAAAGTATCACAAAATAAATAATGAAAGAACTACAATAATCAAATTTCATGAGAGATAAATGGTAACACATGCTACTTAAAAAATAAATAAATAAAAATAAATAAAGAATGGTTTGAAAATAAAAATACAGGTTGTTTAATAAAAAAGATTATAATGAAATCAAACCATTTATATATCCATGAAAAATATCATGGATAAATAACAACAGATTCAAAAATATGGAAATGATTAATTATTGGACATCACGTCTACGACACATGAAAACCTCTTTTCCAAGATATATCCTCCGGACAGTTTATAACTATGGTTAGAAACCCGTCTATTCTTCTTGGAAACAACCATGAAATGTTTTTACCTACTAATTTCATATCATGAGACTACTAATTAATCAAGGGGTTTAAATTAAACCATCTAAATCCCTTAGGTAAATCTATAAATGGTCTCCAACCATTCTCTTTATTTTCCCAATCACTCCTCATATCACATAAACAATATTACATATCAAATATCTGTATTGAATAAATGAAATATATTTAAAAATATAATTCCCCAAATAATAAAATAAAATTACAATAAAACACTATATAAATTTTTTTATATGATTTGGTCAATAATCATGTCCAGGAAAATTCTAATATGTATATAGTGAAAATTCAATTTCAAATGATTTTATCAAATTGAATATTTTAAGGGGACTAAAAGGAATAAATGATTTGGATACTAATTATATCATTGAAAGAATAAAACAAAAACCATATATAAGAAGAAAAATGATGGAATAAATATGACATATTCCATGTGATGTATAAATAAATGGTCATTGCCATTAATAAATATATGTACTATAAAACTATTTAAAAAAAAACATTTCTGACCAAAATATTCTTTTTTTTTGAAAAACATATTGAAAATCCATTTTTTTGAGAATCACGTTTTAAAACATTCCTTCAAAATTTAATCTTTTTAATATTCAATGGATTATTTAGAGAAATTATGGCTGGTAAATCCATATATTTTGTACGAAGTAAAAAAAATATTCCTTATGGTAAAAGGCTAGAAAAATGCCTTGTTCAGAAATGAAAATGAATATTCATATAAGAAAATGGGTAAAAGATAAAAAGAGTAGAAATTATTTTAATAAATCAATTTGAAATATCTAAAAAAATTGTAAATCATTTAAAAAAAACATGGATTTTTAAAAGAAAAATGGTTCCCCATCTAAAGAGAGAACTGTAGTCGAGTTTTTATAAAATTAGTTTCTAAAACTTTTTTTGTACCAATGTGTTATAAAATGGTATGAATACATGAAAAATATCATGAATAACCATAGAATTGAATAATAAAAAGAGACATCAAAAAATGGTCATATAATTTCAATGAATGGAAATTAAATATTATTGAAATTATTCTTGGTGAAAATAATAATTACAAACTCAACATCCTCCCTTTCTACATTGAAATATTTTAAATAATAATCCTATATAAGTAATAAAATTAAATTAAACTTTAAATAAAATGAATATAAAATTATTAATTATAAAATATATCAAATGGGTTAGTTTATTGACCACACAAAAGATGTAAGTTTTGTACATCAAATTTATCTAACATAGGTTAATCGTGAGATGAAAATATCTTACCTTGAGTCAAAATTACTCGTGTGTCTTCATATTCCTAAATAAGAATATTATTTTAATCATTTTTTATTGATAATTCTTTACATGATAAGGATTATATTTATTTCACTTTTTACCATTTTATTGAACAACATATTGAATTATGTTTATGTCTTGTGTGTTGAGGAAATTTAGTTTCTCTATCAAAAACAAATTTTGAATGTAAAAGGTGGTAAAATGAGAAATTATATAAAATCTAGAGAATAATAATCCTGGAATAATTATTTTATTTCTACATAAACTATAATTATTAAACTTATCATTAATCATGGTTAATAAAAATTATTCAACATTATAATCATAGAGACGGTAGGTCGTAAGTACATATGTGTAAAATTCCCATTCTTCCGTGATCCTTAGGGAATGTAGATATGTAATAATATATCATTATATAAATTTTATAAAACATAAATACCATTTTATTTAAACATTTATGGTTTTATATATAATTCTTTTCATGTATATGGAATCATATCGTGTCGGTGAGGCGTTCGTCCACACATCCATGACCGATGTTATTTCTTTTTAGTGTGTGAAAGGGTAATAAATAAATTGATATTTATTATATTTATAGAATAGTAATTATTTAATTAACATCATACATATGGTTTTTATGTCACATATTTACAATTAAAACATCCCATTATACATTCCATGTGTCGTGTGATTGAACCACATCGCTTTTAAGAGGCAGTTGTCCACACCTCCAAAAAAAATGTTATTGTATATTAAAAATGGAATGTATAATGGCATGTGTTAAATAAGATTTTAAGAAAAATAAAGACAAATATGCATCATATCTATCATATATAAATTGTGTTTCCATTCTATCTCCCATCCATGAAATGTGAAAAAGGAAATATGAACAACATCGTTTCATGACACAGTAATTCACCGTACAAAGAAACGGTAAGTTCATTTACCAATAGATGAAATTATTTTTAAGGGTAGTTATAATGCAAAAATTAAAAAAATTTAAGTATATTTATGATAACTGTGTTTTTATATAATCATTAAAGAAGTTGAGGTTAGTCCATGCTGAGTGGGAATAAAACTAAAGTGATTACGTAAAGATGTTACCTCTTCTTTTGGTAACAATTTTTGGTTTGTACCAAAGGGATACATTGGATGTATTTTTTGATAAGGGGATAATAATAGTATGATGGGACATATGTTTAGGATATATTTGGGATGACATTTTTTTAGAAAAATTGTCCCGAGGGGTGTGAAGACCTTAGAGGATATGAGCCATTTTTATAGTGGAGGAGTGGGACTCTTTTAAATTTTTGAAGTAGAAATTACACTAATTTTTTCCGATATTAATTGTATTAATTAATGTTAAAAATATATCTAATCAAGTTTAGTGTTGAAATATGACCATGAAATTCATTTTGGACAAGTTTTATTCACTACTGGAAATCTAACCTACCCCAACGTTTTGAAACCATTGGGATAGGCCCTGAAACTGTTAGGATTTATATTCCTAATGGTTTCAAAAACTATTGGTATATGGACCATTCAAGTATCCTAATATGGATGGTTTAGTAAAAACAATTAGAATAAGATGGTTGGAATATAAATTTCCCAACAGTTTAGTGTAAACTGTTAACATTGATGTATGTCAACAGTTCTAACCATTTCAATAGATTTTAACAAATTGTTGGTACCACTAGGATATATATATCCCAGAAGTATTAAACAATTTTGAGAATACAATAGTATAGATTCTATCCAAACCATTGTAATACCATCATAATTTGTTGGATGAATCCATTTCATTGGTTTTTGAACCATATGGACAATCCTTTATCAATTGGGGCATTTGAACTATTGGAAAATCTACTGCAATAAAACATTTCCAATTGTATTAAAACCATTACTCAAATCCTATTCCAATAATGTGTTGGATGAACTGTTGGAATATATATACATATGAGGCTACCCCAATTGTTTAATACCATTGGGATAATCCTTTCCAAATGATAGGCGAAAACCAACAGTTATGTAACTGTTGGTATACCCCCCCCCCAAACCTACACTACCCAACATTCCCCACTCCCCACTCCCCACTCCACTACAGTCCCTGTAATGACCCAAAGTTTCATTAATGGAAAATCCCTCTTGATCCAGTTAAATGTTTCTTTATGAAAAATGTTTTTATAAGATGTCAACTTCTTTAAGTTTTATGTTAAGATTTGTGACCATTACTTTTATAGCCGTTGAACAGTGATCGTCTGGGTAGTTTAAATATAAGGCTTTAACGAACCAATTTTCTACTCAGAAAAAGGAAGCGATGGCCTCATCCAGTAGAATTTCCCCTTACGAAGCCCATTTATCGGAGCTCGGAAAGGAGGTGGCATCTTTGGGCTTTTCCCTTGACCAAGCCCAAGCTGAGCTTCATCAAGTCAAGCTCGAACGTGATCGTCTACGGGAAAAATGGAAGTTGATAGAGATTACCACTCGAGCGATGTTATCCGAGCAACCCCAAGAGTCTGTCACCATCGCACACCTTACCCTTAGGTCTTATGCGGCTATTTTAAGGGGTTATGTAACAAATAAGTAGCACCATGTTCATGTACATTATTTTTTGTATATAATAATAAATATAATTTCTAGTCATTTTTGATGCATTGTAATTAGTTTTTAAAGTACAAATGATGTTTTTAGTTATTATTTAATTAAGAATTATATTTTATTAAATTAAAGGATTTTTGAATTAAATAATATTTTAATAAAATATTATTATTAATATTAAATTAATTTTTATTAAATATAAATGATCTTATAATTTTATGAATGCAACTAAAATTTTTATTAAGGTTTGAAAGCCATTTCTGTCAAAACCCGTGAATTTTTTATAAATGTCGGTTTTTATTTTAAAAGTGAAAATTCACATATTTAGAAAATTATTTAGATAAAATAAATATTATTTTTGGAATCAGGACGTCGAAATTATCCAACGGTGAATTTTTCATAATTTTCTGAGACAGTCAAATTTTTGGGTAAAAATTAAATACCATTTAAATATATAATGTGTTTTATGACATCATAATGACCCAATGGTGATGTAATAAAATACCATAATCCTTATGTTCGGCCAATATGTGTTTTATCAATAAAATAATGAGGTTTTGGGTTTGTTTGACTCACTTTTCAAAGCATTAATGGAGCCCTCAAGACTTATTCAACACTTTGCCTTTTTAAATTAATTTCCATGGGAGTGTGAGTCACCTCCACATAAGCAACCCTAATTTTTTAATAAGTTCGGACCTTGGCCTTGTAAAATATTGTTTTCCTCTTCACTTTTCCAGAAACCATGGGCAAATACCATGGGATGGTTTGTGGTTTGGATTATTTTAATATAAGGGGTCCCAAACCTAAATAATAAAGAATTCTCTCACCTTTCCTATATAAACCCACCCAAGCTCCCACTTCCTCCTCACCCAAAGCCCTTGAAGTTCGTCCAAACTCTGCCCTACTCTCTCTAGAATCCTCTCAAGGTGCCCCAAGCTCCCAAGAAGCCTCTCACAAGCCTCTCTCTAGCCTTTGGAAGCACACTTCCAAGTAAGAGTTTTTCTTCTTTTCTCATTTTTGTCAATTTTCTTTAAGTTGTATTGCCCTTTTTAATTTCATTTATGAATGTTGGGGTATGGTTTCGCACCTCTCCCATACTACCCTCTTATTGTTTGAATGATGAGAGACCCCTTTCTCTCTCATTAAATGCCTCCCATGTACACCCGTTACTATGCCGAAATTCCGAAAGGAACCTTTTTCTCCTCTTCTATATTCAAGCAATACTTTTGTATCATGAATCTAAATTCCTTTTCAATTATTGGGACATGTATCTATATGACCTTCTTACTGTACATTACATGTAAATATGATGAGGAACCCCTTTCTCTCTCATCATCCTTTTTTATGAATTCTTATGTCACGCCGTTACGCTGCCGAAATCACACCGATTTTCTAAGCTAATATCATTGTGTAGTGAATACCATGCCCATTTCTCCATCAAGGGTATTCACCTTTATGCACGTTTACTTATTGATTGTAAAGTTTCATGTATGAATTCCACATTCCTTTATCGTGGAATAAATGATTATGTTTTATGAATCCATGTTTTATGATCCATGTGGCACACTTATGCATGAAATGAAATGTTTAAGAAGGGTGCACCCTGATAGCGCTCCAATGCATTGGGTAAAGTATAGTATCATGATACGTCATGTGCAATGAGTGTTGACTCATGCTAATTCAAGTGCAACGAGGGTTTACTCGTGCTTCAAGTGCAATGAGGGTTTACTCATGCTCCATGTGCAATGAGCCTTGGCTCATGCTAATTCAATGTTAAGTGTCGTTGCCACATTTCCATGTTATGATTATCATACTTTATCATGCCTTTATGTTCATGTCTCTCTTATGCTCTATTGATATGCCTATTGCCTAACATGTTTTGTACTCCTCATGTTATTCATTGTGTACTCCCTTACTGGGCTTTATAGCTCACCCTTTTCTTATGCATGTCCTCAGGTTATCCCATGCAATGCTAAGTACGAAGGAATGTAGTGGTCATATAAAGGAAGTTTTCAATAAGGATGTTGTATTTCAAGTTTAAAGTTTTTATGTAATGATCCTAAGCCCCAAAGACACTAAACCTCTCGATCTTCTTTGTTGTATCAAGTGAAGTTTTATGTAATAAAGCATGTTTAAGTTGTAATAAAAAGCAGGGTTGTCATAGTTGGTATCAAAGGATATGTTTAGTTATTTTTGGGATTAGGAAACCCTAGTAAAGCCTTAGATACAAGACTAAGCATAATAAAAACATCCCTAAATTTTGGTAAATACTAAGTAAGTGGTTTATCAAACAAATACATCCCTGTCTGGATACGAGCAGGTAGAGGCGGCTCTGGCACAGATGTATCCTAGGGGTAAAACCCGAAAACACCGCTTTGAGCTAGACTTGAACGGGAACTGGTGCACGACAACGGGCCTTACTGCACTCTTGGTTACGACACTCCCGGGGGATATGTTTTGATAAATTCACAATCTTAGTATGAACCCTTATTAAGGGAAAAATTCCCCTAAGAATATATGTTAGAAGGAGGATCATGAAAAGCCTAGATTGAATCCTATAGACTCATGAGTTAAAGAGATTAAAGTTTATTTATAAGTCATCAACTTTTGTCTTTGGATTACCCTCTATGTGTTACCCCTAACTTTCCTTTTATTCCAGCCAATGGCCGGTAATAGGAGAACTCGGGCTAACAACCGTTGTGAAGATCAGTGTGATGATTGTACCAATGAGATGCCCAATCCAATGGGAGCGGGAATCGCGAACTTTGTCACGCTTCTCTCTCAGCTAACTCAAGTTTTGAATAGAAACATTGGTCAAGAGGAACGTTCAACCCCCCCTAAGAAAGAACAAGTCGCTATTGAAAGCTTCATGAGACAAAGGCCTCCTACTTTTAGTGGATCATCCGATCCCACGATTGCTGAACAATGGATCAACTCCATTGAAAAGATATTCTCCATCCTCCAATGCTCTGAAAAAGAGAAGGTTCTCCTGGCGGCTTATCGTATGGAGGGTGAAGCTGATCAATGGTGGACGTTGATCAAAAATACGAAGCCTGAGGAGGAGATCGAGGCTTTGGAATGGAAGGTATTCCGGAAGATGTTTTTCGATAAATATTTTCCACGCACCCTCCGTCTTAAGATGGAAAGGGACTTCCTTTCCCTCAAGCAGAAAGATGAGGAATCTGTGGGAGCGTACGAGGCAAACTTCACAAGGCTTGCATGATACGCTTCCGGCTTTGTCGTTACCCCCGAATGCAAGGTTGACCGCTTCTTTGGTGGGCTGAAGCCTAGCTTGCGGAAAGCATTAGTGATCCGTGACTTCGACAGCTATGAGGAAATTGTCCGATGTGCCCTCAAGGTTGAAATGGAGATCGGAGAATCACAGGGGTATCATGGGGACAAGAAGCGGAAGGTGGACTTCAATGCTGGTGGTCCGATGGATAAATCCAACGGCGCTAAGAAATTCCAGCACCCCACTTGCCAAAAGTGTGGAAAAAAGCACCCTGGAAATTGCCTTAGGGGGACAAGAAAATGATTCAAGTGTGGAAGAGAAGGGCGCCTAGCTGTTAACTATCAGCAAGAAGGACCCGCGGCTGCGACGGAGGGGAGGAACGCTCCGTTCGAACCTCAACGCGTTGTTCAATGCTTCAAATGCAAATAACCGGGTCATTTTGCGAATCAGTGCCCTAATCCAAGGGTTATCGGAGGCAATCAACAACCTCCAAGACAGCAAGGAAGAGCTTTTGCCATCACTTCTGCCGAAGTGAACCCCGACAACGAAGTGGTGACAGGTACGCTAGTTATTCATTCAAGAATAGCGAACGTACTTTTTGATTCAGGTTCTACGCATTCTTTTATATCTCAAAAGTTTAGTAGAACAATCCCTGCACCACCACAAATCCTGGAAGTAAAGATGTCGGTGAGTACGGCAAATGGGGCAATCATTGCTTCCCATGAGTATAAGTCCTCCCCTGTTATAATCTGTGGATTGAATTTCCCGGCGAACCTCGTCATACTCCCTTTGGTGGAATTTGATGCAATTCTTAGCATGGATTGGCTTTCCTTATATAGAGCCAACATAAATTGTCGGGAGAGGGAAATCACACTCCATATGGAGAATCGACCCCCGATTCTTTACAAGTGTCAGGAGGAAGATGAATCTCCTTTAGCTCCATCATCTCAAGCATGGGTATTACTGCTTTATGAGCACGCATATCTGGCTCAGATGATTGAGTCCAAGGAAGAAACCACCCTTGAAAAATGCCTATTGTGAGGGAATTCGCTGAAGTATTTCCCGAGGAACTTCCTGGTCTTCCTCCAAGAAGAGATGTTGAGTTCTCAATTGAACTTATACCTGGGGTGCTACCAATATCCAAGACTCCATATAGAATGGCTTTTGTTGAGCTTGAAGAGCTGAAGAAACAACTACAGGAGAATCTGGATAAAGGGTTTATACGCCCAAGTGCATCACCATGGGGTGCACCAGTCCTCTTCGTCAAGAAGAAGGATGGGTCAATGCGGCTTTGCATCGATTATCGTGAACTTAACAAAATCACGATAAAGAACAAGTATCCTCTCCCAAGAATCGATGACTTGTTTGATCAGCTTCGTGGAGCTCAATACTTCTCCAAGGTCGACTTGCGGTCGAGATATTATCAAGTAAGGGTGAAGAAGGAAGATATCCCCAAGACTGCTTTTCGTACAAGGTACGGGCACTATGAATTCATAGTAATGCCTTTCGGACTCACCAATGCTCCAGCAATATTCATGGACTTGATGAATAGAGTCTTTAGAGATTACCTAGACAAATTTTTTGTAGTCTTTATAGATGATATTCTAATATACTCCAAAACCAAGGAGGACCTTGAGGAGCATTTAAGAACTGTACTGGAGACTTTGCGCAAGGAGAAGCTCTATGCCAAGTACAGCAAGTGTGAGTTCTGGTTGAAGGAGGTCTCATTCTTGGGCCATATCATCACAAGCAATGGGATATCTGTGGACCCCTCCAAAACAGATGCAATTGAGGGATGGTCGAGGCCCACATCGGTAACTGATATCCGTAGCTTCTTGGGGTTAGCTGGATATTATCGACGATTTGTGAGAAACTTCTCACGATTGTCCAACCCTCTTACCAAGCTATCTTGAAAAGGAGTAAAGTTTGCTTGGAGTGATGAATGCGAAGAAAGCTTCAAGAAGTTGAAAAGGAGGCTTATCACTGCGCCCGTGCTCACTTTACCCACAAGTGGGGAGCTTTTTGTGGTATTCAGTGATGCTTCGAAGAAGGGATTAGGATGTGTGCTGATGCAGAATGATAAAGTGATATCCTATGCCTCAAGGCAGTTGAAAATCCATGAGCGAAACTATCCAACGCATGATCTGGAGTTGGCGGCGGTGATCTTTGCCTTGAAAATCTGGAGGCATTATCTCTATGGAGAGAAATGTGAGATATATACTGACCACAAGAGTCTTAAATATATATTCACACAGAAAGAGCTTAATATGCGCCAAAGAAGATGGATAGAGCTCATAAAGGATTATGACTGTTCAATACATTACCACCCTGGGAAGGAGAACAAGGTGGCAGATGCCCTAAGTAGAAAGGATCCAGCAATTCTATCAGTGATGAGAATTGAGAAGGATCCAATCTTCTTAGACTTGATGAAGATGGACGTGGGAATCATAAAGAAGGGAACATCATCAATCCTTTCACAAATGATTGCTCAACCATCTCTTTTGGAAAGTTTAAAGGATGCTCAAAAGGATGACGCGAGAATCCAAGAAAAAGTGGAAGCTATCAAAAAGGGAAAATCCTCAGAGTTTAATGTTAATGAAGAAGGAATTGTGCGGTTTGGGAAAAGACTATGTGTCCCATCATGTTCGGAGCTGAAGAAGGAACTTTTGGATGATGCACATAGTTCAAATTTCTCTATTCACCCAGGGAGCACAAAGATGTATCGAGATCTCCGAGAAAACTTTTGGTGGGATAATATGAAGAAGGAGATCGCCGAATATACATCAAAGTGCCTGGTGTGCCAGCAAGTGAAGGCAGAGAGGCAGAAGTCTAAGGGGATGATGCAACCATTGCCCATACTAGAATGGAAATGGGAGAACATCACCATGGACTTCGTCACTGGACTTCCAAGGACATCCAAAAGCAATAATGCAATCTGGGTTATTGTGGATCGTCTTACAAAGACTGCACACTTCATTGCTATTCGAGAGGATTTCTCTTTGGATCAACTGGCACAGATATATATCAGGGAAGTGGTACGGTTGCATGGAGTACCACTATCTATTGTGTCGGACCGAGATCCAAGATTTACCTCTAAGTTTTGGAAGAGTCTTCAACATGCTCTGAATACTGAACTGAACTTCAGTACGGCCTATCATCCTCAAACTGATGGCCAATCCGAGCGGACTATCCAAACACTTGAGGATATGTTGAGAGCGTGCTCAATGGACTTTAAAGGAGGATGGGATCAACATCTTCCTCTAGTTGAGTTCTCTTATAATAATAGTTTCCACTCGAGCATCCAAATGGCACCATATGAAGCCCTGTATGGGAAAAGGTGTAGAACACCGGCATGTTGGGATGAGGTCGGTGAACGTAAGCTGCTTGGACCAGAAATGGTCGAAGAAATGGTGGAGAAGGTGAAAACCATTCAGCAGCATATCAAGGCAGCCCAAAGTCGACAGAAGAGTTATGCAGATAATCGTCGACGAGACCTTGAGTTTAAAGTCGGAGACATGGTGTTTTTACGCATATCTCCGTGGAAGAAGGTCATGAGGTTTGGAAAGAAAGGGAAGTTAAGTCCAAGGTACATCGGCCCATTCGAGATTCTTGATCATGTTGGGGCTGTGGCCTATCGACTAGCACTTCCACCTACTATGGCCAAGGTGCATGATGTCTTCCATGTATCCCTCTTAAGGAAGTACATACCAGACCCTTCACATGTACTCTCTTCCGAGGTGGTACAATTTGAAGATGATCTTTCTTATGAGGAGCAACCAGAGAAGATCTTAGATCATAGAGAAAAAGTTCTACGAAATAAGACAATGCCCCTCGTCAAGGTGTTGTGGAGAAACCACAAGTTTGAAGAAGCAACTTGGGAGTCGGAGGATATGATGAAGCTAAGTTACCCACATTTGTTTTAGTGTGGGAAAAGGAAAATTTCGAGGGCGAAATTTCTTAAGGGGGGAATGTTGTAACGACCCAAAGTTTAATTAAGGGAAAATCCCTCTTGATCCAGTTAAATGTTTCTTTATGAAAAATGTTTTTATAAGATGTCAACTTCTTTAAGTTTTACGTTAAGATTTGTGACCGTTACTTTTATAGCCGTTGAACAGTGATCGTCTGGGTAGTTTAAATATAAGGATTTAACGAACCAATTTTCTACTCAGACAAAGGAAGCGATGGCCTCATCCAGTAGAATTGCCCCTTACGAAGCCCATTTGTCGGAGCTCGGAAAGGAGGTGGCATCTTTGGGCTTTGCCCTTGACCAAGCCCAAGCTGAGCTTCATCAAGTCAAGCTCGAACGTGATCGTCTACGGGAAAAATGGAAGTTGATAGAGATTACCACTCGAGCGATGTTATCCGAGCAACCCCAAGAGTCTGTCACCATCGCACACCTTACCCTTAGGTCTTATGCGGCTATTTTAAGGGGTTATGTAACAAATAAGTAGCACCATGTTCATGTACATTATTTTTTGTATATAATAATAAATATAATTTCTAGTCATTTTTGATGCATTGTAATTAGTTTTTAAAGTACAAATGATGTTTTTAGTTATTATTTAATTAAGAATTAAATTTTATTAAATTAAAGGATTTTTGAATTAAATAATATTTTAATAAAATATTATTATTAATATTAAATTAATTTTTATTAAATATAAATGATCTTATAATTTTATGAATGCAACTAAAATTTTTATTAAGGTTTGAAAGCCATTTCTGTCAAAACCCGTGAATTTTTTATAAATGTCGGTTTTTATTTTAAAAGTGAAAATTCACATATTTAGAAAATTATTTAGATAAAATAAATATTATTTTTGGAATCAGGACGTCAAAATTATCCAACGGTGAATTTTTCAAAATTTTCTGAGACAGTCAAATTTTTGGGTAAAAATTAAATACCATTTAAATATATAATGTGTTTTATGACATCATAATGACCCAATGGTGATGTAATAAAATACCATAATCCTTATGTTCGGCCAATATGTGTTTTATCAATAAAATAATGAGGTTTTGGGTTTGTTTGAATCACTTTTCAAAGCATTAATGGAGCCCTCAAGACTTATTCAACACTTTGCCTTTTTAAATTAATTTCCATGGGAGTGTGACTCACCTCCACATAAGCAACCCTAATTTTTTAATAAGTTCGGACCTTGGCCTTGTAAAATATTGTTTTCCTCTTCACTTTTCCAGAAACTATGGGAAAATTCCATGGGATGGTTTGTGGTTTGGATTATTTTAATATAAGGGGTCCCAAACCTAAATAATAAAGAATTCTCTCACCTTTCCTATATAAACCCACCCAAGCTCCAACTTCCTCCTCACCCAAAGCCCTTGAAGTTCGTCCAAACTCTGCCCTACTCTCTCTAGAATCCTCTCAAGGTGCCCCAAGCTCCCAAGAAGCCTCTCACAAGCCTCTCTCTAGCCTTTGGAAGCACACTTCCAAGTAAGGGTTTTTCTTCTTTTCTCATTTTTGTCAATTTTCTTTAAGTTGTATTGCCCTTTTTAATTTCATTTATGAATGTTGGGGTATGGTTTCACACCTCTCCCATACTACCCTATTATTGTTTGAATGATGGGAGACCCCTTTCTCTCTCATTAAATGCCTCCCATGTACACCCGTTACTATGCCGAAATTCCGAAAGGAACCTTTTTCTCCTCTTCTATATTCAAGCAATACTTTTGTATCATGAATCTAAATTCCTTTTCAATTGTTGGGACATGTATCTATATGACCTTATTACTGTACATTACATGTAAATATGATGAGGAACCCCTTTCTCTCTCATCATCCTTTTTTATGAATTCTTATGTCACGCCGTTACGCTGCCGAAATCACACCGATTTTCTAAGCCAATATCATTGTGTAGTGAATACCATGCCCATTTCTCCATCAAGGGTATTCACCTTTATGCACGTTTACTTATTGATTGTAAAGTTTCATGTATGAATTCCACATTCCTTTATCGTGGAATAAATGATTATGTTTTATGAATCCATGTTTTATGATCCATGTGGCACACTTATGCATGAAATGAAATGTTTAAGAAGGGTACGCCCTGATAGCGCTCCAATGCATTGGGTAAAGTATAGTATCATGATACGTCATGTGCAATGAGTGTTGACTCATGCTAATTCAAGTGCAACGAGGGTTTACTCGTGCTTCAAGTGCAATGAGGGTTTACTCATGCTCCATGTGCAATGAGCCTTGGCTCATGCTAATTCAATGTTAAGTGTCGTTGCCACATTTCCATGTTATGATTATCATGCTTTATCATGCCTTTATGTTCATGTCTCTCTTATGCTCTATTGATATGCCTATTTCCTAACATGTTTTGTACTCCTCATGTTATTCGTTGTGTACTCCCTTACTGGGCTTTATAGCTCACCCTTTTCTTATGCATGTCCTCAGGTTATCCCATGCAATGCTAAGTACGAAGGAATGTAGTGGTCATATAAAGGAAGTTTTCAATAAGGATGTTGTATTTCAAGTTTAAAGTTTTTATGTAATGATCCTAAGCCCCAAAGACACTAAACCTCTCGATCTTCTTTGTTGTATCAAGTGAAGTTTTATGTAATAAAGCATGTTTAAGTTGTAATAAAAAGCAGGGTTGTCATAGTCCCCATCCCCCAGTCCGTAGTGCATTGCAGGCCTAGCCCCCTCCCAAACTTCCCATACTCCATTAAAGGTTATATGGAGTGTAAAATCCCATTTTCTATAGAAGGAACTCAGAAGTATGAGTATTCAAAAGCAATGAGTGAGATTTTTTCTCTAAAAGGGGAGACATCAGTGAAGTGAAACATGGCTTTTTCTGGTTGTTTTTCCTCTTGGTTCCATTATATAAAATTCCTTCACTAGTGAAGTTGAACACAATTTTTATGCATTGGTTTCAAAAAAGAAAAAATATAAGGTGTTTTGAAACCTTCATAATAAATAAACCTCATAAGATATCAGATAGTGTATTTTTAGATATAATTGATGTAGATAAAATAATTTAGTGGAATCGTGGGAACATCTTAAATAAAAAAGTATACAAGACCGTGCTATAATTTGGTGGGTTCTAGAAATAGTAGTATAATATGTTACTGGTTTTTTAGCATGTGAATTATCTTTCATATTAGGAATGTTATAATTCATTTTGGGTAATTTATTCTGTAATTAGTCAATGATTGGTTGTATGATAGATTTATTATTTCATATTAAATTTTTAAGGAAAATAAACCATGACCATGTCAAATGCTAAGAGAGGGGAAACCCTAGGTCACAAGAACGTTTCTTTTAAAAGGGTGGTGATGAAGACTTTGGTGGCCTCTAAATATATGGGAATTAATTTCAGAATATTGTCCAAGAATCATAATGGTATTTAGAAAATGAGAGGTATCCTATAAGTATTAGGACCACGATGAAATGTAGTGGTAGAAAAGGGCTGCACATGCTTTGGTTTCATCGAGTGAGGATTTCAATGTTAGTTATCCTGTTTGATATATTTATAAATATCTAAAAGCTTAAAATTATGGATGGAGGTCATTTCAAATAATCTTTTTATAGATCAATGTACTGGACATCTCTTAAATTGATGAATCTTGGTGGTAGAATATTTGATGTCGAGGTTCTGAACGGTGTGGGGTCATAAAAACCTAATTTTGTTTGTGTTGTGATTATGTTTTTATTTTGTTTGTTTTATACCTTTATATCTTGTTCAATTATCATTATTTTAATGAATTACATACACTTTGAAATGTTTTCATATTGGCTATAAAAACCTCTTTGGTTTTGAAAATCATGTGGTATCATTCTTCTCATATCTTATTAAGACTAGTGAATCTGATTTTTTTATATGTAGTTTAAATATTTATGGTTATCAATCCAAATATATTGTTTGGATCACCTAGAAATTCATATCTTTATACATTCAAGAAAATAACAAATGAATCCAATGAAATCCTTTTTGTACATCGGTCTCTGTAGCATAGGTGGGACCAAAATGAGTTGTGATGGGTACACCATTATGTTAGACAAGTGACATAATCATCGATCTAGACTCGACTAATCTCCATTATTTTGATTAGGGAAATTCTAATGGTATGGATAATGTGACACCCCTAGTTTTTCATGTCCATATGCTTCCTAGGAATTTATAGAAGTGTGATCAATGTGTGGTTGGAGAAGATATTTTTAGGCTCATTGTGGTTCGCTAAGATATGGTGAAGACCATAGTGCAGGCCATGGTTCCATACATGGTATACTACAGAAATGGATATGTAATTTATTCAATGTAATGGTTGATTCGCATGGTGGTTGTTCATTCTTGTCATCATAGGGGTTTGTTCAATACCTACAAGGATTTCACTCCATAGAATTGTCCAAGGAATGGTTCTAGCCATTTTTTTTGAAAATGTTAGAATTAACCATGGTATATTTAGAAGACATATTCAAATAGAGGTATGCCATTTGTCAATATATTAGGGTACCATGAATTGGTTTTAACTCAGTTAATAAAATGGTTTCTTCTAGATTATTTGGAATACAATGTTTCTCTCTTATTTATATAAAATATCGATAAATTGTTCTTGTTTAAGTGGTGTGTGTGGGATGCCTTTGGTGGGGTCACATCATGATTTTAGGTATATATATTTTGTCTTCCACATATTTTTTCTATATTTTTTCTTGTTTTTTGAGGGGTCATAAAGTGGTATGGTGTTTTTGGAGATGGATTGGACCTAAAAACATAACTAAAGATGCTAAAAGTGGTTCACCAAGTTATTAATCAGTGCGACCATCCAACTGTCTAACTTGGTAGTGGAAACACGTATTCTTCTGTAGCCATTTCACTATTGGAGGGTATCCATCGACCAGCTAGTGGGCATGGAAGTAAAAAAAATTACAACTTTAATAGCCACCATCTAGCTCGTGGGTCACTCCTACCATCCCCTTGGTCACCCATGACCGATAGATGGTCTTTTGGTAAGCTAGTGGAGGCCTTCATCTAGCTGATGGATTCTATGGACTAGATTTTAGAAATGTGATTACAATAAATTTTTACCAGAACCCCCCCTTTATTCTTCCTTATCCCTCATGAAAAACCAACCTTTATAAAACTAGTAGCCTTTATATGAAATTTTTTCCTCACACAACTTTTTAATGGATCAATGTTCACATTGGAAAATGATATTTAACACTACTATAGATTATGGCATTGGTATACATACCTATTGGGATTCCATTTCAAGCAAAAGGGACCAAGAAATTTGAAGTAGAAGCAATCGAATTGGTCACTAGAAGTAAAACACTAATTTGGACCAATATACCAGACTACCTAGTATAGTTTGGAAGACATTTTTATGTTCACATTGAAGGATAAAGTGGATATGGATTATAGAATATTTCATATCACTGGATGTTAAATATTATAATTCAGAATGTGTACCTATAGTTGACATCCTTACATGAATAGGGAGTTCACTCTCAGAAGATAATTTTGATGTAAACACCATGTTTCACATGACCAAAATGCATATACCATGTGTGGAAAATGACTTTGGTTCCTCTATAAGTACTCATTTACAAACTATCTAGAGTTTTTGTGGTGTTCTATAGAGTTAAACATCATGTACAAAAGTTTACATTACATGATAATCAAAGGTACATTCCATGTACTTATCTTGGTTCTACACACCCTATATAAAATATTACACATTGTTTACTTCTTCTTGATTCATTATTATTATATATATATTTTTCCATTATCATATCACAACTTGTAGGTAGACTATAATGGGTAATATTTTCACATATATTTTTATGGATACCATTTCTTATATATTACTAATTTTCTATGAATTGATATTCAATTTTGTGTCTTATTTAGACTGGATGCCAGTCAACAGATATCAAGAATGACGTTCAGAGAATTCACTAATAGATAAAAACCTTTTTGTTGTTGTGGATATAATTTAGAATGTGTATCCCTCTAATAATCATATGGAAGGGTTGGTATCCCAATCCGACTACACAGTGAACAAGCATCCTCTATATGTCGATCAAATAGGTTCAGTATTCTTCCTAGTTACATAAGCATTGGATATTCTTTAAATATCTTTTTTATTTGGAATAACTAAGTGATAAAAAGGGAATGGGATCCTACACTAGATTTTATATTCAACCAAAATATTATATATTTTTGATGGCGCATGTATAAGATGTTTAATGACCTATGTCCGCGAGTGTAAATCAGAATATGATACTTGTTTATTCCTCAAAGTGACACATTCTTATTGGAGTGGTTCATATTTATTAAATGGGTTGTCACATATTATCCATTAATCTTAATTATTAAAATTCTCTCTAATGTTGACCATTTCATAGAGATAAGGGTTTTCCTACTATGTGCATCAACTATCGACACCCTTTTAAAAAAATGCATCAGTATGTGGTAGAAATGTCTAAAAGTGGTTAGAAAATCATATTTATAAACTATATTATGCACTTATAGGGGAAAATAGGGTTTGTAGAATATAGGGTGATCAGTATGAGAGGATTCTATCCATAGTTTGGTACTGAAATCATTTAAATTAAATTATCAACAATTATCCATCACTATGTAAATAAATCTAAACCTACAAAATCATTGTACAATCTTCTAATTTTACTTAAAAAATAATAAAATTCAAAAGTTTGTTTTCTTTATGGGGTTTTAAATAACTTAAGTCATTTATAAACTTTTCCAAGTGCATCATCCTAAACTTCCACATAAAATTAATTTAAATTAGTTAGTGTTGTTTAGAGTTTATATTTTTTTCCTTTACCTTTCTTTACACTTAGTCTTTCTGGATTTAGATTGATAACCCACTTTAGTAAACTTGTATTAAATTAGAGGAAAAAGGAAGAGGAACACACTTTTTACCATGTTATTGAAAAGAAAATATGACGAATGAATAATAATATACAATAAGAGGAAATTATGATTGGAAGATAACTAGGAAATGAAATGAATAGGTAGTAGGACAAGGACTTTAATTGGGTAACTTCTATGGGCTTATAATTGTTACCTTAATCACTCCTTCATATCATGGTATTAAATTTCAATAAAATGATGGGATAATTTGATACAACATACTATAGTTCAAGTTTATCAAATAATTAATCTATCTCCACAATATTTATCATGATTAATTGATCCCTTAGAAGATATTTTAAATAGTCAAAGATCATTGAATAATGTGACCCCTATTCATCGCTCATTTTTTGGATGGTAATGATTATCATCATTGTTATATTCATCAAACCATCAGTGAATGGTTTAGTTCCACTAATATGTTTTTCTTGAGTTTTAGTTTTGATTGGTTTTTTTTCGATACATGATACTTCGGGAAATTTTCATTAGATTTATTTTTTTGTTAATTTTTTCATAGAAAATATCATTCATTTGGGTTATAATCGACGATGTTTGATTACATTAGTTTTATATCAGTATGTTTTAGTTTAGTTTAGGTCATGTTGGTTGTAGTCATATAGGGTTGAATTCATTATATTTGATCAAATTTGATTTATAATTTTCAATATCATATTAGTTAACGTTATATTAGTTTTAATTTTTATAATTTAGTTTCATTCAATTTTGTTCTATTTGAATAGTATTTTCTAGATTTTTATCATTCTAGTTCTATTTTGGTTGATCATATTTAAATTTATACAAGTAAGGTTCGGTTAGTTTTTGGGTGTTTTTTTGGAAGTTTCATTATATTGTTTCTTTGGTTTTATTATATATATTGTGGGTTTGTATAGTGCCACTTTATTAGTTCAACTTATTTTTTGTTTACACTTCATAGTCTATTTTTTTTGGGTTTCCTATGTGTCATCTTGATTCGTAATGTTTAATGAAATCCTAAATAAGGTATGTCAAGAGAGGTGTAACTGGATTATATTTATTATGTTTACTCTTGTACAACATGAGATGATTTGTTTTTGATCTGGTTAGTTTTAATTTATTTTTTTGGTATAAGATAATTTATTTTTTTATAGATTCATTTTGGAATATTAATATTTACTCTTAAAAGGTAAATACAATACAGATAAATTGGTATTTTCCAAATTATATAATGTCATATTTCACCCAATTCATTTTAAATGAGTTTATTTTGGTTTCAATTATATTCATTTGGTTTGAATTGGATCAGTTAAAGTTCAATAGATTTGATTCAATTAGATATACACATCATTTCATATCAAATTTTTTTTCTAAATGATCTATATAATTATTTAACACAAAAACATGTTGTGAAATAAAAGCAATCAATGATTCATTAAATTTAAATTCTAATGAATACGAGAACCAACCTATAACTCAAGACGCTCGGCTTATGAAGACAACAAATCAAATATCATTCATTTGTCACTTATACGCATATGCACATTTTCATATATATATATATATGGACACCTAGCCCCTATGTACATATTTTCATGGTCAAATATGTACAGGGGTATCCTTAAATATATTTTTATACATTCATATACCCATTTACCTTACACATGTAATCATTTTTTATATATATACATAAGAACATATAGCCATCATATATATATTTATACGACCATGAGTGAATATATATGTATATATGGGGGAACATATATATGTTTATGTCTACCTATAAATACGTCTTCAAGTCACTATTGACAAGGGAAAACCAAAACCACCATAGGAGGGTCCAAAATACTCTATTAAAACACAGATAACTCAATCACAAAAACCCCTATGTTAAAAAACAAAGAATTAAAATGGAATAAAACATACATGAAACCCTTGGTGAAGAATATGATATTGATATTACTAAAGTGGAATGATTAATGTACTTATGTATTTAGACCAAAGAAATATGTTTTCAAATTATTTTTAGGATGCTTTCATCATATGATTTATGTAACAAGTAAGGATTGTATTACAATACATTTCCATTAAGGATTTGAGATCATATATTTAATGGTACCAAGAACGCATATTAAGTATAAAGTTAATTTTTTCATAAAACACATGATTGAGGAGAAAAGTACTTAATATGTTCTTGATATTGTGATTATGATGAAGAAATTATTTATTTTGTTTGTTTGGACTACTTCAACAAGTTATGAGCATGCGGTCTATGTTATCATTGATGGAGTTTACAACACTTTTTCATTAACTGAATATATACAATAACATGTGTCTTACTTATGTAATATTTATAATTTCATGTTTTGAATATGTTTATATGGTGATTTGAGTTATTGAAATATTTTAATAGGACACCGGATGAAGTTATTCACTTTTTTAGAATGTGAAAATTTAGATCCACTTCATTTTGATTATAGGATAATAATATGTTCATTTTGGAAATACATTGACTCTACTTTAAATGTTATTGGTTCATAATCAGTTGGAAAATTTAACCAATTATAAGATGGTTTATGATAATCACTTGATAATATTTTTGATGTCAATGTACAACTTCACCATATGATGCATCATGTGATAATAGATGATGTATAAATAGTTTAAGTCATAGTAAAAGTAAACTATTAGGTTTATAGGAATTTATAATTACTTATATTCATATAGAGTAAAATAATTCCTTAACTATTGAAATAAAATGGTTTTGAATGAAATATATTGTAATGTTATCATCATTATATAATGATATCAATATCATTTATTCAAAACTATGGTTCATGGTGTTGTCGTCCGCATTTTCATCTAAACATGTTCCCTATAGATATCCCTTAGAACATGATTTTTGGAATTTTTTCCATATCCATGTTTCCACTTCCTAAATATGTTCTCCTATTAGGGAATCTGGTAATGTGAATGTAGTGATTTACTTTCACTCTTATTAAGAAGATATAATATTAATTATTTTTATAATGTGGGTCTTTAGACAACGGTTATTTTAAGTCACCAGATATCTAATTTCAGGTTTAAATCATGAGGATAAAATTTATCTAAGGTAGGGATAACTTATCCCCCATAATTCTAAGGTACAAAATTGTATTCGATAGCATGCATGGTGTGCATCACCAAGAACATAAAAAAATATAATATCTCAAGACTATTATTTATTTTTAATATTTTAAATATATGAAAGACATAATATAACTTTTAAGGACTGAATCACTAAGTTATCTTGCATTTTTTATAAGAGATACCTTCCTCAAAATCTTGTGTTACACACAAGACCGAGTTTCACCGAATAAAAATGTATTATTAAACTATTATTATTTAATATAATATAATATATCATAGATGTTATGTTATAATTTATTAATAATATTAACTGAATTATGAAAATTTATTATTCCTATAAATATAAAATGAATTTATTGGTTACCAAATAATGAGAAACAAAATTAAAAACCAAGCCGTTATAAAAACAAAGATTATTATTTATATTCTACAAAGATGTTTTGACATAATATAAATAGTTAATTAAAATTAGTGACTTGTTTTAATGAAATGTATATTTTATATATTCAATAAAATATTTCTGATATTCATATATTATTATTGATATGCATAAGAGAAGAAAAAACCCTTTTTTACATATAAAAACCTATATTTTTATTTTACAAAAATTTAATGGAGAAACCACTTTAAATATGAATTTTGAAAATTAAATTGAATAAATAAGTCAGAATAAACATCAAATTTCAATGATAAACAAAAAAATTAGTTTATGTTTATTTTTTTGATAGTTTTTGGAAACATATCATTTTTGAATAAATAGTTTAATACACTACATTTTAGTTCAAAACCTATTTTTCTTGTAATTAATTTATATAGATAAATTATGTTTTACAATAGTTTTAAATTTTAATTAGACAATAATTTTTTAAATTAATCAAATATTGGTTATTATAATCAATTTAACATTAAAACATGACTTTAAAAACCTTTCCAACATTGGGACTTTTTACAATCAAAACATGCATTGTCATCCCACTTGAGGGTTGAATTTTAAATGATTTTTTGCCACATATATGTTTGAAATTTGGGAAAATGGATTCCATATTTGAAATCATCATAATTTATTATGTATAATAAGGTCAATTTAGTTTTTTAACAAAAATAAAAGGTAACGTAATTAAAATTATTTAATATTATCAAGGAAAAATTAATCTTAATAAAGGACTAAACCATTCATGTAAGAGAAAAAATGACAAAGAAACATGTCCAATACTCTATGTATGGAAATATCTCGTCCATAAACCTTCCATTCATGAGTATGGTTATTTTGTTATGACTTTTTTAGTTATTCACTTGGGTACACCTAACATGATTCCAAAAATTAAAAGTGGGTCATTTTCATTCCCTATAATAGGACACTACATCTACCCATTCCTCATATATATCAAACAACTTATGATCAGGAAAAATCTTGCCAAATAACTTCCAAACAACCCTTCCCTCAAATTTGATTCATCACTTTTGTAATTAATCCTTTCATGGAAACCTTTTGTAGAAACAAAAAAAAGTTATTAGATTAATCCGTAATGTATTATCTGAATCTCTCATGTTCGATTCCATTCTCCACCCCCTAAAATCACATTATTCAATAGTTATATAAAAAATATATTATCTTAAGCCTAAAAAATTAATTTTTTGAAGGTTTTTACCTGCACCTAGACACACCTCCATCTAAAGGATAATGATAATATTATTTCTATGAATTGAGAACTACTACATCACGAAATGATTACTGTTAAATTTTCCTTCACCACCTATCATAATGGCCATTATGAAGGAAACTGTACTTATATATGTTATATATGATATTTATAATTTCTTTATGATTTTTTAATTTTTATAAATAACATTCATTAATTCTTTATTTCATGTATCAAAACGGTAATTTTGTATGAAGATATGTGGACTACCGCCCGCTCAAAGAGATATGACTCATTCATACCAAACATGGAATATATAATTGATGGTTTTAATAATATAATGTAACATATATAACATAAATATTATTATAGAATTATTATATAAGTATTTATCCTTTTTTCATACTTTTAATACAACAATGAAGAGGATGTACCTTTACTGTTTATGTACGACCAACCATCTTCATGAATGGTGCACTTCACTTTTAAACTCATAATATAATAGAATACTATAAATAAATATATATATAGTTATTATATATGATAATTATTATATATTGTACAATTTTTATATTATGAAATCATGAACTAATCAATGATAACGACAAATAAAAAGTTAATACTAACTCGAGGAAACAATGCAATTAACACATGAAACAGTAAAATTAATGAAAAAGTGTTCACAAATAGTTAATAAATTATTATAATGAAATAATATATCATACTGTAAACATGATTATGGTTTATGTAGAAGTTATTAACATATTTTAAACCACTATATAGGTGGATAAATACCACACAACAAAAGCAATGTTTTGTTAAGGGAATTTTGTCTCAAATTACATTCCATTGAGACATATTTGTTATTATGTGAAATTTTACTTTTATTTTCTGTATATACTACCTTTTTCATGTTATTTAATGAGTCCCCATATTTTAATTATATTTTATGTTACATTTAATATCATTAGTTTTTTATATTATGAATCAAAGGTTTTAATATGGTATATGACACATTGGAATGCTTAAAATTAGTCTCCTCTAGAAAGTTTTTAATGATAATATTTGCAATAACACATCCTTTGTTATAATTTTTCATTTTATATTTCCTTTAGTATAAATATTTTTATACTATTGAAATAATTTTTGGTTTGACCATATATCATTTCACATAGGGTCTTTTCATTGAAATTTATATCATTCACTAGGGAATTTTTGATAAATCGGCATCTTTTATTCAATAGGGATATTTAAAAACGAATAATGTATTATGATTAAACTTATTATTAGATATGAGGAATATTTTGAAAATGAAATTATGGACATGTCCTGAAATTTATATAGAACCTCGATGCGACAACAGGTTCGCATGAGATAATTAACTTGTCCAAATTAAATAGGTTTCAACCAGTAGTTTTATGATGTTTGGGTGAGTTATATTGATCGTATTAGACCTCATATTACTAATAAATTATGTCGAATAATTTATCATTTCCTTATTAATTATTTCATTTATTATTTATTCATGAAATTTTTTGTCGACATACATATGGATACATTTCATTTATTTTCATTTAGCAAATGGAATGTGTATCTGTTTCATTACTTTCCATATTTAATATTCCATCTCAAGTTATTTGAATTGAATGTGTTGTTAGTTACATTACCTCCCTGGTTAATTTATTCCTATTTCTTCAATATTTATTATACTTAACTTACCGTTACTAAGAATATGATCTCAACCCTATTATGTTTCATTTCTCCAGGTAATGAAGATATTTTTTTTGAATAAGATTTCAAGGATGATGTTGATTTCAACTTACTATGTATCATATTTGTATTTCCTATTTTCCAAAATTTTATTGGTGTCAGGTATGTAATATAAGATTCCCAGACTTCTAAACTTAATGACCCAATATAATTTAATCTTTGTAATCATGCCAATGTATTAAAATAATGCACGAGCTCTCAGATTTGGGGTCGGGGCGTTACAGTTAGTATTAAAGGAAGGTTAGAAAAACCTTGTAAACTAGGTTTAGAAAACATAGATTAGGTAGTTGAATCATATGATAATAATTGAGGATATCTATACATGGAAATCTTCCAATTTTGGTAAGGTAGTGATTATATGGGTATTCCATGTAATACACCCCTGTCGGAATACAATATGTTGACATGGTTCTGGCATAGATGTACATATGATTAATAACACTCACAAGGTGTTTCGAGCTTGACTTGGGCTAACCTGGTACATGAAAATAGCCCTTACATCACACTTGTCATGACACTCCTGGGGTATACTATTTGGATAGTTCTCATTTTCATTACATAACATTATCAATTATTTGAAATTAATGATTAGTCCAAAGTAACTAGTATTTACGATTCAGGGTTTAATGATGCATAAATATATGTAATGTATTATACTATATTTTGAGTTATACAAATTTCAAAACTTTATAAGACAATCCAGTGTGTTCCATTGTGTAGAAATGGAACATGGATAAAATAATGGTATTTATACATGTGGAAAATTTAGATATTTCCCTACTGAGGAAACGAACACAACTATTATTGAAAGGGAAAAAGTCAAGGCAATATTAGGGATTTATAATCAAGTTATGAAAAATAACCTTGCAAGAATTGTGAAACCTATTCCACAGAGGGGATCTCTTATATGAGATAAAATTATGTGGATGAATCCCCCATAGTTTTGTGGTATTATTAATCCAATTATATTTATGTAATTGATTAAGTATCTAGATAATATATTTACTGCCTTGTAATGAAATGAAAATGAATAGGTTACACTTACAGTCTATTTTTTCCTATGTGACAGTGAACAATGGTGGTTTCTGATCTAGAATATACCAAAGGAATGGTGAATTGAACTCATGGAATATAAAAATATTAAGGACACATTTGTTAATAAATAATTTCATCGTGATAAAACTAATTATTAAGAGGAAGTTATATGGTTTATGGAAAAATAATTTAAAGAGTGTTTTATATTATGATTCTACATTTATAGATTTATCATGGTATGTTATGGATTATATATGATGCACATAGTGAAAGATCTACCAATCCATTGATTGACCTAGGCCTAATCTCCAAATGGATCTACTGACTTCTACATTTTCTTTATTCGATGAAATTTTTTTATGTGATATCAATATAGTGAATGAATTCCTCATGTCCTATGGATTTAAAAAAAAATAAAATGAAGAAGAGGTCTTCTAAACACTATAAAAAGTGAATGACTCAAGGAGGATTTAGGGAATGAAGAATTTTCCCACTTCTGGTAACTATAGAAAGAATCACTCTTATAAATGATTGAACATATTATGTATTTTTAATAAGTTTATGGAAAAATGTCACTAGGAAAGAGAATTAAAGGGATATAAGGAAACAACTACTATTAAATGTAACAACTAGATGGAAAATGGAAACTATGAAAAAAAATGCCTCAAACATAAAGGGAGTAAACTTATAAATAAGACGAAGGGTCATGGTACAGAATATTTTATTGGCATGACCAATGTGGAATGATAAATTTATTTCTATATTTGGGCTCATTATATATCTTGTAAAAGTAATTTTTGATGATGTTCAATCTTATGATTTATGAAATATGTATGGATAGTAAATCAATTATTTTTCATTAAGTATTTTAGATCATATAATGAATGGTACAAATAAAACATGTTATGTAGAAAGTTGAGCATTTTGGAAAACAGATGCTCAAGCAGAAGACAACCATTAATATGTTCCTGATGTTAAGATAATGACGACGAAATGATTGTTTTGGATAATTTATATCTACATTAATAACTTTTCAGAAAGGGTTCTTTGATCTCATTGTTGGAGTTTACCAAAATTTTGGGATAAAGTAATATATCTAATAAATTGTGTCATACATAAGGAATTAGTATAAATGCATGTTTAAAATGAGTTTATATGGTGATTCGAGTTATTAAAATATATTAAGAGGATACATTATGAAGATATTCACATTATTGGAATCTAAAAATTTTGAGCTACATCATATTGATTAAATGATATCGATAAAGTCATTTTTTAAATTCAAATACCCTCCTTTAAAAGTTAATGGATAATAATCAATTAGAAAATACAATTGTTTATAAAACGAGTTAAAAATATAATTGGATTATATTTTAGTGGGAAATGTATTACATCACCATATGATGCATCATGTTTAAAGAGATGATGGAGAAATATTTCAACGCATAATAAAATAAAAATTTAACAGTTATAGAAACATATATTTTATTATATTATTATAGAGTGAATTAGTTCCCTAACAATAGAAATAAAACTTGTTTGAGAAAAAAAATTACCTTATTATAATCATTTGTTATGATATAAATGGCCTTTATTCCCAAATATGGTATATAGTATGGTGGTCATAAACTGTAATCGGAAAATGTTCTCTATAATTATCCATTAGAACATGATTTTTTGAATTTTTCTTCCATATCCATATTCCCATTTATAACCTATGTTCTTCTATTAGGAAATCTATTTAAGATACCATTTTCCTTTCCATTATATCTTATCAAGAAGATGTGAAATTAAATATTTTGTGATGTGGTTCATACAACAACAGATTATTTTTAATCCATATATTATTGAGGTCTATTTTATATTTTATGGACATAATTTAATTATCGTGGGGAGAATGTAACACCTCTAAATTATAATGCACAACTTTTTATTCGAAAGAGTGAATAACATGAATCACCTAGAGTTTAATGTAATATAATATCATGATACTATACTATATATTCACTATTTTAAATATATTCAATACATGATATATCTTGTAGTGAATGTAGAATTGAGTTAGACTGTGTTGCACACAAGAGTGACCTTCCTCGATAAATTGTTTTACACAGAAGAATGAGTTTCAAAAAATAATAATGTATTATTTAAACATTATTCATTAATATAATATGGTATATCCCGGCCATTATGTTATCGTATATGAATAGTATTAATTATGAAAATTTATGGTTTATATAAATAAAAAATGAATTCATTTGTTACCAACTAATGTGAAATAAAAATAAGAACCAATTAAATATAAAATAAAATTTTATTATTCATAAGCTTCATATTTTGTTTTTCCATAATAAACAAATTTAATTAAAATAAGTGAATTATTTGAATGAAATACATATTTTATATATTTGATCATATTTTTAATATTCATCTATTATTATTGATAATCATATGATAAGAACAAACCTTAATTTGATCATAAAAACCAATATTTATATTCTACAACCATTTAATGAAGATCCAACTTTAAATCATATTTTGGAAAATTTTATTGGTTAAATAAGTCAAAATAAATATAATATTTGAAGGGTAAAAATAATAATTAGTTTATGGTTATGTTTTTATATATATTTCTGAAACAAATAAATTTAAAATGAATGGTTAAAAATATTGGAATTTAGTTCAAAACTATATTTTCAACTAATTTATATATAAGGTTAAATTATGTTTTGTATTATATTTAATGTTTAATTGGATAATATTTTTATAAATTAATCATATTTAGAATATTAGAAAAAATTTCATATTTAAATAGACAATAAAAATACTTCAAATGTTTGGGAATTTTTACTTTTTAAAACTATAGTTTTCATCCTTCTTATGGGATGGATTTTAAATTATTTTCTGCAAATTCTGTTATTTGAATTTCAAAAGAAAGATTAAATATTTTTAATCATCATAATTTATATGGCCTATTATTGTCAACATAATTTTTTACAAAAAAGTATTGCTGAATGTAATTAATAATTACTTATAATAATTAAAGGAAAATTAAACCTATCAAAGGGATAAACCATTACGTTAATGACCCAAATGATCTATCCAACTTTTAAAAACCCATTTGATTTACATATCTAGGAAATATACCATCCAATATTATTTTGTTGGTTTTTTATGACTTTTCATAAGTAATAACATGTGGTCACCTAACTAGCTTCCAAAAATTATATGTGAGTCCATTCCCATCCCTATAAAAGGAGACCACCTCTCCCCACTCCTAACATGTATAAAACCACATAGGTTAGTACAAGATCTACCAAAATAGATTTCAAAAATACCTCCCATAAAACATTATTAACCACTTTTATAAATATTCCTTCCAAGGAAGCATTTTTCTACAAACCAAAAGAAGTTACCCGATTAAGAGGTAGTGTCTTCTCTCCTTCTCTTTTGTTTCATTTTCATTAACCCCCACCCTAAAATATAATTATTCTGTTATTATATAAAAAATTATTATACTAAAAAAATAATATGTTTTTTTGTAAAGGTTTATACATAAATTTAAATAGTCATCTATCTAATTGATAATAGAGATATTGTTTCGGTGTACGATGCACTAGTGCCTCGCAAAATGACGAATGTTCATTTTTTCCACCACCACCTTCCATGTTGTCCATTATGATAGAAAAATTATTTATATATTTTATGGTACTTTTCTACTTTATTTTGTATTTATATCATAATTTTATTCTATACATGTTGTGTAAATATGGTAATTTTATTTGAGGAAGTGTGTACTACAACCCCCTCCAAGAAAAATGACTCATTCATACAATACATAGAATGTATAAAGGGTGGTTTTAATAAAACTATGTAACATATATATATATATACACAAATATATGACTCAAGAACTAAAACATACATATTTATTAATTACTTATCATTCTTTTAATACAATAATAAAATGGAAGCAGTGCTTAGGCGTACATATGGCTTACAGTATCCATGTATGGTGTACTTCATTTCTAATCAATGAATAGAAATAACTAATATAAATACATATATACTGATTATATATGATAGTTAGACCATGTTTTAAATTCCAATTATTAGGAAACCATGATCTAATACATGATAAAAAAACATAACAAGTTCAAACTTACTTGAGGAAACTAGGAAATTAACACAAGGAATAGTGAAATTAATGAAAGGGGTTTTAGAAACTGGTAATAAATTAATATAAATAATTAAAATATGATATTATAAACATGATAATGGTTCTAGTATAAGTTAGTAACATTTTTTAAACCACTATATTGGTGGATAATGATCATACAACAAAATGAAGGATAAGGTAATGAAATTCCGTCCCAAATTACATTCCATTGAGACTTATTTGTTATTATGTTCCTTTTCACATTTATTTGGTATAGATACTAAACTTTTAATTTTATATAATAAATACCCTTATTTTCATGATATTTTATGTTTCATTTAATGTCTTACATTATGGAGATTATGATTCAAATGGTTGAAAGTGCTATGGGACAGTTTGGAATGTTTAAAGATTACTCTCCTCAAGAATGTTCTTAATGATAATATTTGAAATCTCAAATCCTTTTAAAATAATTTTTAATTTTTAATTTCATTAAGTATATATATTTTTATATGATGGATATTATTATTTCTTAAATTGTATATCAGTTCACAGGTAGTGTTTTATTTTATTCTTATTTTGTTTAACTATGGAATTATGGATAAATACTTATCATTTATTCAATACAGATATTTGTCCAGGAATATTATTTAATTATTAATACTATTACTCCCCATGAGGAATGATTTATACAATAAATGATGGTTGGAGACCAGAATTTATTTTTCTCTTTTAGGCACCTACCAGTTCCCAGGAAACGATTAAGTTCGCAAAATTAAATAGGTTTATACCCGTAATTCTAAACTATCTAGAGGATGGATCTTAACAGTATAGGTCCTTATGTGCTGAAGAAATGATGTCCAATAATTAAGAATTTCTTTATCATATTATTCAGTTATTATTTTTCCAACATATTTGGCATCAAAAAATTTATGGATATATTAAATATATTTTCATTTATTAAATGGAATGGCTATTAGTTTATTACGATTAAATTTTGAATATTACTCATCTATTTATTTGAACGATGTGTTTTATTATTTATTGTCCATTCCACATTAATTTATTCTTGTTGAGTCTTTATTTATTCCTCTTTACATACCTTTATTTATCATATAATTTCAACCTTATTATGTCTCATTTCTTGAGGCCATGAAGAATAAATTTTGGAATAATCTTTGAAGGATTTATTAAATTTCATTTTATTTTGTATATTTTTTTTCATATTTCCTAGTGTATTATGGGTATTATATAAGTAATAAGTATTTTGAATACAAATAAATAGAATGATCATTTTGTATTAATTCGTTGTAATTAAAACAATGTATTAAAACAATACACCAACTCTAGGATTTTTGGGTCACATTGTTACATTACCCTTTTCCAAAAACATTATAATTATTTTTAAATACTTAGAAATGTGAGACATTTTAAGAAAAACAGGAAATTTTTTAACACCAAAAGTTTTCTCAAGCATTTAATTTCTCTCCCCAAAAAATTAAAAAACCCACTATTACTTAAATATCAACGATCATATAGAACAAAATGTTGACCCTGCCATTATAATTAAGTCAAAAAAATAGAATTATTCCCCAAATAAAATTTTCACCAGATAAACATAATCATCACGTACAACAGAAAATCAATAAATGTATTCTATTTTCATTATATCATCAAAAGAGTATTAATACTTTTAGAAATTTCATCACAATTAAATATCCTATAACACATGAATTCCTTATATATATATACATCTTAAAAATTTATAATTTTTAGTAATACATTAACCATTAGTATAGATAATATTTATTAGTAAATATTTCTTAAAAACGAAAACATGAATTATATCCTATGATTTAGTATCGTTAAATAATGAACCATGAAATAATCCATATCATTCATATGTCATTTTCACATTCTTCATCTTAGATTGTAGTGGAATTAGGTTTTCTTAAAAAAATATTTTTAAGGTAATTATGATCACCTTAAAGAGCCATATTCCTAATACATTTATTTTCATAATGACCATACTAAATAAATTTGATAAATTTAGTTTATAAATCCCGAAAAAATTCATTCTAATTCATGGAGTCAATAGATTATTTCTTTTTTCATTAATATATTATTTTATTATGAAATTATTTACCACATTTACAATATCTTCCCATAGTTTTATGACATTTTCCTAGGTGTTTCATTTAACACCCATGAAACATATATCTATGAATATAATTACCATTATGATAAGTGTTACCTAAATTTTCACTAGGAGTCATTTCTCACATATATGATGCATTTGAAAACTCAACAATGTTTAGGTGGTTAATAAAAAATCATGATAGTTGGTTTATAATGACTACAAGAGTTATCATTGAAGTAACCATTTCATTCTCAATATTATTCATAGAACCACATCATTTTTCATCACATCTATTATTACATTGGGTTCTCCTAAATAGATCCATATAATCTAACCAAAACATTAGTGTGAGTAATAAAATCATAATATAATAATTTATGAGGATGAGAAACCAAAAAAATACTTATTCATTTTATCTAAAACATATCCAATTTATCTAAAATTACATTGAATCATCCATCCATGCTAACAAATTAATTGATAAAAAACATAAATTTTCAAATTTAATATCATCCTAAATTCAAAATTTATATAAACCATATTCGATTCGAATTTTATGGACCTAAACTTTAACATTAAAGAATCTATTGTTTTTACCTCAAATTTACATTTGAAGATCTTTTTATTTTATTGTTTTATAGAACTAGGACACTCTGTAAAATTTAAACCCACACATTGAAATTGAAATCTTATACAAATTATACATCTTTTCCAAAAATTTAATCCCTATAAAAAATATGATTTCATTTCATTTAAAACATTCTAAAACATCACCATGATCTTGTAATTGTATCTATGCTTCCTTTAATCCCATAAAAAATATTTTTAGAACATGGGATGGTCTAAAAATCTCAGTAAGGGATATATAAAGAAGTAAAACTGTTAGTCTAGTAAAAGAAATAATCCCATGAAAACATTATCATATATATTAATTTTCATCCTTAGGAAGTACTAAATATTTTAATTCCGAAATAAGCTCATTACACACCCTTTTGTAATCATAATATTACCACAAAATGATAGAAAATATAGATAACACAAAAAGGTTTCTTGGGATATAGTTATATTTTTCATACATATAAATGTAATAACCATTTGGTTGACTTCCAAACATGTTACTCCTACAAATGGAATAACCATACAATCAAATTCCATTCAAAATCCATTATACGGCTTTCAAAGACCCAAAAAAATAATTTTTAGCACATAAGTAATCATCATTTTCGTATCATGTAACAACCAATTAATTATTTGAGTACCATTATATAATAACAATAGATAAAATATTGTAATTATCCACTTGCCACAATTAAAATTTCATTTCCACTCATAACAAAACATTTCATGGTATGAAAATTATCAATCCATTTCAAAAAAAAAATTTACATGTAGAAATGTAGTTTCACAATTCATCCCAGAGGGGCCCATGCCGTCACAACCCCAAGACCGCCTTTAATAGGAAATGGGCAGGAAACTATCACTAAGTAGGCATATTCCATAATTGGGATGCATTTCCCTGTGAACATGTACACACACACACATCTCTAATACTAAAATTATGAAATTAAAAATAAACATGAGAAAAAAATGAATGCATAAACTAAGATACCAACCACATATTATGATAGTAGGAAACTATAAAGTTAACATGGACAGATAAAAGCCCACCGATATAAAGATTCAAAAAAAGTGAATGAACATGTTCCTAAAACTCATATACAAAAAAACCCTACCTGAAAGTGTAGGTATTGGCCAACTGTGTGAACTCGTAATAGAACAACACATATTTTTGATATCTCTAAGAACCACCTAGTCCGCGTCCACATAGATCTACATTAAAGCATTGATCATCATTAGAATACATGGAATGTATGGGAAAATCCCGTGTAGGGGTGAATAAAATAGTACATAATAGGACACCCCGAAACCCAAAAGGAATGCCACTAAGACATACATGAAGTATACCACAAAAGGAAAATACATGAAGTACAATAATCTCAACACATGTATATATTTTAATCACACATATCAAATATGTCTACGTACACTCATAGTCTGCCACAAAGTAAAGAGGTAAGTCACAACCAATCAAGGTTACTGGGTTATACTATTTTTGTCCCTACCACAAGAGGAAAACATTGAACATCGATAATAATGTATAGAGAGTGGATCCTTCCCATATAATTCCAATAACCCAATATATTTTAACCAAAAACATAGGCAACCCTTATCCAATAATACAAACAACCCTATAGATGTGGTTCTTAATAAACAGAATCCTTCTCTGAGATTACTAACAACCATAATGGTTCAGCACATTAGATAGATGACTAACACCCTATTCTCGGAGGTCACCTTAATTCCCACAAAAAACCATAAGGGGGTGATAGAGGATTGCTCTTGTCCTATTTAGGTATAACATAATTCTATCTTGAACTCTTCCCCTAGAGGGGAATAATCACCAATGATCTGGAAGTAATACCGTACTAAACCCTCATGGAATTATCCAAGGGAAACTCTACACCTAAAATGGTGCAACATAATGACCAAATAATCCATCTCAAAAGCACCACCTCATCACAAGGGTCCCTATGATGTAGACGTCTTGTGATATAAGCATTCTATTTGAATGGTAAATAAATTTTAGTGAAAAAGTCCGACCAGGTTCCAATCTGGGTCTGACCCGATGATCCGACCCTGCCGATCAACCTAGAATGGCCCACCAAGCTACTAGGCCCCCACCAGTTAGGCTACTAGACCATTGGAGTGACCCAGTCTATACATACCAACCAGCGGCATGTGGGACGAACCCCTTCTCGCTCATACAGTCAAACCAATTGTGTGATCATAGTCAACGTCCCACTATTGCAGTCAATACGGATGACCACTGCATCCATCGTCCTCACCTACGGCCTCTTCTGTTGAAGGTTCCATGTGAAACCAATCTGTGTACACTAGCTCCCCTGTATCATGGATCCTTCCATAGACTACCACATGCCCCTGCCTGTACTATCAGCTTGTGCTCCACAACCACCTTCTGCAATGATGGCGAGTATTCCTCGCGCTCTACTTGGTCTGGCCCCTGCAAGGCCGCGTGTAGTGTCCCCCACCAATAACCCTTCCAACAACCTTTTGAACACATTTCTCTCCACCTAATCTTGTTGGAGCTGCATCTTTGTTCTCTGTCATGCACCACCACCATGTATGACCACAATATGCTTCCATGGCTGATTTCATCCATGACATTGTTATTTCACCTCCATGGATTCATTCTGGTGTTGGTTCCCCGATCTCTTATCGTTGTGCCACATATCGAAGGTTCCAAGATCCTCAGTTCATATTTTGTGATGAATTATAAACATGAGAAAGATTGGGTGGAGAGAAAATATATCACATCAACACCCGAATAACGTATCATTGACATTGGTCATGCCTACCTTGATATGTTTTTTAGGAGGATCAGGAAGAACGAAGCAGCATAGATATCTATCTCTCATTAAAATCCCCACTATAAAAACTAATTTCACATGTTATAGAACAAAAAAATAAACCTATTCGTGGGTTTTAACCCATTCTACATTGAAATTAAGTACATAGAATGAATCAAAAATAAAAAAACCCTAACATGAGTTTGGATCGGTCATTGACAAAGGGCGAAGCTACGTTTTTGTCATTCATCATTCTGGCGATCTTTAATACATGTTCTGATCACCGATCTATCATCGTCATTATGATAACCACCTTCACATTGTCTCAATGAAACTCTAGGATTAATGTGATAAACATGGACCCTTGTAAAACCATAATATAAGGAAAAAGGGAATTTGTACATTGAAATAAGTTATTTAAATGAAATATTTTATTACTGATACGTCAAATATCTAACATTCATGCATGAATCGTGGAAATTGATTTTAGGCCCCATCTAAGGTAATTTATGAATTATGAACACAAAATTTCCTTCATTTATTTGATCTAGGAACCCATTTAGAAGATATTATAGTTTTAAAAGAAACCACCAATTCTCTTTATTAAAAACATAACTCATTTTAATGAATTGTTCCGGGAACACTAGGACATGGAATCACATGCTATCTTAGCACCTGGTCTCAGAATATTCGTAAGTAATTTTTAAAAATTAGTATATAGAAAATTAAATCCATTACATTCTCCCACATTACTGATTTACATCCTCGAAATCCAAAACAAGGTCTAGTCAACATAAATATTTGGGTACTGAACACGAATATAAGCTTATTTCTCCAAAGTGCTCTCCGGAAGATTCTCATGTACCACCAAATGTGCACTATATGAATTAACCACCCTTGAAGGATATTATTCTACCAATCCTTGATCTTCATTGGGTACACCACATATTCCACCACATCGTCAATTTCCTATTATCCCTAGTTGATGATGTGTGATGGATGGTGCATGTACCACCTTAGCTGTGATGCGTCGAAGACATCATGTACCCGGTGGAACTGTGGGGGTAGAGATAGGTGGTAAGACACCTCGCCCACTTTAGTCAAAATCTGAAATGGTACGATGTATATCATATATAACTTTCCAGCCCGGAAAAATTGCTACAATCCCTATCAAGGTGAGACCTGTTGAAAAACATGGTTTTCCTCCGCTAACTCTAGAGGCCTCCGTCTCTTATAATCTATGACTTCTTCTAGCTCTGGGCTGTCCTTTTCCACTCCTAGATGATCTGTGCATTCTCAAAGGTTCCATGCACTGACTCCAGACTGATGAGTGCTAACTCTACTCGGTCAGTCTAGAAATGCGGTGACCTCGATGGTCTTCCATACAAGACCTCAAATGGTTCTATAATGATAGTGGAGTGGTATCAGTTTTTGTACATAATCACTATAAGTGGTAGTTGATATTCCTCCCTATGAACGATGTAAAGATGTAGGCCCATATCAAATCCTCAAGAACCTAAATGATCCTCTCATATAGCCATCAGATATGGAATGAAACTTCATGCTCAAGTGTAACAGAGTCACAAATGGCACATGAAATCCCTTCCACAACCAGGATGTGAATAGAGAATCATGATCTGGAAAAATCAACAACAGAACTCCATTGAGTGTAATTATCTTCTTCACATAGAGGAATCCCATGCCCATTACAGAAATCTTATCAGGGATAGATTAAAAGTCTGCCAATTTGGTGAGTCAGTAAACGAAAAAAAATATGATATCATGTCCCTTGGACATGCATGGTAAAATTTTCATAATTTTCATCAACATCCCAACCCACTTATACTCTATAACCTCAAGGGGTTGGGAGAATCCCACTAAAATCTAGTGCTCAACCATCACTTTTTTACAATTGTGGCATTGAAAAATGAGCTTTACCACCAAATTGTCCATCCCCAGCCACCATAACTTACATTGGAGGTCCTAATACATCTTCTCCACACCCGAATATATTGCCAAAGGGCTGTGTGGAACTCCCGAAGAACCTCCTCCCATAATTACACTAGTAAAATTGTGCACCCAATTAAAATAACGATGTGCTCCCACATATCGAATATCAATTAGGAGTATTCCATGTGAGCACATTGTGTCTCACAGTCAGCATCCCCTAGCTACGCCTATTTGACTCACAACAGGAGTGGAGGGGAGAAAACAAACAATTGGATGTAAGATTATCAATATCCATTCTCTAAGGATATCTATAATGAGGCCAACTACTCCTATACCTCATTCAGTAACTACATGTTGGATCTCCTTCTGAGAGCATCTTCCACCACATTCCCCTTCACATGAGTGTAGTCAATCTCAATATGATAGTTGGGGAGGAACTCTAACCATCACCTTTTTGGAAATGTGTTTATACATATTACATAACAATTTATGATTATTTTGAGGTTAAAAAACACCCTTGTTGTTTTTATAATATAGATTTACTGAGTGAGTTCTACATGAATTTATATTCTGTTTGAATGAATTTAGCATTAGGGGAATGAATCAAGAAACACTGTTATCAAATCTACATTTTTCTGATAAGTGAAATGATTACGCATGGAATCAAAATTATTTTACACTAAAATTGGTTGGGTTTGGATAAACATCATTAAGTTCATAGAATCATCAAATGTATAGTTCAACAAACCTATGTTGGAGTCTAGATTAACTATTTATATTCTACATGTGAAAAAGCTGAACACATGGTTAATTAATGTTTCATTTGGTATTTCATGTTGTTAAGGATAAAAGAATGGATTTTCATCCCCATGCTACTTTTTTTTTCTCTGTGTGGCATGAAGATAAAAGTATGTTTATGAAACCATACGTTGGTGATGGAACCATATGATACAGAAAGGAACAATTTACTATGAAATGGAACCCTATGCCCAACAAAGGAACCCTACACTACGAAATGAAACCCTATGATACACAATGGAACACTACGCTATGCATATCATCCTAATGTTGTGTTCTCAATGGTGATGTTTCTAAAGACGCATTTACAATCCAAGATTACAGCAACAGTCATGTTGGAATTAATGACTGATTAAAGGATCATTTTTATTATTTCAAAGAACCATTTTCAGCATAGAAAATATCTCATATCTCTATGGGATGTTACATCTCCCCGGATAATTTGGAATTATATTTTACGTGATCAATCAGGATATTCTTTTGGATCTCGAATACAAAAGAAGGTTATTAGTTCTATATATTATTTCATAGAATCTCTTCAAAAATATGTTTGTGTGAGATATGAGATTCACAAATAAGACAATATTTATTTATATTATCATTTACATTACTACTACAATGAACAATCAATTCTGAGAGAAGCTACACTTTGGAGATATATATGTTCAATCTTTTACTACTGAAATATTACTACTACCATTCATGTTTGCACCATGTTGGAGACCATTTTTCAAGAAGGATCACTTTCAACTATTTTATTCGTCAAGATATTATTTTCTGTAGAAGAATATCCATCATTTTTAGTTTTTTAAGTTGAAACTATGAAGATCAATGTAAAACTTTCAAATAAAAATATTTTGATTTATTGGACTTTCAACTGCTCATACTCAATTTTGGTGGAGTATTATCTTCTTGATCTAAGATGTGGATAACTAGATATATGTTAATGAACCAAAATTCAATTTTTTCAAATATTTTTCAAAAGGTGTCAACTTCCAGTACATAGTTGTAAATTTATAGTCTTGAGATAAAATAAATACTAGTCAAAATTACCAATATCATAGAGATAAAAATAGGTAGAGTAGACTATGGGATATTTTTTCACCAACCCACTATAAAATTATTTGTTCTTTTATTCGATATATCCGCTGCATATTTTAATATAGAAGAATAAAACATCATATCCGAAAAAATTACAGTGGGTGTCAAAATCCAGAATTAAGGAAGATTTTGTAAAACAAAATTAACCCCCCTATTTAGTTACTTTGTATATTCTGATGAAACAATTTTTATCAAAGGGGAGCTTTTGGATAAGGAAATAGAAAATGAAATATTATACATTATATTAAAAGATTGAAATGGATGATCCTTTTTGAGGAATGAAAATGGTACGTGTTCCATATATTAATGATGAAAATTATGTCTACTAGAAATATCAAATGATTATCTTTCTAATGCATCTGGGATTCAACGTTTACTACAAAATTATTAATTCTTATATGATGCCTTGAAAAAACATTGGATGAACAAACAAAAGCCAAATATGATATAAATTCAAAGGAAGTTAATGCCATTATTTGTGGTCTTGAACTAGATGAATTCAATCGTGTATCACAGTGTCCAACGACTAATTAAATGTGTAAAAAAAACATTTTCTTATGAAGGAACAAATAATGTTGGATATATGAGATATGATACATCCAAGCTAATATTAGACACATTTAGAATGATAGATTGTGAATTAATCACAAAGATGAATTGAATGATAATAGAAATCATAAACAGTATTATAAGCATATGAGAACCCATCAAATAAGATTATCATGCTTTGAATGTACTCAGAGTACTACCTTCAAATTGGAATGGCATGTATGCTAATATTTTTCCATCATCACATGTCAATGATATGACATTGAAAGAACTAATTAGGACACTAATGATGTATAAAGTAGAAATGTTTAATTAATATGATGATCATAAATTATATTAAAGATATAAAATACTCTTCTGAAAGTGACTTCTCAGAAACATTACAGACGGTCAAAGAAAGAAGTTAAAATAGAGAAAGATTCAGTTCCATCTCATTCTGAAATGTAATTTTCTCAACTATCCCGAATGTTCAACGTGTTCTAAAAGAATAAATGTGGTTTCAAAAAATCCTTCAATTAATTTGATAATGAATCTAGACAATTCAAATATTATGAATGTAACAAACTAGGTCATATCAGACCAGATTTTCCTCAACTACAAGAAGAAAGAAGATTGATAGAAAAGACAAATCAAAAAATTCTAGTAATGTTAATAAAATAAAAAGATATATGAAATCAGTGTGGAGTGTATCTGAAGAATCCAACTTCCCTTACATGTCCAGTTCAAAGAATGATTAATCATTTCTAAATTCCAATATGTGATTTATGGATGAATAGGAAAAGGTACAAAATTATTACACTACTAATTATGATATTTTTAGTTTCTCAAATGATAAATTGGAAGCCTACTATTTTATGTTATAATAAAAATATAATTCCTTATTAAAGAAACATAAATCTTTGAAAGACATTCATAATTTTGTTTTATGTGAAATAGACCCCCTGTTAAAACAACATCAAGAACTCATTGAATATTTAAACTCATCTACTACAAGTAATGTTGATCATGAAAAAAAAGAAAAAAAATTATAGGATGAAGTAGAATCTTATAAGAGTTCTTCTCATGTTTTTACTGATGGAGAAAATATGTTAAATGAAATTCTTTGAAAGAATGTCATTAAAAGGTAAATATTTGGAACAATATGTTAGGGTAACTAATCAAAATTATATAAAAACAATTTTTTCCCAATTCAGTAAATGTAATCTGTTATCATTGTTTGAAAAAACAACTTGTCACTAATAAATTATTTTTAAATATCCTCAAATTAGCGGTATTAAACATGCCATTATTTTTAATAGTTTATCAAAAGCAAGTGATATAGAATATGAAAAAATATATATGACCTATATTCCTATATTATTTCTTTCTAATGTTGTTGGTCACATGAAAATATGCATACCTAAATAGACAAATATTTTAATGATTTTTCAGGAAATTGGCTATATAAAAAAGATTATATAGGTTAAATAGACAATGGATGTTCTAGGAATATGATTAGAGACCCATAAAGCATTAATATTCTATCTCAAATGGATGAAGGATTAATGTTTTTTGTGGTTATTCCAATGTAAAACAATTTTAGTTTTAACTCTTAAAGATCCCACATATTACTCAACAAACAATGTATTATACATGTAATTGTTAATGCACAATCTGATAAGTTTCTCTCAATATTGTGATGATGTTTTTATGTTTATTTTTATAAAATTTTCTACTATATGTTTAAAGATATGATATATAAATTTATAACACCTATAAATGAAATTTTTTATACTTTGGATTTATATTCCTTATGTAAAAAAATTGAATTATTTTAATACTAAGAGAAATGAGTCATGGATTTGGAACAGAATACTTGGAACATTAATATATAAAATTTACATAAAATATCAAAGAAATAGTTAGTTTATGATTTTCCAAGTCTTACGTTTGATAATGAAAGATTCTGTGATGCATGCCAAATTGGAAAGAAAACAAATTCTTCTTTCAAATATATTACCATAATTTTTACATCTAAACCTATATAACATATCCATATACATTTATTTGGACTATCATGGGAATAATTTTTGGATGATAAATTATATTTGTCTATTTTAGTATATGATTATTCTAGATTTACTTGGGTTTATTTTCTAAAACTCAAAAGGGATGTTTTTACTATTATTGAAAGGTTTTGAAAAATATTTCCATAGGAATTTTTTTTTAAAAAATCATTAAGAAGTTATCATGTTGGATAATTTGAAAATCTATATTTCAATTCTATTTTATTAAATAATTATATTAAACACAACTTTTCTACACCATGAACACCTCAACAAAATGGAATTATTTAAAGAATAAATAGAACAATTAAAGGAATGGAAAGGAATATACTGAATGAATATAGTCTTCCTACATATCTTAGGGTAAAAGTTATAAAAAATCATACTATATAATGAATAGAGTTTAAGTAAGGAATGATTAAAAAAATAAACCCTATGATCTTTGCAACAATAGAAAACAGAAAGTAATGTATATTAATGTTTTTGCATGCAACATGAAAATCTTGAATACTAGGGAAAACCATGCAATGTTCGATGAAGAAGCTGATGAAGGAATATTTTTTGGATATTCTACAACCTAAAAATATTATAGATTGTTTAATAAAAAGTTAATGATTCTTAAGGAATCAATTCATTTGATGTTTGATGAAACTTACCATTCTGTTAAAGATAAAAAACAAACTAATGAAATTAGTAAATCTATTGAGGAAATCATACATTAAACGCATATTTTTTTTGAAAATGATATTAATAAAATTCAGTCTAGTAAAAAAGAACGAGAAACTAAAGAACCTGAAATTTAATTTCCTATACAATATATAACAATACAGAACCATTATTTAGAAACTATTATAGGAAACCAAGACGAAGGAATTAGAAGGTGTAGAAATTTATGAAACCTAGGTTATTTCTCTACCTTTATATATCAATTATTAAATAATACTATTGAATAAGTCATTTATGATGATTTTTATAATGAATAATGGAAGGAGTGCTAAACCTGTTCAAAAGTAATGTTGTTTGGTAACTAGTAGAGAGACCAACCAATTATGCAGTTACAAGAACCATGTTGGTCTTTAGAAATAAACTAGATGATCGAGGGATCATAACCCGAAATAAATCTAGATTAGTAGTTAATAGATATAATTATAAAAAGGTATAGATTATGATAATACCATTCCCCCTATAGCTATATTAAAATCCAATTAAATCATTATTAACTTATCCATCTCATATGAATTTTAATTATACTAGATGGATGCTATCTCTTCCTTTTTAAATGGTTATTTAATGGAGGATGTTTATGTTGACCGACCAGCTGGTTTTTAAAATTACTAATGTTCTCTATGGCATTAAACAAGCACCAATAGCTTATTATAAAAGATTAAGTTATTTTCATTTGAAAAATATATTTATTATTTTATTAGAAAATAAAAAATTTTATTGAAAATTCTTTGTTAAAATATATTATTATTTCAATTTTTTTGTTGATAATGTTATTTTTGGTTTACCTAATAAAATTATTTTTTAGGATATTAAATTTTAAGGAAAAAATAATTTGAAATGAGTTTGTTGGGAGAACTAATTTTGTTCAGATTTTAGATTTACCAAAATGGTTATATATTTTTTAAATAAAATCATGTATATTATTGATTTATTGAATAATTGAGGACTTCATAACATCAAGACATATACAACTCCAATGTGTACCAACATAAAACATGATTTGGATGATGTTGGAAAACATTCTGAAGATAATTTATATAGTGGTACAATTGGTGGTTTGTTATATATCAATGCTAGTACACCATAGTTTATATTTTATTTATTTTATTGTTCTATATTTCAATCAAATACAAAAGCATCACTTATTATGGATGTTAAATTAATATTTAGATATTTAACGGGATTTTCGTTTCAATCTCTTCATTACCCAATTTTTCAGATTTTAATTTACTTTCATATTCAGATGATGACATTAGAGGCTGCTGATTAGATAGAAAATCTACATTAAGAACATGTTACATTTTTTGGAATGTATTTAGATTCATTGTCATGTAAGAAACAATAATCAATTGTCCTATCAACCACTGAGGAAAAATATGTGTCTTCTAGCAGTTTCTGTGCACAAGTATTATAGATGAATAACACAATATGTTAATTTTATACATAACATGAATAGTATAAATATTTTTATTTGATAATAAAAGTGTAAACCATTTATAAAAAAACCCTATAATCCATTCTAATACAAATAACGTTGATATAAGATTTTATTTTCTGAGAGATCATGTCCTTAATAAGATAAATCCTTAGAATTTATTATTACAAAATATCAATTGGATGATATATTAACAAAACCACTTCGCAGTGCTAGTTTAGATTTTAGTAATGGGGAGTTAAGAATATTTAATTGTATGTAAAATTTTATTAATTTATTTTTAGTATTTTTTTCATTTATTAATCATTATTCAATATGTTTTATTTGATTACATTTTAAGTTATAATTTCATATTTATTTCATTTTATTTGTCATTTAAAAATTAAAAACATAATGATTACCTCCACAATCAGTGCGAGAAAACCATTTTCTTTTCCCTTATTGCTTCCTCCACTTCTATACATCTTCTCTATGTAAAATATATCTCTATCTATATTTTAATTCCCATATTCCAAAACACTAACCCTTCAATCCCATCAGTTTCAAAATCTTATGAGATGGAAACATCATGATTACCTATTAATTCTATATTGGACAACAATGTCTATGATACAGGGATATCTCTCATGGTGTTGCAAAGAAAGGTAATTTATTTAACCTATTTAGATTATACAAATCAATATCTTTAATGTGGAAATGGAATTTCAATGTTTGGTTTTCACTATTGGATAAGAAAAAATGAATGTAAGAAATGGAAGTAATGGAATTGTGTAGAAATTTTTTGTTTAGTCTTGGAATCTAAGAAGAAACTATTGTCTCTATGAATAATTATTCTGATTTTTCTTTGTAATTTATGGAAATTGATGAGATCCTCCATTTTTACCATGAAGGGTAGTTTTTGTTTAATTTATGGAATATCGATAATTGAATACATTCATCTAGGATATTATGTTTTATTTGTTTTAAATAAGAAATTTTAATAGTATATTAACAAAACACATTTCTATTTATCACCAATTGTTGTTTACATTTAATTAATATGGGATTTTTCCTTGCATTGTTGATCTTGAAAAATTCCATCACCTTGACATGTATATATATTTTTTGTTTATGAATCACATAATATTTAATTTCTTTCAGTTTATGATAATATATCTAAACCAATGATACCGTGGAAAAGAGAATATGAGATATTTTCCCTATAGATGAATTATTTCATTTTCATTGGGAAGAAAAATAAATATTTTCAACTTGTTTTTTTGGTAGATCTTGTCAATATAAAAAAATTTGAAGTGGTGGGACGTTCAAGAATCTTTCTTTTGTATGGAGAAATTCATGCAACAGTCTTCTGCTAGTTGGTGTAGAACAAAAACAGATGTTATAAGCATATACAAAGGGGGAAAGGGATTATTCCATCTGATGGATCTGTTCTACAGTGGCATAAAGAAGAAGGAACATCAAGGATAGAAGAATCTCTTATTCATAAAAGAATAATAATTTTAGTCAATGTTCCATAGACTATAGTTGGAGTTGCTGTTGGCAATGAGCATGATAATCTAGTGGATGAGAAAGATGAGTAAGAGGCTCAAAGTCGAAAACATATTATTAATGATTTCCCAAATTTCGGAACTCTTGTTGTTCCTAATTCTGAACCTGTTATAGGTTCTTCATTTAGAAACATATCATATAATAATAAATGGAAAAGTTTTTCCTTACTATAAGTTCAACACATGGAATATATTATTGACCATATCCCTACATCTTCTTAATATTATGATTCTATTACTAAATCCTTAGTTATGAAAGGAAATTTGTTATAGGATCAAAACTCATTTCATAGAGAACAGTTGGAATCATTGAAGAAAAAGAATAAATAATACAAGGTTTATTTAGTGCCAAGATCAGGGTTTGATTCTAAGAATATTCATTTAAGATAATTCAAATAAAATATCATTTATATTGAGGATCTTAAAGAGTTTATAAAAAAATTACATGATTTTTTTAAGGATGATTCTATGAAAAAAATTTTGTTTTGTGAGTTTTAGCTAATAACTGGGTGAGAATTCCAGTCTCTTAAGAAACATAATTGAGTATCCAGCTCTTTTTAAGAGGCACCATAATAACTTCTCAGAAATTATGAAGCTGTCACCTATACCATGTTTGAGTTCAATGATAGACTACACATGTTTCATTTTATAGTACTCTATGAAGTGTGCTGTTGGAAAATAAATACATATGATTAGTCAACTAACTTCAACAGATTCCAAGTTGGGACTAGTGATTAGTCAAGTTAAAGGAAAGTTGACCACATTCATCCAGTCATAATAAGTTGTGAATGAATTTATAATGGTCAATCTGATTAAGAATATGAAGGTTTAAAATGGTTCAAGGAAGATACCTCAACAACGCTCGTATGTTTTCAACAACCATTTCCATATATTACATTTGAAGCTTCTTGATAATAGTAGTATAGTTCAAGAACATCCTCATATTGATGATCCCTCTGTCCCTATGGTTTCAGACTAATTCCCTTAATCTTTAAGACCCTTTCATTGATTGAGTATTTTAATTTAGTTTTCAGATCATCATATTTAAATTTAATTCCAATTTAATTTATTATTATTTTCTAGTATCTTTTATTTTCGTTGAATTTTTAATCTTTAAATACAAGGTTTATTATTCTTATGTGAGTATTTATAACTATTCATATTAGTTTAGTGATAAATTATTGTTTATTTATTCAAAATATATATTTTTTATCACAGAAAAGTGGTAAAAATTAATGAGGAATGTGGGGAGAATAGAGAATATCTTTGAATACCCTAATGGGAGAATATTTGAAAACCCCAATATTTCATTAGTGAAAATATTTAATTTACAAGTATATATTTATCTTTTTTGAAATAATACTATTAAATAAAAATATCAAAATATTTTATATATCTTTTTTTATATGTTTAAAAATCGTACATTCTCTCAAAATTTTGTTATGGATTATATTTTGGGTTTTTTGATAATAAAAAACTGGGAGATTGTGTGAAATGTACTATCTCCAAAAAACACTATAATTTATAATGATTTTGATGTTAAGGAATATAATTTTTTTTTCTAATGATGTTATATTTAGTCTGTTCTAAAGGAATTTATAATTATTTTTAAGGAAACTAACTTTTTGAGAATGAATCTAGAATCACTGTTATTAACCCTATGTCACACTATGAATTAAAATGATTATGTATGGTATAAACATTACGTTTAATTAAAATAGTTGGCATTTGTATCAACATAAATACATTTAAATTATCCTCAAACATATGGATTAGAAACCCTAAATTAGAGTAGGGATTTACTATTCATGTCCTACATGCAGAAAAATTTGATTGTATGGATAAGAAATGCTACGATCTGGATTTTATGCTAACATCAATAAAAGAATGGATTTTCATCCCTATTATAATTTTATTCCCTACATTACGTGAAGATTAAAATAGGGTTATGAAACCATATGTCGGTGAAGTAACCCTACTCTATGCAATGGAACCCTATGCTACGCAATGGAACCCAATTTTATGAAAATAAATCTTATTATATGCAAAGAAACCCTATTCTAAACATATCAACCCTGCTGTGTTTTCTCAATGGTCATTTTTTTCAATCCATGTCTTCAACGCAATATTTCTATAATGATCACATAATAATTAATTGTTGATTCATTGATCTTTTTTTTGTTTCTAAGAACCATGTTCGCTAGAGAAAAACATTCCTATATCTATGGTATGTTATGATTCCCCTTGTCATTCGGAATTTTAGTTTTTTTCAATCAATCATGATATTCCTTTGGATATGGAATATAGAAGAATGTTTTCTGCTCTATATATTCATTCAGAGCCTCTCTTTGAAGCTATATATGTGTGTGATAAGCGATTCACATATGTGACTGTATTTATTTAAATTACCCTTTACTTTGCTGCTACAATGAATGATCTATTCTAAAAGATTGTACACATTATAGATATAAATGTTCAATATTTTACTATTGTTATATTACTTTTGGTGTTTAGGTTTCTACCTTATTGAAGATAGTTTTTGCACAAGGATTGATTCATACTATTTCATTTTTGAATATATTCTTTTCTAAATAGGAATATCATTTTTTGTCAGTTGCTTTTTGCTGCAACTGTGAATATCATCCTAAACCTTTCAAAACAGACTCTATTGATTTATTGGAGTTTCAACTGATCATACATATATGTGGTGGAGTATCAGCTTCCTAATCTAAGGTGTGGATAACTGGTTCTCATTTCAACCAAAATAATTTATTTACAATCTACTATTAAATTTTTAATATGTCTACACTCATTTTTAAATTTATAGTCTGATGATAAGTGGACCATTCTAGTGAGATTTACTAAGCTCATAGAGAGATTAATTATTAGAGTTTAATAGGGGATCACTGAGCCAAAAACACTATAAAAATATAGGTTATTCATTTTTTTTATCCGCTACATATTTTAATACAGAATAAAAACACGACATATCTTCATAAATCACATTGTGCGTCAAAAATCAGAATTATGGAATATTTTTGTAATGAAAAATTTACTCCCCTCTTGTATTAATTTGTATATTCAAACCTGAAATGTCTTTGTATCATGTTCTGATCATTTTAATAGAATATATACTCGAGACTCCTGTGGTGAGAGTTAATGATAATCTGCTCACCCATCCGGAAGTATCGCCACATCTTTAATGTAAAGACTACCACTAATATCTCTACATCATGGGTCACATAGTTCTTCTCATGTTGTCTCAACTAGCACAATCCATAAATAATTACAACTTTCCCCTAAACCAGGAAACAACCAAACCTGATCCCTAATGCCTCGTAGAAGACTACGTACCTAATTCCCTCCACTGTTAGTCTCGATATGGGAGAGCTCGTGAATCTATGCCTCACCTCTTGAAAGAAATGGTTTCACTCATCTATCTATAAAAAAGGCTACCCTTCAATATCAAATCCATAATGGGTTCTTATACTATTTAATATTTAGAAAAAACCCTATATAGTACCAAACAAAACACCAAAACATTATACCTCTGTAACGCTCTTGTTTTGCTTCAAAGAATGAACTTCTTCAATATTTTCCCGATCCACTGAAACTCTATCATCTAAAATGAAGTGTCCTAGAAAGTGGCAATCCTAATATAGAACTGACACATCGAGAGATCCCCATATTGATGGTGCTATAAGAGTGTGTCTAGTCCCATTCTCAAGTGTACCACATGGTCTTCATCAGACATCGAGTAGACTATGATTTAATTAATAAAGACCACCATGAACAAGTATATGTAAATTTGTAAGACACTGTTTATGAGTCCCATGACAACTATTGGGGCCTCCAAAACAACTAGATAGAATCACTAAGAACTCATAGTGGTTGCACCAATATATAATGTTTGTCATTGGTGCATCCTCATCTTGTAAATGATGCTGGTGATATCTAGATCTGTGTTTAATCTTTGAGAACCACCTCAGCCCCTTTAGAATATCATAAAGGTTTTCGATCCTTATTAGTTGATACATGTTCTTCATGGTCACCTAATTCTGGCAAAAGATGCCCACAAATAAACTCAGGCTCCCATCTTCCTTCTTTAAAAATAAATCTGGGGTCACCTAGGGTGAAGCACTGGGTCTCATGAAGACCTTCTACTACAAGACCTCCAATTGTACCCTCAACTCACAAAGAAGTGTGGGAGATATCTAATATGAATGGTTAGATATCTGTACCATCCTATGGTAAAGATAAATGAATAATTCTAAATCCATGTGGGTAGGTAATCTGGGGACATCCTTAAAAAATATGTCCTCATACTCCTCCTCCACTACCGAAAACTAAGGACTCCTATCATCCACAAGCTCACAGGTGAGGATAGTAAATTGGTTAATTATCAGATTCACCATCATAGGATTATGTTAATCCTACACTGCATGTATTTCAATTTTTATAAAAAAGAAATACATTGTCTCATCAACATGGAAACACCACAGTATGTTCCTAAAATTTCCAATCTAAGCATAGAATATAGAAAACCAGTCCATATTGAGAATGATTTCAGAAGTCCTTGAAACCTTTACCTAGAGATTTCAACCGAAAGTCTCACCTCCAAGAGCAATCTCACTCTATCGACACGAGTGTTTGATCCTCAAATCCCCTCTTATAGTATTATATATACGCAAGGGTCGAGTAAACGATTCAATTGGAATCTTCGAGCCCCGAATAAGGTCTATGGTAAGAAAAAATGACAATAACCCATGTTTATGAAAACAAAATCTAGGGAAAAAAAGAAGAAAGAATTATACCTCTAATAATCCCTGGAGCACTAGGGTCGTAAACCTCCATCACCTGCAATTATCCTCATCCCTGTCCACCAGCTCTCTGAGCCTGTTGTGGACTACCTGGGGGTGGTGATGGTAACACGTTGAACCTTCGTCCACATCATGTTGCTTTACCCACTCATCTACAACATAATCCACCATACATACCACCCTGATCATGTCTACACATCTACATCGATGGTCCCTCGACCATCCCCTGATCATCCAACAATACATAGGATATTACTCACATGGGTTTCTTCTTATACTAATGACTATCCCCCAAACAAATATATGTTCTTCCAGGATTTTTTTCCACACTCCCATACACCTTAGAAAAATTCCCAGAAGGTCACCCATCCTGATAAGTACTCTCGGAAAAGTATATTTAACAATAGAGTTCTAATCAAGTAGGACCCCAAAGATAAAGGTTATACTTATTGACATGAGTTGTAACATTTATCATATTAAGTCTCACTTTTATAGGGGTGTTTCACTCCCCACCCCTTTAAATCCTATCTCCCTCATTATAGACCCCAATCATCAAACCTAAGCATTGCTTAAGAACTTTAGGATGGGTATTGTCTCTGATGCCATTTGTCATGACCACCTCTCTAGGCTATGAACCTAGTAATTTGACCCCATGTGTCTCTTGTAATACCTTGGTTGCCTTCCCATCACACCACATGATATAAATCTCTAAGGTATCTTTTTAGAATACTGACTATCCCAATAGGCAAATACATGTTCTTTTAATGTGTTTTATCCTCACACACAAACACACACTGGGAAACCTCCTAGAAGGCCACTGATCATGATCACTACAATTGGACAATCACATCTAACCAGGGAGTTCAAATTATGTAGTCTCCCAAACAAAATAGTGCACCTTGTTGACATGGGTAGTAACTTGTATCCTTTAAATCATCACTTGTATCGGGGTTTTACATGAAGAAAATGGGTATATTCTTATTTTAATAACATTATGTATTCTATTGGTAGAAAAAGAGACAATAATTTTCTTGGTGTTAGAGATATTTTTTTCACCGTATAGGTTACAAAGAACATTACTTTTCTCATTTGTAATGAAATTCAAATGTTCAATATAGAAAAAATAGATGGATTAATTTTTAAAAACCTTTTAATGAAATCCAAAATAGGCATAAAATTTCCTTTATAATGATTTATATCTATATAAATGAACATATAAAATAATATCAATAATATTGAAATTGAAGAAATTAAATAGAAATTAAATCATTAAAAATTTAAATCGATATTATTAAATCAATGTGTCCAACACCACATTGAAATATTTGAATCATTTGTCCCATTATAGATTAATATTAAAAAAAGTTATATAATTTGAGTGTAAATTAATTAATTATATGTTATTTAAATTGGTATTTATATACACCTCCTAAAATAATGTCTATGTATAACATCTTAATATTCATAAGTGAATATATATTGAGATGAAGTCCCTCACCTTAATTCTTATTCATCATGTACATTCTTTATATTCCTGAATAAAAACATGTAAGTTATTTATTTAAAATTTTTAACCAATTTTAAATTTTAATATTTATTTTATATCATGTATTATCATGTTATAACAATTACATAATTATTTAGGCTCTTCCCAAGTGTTTTGATGGTATTCTGTAATTGAGTCCGAAATGAATTTGGTTTGATGTCAATAGTCAATGTGTTCATTATTATACCATCATTATAATAATATTTATAGAATTTTTATCATTTTAAAAATTCAATTATAATATTAATTCATTCCATTAATTATGATTATTAAAAAATAACTATGTTTTAATCATTGAGATGGTAAGTTGTACCTGCGCATAAGAAATGTTTCAATTTTTCGATGGTAATTTTTTTTATAATGTTATGTAATAATTTATATTTATAAAATGATCATAATGTAATTAATTTCATATAAATAATTTAGATATATTTATATAAATCATCAATTTGTGGTGGTTATAAAAAATGAATCACATAACTTCAAGAAGGTGATAATCCCACATACGCCTGAGAATCGTTATCATTTTTATGTACATAGAAAGGTAAGAACATAAATGATGCATTACAATTTTATAATGATAAATATTCTATAATATCATACATAAAAATTAATTCTATCATTATAATATTTTTTTAGAGACATTGATGGAAAGAAAATCTCGTCGGTTCGTCCGTTGGTAGTCCACCATACACATAGCCGATAAATTATTATCCCATTTGATGGAAAAGGAGATGGATAATTGATTATGATAACATAATAACAACTCATTATATTAAAGAGAATATATTTATTTTCTAGTCATGTTTTAATAATATTTTAAGGATGTGGAAGAAGAAAGAATATAGAAACACTTAATTAAAAATGAAACATCTTCTTCAGACGATCTCCTCTGATTAACACCTTAATAAAACTAATGATGGTGTTATGAAAATAATAAGGCCTATAGAATATGGGTAGAAATTTCAAGATGGTTTTTTTGATGATATTCGAAGAAACAAATAGGTTTTTAAGTCTATATAAAGGGAATAATTGGTGCCCTTTTATAAGATGTGGGAGGGGAACTCTTGGAATTATACAAAATATTAATCTAATATAAATTAATTTTCTTTTATGAATGGATAAAAACAAATTTATTTTGAATATAGGATGATTATGAAATAAAGATATAAATTTTATGAATATTAGATATGATATTAATATTTTTTTACCTTATCATTTTGGGCTAACCCTTATTTAAAAATTTTAACTCTTATCTTGATAAGATGTATTTTACACATTGAGGGTATATATAATTAATATAAAATGATAAAATTATAATAAATGAGTAATTGGTGAAATAATAATATGTATACTAATAATTTATTATAATCTCTTATTTTTTAATTTTTATATCATTTAATAAAATATTTTATATTTTAAAATATCATTAATGTCAATTTTCCACTATTTATTACATGACTTCTTAAAAAATCATAATAACATTACATATTAGAAAAATCATTGTTTATACATAACCAACAAGTAAAATATTTATAAACAACCCATGGATTACATTAATTATCTCAAATAATTGTAATGACCCGAGTTTTTCCATGTGATTTTGTTAATTATATGGAAATATTACGAGTCTGGGAAAATTAACAGTGTGCGATTCTGAGGCCCGGTGTGACCGAAATTAATTTTCGAACTTTTTTTCGAGTACATTCAGTTAAAATGCGATCAGAAATTTGTAACTTTTTAACCGGTGCATGGAATTGAATTCTGAGGACACCGTCAAACTCGCAGTTCCGATATTCACTCAAGGAGACCATCACTTCAACTGCAGTAGACCAAGGGGAAGATTTGGTTTTACGTGTTTTTGTGGAGGATTAAAATAAAATAAATATTATATTTTTATTAAACTCCCTCCATTATTTTGAAATTATTTGGAGGATGGGACCACATGAGGGTGGTCAGGAATTTAATATCAGGCATGAAATTCCCTATTACGCAATGTGTGTAACCATGAAACTCACCATTTAATAAAAGCTCATTAATGATGAGTTAACTTAACATAAATGAGAGGGGATAATCAACTCTTGTGGTTGGGAGAAATTGTTGGAAAACTGGTTTGGTGTTGAACACTTGGTGGAAGAACATCCACCAATGAAGAATGAACCTCCAGATCAAGAACGAGGAACTGACGCTCGAGGCCGAATCAGATGCGTGTTGTGGGATCTACGAACACCATCATGTCCTTCAAAATCATCATCCTCTTCCTCATGCCCTCCTACAATGAATGATGAAGGTAGGGAAATTGTTCATATCATTCTCTGAGATAAATCGTTTTTTTCAATCTATGAACCACCTACTATCAATCTAACACATATTGTGCATGCCAAATGAACACGGTCGGATCCCTCTACTACATCATTGTTTGATGTGTCTTTCATGAGCAGATCATCGGGATGAGAGGAACCTGACCACGTCAACGGAGACCGACACCAGCGGGGTATAGGAGGTGTCCTGCGCACCGGCTGGCCACGATAGTAGGGGCATCACAACCGCACCGCCGAAGGAGGTTGTGGCCTGTCGGGCACGACGGAAGACGGGAGAGGCCGGAACACTGGCCTCCCACATCGAAATTGGGCGGCGGGTGTCCATGCCACTGGTAGAGGTAGAGGCTGTGATTGCTAAGTTGTGACGGTGCACCTGGAGGGCGGTCGGGACCCAAACAGTCATGGAGCCAGCAGCAGCGCATGTCGGTGCTGCAGGAGGGGAGAGTCGGTCGAAACAAAGGCCGCCCGCATCATGCCAAGCTGGACCCACTCCGGGGGTCCCGCGTGCCAGCAGGTGGCGCCGCCAGATTGTCCAAATCCAAACGGCCCAACTAGAGCATTCATAAATCCTAAGGGGCACCTCCCCTGAGTGGCAATTAGGGCGGGCCCCACAATACATAGCACTCCCAGCTGAGTAGGCCATGTCGAGCGAGCTATGCCATGTGGGCCGTGCCTACCCTTTTGCAGGATGGTCCGGGCTGGGTTGACCCGACCTGGTCGGGATAGACCCAGCCCCATCTGGACCCATATATGCCATATTGACCATATCTTGAGAACCAACTATCCGTTTGACGAAAAATCTACGGGGCTAGTATCCATCGATCGGTAATGTCCTTTTGATATACTCCACTTGAGTTTGGATAATATTGAAGTATGAAGGGGTTGGATTAAACCCGAATCAAACCGAGCCCTCAGAACGAAAACACTAATAATTTACAGACCTGGCATCTGATTGACACACCGTCAGTCGAATTGGGTCCCTTAGGACGTGACAGATCATAATGATACTTCTTCTTGGGACTTCATGGTAGTTGAAGTGTCGAAAAATATCATGAGGAATGGATCCTCCCAAAATCAAGTGTTCTTAGTGTGGGAACCCTATGGATGGCTATACTTGAAAAACCTTCAGATCCTGTGTGGGTCAGCATCTACCGATCCTGTGTGGGTAATCTATAGAGTAAGCGTGGGTCATCTATAGATCTAGTGTGGGTAATCTTCAGATCCTGTATGGGTCATCTTCAGATCCTCTGTGGGTCACCTTCGATCCTATGTGGGTAAACAGCAGAGCTTCTCGATGAAGTAAGATGATCAAGCAATACAACTAATCACTTACACTTTCGTACATAAGTTATACCTGGTGTGATCTAAGTCTTTACCTTTGTGGTACACTTCTATGTGGTGATACCTTCGTGGTATTTTTCTGTGTGTCATTACCTTTGTGGTACTTACCTTCGTGGTGTAACCTTCATGGTATTCTTTCCTTTGTGGAACATTTGTTCTTTTCAATAGAGATTTGGGCCTTGTGTTTCCTCTTGAATGAGATGGGTATACATTATAACAAAGTTATATATATGGTCATATACCTAAGTATGTTTGACTTTTTTTTTACATGCTTGTGAACATGGTGCTGCTTTTTGGTTTATCTTTTGTGGATTCTAAGAGACATTTGGGGTCTCGGGGTCCCTACTGAGTATTGTTATACTCACCACTACACGGGCTACGCCCGCACCTTGCTGTGTCTTGTGCAAACAAATGACATCATTGATTGAGAGAGTGGGTTCCAGGACCAGAGGCTGCTCGGAGGTGGACAATTAGACGAGACATACTATAGAGACGAACGTTCAAGAGCTATACCTACCCATCAAGTAGGATCCTTGGAGGGTGTTCACATGATCTATTTTCAGGTTTAATTGTACTTTCTAGTTGGTCTTGTATTTGGGCGATTTTAATTACCATACAGACCATATTTACTATATAGATTACATTGTTCTTGTATCTTATTGATTGCTTTGATTGTGTGAGTTTTCAGGTTAAAATGCAATGCCATCCCGATTTTTAGGTATATGCCTTTTTGGTGCTAGTCCCCATCCCTAGGCATATGGAAGGCATGCATGGGGTAGTCACAGCATGGGCCCTGGGGGACGAGTCGTGAAAAATTGTTATCAGAGGAGTCAGTTCTATCTAAGAACTTGGACTCTGATCTTTTATTCGACAATAGTGTTATGTTTTATGATTGAGGTAATCTGTCCGGGGAATCCAGTGTTGGTACGGCCACCGATGGATCTATACACCAAGACCTTGACCTATGATTTCTGAATTAGTGCACAAAAACAATGATTTTGTGTGTGTTTTTGAAATGTTTTCTTTGAGAACATTTTGAGTCAGCTCACCAGGTATAAATTATTGATCGTGGTGCACCTGTTTCATTTTGGGACACCTCCACACAAACAGCTAGCTAGGGTTTAAGGTAGAGTATGCGATGACAACCCACCGAGTGATGTGGGTATAGTACAAGGCCCCATTTCAGCAGTTGTACCATTTGGAGGTGTACCAACATCACCCATACCCGTTTGTCCGCAGATGCCACCAGCTTGAATAGCAGAGGCTTCACACTGATTGAGCGTGTTGCAAGAGTTCCAGCACCAGAGGCCACTGAGGATTCGGGGAGAGATGGATTCATAGGTGACTGAGGAATGGCTGGAGGTCCTGGTTAGAGTTTTCTGACTGGTAGGGTCACTACCTGATATTATGGTTATCCTTGCAGCCAGTCTTCTTCAGGTAGCAGTAGGGAGATGGCGGAGCTTGATTGTCCAGGTTCAAGATGAGGTGACTCTCATCTGGATAGACTTCGAGAGCCTTTTTAGGGTAGAGTTCATCCCAACGACCTTACACTCTGTGTGTATATAGGAGCTCCTCCACTTGCTGCTGGGTAACATGATCGTGGATCAGTATTCAGTGAGGTTCACCGAACTCTCACGCTACTGTACTGACATGGTGACAGACCCTTTCTTCTTGTCCCGGACCTTCGAGCATGGGATAAGATGGGAGATTAGAGGTTAATTGATTTTTATCAGCATCCCGAAGCTGGTGGGGGTGTCATAGTGAGAACACTTAGTGGAGAGCTTCCTTGCTGAGTAGTCACAGGTAGTGAGACCCACCACCGGACGACATGTAGGAGAGTCATCTACAACTAGTAGCAGGAAAATGATGAAGATGTCCAAGAGGACCAAACATACAGGTGGATGAACACAAGATACATGGTCGGTTGTTGGGGCTCTCGAGACAGTGCATGACAGGAGAGGAGCGGGCAGTGATACTCATGCAGCGGGTAGGGTCACCTGGCTTGCGACTGCCCGACCCATCGTATAGAGGACTAGAAGACAGTCGAAGGACCACCTAGGCAGAGGCTAAGATTCGATCGAGGATGTCCGACGGTAGCATGAAGATGTGGCAGAGGATCTATACATGTAGGAGGCGATGGATGGTGATTCAAGGATCTACTGCCACCACCTCCAGGTGGTCCACCCCAACAACAGGGAGTAGGTGGACTAGGATGAGCTCAGCTCCAAGCAGCTGAGGCCTGTGTCCACGGTGCTCTAGAGATAATTCAATGTATGATCTGTGTTTACTCCTACCTAGCTACAGTACTTATAGAAAAAAGCTCCAGTCACTCTTTTATTTCCACGACCCTCATTCAGAGCTTGCAGATTCTGGTGGAGCCGTTGGCGTGATCCTTACTGCAAGAGATTCCTAGGGAGAGGATTTGACAATTACACATTGGTTCTGGTAGTGTGATATTTCTCTAGGAGGTGAGACCTCTGGCTGTGATCTTCATGTATTGGTGTCGAGGCCTTACAACATCATCTTGGGTATGGATTGGTTATCTACATTCCATGCTTAGATTGAATGTATTAGGTCAAAGGTGTGGTGTTTCTGCACGGATGGGACAAGGTTTTCCATCACCGGTGAGAAGGGAACCTTTGCAGCACAAGATAGAATTTCCCAGAAGAGGGTGCAGCCAACCACTCATCAGTTGGATTGCCATACCCTCAGAGTAGTTGATATTGAGAGTCAGAGCTATCCTGTAGTGGTTGACCTGTAAGATGATGTTTTTCCCTGATGATGTTTTGGGTTGACCTCCTTGTAGAGAGGTGGACTTTTATATCGACTTCTACCCCCTGATGACACCAACATCTACACCAGAATATCAGATGGCTCCCACGGAGCTTCGAGAGCTGCGAGTATAGTAGGACTTACAGGGAAAGGGGTTCATTAGGGCCAGTGTTTCTCCTTGGGCAACCCCGATTTTGTTCTCCCAGAAGGAGGATGGGAGTTTGAGATTCTGTACGGACTATCGGCACCTGAACTAGGTGATCGTGAAGAACATGTACCCACTCATGAGGATTGAAGATCTCTTCGATCAACTGAAGGGAGCACTATGGTTTTCAAATATTGGCCTCAAATCAGGCTATCACCATCTCAGGGTACGAGATGGGGATGTGCATGAAATGAACTTCAGTTGTCGGTATGGCCATTATGAGTACTTTATTATGTAATTTGGCATGACCAAAGCCCCAACAGTTTTCATGGGACTCATGAACATAATTTTCCATCCATACCTCGATCACTTTATGGTAGTCTTTATTGACGACAACCTGGTATACTCAGATACAGAGGGGGATAATGCCTATCATATGTAGATTTTTCGGGACACACTTCGAGAGAACCATCATTATGGTAAGATCTTGAAGTGCCAGTTCTGGATCCGAGATGTTCAATTCCTGGGACACATTATCTCAAAGGCTAGAGTTGTAGTGGATCCAGTGTTGATTGAGGCTGTGCTGGCTTGGGAGCCACCCATGTGTGTAACGGAGGTGCATAGTTTCCTGTGTAATGACCCAAAGTTTTTCAATGAAAATTACCTTCTCAAAATTATGTCATAAAATCACATGAATGCACAACATAATGAACTACTAAGTGATATGTGACCTTTAAACATATGTTTGTCACTTATGTGTTTGAAATTTTAAAAATTTGACATACACAGTTGTGTTCAAGATGATTTTTGGAGTCTGATAGAAAAAACTTGTTTTTTTGGTGAATAGTGACATACCCTTATGAATAGTAAAATGAATAGTAATAGGACACTTATGAATAGTAAAAAATAATATTATTTTATTTTCTTAAGGAAATAAGATAATGAGATCTTAATTAATTTTTCCTTTAGAAGTAAAACTAAGTGCACCTTTAAGATTGTTATTTTTCGAATTAACTATGAATTTATTTAAAAATTAAATTAATAATATTTAGAAAATTAATTTTGAAAAATGAACATAATTTTTGAATTCTACATGTCAAAAAATGTTTAGGGTAAATTTTTGGTATTTTTCTGTAAAACTAGTTTTTTGATGAATAGTGAAATACGGTAAAATACCACATATACAATTTAATAGTTAAATAAAATATTCATGAAATCAAAAGTGATGCAAGGCCACTTGGTTCGAACTCACATGAACTTATTACTATTAGGGGTCACATGAAACAATACTATTGGTTTTCTTGAGGGAAATAATAAAATAATGATTAAATATTCAAAATTTACCCCTCCCCTCCACTATAAAAACCACCCTTCACACCCTCATTCCCTCACACCTCTCAATCTCCAATCCTTCTCTAAACTTGGCTCAAACATCTTCCCTAGAAACTCTCTCACTTCCAAGAGCTTCTGGTCTCATCAAAAGACCAAGACTAGCCCTTATGGAGGATCTCAAGAGAAGGATTTAAGAGGTAATTTCTCCCCCTCTTCTCCTTTAATTCCCTTTCATGTTCAAGTTCATTTCTTGATCTCTCCCCACCTATCTTCACCCAAATTGTATTGTAACTCCAGTATTATACATTTAATAGAATTTTATGATTCTAAAGGTATATTATATCATCCAACCCCCCTTTCCTTTTTTTAAATTTTATTAAAGAGAACGTTGTTCGTGAGGTGTTAATTTATCACCTTCAAGAACGACATGTTTTCCTTTTCCATTTATATATTCAGATATAGTCATGAAACCATTTTTATGGTTGAAACAGAATATGTTATATGTATTATTTCCTATTTAATGTTATGTAACTGAATTATGTACATATTACTATGTGATAAATTGAAACAAGTTCGTTGTGATCGAACAACCTCCCAAATTAACCCAAACAATCACGATTTAATTATTATCTAATAATTAATCCACATGGATCTAGTATAATTCATTATAATATCATTCATACTCTTCTTATATCATTAATAACATGTAATATCTGTTCTGGATGTTTACCCATGTTCTACCCAAACATCAATTTAAGAATTTAAGTGAACCACTCAAGAGAACCATAAAAAGAAACATTCCCAAAGAATGATTCTAAACTCTCTAACTCATTCAAAGGAACATAAAATCACATAATGAAACCAGAATGAACACTATTAATTATTAAAAGGTTCTTTAATTTCTAATTAATGAATATAATGTCATTATACATGACATTAAAGAGAAAGAAGCATTCAGATACAAGGTAAGGGGAAATATCGAATTCAATTTTCTTCCTTCGGGTTCTCCCTCTTTCACTCCATTTTGAAATAGTTACTCCTTAATGATCATATAATAATAATTAAATTACCTTTTCTGGGATATACATGATTTCTAATGAAGTTTATGTCAAACCAAATGTTTTCCAAATGAACTCTTCTTTTAAGAACTCAAATTTTACCTCTCATTCATGGTTGATGGTTCCTGTATCAAGTATGTTGTTCCCTCTTTCTTTTGGGAACCCAAAACATATAAATGTATTCCTATGATATGAAACCCATTACCTTACATGGTTTGGTTATGTTCACTTTTGATATGTTTTCTACATGGAAATCGTGAAAATGATAATGTCATGATGTGACGGGTGCACCTGGAATTATAAAGTGCAATATGAATGTTTCAATGTGACGAGTCATCCCAGAATTATACAATGCTCTAGCGCATTGGGTAAAGTGATGAATCTCACGAGTATATGAGAAATGATGTGTGAACATGATGCTAGCTTGGTTCACTAGTATGTGTGGTAGTTAACCACTAAAACATTATGTTTCATTTTTATGCATTGCCACATTTCATGTCTTTTATTTATGTTCCTCTCGTGTTTGTGATTTCTTTACCTATGTCATGATTATGCTCACCCCATGATATATTCTTATTATCTATCCTCTTAATGGGATTTTAGCTCACCCCTTTTAATGTATATCCTCAGGTGTCTACATATAATAAGGAATGGACAAGTGACCATAAGAAGATAAAGAAGAAGAAATTAAATAAATGTTTATGCTTGATGTTGTAATTGCTATGTATGGTCCTAGTTTGGCTAAGACACTAAACCGTTGGATCCTCAATGTGTAATACTATTATGTTGTTTACCTTTAAAATGATTTAATAGTAATTTAAGAAATATAAGGGATGCTATAGTTGGTATCAAAGGAATGCTTTAGTTAATTTGGGAATTAGGATTAGTGAACCCTAGAGAAAACCTCTAGTATGAGACTAAGTACAAGTACGCACATAAGAAAATATACCTAGGGATCCCATATGTTATGATTTTGGTAAAAAAAAATTAAATTAATAAGTTATTCATAACTTGTTTACTTATTTTTTGTTCTAACCATTTCTATTTTAGAAAATGGTGGGAACCAGGAGAAATCTGGCCAACAACTCGTGCGAGGGACAATTCAATGATTAATGAATGACATCCCCAATGATTTGGGAGATGGAGTTGAAATATTCATGGAGATGCTTACCCAATTATCTCAGGTTATGAAAAATAACCATAATAATGGGGAACGTCCTCCTTCAACAAATAGGGAGCAACTAGCTATCAAATGTTTTATGTGGAAACGACCACCGACATTTAGGGGATCTTCCAATCCACTAGTTGTGGAACAGTGGGATAACTCCATGGAGGATATCTTTTCTATTCTTCACTGTTCTAAGATGGAGAATGTTACCCCAGACGTTTATCGTCTAGATGGATAAGCTGATCAATGTGGGGATTTAATTAAGAACACCATGCCAAGGTAGGAAATTGAAGAGATGGAATGTGAAGACATTAAGATAATATTTCTTAAAAAGTATTTCCCACGAACACTTCATATGAAGATAGAGAGAGAATTAATAGAGCTCAAGCAAAAAGAAGTAGAATATGTCACAACCTATGAAGTGAATTTCACAAGCCTTGCAAGGTATGCTTCGGGTTTTTTAATCAACAATGATAGAAAAATAGATATATTCTTTAATGGTTTAGAACCACACCTTCAAAAGGCTATTGAAATACGAGACATTGGGAGTTATGAATAAGTTGTTCTATGTGATCTCAAAGTGGATATGGATTTTGGAGAATGGTCCCATGGTTATGGTGATAAGAAATAAAAGATGGAGTTTCAAGGTAGTGGATCTAATGAAAAAGGTGGGAAGAAAAATCAATGACCCACATGCCAAAAATGTGGGATGTTGCACCATGGGAACTCCATCAATGGGACATGGAAATGCTTCAAGTGTGGTAAAGAAGGACACCATGCCCAAGAGTTTCGAAAAGACACGAACAGGAAGGAGAATGTAGCCGATGAATAGGGAGAACCAATCATGGTTCAATGCTACAACTGTAGGGAGCTAGGGAACTATACAAACCAGTGCACTAAACCTCGAGTTCTTGAGGGTAATCAGCATGAGAAACCACCAATGAAAAAGGAATAGGGGAAGGATTATGCCATCACTACTGTGGAGGTGGATCATGATAATTAAGTTGTACGAGGTACACTTCCTATTCACAAAAGAATGGAAAAAGATTTTTTTGATTATGGTTATACGCATTCCTTTATATCTTGCATGTTTTCTAGAACTATAGAATCGAATCCCCAGAACCTTGAAGTAGAGATATCTGTAAAAACACCAAGTGGTCAAATCATTGCAACCCAAGTGTTTGACTCTTCTCCTGTTGGTGTATGTGGGAAGATTCTTCTGGAAAATATCATAATACTTCCCTTTTTAGAATTCGACGCTAAAATGGGAATGGATTGGCTCTCGTTATATGGAGCACATATCAACTATCTGGAAAAGGAAATATCTTTTTATACTTCGAACCGTCCCATGATCTTCTACAAATGCAAGGAAAATCATGAATCTCCTTTGAAAAGTCCTTCAATTGTGTGGGTGTTGATTCCCTATGAAGAAGCATACCTCTCCCAAATGGTTGAGTCGAAGGAAAGTGCCAACCTTGAGGAAATTCCCATCTTGAGGGAATACAGCGATGTATTTCCCAAAGAGTTACCCGGAATTCCCCCAGATCCTGAGGTAGAGTTCTCTATTGAACTCATACCCGGAGCTACTCTTATCTTGATGTGTCCCTATAGGATGGCTCCTATCGAACTGGAGGAGTTAAAGAAGCTGCTGGAAGAGCATCTGGACAAAGGGTTCATACTATATAGTGCATCACCTTGGGGTGCACCAGTTCTCTTTGTGAAGAAGAATGATGTAACAATGCTGTTGTGTATCGATTATCGGGAAATCAACAAGATCACCATAAAGAACAAGTATACTCTTCCAAGGATTGTTGAATTGTTTGATCAGTTAAGAGTAACTCAATACTTCTCAAATGTGGATCTTCATTTTGGATATCATCAGATAAAGGTGAAGAAGGGTGATATTCAGAAGACTGCCTTCCGTACAATGTATGGGCACTATGAGTTTTTGGTGATGCCCTTCAGACATACTAATGACCCTGAAATATTCATGGATTTGATGAATAAAGTATATAGACATTACATGGACAAATTTTTGGTAGTGATTATAAATAATATTCTAATATAATCTAAGAGAAAGGAGGAACATGAAGAACATGTAAGACTTGTGTTGGTGATATTGAGAAAGGAGAAGTTGTATGCCATGTTCAGCAAGTGTGACTTTTGGATGGAGCCAGTCACATTCTTGGGACATGTGATCACAAGTGAGGGAATTTCTGTGGATCCTTCAAAGACAAAGGCAATTGAGGAATGGACCAGGCCCTCTAGTGTCACAAAAATCCATTGTTTTCTTGGATTAGATGGGTATTACTGACATTTTGGGAGAAACTTCTCACGATTTTCAAGCCCGATAACTAAGTTAACAAGAAAAGGGGTAAAGTATGTCTATATGGAAGAATGTGAAGGAAGCTTCAAGGAGGAAAAGAGAAAGCTAATCACTACACATGTACTCACACTACCGAAAAGTGGAGAAGGTTTTGTGATATACAGTGAATCTTCAAAGAAAGGCTTGGGTTGTGTACTCATGCAAAATGATAATGTGATAGGCTATGCCTCACGACAGTTGAAGATCCATGAGAAGAACTACCCGACACATGATCTAGAGCTGGTATCCGTGATTTTTGCCTTGAAAATATGGTGGCACTACCTTTATGGTGAGAAGTGTGACATATACTCCGACCAAAAGAGCCTAAAATACATATTCACAGAAAAGGAGCTCAACATGCATCAAAGGAGATGGTTAGAGCTAATAAAGGATTGCGATTGATCTATTCATTATCATCCCGGAAAGGTGAACAAGGTAGCTGATGCTTTAAGCATAAAATAACCTACTACTTTATACATGATGCGGATTGAGAAAGAACCTATCTTCTTGGATATGCAAAGAATGGATTTGGAAATCATAAGGGTAGGGGATGCATCCTACCTTGCCCAAATGATTGTGCAACCATCCATATAGGAGAAGATTAAAGAAGCACAAAGGAATGATGTGGAGATACAAAAGAGGGTGAATGAAGTAAAAGAAGGGAAGCTGTAAGAGTTCCATATCGATGATGATGGTGTGATTCGGTTTGGAATGCAGCATTGTGTGCCTTCATCACCCGGGATAAAGAATGACCTATTGGACAATACACATAGCTCAACTTTCTCTATCTATCCTGGGAGTACCAAGATGTACCGTGATCTCCGAGAACACTTCTGTTGGGATAACATGAAGAAGGAAATTGCAGAATATATATCAAGGTTCTTGGTATGTCATCAAGTTAAAGATGAGCGACAAAAGTCCAATGGTATGATGTAGCAATTGCCTATACCCATGTGGAAATTGGAAAATGTTATTAGGGACTTTGTCATGGGTCTCCCAAAGGCGTCAAAGGGAAATAATGTGATATGGGTTGTGGTTTACCGACTCACCAAGACTTTCCATTTTATCGCTATTCGGGAAGATCTCTCATATGAACAACTTGCAATGATATATGTGAAGGAAGTGGTGAGACAGCACAGTGTTCCACTCTTAATTGTCTCTGACCGTGATCCATGGTTCACATCTAAATTCTGGAGGAGCCTTATACATGCTTTGAGTACTGAATTAAATTTCAACACGACCTATCACCCCCAAAATGATGGCCAATCTGAAATGACTATTCATAAGCATGAATATATGATTAGAGCCTACTATCTAGAATTAAAAGGTGGATGGGATCCTCATATCCCATTGGTTGAGTTCTCATACAACAATAGCTTCCACTCGAGTATTCAGATGTCTCCATATGAGGCACTCTAAGGAAAACGATGTAGAACTCCAACCTGTTGGGATGCAGTTGGAGAATGAAAGATACTTGAAACTGATCTTGTTCAAGAGATGACAGAAAAGGTTCAATTCATCCAGAAACACATCAAATCTGCTCAAAGTTAGCAAAAGAGCTATGCTGATGACCATCGAAGGGACTTGGAGTTCGACGTTGGAGATAAAGTCTTCCTTTGAATATCTCTATGGAAGAGAGTCATGCGATTTGAGAAGAAAGGGAAGCTTAACCCAAGGTACATTGGCCCCTTTGAGATCCCTGACCGCATAGGATCCACGACCTATCATCTTTCACTTCCACCAAATATGGCTCAAGTTCATGATGTGTTTCATGTATCACTACTGAGGAAGTACATACCAGACCCCTCACATGTACTAAACTCAGAGGTGGTGTAGTTGGAAGGTGATCTATCCATTGAAGAGCAGCCAATAAAGATTCTGGACTGAAGTTATAAGGTTCTACGCAACTAGACAACCCACCTTGTCAAAGTGTTGTGGAGTAACCATAAGATTGAGGAAGCAACTTGGGAACCAGAAGAGGTGATGAAGGAGAAGTACCCTCACCTTTTTATGTGAAACAAAATTTCGAGGGAAACATTTCTTAAGGAGGGAAGAATGTAAGGACCTAAAGTTTTTCAATGGAAATTCCCTTCTTAAAATTATGTCATAAAATCACATGAATGCACAAAATAATGAACTACTAAGTGATAAGTGACCTTTAAACATATGTTTTTCACTTCTTTGTTTGGAATTTTGAAAATCCAACATACACAGATGTGTTCAAGATGATTTTTGGAGTCTCATATAACAAACTTGTTTTTTTGGTGAATAATAACATACCCTTATGAATATTAAAATTAATAGTAATATGACCCTTGTGAATAGTAAAAATTAACATTATTTTATTCTCTTAAATAAATAAGATAATGAGACCTTAATTAATTTTTCAATGAGAAATAAAATTAAGTGCACCTTTAAGATAATTATTTTTCAAATTAACTATGACTTTATTTAAAAAGTAAATTAATAATATTTGGAAAATTAATACTGAAAAATGAAATTCATTTTCGAATTATACACGTCGAAAAATGTTTAGGTTAAATTTTTGGTATTTTTTTGAAAAACTCGAATTTTTGATGAATAGTGAAATGTGGTAAAATACAGTATATACAATTTAATAGTTAAATGCACTATTCATGACATCACAAGTGATTCAAGGCCACTTGGTTCGAACTCACATGAAATTATTACTATTAGGGGATATTAAACAATACTATTTGTTTTCTTGAGGGAAATAATAAAATAATGAATTAAATATTCAAAATTTACCCTTGCCCTCCACTATAAAAACCACCCTTCACACCCTCATTCCCTCACACCTCTCAAGCTTGAAGCCTTGTCTAAACTCTGTCCAAACATCTTCCCTATCCCATCTCCCACATCCAAGAGCTTCTGGTCTCATCAAAAGACCATGCCTAGACCTTAAAGAGGATCTCAAGAGAAGGATTTAAGAGGTAATTTCTCTCCCTCTTCTCCTTTAATTTCCTTTCATGTTCAAGTTCATTTCTTGATCTCTCCCCACCTATCTTCAAAAAAATGGTATTGTAACTCTAGTATTATACATACACTAGAATGTTATGATACTAATGGGATATTATATCATCCAACCCCCCTTTCCCTCTTTCTTTTATTTTATTAAAGAGAACGTTGTTCGTGAGGTGTTAATTTATCACCTTCAAGAATGACATGTTTTCTTCTTCCATTTATACCATCAAATCTTGTCATAAAACCATTTTCATGGTTGAACCAGAATATTTTATATGTATTATGTCCTATTTATAGTTATGGAACTGAATTATGAACATATTACTATGTGATAAATTAAAACAAGTTCGTTGTGATCGAACAACCGCCCAAATTAACCCAAACAATCATCATTTTATTATTATATAATGATTCATCCACATGGATCTAATATAATTAATTATAATATCATTAAAAATCTTATAATATCATTAACAACATGTAATATCAGTTTTGGATGATTACCAATGTTCTACCCGAACATCAATGTAAGAATAAAAGTGAACCACTCAAGAAAACCATTAAAACAAACATTCCCGAAGAATGTTTCTAAACTATATAACTCATTAAAAGGCACATAAAACCTCATAATGAAACCATAATGAACCCTATTAATGTATAAAAGGTTCTGAAATTTATAATTAATTAATATAATGTCATTATACATGACATTAAAGAGAAGGAAGCATCCATATACAAGGTAAGGGGAAATCTCGAACACAATTTTCTTCCTTCGGGTTCTCCCTCATTAACTACATTTTGATATGGTTACTCCTTAAAGATAATATCTTCATAATTATATTACATTTTCTGGGATATACATGTTTTCTAGGGAAGTTTATGTCAAACCAAATGTTTTCCAAAATAACTCGTCTCTTATGAAATCAACTTTTACCTCTCATTCATGGTTGATGGTTTCTGTATCAAGTATGTTGTTCCATCTTTCTTTTTGGAACCCAAAGATTATAAATTTATTCTTATTTGAGGAAACACATTACTTTACATGTTTTTGGTATGTTCACTTTTGAAATGGGGCAATCATGATAATGATAAAGTTATGATGTAACAGGTGCACCCGGAATTATATAGCGCAATATGAATGTTTCAAAGTGACGGGTACGCCCGGAATTATACAGCGCTCCAATGCATTAGGTAAAGTGATGAATATCATGAATATATGTGAAATTATGTTTGAACAAGATTCTATATTGGTTCACTAGTATGTGTGGTAGTTAACCACTAAAATATGATGTTTCATTTTTATGCATTGTCACATTTCAAATCTTTTATTTATGTTCCTCTCATGTTCATGATTTCTTTATCTATGTCACGATTATGATCACCCCATGCTATATTCTTCTTATCTATCCTATTACTGGGCATTTATCTCACCTACTTTAATGTATATCCTCAGGTGGCCACATATACTAAGGAGAGGACAAGTGACAATAAGAATCTAGAGAAGAAGAAATTAAATAAATGTTTATGCTCGATGTTGTAATTTCTATGTATGGTCCTAGTTTTCCCAAGACACTAAACCGTTGGATCCTCTATGTGTAATACTATTATGTTGTTTACCTTTAAAATGACATAATAGTAATGTAAGAAAAGGATGGGATGCTATATCCTGGGTCTGGCAGGTTACCACTGGTGGTTTGTGCCAAACTTTTCTAGAGTTGTGGCACCCATATCAGCGTTGACAAAGAAGGGGCTACCCTTAGTGTGGTCGGAAAGATTCCATTGAACTTTTGAGGAGCTGAGGAAGAGACTGACGAGTGCCCCAATAATGATGTTACCGGAGGAGGGCATTGGGTACGTAGTCTACTACAATGCATCAGGGACCAGGCATGGATGCGTCCTAATGCAGGAGCTGGCAGTGATCACAATTGGTTCTCGACTGCTGAGAAAACATGAGTAGAATAATGCTACCCATGACCTATACTTAGCAGCATTGGTCATCACCTTTAAGATTTGGTGACATTACATGACGAGTGAATGTTTTATAGTTTACTCTAATCACAAGAGTCTTAGGTATATCTTCTCCCAGAAGGACCTAAACCTAAGATACCAGTGATGGCTTGAGTTCCTCTAGTAGTATGAATTCTAGATAGTCTATACTCCTAGAAAAGGGAATGTAGTAGAAGATGCACTCAGCTAGAGATTTGGTATACAGTTGCTGAGTGAGGTGACATAGAAGCTATCCACATTGCAGATATCCAATGTGGATCAAGATGGAGCATCTTATCTTTAGTATCTAACATAAACTCCCCCATTCCTTCAACGATTCAGGGAAGGGCATCTTGGGGACACTAACTGCAAGGCTCTACGTGCTCAGATATCCACAGGAAAGGCACATGATGGATTTTTTGATAGTGGGGAGCATGTCATCCTCTTCAGAGGACGTACTATGGCATCGGTGGCACTACAGGAGGAAGTGTTGAGGGAGTTCCATACATCCCCTCTAGCTGTACATCAAGGAGTGGCGAAGAAATACCAGGACCGTTTTCATTAGCACTGGTGGTCGGGAATGAAGAAATCAGTGGCAGAGTTTGTCCCATGGTGCCTCACTTGTCAGTAAGTGAAGGAAGTGCATCAGGATCAAGTAGGCTTAGTTCAACCACTAGAGGTGCTAGAGTAGAAGTGGGATGGAATTTAGATGGACTTTGTGAAAATACTTCCATGCACGTCCAAGGGACATGATTCCATCTAGGTGATCACTGACCGATTGAACAAGTAATCCCACTTCCTACCTATTAGACAGTAGGGTTCAGTAGAGGTCCTTGGACGCCTCTACATGCAGAAGATTGTATGACTTCATGGAGTGCCCTTGAAAATTGTCTCTGGTCATGATTCATTTTTTACTTCCCATATATGGGGTTGCAGGAGGTGTTCGAGACTCATCTTTGTTTTATCACCTCCTTTCATCCTTAGAAAAATGGTCTGAAAGAGTAGACCATTTAGACTCTCTAGGTATTGTTGAGTTCTTGCATCCCTAATTTCAGCCACAGCAGGGTTGATCAATTACCTTTTGTGGAGTTTGCATAAAAAATATTCATCACTCCACTATTGGTATGGAACCATTCTAGAAATTTTACTAATGACCTTGCAAATATCCTCTGTGATGGACTGACTAGGGGAGTCCGAACTCATGGGACCAGATATGGTGAAAGCATCCATGGAGAAGGTGTAGATCATCTAGGAGAAGATGAATACTGCACTAAGTAGGAAGAATTAATATTCTAATAAGATATGGAGACCTCTTGAATTCGAGGATGGTGACCATGTCATCCTACGGGTCTCACCTCAACAAGGTTTGCATAGATTTGGCTGTGGCGGAATGTTATCTCTGAGGTTCATAGGACCCATTTAGGTCCTCAGCAGAGTTGACATGGTGGCCTAACACCTAGCCCTTCCCTCTCAGTTTCATCAGATGCATGAAATTTTCCACATATCCCTATTGACGAGGTACGTTCAAGATCCTTTGAACATCATTGACTAGGGCGAGCTAGACATCGAGGATGGGGCGACGTTTTCAGAGGTTCTTGTAGAGATTGAGGATCGACATGAGAGAGTCTTTCATGTGAAATTAATACCTATGGTGTGCATTTGATGGCAGTATGAGAACCCCAAGAAGAGAACATGGGAGTGGGAGGCTCATATTTATGCTCAGTACCCCCACTGGTTTCCCTATTTTGTGTTGTGGCTTTTGGGGATGCAAATCCCTGAGGTTGGGGGAATGTAAATAACCGTGTTTTTCAATGTAATGTTTTTTAATTATATAGAAATATAATAAGTCTTCAGAAATTAACAGCGCATTATTACGAGGCCCGGTGTGCCCAGAATTAATTTCTAAACTTTTTTCAAGTACGTTCAGTAAAAATGTGAGTGGGAGTTGGTAGATTTTGGACCGGTACTCTGAATTGAAAAATGAGGAAACCATCAAACTCATAGCGCTGATATTATCTTAAGGAGACATTCAATTCAACCTCATTAGGTAGAGGGGAAGATATAGTTTTATGGGTTTTCATGGAATATTAAAATAAAAAATGGTTTTATTTTTATTAAACTCCTACCATCCTTTTTAAATTCGTTGGAGGAGGAGAAAAAACAAGGATGGTCGAGAATTTAAAACCTATCATTAAATTCCCGGTTACAAAAAGTGTGTTACCATGAATCCCACCATTTAATGAAATCTCATTAATGACTAGTTAACTTCACTTAAATGAGAGGGCCACCTCTCCTATTGTGGTTGGGGGTAATAATTGGCAAACTGGTTTGGGGGAGAACTCTTGGTAGAAGAACATCTTCCTATGATGAATGAACCTCTAGATCATGAATGAGGAACCGACGCTTGATCCCGGATCAGAAGTGTGTTGCGACAGCAATGAACGATGATGTCTCCTTCAACATCTTCATCCTCTTCCACACACCACCTCCAAAGAACGATCGAGGTAGGGAAATTTTTCATATCATTATTCAAGATAAATTGTTCTTTTCAATCTATAAACCTCATGCTATGGATCTAACGTGGATGGTGCGGGCCAAAAGAACATGGTATGATCCCTCCACTCCTTCATTGTTTGAAATTTTCCTTCACGGGTGGATAATCGGGAGGAGCGAAACCCATCCATGTTGCCAGCCACCGACACCGGCAGGGTGCAAGCGGCATCTGACACACCGGCCATCCACGATGGCGGCGGCGACGCAACAGCACCGCTGAAGGAGTCCATGGACCATTGGCCACATAAAAAGAGGTGGCAGCCGACATGCTGGCCGGCCGCATAGAATCCGAGCGGCACATGTCCGCATCATCGGTAGAGGAGGAGGTCGTGGCTGTTGTGCCACTACATCGCACCTCGAGGGCGGCCGAAACACAGCCATCCACGGAAGTAGCAGCGGCGCACACTGGCGCCGCTGGAGGGTAGCACTTTCCAAAACCCAAGAAAGCCATGTAACACAGAGAAGGACATTCTCCAGTGGGTCATTCATGCCAACAAGTGGCGCTACATGGCGCAACTGGGTTGGCTAAGGCTTAACGGTCCAACTGGACCGTTCGGGATTCCCGTGGGGCGCCTCCCTCAGGTAGAGGCTATGGCATGCCCCGCCACAACAGACCACACCCATCTGAGTGGGCCGCACCCAGTTCGGTCTGGGCCAAACCCAAACCCTGGTGGGAAACCAGAATCAGGTTAGTTCTGCCCAGGCTGGGTCAGGCCGGGTCAGTCTGACCGAGTCGGACCGCACTTGGGCCCATTTGAACCCAAATACGCCTTATTTGTCCATATAATGAGAAACGAGTGTTCTTTTGATGAATTATTTGTGGCTCTAGTATCCTGGGATCAAGATAGTCACTTTGGTAAACTTTACTTGAGTTTGGATAAAGTGGGAGTATGGTCGAGTAGAATTGAACCAGAATCCAATCGGGCCCTCGAAAAGGAAATGCTAATGACTTACAGATAGGACATCTGATTGACACACCGTCGGTCATTTTGGGTCCCTTATAACGTGACAGACTTTCATGATACTTATTCTTAACTCATCGTAGGAGTTGATGTATCAACCAATGGATTGTTGAGCGGATCCTCCCAGAATCAAGTGTGCTTAGTGCGGGAACCATGTGGATGGCTGTAATTGAAAAATATTCAGATCCTGTGTGGGTCATCCTCAGATCCTGTGTGGGTCATCTACAGATCCTATGTGGGTCATCTTCTAATCCTGTGTGCGTCAACAACAGAGCTTCTCGATGAAGTAACATGATCTAGCAATACAGCTATTCATCTATACTTTCGTACTTAAGTCTTACCTACTGTGAGTTAAGTCCTAACCTTTGTGGTACAATTTTGTGCGGTGATACCTTCGTGGTATTGTTCTGTGTGGAGTTACCTTTGTGGTACTTACCTTCATGGTGTTATCTTTGTTGTATTCCGTGCTTCATGTAGCAGTTGTGATTTTGGCTAGAGATTTGGGCCTTGTGTTTCCTCTTGAATGAGATAGGTATACTTGATATCTTAGTTATATATATGGGAATATAACTAAGTAGGTTTAATTGTTTTTTTCATTCTTGTGAACATAGTGTTTCTTTTTGGTTTATCTTTTGGGGATTCTGAGAGAAATTTAGGGTCGCGGGGTCCTTACTGAGTATTGGTATACTCATCTCTGCATGGGCTACACCCACACCTTGTTGTGTCTTGTGTAGACAAAGGACATCATTGGTTGATATTGAGGGTTCCAAGACTGGAGGATTATCGGGGGTGGGAAATTAGAAGAGGCATACCGTAGAGATGATAGTTCGAGATCCATACCTACCATTCTGGTAGGATCCTTGGTGGGTGTTAAAAAGAGTTGTTTTCAGTTTTACATGTACATTCCAATTGTGCTTGTATTCCAGGCCCCTTTACTTACAATAATCACCTTATTTACTATATAGTTTACTTTGTTCTTGTATCCTACTGAGTTCTTGGATTGTGTGAGTTCGCTGTTAAAAGGAAATGCCTTCTCAGTTTTTAGGGACACGCATTTCCGGTGCTAGTCGCCAGCCCCTAGCATATAGAAGGTGGGTGTGGGGTAGTCACGACATGTGCCCCGAGGTACGGGTCGGGACAATAATAATTATTTTAGTTTTTTGGATACATATTATGTAATATTTACATTAATTATACTATTAATGCATCATCATTGTGTATGCCTTTATGGTAATTATTTATCACATGAGAAATAAAAAAATTACGGTGATGAAAATAATAATTTAATATTTCGTTAGACTATTTATATTTGAACATATTCTCTATAGAACCCCCTTATAAAACCATTGTAATGTTTAAAAACAAAAGTATAAAAAAATTAACATTACATTGAATAAAATACTATTAATGGATTATTATCTTCTATGTGGCTCCCAAAGCTCACAATATCGGCCCAAGGATGAATTTAGTCTATAATAACACAACAATAAAATTAATTAAAGTTATTAGTTGATTTTATATTATGGATAATATTATTTTTAGCTCTTATTACTCAATATTCCTTTAACCAAGTTAATAAAAATTTCTAATGTTACAATTCATATTATACAAAATTTGAAGGGATATATTTACTAAATTTGGAAATTATTATTCCAAATATGGAATCCATTTTTGTAAATTCAATCCAAATAATTTTCTAAAATTAATTTAATATTAATCCTGTTAATGGGGTGAGAAAACGTGTTCCTATAGTGAAATCATAAAAATGATTGAAATAATTGTATATCCAAGTTCATTTTAAAATTGATTCCATTGACCTAAATTGGGTAAAAATATATAAATCGTATATAAATATAGAATAAAACCAATATAAAATTTTATCTAACACTATTAATTATTTATACAAAAAAATAGTTTTCAATTTCAATTTTATTGTTTTCATTATTCATCAAAACTTGAAACATATCTGAAAAATACCCAAAAATAATCCAATTTAAATTATTATATTCTAATTTCAATGATGAATTATATTTTTCAAATATAATTTATAAAACTATTAAAAATTTAATTTTAAACCATTTCACCATCAAAAGGTGGAAGTCATACTTTTAGAAAAATACATCTTTAAGTGTAAAATTGAACATATTATTATATCATTACTAATAAAAACAAATGATAAATGATAAAAATTTGATTGAATATATTATATTTATAATTAATTAATATTATCCAACATGATTTTTTTTTATTTTTTATTCATATAAAACATGATGGGTCACATTTATATATTTCTTCCGAAGGACAATTCCATTTCAAAAGGTTTTATTTATATTTATAATTAATTTGAAAAAAATTTAATTATATATACATGTTTAAGCCTTATTTTCATAGTTTAGTTAATCCCTTTCATACCCACCATTCAGAAGTATATGATGGAATAATAACATTTATGTAAGAATATTTAATAGTTTGTTTATGCTTATAGAGGTATATTTTGTATGATATCTAACATAGTCTTTCCTTTAAATTCATGGGACATTACATTTAGTGGAAAATGGAATATGATTGGTGTAATGTATCAGATTTTCTATGTATTAATTTTAAAATATTATATGGAATTATTACGAGACCAGGCGCAAAGACAAAACATCATTCTGAGGCCCTATGATCCCAGAATGGTGGTCCAATTTTTTTTAATGTTAAGTGAGTTGGGACTTGTGCGTGGTTGTGGAACTTTCCAAACAGAGGCCTAGATTAAAAATCGGAGGGCACCGTTGCATCCAGAACGACCACTTTACTTAAGAACGTGCCTATCCTTGACCAACGCGGGTCGAGGGAAAAAGTTAATTTTCTGTAATTTTAAGTAAAAGAAAATAAAATAAATTCCCAAAGTTTAATTTATTTATTTTTGGAAATATCTGTTGCAGCGCAGTGATGGGGAAGCTGTTTCTTTAATAAATGCCACTTCATAATGACTTAGAAATGGGAAGCTGGACTCATTAATACCGTAGCATATTTTGAATTCCAAAACACGTTTCCCTTTTTATTGGGATAATCGAACATCGATCATTTGCAGACGATTGAGAGGAAACTCTGGAGAAATCTCTCAGAAATGAACGATGACAGATCGAATCTATGAATCGCTACCCCAACGTGGTTGGTGGAACTCGATGACGATGGTAGCACGAACTATTCATCAGTGATCGATCCCTTCTTCTGGTAGGGGTTGTTATTTCATTCTTCTTTACCTATTTTTGAGTTTAAATGACAAACACTGATCAACCATATACAAGTTGATCCATGGATTTGTACATTATTGTAGGAGGGATTTCATTTTGATGATTTCGAGGAATTAATCCGTGTTTAATTGTTATTTGATTCTGCTCCGTTTAAGCCTACTAATAGGAGTGAATCAATGCCATGAAAAAGGATGGGGTAGGATCGTTCCTCAATTATTTGATGGTATTTATCCCCCATTGTTTTCCTCATACGTTCTTTAGGTTCTTCATGGGGTGACGAACAATGGATTTTTGTGCACCCATCATGCAACGCAATGATCCCAAACTGTAGAATCGACACCACAACGACCTTACGGAGGTCGACGATGATAGAGGACGACGAATGGGACCGAATCGGGAAGGGCCGTTCTTTAAGAGGTCATCACATGGGTGGATAGTTGCATGGTTTTGGAGCTGATCAGAGGTCTGAAAACAACGGAATCGACATTGTGGTGTTGGGGTGACCAAAACCTGGGAGTTTTGTGGTGATCAGACAGTCGTATCGAAGAACATGGCATCTCGGAAGGCGCGGCGGCGGAGGTTTGCATTTCTGGAAATTTCTAGAATACACTGTGTGTAATTTCGAAGAACACACCATGTAGTACTGGCGGTGGAGGATAGGGTTTTAGGGTTCAGAGAAGAATCACATAGCATGTGACCTTGGTCACATGGTGTGTTGGACATTCCCCGAAGCTCGGCGTGTATTTTGGGAAGTACACGGACACAAGATGTTCTACATGGCTTCAGAACATGGTGTGTACAGCATGTCAGAGGCAGCTACGCAGGATTCAGCATGTATCCAGGGGGTACACAGACACGGGATGGAGTACATGACTGTGTAATCTATCACACTGACAGGAGAGGTCATTAATGCATGTCATCCCGGGAAATGATTACACGGGTTAGATTAAACAGGTCGAAGACCATGTACAGGCACATCGCCAGCGTAAATGGAGCCAACCCCAGGCACTCGGACACGGCGTGTACAAAGTACTACACGCCATGTACTCACTTTTCTACATGACCAGCCTTACGTCATCTGCCATTGTACATGGGCGATACTAGGGGTCAGACAACATGGCCTGTAACTTTTCTACACGCCTTATACGTTTTGGAAAACGACATTGTCCTCTTGTTCACCGTATCTTGGACATCTTTCGTCTGGGTTAGTTCCCCTTCTCCTCATTTCCCTAAAGGTCAGGCATCGTTTCCTCCTACAAGAGTATGACCCCTTCAATAGGATGTTTTGGGATAGAGTCAGGAATCCATCCGAGAGGCCTGGATCGAGATCCTCTAACCATTTTAAACCCTAGGTAGAGTAAGGTATCAGAGTGACCAACTCTACTAGGTGTTGATCCTCTACCTAGAAGGTGAATTCCGGATGAGTTTCAGTATCCTCCATGGCCCTGGAAGTGATCCTCATCTATGTATCGTGATCTTTCCCACTTAGGAGTGTGTCTCCCAGAATGAGTGTAACCACCTCTCATGACGTTTCCAGATGAACATTACTTCTCGGACGTACGTAATCAGAGCTATAAGACTCATGGAGTGTGTTCTCCAAGAACAAGTGCTTTGTGGAATCTTTGAACTGAACTCCTAGAAGAGGTATGCAGTTGTGTGACTTTCCTCAAGACCGCAGGTTTGGGTTTTGAGTATATCTGGTTTATGATATATGTTTTGTAGACATATAATTTGAATATCTGACTGTACCTTTACTTTTATGTACTTCTTTGTGGGTTTTACGGTCCTCTACAGAGTATTGTTATACTCACCCGTACATGGTCTTTCCCCACATGTGTCGTGCCTTTTGCAGATGAGCAGCCTTTTGACAGAGTCCCGGGCGGACCAGGAGAAGACCGAGATTTCTGAGCATCCTATAGGCCGAGGATTTCCTATGGCTATGAGCATCAGTCCCAGTACCTTTTTGTGTTTATAGGTTGAACTTTGTAGTTTTCAGACACTTTCTTTTGGTGGGATTGTATTCTGTCCCAGTTTTTTTTTCAGCACTTTACTTTCCATTGTACTCTGTTGTTTGGGTTTAGTCCTATGCATCCATTTTGTTCCCTAGTGTTTTTACTTTTCGATATTTGTGGGCTTGGAGATGTGTGCACGTGAATAAGTGCTTAGGAAATGCATCCCATGTTAGTAATATTCCTACTTGGTACTAGTCACCATCCTCTGTCCTATTGGTGGCGGTCTTGGGGAGTCACAGCCTGGGCCCCACTGGGACGGGTATTGATAGAGTGGTATCAAATGTGGTCGTTTCTACCTTAGGTCCAAGAGTATGTGAGATTGGTTTGGGGAAACCGTGTTTAGGGTTTCGAGTTCGGCTTTCACGCCAGAGACTCCAGAGTTGGTGCAGAAGATGACTTATACATACACTAGGACTATGATAATCTTCTTTTCGACTCAGTACATGAAAAAACTAGTTCAGGGGAAGTTAAATAATGGTACATGCATCATATAGGAATGGGTTTTTTTCCATGTTATTTGTGTCAGCTATCCAGATATACTCATTGACCATGGTACATCTTGTTTTATTACAGGATTCCTCCACGATATATACCTGCTAGGATTCAGTAGCACGATCACAAGGATGACGCCCTAAGTGATGATGCTTCGATACAGGGACCAGTTCCACATGAATTTCCACCAGGTGATGCACCTATTTTACCACCACCAGTGGAGCAGCCTGCAGTACCCGCAGTACCGACCGACAAGGAGCGTAGGCTTAGCGCGCTCCATGAGTTTTTGAGGCAGAGACCCTTGAGGTTCTGAGGTGAGCTTGACCCTCATGTGGCTGAGGACAAGCTTGAGGTGGTGACTAGATTTTTCCGTCTAGTGAGGACACCAGCAGACCAGATGGTGATCCTAGGGGTGAGACTTCTTCAGGGTTCGGTGGGACGCTGGTGGAGTTTGACCACACAGACTCACGACGGGGAGACCTTTTCATGGACTGAGTTTGAGAGACTCTTTAGGGAGGAGTTATCTCCAGTTACGCAAAGATCAGTATGCGTCCAAGAGCTTCTTCAGCTCAAGTAGGGCAGTATGACAGTAGTTGACTATTCATCGAGGTTCTCCAACCTCGCCCGGTACTCGATGGATATGGTTAGGGAGCAGTACTTCAGAGCTCGGACCATCGAGTGAGGTCTACTAGGAGACATCCGATCTAGTGTCGTGCTTCTATGCATTTATACATATGCGGGAGTGCTCAAGCGGGCCTTAGTGATCGAGAGATTCTTGGTGGAGTAGAGGCAGCCGATGACAGTTATCAGCAGGCAGACATGTGTGGATACCCTGACAGCAAGGAGCTGATATCAGGCACAGGGATCTGGACGTGGGAAACGTCATAGGAGGACCCATGACATATGCTCAACATTCCTGGGATCTCATGCTAGATACAATCAGCCTAGGGAGTATCGATGTTATGCGGGTGACGGTAAGGGACATCTCTGGCACCGTTGCCGGGGATGGTGCTTTAAGTAGTCATTAGTTTCTGGTTATTGTCAAGAAAACACAAAAAAAAAACAAATTTTAAAAAAAAAGTTGAAAAAAAAAACACAAAGAAAAACCCGTCTTCTCATAAAAATCATAAACTGAAAAAATACAAAGAAAAACTCGTCTTCCTCTTTCTTCCAAAATCTCTCTGAATGCCCCGTAGCCTTCCAAACAATCCCTCGGATTTGTTTGACCCTGAAATTGAGCGAACACTTCGCCAACTTATGAGGAACATAAGAGATACTCAAATAATTCAAGAACCAATCCACATCCACCCAGTTGAAATTGAAATGGCCAATCCTAGGGAAAAAACCCTAAAAGAACTCGCGTCCCTGATATGAATTACCAACCTCTTGGTATTCAATATCCAAACATTGAAGCTGACTTCGAACTCAAATCGGGTTTGATTCATCTTCTACCTCATTTTCACGGGCTAGCCGGTGAGGATCCACATCTTCACCTTAAAGAGTTCCAAGTAGTATGCTCTACCATGAAGCCTCAAGGGGTTTCTGAAGAACAAATCAAGCTTAGAGATTTCCCCTTTTCCCTAGCGGATTCTGCCAAGTCTTGGCTCTACTACCTCCCACCTGGTTCCATAAACTCATGGGTTGACATGAAGAGACTTTTCCTAGAGAAATTCTTTCCTGCTTCTCGAACAGCTTCTATCCGAAAGGAAAAAAGCGGCATCCGTCAATTCCCTAATGAATCACTCCATGAGTATTGGGAGAGGTTCAAAAAGCTTGTGGAAACTTGTCCACACCATCAAATCCCCGACCAACTCCTGATCCAATACTTCTATGAGGGGTTATTGGCTATGGAGCGAACTCTCATTGATGCCGCAAGTGGCGGTGCTCTTGTTGACAAAACTCCTGCAGCTGCAAGAGATCTCATAAGTAACATGACTGCAAACACGCATCAATTCCATACTCGAGCACATGCTCAAGTGAAACAAGCCCAAGAGAATCAATCCATAGAGCCCAACAAGATGAATGAGTGGATGAGTGAACTTACAGGTCTTGTGCGTCAACTAGCGGTGGCTACCGAAGCCCCAACCTCATCTTCTCCACAATCACTATTCCCTGGACCTATCAAGAATTGTGGAATCTGCAACTCTCCATCTCATCCAACTGACACATGTTCACAACTTCAAGATGATCCATCTGATTCATCTAGTCCAATGGAGCTCAATGCGGCATATGCTCAGCGAAACTTCAACCCTCAACAATCAGGTCAGTTTGTTAGAAACTTCAACCAACACCACTCTGAGCCCTTCTCTTCTACCTTTAACCCACCTCTGAGGTATGGTAATCCCATTTCTCATCCTCCTCAGTTCCCTCATCAAAACCCAAACCAGTTTCAATATAGTCAAGGTGTTGGTAACTTCCAACAACCTTATCCTTTTGTTCCTCAACCCCAAAGGAACAATCTTCCTCCTAGATTCCACTATCATAACGAGCCTTCCCAATTCCCCACCCAATACAATCGCTTTCCTAAGAACCAAAATCAAGGCCAACCCAATTTGGGACAAGCCTCTTCTTCTAAACAACCATGGGAAAGTGCTGTAGAGGATCTTGCTTCCTTCACCCGTTCTAGACTCAAGAACATTGAAACCCAAATAGGTCAACTTGCATCCCACCTGAGCCAGCAGCAACCATCCAATTCATCCCAACTCCCAGCTCAACCATTACCCAACCCTAAGGGTAATGTATGTGCGATTGCACTTAGATCGGGAAAGAAAATTGCAATGCCCCATGCTGATTTCTCTACCTCCCCTTTCGATGTTGATCTAGAAAATGAAAAGAACAAAAAGCTAGAAATGGAACTTGAATCCACTCTTTCACCTCCTTCCATTCCTCTAAGGAACCCAATTCCTTTTCCTCAAGCCATCTCCAAGCCTAATAAGTCCTTTAAACCTGATCCTGAAATGCTTGACATGTTTAGACGTGTTGAAGTGAACATCCCCCTCTTAGATTCCATCAAACAAATCCCTAAGTATGCCAAGTTTCTTAAGTAATTGTGCACCCATAAGAGGAAACTTAGGAACATTGAAAATGTTTCAACCCAACAGTCCATCCCCATGAAGTGCAAAGATCCAGGGACCTTCACGGTTCCATGTCAAATAGGGAGTTCCAACATTGATGATGCACTCATAGACCTTGGAGCCTCAATAAATGTCATGCCCAAATCCATTTTCTCCAACCTTGGTCTAGGTCCCTTGCACCCAACGGGTATTGTCATTCAATTAGCCAATCGAAGCACTGCTAGTCCTGAGGGGATAATTGAGGATGTTCTTGTTCGGGTCAATGATCTTATCTTCCCAGCTGATTTCTATGTCCTTGACATGGAAGGTGAGACGACTTCTTCTCGATCTCCCCTAATTCTAGGAAGACCATTCCTCATGACTGAGAGAACCAAGATTGATGTCCATTCAGGCATCTTATCCATGGAATTCGGTGACCAACTGGTCAAGTTCAACATTTTCCAAGCCATGCGATACCCATCTGAGGATCACTCTGCATTCTCAATCCATGCTTTTGAGGATACTTCTAAGATTCAATCGAACCCCAATCCACCATGTTCTTCATGTTCTAATGATAAAGGATCTTGTGAAATCTGCACCATGATTAACAAAGTCATAAATGGTGAAGTTGATGTGGACCTCTCATTCATAGACTCTATCAATCTAGAGGAACTTGAAAACTCTCTTGAATCCCACATCAACTCTGATCTCTACTGCTCCACCTTGGACAGTGTTGAGGAAAATGATCCAAACTCATCTGGAATCCCTTCTCCTACTCCTAACTTGTCTAGCTCTCAAATCAAGGCTGAAACTGATCTAAAACCACTTCCTTCACACCTCAAGTATGCATTCCTTTTCCATGATCCCTCCTACCCTGTCATTATCTCTGCTTCACTTTCTGAAACTGAGGAGTCCTAACTTGTTCAAGTGTTAGAGGAAAACAAAAATGCCTTAGGTTGGACCCTATAGGATATTCCAGGAATCAACCCTGCCCTTTGTATGCATCACATCCATCTAGAGAAATCATCCAAACCAATTAGGCAACCTCAAAGAAGACTCAATCCACTCATACTTGAGGTAGTTAGGGAAGAGATTACCAAGCTTCTTCAAGCTGGTATTATCTACCAAATTTCTGATAGTGAATGGGTTAGTCCAATTCAAGTCGTTCCTAAGAAGGGCGGGATAACAGTTGTCACAAATGAACATGGAGAAGTAGTTACAACTCGAGTGAAAAACAAATGGCGTGTGTGCATCGATTATCGCAAATTGAATGCTGAAACACGAAAAGATCACTACCCACTTCCTTTCCTTGACCAAATGCTTGAGAGATTGGCCGGAAAGTCACACTATTGCTTTCTTGATGGTTACACCGGCTACTTCCAAATTCCAATCACACCTCAAGACCAAGAAAAGACCACATTCACTTTCCCCTTTGGAACCTATGCCTATAGGCGAATGCCTTTTGGACTTTGTAATGCTCCTGCAACATTCCAGCGGTGTATGATGAGTATCTTTTCTGAATTCATTGAGAATTGCATGGAGGTCTTCATGGATGACTTTACCATTTATGGCGAGTCATTTGAATCTTGCTTACATTCACTCTCTTTGGTCCTTCAAAAGTGTGTCAAGTGCAACCTTGTGCTGAATTTTGAAAAATGTCACTTCATGGTTTTAAATGGGATTGTTCTAGGGCACATAATTTCTCAAGAGGGTATCCAAGTTGATCCAGCCAAAATTGAGGTGATCCAATCACTTCCTGAACCCAAATCAGTTCGAGACATTCGGTCCTTCCTTGGTCATGCCGGTTTCTATCGGCGATTCATTCAGAACTTCAGCAAGATTTCCCTCCCACTCACTCGTTTACTTCAAAATGATGTCACATTCAATTTTGATGAGGCTTGCAAGAGAGCCTTCATTGAACTCAAATCTGCTCTCACATCTGCTCCAATAATCCAACCCCCAGATTGGTCCTTACCATTTGAATTGATGTGTGATGCTTCTGATAGGGCCATTGGGGCTGTTCTTGGTCAAAGAAGAGAAAACATTCCTCATGTCATCTTTTATGCCTCAAAAACATTGGATGAAACTCAATCACACTACACTGTGACTGAAAAAGAACTTTTAGCTGTGGTTTTTGCCTTGGATAAATTCCGGTCCTATCTCTTAGGTGTCAAAATCATCATCTTCACGGAATATTTTTCAAAAGAACAAAAAGAAAAGATGAGAAGTGATTCAAATCATTATTTTTGGGAAGATAATAAACTTTGGAAAACTGGGGCTGACATGGTAATTAGGAGATGTGTTGATGAAACTGAACAATCCTCCATCTTGGAATTCTGCCACTCAATGCCTGGAGGTGGCCACTTTGGACCACAAAGGACTTCTCGAATGGTCCTAGATTCTGGATTCTTTTGGCCTTCACTCTTCAAGGACTCACACGAGTTCTGTCAATCATGTTCCACTTGCCAAAAGTTTGGCACAATTTCCAAAAGAAACGAAATGCCTCAAAAGCCATTAATCTTCTGTGAGCTTTTCGATGTTTGGGGCATCGATTTCATGGGACCTTTTCCCCCTTCCAATGGATTATCCTACATTCTTCTTGCGGTCGATTATGTTTCTAGGTGGGTCGAGGCCAAACCCACTAGGAAAGATGATGCTCAAACTGTGAGTGAGTTCCTCAAAACCCATATCTTCCATCGATTCGGAACACCACGTGCTTTGATAAGTGACTTAGGAACTCATTTCTGTAATAGAACCATGGAGTCACTTTTGAAAAAGAATGGGGTTGTACATAAAACATCCACTGCATATCACTCTCAAACAAATGGAATGTCTGAACTTTCTAACAGAGAAGTGAAAAGAGTGCTTGAAAGAATTGTTAAGCCCACAAGAAAAGACTGGCCCGATAGACTTGGTGAAGCACTTTGGGCCTATCGAACAGCCTATAAGACACCCATTGGGGTGTCTCCATTTAGGCTAGTTTTTGGTAAAGCCTGTCATTTACCAGTTGAAATCCAACATAAGTCATTTTGGGATGTCAAAACTTGTAATTTTGATTGTGAAAAATCTGGTGAAGAAAGATTGTTGTAGTTGACTGAATTGGAGGAGCTTCGATTCGATTCGTATGAGAACTCCATTCTCTACAAAGAAAAGGCAAAGTCACTCCATGACAAGAACATTCTTCGAAAGGTATTTCATGAAGGTGAAAAGGTAATGCTCTTCAATTCTCGATTTCGACTTCACCCAGGTAAGCTTAATTCTCGTTGGGAAGGTCCTTTTGTTATTACTAATGTTTACCCATTTGGTGCAGTGCAAGTCCAAGACCCTTCTTCAAAAAGAACATTCACGGTAAATGGACACCGGTTAAAGAATCACCATGAGAGGTCTCACAATCCAGGAACCACGTCGACTTCCATCGAAACCCCATCCACTTCAATAGAACCACCACTGGATGGAGACCCGCCAAATCCAAACCAGGGGGCACCTCTTTCCCTTTAACTCTATCTCTCCTCAATCTCTCTTCCCTCTCTTCTTATCTCTATTTCTTTTTCTTCCTCTCTCCCTCTCATTTTTTTTACAACATTCTTCCACAACCTTTTTTCTATTTTCTCTTTTGTGTGGATCTGTCATTAAAAATAAAAAATTTTAAAAAACAATAATTAAAAACAAATGAAAATTGAAAAAAAGGGGTGTCATAATTACTCATCATTCAATATTGAAATTTTGTCCAACCATTTTGGGGAGTCAAAAGGCTTGTTTTAAACTCAAATATATTGAATTTTTATCTCAAACTTGGGTAAAAAAAATTGTTTCAATAACAAACATTTTGAATGAACAATTTTTGGTGGAAAATGATTCTCCCCTACCGTGAGGAATAACATTATCCTTCATGCCAAGGTCATCTATGGCCATATTTTTCATTGTGTGTCTTCACCACTGATTGTGAGTCTTGAGTTTGTTGACCTTCGAGCTGAATTTCCATCTTTTGTGTGCATTAATATGATAGAGGCATTTTCTAAGCCACATGAGAATCAGAATAGCCAAATATCCTCCCGTTACCCTTACATTGATCCTACTTTTGAAATCCCCTTTGAGCCTATGAAAAACTTTCTTTTGATAGCCACATTACAAGCCTAATACCTTGTCCCACCCAACATCTTCATGGATTTTCATTGTACAATTTATTGAAATTTAAGTGTGGGGGGAATAGACTTCATTTTTGGGCGTACTTTCATTGATTTCCAATGTGTCATCATATGCTTGAGGGCAAGCTTCCATTCAAGTGTGGGGGATAGGTTGTAATTATGTGAGCTTTGGGGTGTATATGTGTAATTTTCATTTGTACAAAAGTCATTGAAAAGTGTTCAAAAAAAAATGAAAAAAATTATATTAAAAAAAATGAAAAAAAAGGAATGGGTTGTGTCTTGGGTGGGTCAAAAATCATTCATCATCAACCTTTGATCGTGTTATAACTACTAAAATTAGTTCCATGAGGAGATCAAGAATGGGTTGGGAGATGATTGTGAGACTTGTTTCAAGCACAACTTTCGAAAAAAAAGAGCAAAAAAAAGAAAAAAAAAGAACACTTGAATCATCTTGTATTGTGTCATTATTAGAAGTCTTCCATGTTGTACATTTTCCATCATCTCACCCTATTCCATTTTCTATCTCCCTCACTTTTCATTAATCACACATTCATGCCCTTGTAAATATGTGTTTCTATTTTCTTTCAAATCAAATTTCAAAAGAAATGTGCCTTGATTTTTCCATGTTGGTGTTTTTAACCCCTCTTTTCCTTTGGACATTATATACCTACCATCCCATAGCCACTGAAAAACCCCTTAAAAGACCTCTTGATTCTTGTACACATTAGATTTGGGAATGGAAGCTGAGAGCTCTTACAAACTCTTGATTTTCACTTTTTGTTGGTGAATGAGTGAACCTCCTAAAATACATTTTTATCATCTTGAGAGGAGTAAGTTTTGAGTGCCTACATTTTCTAATTCGAACCTTGAACATGAAAAAATGAATTGTTTCTGATGCATTATTGTGAACCAAACTTGTGATGGAATTCAATATGGATGAGTGAAATAGTCTAAACCTCCCCTGATTGGAGAAAACAAAATTTTAATATTTGTTGGTGAGTGAAAATGATTTTGTCATGTTTTTATATTTGTTGCACATGAGGACACGCGCAAATCTAAGTGTAGTGGAGTTGATGTTATTAATATTTTCATGACTTATTATATTCCCCCTTTACTTATTTTATATGAAATGTGCATAATTTGTGGGAAATATTAATGTTTTAATATTAAGTATAATATTTGAGCATTTTTAGAAGTAGTCAAATTGAGTCAGTTTAATGTTTTACTTATAAATATAACTATACTGATCCAAATTGTTTGGTTCTTGTTTTTTAGAATTCTCCTTTCAATATACAACATTTAATTAGAAGGCACCATGATCCAATTCTGCCATTTGAAGGGTCATATGGTCCTCACAAACAAGACCAACGAATCTATGAAGAAACTGAACTATTCATGAAGATTGATTTACTGGGATCAATCCAGAAGTTCAAAAACCTTAACTCTCCACCATAATTCTGGGGACACTACATGTCATCTTGGATAAAAATTTCATGGCCCAAATCCAAGTACAAGGGGCCCAAATAAATCTTTGAAGTCCAGCCCACCATTCTGGCCGAGAATGAAAAGCAGTATAGTATGCATGACATATCTCCTGATGTAATCATCCAAGCGAGCTGAGATTTTTCAGTGTGAAATAGGAGATGTAGGCGGCCGACTTTGTTGAAGAAACCATTCGGATTTGAAGGCATCTTAATATTCAAAAACCCTTTCAAATTATGGACTTCAAAAAGACTGGATTGAAATGGACAGTTTAAGTTTGTTTATGCAACCTGCCATAACGTTTTATCCTTACGTCCAAATGACTCCACATTTTGAGAGTAGTCGGACAACATTATTTTCTACAACGTTGAAGAAGGAGATATTTGAAGATTCGTCTGTCTAAATTGCCAAATTGGCGATGCAAGTGGAGGGACAGATTGGGAATGCAAACAGTCCACTCCTTGGGCTATAAATACTCTCCCCTTCTCTCCTTGAGAGGGGTTGGCATTTCAGAAGAGAGGAGATCATATTGGCACGAACAAAGCTTTTCCAAAGGCTTGGGAGGACCTGCCATACTCAAGTTTACACTTGAGAGACCTTTCCTCCTCTCTTTCTTTTCACTTACTTTTGTGTTCTTCATTTCTGTAATCTTGTAATTCTCTTTCTTTGTAATTCTGTTTTAATGAAAGTTACTTCTTCAATATCTCTTATTCTCTTCCACCTTCTGTATTTTAATATTAATGTTCTTAAAATAGTTTAAATTCAGTTCAATCCCCTTCCCTTCTTTAGCTTCCTCATTCAATCGAAAGTTCGTTTTTAATTATCATCATTGTTCGTGTGTGTGTGTCGACGTACCACTCTTTTCTTATCCCTTTCTTTTTCTTCTCTTATTAATTTATAATCATAATCATTATAACCAGATTATTAATCACCCAAATGGCTGAGTAAATCTCTCATTGGGGTGAGTTATAATTTAGGTATGTTAAGTGATTGAGAGCTTCTGCTCGATGAATATTCTTTGAATTAACATTGTGTATGTTGGACTTAACATGTAATGGATTAATGACTTGTTTTGTTTAACATGTGGCTTCCATGGATTATTGGAACCATAAATACACAACCATAAATAAGATCTCATTGAGATTATAACCTTAAGTTAAGTTAAGTCTTGGTTTAAAGCCTTAACACTTAAGAATTATAATCAACATCATCTTGTGACATGGGTGTTAATTTAAATGCAATATAAAGCAAAGCTCGAGGATATCACAAGCTTAACTAACCTAATGATGAACTCACACCAATATTTATCAACTTGTTAAATTAAACATCATTCATTAAACATTTCAATTAAGCTCTGCAAACAAACCCCCCTAATCAAAATACAATCAACTAAAAACAAACGACTACTAAAAAGTATCATCGCCGAGGATTCGACCCGAGTGCTGCTATACACATTAGCAGAGCACCGGAACCTTGAACGGTCGATAGGCGACAATCGGCCGCACTTTCAAACCAAGACTTAACTTAACTTAAGGTTATAATCTCAATCAGATATTATTTATGGTTGTGTATTTATGGTTCCAATAATCCATGGAAACCACATGTTAAACAAAACAAGTCATTAATCCATGACATGTTAAGTCCAACATACACAATGTTAATTCAAAGAATATTCATCGAGCAGAAGCTCTCAATCACTTAACATACCTAAATTATAACTCACCCCAATTAGAGATTTACTCAGCCATTATTATGTTTATTAATCTGGTAATATATGTTTATGGTGATGAATTATAAAGAGAAGAAAAAGAAAGGGACAAGATAAGAGTAGTGTGCCGAACACACACACGAAATATTTTGAGAATCAAAAATGGAATTTCGATTGAATGAGGAAGCAAGATAAGTTACTGTAATTTAAAATGATTCAAACTATTTTAATACCATGAATATTATACTACAGAAGGTGGAGGAGAATAAGAGATATTGAAGAAGAAACTTTCATTAAAACAGAATTACAAAATAAAGGACTTACAAAATTACAAAAATGAAGAACACAAAAGTAAGTGAAAAGAAAGAGAGGAGGAAAGGTCCCTCAAGTGTAAACTTGAGTATGTCTGGTCCTCCCAAGCCTTTGGCAAAGCTTTGGTCGTGCCAATATTATCTCCTCTCTTCTGAAATGCCAACCCCTCTCAAGGAGAGAAGGGGAGAGTATTTATAGCCCAAGGAGTGGACTGTTTGCATTCCCAATCTGTCCCTCCACTTTCATCGCCAATGTGGCAATTTATACAGACGAATCATCAAATATCTCCTTCTTCAAAGTTGTAGACCATAATGTTGGCCGACAACTCTCAAAATTTGGAGTCATTTGGACGTAAGGATAAAAATTTATGTCTGTTTGCATAAACAAACTTAAACTGTCCATTTCAATCTAGTCTTTTTGAAGTCCATAATGTGAAAGGGTTTTTTAATATTAAGATGCCTTCAAATCCGAATGGTTTCTTCAACAAAGTCGGCCTCCTACATCTCCTATTTCACACTGCAAAATCTCAGCTCGCTTGGATGCTTACATCAGGAGATATGTCATGCATACTATACTGATTTTCATTCTCGGCCAGAATGGTGGGCTGGACTTAAAAGATTTATTTGGGCCCCTTGTACTTGGATTTGGGCCATGAAATTCTTATCCAAGATGACCTGTAGTGTCCCCAAAATTATGGTGGAGAGTTAAGGTTTTTGAACTTCTGGATTGAGCCCAGTAAATCAATCTTCATGAATAGTCCAGTTTCTTCACAGATTCTTTGGTCTTGTTTTTGAGGACCATATGACCCTTCAAATGGCAGAATTGGATCATGGTGCCTTCTAATGAAATGTTTTATATTGAAAGGAGAATCCTACAAAACAAGAACCACACAATTGGGATCAGTATAGTGATAGTTATAAGTAAAACATTAAACTGACTCAATTTGACTACTTCTAAAAATGCTCAAATATTATACTTAATATTAAAACATTAATATTTCACACAAATTATGCACATTTAATATAAAATAAGTAAAGGGGGAATATAATAAGTCATGAAAATATTAATAACATCAAATCCCCCACACTTAGATTTGCGCGTGTCCTCATGTGAAACAAATATAAAAACATGACAAAATCATTTTCACTCACCAACAAATATTAAAATTTTGTTTTCTCCAATCAGGGGAGGTTTAGACTATTTCACTCATCCATATTGAATTCCATCACAAGTTTGGTTCACAATAATGCATCAGAAACAATTCATTTTTTCATGTTCAAGGTTCGAATTAGAAAATGTAGGCACTCAAAACTTACTCCTCTCAAGATGATAAAAATGTATTTTAGGAGGTTCACTCATTCACCAACAAAAAGTGAAAATCAAGAGTTTGTAAGAGCTCTCAGCTTCCATTACCAAATCTAATGTGTACAAGAATCAAGAGGTCTTTTAAGGGTTTTTTCAGTGGCTATGGGACGGTAGGTATATAATGTCCAAAGGAAAAGAGGGGTTAAGAACACCAACATGGAAAAATCAATGCACATTTTTTTTGAAATTTGATTTGAAAGGAAATAGAAACACATATTTACAAGGGCATGAATGTGTGATGAATGAAAAGTGAGGGAGATAGAAAATGGAATAGGGTGAGATTATGGAATATGTACAACATGGAAGACTTCCAATAATGACACAATACAAGATGATTCAAGTGTTCTTTTTTTTTTCTTTTTTTGCTCTTTTTTTTCGAAAGTTGGAACTTCGTAATAGTCGATTGTTTTTAGTTGATTGTATTTTGATTGGGGGGGTTTGTTTTCAGAGATTAATTGAAATGTTTAATGAATGATGTTTAATTTAACAAGTTTATAAAGATTTGGGTGAGTTCATCATTAGGTTAGTTAAGCTTGTGATATCCTTGAGCTTTGCTTTATATTGCATTTAAATTAACACCCATGACACAAGATGATGTTGATTAGAATTCTTAAGTGTTAAGGCTTTAAACCAAGACTTAACTTAACTTAAGGTTATAATCTCAATCAGATATTATTTATGGTTGTGTATTTATGGTTCCAATAATCCATGTAAACCACATGTTAAACAAAAGAAGTCATTAATCCAACATACACAATGTTAATTCAAAGAATATTCATCGAGCAGAAGCTCTCAATCACTTAACATACCTAAATTATAACTCACCCCAATGAGAGATTTACTCATACATTTTGGTGATTAATAATCTGGTTATAATTATTATGATTATAAATTAATAAGAGAAGAAAAATAAAGGGATAAGAAAAGAGTGGTACGTCGACACACACACACGAACAATGATGATAATTAAAAACGAACTTTCGATTGAATGAGAAAGCTAAAGAAGGGAAGTGGATTGAACTGAATTTAAACTATTTTAAGAACATTAATATTAAAATACAGAAGGTGGAAGATAATAAGAGATATTGAAGAAGTAACTTGCATTAAAACAGAATTACAAAGAAAGAGAATTACAAGATTACAGAAATGAAGAACACAAAAGTAAGTGAAAAGAAAGAGAGGAGGAAAGGTCCCTAAGTGTAAACTTGAGTATGACAGGTCCTCCCAAGCCTTTGGCAAAGCTTTGGTCGTGCCAATATGATCACTTCTCTTCTGAAATGCCAACCCCTCTCAAGGAGAGAAGGGGAGAGTATTTATAGCCCAAGGAGTAGACTGTTTGCATTCCCAATCTGTCCCTCCAATTGGATCGCCAATTTGGCAATTTAGACAGACGAATCTTCAAATATCTCCTTCTTCAACGTTGTAGAAAATAATGTTGGCCGACTACTCTCAAAAGTTGGAGTCATTTGGAAGTAAGGATAAAAATTTATGGCCGGTTGTATAAACAAACTTAAACTGTCCATTTCAATCCAGTCTTTTTGAAGTCCATAATGTGAAAGGGTTTTTAAATATTAAGATGCCTTCAAATCCAAATGGTTTCTTCAACACAGTCGGCCGCCTACATCTCCTCTTTCACAATGCAAAATCTAATCTCGCTTGGATGATTACATCAGGAGATATGTCATGCATACTATACTGATTTTCATTCTCGTCCAGAATGGTGGGCTGGACTTCAAAGATTTATTTGGGCCTTTTGTACTTGGATTTGGGCCATGAAATTTTTATCCAAGATGAAATGTAGTGTCCCCCGAATTATGGTGGAGATTTAAGGTTTTTGAACTTCTGGATTGAGCCCAGTAAATCAATCTTCATGAATATTCCAGTTTCTTCACAGATTCTTTGGTCTTGTTTGTGAGGAACATATGACCCTTCAAATGGAAGAATTGGATCATGGTGCCTTCTAATTAAATGTTGTATATTGAAAGGAGAATCCTAAAAAACAAGAACCAAACAATTTGGATCAGTATAGTGATAGTTATAAGTAAAACATTAAACTAACTCAATTTGACTACTTCTAAAAATGCTCAAATATTATACTTAATATTAAAACATTAATATTTCACACAAATTATGCACATTTCATATAAAATAAGTAAAGGGGGAATATAATAAGTCATGAAAATATTAATAACATCAATCTCGCTAAAGATTGTTCGACCCATCGAGCTGCTGACAGGGAAGCGGTGGATGGAACACCGAGGTAGAGGCACAAAGTAAATGAGACAGACTCGCCAGGAAGAAGATGTGGAAAAGGAGTAGGGAGAGCTGTAGGTAGTGGAAGACGCTTTGACTTACTTCCACCACCTCCCCAACAAGGTCCGCACCAGGCTTAGGGATCTGGGGGACATGGATGTGGACATTACATGCGGTCGAGGTGTACGAACCAGGGAATCTAATCATGATTCAAGGTATGATTTGTGTCTTTTCTACCTTAGTTTCCATACATATAGACATAGGTTCCAGTAATTATTTCATAGCCACGTGTCTCGTACAAAATTTCGAGATTCCGGTAGAACCATTGACTCGATCCTTACGCTTGGAGACAACTACGATAGGATACTCGATGATCAGACACCTTTGCACATAGTGTGATCTTACCCTTGGAGGTGAGAGTTTTGGTTGGAACCTATTGGTGGTAGCTTCGATGCCTTACGACATAATTCATGGTATGGATTGGTTATCTTTGGTCCATGCCCAGATTGAATGTTTTAGGTGAACAGTGCAGTGTGTCCGCAGTGATGGGACACGGTTTTCCTTTATCGGAGAAAGGGAAGCCCAAGCAATGCATAATTGGTTTATGCATAGGAGGGTGCATCCAATTCATCATGAGTTGTCTAGCCTTTTCCTCAGAGAAGTGGATGTTGTGAGCTCCCAGTTGAGAGTAGTAGTGGTGGAGTATGAGGACGTCTTTCTCGAAGATGTTTCAGGGTTACCTCCCCGCCGGGAGATCGACTTCTGTATCGACTTACACCACAGGATAGCACCGATTTCCTCATCAGCGTATCAGATGGCTCTCGTAGAGCTTCGCAAGATGACAGTGTAGTTGGAGGAATTGCAGAGTAAGGATTTCATAAGACCCATCATTTCACCCTATCCAGCCCCAGTCTTGTTTTCCAAGAATACATACAGGAGTCTGAGGATATACGTGAATTACCGACGCTTGAAGCAAGCGACGTCGAAGCATAACTACCCACTACCGAGAATCGATGAACTCTTCGACCAGCTAAGAGGGGAACAATGGTTCTTGAAAGTCGACCTTCGATCAGGTTATCACCAGTTATGAGTACGGGATGAGTATATAATGAATACGACTTTCAGATGTCGCTACTGTCAGTATGAGTACTTGGTGATGCCTTTTGGCATGATGAATGCCCCTGCAGTGTTCATAGTACTGATGAACCAAATCATCCAACCGTACTTGGACGGGTTTGTAGTGGTCTTCATTGATGAAATCCTTGTGTATTCGGCGTCAGAGGAGGAGAATGCGAGACACCTGCAGATGGTTCTAGATGTACTTCGGGAGCACCAGCTTTATCAGAAGTTCTCAAAGTTCCAATTTTGTATTCAGTAGGTCTAATTTATGGGACATGTCATCTCAGCAAATGGAGTAGCTATAGACCCAGCCAAGGTGGAGGTTGTGTTAGCATGAGAGACACCTCAGAGAGTGATGGAGGTGCAGAGCTTCCTTTGGTTGGAAGGATATTACCAGAGATTCATTCACAATTTCTCCCAGTTATCAGCAACGATGATAACCTTTACCAAGAAGGGGAAACCCTTCTTGTGGAAAAAGAAGTGGCAGAAAGATTTTGAGCAGTTAGGACAGAGTTTGACAAGATCCCCAATCTTGAGATTTCCGGAGGAGGGTGTCGAGTAAATAGTTTTCTACGATGCATCAGGGATTGGCCTTGGTTGTGTCCTGATGTAGAGGCAGATAGTGATTGCTTGTGGTTTGTGCTAGATTAGGCCACATGAGTTGAAATATGCAACCCATGATCTCGAGTTGGCAGTGGTAGTCTTCGCATTGAAGATGTGGTGAAACTACCTTATGAGAGAGCAATTTATCGTCTACTCTGACCAAAATAGCCTCAAGTACATCTTATCACAGAAGGATCTGAATCCAAGGTTGAGGCATTGGATAGAGTTCTTCCAGGATTATGTTTTAGAGATCATCTATACTCTTGGGAAGGGGAACAAGGTGGAGGATTCTCTTAGTAGAAGGTCGAGCTCACAACTGTTGAGTGAGGTGGCAGAGTAGTTAGTCGCGTTGCAGTTATCCTTCATGGATGGAGAGGATAAAACTCACCTACATTTGATGGTTGTAACCACTCCACTCTTACAATGGGTTTGGGAGGCGAAGTTAGGATATGTCGACTGTGTGGTCTTATGTGCTCAGTTACCCACAAGACATGCTCCTGATAGATATTTACAAGGTGGGGAGCATGTACTTCATTTCAGAGGATGCACTGTTGTACCGGTGGCATTGCAGGAGGAGGTACTGAGGGAGTTTCATACATACCCCTTGGAAGTACATATTGGGGTGGCAATGATGTACCAGGATCTTTGACAACAGTTCTGGTGGTCATGCATGAAGAAGGCAGTAGTGGAGTTCGCTCCTCGATTCCTTACATGCCAACAAGTGACAGTCGAGCACCTGGTTCCGGCAGGATTAGCTCACCCCTAGACTTTCCAGAGTGGAAGTGGGATGGAATATTGATGGACTTCATGACAGGATAACCACAAACGTCTATGGGGCATTATTCCATATGGGTTATCATTGACTGACTCACCATGTTGGCCAACTTCCTAGCTATCAGGGAGTAGAGTTCTTTAGAGAGCTTGGGACACCTCTACATGCAGGAGATAGTTTGTCTTAATGGAGTCCCCTCGACAATAGTCTCGGACCGAGATGCCCGTTTCAAATCCCTGTTGTGGAAGGGATTGCAGGAGGCTTTTGGGACTCAACTATTCTTAAGAACGACATTTCATCCCAAGACCATTGGTCAGATAGAGAGGACCATTTAGGTTATGGAGGATATGTTGTGAGCCTATGTCTTAGTCTTTGTTCGCAGTTGAGAGGACCCCTTACCACTGGTGGAGGTTGCGTACAACAATAGATACCACTCCACCATTGGTATGGCACCGTTCGAGGCCTTGTATGGGAGACCCTTATGGTCACCGCTTTGCTAGACCGATCCCGGAGAGTCAGCACTCATGGGTCCAGAGTTGGTGCGCTCTACCACCGAGAAGGTTCAAATCATCCAAGGGTAAATGAAGACTGCTCTGAGCCGGTAGAAGTCTTATACTGATAGACGACAGAGACCTCTGGTGTTCGAAGAGGGAGACTACGTCTTTCTTCGGGTCTCATCTTAATAAGGGCTATGGAGATTTTTCTGAGGTGGAAAGCTATCTCTGAGGTTAATCAGACCTTTCCAGATATTATGTAGAGTTGGCAAGGTGGCATACCACCTAGATCTACCACCACAATTTCATCGAGTACATGATGTCTTCCACGTGTTTCAGCTGAGGAGGTATGTGCATAATCCATCACACGTCATCGACTGGGCAAGCTGGACATTGAGGATGGGGTTAACTTTGTTGAGAACCCAGTAGATATCAAGGATCAGTAGGAGAGGATCCATTGTTTGTGATCAATTCCCTTGGTGCGTGTCTGGTGGCAGCACGAGAATCCTTAGAAGATCACGTGGGAGCGGGAGGCCCAGATCCGTGCCCAATACCCACATCTTTTTTATTTTCCTTTGTTTTGGCTTTTCGAGGACGTAATGCCCCAAGTTGGGGAGAATGTATTGTCACAGATTTTCCGTGTATTATTTTTAAATACTATATGGAATTATTTGGAGAATAGGCGTAGATAAGACACATCATTCCGAGGCCCGGTGTTCCTGGAATGTTGGTCTAAATTTTTGTAAGTTAAGTGAGTCAGCACTTGTGCGTGGTTGTGGAAGTTTCCTAACAGATGCCAAGATTAAAAATATGAGGGCACCATTACATCAGGAATGAAGAATTTACCTAAGAACGATCCTAACCTCAACTGGTGCGAGTCGATGGAAAAAGATCATTTTCTGACGTTTGAATTAAAATAAAATAAAATAAAATCGCAAAGTTTATTTTATTTCTTTTTGGAAATACCTGCTACAGCGTGGCGATAGGGAAGCTATTTCATTAATAAATGATGCATCATAATGACTCAAAAATGGAAAGATAGACTCATTAATACTGAAAATTATTTTGAATTCCAAAACACATTTCCATTTTTATTTGGATAATCGAACGGCGACCGTTGGCGAAAGATTGAGATGAAACTCTGGAGAAAATTATCAGCGACGAACGACGAAGGATCGAAGCTACGAATAGATGTGCCAACAAGGCTGGAGGATCTCGACGAAGATGGTAGCATTACCTCTTCATCAGCGATCAATACCTTTTTTATGTTGGGGTTGTTATTTCATTCCTCTGTCCTCGTTTTTGAGTTTAAACGACGAATGCGGATCAACCACGAACCAGTTGATCCACCGATTATTACGTTCTTGCAGGAGGGGTTTATTGGGGTTGATTTCAGGGAATTAGTCCATGTTTAATTGTTGTTATATTCTGCTCTGTTTGAGCCTACTAACGGGAGTGGATCAACACCAAGAAAAATGACGACGAAGGTTCATTCCTCAATTTTCTGAGTGGATTTCTCCCCACTTTATTTTCCCCGGGCATTCATCACGTTCTTCACAGGGAGACAAACAAAAAATCGTTGCGCACCTATCTTAAAATGAAGTGATCTAAAATCGGAGAATCAACACCACAACGACCTTACAGAGGTGAGACGACGATAGCAGATAATGAATCAGACCGGATCAGGAAGGGCCGTTCTTCAAGAGTTCTTCGTGAGGGTGGATCGTTGCATGGTTTTAGATCCGATCGGAGGTCTGAAAAAAATAGAATCAGCTTCATGGTGTTGGGGTGACCAAAACCTGGGAGTTTCATGGCAATATGATGGATGAATTGACGAACAGGGAATCTCAGAAGGCGCGATGGAAGAGGTTCACATTTTTGGAAATTTTCAGAATACACAGTGTGCAATTTTGAAGAACACGCCGTGTAGTACTAGTGGTGGAAACAAGGGTTTAGGTGGTCAGAGTGGAATCACACAGCATTTGACCCTGGTCACATGGCATGTTGGACTTTTCCCAAAGCTTGGCATGTATTTTGGAATGTACATGGACACAGGATGATCTTCATGGTTACAGAACACGGCGTGTACAACATGGAAGAGGCGGCTACATAAGACTCAGCGTGTATCCATGGGGTACACGGACACCAGATGGAGTATGCAACCATGTACTCCATCACATGGCTAGGCGAGGCCAATAACGCGGGTTATCCCATGTACCGATTACACAGGTTAGAGTACACGGGTTAAAGACCATTTACGGGCGCATGGCCAGCGTACACGGAGCCAACCCCAGGCACTCGGACATGAAGTGTACATAGTAATACATTCAATGTAATAAATTTTCTACATGACCAGGCTTACGAAATGGGCTATTGTACACGGGAAGTACCCGAGTTCAGACAACATGGCGCGTAACTTTTCTACACGCGGTGTACTTTTTAAAAAATGGCATGGTCCTCTTGTTCACCATATCTTAGACATCTTTCATTTGGGTTAGTGCCCCTTCTCCTCATTCCCTTGAAATTCAGGCATCGTTTCCTCATATTGGAGTATGATCCTGTCAGTAGGACTTCCTATGATAGAGTCATACATCCATCTAAGAGGCCCAGATCGAGATCCTCTATCCATTCATGACCATAGGTAGAGTCATAAATTGACATGACCCACTCCACTGGGTGTCGTTCCTCTACCTAGCAGGTGAATTCCGGATGAGTCGCAGTATTTTCCATGTCCCTGGAAATAATCCTCATTTTTGTATTGTGATTTGTTCCACTCAGGAGTGTGTCTCCCACAATGAGTGCATCTATATACCAGAATCTTTCCACTTAGGAGTGTGTCTCCCATAATGGGTGTAACTACCTATCATGATGTTTCCCGATGAACAGTACTTCTCGGACAGACATCATCAGAGCTATAAGACTCATGGAGTGTGTTCCTCCGAAACGAGTGCTTCGTGGAATCTTCGAACTGAACCCCTAACGGGGGTATGTGGTTGTGCGACTTGTCTCAAGACTGCGGGTCTGGGTTTTGAGTATATCTCGTTTGTGCTATATGTTCTGTAGATATATACAGTGCATAGATGACTGTAAATTTACATTATGTACTACTTTTTGGTTTTTGGGGTCCTCTATTGAGTATTGTTATACTCACCCCTGCTCCGGCTTTGCCCGCACGTGTCGTGCCTTGTGCAGACAAGAAACCTTTTGATAGAGTCCAGGGCAGAAAAGGACAGGACCAAGATTTCTGAGCTCCCTAAAGGCCACGACATTCCTATAGTTATGAGAATCTGTCCCATTACCTTTTTTTGTTTACATGTTGGACTTTGTAGTTTTCAGACTCTTGTTTTTGGTGTGCTTGTATTCTAGCCCAGTTTTCTTTTAGCATTTTACGTTCCATTTCACTCTGTTGGTTGGGTTTAGTTGTATGCTTGAATTTTGTTCCTTAGTGTTTTTACATTTCAGTATTTATGGGATTGGAGATGTGTGCATGTGTACAAGTGCTTAGGCAATGCCTCACATGTTATTAATAGGCCTAATCGGTGCTAGTCACCAGCCCCTGTCCTATTGGAGGCGGGCTTGGGGAGTCACGACGCGACCCCCACTAGGACGGGTCATGACAATTGGTTTCATAGATAGATGATAATACCACCTCAATTCTCTAAAGGGACATATTTAATTTTTCATAAATTACTATTATTTTTATAGGGTGTCAAATAAATATAATATTCATGTAAATTTTAGATATAGATGAATTTATTTTTCATGTTTGGAAATTCAATCAATTTTTTTTATAATTATAACATGTAGTGATGGATTTAATATTTGAATAATGGTAAATATGAACTCTAATATAAAATCTCAGTTTTTAAAATATATAATTAATCAAGATAACATGACTTATAACAAACCATGTTTTTCTTTCAATGGAATAGTTGTGTAATTGAAATGTGGTTTACACAGAAAAATACATAGAGGAATTTTGATTTTTTAAAAATAAAACAGTCATGTATATATCAAACATGTCATGAAGGTATACTGAATGATTATTCATTTACTATAAAGGATCAATGGTCCATGGGGATTCTAAAATTATTTTAAATAGACATGTTTAGACCTTTTTATAGTGGATGTTAGAGGTAGATACTCTTACTTTATAACTTTTACCATTGACTTTTATTGATGAGAATATATATATATATAGAGGTATAAGTATGAATACATTGAGAAATTGAAGGATTACAAGAACGAATTATTGATTCGTCTTAGTAAGAAGATAAATAAGATATGTTCATCCCTTTGTTGGGAGTATATTACCAATGTTTTTATCACTTATCTAAAGAATTTTGGGATATTATGTCAACATAATACTGTTTATACACCAATGGGAAATATTTTCATGGAAATGAGGAACCATAACTTTTTCACATTGTCTAATCGATGATTATTCTTGATTTTTTTTTTCATTTTACTATTTAGAATAGGAATTATAGGCTACAACAGACACACTATATTATTTTCCATCAAAAGAAAAATACATTATCCATTATGATTTATATTGTGGTAAAATATATGTGTTGTAAAACATACATTTCTGTGAAAGGAAATAATTTTTAAAGGTCACTTCAGCAAACACACTCACACTATAAGGCATAAAGTGTACCTTTATTGTATTTCATAAAAAGAAATATTATCCATATAGATCATATAATTAAAATTTAATAGTAGACAAAAATTAAATGTTCCTTAAGGTGGAGCACATCCTTAGTGGAGAAATTTCAACACTGATAAACATCAATGTAGTCATGTATTTAGATACACGATAGTTGGAACATGAAACAACTCCACAAATCCCAATAAAAATATGTTATTCCACATATGAATGAATAAATTACGAGTTCTAGATTACATTGAGACCAAGATATATAATGTTTTATAGTCACCAATAATGGTGACATATTAATGGTTGATAATGACAAAACTATGTACAATTAGAATGAACCAATAATTTCAAAATATGCTTAGTGGTATGAATCTAGGAATTTAGAAATGAATTACTTGTACCAGAACCAATACATGGTTTTGGTAGAACCTCAAGATGATGTAATGAATACTAGTGGAAAATGGGTATTCAAGATGAAACTATACATGGATGGTAATGTTAGTACAACTAACAATGATTATTTGACCGGACTTAATAAATGAAAAGGAATAGATTATGAAAAATCACTTTAATTGGTTATAATAATAAAATAGATTAAAATTATTCATTCCATAACATCATTTAATTTATAATATATTTAAATACTGATGTGAAGACAAACGAACCTAATCAGTACCTTGTGGAAGTTTTCTATATGACACAAGAAGAGGTTTTTTGATAAAATATGATTCTAATAAGGTGATAATGTTTTAGATCTCAATAAATTATTTGACAAAAAAAATTATATCAAGGTAAATTTAATAAAAACAATATGATAATTTTATTTCATTAATAATTAACGTGATTTATTTCTCTAAAATATGTTTAGTTTGACTATAAATTATTTCCAATTTTTATATGAATATTTCTTATATTACTAAGGAAAAGTAATATATGCATCCTTTAGTTTGTTATAAAAGTTTTTAAAAAGAAGATAAGTATTATTATCAAAAGTGATGTGTTATATAATATTGGGATCAAGATCTTTCATGATATATCTCATGAGATTCGTGGACTAAGTCAATGAAATTAAATTTTTATAGTGCTGATGATATTTAAAATGGAATATTATAATATGTTTTATTTTTAAATGTCATATTGAATACATCATTCCACGAAAATAGGATTTTTGATATTGAAAAAATTATTTTGAATAATTATAATTCCATATGTTTATATGATTGTTTCAGCAATATATGTCATTCTATGAACTATGATTTATGATTCCTTTGTATATATAATCATTTTCATATATCTATTATACCTAGGTGTGCTAAATTTGATATATATAATGGGGATAAATAACTTTATAGTGTGCTAAGAGGATATAGTCCTTATTTATAGAAGTTATGAGGAACAAGTCATTTAGGGAAAACAATATTCTTATTTCCAAAAAAACTAAATCACATCATCATAATCACCTAATTTATTCTACATTAATAGAGGTTTTTTTAGGAGTATGTTTGGTAATAAAATACATCCCAGGTGACATGAAGGACCCAATTCCCTCATATGTAACCAATCCTAGTTGTCCACACAACCACAAGGGAACCTCTCCACACACTGGAGGTTCTTGACTACCATCGAGGGTCTATGGTGAAATAGTGTGGATATTAAAATATCTTTATAAATTGTTCAATAATTTTAAAATAATAATAATAACCAATAGAAGAAACCTAAAATATAACTAAATATTTTAATAGTAATTGTTAATCATTTAAATAACCATGTAATCCCATCCATGAATGTCATATTAAAAAATGATGACTATATATTCTTGTACGAAAATAGAAATAATATAGGATCAGAAGATCTGAAATATGAAACTTGCTATAAAATAATGATTAAAATTACCATGGATTTCTCTAATAGAATATTAATCATATGCTCGGTCCACTACATACATACACTATTGTAGAAAGGTACTCATGTGTTCATGGAATGTTGCTTCTTATTATCCCTACCTGCATCCATCATATCCTCATGGGTTTCCAATGAGGTCTCAAAAATGGTGTGAGAGATACTTAGTAGGCCACCATATATTATTTCTAATTCCATTCATCCCACGGATATGTAATGAATTTTGTGTTTTTAATAGTAAAATCTGCATGTGATTAGAGGTATATAAATAACTGACATTTTTAAATATTACTGTGGAATACTCCTCCTTAGCTACATGATTTAGCATAAGTTAAAATATCTATAAGTAAAAAATATATCATGATTTAATTATAATAATGTTTTGGGACCACGATTAGAGATCACGAATCCCCCATGAAATATTTGAAAAAATTATATATTTTTAAAACGACATCAAAAAAATGTAATACTCTATATGAATCCATGTTTTTTCAACTTGGAATATTAATTAAATAATTAAATATATATAACTAAAAAAATATTCCAATCCTTTTCTTTTATAATTTAATTCGTAGGAATAAATCTAAGAATAACATGAACATATAAACATACAATAAAACCAAAGGAATTACTCATAGGAAACCAGGTATCACTCTAGGTGGGGTATATAATAATCGCCCTTTAATTCTACCCTTGGGGGTCCAAAAAAGGATACAAACTATCACTCAAATAATATATAGTTATCTTACCTTTAGTCATGTCATTAGAAGTCCACAAGGGAATCCCAGGTATAAATCATAGTGTATATGACGATCTTCCCTTAGACTTTGTCGATGGAATTCCTTATAGGGAGTCCTAGTATAACTCATGGAATATATAATCTAGTTCCCATGTGAGAATTCACATGATTTCATAGGTCAACCCATGTGTACCCCATAGTTAATATCAATTCAGTTATATTTCATTTAATCAATTAATCATAATGTGTATGTTTATGAAATTCTATGATAGAACCCCTCTATAACCCTTGACATAAACATATGAATGGTCATGGGAAAAAATACATTCCATAAAATTATATTCACATTTAATTCAATTGGAAATAACATTTATATTAGTATTTTACTAAAAATATAAGGTGAAAAGAATTATATCATAGGCTTAAAAGGTCATGCATCCCATGAATTCACATATTAATCACAATTTGGATGATAGTTTTGAATAACATATATGGCCTATGAGAGAAGGGAAAATAGATTAATTCATCATGACATTTATTTCCATTCCATATTTCATTCAATTATATTTATATTTTAATCAGTTATATCAGTTAAGATACCAAAACAATGTCTAAATGAACACAACATCAGTGGTGGATTAATTTCATAAGCTACCCATGGTGATTTTATCCTACTGAAAAATTCCCCCAGGGGGTGGCACAACTCAAGGTCCATAAAATCCGACAATATGTTTCAATGTGTGTTTTGGTACATAAAGGTTAATCCTATCATTTCAATTCAAATGAAACTTCATCTAACAAGTGTCACCCAAAGAATATGTCATGTGGAAGTTTTATATAATATAAAAATAGTATTTATTTAAGATAAATTCACGAGGACACATACCACATCATGTAAGTGGATTCCTCATATTTTTTGACCCCTAAAATTTTCTATAAAATAAGATATCATGTAAATATACAAGCACCATAAAGATTGGGCACATGAAAAAGTCTCAAAATAACATTATCAACAAGTATGCAATCAACGAATGGAGAATGTAGAATATAGGAAACATATGTATTCACCCAATGAGAAAAACAATAAGATATTCAGAGTTTTTATGGAGGATATACATCCCAACCTTAGAAGGGAGTATAAGGATAGCCCTATTGTGAGGTGGGTATTATGTGTTTCGATAGACAGAAGAGTGTTATACTCATCAAATAAAATGAGGGGAAATTATTTTTTCACCATATTTTAAATGGCCTAATGGGTTGGCTACACTACTGGCCCATGTATGTATAAATCGTTTCCCCTACACCACCTAGAAAAACCACTCACATGGGTTTTGTGAATGGTTTGACTAATTGGGTAGAGACCATGAAAACCCCCTTTGTGAAGAGGCTTTTAGAACTTACAATACCATGAGTCTTGGGCTACATGGTTAGTAAAATATATGAAGCCCTAGACAGTTTTCTATAAAACCAAAAACAGATTAATCACACTATATAGACTAGGAAGCACATACTATACAAGTAATAAAACCCACTTCCTCTTTCCTAAACCAGGAGTTTCACAATCCCTATAAGCCCTGAACACCATTAAAACTTCTTTGATTCAATTATCACTCCTATTATTATAAATATGAATTATTAAATGGGAATAAAACCATTCTATAACTCATAATAAATAAGGTATCATAATCTTTTACCCCTTAATGAATATTATCTGAAAGATTCAATTCCATGGTTGGTAAAGAATCATTTTAGAATAAATCTGGACACTAAAAATGTACCTAGGCCTCCTCATGCTATGTATCATTCTATCAAAAAACATGATTCATATAACCTGTAGAAACTGAATATACTGGCCTCATTGAACTTTCATACTCTTATAAAAATATGGAAGTGTTCTACAAAAATTATACATCAACCTCTAATCCAACCACATATGGATGAAGATTATGAGACTAATCTAAACAATATCAGAAAACTCAAGATACTTGGACGGAGTCATTCAATGATAGCTGCCTCTTAGGTAACTACAATTGTTATGCTACCATCCCGAATCTCTCCAAAATCCATAATGTTCAGAACTACCAAAATGATAAATTCCCTTATTTTAGAATCCATTTATGCACCTGTCTCGGAAAATCATGTAAGAAAAAAAAGACTTCCTTCATCAAACTCAAGTGGTTAGTGGGAATGATCATCATAAGAATTATTCCTATACTAAGAAGTTGATGTTCTCTTCCTAATGAGCTAATCCTACAATGATGTCTCCTAAATATGATGAGGGACTAGTAAAACTGCATCTCCATCCTATAACTAGAAAAACTGTGAATGGAACTACATATTTTATAGGGCCTCATAATGATTCATCAGTATGGTCCAATGGAATCTATTATTGTAAGAAAAAAAATGTGATGTATGTTCTTATCCCATGAACCTACAAAATCATGGATGCCTGATCAACCTATGGCCTCCAGAACTTTTATTTTATAAATTGACTAATTTTTGTTATGTTGGAAATTAATTGTAATCATTAGTAACTATGAGCCCATCTCCATTAGATTCCCCGACAAGAACAGTGATGTGAAGTCCACATCTATATTCGCGATGATAAAATGAAAGACAAAGTAGAATCATATATTCTCATTAATGTAGATCCTCCCTTCAACAACCACTAAAAAGGCCTCTCGAATAGAGAAGAAATGGGACAACAATATTAACCACTCTACAATCTCCTATATAAAGTCCATTGCTTGAGGTGATATATGAAATACTATCAGAAACTCTATTGGTAAGTCACCACATTTCTAATAAAGAATATGTATTGGAAATTAAATCCCCATATGTAATTAGTGTTCTACAAACTTATACAGATAAGTGGAACATCGAGTAACAAACCCATTTATCTCCCTTTCCACCCTTGACCACCTGTATTGGTGTCTTATGTCACTGTACATCATGGTAATACTAGGGTATAATATCTATAGTAAGGCATGAAAAACTCTCAAAAAAATCCACATGGATATCTATAGAAGACAAGATACATCCTTGAATGCACAATATCTCATTATCCTCAATAACCCAACTAGGTGGTGGGTCATCACTATTAATGTTTTATCATAGAAAATGCCCATGGGCTCTAATGTATGCCTCATATTCACTCTCTGTTGATGTGAAGATGTCATTCATAATGATAAAAATATAGAGTATCCATGATGGACCATAAAATCCATGTGAATCTCAGAAAACAGGGCTATAATCAACCAATCACTACTTTCCACCTAAACTACATGTGTCTGATCCTTCCATCTCACAGCCTCAACAACTTCATTTACCTTCAAAAGAATGTAGGCAATATAAAAGGTGATGGATTGAAGTTATTCAACCCAAATATTTTGTTTTATATTAGAATTACACTATTTAGATATTTACATGTGGCTTTCCTATTCTGTATACCACAAAAAAATTATCTCCCACTATATAATTCCTTCTATAGTGAAATGTGTTAACAGAAAAAGCTAATTTGAGATCATGAATTGGGTAGTTCATCTTGTGTGTCCTCTACACTTTAAATCCATGAAAAAATGATTCAATCATCCTACATCAGCACTGAACCTATTTGGAAGACTTATGCATCATAGTAAACATGAAAGAATTATCCAATATCTGACTAAAAGGAATCATCATATAACATTACACAATATTTAATTTTATGTCCCCAATTAATTCTCATGAATTTTTAGATCTTTTCAGGTTTACATATTTCTATAATATATCTAGAACTCATACATAAAAAATCATAAAATTCAGCACAGAAACATCCTCATAATATCCATTTTTTTCAATAACATAAAACATTTAAAATAAACAATGTTTTCTTTTCAAGGAAATATCACTGACTTTCAACTTGACTTCTACTTTTCCCTTATCGATCAATATGTCTGGATAAGATCCATTAAAATTGTCTCATGAGCATAAAATTTTAGTTAGGGACAAAAAATAAATTTATTTGTCCTGTGAATAGATGAAAAATATTATAATGATGATATTTATCATCAATATTTTAGATAATACTAATTAATACCTTTAAACTTTAAAAAACACACATTTTGATCAATGAAATACCTCAAATACAATAGTTTCCAATCAAAACTCCTTTAGGATAATTGGGGAGAAATATTCATAAAAACACTTTCAAAACACATATATTTTGAATAACTATATTGTTGACTTCTACTGATATAATTTCCCAATTCAATATAGATTTATAAGGGGGGTTCACTATTCTCATAATCTGTATTGGGATCACACATGTGATGTACAAGGACTCAACACTTCATATAATTTTTATTGGGATCACCAATTTTTCATGATCTATAATTGTTATAAGCCCATCATATAAGCTATATTGGGCCCACCCCTGACCAATAATGGGACTCTAACCTTCCTATTTTCTATATAAATCCCACCAGTTCTCATATAATATTCTAGTAACATATCTTGAATAATCAAATTTCTTCATAAAACCATTTGAAAAACTATTTTAAATGCATATGAAATAAACATTGGGGAATAGAAATATCATTTAATTTTAAAACCTCAATTTTAATTACTAAACACAAATTTCAGTAATATACCACTTCAAATAATAATATACCAAAAAAGTAAAATATGGTTTTCTCATTTAAGAAAACAGGTAATCTTGAAAATAAATATATATATCAAATAGTAGTCATGGCGGTGGAAAAGTCATTGTCTCTATATACATTAAGAATAGAGCATCCCTCTTATAGTTTGTGATAATGTTCATTGAATGGATCATTAAAACATTCCTTTTGAAAACCTTTAAGATATAAGAAATATACTTAATTAATGTTTTATTTCCATAACCATTTAAAAAAATCATTGAGATGTAAAATGAAGATAGTTTTAGGAAAGCATTAAAAGTTTTTTTAATAGGAATGTTCCCATACTATAATGACCTGGATTTTTAAATGATGTTTATGTATCCTTCAATGTGGGTTATTTTATTTTAGAGAACAATAAAACATGTATTTTATAATGAAGTGATATTTATAAAATATAAAGGGAAATATGACTATCATGATTTAATTATTATATCTATATTCTTAAAATATGACCATTATTTAATATGAATATTTTAAACAATATGCATGGAAATAATTTTTTTGTTTTAATATATGTGTATAATTAAAAAATATAGAAGGATAATTAATGGATAATTGAAAAATTATGGCCATGACAAGTAGATACATGTCCTATGAAGCCCATTTGTCAGAGGATATGGGGTAGGTAGAATCAATGTGGTTCTCTCTTTACCAATCCCACTAATTACATCACCAATTAAATCTAGAATGAAATCACCTACAAGAGATGCTCATGTTGATAAAAATCAACACCCAATCGATGATAGCTGAGCCTCCCCATGAATATTTCACCATCCCACACCTTACCCTTAGTTCATATGCGAGTGTTATAAGGGGTTATTTATTGGATCCCTAGTTAAATATAATTTAACTAATATATATATATATATGATTTTTATTCCATCAATTCCATTTTAATAATAGTTTTAATTAATAAAATCGAGGTGAATTTTGAATTTATTGGGACATGAATTATAGGTTTTGAAAAAGATATATATATATTTATCATAAAATAATATTTTATGAACAATACCTTTTTTAATGAAAAATTATGATAAAAACTAATATTTAAATATAAAATATGAAGTTATATTATTATATATTCCTATGTCCGTAATTTTACTATGCATTTTTTATCTTCTATTATTTTTAATAAATAATGATTTCTTATTTTTAAAATTTATAATTCCCATATTCATAAAATTGTTATTAGAAAATAAATATCATTTTGAATTCAATAATAAAAAATTAGGTTTGGGATAATTTATAATAATTATCTGAAATACTTTTTATCATTAATAGTAAAATTATAGTTTGATTTATTCATTATGTTTGATGACATAATAGTTATTTAATAATGATGGAATAACTTATTAACCACAATCCAAGAACTATGATAAGTTAATTATTTAATATTGTGTATTTTAATTTGTTTTTATCAATTTCCCAACCGATAAATTACATTCTGAAGTCTAAAATGTAAACTTGAACATAAAAAAATTTAAAATTTTAATTTTACATGATAAATGAATCAAGATAAAAAAGATTGTAGAACCATTTAGATTAAAATAACATTTATACAAACCCATTTCTCCATCCCCATGGGAAAAATAAATCTAAAATCTTGTGGTTCTTCATTTTCTACAGCCTAGGTTTCAAATGCCTATGTTTTGAAATTTGTAGATAAATCATCGACATTTTCTTTAAATGAAAACCCATTCCACTATTTATATTCAGTTACAATACATCATCCATGAATATTGTGTATTTTAACTTCTCAAGGAGTCATCCAAAGGTTTCCTCAATCCCCTATGGTCCCAATCCTCATGTTTTAGGAACAACACTTCAGCGTAAGGGAAATATATAGTTTTCATTTCCATTGATGTTTCATCTTGATGTGTTATATATTATAGTTTCTAAAATAAGTTCATTAGTAAAATTTAATTTTTCCTCATACAATAATAAGAGTCTTTTATTATTAGGATACACATTTTACCACTCATTTTATGATTTTCTAAAACGAAATTTTATTCTCATTATGCTGCCATATTTAATTCTCAAAATTTCTCTATTCAACTCAAGAAATTATCTTTTATTTTCATTTTCTGAGTACAAAAACCATATTCCATTCCAAGGGTATTAACAGAAATGTAAATATGAATTATTCTATTCTTGTATTAACAAAAATTATATCCATATATCGTTTTTATAGGGAAAAAATACTTAATGATCTTATTTTAAGAAGTTTTTTAAATTTAATGTTCTTTTTATACGAAACCTATTTCATTTATTTTCAACCTGTTATTTATAAAATGATTTATTTTTTCCTATATGTCTCAAATTAATTAAGAAATATTATTCATGTATCCTAATATTTCTCTAATTCATTGGATAAAAATTTATCTCTATAGATGACATGTTTTAAGATACCTTGGTGAATAACCTTTGCAATTTTTATGAATCCTCATTGGAAAACCATGGTAATATGATTATGAATCTATCAATTAATTGTTGTGGAAAAATTATCATAATATTATTAATTACATTATTTTTATTATATGCCTCAATTTCCCTTTTTAATTCCATAATGATATTCATCATGTTCTTACTGATATTCCTCAACATCACTTGTAAATGGTTTCCCTTGTTTTCCCTTAATGGGACCTATGCTCACCCTTTACTTTGATGTTTTTCTCTAGGTTATGATATTCATTAAATTTACATTGTATAAAAATTCTAATAATCCTTTCAAGTGGAATATAATAATGTTTTATTTTTTTCCATGTATTATATACCTTTTATTCCAGTAAACTAAACATTTAAAGGACCTATTTTTATATAATGTAATGTAATGTTTTGTTTTAAAAAGGTAGGGTATCATAGTGTTATCGAAGGTTGGTTTATATATTTTTGTAAATTAGTATTTGTAATCCTTAGGTATAACACTATAATGAAATATTAAAATAGTAAAATATAATTTTATTTGTGAATTATTAATTAGTGGTTTTCAAGAAAAGAAAACCATATCTATATACAAACAAATGGATGAGGCTTTGATACTAATTTATCATTGGGTAACACCTAAAAACGAAACTTTTAGATAAAATCAACTGGTAATTAATGAACTACAAAGGACCTAGTTGTAATGCTAGATTGATACTCTCGGGGGATATGTTTAGTTAATCATATGCATTTTATGAACCATTACAAGGATTTATAGAAAATGTAATTGTTGTTATAGAATAACATATTTATGTGTTATTTTTAAAGACATAGATTATTCGTTAAAAATATAATATTATTAAAATAAACACTCTTCCCACTAAAGACTTGTTCATTTACAAAATTTTGGGGAATAAGTGGATCAAAGTAAATGGAGAGTGCAACAGACCATGCATTGAAAACCCTCCAATAGAAACTGTAATGCAAAAAATTTTGAGAATGATTAATCAACTCACTCTAGTTTTTTGAGATAACCTGAATCCATATGAGAGACTAGATTACTCTCAAAGGGAACAACATTCAGTTTAGTTATTTATGTGTCAATAAATAACTATGTTTGGTTGATATACTAACCCATTTATTTCTAAAAAATGGATAAGAGTTATTGAAATTATATTTTATATAGAATTTTGTTTGGAATAATTGAATGAAACCATGGTTGTGCACTTCTTAGAGGGAGAAACTGATCAATTGTTGAAAATGATTTAAAACATTAATCCAAGTAGTGATACTGCTGCTATGGTGTTGGATGAAATTGGTGGAACCATATTCCAAAAAAAATTTCCTCCATTCAATGAGAACGATAATTGAGAATGAAATCATAGAGATGGATGAAAAGGAAAATGAATTAGTGTGAAGCTATGAGATGAACATTACATGATTTTATAGTTACACCTATTGATTTATAATAGATCCTAATGGAATAATCAATATATTATTTAGTGTAATAAGAACCCATATATGGATGAATCCAGATAATTGACACTATGAATGATATAAGGATATAGTATAGAGTTTGATGAACATTGAACAGGAGTTTGGTGACATGCAATGGTCCCATAGATAGAATTAAAATAAGTTATTGATAGAGTTAATATTATGGAGGAAAATTGAGCATGAAAGAAGAGGAAAAAAATTTAATCATCACACATGAAAAAATAGGAATAATAATTCAATTAAATTCTTTATTAGGATCAGGAAATTATTCAAGTGTAGAATAAATTGTAATATTTCTTATAAATTTCATCACGAGGTGATTCCTCAACTTCACAACACTAATAGAAGGGAGAGATTGTGTCGGCCCTTCCCTAAGCATAATTATTCTTGTATGGATAGCTTGGGAACATTTTCAATATATTTTTAAATCATATGATAATAGAAGTGAATCACTTTCAACCTCAGCATCAGCCATGTGATAAATGTTGGGCTTTTTCTATCCTAACGATTGATGTTTATGCTACAAATAACGTGGTAGCAGATACTCTAATTTTTTCCTCATATATAGAATGTACTTTTTTAATTCAATTTCTATGAATTAAAATATTTCCTTTATGTTTTCAAATAATATAAAATCATTACATGAATTAATAAATGTAGAGTGACCTGTCATAACTCCTTGAGGGATTATCCATGGATGAACAGTGTATAGAAACTCTAGTATTTTCATTTATGAGAAAAATCTCAAAACATATCTAGTAGTAACTCTCAAGTTATAATTTTACACTATACTATGGATAGAATAGCTCACAAGGTATAATACATTGATCAAATGTATAAGAAATAAAATATCAATAGTCCTTATGAAAAGCCTATATTTGTTTTTAAATGAGTATATCTCTACATAATGATTTCATAGAATCACCTCCAATTTCATTCTTCATGGAAATGATTTGTGAATACAAAGAAGTAATTGATAGTATATAAATAAAAAATATTCCAATCATTCCAAAATACATTGATTTATTTCCTTAGGAGTTTATTAGAGCTCCCTTATACTGATAGGTGGATTTGGACATTGAACTCATGTCTGGATCCAACCCGATATCAAAGACTGATATATAATGTAAAATGTGGAGATGGGGGAATTAAATAAACAACTCCATTATCTTTTCAAGAAGGGGTTTATCGGACCATGTCTTTCAACATGTGAATCACATGATATCTTTATGAAGAATATTGCTGGATCAATGAAGATTTTCGTTGATTATAGTGTAGTTAATGAGATCAAAAAAAAGTACCCCATCCCAAGGATTGATGAATTTTTTAACCAGCTTCATGGAGATGATTTATTTTTTATGATTGATCTATAATCTAGTTATTATAAATTGAAAAATAAGAAAAAACATATTCTAAATACTTTCATACAATAAATATATGGGCATTAATAATTTTATGTTATTACCTTTGGATTGGTTAATTATGATTCTTAATTTATGGATTTGATTAATAGAGTCTTTATAGAAAACCTTAAGACTTTTTTGGTAGTTTTTATATATGGTATTTTGATTAATTCCAAAATTCATTAGGTTCATGAGGATTATCTATGGCTAATACTTCAAAATCAAAGGAAGGATAAATAGTTTGGAATTTTTCAAAAATGTAATTTTTTGTCACAACATGTTTCTTTTTGTGTAAAAATGTTACCAATAAATTAATATCTATTGAAACTTCCACGAAAAAGGTTGGGGAGGAGCGGACATATCTTAAAACAATAACTATGATTCATATATTCCTTTTTTACATGGATATTATAGGAGTTTTCTGACAAAACATTCATTGAATTTATAATCCAATAACCATGTTAACATGGAAATTAAATAATTTCACAAGGAAAATGGAGTTTGATTTTTTTTCCAAAAGTTGAAGATGATATTATAAATGAAACACATTTTAACTCTACCTTCTAGTAGAGGACGATTTATTAATATTAGTCATGAAAATATGAAATGTGTTGGGTGAGTCGTCATGAAATATGACTATGTTATTTCTTATTCATGTAGATAGTTAAACCCACCTTAGAATTATTATCCTAGAATGACCTAGAGAAAGATGTATTTATTTTTCTCTAATACTATGGAGGAACTATCATTATTGGGGTAAATTCGATATATATTAATACCGATGATCATTGATTTATTTTTTTAAGAAAAAGTTGTTAGATATGAGATATAATATATGGTTGATCTACATAATTTCTTGTAATTTTCAATTCATTATCACTCCAAAATAGAAAAAAATGTCACTAATGCATTTTGTAAGAATGGACCTATTGTGCTTCCAAATATAAGGATTCATGGAGATCTTATGATAAAAGGCGTAATAAAACGAGAAATGGAAATCATAAGGGAAGATACATCATAAAAAATATGCAAAATTATTTCTCAAGATTCATTACTAGATAATATCAATAAATATCAAATTGACGATCCATTGTTACCGATTAACATAGAGGCTTCAAATAATTAGATGTTTACTATGTTAAATATTGATTAATAAGGCATACTAAATTTTTTACAAGGTTCTATATCCATTATCTTATTGAAATAGTGAAGGGGGTGATGGATGAATCTCATATCTCAATTTTATATACGTATTAGAATCATTAAAATGTAAAGTGTCCATTGTTATCTTTATTGATAGGATACCATGAAAAGGGAGATTTCCAATTACCCTACAAGTTCCTTGGTGTATTAACAAGTTAATAAAGAGAGGAAAATTCCAAAATCGGTATCATAACCACTACCTATACCATCATAGATGTTGGACAATAACAATATGTACTTTTCCCTAGTCTCCCAATAAAATCTAAATGAAAAAATGTTATACGGGTTATGGTAGATCCCCACACCAAAAATACCCATGTCATCAATTTTTGATAATATTTCTCTCTTTATCTACACTCCATGATTTATGTAAATGAATTTGTGTCCATGGGGTACCACATTATATAATTTCTAATCATGATCCAAGGTTAACTTTAAAATTATTTATAAGTCTCCAAAAATCTATGAAAACTAAATTGAATTTTAGTACAACATATCTCCCCCAAACTGATGGCCAATATGAATTAACTATTCATACTCTCAAGTATATACTGAGAACAATGTCAATGGAATTTATAGTTTGATGAGATTAATTTTTATCATTAGTTAAGTTCTCATAAAACAACAATTGACATTCAATTATTCAAATAGGACACTATGATTCTGTATATGGGAAGTGATAATGAGCTAGTAATTTTTTGGAGGACGTTTTTGAGAGAAATGTCATTGATCTTGATCTTATGAAGGAGATGAATGAAATTATTCATGCCATCCTCAAAACATTTACGTCTCGTAGAGTTGGAAGAAGAACTATGATGATAGTCATTGGGGGAACTTGGGGTATGATATTTTCAATAATGTTTACATTATAATGTCACAATAGAAAATATTCATACATTTATGAAAAAATGGAATCCTAAATGCAAGTACATTGGGCCCTATGAAACCCATGATCACATAGTTGTAGAAGCATATTAGCTTGAACATCATCTAAATCATGATTGAGATCATGATTCTAACATGTACATCACTTGAGGGAGTACATACATGATCTCTCAAATGTACTGAAAAATGAGGGGGTACATATGGATCATTAACCCTCATATGTTGAGTAGTCAGTGGAGATCATGGGCCGTAGGGAAGAGGTTCTATGCAACAACACTACCAAATCAAAAAAGTGTTGTAGAGGAAGTGTGTGTGTATATATATATATATATATATGAATAAGTGATGTGGAAACCATAAGAGTTAATGAAACCCAAGTAACCACACCATTTCACAATTGAGATAATGAGTTAAATTTGTTATGATGAAATTTATTTACGGGTGAAAAATATAATGTCCAATAATTTTTAAAATATCATTTTCTTTCTAGAAATGTGTGTAATTTTATTTTATAAAATTTAAAAATATCTCTTTATTAATGAAAATTTATTTATAAAATATTAAAGAATATGTGGCCATCAAGATTCAACTATTATATTAAATTTTTTGAACTATGGCCCATGGTCAATATGATCGTTGGAAACAATATGCATGGTAGTAAATTTAACGTTATAATTGCTGTTTATATGTAAAAAAATAGAAAAGAAAATTCATATAGAAAGTAGAAATCATATCTTCAACCAGAAGAGTCATGTTGTATGAAGACCATTATTTAGATATTGGGAGGGAGGTAGCATCACTGGGGTTCACTCTTGAAAAGGCCCATGCCTATATTCCTCATATAAATCTAGAACATAATCTTATACATGAGAAGTTGTAGTTAGTGAAAATTATAATTCATGCAATCTTAGCCGAGCCACCCCCTGAATCTATCACACTCACACTACTTACCCTTCGATCATATGAATGTGTTATAAGGGTTCATTTGTCAAGGACCTTGTTGCTTAAAGATTAATTACTTTCTAGAAATTGGATTATTACTCCATCAATTCTATTTTATGATTAGTTTTTCATAATAAGATTGAGATGGAATTAGAAAAATTGAATTTTTGAACCGAAATTCTATATTCTAGAAATGTTTTTACTAATTAAGATAAAATATGATACTATTAATAGTAATTATTTAATACAAAAGGTTTGATAAAAAACAATTATTTGAATAAAGATGATAAAATAGTTTTCTTTTCAAGTATCAAAAATATTACTATTAATTTTCAATATGATTTTTCAAATAAATATGGTTTCATAAATTTAAAAATTAAAATTTTCAAATTTATATAATGACTATGATATATTATATAGAAATTTTATATCATTACTTTGAAATTATAGGTGGGTAAATTTTTTAGACTATGAAAAAATATAACATTTTTATATAAATATTAAAAATATAGTTTATGTGTTTCGATATGTTTGGTGAATTCATAATTATTTAATTATGTTAAAATCAATAATTAAACACAATAGAAGACATAGAATATGATATTTCATTAATATAATTAATTTAATATATTTTAATCAATTTATAAACCTATAATTTACTTTCCAAATTTGAAAATGGGAACATTATCCTCAAAAAATTATTTTTGTAGAAACATTACTTTTCCATGAAAAAATAACAAATATGAACTGTTTATCAACTATTTTGTATTAAAATAAAAAAATTGACCCATTATCCCAATTTTATAGGAATATAACATGGGAGATCCCTTAGTTTTTCATTTTCCATGACATTGTTTTTCATAGCCAATATTTAGAAATAAATAGATAGATCCTCTAATTTTTCTATAAATACCCAAAAATTTATCTGTTTACATTCACATAAAATAAATCATAAATTTAGTTCTTGTAGTTTAACCTCCCACGAGTCCTTCCTTGGTGTCCAAAATCTCCCAATGTCCCAATACTCATGTCTTAGGAATAGCTTATTCAAGGTAACGTGAAATCTCCACATATCTTTTCAATTGATATCCAACTTTTAAGTGGATTGTCTTATAATTTACAAACTATTTTGGTTTAATCACATTATTTTATCCCTTTACTATAATAATAGTCATTAAGGAGTTGTATACCCTTTATACATTTTATTTTAACATTTTCTAAGACAAAAATTTATTCCTATTTAGATTTTTAATTTAGTTTTGATAATTTATATTAACTCCTCAAGAATTTATCTTTTATTATATTTTTTTGAATACCCAAACCTCTATATTTTATAAGGTTATTCACCTAGAAATAAAATTTATTTATTTGATTCAGGGATTAACATACCTAAAACCCTTTTCCCTTTTTGTTTTCTAAAAATTACATAACAGTATTTCCTTTCATCACACTTTAAAACATCCTGTTATTTTAATATGAAACTCGAATATTTAATTTTCCATCAGTTATTTATGGAATTTTTTATTATTATCTTTTTGTCTCACATTAATTAATGAATATTAAGGGTTTTCTATGTAAATGATCCAATTCATCTGGGAAATAAATAAATCTCTACATATGATATGTTTTATGATACCTTGGTGAATGAATTTGGTAATTTTTATGATACCTCTTTGACAGACCTTTGTGATATTAATATGAATTTATCATTTAAATGTTGTATCCAAATTTTAATGTTGTGATTAATTTAATTTTTATTATTATATGAATCATTTTATATTTCACATTTCACAATGATATCTTTCATTTATTATTTATATTTATCAAGATCACTTGTAAATTGGTTCCCATGCTTTCCCTTAGAGGTCCCCATGCTCACCATTTCTATTAATTTATGACCCCTGGTTATGATATGTAGTAAATTTACATAGTATGAAAATTTGGTGAATTATTGTAAGTGGATAAGAATAATTTGTTTTTTCATTTATTATGTACGTTTTTTCAAGAAACTAAACATTTAAAGGTCATATTTATTTACAATGTAGTGAAAAGTTATGTATTAAGAGGTGGGATTATATACATATCCCTTGTAAACAATTGAATAATAAATAATATTAATGAATAACATTAAAAAAAATTTAATGTCACCATAATATATAAATTCATGACATAATGATTCAAATGTTTTGTATATACACCTTAAAAACTAGTAAGGGGAAAAACATTAAGATATGCCTCAATGAAAGAAGATTGAGATGAAGTCCCTTACCTTGAGTTTGATTCATCACATGTGTCCTTATATTATAGAAGTATGACTATATGTAAATTATGTACAATCTTTAGATCAACATTAGTAGTTATTAATAATTTTATTTCGCTTATTAAAATGTTATATACAGTTTCATAATAAATTATGTTTATTTCAGTTGTTTTGGACATGTTTAGATTAGTTATAAGAAATGACCTTTGTATGAAAACAATGGTCAATGGGGTTATTATATACACATCTCCAGTATTATAATTATGGAATAATAATAATATTTAAATAGAAAATATTATTTTAATACAATTCATGGAATATTTTTTTTATGAAAAGGGAACCAACATTAAAATCATGGAGACAGTTGGCCATACATACAGATGAGTAACGTTCCAATTTTTAAATGATCATTAAAGAAATGAGGCAAATAAAATATATATATCTATAATTATGATTATCAAACAAAATAAATATTTTATAATCATATATACATTCATATATAATTCTTTTTATGCATTGATGAAAATATAATAATAACATCTCTTTGAGGATGTGGTAGTCCACATGTCCTTGAATGACATTATCACATTTTTAGTGTTGAAAATGGTAAGATGAAAATTATATATTATGTTAATATAAATATGATCATATATATAGTAATATAAATATATAATTTATCTCATATATATGCATTATATATACCCTTGTTACCTTAGTTGTAATACATTAGAGAAAAACTACTCACATCACTTCACAAAGAGGCAGTCCACCGTATGTAGAAGCGACATTATCATATCCACTACTGAATGAAAAGCAACAAATAAGTATATGATATAACTAATCCTAATGTATTATTATGTTTTAAATATCATAAATATCATATATAAATATTATGTCTATCATAATTACCAAGATGGTAAAGGATCAAATGAACAACATTGTTTCGCAAGCTAGTAGTCTTTTCTACACACGATAAATGATTTCATTTCCCATTTTATGGAACTATGTGTGTTTTTAGAACATAAAAATAACATAATAAAATCATAGTTTATTTATTATATTTATTTTATTATATAATTACGGTATAATATTAATTTATTTAGATGATAAGAAAACAAAAAAATACACATTGTTGTGTGTTACCTCTTTATTGGGTAATTCATTTTGGATTGAACCAATTGAATTAGAATGGTTGAATTATTTAAAAATTTAATCTTATATTATGAGATGAGGTAATATATGATTTTACTTGTTCTAGGTTTTGACGATACAAAATTCTGTAGAGATGTAAATAAATTGGGTGAGTGAGTTCAATTATATTGTAGAGTGGAATTCACATAAATAATAAAATTAATGCTCTATTAGGAGGTCTACCTAACCTCATGTGCTGCAATTAATGAAATTATTTTGATAAAATAGTGGATGTGGTCAAAATTTCTATAAAATGGATTTTTTACAAGTGTTGGTGTCATTTTGACCATTGAGATTGAAGTTTAACCACTTTTAACTCAACTTTTACCATAATCACTGTAATTAATTTTAATTACATTCACTAATATTTTTTATGAATTTTTTTTTACTATATTAGATATTATAAATTATTCTTATTTCAAATATAGAATCCAATTTTTTCCAATTTATTTAACATAAATGTAAAAATAAAATTTAAAATTAATCATATTGAAAGAATGGGAAACCATGATTTCAATGTGAATATGTTCAAAAGTTCATAATTTTTTTCTATCCAAATTCAATTTAAAAATGATTTAACTAACTAAAATATGATTAATATAAGAATAAGTTATCTAATATAAAATTAAAATAGAAAAAAACATAATTTATTATTATGAACATTTGGAATGAAAAGATTGTTTTTAAATGAAATTCATTATTTTTCTTTATTCATAAAAAAAGAATCTTTTAATAAAAAACAAAAATTAAGCCAATGTAAATTTTCATATTCCGATTTCAAAAAAGAAATATATATATATTTTTTATTTTTTTTAAAATTTACAAACTTTAGGTTTAATATAAAATTTCCATTGATGTGTGATGAAACTAACTTTAAAAATTTATAGGTTTGTTGCTTGAAACTAGAAGTCAACTAATCATAGAAATATCAATATTATAAGATTAATGTAAAAACATTCTCTTGAATATATAATTTACATAATATCATTTATTTCCACAATATCAATGTCTTGGTGACAACTATCACAATAATAATTTGAATTCTATACTATCGTTTGGTAAAACACTTCCTTGCATGTAACACATGTTATCCAAAATCACGATGTTTCATATTACCCAATCCATACAAGATGTTGTTTGGAAAAAAATCTATTCATTTCAAGTTACATAAAAATACTAGGAATTTAAATTTATTATAAAGGAGTTATTTTAATAATCCATAAGAAGTTTCCACTTACCCCCATAAAAATGAATTTCATCCTTGAAATTCATCTTAGTTATCATAGGATTAATGTTTTGAAAATTATTCCACCCAACCCCATATTATAAAAAGAGATAATTAAAAATTCCCTATAAAACATGATGAAAAATATAATTGTCAACTGATTACTACCTTTATATTTGTGAAAATAATATTTAGATGTGAGACTATGGATTTTGAATGAATATCCATTTCAGAGGAAATGAAAAAAAATTATTAACTTTTTTATTCAAACTCCCATTCCCTATGGTTGATAAATTTATTTACCATAGTCCTAGAGAAAAATAAAAAATTTATGTAATTTATGAGTATAATTTCACCATTTAAACAATTTCTATCAAAATATCACAATTTTAACTAAATGATACTTTTCATGATGAATTTTTCATACGTGAAGCAATTGAAATAGCATGAAATAGATCAAATAATTTTCAAAAGGAAAACAACATATTCAATTTATCTTAATATATTAATAAAAACCAAAACAGATTGAATATTTTATTACAATTCACAATATTATCAAACATTTATGTGATGAGGTGATACATTAATGTTTATTGTTCAAAGAGTAATACCTAACTTTCCAACTAAATAATTACATAAAATTATAACCCTTATGGTAAGAAATACCAATGAACATATTTCTACAAAAGTAATGGAATTCTCCTCCAAATAAATTTTAAATATGTACCTCATATATCTATAAAACTATCAATTAATCTATCTGATGAAATTATCATTATTAAGATAAAAGTGGTTCCTATGAAATTGGGATTATATTAAAAATTTCAGAAATACCAACATAGATTAATCTATCTCCACCTAACTAGATTTCCAAACATCCATAATGGAAGTATAAAATGATTTTACTCCCCTTTTTTCTTCCAATGAAGATTATTTCTACTCTATGTTAGTGACTTTGTAATAACATTTTCCTGACATAAAAAATAATTGCAACTAAAACATATTACTATCTACTAGATAATTTTCATATCTTTCATGGATTCTTTTAGACACTTGTTGTTATAGTAAAAACCCCAATTTCAATATTTAAAGCATCGGTATGACATTACAGGTCCTAAAATACATCCCCCTAAATGTATTTTTTCACACTTGTATTATATTTTGGGATTACCTAGATAATTATTATTTCAATTCAACATAATTTTCTACCACATTGACCATTTAATACTCATTGGAACTTATAGAACATAAGTCTTAACAAACTCCACCTCAACATTCTCATTGCAATGACATTTTTTCTCATAACTGTTATATTACCAAGTTTTTATTTCTCTCAATAATCTTGTTTTTAATCCTATATAATATTTATTAATTTAACTATCAATTTTTCTTATAATTGTTTCCACATAACCATCCAATTTTTTAATGTTTTCATCATATTAAACTGTAGAATATTCGTCTTTATTACGTCAATTATTGGAATTATTTCTCTATCCTAAGGACAAAATGTTGGGAAATATTTCTCGAGTAAAATATTTTAAAATATTTCCCAATCAATATTATCATTATCATATTTATCTTTAGTATTATTATCTAAATACCATAATTGATCTGCATCATCTTAAAAATTATAGATGAAAAGAGTTTCCATTTTTATGTTTCAATCATCCCATGAAATGAATTATATTTTCAAATGCATTGATCATTCCTTTTTCTCCAACTATGTTTTATGATACATTGAAATACTAGGGATTTTTTCTCATGAAATGATCCACTATAGACTTGTTCCTTCATGGATGATTTTGTTTCTCTCTATCATGAAAAACATCACCTTTTATAGATTCTATGTAAAGACCTGACCCTAGTTTCCCAGAGTCGGTGCCTTATTACATTACATAGACATGATTACAAGGAATAAAATATTGTAGCACTAATTAATTTAGTTGTTTTGGAAAACAAGATACATAAATACTTTCAACATTGCAACTTGGGAAGAAAAACAACACTATATTATTCCATTGGAAACTTCCATGCCTCCTATATTATGCCTGCCAGTCACTCCTAACATCCTTCTTCATAACCTATGAAAATGAAACATTATAAATGGATGAGATAAAACCATTAGTAAGATTAATAAATACAATAGAAAAAATATAAATATAATCATTAGGTATGATTAATAAATGAAAACACATGACTTTACAAATAATAAACATGAACACATTATTTTAGTAATATGAGCTGAGTAAATATTTCTATAATAAAATATAATAATGGGTATTCTAATAGTAGAATAACAACATGAACTATGAATTTATAGCTTCATAATGAGGTAAATGAATATGTCGGAAATTATAAAACATACTATCGTGGCCTCAACCAAGATGTCTAAAAATGATTAAGGCCTCGACGAAAACCATATATCAAATTGGGAAAGGCCTTGTCCAAGTTGAGGTCAATTTGTATTATGAAACCAAATGATGAATCGACGGCCTAATGCGGCCCCCAAATGACACATAATAAGTCCAATTAATTTCTCATATGAATTGGGATAAACATAAACAACAAATACATTCACATTGAAACAAATATATGAAATGTAAATAACTTTTCTCGAACATTAAGCAATAACACAAACCATTCAGAGTAAATTTGTGAATGGATTTAAGATAACTAACCCACATTAAAACTAATAATAAAAAATTAAAAAAAAAACTAAGTTTTATGATATCACATGGGATAATACTAAATGATGTAAATGATTCAACAACGCTTTTGGACATATATGAAGATACTTTTAAATGAGACCACAGAAAAATCCTTGAGGGAAATAATCCTTAAACATTTTAAAGTATCCCGTACCACCTTAAAAAATTTAATCCATAATACCTTATAAATTAATGAGAATAAATAAACTCTTGACATGATATAAAAAAGATATTTACATACCCCATAAGAAATAAATAAGTGGTGAACAAGGCATTGCTCGTGCAGAAAACGTTTTTTACATTGGTAATTTTTCATTTTTTATGTCGGTTTTTATCCGACATTAATACGGACGATGTTATAAATATTGTTTTTACGTTGCTTATTTGAAAACCGACGTAAAAAACATAACATCGCGGTGTTTATCACATCAGTTATTAATTAACTGATGTGTAAAAACCAGGGGAGGGTTTATCACGTCGGTTATTATATAACTGATGTGATAAAACAGTGCGGGGGTGTTTACCACATCCGTTATATGATAACCGACATGATAAAATAGGGTGGGGGTTGTTTATCACCTCGGTTATTTAATAACTGACGTGATAAACCCCCGTAAATGGTTTATCTCGTCGGTTATAAAATTAACGACGTGATAAACCAGTCCGTGGGATTTTATCACCTCAGTTATTAAATAACCGACGTGATAAACCATTCCACAGGTGTTTATCACATCGGTTATTCAAATAACCGACGTGATAAACCCCTCTCCATTCCTTTATCACGTCAGTTATAAAATAACCGACGTGGAAGACTAATTTTTTTTAATGATATGCAGTCCTCTTCTCTCCCTAGAAACAACCAGAAACCAAATCAAGAATTCATACAAGAAATACAGAAGTAGGCCAAAACAAGAACCAAATAAAAATTAAGCATTTACATTGATAACATTTAAAACTTACCCCACTAGATAGCCCCCACCACCCCTTGAACAACCAACCTTCACCCCACTAGACAACACCCACCACACCCCTGGACTGCCCCAACCCCCCACCCTCATGTATACCCCCCACACCCTGGACATCACTCCCACACCCTTGGACAACCCTCCCACACCCCTCACCCCACTAGACAACCCCCACCACACCCTAGTACTTCCCCCTTGACAGCTCCAAACACCCCTGGACAACCCCCACCCTCGTGTATACCCCCCACGCCCGGGAAAACACTCCCACACCCATGGACATCCCTCCCACACCCCTGAATAGCCCAAACACCCCTGGAAAACCCCCACACCTTCATCGACACACCCTCGGGGGGGAACTCCGCTGAAGGTAGTCATCACTCCCACATACGAAGCTTGATCTCTCAAAATGTTTTACATGCGGGAGTGATGAATACCTTCAAGCGGCGTTCATCCCCCCAAGTGATGGTGGTGCCTCCTCTCCCACCCCCTGGACAGCCCCCCATCCCCATGGACACACTGGAACCCCCCACTGGACAGCCCCCACCCCACTGGACATCCCTCCCACACCCCTGGAAACCTTTCTCATCCCACAAGACACCCCCACACCCCTGGAAACCCCCTGGACAACCTCCAACTCCCCTGGACAGCCCTTTCACCCTCCTGGAAATGTTCCAACCCCCCTGGACGGCCCCCCCACTCTCATGGAAACCTAGGACCCCCAACCCACTGTCCAACCCTCCCTCCCCCTTGGACACCCCCACCCCACGGAACACCCCCCACACCCTTGGAACCCCTCCCCCCACACCAGAATCCATACCAGAAAGACTATCATAAGTAGACCAATACATGAAGTACAACAAAATTAAACATTCACATATATAACATTCAAAACTTACACTGTCAACTTCAAAAAAAAAACTAAATCCAACCTAAACGAATACCAAATACACAATTACAATTACAATATTAAAAATTACATTTTACATTACAAACGACTAGAATTTAATCAAACCTGCAAAAGAATTTCACCAATCCACTTGTAAGTGTTTGATTTCTTCAGCAGTATAAGGTTGAGGGTCATCAAATAGCTAAAAATGAAAAGGATAGTAGTTAATGTGTATAATGAATAAATCAAATTGAAATATTATGGCAAAGTTTAAAATTAAATCTTACCAGGTCAAAGTTCACAACTGTCCTAGTTGTTATTATTTCATACATAAATCTTAACATATAATATCCGCATTCAATGATGCCTTGTTGTTCATGAAAATTATGTATGAATGAGTGTAAATTCAATATATTATTTTTATGTAATAAATCAAAAAGTAAAAATTATAAATGGATATTTACCTTCTCATTTACATATTTGATATTTGCACTCCTTTTCATTGTGTTTTTTCGAAAGTAGACCCATTCCTTGTTCAAAAATAAAATGAATGGAGTAAATTTAAAATTCATTATAATATATAAAACTATTGAGAAATTAAAACATACTTTTTCAATATATTCGTAAAAATTTCCCACACATCATCATAGATAGAAAATATCCAATAAAGTGTTTTATCCCTTGGGAAAAAACCCCTAACATCCAATGATCACTAATAAAAGAAAATATAAGGTTAGTGGTTTTTTATGTTAAAAGATAATGAACTCTTTGAGAGAGATGTGTTTCATACCTCTCACAAAAAGGCATAATCCAACATTGTGTGACTATATTCTGTTCAAGTCCTTCTGAAATATAAAGAATTCTTTGTTCCTCATCCAATGCACATGCTTCAGGGGAAATCAATTGCAGGTCCATGAATCCATATACATCTATCAGCTCATTCCTCTCACAAATGTTATAAAGATACCTAATACAAAAATAGACATAAGTATATGTTTTTAATAAATATAACTCAGGGAAAAGGTGTTAATACATATATGGAAATTTTTTTCACCACGTTGATGCCCAACATATCTCCAATAACAATCTCCATGATATCAGTTTTCATAATCCCCACAGTTATTGCACGTCCACAAACATGAACTTCCACTGGAAACTCTTAATGACCTGCCAACAAATTTGAATATCTTGACAATCTGTAAAGACTACTAGAATATGTATCTGATGTCATAACCATTTGTCTTTATTGTTGTCTATACAGTATTTCTTTACCTTTGATGTATTCTTGTGAAAATAAAAAGAAAAATATATTAGTTTTCAAATGGTAAAACCACTTTAATAAAAAAATAGAATAAAAGATATAACATTCATACCTCTATGGAAATGAGTCGAAGAAGTCTTGAGGGCCAAATTAAAAAATGGTCGATACTATGTCAAGCTGTCATCACCACATCTATAGGTGATGGAACTCGAGCTAATATATCTATAATATCCTATACAGTGACCCTTTTATTCTCTACCTCTAATTGTTTATGATGAACTATATCTCCTATACAATATACCAACCCATATTCAACTATATGATGTTTAGGATCAGCAATATACAACTCGGAATAAGTAGGAAGTTGCGGCGGAGGAGTAGGATAAAAAATGGGGTCTACAGGCTAAGGTGGGGGAGAGGGAGCTACTGGTGGAGGGTGAGGATATATAATGGGGTCTACAAGGGGAGGTGGAGGAGTGGGAGCTGCAGTTTGAAATTTTCTTTTCATATCTACAAACATAGACTATACTGACGCTCTAATATTTTCCTCCATCGCCGCATTAATAATATAAAATTCAGTCTCCAAGGATTATATTTTTTTATAAACACCCTCAATGTTAGAACTTGAAGAACGTGGAACCTATTTTCTTACCGATACACCTGCTGGATATCCTCTTACACGACCAGGATGTTCAGGCTTTCCCAATGCTACAGATAAAATATCATTCCTCCCAGCAGTTGTAAATGCCCCCTATGAGCTCTACTCCTCAAGAGAGTCCTTTATTAATTAGTTCAACATTTCGGTAATGATTGAAATTATATGACGAAAATAGTTAACTTAAATAAATAAAATAGATATCTTACAATTATCTCAGCTACGATTCTCGATTATTCCGAAAGATAATGCCCATTTTTCCCATCCGAGCTCTCTTCCCCTTTTTATGTCTAGATGGAGGGGATGGAGGGGCCACCTCTCTAGATCTTGAAGTCTCAGCTCTTAGTTTTTGAAAATTTTCCACCATCATTTATTCTTCCAAAACTGCATACCCTCCCTGAGATAAACTATGATGGTATACATTTTTAGATTGGATCTCTTGATGAGATTTCCTTGTTTGCTGTAAATTAAGAATAAGAAATCATTAAAAAACATTAATAAGATCAATTATATAAGAAATCTTATAAAAGTTTGCATTTCCCTTACCAAAAATGACTCTATTCATATACTTTCAACAAATTTTATCCACGTGTCTTCATCTATAAAAGGATATATACGAAAAGGATTTTCATGACTCCTATGACCAAAAATGAAATCAGATGAGAGGGTTGATTTGAAATCTCTCCATCTCCTGGAAGCCATCGATAATCATTTCTTCTTTAGTCCTCTAGTGTAAGGAATATCAAATGTCATCTGTTAAAGAAGAGGTTAGACATATTATATATACTAGATACATTTAAAGAATAGTCAAACAATAGAAAAAGATCATACCAAAATAGAATCCCACAACTTAGAGATTATCGCTTTATCCACACTCCTCCAATCATCATACAAAATGCTTATTTTCCTCTTAGTCTGAGTTGATAAAAAAATCTTTAAATCTTTTTCATTTGGACGTCTAAGAATACCATCATCATCAATCTCAACGAGTATCCTCTGATCCTGCATATGGGAAAGTGCTAATTTTGGTAAACATGTCCACCCACTTTTACCAACTCTTGAATTCATTGTCGTAATTGGAGCACATGAGGAAGATTGGGAAACATCAAGAGGAGCATGTGAATGTTCCTCCCCATAGGTATGAATAATATTCTCATCTCTAGAATCATGTGGTTGATCAACTGAATCATCTGTCCTTATCCTTCAAATAAAAAAAACATTACTTCAAAAATATAAAAATTCAAATATTTTAATACTACTATAATCAGAAAACAGAAAATTGTACTAATTTACGTAATAGTAAACATTATTAATATGGTAAGCATGTTAAATAATGGTAAAGATGGTAAAGATGGACAAGATGGTAAACATGGTAAACCTGGTAAACTTGGTAAAAATGGTACAGTAATTGTCACTGAACAAAAATAATAGATATATAATTCATGTAATAGTAAACATGATAAAGTATACTAAAAAAACTTAAAACAAACAAAAACGTATTCCTATATTGTTTTAATATATTTTTTAATAAAGAAAAAACATACAATATCAAACATTTTATAAAAAAATAAATGTAAACAAGAAATAAACTTTTGTTACCTTTAATTTTAGGAATGTACAAATGGATTGTTTTCCCAAATTCCTTCGTCGTTATCGTTATTTATGGAACAAACCATGTCTTCAACATGCTCATCATTATGTTCTGTTAATCTTTCCATGGAATTAGGGATATCACATAAATCATCATCTTCATCAAGTTCATCCTCACTAACATATTGTTTTTCCCTTGTAAAATAGCAGCCCATTACATATCTGATTGATCTACTATATAGAACATTTGTTTTTCATGTGTTGCCATTATAAAAGAATAAACTGTGTCTTCCAATATATTCAGATTAATAAGTTTCATACCAAATTCATCATGTCTGACACTATTTTTACCGATAAACCATTTACAGTTGAAAACATGAACTTTAATTTTAATGTAACCAACCTCCCATATGTCTTCAATCACTTTATAATATGCACTTGATGCAGAAATTGGGTTTTTGTCCTTAGCACTCGAAAAATGCATTTCTTCTGCAAACACCAATACACCACTATTCTGAACTACAATTCTGTTGTCCTGAGCTTTCGTATGAAATTTATATCCATTAATGTCATAACCGGACCATGTTATCACATTTAAACAAGGACCACCCACTATCCATTTTAATTTCTCTGATACATCTAATCTAGCACGAAAATTATTTTTAAACCATGAATTTTTTTTTTGTGCTCATTAAAAATCAAAATTTCTTTCTTCTTTCGATAAAATTGTTTCAACTCATTAATATGCAATGTGATATAAGGTTGAGCATCATCTACGCTATTCATGATGTATGATTCTAACTTCTTCATTTGTTCAGCTGACAATGATTTGACTTTCAAGCCACAAATTCCCTTTCCCTCATTATTAACTCATTCATGGCGAGATGGAGGCAAACCTATGTGTTTCACCATAGCCATGTAGCTCATACAAAACTCTACAAACCCCTCATAAATATACTTTTCAATAATGGAGGCTTCAGGTTGATATGGATTCTTAACATATCCCTTCAATATTTTCATATACCTTTCAAAAGGATACATCCAACGAAGATATACAGGTCCACAAAGCATTATTTATCGAACAAGATGAATCATTAAATGCACCATTATATCAAAAAAAGTTGGTGGAAAATACATTTCCAATTGACAAAGTATAAAAATTTCATCCTTTTCTAAAATGTTCAAATCATTCCCATCAATCGCTTTATTACAAATTGAATTGAAAAAATAACACAACTTCATTATAGTCTTTCTCACATGGATGGGAAATATTTTACGCAATGAAACCGAAATAATTTGTTGCATCATGATGTGACAATCATGTTATTTCATACCTATCAACTTTAAGTCCTTCAATGAGACAAATTTTTTTACATTTGAAGAATAACCTTGAGGCACTTTGATATCATGAAGACACTAAAAAAAGATAATTTTCCCTCTCTTCAATAATATATGTCAAGACGGGGGAAGAAATTTTCATCTTACTTTAAGAGTGGGAGCTAACTCAAAATGTATTCCCATTGATAGTAAGTTTAATCTTGCATTCAACCCATCTTTTTTCTTTCCTTTAATATCTAATAATGTTCCAATCAAACAATCACATATATTCTTCTCCACGTGCATGACATCAATATTATGTTTAGCTTCATGATATCTCCAATATGGTAGCTCAAAAAATATTGACCTTTTGTTCCAAATATGTCTATAATTACCAGATTTCTGTGTCTTTCCCAATGTCACATCATGTTTTTTCACCCTCTCAAAATACAGATTAGGGGATAAAGGTTTTTGGGCAATATAAAATTTTTTTGATCCATTGAATGCCTTTTCTAGTCTTCTATAAGGGTGATCCATAGGTAAAAACTTTCGATGACCCATGTACACTATTTTCCTCCCATGATGCAATTGACAATATGACGTCTGTTGTTTGCAAATTGGAAATGCTTTATGCCCTTTAACACTATATCCAGAAAAATTTCCATATGCTGGTAAGTTATTTATAGTGATCAAATGCACTACATGCAGTTGAAAATATCCATTTTATAAGAATCATACACCCTAATACCATCAGCCCATAAAAGTTTCAAATCATCAATCAACGGTGACAAGTAAACATAAATATCATTACCAAGTTGCTTCGGACCAGAGATCATTATACTCAACATGAAATATTTTTGCTTCATACAAACTTCAGGAGAGAGCTTGTAAATTACCAATAAAACAGGGCATGAACTATGTGTGCTACTGAGGGTTTGGTATGGATTCATTCCATCTGTGCACAACCCTAGTCTGAGATTTCTAATTTCATTTCCAAATGTAGAATAATGCTCATCAATTTTCTTCCATTGTGGACAATCAGCTGGCTGACATATTTTTCCACCACATAACTGCTCATTTTCATGCCATATTAACCTTTTTGAATCATGTGAAATAGCAAATAAACATTTGAAACGATGAACTATAGGAAGATGCCAAAATACCTTTGAAGGGATCTTTGTAATATCTATATTAGCCTGTGACTTTTCTTTCACCTTATATCGTGATGTCCCACATTTAGGACACTATGATAAAAATTAATATTCTTTCCTATATATAATACAGTCATTCGGACAGGGATGTATTTTCTTGTATCCCAATCCCATCAGGTATAATATTTTATTGGCCTTATAATGTGAATCTGGAAGATCATTATCTTTTGTAAGAATGTATTTCATCAATTGTTGCAGCTCTGTAAAACATATGTCACTCCATCCATGTTTCGCCTTCAGGTTAATCAATATTAACACCACTGACAAAAACATAAAATCATTACAACTAGTATATAATGGTATTTCAACATCAAAATATAGACACGCAACTGTAGGTTCGATCTCAATTTGTTCTGCTGCAATATCACGAATCATTTCTTCAATTCCATCGGAGTTACCATCTTGTGAATCATCATCATTAGTGACATTCCGTCCAGTTTCACCATACCAAATCAAAGGCCTATAACCCAGATTAAAACCATGACAAATCAAATGATATTTTATCTCTCTACTTTTCAACTTCTTAATATTCAAACATTTTATGCATGGACATAAAAACATGTCACTACTTGGAACATTTCATTTAGAAAATTCCAAAATGGCATCAACACCTTCCTCATATTCATTTCTCATTCGATGTGCCACAATCCAATTTCGACTCATTATTACCTATAAAAAATATCAAAAATATAAATCTTTTTATGATAAGACAAATATATGTTTATATGAAAAAAATCATAATTTGAATGTAAAACAATTTTAAAATATAAAAAAAATCTATTCCTATTTAAAAAAATATGCTTGAATATGATTTTAAAAAGAAAATGTAGTTAGAAATAACAGTTTTAAATTCAATTGAATCAAAGAAAACCATAGGGCCCCAAATAGTTGATAGAAAATAGGAGAAAATGGAGTAAACATGAGAATCAAATCAAATTTAAAATAAAAACTCCAATGGAGAAAATCACAATGTAAAGCCAATCATCACGACACAATGGGGTCAGGATAAATACGCATATTTGAAAACCGTGATATGTTCTCCCCCATAACCCATAATTTTCTCATAGTCGATGACTGCTCAAAATATATATAACCAAATAGAATCATATTGCAACACTAATATCCATGAAACAATACAATCATCCTATCATATTCTCACAAACCATGATGCAGTAGTCAACCCCAACTGACACTTATCCCCCACCCCCTTGGACACCCCCTGGACACCGCCACCCCCTTGGATAGCCCCCACCCCCTGGACACCACCCCACCCCCTTGGACACCCCTGTACACCACCACACGCATGGACAACCCCCCAACCCCTCCTGGACAACCCCACCACTCTTGGACACCACCACCCACCTCCTACCACCATGAACACCACCCAACACTCTGGACAGCCTCCCCGAACAACCCCCAAACCCTCTGGATAGGCCCCACCCCCTTGGATAGCCCCCCACCCCTTAGACACCCCCACCCCCTTGGACCCCCCTCCACACACACACCCTTGGATTGCCCCCCCCCCCCACCTCCATGGACACCCGAAAAACCCCCAACCCTCTAGACAACCCCCCGAACCCTCTGAACACCACCCCCACCCCCTTGGACACCCCCTGGACACCACCACCCCTTGGAAAGCCCCCTACCGATCTAGACAGCCCCCACCCTTGGACAACCCCCACCCCTCTCGACAGCACCCCCACCCCTCTAGAGAGCACCCCCACCACTCCTAGACACCAACCCAACCCCTACCCCCTTGGACACCCCCTGGACCACCCCCAACCCTCTGGACAACCCCCAACACCCTAGACATCCCCCACCCCCTGGACATCCCCCACCCCACTAGACAACACCCCCACCCCTCTTGGACACCACCCCCAACCCTATCCCCTTAGACACCCCCCTGGACAACCCCTAACCTTCTGGATATCCCCCCAAACCTCTTGAAAACCCCCAAACCCCTGGACAGTCCCTACCACTCTTGACAGCACCCCCACCTTTCCTGGACACTACCCCCACCCCCTACACCCTTAGAGACCCCAACCCTCTGGACATCCCCCACCCCCGGACAACCCCCCAAACCCTCTAGACAGCCCCCACCCCCATGGATAGCCCCCCACTCCCTTGGACAACCCCCAGCCCCTTCGACACCCCCACCCCCTTGGACCCCCCCACCCCCACACACACACATCAGGACTGCACCCCCCACCTCCATGGACACCCTGGACACCCCAACCCTCTGGACATACCCCTAAACCCTGTGAACACCACCCCCACCCCCTTGGACACCCCATGGACACCACTACCCCCTTAGACAGCCCCCACCCCTCTGGACATCCCCCTCCCCCTGGACATGCCCCCACCCCTCTAGACTGCACCCCCACCCCTCCTGAACACCACCCTCCACCCCTACCCCCTTAGACACCCCTAGACATCCCCTAACCCTCTGGACAACCCCCACCCCCTGAAAATCCACCAAACCCTCTGGACAGGCCCCCACCTCTTGGAAATCCCCCCACCCACTGACCCCCTTGGATAGCCCCCACCCCCTTTGACACCCCCACCCCCTTGGAGCCCCCCCCACACCCCTGGACTGCCCCCCCCACCACCATGGACACCCTGGACAGCCCCCAACCCTCTAGACAACCCCCAAACCCCTGTACAGCCACCAACCCTCTTGAAAGCCCCCCCAGAACCATGGTATTTTATCCTCAAGCTACTAGGTTTGGCATATCTAAGGATTTTAGCCTCAAGCTACTAGTTTTGGTATCATGCCATTATTCAAAATGATAACTATGAACTGTATCTCCTACTAGTCTAAAATTCATTATTGTGAAATGAATCAGGTTTTAATATCATATGAAGACTTATAATAGTCCATGAAAGTAAGCGACATAAATAGATTATGGAACTACAAATAGTGGTACCCAATATAGAAACAACCAAGGATCCAAAACAATCATTCCACCATGAAAAACCGTATATAATTATAAAATAAATCACACTGGTACATGTAATGGGTGTATCAAAATGATTTATATATAAATTTCAGTAATATAGGTGAATAAGATAATTAGTTGTCAATGACAACAAAAATTACCATCAATGTCGGGCATCCGCGAAACAAAAACAAACGAAATAGAAGTAGGTGAGGCTTATGTGAATATTGTGAGTCGATCTAATATATATGGTTATAATAAATATGATGATGATGAAAAAAAGAGGTAAGAGGGTTCAAAATCGAAGAATCTTACCTAGTTTAAACATAAAAATCGCAAAACGCAAATATAGACTATCCGAAAAAAACCAACGAAATAAAGTCGTGGGAGGAATACCTGAGTGTTGTGAGTGGAGATGATAGATCCAAGGAGAGTAAAGATGATAAACGATGATGGAAAAACGAGTTTAACGAAACGATATCAAAGAGTTGATTAGGGTTTTCCGCGTGAGAGAGCCAAGTCGCCGTTCACTCAATCGAAAAATCATAAATGACAATCCACGAGACATGTTAATTTTTTAAAAGTATTATAATGTCAGTTATTTAATAACCACAATTATAAACTATTTTTATTAAATTTATAATGACAGTTATTATAATAACCGACATTATAAATGTATCAGATAACGCAGTTTTTGCATTAGTTATTTTATAACCGACTTAAAAAAAGCCACCTGTTGGTTTTTTTACATCGGTTATTCTATAACCGACGTAAAAAAATCAGAAAGCAAAGATTTTATGTCGGTTATTTTATAAACGATGTAAAAACTTCTAGGTGTTGTTTTTTTACATTCTTTATAATATAACCGACATGAAAAATTCAGCGGGTTGGGTTTTTGACATCGGTTATTTAATAACCGACCTCAAAAGGGCCTCAGATGCTGCTTTTTTTTACGTCGTTTATTTTATAACCGACATTAACAATTCGTAGATACCTCATTTTTTACATTAGTTATAAAATAACCGATGTAAAAAAACGTATCATAGATTTTCACCTCGGTTATATATAACCAACGTAATAAATGGTGATGTTAAAAACGTTTTCTGCACTAGTGCATATATCTCATAAATGATAATGTGAGATGAAAAAAATACAATTTAATTTTTACACAATAGTTCTCTTAGAAAATAATTTATCGTTTCCATGAAATCAGATTGTAAACATTAATATCCCATAAAATAAAAGACTAGTACATTGAAAATATATTTTAGGCATAAATGATGTCCCACTATAGTGAAATCATCTAAAAATAGTTCTTAATATTCATTAGAAATAAACGATTTTAAATAATTTTATAGAAAGTATTAAAGATGATTTTAAGGCAGAAAGGCATGTTTGTTATATTAAATCTAGAAATGATCCATCATCATTTTTCATGATAAATGAGTGTTTTTATAAAAAAACTGGTTTCTTAAAATATATTCCATTGTACAATTGAAAATGGGTAAGAATATAAAAATATCCCTTGAATCGGGTTTTATTATTCGGATTAATTTTTTATTGTTCCTTTTAAAACTTGTACCTACCCTTTAAATAAATAAGGAATCTGGTTGGGAAGCATATATAGATAATTATCATAGAAATTATGAGTAGTAAATATGAATGAATATGAATTTAATTGAGGTAAGTAGATAATAAAAGTAAGACGAATGAAAATGGAGGTTCAGGTGAAAAACCCTTACCAGTTTATAATGCATCTATTCTTATTCCCCAAATTTAAAAATAAAAAAACGTTACATTGAATACAATGAAAATAAATATATTAATGATATGTTAAATCAATTTTTAGTATACATACACCATACACATTTATTATTAGTGAATACGGAAAATCTCACAAAAATGGAAGTGAGATGAAGAAACCCTTACCTTAAAGTGCGAAGGTGTTCCACTCTTGAAAATAAAGTCATGTAATATGAAATTAGCCTTAATAATAACATAATTAAGAACATATTAAACATGTATTTAGTTTATCATGATTTTATTAATCCCATTTTGTCTTTATTGACTAGTAATAAGATTGATTTTCATCATTCTAGAGTGTTTGTTTTCTAGATTTTCATAATTGTTTTACTAGTTTTTATGTAATGGAGTTCATATGGAATGGATGTAAATCTACAGAGTTAAAATTAGATATTATTTATTAACATAAAAAACATTTAATGATCATTTATATCATTTGGTTTCAGGTAATGAGGATGAATCATTAGATGAAATATTAATGACAACTACTCTGATTATTTTTTCAGTATTTTGATTATTAGGAACTAGTTTGGTGATACGATTTAAAAAAAAGAATGTATAATGTATTTTGAATATTAATTAGGTTATAATACATATATTTTTGTTTTTTAAACAATAAAAATGGTTTCATGACATGTAATTAGTGATATATTTATGACCAAAACATCGTTGTCCACAATGGTTGTAAATTTGAACATCACGAACTATGGTCTCGTTTATATAATAAAAGTGAGATAGTAAGAATATTGATAGTGGTTCATCCATTATGATGCTATAATTCTAGTATATATTCGATACTGGATTTATTAGTTCATTTGGACAGAAGAGGTGAGAAGAGGATAATAATTAAAATGAATGTGAAATGAAAATGAAAGAAATAAAATGTGAATTTTCCTCTTGAATCCACCTCCTTGATAATATCGTTTATGGAAGGGTTTTTGGTCATTTGGAACTCCCAAAATCTTCATGGACGTGTGTAGTGACTATGGAAGGATATTTGGTCAGAAAAATGAGGATATTCAAGTCTTAGAGGAGTGAGGAGAAGAGGGAGTGAGTGGTGGTTTTTATATTGGAGGAGATGACTAAATTTTGAATATTTTATTCATTAATTTATTAATGCCTTAGAGAAAAAAAATAGTGTTTTATAATTGGAAAAATAATAGTAATAATTTAATGTTATTTATAACTAAGTGGCCTTACATCACTCATTATATCATAAATAGTGTATTTAACTTATAATTTGTATATACAGTATTTTATTGTATTTCAATATTGATCAAAAAATTTAAATGTTTCAGAAAAATACCCAAAAATCACCCAAACCATTATTCATCATATAGAATTCAAAAATAAACAATACATTTTCAAAATAATTTCTACACATTTTTAATTAAATTTTTAAATACAATAAAATTTTATTAAAAAACAATATTGAAACTATAACTCATTTTATAACACCATGAAAAATTAATCAAGGACCCATGAAATTATATTATAACCATAAGATAATAAAATAAAAATTTAGGATTACAGTTTATGAAAATAAAATTCCATTTTAAATTAATAAATTAATCATTAATTGTAATTAAAATATTTATGACTTACAAAAATACAAATACATATACTATGATCATTTTGTCAATTTTATGATGTCTAAGTTGTATTTATACATTCATGTGTGAACTTTGTATTTTTTCCAATTTAATATTCATCACTATTTATTACAATTTATAATGGTATGTTAATATTCATGAGGTTATGATAATATTCACCAAAAAATATTTTTTTTCTTATTAGACTTTAAATATCATACTGAACACAACCATGTATGTCAGTTTTTCGAAATTAAAATCGCAGAGGTGGAAAATCAGGTTTACTTGGCTGGGATATAACAAAATGTTCTTTGTTGAGACTCAGTGTTCCATGAATTATATAATTAATCTACATGTAAATTCTTTGGATGTTAAATTATCCCCTCCTTATAAATATTTCATCCTTGAAATATGAAATTGAACTCCAAATATTAATGGTTGATACATGAAAATTCCCATATGGGAAACCCACATCAAGATTATGGTTAAAATATCATATTAATAAGTGGAATCGGAAATGCGTCAGTTACTACAATACGACACATCCTAATTGAAAAACATGGTCATATTAAAATAATCAAACCATCATGTAGTGACATTAAACTATAAAAAAATATATTGATCAAAATAAACGATTTTGTAAATGGTCAAAAATTCCAAAATATAATTATCCCACACATTATAATTATGAACTCTAAATTCCCATGATGAACTTGTCATTAAACCTTAATCAACAATAATTAGTTCTAACATTCACATTATAGACATGTGAATAACTATATCATGTATCCTATGGAAATATGTAATAACTTGAATAACCATAAAAACCTTATTGGAAAAATTCATTATTCCATATTCATTAAGTAAGACACATGTTGTTTTATATATTCCTTAAATCCAAAATTATGGTAAAATCCATAAATGATAGCATAAAACACTTTTCAATAAGTCAATAATTAGTTAAAAGGTAATCATTACTTATATGAATCAATGATTTCATTATCATCATCTCAAGATCATATATAAATATATATATATTAAGGGTTTAGTTTCCCTCAATCATGTTTTTTTTCTAAAAAGTTTAACTGTATAATGAATAAATTTTCAATTGTACCATTAATCATTCAACATCAAACCCTTAAAGAAATTTTACAGAAATACAATCCATATACATCTGATAATTTGTACAACTAGTACATTACTGACAAAATATTCAAATAACCTGATTCTTGACAAGGAATATTAATCATTCTACTTCATCTGTAGTAGCATCATAACTTTATCATTATCTAAAATTATCATTTGGGGTATATTATTTTGAATCATGGAAAATTGATTCAAATAGTGTACCGTATCCTTGTAGTTGAAGCATTGAATATAAGAAAATTATTTCCTTGTCATGTAATTATGAGCATGGTGGACTTTTCTTTCACACTTGAAGCAAATTCCTTTTCCCATCAAACACATACCAAGTTTTTTCCTTCCATAATTATCACATGTGGGAAAATACATCTTTCCCTTCTTCCCTTTAATAATTTTTTCCTTTCCATACTATTATTCTTTTTCTTCCCTTCACATCCATAGGACATAGAATATTGTTTACATACCTTGTCAACACATGAGACTATTCCCTCAAATGATGAGGATTCATGGAAGATAATATTCCTTTGAAATGATGGATTATGACCATCAGAGGTATGATCCTTCTTTCACTTTGCTGCACATGAATTTGTTATGTTTTCATTCCTTCTACTAGGATCCATTTATAATAAATTCCATATTATATATTAGCACATAAAATTATGAACTCTCAATATCATTAAACATGGTATAACACATAACATAAATTTTTGCATCATAAATCCTAGAACCAAATACTTTGGTTACTTTAGGGAACAAATATTTCATAATTGTTTGCAATAAGTATATGAATTTACCAAAACATATCCCCTAGGTTTATCGGACCAAGAGTGTTTCAAATCCATTTTTTGTGCACCAGTTCCCATTTGAGGCTAGCTCAATGTAGGGTTTTTTGGTTTTACCCCTAGATATATCTCTGAAAGTTCCACCTCTACTTATTTGTATCCAGGTAGTAATTTATTTTATTGATAAACCATATATTATATTCCTTACCAAAATTCTTGGATGTCCTTGCATTCTTATCTACATGGTCTATCTTAGGGTTTTTTTATGTAATCTACTTTCTCTATATCTAGTTTCTAAGTTTTCAACTAAACATTCTCTCATATCAACTATAAATACCTAAACTCAGTTTCCATGAACTGATGCATTATTACATTACTTTTTCATGATTACATGGAATCAAATAATAAATGACCATGTAGTTTAGTAGTTTTATAAAATGAGATACATTCATAGTTTCAACATTAATATAATAAATCAAAATCAAAACTAATTTATTCCTTTAGAAACATCCATGCCTCCTAGATTTTTCATGCAAGTCACTCATAATATACTTCTTCATATCTTGTGAAAATGTAACATAATAAAGTGGTTATCTCAATTGATCTATTAGATTAAGAAATACAGCAGAAAATAAAATAAACATAAACATTAGGAATGGTGAATAATTTAAAATACATGACTTTACAAATAATAAACCTAAACACATTACGACAGGAATATGAATTGTGTAAATATTTTTATATAAACATAATCATGGGTATTCTTCTAATTGAATAACAAAATTAAAAATGAATATATAGGTTCATAAAGAGGTATATTTATATGGATAACATTATAAAACATACCTTCGGGGCCTCATCTAAGACGTCTAAAAATGTTTAAGGCCTTGGGAAATACCAAAAATTAAATTGAGAAGAGCCTTGACCAAGTCCACATCTATTTGTTTCATGAGACCTTACATTGCACAGTGGGGATATAGCAGGCCCCACCTAACACATAATAATTCTAATTCATTCCTTATATGAATATAGATAATCATAAACAACATATACATTTATATTGAAACTAATATATTAAATGTAAATAATATTCCCCAAAAATTATTCATAAACACTATCCATTCGGGCTAAATTGGTGAGTGGTTTTAAGATAGCAGGTTCACATTCCAAATAATAATAAACCCTTAAAAAATTATGGATGATATCATAGGAGATAAACAAAAATGATGTAAAATATTCCATAATTAGTGTTGGCATAGATGAAGATACTTTTAAAATAGACCATTGAAAATTTCTTGAGGGAAATAATCCTTAAACATTACATAGTGTCCAATACCCCCTTGAAACATTCAAATCATAATCCTTTAGAATATCATGAAAATAAGGAGACTCTTGTTTTGATATATCAATGGGAAATACAAACACTACAAGAACGAAAGATGTGATGAACAATGCATATATCTCATAAAAGTTATTGTGAGATGAGAAAAGTCCTTTTTACATTTGAAAGAATAGTTCTTTTGGAAAATAATTTATATATGCCATGATATAAGATTGTAAAAATTAATATACCATAAAATAAAAGACGAGGGCATTGAAATTATATTTTATCCCTAAATTATTTCCCACTGATGTGAATTCATGAAAAAAGAGTTCTAAATATTCTTTAGAAAGAAAACATTTTACAACATTTTAAGGAAAGTGTTAAAGTGAATTTTAAAGTGTAAAGTCACGTTTGTTATCATACATACATAAATGATCAAAGGAAATTTTTCCTGATAAAATTATTGATTTAATAAAAATAACGGTGATATAAAACTGATTCTGGTGTACACTTGAAAACAGTTAAAAATATGGAAATATCCCTTCAATCAGGTTTGTTTATCAGGATAAAATTATTGAATAATCCTTTCAAAACATGTAACTCCCCGTAAATTAAATAAGGATTCCAGTTGGAATTAATATTTACAACATTAAAAAAATATAATTAGTATTTCATATGAATGAATAAAAATTTAATTGAGTAAAGTAGATAATAAAAGTATCACAAATGAAAATATAGGTTCTGGTGAAAACCCCTTACCAATTTCTAATCAATCGATTCTTATTCTAAAAAATTAATAATATTAAAATTATAAATTAAATACCATGAAAATAATGATATTCATGACATTTTACATCATTGGTCTATATAAATACACCAAATACAATTATTTGTAGTGAATATGAAAAATATCCCAAATATGGATGTCAGATGAAGAAACCCATAACTTAAGTCCGAATGTTTTCCACTCTAGAACTTAAGGTCTGACAATATGAAATTAGACATACTAAAAACTTAATTAATAACCTATTAATAATTTATTTAGTTTATCATGTTTTTATTAAACCCATTATGTCTTTATTGATTAGTTATAAGATTGAATTTTGTCTTTACAGAGTGTTCGTTTTATTTATTTTCAAAATCAGTTCACTTGTTCTTATGTAATGGAGTTAATGTGGAATGGATTTAAATCATTATAATTGAAATTAAATATTATTTATGAACATCCATAAGTGTTAATTTTCATCTCTATCTTTTGTATTCTTGTAATGTTGATGAATCATTAGATGAAATATTAATGACAACCACTTCGATTATTTTAGCAGTATTTTGATTACTAAGAAATAGTTTGACAATATGATTTAATAAAAATCATGTATACTAGTTCATTATTATTAAGTAGGTTATAATACATATATTTTATTCTGTTTCAACTATGAAAATTGTTTCAGGTCCATTAATGAATGAGAAATTGAAGAACAAATTTTCTTCGCCCACAAAGGTTATAAATTGGAACCCGACGGACGATGGTCTCATTCATACAATAAAAGGGAGAGAGTAAGAATATTGGTTATGGTTCTTCCATTCACATGATATAATCACATTTTAGAGTTTATAATGGAGTTATCATGTTCATTTTAACAGAAGAGATGAGAAGAAGATAACAATAGAAAGGAACATGAAACCAAAATGAATGAAATAAAATGTAAATTTACCACATGTATCCAACTCCTTGATAATCTCTTTAAGAGAAGGGGATTTGATATTTTGGAAATACCATGAGCTTCAAGGACGTGGGGAGTGACTGAGGAATAATATTGGAAAATAACACTGAGGAGCTTCAAGGCTTATAGGAGTAAGGAGAATATGGGGGGGCATCATGGACAAGAGGATTAAATTTTAAATATTTTATTCATCATTTTATTAATTTATTCAAGACAACCAATATTGTTGTTTCATGTGACCCCTAATAATAATAAGTTCATGTGAGTTTGAACCATGTGGCCTTACCTCACTCATGATGACATAAATAGTGTATATAACTGATAATTTGTATATACTGTATTTTATTGTATTTCACAATTCATAAAAAATCATACCTTTCATAAAATACGTAATATTTACCCTAACCATTATTAAATATGTTGAATTTTAAATTAAACTACAATTTTTAAAAAAATGTATGAATATTTTCAATTTAATATTTAAATAAAATCATAATTTATTTGAGAAAACTACATTAAACCTATAACTCATTTTATAACATCATGAATATTTAATCAAGGTCCCATAAAATTATTTTATAACCATAATACAATATAATAAAAATTTATTATATCATTTAATGAAAATAAATTTCCATTTTAAATTATTTAATTTATCATAATATTATAATTAAAATTATTATAATATACAAAAATACCAATACATATTCTATGATCATTTTTTGACTTTTAAGATATTTAAATTGTTTTTATACATTCATGGGTGAAGTGTCTATTATTTTCCAATTTACTATTCATTACTATAAAATTCTATTCATAAGGGTATGTTACAATTTATAAACGTATGTTACTATTCACCATAAAACAAGTTTGTCTTATCAGACACTAAATATCTTAATGAATGCAACTGTGTGTGTCAGTTTTTCTAAATTAAAATCACATAGGTGAAAAAAATATGTTTACATGGCTGAGTTATAACAAAGTGATGCTTGTAGAGACTTAGTGTTCCATGAATTCTATAATAATTATAATTGTAAATTCATGGGGTGTTACATTCTGTCAAAGAATCCATCAATGAACAATATTTTTTATTCCAATTCCAACCATTATAGGATCCTGATTTGGAAGGATATGTTCCACGTAGTGTCTTTCCACTCATGCATTTCCATTTTCTCTACGGAAAATCATTCTAAATAGACATAGTTTAGATTAAAAAAGATGAAAACATTAAAATTAATATCATTTCATCTTAACCATGATGTAAAATCTACTCATTAATTCTATTAACATTATACTAAATGATAAAGTTATCTAAACCATACATTGATACCAATTATAAGTCCCCATCCTTAAACATTACATAATATTTATTTTTATGTCATGAATACATTCTATTCTATTTGATTCTTTTATTCAGGTTTATTGTTTTAGGGAATTATTCCATACCTCAAAAATAAAAAAAATCTTATAATAATAATTATACACCACCGATTATTATCCACTTTCTGCACAATAAAAATTATAATATAAATCATGATTTTTTTGCATCATATATCTAAAACAATTTCAACTAAAATTCATCAATTCCTATACACATATTTTTTTTTCAAATAAAATAAATTAAAAAATCTGGATAAAGAAAATATATCATTGAGGGATACAAATATAAATACAACTGTTACTCTAGTGAGCACATGAAAACATGAATAATGATTACCATTATCCTAATTATTTTTGAGTATATGAAAGTATAAATGAAAACATTAAATAAACAAACATTTTTAAAATTAAGTTCAATAATACTCAAAGCAATAAACTAAAACTCTTTTAAGTGTCTTAGATTATCATATTGATAATACCCGTTCAAAATCCTTATAGTTGGAATAACTATATTAATGAATTCAAATTATATCATTAACAAATGAAATTTAAATATATAATGGTGCTCATAATTTGTATAGGATTATCTGGATTACCCAGGAACAATAATGGGGCTCAAACCTTCGATAATTTTTATTGTGGTCACATGTTCCCCATGAGCTATAATGGGGATCAAACAGTTTTATATACCACATCCGGATCACCCATCAACTATAATGGGTATAAAAAAATTCAAATAAGATATATCAAGAACATTTGTTTCATATAATTATAATGTACCATATAATGAACAAAACAATTTCAACATAAAATCCTTTTAATGAATCTTTTAAACCTATATAAAAGCAATCTTAAGAATGACATACAAAATTATTTTCAAAACCTATTCCCAATACTGAATCAAAATTTTCATTGAAATAAAATTCAATTAAAATACCAAAAAAGGATAGGGGGTTTTATTCATCTAAGAAAACATTTAATATTTCAATCTAATCAAGAAATCAAATAACCATATTGGAGGTGGAATGTAATTATAGTAGTGTACATTAAGAATTGAAATTACTTCTTTTCATTTTTCAAAAATTCCATGAAATGATATTAAAGAAACTATATTTTGAAACATTTTAGATACATAAAACATAACATATTAATAATTTATTTCCATAAAATATTTATAAAAACATAAAGCTAAAAAGGAATAAATCCTGATGAAAAAAATAAATTATAATTATTTATTTTAATGTACACGATCCCATGGGAAACACATGAATCATAAAACCCAATAAGTAATTACATTATAAATAATCAAATATCAAAGGAATAAATAAATTCATGATATAACATGTAAAAGGGTATGTAAATAAGGATTGAAAAATAATAAATGTGAAACCATCTCGATATACCTCAATGAAATATGATTGAGGGGAAGTCCATTACCTTCAGTATAATTCAACAGGTATGACATAATATTCATGAATAAAAATTTATATTACTTATTTAAATTATTGGTAACATTTTTCATGTTCATTTTTAATTTTATTTAACTTATTAAAATGTTATATACAATTACCTAATCAATTATGATAAATTTGGGTGTTTACCATATTCTTTTTATGTGTCCAAAATGACATTGGTAGGTATACTATAGTCACAGTGGTCATTAGTCAAAAATTCATAGAATTATAATTATGTAAAAAGAAAAATATTTATACACCAAATAATATTTAAAATAAAACCATGGAAAATGGATTTGAAAAAAAATCCAATGTTACCATCATAGAGATAGTACTGTTATACGTAGGTATCTGTAACATTCACAATGTTTAATGATCATTATGGAAAGAAGATAAGCATCCACTAAAATCCCATAATGTTAATCGTATCATAAATTAAATATTAAATCATTATATGTGCATATATATTATACTTGTTATGTGGTGATGAAAAAAAAATCTTATCACTTTGAGGAGGTGGTAGTCGAATCGTCCCCGAACAAAGTTATCACTTTTTCTAAGCCACACGTTAATGAAAAACACTTCATAGTACTTCTCAATCTGGTAAAATTTTGTACACATGGGAATCATTATCTTATCCCCTATGGTATGAAATATAAAAGGTTTTATATAATATAATCACTAAAAATGTATAATTATGTTACAAATATCATCAATACCATATATATATATAGCGTGTGTGAAAATTATAATTCCAAACCATGAGAGGTGGTAAAGTAAAAAAGCATGCTACATTGTTTTTCATGGTAGTAGTCTACTCTTCAGAGGGGATATTCATTCAGAACCTATTTTATAGTTGTGTGAGTATTGGAAAATCACACCCAGATTTTTGATTCCATGCTTTGATTCAAGTCCTCCTTCAGTTCTAAGCATTCTATTGGTTTCTGGGTATTTCAGGTTTGAATTTTTGGTGTCTCTTGTTTTCTTTATCTATGACCCTGGTCTTTGGTGTATTTTATGGTAATTGGACTCCTCTTTTGTCAATTTGATGGTCTTAGGATGTGGTGTTTTGGAGTTGTATTAGTGACAGTCCTTGTGGAACCTCTTGTGGGGAAAGTTTTTAGGTGGTTTGTACACAAGAGTTGGATGAGTTTTGGGTTGGGAATATTACTTAGTTTTGTGAATTTTCCCCTCTATCCTTGGCCTATATTTCTCCCTTGTGTTCCCCTTGGACCCCCTAAATTTGGAGGATTATTGAATGATTTATGGTGCCCAAAACAAGCCGCATGGTTCCAAACCATGCATGGGTGTCCAACACATTAAAATTTAATGTGTTTAAACCATTTTCCTATTTGGAAATAAACCAAGTGCACCAATCTCTTCCATTTCGTGTTCCACCTCTGTCGAAATCCTTGAATCCCTCTCCCCTCCCTTGGGACTCAAATTTGAAGGGGGATTTGATGCCTGAAACTTCAAAATCATGTATGTAAAACATTTTCTCATTGATTTTTTTCCCATTCCATAGTGTTTCTTTTACCCTTTCATGAGTTCTAAAATGTCAATAAGTTTGTATTAGGACCTAGGGTTTGATTTGGTGTCTTTTTGGTCCAATATTGTAGTCTAGTGATGGATTTATCTTCCTTGAGATACTGCAGTGGTGTGGTTGTTGTTTCACACCATGTTTTGAGGGATTGACACCAAAGGTAGGTGATTCCACATATAAACATTCAATTATGAGTTATTATGATTTAATTATTTGTTTTTCTTGTTCATTATATGTTTTGTGGAGTGAGAAAAATATTTTTGATGGATTTGGTTAAGTGTTTATTTTTATAGTTTCATTTTGGCTTGAAATTGGGTGCTTTTAATGTGCGACTCTAGGGGTAATATTTTGGTGTATATTATAACATATGAAAGGGATTTATTAGTGTTTTAACGGGCTTCCAATTCTAGTTTTTCAATTCTCTGGTTCATGTGGGCCTCAAAATGTGGGTTTTTGAAAGGGCGTTATGTGCAAAACCATGTTCCACTCATTGAAAGTGTTTTATGAACATGTGTGTTTTTCAATGGTATCATTTGTGGAATTATTTGAGGTAATATTATAACACTTGAGAAGGGATTAATAAATGTTTAAAAGGCTTCCCATTTCTACCTTTTAAGGCTCTTGTTTTGATTTTTTCTTTGAAAGGGGGTTTTGTAATGGGTGTTGTGTGCAAAGCATAGTTACAACACTTGGGTTTGTTTTATGAAAACTGTAAATGTTTTATTCAGATAAAAAGTGGGAAAAGGGTGTATCTATACTATTCTGTGTGTTTTTTCACCTAATATAGGGTTTTAAAAGTTAAAGTGATGATTTATGATTTCAAAAAAAAAAATACAATGTGTTATAAATTGATGAAATGTCTTACTAAATTGTGATGTGGTTGCAAAACATGTTTGTGTACTATTTCTAGTGTGTTGGATGATAAAATTTATTTTGAATGTGAGAAGGGTATTGTGGGATATTTTTGTAGGATTTTATTTTAGTTTTAATATCTTAGGATGGTTTTATAAAAATTTATTAAAGGATTGGTGGAAGTGTTAATGAAATGTGAAAAGTATTGTGGGATACTTCGGTGTAAGAATGATTTCAAAATGAATTTGAATGAAAAAATGTACTATGTCACTTGTGGGATATACATGTTGGTTTTTCGGTTAATGTTTGATGTGGAAGTGGTATTTTCATGTGAAAATTATATTTCATAGCTTCTTGATCCTGTTTGATCACAATATGGAAACCCGTATATCTTGGTGGTTGGACGTGTACATGTATGCTAGTGATCCCTTGGAGTTTGGAATGAGTTTTATATTGCAAGTTTGATGCTTACAACACAAACTATACTATGATGATAGTTCCAGGTGGCCACTAGGTTATGGGTATGTTCCCTACTAGTGACTCGTTATAGATAATGGATATTTGTGATGGTTACATTCAATGAGATACGAGGTACCTTGGACCCACATTGAGATAGTGACTAGGGATTATTTATCATTTATTATGATCATTAGTTACTTTGTTCTTAACATTGAAATACGACATCGTTTCCTGGAAAATTCTATAGCATAGGCATTATTGTTTTAAAAGTGTTGATTCTTTAAATATCCCACTTGAAAACAATTTTTATTTAAATTTGCATCATTTAGAAATTGTAACTAGATTATCCTGTTTATGAAAACTTGAAAGATTTTCATCTCTGAATTTTTATCACATATAATATCTTAGTGGTGGTATCCTATTGTGCTATTGATCACAATCTACTTACACCTTTGGGTGTAGGTAGACTTGGTTATTTTTGTAGCAAGTTTGGGTACAGTTTTTAGTGCCAGTAGTTCAAGTTTCTAGCTATCATTCTTTGTGCATTTTTTCTGGATATGGATTCAGGTTGATTTCTCATTTACTTGAGGTGTTTCGTGGATGTGCATTTATGATTTTTAAAACTTTTAAGGGTCTGTTGACATGGTTTTAAATTGTGTAGTTTGGTTCTGAATTTTAGTAAAAGATTTTTTTGTTTGAAAAATACAGATTTGTATCATTGGATTTGTTGGATGATTTATGTTTTCCAACATTGGTAAATCGTTCCCAATTTTTTTTTGATTCATGGGAACTTGTTCCAGCCAGTAGAGATAGGGAACACCATTCAGGCCTTGCCACATGCTTGGTTTGGAACTTGTTTTTGATGGAGGTCAGATTCAGTTTGTGACATGGAATTTCATACCCTTATAATAACAATATATAATTATATTTATGTAACCTAATTTATTATATTATAATTGTATAATAATAATTAATTGGGGTTTAGATGGAAATAAACAAACCATGTTGTTGAGTGTTACCTCTTTGTTGGATATCACCTTTTTATTTGAATCAAAGACATTACTTCGATTTTTCTACCATATTAAGGCTTCTAGGATTATATAATGTATTATTGGAGGTTATTTGTGTAGGTTTATACTATCCACAAGGATTTATAGGTGTTAATAAGTGGGTAGAGGGTATGCCTTTATTTAGTTGATGGGGAGTGGCATTCTTGTAAATATAAAAAAACAATACTTGGAGGTATCCCTTGCCTAATGTGACTCTAATAATGAATCAAATTCTATAAATTATGATTCATTTTCAAAATATACCCTTCCAAAGGGTTATTTACATGGTTCAAGGTTATATATCCCCTTAATATAAATTTTTTACAATAAGTAGGAGTGTTTTCCTTAATCATAGTAATTAATCTCAATATCATTCAAAAATGTTTTTAGTAAAAAAAATTTGAAACATACTAAAAATTATAATTTATTCTAATTTAATATATAGAATACATTTTTCCATAATCATCTCAACGATTTAGTATAGTTTTATTTAAAATTAATCAGTTAAATGGAATGATAATGCAAGGATTCAATGTGAAAATATTCAAAAGGTTACAGATTTTTTATATCCAAATTCAAAATAAAAATTCTTCCAACTACCTAAATTGGATTAATAACTGTATAATTTATCTAATATAAAAAACACTTAAAAATATAACTTTACATGATAATGTTTTATAATGAAAATATTTTTATGAAATAAAATCATTCTTTTATCAATTCATTAAATATTTAAACTTCTCAGAAAAATTCCAAAAATTCATGTAAATTAAATTTTGGTAATATTATTTTAAAAATGAATCTTATATGTTTTGATAATTATTTTAAAATTTTCAATATTTTATTATAAAATTACTACACAAATAAAAGGTGGGAAAACTAAATTTCATAAAAAATACATCTTTTAAGCTTTAAAATGGAATTAGTGTTGTCTTATACATATTAATCATGTTGGATGAATATAAAACATATAAATATAAGGGTTATATCTCACTAAAATTGATTGATTTAATTTATTATTACCAAATATACTTAAGGTCATAGAAATAGTTTTTTTACATTTCCATTATATTCAATTAATTTTATTTTCATTTCTAACAAATAAGTTACCAATTAATTCATTTTCTAAACAAGTGTAAACTATATTATCATAATTTATATAAACTGAAGCAGTCATTCCATTCTAATGGATAAGTGATAACTATAACATTAAATAATAATTTTAATAGAATTATGATGTTTTGAAAAATGTAGTCTTCCCTATAACACAAGTTATTGAAGAAACATGATGATATGTTTAAAGAAATATATAGATCATGTTTTATGTAAAAAAAATATAAACTATTTATTTCAAGTAGTGATATATTTTAAATAATTTAAATTAATATTAAATATTTTATTTCACAAAATCAGAGGATGTTGAACTGATAGAATTTTGATGGGGGGGTAAATTCATTCAACTCTTGAAATCCAATTTAATTGTGTTATTACCATATTATATTCAAAAAATTATTAGTAAATATAGTAATATGTAATTATAGGCTTGAAAATTCTAGAATAAATCACTTGTAATAACTATATAGCCATAAGAAAATCTACATATCAAAAACATTCTTGTGATGATTCTTGGAAACAACAGTTATAACCTTCTTTCGGTCAACTAAAACTATTATATCTAAGAAAATATGACCAATGAAGTGAAATTAATCCTTGAAAGGTGGATCATTATGATCATAACATTTAAATGTTTTCCTGTTATTATTTTCCATATGGTCTCTATATATTTATCATGATCATGTAGAGTATAAGGAAACACCAAATATCATCAATGAATACAACTCTAAATGAATCTAGATACTAGTGGAATACAAACATTAGTAGTGCCTTAAGAATAAAAGGATTGTTTATGAGACCTAATGGATCTACCAAATACATGTTAAGTATCTATATACTATATAATGTTATATGAGTTATAGCTGATTTACTAACATGCACCTGATGATAATGCGATCTCCTATTAATCATGGTGAAAAACCATTCTCCATTGATCTATTCAAATATATCATCATCATGTGGAAATGGATACCGATTCATAACCATTAATAAGTTAAATAAATTCCAATCATGGTAAATCCTAATTGTCTCGTTCAACTTATAATATAAAAGGACTGATGAATCCACTAATGACAAACTATTTCATACAAAACCTTAATTTTTTATGTACTATATCTTATTCTTGAGCATCAGTGGGACAATTTCATCCATCATGTATGGTGGAATGGATATCGGTGTTTCTCCCCACACTTGCTCGATATAAAACTATACCTCTCACTTGGAATTTTTTCTTCGAAATTTGTTTGGTAAAATTTATTTTAAATGTTCAAACACTAGAGGGAAACCATAATAAAATGTTTCATTATCATGTAGATAAAAACAAGAAATATTGGTTGCCATCCATCCTAGCCCAGGATGCTCAAGTCTAGGTCATCGTTCTTTGATATCCAATTCTATCATGTGAATAAACTACCATCCTATTGTGATGTAAATGTAAACCTTCGATAATAGATTTCAATTTAACAATGGTATAGAACCAACAATTAATTCCTGATAATGATATGAATCCCTATAATATGAAGGAAAAATTATTCACCTATGAAGCGACGCCTAAATATAATGAGGGGTAACTGCATTCACTATTTTACACTCTTAAAATTAATCCTAAATTGGCTATCAATTTTCATCATGTTGTGGCATGAATGAAAAATGTGTTGAATGATATCAATTACAGGAACTGATATTAATGAATGTGAACTACCTTTTACAAATAGATCAGAAACTGAATTTAGTGTTATTATAATAGCACATCACAATTTAGATGGTCTAGATCTATACTTCTGGGGTATCAGATACAATTCATAAAACTTTCCTAATTTTCATCACTAATTGATAGCCTAGATACACATAGAAGATCTTCTCTTTTGGCATTGTATTTATATTGTATAGATACCAAGTCTAGGACCACCACATATACATGATAAACCAGTAGCACTCTATATACTATGCTGAAAATATCTTCTTATCCCACACCTAAATTTTGATTTAGTGTGTTCCCTCTCTCAATAGATATTGGAGAAAAATATTTTAAAAACTAATGATATTGACTCTTCTCTCCATTAATCCATCATTCGGCTGGATCCTTGGTATACAAGTGTCTCATATTTCCCATTATTCATCAATTATGGAATCTATCAGGGATTCCTTTGTTGGACCATGACTAGTAATATCACTAAACATGATCTCCAAACAACACTTCCTATTATTGGTCGTTGGATTTCAAGATCTATTTTCTAAACCACCTTGTCTTGCATGACCATCATCTCTAAATTTTTTCTTGGTTATAATATCTTGGTTCACTATTCCAGATATGGTTGAGTGGTGAAAATTTGTCACCATCAATCGGATTTCATACCTGACACCATCATCACAATGTGTAAATTTATATAACCCATCACCTATATGACATGTTTGAATGGATGGATATTTTTGAAACATGATGAATAGTTAATGACATATAAAACACAATGCTCAATATTTCTAAACACTCTAACTCTATAGGACCATAATTTATTGGTATATAAAATATCATATAAGGACATCTAAAAATAAGTACAATATATATATCCAATTAATGAAATTTCTTAGTAACAAAATTCGACCATGTAATGTGTGAATAATGAAGCATATAAGTAGGTAACTACACCTTCATCTTATAATATTCATAATGATTCAGAAAAAGAAATAGAATGACCAATATCGCTAAATCAATTTCTTTTGGTCATTGACCCTTTCATAATTTGGGATGATGTTATTGCTGAAAAAATGTTCAAAACCTATTATAGTAAGGGTAGATTGTGAGGATCTAGGAACATTTAATATAAAGTATTTAAAACCCTCTCAAAATTGTACATCCATAAACATGTTATATTTAAATGGCGGTGCCTCATGTGGAACTACTCAATGTTTAAATAGTGAATAGGGGGCCACCACCTCTACAATATTGTCATATAAAAAAACCAAGAACATGAATTGGTGTCAACATTGTGCCATATCTCTGCACATCCCAATCTAAAAACTCATAATAGAATTTTATAACCACTATTGATGTTCATCCAACGGCCCGAGGGCCTTAAATTTTTTTATTATAAGAGAAGATAACCCCCTTTTAAGGGAATATGGGGGGGGGGGGATCCCAGACTTCATAGACATAGGACATTACACGACCCAAGGTTAAAAGAGAGATAACCACAATTGATGTTGATATACGAATTAGACATATAAACACCTCTCTATATAATATTCACATCCCGATTCATTCTCTGAAATCCAGGTTTGGGAAATGTATAGATCATATGAAAAGAAAGAGAGACTACTAACTATCCACTACTAAGGTTGGATCATGGCCGTGTTTGGTACTACAGGTCAGAGGTCCTAGTGTATAGATTTTCAATTTCTTATTATAATACAAACTTACTTTTAAGTCGCAATTAGAATCCACAATTAATGGTGGCCACTTCATTTCTGAATTCAATTTCATTTAAATTTGTAGTAATTTACATAGAAAATCCTTCAAGTTAATGGGTTATACAGATCTCGATTTCTAATTTATAAAGTTCTATATACTTTATAAATTAAAATTTTCAATCCATTTAATCAAAAAAAATATTTTCCAATTCCCTATATAAAATTTTACAATAATTTCATTAATAATGAAATAAAGGAACCAAAACCAAGCTACATGAAATGAAGAATAAATTATAAACATGGTGTTCCATATAAATGGAATATAAAACCTTAGGTTCCTAATATGATTAAAGATTAAACACTTCCTTCCAATATAATTCAAGGTTAAAGACCATTATTATATGGAACATCAAATATCATGTTCATCACCTAATGGATAAATCAAGAAAACTATTATAAGCATTGTCCTGAGAAATATGTATCATCCCATGTGTTTTTTCTTCTCATTTGACATGTGTTATATACTCCCATGCATATTATCTCGAAAAAATATCATTATTTCATATTACTAATTTTTATAATCCTAATAAATAAGGCTTGAAATGAAAAAAACATACTCCAATGATACAACTCTGTTACTTCCTAGGCCCTATTCACTCATCTGTAATTAAACATGATTGGACACATTAACTCAAGAGTTCCTCCATGTATTCAATAGGGAATCGACCATAAGTGAGGGTATATGGTTTAATATTGGTGAGACTATATGATTATGATCATTTGTAATCATGGTGGTGTAATAATATCAATGAATTTATATTTTATAAAAGATAACTAAATAAATGAAGAAAATTCATCCATAATATAAAAAACAATATAATCCCATCTGTCAATGTCATCTACAAAAATGATGATCATGGAATGTTGTGCTAAAATTGAAATATTGGGTGATCATGAGATAATACTAATACAACATTCTATTCATATTTGAACAAAATACACAAGTGTATCTCTAGTAGCATCCCTATAAAAAGATCATTCATCTTCCCATGTACATAGTCATATAAAGATAATGCCATATCCATGGAAAGACACTTTCCCATTACCCATCATGCATCCATGAAGTCTTCTAGGGTACCCAACGACATCCCATAAAGTGTGTGATATATTCTCCATAGGCCACAACCTATGGTTTCTAATTCCATCCAATAAATTAATATATAATAAATAGTTTGTAGGTATTATCAAAACATGAAAATGAATTATGTTAAATCAATCACCTCCATAGGTCCTAACTCCCATGGAATTCCCATCTTATACAACCTTCTTTTTCCTAAGGAATAATATCTCTTAGTAAGAAAATAGTGATGATTGTTTTACAATATTTTCATGATACAAAGATTATAGGCCATGTTTCACCCATGAAATATTTAAATGAAATATAATTATAAAAAGTCTTTCAATAAAATTTATGGATCCTTCCAAAAAAAATCATGTACATATTCAAGCCATAAGTGTAATATAATTTATCCAAAATAACTGATCATTAACCTAATCTCTACCTTGGTGTTAATAATTTTGAAACCAATTACACATCAGAACCAAAATTTAATCATCATCTTATAATCTTGCCGATGAAATTCCTCATAATAACTATAGTATAACTCTAAGTGTGGTATATTGTCAATATACTTTAATTACATCGATGGGGATCCAAAAATATAGGGAACGTATCACCCGTGGATTATATAATTATAATCCCTCATATTCCATCAATGGAAGTCCAATTAAGGAGGCCAAGTATCACATGTTGCGTATATAATGATCACACCTCTGAGTCCGTATATTCTAAAATGCATAAGGTGTCCAAATATCACCCATGGAATATATAATCTAGCTTCCAAATGAGATTCTCAGTAGTGTTTATATGTGAATCCTTGTGTCATCAAGGATAAATAAAAAAATTCATTTAAAATTCATTTCATTAATTAATCATGATGAGTATATTTATGCAGTTTTGATTCGAAACCAATATTTCACCTATAGAATTAAAATAAGAATTTAGTTGGGCCTAATGAATGACCATACCATTTAATTTAACATTAAATTAAAATTTTCACCACATGCGTATTAGAGTTTTACTAACAACTGAAGGTGTCAAAATTATATCATTCTATTAGATGTCAATGTATCCTATTAATTTCGTCGTTAATCTCAATTGGAAATTTTGGCTCTAATAAAAATATCAATACATTGTGAGATGGGAAAATGCCTATTGAATAGGTACATGGTCTTCCATTCCCAATTTCTTTAAATTCATTGCACATTTTAATCATTCATATTATTTATTATCCTAAAATAATGGTGTAAAATAACACACCTAAAGAGGAGGTGTAATTTCCAAAACCATTCATGGGGGTTTTATCCAAATTTTAAAATCAACAAAGGGTGGTTCAATTGAAGTTTATTTTCCTCCAATGAAATATTATAATAGTAATAATGTGTTATATATGTAAAATCATATCCTTTTAAATCAAAACAATTTCATATAATAAGTGTCCCTTGCTGAATAAAGAGCATGTAACTACGAAAAAATATATAAACACAAAAATGTTTTTGGAAACACATGAGTCCCCCAAAATAATCATGGTTTTTGATTACCAATTTATATTTGGCCTCTAATATGGGAGAGATTGGAAGAAATTTAAATAAAAAAACTCACAAAAAATATGGAATATTATCATTCATGAAAATAACTATTTCGATAGTAAGATAAACAATAAAATGAAAAAGTGGAATAGACATGTTATTTGTATGATCCAAATAGGATTTGGAATATTTATTAAGATTAAATATTGATAAGATAACACAAATCCTAAAATGTATTTGGAATGAGATATCCTAGATGAGGTGTATAATGTGTGTGGATGAACAATGAAAATGTTATCCACTTTAATGGATACTAGGACTAATATGAGGTTTTATCTTCATAATAGTGTGTCATAGTTTTCCACATTGTTGGAAAAACCATGATCCAACCAAGCACCCTAAAAAACATCAAGATACACCTCACATGAGTTATTATCCTAATTTTAATAACCATCAATACCCATGGAAATACCTTTTGTTAAGTGGAAGTTAGAAGTTGTATGACCATAGGGAATCAGATTCATGGTTAGGGAATGTTTTGTAGCCTGATAAAGTGTAGTAGGAAACCCTACATGATTTAGTCCATCTATGTGGAATGAGTAGTTTGGATTATATTAAATATGAATCACATCTTCTCCTTCCATAAGTTAGGGCTCTAGGCTCCACATAAGGACTAGACACCTCAGAATGTCTAGTTACCCCATTAAGAACTCCAATTAGGATAAAAATGAAGGATTTAAATAGAAATAAAAATTCCCACACCTCATATAAATCCTTTATCTTACATGTCTACAATTATATAAATCACATTAAGTATAAAATATCATCTGATACACCTAAAAAATGAGTTTGGTTATATAAGTTCACCTTGAAACATGATCTGTGTAATTGTAGCAATTTTTTTTTCAATATATAATATTATAATACTGTAGTGGTGGTCCAATCCAAGGATATAATACCACATTAACATTTAAAGAATATACATTGTATATATCACCTCAGAAAATATATTTCAAAGACGGGTGATGTCATAATAAGTATATTTTCTTGGTCTGGTTGTATAAAAAACAAAAAAAAATTATTATCTATATATATGAATGAATATTATATAATTAGTTGTGGAAAGATAGTTATTGGTAGTTGGATCTAGTATAATTATGAGTGTTTTTCTGGAGATGTATCCCTATACAAAGTAACTTTTCAATTTTTTAATTATAATATTAATTATTATTTTAAAACATGATGAGTGTTCTTCTACGTGAGATTGAGAGTATATCCTTTGACATCACAAACATTATAGAGGAAATATATAATAGATCACTCATGAAACCCTAACACTAATATACGATCACCTATATATATGTTTTTCTTGTGAGATATCATGTCTAATAAGCATCTCAATGATATTAATTCCTATATTTCAATAGAGAAAAAAATATTTTGACATTAAGGTTTCTCATCAATATCATTTTTTCAAATGATGCAAAATTCCTTTCCTTAGTTCTATGATTTTCATTTATTTGGAAGATATTCGATAAAATGTCTTATTTCAACTACATAGGAATGACACTCAAATCCATTATGTTCAATGGATTTGACATTTTTTTGATATTCACTTTTAATGTTTTCATCCGATGTCATTAGGAAAATTATTATTATCAATTTTGGATGATGATATCCGGAGTTTTTAAGGATTTACCTTTTTTTTGAAATGGAACCTTGACATTGATCCAAAAATTTAAGATCTAATTATTCCCATCTTTTGAGGATTCATTGGAATTTCTATTCCCATTTTAAAATGAGTGGTAAATTTTCACCTTTCAACCTTAATTAGATAACTTTTTGAACAATTTTCTTCCTTCGAAAAGCTTCAATGACCCCTAGTTTTGACATTTTAACTAAAATTGATATATCTCGACAACACCCATCTTTGTTTATTGAGAATAGTTTTTTTATATTTTAAGAAGAGGAATAATATAAAAATATATAAGCCTACAGAAAAAAATATCACAAAATATACCAATCCATAAAACAATATGGTTTTGGAAAAACAATCTCATAAAATATTAATATTATCAACATAATTTAAATGAAAACGGGTAATAAAAAAGTAGGTCAAAATTAATATTTGGTTTATGATTATAGAATTTTAGGAAATCCCATGGCCTAATCAATAATTATAACTTTACAACCCCATTAAGATACTCTATTGATGGTTATTTTAGAAAATGTCCCTACGGATTTGGTAATGGGGGGTCAAGATAATATTTCATATTAGAGTTATTAGGTTTTTCGTTCTAAATAGACACTACCTCTGAGTCAATTTTTTTATTCATTATCTAGAATTTTGGATGATATTAAGAATAATAAAACCATTTTTATTAAATTAAAAGATGCATATTCAATTCATACTGCTATATAGGAGAATCACTAAGGGTATACTGATTCCATAAATGAAACAATCTATAATGTTTGATGAATTGAGGATAAATACCTATACAATAGTGATGAAAATATAATTGGCCAGTTTTTTTCAAGATGTCATTATTACTCACCCAACAAGAAGAGATAGAAATTTATACATTAGTATAGGATAGAGATAAAAATGGTTACGTGATCATTATGTATTCAAATATACAAAACTTATCCCCACACATCCATAGTTTTTTGGGAAACCTACTCATCCTCATATTATAGGGTCTTAGAGAATACAATTATGATTAAGAATTACACCTATGTTATTGAAGATTTATATAAATATTAATTCTTTCATAATATTGCAGAACAATAAATTTTCCACATTTTTATATATCATTATAGGGATAAAAGTATGCATTATTATATAAAAATTAGGGACGATATATTTTATAGGGTTGAATTGGATCATGACACAAACTACGATTATGATTTTTTACTTCATTCATGGGAATTGATTCCCTTAGAGATAAAAACACGGATATAATCATATTAGACCCTATTACCTATATAACTTTTTGGATATTTGTAGGGAAGTGGATCCCTACTCATGGTTCATATATATATTGGTAGGTATTGATATTGTGTTGAAGAAATTTAATGATAGAGAGTAGGTTGAACGCAAGATTCACACCAAACTAAATAGTTACCAAGCTATAATGATTTGATATATTTTTGTGTTTCTAATTACATTAAATTTTATTTATTCAAAGATTTTTTTCCATGGACTAATTTTTATAACATTCATGTGTATAGGAATTTTCCAACCCTTAGATTGGTCGATGGATTGGATACATGGACTTTTCATATTAATATATTTACTATTATTTTAATTGTAATTTATGGTCATCTTGGAAATTCAATTCAAATTATATATATATATAAATATCACTGATTTATATTGAATTTTTTAAAAAAATAATGGGATCTTTTGGATGGTGGTAAAGGGGGTGCATATGATGTGTCTTTTCATTTTCAATTAGGATACTGATTTTTTCATCTAGTTACGACATACTATGGAGGAAAAATGGTTGAATATTTTCATTTTTTCTCTCATATAAACTCTATAGATTATCAATTCTCTTCCAAATTAGGAAGTGGAGTTGGGATTCAAGGATATTTATTTTTTATCTTTTTCACTAAATTTTTCCCAAAGAATGGAATGCATGGGTGTTCTCCTGTGAAATAAAAATAAATTTAATGATATTAATTAAAATTATTTAATGTATATAGAACTTCTTACAATATTTAATACTTATTTACATTTATATTAATTAATATTTTTTGTCTTTGTTAACTTTCAAAAAAAATATTGAGATATTACTGATGTGTTGTGATGATGTGGATATTCTGATTCCTGAAAATAACATGCATGTATAGATCATCTATGATGTTTAATTAGTGATTTAATAATCCCATACATGATATTCGTAAATTTAATTTATTATTTTCAATGTTATGTAAAGGTTCTTTGATATGTATGGAGAGATTATGTGGTAGATTAATCTAATTTTTAACAATAATTGTTAGAAGTACATTTCACTAATTTGTGAATGGTGAGATGTATGATATTCCATATTATCAATTTTAATATGTTTTAATACCAATATACTTCATGTATTAACCAGGATTTCCTATTGCATTTATATGTTTTTAGGGATATAGGTTGGGTTGACAACTCTTTTCTTTTATAATTTTAGGTTCTATTTAATAAAAATTTGATAATTTACCTAGAGTAATTTTCACACCAAGGTATTATAGGATTTCGGTTCTATAATGTGACCCTGAAAATTCTATAAAAAAATTCATGCAAATATTATTGATGGGTCTTGATGGAATTTACCTGAGATTTCATTGTTGATGTTTTGGACATCAGGTGATTAAATCTAATAAGTGGATGAGGATTCTTCTCAGGATGTTTCACACTCATAAATATCCGTAAAGTGTGTTTATGTAGAATATACCACCCATATTAGTCAATCATTTTATATGTATCATTACATAATCATATCATTGAATATAGAAATTATTTCTTTTAACTGATATTCATAATAATGTACATCATAAATCATATAAATTAATATATTGATGAAAACTAGGACAAAATATACTCATAGCGATGTAAGAGAGATTAAGTGCACCATAATTGATAATACATTAATATAATATGTCAATAAGGAAATCAACCATTTTGAGTTAATTGAAGTAGATATCATTATACCTATGCAGAAATAATACAACATTATTAATTACAGGGCCATGGATGATTATCAATGAGTTAGTTTCATATATTCAATATAATAGATATCAATTATAAATGTAAACAATACAATTGTATATCCTATATATTGAAATATCACGATAATGGGGCTTTATTCCATAGTCTAATAATATATGAAGCAGTTTTCATTAGAGAATTACTGTCTTTCAATATTTTTTAGTGTAAGGTGACCAAAATTTATTCACATGTTTAAAAAAGGTCAGAAGTAGTTTTGGAAGAAGTTGGATAGATGATAAATATAGGTAAATTAGTATACCAATGTTTAGAATTATTATAATTTCACTATATCCCAATCATTGAATTAATGATTTTTTACCAAAATAAAATGAGAAAGTGGTCTCTAAAGTTCAAAAACTATTTTTTTCATTAATATTTTATAAAATTTTATTATTATTTAATATGAATAACCAAAATAATTTTAGGCTTATGGTTTACTTAATATTCTAGTTTGATTGATCTGATAAATTCAATCACCATATACCTGAGTCTATAATGTATGTGATTTGAATGTAATATATATATATATATATATTAATCAGTTAGTGCAAAGAATATTTTTTGATGTATTGATTAATAAAAGAAATTATATTTATATACTTAAATATTTTATTATTATTCAAGGTTGTTAATAGTCAAGGAGGACTGACTAATTTAGTTAAGATTCTAATATAAATGATATAATTAATTTTCATAAATTTTAATATATATTTATTTTTTATACAATATATAATATTTAAATATATTCATGTTTTATCATGATATGAAATATATATTTTCTTTTATTATTATTATTATTTTACATGTGGATTATTCAGTGAAAATTAAATTATGGTTTATTGGAAAATTATTAATTGTTAATATGAGTTATACAATTTTAATTATATATTTTTATAAAATAATGTGAAATATTTGCACTATGGATTCTCCTAGAGAATTATAAAAAACACATAGAGATAATATCATGAGGATTACATGAATAATAATAAATTATCCTCATCCTCCATCACAAAACTGGGAGAAAAATAGTTGAATTCTTCAAGCATTGGAGAATTATTATTGTGATCAATAGTTAACAACACGTGTAATTTTGGTCCATAATGTTGACATCATGAATACCAAATATGAAATTTTAATATTCAAAGTTATTTTTTGTTAGGTCAATAATAAATTGGATAGGTAATTAAATTTAAAAAAATGTCTGAATGGGATAATAGATCATATTTATCAACATCATAGAATTAATTATCATGATTTTGTAATTATTTTTATAAAATAATTATATTGTAATTGTGAAAATATCCTCACTATAATGCATTTGGGTTTCTTATTCACGCTCTAATTATTTTATTTAATGAAACTGATGAAATTTTTTATTAATAATTGGATAAACTACTTCTATTGAACCAAGGATCATTATTGTTTGAGTTATAAATGACATAAAATAGGGATAAAATGATTCATGATTGTTTGATAATTTCTTATAACCTTATGTTTCGATTTTATAAGAGTTATAGAGTTCTATAATGTTTGCAGTTATTTTAGGAACCATTGAAATTATCTATGGATGTCGTGAGATGAATTTGGAGTAGACTACAATTCATAAAAACACAAATTATTATGTGGAAAAACTGAAAAGTAACTATTATCACCGAGTTATTCATCATATAATGATGATACATAAAATATGTTGATGTAACACATCATCTTCTAAGAGAATATAATTTCAGATTTATCAAATGAATCTATTCTTGAAGGAAATGTAATATGTATTACTGATAATTAATTTATTCAAGGCTATACATGGGATATATATTGAAGCTCAAACTATAATATGTAAAATGTAAAAAAAATAGGTTGATACAAATGATATTTAGATAATATAGATGATACTTGATGCACATCATTTTGAAAAAAAGATTAAAATTAAATAAACACTATATTGACATATAACATATTTTAGAGTGCCTATATAAATGTTAAAAAGGAATGAATGAACTACAATATGTAAAATATTATTTTCACATAGGATATAAAAATTTCAAATCTTGAAATGAGTTTGAACTAACTATAATGACAAAAAGATATTTATTTCATAATTATGATGAATATTATTTATGAATATGATATTTATGTTTATTCATAGGATGTTATTTTAAGACGTAAATTTGGATTTTAAGGATAATATCATGTAATTAAATGTGATGAAATTTATTGGTTTATTAATTATTTAAATATCATTATTATAGATATAAAAATTATTCATGTTATTTGATTCTCTAATGGATAATGAAAATGATGAATTTCACATTTCATGAATATCTGGACATTGACATAACACATAATCAAAGAATAATAAAAAATAGATAACGATAATGTCTTAAACATTATGTAAGATAGACATATGATGATTGATTAGGGAATGAGATAAAGAGAGTGTTTTGGTAATTGTTAAGGTCGTAGTGGTGTATCATGAACATTATTAATGTTATTAGAATGATATGATACATTGTTGATTTCATTAATATGTGATTCTATAACATAACAACAACAAAATAAAATTAATCATGTTGAATAAGAAAGATGTTTTAAATGTATAAAAATATATCCAGGTTAGTTGTAGAATATATAATAACATAATGTTGAGATGGTGAGTTTTCATATAGATATATATCCAAAACATATATCACAGAATATATATATTTTTCCAAATCTAGGGTTATATAAAACAATATCTTTGAATGATAATTCATGTCAACTAAATATGTAATAAAGAGATATACATTGTATTTATTTTCTCAAATATCATATTGGTTGAATAAAAAGACTTGGGATGGAAATACTTTGATATTTTCTTATCAAAATTACATATGTCGTGTGATATCCAATCAAATATTTTTTTCAAGGAGGATTTTGTGCATAATTGTTTCACATGGGTGAAGGAAGAAAAATTAATAACACAAAATGATACTTATATTTACATTTTTCATAATAAATTAAATAGGATTTGGAGAAATATAGAATTTATAATAGTTGAACTTGTTAGTTATAGATTCTAAAAAATTATATGTTGGTTAATTCATAGAACATGAATGTGGATGGGAATGTAGGTTTTACGATTAAACAATCCATGAAATTCATCATGATAATAATGTATAATGTTTTGTAGTAGTCGATAAGAGACACTACACACTGCAGATATGGTCATATATATTTGAGGTGAACCCCAGTATATATTTTTTATTCCCAGTTATTTTTATTTTTTACTTTATCATTACATGTATAAAACTTAAATTTACAAGGATAAAATGAGAATCTAATCTATTATCTAATTGGGTGAAAAAGTAATCGAGGGGAAAATAGTTTCATTATTAAATAGTGGACCACACTAATTCACCCTCAACCCCTAGTGTGGTTCATAGTTCTTGATGGAATAACCTAATTAAATAGTGATTATATAAATAATTTTTTTTACAAAAAACTACATTTTTTTTGAAAAGTATAGATAATTTTTTATTTTTTTTGATCAATGGGATTTTTGTTGAAAATAATGAAAATATATTTTAATTTCAAGATTTATTTTTATGACCATTAATTTATTTGTAGAATTAGTCCCTATATTAATTGGATTTATGAACTAAACTATTTTTCTCAATATCTAGGAATTTATTGATTGATATTGAAGGATGAAATTTTTTTCCCCTTTTCCATGAAATGATCAATTAAATATTGAAATTTATTTTTATCTTTGTCAACATCCACTGTGGATTTTTTTAAACGTTTAAATTTCCTAATGATATCATCAATGTAGTTTCGATATATGATTTATGATTTTTTGATAATTGATTTTTTAGGAAACATGTATCATATCTGGGGGTTATGATATGATTAATGGATAATTATTTTTAAGAACATTTGTCAAACATATCTTCATTTCTTTTTATCTGAATGGTGATTACTTTAAATACTTCTAATGAGCTGGGAGAATATAGATATACCATGTTATGATAGTCATTTTAATTAGATTTTAATATTCTTTAGATAGGAAATTTATCAACTATGTATGATTATTCAATGAACCATGGATAAGGAAATTATTGAATGAAGAATTAAGATAATCTGTTATAGGAATTATTCAATTTGGATTTTCTAGGAAGTGAGTATAGAATAATGGAATTGTTTAATATCTTTATTATTATGACATATAATCCCTATGATATGTTTTATGATTATTATATTCTCTCATGGATCATGATTTAGATGTATTGATTCCTTGCACTGATAACTTGGGTCTTTTGAAATTATAATGGCTTACTCCATGAATCATGATTTATAATCAATGAATGTCTAGGTATAAACATAATATGTTTTAATCAAGATATCATACCCTCGAGAATATATTAATCATACATATGGTGATTTATTGATATCTCCCATGTTTACCCTAATTAACCTTCTATGTTAAAGCTTTATTATTTTACTAATTCCCCAATTCTCTAATGAATGATTTTATATAAGAATAGGTCAATAATAATATAATTAGAGAATTTTTTTGGATATATTCATTATATTTTCTGAAAAAAATTGATAATTAATCTAATTTTATGGTTTCAAAACCTATAATGACCATGCGACTTTATTCTTATGAAATAAATTAAATATTAATATACAATAAATCAATAGTTATGTAAACCACGCTCATTTTAACACATTAAAAAATTTATCAAAAATATATTGGTAATGAAAACTAAATAATTATTATTATATAATATATAATGAAAAATAAATTTAGAAATATTTGAAATTATTAACCCACTTTTTAAAAAAGACATTATAATAATAGGGTGAGCACAATCTCATTTTAATAATGTCATATAATTGAATACAGAAATCAATTGACCAATAAAGTAATTTTTATTTAATAATGAACAACATCAAGAATTGTAATGGTTTTCTCCTTCATCTATCCTAATAACAAATTTTATAACCCCTACATGATTCATTTAATAGGTAGTGGAAAATGAGATAAATATATGAATACAGTAATAAAACAAAAAAACAAATTCCTTCCCTCATTTTCCTTCTCATCCTTGGAAATCCTTTGTATCTACATCCTTTACTCTTCGGTCCCAAGTAAAAATTTATGATATTCCCCTAAAATTTAATTTATTCATTTTGATTCAAGTATTCCTACAAATTTGTATATTTGTGTAATTTTCAAATTATATCATAACAATGTTTACTTCATAATTCCTCAATCCAATGATTTTATCATTGTAACATTTTAATTTAATAGCACATATATATATATATATTCTTGATTGTCTAATTGAATTTAATTCATTATTATTAAAATGATTTTATACCAATGTGAGAATCATTTTCCAAAAAAAATTAAAGATATATCTTTTATAAACTATCCTAAATGATCCTTATATAATTATCTACTAATTAAATGGAAAGAGTATTTACTTTCATATATATGTGTTTTGAGACTCTTAATTTTGTGAATTGATAATTACATATCGTATAAGATTATCATATTAATTATAGGGTAGCATATATCAAATCATCTAGTAAATTTTTTTTGAATATATTAATATTTTAAAAGAAAAAAAATATTAAGATAAGACACTACTAGAACATACCACAATGAAGACTAAAATGGTTGATGTAAATAGTATCCTCCCTAAAAATATCTAAATAGTCAATATGGATTAACCAATTCAGATATAAATGATGAAACTTTCATCATGTATTTCATTTGATGTAAAAATATCCCAAGACATGATCCTTTCCCATAAACAATGATGAAACTATATCTGATGATCATGGGATTCCATGAAAGGTCTTATTTGAAAAGATATATAATTGATAGGATGTGAATGTAAAAGGAGAAAGATACAAACCACAAAATAATTAATTTTCTCTTTCTCTATTATGATTTACTAAAGTCTAAAGAGTATTGTTAAATTAGAATTTCAAATATCTCAGTATAGACAATGCCCAACCATCTTGTATCATCTGGGTGTACATTTACATATAAACATAAGTCACTTTTATTAATGTTATTTTGTTAATATTATATATATAATTCCTTGTAATATTAATTTTTACACCTTTCTAGGGATCTCATAGGCACTTGTACAATTGAGTAAGGTAAAATCAAAAGGAATATTATATATGGTCATTGACAAATTTCCACATCATAATTGTTTTATAATGACACCAATGTTTAAATTACTTTTGAAATAATAAAAATTCTCCTAAAAGTACATCACCTTTCATATGGACTACGTTGATTCACTGAATTCATCATTATTCTATTTTGATCTTCAAACACATTATTCTTCATATGTCTGTCCACTAAGTAAAATGGAATTTATTACAAAACTTATTTTATGAATCCTAAGGTTATCTTATAGTCTTTTTCATTTTATCTATTATATCAAATTACTTTATCCCACATATCCTTAAACAAAATATCCATGGATTCATCAGTAGCAATCCATTCCATTTTTTTAATTATTTTAAAAATTGATTATTTTTATAATTTTATTAACATTATGTTGTACTCATAATATCCAATGAAATGAAACACTAATAAAAAAAATCCGTTTTCTAAATTAATGAATTAATTTTAGGGAATAAAAATAATGAAATATAAATAAAATATAAAATATGTACATCTACTATCGATCTAGAAATCAGTTTAATTTTTTAATTATTTTTTTAAGTGATTGTGTAAATTTAAGTAGAAATTTAGAAGCTAATATATTAGATAATTAATTTTATATAGAAATATTTATTTTAACATCCTCTAGGAAATGAGTTATATGTTAGTATCTTATTTGATGTTTTTTATATGTGGATTTTTTATCCACATTAGTAACTTCTATTTTCTATAATGAATTTTACTCACATAGAAGTTGTGTGTAATAATTGATGACACCTTACATTAATTTAAATTAAACAACCTACTCTTTAGATTCATAAAATTTATTTTAAATAAGGGGAATACAGATAAAAATGAATGAAAATATATTAATATTTTTTATTAGAGTACTAATAACATATTAAAAAAGTGTTTTTATTAAACCAACATACAGTTACGATGTATTTTTTCCAATAATCATGGTTTTAATAAAAATAATACCAATTTATTTATAAGAATAAAATCTTATAATGATGATGGAGTAAAATTAAAGACATTATTATATATATTTATTTATGATCAATGATCGAGTATTGGAGAAAAACCTTTTATATTAGATGTGAGCATTTTTCATTATAAATATGAAAATATAAATTTAATCATTGGATATCATAAGATAACAATTAATATATGGAAAAGGATAATGTTATTTATCTCAACTTGGGATAGATGAAAAAATAATTCGAAAATTTTTATAGCATGATCATTGAATATTTTTTCTAGGTTTATATAATGTTTTTCCTTCTAAATTATATTGATAATAATTTTGTATTCTTCATGATGGTTTTATATGTTACATATATAATTTAATATATTTTGTGAAGAATTATATTCTATGAGAATATCTATAGTGAATTTAAAAAAACTAAAAAAATTTATAGATGTTTTGATATAATTAAGAATATTTACATAATTAAAATGTTATATAAATGAGTTTCTATAAAAATAAAATAAAAATACTCCTCATTGTGTTTTGTAAAATATTTTTTTAATAGGTATTTTTTTATAATATATATAATATTATCCAATAAAATATTATCTAGGATTCATTAAGAGTATATTTATATTAGTATATGTAATAGTTTTTCTAAAAGAATAATTTATTGAAGAGCATACGTATGATATCCTTGTCGGATTGTAAACAACAACTATTGGAGTTGGTTCCCCATGACAATCAAAAAATTTACATTCTATTATTTTTATTTTAAAAAATATATGATCACTTGATTCTTATTAATGTATATAAATGTTTTTTCCATATGCATATATTATTTGTCTCATCAAATGCTTGTAATAGTTACTGTATATAATGAAAACCTTGAGATGGTAATAAATATATGTAAATATATTTTTTCAGGTGTATATATCATTTATCTAATAATATATGTATGATTTTTTCAAAATAATTTTTTTGATTATCATAAAAATATAAATATTATTCTTGTGAATTTTCACACATGGAGGTCTCCAAAATAGAGATTATAATGACATAGATTCCACTAAGTATTCAATATATTATACTATTAATTAAATATTTAAATATATAAATCCATTTATTAGTTAATATACATGATAGTATCATCAATTTATATTATGAATCAAATTTTTTTATGTAGTAATGATATCAATTATGTGATATTCTTGGGAATATTGTGCTTATATTATTTGTATCATAATTTAAATGATATTAATTGAGTAGGTAAGAAATTGTTTTTTCTTATGAGTTATTGGAAGTAAATATATATTGAACCTGAATTTAAATAGATTTATCAAATTTAATTAATTTATATGGTTGATTATTTTTATGGAAACATCTTTTATTCCAAAGAATATATATCTATCATATAGTTTGATGGTACAAGAATGCATCATCTTTGAGTAGATATCAAGATAATGGGGTAATATTACATAGAAATCACTTATATTATTTTTTTGATTAATGTTTCACATATTTATATTTGTGTGGATTTAAAATATTCTTCATTCTAATTTTATAGAGTTATCATGTTCTGCTACTACCACAATGAACGTTTCCTAAATAATCCCAACCCATGTTTATCCAAAATCTCAATTAAATTTTATCTGAATTTAATATTCATAAAAATTTTTATTACTGAATTTTAGTTTACAAATTAATCTAGTTTCACAGATCACATAAATTGAATCACCAGTTATTATATACATTAATATATATTAGTTGAATATTTAATAGATATGAATTCACCTTATAGTGAATATAATACTATTTATTTGATGAAAAATAAGAAAATAAAATTTATTATTAATGATTTGATAAATGATAAGGAGGAATAATAGGGTGACATAAGGTCCTGATATAAATGATACTACATATTTAGTATCATTTAAATAAATATTAATTTATCTCTTCAATAAAAGATATATAAACACTTGTGAGTGAGAACATCTCCTGGAATACATTAATAGTATTTTTACAATTATTTTTTATTTGGGATTATTTATGATAAACTATCAGTTACATACTACAAACCAACTACTAATTATTATCCCAAATTATGTAATCTTAATTATATCATTTTATAGAAATGTAATAATTCTTCAAAAAATTATTCTCCAATATAATTATCTCAAAGCCCCTGAGATGTTATCTGTAGATATATCACATGAATGAGTAGTTGTCGTACTCATTCATGTAATGATATGGAGAAAAGTATAATAATATTTAACAAAAAATATAAATTATATTTAAATCAATTAGAAAATTTGAATTTATTTTATTTTATCCATTCAGTTTCATATAATAATAATAATGACTTTTTTGTATTTGTAGATCAGGTTAGACCCCAATAGAGGAATTTTAAGTCAGATTCATTACATGAATGACGAAAAAATGTAATTAGAAATAAAATTGGAAAACAAAAAAGAATGAAGTATAATGATAATATAATTATTTATATAAATATATTGTAAGTTATATGTGAAATCATTCTCAATATGATGAGTTTTGGGTTTATTCATGTTAAATGGAATTTGTTTAAAGAACCCCAAAAAATAATTTTTTAATGGCCATACCAACATATTTTATTCCATGTATCATTTATGATGTTTTGAGGATTTTATTTATTAATATATAATTATTTATTAATTTTTTTTATAGATATAATTTTTTTATTTGTTACATGTTTTTTTTGTCAATATAAAATTCAATATAACATGAATTTTCAGTTTTATACGACCTATAACTTCCCATTAATCGAAGAATAAAAAATAGATCCCATAAGGTGGTTCTAATAATGGAACATCATATATATTTAAAAAGAAAATAAAATCTTATATCGGGTACAGAATACTGTACACCAAGAATAAAAGAACAATTTAATTTTTTTTATTTAAATGTAATTGTAATAAACTAGAGATTAAAATGATATGTATGAATATGATTAACTAAATTTCGAAAATATTTATTATAATCACACACACACAGATATATATATATTTCCTTTACCAATAAAATAAATTTTCTAAAAAACCATTCTAAAAAGAAATTTTTTTAAGAAAAAACTACTTAAATTTGATGAAGTGTGTTTTGTACCAATAAATAGGTAAATAAAAAATTTTCTATTATATAAATGAAATATATACATAATATGTTTAATATAATGTTTAATAGTTATCCTATATATTTTTTAGTCATGATATAACAAAAAATTGAATTTTATGATAAGGAAAATATTTTTTCTAGACAATTAGTTTTCCCGCTTATTGGAATAATTATTTTAAATTTAATTTGTGACACTTTTATAAAATCTAGCTGAAAAAAATAAATTCTACATTTAAATTTGAATATAAAAATTTACATTTATTTAATTTTTCATATATTTTTGATAACAATCATGTTTTGATGAATAGTGGAATATACTATATTTTAATTGAAAAATGATTTCTTTGTCTAAGTAAATTATAGTTTTAAATTATAATTTCTATTGGTTTTAAAAGTATAATATGATAAAATTTATATAATTTAATAAAATTTAGGTCATTTAAATCATTATAACATTGAAATTGGATATAATATTTTTTAATATTTTGAATGTTTTCACATTAATAACATATATTCCCACCCCATCAACATGATTAATTTTAATGTAATGTTATAAAATTGTGTGTCTGAAGGTTTAATAAATTGATTCTGTTTTTGGAATCTGAAAATAAACATGTAATAAATATGTCCCTTTCATTTTCTCACAGTATTAATAGAATCTTTACAAATTTTTATTACCATAATTAATGGTAAATTAGGTAATTATTAGTAAAATCAATATTATAAATATTAGAAAAATAACAAAAACTAGTCCTAATTTAATTTTATGAGTTAATTTCATAAAAATATTTCATAGTATTATTTTATAATCTCTTGGAACCACATGAATTAATATTATATATTTATTGTAATTTTTTCAAATAAAAGTCAAATTTGTATACTTTTGTTCTTAGCAAGTAAAATATTTATAATTTCTGGTTATATTATAGATATGATCGAAAAAATTTTATTTTTAATTATTATTATTTTCATTCTTCATGGTAATTTATTTTTAATTTTTAGGTTAGAAATAATTACCTTAAAGGCCTACACAGATGATGATGGAGTGGTTTTTTATTAAAGAAAACATAAAATTAATGACATCAGAAATATTAAAATAAAAATAATTATATATAATTAATGTCATCCAAGAATTTTTAAAATTAAACTGACATGTTAGTTATGTATTAATATTTTTTAATATAAAATTTTAATGGTATTTTTAGAAAATCAAGAAATGAATAGAGTAAAATTTTACAATAAGGTTGTTTTAAAATATTTAACAATTTATTATTTGAAATTAATTTAATAAAAATTTAATATTAAGAAAAATTATTTCCACAATGTTAATAATTCATAAATTACTCAATTATTGTTCTTTTTTCCTTTAAAATTCAATATATGAACCATCAAATTGGAAATTACATGATATAATCGTAATAGTTAAAAAGGTTAAATAAAGGATTAAACAAAAGAATAAGGATAAGAAAATAAAAACCTATATAATATTCCTAGTAAAAAATGGATTTCAACCAATAATCATCCAATATTATATATAAATTAGTATTGAAACCTTTTTAATAGAGAAATAATTTATATTAATTTAAAATTTTCATGAATTTCAAGAGTGCCTCTCCCCTGCCTTATAAAAGGGAACCCCTTATTCTAATTTCTTTACAGTTAAAAACATATTTTATTCATAAAATATCTTCCTAAATACTTTCATATGATTCATTCCCATATTATAGAGGCCATATTTTAGGCATATAATCTTTTTTAGATTCGTTAAGGTTTTAATTAGAGGAGATTTACCAACGAAGAAGAATAATTTTTAATAAAGTGTTTATATTTTATTTTTTCTTCCTATTGAATAAAATATTCATAAAACATGATTAAATAATAAATATAGTATAAACAATATAATGATATATTATTATGTAAATTATATCACCTGTACTTGTCACCTCTTCCACCAAATGGTAAAATAATTCATCGAACATGAGTATGGTGGAATACCGCAACATGAACCAATGGAATTTATTTTCCATCACCTTAACTCGTGACTGATTATAATGATGTAATTTTTGGTTATATATTATATAAATAAACATTTATCATTATAAAATAATAATACACCATTTATGTTATTACCATTCCATTAACATGAAAATTTAAAATTCGTTCGTGCATATGTGTGAACTATCATCTCCACAAAGCATTGTCATTCATTTTTCATCACCAAATCACATGAATGATATGTATATGAATTTTTAAATTGTTTAAATAATATTAATGATATTAATATTATTCATGATTTTTTATATAATATTGAACATATTTTATAATGATAATTGAAAAATGGAAATATTTACCATGCGTTCGTACGATTTACCATCTCGATGATTGTAACATGGTTGAATTTTCATATCCATATGTAATGGATGGATTTAAACGAATAATTGATGTATAAAAATGAACATTATGTCCTGAATATTTTTCTAAACATGATAGACTATTGAATTCTTTATCTATTAACATCATAACAAAATCGTTTTGGACACAATTACTAAATGTCATCAAAACGACTGACATGCTCATAAATTATTTAGTAATAATGATAATATGATAATAAATTATATAAAAGAATAATAAAATTAAAAATTTTCTCATGAAGATATTAAATTAACATATTTCTATTATTCAGTATGATAAATATTTTATGTGATGAGTCCGACTCAATTATCAGGATTTCGTCTCAATCTCCATTCATTGAGGAGTATTTTGATGTTATATAGCCACCCTCTTTTATGATCATTACATATAGTCCCTTATACATAAAATATAATTAATTAATTTAATCTCATTTTATTTAATTGTTTTATATGTCAATCTCTCATGTGGAGTATGATTCAAATATTTTAATGTTTTATATGAAAAAATGATTTTAAAAAATCTATTTATATAACTAATTATAAATTTTAAATTTATTTTTGTCTGCATAAATATTCTTGTTATCTTTTATTTTTTCAAATATAAGGATATAGGATGATTATGGAAGGACATTTATGTCTATTTTCAATTTCATTTACTTGTTTTTATAAAGGAGTCTCTGTATGTTTTCTACATGGAACATTTTTATTTCTTTACAAATGGAAAAAGGAATGTTCTTTTTAGGTGTATAGTGATAAAAAAGTCTCCACCACCATCACTATTATTTTCTATTCGGAATCCTCTATAAGGATTCACGTTTTTAAAAAGAAACCCCTTTTTACTTTTATGGGAATTATGGTTTTGAATTTTTATTAGAAATTAATGTATTATTCCAATAAGATGAAATGTTTTATTATTATTAGAAATGAAATATTAGTAGTGACATTTTTAAAATTGGAATAAAAATTCTATTGTGATTTTATAATGATATATGTAAATATTACCGAAGGTTACTTGATAAACGATGTATGGAATGTTCTATGATAATATTATGATGGGTGGGTATGTGATATCCCTCCATGGAATTCGGTATTAGAGTCGACTATATGGTCGTTCTATCTATATGAGTGACATGATTGGAAGTCCATCACATCATGATTCCATTTATATTTAGGAAATATATACTTATGTTAAAGATACCTTTATGTGTTCTACATTCTTGGATGGGTTTAAGTTAATATTATGATTATAAAAGGGTTACACCATGATCTTATTTTTCAAAGAAAAATATCTAATCATTCTTAAGGGTGAAAGAAATTACATTATTTCAGAGTTTTAATGGATTTCATGTTTTGACAAGACTAACAATTTTCTTAAATTGTGTACCACTTACTGAGATCTCTGTTCATATCACATGTTTTAAAAAAACCACAGTTTTTAAGGAAGAATAGAGAAAATGATGAGGTCATCAGGATAATAGTGAGGGTTTATCAAAAAATAATTCTTGTTTTTTATAGTGTTTGATTTGGTGGAAAAAAATTATACTAAGTACAAGTATCCACTGGTAATGAATGAGTATACATTTTAAAATTACATCCTATTTATTTAAAACTCCAAAGAAAAATTATACTCAAATGTGAATTATAGTTCAAAATATTAAAATAGGTAATTCTAAGGGGTGGATTATTATAGTTTATATCAAAGGATAGTTTAGATTAATTTATTGGTTATGATATTATTTATCATATGTTACGAGTGTTATTAAACCAAAATAGTTATTATAGAAAGAATATTATAATATATTTTACCTAAATTTAATGATTTTGAGAGTAAATGAATGAGAATATTTTAGTGTTTATCATCTATATAATATGATATTTTTTGATTTTATTGCTCATAAAAACCTATTTGGTTTTAGTAATCAGAAGGACCTTGCAAAAATAAATTAATAATGGATGTGTAGAAAAATGTTGAGGTTCACTCAATAATTAACTGATGAAATGGGATTTGAAATTATAATTTTTTTAAATTCTAAACTAACTTTTATGAGTAATGAACATGAACTTGGTTTGTTTTCAAATGCATCATATATGAGGGAAATGAATCCTTAGATATTTTTAGGTAACAGTGACCATAAATCAAAATATATGTTAGGGATGTGGAAATAGAAACCTATGAATTTCTTTTAATTCAATGGAAATATGCATTAATTTTTTTATAGGATTTAATAAAGTCATAATCTTCCACCTTAAGAGGAATAGTTTAGTTTACTATATGAATGTAAAATAAATCATTCTCGAATTATCAACTAAATGTTTCAAAGGTGGTGAGTATTATCATTATGAAAACTGATTTCATAGAAATTAGTATCATGAATGGGATTAGAAGGTCCAAAAATACATCTTTTTAAGGAATACCTATTTTTATTACAATTTAAGATGAAGAAACTACAAATGAAATATGAAAGGTATGGAATATTTTCTATTTCATAATTTACCATTATAAACTCATATGGTATGATGGATGTTTTTATATATAGGAATTAATTATTGTGGAATATGATGTCAAATCATGTATAATGGATTGCTAATAATTCTGAATTATAAAGATTTATACATATAAGGGGTTCAGAAGTTATGGAGAATTTAAGGATGATGAAATGTTTAAATGTATTAATAATCATTTTATGATGGGACTAAATTGAATTACTTTTATTGTGTTTTTTATTTTGTAAACCTAATGTTTTTCATGTGAGAATTTTATTTTAGGAACAATTCTATTTTGATTTGTTGGACATAATTATAATGGTATGGATAACCTATAGGTTTTTAATGATCTTTTATTTTGATATAATTGTGGTTTATTACATTTTCTGAAGAAAAATGAAAGGTATGGGATAAAATATTTAGTGAAATCATGTTATAGTTATTTTGGATGACTTTTATCTTGTTTTTATTAATTTTATTTTAATTATATAGTATTTTTAAAATCCAAACCAACATGATGGGTGGAAGCCCATCACATTCAGCAAGGAAGTGAGAATTCATCTCTAAACCTAAGGGAAAAAATGGTGAATCACCTACTGCTATCCTATATGATGTCCATATTAGTATGGATTTATTTTTAGTTAAATGATTTTATGGATGAGGAATAATTTTATATTGAGAATATATGACTTATCAAATATGTAACATTGGGATTAGAAAATGATAATGTTATTAAAGAATTAGTGTTATTTTTTACATGGTTTATTATTTTTGGAACCCTCCATTATTGAGGTAAATAGAACACTATGACATTTTATTTAAAGAATAAATGTTGTATTATATTTTTTATATAATATACATTTTTTAGATTTATCATGATTTAAGTGATTTATTACATGGTTGGTATACCATAATGATTATTTGGAAAATTACTTTTTATATTAATAAATCATGAGTAATTGATGTAATAAATGTTATAATTTATTTTGGAAGACTACGTGATCAAATAATTATGAATTTTAATTTTCAATGATATTTTAGAAGACTTTTTAATAATTTTAAGGATAATTATTTATAGAATTGTCTATGTTGACATTTTGGTATTAGAGTTGAATTTTTCATATATAATTAGTTATTTGTTTCTGTTAAAATATTTTTATGGATAATAATATTCTATTATCCTCAAATATTTTTATTTGGGTTTGTTTGTAATGAAACGAGTTATATACAAACTTTATTTTGTGGGCTTTGTGGTTCATAGAAGTTTATTATAGTGCTTCTGGTATGAAAAATTCGACATTAATACTCATCATTTGTAAAAAAATATGAGTTTGGTTGGAAATTAATAAAAGGATAAAACTATTATTTTCATTTAATTATATTTCATTATGTTCTTAATCTAAGTGTTAAAATAATTCTAGAACTCTAGGAAAATTATCTTAAAAAATATTCTCTCTTTATTTTTCTTACAAAGAAAACAATGTTCTTTTAACACATCAGAAATGTATTGTTTTTTTATTGTCAACATTCTAATGACCATGTTCTCTATAACTCTCCCTCGTAACATGAAACATAGTTTTCTCTTACATGTTCATGTTTTCCTTTATGTAACCATAATATGTGTTATCTCAAGTAACATTCATACATCCCACTCTATATTTTAATGTGGTTGTTTTATTTCCCCTTATTCCGATGTGGGATTTCAAAAAATTTATAATGAATACTCAAACCACATTACCAATCCGGAGTTAAAATTACCAGTACACGATTTGTTAATATGGTGAGGATGTATCTTCGAGAGTTTAAAAAAAAGAAATGAATATATTAGATATTATTCAAAGTATTCCACACTATACTTAAACCATGAATTATGTGTTTTCATAAAAATGTTATTTTTTTAAAAATTCAAATAGAATTTTAGGTATGAACATGATTAATGAATTTATTAAAATATATAATACACATGTTTTTGGAATTTATTCATTGACCAATTAATTTTAAATTAAAATAAAATCCATTCTAAAAGATTTTTTTAAAAAAATTATTTAAATGTGAAAAATGGTGTTCAATACCCATAAATAAACCAATCAATCATGTTTTATAATATTACTAAAATAAAAATATAGTATATTCAATAAAATGTTTCACATTTATCCATTTTTTGTAGATATGATATAAGAAAACAATCAATTTCATGCAAAATATCTAATTATCCAAAAAAAAATAACCAAATTTAAATGGATAAGTTGTTTTCTGTTAAGTTATTAAATATTTTATAATTTATATTTGAAAAAAATAAACTATTTATTTATCATGGAATATAAAATTTTACATTTGTTTAATTTTTGTCGTTTTCGAATATATTTCATGCTTTTATGAATATAAAAATATACTGCATTTTAATTGAAAAACTAATTTTCATCTAAATAATTTACCATGATAAATTACATTTTTAATGGTTTTAATGTATAACTATGTACATTTTATGTTATTTAATCCAATTTTGGTCATTTGAATATATTTAACATTGTCACGAACCGAATCTTGTTGTTATCAAAATCATCACCAGACCCGACCCGCGACAAGGCCCAAAGGGCGTCCCCAATCCCTACGAGCAAGAAAAAGTGCTCGGGAATCATAAAATGATATTTGGGAATGATTTACCGGAGTTCATAAAATTAAAACAACAAAAGAATCCAATAAAACGAATCTGGATTTTTGAAACCAAACAATCTTTTAAAAAAATTCAGAACTAAATTAAATATTTTAAAACAAATCAACAAGACTATAACCAAGGTACAAAAAAAGGAAACAGAACAAGCACCCTCATGGAAAGGGGTACCACCATCATGCCATATTTACAAGACTTCACCATTAAGGACATGCAAGAAACCTGAACCACTGGAAATAAAAACTGTTCCCAACCTGCGACAAGAAAAATAACCAAGTGTACTTACACCGAAGGGTGTAAGTAGGGTGTGATCCAATTCCCCGTAGTATCCCACCACTTACATATTCCATGTGATAAACATTAAATGACAAAAATCTTACAAGTTTTCATAAACAAGAAATTCTAGTTACAATTTCTAAAAGATGCCACTTAAAAAGAATTAAAACTATTTTCAAGAGGGCTATCATTAAGAATCAACACCTTTTAAAATAATGTCAACACTACTGGTTTTTTCAGCCAACCATACCGTATGCTGATAGTAAGCACAAAGTAACTACTAAGCACAAGCAATAGGAAACATCCCCTAGGAAATAGATCATTGTGGGTCCCAGGTACCTCGTATCTCGGTGAGAGTAACCATCACAATATCTATTCTCATGTACGAGCCACTAGAAGGGAACATACCCATAACCTAGTGGTCCCCAATCATCATTATCGTAGTTTAGTTAGTTTTGTTAGCGTCAATCTTGCTACATGAAACTGAGGCCAAACCCCATGGATTCACTAGCATACTAGTACTCGTCCACCCACCTAGATTCTCAGGTTTCCCCTTGTGCTCAAACAAGTTCAACAAGGTAAGAAATATACTTTTCAGATTCAAATGTAACTTCCACATCAAAAGTTCACTAAAAATCCCAGATGTACATTATAAAATTCTAAAAATCCACTATTTCCATCAAATGCATTTGGAAATCATACTGACACCTAAAATATCCTACAACACATTTTTCACTCCTTTCACAATTCAAAAATTCCGTTAACAATTTTATAAAATCCTCCCCAAGATGAAAAATATCATATAACCTCCCACTCACATGTTACATAATATCCTTTTCATAAAAAAAGTCCATTCTTCACATCACTATCCCACAAAACAGCCCGAAAACATGTTTCGCACCCACGTCAGAATTTCATAAATCACCTCGATAAATTACAGAACATGACCAAAATGTTTGACAACATAACTTAAAACTTTATGATTCAAAAACTCATTTTAAGAACATACTATCACCAAAACAGTACATAAGCAACAATTTCACACTTTGTGAAACTCATTAAATCATTTACAATTTTCATAAAACCAACCTAAGAGGTATAACAATGGATTGCCTACAAAACCCATTTAAAACCCTCATTCAATACCAAAACCCTACCAATAACAATACAAAACAGAATTGAAAACCCTAACAACATTTATTAAACCGCCCCTACGTGTTATACAAATAACTCATTCAATACCACAAAATGTACACATAAAAAACACATGTTTTCACAAATCACGTTCAGAAAGAACAACAAGGTTTCACACATTAAACCCATTCAAAAACCCACTTAAAAGGACCACCTGACATTAAGGAATTGACAAAACAGAATTTTCAGCCTCTTTTAACTCTCATAAATCACTTTCATAAGTTATAAATTACACCCAAACAGTTCCCTAAGAGACACGCATGAAAAGCACCCAATTCCAAGAAAAAATGCAACTAAAAATTAAAAACTTAACCAAAGCCATAAAAAATAGTTTTTGTACCACAAAAAACAGATTTGAAACATAATAAATTAATATTCCAAACAATATAACTCATCATAAAATGGTTATACATGGAATCACCTAAATTTTGAGTCAAAACCCTCGATCTTGGTGCGAAACCTCAACCGCACCAAGAAGGAGTGAAAATGAACCATAAACCATAATATTTCTCCGAAAATACCCCAAATAAAACCCTAGGTATGAACCCTAACTTCTGGACACTATCTAAATTTATTAAATAGGAAGAAAGCCCTAAGGAGAAAGAATAAATTGAAGAGAGAAACACTTACCCAAAACAATCTTGAAGAAAATGACCCAACATCCCCCATTAGCTGAATTTTAAAATAGATACAAATTTAAGGGAGGTTCAAATAAATATTTGGAGATCATTTAAGATCTGGAATGTGGGAAAAAGATTAAAAATAGAAGGCTTTATGAAAGGATCAATTTACCTCTTAAAATATGAGCGATTTGTGAAATCAAGGGACGTTTCCCCCAATTTCTCAATTCTATGGAGCTCTAAATATGGTGAGGAGAGAATGGGGGCGCCATAGGTTAGTGGAATCATGTGAGAGTTGAAATCACCGAACAAACATAAAAATTAGATAAGTTATTAAATAATTAAGAAATATTTTTAATGCAAGAAATGGGCTTTTAGGAAGGCCAATCCCTTAAATAAAAACTCAAATTCACCATGATTATAGATTTCTAAATGGTCCAAATTAATTTGGTGGTATTCCTAGGTCATGGGATGAAAATTAGGAATTTTAATGGATAAAAAATGTTGAATAATGATAGATTTATAAAGGAATAAAAATTTATTTTTAAATCTAGAATTGGGCTCACGGTTTGGCTCAAATCTTGAAAACTCACCAATTTCTAAAAAAATGCATAGGAAACCCAAAAAAAGAAATTATGGAGATTAAATTAAAAATACCTTTAATGTAATTTATTAACGTGAAAATTCTCCCCACCATAAAATCATTCTGCCCCAGAAAGTCACAGCAAGGCCAAAACAACAACCAAACACAATTGAGAAATAAAGAAATACTTCCTTTCAAGGTTTCACATCCAAAGGTGAAAACACCTCTAGTGATCAATTAAAGAAGGAATGCTCTCAAAAACAAAAAATACACCAATTTCATGAAAAAAAAGTATATTTTTATTTTATCCCAAAATAAAACTCCTCAAACACTATCCAAACAAGATTCCACCAATTTACGCAAACGAACAACAACAAAAAACATGTTTACACTTACCTTTCTTTAGCCAGACCATTGGGCATTCTCTACCCCAACGTTTACCCAAAGAAGGTGTATGTAGTTAGATAGCTCCAAAAAAGACTACTTACTGCCAATACAAGACCAATGACCTATCTGAGTTACTAGTATGGAGAGACCCAAATGGGCTCCCCACCATACGAGACAACTCAAAATTTACCAAGATAGAATGGGGACACTAATAGGGGGAGGCCTGAACGGAATCTTGGTACAAGGGGGTATACTCCCATTAGACATTTCCAAAATAACACACATGAGACTAACAGTGGGTAGCCTCACCATAAGAGCATACCATATTAACAACAAGCATGGGCATGCATAAAAAGACATCAAAATTTAAAAACTTGGGTCGATCACACGGTTAGTCCGCATGGTTTGGGAATCCATGCACTACCCATGGGGTTCATTCTTTCTACATGGATTCCTAGAACATGAACACTAATAATAGTGCACAAACAATGTTCTCAACCATGAATACACCAGAGGTTTGAACTATTCCCATCATTCATACTAAGGACAAGACTTTGTACAAAGTTTTAAATGACTGTGAGATTTCCCCTGACTATGTGCCAGCTTCTCTCCGGGACCTATGGATGGAGCTCAAAGGATTGAAGCATATTCATCCTCGTAGTTAGGCCTTAGGAAACCCCTAAACAAAAATTCCTCTTCTAGTCATACAATCATCAACACCACGAACCTAGATGGGTTTACCAAGACAACACATAATCCAAAACTCATCTTACCCTAACCCAACATTTCACTAAAGTAAGTGATTCAAAGATGCACACACATCACCCCATGTTTCCTCATATGAGAAACTGACAGAGGAAAGGATATATAGAAACACCTTCCTACAGATAAAGGATTTCAAGATCTCACGAAAGGAGACACACTTATGACCAAATGAAGACTCACAAAAGATTTTACAACATCACCTTTACAATTAAACGAGAACATGACAACACAATGTGTCACTAAACATGACCAATGTGGCTGAAAGAAATAATACATGGAGGGGGACCTTATACAACATCCCCAAACATCATATAATTCCATAAAGTGGCCATAATATCTTGTCATGACCATATTTCCGACACTAGTGGTTGAATGTGAACTCCTTCTTCGAAGAGACTACGAAGGGCCCAGAGGCTGTCTTAGGCACCATCCAGGCATTCATCCACACTGACAACCCCAGACCACATCCACCTTCGACGAATCAAGTATCTTAAGAAACTAAGGCCTCTTTCAACCTTCCATTAGAACTCTTCTTCTATAAGAGGACTAGAAAAAACAAGAAAATCAATGATGTAGACTCAATAAACAGATCTCATAAAACAATATTCCTTATATTGATCAAGTAGAGTATTTTTAATGGGGAAACAATCTAGGTTGCACTACAGTCATGAACTAACCCTTAATGGGGGCGTTCCTTATCCAACGAGAGAACCCAAGGACCCAACCAAGATGGTCCATTGGTCAAAAAATTCGACAAAATAGATCCAAAAACATGAAGGGAACCACTGTAATGGTGTCATGAAACATATCTCAAAAGAGACTACAAACTGATCCTTCTACCCAACTTACCGACGAAACACAAACCCAAAACACAGTTCGAACAGGAAGGGTTCTCAGACTCAAAACATCCCACAAAATCAACATTTTCCAAAAACACATAATATACACCATCCCAAACTATTCATCAAGACATCATGTTTTTCTTGAAAAACATTTCTTTGAAAACAAATGGTTTAGTAGTAAGCTTATCCACCAATGGTACCCGATGGGCCTCACACAATCATGTTTTTATGCCACACCGGTCACCCTCCTCATATCTATCCCGGAACTCATCCAGTCGTGCCATCAACCCTCCATAATCACATATAACCCCATGCATGTAGTTTCACATGGAAATACCAAAGGTTAAAACAAAAATTCTTTCCACTTTTCAAAACCAAAATGGTTAACCAACATATCATTTTTTTCTCAAAACCGCTAACCAAGAGATCAAAATTCTATTTCACATCTTACTAAACATTTCAGAAAGAATCAAACATTTATATAAGAACTAACTTTCATGTTATTAAAATAAATTTCATAAAATATCATCCCGTTAAAATTCCCATTGATAGTTTATAAAACTCTTTTGGAAACTGTTTTTCAAAATCAACATCAGTATAGTTTTTGCTTTCAAAAGTGGAGTAAGCACACCATTTTACATTTCAAAAAAATTCTGAAAATTCAGTTTTACCATTTCATAAATCAAAACTCTCATATTTATTTGAAAATCATTTCACAAAAACTTTAGACTTCGTAAAACCAAGAAACTTTAAAACCAAATATCCAAGATTTCAAAACTAAAGAACACATGACAATGCGAGAGGAAACTGGTTTTAGTGGGTGACTTGGAAATATGGTTGGTGGCCATATTCCAATCACTTCACCATAATAGAGAGTGTTGTAGGGAATATCCCTAGCATCACATGGCTTTATAGGTCTTGTGATCTCACTGATACCATTCACCCAACTCTCTTTTCATTTCCCCTAATCATCATCAAACAAAGAAAAAAAAAGAAATATATGAGTCCCGAATTCCCTTGGTGACTTCAATCATATCATGAGGTGTGGTGATCAGGCACACTACCCATAACCAGATACCATGTCCTGATAATCCTAACTCCAGACTATCCCGACTATTCACCAAATTTTGTGACCCAAAGAGTTCACCTGAACCTCCTATGATAACATTTTGTCACGAACCGAATCTGGTCGCCATCAAAACCTACACCCGACCTGGCCTACGACAAGGCCAGAAGGGCGTTCCCAATCCCCACAGGCAGGAGAATGTTCCTGGGTATTATAAAATGAGAATTGGTAATGATTTACCTAAGTTTATAAACATAAAACTACAAAATAATCCAATAAAACGAATCTGGATTTTTGAAACCAAACAATCTTTTACAAAAATTCATAACTGAATTACCTATTTTAAAAAAAATAAACAAGACTATATAAAAGGTATAAAACCAAATGAAACAACCCAAGAACTCTCATGGAAAGGAGAACTTCCCTCAATCCATCTCCACAAGACTTCACCACCAAGGACCTGCTAGAAACCCGAACCACTGGAAATAAAAACTGTACCCAGCCCACGAAAACAAAAATAACCAAGTCTACTTACACCCAATGGTGTAAGTAGGGTGTGATCCAATGCCCAGTATGATACCACCAATAATATATTCCCTGTGATAAACATTCAAAGACGACAATATTGCAAGTTTTCATAAATAGAAAGTGTTAGTTATAATTTCTAAAAGATGCAACTTAAAAAAAATAAAACAGTTTTCAAGAGGGATATTATTAAGAATCAACACATTAAAAAATAATGTCAACCCTACAATATTTTCCAGCCAACCATACCGTATGCTTATGGTAAGCACAAAGTAACTAATGTGCATAAGCAATAGGTAATAACCCATAGGCACTAGCTCGTTGTGGGTCCCGAATACCTCATATCTCGGTGAGAGTAACCATCACAATATTTGTTATCATGCACGATCCACTAGTAGGGAACATACCCATAACCTAGTGGACCCTACTCATCATCATCATAGTTTAGTCAGTTTTGTAAGTGTCAATCTTGCTATGTGAAACAGAGACCAAACCCCACAGATTCACTAGCATACTAGTACACATCCATCCACCTAGATACCCGGGTATTCCCTTGTGCTCAAACAATTTCAACAAGTTAAGAAATACAATTTTTACATTCAAATGTAATTTACACATCAAAAGTTAACCAAAAATCCCAAAAGTACATCACATAAGTCTAAAAATACACAATTTCATTCAAATGAATTTCAAAATCATACTCACACCAAAAATAGCCCACAACACATTTTGAACACCTTTCACAACTCAAAAAATCCATTAACAATTCTATAAAATCCTTCCCAAGATTCTAAACATCATATACAGCCCACTCACATGTTACATAATACCCTTTTCAAAAACAATGTCTATTTTTCACGTCACACTCACAGAAAACAGCTCGAAAACATGTTTCACACCCACATCAGAATTTCATAAACCACCTTGAAAAATTAAAAAACATTACCAAAATGTTTGAAAACATAACATAACACATTATGTTTCAAAAAATAATTTTAAAAACATACTATCTCAAAAATATTACATAAGAAACCATTTTACATTTTGTGAAACTCATTAAATCATTTACAATTTTCATAAAACCAACCCAAGAGGTATAACCATGTTTTGCATACAAAACCCATTTAAAACCCTCATTCAAGACCAAAACCATTCCAATAAAAATATAAAACAGAATTGGAAGCCCTAAAAACATTTATTAAACCACCCCTTGTGTTATACAAATGTCTCAAACAATTCCACAAATGGTTCACATGAAAATCACATGTTTTCACAAATCACGTTCCAGAAGTACAACATGGTTTCACACATTAAACCAATTAAAAAACCCCCTTACAAGGCCCACATGATATTAAGGAATTAACAAAATAGTATTTTCAGCCACTTTCAACACTAATAAATCACTTTCATATGTTATAAAATACACACAAACATTTTCCCAAGAGCCACGGATTAAAAGCACCCAATTCCATGAAAAATTGAAATTAAAAAATTAAAAAATAACCAAATCCATAAAAATAGTTTTGTCCCCACACACAACAGGTTTTAAACATACTAAATTAATAAACCAAACAAGCTAACTCATCAAAAAATGGTTATACATGGAATCACCTACCTTTTGAGTCAAAACCCCTGAATCTTCGTGAGAAACCTCATCCGCACCTCTGCCTCACCAAAAGGGACTGAAAATGAACCGTAAACCATTATATTTCACCAAAATACCAAAAATAAAACCTTAGTGATGTACCATAACTACTGGACACTCTATAAATTTATTAAAGTGGGAGGAAACCCTAAGGAGAAGGAAGGAATTGAAGAGAGAAACACATACCAAAAACAATCTTAATGAAAATGACCGAATATCCACTGGTAACTGAATTTTAAAATACATAAAAATTTAATGGATGTTCTAATAAAGATTAGTATATAATTTAGGATGTCTAATGGGGGAAAAGAGTAAAAATAGAAGGAGTTATGTAAGGATCAATTTACCTCTTCAAATCTGGGCGATTTGAAAAATCCAGAGAAGTTTCTCCAAATTTCACTATTCTATTTACCTCCAAATTGAGGGAGGAGTTATTGGGGGCGCGCCTTAGGTACATGGGCATGGGGAGAGTTTGAATCAACGAAAAAAATTCAAAATTGATTGAGTTATTAATTAATTAATAAATATATTTAATGTAGGAAATGGGATTTCAGGTAGGCCCAATCCCTTAAATAAAACCTCCAATTCACCATGATTATAGATTTCTAAATGCTTCAAATTAATTTTTTGGTATTCATAGGTCAGGTTATGCCAAGTAAGAATTTGAATGGATGAAAAATGATGAAAAATGAAGGAGTTATAAAGGAATCAAATTTTATTTTTAAATCTAGAATTGGGCACACGGTTAGGCTAAAATCATGAAAACTAACCCATTTCTCAAAAAAGAATTGGAAACCCCCAAAAAAAAAAGAAATAATGGAAAATAAATTAAAAATAACTTTAAATTAATTTATGTATGCGACAGAAATTGAATTTGGACATTAAAAAATTTCAATCTGTCGAATGTTTTCACTTTAATAACCCTATTTCGCATCCTCTAAAATAGATTGATTTTAATGTAATTCTATCCAATTATATGTTGTGAATTTTTAATATATTATTTCATTTTTGTTATCATAATGTAAAAATTTACAAAATAGTTTCCTTTATTTGAAATTTGAATAGTAATTTTGGTGAATTTTATTACCATGGTTATGGGTCTATTCTGTAACTAAATGTAAAAATAATATTACAAATATTATAAAATTGTCCATAAAATTAAAATAACGTTATTTTATATATTATTATCATTTAAATTTATAATTTTAACTATTTTATGAGCTCCTGGAACCCCTTGGATGACATTAAACTATTTAAAGCATTTTATTTAAAGAAAGGTCAGTTTTGTCCTACTTTTGTTTTTAACAAGTGAAAATTTATCAATATGAATTTATATGGGGTTATGTTTCATTATAAAAACTAATTTAAAATATTATATGTCTATATTCATCATTATAATTGATGTTTTATTTTTAGGATAGAAATAATTACCTTAAAGGCCCATGAAATGATGAAGTTTTAATTATATAACTAAAGGAAAAAAATAAATTAAATGTTATTAAAATATGAAAATAAATTTAATTTTAAATATTTAATGTCATATAATAATTTAATAGATTAAAATGTAATTTCATTGATATCATAAAATATATTTTTTGAATATACCATGTTATTTTGATATTTTTAAAAATAAATGTAATGAAAAGTTAACAAATTGACATTAATGAAATTTTAAAATATAACATATTTTATTAAATGTTATAAAATTTATATGAATCAAAAATTCAGAAAATTTATTTTTATATGGTTTAAAATATCATTACTATCCCATTTATTGGTAATATATCATTTTATTCTCATTATATTAACCATCAAATTGTATATAATAAAATATCATTATAATATTTGAAATGGTTCTATAAAGGTTAATAAAAATATATAAGGATTAAAAATTTAATAATAACACGTCTATTATTCATTGGATGAATTTATTTTGACAAATTATAATCATATATTCTTTATTTATCCTTTATAATGAATTTTGAATATAATAATAATTTAATATTTTATAGAATTCCAAGAGTACCCATCCCCACTCTTTTAAAAAGGAACACATTCTCCTCATTTACAAATACATAAAAACTTTTTTTTCTACCAATATATTCACACACCCTTTCCTATAATATGTCCACATATATCAGAGGAATAATATTATGTAGAACACACATCTTATAGGTGTTATGGTGTTAATCGTAGGATATTGTCAGAAGAAGAGGTGTCTTTTTATGTAAAGAGTTTCTAATTTATTAATTCATGAAATTCCATGAAATAATCTTCAACCATGTTGAAATAATAACAATATTACTCTAAATAAACATATATTTTATTATGTTAATATCTTTAACTATATTCATCTTTTTTTCCATCAAATGGGGAAACAATTTGATGACCTTATATATGGTAGACTATCACCCCGCGAATCGATGAAATTAGTTTTCCATCACCATCTCTAAATAATAATTATAATTATGGAATTAATGTTTAAATATGTTTATATGGAATTATATAACATTATTAAATAATAATATATCACATATTTTCTTCCCTTTTAATTCACTTAAAAATTTTACTATCGTTAATGTGTATAAGAAAAATATCACATCCATAAAGCAATGTGATTTGGATTTCATCACCACATCACATGGATGACATATATAAGTATATGTAAATTATTAGTATGATAATAAATATATAAATAAAATTCCTTATTTATATAATAATTATTTCTTTCTTTCTATAATGATGAATGAAAAATGGAAACATTACTCTTACGTATGTATGCCATACCGTCTCCATGATTGTAACATAGATCATTTTTCAAATACTTATATATTAGATGTCTTCAAAAGTATAATTGATGTAAATAATTTATTATATATTCTTGAATATTATATTTATTATTGTGGACTGATTTCCACTTTGACCATTGACATCATATCAAATTCATTTTGGACATAATTACCTTATATCGTCAAAATGGAAGTAGTGAACATAAATTATTAATTAATTTATTTAACCATATAATACAAGATATTATTGTAAAAATAAAATTTTAAATTGTTCTTGTGAAGTGAAAATAATAAAATATAAATATTATTAAGGATGATAAATATTGTACATGATAAGTTAGACTCACGTAATGGACTTCATCTTCATCTCCTTTCATTGAGAAATATTTCTATGTTATACCCCATCCATATTTTATATGGTCTATATACAATACCTTTTACATAACTGATCATTAATTTTAGTACTATCATGTTAATTAATATTTAGTTAAAAATAATTCCCTTATAAGCATTATTACTCAAACATTTCCAAGTGGTATGTGAAAAATTGATTTAAAAACATTATTAAAATGTTTAATGATTTAAAATCAAATTATGTCCCTCCATGAAAATATTCTTGATCTTATATTATATGTTCATTTATATTTATATTAATGTATTAAAAATAACTTTTTTATATATTTTTAATTTCATTAAAAATAATTTAATAATAAATCATTTTATGATTTTTATACATAATGTTAGACATTCTATACAAATGATATACAAAATATCCTTTTTAATGTATACATTTAAAAAATAATCTATGACACCATGAACTTTTTTTCTTCTATTTTTATTCCTCTACATTAAATAATTCTATAAAAATATAAAGAAACCCCTTTTGATTTTTCATGGTATTTTGATTTTGAAAATGGGTGTTGGAAATGGATTGCTTATTTTAATAACAATAAATAATTCTATATGAATATAAATTAAATTTTAATAGTTTCTTGCTATAAAATGAAATATTTTATGTGATGTGATCATGTGGTGGTAAATTTTCATTTGATTGGTGGTTACATTATTTATGAATGTTGGATTGTTCCTTTATAAACTAACGATGGGTTGGTCTGTGATATCCCTATAATACATTGGGTATAAATGTCCATCATATGGTTATTCCTTTTGTTGGATGACATGTTTCGATGTAAACCACATGGTTATTACACATATATGTATGAGAATAAAAATTATTCCCCATGTTACAACCCTTTATTATTTATTATTTATTGGGTTTTTGTTAATCTTATGATTACAAAAAATGGTATGAAATGAGCATATTTTTAAAAGAAAATATTTAATATTTTTAAGGGTGGAATTTTTTAAATTATTATAATGTTTTCATGGGTTTCATATTTTTTCAAGACTAACAGTTTTCCTTTTTTGTGTATCCCTTAACAATATTTTTGTTCTAATAATATTTTTTTGGAAAAATTATGATTTTTTACCTGTAAAAAGAGAGAAGGATGAGGTCATGGGGATAATTGTGATGATTTTTTCTAAAGAGAAATCATGTTTGTAATGTTTTTTAGGAAAAATGGAAATTTATTATAAGTATCCACTTATAATATATGGGTTTAATTTTTAGGAAATTTTCACAATTGTACCAAACTGTAACTAAAAAGATCCTAAAATTTCAATTCTAGTTAAAAACAACTCAAGAATATGCAATGTTTAATGTAGGGTCGTTATATAGAATGTTGGATACTCTTAACGATTTCATGGTGTGTTATAGAATAATCCATTTCTTGTAACTATGAGAATACATACAATAGAATTAAAATATTTTTACATATTATAATATGAATATTGTTACACGATGTTTTTAATTCCATATTGTGTACCAACTATAATTCAACACATTTCCTTCCATGGTTACATGGTTTTCATTTGGTGTACATGTTGTGTCACACTATACAGTATTTTCATGTCTAAAAAAAGGAATTAATACTTCCAAGTACAATAGGTGTAACAAAAACACACTTATTATATTAACTTCCAAATGATAGAAATAGAACATATGATATTACATATTGATTTTCTAATATATATTACATGTGACATCTAAAATCACATTATGAATACACACTGAATCTATAAGAAAATACAACAGGAATCTTGAAAGAGAGCACATGTCATGTAGTTCGATGTTCACACTGTAAAAAATCTTTTCTAATGTTAGGATCATGCTAACATATGTCTATGACATCAGTCAACATGTCATGCTTGAATTAAAATAAATTAAAATTGAATGAAATCTATCTTGTAAATAAATTGATAAAATTAATGATATGGTTTATCCAAAAAATTACATGTTTTTAAATTCATATTACCATGTGTAATTAAATAAATTAATTACTTTTTTTATTATATTATACATATACATAACATTTATGTTTATTATACATTTCTTGTACTTCAAAGGAAACCGTAGTGTCATACACCACAAATATTCATGGCATGTTATCTTGTTATAAATCTAATTAATACAATAGAACATGACCCATTAAATAATACCAAATGTGGTAACCTGACAACCATGTAGAAAATAATTTCATATTAGTACATAGAGAACAAGGAACGCACTTATTTATTTGTCACATTTCATGTTAGGTGTTGGTAGACACCGTAGAACAATTAAATTATATAAATGGGGTTAATAAAATTTGGAAGAGTACATGTTATATAAATAAAATTTCAAGCATTATATGTTAAAATAAATACTTTATTTAAATTATGGCCACGAGGGTTCATTTTTTCCCTGTTAGTGCACATCTGTTAAAAATATTTATAAATAAATTATTTCTTATAATTTTTTAAAATGTTTAGAACATGTGAATATAATTTACTATTTGTGGGGATACCTAATATAGATTAATTAATAGTAATATAATTAGTTTATTAATTAGAGAAAATTTTCATAATAATAAAAATATTCAAATTAATATTATCCAGTATAAATTATTATTCATTTCATGTAATTGATGATAACGAGATTTACTGGCCAATTTATGTATTAGGTTTCTACCTAATTTAGTAATTTATTATATGAGTTTTCACGATATAATTATTTTAAATTTGATAAAATCTGGATCACACATTTACCTTTATTTTAAATGGGACTATGTTTCCTAGGTTTATTGTATCTAATGTTAAAAACATAATTTCCCACACATGTGAGTAATAATGAAAATGTATATAAATAAACATCATATAAGTGGAGATGGGTCAAGAGCAATGTGATTTGAACCTAAGGGAAATACTATAGTAAAAGGTGGAATTATAAGAATCAGTCTTGTTTTTTGGTCAAGGAATTAATCCCCCAGGTTCAATGGTTAGTTTACCTTCTACATGATAAATTAACATATTCATAAATTATTATTCTCACAGTAGATAGTTTTTTCCCTCACGTGCATGGTTGTTTATTTATCATTGTGATGTAACAATTTTTTTTTGTTTTTAAGAATGATAAGAAAATGTATATGAGTTAAAAAAATAAAAAATAAATAAAAAAATATATTTTTAACAAATTATTTTCTCTTTAATGGATACATAATTATATTTATTATTCTTAATAATGAATTTCATGAAAAGGAAACCAAAATAACACTTAAACATAATATCAATAATGTTATTCCAATAGTTATTAATACATAAAATACTATCCATTACATGGAATAAAATGAATGTATTGTTCAATGTATTGGTGTGGGAATTTTTAATAAAATTTCTTTTTCATCGAGTTCTAAAGAATGTTTTGTGTTGGAATAACTATATCAAAATCATGAGTATATGACATTGGAATATTTGGTGAAATTTTAATATTATGTTTATAGAAAATATAACATTAATATTTCATGATTTTGGAGTAAACTCAAAATGATCAATGAACTTTAATTATCGATGTTGGAAAAACTACATACATAAATATTTTTATATAATTTACTACCCCCCTATCTAGTCTGATCAATGGGGAATATATATCCTTAAAGTTAGAATATCCACAAGAAAATATATTCAAAATCTAATGGTAATGGACAACCATGTTTCATAAAATAATATAAGACTACAAAATTATAATTCAATAAATTAATCATCGAAGTCATCATAAAGTTCTAACATATGGAATTATTATTTATAAAAAATATAACACCATTTAGGCATGAAATTATCCCAACCATAAATATAAGTGAGCATAATTATTCTCAGCAATGCTAACAAAATAGAGTGGTACAAGTAATTGTTCAGAGTGATATGATAAGAGTATAAATTTTATGCACTTGAGTAAATGTTTATATTGATTATTCAAAGGAGGTTGGTTAGTATGATAAATATTTATTCTAGAAGCACGTGGATGAATACGTTAGTGTCTAATACCAAATTTAATCATACATGACTGGTGGGCTCCAAAATATTCATGATGACATGGATTTTTATATTGTGATATCTTATCACCAAAAATCAATATCTCGAGAATGAATGAAAATATTTTTATGGGGTCCCTAAAGAACTGTATCCCTAGAGAAGGCATTATGGAATGAAATTATGTATTCATTATGATTGCATACATTGATAATTTTGTAATTATTTCTTTAAAATAACCCATAATTTTTTTTCATGTACCTATTTCTTTCTTTACTTCTAAATTATTTTCTATAATAATTGTGAATATCAATATATACAGTATTTATACCCCTTTCCAAGATACCTAGAGTCTATTTATCTAGGTATTTTAGGATGTTATTCATGGAATAACTTTTTACATTTACAGAGTAAGATGAAAGGACAATATAAAATTCATGATACTAGATTAATGTATAAGCCATCTTCAAACCTCCCTACATATAAAGGGAAAATATATGGGTCGGAGAAGGAGTTGAATGCATCATGGTTTTCAGTACCTGAGAAAGGGCATTGTCAGAACTCGGTTTTCTATGGAGTTTAGTGATTTATCATATATATTCATTATCAAATGTAACATCTCAATTTCTAATGATTTGGTTTTAGATATAGCTTGTGATACTTAAATGTGTATTATTATATAAAAACCATGTAGTTTTTATAATTTTATAGATATGACATGGATATTTGAGTAGAAAAAGGAATTCTATATTTTCTCTAATTGTTAGGACATATAATATAATATAACTAATGGGACATATTAATGTTTTAATGAAATTTTATTATCTTCTTAGGGTAACCAAAAACATAATATTCATGTATATTTTAGATATGGATGAATTTATTTTCTTTTTTAGAAATAAGAGCTTATAATTTTATAATGACAAAAATAATTATGCAATTGAACATTTGAATAATGGTGAGTATATATAAGAATAATAAAATCATGTCTTAAAAAAATAACGAAGCAGGATCAAATGAATCAAATAAACCCCTATTGTTCCATCGTAAGAATATTCATGTAATTTATAAGTTAATGAAAAAGAGAGATATATAAATATATATACAACAATTTATATATTTTAATACTAAAACCATTTTGTATATAACATATATGTTTTCATGATAAATTGGAAAAATATTCATTTCGATAAAGGTTTCCAGGGCCACATGGATCCTTGCATTAGTTCATATGAATATTTGTAGACCATTTTGACTAGAACATAGAGGTCACTCTATTACTACATAACATCTAATTGTGAAATTTTTAGGTATGAATATGTCTAATAAATTTATTTTAAGTAGGAATAAATTTTCAACTTTTTGAATTACTTGAACTAAGTAGTTGGTAAGTTTTCTATGAAGATAAATAAACCATATTTATCCATTCGTGGGGTGCATCATAACCAAGATTTCATCAATTTTCAAATATATACTGATATACTATCTCAAATCAACCCTATTTATAAACTATAGTGTAATATTGTCATTGAAATGAGGAAGAACACCTTTTTAGACATAGTGTGTTCGATGATGATCTAGGAATGTATTCCATTATTCTTTGTGAAATTTTCATTACAGTATGTAACAAAAAATATAATCCAATATCTATATAAAGAAAAAAATATTATCCCATGTGATTTATATTGTCAGACAAGGTATATGTTGGAAAACATACATATGTGGGAATGAGAAAATACTTGTAAAGGATAATTTTGGATAGAAAAATTCACCTTGAATCAGAAAGAGTATCATTACAAGATTTCCCAATGATAAAATGGTTTATTATCGATATATCACATTAAATTAAAATGTAATGGTGGAAAATATAAAATCTAACATTATAGGGAGTAAATCCTTAATGGAGACAGTAGGGACAAGATAAACATCAATTTAATTATCAAAATAGATTAATGAAATGTGGAAATTTAATAAATTCAACAATTCCCAATGGGAGATGTTATCCTAAAGACACAATAAAAATTATAGGATCTAGAAAACAAATGGATGTTGATATTTTTGGTATTTCAGTAACATAGTATAGATAAACATTATTTTTTCAATTTTGAGGACAATTTTTTCTATGAGGAATAATTGATAATGTCAGAATATACATGGTGTTAATAAGACATGAATTTAAAAATAGATTCCATGTACCAAAAAATACCCTAGGTATTAGTAGTTCCACTTGTTGATGTAAATCATATTGGGTAAATTTTGTTATTGAATCGAAAATTATACATGAATGGAATTGTTAGTAACATTAATGATTGATTATATTGATTACGGTTCATGAAATAGTAGGTAATATATTGTGTTAAAATGTTAATAGATGTAAGAATATAATCCATGAAAACTATGTATTCCCCAGAATCATACTTTGATTATGAAATTTTAGAAATACATGTTATGATAGCCTTCCCTAATAAGAGACTTTGAAATATCTTATTATGACTAATAAATAAGTGTTTATAACTCTAAAAAATTCCAATAAAATGTAAATTATTAAAAGAACCAGTAATTAGTTGACTGAAATAACAATATTATTGGCCTTTTTTTAAAAAAACTGACAAGGTAATTTGGTATTAAAAGGAATTATTCTGATAGGTTTGACTAAAATAGGTTTAGTGAGAGTGAAATTATATTCCTATTATTACATGTTTCTCATATATAACTAATAGATATTAATATACTAATTCTTATATCCAATAATTTTTTTTGAAGAAATTATTATCTATGAATAGAAAAGGTGAAGCTGTCTATATTCTAGGGATAAAGATGTTTCATGAAAAATTTAATGGCATTACCAGAATAATATTTTTTATATTAATTTCAGGATACAGAATAAATTCATAATGTAATGGTATAGATGGGAACACTTTTTAATGTCACATTTTATATACTATTCTATGAAAAAATATCCTAAAAATAGGAGGAATTATTGAGAATATGTATAATACTATATGCAACTATGATATGTTCTATCGTGTATGCAATGTTATGTAAAATTCGGGATGTTTCGTTTTCCTTTATGGTGGTATTCAGATATCTATTAGGCTTCGAAGAGATGCATAAGATAGTTATAATTTCCATACATGTATAACTATGGTGGAGAAAGGATATAAACATGGTCTATATTGGAGTGGAGGAAGGTGTGATATAGGGATAACAAAATTCTATTTTCTAAAAAATTATAATCATTTGATCATAATCAGGATATGTATTGTACATTAATAGAGGTATTTTTGGGTGGAAAATTTATAAGAAACTAATAGTCAAGTGATTATTAGACCCAATTCTCTAATAAGCAACCTAACCTGGTATTACAAATGTCATAAAGCACACCACCTATCATGACAGAGGCTTCCAACTAGCAGTGAGGGTACGTGTAGGAATAGTGGGGTGGTTATAAATTCATGATCAGAGTATTTCATTATGGCGTAATTATATCAATCAATTTAGAAATCAGAAAATATATCTAATTATTTTATGGGAAGTAATCCATTGTATAAATAACAATGTAATCCCATCCATCAATTTCATAAAAAAAGTGTTGATCATGCAATGATATTCAATAAGAGAAATATAAGGGTATTGGGGGATCATGAATCTAAAATATGATGTGTGGAAATGAAAAAAAAGCAAGGGTATCTCTAGTGGAATCTTGATCATAGGATTGATCCTCAACCCTCATACATAATCTTATTAAATTAATCAAGAATACAGGAAAGGGTGCTTTTTTGTGTTTCTACCTAGAACCACAATGTCTACTTGGGTACTCAATGTTAGTATTAATAAGGTTCAATATATATTCAATAGTCCAACAATAACAATGTCTAATTCCATCCAGCCTATTAATATATAATAATGAATATGTAAGTAATGAAAAATATCTTAATTAACTATGGTAAATAAATAAAACCCATAGGTTTTGGTTTTCAATGGAATTCTCTACCACTACTAACCACTTCATCCTATTACAGATTAACTCTAATTATAATATCTATCTGGATTTAATTATAATAATGTCATAGGAACTGTATAATTTCCCATGCATCCATGGTTAACCATTTCAAATAAATATGTGTATTAAAAGTTCATAAATAAAATTTATGGCACTGACTGAATCCAATATTTTTCATCATAAAGGATGATGCATAATATAATTAACTTATTTTTATTGAAGTGAAGAATGATCCTATACTTTCAATTCCTGATTTTTATCCCAATCATCACTCCAGACATTACATGAACTCAAAACCTTTCAATACCATCCTAGTAATTCCTCATACGAACCCTATTATAACTCAATGTGTAGTATAATTTCCCCACCCTGTTTTTATTTCCTTGGAGGTCTAAAAGGTTTTCCCAAGTGTAACTCATGGAAAATATAATGATCATATATCCAAGTCCATCATTGGAAGTCCACAAAGGGATTCCAAGTATCACTCATGGTGTATAAAATGGTCTTCCCCATGAGTCTCTCCTCGGTAGTCCTCATATAGAGTCCAGGAATCATCCATGGAATATATAATCTATCTATTAAGTGACTACAACCTTGGATTTCATATGTGAATCCATGTTTCACCCACAATTCATAATAAATTCAATTAAATTAAATTTATTTAATAAACCCCAATGAGCCTATTTATAGAGTTCCATTACAGAACCTATATTTCACCCTCAACATGGAAATATGAATGGTCATTGGTCCATATACTAACCATTAAATTTAAGTATAAATGTTATTCAATTTTACATTACATTTATATAATAATTATTGTCAAATTATATGGTCAAAAACTTATAGGAAAGGATTATATGTGATTGCATTCCTTGAATTCTCTCAATCATCTCAATAGAGAATTTTTGTTTTAAATAACTTCTCAAACCTAAGAAATAAGGGACAATGACCAAAAGAATATACTCATGGTAATACATTTAATATTTTATTTAGTTCAATTTAAAATTTAATCAATAATATCATTTAAGGTCCCAAAACAATGGGTAAGCATACACACCTTAACAGCAATATTAATTTCATAGCCCATCAATGGTGGTTTTATCAGAAATATTAATGAACCCAAAGGGGTATTCAATCCTTGGTCCTTAACTTCCACTGATATATAATAACAAGTATCATGGGTCCTATAGGTTATGAATGTCATTTAATTTCAATATCAATTTCATTTTATTACCATCACTAATAGTAATTAGTGTGTGTAACATCAATATAATATATAAACACCTTGACATTATGGGAATGTCATGAGACATCTTGACATATATTGGAAGGAATATCATTGTATATTCTAAACTCTAACCTGGGCTAGAAAAGAATAACTTGAGTAAATAGAAAATCACCTAAAAATAGGGAATATGACCCTCTAAAAAAATTACTTAGTCGATGTGAAGATAAGTGAAAAAGGCACAAGTAGAATAGGGATACTAATATTATCCATACATTTAGACAAATAATAATAAATTTGGAATTTGGATGGGGAAATAACTCAAATCATAACAAATTTGTGGATTGAGAGTTCCACAGTGTAGGGATTCTATACTTTGAGGAAATAAGAAAAGTGTTATCCATATTATGTTATTGAGGGGAAATAGAATTATCACCCATTAATAATGGGTTTCATGATTTGAACACATGTTTGGACAAATACAGCATCATCCATGTTCCTATAACTACCTCAACACGCCCCTCAAATAGTGCTGGGTGCATGGCTTGACTAACAATGGGAGGACAATGAAAACCCCATCTATTAAGATACTTCTATCAATCGCACAACCTTGTGTCCTAGTCTACTCTGAATGACTGAAAATTAATTTTATTATTATAAAGATAAACCCCCTTTTTAAGGGGTAAGGGGGAACCCAAATGACTTCAAAGACATAAAAATACAATCAAGCCCCCCAGTTCAATGTCCAAAATACAAAAGCAATCTGATTCAAAAAAAAGAAGATCCCCCCATAAAGTTTATTATACCACCCCACAAGGTTTAATCCAACCATATAGACCGGGAGATATGGTTTCTATTAACCATGAATCCCACTTTCTCCATCCAAATGAAAGAGATCCAGGCTCTATAAATGCCTCACTCACCCCTAAAACTATATAGAACTCATTAGGAACCCCCATTATGACAAAACTGAAGGATTTAAATTGAAATAAAATAGTTACATATATCCTAGAAAAGAAATTTAATTACAATATTCACCACCAAATGAATCCCCCCTTGTGTTTCTCTTCCAAGGGTGGTAAATCTTCATATTTTAGTAACTCCGACCACATAGAAAATATTTTGGCCTCCCACGCTCATGTATCTTCTAATATGTGATAGTTATTCCACAGTACCAATAGTAAAGGATCAAAATGGCCTCATAGAATCTTTATACCATAATTAAGATGATTGATTCAGAACTCCTCAAAGTTTTCATCAAACAATAATTGATGACTTTCAGGATGAAGAATATACGATGGACTATAATTATATCTGTGAAGATGAGATACATGGAATACAACATTCATGCCCTTATACCTCTGATTTAAATGATACTAATAGGATATAAAACACAATCACTCTAATATCATGCTGTGTTTGACATAACGACAATATAGATTTTATTGTTACAAAATCATTTTATCCCATCCCACATCAAACTCGAGTGGTCGATGATGACTATCAATGTATCGAAAATTTCTATAGTGATATCTAGAAATCCTCTTCCTAACTTATTAAATTATATATTATCTCTCTCAAATTACTTGAGGAAATAGTAGCACTAAATCTCATAACTCTGACTAGTATAGGGATTAATGGGACAAAATATTTTATAAGGTTCCATAAGAAGCCATATGTATGGTCTCTTTGATGAAATAATTTTACCAGAACATTTTTAGAGGTAATTAATTCTCTATGTAACCTAAAAAATCAATGATGCATTATCATATCATATCCTATTGAAACTATATTATATAGTCTAAGTAACCACTGGTTTGAGGGTAATAGGTTGCACATAATAGTACATTTGAACCCGTCACCATTTTTAAGCCCTACGATAACAATGACCTGAGGTGAGCATCTCTGTCCCATAAGATAAAATGTAAAATTTCATGGTGGTGTAAAATATAATGTATTTAGAGCCTCTTGAGATCATCCCCCAAAACGTTCTGCTGAATATACACAAAATGGGTGACCATTTTAAACCTCTATTTGATCACCCATTTAGTGTCACTTCTATGATGTGATCTTGAAAGTCCCATTTTTAATGCCATAGTGATGTTATCCCACTTCCACTCCATAATAGATAATGGTTGTAAAATCACCACTGGTCACTAGTTTTACAGAATCTCCAATAGAGATATAGAAAACTGTTTAACAAACACATCTATTTCACTTTTCATCCTTAGACACTGGTTCTTGTGGGATTTTAAATGATATATATATTTAATACCATGATGGAAGACCAATTACAAGGCCTGAGAATATCACCTCAACTTCTCTGAGAAAACTATTGGAACCCTGATGCATTAATGAATGTGTAAGATCTCACTATCAACCATGAACCAACTAGTTGGTTGGTCATTACCTACAATACCCTCTCATATGACCATGACCTTGTACTCTAATAGCTTCTATGTATTCAATCTCTCTGTATTTGGAGTGAAAATAAAGATAAATTCAATTACTGCAAATATTTTTTAAATTTATTTTCATAAAACACAACTTTTAGGGTATAGTGGGAACCCTCACATCATATTGAGTAATAATACCAAATTATCTAAATTTAATAAAATGAGATCCAAAATTAGTTGCAAAATATCACATCATCATCTACACATTCATGATCATTATCAAAATACTACAATCTAAAGCTCGTCCCAGTCGTCTACACTAATCATCATTGATATCTACATCACCCACCAATGAATGTAAAGAATTCAATTTTCAAAATTTAAATTTAAAACTGAAACCTTCACCAACTCATTTTAAAAGATACCTCATCAGTTCACTGAAGTGACCATCCACCGTAATCCATCATGACCTCCATAAAAACCAATCCAGATAACAAAAAACAATTATAACCAAGAAGTAAAATTAATCCACAAAATCTCTATGGGAGCCCAAGGGTAGAGATGAAGTCACAATAATTAATTGCATCCTGGAACTTCATCAACTGCTCGAAAATCACTTCCCAATATTCCTTTCAAACCAACATGAAAATCTGACTAGGAGATTATTAGTGGAAACCATGAGATAGGGTAAAGTAAAAAGGCCCAAAATAGAGATGTGACCATGATATTACTACCGAACCCTACCATCAGATCCACCACTTGGTTAATAACACCAAGAACCAGCATAGTCCCCACAGGAGAACACCGAACATAACACTAGGAACCAGCATTACTACTAGCCTCTTAATCTGTGTATGGTTGGTCCATCCTAATAATAGAATTATCAAGTGAATTTACTTTTCCATTTTTATATAAATAATTTAATTTTATGTACATTAGCTATTTATCTCAACATCACTGAAAATGAATCTAAATACAAAATATAAATATGTATAAAATTCATTTTTGTTCATGGTACCCCAAAAAAATATCCCCCATTAAGTTATTATTCCATTGGCACAAGGATAGATAAACATTATCTCATTCAAGGTAATGCATCAAGTAGTTCCTTGCATGTTACCTCAACTATTGAGACCCATATTCCATGAATCAGTCCTCCTACATCAGAACTGCATCATGGAAGATTCCAGATGTTTCTTAATAATCCTTGTAGTTTTATTATAGATCAGGTAGAATCAGGATCAATACCAAAGATAATATAAATTTTAGATCCTAGAATAAATTTTTATATTTTTCTAACTATACAATCTTTATACCCCTCTTATTCAATTCTTTAAGAGGTTCTTCTTGTTGTGAAAATTATTAAATAATCATCTTGTAATAACAATCTATCCTAAAGCAACATTGAAGGTCAATGAATTTCATGAGCATATCCTAAGAACCCATAGCTCTCAATTGATCTACGTTATATGAATCTCTTATCCTTGAGATGATGTGACCAAGGTAGTGAATAGTATCAATTCAAAAGTGTCACTTTGTTATCATATCATAAATCACATTCTCCCTCATTGTATTCAAAGCTATTTCAATATGTTTTACTTGTTTCTTTTTTATAATGATATACCATCCATATATAATCCATGAAGTCAACTACAAATGAATCTATATATGAGTGAAAAAACATCATTAGTTCCCTGAAAACTTTCAAAACGTTTGTGATACTAAACGACATGACTATATATAAGTACAAAAAATATCTACTATGAATTATTACATATGGTATGTCTGATTTTCTAACAGGAACTTGATGATAATTCGATCTCATATCAATCTGGGAGAAAACATTCCAATTGGACATGGGAAAGAAGATCATCCATTTAAGGAAATTGATATTGATTCTTAACTGTTAAAAGGATTAACCAAAGGTAATCCACTTCAAGTCTATGGTAACCTTCCTTCTTTTAAAAAAGAATCATGGTAACCCATGTTAAAGAACAAGGTCTTATAGAACCCTCATATTAAACATCCTATATCTTCTTTTTGAAATCAGTTAACTAATTTGATTCCATCATGATTTAATGAATGTATGTTGATTTTTCCCTCCACAGTAGCTTGAAAAAATACACCCCTCTCAGGGTAGGTAGTCACGAAAATTCATCCTATAAAACATCATGCAATAAATATACCACTCAAGTGAAATATTACTAACATGTTCTTTGATCATATATATAAAAATATAAACGATGGCTATCATCCCTCTAAGACCACAATGCTCTAGATCATCTCATCATTCCTAATTATCCCATTTGATGTTTTGAATAAAATATACACCCTCAATTGATGTAATAGTAAACCTTCACTAATATTGATCAATTTAGGAATGATATTTAACAAAGCATTCAATCAATAGATTTATAGCTCTAGTAGTGCAGTCCTACTCATGTGGTATGGAATAAGGTTCAACCTATGACCCTAGGGCCACCACCATTAGATAATAGTCACTACCACCCTCATAATGTATTAATTATGGTTGTCATGTTGGAATGTCTATAAAAATTAAAAGCTCACACCTCAAAATTGTATTTAAATACCAAATGTATTATATATATATATATATAAATTTGGAATGTACACACCTCACTATATAACACTCAAGCCCCTCTTCCATATCCTAAATCATGGTTTGAACAATGTACATATCATAATAAAAGTATGATACACTTTGTACTACCCACGAATAAGGATTTATCTTGGTTATTTTCTATTTTAGATCTTCAATATTCTTATATACATATTTTCAAAGGAAATTTATAATGGAGAAAACCATTTCCGTTGAAATTAGAATCCCCATTTAATGGAAAAATGTATTTTTGAATTAAATGTTTTATAAATTTTGATGAATTAACATATAAAATCTATTAAAATTGTTGGGTTATACATATGACCACATCTAATATATAAATACTTATACGCTTCCAAAATTGAAATATCAAATCCATTTAATGACAAATAATTATTTATCAAATAAATTCATGAAATGTATATTAAAATTTCATGGATATATAAATAAATTAACAAAAACATATTACAGGAAATGAATGAAATAATATAAACATGGCATGTAATATGCATGAAATATAAATCCTCATGTTACTATTATGATTCATTATGCAATAATTCATTTCCATATTTGAAAATGGTAAAAATAAATTCTCATAAAGAATATAAAACATCATGTCCATCACCTAAATCCAAAATAAAGGTGACTATAATATGCGCATTCCCTACCATCTTGTCTCATCCCAAGTATTCGGTATTTTTACTATACCAGGGTTAGCTACTCTCATGTATAGGCTCATGAAAAAATAATAACACATCTAATTTCTCAACTATACCTTCACAATTAGTAAGAAATTAAAATAATGGAAATTAAACTCATATAATACCATTTTATGACATCGGGGACCCAATTCAATAATATGTATCCAAACATATCTGCCACATGACTTCAAGTTTACCTCCTTGTACAATAGAGTTGATGACTAGTGGTGAGGATCTATAGTATAATAGTGGGGAGGATTTATCTTCTTGATCATAATTTAGAACAATGGTATAATCATATAAATCAATAGAAGAGGAATAAAAGATTACTACACAATAGAAGTGTAACAACCAATTATATAAATAACTATGTAATCAAAACCACCATTGTCATATATATATATGATGATCCCAGAATGTTGTAAAAAAGGGAATTGTAGGGGGTTCATTGAATTAATAATATAAAAAATGATATACTTAAATGAAAAAATAGTCTGGGTAATTTCTAGTTTCATCTCGAGCATATGATCGATCATCTGCACATGTACACCATCATTGTGAGGTAATAAAACATCCATGGATGGTCTCATCCCATTATCCCTAATTGTATACTTGAAGTATTCCTAGACACCTAATTATGGCTGAAACTAGTTGTGATATATATCAAGTAGGCCACCCCAATGGAATATTATTTCATCCATTTTTTGAATATATAATAAATAATGTGATGTTAGTAGTAATAGTTCTAATTTAATTGTGGTATATAATTTACTCACATAAGTGTGTGTGACCATGGGAGGGACGTCCTATACTACCTTTATTGGACTATTATGGAATATATAATGGTATAAAATATTTCATGATTTAATTATATTAAATTTTATAGACCATCCAAATGTTCCAAGTGTCCTCCATGAACCATATTCAAAAAAATTATGTATAAAATGCCTACTGAAAAAATTAAGGATTGGACTGAAACCATTATTCTTCTTCATGTTGGAAGTTAAATTATATTATTAATACATTATGAATGAAAAAAACTAAAACCATGCTTGTAGATTCTAATTTCCAACCCAATTAAATCTCCAAGAACTACATGAAATCATCACTATACAATCCCATTAAAAGGATTTCACATAGGAACCTGAGTAATGTTTTAGGTGTGGTATAAAGTCTCCTCCCACTAAATTTATTATAAAGGCCCAGAAAGGGATGTTAAGGATTACTCATGTCATATAAAATGTTCTTCCCCCTGATTCTATCCATGGATTTCCAAAAAGGGAGACAAAGTATAACTCATGCTATATCAAATTATTTACCCTTTGATTATGTCAATGGTAGTCCTCATAGGGAGTCCATGTATCTCTCATGGAATATATAATATTTATACCAAGTGATTACTTACATGGTGTTTATATGATAACCCATGTTTCACCCATGGTTCATAGTAAAATAATTTTTAATTTATGTAATTAATTAATCATTATTGATCAATTTATATTGTTATGTGAGAGAACCTATCTTTCACCCATTTCATGGAAATAATAATGAAAATGGTACCAAAGACAAACAATACCATTGATGTTCACATTTAGTTCAATTTTAAATCCCACTTCTATAATATTTTTACACACTACATAAGGTGGAACAAATTAAATCCTTCGCATATAAGGCCTAGTATCCCATGAATTTTATCATTCATCTCATTTTTAAATTAAAAAAACATCTCAACCATCAACGAGAAGGGAAAATTACCAAATGAAAAGAGAAATCATCCTATATTTCCATTATATTCCATTTAATTCACGTTTCTATAAAGCACATAACTTCGTATCTCAGAAGAAATGAGTGATAGAATAAGCCCTCATAGGTGGATAAATTCTATAATCAACCCATGTTGGTTTTATCCAATTTTTCAAAGAACCCAAGTGTTGGATCAATTAAATATCCATGACATAAAATTATATATAATAATGGGTATAGTTGGTTATATACATAAATCAAATCCATTTAATTAATGGTATATTTCATTTAACAAGTTTCTCTAAGAGAATTTGGTTTGAAAATATTTATGACTGTTTCACCAAGGCATGTCGTCATGGTTGTTAATGTGAAATAGTGTTCTATATAACCCTATATTTTTGATTTCCCAAGGTTGGTTGATTCCATCACATTCATTGGAAAGGTCTACTCATTGATTAAAAGAGGATGATGGTATTTCAGTTTCTCTTTACATAGTTTCATCCTTAGAATGCATCTCCTAATGCGGGCCTCTATCATAGAGTTAAGAATTTTTTTTCAAAACTCATTCCCAATGTCATATCATTATTGACACCGTATAATTACACTAATTTGTTCTAAAAACATTATTGTGTCTTGATGGTATAGAAACCTATGGTTAATAGAGTAGTCAAGTTGGGAATCAATAGAATGTATGGACATTTGGATCATTTTCCACATATATTCTTCCCCATAGCAAGAAATATGGAGGATGTATATTAGGAACAGAACACATAGAATCTTGTGTCAATCGAGAGGTGTCTGACAGTGAAGTGAGATATCTTCCATGGGTTTTACCTCAGTGTCCCATTTTTTCCAAGATTATTATGACACCATAGCCTAATATCTTAAAAGGTTTTAACCCCATTCATCCAAGGTTCTTTAATAGGTATATATTTGGGTCACCTATTTAATTTATTGTGTATATGGATCAAGTAATGAGTTTAAAATATTTTAGATACGGAGTATATTTATTAGAACACAATTTTTATGTGGATTAAGGATGTTATTCTAATGGAGGGAATATTTCACACCTTAACGTTTACTATGGGATAGATTAGAATGCCACGTGGAGGTGGATCTAGGTCGTGTTCCCCATAAATGGAATATGTCACATCGTTAAGGTTCATCATAACACCCACATATATGGAACAATATGTTTCATTCATATAATAGAGAATATTTTTTTACCATTGGTTGTGATTGGAATTTGTTGAGGATTCAAATATACCTGGTTTAGAAGAAGGAGATCAAAACCCATGTTCTCTGATGCCAATGTTTAGGGTCATTTGATAGGACTAGTACAAGAAGTGTAATATCACGTGTAAATGAAATTCATTAAATTATGGGAGCATTGAAAATGGATAGTTTGCATATTATGAATCTGAGAATCCCCTTACATGATGATTTCACTTGATTAGTGTTGGTGTGGGTTTAGGAAATGAAGCATCCTAAGGGACCCATAGGATATGTGGTCTCCCTAGTGAGGGGAATCATTATTCTCGGATGTGACATAGATAAAATAAATATGAATGTATATATTGGTTTTGAAACTCAGGGAGTCTTCTTACATATAACTATTGGTTGGTATCAAGTCCTATGTAGTTTGAGATGGGCTAGATCTTATAACCATAGAGGATGCCCAAAGGAATATGTGGTTGGGGATTATGTGTGGAAGATGTCCATTGGAATTGTTTTATTGATTAAATTTGTGTAGAAGAACCATTTTGGTTACTCTGAGAATGACATTCTCTCCACCAACATATAATACATCATGACTCAAACTCATTGTATGAAATAAAAGGAAGTAGTAGTACTGATGCTCGTGTAACGAAAGAAGAATCCATTAGATATGTTGTGGGGATTATGTGTAGAAGATTATTAAGTATGATTTCATCCTGTTTGAGGAGTATATCATTCCATGTGAGGAGGATCACATTAACTATGAGGGTAGGTGGTGTGGAAACCATTCCATTCCACTCATACACAAAAAATCCTATTCTTATTCCACAATGTGAGGCCACAATTTAATTCCATGTGTAGAGGATGTTTGGACTATAGAGTTTTAATTCATGTATCTCAAACATGGGGGAATCACTCCTTACCACATGGGATTACATATTCATACATCATTCACATCCTAGTGGTGAATGGATTTTTCAATGGAAAGGTACATTGATTTGGGGGATTGGTCACTCATGAGTTCCAAGCTAGCATGCCTATTCTGAGAAGAAACATGCATTAGCTTACCTATGATGGGAAATAAAACGAATCACAATTAATTAACTAATGTCATATGAGACACATTCTAATGGACCATAAAATAGTTTTTCATGAGTTTGGAGGGATTCACAAAATAGTTGAACAAAAGGTATTGGGGTTTTATGAGTAAGTGGCTTAGAAATTGTTCTCTAACCAAAATGAAGGCCATGTATATTTCTATAATTGTTACGTGAAAGGTTAAGGATGTGATCTAGGAAAGGGCTGCATACATGATGATTATTTTCAAGCACATAACTTGTATTAAAAGATAATGGGTTAGTAATACTCAACTGTGGACCCTGTCAATTGAGTTCCCATAGGGAAATATTTATGAATGAATATCTACCATGACAGTTCCATACAATCATGATGTATTGACTGATTGGGCTTATGCACAGTAGAGTGACACTTCATTTTGCAGATAGTAACCATGAACAAAGGGTGTGAACTTCTATTTATAGCTAAAATCATTGGTGTTGTGAGGTAAAGAATCTGGTGATGGAAAATTTCTTCAGAAAAACTACATTGTTTTCCACATTGACCATGTACTAATGAAAACAATTTGATGTCGTCTTTGGAATGAAAGAGTCTTGTGCGTGGAATAAGAATTTGGGTGTCCAAATCCATCATCTTGTGCCCAACTACATGGGATACGCGATCAAGCATCATAGAAGGATCTTGAAATCTCATCGTATTGGTTGTGCAAGGTTCTTACGCCCAAATTTCATCCTTCTAAGCATGATTTGGAACTTGTCCCCCAACATTTTTGTTCCCAAAGTGGTATGTCATGATATAATATGGCATTGATTTTCCCAATGTTGGTTGATTATGAATTTATAAGGATTCTCAATAATAAAACATTCCCCCACCTATCGAAATATGAGATAAAAGGGGAGAATAAGGCCGGGTTCTACGAGAAATGGTGAAGAGAAGGTTATCCTTCCCATGGGTAAAAAAAATTCATATCTAGGCACATAAGGTGTTTGAATTCATGAACAAAACTATGTTCCAAAACAATAAATATGATGAAAGGGGCCTCAATATTGAACATAGGTTTTCTGTGCGATATGATCCGTATATATCATGCACACATGACCTCCATTTTCATGAATATAAACCCAAGAATTAGTTCCTTATATCATGAGTTATTAGTCATTTTCACATCTGATATTTTTGTCTAGGCATTGATCATCAATTAATATTACCATTAATATGTGAAACATTGGATCTTTTACACTGTAACCTCTTGTTACATTTAAAATTTTTTGACTCTTCATACTCATTGGAAATGGTATGAAAAAATAAACTTAGTGATATTAAAGCTGTCACCACTTCTCAGAGACCCGAAATGAAAAGAAACTAAAATTCAATGAGCTATGAGGGTCTTTTTAGACAATCAGATGATTTTATCCATGATAATTGAAGAATAGAAAATGTAGCCCATGAGTGGAAATCTCTTTCTACTAAATTTTAGGTTGTTGGATGAGGTGATCATTCCATATATTATGGTTTACACATTATGATCACGGTTAAAATGAAAAGAAGATCTCAATCACTGGAGCATAACCATTCATGATCTTCCTTCCAGGGTTTTTGGGGATAATTATATTTATTCATTTAATAAGAGGTAAATGATGATTAATTTAGAGAATCTATAGGTAGAATTATTCCCCACACACTATGTCATCATTTTCTAATGAAGCATGTGGGATAATTTCATAGGTTGGCATAATGATTGGTCCCTGAGGTTTGAAAAATATTTTTCAGTGAATTATCATGGGCATACATAGTATGCTATATTTACCCAGATTATAGGGAATATATATGCCATATTGGATAGTATGGGGCCATGTGGATATCAATGTTCAAATTCTATCATAAATAGGATCTGGTGCAAGTGATCCTAACCAAAAATCGCAAAAAAACATGTTTTATATTAATTGTGGAGATGTTGGTATCAGCTTTTGGGGCATCTAATACATCGGTGTAATTCTTTTAGAAGGTACTGAGAATGAAGAGTTCCTTTCATCAGATACTATTTGAAATGATAAGAATTAAAATCCTCCCCTAGTGTAACATTTTTTGGCAGTTTTGATGATGAATCAATGTCACGCTACCATATTTCACAAGGAAATTCGTTTCAATCCATTAATTGACATATTTTTATATAAGGAACCAAGAGTGAGGATGTCAGGATAGGGAAAAAAGTGTCTGGTAGCATCACCGAGAAGGAATTCATGATTATATTAGTAGATTCTTGAGGAAGTAATGCTTCTAAAATGGAGTTATAGAATGGTGGGGGATATGATCTATAGATCCTTTACACTTCTTTTCCCATAATATTCTTAAGTAGTTTGTTAATTTCTATCATGGACACATGCATGGGAATATTCCATGATATTATCGTGATGGTAGTGATTCTATTGATCAACAACATAGCCATCATGGGGGTACTCATGTTGGCCTGACTCTATAGCCAATTGGGATAAATTTAGAGGGGAAACACACTAAGGTGGATCTGTGGAACATTACAGTTTCAATGTGGAAATATTCCAGAGAAAATAGAGGTTAAAAATTTCCAAAATACCTTAACCCACCAAATGATGGTCTTTAGGTGATGTTCGACGGTGATATGGGGCATGAGTTGACCCTACTAGTAGTTTATTCATATACGGAGGTGTTAACTGATGAGGAAATATAGGATTCTGATGATGACGAATCTATGGGATATTCATCTAGTCAATGGATTACCCATTCGAGTGGTATATTCATAGAATTTAAAGAATAGTTTGATGTGTTCCTTGACGTAAGAAATAACTCACTTACCTTCCTTGAACCTTTACATGTAATTATCAAAATTCCATGACTCAATATGATCACGCATAAGAGGATATTTAATATGGGAAAGTGTCCCACAATGATGGGGGTGATGGTTCCCCGAACGATGTGGAGGATCACGCTCTCGGGAATGAACCTAAGGTTTAATCGAATGGTGCAATACCTGAGGAGGTTCTAGAGAGGTATTTGGAACCTCAAGTCCTCCCTATAATCTATGATGCTGGGGGGGGGGGGGCTTGGAATCCCCACAATTGCGCCCCGTGCTTGAGAGATATTCATCCAGACATATATCATCATCAATGTTTCTTGACCTGATTGTAAGATGATATCTTGAATTATTTGGCCATTAGATGTTTTTGAGGAGCCTTTCCAACAATGCGACTATCTATTCCATGAATCTCCAACCCATTAAACATATGATTATCCCATGTTTATCATTGAAGTAATGACTAGTCCTAAAGGTTCTCCAATAGAAAAAGGGATCATTTGGAATCACAATATTAATATACCAATGATCATCTCTAGAAAGTCATTTTTTTAAAAAAGCTATATATTCCATTTGTTTATCATATTGAATAACATGTTAATTTCCCAAATATTTATGGATATATTTTTTCCCAACAAGTTGATTAGTCTAGAACATTTGGATTCCCTTCTCTGATGGGATCACTAGTTCTCCCGAAGTCAGTCATCCTTATTGATCTATAATTCTTCTAGATGAACAGGTAGCTGTTGTGGAAAGTGGCACCACTAGTGGGGTGGAACTTAAGTCTAGCAGGGGTGATACCAGTGGGGAAGTGTCAAGTGAGGATAGTAAGACTAATGATCTAGAGCCCATCCAATTTAAGAAATTTATGAAGTAGGATACCACTTCAAGCCTTCTTGTAGATATATCTGTCTACGAGCATGTACTACATGAGGATATGGAAGAATACTACCACGACACAACCAAAATGAGTCACATAATGTAGTGAATTTCATGAAAGTGAATAAAAATAATTGTTAAATAGTCACTGAAACCATAAATATATTCCCATATGGGTTATCTTCTCCATTGGTTGTGTAATATGTTCATCATAGGAGCTGATGGTCATGGTCATCACGTGTTGGTCTATGACAGTCTCTCCAAGTTGCTGTGAAAATAAAGCCAACATACAGATTATTCCTTGAAACATGAAAAGTTCATATGTCATCACATATTCCAAGAACTCAATCAAGAGATAATATATATAGATAAAAAATTAATGAGTTTTTTTTCTATCATTGAGATTCAATTAGATGTAGTTATCCTACTGAAGTCTTAGCTTAATGAGGCCAAGAGAGAGATGAAGTAGGTGATATCTCAGATTTCATATCAGTGGACTAAGTTATAATGTTATCAATCAAGGTATGATGAGTTACATCCATTGAAATATGAGGACGACACAATGATTAAGAGGTGGAACAAATCCTTGGAGGTAATGTATAATATTTTTTCATGGATAAAACACTATGTTATTGGTGAAGAGACAGATGAGTGATTTTTTCCAACACACAAGAGAGGCTCCATCATTTGGAAGATCCTAACTAATGAAAATTAATTGGTTATTGTTCAGAATATTATAAGTGAATAGATGAATTTATTTTACTACTTTTAATCATCACACCTTGATAATATTTTTGAGAAAAAAATTATCCAGTCCATAAATATATTTGAGTCCTGCTTAGTATGAGAAAAAAGAGATGATAATGAGATTTTTGTTTATTTGAGAGTGCTAGACAATGATTGAGTGGTCAGGGTACACTATTGTTGGATGACCAACATGAATTTTTGGGATGAGAGTGGTGGTGGCTATAGAAAGGTATAAAAGAATAACACACTCTATTTTACAACATCTTCTTGTGAAAAATTGGGATAATTCTTGAGGAATTGAAATATACCTAATCAAATTGGAATGTGAAGTGTGAATCGTAATTCCCATTATCTGGAACGCAATGAGTATCGAATTGTGATATGGGATAACTAAAGACCATGTTCAGAACCGATCCTTTTTACCAATATCATGCATTGTTGAAAAAAAACAAGGATTGACCACAATTCATGTTCAAAACAAAGAACATTTCATATAATTTCATCAAATGTATTTTGAGATGTTGTCTTAGAATTATTGGTGAGGCAAAATAGAATTAGACCATCCCATTAGGGGGAACCTTTAGATGTTTAATATGATGATGATCTATATAAGGGGTACACAAATAACTGAAATGGATTGATGTAATGTTCAAATGGATTCCAATACTCTATAAACTACATCTCTATTGCTTATATAAAGTTCATGTTAGCATATAGTTATGAAAAAAGACCAAACCCATATTCCAGGGGAGATTAATCGGAAATATCAATCAATGGGTTAAAATTTCAGTGATACAGTAGTTGAAAAGAATCAAGGGAGAGGACCAATCTAGTGAGGGAATGATATGGTTTATAGTCTTATATCACGAATCTTTGGATGACATAAATTTATTTTTATATGATATGGTGAGGATGATGCAAGGTATTGTTTAGCATCATGTGGTCATAAAATACATAAATGGTTTTTGTAATGTGACTGGGAAATTTCAGAAAACATAGATACATTTTTCCTGGACCATGAAAAAATGTTTATAATCATGTTTCATGTGCTATTAATCTTATTTTATGTTCATTGATTTTTATCCCACATCAAATAGTTCAGGTTCCCAAATTATAGACCAGGATCTCCTCTCTAATGGATAAATATTGTACATGGGAATGAAAAACATATGTGGGTGATGTTTGAGATGGTACGTTTAGAACAACATATTCTTAAGAGGATATTCAGATATTTTAATGTCATAATTAACAGAATATGTCTTGTGTAGCTTTCCAATGTTGGTAAAACCCCTTGCATGACTCTTACCCCCACATGAGTCTTTCTAGGTGTGGGAATCAATGAGTGGTGAGTGAATTTCCATGAACCTAGAAGTGATAAAAATACGCAGGGAGAAGAATTATTGAGAACATCCACATCTGTAACCCCCCATGATTTTATAGACCTTATTTTTCTTGAATAAATTAAAGTTACATTTATGTCTTGCAATATACAAATTGAAACATTAATTTCACAGAGTACTGACTTGGTATAAATTACACAACACCAACTCAGTATATGTTACCCATAGTATAGAATTAGTGAAAAATACCCACAACACTGACTTGAAATATATTACATGGAACATTGACTTGGAAAACATTACACGTAACACTGGTGTTTCTACGAAACATCATTTTTTTGTAATTGTTTAAATTTGATAATTATTACTTGGATCATTAACATATTAATCTTACTAGTAATAACTAATTTTAAAATTGTTTAATAATTTTGTATATAATTAATACATATTTATAATGAAATATATTATTTTCAATAAAGTCCTTATTTGATTAAAAATATTGTTTACATGAATAAACTACTTTTAATGTCCTTCCATGAAAAAGAATATAATTTATTTTAGAAACATTTAGAAATTTAATTTGACAAAATAAAATTCACATTTTAAAAGATAATTTCAAAATTATTTTAGTGAATATATTTTGGATTTTTCTGGGAAACCTACATTGTAGATGAATAGTGAAAAAACTGATTTTAATTCAAAACTGTGTTTTAATCTAATTTATTTATATGGTTTAATTATAATTTTATTAGGATTTAAATTTTAAATAGATTATATTTTTATCAATAAATATTATTTATGAAATTTGAAACAACTTGATAATGAAATTGGATATAAAAAACATAGCAATCATTCGATCATTTTAACATAAAAACATGCATTTTCGACCCGATTGTAAGATTAATTTAAAATTAATATAAAAATATTTTGTGATTTTAATTTGGAAAAATAGTTTAAATATTTTGAATCATCATATCTCATAATATAATTTAATTTCATCTATGAGTTTTATGAAAGAAATAAGGGGAACTGATTAAAATTAATTACATCTGTTAGGGTAAAATTAAACGTAACTATAGACTAAAACAATAATTTAAAACCCAAATGTCCTATTATTTTTCCCAAAATATATTTAAGGGACATTATTATTCCATTGAACTTTTATTTTATAATTTTTATTTTGTTTTTATGAATTTTTTATGTAAAAACTCTGGTACACCATGCTTGTTTCAAAAAAATGCCAAGTATATCCTTTCCCTTCACTATAAAAGAGCACCACATCTCTTTCTTCTTCACAACTCTCAAAACACTTATGTTCGGCCTAGATAAAAATAATACACTTAACAACGTCACCAAATTTCCCTTGTAGGCCTCCCTTTGGGAATAATGGCTTCCAAGTAAGCTTTTCGCACAAACCAAAAGTAGTTCCTTGATTAAGAGATTACACCTTCTCTCAATATCCTTTCTTTTATTTTCCATATCCACCCATCCACTCTACTTTTTAAATTATTGTATGAAAAAATATCCTTAATATACTTTTATGTTCTTATAATGGGGTTTAAACGTACACTTTTGGACCCCTCCATCTAATAGTTAATGAAAAAAAAAGTTTTTGTGTACAACGAACTACGAACTCATTAAACAATGCTTGTTCATTATTCCTTTACCAACTATCATGTTGGAAATTATGAAGTAAAATAAATTTATATATTTATTATATTATGTTTATTATTTCTTTAATATTATTAATTAATTTTACAATATAAATATTTTGAAATTAAATTTGGTGTAAATAAGAGAATTTCATTTGAGGGTGTTTGGACTATAGCCCCGTAAAAATAGATCTGACTCTCTCACACACAACATGTAATGTATGAAAGATGTGTTAGTAAAATAATATGATATATAAATCATTAAAATTATATAATAATTATACTATATAAATATACACATATATGTTATTTCAATCTTTAATTCAATAATGCAATAAAAATGGAAACATCGTTAATGCATACATATGGATTACAATCTCAATGAATGGTCTATTTCATTTCTTACATCTACATTATATAGATTATTATAAGAAAAATACACTAAAAATAAAATATATTTATATCATGGTTTAAATTTTGGAATCATGATATATTTATATTGACCAATGATATAACAAATTAATACACTTGCAAAGAACAAAGAGAATACTACATAATGAGAACACTTTACATAAGATTGTTAACATGAGGTTAATATAATCTCATGATAAATCGATATATGGTATTAGATATAATAATTTTGATTTTTAAAATATATATTATAAATAAATTTTTATTATAAATTTGGTTTGAATGTGTGTGATGAGAGTCAAGACACTAGGTAAGTGGATTTCATCTAACTTTATATTTTTATGAGATACATTCTACATTCACCACCTGTACATTTTGTGTGTTGGGTATACAAACCATGGATTTATTCAATTATTCATATAAATAAATTTATTATTATTTAAATTTCAATTTTATGATATTTATTTCATGGGGTTTAGTATTAAAAAGTTATAAAGTCGATAAAATATATTTGTCTCATCTTTCATTCTTTGAGACTTATGTTTTGTTACGCACCTAAATACTTTTTTTGAGGTGTATATACTTCCATTTTATTGGTTATGTGATGAATATAATTATTTTCATTATATATCAAGCTTTAGGAAATTTCATATTATTACATGGATATTATTGTAGAGACCCGAAGCTTGACGTACATTGACATTACATTACATTTGCGGAATACTTAGAACATAACAAAAACACACACACAAGGACCGTAATAGTTTAGTGTCTTTGGAATCTCAGAATATAATCCTCTAATCCTGGTGAAAGATCTTCAACATCTCCCCTAATGATATTCCTTTTTATTATACCTAAAACCTTTCTTTATATCCTGGGGAAAAGAAAACATAAAAGGGTGAGCTCAAATGCTCAGTAAGGGTAAACAAAAGAAATATCAATCACAACATATACATAAGCACAAAACATTTTGGAAATCTTATCCTGCAAAAGAGAGCATAATTTCATAACATGGGATAAATCATAGTAGTGAAATGAAATCCCAATAATCATAACTTAAAACATGAAACATTGTGGCATACACACATAATCATAGAGAATCATTTCTTATTAGTCAAGACTCATTGCCAAGACTATCTTAGTGTACAAAGTCCCTTTCTGAACCGAGTCACCCTCGTTTCAGTCCTACTTCACTGAACCGGTATAAACTACCATTCCAGCCATGTATATCTCATGAGATATAAAATCTTTACCCAATGCATTGGAGGGAGATATAGGTCCCACCCATCTCATAATGATACCATTCTTATGTGTTCCACAAAATCATAAATCATACATCATTGCATAACCCATGTAATACAAATGGGAATCTTAAACATCATGACATCATGAAACTGTTCATATAAGATAAAATAATTCATAAAAATAATTCCAACACAACTTAATCAAATCATTGTAATAATAGGGATAAAAACATAACCCTTTATTGTCTTAGATGGAAAATAATTTTGATAAAACTCTTGAACTCCATTCTTGAGGAAAATATCCTTTCTTCTTCAAAAACAATTTTCCATTCATAACATGTCATAAAATTCTAAACTAAAAGAAGTTGATTAAAAATAAACTTGAAAACTTGTAAAGGAAGCTTCTTTTAAATAATGTTTTAAAAATCCATTTATGTCGTATAAGTTAAAAAAACATTCTTCGTACTTTTGTCGGAAAAGTCAAAAATTACCTCGTACGAAAAACGACAAAAGATTCCTTTCATATCTTTTACTAAAAACTCACCGAAGGTTAAAATTGGATTTAAACAATTGTAGGTGGATGGAAATAATATTACATATTGAGGGAACATGGATGTGGATGATAAAATACATCCCAGTAAATGCCAAAGTAAAAACAATCTCGGATAAAAATGAGATTGTGATATTTTCTCTTACCTTAGGTCCGATTTTCTTCGTAGGTGTCTGAACCTCCTGTATAATGATTTAAATAATGTCATTGAATTATTCCAGAATCATACTCATTGTTATGATATCATATATGGTTCACTTATGACTTTATATTACCCTTTCTTTTGTAAATTCTATGTTAAAGATCATTTTGGGTAAAATTGTTTCATTTGCCGTCCATGTTTTGACTTGTAATTATTCATATGATTGCTTAGATCATAATTACTTAATTCCAGAATATAAAAGATGATTTATATATAATATATATTCAGAATATACATATATATAATAAATTAGTAAATCGAAAGAAATACACCGTTCATGGAGACGGTAGGCCGTACGTACGCATGAACGCTGTTTTCGTTTCCTTATTGAGTTGAATGGAATTAAGTAGATGACATACATATATACATAAATCCAGTAGCTTTATAATGTAATATATTTCATTATTATTTCTTATATATACTTTATAATCATTCTTAAATGGTTAACATGGAGAATGAATCTCATCGCGTCGTGGAGACGGTAGTCCGTACGTACGCACGAGCGATGATATTGTTTCCATAATTATTGAATTGAATTGTAGTGGATGATACAATATATCAGAATCAATATTCTGTTCTAATAACTATGTATAGTTATTATTTACACCATTATACCCATCCATGTAAGGTGGTGGTGGAAAATAGATTACACCACGGTGTGGAGACGGTATTCCGTACGTACGCACGCGCGGTGATTTCTTTTTCCGTAGGATGGATAGATGGTGAAATAGGGTTGTTTAATACTTATAATAACATATCAGTATATGAGTGATACTGATGTTATTACTTCATAATGAAACATCCTAATAAGAAGAAGTGGAAGAAGAAATAAAGATGAATGAATCAGTAACGGACATTACCTCTTCTTTGAAGTGCTTCTTTGAGACCTCCTTTTAGGGAACTAAAATGGGTCTTTGAAGAAGACCAGAACCTCTAGGATGTTTCTAGGGAAGTGGAGAATGGAATTTTTCAGGGGTTGGCCGAGCTTGAAGGCTCAAAGTTGTGTGAGGAAGAGAGGGAGGAGGTGCCCTTTTATAAGGGAGGAGAGGGGCACCTTTGGAATAACTAAAAATATTATTTTATTATAAAGTCAAGTTCGGTTTTAAATAGCTCCAAATTGATTTATTTAGAGGCTAAGGTGGGGATGGGTCGAAATTATCTCATCCAATCTAATTTAGACAAGTTTAGGTTCCTATTTTAACCTTATCATTTAGATTTAACATTAAGTTAAATAATTTTACTTTTACCGTGTCTTCTTGTGTTCTTACACTATATGGTTAATAAACTTACTATAAGAAGCCAAACGAACCCCAAGTTGTTTATTATTAATATATATAACCTTATCTAAGTCATTTTTCCGAACCTTATATTTTTAGGAATAAAATAACAATTAATAATATAATATTTGTTTTAAAAACTATTTTATGTCAATTTTGACACTATTTAGTAATTGATTTTTGTGAAAAACATAACAAATGATAAGTTCGAAAAAATTTAATTAAATCAATACTAACATGTCATATTAACCTAGAAAATTAGTGGAATTCATAAAAAGTCTCAAATTATATTTATTTGGGTATTTATAACATCAATTATGTTAATATTTCATTAATAAGATAATTACTGCATCATCATTGTGTCATAAATAAATTAACTTATTTAATGTCTAAAAATTAAAAGTAAAATACCATTATGTAGGAAATCTTTTTAGATTTCTAATTAATATTTATAGTAGAATTTATCTTATGTATAACCCCATATTAAAATTTTTTTAGTAAAAAAACATTGATTTTAACTCTTTTAAACCTTCTTTAAATAAATTAATAATAAATGTCCTAATCTAATCCAAGTGGGCCTAAATGGTCATATTTTATTTCTAAGTTTGTTTTTGGTCGAATTACATTTGTCCAATAGAATTAGGACATGTGTTAGGGTAATAATAATATCATTTCTACCCTTAATTACCGTATTTACTTTTAACCGTGGTAAAAAAAAGTAAAAAGTTACTATTCACCAAAAATTATTTTCATCTCATTGAAGCACATTTTACTTACTGAAATCAACCATGTCTCTGGGATTTTTGAAATTCCACTCACAGAAGCGGTAAAATTATGTTTTATGAACAATTCAGTTTTTTTTAACTACCACTTAGTGGTTTCACTATTCATCAAAAATTGAAAGTTTTCAGAAAAATACCAAAAATTAGGCCTAAGCTATATTTGATATTATGAACTCAAAAATGATTTCTATTTTACCAAATTCAAAACATATCAGTTGCATTAACTAATTTAAAAATTAATTCCTGTCGTCAAAACAAATAGCGTGTTTTTAAGAGATAATAACTATCAAAAGATTGAAACTTGTTTATAACTGGTTTAAATGTGAAATTACATCCAATGACCATCATTGTATTAAATTGTAAAAATATATTCTAAATATACTTTAAAACCAATAAAATTAATAATTTATCACTATTAATTATTTCGATTGAAAAAGTTGTTTTTAATTAAAATTTAGTAATTTCAACTATTCATCAAAATATGAAAGTTATCCGAAAATTACCAAAATTTCACCCTAAGCTAATTTCGATATTCCGAATCCAAAAATGAAGTCCATTTTGAAAAATAAAATTTACAAAATTTTAAAAAGTTGTTATTACTATTCATAACGGTTAGTTTTAATAATATTTTAATAGCATATCGTTGTTTAGTGAAACTCGGTATTGCGTACTACACACGCTATCAAAGAAAGTCGCGATTGCGTGTAATGAAAGGCAAGTCAAGGATGCGTCTTGTGCAAGCTTCTTTTGGTGTAGTGTACAACATAAGACATTAATGAAATTAAAAAGAATAAAATCTCGGGGTGTTACAGTCTACCCCCCTTAAAATGAATTTCGCCCTCGAAATTCTTCGGGGTTATAAATGGTTTACTATTCGAAAGTTTCTTTAATCGAAACCCACATAGTAAAAAGGAATAACAAAACCAATCTTTAAAAACAAAAGTATGAAATGTAACGGTTACCCAAATAAACTAATCACTGGGTTTCCACATAGGTGAAAATATGGATATGGAAGAGAAATCTAACCATCATGTTCTGATGGAGAGTGGTAGAGAACATGGCTATGGAAAAGCTAGCAATCACAAAGCCATAAATTTGTGACGATCTAAGGTACCATCTGATTCATCAGATATAAGAGCACTAAGACAACATTTTTGGTTTTCAAGATCATTTCCCTAAAGTTGATGAAATTGGAATTAGAAGAAATACTTTCATGATTTTGGTATAGTCTCACCGTTTGTCGTTCTTTGGACAATTTCCACTTCATCTCTTAAAGAAATGAAGTTTAATTTGTCATTCATGATGTGTTAGCAGATCATGTGATAGAATGATGGGTCATTCCATCTATCTCAAACAAAAGGTTAGAAAAGTTATCAAAAAATACATAAGTCCATCTATAGTGAGATTCATCATATAGGGTTCCTAAAATGGACTTAGAATTCATATATCATACTGCGTAATATAATAAAACTAGTTTCTACTGAACAAAGACTTCCTGTAGGTCAGTGGTAGGCGATAAAGCCCAGTCGCACTTCGGTTGTGGGTTCGATTCCCACAGCCTTGTCCGACGCGATGGGTTGTCGCCCGTCCTGCTGGTTTTCCTTTTTCTAAAACTATATTACTATAACATCCCATCAATAATATCGAAAAAAACTTCTATCCTTAAACAATACTAACTTATGTCCAACATAATCCAATCCAATCTTTAGGCTTATCCATAATTCTGCAGTCCACTCTCATAACATAGTGAAAACGATTACCAGAGATTTAATACCATTGTTGATCCCCATATATTATAAGATATGTCTTGTTGGTCACATTATAAACATTAAAAGGCCTTAATCATGTATTCTCTTGAATACCTTAGTGAAAACATGAATGCAGTCAAAATTCTATATACTCAAACCATGATATCACTTAGTCCTTATATCAATCATGAGCTCATGAATACTGTTAAACATTTCGTTTTCTCGTTTTCCCTTCATTATGCGCATATCATCTTATTTCCAAAAATATCAAAATCACTTTTAATAACACATTAGACCAATACATAAATATTCCAATACTCCATGATACACCATTATTACATAAACACTTAATCATTCCACCACATCGTTTTCATATTCAACATCGCCAATAGTGATCACATGTGACTTCCCTTTGTCCTTTTCCTTAAGCGATTGCTCATGTTGATCATCACTAACCCTTGGATTAGGGCATTTATTATAATAATTCCCCATTTCCTTGCACTTGAAGCATTGAAGTGTTGGTGGTGCGTTCTCTGCAATCTTTGCTTTATTCACATCATTAGAAACCCTTCTTCCATTACTTCGACACTCAGCTGCTCGATGACCTTCTTTTCCACACTTAAAACATTTTATAGTCCCTCTAAGATAATCTCTACCATGCTTCTTTCCACACTTTGTGCATAAGGAAACATTCATCTTCTTTTCACCATTATTCTGAGATTTCTCCTTGAACTCCATCTTTCAGTTCTTGTCAAAACCATGAGATGGATATGTAACACCAACTTCCATTTCTACCTTGATAGCACAACACACAATTTCTTCATAGCTACTGAAGTCTCTTATAGCTAATGCCCTTCGAAGACTTGGTTTTAAGCCACTGAAAAATTGATCAACTTTACTTTCAGGTTGGATGATAATACCAAATGCATACCTTGTAATTCTTGTAAAATTCGCTTCGTATATACCAATAGATTCATCATCCTTTTGCTTTAGTTCAAGAAACTCCTTCTCCATCTTTGTTCGAAGAATATGATGGAAGTACTGTTGGGTCGGAGAAATATGGGAAGGATGGCAAGAGGGGGGGTGAATTGCCTTTTAAAAAATGATTAACAAATTAAAATCAAAGTAAAGAATCGGAAAATAAAAGAGGCAATCACACAAGAAATTGTTAACGGAGTTCGGCCAAAACCCGGCCTACGTCTCCGCTCCCAACTCAACCGTTGAGAGATTCTACCGCTTTCTTTTCAATGGTTTTAGCAAGAAATCCACTAGGCTTTGAGGTAGCACTAGGACCTATTACATATTGATTTTGGTGGTTAAGCAAGAACCCACTTGCTTTTAATGGTTTAGCAAGAACCCACTATCCTTCTTACAGGTGAAGGATAGCTCACCTATGTCTCAAGCTATTTAAAGGAAAGCTTGACAACCTTTTCGCACCTTAATGGTGTTGTGAAACCCAAAAGAAAGAGGGGATGAGAAATAGAGTGGTTTGTAGACACAAACCCAAATTAAGCTCAAAATAGATAAAACAATAAAACCCGTATGTTGAGAAGCCTTGGGCGCCTTTGATTGATTGGAGATGTTGAAGGCCGCTTCCAAGCTTCTTTGAAGGAGCTCATTGGATGTGGAAGTTGTTGGAGCAAGGTGGGTTCCTTGAAGGAAGTCCGCCGGAGGTATGCCAAATGATGGAAAATGTGTCCGTTGGCTTGGTATATGATCCGGTGGTTGTCCGGGGCTTCCTTGGCCTTTATTTATAGGCATGGAACCCTTGGGGAGTCTTCGGAGCCGTTGTAAAGGGCCTCGGAGCCGTTGGAGGCCAAAAGGGAGTTGACTGGTCAAAGCCAACGGCTAGTTTGACTGGGCTACCGGCTGGCCGGTGCAGGGCCACCGGCTGGACGGTGCCTTGGATGTTGAGAAGCCCTTCTGCCCAGGCAGCACCGGCTGACTGGTGCCAGAGCCACCGGCTGGCCGGTGGGGAGACAGTAGCAAACACTGTTGCATCAGGTTACCACCGGCTGGCCGGTGACAGAGCCACCGGCTGACCGGTGGAACCTGGCAGTGGGCAATGCCTCTGCCAGGTCCACCGGCTGGTCGGTGCTATCACACCGGTTGCCCGGTGGACTGAATTTCAGTCCACTTCTTGTCCATTTTTGGGGCAATCCTTTGGCAATATTTTGCCTATCATTCACAACACTTAAAAACAAGGTTAGACAAAAAATAAGGTGATTGTGATCATGAAAATCAAACAACGAGGGGAACGAGAGGTACAACAATCTCCCCCTATTTTGATGATCACAATCACCAAAACAATCAATGTAAAAACTTAAATTAAAGGCATGCTTTAATGAATAAAATGAAATGTAAAGCAAAGCATGATCAAAAAGGTTTCTCCCCCAATCAATCAAGAAATTTCTCCCCCTTTGTGATTATCAAAATAGAATGGGGCATAGAACTTGATTGAGGGAAAAGAGATTTTGAAAAACAAGATTTGAGATTTGAAAATCAATTGAAATTTTTGAAATTGAAAGATTGAAAATTTGAATAACAGTTTGAATTGAAAGTTTTGAATCAAAAAACCAATTGAAATTTGAAATTTTGAAACCAAATGAAATTTTTGAAATTGAGAGTTTTGGATCAAAAATGAATTGAAAGAGATTTTTGATTTTAAGAAAATTTCTCCCCCTAAATAAAACAAAAGATCATCGGGGAAACGAAACTATTTTTGGCCCGGAGAGACTCGCCAAAAGGGATTTTTCAATCCAAATTTGTTTCAAGGCGGGTCTTCTCCTATAAAATTCGTCCGAATAAAAAATAGATTTGGGTTGACCGTACCGGGCATTTTTGCAATCACACTCATAAATGAGGTGCCCGGGTTTTTTACAATAGTTACAAAATTTATAACTAGAGCTCCCCCTTAAAAAAACAGTTGGAGCATGGGAGGAGGAAGCTACATTGGTATATCCTAGCCCTTGGGTGGTTCTTGAAATTCATTGGGAACCAAGCAATTTTGAAAGATTTTGTTCCCCTTGGGTGAATTTGGCTAGGGATTCTCTAAGGTCCTTGATGGTTGATTCCAAAGAATCAACATTTGGGAAATTTTGGATTTTTAGGGAGAGTTCCTCCTTCTCTTTGAGAAGTTGTTCTTTTTCGGAGGAAAGTTTTTTGAAATTCTTTTTTAAAGCAACAAATTTTGAAGAGAGTTCATGAAAACCATTTTCTAATTGGTCTCTAGCATGTTGGAGTTCTTCATATGATAAATGATTAAAAGAATTAGAAGAACTAGAGGAGGAAGAAGAGGAAGAGGATGATGATACCTCATGTTTTTCCATTAGGCATTTTTTACCTTTGTCGCTTGAGGAGGAGGAGGAGGAGGATGATGAGGTGTCACTCCATGTCGCCTTGAGGACCTTTTTCTTTCCTTTTTCCTTTGGCGTGGACCGTTTTTTGTTGAGTGGGCAATCGGGCTTGTAATGCCCTTTTTGGCCACACCCGTAGCATTTCACCTTGGGCTTGGATTTTTCGGTGGGTTCTTGCTTTCGGTGCTTGCGGGATTTCTTCTTCTTGTGCTTCTTCATAAACTTGTGCATTTGGCGGGCGAGATTCTCCATTTCCGAGTCGCCGCTTGAAGATGAAGTAGATGAGGAAGATGAGGATGATGAGGAGGAGCTTACTTCTTTTTGTACCTTGAGGGCAATGTTCTTTGGTGTCTTGATTGGTGTGCCCTCCTTTTGAGCTTGCCTCCTCATCGTGATCTCGTAGGTCATTAGGGATCCAATGAGCTCCTCGACCAGCATGTTTTTGACATCCTTAGCTTCTTGGATTGCCGTCACTTTAGGTGCCCATGAGCTCGAAAGGATCCATAGGATCTTCTTGACCATTGTTTCTGCAGAAATGTTATCTCCAAGGGACTTTCTACCATTGAAAACGTCAGTAAAGCGAGTAAACATTTCAGAAATTGATTCATTTGGATGCATGGAGAAAGATTCAAAATCTTGTCGAAACATATCTAATCGAGTATCCTTCACTTTGTTGGTCCCCTCATGGGTAACCTCCAAAAGTTTCCAGATTTCATGTGAGGAGGTGCATGTGGACACTCGATTGAATTCATTTCGGTCAAGGCCGCAATGAAGAGCGTTCATGGCTTTGCCATCAAGCTCAAAATTATTAATATCGGCGGGGGTCCATTTGGATTCGTCGGGGGAAGACAAAGAATAACCTTGCATGACAATTTTGTAAATAGGATATCCTATGCTTCTTAAAAAAGTGGTCATGCGGGTTTTCCAATAATTATAGTCGGTCCCATCAAAAAATGGAGCCCGACCCAATGAGTAGCCCTCGGGGGCGAAAGAGGTAGATGCCATCAAAAAAATCTTTAAATTGAAACCGGTTAGGGAATTATTCAAATATCCCTCTGATACCAATTGTTGGGTCGGAGAAATATGGGAAGGATGGCAAGAGGGGGGGTGAATTGCCTTTTAAAAAATGATTAACAAATTAAAATCAAAGTAAAGAATGCAGCGGAAAATAAAAGAGGCAATCACACAAGAAATTGTTAACGGAGTTCGGCCAAAACCCGACCTACGTCTCCGCTCCCAACTCAACCGTTGAGAGATTCTACCGCTTGCTTTTCAATGGTTTTATCAAGAAACCCACTAGGCTTTGAGGTAGCACTAGGACCTATTACAGCTTGCTTTTGGTGGTTAAGCAAGAACCCACTTGCTTTTAATGGTTTAGCAAGAACCCACTATCCTTCTTACAGGTGAAGGATAGCTCACCTATGTCTCAAGCTACTTAAAGGAAATCTTGACAACCTTTTCACACCTTAATGGTGATGTGAAACCCAAAAGAAAGAGGGGATGAGAAATAGAGTGGTTTGTAGACACAAACCCAAATTAAGCTCAAAATAGATAAAACAATAAAACCCGTATGTTGAGAAGCCTTGGGCGCCTTTGATTGATTGGAGATGTTGAAGGCCGCTTCCAAGCTTCTTTGAAGGAGCTCCTTGGATGTGGATGTTGTTGGAGCAAGGTGGGTTCCTTAAAGGAAGTCCGCCGGAGGTACGCCAAATGATGGAAAATGTGTCCGTTGGCTTGGTATATGATCCGGTGGTTGTCTGGGGCTTCCTTGGCCTTTATTTATAGGCATGGAACCCTTGGGGAGTCTTCGGAGCCGTTGTAAAGGGCCTCGGAGCCGTTGGAGGCCAAAAGGGAGTTGACTGGTCAAAGCCAATGGCTAGTTTGACTGGGATACCGGCTGGCCGGTGCAGGGCCACCGGCTGGCCGGTGCCTTGGATGTTGAGAAGCCCTTCTGCCCAGGCAGCACCGGCTGACCGGTGCCAGAGCCACCGGATGGCCGGTGGGGAGACAGTAGCAAACACTGTTGCATCAGGTTGCCACCGGCTGGCCGGTGACAGAGCCACCGGCTGACCGGTGGAACCTGGCAGTGGGCAATGCCTCTGCCAGGTCCACCGGCTGGCCGGTGCTATCACACCGGTTGGCCGGTGGACTGAATTTCAGTCCACTTCTTGTCCATTCTTGGGCCAATCCTTTGGCAATCTTTTGCCTATCATTCACAACACTTAAAAACAAGGTTAGACAAAAAATAAGGTGATTGTGATCATGAAAATCAAACAACGAGGGGAACGAGAGGTACAACAAGTACTTATTGAAAAATAAGTTCTTGAACTCATCCCATTCTATGGACTCAATTTCATCTCTTTGCCTCGTATTCTTGATAAGATTCCACCATTGATTAGCTTCACCTTCCAAACGATATACTACTAAGATGAATTTATCATGTTCAGAACAATGAAGAACTGAAAATATCTTTTCAATGGTAATGATCCATTGTTCAGCAACAAGTGGATCAGAAGTCCCACTGAAAGAAGGTGGACGTTGCCTCATGAAGGACTCAATAGAATATTGTTCCCTTCTCTGCTCATTTGGAAGTCCAGAATGATTCATAGCTTGTGTAAGTATAGAAATAAGATTTTTCAATCCATCTCCCATAACATTTGTTTGTTCAGGAGGGCAATCATTGCATTGTCCATTGCATTGATCAACACGGTTCTTTCGGGTTCCAGCCATCGTCTAAAACCCAAAAAGAATAGTGTGAGAGGCAAAAATCATGATAGAGAAAACAACATAATAAAGGGGGAGTACCCTCAATATCTAACATCTTAGGTTAAATTCTAAGATCATTAGCGCAATTCTAGGACTATAACCTATACATATACTTAACCTTAGAGACATCCCTAGACATACCTTAGAAATGTCTCTAGGAATCTCACTAAAGTTCTCTCATCCTAGTTTCCAAAGGTTGACTAAACCTTTCCTCTGATACCAACTGTAGAGACCCGAAGCTTGACGTGCATTGACATTACATTACATTTGCGGAATACCTATTACATAACAAAAACACACACACAAGGACCGTAATAGTTTAGTGTCTTTGGAAACTCGGAATATAATCCTCTAATCCTGGTGAAAGATCTTCAACATCTCCCATAAAGATCTTCCTTTTTATTATACCTATAACCTTTCTTTATATCCTGGGGAAAATAAAACATAAAAGGGTGAGCTCAAATTCTCAGTAAGGGTAAACAAATGAAATATCAATCACATCATATACATAAGAACAAAACATTTTTGAAATCTTATCCTGCAAAAGAGAGCGTAATTTCATAACATGGGATAAATCATAGTAGTGAAATGAATTCCCAATAATCATAACTTAAAACATGAAACATTGTGTCATACACACATAATCATAGAGAATAATTTCTTATTAGTCAAGACTCATTGCCAAGACTATCTTAGTGGACAAAGTCCCTTTCTGAACCGAGTCACCCTCGTTTCAGTCCTGTTTCACTGAACCGGTATAACCTACCATTCCAGCCATGTCTATCTCATGAGATATAAAATCTTTATCCAATGCATTGGAGGGAGATATAGGTCCCACCCATCTCATAATGATACCATTCTTATGTGTGCCACAAAATCATAAATCATACATCATTGCATAACCCATGTAATACAAATGGGAATCTTAAACATCATGACATCATGAAACTATTCATATAAGATAAAAGAATTCATAAAAATAATTCCATCACAACATAATAAAATCAATGTAATAATAGGGATAAAAACAGAACCCTTTATTGTCTTAGATGGAAAATAATTTTGATAAAACACTTGAACTCCATTCTTGAGGAAAATATCCTTTCTTCTTCAAAAACACTTTTCCTTTCATAACATGTCATACAATTCTAAACTAAAAGAAGTTGATTAAAAATAATCTTGAAAACTTGTAAAGGAAGCTTCTTTTAAATAATGTTTTAAAAATCCATTTATTCCGTATAAGTTAAAAAAAACATTCTTCGTACTTTTGTCGGAAAAGTCAAAAATTACCTCGTACGAAAAACGACAAAAGATTCATTTCATATCTTTTACTAAAAACTTACTGAAGGGTAAAATTGGATTTAAACAATTTTAGGTGGATGGAAATAATATTACATATTGAGGTAACATTGATGTGGATGATAAAATACACCCCAGTAAATGCCAAAGTAAAAACAATCTCGGATAAAAATGAGATTGTGATATTTTCTCTTACCTTAGGTCCGATTTTCTTCGTAGGTGTCTAAACCTCCTGTATAATGATTTAAATAATGTCATTGAATTATTCCAGAATCATACCCATTGTTATGATATCATATATGGTTCACCTATGACTTTATATTACCCTTCCTTTTGTAAATTCTATGTTAAAGAGCATTTTGGGTAAAATTGTTTCATTTGTCGTCCGTGTTTTGACTTGTAATTATTCATATGATTGCTTAGATCATAATTACTTAATTACAGAATATAAAAGATGATTTATATATAATATATATTCATAATATACATATATATAATAAATTAGTAAATCGAAAGAAATACACCGTTCATGGAGACGGTAGGCCGTACGTACGCATGAACGCTGTTTTCGTTTCCTTATTGAGTTGAATGGAATTAAGTAGATGACATACATATATACATAAATCCAGTATCTTTATAATCTCATATATTTCATTATTATTTCTTATATATACTTTATAATCATTCTTAAATGGTTAACATGGAGAATGAATCTCATCGCGTCGTGGAGACGGTAGTCCGTACGTACTCACGAGCGATGATATTGTTTCCATAATTATTGAATTGAATTCTAGTGGATGATACAATATATCAGAATCAATATGATGTTCTAGTAACTATGTATAGTTATTATTTACACCATTATACCCATCCATGTAAGGTGGTGGTGGAAAATAGATTACACCACGGCGTGGAGACGGTATTCCGTACGTACGCACGCGCGGTGATTTCTTTTTCCGTAGGATGGATAGATGGTGAAATAGGGTTGTTTCATACTTATAATAATATATCAGTATATGAGTGATACTGATGTTATTACTTCATAATGATACAACCTAAGAAGAAGAAGTGGAAGAAGAAATAAAGATGAAAGAATCAGTAACGGACATTACCTCTTCTTTGAAGTGCTTCTTTGAGACCTCCTTTTAGGGAACTAAAATGGGTCTTTGAAGAAGAATAGAACCTCTAGGATGTTTCTAGGGAAGTGGAGAAGGAAACTTGGCAGGTTTTGGACGAGATTGAAGGCTCAAGGTTGTGTGAGAAAGAGAGGGAGGAGGTGCCCTTTTATAAGGGAGGAGAGGGGCACCTTTGGAATAACTAAAAATATTATTTTATTATGAAGTCAAGTTCGGTTTTAAATAGCTAAAATTGATTTATTTAGAGGCTAAGGTGGGGATGGGTCGAAATACTCTCATCCAATATAATTTAGACAAGTTTAGGTTCCTATTTTAACCTTATCATTTAGATTTAACATTAAGTTAAATAATTTTACTTTTACCGTGTCTTCTTGTGTTCTTACACTATAAGGTTAATAAACATACTATAATAATCCAAACGAACCCCAAGTTGTTTATTATTAATATATATAACCTTATATAAGTCATTTGGCCGAACCTTATATTTTTAGGAATAAAATAACAATTAATAATATAATATTTGTTTTAAAAACTATTTTATGTCAATTTTGACACTATTTAGTAATTGATTTTTGTGAAAATAATAACAGAATGATAAGTTCGAACAATGTTAATTAAATCCATAATAACATGTCATATTAACCTAGAAAATTAGTGGAAGTCATAAAAAGTCTCAAATTATATTTATTTGGGTATTTATAACATCAATTATGTTAATATTGCATTAATAAGATAATTAATGCATCATCATTGTGTCATAAATAAATTAACTTATATAATGTCTAAAAATTAAAAATAAAATACCATTATGTAGGAAATCTTTTTATATTTCTAATTAATATTTATAGTAGAATTTATCTTATGTATAACCCCATATTAAAAATATTTTAGTAAATAAACATTGATTTTAACTCTTTTAACCCTTCTTTAAATAAATTAATAATAAATGTCCTAATCTAATACAAGTGGGCCTAAATGGTCATAATTTATTCCTAAGTTTGTTTTTTGTCGAATGACACTTGCCCAATAGAATTAGGACATGTTTTAGGGTAATAATAATATCATTTCTACCCTTAATTACCCTATTTACTTTTAACCGTGGTAAAAAAAGTAAAAAGTTACTATTCACCAAAAATTATTTTCATCTCATTGAACCACATTTTACTTACTGACATAAACCATGTCTCTGGGATTTTTTAAATTCCACTCACAGAAGCGGTAAAATTAAGTTTTATGAACAATTCAGTTTTTTTTAACTACCACTTAGTGGTTTCACTATTCATCAAAAATTGAAATTTTTCAGAAAAATACCAAAAATTAGGCTTAAGATATATTTTATATTATGAACTCAAAAATGATGTCTATTTTACCAAATTCAAAACATATCAGTTGCATTAACTAATTTAAAAATTAATTCCCGTCGTCAAAACAAATAGCGTGTTTTTAAGAGATAATAACTATCAAAAGATTGAAACTTTTTTATAACTGGTTTAAATGTGAAATTACATCCAATGACCATCATTGTATTAAATTGTAAAAATATATTCTAAATATACTTTAAAACCACTAAAATTAAGAATTTATCACTATTATTTATTTCGATTGAAAAAGTTGTTTTTAATTAAAATTTAGTAATTTCCACTATTCATCAAAATATGAATGTTATCCGAAAATTACCAAAATTTCACCCTAAGCTAATTTCGATATTCCGAATCCAAAAATGAAGTCCATTTTGAAAAATAAAATTTACAAAATTTCAAAAAGTTGTTATTACTATTCATAACGGCTAGTTTTAATAATATTTTAATAGCATATCGTTGTTTAGTGAAACTCGGTATTGCGTACTACACACGCTATCAAAGAAGGTCATGATTGCGTGTAATGAAAGGCAAGTCAAGGATGCGGGTTGTGAAAGCTCCTTTTGGTGTAGCGTACAACACAAGACATTAATGAAATTAAAAAGAATAAAATCTCAGGGTGTTACATTCTACCCCCCTTAAAATGAATTTCGCCCTCAAAATTCTTCGGGGTTATAAATGGTTTACTATTCGAAAGTTTTTTAATCGAAACCCACATCGTAAAAAGGAATACCAAAACCAATCTTTAAAAACAAAAGTATGAAACGTAACGGTTACCCAAATAAACTAATCACTAGGTTTCCACATAGGTGAAAATATGGATATGGAAGAGAAATCTAACCATCATGTTCTGATGGAGAGTGGTAGAGAACATGGCTATGGAAAAGCAAGAAATCACAAAGCCATAAATTTGTGACGATCTAAGGTACTATCTGATTCATCAGATATAAGAGCACTAAGACAACATTTTTGGTTTTCAAGATCATTCCCCTAAAGTTGATGAAATTGGAATTAGAAGAAATACTTTCGTGATTTTGGTATAGTCTCACAGTTTGTCGTTCTTTGGACAATTTCCACTTCATCTCTTAAAGAAATGAAGTTGAATTTGTCATTCGTGATGTGTTAGAAGATCATGTGATAGAATGATGGGTTATTCCATCTATCTCAAACAAAAGGTTAGAAAAGTTATCAAAAAATACATAAGTCCATCTATAGTGAGATTCATCATATAGGGTTCCTAAAATGGACTTAGACTTCATATATCATACTGCGTAATATAATAAAACTAGTATCTACTAAACAGGGACTTCCTGTAGGTCAGTGGTAGGGGATAAAGGCCAGTCGCACTTCGGTTGTGGGTTCGATTCCCACAGCCTGGTCCGACGCGATGGGCTGTCGCCCGTCCTGCAGGTTGTCCTTTTTCTAAAACTATTTTACTATAACATCCCATCAATAATATCGAAAAAAAACTTCTATCCATAAACAATACTAACTTATGTCCAACATAATCCATTCCAATCTTTAGGCTTATCCATAATACTGCAGTCCACTCTCATAACATAGTGAAAACGATTACCAGAGATTTAATACCATCGTTGATCCCCATATATTATAAGATATGTCTTGTTGGTCACATTCTAAACATTCAAAGGCCTTAATCATGTATTCTCTTGAATACCTTAGTGAAAACATGAATGCAGTCAAAATTCTATATACTCAAACCATGATATCACTTAGTCCTTATATCAATCATGAGCTCATGAATACTGTTAAACATTTCGTTTTCTCGTTTTCCCTTCATTATGCGCATATCATCTTATTTCCAAAAATATCTCAATCAAGTTGAATACCACATTAGACCAATACATAAATATTCCAATACTCCATGATACAACATTATTACATAAACACTTAATCATTCCACCACATCGTTGTCATATTCAACATCGCCAATAGTGATCACATGTGACTTCCCTTTGTCCTTTTCCTTAAGATATTTCTCATGTCTATCATCACTAACCCTTGGATTAGGGCATTTGTTAGAATAATGCCCCATTTCCTTGCACTTGAAGCATTGAAGTGTTGGTGGTGCGTTCTCTACAGTCTTTGCTTTATTCACATCATTAGAAACCCTTCTTCCATTACATCGACACTCAGCTGCTCGATGACCTTCTTTTCCACACTTAAAACATTTTCTAGTCCCTTTAAGATAATCTCCACCATGCTTCTTTCCACACTTTGTGCATAAAGAAACATTCATCTTCTTTTAACCATTATTCTGAGATTTCTCCTTGAACTCCATCTTTCGTTTCTTGTCAAAACCATGAGATGGATATGTAACACCAACTTCCATTTCTACCTTGATAGCACAACGCACAATTTCTTCATAGCTACTGAAGTCTCTTATAGCTAATGCCCTTCGAAGACTTGGTTTTAAGCCACTGAAATATCGATCAACATTACTTTAAGGTTGGATGATAATGCCAGATTCATACCTTGTAAGTCGTGTAAAATTCGCTTCGTATATACCAACAGATTCATCATCCTTTTTCTTTAGTTCAAGAAACTCCTTCTCCATCTTTGTTCGAAGAATACGAGGGAAGTACTTATTGAAAAATAGGTTCTTGAACTCGTCCCATTCTATGGACTCAATTTCATCTCTTTGCCTCGTATTATTGATAAGATTCCACCATTGATCAGCTTCACCTTCCAAACGATATACTGCTAAGATGACTTTATCATGTTCAGAACATTGAAGAACTGAAAATATCTTTTCAATGGTACTGATCCATTGTTCAGCAACAAGTGGATCAGAAGTCCCACTGAAAGAAGGTGGACGTTGCCTCATGAAGGACTCAATAAAATATTGTTCCCTTCTCTGCTCATTTGGAAGTCCAGAATGATTCATAGCTTGTGTAAGTATAGCAATAAGATTCTTCAATCCATCTCCCATAACATTTGTTTGTTCAGGAGGGAAATCATTGCATTGTCCATTGCATTGATCAACACGGTTCCTTCGGGTTCCAGCCATCGTCTAAAACCCAAAAAGAATAGTGTGAGAGGCAAAAATCATGATAGGGAAAACAACATAATAAAGGGGGAGTACCCTCAATATCTAACATCCTAGGTTAAATTCTATGATCGTTAGCGCAATTCTAGGACTATGACCTATACATATACTTAACCTTAGAGACATCCCTAGACATACCTTAGAAATATCTCTAGGAATCTCACTAAAGTTCTCGCATCCTAGTTTCCAAAGGTTGACTAAACCTCTCCTCTGATACCAACTGTAGAGACCCGAAGCTTGACGTGCATTGACATTACATTACATTTGCATAATACTTAGTACATAAAAAAAACACACACACAAGGACCGTAATAGTTTAGTGTCTTTGGAAACTCGGAATATAATCCTCTAATCCTGGTGAAAGATCTTCAACATCTCCCATAAAGATCTTCCTTTTTATTATACATAAAACCTTTCTCTATATCCTGGGGAAAATAAAACATAAAAGGGTGAGCTCAAATGCTCAGTAAGGGTAAACAAAAGAAATATCAATCACATCATATACATAAGCACAAAACATTTTGGATATCTTATCCTGCAAAAGAGATCATAATTTCATAACATGGGATAAATCATAGTAGTCAAATGAAATCCCAATAATCATAAATTAAAACATGAAACATTGTGGCATACACACATAATCATAGAGAATCATTTCTTATTAGTCAAGACTCATTGCCAAGACTATCTTAGTGGACAAAGTCCCTTTCTGAACCGAGTCACCCTCGTTTCAGTCCTGTTTCACTAAACCGGTATAACCTACCATTCTAGCCATGTCTATCTCATGAGATATAAAATCTTTATCCAATGCCTTTGAGGGATATATAGGTCCCACCCATATCATAATGATACCATTCTTATGTGTGCCACAAAATCATAAATGATACATCATTGCATAACCCATGTAATACAAATGGGAATCTTAAACATCATGACATCATGAAACTATTCATTTAAGATAAAAGAATTCATAAAAATAATTCCATCACAACATAATCAAATCAATGTAATAATAGGGATAAAAACAGAACCCTTTATTGTCTTATATGGAAAATAATTTTGATAAAACACTTGAACTCCATTCTTGAGGAAAATATCATTTCTTCTTCAAAAACACTTTTCCTTTCATAACATGTCATACAATTCTAAACTAAAAGAAGTTGATTAAAAATAAACTTGAAAACTAGTAAAGGAAGATTTTTTTAAATAATGTTTTAAAAATCCATTTATGTCGTATAAGTTAAAAAAAACATTCTTCGTACTTTTGTCGGAAAAGTCAAAAATTACCTCGTATTAAAAACGACAAAAGATTCCTTTCATATCTTTTACTAAAAACTCACCAAAGGGTAAAATTGGATTTAAACAATTTTAGGTGTATGGAAATAATATTACATATTTAGGTAACATGGATGTGGATGATAAAATACACCCCAGTAAATTCCAAAGTAAAAACAATCTCGGATAAAAATGAGATTGTGATATTTTCCCTTACCTTAGGTCCGTTTTTCTTCGTAGGTGTCTAAACCTCCTGTATAATGATTTAAATAATGTCATTGAATTATTCCATAATCATACTCATTGTTATGATATCATATATGGTTCACTTATGACTTTATATTACCCTTTCTTTTGTAAATTCTATGTTAAAGAGCATTTTGGGTAAAATTGTTTCATTTGTCGTCCGTGTTTTGACTTGTAATTATTCATATGATTGCTTAGATCATAATTAATTAATTCCAGAATATAAAAGATGATTTATATATAATATATATTCAGAATATACATATATATAATAAATTAGTAAATCGAAAGAAATACACCATTCATGGAGACGGTAGGTCGTACGTACGCATGAACGTTGTTTTCGTTTCCTTATTGAGTTGAATGGAATTAAGTAGATGACATAAATATATAAATAAATCCAGTAGCTTTATAATGTCATATATTTTATTATTATTTCTTATATATACTTTATAATCATTCTTAAATGGTTAACATGGAGAATGAATCTCATCGCGTCGTGGAGACGGTAGTCCGTACGTACGCACGAGCGATGATATCGTTTCCATAATTATTTAATTGAATTGGAGTGGATGATACAATATATCAGAATCAATATGATGTTATAAGAACTATGTATAGTTATTCTTTACACCATTATACCCATCCATGTAAGGTGGTGGTGGAAAATAGATTACACCACGGCGTGGAGACGGTATTCCGTACGTACGCACGCGCGGTGATTTCTTTTTCCGTAGGATGAATAGATGGTGAAATAGGGTTGTTTAATACTTATAATAACATATCAGTATATGAGTGATACTAATGTTATTACTTCATAATGAAACAACCTAAGAAAAAGAAGTGGAAGAAGAAATAAAGATGAAAGAATGGGTAACGGACATTACCTCTTCTTTGAAGTGCTTCTTTGAGACCTCCTTTTAGGGCACTAAAATGGGTCTTTGAAGAATACCAGAACCTCTAGGATGTTTCTAGGGAAGTGGATAAGAGAATTTGGCAGGGTTTGGCCGATCTTGAAGGCTCAAAGTTGTGTGAGGAAGAGAGGGAGGAGGTTCCCTTTTATAAGGGAGGAGAGGGGCACCTTTGGAATAACTGAAAATATTATTTTATTATAAAGTCAAGTTTGGTTTTAAATAGCTCCAAATTGATTTATTTCTAGGTTAATGTGGGGATGGGTCGCAATCCTCTCATATAATAGAATTTATACAAGTTTAGGTTTCTATTTTAACCTTATCATTTAGATTTAACATTAAGTTAAATAATTTTACTTTTACCGTGTCTTCTTGTGTTCTTACACTATAAGGTTAATAAACTTACTATAAGAAGCCAAACGAACCCCAAGTTATTTATTATTAATATATAGAACCTTATATAAGTCATTTGGCCGAACCTTAGATTTTTAGGAATAAAATAACAATTAATAATATAATATTTGTTTTAAAAACTATTTTATGTCAATTTTGACACTATTTAGTAATTGATTTTTGTGAAAATCATAACAGAATGATAAGTTCGGAAAAAGTTAATTAAATCAATACTAACATGTCATATTAACCTAGAAAATTAGTGGAATTCATAAAAAGTCTCAAATTATATTATTTTGGGTATTTATAACATCAATTATGTTAATATTTCATTAATAAGATAATTACTGCATAATCGTTGTGTCATAAATAAATTAACATATTTAATATCTAAAAATTAAAAATAAAATACAATTATGTAGGAAATTTTTTTAGCTTTCTAATGAATATTTATAGTCAAATTTATCTTCTGTATAACCCCATATTAAAAATGTTTTAGTAAATAAACATTGATTTTAACTCTTTTAACCCTTCTTTAAATAAATTAATAATAAATGTCCTAATCTAATCCAAGTGGGACTAAATGGTCATATTTTATTCCTAAATTTTTTTTTGGTCAAATTACACTTGTCCAATAGAATTAGGACATGTGTTAGGGTAATAATAATATCATTTCTACCCTTAATTACCCTATTTACTTTTAACAGTGGTAAAGAAGTAAAAACATACTATTCACCAAAAATTATTTTCATCTCATTGAACCACATTTTACTTACTGACATCAACTGTGTCTCTCGGATTTTTGAAATTCCACTCACAGAAGCGGTAAAATTAAGTTTTATGAACAATTCAGTTTTTTAACTACCACTTAGTGGATTCACTATTCATCAAAAATTGAAAGTTTTCAGAAAAATACAAAAAATTAGGCCTAAGATATAATTGATATTATGAACTCAAAAATGATGTCTATTTTACCAAATTCAAAACATATCAGCTGCATTAACTAATTTAAAAATTAATTCCCGTCGTCAAAACAAATAGCGTGTTTTTAAGAGATAATAACTATCAAAAGATTGAAACTTGTTTATAACTGGTTTAAATGTGAAATTACATCCAATGACCATCATTGTATTAAATTGTAAAAATATATTATAAATTTACTTTAAAACCACTAAAATTAATAATTTATCACTATTAATTATTTTGATTGAAAAAGTTGTTTTTAATTAAAATTTAGTAATTTCCACTATTCATCAAAATATGAAAGTTATCCGAAAATTACCAAAATTTCACCCTAAGCTAATTTCGATATTCCGAATCCAAAAATGAAGTCCATTTTGAGAAATAAAATTTACAAAATTTCAAAAAGTTGTTATTACTATTCATAACGACTAGTTTTAATAATATTTTAATAGCATATCGTTGTTTAGTGAAACTCGGTATTGCGTACTACACACGCTATCAAAGAAGGTCGCGATTGCGTGTAATGAAAGGCAAGTCAAGGATGCGTGTTGTGCAAGATCCTTTTGGTGTAGCGTACAACACAAGACATTAATGAAATTAAAACGAATAAAATCTCGGGGTGTTACAATTATGGTCCCATTTAATCATTTGGTAAGAGTCTATAGAATCAATCTCATCATGTTTTAAGATAGTTAATAATTATTGTTTTTTTGATGAAGTCTTATGATAATTCTATCAAGAATGATCAAGAATTTTTACCCCTCTTGTTATTCATGATATCCTCTTTTATTAGTGCCATTTTCAACTATTTGGTACCTATGATAATGTTTTTATGTAACTTTTGACTATCTCTCTCGTCAGTTGGAAATTTTTTTATTCAAAAACCTTGTTTTCAAAAATGTTTTAAAAAATGTTTTCACAAGTTATATAAATCCCATTTTCAAGGTAAAATTTGTTTAAAAAAATTATATGTTTTTCAATTATTTCATTATATGTTTTTGAATCCATTTTCATTGAAAAATATTCTTTTATTGTTTTTTGTTTTAAAAATCATTTTTCAATGATGAAATGATAATTTACTAAATAATTGTTTTTAAAAGATCGTTAAAATTTATGTCACATATAAGATGACATCTGTTGGTGTTACTAATGAATTTATGCTTAAATTATTCAATGATTCATTAATATTGTTTCTGTGAATAGATTATGATTTGATGACATGATGTTTATGAAAAAAATTCTCTTTCACATGTTATATTCTTCTGAAACCTGCTTCATTTCATGGGTTATGTTTATGATTAAATTAATACAAAACCTATATATTTCAACATGTTATTATATTATTACGTGTTTATAAAAACCAAATAATGTAATGGGTTATGATATTATTATTTATGACCCTGTGGAACATGTACATATGATTTCATTATGAGATAGAAGGGACCAATATCATCCTCCAATGCACTGGGTAATGATTTATATCTTATGAGATAAACATGGATGGAATGAGAAATAAACCTGGTTTAGTATTACAGTTCTGGAATGGGAAATGAAATAGGTTCATTATTATAGGTATAAAATGTGGGGTGAATTCTCTTTAGTAATACAATTCTAGAATGGGGTTTGAACCAAGTTTAGTAATGGAATTTTTCTATATAGAAATTCTAAAAAACAATTCCTTGGATAATATGGAAACCATTCTATATTCTTATATGTCTAATAAAATTCCATGTTTTATTCCTATATTATAATTTCATTGATTATGTTATTTATTTCATTATGATTCATATCTAATGAACATCAATGATTTATTCCATTATTTAGGTATATGATCATGATCTTATAGCCTTTTGTTTCTGATTATTCTTAAATATCTCCCTTGATTACCCATACTGAGCATCTTATCTCACCCCTTGTTATGTTTCCTTCCCTAGGATATGAAGATATATTTTTTGTTTTATGTGTCTAATAAATAAGTTAGTCAATAAGAACCTTGTGTGAGATAAAATAGCTCACATATGTATCAATGTTTATGTTTCCATGTTTCCAATGGTTCAGACTAGTACAGTCTTTGTCATGTTGTTTTTATAATGTTTCAGGTATTCGACAAATGTTATGTAATGTTAATGTATAAATAGTTATGGTCATAATAGTATGTATTAGACAAATTTTTTTGTTACCCTTTGTAATATTTGTTGATAAAACATTAGTGATAACCGTATGAACATGTCTAGGGATATGTTTAAAGATATGAAAAATTATAAGAAAATATCCAATAATTTTGGTCAAGGATAGAGTGAGTGGTTTCCTTTAAATACATTCCTTTTTGAATACTATAAGTGGATCTGTCACTAGCAAATATTTACCTATACGTGGCGACTCGAATAAGTTGTTCTGGGCCTAACTAGGGGTGATCTGGTAAACGATAATGGGCCTTGATTCCCACCAAGTTTGACACTCTCGAGATACTTGCTTTGGGAATTCAAAAAATCGTTACAAACAATCATGAAGGATTTTAAAACAAAATTCAATGAATAAACTATGATTTAAATATGATTCCATAGAAAAAGGAATGTGTCATAATATAGGCATTCAATACATGAATTTTCATGATTGTGACATTCCAAAATATGATAATTGTTTCTTACTCTATGCTTTTGGTTTTAGTCAATGGAAAGAAACTAAAAGAACTAATTTAATGGTGATTTTAGTGGCCAATTCAATGATTTTACACCTAGTAAAATGAATACTAATGGAGCGGGAATGAAAAACCACATTGAAATTCTCACATAGATTTATCAAGCCATGAACTATGGTGGAATTCCAAATGAAGAATAGAGGTAACAACATTCCTTTGACTCATTCATGAGGCAATATACAAATACATTCAGATGATTTTCTGATCCACTTATTGTTGTATAATTAATCAATACTACTGAAAAAATATTCCCCATTCTCCAGTGTTTGTAGAATGGGAAAGTCATTCTTACTATCTATCTGTTAGAAGGTGAAGTTGAGTAATGGTTGGCTTTAATCAAGAATACGAGGAAGAAAGATGATATTGAATCCATAGATTGTGACAAGTTCAATAACATATTTTTTACTAAGTAATTTCCTTGGACTCTTCTTAACAATATAGAGAAATGGATTCTTGAGTTTATGAAATATGATGATGAATTTGTTGGTAACTATGATGATAATATCATGAGCCTTGCGAGGAATGCTTCATGAATTATAATCCAACCTGAAACTAAATTTGACCAGTTTTTTAGTGTCTTAATTAAAATTATAAGATTGGTTTAGTCCATACGAGGGTTTATTTACTATGAAAATATATTTTTTTGTGTGATCAACATTGAAATGTATGTTGATTCACATATCAATCTCATAGTTTTGACCATAATTGAAGGATGGAGATCCATCGAATCTCTAAAAACATTGTCGAATAAAAAGATGAGTTTTTATTTTGTCTCCAAATATATGGTGAATCATAGAGGAATATTTTATAATGGGTCTAGTAAATGGTTTATGGGTGGAAAGGAAGGTCGCCGGGAAAGTGATTTTCAAAATGCAAAAAATCAGTTATGTAAAATTGCTAAGGGGGGTAAATATTAATAGAATGAACCCTCTATGATTCAGTGATACATGTGTAAGTAGAATGAAAAATATGATATCGAATGAAAACCCCCAAGGCCTGGTGATTATGATCACTGTCGATAACATCTTAAGATAATAAACATCGGTAAATCTCATGAATTTGTTATTTCTGATGACGGGTGAGATAACAACATGATAAAAGGTGCAATACGATCCACTATAGAATATCTAATGAAATATTTGATTTTAGATCTAACAACTCTTTCATATCTAAATAATTTTCTAAGGGTTTTATGATTCCTCCAAAATAATATGATATGGAATTAGTAGTTCCAATACATAATGGTACAATGATTACATCTCAAGTCTACAATCCCTTACAGGTAGATGTTTATGGGGTTTCTCAGCCAATTAATCTTTTCATTCTTCCTTATATATAATTTTATGTCATCCAAGGCATGGATTGTATTTCTTCACAAATATTAAACATCAATTATCAATGAATGGAAGTTTTGTTTGATATTTAAAACCCTCCCATGAGCATCCAACAACGTTGAAATATTCATTAACTTCCTATGGAGAATAAAACTAGTTTATGGGTCTTAATTTTTATTCAAAAGGGTTGTTTATATCAAATTGTTGGGGTGAAAATCCACATTGATGATATCCCTATTTTTCAGGATTATGCAGATGTCATTTAAGAATGATTTCCTAACATTTCACCAAAACATGAAGTTGAGTTCTCATTTGAAATCATATATGTTTCCACAAAAATTCAAAATACGTCTTATAGAATCGCTTTGATTGAGTTGTGGTAATTGAATAAGAAACTCCATGAAAACCTTGATTAGTGATTCATCCAATCATGTGTTTCACCATTGAGTACACTAGTTATTTTTATGAAAAAAATGGATCATTGAATCTATTCACTGATTATTGGGAGTTGGAAAAGATCACAATCAAGAACAAGTATCCTCTACCTTATATTTATGACTTATCTGTTCAACTGCATAGAGGTCAATAATTTTACATGATTGACCTTCATTTTGGATATCATCAATTGCGGATAAATAAAAACAATATACCATATAAAGTATTCCTTAAAACAAACAGACACTATTAATATATAATGATATCACTTGGTCTAACTAATTCCCCTGTTATCTTAACTGATTTAATGAATGTAGTATTTATATATTACCTTAATAGATTATTTGTAGTCTTTATAGATCATATTCTTATCTATTAAATGAGAATAGAAGGGAATGAAGATCACATTAGAATTGTACCAATGATCCTAATGAAGGAGAATCTATATGAGAAATTTACAAATAGTTAATTCTATAGACAAAAGGTTTCATTTTTGGGTCTCATAATTTTATGAGATCATATAGAAGTTGATCTATTAAAGATGGAGGCTATTGAATGCTGAACTATACCATCCACGTTGGAATAGATGCTTAGATTACTTTATTTAGTTGGATATTATTGATGGATTGTATAAAATTTATTGTGAATATATAATCCTTTTACCAAAATATCTCTGAAGTGTTTCATGTTCCTATAGACTGATGAGGGTGTGGAAAATTTCGAGGAAATGAAGGGAAGGTTATTTAGTGTTGCTATGAAAAAAATACCATGTAGTTGAAAAGGGTTTTTAATATTTAGTGATTCATTGAATAAGTGTTATTTTTGTTTTCTAAGGAATAATTACATGTTTATCACATAATACTTGTATAATTCTAGGATTAATGAGAAAAATTACCCTACTAATGATTTTAAGTTAACATCGTTAATTTTTACATTAAAGATATTGATGATTTATCTTTAGGAGAAATGTGCAATTAATATACTGACCATAAATATCTAAAATATGTATTCACATAAAATGAATTAAACATCTTCCAAAAAATATAGTTAATGTTTATAAAGTATTATGAATGATCAATATATTACCACACATAGAAAGAAGAAAATATGGATGATTGTTTGAGACGGAAAGATTATTCTAGGTTATCTATGACAAGGATTGAGAAATATCCAATATTTATATAATTCAAATGGAAGGATCTAGAAATCCTATTGGAAGGGGGAAATCATATAATTATCAAATGAATTTTCAACCCTCTATCCATATGGTTATAAAGGAGGTGAAAAAGGAATATGTAGAGTTTCAAGATAATGTAACAAATGTTGTTGAGTTTAACCTTGATCAATGTTGAAAAATGTGGTTCAGGAACCATGTATGTGTCCCTTCTATGCCAAATTTGATGAAGGCGTTGTTAGAGGATTCCCATAGTTCTTCATTATCATTTCATCTCTGAAGTATTAATATATAAATGGAATTGAAAGAATTCAACTGGTGGGATGGAATAAAGAAATATATCACATAGATTGTATTTTGATGCCCAGTATTCCAAATATTTTAGGCTAGAAGAAAAAATTCAATGGTGGTGTTTCATACATTACACATACTAGATTGAAAATGTGAGAAGATCACTATGATTTTTTTTTCATTAGACTACCCGAACCCTCTAACGGTATCAATACTATGTGTTTGGTATTCAATGATATTACTATGTTATGACAATTCATTTCTATCAAAGAAGACTTATATCTAGATTAAATTTCCAGGATATACATTAAAGAAGTGGTACGGTCTCTTGGAGTACCACATTCAATTTTCTCAAATAAGGATCAAAGATTCACACCAATGTTCTAGATAATTCACTAAAAATAACATCATACATAAGTATATTTTATCACTTCATAACATCCTTAGATGGATGGTCAATCTAAAATAACAATTGAAACCCTAGAAAATATGGATAGATCTTGTTCTTTGTATATCATAGGTGGTTGGGGTCAACACCTTCCTTTAGTTTAGACTTTTTATAACAATATATTTCACTCAAGCATTCAGATCAGACCTTATGAATATATTTATGGGAAAAAATATAACATTGCAACATGGTGTGATAAAGCCCAGAAATAAATCTATCGAGACCTGATAATACTAAAGAAATGGTAGATAATGTTAGAACCATCCAGCAGAAATCAATAAAGATCAATGATGATGTAAAAGTCACTCTGAGAACCATTTGTGTGATCTATAATTTTATGATGGTGAAAAGTTTTTTATATAAACATCAATCTAGATTAAGGTTATTAGATTCAAGAATAAATGGAAACTAAAACCTAGGTATATTGGTCCCATAAATATTCTTGATCGTATCGGGATGGTAGCCAATCACATGAGACTTCCTCCAAAACTCTCTCATGTCTATGATATGTTCGATGTATCTTTCATAAGGAAGTAAATACCAAACCCATCACATGTACATAACTCATAGATCATACCAATTGAGGAGGTATTTTCTTACGAAGAACAACTAGGATAAACTTTACTTCGATCAGACAAATTCTATAAAACAAGCCGACTCACCAGGTCAATTTTTTTGTTGAGAAATCAATGTTGGATCGGATTATACTAAATATACACCAGAGGAGGGTGAGTTGTGTGTTTTCAGAATTCTTCACGAGATCATGTTCAGCACTTCAACTTTAATCATATGTCATAATACAGTGGAAATTTAAATTTCCGAGACACAAGATATATAGTGGTTCGGGAAATAGAAGGACCCCAGTCCACTCCACGAATTCTCTACTCCACGAGATTGGTGATTTTCACTATCTGATCCTCTTTTCCATAGACCGTTTCACAACTCATTATAGGCAGTTGACACCTTTACAAAATAAGGCAAAACATAGCCTTTTGGTTCACTCACAGAACCTACACAGCTTGGTATAAGAAGCCGGTCACTCGATAATAGAAAAAAAAGGTATCTATATTTTTGAAAATACTTTCTAGTTGTTCTTTACAATTGAAACAGAATGAAATTAATAGAAATTGGATCGTTGCCTTCAGAAATAATGATATTCAAATAAAAGTTGTTCTGATTCGATCCTGTTGCAGTAGATATAGAAATATAATTCACAACCTCAGCAGTTGAAGATTCAGAAATGATATTCGATGTAAAACGATGGAATCATTTATTGTGATTCTTCTTCTTCAATAAACAGATCTTTTTTCGTTCTCTTGAATCACCATATCTCTGTTATTTTTAATGATTGATTGATTTAGATATAAAAACTATAATAATGTCGAGCACTTCTCCTGTAAATTTAGATCCACAAAAGTCACCTTCTAACTCGTGATATTCAAAAATTTGAATTTAAAGAGTAATCGTAACTTCCCATGAAATTCTCTAAGAAAAGATACTTTCAATTTGATCCTTAAATGGATCTAAATTCGTCATAGACATGTTTTAGAATAAACTTTAAATCCATATTGAAATCTGCCTAATAAATAGCTTTCTGACCATTGCATAATAATATCAAATTTAAAATCTCTGATGCCAAACCAAAGGTTGAGTTGTACAATATTCATCCTCTGAACGTAACATAGATAATAAACATAATATTGATGACGTAGCCTTCAAACATAAGGTTGATCACAAATATAGGGTTGACAATGTAGGGTTGACAATGTAGGGTTGATCATCCATACTTTTTCTCTTCAACTTTCAAATTTATTAAAAAAGATCCATACTTTTATAAGCATTCAAACAAAAGGTACTTGATCCAGAATTTTCTAAGAACGTATGGTTGTTTACAAAATTAAGGTTGATGAACCATACTTTTTAGAAACAAACCTAACGTTTAAAACACACGTACAATTTTTCTTCCACACTTTTTCAATAACCAAAATTTAGGGTTCCTTCCTAACTTAGGTGTCACGACCCATCCTTGGGGCCCGTGCCGTGACTACCCCAAGCCCGCCTTCCATAGGCCAGGGGGCTGGCGACTAGCACCAAGGCGTAAATCCCGGTAAAAAGGGAAGGCATTTCCTTTGTAAAGTAAACAAGCACCACAGAGCAAGCAAGCAGAAAAGTAAACACTAAGTGAAAACAGAGTACAACTTTAAGTGCGGAAAAGTAAGTGAGCCAGTATACAAACCCAAACTGAATGTAAAGTACAACTCGAGAGGAAAAACAGTAACTGAAAAGTAAAAGCTGCTACGCCGATCTGTCCACTGGAAATCCCACCTGAAAGGTGGGTACAGATAACTCCACTGCACCTCGGGTCCCGCCATCCGCTCCGAGCACGTCCCGTTCAGTGGTCCACCTCCAGGTACCGTCCTGCTCTACAAGCCCTAACCACGATCAACGCTGCCCGTCGTCTGCAACCAACACAACGTAGTGTGGGCATAGCCCGTGCAGGGGTGAGTATAAGCTACTCAGTAGGGACCCCGAGACCCCCGAAGGTCTCCCAAAATCCACAAAGGATAAACCAAAAAGGAAAGATACAATCACGAAGTAACAACCGCCACTGCTTAGGTATATGCCCATACATATACCTAAGTCATCAATACCAATACGCTCCAACCTCCGAGCCCACGTACAACCCAGTCCACACAGGAAAGTATTCGTATTCCACACAGGAAAGCAAAATGTAATCCACACAGGATAGCACAACACAATCCACACAGGAAAGAAATAGGATTCAGCTCACACAGGTATACTTCTTCGAAAGACGATAGAGATGATCACGGATCCATCTAAGTCGTCGGACCCACAAAGGATCGATAGGTACTAACCCCCGCAAAGACCCACACAGGATCGGACCCACACAGGATCTGTAGGCGCTGGTTCACACAGGACCGCTGAGCGCTGAGCCACACAGGATCAAACCCACACAGGATCGGTAGCACTAATCCACAAACGATTGGTAGCACTAATCCACAAAGGATCGATGAGTGTTGTAGTCGTCGTCGTCGAATCCACTGAGGATCTCTGCACAGTCGTCGTCGCAGTCACATTAGCAGTCGCATCCAACTCTAGGGTTCCCGCACACAGCAAGCTCGTTCGGGAGGGTCCGCTCCACGAGCCGAGAGGCTGATACATCAACTTTCACAAAGTCCAGAGTTGATGTTTCCAACAGTTCCGTATCGCCAACAGGAACTCAACGCAACAGACGGCGCGTTAATCGGAAGCCCGGTCTGAGAGTTATTGGCTTTTTCGTTCCAGGGGCCCGGTTGGTTTTTAAGGCAAAACCAACCCGAACGTACTCCACCTGCTTCCAAACCTCGGGCGGAGTATGCCAAACGATCTGTATCACTATGAGGAAATCAACGAAGCCGACGGCACGTCAATCGGATGCCCGTAGCTCAAGATATGAGCGTTTCCGCTCCGAGGGCCCGGTTGGTTTCGTGTACGAACCAACCCGGCCGAACACAAAGTAATCCAAAACCTTGAGTGCAATATACCGAAACGACCGGCTCGATCCAAGGATCTCATCGCCGCTAACGGCGCATCGTTTAGAGGTCTGTAGACCGAGTTATGGGCATTCAAACCTAAATAGTTCGGTATCGGGGGTTTCGGGCCCGGGCCGACCTGGCCCGAGACCCCCCGGTTGGCCCGAACCGGGTCGACCCACCCCAGACAGGGTCGGCCCGGCCTGGCAGACCGACCAGGCGCCGGTCCGGCTGGGGGCAGCGCGCCCATCGCGCTGCCAGCTCGGCTTCAGCCGAGCTGATTGAAAAAGAGGGTGGCACCTGCCCCCCCTTGTGTAACCGTGCCCCCCCTCATAATGGGGGGCCGTTCATTTGTCCGGGGGAATTTAATTCCCCCGGTTTGCTTCATTCCAGCCGGCCCGACCTGGCCGGCCGGCTCCCTCTCAATGGGACCGGCAGTGGCCGGTCCCCTTTCCGGCTCCGACACCGGCGGGCCGGCTGGCCACCGGTCACCAAGCTCCGCCACGGCCCGGAACCGGCCGCGTCCCTAGTCATCCGGCGCGTTGCGACGGCACCGCACCCCTCCGCCGCGGCCCCGCTCCAGCCACGGCGCCTTCGATTTCCTTTGACGCGGCGCGACGGCGTCACATTCTTGAATTTCTTTCCACGGCGCGGCGCGACGGCGCCGCGCAATACTTGCCGTGTGATTCTCGCATGGTGCGACGACACCACGCCATCCCATTCCATCCGCAAGGAAACAAACATGAACATAAGAGGGGGTTCGGCCGTGTTTGTGCGGTCTGGCCCCCCTCTCGTTAAACGATAAGATTCAGTCGTTTATCCTCAAAGTTCGACATGCTATAATCAAGAAAGGGAATAATTAATAAAATAAAAAAATTCCCCTACCTCGGTTCAAGAGCGGAGCACGTCAACAAGCCGCGGAAGACAAGCGTCGCGGAGGTCGGGCGTCGCGGGAATCGAACGTCGATTCTGTGGACGTCGAGGTGCGTCCGAAGAGGTAGTGTCGCTGGAGAAGCTTCGTATGCTGACGGAGAAAGCCCGAGGAGGAAGCGGCGTCGTCGATATTCGGAAACACACTGGCTACGAAGAAGAGAAGAGACGGAACGTCTTTCTCTTCTTATGGTGACAGCGTTCTTCGTCGAAGCCTAAGTGTTCTTCGCGTTCTTCGTCGTGGTTGAAGAAGATGAAGAAAGCTTCCCAACACTCTCAAGGAGACAAAATTCTAACAAAAATAAAATAAGTCTAAGGCTTATTTTATTTACACAACTAAACCACTTTGAATTTCAAAGGTTTGAAAATGAGTAACTCGTCTCCATTAATAACTCAAGTTGTCAAAATTAAAAAGAAGAGGAGTTATTGGGAGTTTAAAGGGGAGTTGAAGAGTTAGGGTTTGTGTGGGCCCCACCACACTTAATCCTCTCAAGGGAGGTTAAGTAAATGTGGGTCCCACCTCTAACTCCCTTCGGGAGGATATAACCAACATGGATAAAAATAAATTGTGTTTCCACAATTTATTTAACTTCATTTAATTTCCCCCAAAACTAACACTCAACCCGCATAAAACAAAACCTCGAAAAAGGTCTCCATTAGTGAATATCGGCGTTGCGAGTTCATTGGTGCCCTCAGATTTCAATTCTGAGCACCGGATCAAAAGTTAGAAAAACCCGCTCGTTCGTTCACGGAACGTACCCGATCCAAACGTCAGAAATTGATTCCGGGCACACCGGGCCTCAGAATCAGGTGCCGTCAGAAACCGCGCTCTTGTAAAATTCTAAAGAAAATTAAGAAAAAATTTGCCTTGAATTTTACGGGTCTTTACATTACTCCCACCTCATGGATTTACGTCCCCGTAAAGATACATCAAAACTAGGGAAACAAATGAGAGTACTGAGAACGCATCTGAGCCTTCCGCTCCCAAGTGCTCTCCTGGAGATTCCCGTGCTGCCATCTAATGCGCACTAGAGGAATCGACCGCCCACGTAGGACCCGCTCCTGTCGATCCTCGATCTCCACCGAGACCTCCATAAAAGTCGCCTCATCATCAACGTCAAGCTCTCCATGGTCAATGATGTGCGTCGGGTCGTGCACGTATCTCCTCAGCTGAGATACGTGAAAGACGTCGTGCACCCGGTGCAACTGAGGTGGTAGAGCCAGACGATAAGCCACCTCTCCAATCTTGCTGAGTACCTGGAAGGGTCCGATGAAGCGCGGAGATAACTTGACGCCTCATCCAAATCTCTATATACCACGTCGAGGTGAGACCCGCAAGAAGACGTGGACTCCATCCTCGAACTCTAGTGGCCTCCGCCTCCTATCAGCGTATGACTTCTGCCGGCTCTGAGTTGTCTTCATCCACTCCTGGATGACCTGGACCTTCTCTGTCGTGGCCTAGACCATCTCCAGTCCCACAAGTGCTGACTCCCCAGGGTCTGTCCAGCACAATGGAGATCTACAAGGTCGGCCGTACAATGCCTCGTATGGTGCCATCCCGATGGTGGAGTGGTAGCTGTTGTTGTACGCAAACTCCACCAAGGATAGGTGGTCCTCCCAGCTATGACCAAAGTCGGGGACACATGCGTGGAGCATGTCCTCGAGAGTCTGAATGGTCCCCTCCGTCTGACCATCTGTCTGAGGGTGAAAGGCTATGCTCAGACGTAGCTGCGTCCCGAACGCCTCCTGAAATCCCTTCCAAAGTCAGGAAGTAAAATGAGCATCTCGATCGGAGACAATAGATGATGGAACACCGTGAAGCCGTACAATCTCTTGAATTTAAAGACATCCCAAGCTCTCCACTGAGCCCTGCTCTCGGATGGGTAAGAAGTGAGCCAACTTGGTGAGTCGGTCGACAATCACCCTGATGGGGTCGTGACCTCTGGAAGTGCGTGGAAGTCCAGTCAAGAAGTCCATAGATATCCCGTCCCACTTCCACTCCAGGACCTCCAAGGGTTGTACCAAGCCTGCTGGTACCTGGTGCTCAGCCTTCACCTGCTGGCAGGTGAGGCATCGAGAAACGAACTCTGCCACAGCCTTCTTCATGCCTGGACACTAGTGCTGTCATCTGAGATCCTGGTACATCTTTGCCACTCTAGGATGTACCGCCAAAGGAGAAGTGTGAAACTCTCTCATCACCTCCTCCCGTAAAGTGATTGGTACCATGGTACGTCCTTTGAAAAGGATGTCGTGCTCTGATCCAAAGGAGAAACCATCAGGTGCCTGTCCTGAGGGTATCTGTGCACGCCGTGTCCCACAGCCAGCATCCCCACGCTGTGCCTCTCTGACTCACTGCAGTAGTGGAGGAGTGACTCTGAGAGACTGAAGGAACTCTGCTCCATCTCTATCCACGAAGGATATCTGAAAAGAGGCTAACTGCTCCATCGCCTCCTCAAGTAGCTGAATGCCTGTCCTCCTGCTGAGGGCATCGGCTACTACGTTCCCCTTCCCAAGAGTATAGACTATCTCGAAGTCATATTCCTAGAGGAACTCGAGCCATCGTCGATGTCTCAGATTCAGATCCTTCTAAGAGAAGATGTACCTGAGACTCTGGGGGCCAAAAAAGACTGTAAAGCACTCGCCCATCAGATAGTGTCCCCATGTCTTCAGAGCGAAGACCACTACTGCTAACTCCAGGTCATGGGTAGCGTAGTTCTGCTCATGCGGCCTCAACTGACGTGATCCATATGCGATCACTACCAGCTCCTACATCAGGACACATCCGAGTCTGGTCCCTGATGCATCGCAATAGACTACGTACCCTACTCCCTCCTCAGGCAACCTCAAGATAGGTGCGCTAGTCAATCTTTGTCTCAGCTCCTGGAAGCTATGCTGACATTTGTCTGACCACACGAAGGGTTTACCCTTCTTCGTTAAAGCTGAGAGTGGTGCCGCAACTCTAGAGAAGTCTGGCACGAATATCCGATAGTATCTGGCTAGTCCCAAAAATCTCTGAACCTCCGTCACGCTCCTTGGTGGCTCCCATGCTAACACTGCCTCGTTCTTCACAGGATCCACTGCAACTCCCACCTCAGAGATGACATGTCCCAAGAAGTGGACCTCACGTATCCAGAACTGGCACTTCGAGAGATTACCATAAAGATGGTGCTCTTGGAGTGTGTCTAGTACAACCCGTAAGTGGTTGGAGTGCTCCTCCTCCGTCGTCGAGTAAATCAAAATGTCGTCGATGATGACCACAACAAATCGATCGAGGTATGGCTGAAAGATCCTGTTCATGAGGGCCATGAACACTGCTGGAGAATTGGTTACGCCGAAGGGCATAACCAAGAACTCATAGTGGCCATACCGACATCTGAAGGCCATCTTCTGCACGTCCTCGCCTCTAACTCTGAGCTGATGATAGCCTGACCTGAGGTCTGTCTTCAAGAAAAACCGTGCTCCCTTGAGCTGATCAAAGAGGTCATCAATCCTCGGTAGCGGATACTTGTTCCTCACTGTCACCTGGTTCAGGCGACGATAGTCATCACAAAGTCGCAAGATCTCGTCCGCCTTCTTGGCGAACAAAATCGGGGAAGCCCAGGGTGAAACACTGGGTCAGATGAACCCCTTTCCCTGCAAGTCCTCCAACTGTACCCGCAGCTCTCGAAGCTCGGTGGGGGCCATCCGATATGCTGGAGTCGATATCGGGGCTATCCCGGGGTACATGTCAATATAAAAGTCTACCTCTCTGCGAGGAGGTAACCCTGGAACATCTTCGGGTAAAACGTCCGCAAACTGATCCACCACTACAGGAAAACCAGGACTCCGCACGTCAACTGCTCCAAGGATGAGACTAGACAACTGATGCGGGATGGGCTGTCCTCTCCTCGGCGGAAGTCCATCCTGTGCTGCAAAGGCTCCCATCCCACCGGTGATGGTGAACCTTCTCCCATCGGTGCATACACATCGCACCTTGCACCTAAAACAATCAATCTGTGCATGGACTGTAGATAACCAATCCAGGCCCAATATGACATCGTAAGGCCTCGACGCTGCTACAAGAAGATCCCAACCGAAGATCTCGCCTCCTAGAGTAAGCTCACACTGCCGGCACCAGTGCGTAATCGTCGAGTCTTCTCCAGTAGGAGTCTCTAGCCATAAGGATCGAGCCAACGGCTCTGTCGGAATCTCTGAGCTCCGAACAAGGGCAGCATCTATGAAAGAGTGACTCGCTCCTGTGTCTATAAGTACTGAAGAAAGGGTGGAATAGACACAGATAGTACCTCGAATCATCTCTAGCACGCCGTGGTCGTGGGCCTCTGCTGCCTGGAGCTGTGCCTGTCTCTGCCCGCCAGCTCCCTGTGGTCGGGGTGGACCTCCTGGTGGTGGTGGTGGTAGAGCCTCAAAGCGTCGCCCACCACCTGCTGCTCGGCCAGCTCCCCTGCCTCGTCCGCCTCCTCCCTGCGGACCGCCACAGTCGACCCTCTTCCTCTGCCTCGGTGGTCCCTCAACCATCTTCTGCTCCTCGGCACTGTGGGTCAGGCAGTCACGGGCCATGTGGCCCTGCCCGCCGCACGAGTAGCACTGTCTGCCTCTCGAAAAACTGGCTCCACGCTGTGTGCCCCGCACTGCTGAGCCAGTGTCCTGAGGTCGTCTGCCTGAGGGTCTGGTCTGCCTGGACCCAAGAGTCATTCTTCGACTGCCTGTTGCAGAAGACTCTGCTACGTGCTGCCCTGCGGTGGGTCTCGGCGCTGGTGTAGAGTTAGCAAGAAAGCTCTCGATCAAAAGGGCCTGCTCCAGTTCTCCCGTCTGAGTTAGTATGATGAAGGGAGATCAGCGATGCCCTGATCTCCTGTCTCAATCCCTGATCGAAGGTCCGGGCCCGGAAGAATGGGTCCCGTACCTTGTCGGTCGAGTAGCGCCAGAGAACGATAAATCTCGCCGAGTACTGAGCGACCGTCATGCTGCCCTGCCGCAGCTGAAGAAGCTCCTGAATGCGCACCGCATGGAGGGTGGCTAGGACAAACTCTGAGCGGAAGAGGCTCTCAAAGTCTGTCCAGAGTAGAGATGCCTCATCGTGCACCTGGAGCATCAAGCTCCACCATCGGCCCGCTGCTGCGTGCAATAGGCTTGAAGTGAGGATCACCATGATGTCTGCTGGTGTCCTCACTAGCCTGAAAACTCGTACGACTGCCTCCAGCCAGTCCTCGGATGCCTGGGGGTCCGTCTCTCCACGAAACATGGGCGGTCACTGGTGATGAAACTCATGCAGTGCGCTGAGGCGACGTGCATCATCAGCGACTAGTGCTGGAAGCATCGATGGCTCGGTGGGTAGTGCTACCGCCAGTGTAACTGCTGACAAAGGGACCTGCATCGAGGCCTCGTCGCTCGGTGGGCTGTCATCACGCTCGACTCTCGGAACCCTAGCTGGCTGCTATCGTGGGGCCATCTTGAAAAGGAAACAGGTGTGCCACGGTCAGAACAGTATACCTGGTGAGATGATACAAAGTAATCACAAAGAAAACTTGAAACACACACACACTCAATGTTTTCGTGCATTAAGTCGGAAATCAGAAGTCAGGGTCCTTGTGTATGGATACGTCGGCCGCCGCACCAACACTGGACTCCCTGGACTGATAACCACACTCAATATGCTAAACACTATTGCTTCACATAGAAAAGATTAGAGTTCGTGGTAGAACCGAACTCCTCTGATACCAATTTGTCACGACCCGTCCTCGGGGCTCGTGCCGTGACTACCCCAAGCCCGCCTTCCATAGGCCAGGGGTTGGCGACTAGCACCAAGGCGCAAATCCTGGGAAAAAGGGAAGGCATTGCCTTTGTAAAGTAAACATGCACCACAGAGTAAGAAAGCGAAAAAGTAAACACTAAGTGAAAACAGAGTACTACTATAAGTGCGGAAAAGTAAGTGGGCCAGTATACAAACCCAAACTGAAAGTAAAGTACAACTCGAAAGGAAAAACAACAACTGAAAAGTAAAAGCTGCTACGCCGAGATGTCTACTGGTAATCCCACCTGAAGGGTGGGTACAGAGAGCTCCACTGCACCTCGAGTCCTGCCATCCGCTCTGAGCACGTCCCGCTTAGTGGTCCACCTCCAGGTACCGTCCTGCTCTGCAAGCCTCAACCACGATCAACGCTTCCCGTCGTCTGCAACCAACACAATGTAGTGCGGGCATAGCCCGTGAAGGGGTGAGTATAAGCTACTCAGTATGGACCCTGAGACCCCAGAAGGTCTCCCAAAATCCACAAAGGATAAACCACAAAGGAAAGATACAATCACGAAGTAACAACCGACATTGCTTAGGTATATGCCCATACATATACCAAAGTCATCAATCCCAATACGCTCCATCCTCCGAGCCCAAGTAGAACCCAGTCTACACAGGAAAGTATTCGTATTCCACACAGGAAAGCAAAACGTAATCCACATAGGATAGCACAACACAATCCACACAGGAAAGCAACAGGATTCATCTCCCACATGTATACTTCTTTGAAAGACGATAGAGATGATCACCGATCCATCTAAGTCGTCGTACTCACAAAGGATCGATAGGTACTGACCCCCGCAAAGACCCACACAGGATCGGACCCACACATGATCTTTAGGCGCTGGTTCACATATGACCGCTGAGCGCTGACCCACACAGGATCAGACCCACACAGGATCGGTAGCACTAATCCACATAGGATCGCTGAGTGCTGTAGTCGTCATCGTCGAATCCAGTGAGGATCTCTGCACAGTCATCGTCGCAGTCACAGTAGCAGTCGCAGCCAGCTCTAGGGTTCCCGCACACAGCAAGCTTGTTTGGGAGGGTCCGCTCCACGAGCCGAGAGTCTGATACATCAACTATCACAATTTCCAGAGTTGATGTATCCAAAAGATTCGTATCGCCAATAGGAACTCAACGCAACAGACGGCGCGTCAATCGGACGCCCGGTCTGAGAGTTATTGGATTTTTCGTTCCAGGGGCCCGATTGGTTTTAAGGAAAAACCAACCCGACCATACTCCACCTGCATCCAAACCTCGGGCGGAGTATTCCAAAAGATCCGTCTCACTAAGAGGAACTCAAAAAAGCCGACGACACATCAATCAGACGCCCGTAGCTCAAGATAAGAGCGTTTCCGCTCCGAGGGCCCGGTTGGTTTTGTGTACGAACCAACCCGGCCGAACTCAAAGTAATCCGAAACCTTGAGTGAAATATACTGAAACGACCGTGTCTATCTAAGGATCTCATCGCCGCTGACGACGCGTCGTTTGGAGGTCCGTAGCCCGAGTTATGGGCATTTGAACCTAAACAGTTCGGTATCGGGGGTTTCGGGCCCGGGCCGACCCGGCCCGAGACCCCCCGGTTGGCCCGAACCGGGTCGACTTGCCCCGGACAGGGTTGGCCTGGCCCGGCGCGGCCCGGCCCGGCTGGGCTCGGCCCGGGCTGGCCGACCGGCCAGGCGCCGGTCCGGCTGGGGGCAGCGCGCCCAGCGCGCTGCCAGCTCGGCTTCGGCCGAGCTGATTGAAAAAGAGGGGGGTGCCTGCCCCCCCTTGTGTAACCGCGGCCCCCCTCATAATGGGGGGACGTTCATTTGGCCGGGGGAATTTAATTCCCCCGGTTTTCTTCATTCCGTCCGACCAGACCTGGTCGGCCGGCTCCCTATCAACGGGACCGGCGGTGGCCGGTCCCCTTTCCGGCTCCGACACCGGCGGCCCGACTGGCCGCCGGTCACCAAGCTCCGCCATGGCCCGGAACCGGCCATGGCCGTAGTTGTCTGGCGCAGTGCGACGACACCACACCCCTCCGCCGCGACCCCGCTTCGGCCGCGGCTCCTTCGATTTCCTTTGACGCGGCGCGACGACGTCACGTTCTTGAATTTCTTTCCACGGCGCGACGCGACAGTGCTACACAATACTTGTCGTGCGATTCTCGCGTGGTGCGATGGCACCATGCCATCCCGTTCCATCCGCAAGGAAACAAACATGAACATAGGAGGGGGTTCGTCCATGTTTGTGTGGTCTGACCCCCCTCTCGTTAAACGATAACATTTAGTCGTTTATCCTTGAAGTTCGACATGCTATAATCAAGAACAGGAATAATTAATAAAATAACAAAATTCCCCTACCTTGGTTCAAGAGCGGAGCACGTCAACAAGCCGCGGAAGACAAGCGTCGCGGAGGTCGGGCGTCGCGGGAAACGAACATCGATTCCGTTGACGTCGAGGTGCGTCTGAAGAGGTAGCGTCACTGGAGAAGCTTCACAAGCTAACGGAGAAAGCCCGAGGAGGAAGCGGCGTCGTCGATCTTCGGAAACACACCGGCTGCGAAGAAGAGAACAGACGAAACTTCTTTCTCTTCTTATGGTGACAAAGTTCTTCGTCGAAGCCTAAGTGTTCTTCGCGTTCTTCGTCGTGGTTGAAGAAGATGAAGAAAGCTTCCCAACACTCTCAAGGAGACAAAACTCTAACATAAATAAAATAAGTCTAAGGCTTATTTTATTTACACAACTAAACCACTTTGAATTTCAAAGGTTTGAAAATGAGTAACTCATCTCCATTAATAACTAAAGTTTTAAAAATTAAAAATAAGAGGAGTTATTGGGAGTTTAAAGGGGAGTTGAAGAGTTAGGGTTCGTGTGGGCCCCACCACACTTAATCCTCTCAAGGGAGGTTAAGTGGATGTGGGTCCCACCTATAACTCCCTTTGGGAGGATATAACCAACATGGATAAAAATAAATTGTGTTTCCACAATTTATTTAACTTCATTTAATTTCCACCAAAACTAACACTCAACCCGGATAAAACGCAACCTCGGAAAAGGTCTCCTTAAGCGAATATCAGCGCTGTGAGTTCATCGGTGCCCTCAGATTTCAATTCCGAGCACCGGATCAAAAGTTATAAAAACCCGCTCGTTCGTTCACTGAACGTTCCCGAGCCAAACTTCAGAAATTGATTCCGGGCACACCGGGCCTCAGAATCAGGTTCCGTCAGAAACCGCGCTCTTCTAAAATTATAAAGAAAATTAAGAAAAAATTTCCCTTGAATTTTACGGGTATTTACATTAGGATTCCTCTTCTATAATTTTATGATAACACATAATTTATACACTATATTTCATCCTTGTGCTACGTTTCTCCACAGAGGGTATGAACAATGTTTCCAAAACATGCTAACGCAGATCCAGAATATGTAGAGCATGAACAGTGTTTCCCGAACACGCTAATATGAAAACATTAGCAATTAATCCCCATTGTTCATGAACATAAATATTTTTTCCAGAAATAAAAATATAATTGAATAATAAATTCCTGCAATATAATTAACAAATAAAATCATTAGAAAATAATTAAGGGTATTTGTGAGCATCAAAATCTTCATAAAGAGATAGAGTATTGTTATCAACAAACTCCCCCTTTAAATAAAATCATTATGTATTGTTGAAAACAATACTTGTTCAACAATCTCCTCCTTTTTGATGATTACAAAACCCATAAAATAAACAATGAAATTAACATGAAAAATTAATTACATATAGTTTTTATTTTTTCAAAAATAAATACATTATTATATTTAAATTAATTTCTCCCTCTAATTTCTCTGAAAATAAAGAGAAACGAGGAAAAAATATTTAAATTATATAATATAAAATAATCTAAAATTTTGTGTTTATCCAAATTTCTCCACCTTTTGTGATATCAAAAAATAATCATAGAATATGGTGTAGAACACATTTAATATAGCATTGAACATAAGTGAATGCTATATTATTAACAGTTTGTCAATAAGTAAATCTGGATTACTAGCATATCGAAACAAGGACAGGAAAACAAACAATTATAAATAACAAGAATCCAAATTTTCATTGAGTACATGGAATAGGTATAATAATTAAGAACACTTGACTCAAGGTTTGGTAAGGGGATAAGATAGGTTCTATCTCCTCTGAACTATGGACTTCATTTCTGTCAACTACTCCCTCACCCTTTTCATCATTCCATCACCTAGGCTGACAATAAGATCCCTGGTCTCTTGAGGAAGAATCAGAAAGTACTCCAGCTCAGTCTACTAAGTTGAAAGAGAGACAAGCTGAATTGAGAGTAAGCACTACTGGAAGAAGAATAGGATTTGAAACTGGAGACACTCAATAAGAAAGAAGTTAAGAGGGGCTTCAGACTCAATGAAAAAGAACTGTTAATGAGGAACTTGTTTCCCCTGTAATGACAACAAGAGATTTACTGTCTTATAGTTTTTTCAGAGAAAAAGTTATTGAGAGGCCACAAGAAGAGGATACAGCTCAAATTCCAGTTACTCTACAATTCCTCCCTAGGCCCAACATCTTTTTCCTATTGAAGTGTAACTTCAACATCAACTACAACTGGAGATTCAATTTCAGTTTGGACTTGTAGAGTAACTAGAATTTGAGCTGTATCCTCTTCTCGTGACTTCTCAATAACTTTTTCTCTAAAAAAACTGTAAGAGAGTATATCTCTTGTTGTCATTACAGGGGAAACAAGATCCTCATTAACAGTTCTTTTTCATTGAGTCTGAATCCCCTCATAACTTCTTTCTTATTGAGTGTCTCCAGTTTTAAATCTTATTCTTCTTCCAGTAGTGCTTAATCTCAATTCAGCTTGTCCCTCTTTCAACTTAGTAGACCGAGCTGGAGCACTTTCTGATTCATCCTCAACTCCTACTAGCAAAAGTTTCCCTTTTAATGTGCTCCATAAATAACCAATATTTGTAAGGGTCCCTACACAAAAGGAGCTACTTTGATGACATCTAACTCTGGCTTCCACTAGCCTCACCATATCCTTTTTGAACATAATTTTTTGGATGAATCTACCAAATTGATAAAAATTAATCCTAGATTCACTTTGACAGTAGTAATGAGGATACCTTATCATGTACCTAGTAATGTTTATCCATATATCACTCATTAACATAAAAATTATATACATATCTGGATACAATATTTTTTCCAACACATACATTCTCGGTGCAATCCCTGTTTGCCAAAATTTTACTAGAATTTTCTGATCTGGATCTAGGTACATTATCAACATCTTCTTTATATAAGTAGAACCAAAAAGAAAAGACATGATATCTTCAGATTTAGGCATATAATATTCTATATATTTCAAATCCAAATGAAAATCTCCATCATGAGGGTAGTTTAGAATCATACCAATATCTACAGATGATATCGAGACACCTCGATCTTCAATATTAGCTACCATAGTATCCTCATTGTCTCCCAAACTAAATTGTACAGACTTAAATAAATATTGCAGTTCTACTTCAAATAAAAACTCATACCTCTCACCATTGAAGTTCTGCTCTATATTTTTAAAAGCGAGAGATTTTATCAATAGATTATTCGTCTGATATATCCATTCATAGTCTATGACCTTTCCTTGCAAAATGTTTATTCCTTCGGAGCGCTGTTTCTTGACAGTGCTGTTCTCAGCCTCATCAGTTCTCTTTGTTTTTTCCATTTCTAAGAGAAATATCTGAAGGTTCGAAATAGGATTAAGGTTTTGATGGTTTTTAGGTTCGAATGGACAAGGAGCAGTAAAGCGCCGCGAGTGCGATATGGTTTTTGGTAGAAATTAAATGATTTAGAATTCGAAGGGTTTATGAAAACCTTGATTCTCGTGTCATCAATAATTATTAATTAGGTTTTAAAAAGAAATAAAATTCCTCGCACGAAAAAAAATTATAATATTCGAAAAAAATAACTAATTTACTTTAAAATAGTATTAAGATAAACAAATATCATAATAAAATAAAACATTATTTAAAATTAAATATACCAATATCCCCATTAATAAAACCAAACCTTATAGTGGGAAGGTATTTAGTAAAAATATCAGCTAATTGAATTTCAGTACTTACAAATTCCAAATATATATCATTTTTAAGAACATAATCTCTAATAAAATGATGTCTGATATCAATATTATTAGTCCTAGAATAATTAATATGATTTTTTTAAATATTAATTGCACTAGTATTATCACATAAAATTTGAATATTATTAAAAGTTAGTCTACAATCCTTAAGAGTGTTTTTCATCTACAACACTTGTGGACAACATCTACTAGTAGGAACATATTCTGCCTCAGCTGTTGACAGGGAAACTCAATGTTGTTTCTTACTTGACCATGACACTATGGATTTCCCTAAAAAGTGGAAAGTTCTTGAAGTGCCCTTTCTATCAAATCTACAACTTCCAAAGTCAGCATATGAATTTGAAATTAAATTGAAATCAGATGTTTTGGGATAAATAATAGACTGAAAAATAGTTCCTTTAATATATCTAAATATTCTTTTAACAACAGCTAAATGGGATTCTTTAAAATTTGATTGAAATCTTGCACAAAGACAAAATGAAGGCATTATATCTGGACTCCTAGCAGTAAGATATAATAAACTACCAATCATACCTCTATATAACTTGTTGTCAAATGATTTTTCAGTTTCAACCAATTCAAGCCTTATATTAGTTCAAATAGGAGTTGTATATGTCATGCAGTTTTCAAGTACAAATTTCTTTAGTAAGTCAGTAATGTATTTCCATTTATTTAAAACTTTTCCAAAATCTTTTTGATAAATTTTATATCTTAAAAAGAAATTTAATTATCCCATCATACTCATTTCAAATTCTTTTTGCAATAGATTTGAAAACTCAAGTCAAAGAGATTTATTAGTTGATCCAAAAATAACATCATCAACATAAATTTGAACCATTAAAATATTATAATTTACAATTTTCTTAAAAAGTGTTGGATCTATCAATCCAACAGTGAAATAAATTTTCAATAGAAAAGAGATTAATCTTAAATACCAATCTCTAGTTTTTATTTAAGACCATACAGTGCTTTAATAAGTTTAAAAATAGAATCTGGTTTTTGTGAATTTTCAAAACCAGGATGTTTCTCAACTTAAACTTACTTCACTAAATAACCATTTAAAAAGGTAGACATAACATCCATCTAAAGTAATATAATGTTTATATGTTATTCATAATCTAAAAGGGTTATAATGGCTTTTAATCTAGCTACAGGTGCAAAGGTCTCATAATAATACATACCTTCTTCCTGATTATATCCTTCAGCTACAAGTATATATTTATTTCTAGTTATTATTCCTTGATCATCTTGCTCATTTCAAAAGACCCATTTGGTTCCTATCACGGGATAATTCTGTAGTCTTTCAACAATTCCCAGACTTCATTTCTTCTGAACTGGTTTAATTCTTCTTGCATTGCTATGATCCAGCTTTCATCATCTAAAGCTTCTTCTATAGACTTGGGTTCTAATTAGGATATAAAGGAATTGAAATATACAAGATTTCCTATATTTCTTCTAGTTTTTATTATTGTGTATAAGTCACCCATTACAGGTTTTGAAGGGTGATTCTGTAGTGTTCTAGTATGTATCGGCAGTACCCTTATAGGTTCTTCAGTATCATGTTCTTCATAAATGTACTAAATTTCATTTATATCTTTTTCAAAATCATTTTTCAAGTTCTCAAGTTTCATGTTATCATTAGAGTCAGATTCATCCATTTGATCTTTCATTTTCTCAATGGGATCAGATTCATCAAATCTCACATGAACTGACTCTTCGACAATACTATACTTCTCATTATAGAATCTATAAGATTTGGATGTAGAAGAATATCCTAAGAAAATGTATTCATCATATCTTGGATCAAACTTACCAAGATTTTCATTGGTGTTTATGGTGTAAAAATTGCATCCAAAATCATTAAAGTAATTTACTTTAGGTTTTCTATTATTCCAGAATTCATAGGGTGTCTTTTTTAGAATTTTTCTAATTAAAACTCTATTCATTATATAGCTGGTTGTGCTTATAACTTCTTCCCAAAAATAGGTAGGAAGACTGTATTCATTTAGAATAGTCCTAGCCATTTCTTGAATAGTCATATTTCTTCTTTCAATAATTCTATTTTGTTGAGGCATTCTTGGTGCATATAAAGTGTGTTTAATACCCATACTTGAGGAAAATGTATTAAATTCCAGATTCTCAAATTCTACACCATGATCACTTATTAATGAAATTATTTTAAAATCTTTTTCATTTTGAAAAACTTTACAAAAAAATTCAAATAAATTAAACGCTTTAATTTTAAATTTTAAAAAGAAAATACATATAACTCTAGAATAGTCATCAACTAAAACATATACATATTATTTACCTACCAATCCTGCTACTCTTAAAGGTGCAAAAAAAATCCATATGGATATGTTCTAGAGGATTAGATGTTTCAATTTTGTTAACAGATTTGAAGGATGATTTGTGTTTTTTTACAAGTTGACATGCATCATAGAATCATTCACATTCAAATCCGAGACTAGGCAAATCAGAAACTAATTTTTTCATAGATAATTTATGTAAAACATATACTTTACAATGTTCAATTCTTTTATGAAAGATCCAAGATTCATTTATTTTTGTAGTTAGGTAGTTTACTTGTTTTTAACACAAGGAATTTAAATCCAGGGTATACACATTGTCAGTTTTAAGTGCTCTAAATTTAAGCAGTTTATTTTTGAAAACAGAACAACAATTGTTAGAAAAATAAACAACATAACCATAATCACATAGTTGAGAGATACTTATCAGATTGTGTTTCAATCCCTGTACATAAAGTACATTGTTGATTGAGACAACTTCTGGATGTCCAACTGTTCCAATACCAATGATTTTCCCTCTGGAATTGTCACCAAAAGTGACAAGTCCACCATCTTTGTTAGTGAGTTTAAAGAAATTCGATGATTTTCCACTCATATGCCTTGAGAACCCAATGTCCATATACCAAATGTCCATTTTTATTTTGTGACATGCTCCCTCATCTTTTTCTACCATAAAACACATTTTTCCTTTAATATTTGCTTCTTCCTTTTCTGAGTCTGATTCAGTAGTGATACTAGAGTCTTCAGATATACTCCATGTTGCTTTCATTGCTTTCTGGACTTTGTGCTCATAATCATTTATTTTGAAGACTTTCATTTTCTTGTATTCTTTTAGGTGAGGATAGTCTGGTCTGATGTGCCCCATTTTCTTGCGCTCATAACATATGACTTCCTTGTCATCCTTTTTGAAGGATTTTCTGAAGCCCTATTATTTTTATAGAATTTAGTGAATTTTCTGGCTAGCTGAGCCAATTCCACATCATAATTTTATAAATCAGAACTTTTTGATTTCACTTTTACACTTTTCTTCATCTTTATGTTTTTTCTCTGTGATGAAACTTTCAAGGCAGTGTCATCTATTTTGATAAAAACTTTATGCTAATTTTCCTCATATTTCATCTCAACTTCATACATCATTACTATTCCAATTATTTCTCTCATGGTTAAGTCTTTGACATGTGTCGACTGTCTGATTGCAGCAGAGACACCCTTCCATCTTGTAGGCTATACTCTCAGTACTTTTAATGCGTGATCATCTTGTTTAATGGGATCTCCCAAGGAGGTTATGTTACTGACAGTATCTATCAATCTCCCATTAATTTGAGTAATACGTTCACCTTCAACCATTCTAAATGTTTCAAATTTAAGCTTAGCAGTTGCATATCTCATTTACCTGATATTGTTAGTTCCTTCATAAGCAACAACAATAGTTTGCCACATTTCATATGTTGTAGGGCATTGAGATACTCTGTTAAATTCATCTGGTCCTAGAACACATATAATTGCATTCATTTCCTTTGTGTTCATATCATATTCTTCTTTAGTAGTTGCACTCCATGTTTCAGGTTTTTCTGGTATTTCCAATGGAGTCAAAATCTTAGAATATACTCTGTATCCAAGGTTATTCAGATAGATAATCATTTGAGACTTACAGAATCCATAGTTTTTTCCATTGAAGTACGGTGCTCTGACCATAGACATTTCCTCTATTGTATCATTCATACTTCTCTGTGTATAATAACTTTCATCTTGTTAAGGATTTATCAGAAAGCTCCACATCTGATACCAATTGTTGGATTGGATTATACTAAATAAACCCAAGAGGGTGGGGGGGAATTTGTCTTTTCTGAATTCTTCTCGAGATCGTGTTCTTCCCTTTAACTTTAATGAGATGACTTAATGAAGTGGAAATATAAATAGCAGAGACACAAGATATATAGTGGTTTGGGGTATAAAGGGCCCCTAGTCTACACCACCAACACTCTACTCCATAAGCTTGGTGATTTTCACGATCTGGTCCCTTTTTCCACAGACCGTTTCACAACTGAGTACAGGTAGATGACACCTTTAAAAACTAAGGCAAAACACAGCCTTCTGGTTCACTCACTGAACCTACATATCTTGGTATGAGAAGACAATCAATCGAGAATAGAAAATAAAGGTATATGTTTTTTTAAAATACTTTCCAGTTGTTCTTCACAATTGAAACAGAATGCAATTAACAGGAATTGGTTCATTGCCTTCAGAAATAATGATCTTCAAATAAAAGTCATTCTAAGTCGATCATGTTGAAGTAGATATAGAAATATAATTCACACCTTCAGTAGTAGCATATTCACAAATGATCGTCGATGCAGAATAAGTGAATCTTCTATCGTGATTCTTCTTCTTCAATAAACATAGCTTTTTTTTCATTCTCTTGAATCCACAGATCTGTATTTTTTTAATGATCGATTGATACAGATAAGAAAATATAATAACGTCAAGCACTTGTCCTATAAATTTAGATCCACAAAAGTCCCCTTCTAACTCATGATATTCAAACATTTAAATTTACAGAGTAATCATAACTTCCCTTGAAATTTTCCAAGAAACGATCCTTTTAATTCGACCCTTAAACAACTCTGAACTCTTCAAAGACATGTTTTAAAATCAGCTTTAGATCCGGCTTGAAATCAGCCTAATAAATAGCTTGGTGACTGTTGTATAATAATGTCGACTTTGAAGTCTCTGACACCAAACGTAAGGTTGAGTAATACTGTATGCATCCTCTAAATGTAACAAAGTTAATAAACATATGATTGATGACGTAGCCTTCAAACATAAGGTTGATCACAAACATAGTGTTGACAATGTAGGGTTGATCATCCATACTTTTTCTCTTCAACATTCAAACATTTTACAGAAGATCCATATTTTTATTAGCTTTCAAACAAAAGGTACTTGATCCATACATTTCTTAGAATGTATGGGTTTCTACAAAAGTAAGGTTGATGAACCATACTTTTGAGAAACAAACGTAACGTTTAAAACATACGTACGGTTCTTCAACACTTTTTCAATAACCGAAATGCAGGGTTCCTTCCTAACGTAGGGTTCGTCTTCCATACTTTTTTGATAACACAAAAAGTATACACTATATTTCATCCTTAATATACGTTTCTCTTCGTTGGGTATGAACAGTGTTTCTAGAACACACTAACGCTGATCACGAATTTATAGAGCATGAATAGCATTTCGAGAATACGGTAATACAAATAATTTAACAATTAATCTTCATTGTTCAAGAACATAAAAACTTCATCCAGAAATAAAAATATAATGAATAATAAATTCCTACAATATACTTAACAAGTAAAATCAATAGAATGTAATTAAGGGTATTTGTGAACATCAAAATTATCATAAAGAGATAGAGTATTGTTCTCAACAAACTCCCCCTCTAAATAAAAACAATATGTATTCTTGAAAACAATACTTGCTCAACAATCACCTGTTAAAGGAAGCTACATGGGAAATGAGGATTTTATGAAGCAGAAGTATCCTCATTTTTATTCTTGAGTGATTTTTATATGGAGACATTCATTTTAAGAGGGTAGAATGTAATGCCCCATGTTTGTATGCACATTTTTTTTTCAAATAAATTAAATTTTTATTTATATCTTGCAACGCACTAAGTCAAACAGTCTTTTCAGAAGACACCAACTTTGAATACGTTAAACAACCCCAAATAATAATACATTACATTGAACATGGACTCAATAAACATTCTATTCACAACCAACTGGGGGTATGTTATACACAACATCGACTAGGATTTTGTTAAACAAAACAAAAAAGTTTCTACAAAACATTATTTTATTAATATAATTATTTAAATGAGATAATTATAACCTAACCATTAAACATAGATATATGAATTGTAAATATTAATTTTTATTTTATTAATTTTTTTTATAAAAATAAAAAATATTGATAATGAATGGTATGCTTTTGGGTAATGTTCTTATATATTTAAAATATCATTTTATAGACTTAATTGCTTTTACAGTCCTTCTGTGAAAAATAAAAAAATTATATTAGATAGATTTAGTAATTTAATATGATAATCTAAAAATTAATTATTAATTGTGAGTGTATAAGTTCACTTCCAGAAAAATTGTCGGCTTTTTCTGAGAAACTTCTTTTTTGGATGAATAATGATAAATATTATATTTTAATTCAAAACTTCTAATTAATATAATTTATTTGAAATAATAAACTATTTGTTAATTTCCATAAAAATTTTAATTAGATTAACATTTTATCAAGTAGACGATTTCAGGTTATCAGAACCCATTTCACATTGAAATTTTATAAAAAAAGACATGGAAACTTTTGATCATTTTTTTCTTTAAAAACCTTCATTGTCGACCTTATAACATGATTAATTTCAAATAAAATTCTGAAACTCATATATTATTTTGCTGTAAAAATTGAAACCATATTTATAATAATTAATATTTATAATATTTAATAAGGCCAATATAGTGTTTTACCACAAAAAATTAGTGAATGTGATTAAAATAAATCACATTGGTTAAGGTTAAATGAAGTTTTACTAAGGGCTAAACATTAAATTTAAAATCCAAAAAGACCTAGAAATATATCCACACCCATGTTTCTGGATATTAATCATCTATTAACATTAAATTATTTATTGTTTTGGTTATTTATGACTTTTTAGGTAAAAACGTTGTTACCCCTATCTTTTTATCAAATATGTCATGTGTGTCTTTTTCATTCCCTATAAAAGGCCACCATATCTCTCTCTTCATCAAACCTATCAAAATACATAGTTTCTACTATGATATACACATAAAACATTCCAAATTCTCTCCCTTATTCTTTGAATCCTACCTATAGGATGAAATTATTCCATGGAATCATTGTGGTATAAACCAAGAGGAGTCACCCGATTAGGAGGTAACACCTTCGGTCAACCCCATTAATTTATTTTTCTTATCCACATCCTCCAATATATTTTATCCATTATTTAATAAATAGAATTGATAAAAAATATACTATTACGTTTTTTTATATTCTTTTAACCTAAGCATACACACAACTCCATTTTATTGGTAATTAACATACTGTTTGCGTGGATGGATTACTACCGCCTCACTAAACGATGGTTGTTCATTTTTCCTATACCACCCATCTCATTGGAAAATATAAAAGACACTATTTTTATATATGTTATATTCTATTTTTATTATTTATTTAATATTATTAACCATTTTCCAATACATATCATTTTTACATTCTATTGTGTTTCAATTCGATAATTTCATTTGCGGAAGTGTAGACTACCACCCGTCAAAGCTGTTTCATTCGTTCACAAACTAAATTGAATATATTAAAGATGGATTCAGAGAAATAATATGATATATATTTTTAAAAAAGTATAATTATAATTTAAAGATATTATATTCATATATGCATACATATTATTTCCTTTATTTCTTTCAATTCGACAATGAAAACAGAAACATTTTTCATGCGTATGTATGCCTTATCGTCTCCATGAACATTGTATTCCATTCTTTATTAATATATTCTTTAGATTATTATAATACAAATATAATAAATATACATGATTATATTATCATGTATTACCTTATAGAATCATGATATAAGTATAAAGACCAAATATATAAAAAATTCAGACACATGTGAAGAACATAGGGAATATTATCTGATGTGAAACCCTAACAAATAATGGTTAAGAAGAAGGTAATATAAAGTCATGATATAAAAAATATATGGAATATGATATAAAAATAATGTACTATATAATATTAATAATAAATTTATATTTATTATACATTTGGTTTGAATAGGTATGAAGAGAGTCGAGACAAAAGGTAAAGGTATTTTTTTTATTTTTATGAGATATATGCTTTATTAACCACCCATTACATTTGGTGCGGTGTGTACTTACCATGGTTGTATTCAATTATTATTATAATTAAATTTATGGGTATTTAAATATCAATTTTTGGTTATTCATTTCATGGAGTTTAGTGTTCAAAAGACACCAAATCGGTAAATTATTTTTTTCTCAACTTTTCTTTCTTTCAGACTCATGTTTGGTTATTAATGTAAATTCAATTTTGAGGTGTATATAAATCAATTTTCAGGTAATATAATTAATATAAAAAATTAAATAATATTTTATTCTTAATTTTATATCATTTTCATACACATAGTGTATGATCCCAATTATGCCAGTCATATGAGTTTGATGAAACAATCTCATCGCTTCTTGAGATTGTTAATGATTTTGATTCTATGAGGAAATTTTTCGATCCATTTCTCGAGAACGTTCATGAATTTTATTCTCTTATATTTATTCAATATTTCATAATGTATTAGTAAAATTTTTCCACTATTTGTTACTAATGATATTTTTATAAGTAAAATATTATTATCTCACTCTTCAGTCAGAAATCTATGGAATTCAAAAACCATGTTTTGAAACATGTTTTAAATTTTTTTCCAAAGGATGTTTTGCGACCATTTTCAAGGAAAGAGGAATTTAAAAAATTTTACGTTCTCAAATGATTCCATTGTATGTTTTCAAATATTATTTCCATGAAATTTTCTTAAAATTATTAATGTTTTAAAAATCATTTTTCAATACCGAAATGATATTTTCCTTAATAAAAGTTTTAAAATGATATTTAAAAATTATTTTGTCCTATATGATAACATCCATTGTGTGACTCAAGTAATAATTGATAAATTATTAAATGTTTCCATTAATATTGTTTCTATTAATGGAATATTTTTTTGGGGTATAATTTTTATGAAACCACATTATCTTTCACAGGTTTTATGATTTTGAAACCCACTTTATTTCGCGAGAAATGTTTATGATGAAATAGTTAGGAAACCTATATCTTTCAATAGGTTATGATATGATTACATGTTTATAATAATACATTATTTTAATTTGTTATTATATGATTATTTATGATATTTTTACAAATGTATGTATGATTTCATTATAATATGGGTTAGACCTACAACTGCCTCAAATCAATTGGGTAATGATTTATATCTAATGAGATAGTTATGGATGTAATTATTAATGAAATTTATTTACTATTACATGGATAGAATAGAAAACAAGATTTTTCCATTATTCCAGGTCTATAATTTTTACTGAACTCGGTTCATTAGTATAGGTCAAGAATTGGGTGTGAACCCAGTTCAGTATAGGACTTTATCTGCCAATATGGTCTTAGCAGCAAAGCCATAACTTTTAGGGAAATTATTATATATTCTAATGAGTCTATCACAATTCCATGTTTTATTCCTATATTATAAGTTCATGTCTTATGTTCTTTATATCCTTATAATTCATTTCTTATGAACAACCCATATTTTTTCCATGATTCATGTATTTGATCTTTGATAGGTAGGGAATGATTTTATATTATAATGTTCATGTTCTCATACCCTTATGCTCATGATTATGATTATATATCTCCCCTTTTACAATTATGAATAATCACATATCACCCCTTTTAATGTTTCCTTCCCCAGGTTATGAACATATATATGATGTTTGATGTCTCTAAGAAACAGTGCTAGTAAAGAAGAACCTAGTGGGAGACAACGTAACTCTATTATGTTTCTATGTTTATGTTTCCATGTTTCCAAATACAATATAATAATTATTTATTTGGGAATCTATTTTTATAGTTTTTAGTATTCCTCAAATGTTATGTAATTTTAATTTATAAAAATTTAGGTTCATTATATCCTGAAACTAATCTCATCACTCCTTTCATATAGATGCAAGGTTGGGTTACATAACGGGTGTTGTAATTCAACCAATAAATTGGGAGGTGGATAAGCTGTATATCAAGACTTCAATGATCTAGACAATGGTTGAATGATGGGAAGTGGAATATTGTAGATCGTTTTCAAAACATTGGTTCCACACCACCCCATCCCACATTTTTAGAGAAAATACCTAATTGACTTTTGAACTTTTTTGAACACACATGATGCGTTGTTCCTTTCTAGAGATACATCAGGGAATTGGCACGTGAGAGGATGTTATCCATGTTTGTCCAAGAACATTCACTATTATTTTTTCTGTATTGATTTTAAGGATGATGGATATCCAAACATATATGGGATTTAAGTTTGTAGATGGAATTATGTAACTTTCAAGTGGGATTTAACCATATTAGTTCCATACCACAATTCCTTTTCGCACAGGAATAGGGGATATCATGAAGTAGTATTTGAACCTATGTGTCACGAATAGTTTAATTACAGTTTCATGGACCATAGATGTATTTCAAGTGGGTGTGTTTAGTGTGGTGGTTCTATAAACATGGCGTCAATGAGGTCTAAGTAGGATCTATGACACACACTACACCCCAGAGAACAAACAAAAATAGTTTATGGTCATTATATTTAGACTATTGGGAATATCATGGTTGATTGTATTAATGTTCAGACCATTACAAGGAAAAGGGTCCAAGGGATTTGATGAATTTGTGGTTGGGAATGGTGAAAAATATATTGGTCATTACTAAATATTCCATGAGTATTAAAATCATGCCACATGTAGTTGTTGAAAATAATTTGGTGAGAGAACATCATCAATTGAAGAATAAGATTCACTATTAGAGAAAAAAACCATGTGAATGTGAGGCGAATTATAATAGTTTAAGGTCGTAAGGCTTAGACCATTGAAAAATAGAATCCCAAATAGATAAGTATTGTGTTTCAATTTGACAAACCCGGTGGTAATTTGGACCTTGGGGGCCATGAACCACATCAAACATTCCTAGAACCAGCTCCACATATTTTAATGTCATACAGTTTAGATGATAGAAAATATAGAGTCTTCTTTATCATATTATAGATGATATAGTTTCTTCAAGGCTATATATATAGAACACAAGAGGTAAAACCCAATGTGAACAAGATATGGATGCTCACTTAAAACATTCATAAGAAAAGAATTACAATATATAGTTTATGTCCATGTTTCATGGACCACAATTGAGGACAAGGGGATAATGGGGAAATGAATTTGTGACTAGGACTATAGATTTTAATTTTGAGTGTAGCTACATATCCTCTGATTCTGGGAATCAAAAGACACATTTTTCTAGAACACATTATTGAATGAGACAAACACTGGGGGATGCAATCTTCTATATCAGGGGAAATGAGAAATCCCATCAGTGTAACATGGAATCCTACATTAAAAAATGGGGTATAAATTGTTGATCACCTCATACATATTTTATAAGGGTTCTAAATTTAAAATGGTTAAACATATCACACATAAGATATAATGCATGCAATATATGTTGTGCAAGGAATGATTGACTTTTATTGTAATAACCCAAAATTTTATTACAAAAATTCCTCTTGCAATAATTAAATGTATTATTATGTAAAATGGTTATATATAATATATTATCCTCCTTGGTTTTATGATTTTAGATTTTAAAATATAGTTATTAATTGTTACCGTTGCTAATATAGTCATTGAACAATGTTCACATAATTAGTATAAATACAGGTCCTTTACAAATCCAATTTACTCAGACCAATAAAGAGATGGCATTATACATAAGAATTTATCTATACGAATCCATTTTGTTGTAGTTTAGAAAGATGGTAGCTTTACTAGGCTTTTATCTTGACAAATCCCAGGCACAGTTTCAATATTTTAAGCTTAAGAAGAACCAATTATGATAGATGTGGAAGTTGATAGAGATTACCACCCAATTGATGTTATACGAGCAATCCCAAGAGTCTGTCACCATCACACACCTTACCCTAGAGTATTATACGGGTGTTATAAGGGGTTATGTAAGAATTCCCTATCACTATGATTATGTGATATTTTTATAAAGGATACACATTCATTTCATTATTGTTACTTTATAAATGGGTTTAAAAGAAGAAATAGAATTTTTAGTTAATATTCAATTAAGAAATCACGTTTGATGAATTATTTGTTTATTAGAAGTAGAAAATATTTTTATAAAATATTATTATTACTAAATTAATTTTTATTAAATATAATTTATCCAATTATTTTTATGAGCACAATTTTAATTTTTACTAAGGTTTGGAAACTGTTTTTTTTTTCAAAACCCATGAATTTTTTATAAATGTCCTTTTTTATTTTAAATATAAAAATCCATATACTAAAAAAATATTTAGATAAAATTATTCTTATTTTTGGAACCAAGATGTCTATATTTTTCAAAATTTTATTTTTCATAATATTTGAGATAGTCGAATTTTTGGGTAAATATTAAATACTGTTTAAATATAAAATGTGTATTTTGAAATCATAAAGACACAATAGTGATGTAATAAATCACTATAAATGGTATTTTTTGAAAATAAGTGTTTTACATTTAAAAAATGTGACTTTATATTTTTTTTATTAATTTTATGGTGCCTTAGTGGACCCTGTAGGACTTATAAAACATTTTATCTTTTAAAAATTCTTTCCAAGAGAGTGGGCGTCACCTCCACGTATGCAAACCGAATATATTAATAAGTCTGGCCATTAGCCATAAAAAATAAGTTCTTCCACTCCCCTTTTGATAAACCCATTGGATGGTTTTTTGTTTTGATTATCTTGATGTGTGGTGTCCACAATCTAAAAAATAATGAATTCCCTCTCTTTTCCCATGTAAACCCACCCATGATCCCACTTCTATTCACTCAAAACCCTTATAGCACATCCTTAATCTTCCCTCCTCTCTCTAGTATCATCCCAAAGCACCCCTAATCTCTCATGATGACTCTCTGAAGCTTCTACCAAGACATTGTACCACACATCTATGTAAAGGATTTCTCCCTCCCTCATTTTTGTCCAAGTTTCATTATGTTCTTATTCAATTTTCATTTTAATTATAAATATTGGGGTATAATTTTTCACCCCCTAATACTTCCCCCTTATTTTGAATGATTATAGTCCTTTTTCTCTCTCATTAATGCCTCCAATGTACACCTATTACCATGACAAAATTCCGTAAGAAATTTCCCTCTTCTCGTTTACATTCAAGCAATTCATTTGTATTATGAATCTAAATTAAATTACATATGTTGTGAAATGTATCTACATGACCCCTATTACTAACCTATTCATGTACATATGACGAGACACCCCTTTGTCTCTCATAATCAATTTTTATGAATTCTCAGGTCACGTCATTTTTCTGTTGAAGTTGCACCGTGATTTTCCAATACAATTTCATGATGTAGTGATTTTCATTCCCATTTCCCAGTCAAAAGTACTCAACTTTATGAAAATTTACTTATTTAATATAGTGTTTAATGTATGATTTCCACATTCCTTTATAATGGAATAAATGGTGACATTGAATGATTCCATGTTATATGAGCCATGTGGCACACTTATGCACAAAATGAAATGATTATAAATGGTGCATATTGATAGGACTCCAATGCATTGGGTAAATATTAGTATCATGAAACATCATGTTAAATGAGTTTTTACTCAAGAAAACTCATGATAAATGATTTTTTACTAATTCTCCATGTGTAATGATCCTTGGATCAAATTAAAATCATGTTAAATGTTGATTACACATTTCCATGTTATGATAATCATATCATAATATGCCTTTGTGTTCATTTTTCTGTTATGCTCCATTGACATGACTATTTCCTAACATGTACTATTTTTCATGTTTTTAATTGTTTACCCCCTTACTGGGATTTATATATAACCCTTTTCTAATTAATGTTCTCAGGTTATCCAATGTAATGCTATGTACGATGGAATGTGTGTCGTCATGTAAAACATGTTTTCAATAATGATGTGTATTTCTTATTTTAAGTTGTTATGTAATGTTTTTAATACCCAAATAAACAAACCCTCTCTATCTTCTATCATTTATCATGTAACAATTTTATGTAATAAATTATTTTTATGTGGGAAATAAAGGGAATGGTTGTTATAGTGGCTATCAGAGGATAATTTTAGTTATTTTGTAGATTGGGATTAGACAACTCATGTGAAACCCTAAGGGATAAGACTATGTATAATAAAAGTATCCCTAAATTTTTGTGAGTATTGAGTAAGTGGTTTATCAAGAAAATACTTCCCTCTATGAATATGGGCATATAGAGGTGGCTCTGGAACAGATGTATCTAGGGGTAAAACCCGATAACACTGCTTTAAGCTAGACTCGAACAGGAACTGGTGCATGACAACTGTCCTTACTATACTTTTCGTTACCACAGTAATAGTTGATATTCTTTGGTAAAATCATATGTTTATTATGAACCATTATTATGGGAATAAAAATCCTCTAAAAATATATGTTATGAAGTAGATCATGGATACCATAGATTTAATACTATAAATTCATATGTTAGGGAAATAAAAGTAATTTATAAGTTATTCCTTTTTTCTTTGGATCACCTTTTATGTGTCTAATATATAATAAACAATATATTCGATAAATCATTTTGGATAATGTAAATGAGTAGAACAAGAAAAAAAATTGAAAGGTATCGTTATCGCCAATAGTTATACGCATTCTTTTATATCCCAACACCACCACATATCATGGATGTAAAGAGTTATATGAGAACAAAGAATAGAGACATCATTGAAACCCATGAATATAACTCCTCATGTGTTATAATTTTTGGATTGATCTTCCTCGAAAACCTTATAATATTTTCTATGGTAAAATTTGATGCAATTCATGGAATATATTGGCTTTCCCTAATCAAATCCAATATATATTTCCATAAGAGGTAAATAACTCTCCATATCGAGAATCAACCCCCAATTCTATAGATTTTCAAGGGGAGGATGAATCTTATTTAGCACCATCATCCCAAGAATGGATATTAATGCCCATTGACCACACATATCATGCTCAGATGACTGAGCCCAAGGAAGAAAACATCCTTGAAGCCTATTGCGAGGGAATTTTCTAAAGTGTTTCCAAAAGAATTTTATCGTCTTCCTCCTAGAAGAGATGTAGAACTCTCAATTGATATTATACCTGGGGAGTTTCCAATATCCAAGACTCCATATAGAGTGGATATTATAGAGCTTTAGGATATAAAGAAACAACTACAAGAGAATCTAGATAAATGTTTTATACACCCATGTGCTTCGCCATGGGGTGCACCAATACACTTTATCAAGATGAAGGATGGGTCAATGCACATTTTCATTGATTATAGTGAGCTCAACAAAATAATAATAATGAAAAAGTATCCTCTACCCCAAATTGATGACTTCATTGATCAGCTATGTGGAGCACAATACTTCTCCAAGGTTCATCTACATTAGGTATATTACCAAATAAGGGTGAAGAAGGATGATATATTGAAGACTTAATTCTGTACTAGATATGGGAAATATGAATTTCTATTAATTCCTTTAGGACTCATTAATTCTCCACCAATATTCGTGTACTTTAATAATATAGTCTTTAATGATTCCCTCACAAATTAGTGGTATGATTTAACAAAGATATTGAAATATACTACAAAATCTAGAAGGGACCTACAAAGCATCTAATAATTGTATAAGAGACCTTGTAAAATGATAAGCTCTATGAAAATTACAACAAGTGTGAGTTCTGGATAAAGGAGGCCTCATTATTGGTTCATATCATCATAAGAAATGGGATATCTGTGGATCCCTCCAAGACAGTTGCAATTGAAGGATGGTAGAGGCCGACATCAGTGATAGATATCCATATCTTATGAGGTTAGCTGGATATTATTGGTGATTTTTGAGAAATTTTTCACGATTTTCAAACCCTCTTACCAAGCTAACTCGGAAGAGAGTCATGTTTTCTTGGAGTGATGAATGCGAAGATAACTTCATGGTGTAGAAAAGGAGGCCTATCACTGCTCATGTGCTCACACTACCCACAAGCAAAGAACAATTTTTTTATTTAGTAATGCATCAAAGAATGGACCGGGTTGTTTGTTGATGGAAAATGAAAAATTCGTTTCCTATGATTCAAGGAAATTGAATGTTCAAGAAAAAAATCTATCCAGCACATATTTGGGAGTTGGATGCAGTAATATTCAAGTTAAAAATTTGACAGCAATACCTATATGGGGGAATTGTGAAATATATTTGGATCACAAAAGACTCAAATATATATTCACACAATAATAGTTGATCATGTGCTAATAAAGATGGTTGGATCTGATCAAAGACTATTACTACTCAATCCATTACCACCCTGGGAATGCAAACAAGGGGGTAGATTCTCTAAGTATAAAGGACCCATCAATTCTATAATTGATTAGAATTGAAAAGGATATGATATTCTTACATTTTATTAATATAGACATGGGAATCATAATGAAGAGAAAATAATAATTCCTTTCACAAATTATTGTTTAAACACCTATTTTGGAATGGTTAAAGGATGCTCAAAAGGATGAGGTGGGGATTCAGAAGAAGGTGAAAACAATAAAAAAATGGAAATCTTTAGAGATCAATGTTAATGAAGAAGGAATTTTTAGATTTGAGACAATAGTATGTGTTCCGTCAAATCTGTAGTTAAAGAATGATGTTTTGGATGATACATGTAGTTTTAATTTCTCCATTCACCCAGGAAACACAATGATGTATCGGGATCTCTGAGAGAATTATTAATGGGACTACATGATGAAGCAAATCACTGATTATACATCAATGTGCCTGGTATTTCACCAAGTGAAGGATGGGATGAAGATGTCTATGGAGTTGATGAAATGATTACCCATTCCAACATATAAATGGGAGAAAATAACCATTGTCGTTTTCACTAGACTTCCAAAGACATTCAACAGAAACAAATCTATTTGGGTTGTTGGGGATCATCTTATAAATACTGCATTCTTCATTGAAATTTGAGAGGATTTCTCATTGGATCAACTAGAAGAGATACATATCAAATAATGGGTAAGGCTACAAGGAGTACAACTATCTACTGTGTATGATTAAGATCTATAATTCACCTCTATGTTCTAGAAAAGTCCTCTACATTCTCTGAATACTAAGCTAAACATCTGTAGGACTTATCATACTAAAAAAGATGTCCAATATGAGTGGACTATCAAAATACATTAGGAAATTTCAAGAGAATCCTCAATGAATTTCAAAAGAGTATGGGATCGATACTGTCCGCTGGTTGAGTTCTCTTACAATAATATTTTCTACTCGAGCATCCAAATCGCACCTTATGAATCCCTTTATGGGAAGAGGTGTAGAACACCAAAATATTTGGATGAATATGTGGAGCATAAACACTTTGGACTATAAATGGTCAAAGAAATGGTGGAGAAGTTTAAGCCCATCCAGCAAACTATTAATGCTACTCAATATTGACAAATTTCTAACGATGGTAATCATCGATGAGACCGAGATTTTGATGTCAGAGACATGTTATTTCTCAACATATCACATTGGAAGAGATTTTTGAGATTTGGTATGAATGTAAAGATTAGTCCATAGTAGAACGTCCATTTTGAGATCCTTGATTGCATTGGAGAAGTGGCCTATCGACTAGCACTCCCACCATACCAATCTCAAGTACATGATTTATTCCATGTATCACTATTGAAGAATTATATACCTGGACCATTGCATGTAATGAATCCATAGGTGGTATCATTGGATAATGAACTCTCCTATGAAAATAATATAGTGAAGATCTTAGATCGTAGATTAAAGGTTATACAAAATAAGACAATGCCCCTCATCATGTTGTTATGTCGAAACAAAAAGTTTGAAGAGGCAATGGGGGAAACAGAGAATGTGATGAGGCTGAGTTACCCTCATCTTTTTTAGTGTGGAAATGTGATTTTTTTGGGAAAAATTTCATAAGGGATAATGATTGTAACATCCTAAAGGTTTATTAAGGAAAATTTCTCTTCATATAATTAAATGTATTATTATGAAAATGGGTTATATAAAATATAGGAAATTTATTGTTTTTATGTTTATTAAACTTCAAAATACCTCTAAAAACTATTACCATAGCTAATATATCAATTGAACAGTGACAACATGATTAGTATAAATATAGGGCATTAGAAAACCCAATTTACTCAGACAAATGAAGCGATGGCCTCATCTTTTAGAATTTCTCCATATGAAGCTTGTTTTTCATAGCTCAAAAAGGAGGTGGTGTTATTAGGGTTCGTTTTTGACCAAGCCCAAGACGAGGTTCAACAAGTTGTGCTTGAGAAGAACCACCTACAGGAGAAGTGGATGTTGATAGAGATTACCACCCAATTGATTTTATCCAAGCCCCCCAATAGTCTATCACACTCGCAAACCTTACACATAGGCCTTATATGGGCGTTATAAGAGTTTATGTAAAAATAAACTATCCCTATGATTGTGAGATTTATTTTTTGTATAAATAAAACTCATTCATTTAACTATTGTTACATTGAAAATGTTTTTTAAATCAAAAATAGTATTTTTAGTTAATATTAAATTATTAAATCTATAATGAAGAATTAATGGATTGTTAGAATTACATAATATTTTAATAAATTATTGTTTTTACATCATTAATTTTTATTAAATATAAATGATCAAATAATGTTTATGACCACAGTTGTAATTTTTATCAATATTTAAAAACTATTTTTGTTAAAACCTAGGAATATATTTATAAATGAGGGTTTTTATTTTAAATGTAAAAAATTCATATATTTAGAAAATTATTTAGAAAAAAAAATATTTTTTTTGGAATCAGGACTTCCAAATAATCCAATGGTTATTTTTTCATAATTTTCCAAGAGAGTCGATTTTTTGGGTAAAAATTTAATACCATTTAAATATATAATGTTTTTTATTACAACATAATGACCCAATAGTTATGTAATAAAATAATATAAAATTTCTCTCATGCAATATATTTTTTAACTTTATAAAAAGTTATTATAGATTTGTTTTATTAATATTATGTTGCCTTAGTGGACCCTCCAAGACATATAAAACATTTAAACATTTTAAAATGATTTCCTCGAGAGTGTGACTCACCACCAAAAAATCAAGACTAATATTTTAATACGTTAATCCATTGTCCTTATAAAATTATTTTTTCCACTCCCCATTGAAAAAACCATTGTAGAAAACAATGGGTTGGTTTATGTTTTTGATTAGTATATTTTGTGGTGTCTAAAACATAAATTAAAAATAATTCTCTAACTTTTCCTGTATAATCCTTACCAAAATATTCACTAAACACCCTTGGAGCACGTCCCAACTCTTCCCCGCTCTCTCTATTTTCCTCACAAGTCTCCCTTGGCTCCCATGAAGCCTCTCCCAAGCCATTGGATCATACTTCTTTTTAATGGATTTCTTCATCTATCAATTTTTTCCAAGTTTATTTCTATTGCCACACCCTTTTCATTTAAATTACCAATATTGGGGTATGATTTTCCACTTCCATCATACTCCCCTCCTTATGATTGAATGATGTGAGACCTCTTTCTCTCTCATTAATGCCTCTCATGAACACTAGTTACCCTTCTGAAATTTGGTAAGTAATTTCTCTCTTCTCATTTATATTCAATGAATTATGTTGTACTATGAATATAAATTCCATTACATATGTTGTGAAATGTATCTATATGAACCCATACTATACATTTAATGTAAATTTGATGACACAATCATTTCTCTCTCATCAACCATTTTTTTGAAATCTTAAGTCACACTGTTTCGCTTCTGAAATTGCTTCTCGATTTTCCAAGCCAAAGTCATTATGTAATGAATACCATTCCCATTTATCTATCAATGGTATTCAAAATTATGTAAATTTACTTTATAATTATATATTTTCATGTATGAATTCGACATTCCTTTATCGTGGAAGAAATTATGATGTTTAATTAATCCATGTTATATGATTTATCTAGTACTCATATGATTAAAATGAAATGATTAAGAAGGGTGCACCCTGATAGTGATCCAATGCATTTGGTAAGGATTAGTATCATGATATGTCTAGTGAAATGAGGGTTTACTCATGATAATTCAAATTCAATGTGGTTTTACTCATGCTCCCTATGCAATGAGCCCTGGATCATGCTAATATCATGTTAAATGATGATTCCACATTTCCTTGTTATGATAATCATTCTATATCACAACTTTATGTTCATGTTTATCTTATGATCCCTGGAAAATACAATTTACTAACATGCACTCTATTCATCATGTTATTCCTTTATTAATCCATTATTGGGATTTATAGCTCACCCTTTTCTTATTCTTTTCCTTAGGTTAACCCATCAAATTCTATGTACGAATGAATGTGTCTGGTTAAGTAAATTATGTTTCAATAATGTTGTGTATTTCATGTTTTATGTTGTTATGTAATGTTCATAATATCCAAATTATATATTCCTCTCAATCCTCTATGTTGTATCAAGTGAATATTTTATGTAATTTATTATGTTTAATTGTGAATAATGAGTAGATTTGTTTTATTTATTGGCATATTCTAGTGATGTTAAGATTTTTAACTTGTTGTCATAAAACTCCAACTATAGTGGATGAAATTTTTAAAAGGTAACAAATCATGGACATTATACAAATAGTTTATGTTCATGTCTCTTTTAACATAGGATCTTAGTTTAAGTCCATTGAGTTTAGACCTAATGGGGGAGTTACTTCAGAGGAATGCACATAGTGAGGTGGAGTAACAAGGCCTTTTTTAATGTGGGCCTAGAAGGCCTACCACCACATAACACATACTAAACAAATTTTTCCTATAATTTAATGTCATGATTATTATAATGGGTTTTCTAGATTCATGTCCTAGAATGATGGAATTTTTGAAAATGTTCAATATCATTCCTTGAAATTAATTCCCTTTATAATGTCATGTTCTTGGGATTTGGAAATGTATTTTAGCATTATGTTGTGAAGATGGTAGTTGTAATGTGGTTTAATGTCAAGAATATCAGACCCTAGTAACATTCAGTTTAACAACACGTGTCTTCGATGTTGGTTCATTGAATTTAGTCATCATGTGACTAGGAAATTGGTTTTTTCTTTTTAAGATCATGTTGAAAGGACCATCTACGATATAAAGTTTAACTTCACATAGATATGGATTATTATATCCTTATTTGATGTTGAAAGTTTGACCGAAATTTGCCTATCGACCGGTGAAGGTTCTGGTGCTCTTCAAATATGTATAGGAGCACTCGGGTCAAATCCTCAACGATGATTCTTTTTAACAGTTGATCGTTTTTATTTGATTGTATTCTGACTGGGGGGTTTGTTTGCATAGCACAAGAAATTATTCATTGATTAATATTTATTTAAAAAATTGAGAATGATTGGGGTGAGTTCATTATTTTGGAGGTAAGCTAGTGATATCCTTGATCTTTTCATTATATTGCGAATAAATTAACACCAACATCACAAGAAAATGCTGATTAGAATTCCTAAGTGTTAATACTTTAATCTAAGCCTGAACATATCTTAAAGTGCTAAACTCTTTCAGATCTAGTTTATGGTAGTGTATTTATGGTTCCAATAATCCATTGAAACCACTCGTTAAATAAAACATTCCACTAATCCTTGACATGTTAAGTCGAACTTACACAATGTTAATTCAAAGAATACTCATCGAGCATTAGCTCTCAATCACTTAAAATCCATAAATTATAACTCACCCTAATGATAGATTTTTCGGCAATTGAAATGATTAATAATCAGGTTATATTGATTATGATGATGAATTATTTAGAGAAGAAAAAGAAAGGGATAAGAAAAATAGTGGTTCTTCGAACACACACACAAATGATAATTAGAATTAAAAACAGACTTTAAATTGAATGAGGAAGAAAAAGAAGGGGAGGGGTTTTAACTTGATTTAAACTATTATAATAAAATTAATATTAAAATACATATGGTGGATGATAAAAAGAGATATTATTGAAGAAACATGCATAAAAACATAATTTAAAAAAACAAACACTTACATGATTAAAAACGAGTAAAAACACAAAAGTAAATGAAATGAAGAAAGGAGGAATGGTTTATCATGTAAAAAGAATAGTTTGGAAAATCCTCCCAATACTTTGGAAGATCCTTTTTCATGCCAACCTATCCTCCATTTCTCTGAAATTCCAACACCTTTGAAGGACACAAGGGAGATGTATTTATAGCCCATAGAAGTGGACTATTTTCATTCCCAATATGTACATCCACTTGCATCGCCAATTTGGATATACAGAACGCCGAATATAGAGATAGTATCTTCTGAAAAGTTGTAGATAGTAATTTTTTAAGACTTCTCTCAAAATTTAGACTAATTTGGACTTATGGATCCAATTTTATGGCAGTTTTATTAAAAAATGTTAAACTGTACATTTCAACCCATAATTTTTAGAGGATGACATGTGAAGGGGCTTCTAAATAAAAATATTCCATGAAATATGAATGCCTTCTTCAACAAAGTTGGAAGAATATATATCCTCTTTAACAATGAAAATATCAACTTTATTGGATGAAAACATCATGAGATATGTCATGAATACAATACTGATTATATTTCCAGACTAGAATGGTTGGATGAGTTTCGATGAATCTTTTGGCCCGCATGTATTTGGAGTTGGATCATGAAACATTTATTAAAGATGGATTGAATTGTCCCTAGACCTTTATAGGAGAATTAAAGGATTTGGAATCCTGAAGCAAGCCTAGTAATTCTATCTTCATGGATTGTCAAGATTCTTTACAGATTATTTGGTCCTTTTTGTGTGATCCATATAACCCTTCAAATGGAATAATTGGTCCAATATTACTTCTAATGAAATGTTTTATATTTAATGTGGAATCCTAGAAAATAGGATCCATTAAATTGGGATTATTGAGGTGATAGTTATAAATAAAATATTAAACTGACTCAATAAGACTACTTTTAAAAATGCTCAAAAATTAAATTTATTTTTAAAACATTAATATTTCACACAAATTATTCATATTTTATATAAAATCAGTAAATTAAGTATATAAATAGTTATGATAATTTTAATAACATCAACTCCCCTACACATAGTCATGTGAATGTCTTAATGTGAATCAAATATAAAAAACAAACATTATAAAATCATTTTCAATCACAAAAAAAATATTAAAATTTTGTTTTCCCCAATCAGGGGAGATTTAGAAAATTTTACTCATCCATATTAAAATACCCCACATTTTGTTACAGAAACAATGTACCAAAAAAAAATTCATTTTTTCATTATAAAATTTAGAAAAGAAAAATGTGGGCACTCAAAACTCACTCTTCTCAGGATGATAAAATTAATTTATGGAGCTTCACTCATTCAAAATCCAAAAGAGAAAATCATAGAGTTTGTAAGAGATATCTTCTTCCACTCCCTATCCAATGTGCTCAAAAATTAATAGGTCTTTTTAAGAGTTTTTCTGTGGCTATGGGATTGTAGGAAGATGAAATCCAAAAGATAGGAAAAAGGGGGTAAAACAAAAACATGGAAAAAGCAATGAAATTTTTTAATGAAATGAGACATGAATGGAAATTGAAACACATATTTATAAGGGATTTATTTTGCGAATAAATAAACAAGAGAGGATGACAATTTTAAAGGGATAAGAAGATGAAATATTTTACAAAACACAAAACATCTACCAATGACATAAGTGTTATTTTTTCATTTCTTTTTTTTCAAAAGCTGAACTTGGAAATGATCTCACACTCAGATCCGAAGAAATGATTGATCTCATCACAAAAATAATTGTAATAGTTATAACAAGGCCAATGGTTGGAAAATAGTGATTTTTGACCTTCCCAAGAAACAAACCATTTTTGTTTTGTTCTTTTTTTTAGTTTTTTGGATTTTTTTGAATTTTTTTGAATTTTTTTAAAACTTTTCAATAACATTTACAAAGTTACATTAATGAATGTACAATACATTCCCCCAAAAAACACACTAAATGAAAACCTATTCCCCACTCTGAAATGGATGCTTTACTTAAAGAATATGTTAACTCATTGAAAATCAATAAAAGGGAATCAAAAAAATAGAATCCATTCCCCCACACTTAAATTTAATAAAATTATGCAATGAAAATCCATGTTGATATTGGGAGGGATACAGTATTGGGCTTGTAATGTGGTTATCAAAGAAAATGTTTATATAGGCTCAAAGTGGCTTTCAAAGGAGGATTAATTTATGGTTAATAGGAGGCTATTTGGCTATTAGAATTCTCATGTGAATCAGAAAATGCCACTCTCATATTATTGTACACTAAAGTAGGAAATTCAGATCGATGGTCCACAAACTCAAGAATCACGAATGGGGGTGAAAACCATACATTTTGAAAATATGACCATAGGTGGACTTGGCATGAAATAAAATGGTGTTCCTCATGGGTGGGGAAAATAATTTTCCAAATAAAATAATTCAGAAATCAATATTTGCTAGTTTCAACACAATATTATTTATTCAAATTCATGATGAAACCAAAAAATATTTGGGATGAAACCATGTATTTTGACTCCAAAAAATGGTTAGACAAAATTTAAAAATTTGAAGGTGAGTAATCAAGACTCTTTTTGTTTTTTTTTCATTTATTAATTTATTTATTAGTTTTTTGTGTTTTTTATTAAATACACACCCATACAAAATAGAAAGATAAAAATAAATAGTTAGATGAAGAATGTGGTAAAAAAATGAATGAGAGAGGAAGAAGAAGAAAGTGGAAGAGAGAAGAATAGATATAGAGAGATAAAGGGAAAGAGGTGCCCCTGGTTTGGATTTGGTGGGTTTCCTTCTCCATCTGGTGGTGGGTCAGCTGTAAAAGTTGTGGATTCGATGGAAGTAAATGTGGTTCAAGGATAGTTTTTCCTCCCATGGTGATGCTTTAACCGATGTCCATTAACTGTGAATGTTATTTTTGGAAGAGGGTTTTTGGAATTTCACTGCACCAAACGAGTAAACATTAGTAATAACAAAAGACCTAGCCAATGTTAATTAATCTTACCTGGGTGAAGCTAAAATTGAGAATTGAAGAGTATTACCTTTTTACCATCATGAAATACCTTTCACAGAATGTGTTTATCATGGAATGCCTTGGATTTTTCTTTTTAGTTATTATATTTTTCAAAAGAATCAAGTCGAAGCTCCCACAGTTCAACCAATTGCAACAAACATTATTCACCATATTTCTAATGATCAAAATTACAAGTTTTCACTACCCAAAATGACTAATGTTAGATTTCAACTGTAAAATGACATTCTTTACCAAAAAACTACCCTAGAAAGAGACATCCCAATGATTTTTTTATAAGCAGTTCGATAAGCCAAAAGTGTGTCACCAAGTCTTTCAGGCCAGTCTTTTCTAGTAGGTTTTACAATTCTCTCAAGCACTCTTTTCACTTCTCTATTTGAAATTTCAGCCATTCCATTTTTGTGGGGGTGATAAACAGTTGATGTTTTATATACCTGACCATTCTTTATCATATGAGATTCTTTGGTTTTATTAAAAAATGGGTTCCTACATTACTTATCAAGGTACATGGTGTGCCAAATCGGTAGAATATATGTGTCTATTGGAACTCACAAATTGTACGTGAATCATCCTTTCTAGTGGGTTTGGAATCGACCCACTTTGAAACATAATCAACTTCAAGAATAATGAATGAGAATACCTTGGAAGGGGGAATGGTCTAATGAAATAGATGCCCCAAACTTAGAAGATCTCATAGAAAACTAATGGCTTCTAGGGAATTACATTTCTCATTGAAATTGTTCAAAACTTTTGGCAAGTGGGACATGATTGATAGAACTCATGTGAGTCATTTAAGAGTGAAGGCCAAAAGAATCCAGAGTCTAGGAAATTTTGGGTGGTCCTTTGTGATCCAAAATGGCCACCAGGAATTGAGTGACAAAATTATATAATGGAAGTATGATCATTTTCATCAACACATATCAAAATTACCATGTATAACCTAGTTTTCTAAAGTATATTTTCTTCCAAAAAAATAGTAATTTGAAACACTTTTCATCTTAATGTTTTGTTCTTTTGAAATTTTTTAGGAAAAACACCAGAAACCAAGTAATTTACAATTAGGGAATACCATGGTATTTTTGGAGTGAGTGATGAAAGGTACCTAGTGGGGAATTCATGATCGATTACTTGTAAAAGAAATGATTTATAATTTCTACTCAGTTGATTAGCCGTGTGGTTTTCTTTTCCTAGTCTATCATTGATTTCAAGGTCAAACTCTTGGAGCATTTTGATCCATCTTATTTCCTTGTTTTGGAATATTTTTTCGTGATTATGAACTTTATTACAGAATGATCTATGAATATGAAGATTTTGGAACCTTAGAGATAGGTCCAGAATTTATCCAAGGCAAAACCACTACTAAATGTCCCTTTTCAGTCACAATTAAGTAAGATTGAGTTTTATCTAATGTTTTTTAGGAATAATAGATGACATGAGGAATATTTTATTTTCCTTGACCTTGAACAGCCCCAAAGGCTCTATCATAAGAATCACACATCAACTCAAAGGGAAATGACCAATCTAGGGGTTGGATTATCGTGGAAGATGTAAGAACAATTTTGAGTTCAACAAAGGCTATATTGAAAACTTCATCAAAATGAAATGTGACATAATTTTGGAGCAATCGAGTGAGTGGGAGGGAAATCCAACTAATGATATAGATGAATCGCTGATAGAAACCAGCATGACTGAGGAATTAATGAATGCCTTGAATAGAGGAGGGTTCAAGAAGTTATTGGATCACTTCAATTTTTGTAGGATCAACTCTAATACCCTCTTTTCAATCAATTTTCCCTATAACAATCCCATTAGAAACCTTGAAGTGATTTTTTTCAAAATGTAATACAAGGTTACACTTGACACACTTTTGAATGTCCAGAGAGAGTGAATTCAAGCAAGATTCAATTGAATCACCATAAATGGTAATGTCATCCATAAGGACTTCTATGAAATGTTTAATGAATTCAAACTCGATACTCATCATACACCTATGGAATGTTTTAGAAGCACTAAAAATTCCAAAATACATTCTCTTGTATGTATATGTTCCAAAGGGGAAAGTAAAAGCAGTCTTTTCTTGGTCCTGAGGTGTGATCGGGATTTTTAAGTAGCTGGTGTATCCATCAAGAAATCAATAGTGTAACTTTCCAGCTAATCGTTTTAGCATTTGATCAAGCAGTGGAAGAGGGTAGTGATCTCTTCTTGTTTTAACATTCAATTTCATGTATTTGATGCACACATTCCATTTGTTCTTCACTCGAGTTATGACTACCTCACAATGATTATTTGTGAAAATAGTTATCCCAACCTTCTTAGGTACAGCATGAATTGGACTAACCCATTCACTATCAGAATTTGGGTAGATAATACATTCTTGAAGTATCTTGTTGATATCTTCCATAAATACCTCAAGAATGAGTGGATTGAGTCTTCTTTGTGGTTGTCTAATTGGGTTGGATGACTCCTCAAGATGGATGTGATGCATGCAAAGGGAAGTGTTGATTCTTGGTATGTCATCTAGGGTCCAACCTAAGCCCTTTTAATTTATTCTAACACTTGAAAAACTTTGGACACCGTATTTTCGGTATGTGAAGTGAAGATAATGATACGATAAGTTTGATCATAGAAAAGGAATTCATATTTCAAGAGTTTAGGAAGAGGTTTCAGATTAGTACCATCGTTAATTTGTGGTTTAGACTACTCAGGAATTGAGGAAGGGACTTCAGCTGCTTAAGATTCATTTTCCTTAATACTATCCAAGGTGGACCAGTAAAAATCAAAGTTGATGTTGGATTCAAGGGAGTTTTCATGATTCTCTAGATTGATGGATTCTATGAAAGAGAGGTCAATATAAACTTCACCATTTATAACTTGGCTAATCACGGTGCATATTTCACAAGATCCTTTGTCATTAGAACAAGAAGAACATGATGTATTGTGGTTCAATTTACTCTTAGAAGTGTCCTCAGAAGAATGGATTGAGAATGAAGAGTGATCCTCAGATGGGTGTCACATAGCTTGTAAAATGTTTAACATGACCAGTTGGTCACTAAATTCCATGGACAAGATGCCAGAATAGACATCAATCTTGGTTCATTTTGTCACTAGGAATGGTCTTCTGAGAATTAGGGGTGATCGAGAAAAGTTCATCTCACCTTCCATGTCAAAGACATAGAAATCGGTAGGGAAGATAAGATCATAAACTTGAACAAGGAAATCCTCAATTATTACCTCAATAATGGTTTTGCTTCGATTGGCTAACTGAATGAAAACACCGATTCGTTTGAAGGGGCCCAGACAAAGGTTGAAGAATATAGATTTTTGCATGACGTTAATGGAGGCTTTTAGGTCCATGAGTGCATCATAAAAGTTGTATCTTCCAATTTGGAATGGAACCGAAAAGGTCCGTGGATCATTTCACTTTATGGGAATGGACTGTTGGGTAGAAACATTTTCGATGTTCCTATGTTGCCTCTTGTGCGTGCACAATTCCATAAGAATCTTGGCATACTTAGGGATTTGTTTTATGGGAACTAATAGGGTAATATTTACATCAACACATCTAATCATGTCAAGCATTTCCGGATCGGATTTAAAGGACTTATTTGGCTTAGAAATATCCTGAGGAAAAGGAATTGGGTTCCAAAGTGGAATGGAAAGGGGTTAGGGAATGGGTTTAGATTCCTATTCATGTTTATTTTCTTTTAATTTTCTAGGTCAACATTTAAATGGAGTTCAGAGACTTATCATGAGGTAGAGAAATTTGCTTCCCCAATATAAGTGAAATTGCGCTTACATTACCCATGGGGTTGGGTAAAGGTTGAGTTTGGAGTTAGGAATAATTTTCTTTTTGTTGCTTGCTCTAGTAGGATGCAATTTGACCAATTTGTGTTTGAATGTTTTTGAGGATAGAACGGGTGAAAGAGGCAAGATCTTCCACGTCACTTTCCCATGGTTGCATGGATTTAGAGGCTTTTCTCAGATTGGGATTACCTTGATTAGGGTTCTTGGGAAAGTGATTGTATTGGTTTTGGAATTGGGAAGGCTTGCTAGGATAGTGGAATCCATGTGGATCATTGTTTCATTGAGGTTGAGGAACAATGGGATAAGGTTGATGGAAATTACCACCACCTTTACCATATTGGAATTGGTTTGGGTTTTGGTGAGGGTATTGAGGGGGATGAGGAATGGGATTCCCATATATCAAGTTAGGGTTATAGGTGGAAGACAAGGGCATAGTGTGGGGTCGATTGAGGTTTCTAACAAACTAACCTGATTGTTGAGGGTTGGGGTTCTGCTTAGCATATGCTGTATTGAACTCCATTGGTCCAGATGAATCAGAGGGATCCTCTTGAAGTTGTGGACATGTGTCAGTTGGATGAGATATAGATCAATAGATTCCACAGTTCTTGATAGGTCTAGGGAACAATGATTGTAGAGAAGATGAGGTTGTGGATTTAAATGCCACAACTAGTTGTCACACTAGACCTGTAAGTTCACTTATCCACTTTTTCATCTTGTTTGGCTGTATCGATTGACTATCAGGGCCTTGTTTTACTTGAGAATGTTCTCGAGTATGGAATTATACAGTGTTAACATCCATGATACTTATGAGATCTCTTACAGCTGTGAGAGTTTTATGACCAAGGGCACCACCACTTGCGGCATCAATGAGGGTTCTCTTTCTAGACAATAAACCCTTATAGAAATATTGGATAAAGAGTTGGTCTGCGATTTGGTGATGTGGGCATGTTTCAAAATTCTTTTTGAACCTCTCCCATTACTCATGGATTGATTCATTTGGGAATTGACAGATACTGCTTATTTCTATTCACATTGAAGTAATACGTGAGGTAGGAATTAATTTCTCTATGAAGAGTCACTCCATGTCATTTAATGTGGTTATGGAACTGTGAGAGAGGTAGTAAAACCATGACTTCATGGAGTCATCTAGGGAGAATGGGAATGTTCGGAGTTTTATTTGATCCTCCAAAACCCCTTGAGGATTCATGGTGAAGCACACCACTTGGAATTCTTTAAGATGAAGATATGGATCCTCACCGGCTAGCCTATGGAAAGAAGGGAGAAGATGAATCAAACCTGATTTGAGTTTGATGTCAGCCACTTTGTTTGAATAATGAATACCAAGTGGTTGGTAATTCATATTAGGGGCAACAAGTTCTTTAAGTTCTTCTTCCCTAGTATTTTCCATATCTAATTCAATTGGTTGGACAAGGACACTTTCTTGAATGAGTTGATTATCTCTTATGTTCCTCCTAAATTGGTGAAGTGTTCGCTCAATTTTAGGGTCAAACCAATTAGATGGATTTTTTGGGAGGATACAAGGTATTAAAAGAGATGTTGTAATAAATATTATGGGGATGTTTTCTTTGTGTTTTTTTTTTCAGTTTATGATTTTTATGAGATGGCGGTTTTTTCATTGTGTTTTTTCAATTTTTTTAAATTTTGTTTTTTGGAATTTTTTAAAAATAACTAAAAAACTAATAACTACATAATGCACCATCCTAGGAAACGATTCCATTTGAATGTATAGATGATTTTCTCTTATCAACCCATCATGGTTCTGATGCTCTGCTAATGTGTATACCAGCACTCGGGTCGAATCGTCAGAGATGATACTTTTTAATATTTGATTGTTTTTATTTGATTGTATTTTGATTGGGGGGTTTTTTACAGAGCTTATGAAATTAATGATTAATTAACAATGATTTAAAAATTTGATAATGATTTTGGTGAGTTCATTATTTGAGAGTTAAGCTTGTGATTTCCTTGACCTTTTCTTTATATTGTATTTAAATTAACACCAACTTCACAAGACAATGTTGATTTGAATTCCTAAGTGTTAATGCTTTAATCCAAGCCTTAACTTACAATAGGGTTGTAATATAAATCAGAGCTTGTTTATGGTAGTATTTTTATAGTTCCAATAATCCATTGAAACCACTCCTTAAACAAAACAAGTCATTAATCCATGACATGTTATGTCTAACATATACAATGTTATGTCAATGAATACACATCGAGCATAAACTGTCAATCAATTAATAGACCTAAATATAAACTCAACCCCATTATATATTTACTTAGACAGTTAAATGATTAATAATCTTTTTAAATTTATTATTATGATAAACTAATAAGAGATGAAAAATAAAGGGATAAAAAAATAGTGGTGCGTCGAACACAAACACAAAGGATAATAAGAATTAAAAACAGACTTTCGATTGAATGAAGAAGCAAAAGTAGGGAAGGAGTTTTAACTTGATTAAAAATATTTTAAGAACAATATTATTAAACTACAAAATTTGGATGATAAAAATTTATATTTAAGAACAAACTTTCATTAAAACGGAATTACAAAAAAAAAACAAACACTTACACAATTACAAATGAAAAACAACACAAAAGTAAATGAAATGAATCAAGGAGGATTGGTTTATCAAGTAATAAATTGAGTATGTAACATCCTACCAATCCTTTGGCAGAGCCATGTTCGAGCCAACCTATCCTACATTACTCTAAAATTCAAACTCCTTCGAATGAGAGTAGGGGGACGTATTTAGAGCCCATAGAAGTAGACTGCTTGCATTCCCAGTATATCCTTCCAATTTCATCGCCACTTTGACTATTCAGACAGCCTAATATCGAGATATCCTCTACTCCAAAGTTGTAGATAATATTGTTTTCAGATGTCTCTAAAAATTTGTAGTCATTTGAAGTTATGGATCCAATTTTATGGAGGTTTTATTAAAAAAAGTTAAACTGTCCATTTCGATCCATAGTTTTTAGAAGGCCAGCATGTGAATGGGTTTTTGGATATGAAGATGCCTTCAAATATGAATTCCCTATTCAAAAAAGTCGGCCTCCAATATTTCCTCTTTCATACTGAAAAAAGTCATTTTTATTGGATGATTACATCATGACTTATGTCACTAATACTGTACTGAATGTATTTCCCAACCATAATGGTGGGATGAGTTTAAATGAAGCAGATTGGCCTCTTGTCTTTGGAGTTGGATCTTGAAACATTTATACAAGATGTATTGAAATGTCCCCTGACATTTGGAGGATAATTAAAGAATTTGGACTTCTGGAGTGAGCCTAGTAATTCAATCTTAATGGATTGTCCAGATTCTTCACAGATTATTTTGGCCATCTTGTGTGATCCATATGACCCTTCAAATGGCATAAATGGCCCATGATTCCATATAATGAAATGTTGTATATTGAATTTGGAATCCAAAAAAACTAGAACCATTCAATTTAGATCAGTAAGGTGATAGGTATAAATAATATTGTAAACTCACTCAATTGGACTACTTATAAAAATGCTCAAAAATTATATTTAGTATTAAAAAATTAATATTTCACACAAACATTGTTAATTACATAAAAAATCACTAAAGGGAGTATATAAAAAGTTATGAAAATATTAATAAAATTAGATTTATTTTTGGAAAAACATTATTTTGGTTATAATGATAATTCACTCACATCCATGGTGACCAAATATTTTCTTCCATAGGAGTAGGCATTGTGAATAGTGTATGGCCCTTCCCACTTGTTCTCAAAATTTGGTTGATTATTTTTAGAAACAATTATATTTTTAAGATCCATAACTATGTATCCCTAGATGGATTGGAAGTGAACCTTTTTGTTTAATTCCCTTAAAATCTTGTTCTGCTGCCTCACTAGATTAAGCAAGGCCAAGGGCATGTTCTCTTTGAGCGATTACAGCTCAGATATATAAACATATTTAGTTATTTCAGGAATCTTCTGGCAATATATAATTATAGGTAGTGGTGGTAAGTATTTCTCAACGTTTAGGAAAACCTATTTTTTACCCCCATGGAATATTTAGTCACCATGGTGGAATTTAGAGTAATAATCTAATAGGAACATAGGGAATTGGGGAGGTTATTTGTAAAAATCTTCTTATGTTGTCCCACCATCATATTTAGAATCCTAGAAATGTTTTTGTTTAAATACTCGATCAATACATTTTTATATTCATGATCGAAGGAATAATGGTTGAAATTTATATTGTACATTACATACATATTCGTTATCTCAATATCCTATAAGATGGTTCCTTTTTCAATGATAAAATCATAAAGAACTCTTATATGATGAATGATGTGGTTGCTTGTGAATTAGACAATAAATTGGGTCTTAACATTTCTTAATGTAATCTCTTTTGTACACATGGTGAAAAAATCCTTCATTTTCAGGATGATCCTACTTGTGTTAGTTGTTATTGGCGGATAAGGTCCCACAAAATCATGTCCCCATAATACATAAAACTGAGGATGCAAGGTAGTATCAAAGGGATCTGGTAGTTGATGTAAGATTTTGGTATAAATCTGACACATGTGACATCACATGGAATACTGATGTAGTCATAGACCATGGTGGGATAGAAGTAGCCCATCCTTATCTAGTGACAGAGCTTCAACCCTTCCTAATGATCACCATAATACATGACATGAGCTTCCTTCATAACCTGAGATATCTCATATCTATAGATTCAATGAATTATAATTCCATGAAAATAAAATTTTTAGTGAGTCTACTTGAGTTTAGGCCCTCTCTGGATGCTGACATGCACTACATGCCAAAGGACTTGTTCATAATTTTCTCAATCTGCTGAGAGATCACTATAATTGATATAGTTTAGGAATATGAATTTATAATTACAGGTTTTCTCTTTTATATGTGAATATGGAGGTCCTAATTAAGAAGAACATGTTTTCATCATGTTTTCCCAATATCTTTCACCATCGTTTGGAATGACTTGGTCGATGCCCCACAGATGCACTACACGAATGAACATGTAATCATAGTAAGGCACTAAATGAGATTTGGAAATATTGTAAATGAAATTTTCTAGACCATTCTATTACCGTATATCATTATTCACCTTTGGATGATAAGGGAAATGAGATATAAGTTGTTGATTTCACTTCTATAGGGAAACATGATCTTCCCGAATATTTAAATAAAATTCATCTATTTGATGGCTATCTTGGAGTCTCCCATCATAAGAAAGCTGGGAACATTAATTTTGAGGTACAAATCAAAAATGGTAAAGATTTTATAATACAATTCCCTATTTTTGGTGGAGACTTCTAATGATAGGAACGAGTGGGGAGGAATAGCATGTACATGAGTTAAGATGATAATCCCGATGCCTACTATTTTAAACATTGTATCATTGATCATTCTATCAGATATGATCTACGAAGAACCATAAGAATGAATATTCTAATAAGGTACAACCCAATACACTTAGATAATAGACTCATCTATGAAGTCAATATCTAAAATCGGGTCATCCGGATCAATTTGGGTGTCCCGAAATTCATAAAAGGCATAACCTTTGATGGATTTATGTGAGATGAACCCGATTTCAAACTGATGAAGGATCACATCCAAGATATTTATTCCACCTATGAACATAATTTGACTAAATAAATTCATTAATGTAACAGAATCATATAAAAGTAGTATCCCATGATCTGGTTGATACCGTCGTAACATTTTCAATGTGAAAACAAGCATAAGGCAACTCTCCTTGATTGAGGAATATCTATCCTCATGTCTGGGATCATGTGAGTGAGAAATTATAAATTTTACACTCAAGTATAATTTTTATTTATTAGTGATAAGGGTGCTGATGTATCATTCTAGGAATCTGATAAAGGAATAGAGGATTCATTGATATAGGTGGCATCAAATTCCTGGGTTATAAAAGATATCATATGATTTCCTTAACAAAATCCAATGACCCTTCATCCAATTTTTATATGGTACCACTCTTCATGATAATATAAAAGGGAATACACATTCCATCAAAGTTCATGATGAAGCAGAGTATGTATTCTAAGTGGGCATGTTGACCTTTGATCTCTCAAAATTTTCTCATATGATGCATCTAAATGTAGTCCTTGATCTTATCCGGGTTTTTCTCAAAACCTATATATATCTGATAATGATGTTGATAAACATCACATAGGACTCCTTGATGATAAAATTCATGGTATTCATCTATATATGATAGAGAGAAATAAGAAGAACACTTTCCCAATATCTCCATGTGATATTGATGGTGGGAATTTACCACTAAATCATCCACATATCATTGCATAAGAATCCTAATGATCTATTTTATTTTTTTGATTTGATCAAATATAAGTGTATCATGCATTATTCACAATGAAAGGAATCACCTAAATGTAAAGGGTCCCCTAAATTACCATAAATGTGGTAGACACCTCTTCATTTGGGTCAATATGGATATAGTTGTAATAAAAATACCCATCCATGAAGAGGAGAACCTAGAACACAGTTCTGGAATCGATCAATAGATATGTCACTATAAGGGGAAAGTCATCCATTGGAAAATGGTGGCGGAGAACCAGAAGGTTAATCAAGATTCTGATATACCCACTCTTCATTCATAGTATAATGATTTTATAAAAACACTTTGGGAATTTAACTTTCTTTATGATGTATTATCTGATAATATTATCAACATTGGCCTAGAGCATTGAACCATGGGAAGGGTGGACTTTTCTTGCAGGCCTCATGAACCTGTGATGACTCAATAGAAGTCCTAGACGGTGGATGATGACCTAAGGGTCAATTATTTCCATCTAATAATATATACAAGAGAACATATCACGATGTTGCTTCAGGAAGGACACATAAAATTGTTTCTCCTATAGAGTAATGGTTACATTGATCAACATTGGTCTTGGAACTATATCAGTGACAAGGATCACCTAAATAAAATCCTCAATAGTGGAAGAGATTCATTGTTCAAATGTTGGAGAAGAATCTCCCAAATCATCTTCATTGTCTATGATAGTGGACGTAGTGTTAGCAAGGTTTTCTAGGCCTACTGATTTGGGATGAATTATACTTAATTATTGGTTAGATATAAAATCCTTTTTGGGGGATTCCGACACATCTAAGACTATGGAGACATATTCTATCAGGTAAATCCCATTAGGATTTTGTCTTTTGGGTCCATGTTTTATATCGATTAAATTGTCTTGGTTCATCTCCCAAATAATCAACTAGTATGACAAAAATAGGAATGTATGGCATACAATGGTAGCTATGGAGTGAACATCTTAGTAAATCACAGGGTTAGAAGCTTATAGAATCACATGGACCTAGTATATTTATGTATAAAAGGTATTATTACAACATTACTTATACATAGGGATGTGATGCACCATCCTCTCAAAAATGAGGAACCAAATTCACATGTATGGAAGAGTGGCTTCCAACATGTGAATCACGAGGATGAATGAATCCTCAAATTCTATTCATAGACTAGGTACAAGGGTTGTGTGTTCCAAAACATTGTTCTTAACATTATTTTATTCTCTATTGTAATAGCTGACATCCAGTTAGGAGGATTCATAGAAATCAAAAGGACATGCATCACCATGAATTATAACTACTAGTCCATTAGGGGAGTACTTGATACATTGGTTATAAGAGGAAGGTACTGTTGTATATAGAAGAAGACAAGTCCTACACATTAATTTGTTATAGGCGACATCCAATGATAAATCCTTGAATTATTTTTTTTCTACCAGGAATCTTAAATGGATATTCAATAGGAACTGGATTGAATATAAATTCTCAAACAAATTATATCCCTGAATATTCAAGTCATAGGGAACAATTTTTTTTCATTTCTCCCATGCTTGTATAGTGTTAGGATTAGGGTGAGATTATTCTAAAAACCTATGTTTACCGGACAATGTCAAATTTACATTCCATTGAATTGTCATATGTTGTACTTCAGACAAATGTTCCCATGAACAAGGGATCCCTCAAAATATCCACAGAATGAGATGATGTCTTTGAATTATATTTTCTCATTCTCACTGACATAGTAGGATTCTTCAATTTATACCTCCACATCAAAAGGTATTGGGGTTTTTGAGGCCACTGTGAATGAATCACACATTTACATATAAAATCACAGGACCTCATGGATTTTTATCCTTCCATGTATGATGTTGAGGTGGTATTTCTTTCCTATCATCCATGCTAGATTCACATTTCTCCCCATAGGGGGTTACACTATGGATGGATGCATAATGGGTATCACAAGAAATACCAATGTATTATGGCTAGAGATGAAAATATCATACTTCTTGTCAACAAGCTAACCCAAATCAACAGCCTGCTAACTATTGGTTGGAGGATAAATGTGTTTGGGTAGATCTGGTCGATCCCAATGTGTATATGGATATTCTTCCTAATTTGTCAGCACATTCATATATTTTTATGCTTTCGAAGGATCAGTTAAGGGGATTGTGCCTACTATTCTTAGTGAGGGACCTGATTCTTGGTCTATGTGAAGAGAATGGCTAATCTTGAATCACTATCTTATGAATTATTGTAGTTATAAATTATATAAATTCATCGTAAACTACATTGACTGGAGGCACTCAATAAACATAGTTGACATTCCTCCTTGTTGGGAACCATTAAAGGACCCACTAACATAATGGTGTTCATGAAAAGATTTCCCTAATCATCATTAGAGAAATATTCTGATGCCGGGGAATCCTTAGGGTGATCTCTATATCTGGAGGCATGAAATCACTAAGGGTAAAATATCGATGTGGAATCAGTTGGTAATTTTTTCCAACATGCTTTCTGTGTTTACCCTTGTGATACTTTGGAAGATGTCTGGTGGATAGGGAAGCAGTAGGTTTGGAAGTCATGAAAACATCCAAGGGTTTAGGTTGGCCTAAAAAAGAAAAAAATTACTCTAAGGGAATTAGCAGCTACCCTATGGGAAAACTAGTAATCATACATATGATTTCCATGGATGGAAACCTATTGCCATTATTTTGATCCATCACTATAACTGTCAGAATCAATAGAGATATAGACTACCTATGGAAAGATATTTTCCAACTTGACCAATATATTATACACATCGTCCATAATTTGATCGATGATCATAGAATTATTTTATGGCATATCCCAGAATCATTTGGTAAGGTAAATTATTGGGGTGCTCAGTACATTCATCTTCATGAGGATTATTTCACTTTGGAAACATCAAAATAACATGTTTTAGGTCACGATGAAAATTATTTGGAAGATGTTCTTCTTTGAAAAAACAGCAATGGTTTCCCAAGTTTGGGTAAGGATCTCTAGGACAATGCCACGATGTGGGGATAGAACTTAATAATGGGAATGAGTAACATTATCATATCTTGTTGGCTATGCTATGTGCGGAAATCCCTTTCGATTCTAAATTGGTTGAGACTATTCTAGATGATTATGTGAACTCATTGTGGTTCTTATGGTAAGGGTAGAAAATATTGTAATTCAATGCCCTCTATATGCAATTTAGTGAAAATTTCCACCTTTTATGTTCATCTTTAATGATCATAGAAAGGTAATGGACATGCTTTATCGACCTACTACAAGGCTTCCTCCATGCCCTGAGTCATATCAATGAAGACCCATATCCCACCATGGATGTTCTGAGTGACGAGGGTAAGTACCAGTTCAGTCTTGATGTTCTTCACACACATCGTAAGTAGAATCTCATGGGTAAGATACAAATATAGTGAATGTTTGATGTCCATACAATTGGTGATGAAGTCTACGATGCACTCATCAGGATGTCTCTGGCACATTAAGTGTTATTCATCACTTGCATTGCACGTAGGAGAGATAAAGTGCTATAGGAACATCCAACTAGAGTATTACTAACCTGTAATAGTTTCAATGGGAAGGTAGATATACAAGAAGAATGTTGGTCCTTATAATGTCAGCATGAAACATTAGTGCACTGAGGCCTCCAACTATTTTCGGGTTCCCAACATCCTCCAACACCTCAAGATGAAGTGGGCCAAATTCAATAGTGGGTCCCAGAGCATATTGGAATGGGAAAAACTAGGAATAGCAAATTTTTGGGGTTATATCATATTATCCACCCATGTTGGGTACAACATTACCTCCACTGGGATTTCCACATTTCGTGTCTCAAATGTTTTGACGAAAGCAGTGAGAGTAGCTATAAAATAATCTCGATGGGTGTTATCATATTGACGAGTAATCCTGATACCAGTGCAATGATAAAATCATAAACAATTTAGTCATGATCTGTGGCATAGAGAGATTCTCGATATCATTCTCAGGGAAGATTAATTTGATTAATGGATGGATTCAGTGAATGAAATATCAATTTCTTATTTTATAGTCTAACGTCTTCTCATTCTAGATGTTCTAGATTATCTTGATTGACTAGGAATAACTTGACAAGGAGGACTTGCAGATTCCTCTTTTACCTTGGTGGAGGAGGACCAAGATCCTTTGACGGTGTTCCATAATCCCAGGTCAGCTCAAAAATAATTTCATCAATGATGATTTTATAAATTGTGACCTGATGAAGGAAAGAAACAATCACGATATCATTCTCTGTCTTAACCAACACATCAGATGGACGAGAGGGATTGAGAGGTCTATTTCCCTTGGTGGTATACCAAATAGTAGAAAAAAAGTGGAACGATCCATGAGGACATGGGAATTCCTTTTCTAGAGGCTAAAAACACTTGTATAAGGGTCTACATGATACTGGGCTTCCCCAGGGGGTTGGTTTTCGATATCATTAAATGTGTCGGTACCCCAGTCCTTAGAAAACATGTGAACAACCATATTTACCATAATGATACCCAGTGGAAAACCTCAATATCAATGGGTATGTGCATCTATTACATGATAGGGATGATCTAGAGAGCTAGATAATGTCCTAAGATGCAGATCTGCACATGCAGAGACTCATCTTCCATGATTCTATCGATCACTATGAGTCTCTTGAGGCATCATAGTTTTAGAGCCTAGTAGTGGCTAAGAGATGCAAGGTGAGAATCTAATGGGATTTTTGCTAACTCAACAACGGTTTACTTATGATTAATTTCATCCATGTGATCCTAACATCCTTGGTAGACCAAGATATAGTGAAGTAAGTAATGAAGCATCACAAATTTTGTTTTACAGAAACACTCTCATATCCCTCACTGAGGGACTTCAGGATCTCGAAGATAGATGTTATATTTCTCAATAATGTGATTGATATATGATTGGTAACCAAAGTCTCAAAAAAGGATTATATCTCAGATATGGGGCCCTACTACTTCTTGGACTCCTAGTTTATAAATTATTTCTGAAAGATTGGAGGCAACAGTAACGCGGATCAGTGATGCGGTTGGTTGGCTATTTTTGGAGATGGTGTGTAATGACCAAAATTATTATTTTAAAAAAAAATACAAATTTCAATTTAACTATTATTATTATTTAAAATGGATAAATAAAACACATTAAATTCTATGATCTTATAATATCTTATCATGTTCAAATTACTATTTTGAATATTTACAATTGATAATATTTCCATTGAATAGAGATCACACGATTAGTATAAATGCTGGTTTTTAACTAATCCAATTGCATAGAAAAATGATGTGATGGCCTCAATAATTAGTATCATACCCTAAGAATCCCCTTTATAAGAGATTCTAAGGGAGATTTCATTATTTATCCATTCCATTGACCAATCTCAATCTGATATCCAACAAGATAAAAATGATATAAACCATTGACGAGAAAATTTTAAGCTCAAAGATATCATGGTGTAATCCACGTGTGTTGAACAACCCCATAATGGTATCATCATCATGAACCTTACACATAGGAAATTTATGGGTTTATTAAAGGGATATGTATCAAAACTCTATACTTATGAGTATGTGTATTATTTTAAATTGATTAATGGATATATGATCATCCTATTATTGTTACTTTATAAATGTTTTTTATACAATAGAACTAAAATAGTATTTATGGGTAATTTTGAAATTCAATTAAAGAATTTGTTTTGAGGATTTAATGGATCATTAAAAAAATTAACAATTTATAATTATTAAATAATTATTATTAAATATAAATTATAATAAATTTGTTATTATTTGAAATGTTATTTTTATTAGTGTTTGATATATGTTATTGTAAAAAACACAAAATTTCTTGTTAAATTTCAATTTTAATTTAAAATATAAAAATAAAATATTTATAAAATTACATAGATAAAATGATTATTAATTTTGGATTTAGAATATAAAAATTATCCAGTGGGGAGTTTTTCGTAATTTTCCTAGATGGTCAAAATTTTAATGTAAAAATTAAATACTCTTTAAATATAATTTGTATATTATGACTTCATAAGGATGCAATTTTTTTTAAAAAATACAATAAAAGGTATCCACAACACAATCAATGTTAAAATTATAATATAATGATATTTTATGTTTATTTTATTAATTTTATAAAGAAATTATGAATCATCCAAAACCATTAATTTATTTTAGGGTTCTAAAATCATTTCATTTAGAGTATGACTCACCTCAACATAAAAAAGGGAGTAATTTTATAATGATTGGCCCATGTAATTATAAAATAATGAAAACAAATACCATTGTTCAGAATCCATGGGAAATAACAGTTAGGTATGTAGTTTTGGATAGTTTATTATATATAGTACAAAATGGATGTTTGAGAATTAATAATGGAATTCCCACACCTTAACTATATAAACCCACATGTGATCTGATTAGTCTTCACAGATAATCCATTTATCAAGCCATTACTCTACCATAACCTCACTAGATTCCTCCCAAGGATCATCCAAGAACACATGTAGATCCCCCCAAGTACTTGGTGTCACCCATTCAATTAAGGGATTCTCACATTCCTTAATTATTCAAGATTTCTTATTTTATGTTTCCCAATATTTTCTAATTTATAATAATTTAATATGAATTTAAATGTACCTATTACTATCCATTTTATTTCAAAATGATTATTTACCCTTTTAATTCTCTTTTTCCAGTTTTATGAGTTTTTATGTGATGTCAATGTGCAACTGAATTTTCTACAGAATTTTTCTATACCAAAACATTTATTTTGAGTATTCCATATAAATTTCATATCAAGAGTGTTCAACTTTACACAAAAATACCACAATATATTTTTATTTAAATTTATATATTCCACACCCCCTCTTCATGGAATGAAATAGTATGATAAATGAATCCATGTTGTGCGATCTATATGGAACACTTAGGCATTAGAATCAAATTAAACTGACGGGTGCTACTAGAAATATATAGTTCCCTAATGAATTGGGTAATTTTTATCCCCATGAGACATAATATTGGGAAGGGGAGTGAAACTAATTTCATTAGGGTACTTTTCTATCAGGATTTCATGTGAGTTAGCTTTGAACTATGTTTATGATGTAGAGTTTTATGTTGTTTCCACATTTCCCATGCTGCCATTATGTTATCATGTAATATCATGTCTTATCATTATTGTTTATGGTTTTAATTTATTTTATGCTCAATTTATATTCAATGTATCATACATGTATTACTTTCATCTGGTTATTACATGTTAATTCACTTACTAGGCTTTATAACTAACCCATTTTCTTATATATGTCCCCAGTTTATCCCTTGAAATATTAAAACCCATGTATTTTTGAAGATTAATAAATATATTTTAAATAATGTTGTTTTATCCCATGTTCTAGATTATATTATCTATACTTATTTCCCAAAGACACTAACAATTAAAAGTATAATTATATTTGGTGTCAACTGAAATGTTTAGTTATTTTTTATAGGTATTTGAAAAATATAGTGAAATCCCAATGTATATTCGGTTATCTATGAAGAAATACCTAAATTTTTTTAATTATAGATTAATTGTATTATTAAGAAAATAAATACCTATCTCGATACTACAATTTGGTATGGTTCTGAAAGAGATGTACCTAGGGGTTAACAACTCCAAAATGGTTCGTTGGGAATCACTATGTGTAACTTAATACAAGAAAAATGGGCCTTACTATGAACATTGATTGACACTCCCAAGGGATTTGATTTGGTAAATTTTGAATATCATTATGAACCATTTTTATAGGAATAAAAAAATTCCATTTATAGTATAAGTTATGAAATAGTTATTGGATAACATAAATTGAAGCACAAAAAATCATATGTTAAGAAATAAATGTAATTTAAATGATATCCTTTAAATGTCATTGGATTTCCCCTTGATGTGTTTAATAGTTTAAAATTAATATTATTTAATTTTCCTTTTATTGTATCTAATAGTCAGAAATATGAATAGTTACCAAAACCACAAATGTGAAGTGTGGTTTGATGACTGCCACAAAGAATGGCGAACCCAATAGGAGGGTGAATTTTGAACATTGTGACTATACTCTCTTTGATGACTAATATTTTAAATATAATCCTACATCATGTGGAGTACGAAAATCTCCATAAGTAAATAGAATATAATATTTATTTGTTTTTGTTATTGAGGCCCTTGACTTTGAATGGATCATCAGATCCCTTAATCATGGAACAATGGATCAACTCAATTCAGAAGATTTTATCCATCCATTAATTCTCCCAACAAAAGAATGTTAAATTGGTTCTATACCATAAGTAGTTATATTTTGATTAGTGGTGTACCTTGATCAAGATTACTAAGCCTAAGGAAGTGATCAATTTTATGGGGTGGATGGAATTCATGTAAATGTTTTTTGACAAATATTTCCCTCCGAAACACCAACATAAAAAAGGAGTGGTATTTTCTTCACCATAGGAAAAATGTGGAAATTCAATCTGGGAATATAAGGAAAACATCAAAAGACATTCACATAACAACATAATATATTTCATTTTATTTTTATTAAATTCTGAACGCTTCTTTGTTTGGAGAAAACATTATTTATGAAAATCCATGATAATTTGTGGCAATGATATGTATGACAAAATTTTTGGATGCTCCATCAAATTTGAGGGGGAGATTGTAGAATCACAAGTATATCAATGGATTAATAATAACAAATTGATGTTTAATTATGGATGTTAGATTTTGAAATCTAATGGTTCCATGAAATTTTAACATTCAACTAAGAGAAAATACTTTAGGATTAGGAAGGATGTACTCATAGATAATGACTGATGATAGGAGAAACCTGCTGATCTGATGATGGAATGGAATGATTTGGTCAACCCCTAGCATTGTTAATTACATTAAATTCATGGAACTAGGACACTTTTAAAATTAATTCCCCTTCCATGTGTTTTTGTAGACAACCAAGAACCTCCAATATAGTAATGATTATACTTTCCCCTCCCAATACTATGGTGGATCCAGAAAATGAATTGGTGAAAAGTAAAGTAGTTATTCATTGATGAATAAATTTTTTTATTATGGTTCTCTGCATTAATTCATTATAATAATTTTTATTTTAACTATTAAAACATCCTGAAAATGAATGGGAGTATGGTTGTCGGTGGAAATGGAAAATCGGAAAATTATTTCATCCCATGTATATAACTCCTAATTTGTCAATGTTTTTTTGAATGAACTTACTAGTGAACTATGTAATACTCAATTTAGTTTGATTTTATAAAATTTTGGGTATTTATTGTCTTTCCTTATATATATCCGTCATTAATTTCCATGAGATTTAAATCACTCTCCATAATGCTAATCAACCCCCGATTCTGTACAAATTCAAGGATAAGGAAAAATCTTATTTTGATCCAACATCACAAACATGGATATTATTTCCACATGTTCAAGTGTAAATAGTTAAATGATTAATTCTAAAGAAAATATCTTCCTCAAATACGTTTCTATTGAGAGGGAATATGTAAATGGGATTCTTGATGAATTTTTTAGTCTTATTCCTAGTCAAGAGGTTGATTTTTAAATTGAGCCTCTACATGGGGCGTTACCATTATCCAATATAGTATAGAATTTATTTTGTTGAAAATTTGGAGCTGATGAATCAACCATATGAGAAAATAGACAAATGGTTCATATGCTCAAGTGCATCAACATTGATTTAAATAGTCCTCTTCATCAAGATGAAGGATGTGTCAATGAACCATTGCAATTCTTATCACGATCTCATCATGATTAAGATAATGAAAAAGTATCACATTCCACAAATTGATGAAATATTTGATCATCTATGTGAGGAACAATGTATATATAAGGTGGCTCTATAGTTGGGATATTACCATGTTATACTAAATAAGAAGGTTATCCTCAAGAATAATTTTCATACAGGGTAATAGAACTATGAGTTCATATTAATTCTATCCATACTAAAAAATTCTTGATTAGTATTCATAGACTTTTTTGATAGACTATTTAGAGATTAACATGATTTTTTTGGTATTCATTATATACTATATTATAATATTCCACAAAACCAGGAGGAGTATGATGATCATTTGATAACTCTTCTAAAAACCTTGAGAAAGAAGAATATCTATGACAAGTAAAAATAATGTGAGATTTAGTTAATGGAAATATCATTTTTGGGGCACAACATCAAAATGAACGAGAAAACAAAGGAACCATGAAATATATATGCAAATGAATGGTAGATGAGGCCAAAATATTTGATAGATATCTATATATTAGTGTTATTAGATTGGTATTATCATCAATTTGTGAAATGTTTCTCAAAATTTTCAAACCCTCTTACCAGGAAAACATGTAAGGGGTCATGTATTCTTAGAATGATGAATGTGAATATTGAATCATGAAGATGAAAAGTAGGATTATAACTGCACCTTTGGAAACAACCACAAGTGGAGAGACTTTCAGTGTATTTAATGATTATTAAATGAAGGTATTGTGTTCTGTGTTAATGTTGAATGAAAAAGAGATAGCCTATGCTTTGGGGGAGCATAATTTTCATGAATATAATGAACAAAAACATGATATAGAGTTGGTTGTAGTGATATTTTCATGAAATGTAGGGTAACATTATCTCTTTACGGTGAATTGTAAAATATATACGGATCACAAAAGTATCATGTATATATTCATTGAAAAATCGATGAATATTATCCAACAAATTTGGTTCGAGCTAGTTATGGAATATGATTACTCAATTAACAATCATCATGGGAAATAAAATAAAGAGGAGGACACTCTAAGTAGAAAGTATAAAAAAATTGATCATTGATGATAATGGATAATAATTTTATCATTATAGATTAGTAATGGAATGATTTGTGAATAATAAATGAAGGAACATCATCAATCCTTTAACAAACTTTTTCTCAGTAAATTATTCAAGATATTTTAAAGTATTATCAAATAAATGATGTGGGAATTTTGAAGAGAGTGGTAATAATTTAGGAAAGGTAAATCATTTGAGTCCAATCCTAATGAAGGTGGTGTGAGAATTCGTTTAAGAAGATGTGTACCATCAAATCTCAAGTTAATTAAGGAGTTTGTAGATGATGCACAAAGCCCTTCCTTCTCCATCCACCAAGGCTACAAATATATGTATTGATATCTCTCAGAACACTATTGGTTATAAAATATAAATAATGATATCATGAAATACAAATCAATATTTATTTTATGTCAACAAGTGAATGAAGAAATGAAAAAGTAAAAAGGGGCGAGGAAACTATTACCCATACCAATATGGAAATGAGAAAAATCACCGTGGACACTGTCACCAGACATTCAAAGACTCCCAGGGCAAGAAATACTATCTGGGTTGTGTTGGATAATCTTATAAAGGATAAACACTTAATTATTATCCTATAGTACTTATCACAGGATCAAATTTCTATTATATTAATCAGATATGTAGTGAGGCTGAATATTATTACCACTATAGATTGTATTAGATTGATATTCTATAATCACCTCCATGTTCTTGAAAATGATTACCATGCCTTAAATAATGATTTAAACTTCATCACTGGTTATGAATGTCAAACTGATGGCTAATCTGAGTGGACAGTCCAGAATCATGAGGACATGTTGATAGTATTCTAAATTGGCTTCAAATGATAATAGGACGAAAATCCTCCTCTGATCGAGATCTCATATAATAAAAGCTTACACTTGAGAATCCAAATGTATCCCTATAAAGACATTAATGGGAAAGGGTGAAGAATACTGACATATTTGTATGAAGTTGGGGAATGAAAAATACTAGATCCTGAAATTGTAAAAGAAATGTGGAAAAATGTTGATACCATTCACCCACACATTAAGGATGATTAGGTTCGATAGAATATCAATGCTAACAACCATCAATGATACATAGAGTTTGATGTTGGATACATGGTATTCATACAAATATCTCCCTGGAAGAAAAAAATAGTATTTCTAAATAAGGGAATGATTAGTCTAAGATACATTACCCGTTTGAGATCCTTGATCTCATTGTACTGGTGACCGAAAAAAATTATTAAATTTCTCGAATCAGGTTCCATGAACCGGTGCCCTGAGCAGTTGGTTATGTGACCTCAAGCGCACCACCTCGTACACCATAGCCTTCTGACTAGTATCGAGGGTCAAATATAAATCATGGGGATATTATACCCTCTTTTGAATCATAGTATAACACAATTGGAAGTAAAAATAAAATAAAAAATGAAAAAAAATGATATCATAACCCAAACAATGCCAATATAAAAAGGCAACCAAAACTATAATACAATATCTTAACTAAAAAAGTATATATATAATACCAAATATGTAACTACTATCAAAATTCCCTTCAATTTAAAAATAATAATGATTCCCATGATAAAATTAATGCACATCCAATTACCTCATCCATGTTCTATCTCAAATCATCCACCTAACACTTGGCCCTTTCCATTTTGTTGTTTTACACCCAAGAAATATATTTGGGTACTAATCAGGAATCTTGAGTAGGGTATGAGTACAACTTATTATGCCACTACCAATGGTTTCTAAAATAATATCCAGTAAATAAAAACTGTATGAATTTTTATATGGAAATAATTAGAATTAATAAATGTAAACTTATCTCATTGTAAAATTATTCTTATCAGATTATCATATTATTATTTGTTTAAACACATACATTTCATGAGTTTCCTACCAGCAAAACCTAAATACCTACTTTAGGCCATGCTGTATTCTTACACTATCCTCAAGGGATACTATGTTCTAGAATTCCACTGTTATTAGTCTATATCTTAAATTATTACCATGATTCCATTTTACCATCATAGATATCAATTATCTTATGAATTCCATTATTACCAATCATCATTACTTAATTAATTCCACAATTATTTAGTCATCTCAATCTTATTGAAAACCATGATAATTAATAATTCATCGAAATATCATTAATTAACACAAAAATTTATTAATATTATCAATCTCATTAAATAACTAAAAAACCACTAATAACTCAATCTCATTAATTAACTCAACAATTTATTAATTCTTCTTAATATGATTAGTTAACTCAAAAATTGATTTATCTTCCCAATTACATTAATAATCCGAATTTATTAATATTTCAAAACACATTATACAAATCATAATTCTTCAATTAATAATAAAATATAAAAAACTCAATATCCTATAATTAATTTTCAACTGATTATTTAATCTCCCAAAATCAATATCCTATAACTAATTCACCAAATAATTATACAATTTCACAAACTCAATATCCTATAATTTTTTGATGAATTAATTAATCAGTCTCAAAAACTAAATATCATATAATTTTTTAATCAATTAGTGACTCAGTTTTAGAAATAAAAATTCATTAATTAGTTCAACATTTAGTGATTCACAATCTATAATTCCATTGTTCCGATTTCTATATTTTTTATGAATTAATTTAACCACAAAATTAATTAATTCTATCAAGAACTAAATTTATAAATATATAATAGAAATTATTCAATCACATACATGCAATCTAAATAAATACTTTTATATTTAAATCAGAGAATAGCTACCTCATGTTTAATAAAGTCTGGTCACTATTAGAAATCCACAAAATTTTAGAAGCATAATAATGTAATAAGAGATGTGGAGGTAAATCCCAAAATCATGATGTAATGATTCAAGATCTATCAAAAATATATCTAAATATAAAATATTATATTTAAATTTAATAAAAATAAGAATAATATCCCCTTTATTGAGAGGCATAAGAACATTCAAGGAATTCAAAATCAAAAGGGAAACAATCCAATTACCAAGATGTGTGAAAATAATCGATATGACCTTCGATTCACAAATAATGTATTGCATGACGGCTTGGATTCAATCAGAAGATATCTAAAATAATTATAGATTGCATATAGTCTAATAGGGGTCCAATGTGGTGAGTTTTAGTGGTTCTATTCATTTCAAATATAATTTTATATTGAATGAAATACCAACACAAGATTTGATGGGTAGGGTAACATGATTTCCCCTTTCATTGCACTAAAATCATGTGCCTCTTTTATAGAAGTACATTGATACTCCTAATATAGTTCATGGTATATAAAAAAATGTTCCAAACAATAATTAACCCACAATGTCTATGTTTTCATGGTTTCCTAGGAAGGGGCATACAATTTACCCTAACATTGATCCAACTATGCAATACACTTTTTCATCTTATTTTTTGTCAAAATTACACCCCAACACAAACTATGGAAAATAAGATATTTTTATGAAAAAAAATAATATTGAATACTTGAAGGACATAATGATTCATCTCCATAAAAGTTTGGGATCAAATTATCTCACCACATTATAATAGATCATCCACCATTTGTTCTCCCATGGATCTTTAAGATTATGATAAAAAAATATTGGTCGATCGATCCCTCGTATATTCATCTCTCTCCCATGTTTCCTATTTAAAACTGACATGATTTCATAATATAAAAATTATATGTATTTCCATTCCATATAATAATTTATCAATGGGATCGAATAAATGTATTGGATTCTCCTCAAAGGATGCATCTTTCTCAAGCTCACCATCATCAAAATCGATGGCACGAGAAGGGTCTTGGTGATACTGCTGATGTTTTGAAACATAGAAAATTTCATTCATAGAACCATATATCTATGGAAGATCCAAATGGTATTCCACCATCCCAATTCTCTCTACACCATAAATTTGTCCAATGAATTTTTCCACTAGATTTCCCTATCTCTGTATCCTATGGTGACACAACCTTGGTGATACCTTCTAGAAATTGTGATCACCCAATGTAAAATACAATAGTTATATACGTTAGTCAGCATATGACTTCTATCTACTACGACTTCTAGATTTATTCTTATGAATCATCTAAACCTACACGAACATCTCCTATACGAGACTTAGTCCCAACAACTCTAACTCACCTGCCTCATTATAGTACAATGTTTAGCAACATGCAGAACTTCATAGAGCCTCATATGGAACCATATGAATATAATCATGATTACTATTTTTATAAGAGAAATCCACCATATCTAGGTGCTTATCCCATGAACCACTGAAGACTAGGACACATTCATGTATAGTATTGTAGAGCACATGTATAATGCTCTTTGAAATACAAATAGACTATGTGAGGAATTTCATAGTCAATAAAACATTCTCGATCCTAATACTTTCTATCCCTAATCCATCTAAAACGTGGGGACACTAAAAATGATACTTGAGTAATCATCTCCTGATTCTACTGAACCCCTACATGCATCATATCTAGTAGAGTCATCATAATCCACATAGAAATATACTCATGAACATATCTGGTCATATTTTTGTTCATAAATCACTAGAAAAATTATTCCCTTTCCCGTGTGTTTAGGCCATCTCAAAATTGAATGAATGCATATGGCCAACCCATATCCACTATCTATTGTTAATATAGTTATATGAAATATATAATCATTCACTTGTGAATTTTATACAAAATGATCTTATCTCCCAATAGATAATTCCTCCAATAAATCAATGTATAAACCACTATACACTACTTTGGGTCATTATTGGTGTGGTTCCATTCATGAGCCCTTAACAACTGAGACCCATGTTATGTAACTTCTTCCTTCATCAGCACAGCTCTGAGTCTGATCCCATTAATATCATAAAACCTCATGTAGACCTGACATTGAATGGGTATTATCATGATTAGTGATGATTTGAAGTGATTCTTCATCTTCTAGAAAGCACCCTCGGATGCTTCTGACCATTCAATCTTTATCCCTATCTTGGTTATGAAAAAAAATAGGTGCTTATAATCAAGAAACTTCTTGGATAAACCTATTATAATATCTCAAAAATTCCATAATTCTATGGATATTTAATTCATTATTAGGATATCCCGAGAAACCAAAACCTGGACTTTCACTAGGTCCACTATCATGCTTTCTTATGAGATTATTTTCCCCATGAACTTTACCTCATCAATCTAATACTAACATGTACATAGTAGGGAATATATATGATTCTATATCAGTGTACTCATAATGATGCAATTATTTTGGGAATAATTGGAATTATTCTTATAGTACACAAAAATTTCATCCACACACTGATCTAGTTAAGGATAAAAGATACTATTAATCAAGGCTATAAACACTTTTGGTGTGTTATTTAATAAAAATTACATTACAATGAACTCATAAAGGAAATACCTACTTATAAAATATTTCCTTATAATACCATAAGTTATAACTCTCAATTGATGATAACCCAATCTCACGTATATATTGGAAGGAAAAAAATCCCCAGTAAAATATTAAAATGGTTTATCAATTCTAGAATGATGATATCATATTTTCATTATCATCTTATTCAAATTACAGTAATAGACACCCATGTGAGAACTCCCACAATCCCTCTCTGAAAATCACACTAGTGATCACCATGGTGTAGAAATCAAACAAATAAACCCATTATCCATTAACTCTTACAACTGAGTCTTGATCATGTAATGCTTGACAGTGCCATTCCATATGGTGGAATATAATCTTCTTCTAATAAAAAATTTACCTCAATTGAACACTCCATGTCTCTCTTAGGTATAAGCATTGAGATATTTTTATGGAACACATCCTAAAAACAATCCACTTTAGGTGGAAGGACATTCTGTATTACAACACCATTATCCAACATTATACAAGAATAGTACATATCAATATAGATGATCCGATCTCTCTATCCAAAAGTGTAGGATTAAAAACATGAAATTTACATGTTAATATACCCTATGATGAATTCTAAATCCCCTGATCTACAACACTCTACTAATACCAGTTCTATTTCCTGGAATAATCGTGACCACAAACATTAACAACACAACCTATAATAATCCAAAGCCTAGCATCATATTGTGTAGAATACCCCCTTCATACACTTTGATTTGTTCAAACTATCACACCATTACACATATGTCATCGGTTCTTGGATAACATCAATATATTTACCATTTTACCGTGAGACCGATAATTAACTAGTTGTCTTGGAAAGTTTCTACGATAGTGGCATCATCTACCGAACTAGTGGGAAATCAATCAAAAAATGTGTTTTAACTACTTTTCCTCCTAGAAACCCTGTTTCACAATACTCTAGATAGTGTTATAAAAAAGAGACATCCTTATCTCGAATGATATAACTCTAGATCATCCAGTTGTAACCATTTGTCATGCACTGGAAGCCTCGTTCTGGTTCCCCTCCCAATGAGAGCCTAATACACCATTTATGAAAACATCACCATCCTTAATATATTCACCTATGACTAAATTTAACACTTCAATCCATATTGAAATCATTCTTTTCAATTACCCTAATCCACTATAAATGTTGGAGAAAAAATCTGAATATCTATAATGTGTCCAATATAGTCCATCATAGATTTAATCTCATATGTAATCCTAATGATATCAGCTACTCCATCCTGACGTAGTGTCACTATATAGAAGATCTAAAAGAGATACTTTAAGAATTACTTATATAACATATCTCTAACCACTTGAGTCATATCCTGAACATCCCACTAGTACTTATGCAATCCTTGTAGCATATATATATCATTCTCGACCTTATTATTAGTAGGATTATCTGAGGGGTCATGTATAGTCCAAATAGACTCAATCCAGAACACTACTTCCTTAGTTCAACACTCTCTTGAAAAAATAATTGGGTGATACAACAGAAACTCCTTCGTCCTATATGAATATATGGCCTCAACCACCCTTGGGTCTCTTTCCATGGATTACATGAACTGTGTAGATTTTTCCTATAAATGTTCTCATACATCATCACTCACCAATATTAATCCCTAAGGTTCTTGTACTTGGGGATCTTACTTATCCATGTGCACTTTTCTTTAACTCAACAAAATATGACTTGGATGTAGTGATATACAACACAAAAAATACCTTAGAATACTTTTCTTGGTATTAAAAAATTTATAGGAAACATAACAAGGCACACAAATTCATTTCCCAAAACCTCATAACACGATCAACACAAAGGAGGTAACACTAAACATAAGAATCCTACATCTATGTTATTGTTAACAAAGGGAAACTCATTTTCATTATTCATGTTTCTCATTTACAAAACAAGTTATTCTCATCATTTATCTCTTTACCAAATTATTTTTCATATTAAAGAACTTTTTTTTAATTCAAACTCATAAGAGTGAAAAAAACACTTCATGTTCAACCACATACCCAAAACCCATTTTCAATGCATGCACAAATGAAGAATGTCCAAAATAATCATTAAAGCTTAGTATGATTCATGAAAAGTAAAAACTCATTTCATACTGGGCCATAATTTAATTCTAATAAAATCTTAGAATTAGTAATCACATCACACCACAATTGTGTCACCCAAATACAAATAGTATTAAATTGTAACAACAAACTACAATAAAAATAACACCACAAAAAGAACTAGGGTTCATCCAAATACATGTGGTTGCTACTCCCATTCATGATCTAATAAACATTCCTTGACTTTTCTTAGTCTCTTAAATTCCTTTCCTAAATATTAATAAAAAGAAAAAGAAAAGGAACAAATGGTCTTTGATACAACATTATAATATATTGAGACGAGTGTCGTGCACCGGTGCCCTGAGCTATTTGGTTATGTAACCTAAATAATTCCTCCACGTACTCCATAAGTTGTCAATTAGTAGAAAGGGTATAATAATAGTCACGAGGAGACTATAACCACTATTTTATTCTCACAAAACACAAGTAGAAATAAAAATCAATAATTACTGTGTAAAAAATGATAATATAATAAAAAAACTACCAGTAAAACAAGATAACCAAAACCATAATACAATAACAAAACCAAAAAAATGATATGCTCTGTAAAATCCATGTCTAATTTCGAAATAAAACTCAATGTAAACACACTAATGACTCCCGAGTGGGCCTAGAACCTTGTCTAGTTCCCTCATCAATTCTCCATCCCGACTTAGCCACATATCATATATCCCTTTCTATTATCCTGTCTTGTAACTTTATAATCTAATTGGGTAATGATCGAGAAGCCTTTGGATGTTGTGTGTACTACCCCGTAGGACACCACAAATAGTGTCTAATCCAATATCCAGTCAATTTGTTTTTTCACGTTTTATAAAAAAATAAATAAAATTCATAAATAAACACACATCACATTATAAAATTATACAATATCTAACCACTTAAATCTTCTAATATTGAGGACACCTGATCCCCAATAACAGCTTTGTCCCACATTGAAGTCTAACAGTATCCCCAATGGATATCATGTTTTGGAATTCCAATATTTCCATTCTATATCCCACGCTATCTCATAGAGACATTTTTTCCATTCTAGATCTCAATTCTCATGTGAATACCATTGTTCCCATTCATCTTTCATTAACTAATTCCATAATAAATAAATCATCTTATTCTCATTAATTAACTCAAAAATTAATTAGTCATATCAATCATATTAATCAACTCAATAATTAATTAATCTCACCAATAACATTAGTTAACTAATTAATTATTTAATCTCGCAATTTTATTAATTAAATAAACAATCAATTAATTCTTCTCAATCTCATCAATTAACTCAACATTTATTTAATCTTATCAGTTCCATTAATTACCTAAAAAATAATTTCTTATTCTATATCCCATTATCCTGTAGTTAATTGATCAATTAATTATTCAATATAAAATACTCAATATCCTATAATTAATTAATTAATTAATTTTCCAATATCCCAAAATCAATATACAATAAATAATTCTCAAGTTAATTATTAAATGATAGAAAATTAGTATCCTATAATTAATTCAACATGTAATTTTTTTGTCTTACATACTCAATATACTATAAATAATTCAACAATTAGTTACTGAATTCAATATTCACAATTCCCAAATTAATTCTACAATTAATTATTCAAGATCTACAATTCCATTATTCCAATTTCCAAAATCTAATTCAATTGTTCAAGTCATTAAATTATTTAATTATTTCAGCAAATAAATGTAATAAAATATAATATAAATAACAAAATTTCATATATAATCTAATTCAACATAATAGGATTTGAATCATATACCACCTACCTCGTGTTTAATTAAAAACATTCGAAAATAGAAATACTCAAAAATTGAGAATCACACTAATTTAGAATGAGATATGGACCTAAATTCCTAAATAACGAATGAAAAATCATGATCCTTCAAAACTATATCTATAAATAAAATACTATAAATATATCAAATCAAAACAATAATAATACCCCCTTTCATGAATGGGAGAAGAAAAAAATAAGAATGATAAATAAAATGGTATAGGATCCACTTACCATCTGGTGTGATGATCTTTCATTTGGGATTAAATTCATGACAAAAAGGAGTTATAATAGCATGGAATCTGTATAAAGGGCTCCAAAATTGTAAAATATAGTTTAGGTTTGAATTGTATTAGTTTTGGGGGTTCATGTCTATTAAAATATAACAATTAGGTGAATTAAATTCCTTTACGTTGTTTTTTAGGAAGTGGCACATGGTTTCCCCGAAACATATAGTTAAATTGAGTGCCTATTTTAAAGGGTTCATGATTATTCTTAAGAGGGTAAATGTTTTTTCAAAGGGTGTGATAACCATAAAAAACCTCACTATCCAGGGTTACATTGTTTTTTAGGCCAGGATGCACAGTTTTCCCTAATCATATTCTAATAGTTCACATCCATTTTTTCTTCATTTTCCCCAAATTTTAACCCAACCACACCATTTTATAACACCAAAAATAAATATTCTCAAACAAAATAAAAAATAATTATTAAAATCAGGGATCATTTATCTCAAAAAATTGCCAGAAAATTAAAATTTCACTCCCAAAAATCATGTCTCATGTATATGTTGTATTCAATGTTTCCCTATTGATAAATTATATATAAGCCCCCTACATGTACTCAATATTGAGGTGATACCTTTTTACAACTATATTTCTAATAGGGAGTTACCTGTGTAGATCATTGATCTTAGATACAATGATCGACAATATAATAAAATAAACCTTGTCAAAGTGTCATGAAGAAAACAAAAGTTTGAAGAAACGGTGTGGGAACTAGAGGAAGTGATGAAATTGAGTTAACCATTTCTATTTTATTGTTGGAAATTAAAATGAAAATTTATAAATTTTATGAGGGGGATGATTGTAACAACCTGATATTTTATAAATACAATTCACCCTACAATTTAATTAAATATATTATCATTTGCAATATTTTTCGTTCATAATACATTTTTTTGAGAAATTATCACTTGATTACTCTAAATATAGGATTTTATCGAATCCATTTGACACAGATTAGAGAAGTGATTGACTCAACCAGTAGGATCGTACCCTATAAAGCACATTTATTAGAGTATATACGGGAGATAACATCACAAGGATTTTACATTAAAGAGTATCAATTCATGATCCAACACCTTAAGCAAATAAAAATCTTTTATGAGAGATGTTCAAGCTCATAAAGATAATGGCTTAAGCGATTAATGTAGAATCACCCCATGAATGTCTTACCATCACAAACCTTACTCTATGAAAATTTGGGGGATCATTAAAGGTATTTGTATCAATATGCTAGTGATATGAGTATGCACATTATTTTTTATAGAAAATACACATATTTTCATCCTATTTTTAAGTTATATTTTATTTTTCCATTCAAGAAATAAATCAAAAAAATTATTTTTTGGTAAAATTCAAACACAATTAAGGAAATAATTCTTGTGAATTAATGAATTTCTGAATTAAATAATATATTAGAAAAATCAATAATTTTTGTTAAATTTAAATTTTCATAAAATTGTTTTGATGAAAAATCATATTTTTACATGTGTTTAAAAATAGTTAATGTTAATGAAACCCCATATTTTCCTGATAAATGCAGATTTTATTTTAAATGTGAAAATTTATATATTTATTAAATTGTTTATATAAAACTAATATTTTTTAAGAATTAGAATTTTTTAATTATCAAATGGTTATATTTTCATAATTTTCTCATATAGTCAATTTTTTTGGGGAAATATTATATAACATATAAATATACATTATATATTATTAAATATTAATGACCCAAATGTGTTGAAATAAATAATATATAATGTACACGTGAACAAAAAAATGTATTATATTTAAAATAATTATAATTTTAGTATATTTTATAATTTTTATAAATCCATTTTGAATCCCCCATAACCATTAATATATTATTAGGTTTTAAAATCATTTTTTAATTTTATGACTCACCTAAACATAAGAAAGGGAGTTTTTTTACTAACACCATCCCTTGAAAATTTAAAATAATGATAAACAATCCCATTTTTGGGACACAATGTGTACAATCCTTTTAAAAAATTGGGATTTTAGTAATTTCATTACATAAATTCCAAAACAGACATTTGAGTAATAATAAAGAAAACTCCTCTCATTTCCTATATAAAATAACCCATCATATAATTAATAATCACTAAAAATCTATGGATCATATCCTTACTCTACCCTCCCTTCCCTAGAGTCAACCCATGTTTCCCATAAGCTATCAAGAGGCTCCTCCCAATAATTTGGAGTTAGACACTCAAGTAGATGATCCTCACCTTCTCTTCTTTATTCAAAAATCATTATTATTCTATGACCTCTATTTTGAAATTCCTAATGTTGGTATATTTTATTTCATGTCCATATTATTTTACATTTTATTTAAAAATTATAGGATATCACATACTCTCTTATCAACCTTGTTTATGACTTTTTAATTAAAATCATTATGCTACCAAAATTTCATCGTGATTTTTCTGTGCCAAAACAATAGTGCAGTGAATAAAATACCCATTTCCAATCAATGGTGTTAACATTTTTACAGTTATTCCAATTTTAATTATTATGTACATGTTTTTATTCTAAACTCTTTCATCATGGAAGAAAATATGATGATGAATGAATCCCAATTTTATGATCTATGTGAAACAAATAAGCATTATGAGGAAATTAATGTGATGGGTGACCACAAAATTATATATCACTCTAATACATTGGTTATCTTCTATCATTATGAGACAACATATTGGGATATGAAGTGAACTTGATCCCTTTAGGGGAACTTTTCCATCCTGATGTATTGGATGTTATCCCCCACTAATGTTTATGATGTAGTGTTTTAAGTAGTTTAAAATTTCCCATGTTTCTATTTTTCTATCATTCTATATAATATATTCTCATTTATTATTACGTTTCTAAATAAATTTATAACCTATTGATATTCTAATTTTTAAATTTCATTACATTTTTTTTGTAATTCCATGTTTATTCCATTAATGGGATTTATATCTCACATGTTTCTTATATATGACCTCATTGTTTCCTAGGATTTTTTAAAATTCATGAATTTTACAAGCATGTTATGGAATTTTTCAACAATGTTGTTTTTTCCCATGTCCAATATGTTATTCCATGTATCTATTTCCCAAAGTAACAACACCTATCGATCATCTGGGTTGTATTGTGTTTAATCATCTATAATAAATCATGAATTATTTTATAATAAATATAAGTTTTATTATACAGTGCATGATTTGATTGTTTTCTACATGTTGGGTAATCTCTTGGGAGATGTAACTACCATATAATAACAAACATATATGACTCAGTGTTCACTGCTACATCATTAGCGAGGGAAGTAGATGTAGTCGTCTAGTCTACTAGAATCTCTTCATTTATCACATTATAGAATAGTTCTATTTGATAGTATTTAGATGTGGAAGGGAAACTATTTATGATATATGTGTTTGTAATATGAGTCCCTAGAAGGGGGAAACATATTCCTCCACCTACATGTACCTATGGTGGGATTTGGGGATCCTGTGAATCTCACCATCAAATATTAAGAACTTCAGCTACCAATATTCTTTCCTAGACACTGATGTTGAGGTATGTGGTGAAGGTTTTATCACATAATTGTATTCTTCCATGGAGTCTAAGATGTGAAAAATATTTAATATTACATAGTCCAAACAATATTTTTTCCTTCAGTGTCAACATTTTACCCTTATTCCATAGGATGTTTCATCAAAGGCAGATAATTATTTGGCATGAGAGGGCCTATATACTGGGGGGTTATAGTGCAGTTTGGACATCCACATTGATTAGTCGGGATACGGGGAGGGACATTATATCAGTTGTTTTCATAAGGGGGAGGACCTCTACTTTGACTGTAGTAGGAAGGAGGGAACCTCGACTATTGTTATTGATGAAGGTGGGATGAAATCTACTTTGGTCATTGGGGACATTGGGAGGAAATCTATATTGTCCGGTAGTGATGGAACATGGTAGAAATTTGTACTATTATGATGAATGATGAGGATGAACTTCACAATGATAGTTGGAAACATTGGGATGACCTCCATTTTGAATATTTAATGAGTAGTGAGGAAGTCCACTCTGATTTGCTATGGAATTGGAGGGCCTCTGTGTAGGCCGATGATGATAGCATGGGGATGACCTAAATATTGATTGTCTATGAAGCATATAGAATATCTTTTTGATCATTCCAGGAGGGGGGATGACCTCTTCTTGATCTTGACATTGTGTGAGTATGACCTTCCAGTTTATTGGTTACAACATGGGGATGACCTCTATTCGGAATAGTTGTAATGGATTGGGGAGAACCTATGTGTAGATGTTGATGAAGCGGGGAGTGCCTCCACTTTAATCAGACAGAACATGGGTAGGGCCACCATGATTTTTTTTCGTTTAGCGAGTTGGACCTCTGCATTGGTTTTTTATAGTATAGGGAGGGAATCCACACTAACAATAAACATCACAGATTGGCCTATAACGACTGCTGATGGTGCCTATAATTAATATTCAACCCAATTTTTTATGTGGGGATGAGGGCTCGATCCCCAATCAGGTGAAAGTGGTTCATTGTTCATCTGTCACTAGTATATATTTGTATACAATAGATTTTGTATGGTATTCTGAAGCTATGGATGATGATTCCCCTTTTCATCCATTATCTAGATAAATGACATGATGTTGACACATAATAGTCTCGAAAGGCTATGGCGGTGTGGGTGTATTATATATGAGTTCCTAAACCAATAGGAAATGTTGTTGTCGGCACATATAAGGCCCGGTGGGAACCCATCCTGGAAGGCCATTATGCGTATCCATGGTTATCGTGAATCGGGAATCCTCCACATCCTCAGTGTATGGGAGCTACACATAGGGACACACTAGGGAGACACTCTTGAAGATGTTATCTATGGGATGTTGGAGTGGTTTCTCCCATTACATCCCATCATGGGTGGCAGTGTTTATGGGGAACTGATGCCCCTAGGTCCCATCAGTCAACATCCATTATGTGAATGAAACCCTCCTGCTCATACTGATGTATGATGTTTTCCATAACTCTTCTATGGATGATCTACAAATGTAAGAAGAGGTGTGGGAACCCAGTAGAAGTTGTTGTAGTAAAAATCAATGTGCAGGTGGAGTCAATAGGGATATGTCTATTCACATTTCACCTACACTTATTTCTATATTAATTGTATGGATGGATTTCAATGGATGGAATCCATAAAATCAGGTGTATTCATCCATCATTACATTTTTATGAAAATCAATAACCAATTCCCCAGAGTGTTCACATCTTACAATTGTTAGGATAGAGCTATGCACCAAAAATTTCACATACCTAAATGTATAAGATTTAAAATACCTAATATTTGGTGACTACCATGCAAAGACCACAACCTTCTTGTTGAGTTCTAGCACCAGATATTTGTATCATGAGACATGAAAATCTGTTAGTTTCTAAAATTTTACATGTCCTCATGTTGAGAATAATAGTTTCACATCAGGTTGATGATATCTATATTTTATGATTTCATAGTGGTGAACCTCCATGAATGTTAATGACTTTTAGCATGATAAGTTCCATGTATCATCTTTTTCCAAATGTGGGAAACATTCATCACATTCAATGGAAATTTATACACCTTCAGTGAAATGAGATGATGGGATGTTGGTTTCTACTTCCATGGATTCCTACATTAAACTCTTCAACTAGTCATGGTCTCCCTCATAGAGTTATTTCATGTTCATAGAACTCATTCCTAGTATGATATCATTATGGATTCTAGTAAATTACACTACATCTATCTAAAAAATCATGTTTTTCATGAAAGTAATAAGAATTCATTCTAGAGAGTAGTCATCTTTGGCATTTGTGGCATGTCTAAAAAATGGGAACATTGGTCACATATATTATTCCTCGTTAGGGGGAATCTCATGGAAATATATTACTAATGAAACCAAAGTAATATCATGTGGATCATGAGGTATTTTATGCTAATGGTGTATATATTATAAGGCTCTCACCTCATCTATAAGAAGTTTTTATGAGGTATCTGATGCCATAAGAACATATCTTCATTGCATTTCACCTCGAAAATCAAATTGTTTATGTGTTATATATTTGTGTCAAAATTTTAATTTCATGTGGATATGGAACTACTTGTAAGTTTAACATCTCTTGGAGATAAAGTCTATTGATCTGGACTCCATATGAAGGTGGAACAAAGAGGTGAGTCCCTAGGATGGAATAATTCATGCTTGGATGTTTACTGATGGAAGGATCAACATTGACCATGAATGCAGATATACTATGGGCCCCCAATAAAGGGAAGATATCACACTATAAATGTTGATCATAACATCCCTATAGAAGGATCATTAAGGTATATACCTAGAATATAGAACGTTTTTTACCATTGGTAATGATTGAACCTTAGAGATGTGTACTGTTCACCCTATTTAGAATAAGGTGATCAAATCCCATGTATTTCGATGCCATAGTTTATGATCACATGACAGGACCAATCCATAGAGTTTAACATCACGTGGTAATGGTGATCGTTTCATGAAAGGATCATCAGTGAGGATTTTTGTGGGGATTATACATATTCTCTACCATTTACAACAGTATTTTAGTGGGTTGTATTTTTTGTTGGTTTTACACATTGAAGGTGTGCAAGGGAGAATAATGAGATTTGGTCTCCCAGGTGAAGGGAATGGTCTTTCCAGGAAGTGACCCATATAAAATCAAGAAGGATATGGATGTTTTTTTGTACCTCATGAATGCTTTTCACATATCCATGTAGTTTAGGAATCAGTGACCACATAGTTTGTAATGGGTTAGAGCTTATACTTAATGAGGATGCCGAAATTGACTTATGGTTGGGGCATACAATTGGATGAATCCCATTTGAATGAGGGTTGGGGATTTCATATGTATAGAAGGACCATGGTGGAGATTATGATATTTTCATTGACAAAAATAAAATCTAAGCTCATGCGAGTTATGATCGGTTTGAGAAACATGAATAGGCAATAGAGTTTCTACTCATATCAGGAATGAAGCATCAATGAGAGATGGTGTGGGATTATGCTTGGATGCTTCCTTGGGATATGTCATTCCATGTAAGGATTAACACATTTCATATGAGGGTAACTAGTGGGGATACAATACCATTTCAATCCCTCAGGTTGAATCGTGTGTTTATTGTAGAGGTTAAGGTCACATTTTTTACATCATGTGTTGTGGATATCTAGATGAGGCAGCTTCACATCATGCAACTAAACGTGGGGGAATAGATATTTACCTATTAGACATATATGATTAAATATCATAAATTTTTGGTTGGGGAACATATCTATAAATTCTGGGGTAAAACAATGGAGAGGAGTGTTCACACACGTGTTCCATGTTATCATACCTATGATTAGAATAAAAATAAAATATCTTACCTTCGCATAGAAGAAAATGGTATGACAACACATGCATTAGATGTGTTGGGGAAACATTGATTGTGACCAAAAAATTGGTGCACATACATTTTTATTGTTTCATGAAATATGTGAGAATAAGGTATGTGGTTTTATAAAAATGTGGATCAGACATGGTGGTCTAACACTAAGACATGTCGTGGAGCATTATAGAATGATTTTACACAAGATTGGGACTGTAGGGAAGTCCTAAGATGAACATTGGAGGAGGATTTGCAGACACACAATAGGGGTTAAAATTATATATGAAAGGGTTATTCAACAATGATCTCGGCTTATTGAAGACCCATTGGGAACCTATAATGCATATGTCTCTAACTTTAGGGTTTAATGATTTAATTATGTCGTATATGACTGGTCATACACATAGCTGAGTGATCCATCATTTTTTGGATTGTCAATCCGAACACAGTGATGATCTTGTATTTATAGAAAAAATATTAATCATTAGGAAAGCAAAATTTGGGTAGTAGAATACTTTGTCAGTATAACATATCCTTTTCCATTTTTATAGCCAACATAAGGAAATGGTTGAAATCACCTTTGTCATGTAAGTGTTATGGTTTTAGATTTTGTTATCATGTGTGGAACTCTCACATCATGTACATAGAAACATTAGATGTGTGATTGGACTTTGGAGAGGGAGATAGAATTCTATAACAACCAATTCCTAACAAATAATTATATTACTTCGTATTTCTGAAATACATAATAAATTTTACAAATAGAAACCATAAGAATATATTTGTTTATAGCCTTTGGAAACAAGGAAATATAAACAATAGTACATGAATATGCTACATTATCTCCCACATTGTTCTTTATGACTAACAAAATTTATAGACACATCATACATAATACTTATCTTTTTAACCTGGGGATGAAAACATAAAAAAGGGTGAGATGAGATGCTCAGTTAGGGTAAACAAGTGGGACACAATAACATAATCATGAGATTACCATTACAAGAATAAGATCATGAAAAACAATGTTCCAACCCTATATGTCAAGGATCATATACTTGTGTCATGTCATAATGATTTTATATTCATTAGACATGAATCATGAAAAATAAAGAACATAAGGAATAAAATTATAATAGAGAAAAAACATGTAATCATTGTCATATATGTATGATGATAAAAAACCTATTTCAATGTTTCCATCTATGACCATAAAAACATATTATGACTAGAATAATGACTGATGTTCCATCATTAAGATTTGTATTTCATTTCATGTACTCTATTATTTATGTCTTGTGATTTCATCTCATGTAGCCTCTTGTTTCTCGCATAATATTCCCTCTAATTTAAGGCATGGGATTTCCTCCAATGTGACCTCATCTTTTAGGATTGGTATTCCCTCTCATATATCGTTTCACCTCATAAATTTTTTATCATTACCCAATGACTTGGAGGGAGACATAGGTCCCACCCATATCATAATAAAATCATTCAAGAATGGTCCATAAAATTACAAAACATTCATCATATCATGTCCCATAAAAAGACCATATTATATCCCATGAAATGAAATGGGTATAATAAACATTTATTCATATCATAATATATGGGAAATATATATTTTTCATAATAATTTCAGCCTATAAATACATATAAAAGGAAGTGGGTTTCATAAGCATTTATCCTGGTATAACACATTGAATAGGATCATTTTTTATAATTTTATAACCCACAGAAGTGGAATTGGTTTCAAAAAAAATGTTGTGAAAGATAAAGTGGTTTTCATTAACATAATTCCATAATAAATAAATAAATTTATAGAAATAATATGAAAGGAACCATGGGAAAATTTCCCATAAAGGCACGAGTGACATTAACTTTTGCCATCTAAGAGGGAAAATAATATTTAGATTTCTTTAAAAAAAAATTATTCAAGAAAATATCATTTATTATTTTGAAAATTGTTACTTAAACAAACCACAATTTGATACCTATTTTATTTTTAAAAAAAATTTAAAAAAATAATTGAGTCTAGAAAAATCATGGAATTTTTTTCTTTTAAAAATTCTAAATGAATATTGAAACCCTTTTTGAAAACATTTTTCATTCGAAACACATTGAAATCATATAAAGAAATATCTAAAATATTTTGAAAACCATTTCATAAATTTTGTTTGAAAACAAATAAATAAATATTGAAAACATTTTGAAATAAATTTTTCCATTAAAATATATAAAGGAATCATTAAATCATTTTCAAATCCATTTCCATCATAACATATAAAAGAATCATGAAAACATTTTGAAAACACTTTTACTGGATCAAATATAACAGAACCATGACAACATTTTGAAAAACATTTTCCTTTAAAAATTCTAAAGTTATCATGATAAATTATTGAAAACCATTTCATTGAAAATGAATTTGAAACAAAAATAAATAAATCTTGAAAACATATTTAGAAAACATGGTTTGAATGAACAAAAATTTCTGACCAAAGAGTGTGGTAATGTTATTTTTTATTAAAAACAATTTATTAAATACCATATGTATGATTTTGTAGAAATAATTGTAATAATACATGAATATATGAATAATTACTAGAAGAGAATAAAATTCACGGGTTTTCTTGAATGGCGGATTAAAATATTTCTCAAAAATAAACATAAACCTAAAAAATCGTAAAAAGTGATTAGATTATTTCAATAGGCTCTTACCAATTTGTAACCTTGAACCATAATCCACGTTAAGGAAATAAAATTTCATTAATCTTAAAAAATATTGAAAATAATGATATTTATGATATAAAATGTTAACAAAAATATATACACCTCATTGAAAAATATATCTGTATAACATGGCATGTGTCTCAAATAAGGGAAATTGAGAAAAAATAACATTACTGGTTTGGTATTTTTTGAAATGTAAACCCCATGAAAGAAATATCGTAAATTGGATATGAAAATACTCATAAGTTTAAGTACAAAATAATATAATTAATCCATGGGTTGTATAAACACAATAAAAAAGGAATGGGTGGTAAATAAAATTTGTATCTCACAGAAATAAAAAATGAGATTAAATTCCCTTACCATATCACTTGACTCTCATCATACTCATAGAAAATACATTATAATAAATATAAGTTCTCTATAAGTAAATAATAGTGCCATCTTATTATATGTAATATAATAATTTTTTTTATTATGACTTTATATTACCCTCCTTCAACAATATGGTTTCACTTCGGGTAATATCTGCTATGTTTTTCACATGTGACTTAATTTTTTATATCTTTGGTCCTTATACATATATCATGATTTATAGAATGTAAAAAAGTACATAAATATCATTTATATTCATTATATGTGTATTATAATAATCTATAAAATATAGAGATATAAAATGGAATATGTTGTTCATTGAGATAATGGGTCGTACGTACGTGTAAATGATGTTTCCATCATATATTTGTACTAAATGAATTAATGAAAATGACATTTTTATTTATATGTATATAATATAATTATATTAGAATTTTTATTATATGTATATATATCATATAAGACCACTAAAACTATCTTCAATACATTAAATTTACTTTGTTAATGAATCACATCTCTTTAAGGGGTGGTTGTCCACACTTTCTGAAACCAAATAATTATTTTTTAAAAAATGAAATATATAAATATATGTGTTGTAACAGAATTATAGAATATTAAAGAAATAATATGTTTAATTTATTTCATATATAAATATTGTTTCCTTTATAATTCTCATCCACGAAAGGTGGTAATGGAAAAATTGAACAATCATCATTTCGTGAGGTGGTAGATCACTATACACTTAAACAATATTTTTGTTACCTATTAGATGTATTTATGTATAAGTGTTGGTGCAAACCAAATAAGAAAAATACAATAGCATATTTTGGATACTTATTTTTTACAAAATAATTTAATAAATATAGATGATGGTTGGAGAAGGAAAATAATATAATGGAGCTTGAGAAAGGATGTTACCTCTTCTTTGGGTAACTAATTTTGGTTTCCACCAATGGGATTCCATGAATATCATTCTTCCAAAATAGAAGATTAAATTAGGATAATAGTTTTTTTGATATTTTTATTTGGAATATATTTTGAGAACTTGATAGTTTTTATAGGATTAAGGAAGTAGGAGATTTGGTCGCCTTTTATAGGTGATAGAAATGAATCACTTGGTATTTTTGAAAACATGTTTGGTGCACCCATGTTTTTATATAAAAAAATTCATCAAAATCAAAAAAAGAAAAAATATATGGTTAATGGACTATTAGTTTCAATAAAATAGGTTTTAGTAAATTTTATTAGTAGTTTGGGCCATTAAGATTTTGGTTTTTTCTCATGATAAACATAATTTTACATTATTCACTGTAATTAATTTTAAGGGCATTCACTAATATTTTTGGTAAAAAAATAAGTTTATATTGTTTGAAATTATAAATTATTAAAATTTAATATTTTAAATCCATTTTTCAAATTACGGTCACATAAATAAAGAAAATTAATTTAATATTAATCTCACATATGGGATGTTAATGCGATTATAAAAAGTTAAAACATTTAAAAGATTTCTATGTCTGTATTTCTAATTTCATTGTAAAATTGACTCCAACAAACTAAATTGGATAAATCAGTCAATAATTGATATGTTTTTACATTAACATCAAATTAAAATAATAATTTTCAATATAAAATAAATTATATGAAAAGTCATTTTTGAATTAAAATTCAGTGTATTTTAGTATACATAAAAAATGAAGTTTCGTTGAAATATATTAAAAAATAACCATAAGATAATTTGAATATAATGATTTTTTTTAATTTTTAATATTAAAATTATAAATGTTTCTATAACTAGATTTAATTTTTTATCAAAGGAAATAAAAATATGCTCATATTAGAAAAATGTATATTTAAAGTAGAAAAACATTATAAAAAAATATTCTTTTCATTGTCAAAACATTTTTTATATATATCCCTTGTATATAATATTTGAAGTTTAGTAATTACTATTCATATTAATATGTAAAATAGATATGTTATAACTATCTAGATTGAATAATTATAAAATGATGTCTCGTAGAGACTCATTGTTATTTTTATCATACGCCATAACCATGTTTCTTGTAGCTCACAAATAAATTGTTGTTTCATATTACATTAGACAACCCTAGTTCTTTAATAAAAAAACATTTTCAGTATTTCGTGAATTTTAAAATATTAAAAAAATTACATTAATTTGATAAAATGTTCAGAAAATCTCAGGGTGAAAAAATATCATTGTATTAGGTGTGAATAGTTCTTGAACGTAGATTCTGACCATGATCCACTGAATTTTAAATTCTATACCCCACCTTTATTGTTCTCTAATTTGTCTGTTGATTTAATAGATGATATTAAGTTTCCCATAGTTTTCGATATGTAGTTTTTTTTGGTATTTTTGGTGCCAATATCTTTACAAATAAAAAATATATAAACCCTGAGAATTTAAGGGAAAAGAACAGGACTAACAAGCATATCTTAGTAGTGCACTCCTCACCCATTTTTCCCTCTAATCTCAGATATAATGGATAGAAATGGGTAAATATAATAAATCCCTATAAATATGTCCTATGATCTCACAATAAAATAATTATATTAATTATATTATAATTGAAGACACTAATAGAATGTGTAGAGAGATCAAAGGTATACATACAAGTAGGTTGACAGTTAGTGATTTAGAGCCCAAAAATAGGAGGTAGGTCAATGAATACCAAAGAGTCTGAATTATATATCCACTTAGAGGGTGATACTATTTGTAGGGGAAAAATAAAAATTGTTTTCACGTTTAATTTAAAAGTTGTCAAAAATGTCCTATTCATCCTCTTTTAGAGGTTCACATGGTCGGCCAAAACATGCTACCACTATAGACCCATAACATCTTTAAGAGACCCATCACACAGCTAGTGGAAGAGTTTGTCTAATCATTATTATCCAATGAAAATTCTCAACACTATGGATCCAGAATCACTCTTATGACCATTAGACCTTGAATAGATGGATAAAAAAATTGTTAGGCCATAGAAAGTCCACTAGACCATTCTTAATGGTTTAATAATACCGTGTGTATTGGGAAACACAATTTCAAAGAACATTCTTACCCAACATCTTCTTTCTAAAACCAATGATCAATGATTTGTACAGGCCCTAAAAACCCTTGAATCAAATATGAAATCATTAGTAACTCCCAATTTGATAATACTAAATGATTTAAATTCATATAAATAGGTCTCCTACCTCATGGAATATTTTTGTTCTTATGGGTCACCAAATATATAGTGTAATATTAGTATATAATATCTTCAGTTACACGTAGAGAATGAGTCTGGGTATGGAACATCACCTTCAAGATTTATTTTGCGTAAATAAGTAAAGATGTTAACAATCCATATTTTTATAATACTATAGGGGTATTCCAATATAAGGAACCAAGATCATGTTAATATATGATTCATATAAGTTGTAAGTATTAATTCATTTAGAATTTTTCACAGATGGGTAAAGTCACAGTATGTTGACTTTGTAGGACTGATTGAATGATTGACCTAATGACTAAGAAATTATATAATAAAAATCCTTAAAATAATTTGAGATGTAGTGGAATGCTTGATATTTTTAGTAAGCTATTGTGCATGTGAGAGTTTATTAGAGTTTGTTCCCTATGACCTAATAACATATTCCTTTATTAATTATAATACATATAAATATCATATCACTTAACAAGTTTTATTTATCCTGACATTAAGAGTAATTCATTTTATGTCAACAAAAATATAGTGGAATCATATTTTCAATCACTCATTAAAACCTAATGTAGATGTGAAATCACATATAGATATTATTTCTGTCATGTTATTGATCTGAATAATACACTCTATGATCTGAACATGGATATTTCCATTCAGAACAAAAACATAAAAATTGAGGTTTCTTTTCAGTATCTATATTATCAATTGATGTATATTATATTATTCTGGTATATTGTTTATGTATGTTAGAAAATTATTAATGATTTTTCTATATCTAAGCTGTTTAGAATGTAATCCTCATTCCCTTTGTTTTATTGGATTTCACATTTTTTTTATGAAATACTGAAGATTAACTTTTTAAATTTATTCTATATATGATTATTTTCATTTATGGATGCGGTGTTAATGGTTTTCTTATAATTCACCTTAAATGCATTAAAATAGACCCAACAGTTTGATCAAAACTTTTTTCCACCCATTATTCAAATATATTTTTGATTTACAAGACTTCAGCCTCACCTATTCATATGACTCTCCATTTTTAAAATTTTCAACATACTTTTCTATATTTGGAAGCATGAATATTTTATAAAAAATGATTTAGTACACTTAGTTTGGAGGTTTCCTCCTTAAATTGATTTATCTCCACAACATCCCTCCTATTTTTTGGCTTTAAAATGGAGATTTAAATTTTTACTGAGAGGTATCATATGAAAATATCTTTACAAATATAGAAACTGTCATTAATTCAAAATTCCACCAAAAAATATGGATTTTTGAAATCTATCTGAATCCATTTACCTATAAAAATTAATTTTTTGTGGAAAATGATTTGTATATAGCGGCTCCAATAAAATTTCGGTCCATGAATATAGAATATTTGGGAAACCCACAACCATTGTTATTCTTATTAAAATAATACCAAATTAGGATACTATTTTATAGGATAATAATCAACCTGTATATACGGTTATTTCAATTAGGGTATAATTATTTTTTCATATAATAGAAAATTGGAAGATCATTCTTAATAGCATCATCATCTGAGTCTTAATATTGATTCCTTCTCTGTAATTGTCAATAATTTTTAATAATTCCCTTCAACTTTCTATTACCTCCTATGTTTGTCTTAATTTAATAGTGAATTATAATAGACTCACTAAGAATCTAGTGATTCCAAAAAAAATATGCACTATGTTAAGTGTGCAGAATTGAGGATCACTTCAAATACTAGATAGCCAAAAATGTATGAAGATAGTTTTTTGGATGATTTTACTTATACACACCATAAAAAGAAATATAAAAAAGAAAATTACTTTAAGATATATATTAAAATTGATACATATTCTATTGGTATTCAAGTGGAACAAATATTTTTCCATCCTCACACAAATCATCTTAGGGATCCCTTTTTATCCTGAAATGAATGAAAAACATAAGACACTAGTAAGATAATGAAGTAAAAAATTGTTATTGAATATGGATATATGTTGAATTATACCATTGTATTGATGAACAAGAGACGTGTCCATTTGGAAAATACCACTCTATAGAGATAGTTTTGGTTCATTATTTATTTATTAGAGAGCGTATAATTTATTAGGATAAATTAGAACATCATAGAAAATATTGTTATGATTTTTTACGTCTTTGGTGGGAATACATGTAACTATAGACATGGTTTTTTCCATTATTTTCTCTAGTTATTTTATCCCTTGTTTTACATTTATAGGGAAGGGGATCCCTACCTTAGGTATTGAAATGAATATAGTTTTTTTGATTTTTTATCTAATTTTGTGACAGATCATGGGTTGACCTCATGGTTTAAAATAATCTACTTCATTGAATATCTATATTGAACTGAGATACTATTTAGTTGATATTTTTTCCTCCTTAATCATTGTAAAAGATTTTTTTACTAAATTTGGGAACATTCATGAGTATGACGCTTAACTTTTGGATATACTGGTTGATGGATTGGATACTAGAATTTTTATTATTAATCCAGTCACCATGATTGGGATGATAATTTTTGGTAAATACGGCATAAAAATAATTATATTTAAAATAATAAAAATGACATATTTGGAATACTATTTTACATATACTAGGAATTATTTTTATGCTTCTGAGGGGATGCATATAGTTTATATTTTCCTTGAAAATAAGGATTTTTGAATTTTTTTATCGGGATTGAACATATTTTGAAGGATAAAATTGGTTTAAAAGTTTCCTTATATCTTTCATATGAACACAGTGAAATATTAAAGTTGGTATTGATTTGGAAATAGAGCTTGAATTCATAAAAAATTAATTAGAAAATGTTTTCCCATCATGGTTTATAATAACTCGGATTCATTAGTATTTTATTAGAAAATTATATAATTTAATGTTATTGAAGAAAAGGATTTGATATCAATGGATCCTATTTAATTATATAATTATTTTTTATATTTATGTTAAAAATAGTTTGTTTTTTTAATATTAAAAAATCATTTTGGGAAATTACATATGAGGTGTGATGATGAGGTTTTGCATCTTTCTATAAAGAAATGAATTTTACAGATTTTCATAGAAGGTTACATTCATATTTAATAATTCTATAATTTTTTTATTATACTGACTATATGATTTTTTATCTTATGTAAAGATGTTTTTTATTGTATATTTAGATTTTTTGGTGGATTGAACCATATTTGAAAATTAATTTCATGCAGGCCTTTTCATTATTGTCTATATGATGTAATGTTTGATTTTACTTTCTATCTAATACTAGATTTATAAATCCAATTATACATCATATATTCAAGGATATTTTCTTTTTAATTAATAAATTATGGGGATATGTTTTCCCGGTGACCAACTCATTTCTCAGATTATTTTAGTTTATTCCTAACATTTATGTGATATTTTCCATCTTTTATTTTTCACACCAGAGTTTTATAGAATTTCACTACTATAATATAATTAAAAAATATATGAAAAGATATATTCTTATATTTTTTAAAAAACATGATGATATAGATTTGAAATTGAATATATTATGGTATTATTATAATGTTCCTGATTCTCAAATGTAGATGAGTCTTCTTTTCATGATGTTTCACGCTCCGTAATCTCTTTGAAAGGTGGTTATGAGTATAAAAATATAATGACCCATAAAATTGAAGGGAAATGTTTTTCTTAATTTTCTTTGGGATTTTACAAGAACACAGTTTTTGACGGCACCTGATTTCGAGGCCCAGTGTGCCCGGAATCAATTTCTGAAGTTTAGTTTGGGTACGTTCAGTGAACGAACGAGCGAGATTTCCTAACTTTTGACCCGGTGCTCGGAATCGAAATCCGAGGGCACCGATAGAACCGAAGTGATGGTAATTTCTTAAGAACACCTTTTCTGGAGTTGTGTTTTCTCAGGTGTGGTTTTTAAAAATAGTGTGTTAAGTAATGAATAAAATAAAATTTGTGCACCCAATTTTTATTTTTATTTATGGTAGTTTAAACTTATGCTTGGTGGTTGGAGTGGGGCCCACTAATATCCTAACTCCCTAGGTAGGATATTAGTGAGGTGGGGCCCACACGAGCCCCACCCCCTTTATTTCCTTTTCACCTCCCACAAGAATTTATTTTGGTAACTCACCCGCACACCCCTATTAAATGCCAAGTCAACTCTTGTGTTTATTTGGATTATTAAATGCTTCATTAATTGGTCAGCGCTCGATAATTAAATCATGATCTGATTTTTTAATTTAAAAAACAGTTGGCATGAGAAATAAAATAAGGCAAAGCCTTATTTTATTATATTGTTTTGTTGGGTGAGAAGGATTTGAAAAGGAGAGCTCAAGTCTTGGAATCCTCATCTTCCTCCTTGAAGAACGCGACGAACGCACCATCACCGACGAAGAACGCCAGCCTCTGACGAAGGAGGCGAAGGACGCCGAATACTGGGAGATCGATGATGCGACGTTGTGTACTATGACACCAACGTTTCTCTTCTCTGAGACGTCGATGACGCTTTAGGATCCTTCTTCCATGACAATTATTTCCCGTGACGAACCTTCATTCGACGACACCTTGAGGTAGGGGTTAATTGTTTTTTCCCGTGAATTATTCCTTTTCCGTTCATCAACTTCTATTTGGGCCTCCTGTTATTGTAATAATGGGAGGAGGTCGGACCGCATGAACACGGTCGGCCCTCCTCCCCCTTTGATGATTGTGTTTGTTGCGGTTCGAAAGAAGGTGGCGCGGTGCAATGGCACCACGCAGAAACATGGGGAAATGTGGAAAAGATGTGCGGTGCCACCACACCGCACCGTTGAGGCCAAACGAATCCGCGGCCAGAGTCGGGCCGCATCGAAGGGGCGCGGCGCCGTCGCGCCGCGCTGGAGAACCACAAAGACACTGCGGCCAGAGCGGGGCCGCGACGGAGGGGCGCGACGCCGTCGCGCCACCCCGGTCGGATAAGGCTGCAAGGTGCAAGGCATGGCGGCCGGAACCGCCGACCGCCATCACCTCAGAGGGGCGGGATCCCGATGGTCCCACGACAGCAGCACCGGCCGGCCGGACCGGGCCGGCCGGTCTCTATGAAACCAGGGGTCGTAACCCCTGTCTGGCCGAAGCAGCGCCCCCCCACGTGGGGGCCGCGGTTCCTCAATCAGGGGGGCAGCGCGTCCCCCTGTTCCGCTCAGCTCGGCGTGGCCGAGCTAGCCACACGGGCCGTGAGCGCGCGCCTGGACGGGCCGCCCCAAGCCGGGTCGGGCCACGCCCAGGATGGGCCGAGCCGCACCCACTGGGCCGGGTTGCGCTCTAATGGGCTGGACCCATACCTAGTTCAGGTCGACCTGGTTCGGGCCGACCCAGGGGGTCTTGGGCCAGGTCGGTCCGGGCCAAAAACCCTTTTTTCTCAGACAGGTTTTTTCAAATGCTCGTAACATGGACTACGGACCTCCGATCGACGCACCGTTAGTTGACATGCAATCCTTGGATCGAGACGGTCATTTCGGTATATCACACTCAAGGTTTCGCAGATCATTGGGTACGGCCGGGTTGGTTTGAACACAAAACCAACCGGGTCCTCGGAGCAGAAACACTTATAACTTGAACTCTGGACATCCGATTGACATTAAGTCGACTTTGTTGGATTCCTCTTAGTGAGACAGACCTTTTGGCTTACTCCGCTCGAGGTTTGGACATAGTTGGAGTGCAGTCGGGTTGGTTTTGACTTAAAAACTAACCGAGCCCCTAGAACAAAAAAGCCAATAACTCTCAGAGCGGGCATCCGATTGACGCGCCGTCTATCACATTGAGTTCCTCTTGTCGAGACGGAACTTTGAGATACATCAACACTAGACTACGTGTCAGTTGATGTATCGACCCCCTTGGCTCGTGGAGCGGACCCTCCCGGAAACGAGCATGCTATGTGCGGGAACCCTAGAGCTGGCTGTGACTGCGACTGATGAAGACCGTACTAAAATCCAATGTGGGTTCGACGCTGATGAAGACTGCACTGAAATCCTATGTGGGTTCGGAAGCGATGAAGACCGTACTGAAATCCTATGTGGGTTCGACGACGGTGAAGACTGCATTGAAATCTGATGTGGGTTCGGCAGCTTGGCTGGTTTGGTATCCTACATGGGTCCCAGCTTAGATGAATCAGTTGCTACATCTGATCATCTCTATCACCTTATGAAGAAGTATACCTGTGTATGCTGATTATTGTCTTCAATCAATATCTTCGATATGATTGACTTTCTTTCCTATGTGGATTGAGTTGTGCTATCCTGTGTGAATTGAGTCGTACTCCTATGTGGATGTGATCGAACTTGGGCATGGATGCTGGAGCCCAACGAGAATTGATGACATAGGTATATGTATGGGCATATACCTAAGTAGTGTTGGATGTTACTTCACGATTGTATCTTTTTTTTTTTGTGGATTATCGTCTGTGGATTTTGGGAGACCTTCGGGGGTCTCGGGGTCCTTACTGAGTAGTGTATACTCACCCCTACATGGGCTATGCCCGCACTACATTGTGTTGGTTGCAGAAGACGGACAACACTGATCGTGGTTGAGGCTTGTGGAGCAAGTTGGTACCTGGAGGTGGACCACTGGGCGGGACGTACTTGGAGCAGACGGCTGGGCCCAAGGAGCTGAGGAGGCTATCTGTACCAACCCTTCAGGTGGGACATCCAGTGGATGGCTCGACGTTGCTACTTTAATTTCAGTTTCTATACATTCTTTCCAGTTGTACTTTACTTTCAGTTTGGGTTTGTATTCTGGCCCACTTACTATTCCACACTAATTTTGTACCCAGTTTTAATTAGTGTTTACTTCTTCTTTCTTACTCTGTGGTGTTTGTTTACTTTATAAAGGAAATTCCTTCCTCTTTTGTCTGGATTTATGACTTGGTGCTAGTCTCCAGCCCCTGGCCTATGGGAGGCGGGCTTAGGGTAGTCACGACACGGGTCCCGAGGACGGGTCGTGAGAAATTAGTATCAAAGGAGTTCGGTTCTACCGCAGAACTCGGGAATCTGATATTTCTTATATGTTATGCAATAGTGTTAAGTGTATTGAGTGTGGTTATCAGTCCTGGGAGTCCAGTGTTGGTGCGGCGGCTGACGTATCCATACACCAGGACCCTGACTTCTGATTTCTGACTCAATGCACGAAAACATTGATTGCATGTGTGTTTCAAAAGTTTTCTTTGTGATTACTTTGTGTCAGCTCACCAGGTATACTGTTTGACCATGGAACACCTGTTTCTTTTCAGTATGGCCCCACGATGGTAGCCAGCAAGGGTTCCGAGCGTTGTGCAAGACGACAACACACCGAGCGACGAGGCATCAGTGCAGGGCCCTTTGACAGCAGAGGCACCGACGATACCTCTACCTATGGAGCCACCGATGCTACCAGCCCCAGCCACTGATAGTGCATGTCGCCTTAGTGCGCTACACGAGTTTCAACATTAGAGACCACCCAGGTTCCATGGGGAGACGAACCCACAGGCAGCCGAGGATTGGCTGGAGGCGGTTGTGCAAGTTTTCAGGTTAGTGGGGACACCAGCTGACCACATGGTGATCCTCACAGCGAGCCTCCTGCACGCGGAAGTAGTCAGATGGTGGAGCTTGATGAACTAGGTGCATGATGAGGAATCACTCCTCTGGACAAAAATTGAGAGCCTCTTTCGCTCGGAGTTCGTCCTATCCACCTTCCGTGCAGTGCGCATCTAGGAGCTTCTATAGCTATGGCATGACAGTATGATGGTTGCTCAGTACTCAACGAGATTTACCGATCTCTCGCGCTATTCGACGGACATTGTACGTGACACATTCATCCGGGCCCGGACCTTCGAGCAAGGACTGAGGCATGAGATCAGGTCATCAATGATCTCCCTCAGCATTCCGACACAGGAAAGAGTACTGGAGCGAGCTCTTCTCATAGAGAGCTTTCTTGCCGAGCCTACTCCAGCAGCGAGACATTCCGCAGGGCGGCACGTAGCAGAGTCGTCTGCAGCTAGTAGTCGATGGATGTGACAGGGGTCCAGGTAGACTGGACCATCAGGCAGACGACCTCAGGACACTGGCTCAGAGGTGTGGGGCACAGGGTGCAGAGCCAGTCTTCCGAGGAGCAGATCGTGATACCCATGCGGCGGGTAGGGCCACATGGCTCATGACTGCCTGGCCCACCATGTAGTGGAGCAGCAGACGGTTGAGGGGCCACCCAGGCAGAGGCAGAGGGTCGACCATGGAGGTCCTCCGAGAGCAGGCGGACGAGGCAGAGGAGCTGGCCAAGAAGCAGTTGGTGGGTGATGATTTGAGGCTTTACCACCACCACCACCAGGAGGCCCACCCCGACCACAGGGAGCTGGCAGGAAAAGACAGGCCCAGCTTCAGGCAGCGGAGGCCTACGACCACGGCGCGCCAGAGATGATTCGAGGTACTATCTGTGTCTACTCCACCCCTGGTATAGTTATTATAGAAACATGAGTGAGTCATTCTTTTATTTCTGCTTTCCTTGTTCAGAGCTCATAGATTCCGACGGAGCTGTTGGCTCGATCCTTACGGCTAGAGACTCCTACGAGAGCAGACTCGACGATTACGCACTGGTGCCGGAGGTGTGAGCTTACTCTAGGAGGCGATAGCTTCGGCTTGGATCTTCTTGTAGTGGCATCGATGCCTTACGACGTCATCTTGGGAATTGATTGGTTATCTACAGTCCATGATCAAATTGACTGTATTAGGCACAAGGTGCGGTCTGTTCGCATCGATGGGAGCAGGTTCACCTTCACCAGCAAGAAGGGAGCCTTTGCAGCACAGGATGGACTCACGCAGAGGAGAGGACAACCCATCACTCATCAGTTGGCTAGCCTCATCCTAGGAGCAGTTGACGTGCAGAGTCCTAGTTTTCATGTAGTGGTGGATCAGTATGCAGACTTTTTCCCTGATGACGTTCCAGGACTACCTCTTCGCTGAGAGGTAGACTTTAATATTGACCCGTACCTCGAGATAGCCCCAATATCCACTCCATCATATCGGATGGCCCTGGATGAGCTTCGAGAGCTACGGGTACAATTGGAGGACTTGCAGGGCAAGGGATTCATCCGACCCAGTGTTTCACCCTGGTCTTACCCAATATTGTTCGCCAAGAAGGCGGACAGGAGCTTGCAACTTTGTGTCAACTATCATCGCTTGAACCAGGTGACCGTGAGGAACAAGTATCCGCTACCGAGGTTTGACGAACTCTTCAATCAGCTCAAGGGAGCACGGTGATTCTCGAAGATAGGCCTTTGGTCAGGCTATCATCAGCTCAGAGTTTGGGACAAGGACGTGCAGAAGACAGCCTTCAGATGTTAGTATTTCCACTATGAATTATTGGTTATGCCTTTAGGCATAACCAATGCTCCAGCTGTGTTCATGAGTCTCATGAATAGGATCTTTCTTCTATACCTTGATCAATTTTTCGTGGTATTCATCGATGGCATTTTGATATACTCGACCACTGAGGAGCAGCACGCCTACCACTTGCGGGTTGTACTAGACACACTCCGAGAGCACCAGCTTTATGGTAAGCTCTCAAAGTGTATGTTCTGGTTACGTGAGGTCCACTTCTTGGGATACGTCATCTCTGAGGTGGGAGTTGTTGTGGATACTACGAAGACCGAGGCAGTGCTAGATTGGGAGCCACCCATGAGCGTGACAGAGGTGCAGAGTTTCTTGGGGCTAGTTGGGTACTACCGGAGATTTGTGCTAGACTTTTCCAGAGTTGCGGTACCACTCTCAACATTGACGAGGAAGGGGAAACCCTTTGTGTGGTCAGACAGATGTCAGTAGACCTTCCAAGAGCTGAGACAGAGATTGACCAATGCGCCTATCTTGAGGCTACATGAAGAGGGAGTAGGGTACGTAGTCTACTGTGATGCATCAGAGACCAGACTTGGATGTGTCCCGATGCATGATTGGGTCGTGATCGCCTATGGATCACGTCAGTTGAGGCAACATGCGCAGAACTACGCTACCCCTGACCTGGAGTTAGCATCAGTCGTTCTGAAGATGTGGTGACACTATCTGATGGGCGAGCGCTTTACAGTCTACTCTGACCACCAAAATCTCAGGTACATCTTCTCGCAGATGGACCTGAATCTGAGACAGTGGTGATGGCTTGAGATTCTCCAGTAATATGACTTTGAGATAGTCTATAATCTTGGAAAGGGGAACGTAGTAGCCTATGATCTCAGTAGGAGGACGGGCATTCAGCTACTCGGGGAGGCGATAGAGCAGCTAGCCGCTTTGCAGATATCCTTCATGGATAGTGATGGAGCAGCCATTCTTTAGTCAGTCACAGTCAGTCCTCTAATACTACAGCAGGTCAGAGAGTCACATCGTGGGGACGCTGACTGTGAGACGCGGCGTGTGCAGATAACCTCTGGATAGGCACCTGATGGATTATCTGTAGGAGGAGAGCATGTCATCCATTTCAGAGGATGTAACATGGTACCAGTTGATTTACAAGATGAGGTGCTGAGAGAGTTTCACACTTCCCCTTTAGCGGTACATCTAGGAGTGGAGAAGATGTACTAGGATCTCATACGACAGCGCTGGTGGCCGGGTATAAAGAAGGCTATAGATGAGTTCATTTATCGATGCCTCACCTATCTGCTGGTGAAGGTAGAGCACCAGGTACCAGCAGGCTTGGTGCAGCCCTTAGAGGTCCCGGAGTGGAAGTGGGATGAGATATCTATGGATTTCGTGACTGGACTTCCACGTACTTCCATAGGTCATGAATCTATTTGGGTGATTGTCGACCAACTCACCAAGTCGGCCCACTTCTTACCCCTTAGAGAGTAGGGCTCAGTAGAAAGCATGGGAAGCCTCTACGTTCAGGAGATCATATGGCTTCATGGTGTGCCATCATCTATCGTCTCCGATCAAGATGCTCGCTTTACTTCCCAGCTTTGGAAAGGTTTGCAGGAGGTATTCAGATTGCATCTACGTCTGAGCACTTCCTTTCACCCTAAAAGGGATGGTCAGACGGAGAGGACCATTAAGACTCTCGAGGACATGCTCCGTGCATGTGTCCTCGACTTTGGTCACACCTGGGAGGACCACCTACCCTTAGTGGAGTTTGCGTACAATAATTGCTACCACTCCACCATAGGGGTGGCACCATTCGAGGCATTGTACGGTCGGCCTTGCAGATCACCTCTGTGCTGGACAGACCCTGGGGAGTCAGCACTTGTTGGACTAGAGATGGTCAATGCCACTATAGAGAAGGTCCAGGTCATCCAGGAGCAGATGAGGACAGCTCAGAGCCGACAGAAGTCTTATGCTGATAGGAGGTGGAGGCCACTAGTGTTCGAGGATGGGAACCATGTTTTCTTGCGGGTCTCATCTCGATGTGGATTAGGGAAATTTGGCCGATGCGGTAAGTTATCTCCACGCTTCATCGGACCATTCCAGGTCCTCACTAGGGTAGGCGAGGTAGCTTACCGCCTGGCTCTACCACCTCAGTTAGAACGGGTGCATGACATCTTCCACATATCTCAGCTGAGGAGATACGTGCACGACCCGACGCATATCATCGACCATGGGAAGCTGGACATTGACGATGGGGAGACCTTTGCGGAGGTCCCAGTGGAGATCAAGGATCCACAGGAGCAGGTCTTACGTGGGTGGTCGATTCCTCTAGTGTGCATCATATGGAAGCACGAGAACCTCCAAGAGAACACTTGGTAGCGGGAGGCTTAGATGCATGCTCAGTACATACATTTGTTCCCCTAGTTTATGATGTATCTTTACGGGGACATAAATCCCTATCGTGGGAGTAATTTAAAGACCTGTAAATTTCAAGGGAATTTTTTTTATTAATTTTATTTGGGATTTTACAAGAACGAAGATTCTGACGGCACCTGATTCCGAGGCCCGGTGTGCCCAGAATCAATTTCCGAAGTTTAGCTCAGGTACATTCATTGAATGAATGAGCGGGTTTTCCTAACTTTTGAACCGGTGCTCAGAATCAATATCTGAGGGAACCGAGGGAACCGAATCACTGGTAATTTCTTAATAACACCTTTTCTGGTGTTTCGTTTTCTCAGGTGTGGTTTTTAAAAACAGTGGGTTATGTAATGGTTAAAATAAAATTTGTGCAACCAATTTTTATTTTTATTTTAGGTAGTTTAAACCTATGCTTGGTGGTTGGAGTGGGACCGACTAATATCCTAACTCCCCAGGTGGGATATTAGTGAGGTGGGACCCACACGATCCCCACCCCCTTTATTTCCTTTTCACCCCCCACAAGCATTTATTTTGGTAACTCACCCGCACACCCCTATTAGATGCCAAGTCAACTGTTGCTTTTAATTGGATTATTAAACGCCTCATTAATTGGTCAACGCTCGATAATTAAATCGTGATCTGATTTTTGAATTTAAAAAACAGTTGTAATGAGAAATAAAATAAGTCAAGGCCATATTTTATTATGTTGTTTCATTGGATGAGAAGGATTTGAAGAGGAGAACTCAAGTCTTGGAATTCTCATCTTCCTCCTTGAAGAACCCGAAGAACGCACCGTCGCCGACGAAGAATGCCAGCCTCCGACGATGGACGAAAAAGGAGGTCGTGTACCATGACGCCAAAATTTCTCTTCTCCGAGATGTCAACGATGCTTTCAGAACCTTCTTCTTCAATGATTATTTCCTACGACGAACCATCATTCGATGATGCCTTGAGGTAGGGGTTTATTGTTTTTCCCATGAATTATTCATTTTTCGTTCATCAAATTCTATTTGGGCCACCTATTATCGTAATAATGGGAGGAGGTCGGACTGTACGAACATGGACGACCCTCCTCCCCTTTTGATGATTGTGTTTGTTGCGGTTCGAAAGAAGGTGGTGCGGTGCAATGGCACCGCACGGAAACATGGGGAAATGTGGCGAAGATTCGTGACATCGTCACGCCGCGCCGTTGAGGCCAAATGAACCCGCGGTTGGAGTCGGGCCGCAGCGAAGGGGCGAGGCGCTGTCGCGCCATGCCGGAAAACCACAAAGACACCGTGGCCGAAGCAGGGTAGAGGCCGAGGGGCGCGGTGCCGTCGCGCCGCGCCGTTCAGATAAGGCCACGGCTCGGAGCTGCGACGGTGCAAGGCGGGGCGGCCGGAACCACCGGCCGCCGGCACCTCAGAGGGGCGAGACACTGAAAGTCCCGCGGTAGCGGCACCGGCCGGCCAGACCGGTCCAGCTGGATTCCAAGAAACTGGGAGTCGTAACCCCCGGCTGGCCGAAGCAGCGTCACCCCACGTGGGGGCCACAGTTCCTCAATCAGGGGGGCAACGCGAGCCCCCTGTTCCGCTCAGCTCGGCGTGGCGGAACTGGCCACGCGGGCCGCGAGCGTGCACCGGTCTAGGCCAGGCCACACTATAATGGGCCGGACCCGGACCCGGTTCGGGTCAACCCGGTTTGGGCCGACCCAGGGGGCCTTGGGCCGGGTCAGTCCGGGCCCAAAACACCTTTTTCTCGGACGAGTTTGTTCAAATGCCCGTAACATGGGCTACAGACCTCCGATCGACACTCCATCAGTTGAGATGCGCTCCTTGGATCGAGCTGGTCATTTCGGTATATTACACTCAAGGTTTCAGAGAACTTTGGGTATGGCCGGGTTGGTTCGAACACGAAACCAACCGGGCCCTCGGAGCATCAATAGTTATAACTTGAGCTCCGGACGTCCGATTGATGTGCCGTCAACTTTGATGGATTCCTCTTAGTGAGACGGACCTTTTGGCTTACTCCGATTGAAGTTTGGATTCTGTTGGAGTGTGGTCGGGTTGGTTTTGACATAAAAACCAACCGGGCCCCTGGAACGAAAAGGCTAATAACTCTCAGACCGGGCGTCCGATTGACGCGCCGTATGTCACATTGAGTTCCTCTTGTCCAGAAGGAACATTGAGATACATCAACACCAGACAACGTGTCAGTTGATGTATCAACCCCCTTGGATCGTGGAGCGGACCCTCCCAGAAACGAGAATTCTATGTGTGGGAACCCTAGAGCTGGCTGCGACTACGACTGATGAAGACCGTACTGAAATCCTATGTCTGTTCGACGGTGATGAAGACTGCACTGAAATACTATGTGGGTTCAGCAGCGATGAATACTATTCTGAAATCCTATGTGGGTTCGACGGCGATGAAGACTGCACTGAAATCCTATGTGGGTTCGGCAGCTTGGCTGGTTTGGTATCCTACGTGGGTCCCAGCTTAGATGAATCAGTGCCAACATCTGATCATCTCTATCACCTTACGAAGAAGTATACCTCTGTGATCTGAGTCTTGAATTCAATCAATATCATCGATATGATTGACTTTCTTTCCTATGTGCATTGAGTTGTGTTATCCTGTGTGGATTTATTTGTACTCCTATGTAGACGTGATCAAACTTGGGCATGGATGCTGGAGCCGAACGAGAATTGATGACTTAGGTATACGTATAGGAATATACCTAAGTAGTGTTGGATGTTACTTCGTGATTGTATCTTTCCTTTGTGGATTATCCTCTGTGTATTTTGGGAGACCATCGAGGGTCTTAGGGTCCCTACTGAGTAGCGTATACTCACCCCTACACGGGATATGCCCGCACTACGTTGTGTTGGTTGCAGACGGCAGACAACGCTAATCGTGGTTGAGGCTTGTGGAGAACGTCGGTACCTGGAGGTGGACCACTGGGCGAGACGTACTCGGAGCGGACGGCTGGAGTAGAGGAGCGGAGGAGGCTATCCGTACCCACCCTTTAGGTGGTACTTCTAGTGGACGACTCGACATTGCTTCTTTACTTTCAATTGCTATACATTCTTTCCAGTTGTACTTTACTTTCAGTTTAGGTATGTATTCTGGCCCACTTACTATTCTGCACTACTTTTGTACCCAGTTTTACGTAGTGTTTACATCTGCTTGCTTACTCTGTGGTGTTTGTTTACTTTATAAAGGAATTGCCTTCCCCTTTTGTCGGGATTTACGCCTTGGTGCTAGTCGGCAGCCCCTGGCCTATGGGAGGCGGGCTTGGGGTAGTCACGACATGGGTCCCGAGGACAGGTCGTAACAAAAAACGACCATATATTTTCAAAATTTTATCTGTATATTTGTATAATGATATCATTATATATATATATATATTTATTTGTCCTTTGATATTAAATTATTACTAATGTATATAATTAATAAAAAATTTATGTATTAATGAAAATTGGAACTTGATATGATCATAATGATATAGTATACGTTGAATCCATTAACAAAATATAAATATAACATATCATGAAAGTATTTGACCATTTTGAGTTAATTTAATTTGATATCTACACCCTTTTAATTGAAATGGAACTTCCTTGTTAATTACATGGACACATTTGTTTAATAATTATTTATTATATATATTCAAATTAAGATATATCATGTATATAAATTGATGATACCATAAGAGATATGAAGACAAAGGGATTACATTTCCTAGTAAGCATTCATATGATGTTTTTATCATTATTACATTAATGTCTTTATATATTGGTTTTTTTCATGTCATTCTATGGAAATCATTGACATTATAAATGTTTACCTAATTCTAATATAAAGGTGGCGTCAAGGCTTACACACTATGTATCTCTTGAGTCGTAGATAAACTCTATTTTAATTTAATATTGAAAATATATATCATTTTTCTTTGATTATTTCACCAAGAATACTATAGATGAAATTTTATGATTCAAATACGATATAGATATATGGTTATAGTAATTCTACCATGGGTGATATTCGTCAATGATGAAATAATGAGAGCATAAATCTTATTGGTCAACATTATATAAAGAATTATCATGATAAAATATTTCTTTTCATTACATAATTATAAAATATATGGGAAAAATATCTTATCTATAATGAGTTATGGTTTTCATATTCATGTTCTAATGACTCTATTTGATGGAACTGATATATAAAATTACTAATAAAAAGATATAATACTTCTATTTAACCGTACATTCTTCGGTTTTGAGTTCCAAATAGCTTGTAAACTGAGATGAAAAGTTACATGATGGTTTGAAAATTTCATAATTCTACCTAATTTATATTTATAAGAATTATTGTTTTTTAGATTGTTTAATTTGATGTTAACAATCTAGAAAATTAAATAAGGACGTTTTGAGATGATTATGAAGCAGGATGCAATTTACACATAACATAAATGATTATATAGAAAAATATAAAATGATTATTTATCATTAAGTTATATATCAAATAATGATGATATGTAACATATTTTGATGAAACAAAACATCTTCCAATAGAATAATGTTAGATATTTTACAACTAAAATTCTTCTACTAGGATATGTAACAAATATTTTTGATTATTAATATATTCATAAGTACACATAAGATATATATTGAGACTCTTTCTATAATATTGAAAATCATAAAAACTGTTTATTGATAATAATTATATTTCAAGAATACATATTTTTATTGATATATTTCATTACATAATATTGAAGATGATTGAAAATATTTTATTAATATAATATATATTTTAGAAGGTTAATTCAATACAACAAAAGAAAATATAAATAGTATATGCCTTTTTTTGGTTTTACATAAAATTATGCTGGTAAAAATCTATAAATATATTTGAGATCCCTCTAGTATTACTAAAGATAATTATTTATTAATTAAGCTGAATAAAATTAAAAAAATATTATATTTATTTATTCTATGTGTGATATTTTTGGATCATAAATTGCGATTTGAGGGTATAGATCATGAATTTAAATGTAATAATTTTTAATAGTTCATCTGTGAACTTAATATAATTATAATAGGTATATTTAGGATTCATATTATTGGATTCAGTTAGGAATATTGGAAATAATGAATTTATATGTCATGAATAAGTGGACCATGCCAGAATAAATTATTAAAGTACAACAACAACTAGAGATAGAGAATTTATTCCTTAGTAATTATGATATAGGTAGTATGATTTTTCTGATATATAGGTAAAAAGTATGATGTGAAATCTTCACATAGTACTCGTGTGTTAAGAAAGATACTCACAATGATAGAATGTGATGGCAAATTTTTCAGTTCATTAATATACAATTATATAACAAAACCATAGAAAAATAATATAATGATTTCTTCGAAAATTCATTTTGGAAAAAATAGTTGAATATCATGTTATAATGCATACATGTAATAGGTTGGATAGAGATTTTTTAGAAATAGCATGTTTTGAAAATATTATATATTAAATTGAGATTAAATAATTTTTTTTGAAGATATTATATGTGACTAGGATAAATAATTTATGAATCTTGAAAATAATAGTTAATATATATTTCAATATTAAATGGAATTCATATTCAATGTATGAAAATAATATCACGTTTAGATGTAAAATAAATAACAACATAATATAGAAAATATGAGTTTACCTATAGAGAGAGATCAACCCTTCTATCATGGAATATTGTTTTACCGGATATTGGGATAGATAAAATAATTTTTCAGAAATATCTACATTGATGAAGTAAAACAATACAGATACACGAGAATTATTTTTCTATAGATTATAAAGGTCAAAAAATGTTTTGATAAGAACATCCAATAATATAACTTTATCATAATGACTAATGTTATAAGATGGCCTATACATAATAATTGTGAAAGATGATACTATGCATAAATATTTTACACCATGGATGGAATCCAAATTCATCATTATAAAAGGGGAATATAACTACATTATCTATAATAAATCAATGTGGATGGAGAAGAAAAAAATAATTTGTAAAGCATGACCTAGTTTGTGTGAAATTTTCAAAAATAGAATGATGGTACGTTCATGTAACCGGTTTGGTGTTGGGAAAATAGGTTGAAGGACTTTTCCTTTATTAACATTCATAAAAATAATAATTGAGTATATTTGTATGTTGTAGATTATAACCATAATACATAGGTGACATAGTCCTCTATATTTCATGTGAACACATTTATATATTTTTTTTGTTCTTATTGGTATGATTTATACATTATCTTTACATGTATGGATATTAAGGGTAAATCAATAAAATAATAGTTATTCAATTAATTAAATTCGATCAGAGGTAATATGTGGGAAATGGTTCAATCGGTAAAAGGTGGACCACACTTATCCCCCCACCCACCTTCTTTAGTGCACAGCTCTTTGTGGAGAAAAAACATAGTGACAATATTAATAAAATGTTATTTGGACAACTACATTCATTTTGGAAAATATTTTTATTATTTTATTTTTTTAGTTCAATGAATCTTTTGTTGAAATTATTTAAAATATATTATAATTACGAAATTTATATTCATTAAAATGGAAATTTTATTTTTTTTGAAAAACTAAATAATTATTATAGATGGTCAAAATAACATAACAAAATTAGTTTGAAATATATATATTAAGAAAATTAGTTGGACACTAAAATTAATTTTTAGAAGTAGTATATTGTGAACAATTGTCTAATTAAACCATTCCATTTTTTCATAATGTATCTTCCAAAATAGTGAGTTGTTAATTTATTAACATTAAACCAAAAAAATCAGCAATAAAGGAGAAGTTACACAGAATGTTGAGTATTATTTGGATATTATAGTTTATATAAATAATGATATGAAAATTATGTAATTATAAATATATTTTTTACTGTATTTTTTTTTTCAATTTCTAGTTTTTTAAGTAGTCAAAATTATTTTTATAAAAATAAATTTACCATACTTAGAAATAACACACATGAAAATTTAATTAAAATATATGTATCATATTATTATTATGCATAAATAATATCACAACCTCACTAATACTATCTTTAATATCAGGTCATTATTCTATCATGTAAGGTGATTAATTTTATTTCATTATATTTTTATGTTTATGAGTGATTTTTACAATTTAATCCATGAAAAATGAGGTATCTCAATAGAAGAAATGATTTTTTTTAAAAATTGACCTAAATAAGTTAAATTTTTTATCAAACAAGTAAAAATCAACCTAATGTGAACATCATGCATTATTCACTAATAGAAATAAAAATCACCCATTAATATAGAATATAATAGAACAATAAAACTCATATTTCCTATGGTATATTAGTTTCAATGTACACTAGTATTCATTAATTAAATGAAGAAATTTTTAATATTGTTGTAACAAAGAAAATTGTATCTCAATATCCCATAAGATACATATATTATACCGCGATAAAGATCAATAAACAAGAATGGGTATTCTTTCAGTTGTTTAAACGAAACATTGAGATTGATCTAATGTAATTATATATAGTCAATTAATGTGAAATTAAATTCAAATCTAGAAGAAACAATATGTATTTTCCCATTCTAATATAAACTAAAAAAAATCTTGTTTATAAATGGATATAAGGTGTTATAAAAAATTTAACATGTGGAAGTGTTTAGAAACTACTAAAATAAGGACGACCATGAATTTTAAAACGATATCATAATAATATGTAAAATAAGAAAGTGTGCATATAAAACTAGCGTATAATCATATATTCAAATTATTCAATGTTTTATGAATATCAAAAAATTTAAATCAAAGTTTTATTCACTCAATTTTTATCAATGGGTTAGATTATATCATTTAAATGTTTTAGAAATGATCTTACATTACGACACAATATTTTTATATCTCTAGTGTAAATTAGTATCAAAGATGTCAACTTATATAAGGATACAATTTCAACATATGTACTTTCAATATATTCAATTCATAATGCACATAAGAAATATTTTAAATTTACTACTAATGAATCAAATTTAGTTTGTGTAATTTACCCTTAAAAAAAGAAAAACATACATATATAATATTAACACCTGATCTAGACCGTCAATGTGGTTTGTTGCAACATTATTTTTTTTATCATGTTAGTATCATCTGAAATAGTTATTTCATTAATAATTAGTGCACTCCAAATCCTTCTATATCATCATGCTGTTTCTTATGCATGAAATATTCATGTTATTCCCAAATATCCGCAACTTATAATGTATATTAAGTAAATTTTTATTAAAATCATTCATAATATATTTACAAAAAACCAATAATTACCTTATTAAAAATTATTTTATGATGAACAACGCTTCTAGATAGTTATTAATATCTTATCCAAGAATCTATATGCCATTTTTAAAAAAATCATATTTAGTATATGCATTGAGAATAATGTTCATCAAAAATCATACATTTCATGAGATAATTTGGAAACTCATACATATCTACCATATCTTTTTCCTTGAAGAGATTATTTTGATCTTGTTTCAAATTATAATCATCCATGGTCTCATATTTCATCAAAAAAATAATTTCATTGGTCCATAATAGGAGTATAAAGATATCAAGTGAACCACTAAAATTAATTTCATTGGAATATATGTTTTTATGTTTAACATATTCCCTAGTTTATTACTAAGGAAATGGTTCTTCAAACAAATTCATTTTTATTCTCAAACATATGAACTATTATAAAAATTAATTACCATTCAAGTAAATTATATCCTTTTATTTTATTTTCCAATATTTATCTCAAAATCAATATTGATTATGTTTAAAAATATATAAATAATTAAAATTTATCACATGAGTATCATAGTGTATACCCATTTAATAAGCAATTTGTTTAAATATTCTCCCACTCTTTGAAATTTATCATACCTAGTAGTGGCCTATTATCCATATTTCACACAAAAAATGAAACCCAATATTCATGAAACTTATCACATGGTAATATAGAATAGAAATTATCTTAATCAAATCAAATATTACTCTTATATAGTTTACCATATAAAAACTTTAGAGATATAAAATATTAATAAAATTACTCTATTACTCTGGTATCCAAACCATTATCATATTCTAGCGATGTCTAACCTAAATATAAAAAAAATATTTTGTTAATTAAATCATAGAATTTTTAATTTCCACAATTACTAAAATAATATATTCCAGTATATACAAAAATTTCCATGATAAAAATTGAATTAACGAATGATTAAATGTAATATTTTTTCTTTTGGTGGAATATAAAAACTATTATTCCTAAGGGTATTAAATATCAATATCTTGTATCATATTGTAGATATATTGGATTCATGATTTTAATGTTTTAGCTTAAGAATCTCTATTTTAAAAATAAATTAATTTTCCCTAAAAAAATATTAATACATAAATAATTACACAACCCATAGTTTTTGTTTCTCACTGAGAAAATTAGTCCAAAAATTTCTAAAGATATTTAGATGTATCAAAGGAATAAAATAATTTAAAACATTGTGATGGGGATGAAAATTATTTGAAATTGATGCAATCGATTGGAGTATTCCTGGAGAAATATATAGTCAAATTCCACATATCTAGGAAAAGGTATAAGCCCTCATGATTGAGGGATGTTCAAACCGAAGTACCACTCCATGGGGATATATTATATTAAATATAATATAAGTCAAAATAACTATTATACAAAATATTTTTGAATATTTTTCATCTAAAAAATTCATTCTTCTATTTTTAATTATAATCCCCAGTCATGGTCAACAAATATAAAACCATATATTATCATTCATGTTATTTAATGCATATTGTGAATATTTTAAAGTATTTTAAAATTTAAATTATATCTTATAGGAAAATAAATTATATAACAAAAATGTAAATGAATTTAAAAGGGGATGATAATGAAATTAATGATTCGATAATTTAAATATGAGGTAAACATTGATGAAAAATTCATAAAATAAAAAACAAAACATTTTTGTTATTCATTATTGACAATAAATAAATAGATAAATATTAACAATTTATATTAATTGTCATTATGAACCCCTTAATACTATTAATTATTTTGTATTTACATTAAATATATAATGTTTCATTAAAAAAGATATTTTAATATTTAAATTTATATTTTATAATTTTTTTAAATAATAATAATTATCATATATTATTTATTTATAAACTACTTTTAAATTAAACATATAAAATCCATATCAATGTTTTATAACCAAATTATATTTCATTCCATAAAATTTTGAAATTTTATTTTAATATTAAATGTTAATATTATAGAATACTTATTATGAACTGATTCAAAAATAATTAATTATAAAATATACACATTAAAAATAAAACATTTATAATTCCATTTAAATATTAATAAATATCCTAATATAAAATATGTTATTATTTACTAATGAGGTATGTATAAAAATTTCATTAAAAACTGATAATAATGAAAAATAATTTAAAAAATAATTAATTTCTAATGATATTATCTCAATCATACAATATTATAAATAATCTAAGGGGCATAAATAATTTACATGCTATGAGTCATAAATTTTCGTCAATGATGAACTTACTGAATATAGTTACAATATATATGCCCATCCAATTTTTATAAAACATAAAAAACACATGAATCATAGGAAAAACCTATTCTATAATTAGAAAATAATTATTTAACTATATAATTTAGTGATCCATATTGATAAAATAAAGGAAATACTATTTACACTTTTTATCATGTCACATTTTTTTAACATCAATTATAATATCTTATAGTCATACATTATGATATAAATTAATTCTATGGATTTCTAATAAATGATATGAAATTATATTCTATATTTTAGTATATGATTCAATGAAGGATACAAAATTTGGACCATATTTTATAATTGAAAATATCGAATGAATTATGATTTCAAAATCCATGATTTATCCAAAACAATCAGAAACCATATATAATATATAAGTTTTTTCCACTAAAATGATCTCTTGTTTTGAATAATAAATTTTAAAAGAAGATAAAAAATTAAAGAAAAAGTAAACTGGGAACATCATTCCATTAATAATGGAAGCAATATAATCCCGATATAAATATTGTATATACATTAAAGTATGATTTACTGCTATAATCAACATATTTGTTATTAGGTTAAGATAAATGAATAATTAAATTAAGTTATTTTCTATCCTATGTTAATAAAAGGGTTATACTAAATAACCTACCCACTTAGAGAATGACCTTATACACCTGTGTAACAATATTCAATTATCAATTAAATGTTTTAAGGAATTATACAACATTGAGAATAAGGGGGTTCTAATTAATTAATGTTTGCGAGCAACACAACCCAACTAATAACCAATAATTCATTATATATTCTATGATGATGATACAAGAGAAAATAATATACACATTAATCTCATAGTTGTATTATTATGGCCTCATATAATATATATATATATACATCCAATAATAAATTTAGTAAATTTTTAAAAAGGGACACGATATTTGAAAAGCATCCACTTTATATTTGGAGTGTTAAATAAAGGAATATAGTTCCAAATGTAATGATACTTTCAACACCTATCACATTGACTAAACCATATTATATAATATTATATGGCTCAATGGATATCATATGATATCCCAATATCATTAAATATAAGAGTCAAAGGAAGAATATATGATGTCATTATTTCATAAGATATGATATACCCTAATGGATTTAAAATTAATTTTTCATATATTTTTTAAAAACTAGGGAATACAATGTAATAAAATATTATATAAGAAGTATTTATAGAATATTGGGATCAATTTATATATCAACAATAATGGGGGTAAAAATATAATGAGAAATGGAAAAAATATAATGTTAATATCTATAATAATTTCTTTATGTGAAAAAAACAATGATAAGATTCCTATATTCCTATAGAATATGTTGAATAAATAATTTTTTAAACTTATAAAAAAAAGAAATCAATTCTAGAATTTTGATTATAATAAAATATGAAATAGTTCGTCTTGTTTAAAAAAAATTATAAAAAAATATATATTAAAAATGGTATTAGAACTATACTTCCAGGACACACACCCAAATATGTCTCTCTATTTCTATTTATCTAAAACTATACATCACTTCATGTAATTTACATATATTGATCGAGTCTAGTCATAAATCAAAAAAAATAATTTTAATTTTCATATTTAGAAAAAAAAAATTCAATTTGGTTTTATGGGATCCTCATATACTTTATGGACTGCATAAAAACCCCATATAACTCATGATATATAAAATATTATATAAAAATATAATAAAAAATAATAATTCTAATTATAATTACTAGAAAATATTAAGATGAATCATGAATATTTTATAGAATCATTTATTATTCATTCTATATTATGATCATGTTTAATTTATAGGCATGTCTTTTTGATATTCCTCATGCAAAGTATTTTTGTATTTTATTAATTCCACTCTATTGCATACCCTTAATGAGCATCTAATCCCACCAATTTCTAATGATTTATATTTCCTTAGGATGAGAATAAGTTTATAATGAATTACTTGCATAGATAATCTGTATGTTTTTATTTTTTAATATATTCTAAATATTCAATTTTACATCTAGTTGTAATGTTCTACTTATCTATGTATGTTGTTTTACAAAAATTATAAATTATTCGGCCCTTCAGGATTCCACATTCTTGTAATAATGCCAATGTAGTTAAATAATGAATTGGATTTCAGAAATTTGTGTCAAAGAATTACACCGACATGCCTCATCATTGTTGAAGTTTCAATATATTGGAAAAATAAATGTGTAGTTACCCTTTTAAATGGGGGTATTATTAGAGAATAAGTACACTAGTGATAATAATGAAAATATATATAGATTTTGAGTTTATAATCTTTAATTTATTAATTATTTTTATCTTTTAATATTTGTCTATTTGTTGTACATTATATAATCACATGGACAAGAACAGTTATATTCTTTCGAATTTCCTAGTTTTTTATTATTTCATATTATCAGTAACCATTGTGTTTTACTAATCTATGGTTTATAATAATTTAAAAATTTATATATATTTTAGTAATATTTTTAAAATATAATCATCATGGTTAATTATCTTCCACATACCTCCAATAAACCATATATATTAATTTGAATCCTCATGTGTACATGGTGACATGCCAAAGGCATTATAGAAAACTAGCTCAGGGAACCGTTTCTGTGGCTTCTAGTTTATTCCATTAAAAATTTTCTAATAATTAATTATTTAATACAAGAAATTAATTTATATAGTCTAAATAATAATAATTTCATCATAATTTTAAATATGAATATATAAATATATAAGAGTTAATATATATAACTAGTAATGTATGTATGTATGTATGTATGCATGTATGTATATATTTATTTATTTATGAATGTACATATTTATGTATCATTATTATTGATGGGTTTTTTATCCTCTCTATTCGACTTTTGAACTATGCATGAGCTAGACATCTCTTGTATTGGCTAAAAAAACTGACACTTTTATTATTGAAGAGTTATTGACCCAACTACAGCCAATCTAATTTACTAATTGGTCACAAAATAAATTATTAATTAGATATTGAAATTTTTTTTCTTAATCAGGATGTTTATAAATTATGAAAATAAACAAGAAAAATATATTATTTTGTTTCCCTATGCTGGAAAGACCATCGTGGGTCGATTATTAGTATATTTATTGATTTTATATATTCAACAAAACCTACCTGGAATTTTAAAGTAATGATCCACTTGATTTATTTTGGTAATATCACCTCATAATTAGAAGTTATAAGAAGAGAGTATCACACAACATTTTACATGGATTGATATCAATGGCTAATCTTTTTAATGATTTTTATGTCTATCTAATCAATGATTATATACTGTATGCAATAGTGGAAAAATAATAATCGATAATTCTAGTCCCATAAACACAGATTCACACTTGGTTCTACCTCAGAATTTACACCTGATAGTCATAGATATTCACACTTCATTTTAGAAATTTTTTATCCAATTATGATATATAACTGTATTCTTCTTGTAGTTACAAAATCTGTTGAAAATTGATCTTCCTACAAAGAAATAATGGAACAAAAGTTCTTTATGAGTTCAAATTCAAGACTATAAACCATGGTCTTCTTCAGAGCATGGTTTCACTTCTTTTTCATATTCCAATATATTTATCTGATTTATTTCTCCAATGAACTATGAAATAATCATACCCAACTGTTCTTCTAATTCATTAATGACTCGTTGCTTCAAACTCCGCGTCCACTATTTGATACAATGTTGTTTCTAGTTCATTGAATTTGTGAATTCTCCCATTTACTATTTTTAGTTATATCAATATATGTAGTCAACACCCTTCTTAATCTTTGATCACATATATTAAAAAATTATCACCATGGATTATATTTCCATATGATTTTGTGAAAACATTCATGTAGTAGTAATAACCTAATTATCTCATTCAATTCTATGAGAAATTTCTTATTTATAATAATCCATTAAATATTTTAATATCTATTCAGAGCTATTAAATATAATTTCTATATAAGAAACATTATTCCGATCTTTGAAATCAGAAAAAAATATATTTCATATAAATCATTTTTAATATCCTTATAGTTTTTCATGAACTCTTTTTTGGATGTGGTAGCATTGAAATTTGTTATGAAATATTTCTCAGTGTCTAGTTTCTACCTATATGGTTTTCCTATATGTTTTTTCTGATTATATCTATTGGATTGATCATGAATTTATATCCGTGATGAATATCTTATGAATAAACTGATATCATTCTCTATTTATTCAAAATCATTATTCAAATTTTTCTCCCAATTTACCTATAAAATTCATCAATATGGTTTTTTATTTAGTCTAAATATCCATTAAAATTATGTTATTACATGATCCATACATAGCTGAAGATTTTGGAAATGTTTATAATAAAATATCAACAATGCTGGTTACAATGAATCATGTGATATTTTTAAATAGATTATAGATATCCCAAAACAATGTAATGACCTAAAAACCATAGAAAAAATATTACATCTTAATAGACAAATATGCATTTCATAACCTAATGAATGGTTGTAGAATCTTTTATGAATAGTGACTATGGAAATATTGAAACATAAATAACAAGTCTAAAATTGATCTATTTCATCTCCCAATATTTTCTTGAAAACATTCACCCTCATTGAATATATCAAACATAATATCTTTCATTATGACCAAGAGAAAGGAAACAGAAAAATGATTGATCTCAAATGCTCCATATAGGTAAACATAATTGATATTTATCTATGATCAGATGAAATCATAAGATAAGAATATGGTTGATTGAAAAAAATATTAACATATAAACTTCATTATCAACTTTTCTAAGACTATATAAATGAGTCATGGCATAAAAATATATCATTTTAGAAAACATGACCATTAATAGTGAGAAATCATCATAAATAAATCACAAATCGTAAGCTAATGTCAAAAATGTATTACACCATTATAAATATTGAAAAACATTTCGTATGTAAAAGTTAACTATGAAAACCATAAATATTGTGGATTAAAAATCATCACTTATTTCCCCTAGTTGATGAGGACACACCTTTTACCCAATTGGGTTCAGATGAACTTATTTACCATATTGGATCAAGCCCATAGATGATTTCCCATTGTTATATCATGAGATTAAAGTATTTACCCATTGTACTAGAGGTGGATATATGACCCATCCATCTTGGTTAGTATGTTACCACCACACATAGTTATAACAAAACCACCATCCTTTTTGATAACCTAACGACCATCACATAATAAAAATCATACACATTTTTACAACATGATCACACAAAATTAATCAAATCATAACCCATGAATTAGAAATGGGTTTCATAAACCTCTCACAATAAAAATACTTATAGAAAATTAAATTTCTGCATAATCATTTAATATTTTTAACAGAGAATAACCCTTGGAAAAAGTAGTAATATTCGCAACCATTTGGTCATATTATACCTCATAGATGCGAACTGGTTTTTGTAAGATCATTTTCATCATAAACAAAATCCATCTATAAAATGAATAATAATTGTATCCATTGATCATATACCAAGTAATGAATATGTAACATCAAAGGATGACATGTTAGATAAAAATTTATTTTTAATGATGACTTGGAACAATTCTTCAAGAAACTCAATTTTCTTTTAAAATTGAATTTTAAAACTAAAAATCCCTAAAATAGTATGGAAATTTATTTAATTCAAAAACATCATAAATTATATTAGAAGAGTTAAATAATATTTATGAAATTTAATGTGGAAAATATCTGTCATTATTTGAGAAAACACATTTTTAAACATATAAAATTATAAAAATACATTTCATTGAGAATAAACATGAGAATTTATTAAATGATGATGATGTTACGAAATTCCATTCATGTCGAACACTGTATAAAAAAGATTCATTTTACTTTTTTGAGTATTTGGAAAATATGAATTGTTTGTAATAAATGATGATTATTATAAAAAATGCAATGAGGTAAAATAGCGTAAGAATATCATGATTAAAAAAATTATAATTTTAACCAAAAATTTATGAAATAATATAAAAAAATTGTTTTTACAATTAATTAATTTCATAAAAATGGAGAAATAAATTTCATCATCATTATTAATATTATATTAGGTTAATTTGTAAATTAAGAGACTAAACTTGAGGAAAAATTTATTCCTATCACATAACTATAGAATAATAAAATCATTAGTTTCTGGTTGTATTTTTCATATTAAATCATCTTTGGAAGTATATATATAATCATTCTGGATAATCAATGATATTGTATCATAATACCATGACTACATTAGTGACATCAAATTTTAAACCCAATGAAATAATAACATTAAATGAAACATAAAATACCATTAATAGATTGATATTAATGATATAAATTTTCAATGGGGTAGTATATAAGCCTCATAAAATTATGTTGGTTCATAACACAACATATGTCCACAAGAAGGAAAATTGAGGCAAAAAACCATTCCAGTTTGGTATCATTTAAACCATAAACCACATGAATGAGAGATCATTATATGTATATGTAAATCTGTATAATATCTTGAAAAATAATAAAAATATTAAATAATTGGTATTATATAAACCACATGAAAGAAACACAAGGTTAATATAGATCATGTAAAACATAAAATAAAAGGACGACGTATATGCCTTACATTGAGTATCAACATCCAATGTATAGGTTCGAAACACTGTTATAATAAATAAAATTTTATTATACATATATTAAATAACCATATAAATTTATATATCATACCATATATTATTTATATGTGACCTTTTATTTCCCAATTATTAATTATTTCATGTTGAAGTAATGTTTGATATAATTACATCTTTTTCTTCATGTATATTTGGATATGATATTTTAAGTACTATTAAAATGATCCTGGATACATAATATCAATAATTTTAACCATTATATAAATAACATATATATTAAATATATATTAAATTTTATTAATCTATAAAACATAATGGTATAGAGAAGTATATAATGTTCATGAAGATGGTAGGTCGTACGTACACATGAATATTGTTTCACTATTCTCGATTGAGGACATAAAAGAAAGGTAAAATATATATTAACATTAAGAAAGATTTTTTATTTCATAAATTTTACATGTCTTTATTCAAACCATTCTTTAGTACCTTTAATGTATTGCGTATGTAATGAAGGAATCACATTACATCGCTATGTGGTAGTCTGTCGTACACATGAATGACATAATTGTATTCACATGAAATGGAATGTAAGTATTCATATGTGAAATATTAAATAAATTTTTATTATAATATAATATATATCATTTGTAAAAAATATGTATTTATCAGTATATCCATTATTGAGTATTTTTTAGGCATATGAATAACATCGGCTGAGGAGGCAGTAGTCCACCGTAAAAATGAATGGTGATTTCATAGCCCATTTTATGGAAGATACTAATGATTTATTATATTAATTTATTATAAAAAATATATAATTATATAGATGATAATGGGGTTATTATTTAATTATATTTCAATTTTAATTTAATTCAGTAGAGTAATAAATAAAATAAAATGTTTGATTGTATATGTTGGCTCCCATTCGAACAACATCATTTTTCACCAAAATATTAGTTGGTTATATTTATGAAAAAAATTAATTATTATTAGATGAGAGGATATAATCAAAATAATTATTTTGATTTTAATTCATAGAACCAATGGGTGTAGGATGTGTTAAGTGGAGACGAGATTTGGCGTCCTTCTATAAGTGAGGTGGGTGGACCACATGTAATTTTTGAAAAGAAAAATCCATACCCCAGTTTTTCACCACTAAAAAGGGGAAAAATTTGTATATTATAATTTTAAGAGTAAATAAGGTCAATATATGGATATCTCATAGTCTTTTTAAAATTTTTGTTCCATTTATAACACTTATTTTTTAGTGTAACCCCAAGGCAAGTAAATTTCACCCAAAACTACAAAATTATTATTGATCTTTTTTACTGTTAATTATGGTAAAATATTATTTTGCCCATATTTTATAATATAATTTATTAAGAATAAAAATATGGAATACAATCCTCTAAATTCCATTCACATAAGTAAAAAATTAAATTTAAAATTAATACTGTAGATGAGATGAAAAAGAGGCATTTCTAAGAGAGTAATATTCAAATGTTAAATTGATTTTATATGAAGATTAAAATTTAAATTGATTCTAATAACCAAATTATTATTAATAGATACATCCTTTATTCAACAATAATTTTAAATTCATTTTAAAAATATTTTCATGTGTTTAAATTATTTAAAATAAATGCTAAATCATAATAATAACCATTATTTTTCATTAATAATTAGAAAATTTATCATTAAAAAAATTATAAATATTATATTCCAAAATTATTTCTAAATTGTGACTATAAATAGAATTATTCTATAAATAAAATTTTTAATATTTCAAAAAATAAATTTTAATATAAGTGCAGAAAAGCTGACAAAAAATCATATTTCTGGAATAGATATTTTATGTGAAAATATAGATCAATTCTTTCCTATTGTATTGAAAAAACATATATATACCAAAATCTTGACTGAATATATATTATATTAATTATATTAAAATATTTCAATATTTTTTTAATTTATTAATTTAAATCAATGTTTTTGTAGATATTTTTTAGAAAAAATATTCCTTCATATTCAGAGGGTTTTTATTTTCATTCATATTCATTTTGTCCCCAAATAATTATTTTATATCCATGTATAAATGATATTTTTTTAATAATATAAAAATATTATTTATACCTTACATTCCAAGGTCTAGGTGATCACTATCATATTTAATTTTATTATTTTAATAACAAGTTGGGTTTCATTTACCATTACAGTTTCATTTTACCTAGGCCACACTGAGTGTTGCGTATAACACAAGATAAACATAGTTAGGGGTTTACATCAAGAGAAACATAGTATTTTGTATAATTAAATAGAAAAAATATATTGAGTGTAATTTATGCTATACAAAATGGTTTATGAATTTTTTTCAAATTATTAAATATCTTTTAAAAACAAATTTCACTTAATATTGGGGAATTACTTTCTTCCCCCATAAAATAAATATATCCTTCAAAATTCATCAATATGGTACCATAAAATGAAGATACATATACCTCACTACAAAATCATATTCCAAAATAGCTTCGTCAAAACATTGGTCTCACCAAAAAACATTCATCAGGTGTGATTTATTCTTTTATAGAACTGTCTCTATTCAATCTAGAATCTATACAGATTGTTCCTCAAATGAAAGCTTATGCTCCATTTTTATGACCTAGGAAATTATTATATATAATGTAACATGTATGTACTTCATCAAGATAGATTAATGGAACACATTAAGACATCATACCAACTCAGTGGAAGTACTAATTCATATAATAATATCCCAATATGATCAATAAAATCAACGTGACCAATATTCATAGGGAGTTTCTATCCATTAAATATTATAAAAAATTTACACATTTGTGTTCTTAATCAATCAATTTCCTCATAATCAATTTCTCCAATAAATGAATATGAATTGTTTTAGTCATAATCACTAAAATATGATAAGATCTGTAATAATTTCAAAATATATACATTCTATCTAATGTTACCTCTTAAAAATGGTTAAAAAAAGTTGTCTAATATGAATAATTCATCATATGGTGAAATAATTAATTTTCCTCTAAAAAATCTACAAAAATACATTTTATACCATTCGATTAATTTTTATCCTTATTACCCTTTAAAATATATAAAATTATAATAAATTTATCTGATTTCCCAAAATCAGCATATCATTAATCCCCAAAAAAATTTAAGTTTCTCATCAATTCCATGTACCAAAAACTTGAATACATTTGTAAGGAGTTATATTGAAATAAGTAAATCACAAAAACTTCTACAGAACAATATTGAAAACATTTAAAATTCATTATTCCAGTAATAAAAACAAGATTATTGGTTATATTCTCTATGTTTAAAAATGATATATTCTCTATTTATGATAGAATAATCCACATTGTCAACATATAGTTAATCTAGTCCCACGATATTAGCACTCTCCACTTTTCATTATCCATATAAATCATATCATTTTACCAACATCATTAACACAACAATAGAAACATAAAAAGTCCGATATTTCCTTTATCCTATTCTTCTATAGGAATTTTGCATTTCTTTTAAATCCTTTTTAAGTATTTTAAAACATTTATCATATCCTTCTATATCCATAATGAAAAAAATATACCAAAAAATATTTAAATATTCCAAAATTTTATAATTCCAACACATAAATACTTATTTCATTCTATTAGATTCTTAATCATTTATATGGGATTATTCATCTTATTCCACAATACCTCTTACCATTCATATTTTGTTCACATTTTTTTCAACATTAAGATTATAACCATTACTCATACTAACTTGATGATTAACTTTAAAAAAATTCCCCTTAAGATATCTATTTTCAGAATTCCTATACATTCCACATTTTGAATAGTCAACATTCTATGATATGTCCAGTAGACAATTATTGAAATCCAATTGATTAAAAGAACGTTTTTATTTTTTTCTCTTTAATTAAATCCTTTCTATACATCCTTTCCACACTCGAAACATTTTTCCATTATAGTTATACTTTTACATGAAAAACACTTTCCCAGGTTCATTATATATATGAAACTGAATATTCATTATATCATAATCTCCATCATCATAACTCTCAGTGAACTCTATCATTATCATATTTGGGGTGTTTGGGAGTTGGTTAACTCCTATGATAAAAAAATATTATGATAAATTATTATGGAAAAAAATATCATCCACTCCCACCATCATCCCATTTGGTTTATCATCATGACTTCCTTGATCACATTCCACATTAATCTATTTTATTTTGGTTCCCCCATTATCTAAAACCAAAATATATAGTTAGTATAAAAATATTTATAGTGGTAAACCTGATAATAATGAAAAAATTTATATATGATGTCTAAATCATTGCAATTATATTTCAAATTATGAATCCATAGGATTAACCTTTGTTATTAATGGTCATTTATCCAATCCATTATTGTGGTTTGTAAAGTGTTTATGAATTAACAAATAATATCCCCTATGAGTGAGAAATCATGGACAGGAAGAAATATTTTTCTATGTACTATATAATACTTGAGATAATCCTGATGATCCATTTTGTATTACCCCTCAGTACCATTGAGTTGTATCCACACATATTTATAGTATCCATATGGGTATTTAATTAAGATTAAACCACATTCTCATACTTTTACAAAAAAATATAGAAAATATTCTTATACTTTTATTCACTTATAGACTTATCCTCACAGACATCCCTATATATATCTTTAGAAGTATTCCTAGGGATATCACTGATGTTTTATCATCATAGTTACAAATAGTTAGCTAAACATTACTCATGTACAGTCAGTAGAGACCCATACATTTTTTAAATTAATATTAAATCTTACTAGATGACTATTCATTATATACCATGATAGTTTGTGCCATATGGATTTATTTTTTGTGGAAATGGAAACATGATAGCATAATAAATTATTATATAGGTGGATTATTTATTCTCCAACTCTGTTTTACATAATTATAACCCTTATTAGACCAATAATCAATAATAAAATTCATTATAACATGGGGAAAAGAATAATAAGAAAGGGTGAGATCAGATGTTCAGAATGTGTAAACAAAGTATATTTTAATCTATGGGCATATGAAATAATAAGATAAGAATAAGTGAATTTGGTCATAATAATAACTTACGAATTTCATACTCATCATACAAAATATTATAAACATGAGTCAGAGAATAAAATAATACTATTGAAAAAATCATTTCCCATAAGAGTGAATGATGATATGAAAATAATTATTATTAATAATACAATGTCATAAAAGTGTTTCACCATTATAAATATTGGAAGACATTTAATATGTCATGGTTAAATACGATGACCATCAACATAGTAGATATAGACTATTAGCCTATTTCCAATTATAGATAAAGATGCACATATTTCTCATAGTGTATTCAGATGAACATGTCTCCCATATTCGATCATGCACATAGCCATGTTTCTCATTTTTATCTCCTGTTAAATAAATCTTTATCCAATTTATTAGGGGGTGATATAGATCCAAATCATATTTTTTATAATATAACCACAATCCTTGGTTATAGCAAAATGAACATCCTTGGATATAGTGTAACAAAAATATAATAATGATAATAATATATATGGGTTCTATAAGATTATAAAACCCACATCACATAAAAACCCACATAAAGAAATGGGTTTCATAAATATTTAATCATTATATAACATGTTGAAAAGAATCATGATTCAAAATATTTTTATAATTTCCTCGAACTGTAAATTGTGAAAAAATGGGTTTCATAAGGATTTTTTTAATGGTATACCCATTAATGAAAACTGAGTTTTGAAAAAATATTTTCATTATAATCCAAAATAACCCAATATAATAATAATAATAATACCCATGGATCATATCCCTAGTAAAAAATAAGTAACATTAAAGGGTTCAATATTTGATGGAAAAGGTTATTGAATTATCATATGGAAATTTCATAATGATAATTTTTTTAAATCACCATTTACCGCTATATATTAATAAATATTATGGGAGCCTATTTCTTGGAAAATATCATTAAGAACATATTATGAAATAATAAATTATCATAAAATACATTTTTATGGAAAATATCATTATTTGTTCAAAAACCCTTTTTATAACATAATAAATATTCAAAATCATTCTCATTGAGAAGAGTCCTAAAAACATATAAATAAATCATCAATGAAAATAATTTTCATATCGGTGGGAAATTACATTCATGTCATACACATTTTAACAAATATTTCATACAAATTTTTAAGAAATACCAATTAGTATTTTATTACAATGAAACATAGACATTCCTTTTAAAAAATTATTTAAAAACTTTTTTATGGGTAAACATTTTATTATTAAATATCTTGGATAATGATAAAAATATTTTTTAATTTTTTTTGAAAAACATGACTGTGTATGAAAAATGATTTTAGAGAAAAAATGAACAAAATTTGTTTTTTTAATACATTATAATATATTTTTGTTATATTTTAATTTATAAAAATCCATAAAAGTATGAGATAGATAATTAAATACACTGTTCATTGAGATGGTGTGTCGTATGTATGCAATATCACTATTTACATTTTCCAACTAATAAAATAAAATAATCATAAATAGAATATTAAAAGTATTTAATAATTTTTATATAATAAATATATATATTTCTTATTTATTCATATCCATATTTTCTTCTATGTAGTTCATATCAGAATAATGATTCTCATAGGCTCACAAGGCTATAGTACAACGTACACTTTAATGACGCTATTTTGTTCCCAAAATATGAAATGTAAGAAAGAAAATATGACATAATGAAAAAAAATAATAATAAAATCATATATATAATATATAAACATTATGTCTATCATTATAACAAGCCATTGGATGTGGTTGTATAAAACAAATAACAACAGTTCACAAGGTTGAAGTCCATTATACACAAGAATGATGATTTTATAACTCATTTGAAAGAATATGAAAACGATTAAGGTCAATAAATTAACAAAATAAAATCCAGTTATTTGGAATATATTCCATATATTATACCAACCATTTTTAATATGAATTGAAGGATCACTATTAAGAGATAAAATAAATTGTTCGATAGGGATACATTCTCTTTTTTTGAAAACATTCATTAGAATGTACCAAAATGATTCATTTGATATAATTATAAAATGAAATAATGATGATAGGATTAGTGGGAAGAAAAAAATAGTTTATTTGGTTTGGTATTTTCTAACATAATTGTTTCTGTATGTGATAAGAGGAGAAAAGATGGGTGTCCTTTTATATGGAATTTGAGTGGCACAACTATAATTTTAAAACTAAAAAAGTCTACCCAAGTTATTCACATGCTATAAGGATATAAAATTATTATATGGTAAACATAAAAATAAAAATGTACAAATATGTCCAAAAAATGGGTGTTGGATATGTTTTTTGTCATTTTAATCAGTTATGTTTTAGATTAACCCCTAGTAAACTCGTTTTTAACATTATTGATGTAATAATTTGTCATTTTTTTGTTGTCATTATGGTAAAAAAATTAATATGGAATTATTAGACAATATAAATAGTTGTAATATCAAATATTCCGCACATTTTTCAAAATTCAATTCACAAAAGTTGAAAATTTTAATATAAAATTATTCCCACATACACGATATGAAATTGTTTTTTCAAAGGAATTTAATTAAACATATTATATAATTTATATATGAAAATTCAATATAAAATTGATTAAAATTAACTTTAATGTATTTATATATATATATATAATTGAGATAATTTATCTTTAAAAATTATCATAAAATTATTTGTATCTATTTATATTTTTTAAATTAAATTAATATTCTAAATAAAAATAATTATTTTTTAACTATTCATGAAAACAATTATCCTTTTTAAAATTATGAAAAAATCACTCCAATTTTGTTTTTATAAAATTATTTAATTTTTTAATATAAATTTTCTAAAATATTGAGAATTAATTCTTAAAAATTTGCATAAAAGGTGACAAAATTGTTTTCCAAAGAAACGAAATTTTCAATGGTAAAATTAGATATGTTATTCTATCTTCTACAAAAAAAAAAAAAATAAATGCCAATATTTAATTTAATATATAATTTATATATATGATTTAAATAGTTCACAAAAATATATTTATTTTATCTTTTAATGTAAAATAATTATTTGTGATTGGAAATAGTTTTTCAAAAAAAATTCCATCAATTTTGAATAGTAATTTCATTCCTAATTAATGTGACACCATAGGAAACATTTTATATACTTTAATAAAATATATTTTTTAATAATTAAATTAATATTATTCATTCTCTATATTCAAATGTTTAGGTGTTAACTATTATTTTAAATAATAATATTTTAATAATATGTCACCTCTCGTTTATGCTCTGTGTTGCGTATAATAATGTTACATTCCGAATTTGGTATAACAAAAAGTAAATTATGTTTTGTGTGTAATAAAATATAATCATAGTATAGTAAGTAATTTAAGAAAAACATTTTGTTTCATGTAACAAAAAACATATAATTAATTTAATTTAATTGAAATATATCTATTTAAAAAAATCATGGGATGTTACATACGTAGAAAGATTTATAGGTCGATAATTTATACATGGTTCCTAAAATTATTCTTTTGAATAATTGTTAATATAAATATTATTCTCACATAGCTTTAATATTATATATGTTGTTTACATTGAGAGGGAAAATATTATTATGTATACAAGACATTTCTAGGTTTTAATATTTAAATTTTAATTCTAGATATCACATAGTTTAATAGATAACCTCATTAAATCGTCTCCATGAATAATAATTCATTAAACCAAATCTCAAAACATCATAGAATATCATTTAATTGCTCATTTTCACCTATAACACTTGTTTTATAATTTAACACTACATAGAATATTTCTCCACTTATTCAAGGTAACATTCCTTAAATCCCATAAAATAATATATATAATACATTCATAACATATATAATAGTCTTTGAAAGATATATATATTCTATAAAGATTAATAATGATATATTATTTTTCTTGACTCTCATTATTCTTATTACTCAAAGATATAACCTCAAAAATTATTTCCATTTTCTTGTAAGTACGTCCACCACTTCTCTAGAACCATTCCAATACATATATCAAACAATATTTACACCCAATGAAAATTATTATAAAAAATTCATCCAATGACTTAGATAATCTACACCATTGATTTTGATATTGATACCACCAAATAAAACATAGTGTCACAAAACTGAACTGTTTTTAGATATGTTTCCTTCACTTTATTATCCTTATTGTGATGTGATATATAAGAAGTAAGTTGTTGTTTCTCATCTAACATATCATATTTTGAATTCACATTTTCATCCTCTATTTATATCTAAAATATATCTTCATCCACTTAGGAGAGTAGGATGAAAATATATGATGTTTCAAAAAATATAAATTTGTTAGCACACAATGATTCAATATAGAATAACATGTTATATAAAAAAGTTGGATTTAACAATGTATTTCAGTGATGTCTATAAATCCACACATATTTTTTACCAACAAAGAAACTCATTCACGGGGATATTCAAAAATATTTTTTTAAATAAGACATTTTATCCTAAACATAACTCAAAAACCAATTATAAATTTCAGGAAAAAAGAATTCATCATCCCATTTTTATCCCCAATGATTCAACCAACACCCCACCTTCATAATATATTTTAAATAAAAAACCATGGGATTTAATTTTGATTTAGATACCAAAATTTTCAATTTCCTCAAGGATATCAGTAATTTGTTGATACATTGTATGGTGATATATTAACATCATATATTAACCATATAACCCCCTCAAGGGATTCAATATACTCCAAAATTCCCTAGTCGTTAGGGAACTCTAAAAATAATGATGTCCTTAGTGAATATTGTGTACATCATCATATTTTCATCTAAAAACCCCTTAATATAATTGATGAATAAATATAGATAAGGGAATGAGGGGGTAACACTATGATTCCTCACAAGTAAAAATACGATTGAGATGTTTCTCTGAACCAAGGTGTTAGTTTTCTTTTAGAGTGGTCATTATGGTATGTTTTAATCTCCATTCATGATTGTTATATAGTTTAATGTTTTTTTCACTGGAATATTATCTCATGTGATTTATTTTTATCAACAATCTTTACCATAGGAAACATTATGTCTGATGTTGGATCTCATTCATAGTCCACTATTTGTTTACATTAGTGTGACTGTACAATTCTATATCTCATGACTTCTCATTCTACTATTTTCAGACATCATATCTAAAATGATTTTATCATAAATTTTGTGAAAAAACATATGATATGGGATTTATTTTAATATATACCCTCTTAACTATATTATGACAATTTATTTGTAAATTTTAGTGTTTTTTATTTATGGATGACTATTAAACTATAATTTTATACATTCATTTTGTATAGGCCCAATTTTTAGAATTTATCATATGATTTATTATAATAATAATTATTCTATGAATATTCTTGTGTTGTATTTATAATTTCCTTTCTATTTATACCATATGGTTCTTTTATAGGAAGAATAATCATTCAAACTTCATTTTTGACATTCCTTTCACGAAATTCCAAATTTTTCTTCAATACATCCAAATATATGTTTTTGACCTATTTTGAGGTGTCTATAATACTAGAATTCCTTTTCTGAAAATCAATCCAAAAATTATCAACAATTCACTCCATTAGTTCTTCTCATTTAATAAAACTTAAATATTAAACAACTATGAATATTCTATTTGTCCATAACCTTCTAAAAAGGAACCGTTTAATTTGTAGGTCACCATTGATGATTCTAGATAATTCTAGACTGATTATATTTCTTCTATACAATAAATTTATCTTTAAAATTTCATGGGGGAAGTGATAATTTATATTTAATTTTATCCATTTTTGGGGTGGAGTTTCTCTAATAATTCTTCTTCATCTATGAATTTTCAGGTTTGTTTTTAAATAATTCATAATTAGTAATAATAAATATATTTTTGGTTTTACTATGAATTGATTTTACCTACCTATTTAAACCCCAACTTTCCCATCTTCAGAAGATTTTACATTAATTGTTATCAATCATTGAACAAATATTATTAATATAATTATCAAATGATAAATTTTTCTTTTTGTACCCTTCTTTCTTAGTTTCATTCTTTTTATTCTATTTTTTCATCTTTTATTTTCATTCGCGAGATATGTAATCTCCTCATTGATGGATTATACCTCACAGTTATGTTTACAATTATTCTCTATTCATTCTTCTCCATCATCACAAATACATACATTAAATTCTTTCAAAATAGGTATACAAGAGTTCACATAATTATTTATTTCACTTCTTGATGAGTCACTATTTATTCACATTAATATTATTTACATGATAATAATACTCATCTCAATTTTACAATTTTTATTCTTTTTATATTTATCATCCTACTCATATGATCCATTTTATTTAGCCTTATTCCCTATAAAAATCAAAAAAATGATCTATATCATTATAGTTTTCACACAATGGACTTTTCATTATCATCATTTCTAATTACACTTCTTGATCCTATTTAAGAGAATAAAGATATTATCATTCGTTTTTTCATCAACCTCATTATATAATTTACTTGATTACATATCCCCTTATACTTTTGCATTTATTTTTTCCATTACCACAAAATACATATCATTATTTTCATTAATATTTATTATTGTAGTATTTCCCATTTCACAATTACTACATATATAATTTAACAGAACCAATGAAATGTCTTAACTATATTCCAATGATTTTACTATTATATCAAACAGTTATGCAATGTTTATCATTAAATTTAAAATAAAAATATATTCATATATCTTCTTATCTAAAACCCAAATAACACTCACAAACACATTAATCTGTTCAATGTATTCTTTAATTATCTCATCATTAAAAATAATTAGTTTTTCATAATTTATCCTTATATTTTGTGAATTCGATATTTTTCCCATAATTACTCTTTTTCTTCAAAACCGTATTGTACTTTTGAAGACACAAAACTATTGTCTTTAACATATACAATTAAGACATTAAAATAGAGTATTCTGTTTTTATATCACATTAAAAATGAATATTATGAGTATAATCAAGAGTTCAATACTCACAAATTAATGGAAAATAAAAAACTGTAGAATATATTACCTCTTAGATGAGTTACAAAAGGTATGGTATCATATTCTTCCTCTAGTAGTTATAGTGGATTCCATCATAATTAGTGATACACGAAAAATAGAAAAAATTATTATTTTTCATAGTTAAAAAATTAATATATCTGTTGATGAAATTAAGATATTTAAATATACAACTCTTGATGACCTATCAAGATAGACTATAAAGACATGGTGGTGAATTATTTGTATAATTTTATAGATTTTTCTGTTGAACTCATGATAATGGAATTGTTATGTTATAGATCTAACAAATATATTTTAAATTTTCTAAAACATATATAGTACACATAAAGAGGGGTAAGAATAGTATGAATCATAAGGTGGAGTATAAATTAATACTTCTTATTTTGATTGATTAGATTCCCCAATCACTGTTTCATTATCATTCGTACAATTGGTTACATCACTAATAACTATCACATTCATAAAATAAAAGAGTATATTTTTTACTAGATTCCGAGTCAAATTGGATCGTCTTTCTTATTAATATATCCATAAAAATATTTTTTATCTAATATAAAAGATACATTTACGCTTTTAGATTCTACTACAGAACATTAAAAATAATATTCCTCAATGAAAAGTCTTGATCAGTCGCCTAGGAAGTGAACATGCTCAAATATTCATTCATAGATATTATACAGAATATGGGAATATAACTTTATCATCCTTCTAGATCTTATTATAATCTATTTTCCCTAATAATATTAAATATGTTGAGTATTTTTTGTCACCACCTTATTCATTATCTTACAAATATAGACCCCTATATCTATCTTTGAATTAATAACATATAAATATCTAGGAATTTCAGAATTCTCAAACTAAATATCATGATCTATGATTGTATAAATAGTCCAAATATTCATTCATTACTCCAAATATTCATTCACCAAATCATATCAGGATTTATATATCTATATGACTGTGGAATCTCCCATTGGTCTCGGTCATCATATTGTATTATTATGAAAATATATATTCTATTTGATGTTTTAAATATCTATTAATTATGTCAAAATAATGATTATTCTTCTAATTGAAATTCATTACAGAATCACATATTTCATTATTTTGAATCATATAAACATATTGAAATTATAGAAATCATAAGGAATCAATATCAATTTGTATCATAACTAAGACATATGATATAGAAGTATTGACATGTGTTGTGTAACTCATCATAGTATCTAGAAAATCCGTTGGAAGGTATTTAAACATATTAAACATAGATTATGAACACATCTCTCTCTATAATATTTTCATCAATGAAAAATATATTTTGAATAGAATAATTTAGTTTTATATTTATTTGTAATATGTATTCTTAATATTCATCAAATTTATCCCTAATATTTACCCTTTGGATTTTATATTTCTTATCTAGATTATCAAAACATCATCTTAGATCATGTTGCTTATTCAAATTAGGATTTCATAGATGATTTTATACAAATAATCAGTAATAAATTTTATAGTCTCCGAGTGGATATTAATGAATACGGTAGATGACCCATAAAAAGATATATATGTAGGTATGTAATTATTATAAAAGATATGAAATGAATCATTTGTAGAATGGATCTTACAAATTTGATTCTTACGCAACCTATATTTTTTGGATGATATTTATAAAAAAACTAGAAACATGTCTATGGATACATGACATTGTTATTTATTCAAATTTATAATTATATTTCTAGACATCCATAAATCCACACTAAAACCTCTTAAAATCATTACCAATGCTTCAAATGCACTAGAAACTCAACAGAATATATCTCATAACATTATTCAATGGTTCGTAATGACTTTAGATTTTAAATTTCATATTTACCACTCCATTAATTTTATACACACTTATTTAATGTGACATTGTAGAATTAAAAAATAATACCATTATATTTTATCACATATGTGACAAACAATATTTACTTTATCTTCAGTTCCAGAGAACACTTTTTTAGCTTGTGTTATATAAAACACTGAGTTTAGCATGTGTTACATAGAACGATATAAATAAATGAAATATGATATGTAATTAAAATATATTTATATAATATTATAGTGAAAACCTATTCATTAAATCATTGGGTATTACTCAGGCTAAATAGATTTTGATCATATGTTTTTCTATTTATTGATAATAGAATAAGAATAAGTTAGAATAAAAATAATTTTTTTTAGAGAAAATAGAATTTTGTGTAAAATACAAATAAGATATACCTTTTGAACATAATTTAAAAGAAAATTTAGTTTAGAAATAAATCATCTTCATTTTAAATCATCTCCTCAAAATTATATTGAGCTGACATTTTTGGATTTTTATGAAATATTTCATTTTAAATAAAATAGTGGAAGTTAGAATATTTTAATTGAATGCTACCATAAGAATTTAATGTATGTGAGAGAATTAATTTCATAATAATAATTCATGATATATCCTGTTATTTGAGATATACCTTACTTTCTTATGTTTTAAAATTTTATATATCTTTCCTCGACAAATATTTACCATTAATACTATAATTTTCCCTACTCTATATATTCCCTTATGGTATATTTTATATTAAAACAATTTCCCAAAATAGTTTCGAACACCATGAAATAAAAATATAGTAAAATAATATATTATTTTAATGATTAAATGTATCTATAACTTTAAAATATTGTTATCTAGTACTTCACAAAGTCACAAAATATTGGATTTATATATATCATTATCCAAATATTGACATAATATTTAGAAAAAATATCAGGGGTTAATTTACTATCCCATGGTTATAAATAATATCATAATCCCTTATTGAAAATAAATTTAATATATATTACCTCAAAATCAATTATATATTAAACCTAAGAGTCATCCATACCTCAATCATGTTTTCTTCAATAGTTATCCCCAAAAAAGGTCCTTTTAAAAATTTCATTTTTCAAGGAAATTAATAAAATATAAAATATGTGCCCATATAAATAAAAAAAGTTATGAAAAAATCATCGATGTCTAACATAACCCTCACAATGTTTAGTGTATTTATGAATTTCCTAAATAAATAACACTTGATAATAAAAAAAGTGAGATATTCAAGATTCTATATATACTAATATATAAACAACACTAACATAGGTATTTCAAAATAATAACACTCTTTTCCAAAATAGATGTCATATACCATAATTAAAAATAATTTTAGTATTCTTCTATATTCAGTTATATGCCACAATGGATTCAAGATACATACCTTTCCCAACATAATTTCCATGATTAAGTTTCATCCAAATACTAAAAATAAAAATGTTTTGATGATATACCAAACAACTATACTATATTAATAAAAAATATGAATGTAAAAGACCAATGATGGTAAACTAAACCATCCACCTAATCTGGACACAAAATGGTGAGGTTTAATAAAGATAATGGAAATAATTTTTTAATATAACAAAAAAAATATATAAAACTAATCTGTGAAGAAGAATAAACATATGTAACAAGATCCAAACAAAATATGAAAAAATAATTCTATTATATAAAGTTCTAATTATACATGACCAATGTGACTCCATGTAACAAACATTCACAACCAAAAAGTCCCACTATGAATGAATTTACTTATATATAAGCATTTATTCTTCAATATGACCATCCCATTACCGAGATTCTACAAAAAAACATCTACCTCCTCTGAATGGAAAAAATATAGTGTGATAATAAATTAAAATAGGATACATCAACAATGTTTAGAATTGGTCAAATACCAACACATTATATGTCCTTACATTTAGAAAAAAATTCAACAATAAAAATTCATAAATAAAAACCCATTATTAGTAGTTTTTTCCATAAAATCCAATCATATTTATAAATATATGAATATTACATCTAGGTGTGATAAAAAGAGAGAGCATATCCATGCACACCCTATGGTTAGGAAGTGAACATACATCTATAAAATTATCCAACATGTGATAAATATATCATAAATGAAAAATCACACCATATTGTTCCATACACTATTGTAATACATTGTATAAATAATATAATTCATAAATATAAATTTTCATACCAACCAATATTGTGTCCTTCGACAGTCTATCGATATATAAAATGTAACCCCTAGTGGTTCCAAACACATTAGGGTTTCAAATATCGATTTTCTAATGCACTCAAAGCTCCCATTGTGATATGTCTGTAAAATTACTTTAAAAACCATTATCATAAATTATAAAACCTTTTAAAACCCTTGAAAATCAACTTTAGTGTTTGGAATGGAATTTTTTAAATAAGAACTTCTATTCATTCACTTAATCAAATATGTTGTGTGAAAAATGATGTTTTTAATGGAATCCCACTTTAAAAACTTCTTCATTCTTATAAGTACCTTAAAAAGAAAAATAACTCAAACATATTGAATAACACATAATATTTTAAATTATATAAAAATATATAATAAAATTTTTATATATAAACACTTAAAAAATGGATATAGAATTATTAGCCATTAACAATGGAGTCCCGGGTATAGTAGATCATGTCCTCGTGCTCTTTGATCGAAATGAAGCAATAAAATACTAAATAAAAACCCTTATATATGGAATAAAAACCCCCCTTTTAGATTAAAAAATTAGATAATAAAATTTGGATCAAATAAGAAATAGGAAAACCAGATCAAAAATACAACACACAAAGTTAATAATGAAGGTGATCTTCCTATAATAAAAATAAATAAGCATCTAGTCTCAAGGGAGATGGTTACGTTGATCAATATGATACTAGTGGGTGTTAAGAAGTAAAATTGGAGTAATAGGGTTTTTTTAAATAAAAAATATTTGTTTTAAATAACCATAATCATAGATTGTTGGATAGGATACACAGTTAAGAGTAATTATGTTCCTTAACCATGCATCTATAATAGATGATTATATTCTGTGAATGGTTTGGACAAAATATATTTCTAACCATTAGAAAAATAGGAAATCCCCTTCCATCAAATGGAGTATTAATTCTACACGGTGGATGAAGTGTTTTGAAATATTATGTGCCCCTTAAATTGGATCAACATAAGAAGAAACATTTTCTATGCCAAACTATATAGTTTTCTCAAACTGTGCTCTTGCTATGCAGAGACTCAATTGAATAAAAAAATTATAGAACACCCAAAAATACTGAAAATAAAGAACCAAACAAATAATTTTTCAAATATAATCAATTAGTTCATGAATCGATGTGATATAATGTAAAAATATCAACACCATAAGGAAATTTTGTACCTATAATGTTTTAAAAAATCCAGACTCACACAAAGTGAATGCCAATACAAACTCATCAAAAATTACCACTCCAAATTATCATTTATATACCATCTACAGTACCATGATGCACATCCAGAAGAAATATGTTTACAGTATATTATCATATCCTTGTGATCCATAATCTAATATTATTTATCCATAACGGTGGAATGTTTATCAAGATAAACATCTTCACATTCAAAATCATGGGATGGAAAAAGGGGATAAAAACATAATAATGATGCATGAATGATGTCATGAAAAAACTTCAATAACATAGTATTTCCATCCCATTTTCCATCATTATCTATCTCTCCACAATCTCAATGGGGCCAAAAAAATGTTATGTACCAAATTAACATGCATACACATGGGATGATGACCCAAGAATGGTGAAAATCTAAGAGAAAACCTAATAAACAATATTAAAATCTAGTGGATGATAAAGATTGACTGCATATTATTTTTGATAGTTGTATTATATGGCTGTCCTCTTTTAGATAGACATCACCTTTAAAAGTATCTCCTAATTGAGACATGGCCCAAACAAGGACCTCTCTACCTACTCTTCCAAGAATAATAAATTATCTATATAGACACACATATAATGATTCAATGTGAACTATATTTTTCAATACATTATTAAAAGTTTTATATAAAAATTTTACCACTGGAAAATAACATCCCAATATCCATTAAAATGAAGCACAATATCCTAATCATGTCTTTAATAACCTTGATAACTCTCTATCTATATCTATATATCAATAGATCTATTAAACCACCACCTTCTATATACCTTTACAAAGCATATATTTGAGCTTCATGTCCCTATAAAGGAAAACCACCAAGGTAACTACGTGAAGTCTTACAATCTCTCTGACATATACACCTATGAGATGTCCCATATTTTTTATCTCTAATATAAGTTAGAAATGCACTGATTTAATAAATCGATCAATGAAATCTCAAATACAATCTATCCCACTATGACTCTATAACAACCCTGGTCTTAATTACATGATTACTAAATAATTGAAAATATAAATATCATAACAGGGTCACAAATTTGGGATATAATTGTTTAGTTTTTTGATATTTTTTTCTTATACATAACTTGTACAGAACAAAAATTAAAAATTATTTAAATTCATCTAATTAATAATTATAAATTATATACTTCTCTAATGTACATGTAATTACATGAAGATATACATCAATTATAATGGTGATCTAGAATCCCATAAAATATATGAATAAAGAACACAAATAAATATAACATGGGTGCTCATAATGCTAATCATCTTATTATAAAAATAATATCTATATAAACATATTAATGGTAACATGTGATAATGTCATGGAATGTGTCTTTTCAAAAAAATGAAGCATCTTGTCATAGTGGTCAAATACTACACATTGTTGAGAATAATTCAAACATAATGTTCATTCATAAAAAATATGCATAATCATGACATCATATTGTCAAAGTAAATATAGCATCATGTTCAGGTATAAAACGCATTATATACATAGATACCTCATATTCCCCAAACACATTATAGGTATATATAATCATATTCCCACTCATTATATCATAATATTTACATAATCATACATGCGTCACAGATCATATTGAAATCATAGTCCCAAATTCACCTATTGAAAGAGATGGGTTTCATAAAGATTTCATGTATATTTATTTATTGAATCTATGTGAGGTTCCCAAATGAAAATAAGGGAACACATATTTGGTACAAGATTCATCAATCATAATCAAATAATAAACATCTCAAGTGGTGTCAAGTTGTATTTTTTATTGGAGAGTTCATTTGAAAAATCATTGTATTAGTCAAAAAATAAAGTTGGAAACATGTATAACCCAAAAAAACGAAAACAAAATAATAATTAAATAATATTTAATGAAAATGATTTCGATATTTATACAAAATAATTAATGAAATAGGGATAATTCAATGAAAATTAGTTGGGGTGGAAGAATAAACTTAATTTAAGTCCCACCTTATTTCATCATTTTTACGATTATTTAAAATAAATCATAGATTTATTTGAAAAATGATATGGAAATTAACTATATTAATTTATGAAAATATTTGTCAATTATTATTATTGGATTATATTTTTTAATTTCCTTTTATGAATTTGATGTTTTTCATATAATGTTTTCCTTAAAAAAAATTTCATTTTGATCGGATTTATCTATTTTAGGTCAAATTCATCTATAGATAAGTATAATTTACTATATATGGTTATAAAAAATGTAATTTTATATTTATATATTATATATAATTAATATTATCCATCCATGAATGTGGTTATAATAATTCTCCAGGTAATGTCTCTATAGGTGTTTACAGACCTTTAACATGATGTTATCGAAAGAGTGGGAAAGGGATGTATAAAATTTATATTTTTCTTAAATAAGATAATTAATGTATGTTAATATCATTAATATAATTATATATAACTGAATAATTAATTTTATAGTATATTTATATCAAATTAAATGTTATAAGTTATAATGGGAAGATGGTAAGTGGCGTGAGTTAATTGGGACTTACTCTCTCTGTTGGGTAGCATCTCTTGTGAGATGCTATTACACCATTAGTGATTTGATTTGGATTTCTCCAGAATGTATGTCAGTATTATAATAGGATTTAGTGGGATTATTTGGGATGATATTTAGATTTAGATTTTGTGGGATGATATTTTTCCAAGATATGTTAGGTGTTATTTATAGTTGAGGATAAGGGTATTTTTAGAATAAAATATTGAATAAAATAGTATATCTAATGTAATTTTTGGAATAGTGATTTTTTTTTGAAATTATAAACCGTATTTGAAAAAAATAAAATAATTTTAATAAATTAGTTAAATTTATAATACTAATTCAATTTTTAATCAGATGGAATGGTGTAAAAATAAGAAAATAATATTTCAAGGTAATATATTATATTTTTAGCCTTTGGAAAGTAATTTTGATGTTTTGAAGTTAATTTTGTCGTATATTAATGAATAATTTTTGAAATAAAATATATCAGGATCTAAAAACACCGTATAGAAATTAGTATGTCGTTACTACATTATTAATGAGGTAATTTAAGATACATCGATGATGAAAAAATTGTATTTTTACAATTTAATAGAAAAATGATGTATTTCTAAAAATTACCAAAAAACAACAGTGGACAATTTTTAAATAATTAAATAAAATTTTATATTCATCTTATTAAAATAAGTTTCTAAAAAATAACATTTTAATTTCTAATATAAAAATAACGATTTTTATAAAATACAATAGAATATAGTTTATTAAAAATGTGATAATATTTTCTTTTATATATTTAAACATGATACTTATTTTTTGGAATTATAATATTTATATTTATATAAATTGGTCATCATAAATATTATTTGTATAAAAAATTTATTTTGAGGTATAATTATTATTCCAAACAACATGTTACTATTTCAACAGTCGCAATACCACTTATAAATATAATCACTCTACATCATTTATCTTTTAAATAAATTATCAAGTGTTAATATTTCCATTTTATATAATTTTTATTTTTTACCAATATTTTTGTTTCTTTTATATACTGTTGGTAATATGGGTGATGTTTCTACCATATTGATCTATATTTACCCATTTTTGTTTTTCAATTTTATAAATTTCATCTTATTGAAATTTTAATTGGTTTAATTGTTAATTTATGTAATTTTATTTATTAATAAATAGTATTGGTTTTTATAAAATAGTTATTATATATATTATATTATAACACTAATTCATTTATAGAGAAAATTATCAATTTTACACTTTAGTTCGTTGTATGTTCCCCCTTTAGAATTTTCATCATCGAAATGTCAACTTGTATACTATGTTCAGAATTGGTGATGGTACTTTTTTTGTTTGATTACTCTAGTTCCCATGATTCCCCTGTATAAATATGGTTCCCCCATAATAACATTACATGTTTAGTCATCTTTTATGCATGAATTGTTTTCTCTATGAACTATGATCAAAACGAGATTCTCTTTCTATGAGAGTTCATTATCTAGTTGTATAACCTCTACATTAGGTATATGTGAGGGATATTTTATATAATTCCTCATGAGTTTAATGTGGAACACATAATTAATATAAGCTATACATGGTGGATGTTCATACAAATAGTCTACTACTTCAATGTGATCAATGAACTAAATGTAGAAAATGTACCATGGCATAATCTTTCATTTCATAATGAATCCATATGACTCTCATCCATGGTGATATATAATGGAAAAATTCATCTCCAACATTGAACTACAAATAACATTGACAATTTCCATCATAACCCCTTTTCTGACTCAAAAAATATTTTATTTTTTGTATGATAGTGTAAACTACCTCTATCGTATCATGTGTAAGAACATGTCCATGTATATTTCTTTCCCAAACATCATCCCACAAGTTGGAGTTCTTCATCATTTCTTTAATAGATCTTCATCTATATCCATTTGAATAATCAAGTGGAAACTATTATTTTTTGATAACTCATTCAATGAGAGATGTTCATGAAATCCTCCATTGAATTATAATAACTATAATTTTAGCTTGTCCTTAACAATTTTAATAGTCCTTTAGGATTGGGCATTAGTTTGAGGGTGATAAACCACGATGGAATTAAATTTAACAATGAGGTCTTGTTGAAGGCTTCCCTAGAATATATAAGAAAACCATGGATCATGAAAAATATGATCAAAAGTGGGAACCCATGTATCCTCACCACTTCTATCACATATATCTTGTCAACTTATTCAATTGATAAATATTCATGAACAATGATGACATCTTGATTCTTGGCGAGTCGATACACGACAACTCATATCGCATTCCTTCATTGGATTTCTTCAGGACACTAGAAAAAAATTACATAGTGGCATTCTGAGGATTCAATTTGGAACTCATTTATCATTCCTAAAGTAACCACTTTAAATGTCTTTTGTACCTCCAAATCATCCCTTTGTTCCTTCTTGATATTCTCTTAGATATATGGTTGTGAAATCCTTAAGAAAATATAGGATGTAATCTGTTCCCTTGTTATTTCCATACCCATCATTATAATATCCAATATGATAGGGGCTTTCCCAATTATCATCATGGAAAAGGGTAGTAGATTATCATTTACTAAGAGCATCATCTTCATTTATCTCCTTCATAGTATTGTAATTACTAGTGAAATCATAGTATATGATTATATCTAATTATATTATTCGATCCATATTTTTCTCCTTCTATGAGAATTTATTCTTTATACTATTGTGGTTGGTATATATTTTACACATCAAACCATAGATGTAGTGCTATCAGATATTCATGGAAAATTTCACAGCCACTAGCTCTAGATCATGTATCATTTCGTTTTTGATAGTAATTTTAAATTATTTCAATGAATATAGTAACACTATTTAATTTTTATATAGAACATAGCCAAATAATTTATTTCAATCATTGTTTTATATCACAAAGAATTCACCAATTTTTGGTAGTGTGGGTATAAGGGAAGCGATTAGCCTCTTTTTGAGAATTACTTAGCTCCTCATTACTGTATATCATGAAGCATAGAATATAACTCTATAATTGTTCTACATGAATTCATTCTTCACCACCAGTTGTCGATATAGAGAACTATGATCCTCCATTGATAATTGTTTAGCTCATCATTATTAATCGAACATGCCATCATTCCATGGAAGTGGATATATATTTATGGTCACCTCTTTCGTGTTACTGCCAATCAATACAAAACAGTAATTATCCATCATTTTTCATTAAAATGAGTATTGGAGCACCTCATGGTGATGTATAAGGGACTATGAAACCCCTTTTCATGTTCTCATGCAACTACTTGTTTAACTTTTCATGTTCGATCAGGGCCATTATGTAGAAATTTTTTTACACAGGTGTAGGTTTTGGTATAATCTCTAATGTGAAATATGGCTCATGATCTTGGTAATGTCTAAGTAACTCTTTAGGAAATATATAAATATATTTCCTATCAATATTAATTTCCTCCAAGTTTATACCTTCCATTGAATCAACCATTTAATAAATTTATGTTTCTCTACATGGAATTCAAAACCACAAAATTGTGGTATTCTTTAAAAGAGACTGACGGTCTTCCTTTCTTTTGAATATTATTATGTGGTTGTGCTAGATATGAAAATAGATTTCCTTTTCATGATAGATTAACATCTCTCTTTATAATGTGATCTGATTCATGCCTAGTACAACATCAAATTCCATAAAGGGATGTATCAAGAGATTTTATGGAAGAATATTTCCACATACAGAACTAGAAGAATTGGAAAACAATTGTTTTGAAATAATCACCCATCTATGTTTTTTACAGATATATCTACAAAATGTTATAATGTATTTTATTAAATAGTTCTTGAAAACTTGCTGGATATAATGGACTGTGTAGAAATAGAATTAAGTAAGCCTTTTCCATTTCATCAGTGAACATGAATTGTACATTATAAAAATTATTTTATTATCCACATTAGTATTAGTGATTGAATAATGATTCTTTATATCCATTGGATTTTTTCGATTATAATTCATATTTCCATCCATTTCACAATGTTTTGTGCACTGTCTTGTATAGTGTCCTTTCTCCCTACAGTTGAGGCATTTAACTATATGTGGTGAATTAGAAGGTTCACACATTTCCTCTATCATATTGGTCAGATTCATTAAGTATCATGGACATTCATGACCATGATTTTCTATAGTTAAACACGTAAATCATTTCTCCATTCCTTTGAGGTAATTCCCATAACTCTCTGTCCCATATTTTTGAAACATGGGAGGTTGGATACTCTTTCCTCTGTCATTTGACCAAACAACATTAAACTCCATTCTTCTCTTTTTATCACTAAAACCATGGGACCATTCACAACAATCTATATCGATATTAATATCACATCATACCACTTCTTCCAAAAAACTTATGAATATATTGGACAAATCCTTCTGAAGGCGTTGTTGCAATCCATTAAAGAATTTGTCTTTTTTTATTGCTATTGATTACAAAACATGATATGTTTCGTTCAATCCTTGTGATGTTTTATTCATAATATATGATCAATTAACCATCATTTTTCTTCATCTATATAAATTTACTCTCTATATTTATATGAATAAATCAATATAAATACTTCTTAATAATTATTTTCTTTTTTTTACCAGTCCATATCTTTCATTTCATCTTTCAGATTTTTGTTCTTCATCAATTCACTCCATTGATTGGGTTTTCCATATAAATGATATATGGGTAGAGTCACCTTCTCCTTCCAAGAATAATAGATCATAGAAATGATATTTTCCTTTGACTTAACCCAATATTCTACAATATAAGGATTGAAAGATCGAAAAAATATCGTTGGATGATTCTGCATTTAAAAATAAATGGGTTGTTTCTATTTCATGGTTAGTGGAAAACGTTATAGATAGTTTAGTAATTATTCATATCCTGAGACAGGTGATTAAGAATTTCCATGATGCTTTGATTTCCTTCTCATATCAAATTATGGTTATTAATCAAATATTCACTATATAGTCCCTCACATGGGTTTTTGTCCTAGTTTCTTCTGGATCCCCACATTTTCTTTAATAAAAATGGTTTAAAAAAATAAGTGAACAAAGAATTACTAATTTATTTTTTATCACAATTCACTATAAATTCATATCTTATGGGATCCCTATGGTAAAAAATTTTCTAAATCAAGGCATCATGGATGTTTACATATAAATAGTATTATCCTAAGGTTTTTCAATATTGTTCTCTTATACTAGTTGAAATTTACCTAAAATATTCTCTACTACCGACTATTGAAACCCAAATTTTAATTACATGTTTATTAAATCATTTTACATATAAAAAATATAATATAATTATAAATACAGGATCCAATGTTATAGTGAAGTTGTAAAATTAGTCTCATAAATAAGTTGTATATAATAAAAGATAAACAATTATTTAAATCTATCCTCATTATCCTTATAAAATATCTCCTTGTCCTTAGTACCAGTAATGTGATGGGGATATACCTCAATGATATTGTTGGAAAAAAATCCGAGTATGGGGATGAATAAGTAACAAAAATCAATATAACATGGTTAAGAATAATCAGCATCATTATATAATCATAATAGGGTCAATATCAACCTCATGAAGTTAATATGTGATAATTTAAGGGAATGGGGTAATGCATAAAATGACAAATCTTGTCGAAATTGTTAAATTCCACACATAGTTGTGAACAAATCTAGCATCATGTTCACACATAGTATAAGATCATAATCATGAAATCATCTTGAGAGAAAAATGTGAAAATATTTTTCAAAAAAAAATTTACAATATACAATGAGATACATCACATTACACAATTATTTACTAGGTATATAATTTTAGGCCCACCATTCAGATCATTATATTTAAATAATCATGCATTACACATTAAATGTTTTAAAATATTAGTCATGAATAAACCCATGTAATAGAATATAATTAATAATGATTTCATCAATCAAGATGTCATGAATAATCAAGGGGTTCCCAAATGAAAGATTGGAATAATATTTTTTATCATAATCATTATTTTTGAACAACAAATAAAAAACTCAAGAGGAGTCAATGTGTGTTTTGAGAATAATTTTTTTATAATATCATTATATTTATAATAAAATCAAGTTAGAAACATTTATATAATATAAATGAATATGGAATAATATTGAAATTATATTTACAAAATATTAGAAAATATTTATAACAAATAGCTCATGATTGAAGGACAACCCAATGAATTAGAGTTCATCTCTAGAATCCCTTTACATTAATCTTATTCATATTTTATATCTTTCTCTCCTCAATAATGATAAATATAGAATTATTAAAACATTGATCCATTTATAATTAGAATGATTTATATAACTCTTCCCATTTATAATCATTATATTCTATTTCTTATTCTTTGATGAGGAAAATGAATCATTTTGATACCATGTTATTTTCAAAATTTTCTTGTTATGAATTCATTTCTCTACTTTCATTCAAATTCATTTAAAAAAAATTTAATTAACTCCTCAACCATATAAAAAATTTGATTATATATATATATATATTATATAATCAAATATATCCATCAATCAATGTGGTCTTTTAATTGTCTAATAAATGTGTCTGTATGTGGTTAGTCATCCTTAAATGAGACGTTGTCGAAAGACTTGGAACGAGAAGTAAAAAATTTATATTTTTCATTAATATGAAAATAATATTAGGTTAACATAATTAATATATTTTTAACATAATTTATTATTAATTTTACTGTATATGGTTTTGAATTTAATAGGTAAAAATTAATGGGATGAATAAAAAGGGAAGAGTTAATGGACACTTACTCTCCCCTTGGTGTAGCTTAATTGTATGACAGTATAACTCATGTGGTTATTGGAGTTGGATTCATCCATATTTCCCGGTGTTTTCTAAGTGTCTTAAGTGGGAGAATTTGGGAATATCTGGGGGTTTCTAATTGGTGGTATTAGTGCATTTCCAGTGGATTTGACAAGGGTTAATTATACTTAAGGATATCGACATTATTAGAGTAAAATATTGACTAAAATATTATATCCAAGTTAAACCATGTAATATAGATTGTTTCTGTTACAATCAAAATTTCAATTAAATTAAATTATTTTAATAAATTTTCACATTAAATTTGATTTTATTGGTTTAATTAAATATAATTTTCTTAAATTGAGAAAATAATTTTTTATTATAATACATATGATTTTTATGATTTGGAAAGTAATCTTTAGGTTTAGAAATTATTTTTATCACATATTATAGTATAACTTCTGAAATAAAATATATCCTTGACAAACCTCATGTTATATAAATTATTAGGTCTTTATTACAGCATGAATGGTTTAATTTTGGATACACTATTTAGGAAATCAACTATATTTTTTTTCTATTTTCCTAAAAATAAATGTCTTTCAAAACCTACCCAAAAATCACCCTTCTTAAATTTTGACATGGTGATTCATAAAATTATAATTAATTTCACAATAAAAATTTATATACTATTTCTTTATAATATTTTATAAAAAAAACATTGATTTCAACACAATAATTTATAATATAGCTCATTAATAATGTTCTTATATATTCTTTGAGTTTATTTTAATATTGATATTTATTTTTTTCCATTATAAATATTTCTTACACAAATTATTCATTTTAAATATTATATATGTTATCATATTATTCTTATGTAAATTTTTTTCCCATTATGTTATTACTATTTAATCAGTCACATTACCTCATATTAATATTACTACTTCCCATCATTTACCATTCATTTCTATTCTTAAAGATCTATATTTCTGTTTTCAATAATTTTTAATGGTTTACTAAATTTTTTCCCATTATATATTGTTAAAATTGGGGGAGATGATTCAATTATATTTATCTATATTTTCTTATTTTCGTTTTTTCAATTTTATATTTTCTTTAAAGGTATATTTTAATTTATTTTATTACTGAATAACATAAGAATATTTATTAATAAAAAAATTAGTTTCATTATGTGTATAATATGATATAGTATAATATAACTGAAATTAATATCAAGATAAAAATATAATTTGTAATCATTGGGTCATTATAGAGTCCATATAAAAACATATAGAAAGCCTATTGAAGTCTAATCCATCTTCCATAACAGTATAGGTAAATTATGCAACAACCGAAAACAGATCTACGTCATTACATTCATTTTCTGATAAGTGAGACAGCATGAATCATAATCTATAATAGAATTCCCCATCCCAGTCAACCAATGCCGATGTATAATGTCTTAATACATTATATAAGCACCATGGTGTATTGAATAACATGACTCAATTACACATTCCATCAAGTCATCCCTCATAGAAAATGGAATATAAAGTCTATTTTGGATGATAATATATCCAATGGGAGACCAAAACAACTCACTCTAGGACTCCCCGCCAAAGAGGATTTAACAAGAGCATTGGATCTTAGGGTGTGTCATTTGTTCGACATGGAATCATTCATCATATGAGAAGTCATCTATTATTTGAGCTAATAACACATTTCTATAAACCTTTTGTACTCCCATGGCCATATGATTTTGAAAATAATAGAATACACCTCATATGATCCCATCATGGAATATTTTGGTAATTTTATGTACAAATCATGAAAAAATAGATTCACTTTCAGATGAGAGTATGAAATTTAAAAATGAAAACACTGATTATACTCCACCCAACATCTTAGTTTAATGTTCATATGCATCTGAGTAATAATTTATTTTAGTGTCTTATAAGATAAATACTCTATAAAAATGTCCCCAAAGAAATATTGATGTGATGTTTCAATTCCATTTATAGCGACATCCAACTTAATTTCATGGGTATGATAGTTTTCATCATGTGGGAATTGTTGGAGATATCCATGAGCTACCAAATGCTTCTCCTACATCAGGACACATATAAATCACATACCAAATGTATCATAGAAAACACAATAACCAAAACCCTGTTCTAGAAGGATCAAACCTATTATTTTTGTTATCCCCATCAGCACTTAATCAATCTAACTCTCACACTTATCATTATATTTGAGCATTATATCCCTATAAATTAAATATGCCTTTGAATATTTATTCATGGATAAATCCTGAAGAAACCATCTACAGAAACAAGGTAATCCCATGAAGCTGTAAATCACAAACACATTTCTTGGAAACTCCCAATACATAATAGACTGTGTTTTCATATGATCTCATTATACTCCCCTCTCATATATAAAATTCCTTATAAAATTAACTTATCAAATCCAAAACTCACAATTGTAATGCTTACAATATAGATGATATTATTTCATGGTTCAAATAATAAATCCAAATGGCCCATATAATCCTCTTATGAATTTAATTACACCAAAATATCATCCATAAACATACAAATTGTGATTTCATGACCCTATGAATGATTAGTTTCATCAAATATGTAAATACCATAGATGAATTAGTGGGGCTGAATGGAATAACCTGGAAATCAAAATTCCAGTATCATCACATAAATTATGTAGTAGTTATATCCACTTCTTGGATCATCAACTAGTTGTACCCTATCAAAATATTGATCTTTTAAAACAATAATTCCACTCTAGGATAGTCAAAAATATCTTTAATCCTAGGTAAAATATATTTTTACTTAATAGTGACACAATTTGACATTAAATAATATTTACAGCTTATGAAACACTTTCATTCCATCTTTCAACAAGGATTGAAATTTCTCAATATATCCTGATATTATGAATCAACCCCTTAGGATATCAATACTAAAAATGGACATTATGTTCCACCAAATCCACTATTTCCATTTGATAAGATGTAATTTAAATGGGAATTGTACTCATGAGAAGGTCAATAGTAAAATCAAACTATCTATATATTATTTAACTAGAAATATAATTTTTAAACACACCAGTGTATGAAATCACCATTATAGGGAGAATTCTTCCCATAATAGGGTCTATGGCACTGAGAAACATCTCTAATAATTTTCCTGATTTTACCCTTTGAATAAAGAACAAATTGCCCCTCTTTCTTCTATATAGAGTTTAAGTATCCTATTAAAACATTAGTAACCGCATCTGAAAATAAAAATAGAACTAAATAACCACAATAATCTAGCTTTTCAATTATTCTAATCATCCAATCAATTTCATGTATACATTAAATTATTTCAACATCGAGAAACAAAAATTAATATATCACCTCGTAGTCAGCTGTCATCACGCAACATTTATCACACATGAATACATTTTTCGACTTCATTCCTAATGGGATTGAAAGATTCTACATGTACAAAATGTTTCATGAATGTAATCCCAACACTTAAACTAACTCTAGGGATATATAATAGTTATTATAATCTCTATCGAACAAATATTTTACCCTATAAGATGTAATAAACACCATACCTCTAATAGTATTTTTCCCTACCATAGATTCCTATGATCCGTAACATGTTACATATAATCATATATTCTAATTCATATGAACATTCTTACTGGATTGAAGTTTACATCCCCCATCCTTGAAAGCAATAGTATGAATAAGTAAACACTTGGTGAATGTATATCATTCCTTACATCACTAGCATATCATTTAAAAAAATTGTCTTAGTTGACCACATTCCCCCTAAAGATTAAATTCCATTGGAGCTTCTACAATGTTTGGATTGTTAGGACCATGACCTACACACTAGGAGAAGAAATTTTTTTTGGTTGTCCTGTAAACCCTGAAATGAGCCCTGAAGGAAATTTCCCACCCTTGAACATTTTTTTGGTCAAAAAACACATATTATCTAGAAACCACACCAATTGATGATCCACCAAAACATTTCATTGAAGTTATATCTTCCTCAATTCAAGTAGATTTGTGAATGCATCTAAAATTTTGGCAATACACTCGATAATCAAAATCAAATGCATATCCATCCCAAATCCAAACTCATACCATTTATCCTTTATCTAACCATTAATGAAAATATTCGATGGAAGATACATCAGCTCAGAAAAATTGGTGAACCCCACATTAGAGTCCTTAGGAGTCTTTACTATGTAAAAGATACTATCAATCTACAATAGAAACTCCTATAATTCTTGTTTTTCCTTTTCAAAAGGGATTATAGGTGGATTATGGTTAGTAAATTATATTCCATTATCTACTTTTCATCCTAGGGTCCCGACAGCCACACGACTTAGGATTTGATTTTTATAGAAAACAAATGTTAAAAAATGGTTACACTATCATATTATCCTATAGAACATTTTATTATAGACCCCCCCATTAATATTTTTAATATCTCTTCTTTGATTCGTATTCTATTAATCAAAAAAATTATAAGTATATATTAAAAATTATTCTAATATATTAGGACCAATATCAAGTATTTTAGTTAATGCATTAAAACAATAAGAATTTAAAAATATCGTGAGTTGTAAAATGGAATGGAAACAATTTATAGTGTAATAATTCCTTTCAAATAAACTCACCATCTTACTCATTAATGTAACCTTAAACACTCATTCATAAAACTGGTGAAAATTTCTCAAAATCCCATTGAAACTCGAGTTTAGAAACTAAACTAAGCCGGATAGGAACCCTCCTACACATAATACTAGAATTATGAAAATACCTAATTTTCTATACACAAGACAGAGAACCAAAATCTTGATGTTTTTACACACATTAAGATGTGCATCACTCTATTAAGAAATAAAAACATACCAACCCATTTCAACTAAACCGTCAAAAAAATTGGCGTCCATATGGCATGGTATAACAATGTTAACAGAAACATGTCTTTAACATAACCAAAATTAGAAACATAACAGGTTTTAAAAATAGAGGAAATTGATAAAAATATATCTGTACAACCAATAATAAATATAGTAAAAAAGAAAATTATGAATTTATAAGGACAAATATTCTATATGTGACGAATCCCCACCTCTAAAACATCCTTCTATAACCGAAATTACCAAAATATAGAAGACATGATACAATATGCACTTCCAATTTCCTAGTTCCAAAATATATTATCTCCAACCACTTGGAGGGAAATTTATGGTGTGTGTAAAAATACTATAAGATACCACCATTGAGTCAATATAAGATATAATATCAAGAATTCATCAATTATATATTTTAGGACTGAAACCGGTTTTGAAATTATTTTTCATATGTCTAAACCTAACTATTAAAAAATTACTCTCATTTATATTAATAGATATTCAAGAAAATATTTCAATGAATATTATATATATAAGTGATAAAACATGATATGATATCCACACACACCATATGGTAAGAATGTGAACACATACCAATAAATATTCCAAAATAGCATAAAAACCAAACAATGAAAAAGGACACTATATTGGTTACATAGCTTATGTGAATATTTATATATATATATATAACATTTCAAAACCAATAATATGTTAGTAAAATATGATATTGGCTTCTTCCTTGGTCTGTAAATATCAAATAACTAACCCCTAGAGCTTCCAAACACACAAGGGATACTTATTTCTATTTCAAAAGAACCTAAGGATCCCAAATGTGCCAAGTTTTAAAAACATTTTTAAACCCAGTATAACAATTTATAATGAATTTTCAAATACATTCCAATAATCTTATGTGTATGAAACCCCATTTTCCAAAAATAAACCACCATTCAACCATCTAATCAAAAACATAGAGCATAGATGACCATTTTTTAATTAAAACCCATTTCAAAAACATTATTCTTTCTAGGATAAACCTTGATACAAAAAATTCCAATCCAACATAAAATAAAAAATGAATTTTCTAGAAAAATAAGCAATTCAATGGACATAATATTTTTATAGTATCACATATATCATGAACATAGGTTGAATTATTAGCTTTCAACAACACAGATAAGGGAAGAGTTGATTGAGTCCTCATGATCCTAGATCCAAATGTAACACATAAATCCGTTATCGAACCATTAAATTTTGTATACACATCTGTTTTTATAAATCAAAAGATTATATGATAAGAGAGTCAGTTAGGATATATGAATAAAAGAATTACCTAGAAAACAAATGAACCAACAATGAACCATACTTTACATACATTGTTATTAAATAAAAATTGAAAAATATTCCATAAAAAATATAAAAAATCCATTACATTACTATAATGGTTTAGTTTTATTAGAAACTGGGAAACATAAAGAACTAGTTTATAATAAATCTTTATTGTCCCAGACATATTTCGTCACAAATTGACACCTTCTTGAAAAATATTATTTAATATCATTATTTATTAAATAAGTAAAATAAACATATGGATGGGTGACTCAAATTATAAGAAAGTGTAAACAAGGGAGATATCCATCTTATCATAATGATCAGAAATATGAATATAATATTTATAATCTTGTTCTACATATGATGGTTTATGATATTATGACATGGTATAAATCGTAAATGTTCACAAGATTTAATGAAAACAATTAAAAAAGTCATAACAAAAGACATGAAATTTTTTTTGATTCCAATAATTGTATATAATGATTTCATATGAGATGAGACTGATTTCCAAAATAATCATATTGGAAAAAGTAAATTACTGAATTGAATTCACTCCCCTTTCCAACCATATACTACTGAACTGATATCACTTAACTTTCTAGACATGACTATATCAAGAGATATAAATCATTAAACATTTAATTGGAGGTAGATTTAGGTCACACACTTTTCATAATGAAATCATAATAAATGCTCCAATAAAAACAAAAATCATTCATCATAGCATAACTTGATGAATAGAAGGGGTTTCTTAAAAATCATTCCTTAAAAATCCATATAAAAATGAATTTGACAAATAAAAATCCATCATAAACACAATAAAATAATATTAATAATAGGTATGGAAACATTACCCCTTTTAAAATAATGTCATCATAGATGGAAAATAATTTTTATAAAACACGTTTAATTAATTCCTGAAGAAAATATCCTTTCCACTTATAAAAATTTTTATTTTCATAAACTATTGATTACTTTTAAAAGAGAAATATTTGAAAATAATGTTGAAATTTTTTAAATGATGATTCATTGAAATATGGAATTATGATATCATGAAAACCCGTTAATTTCCTATAAGTTAAAAGGGAACATTTTCTCCTACTTTTTTTTGAAATGTCAGAAAGTACATCATTCAATAAATGACAAAATATTCTATTCATATTGTTTTATAAAAAATACCCAATGTGTAAAATTGACATTAAATAATTGTAGAAAGATAGAAAATAATGTTTTCCAATACATATTTAGTAAACATAGATGTATATGATAAATACACCCCAGTAAAAACATATATATAAACAATCTCTAATAATAATGAGATTGAAAAATTATCCCTTACCATAGGTTCGATATACATTGAATATATTTAGATGGAATGAATAATTATTTAAATAATTTTATTTACTTATTCCTGAATCTTAGTCAGTTTTATGATATCCTATATGATCATATTATCATCAGTTTGTTAACAACATTTCATTATTACTTGTTATTAGAGTGTTAGCTTCTTCAATATCTTACGCTTGTTTTGTTGAATAATATCTTGTTCTACTTCATAGGACATATTAATATCATTCCAAATAATTATTAACTGAATAAATATCATATTTATTAATTCTATACAATTATATAATCATTATTTTATGAAGATCATATAGAATGAATTGCATCACATTGTTGAGATGGTAGGTCGTACGTACAAATGAGCTACGTTTTCATTCACATAATTATTGAATGGTTAAAATTGGATGATGAATAATATTTTATAATACATATCATTTAATCATAATATATAGAAATTATTTAAATTATTATACCCATCCCGGTATAGTGGTGGTTAAAAATAGATTACTCCACGATGTGTAGAGAGTATGTCGTACGTATACACGCATGGTGATTTAATTTTTCGTTGGATGGATATAATATAGTTCAAGTCATAATAAAATCTCAATATATAAAATATAATAGATTTTTTACTTTATAATTCAATAAATAATGAAGAGTAAGTAGAAGATGATTGATGTTTGAATGAATTGGTACATGAGAGAACATCTTCTTCAACATGCTTCTTCTAAGTCACCTTTTAGAGCACTAGAGTTAGACTTTGATGGATACGAGAACCTAAAGAATTTAACTAGTTAGGTTTATAAATTAAATGGATAAGGGATGTCTGAGCATGAAGTCTTAATGTTAAGTAAAAGAGGTGAGGGAGGAGGTACCCTTTTATAAATGAGATTAGGGGAACTTTTGGGATCTCAAAAATATTTAATTTAATATAAAATCAAGCCCTATCCAAATACCAAAAAAAATGGTTCAATTTAGAATTAGAGAATATATAGTGTTGCAATATTATCCTCCAATAAAATTTTGACATGTTTATATGTCAATTTATTCTTTATAAGTTTTATTATAACTTTGTTCTTCAATTTAATTTTAAACTAGAGAAACAATTATTACAATATTAAATGGGTGAAATATTTACTTATTTTATATCAATTTGAAAATAAATAGGTACCTTAAAATATATTTGGCCATATCATAATTTTTATATATATTTTTAAAACCTTTTATGATTTTTATATAATTTAATAAATCATTATTATGATAAACAATCAATAGTATCCATATTGACACTATTAAATTCATTGATTTTTAAAAATATTAATATAATAATTAAAAATTGAACCAATGATTTTATTATATTCTGAACGGGTACATGTCATGTATAAAATTATTTATAGATATTAATTAGACCAAATTATAAGTATTTATATATTTTTAATATTATTTATTCAATATCTCCATTAATAAAACTATCAAAACATAAATTTTGTGTATTTAGTTAATATACCTATTTCTTGAGTGAAAATTAAAAATAAAATACCATGGTGAAGATAAATCTAATATATTTTTGTGAAGTAATTTTAGTTTAATTTATATTATGTAAAATCTAACGTTTAAAAATGGTATTCTTCTTAAATTATGACTGTTACATCTTTAACATCACTTTAAATAAAAAAAATTTGAGTGTCACAATCTCTTCTATAAGGCTCCAAATAGTAACTAACTCAATCTATGGATGCTTATACTAAATAAATACCAGGTCAATAATATGTAGTCAAGTGTTTGGGTTTCTTATTTTTATTACCATTCTAATAAATATTTTATAAATTTCTCAACAATTAATTAATTGTTTTCATCCTCAAAGTGAATGTATTTATGGTAATTTTTTAACAGAAAATAACAAATAAATTACCATGAAAAAATAAGAAAATTATATCTTTATAATAAATATTTATAATGAAATTTATTTTATTTATAACCTTATTTTAAAAATGATATAGTAATTAATATTGAGAAAGACATATTTAATTTTTCATTAACTAAAATAAATTGAAAGTCCAATTATCATCCAAGTCGATTACGATTGATTACATTTTGACCCATAGATGATATTTTTAGAAACTTACTCAACCAAAAATATTATGAAATGTGTTAGGTTGATTTAATATTATTATTCGTAACCATAATTATTTAATTAACCCTTTTACTGTATTAATAAAAAATACTATTGTAAGTATTAATAATTCACAAAAAATAAATAAATATATTTAAATTATTTGGGACAAATGATTAAAAATATCGATTAAATTTTGGAAAATTCAAAATACAAAAGTTAAAGTATTTAATTTAAAATGAATTTAGTTGTCAGAAAAAGAGAACTATTTTTTAAAATTTAAAACATTGCAAAAGATTGAAGTATTTTTACATATGAATTCAGTTTAAAATTAATGTTAATGACATAAATTATATTTAACGATATTGATATATTCTATGAATAAATTATAACCATTCAATATCATTATTTAACCATTTTAATTATTTTGATGAAAAAATTTTCTTACAAATTATTTTTTTGTATTTTTACTATTCATCAAAATATGAATGTTCCCAGAAATGTATAAATATTTCATCCAAAGTAATAATATATATACTTATTCCAAATAAAAAGTTTCTATTTTTATATAAATATTATTAATGTTTCAAAATATTAATTTAAAAGGTATTCTCCTTTAAAAGGTCTAAAATTTAACTTTTAAAATTATAGATTCTTGTACATAAAATAGAGATTATTCATACCCATACAATGAAAAAAAATGCTTAATACCATGGATAAAAAAAAATTTGAGAATAAAATCCCATGATGTACATGAGATTAGGGGAAATTAAAGCATGTGTCAAACCACAATATAATAAACAAATATTCATTTACCTGAACGGTCTCCACCCCAACCACTCAGATGGTGGCCACTCCTCCATGTTTTAGGTTGTGGTCTGTTTCCATCATCAGTTCAAATTCCAACATTAGTGAAACAAATTCCATAACCATTTCAAAATTCCACTCAGAAGAAATCCTTTCTTTTAGATATATGTAAAATTTTGGTCAAACTTAGTTTGTTATGATGAGATTCTGTTAAACAAAGACTCATGATATTAGAAGTACCTTGCACCACATCAGCCCTTGATTTTCAACCCCTTACCCACTCATCAGGGGAAGAGAGGACAAGTGGTGAATTCCCATTGCTCAAGGAACCTTTATCTTGTATGAAATTTATAAAAGAGTATGCAATAATCTTCCCATTTCTTTTCCCAGAAATAATCTCTGCATCCTCCTGGAATAATTTTAAATTAAATACTCCTAGGAAAACATTCTCTCTAAAAGTATCATCCATACAATAACACCCATGGAACATCTTCTTCATTGGAAACTTCCCATGAACATCCCCTTCACTACCAATAAGATCCTACAGAAAGGATTTTCCAACATTTCTTGCAATTGTATCACCCTAAGGGGATCCATTATGATATGTATATGGGTGTTTTCAATTTGTGCATAACAGTAGTCACTAGTAGCATCATAATCAATAGCTTTGTTGGAATTGAGATCATCCTTTTATTAGATATAAATGTTATCCTGGTAATCCTTTTTCCTGTAAATAGGTCCCATATCATTTTAGGAAACTAAATTGTTCACATTATCTTAATAAGAGGACACAAATCCCGACCAGGTGCCTTTATCATTTGTGGTTTGGAGTTTCTATACCATCATGTAGTTGGAAATATCATGTCCAAAAAGATTATAAAACTACATAAGTTGGGTAAGAAATCATATACATCATCAACACCAATGTTTTCCACCATATGAAATGAGAAATATACTATACTAAAGAGGATTCAAGAATTCAATATCAATAAATACCTTGTCATAGTATTTGAACCGTCTTTGGATGGTGTTGTCATCATGTTTGAGAGGAGCACAAATGAAATAGGAAAGGTCATTCAAAATCTATAGATTCCAAAATACCCAGTTGAGGCCATGAAATTTGACCCATACCTGAGCATTGAAATGATTTTGATCAAGGGGTTAAAATTTAAATTCCATTCTTATATAATTACAGTTCCTAGATTCATATTTTAGAAACTAGAATCTTAGGTAGTAATATTTTGGGTTTTAGTTAGAAAAATAAGTTTAATGTATCCTCTTCCCATGGGAATCATCCTCCATCCATTGATTTATAATTTTCAATAAATAATTAGAAGCAAATGAATACAACATTAATTTTTATACAATTTTTATATTTATTCCTTTTATCATAATAACTATGATAAAAATGACATTTTATATTAAGGTTGTATTGTAATTCATATAAATTCATGAGTGTGTGCAATGCAGGATATTGAAGAATTAAAATTTTTAATGAATACATTTCATAAAAACATTCAGGTGTTACATTATTCCCCCATTAAATTTAATATATCCCTTAAAATTATTAATTTGGAAACAAATAAATTTTAATAGTTCTTCCTATTCACATATTCATGTTCTCATATTGCTTCCTCAAATTGGTGGTTCTTGCCTAAAACATTAACGCGTAGAGTGGTCTTGTTTTGAATGACATTTCTATTATGATCCCGAATCTCTATCGATTGTTCTTCATAAGAAAGATCTTACCCCTATGGTAAAACTTCTGAGTTTAGAATATGTGAAGGATAGGGTGTGTACTTTCTTAGGAGATATATATGGAACACAACATGAAATTGAGATATATTCAGTGGAAGAACCAATCGGTATGTTACCTTCCCTACTTGATCTAGAATTTCAAAATGACTAATATACCTAGGACTCAACTTTACCCTCTTTTCATTTCACATAGATCTCTTATAGGGATATATTCATAGAGACACCCTATCACCCAATTCAAACTCCAGGTCTTTTAATATGATGTCAGCATAACTTTTTTCAACTCTAAGATGCTATTAGTTGATTCTGAATTGATCTGAACATTTATTCAATTTCATCTACAAGATCAAGTTCTGAGATATTTTTTTTCCCAACATCACCATAGAAATTTAGAGTTTTCACATTTTTACATATATGGATTCATAATAATCCATCTCAATATTAGAGTAAAAGCTATTGTTATAATAAAATTACACTAATGTTAGGTGTTGATCCCAACTACATTTGATATACATAGAGAATGCTCTCATCATGTGTTCTAGAGTTTTTATTGTCCTCCTTGAATGGCCATATTTATGAGGATGATAAGAAGTGAAAAATGATAACTCTATATCTCGACCATGCTGAAGAACTTTCCATAATATCAAGGTAAACCTCTGATATCAATCAGATATAATGGAAATTGGTACTCCATACAATCTTAATTCATCCATTACATATATCCAGGATAGATGATCAAGAGAGAAATCCCCTGTAATAACAATGATGTGAGTTGAATTTGAATTTTATCAAATATAACACTTATATAATTAAGGACATTAGATGTTTTGGGAAGCCTTATGGAAAAGTCCATAGTGAGGTTTTCCCATATCCATTCTAGTATGGGTAATTCTTGTAACATCCACTTTGACTTCTTTCTCGCGGCCTTATTTTGCTAAAAAACAATCATTGAGAGATATATTCAAAATAATCTAGTTTCATGACATCCCACCATAACTACTCTTTCGTGTCCCCATACAATTTTTTGCTTCCAGGATATATTGAGTGTAAAGAACTATGGGTTTAATCCAATATATCCTTCATTAATTATGGTATGGGAGGAATACAAACCTAGTTCTTAAACATTATTGCTCCATTAAAATCAAAGATGAATTCAGGAATATTCTCTACTTATTTTGTAGTTCTATATCTTTTTTCTGCACCTCCTTAATCGTCACTTGTATATATGGTTTAATATTTATTTGAGAGGGATAATATTTCTCTAATTACATTAAAATTTCAAGATATACCATTCACAACTCCATAATTTTTGGATCTTTTGTGATCCTTATCTAGGATAGCATAGTATGTTCCTTTCAACTCAAAGCATCGACAAAATTGTTTTCTTTATAAAGGTGTTATTGTATTGAAATGTCCTAATATTTAATCAAATGTAACCATCTTTAATGGCGCATATTCAACTCTTTTTTGTTTGAATATATACATTAAACTTTTATGATCAAAATAAATATCACACCTTTCACCTTAATGATAATGCCTCCATATCACTAATGAGTAGATTACCATAGGTAACTCCAAATAATGAGTTGGGTAATTTTACACACGTATTTTCTATTCTCATGAGGAATAAGCTATCACTATATAATTTTTCATGAAAACATATCCTGAACTTTTCATGGATGCATCATAAAAGTTGAAAAACCTTTCTCCTCTACATGTTAGAGTGAGAACATGTTCAGTGGATAACTTTTTTTCTAGCTCTTTGAAATTATTTTCACATTCCTCCATCTTCATAACATTAACACATTATGAGTCAACATGAAGAGTGTATTATATAGTCACGATAAATCATTCACAAAACGTTGAATATATCCATCCAAACAAAGAAAACATCAGATATCATTTATTGTTACTTGTCTCATCCAAATTTCTATAAGATCTATTTTTACTAGATCCATAGATATCACCTTCCTTGAGATTATGTGACCCAATAAATGGAGCATTCTGAATCCGAAATTCACACCTATTAAATTTTTTATAAAGCATCTTCTTTCTCACTGAAATCAGTACAATTCTCAACTGATCATTATGATATTCCTTTCTCTTTTAATTGACAAGAATATCTTCTATAATGACTACCAAAATCTGATCAATATTGACTATAATGACTCTTTTAATTAGATTCATGAAGATAGTGGGAAATTAATAAGTCCAAAAGGCACCACTATATATTCATAGTATCCATACCTTGTGCATAATTACATTTTGGTGTATCATCCATATTGACCCTTAATTAATGATTTCCCGATTGAATATAAATCTTTTAAATGTATTAAGCTCTACATAGTTTTTCAATGAAACTAATTAATTCACGGAAGTGGATATTTCTTCTTGATAGTGATCTTGATAAGTTCTCTATAATCAACGCAGAATCTCATTGATCCATATTTCTTCTTCACAAATCAAATATTGGATCCCAAAGGTGATGCACTATTGGTTATGAATCCCTTTTCAATAATATCATCTAGTTTCTTAATCAATTACTCAAACTAAATTGGCATCATTCTATATGTTTTCATTCAAATATGCATAGTAATCGATATGAGTTGTATTGAAAACTCAACATCATTATTTTGTAGAATACATGGCAATTCTTTCGGAAATTCATAATCAATCCAACAAATAATGGGTGACTTATTAATTTTGAGTTTATCCTCTACAATTTGAGAGATATTACCTTTATTTGTCTAATTCAACACCCATTATATGGATTAAATTTTTTATTATATGGTCACACTCATCCTTTTATCGATATATGATCATTAATTGATCTACAATATGAAATGTTACTTACCTTCCATGGAATTTGATATGAGCTCTATATTTTCAAAGCCAATCCATGCAATGAATCGCATCAAAATTACACTATTGGATGGATCACAAGACATATAGGACGATCATTCCCATAAAATTCAACGAGGGAGGAATTATAAACATTTGATGCGACTGTTTTGCCATTAGTAGTTGTCACAACTATCTTAACATCTAATTGTTGAGGTAATACGACAATACCAGTAGAAAATGTTTCATAAATAAAGAGTCAGTGGATCTAGAATCAAATAAAAAAATTTATACTTTAGAGTGGATTGTATGTGTAACTTTTACCACTTCAATATCATACTCCACATTTCCTATAGTGATTGTAATTCCTCGACCCCAGACGCCCGGAGTCGGTGCACTATTTTAATACATTTGCCTGATCAGAAGGGATCAAATCTTGAAAGACTGATCAGTTTAGTTACCTTGGAAGTACTAGATACATAGATAAGTTTTTTATGAAAACATAAAAATAAATACAACACTAATTTATTCCATTAGAAACATCCAAGACTCCTATAATATGGATGAAAGTCACTCATAACTAACTTCTTCATATCCTGGTAAAATGCAACATAATAAAGGGGTGAGCTCAAACCCTCAATATGAGTAAGCAATACAGCGGAATATAAGATAAAAATTAGTCATGGTGAATAATTGAAAACACATTTCTTTACATATAATTAACATGGACAATTTATGGAAGGAATATGAGCTGAGTAAATAATTCCATAATAAAACATAGTCATGGGTATTCTACTAGTTGATTAACCACATGAACCATTATTATTATTTTCCTAATGAGGGAATGTATAATGTGAAAAATTCTGAAATTTTTTTTTAAGGCCCCGGTCATGACATATAAAAATAATTAAGGCGTCAGCCAAAACCATTTGTCAAATTGGGAAAGGACTTGGCCAATTCCACATCAAATTGTCTCATGAGACCTACTGATGCATCGAGTTACTATAACGGGATCCACCGTCACTTACTAAGTCCAATAAATTCCTCATATGAAAAGAATGAAACATATCATAAACATTAATATTAGAACTAGAATAAAAAATGTCAATACATTAACCGTAAACCATGAATGTTATAAAAATTAGACATCCATATTCAAACATATCACGAAACCTGAAATACAATATGGAAGATTTGTATAATAATAAATCAACATTAAAAAAGTATATAATGTATCAAATTATGTTGACATAGATTAAATAAATACTATTTAAGATAAATTCCTCTTTCTATTTTTATATCATTTAAGATTCAAAGAATTATAAATAACTATATTTATTATGAATATATTCTTATAATCTTGTAAGGGAATCTTCGACGAAGTTATAACTACGGAAAATAGTCAGACCCACCGTATAAGTTAAAAAAGACATTCTTAACTTAATTTTTTTATAAGGTCAAAACCATAGTCTATTTAATAGTAAATATGTTTTGAAATACATTTTTAAGAGAACCAGAATGTGGATTACAAATAGGTCCTTGTAGATACTTACGTATTAACAACCACTGATAAGTAAATAGATTGTAATATTAACCCTTACCTTTTACTTTTCCTTAGTCAATGGAATGTTAACCTCCTATATAAAAGTTTATACATTGTTATTATATTATAAAATAACTATCTACATAAATATGATATCATATATGATCCTCTAATATTTCTTTGTTAATAATATTTCAATAGTATCATCGTTTTAGGTGTTAACTGATTCAATTTCCTTCATATGATTGGGTACATAAGACATGTTTGTTATGGATTGGATGTATTTTATTCATATCCAGAATGATATTTAGTTATTAAACAATATTTTTAATCATAAAGTGAAAATTATTCTTGAATGATTATGATGGGGAATGAATCTCATTGCGTTCGTGGAGACAGTAATCCATACAAACGCACGAGTGAAAATATCATTATATTGATGGGGAAATCGTATGTAATTGAATGTTATATCATATATACAAATCAGTAACATGTTATATTTATTATTTGCATCAGTTAGACTCGTTATCATACCCATCAAAATAATCAAGTGTTTGAATAACAATGTACACCACGACGTGGAGACAGTAAGCCGTACGTACGCACGTATGGTGACTTGTCATTCATAGGATGGATAGAATAATGAATATGGTTGTACCATATTTATAATAACAAGACAATATGTATAAATTACTGGATTTTTTATTTTTGTATGTAAAAAACAAAGAAATAGGATGTGTAAGAAGAAAAAGAACTTTGAAAGAGGTGGTGAAATTATTACCTCTTTATCGGGTGTTTCCTTTTGAGTTGATCAAAAGGGATCCTTAGGTTGCCTTTATGATAAAAATATGGAATATAGGTAGAATTTAAGATAGTTGGGAGGATATTTGGTCAGGGTTTGGAAGATACAAATGGCTTCAGAGGTGTGATTTTGAAAGAAGGGGATGTACCCTTTTAAAAGAGAGGTGTGATTCATTTTAAGAAAAACATGAAATATTATTTTATTATATAATCATATTCAGTTTATAATGGCTTAAAAATGATTTATTTCAAGGAAAAGGTAGGTTTGGGTCAAGAAAACTCAACCATTATGTTTTAGTTAATTTTAGGTAACCATATTAACTATATCTAATTTATTTAACACTTAGTTAAATAGTTTAACTTTTACCATTTATTCTTGTATTATTATATTATATGGTTAATAATCTTACTATAAATAGCAAAATAACCCCAATTGGTTCATTAATTATATATATATTACTATATAAGCCCTTCTTTGAATCATAGATTTTTATGACTATATATCATTTAGTAATATATTATTTGTTTTAATAACTCATTTATGTAAAATTTGACCCTATTTAGTAAATGATTATTTTGGATGTCATACCAGCATGATTACTTCGAGAAAAAGTCTTGAATTAACTATAACATGTCATATTAACCTTTAAAAAATGTTTAATTCATCAAAAGTCTCAATTTATATTTATTTGGACATTTATAACATCAATTATTTTAACTATTCTTGAAAAATGTAATTACTGAATCATCATTGTGGCAAAAATAAATTTATTTATATAAGGTCTAAAAATTATAAATAAAATACAATTATGTAGGAAATGTTTTTATTTTTATTTTGATATTTATAGACGAATTTATATTATGTATAACCCTATATTAAAAATGGTTTTGTTATTTAACTTTGAATTTAACATGTATAACTTTTCTTTAAATAAAATAAAAATAAATGTCCTAATCTAATCCAAGTGAACCGAAAGAATCATAGATTATTCCATAATTTATATTGGTCGAACTAAGCTTATCCCATAATATTAAGACATGTTTTAGGATAATAATAATATCATTTTTACCTTTAATTATATGATTTACTTTAAACGGTGGAAAAAAAGTTAAAAGTTACTATATATCAAAAATTATTTTCATCTTACTGAACCACATTTTAATTACTAATATCAACTGTGTCTCTTTGATTTTTGACATTTAATTTACAGAATCAGTGAAATTATGTTTTATTCAAATTTTCAAATCCTCATAGATGGTTGGAAAAGGACGGTTAAATGTTCAATACAATTTTATAAAAATAATTTTGTTATAAAAAATGAATCCAATGAATTGAATTGAACTAATATAGGTATTATGTATCTATTTGGGCTTAAAATAAATAAAATAAATAATTATTTAAATAATAGCCGGTTTTAAACAAAAATGCTGTGGTTTTCACTATTCATAAAAAATTGAATGTTTTCAGAAAAATTCCAACCAGAAAACATAGGATAATTTTGGTATTCCTAATTAATAAATGAAGAATATTTTACCAGATTAAAAACATACAAGTTTCATGAATTTATTTAAAATTAATTCCCGTTGTCCAAACCAATATATGGTTTTTTATTAGGTAAAACTATCCAAAGATTGACATGTGTTTATGTCAAATTTAAATGTGAAATTATTTATAAAGACATAAATTGTATTAAATGATAAAAATATAATATAATTATAATTCTAAATCATTCAAATTCATAATTTAACAATATAATAAATTTTGATTTAAAAAATTATTTTCAATTTAAATTTAGTATTTTTCACTATTCATCAAAATATGAAAGTAATCGGAAAAGTACGGAAAATTTATCCAGTATAAATTTTTCAATCCCGCTTCTAAATAAGAATTTAATTTCATTAAATTGAATATATAAAAGAATCAAATATCAGTTTCAAAAATGGTTTTCCTTTAAAAGGCTGTAAAAATCTATTTTTTGAAAAATACTTCTTTTATCGGAAAAAAATGAATTAGTTCTTATATTATGTCTAAGAAACACATAATATGGATTCTAAAATTATAAAGAGTATATAAAAATTAATATTTGGTTAATAATATTCAAAAGGTTTTTTGAACGTCTAGTTTGTCTAGTCGCGGTGCACTCAAACTCGGTCTTACGTGTAGCGCATGTTATTCATTTACATTGAAGAGAACATACTATGAAATAATTGGGTGTTTCATTCTCCCCTCCTTCAATAAATTGTGCCCTGGTAATTTGAAATTGTTCATTGAAAATTAAAGGTTGAAATAGAAAAATTCATATGTTGGAAAACCCACATAAGAGATTGTGTTAATAAAATTTAGTCTTAATAAGAGAGAATAGGACATGAAAAAGTCACCAAAAAATTATGATCTCGATTAGGATAACATTGTTGGAAATTTGAGACACATAATTGGGGGAAAAATTAAATATTAATAGGTAGTGATTGATGTCATCAATCACAAAAAAGTGTAAAATTTAGGTCCTCAAAGCCATTAATCTATGATGATTTAAAATATCATCGGTTCAATAAATCATAAGGTATTAGGATGACACATTTTTTGTTATAAGAACCCTTACCTATATGTTAAGAATTAATTTCTTCATAGAATAACCAGAAAAATGAATACTTGACATGTAGAGTTCCATCCGTTAACTAATTTCTACCAAAACCTATTATTTCACTCCAAAAGATAATAGAACTTAAGAATAATATATTTATCATAATTTTATAGGTTTCCAAAAAAAATAATTTATAATTAATCTGTCAGCCTATATTAAAAAACTACATTATACCAACCAGGGCATCACTTGGGACAATGGTAGGTGATGTACTCTTGTCCCCCTATAATTGCAGGTTCAAGTATCACGACCTTTTCGGACGCGACAGTTTGTTGCCCGACCTCCGAGTTTTCCTTTTTTTAACAATCCAAAAATAATATAAAGAAATTTTTTAACATTAAACAATTGTATCCAATGTGTAACATAATCCATTCCAACCTCTAGGCTTATCAAAAATAGTTCTTTCCAAACTCATAGTACAAAATTTATAAGGTAATCATAATTAAGATCTTGTTTTTCTACATAATAACATGTGAATACCTTCTTCATGTATTCTCTTAAAACATGGCAACACCCTGAATTACCATAAAACCATATTGATTATATTTAATCTCCCTTATTACTTTTAGAATACTGGATATACTCCTTACATCAAAAAAATTTGTATACTCCAACCATGATTGAATATATATATCATTAATCAGTTTCACGGTAGTCAAGAATATCCAATAAAATTTATACAAATCATTCATATCTTATTCCAAAATCACTACATCAGTATCAGAACAATATTAATGTTTATCATTCCTCAACCATGTATTTTCAAAAAATATTAACTTTCTATTGAGTCACTTTTCTTAGTACCATACAATCTCAAATCCTCAATGAAATATTATTGTCTTACAATACTTATTTATTTCCATAATTCATATAAATTGGTACATAATCGATACAACACTCAAATGAAATAATTCATTAATTACAACATAATAACACTTTTCCTTCCTCTTCAACTACAATAGTCTAATAACTTGATTGTTATCCAATAGCATCATTTGGGCATACTCTGATGATTGGGACATTCATTCACATAGTGTCCCAACTACTTGAGGAAGATTCATTGTACATTTGAAACCATTTTCATAACCTTTTCAATCATGTACTTGGTTTCCTTTTTCTCTAAACTTATAAAAAAACACTCATTCTCTTTAAGAATTTACCATGCTGATTCTTTCCACTATTATCACATATGGGAAAATCCTACTTTCCCCTCCTCCATTTATGCATATTTCTCTCTACCGTAATTTTATTCTCTTTCTTCCCTTCCAAGTCCTAGGACTCTGAGAATTATTTACTTAACTTATTAACACATGATATTATTTCTTCATATGATGGGAATAAGTGGGATACTATTTCACTTCTAAATTTTGGCTTTACATAATGAAAGATATGATCCTTATTACTATTTGGGTCATGTGTATTGCAGGAGTTCTCATTTCTTCCACTGGGCTCCATTTTTAAACCATGGAATACACTAGGTTAAATTATAAATTGCATTTCATAATTCCAAACTTGTAAAATAACTAACATAAATTGAAAATATTATGCATATAATCTATAATCATAAAAAAAATGTTTTCATTAATAAAGTATTTTCTAAAAAAAATCTTTATATTGGCTTTTAAATAAACTCTAAATTATCCTAAGCATATCCCCGAGGAGTGTCCTAACCAGAGTGCAACAAAGCCCGTTGTTGTGTACCTGGATACCCTAGGACAAGACCGATACACCTTGTAATAGTTTTCACTCCTATGTACATATGTGCCAGAGCAACCTCTACATACTCGTATCTAGATAGGGATGTATTGTTTGGAAAATACACAAAATCTATACATTACCAAAATTCTAGGATGTTCATCTATACCAATCCTCATAGTATATCTTATGGTAATATTATTTAATCAGAGTTTTTATAAATCATATTTCCACAGTTATTACTAAAATTCCTCTCATACCAATTGTAATTCTCTGACCACAGAAGCCCGAAGCCGATGAATTATTTTGATACATTGGCACGATCATAAGGGCTCGAATCCTGAAAGACAGATCAGTTTTGTAGACTTCAAAGTACTAGACACATACATAAGTTCAAAATTATAACTTGAAATGAAATTCAAAGCAAATTTAATCATTTAGAAACATCCAAGCGTCATAGATTATGCCTGAAAGTCACTCATAACTAACTTCATCATATCCTGGGAAAATGAAATATAAGAAAGGGGTGAGCTCAAACTCTCAGTAAGAGTAAGCAATAGAGCAGAAGATAACATAAACATTAGGCATGGTGAATAATTGAATACACATTTCTTGAAAAATAATAAACATGAACACATTACAGCGGGAATATGAGTTGAGTAAATAATTCCATAATAATACATTTTCATCGGTATTCTACTAGTCAAATAACCACATGAACCATCAATATTATTTTCATAATGAGAGAATGTATAATTCTAGAAATTCTAAAACATTTAGTCATGGCCTCGACCAATATGTCTAAAAATGATTAAGGCCTAGATTAAAACCATATATCAAATTTTGAATGTCCTCAACCAATTCCACATCTATTGGTCTCATTAGAACTACTGATGTATCGAGGAGCTATAGTGGGATCCACCCATAACTTACTAAGTCCAATAAATTCCTCATGTGAAAATGTTGAAAACATAACATAAACATTCGTATTAAAACAAGCATACAAATTGTCAATACTTTAACCATACAACAAGAATGGTATAAAAATAACACATTCATAGTCAAACATATCACAAAACCATAAATACAATATAGAAGATTTGTATAATAACAAATAAACGTTAAACATTTATAAAATGTACCAAAGGATGCTGGCATAAATGAAATCAAAACTATTTTACGGAAATATCACTTTATATTTTTAAATCATTTAAGAGTCAAATAATTATAAAAGAAAACATTTATTTTCAATATATTATTATAATCTCTTAATGTAAGCTTTGAAAATTTTATAACGATAGAAAATAGATCTACCCATCGTATAAGTAAAAAAAGGACATTCTTACGTTAATTTTGTCAAAAAGGTCATAATATACCCTGTTTGGAAAACAACAAAAAGATTGATTCAAAAACATATAAGGTAAAATAAGGGTATAAATGACTTTAACCCATAGTCTAGTAAATAGAAAAAATTGTTTGAAATACATTTTTATTATATCAAGAATGTGGATGATAAAGAGGTCCTAGTAGATACTTACGTATTAACTACCTCAGATAAGTAAAGAGATTGTAAAATTAACCCTTACCATGTACTTTTCCTTAGTTGATGGTATGTTAAACTCCTGTATAATAGATAATTTTTTTTAATAAATTATAAAAGAACTATATACCTAAATATGATATCTTATATGATCATCTAATATTGTTTTGTTAATAATATTTTGGTAGTATCATTGTTTCAGGTGTTAAGAGATTCATTTTATTTCATATTATTGGTTATATAAGCCATGTTTTTTATGGATAAGATGTATTTTATTCACATCCAGAATGATATTATGTTATAATACATTATTTGTAATCGTAAAATGAAAATTATTATTGAATGATTGTGATGGGGAATGAATATCATCTCGTTCATGGAGACGGTAATCCGTACGTACGCACGAGAGACAATATCATTATATTTATGGTGAAATCATATGTAAATGGATGTTATATCATATATATATAATAATTATCATGTCAGATTTATTATTTACAACATTTAGACTCATTATTATACCCATACAAGTAATGATGTGTTTGAATAACAAACTACACCAAGATGTGGAGACGGTAAGTTATACATATGCACGTATGGTGACTTGTCATTCATAAGATTGATAGAACAATGAATATGGTTGTTAAAAATATGTAATAACATCAAATTATGTATAAAGAACTAGAGTTTTTATTTTGGCATGGAAAAAACAAAGAAAGAATAAGTGGAAGAAGAAAATAATATTGAAAGAGTTGGTGAAATTAATATCTTTTCTTCGAGTGTTTACTTTTGAGTTAATCAAAAGGGAACCTTAGGATGGAATTATGATCAGTTAAAGGCTTCTAGGAAGAAATTAGGATAGTTGGGAGGATATTTTGGCATGGTTTGTCTGAGCCAAATTTCTTTGGATGTGTGATTTTGAGAGAAGGTGAAGTACCCTTTTATAAGAGAGGTTCGGGTCACTTTAGGAAAGTATTAAAATATTAATTTATTATACAATCATATTTGGTTTATAAGGGCTCCAAAATGAATTATTTCTTTTATTAGGTAGGTATGGGTCTAAAAACTCTAAAATAATAAGTTTTAGATAGGTTTAGGTCACCATATTAACCTTTACTTATAGATTTAACTCATACTTAAATAGTTAATCTTTTTACATGTATTCTTGTATTATTATATCATATGGTTAATAATATTTCTATAAAATTACATGAGAACACCAAGTTGTTAATTAATTATATATTTATTATTATATAATTCATTTTGACGAATCATATATTTTTAGGTCTAATATATCATTTAAAAATTTAATAAATGTTTCAAAAACACATTTATGTCATTTTTGACACTATTTAGTAATTTATATTTGTTGAAGTCATAACAGCATAGTTAATTTAAATTAAATTCATTGAATCAACCATAACATGTCATATTAATCTATATAATTAGTTTAATTCCTCAAAAGTTTCAATTTACATTTATTTGGATATTTATAACATCAATTAGTTTAACCATTCTGTAAAAAGGTAATTACTACATCCTAATTGTGTCATAAATAAATTGAATTATTTAATTTATAAAAAGTATAAATATAATACAATTATTTATTAAATACTTTTATATTTATAATGAATATTTATAGTCTAATTTATCTTATGTATAACCTTATATTGTAAATGGTTCGGTTATTAAACATTGAATTTAACACTTTTAACTTTTCTTTAAATAAAATTGTAATAAATGTCATAATCTAATCTAATTGGATCAAAAGGATCATATTTTATTCATAAGCATTATTTTGGTCAAAATATGCTTTTTAAATATAATTAAGACATGTTTTATTGTAATAATAATATCATTTTACCATTAATTACCCTATTTACATTGAACCGTGGTAAATAAAAGTTAAAAGTTACTTTTCACCAAAAATTATTTTCATCTTATTGAACCACATTTTTATTTAATAATATCAAATGTGTGTATTTTATTTTTAAAATTCAATTCATAGAAGCAGTAAAATTATGTTTTATGAAAATTTGCAAATGCTCCTAGAAAGTGGGTTAAAGACGGTAAAAGTTCAATAAAATTTTATACATCTAATTTTATTATAAAAATTACTAAATTTAATTAAATATAACTAATATATGTATTATTCATCTATTTGTATTTAAAATAAATAAAATAAATATTTATTTAAATAAAATTCAGTTTAAAAAAATGCAGTGTTTTTCACTATTAATCAAAAATTGAATGTTTTCAGAAAAATAACAAAATGACACCCTAAGCTAATTTTGATATTCTTAAATAAAAAATGAATTCTATTTTAATAAATTAGAAACATACAAGTTGCATTAATTAATTTAATTTAAATTCCCGTCATCAAAAACTAAAACTGGGTTTTCTGAAAAGTAAAAACTATGAAAAGATTGACGTGTGTTTATGTCAAATGTAAATGTGAAATTACATATAATGACTTCCATTTTATAAAATTTTCAAAATTATAATGTAATTATACTTTATAACCATTAAAATACAAAATTTAACACTATAAATTATTTCTATTAAAAAAGTTTTATTCAATTAAAATTTATTATTTTTCACTATTCATCAAAATATGAAAGTTATCAGAAAAGTACTCAAAATTTATCCAAAATAAATTTTTATGTCCCACATATAAATAAGAATTTAATTTCCTTAAATTAAACATATAAAAGTTTTAAATATTAGTTTTAAAAAGGGATTTCCATTAAAAGGCTGTAAAATTGCATATTTTGAAAAATAATACTTTTATTTGAAAAAAGGAATTTGTTCTTATATTTTGTGTAAGAAACAAATAATATAGATTATAACATTATAAGTAGTATATAAAATTCAAAATTCAGTTAATATTATTCTTAACCACTATTTGAATGGCTAGTTTGGTTAGTCATGGTGCGCTCGAACTCGGTGTTGCGTGTAGAGCATGTTATTGAATTATTATGAAGAGATAACGTACAATGAAATCATGGGGTGTAATAGTGATCACATATGACATTACATTTCTTTCTAACTTAATAGTTATCTAACTTTGATCAATATTTATTACCCATGGATTAAAGAATTGATTTGTGTAATTTCCTCTTTTCTTGCACTAGTAACATTGATGTATTGGTGGTTCATTCTATGTAGTGTTTTCGGTATTAACATAAATAGAAATAATTTTCCCATAAATTTAGCATTGTACTACCCAATGGAATTATCACCCACACATGAAAGATTTTGTAATCTATTTAATATAGTTAACTCCATGTTCCATTACACAACATGACCATAGTCGAAAACACATCTTATTTTCAATGTGGTCTTTAGATTTTCCCTTAAATTTCATTTGTCTCCTAAAATCAAACCCATAGGAAGGATGTGTTAATCTATTTTCAATCCCAACCATGAGAGTACATCGAATGAATTACTTTTAGCTATTAAAGTCACTTGTGGTTAATTACATTAGGAGACTTGGATTTATCCCACTAAAGAATCCATTAATTCTACTGTCATATTGGATAAAATTTCAATATGTTTAACTTTAATGTATTGTAAAATTTTATTCGTATATACCAATAGATTAATCAAACTTTTTCATAACCACAAGGAACTCCATCTCCTTCTTTTTTGAATATTACAAGGAATATACATATTAAAGAATATGTTTTTGAATATTTCATATTCCATGGATTCAATTTCATATCATTGACTCATATTCATGATAAGGTTCAAAAACTGATCAGATTCACCTTCCAAATGGTAGACCATTAAGATGAAATTATCATGTTTAAACAATGGAGAACTGGAAATATATTTTTGATGGTACTGATCCATTGTTCATCAAATAATAGAATATAAGAACTACTGAAAGATGGTGGACACTAAATCATGAAGGGCTCAAAAAAATGTTATTCCCTCATTTTCTCATTTGGAAGAACAACATGATTCATAGAATGGTAATTTTGTGGAGCATATATACAAGGTATTTAATTCTAGCACCCGTAACATTTGGTTTTTCAAGAGAACAATCACATCATATCCTGTTTCATTCAGTATTAATGTGGTTCATCTATGTTCTAACTATTAAAAATATCAAAGAAACATAGTGTAAGAAAAACTAATCATAATGGGAAAACCACATAATCAAGAATTAAATTTAAATTCAAGAAACATCAGGTATTACCTTATGTTATTCCTGATAATTTTAAAAACACTAGTACTATAGAAAATACTTCGACATATCCTTATGGTTCTTCCTATGGTTTTCTAATCTTGATTTCCAAATGTAAACTATAAATTTTCTCTGATACCAAATATAACGACCCTTAATTTACAAACATTTATATTACTTTAAAATTGATGAATATTAAATACAGAATATAATAATTTCATGATAAAACTATAAAGGTATAGTTTCTTTAGAAACGTAAAAAAATAACAACTGATTCAAAAGACATACTCATTATCTCCTACATATTTCATCGTAACTATACACCTTTTTACATATATTATTTAATATTCTTTTTATTGACCTTGAATGATGAAACATATGAAAAGTTGATATTAAATTCTCACTAAGGGTAAACAAGGGAGATATCGATCATATAAGCCTAATACATAAGAACATGTCATTTGAAAATCATATTCTGCATGTAATGAATCATGATATTATGACATGGTATAAATAATAAAATTTTATAGGAATCAATGAACATAGTATTAAAAGTCAAAACATAAGACATGAAATTTTCAGACATACACATAACAATAAATATCATTTCATATTAGTCTAGGCTCATGTCAAAGACCATTATAGCGGACACAGTCTATTACTGAACCGAGTTCCCTCATTGTTCCATCCATCTACTAATGTTGTGAGTCATTTTTCATTTTATCAATATATATCTCATGAGATATAAATAAATAACCATTTTATTGAATAGAGATATAGGTTCCACACATATTATTATTAAATAATTCTTATGTGTCCTAGAATAACATATACCATTCATCATAGCATATCCTAAGGAATAAAAGGGGTTTCTTAAACATCAATCTGTCTTAATCAATATAAAAAATGGATTTCATAAATTAAATTCCATAATAAAAACAATAGATTTATAGTAATAATAAGGATATAAACATAAACCTATATTAATAATGTGATCTTTAATGGAAAATATTTTTTATAAAACACATGAAATTAATTCATGTAGAAAATATCCTTTCTTCTTCTAAACCAATTGTATTTACAAAATGCCATTAAATTTTAAAAGAAAATTTACTTGAATATAACATTGAAATAATGTAAAGTAATAATTATGTTAATAATGCATTATAAAATTGTATAAATACATTCATTCCATGTATGTTTAAAAAGAACATCCATCTCATTCTTTTTTCAGAATGTAAAAAAGTATCTCGTACCGAAAATGACAAAATATTCCTTCTGTAACATTTATTAAAAATTAACCAATGGGATAAATTCACAGTAAAAATTCTTAGAATAATAGATATAATTTTTGGAATGAAAATTTAGGAAACATGGATATGGATGATAAATATACCCCAACATATACATTAGTTTAAACAATCTCGGATATTAATGATATTTTGGAATTATTCCTTACCGTGGGTGTAATGTCCTTAATATGTATCCAAACCTCATTTATAATGATTTAAAATAATTTCATTGACTTATTAAAAAATAATATTCATTTTTATGATACATTATATGATAATATGATAATTAGATTGTTAATAACATACCATTATTACTTGTTATTCGGGTATAAACAACATCATTTTCTTATGCATGTTTTGTCCAATATGTACTGATTCTCCTTCACACGTCATAATTATGTAATTAACAGAAGATATTAACATAATAAATATCATATTTATACATTAATTCAATTATAAAATAGTTTTTAATGATTATTGGGTAGAATGAATCACTTTGCATCATGGAGATAGTAGGTCTTACTTAGGCATGATCGAAGATATCTTCCCCATAATTAATGAATGGTACTAAAGTGCATGGTGTATAATATTTGATAAATATAAACAATTATAATAATATTATATTGTAATTATTTCCCTCAATATTTCCATCCATGTATGGTTGTGTTGAAAACCAAAATACACCACAGCGTGGGGATGTTAAGCCATACGTAGGCATGTACAGTGATTTTATTTTTTGTAGGATTGATATAAGAAGTAATATTTCTTTTACACAATCCTAATTACATATCATTATCAAAATTATAATTTAGTTATTAATTTATAATCAAAAATCTCATGAAGATGATTTAGAATAAGAAATAAGATTTAAAGAATTAGGGGATGAGATTACCATTTCTTCGACGTGCTTCCTCTAAGTCTCCTCTTAGAGAACTAGATTTTTTATTTGAAGAAGTCTAAAACCTCTAGAATATAACTATGAATGTTTATATGGTAAATGTATTGGTTATGAACGATGTTGAAGGATGAATTTGAATTGAATAGGTGAGGGGGATGTGCTCTTTTTTAATTGGGGTGAAGGGCACTTTTGGGATCTCAAACAATTTCAATTTAATATAATATCAAACCGCATAAAAAACCTTCAAAATGTCCAAATTTTATAGGTTAGATGATATATTTTAGTACTATCATCAACCAATAAATATTTGACATGTTTCCCTATCCATTTAATCCTTATTATTTTAATTAACAATTAGTTATTCTATTTAATTTTTTAACTAGGGAAACATATATTTCAATATTAATACGGTGCAATATATACTTATTTGATGTCAATTAGAACATACATTTGTAACTTATATCATTTTATACCAAAACATAATAATTATATAATTTTTTAAAAAAATTATGATATTTATATAATTTAGTAAAATATTCTTTTGATAAACAATAAATAGTGTTAGTTTTGACACTATTCAATTCATTAATTATTTAAAATATTAAGGTATCATGTTAAATTAAATACAAAAATTTTATTATATTTTTAAAATTTTAAGGAATATATAAACCTCATTATACATATTAATAGCCAAATTATATATATTTTAAAATAATTAATAACATTTATTCATTATCTCCATTAATAAAATAATATTACATTATTTTAATGTAATTATTTAATATACATATAGGTGGAAAAAAATATTAAAAATAAAATAGTATGATGAAGAAAAATCTAATATATTTTAGTGGAATGATTTTAATTTAGTATATATTCCTGAAAATCCAATATTTAAAATGTTATACTTATGAAATTATGAATGTGTCAACTTTAACATCACATTAAATAAATTAATATTACATTCACAATATCTTTTATTAGGAACCAAATGGTCACTAACTCGACACTTTGATGGTAATGGTTGAGATATACTCATGAAATATGATTTTTTCAAGTGTTATGGTGTTTTAATGGTTATTATCTTTTAAATATTTTTTTTATTCATTTCTCATCAATAAATTAATATTTACATTATCAATGTATAAGTATTTAATGTATTTCATTTTTACCTTAAAAAAAAATTAATAACCATGATAAATAAAAGCATTTTAGATATAAAATGAGTATTTATAATCGAATTTATCTTTTATATGTACATATTTTAAAAATGATATATTTATTAAAATTTTAGCAAGATATTTTTAATATTTCATTAAATAAATTAAATTAAATTTCTTAATCTCATCCAAGTGGTCTCCAATGGGTAGTTTTAGAGACCCAAGGATGATTTATGCCGAGGCATCCTCGTCTAATTATATTATGATATGTGTTAGGGTAATTTTATAATATTATTCTTACCCTTAATTACATGATTTTCCCTTTTAATGCATTAAAAACAATTTCAATGTTACTATTCATAATACCCAAAAATAAAATAAATATATTCACATATTTTGGAAATATTGATTCCAAATATTGATTCAGTTTTTAAAAAATGATTACATAGATGTTACAGTAATATATTTAATATTATTCTTGTTAAAAAAAATAGAGTTCAAATTTTAAATGTTAAAACACTGAAAAAGATTGAAATATTTTTACATCTGAATTCAATGTAAAATAAATGAAAATGAAATATATTACATTTTATGATAAAGATATATTATTTTTATACTTAAAAACCACTTAATATTAATGATTAACTCTATAATTTATTTTTATGAAAATTGATTCATTTAATTTAAATTGAGTGTATTATCCCTATTCATCAACATCTAAAAGTTATCAACAAAATATTAAAAGTTCCTCCAATGTAATTTTTTATATACCACTTAAAAATAATATTTATATTTTATTATATAAAAATTATTAATGCATCACAATATAATTTTAAATGGGGTTCCCGATTAAAATGAATAAAATTATCCTTTTGCAAAATATAGGTTTTAATATATATATAATGAGGTTTATTCATACACTATGAGAGAAATATAAATTGAATGGATATACAAAATATTTTATTATATATATAAAATATACATTTCCTTAATTTCATTTTCTAATTTAAATTCAAAATAGATATTAACACAATAAAAAAAATATAAAATTCATTTATATTTTTTTTATAAATAATTTGTTTCCATTGGATTCACCATACATTTTCATAAGTTAGTGATATTTATTTCCTCTAACCTAATTACTATGTTAAAATTATAATCTTATACTAACAGTGTATCATAGTTATATTAAACTCATGATTTCATGTAATGTAATTTAATAAAGAATAAAATTATTTAAAGAAAATATTTCATAAAAATATTTGGAAGTTATAGAAATATTCCTTAAGTTGATATTTCATGAATGGATGTCCTCCAAGAATTATAAAAGGGAAGCCTATCGAACACCAATGAAGGATTATGTTTAGAAAATATGATATTAGGGGGTCAAAACTGTTTAAAATTGGGTGTCGAGTGTTTTAAATTAAAAAAAATGGTGCTTTAAAAACTCAAAGACATGATTTTTTGGACATTCTACATAGATAGTAGTAATTTACAGTCTACACCACATACCTGTAATGTATTTCTATTTGGGTTGCACGGTTTGGCCTTATTGACTCCTTAACCATGTTCCAACAATGAAAACCACTCTATCCAAGGGAGTATGATTCTAACTTGATATCCATGTAGTTTAAGAAAAACCATAAACCACTTCCAGGTGCTCAACATAGGTTTCATGGTTTAGTGGGACAAACTACATAGTTTTAAAAACCATGTTCTAGTATTATACATTGGAAATTTCTTCTATTTTTCACCAATAACACCAAAAATGACCCCAAAATAATACCCACCCAAATTATGACCAAATCAAGGTTTTATGAGTACCTTAATGAATGTAATATAATTCCATAATCAATCGTAATATTTATTCTCAAAATAAATTTTAATATTAACCTACGATAATATCATTCAAACCCTATCATATTTGTTTAACAATAACTCTCATCATTCTATCAAATTTACTTTAATTTTTTTCTCTTACTTATTCAAAAAATACTTTAAAATAACTATGGTGTCAATCCTTAATTTTCGTTCATGATGTTCATAGGAATAATCAATTATTATACCATTTGAGTGACTATCCTGCTTTTCAGTTTGGCCTATTTTTAGGCATTATGTTCTTTTGATGTTAATACCCAACACTCCACATTTGATTATATTACTACATAGAACAATTATTCCATATCCTACCTTCACATTCTATTATTTAGATAGGTATGTATTTAATATGAATCCCACAAACTCTAATATGCAAAAAAAATCATACTATTATTTTATTCTTATTATTAAACCTTATACTTAAAAATCGGTTGTCCCCAATGTTTTAATTATCTTGATCCTAAAAAATAACAACACCTTTAATTGATTCCAAAATATAAGATCCAGGACCATAAAATTTTCAAAATTCATTACATTATTTTCATTAAAATGCCAACTCTGTATTAAGGGGTATAGGGTCACCAGAAGATTAGGCACAAAAATCCATCAATATATTCATGAAAACATAATTCATATTAACAATTCTGCATGTTTGTTCTAATATAACTTGATCCTATAAAACATCAAATGATATCATGATGAAAATAATTACGAAAAACTATGAGATGAAAATCCTCTTTAAAGAATAATCATTAATATAATGCAAAACATTAGAGTCAAAATGTATAACAGGGTATCATAGAGATGATGGTAATATTCATTGAAACATGGATTATGAAATGAAATCACAAGACCCTTTATTTATATACATGTTATGACATTATAAGACAATATTTCATAACACTATTCAATTGTCACTCCCAATACCATTTTCATAATGTTTAAAATATCCCACAGTGGATTTAGGATCACTTAATATGCCCTTAATTTACATCTCATCTGATATAATGATTTAAACAAAAAAAATTAGGGATATATAATTAGAAACCCATATGATATATAAATAAAAATCATACATACTCATTTCATATGAGCTACATTACCCATACATACATTATAAGTCTGATTAATACCCTGATATATAATTAGGTATCATAATTTTTATTGAATGACTAACTGAAGGCTATGTCACAACAATTTCAATGAGATGAAGGAATTGAAACATTTAATCCTTCATAATTGAAAAGGTATATGTTTATATAACATGGAGAACTAATATAGAGAATTAATGAGATTGATATATCTTAAGAAAGAGTAAAAATGAACCAGTTGGGCGGTTCACTGTAAGTAATGATTATTTTTAATGAAGGAAATGATTTACAATTTTTATTGAAGATTAATTTATAAGAGTGTGTTATATATAAAATAATTATTTTTATTATATTTTATTCATGAATTAAAAACATTTTATATGGGTGATTCTCGATAATATATTAAAAAATGGAATGTTCCCTTAAATCAGTTTTGCAATAATGTGTTAATATTGATGATAACTAAGAACATGCATAGACCAACAATTAAAAACACTATTTGACTAAATATATATATGTAATGGATATATATATATTTTTATAGGTAAAAGGAAATATTGTTTCTTAATAATGATAAAAGGAAGAGAACTTGTAATTGGCATGTCATGGAGGATGTATGGATGAAAAATCACATCAATGAAAACACGTCACTCGAAGTACATGTAATTAAAATAAACATTTTTAGACTATAATATCCCATTAATTAAAAAGAAATAATGAATAAAACATTACTGGTATTGTATTTCCTCAGAATAGAACTTTTTGTTATTGTGTTGAAAAGGCATAGATCACAATGGATTATATGTACATATATTTGATTAAAATATTTTTTCAAAAATTAAAAATCTAGGAAAATATTAGTTTAGTTTTTTAATGAATTAGGGAAACTCACTAACTATTAAATCTAAAGTAATTTTTTCAAATAGATAGTTTTTTCACTGAATAAGATGATAAAAAACCATAAACGAGTCTGTGACATCGACTATTAATTGTCAACGCAATATTATATTCTAGAATTATCATATTATTTTACTATTTCATAGACATTGTAAATGGAAACATAAGGAGAGGTGATATAAAATTCATATTAAGGGTAAACATAATAATTAACCATAACATTGGATACACGAGGTACTGCATGTTATCATAATGAGGAAGGTTATAAAATGAAAGAAATTAATAAAAATATTCCATCATATATATTTATGGATCACTGAATTATAATTTCATATGATATTGGTATCATTTTAATTTGAATAGATAATATACATTAAATCCTAATAAAAATTCAAGGATCCCTTTCTTGTTAGCCAAACATTGTCAACACGTCTAACTCCCCACTCATCCCAATTTGATATACTCATAGCCCAAACATTATGATATCATATGAGATAGAATTATTACCAAATTAAATGATGGGATATAGAATATTAGGCACACCCATCACATAATTAAAATCAATATATTTCTCAAAAATATCTTCAATCAATATATCATATATTAATAAGGAAATAAATTTGATTTCATAACCTTTTCAGGTGGTTCCCTGGGGAAGCTGTCTTAATTTCATCAAAAAAAAGACATGATAAGACCATCAAAAACTAATGGGAGCCCCATTAAATTTAGATACATTATTTGAAATACCATTCCGAAAATATGATTACACATTAGATATTTACTATTTAATGAAATACCGTATAGGTTTAAGAAATAGTTTTCTTAGACTACAAACGTATTGGGAATATAGGTGAACACAATTGAATAATGTAACAAAATATAGGGAATTAAAAAAATAAAATAATTGGAAGTAAATAATTCCAATATAGTTTTATGATTAGGGAAAAAATATTCATTTACAAAATATAGTATATATATAAGAGGTAATTTTATAATCCATATATATACAGATGGTACATATTATCATTTAAAAAAACCATTCATAAAAAAATAATACATAGATGAAGAAAAAACATTGAATAGTTTAAAACGTTTCTTTAAATTAAATTACCATATAATTTAAATAAATTCATAAAGGAATTTATTATAAAACCACTAAAATAATAATTTTCTTATTTTTTGAAAAAATATTTAAAACATTGAGTGGAAGTATCTTTGGAAATAATAATCATTTTAGAATGATATATTCACACAAAAACATATAAAAGATCAATACTGTGGTCAAAAGTAAAATGTATGGAAACATAAAAAATTACTTTTACTATTTTTCTTAAGAAATTCATTGTATTTAATACAGACCCTTAAAAAATTTGATGGAGGAAATTTTGGAATATTATAATAACAATGCATTTCATTAAAAAATTTCTAAAAACAAATCATGTTTATAATGAATAAATTCCAATAAAATCATTTAGTAAAATATAAATCATAAAGACTGTACTAAACAAAATTCATTTATTAGAGGGGGAGGGAATTATAAAGTTCAATTAAATCCTATACGAAATACTTTAATTAGGCAAAACATGGATGTGGTATAAAAACTATTCTTCTCTTATGTTGGGTATTGTTATTTTATGTGATTAATTTTGAAGGAGAATATGTTCCCCCAAAGAGAATAATATTAATGAAATATATTAAATTCATAATATTTAAATGAAATGAAACTTATTATTGTACATCGATTCATAATGTAAAATGTGTCTCAATAATTGGGGTTTCAGACAAAACTCCCTTATAGGATTTCATGGCTTAGTTAATCACACTCTAAATACATATAAAACTACAAATACTATTGTAATAATATATTTCAGAGATTTTAAAATCTAAAAAATATTATATTATTACATTTTATTTATTTTCTATGACTATAGTAGTTCATTATATATTATTTTTAAAATCATGATTTAGCCCTTTTTATTTTTCATTATATGTATTTAAATGTAAATGTTGATCCCCATTATTTCAATCCAACATCATAATTCTATGATTACATATGGTTATATAATATTTTTCCCTTTATTATTTATTATATTCCACTTTCATCCCATGAGTGTTTTAATTATGACTCTAAATAAAATGCTACAAATAACCATTCGTTAGTATTTTTTAATGAAAAATATGATTTTTTATTCACATGTTTGTATATTATTATTTTTAAGATAGAAAATTTTTCATAAGAAAATATTTTAGTACTTTATTGTTACATGTTATTAATTTTTAATAAATTTCATTAGTCATTTACTATCTAAAAATTACCACATCACCTAAGTGGGTGGTAAACTGACCAAAATAAGGGCTTATTATAATGATCAAATGACTAAATGTAGTAATTAAATATTGTTAATATATTATTTATACATTCTTATTCTTGTAATATATACCTTATATACCCATAAAATACATTCATAGAACTATTAATGCGGGGTTTATGGGAAAATTGTGAATCACTATTACTGGATTTGGTAGTCCTCACAAACGCATGATTAAATATACCATTTCCAAATTAGGGAATACAGTAAGGGTATATGGAAAAAGTATCGCTTAATAATTATAATCAAATTATAATCTTACTATTAGTTAAATTGTTGAAAACTCAGGTTCATCCATGTTATTTATTTTGTATAATAGATATAGGATCTTCATTCACATAGTATTCCCCATAAACACGTGATTAGAACTCCCATTTAATAAAAAATTTACATATTAATGATAAAAGTAAATTGGAATCATTTAATAATTTTATAATTTATATGGAAAATTATATTTTCTGAAAAACATCATTTAAGACATCATTCATAGGATGTGATGAAAAATGACCTATAACATGCTGAGGTGGTCATTGTCTGCATGAACACACGTTTGATGATTATATATTTCATGGTGGATTAAACAAAATGAATTAAAAATTGAACTTAAATTTCTAATAATTAGTTTAATTATATATATGACTCTTAATAAATTATAGTGAATGTTTTGTATAACATTATGAATATAAAAATTTCTAATAAAAATTAGAGAGTAATATTCACATCAGGAACATTATATTTTCCTCCGAATTATTCTCATAAATGAAAGATATATGATAATTAAGGACAATAAAATGATATAGTACATGATATAGGGTTATTTTTTAAATCGATGTTTAGGTTTTTCCCAACTAGTTTGAATGGATTGGTGTGTATTGAAGGGTTTTTATTGGTCCCCGTAATAGTTTAAGGGAATGGAATTTTGTATGGAATAGAATATTAAGGGAAATGAATTGAATGACATGATTGTTTGGTGTTGTAAGTGTGAGAAGATAAGTAAGACATACAGGTAATACTTTTATCCTATTATATTTCCCATATATGGCCTCTAGGTTATGTAAATTAATGAAAATTTGGGAAACATTTGATTAGTTTCTATAACACTAATGATTTTTAATTAAATATTAATCATAGTAATTAAGTATTTACTAATAATATAATAATTCCATTAATTCCAAATAATTAAATTATTATTATTTATTTGGGATCAAGTTATTCTTATTCATATTAAAACTATGAGATAAAGGGATTTTAATCCAAAACCACATAACAAACAAAATTGGTTTTAAAAGGAGTGCGGTCAAACCGAAAAATTGTTTTTATAACAAATTTATCATGGTAACAATTTTTTTTCATAATATTTTATTTATTTAAAATCATTTAAGTGTATATGGAATCATAATAGATCTATAAATAAATTTTACAAAAAATTATCATATAACTAAAATATATAAAAATAATAATAAGGAAACATTTTATTTTAGTTATAAAAATATTGTCCATGGGTTCTCTAAGTTCAAATAATATTTTTAAAATAATATTTTAATTTTTTATTTTAATATTGGATAATATAAATGGTTTCATTACAATATTTCTCATTCATAAACATTAACAATTCCCTGAATATTTTTATTTTCATAGAAATTAGTTTTTACCAAATTTTTTATTGGAAAATGTTTGAAAAAATAGAACAAAATATGTAATTATATAATATTTTCAAAGAAATTTTTTCTTATCAAATTATATATATCTTTTATTAGAAAATTAAAAATATAAAGGTAATATTCTGTTATTTTTTAATGTCCATGATAAATATTAAGGGTTTATACAGTTACATCCTACAAATTTTCATGAAATTTTATAATATATATATCAAATATGACTACATAATTATAATTGTTTACGATGAAAAATATTTCACGACCTTTATTTCAGTGTCTGTGAAAATATATATCACACTCGGGCATATTTAATAGAAAAAGTATATAATGGAATCCTATTATGTAACATTATCCACTGCCTATTTCAAAATTACATCTGCACACATTTTTACTAATAAGATAATTAATGTTTTAAAAAATATAGACATGAATGAAAACCATATTTCAAATGAAATACATACTTTAATATCTTATTTAAAACTAGATTTAAAATTTCATCCTATATTGAGTTTTGTGAAAACATCATTTCAACTTGATAGTAAGATTCTATATTCCCTCCTCTTCCACAGATAATATATTTTAAATATTCCTTAAGAAAATCAACAGTGTGTTTCATCCCATATTTATTACATGTGGTAAATAGTATATTTTTTACATTGTTATCTTTTCTCACAGGAATATACATGTGACATAAACCATCTATTCATTAGTGTGAAATAGAATTAAAATATCTTTATATTATTAATCATATTACATGATATTTTATTTTCATATAGTAATATTTCTAACCACAATTATTTAACCAATATATTTTATGTATAAACAATCACTGCATTCTCCATTACATACATTGTTATCTCAGTTCATTATAGCTCCAAAAATTACCAGAAAATATTGTTTAGAGATGAGAGTACTTATATTAGTAGAAGTGAAAATATAAAATAATTATAATATAAGAAGAAAACCATATAATATGTACATACCATAACATATGAGTTGTTACATTCAGTATAGTTTATTTATAGAAATCAATCATTTTGGTTTTTGTAATAAGTTACTTTCCATTAATGTATATGTCAAGTCATTAATGGTTGTTTCTTAATATAATTGGAATAAATTGATGCATATCCCATAGAATGTAATTCTAAATTGAACATCCACGGAATATGTATCATGCACTAGAATGTTTATCGAGATACAGAAGCCCAAATCCTTCCGGGTTTGTCACATTGAGATGTATCTATTTCAAAATCCTGTCCAAATTCTAGTATCTTTAATATTATTTAAGTGATGGGAAAACAATATTATCTCTACTTCAAAAAATCATGTTTTCATATACATGAAATTAAGCTAATGGATTTTACTGATATTCTATTGACATTATCCCCAAACAATATATGATATTACTCACTTTCATCCTAATGATTTATCTATTCTACTGAAACTAAAATCATCTATAACTCCTAAACCATTTAATTGATTCTCAAATCATAGAAGATCAACAAAAACAAATCATAAACTTTAATGATATATAAACACTACTATGATACCAAATATATATCACTTTGTCCCATGCTCCCCAATCTGGTTCTGCAGACAGATCCCTTACAACTCTATATTGACACCCATCTATGAGTATAATATATTTAAAACATTTAAAATTCTTTTGTACTATTAGTGTTGAATTATATATAATTAATAAAACTTATTGAAAAATAAGTCTAAATTATTCCAAAAAAGGGAATAAAATTTCATTATATATGAAGTTGGTAAATCAATTATTACTTTTTAGTATTACACATAAATTCTGTACATAATACCATCTTCTAGAATTAACAGACAGAAAAATTTATTCAAAACATAGGGAAAGTGGAACATAATAATGGGTGATCCCAAATTCTTAGAGTGGCTATGCATAATAGTAATTCATAACTTGAGAAACATGGTACATTACATTATATTATAATAAGGATGGTCAAAAGAATGGAATCGTTGAAAAAATAGATGATATTGTTGGGAAAAATCATTGAAGGCAACTTTAAAACATTTCTAGGTTGCTTGTGTTTGTTGAAAATGTAGGTTTCCCTTGTGAATTTTAATATTCTACATATGTTGTTTACAAATCATTTTGGAAAGGAACCATGAAAAATGAATAGATGATTTGGAGGCAGTACAAAAAGAATAGATACAAGGTGATGTGGTTTTATAGTGTTTGCCAAATTTTTGGGGTCCCGAATTTGAAGCTGGGTGAGCATCTTGAAATACATATTTCCTTAAAGATCCCATAAAAATATAGGAATGGTAGGTGTTTCGTGAAGATGTGATTCTTGATGTGGAGTTCGTGAAGACATGAAGAAAGTTGACGGTTTTCATAACGATTACACTGAGTAGCACGAACAGCAGAGTTGAACAGCATTGCAGTGGCAAAGGGAATTGCAAGTGGAGAACCATGACGAAGGAAATAAGGAATTAAGAGAATTGTATATGATTATGACGAGCTCTATAATAAGAAATTTTTTATGGTGCTTTGCGATATAGAGAGAATTTCAGAAGAAAATTTTAATCTTCGCGATTTGAGATGACGTGGGGATGACATCACGTGGATGGTTCAAGGGTCGGTGGAATGACCTATAAATAGACCTAGACCCCCTCATGAGAAGTAGAGATTTTTCCAAGAAGAAATTGTTTCTCTCGACTCACGAAGGTGTTTTGAGAAGGCAGTGTGCTTCAAGAAAGAATGAGTTATGCGTCAGCTAAATCTAGCTTCGTGAATGTGGTGTGTTCTGTGTTGGATTCGTGACCTTCACGATGGAAGTCACTGTAAAATGACTTGATCTCCAAGATGAATTATGCTTTGTGAAGGCTTGAGCATTACGTAGGTCTGATCTCCACGAAGTTGTGTGCTTTTTGAGGTTGTCAACATTGTAAAGGTGTGTACTTCGTTAAGTGGCATGAGTTTCGTGAAGGCCTTTTTGAGCTTTGCGAAATTGGGATCATCACGAAGTATGGTGATTTGTGAAGATATATCCAATTTGTGTTGCCTAGTGATTAGTAAAAAACGTTTATTCATCAGTGGATGAAATTTGGACATCAATAAAGAATCTTCATATAGTGGTGGATGGATTAATTAGTGATAATTAACAGACCTATAGGTCTATATACTGTGAGTGGATTTTCTGAAGAAGTATTGATCTCACTTCCATTCAGAGAGCAGTGTGTTATAAATTTGTGAATGTTAGTAAACTAAGTGGGACAGTGAGTCCACTTTGAACTTGTAAATAGCGGTGTTCATATGTTTGATTTGTACATCAGACCAATACTTGTGTTTTATCCTTCGAGGTAACCCAGTGATGAGGAACCATGTAAAATTATTGTGTCATTTTCATGTTGTATGATTCACTCATACTTTGCAACATGAGTGAGAGAGGGAAGAGGGTTTTTTCTAACTGTAAAACTAGATCAATAGGGGCAGTTGTTTTATGTTGTCATAACCTGATTCACCCCCCTCTCAGGTTATCTGCCTAGTAGACCTAACAATTGGTATCAGAGCCACACTTGATATTAGTTTTTATCTCTCAATTAAAGGTCACAAATAATAAATGAATTCCAATCTTTGACGGGAACAATTTTTTTCTATTGAATAATCGGATTCAACACTACTTCCAATCTTTGGTATTGGATGTTTTTATGTTAGCAATGCATGGTATAACAAATGATATTAATTGTGGGGCACTATATGACTCATAGAATTGATAATTGGATGCTGATGGCAATGTAATTAATTATTTTCAGGGAGCCCTATCCAATAATGTTTATAAAAAGGTGATCTTATGAAACACCTCACATAACATGTGGGAAAATATATTAAATATATATGAACGAGATACAAAGGTCATATAATCAATGCTGAAAGCGTTTTGGAACAAATAAGAAGATCTCAGAATGAACCCAAATGAATCTGTTGATGAATTCTTTGATAGTGTAATGTTTTTAGATGAGGAAATGCTAGGTCTTTGGGAAGTTATTGAAAACATAAAGATTTTTTAGGAAACATCCACCTCAGTTCAATCCGAGTGTTTCATTTTTTGATGATAAAGACATGAAAAAGATGACATTGGATGACCTATATAGCACCCTCGTTTCATATGAAATGAGAATTGATGATAACAATATAATGGAAAAGGGGAAATCCAAAGAGGTGGAATTAAAGGCCATGAATAAGCTCAGTATTCAAGATTATTAGGAAGAAGTGGAGACAGATGAAGTGATGTTATTTCTTTCCTCAAACCATCAAAGAATAAAATGAATTTTTAAAGGAAAAATTCCACCTGCTTGTTTTCTATGTGGAAAAGTGGGAAATACTGTAGCAAGGTTCTCCAAAATGATCCAAGAGGATGATTATGTCGATGAAAATTAAATTCCCAAGTAGAAGTCTTCAACCTATCAGAATGTAAAGAAATAGTTCAAGAGAATTTCTTTAAGAATAATAACCTTCTCTCAAATGAATTTTATAGGTTAGATGAGTCTAATGTTGAGGTGGTTAAAGAGGTAGAGAACTGCAGGGATCATGGATAAAATGATATGGTGGCGGTTGTAGGTAGTTCTCAGAAGAATAATGGAACTGAAGGTGATAAAGAAGAATAAGAAGTTGATGGAAGAGTTTACATTGAATTGGAATTAGAAGAAACTCTTAGAGAGATAGATGTTCAGATAGAAAAACCAATGAAATATAACATGGTGGTACATGATTCCAATCTCTACATGAAACAGCATGATGAAGGGATGTCTGTGCCGATAAAATATTTTGAAAACCTTATGTCTTTTAGGCTAGAGATCTTAGAAAATGTTGGTGAATATAAACTCAATGTAGAAGAATAGAAAAAGGAGATCAAAGGCTTCAATAAAAAATGAAAGATAAAATCAAGTGTATTGATGAAATTAAAGGAGAAATTTTTGGTTTTCAAGAACAAGTAAAGGATCATGAAGAAATCTTGACTCCTGCTGGGACTTTAGGAAAGCAGATCACTCAGAAAACTGAGAATCTAAATGTGGAGCATAGTGATGCAGCTGAATGGAAGAATTAGTTATGATCATGTGCTAAGGCAGATGGGGGGCTTGATCGAAAAAAATGATGCGAAAATTGATGTCTGACTACAAGTACTCATTTTTATATTGACGTTTTATTTGGGAACAAAGAAAAATTAAAATATTCATATATCCCAAGGGGAAACTAGCAGTGAAAAAGTGACACGAAGTAATGCACCATATATCTTGTGTTATTATTGTGGAAATATATGACATTCACAGTATGTGTGTTCCATAACCAAGATATATCGATGGAAACAAGAATAGAGGTGGATTCCAAACATAGAAAAGTTCTTTACAACATGTTTTGAAATACACAGTTTTTGGTGTAGTGGATTTTGGCACATGGCTAGATATTGTTCCTCGAACAAACAGAGGGATGTTCAAATGTAGAATCAAAATGTTCGCAATAAGTAGATCAATGAACTAATAGGTTAGTTAAAAATTCAAAATAGATTTGCAGCTTTTCATGATTAAGTCGGTCCATCATACTCTTAGAATTATCAGAAATCTCAAACTATATCATGTGCGATGGAAAAAATATGGACCAAGAAGAAAAGGATGAGAAGTCAGTAGTGGTATAAATTTCCCTTAAAGCATCATACTGTTCTAGTGTGTGGATCCTTGATAGCATTTGCACATCTCACATGACAAGTAATAAGGATCTTGTTACAGACATAATTTATGACAAATAAAAATTTTTCTAGTTTGGAAACGATGATGTCCTGAAGATTATTTTCTTCGGAAAGGCCAGGTTTGGGGGTAGAGAGATGATATGTGCTAATGTCTTAGTAGTAGAAGGCCGCAGTCACAATTTTCTCATAATCAGTCAACTATGTGACTCAATACATTATATAAGGTTTATAAAGAAAATGTGTATTTTCAAAGCATGAGAGAGGACAATATTTCTTTAGGGAAAAAGAAAAAACATAAATATATACTTGGTTAGTGGAGAAGAAGATATGTGCTATCTATCAAGAGAGGAAGAAAAAAAGATGTGGCATAAACGACTTGTCATCTATGCCAACCATCCATGGATAATCTGGTAATGTGTGATGCAGTAAGTGACCTCCCTAATCTATCACTCGATCTTACTCACAAGTGCGATGCATTACACCAAGGGAAGATCATCAGAAATACGTATAATGTAATGGAAAAGATGTCAACAAGAGTTCTTGAACTGGTGCATGCTGATGTTTATGGGCCTATCAAACAAATAGAAACTAATGGAAAGAGGTACTACATCATTTCATTGATGACTATAGAAGAATGACTTGGGTATTTGTTATTTCCCATATGTCTGATGTGTTCAGCTACTTAAAACAGTACCAGAGAGAGTGTGAAAGGATGATTGGATGGAAAATTCCGAAGTTATATACTTACAATGATACAGAATTCACAAACAGACATGTGGAAGACTATCTCGAGAAACATGGGATAAGGCGTCAAGTTTCATATGTAAGAACCCCCCCAGAAGAATGGAGTAGTTGAAAGGAGAAATCAGATCATCCACAACATGTCCAAAACAATGTATATAGAGAAAGACCTTTCAGAGAAATTTTGGATGGAAGCTATATTGACATCAGTCAACATTTCTAACAGGGCTCTGTTGTGTCTGAATGAAGGAGAAAATACATATGAGATGTGGTATGGGATAATCCAATGGTGAAGTACTTTTGATTCTTTGGGATTAAGTGATTTATAATCAAAAAAGAAAAATATAGGAAATTTGGGTCACACAGAGATGAGGGAATATTCCATGGCTACATAAGAAAAATAAAAGAATATAAATATATTAATAAATGTCTTGGAAATGTAGTTGAGTGCAATGATGTCACTATTGGGGAAAACGATGGGAACATTTTACATCACAGTGAACAATTTTCTGATGAAAGAGAAGAAGGGGAATGAAATGTTGGAGGAGCAGAAGGGAATAATTCTAATTTAGAAGAAGATACTGATGATGAGAATGATGAAGAAAAATCTCTATTTGTATAGAAGCCAAAGTGTCGATCTGAAATTGACAAGAAAAATATCATTGTAGATCAATCAGCTGCAAGTTAGGCAAGAATAATGAAATCACTACAACATAAATTTTTCTTATCTCAGGTAGAGCCTAAATTCATTGCTGATGCAGCTGAATATGAAAACTGGGTTCAGGATATTAATGAAGGGTTAGATCAGATTGAGAAGAATGAGACATGGGGGATTGTTTCGAGTCCAACGCATAAGAATGTTATCAGAACTAAATGGGTCTTTCCAAACAATATTAATGAATATGGAATAGTTATTTGAAACAAAACATGAATAGTGTGAAAATGATCGTCCCAGATAGAGGGAATTGGTGTCGATGTTAATTTTTTATAGGTTTCAAGGCTAGAGACAATCAAAATATTCCTATCCGTCATAGTGAAATAGAAGTTCAAGGAGTTCTGCATGGATGTCAAATCTGTATTCTTGAATGAGATTCTGGAGGAAGAAGTTTATATCGATCAACCAAATGGATTTCTTTATCATGAGGATGAAAACAAGGTTTTTTGGGTGAAGAAGACATTATATGGGCTGAAACAAGCACTGAGAGCATGGTACTCAAGGCTTGATCAGTATTTGAACAAGCTTCATTTCCAGCATGTTGGAGTTGATTACAATCTCTATTTCAACAACAACTGTAATAAAAGGATGATAGTGCTGGTTTATGTCAATGAAGTTATATTTGGTGGATCAGATGAATCATAGAGCTGATTGATTTCCAAATTTATTAAACATGAGTTCGAAATGTCTATGACTGGTGAGCTGACATTTTTCTTTGGTGTATAGGTGACACATGGATGTAATGACACATTCATTTCTCAATCCAAATATGACAAGAAGGATCTAAAATTATTTGTAATGGAAAATTTATAAGGATTTTAAGACTACATTTTCTACCCATATAAAATTATCGAATGATGATAATGGAAAGGTAGTTAATATCACAGAATACTGGCAATTTATTGGGAGTTTTCTATACCAGATAGTGACAAAACCTGATATTGTTTTTGATACCTGGAAATCAGTTCAATATCAAATCAATCCCATGTAAATCAACATGCTTTCACTAAAAAGAATACTTCGTTATATCAAGGGCACAACAGACTTCATCTTGACATATAGTGAAAAATATCAATCATTGTTATTGGGATATACTAAAGCATATTGGGTATGTTTAGTGGATGATAGGAAATCAACATCAAAAATTGCTCTCTATCTTAGTGGATTGTGTATTTAATGGCTAATCAGGAAGCAAGATTGCTTTTAATTGAGCATTGAAGATGCAGAGTATATTGCTGCTACTCACGCCTGCACACAATTATTGCGCATGAAGCAGAAGCTTGGTGATATGAGCATCGATGTGAAATCTCCGATCAGAATCCAATGTGATAACTCATGTGCTATAAATCTCATCAAAAATCATGTCTATCACCCATGGACAAAGAACATTTAGATAACGAATCATTTTATCAAATAGAAGGTTGAACTGGGAATCATGAAGTTGGAGTATGTGCTTACATAACTACAAGTTACATACATTCTGACAAAGGCCATACCCAATGAACCTTGTGAGAGGCATCAGATATCTCTGGGAGTTCAGTCAACATCCTGGACATGAATAAGTGTAGATTTGGAAACCCCCCACCCCTCCTCATCAAGGTTTGGTGTGTTTTTCGCTACTGTGATAATATGTATATTTTCCAATGTCTCCACCAAAAATGAGAGACCATTGGGTTCATTGACAAAGGGGGAGAAATAGTAACTCCTCAAGGGGGAGATACTATAGCTAAGGAAGGGAGAAAATGTCTTATTCCAAGACACAGGTAGAAAATGATTGGTAGAGCAGTGACTAAGGGGAAGAGTTTTATATCTGACGATGCTAGAAGTGATCCTTCAATATATAGATATCATGATAGCTGGGGATCATGATAAAAGAAGAAGGGTGATGTTAGAATAGTGTTTGAAGGTTTTCATGATCAACTATTTGTATCTGTTTGATAATTGGTATCAGTTTGGTTTCAATGGATATTGTTTGAAATGAAGTGATTCATTGATGAAATTTTCATTTACTCTTGTTTCTCTCACCATGAATTGATAATTTGGGATTATTTTATGTGGTGAGTGAATCTTTGGTCGCTATCTGAATCGAAAAATGAAAGGTATGATAGATGATGGAAAGAGACTCAGCGAGGTATCAAAGTGCAGAAAATCATTATGAGAGGAGTTGTCATCAAACCTAATGGGGTTGATTGCGAGGAAAAAAACCCTGAAGGTAACATTGCAGTAATTTTGGGTTTCTTATGTTTGTGGAAAATGTATGTTTCCTTAGTGAATTGTCACATTTTGGAGATGTTTTTGACAATTCATGTTGTCAAAGAACCATGAAAAAAGAAGAGATGAGAAGGATGTCATAAAAAAGAACAGATACAAGGTGGCATCGTGATTCAGGAGGATGTGCTTCTTAATGTGGATTCATCTAAGACATGAAGAAATATGTTGGTTTTCTTTGTGATAATGATGAGCTTCATGAATGGTAGAGTTGAAGAGCATTGGAGTGGAAAATGGAATTGCGAGTGGAGCTTCCCAGAGAAGGTGAGAAGGAATTGACAGAATGCTCCGTGATTACGACGAGCTCCACGATCAGAAAATTTTTGTGGCGCTTCGTGATATAGAGAGAATTTTGATGGAAAATATGGACCATCACAATTTGAGATGTCATGGTGATGACATCTCTCAGAAGGATTGAGGGTCAGTGGAATCCCCTATAAATAGACCTTGATCCCCTTGAGAGAACTAAAGATTTTTCAAAGAAATTTTTTTTTCTCTTGACTCGCGAAGGTGGTTCGTGAAGGCAGTGTGATTTGTGAAAGGAGCTTTGTGGCGGAAAAATCTAACTCTTTGAAAGTGGTGTCTTCTGCGTTGGCTTAGTATTTTTCCTAAAGGACGTTGCTTTGTGATGAATTGAGATCTGCAATTACCTACGAATTTAGAAGGGATAAGCTTTGCAATGGTCTGAGCTCCACGAAGCATTGTGCTCCATGAGGTTCTATGCTCTGTGAAGTTGTGTGCTTCACAAAGGGACATGATATTCATGAAGTATTTTATGAGAATCACACTTTTGGGAGCTTCTTAAATTAGGGTGCTTTGTGAAGGTATTTCCAAAATGTGCTTCCTAGTGATCAGTGGTTAAGGGGTATTCAACAGTTGATGCAATTTGGACTTCAATAGAGCATCTACATACAGTAGAGGATGCATTCATTTTTGATAATGAAGAGACCTACAGGTCTATAAACTATTCGTGGATCTTCTAAAGAAGCAGTGATCTCACTTTAGCTGTGAGAGTAGTGTGTTCGCAATTTGTGTATGGTTGTAAACTAGGAGGGGTAGTGAGTCTGATTTTAACATGTAAACTGCATTGCGCTTATAGTGGATTTGGTATATCAGCACATTGCCGGTGTATACTCCTTTGACGTAGCCCTGTGAGGGTGATCAAAGTAAAATTGCTTTGTCCTGTGCATGCTTTATGATTCAATCATACTCTGAAACTAGAAGGAGGGAGAGGAGAGGGTTTTATCTAATAGAAAAAAAGATCAAAAGGGGTTGTTGTTTTATATTGTCATACCCTAATTCACCACCCCCCTCAGGGTATCTAGCCTAGTGGACCTGATAGATATCATATGTCCATTGTTTAAATAAAGATCATAAAATAATATTACTTCATTGAAACAATGTGGGGGGGGGGAATCATAACTATTATTCAAGGAACTATATCTTATTAGTATAACATAGATTTCATGGCTAACTGACTATGCAACAATGTTAGACAAGCTCATTTAGCACAAAACAGGATATCTCATTAGATGGAAACACAAATGAATGTAATGAAGGTGTATATAATTATTATCCCAAACATTTTGTCATCAAAATCATACTTATGCGTCACACTTGGATAAAATAAAAATATCGTACAAACTGAAGAAAAAAGTGGGTTTCATATCCTTTTCAGGTGGCTACAAAAAGAAATCATTAATGATTTCACCAATATTAAGGACATGATAAAAAATGGAATATTAATGGGATTCCAATTACATTTTGAAACATTCATGGTGAATTAAATTAAAAATATATGATAATATATATATAGTATTCTCATTATAAATGAGTTTGGTATATGATTTTCAAAAATAATTTACTAAAAAAATCAATATATTTGGAATCCTTGTGAACAATCATCAACCATTTAATAGAACATATGGTTCTCATATATGAAATTAATTTTAATTAAATAGTAAATATATAAGTGTATGACTCTTAGATAAATAATAATTTATTGATCATATCGTATATTTAAATTGTTATATAATAATCCATCCTAGTTAAGAATTAGTTTGGTATCATTTGAATAGTACCCTTGATCAAGAATACAACATAGATAAACATACCTCTATGAATAATTAAGAAAATTTCATTAAATATATTAATTTATCTTTTCCATTAAAATAATTTATAAGTGAATATATTATTAAACCATGATAAAAAAAATTTCCTTCTTTTTGAATGTATGAAATATTATAGACATGTTATCATAGAAATAATTTAAGGAGGAAGAGGTAAACTTTGACATTGCATTTTTTTAAAGACCCGAAAATTCCATGGAAATATTTTTAAATACATGGGAATCTTTTGAGTCTATAGAAATTTACGGCGCTTGATTCTGTGGCCCAGTGTACCAAGAATCATTTTCTGAAGTTTTGTTCCAGTACATTAAGTAAACATATGAGCGGGATTTTATATCTTTTGAAATGGTGATTGGAACTAAAATTTGAGGGCACCGTTGAACTCACAACACCGGTATTCTCTTAAGAAGGATTTCTCCTCGACGATAGATGGTCGAGAATGGAAGTTAGATTTGGGGGGTTTTAATGGAGTTAAATAAAAATAAGTGTTAGCATATTTTTTTTGAGGTGATTAAAAATTCCAAGAGGTGGTCAGTGGTGCGGGCCACCACACCCTAACCTCCCATGGGAGGTTATGGTGGTGGTTCCCACCCGCACATGACCTCCCATGGGAGGATATCCTTGGTGGGGACCACATGGGCTTTAAACCCCCTTAACTCCCCATAAAGGAGGTGAAAACTCTTCACCTTCCATATAATTTAATTGAGCTTACTCTGCCCTCATTAATTAAATGTGTTGTATCATTTAATTAAACACAAACATTTTGAATTGTTGTCCCAACAAATAATAGATGACGTTTCAATCTCTTTTTTTGCTGACATGCTTCATACTTTTGGTTGAGATAATTCAAGAGAGGAGGATCTCTTGGAGAACTACACCTTCCAACGAAGAATTCCCCTCTCCACCGAAGAACGACGAACACCATATTCGATCTTCTACCATGCCAAAAGAGAAGGAGTCGACCATGAAGAACTTCATCATCAACTTCATCACTTCCGAATGCTTATCCACCAATGACAGATATACTCTTAATTTTCCAACATTGATGAATTGGCGCAGCCTTTCGATGACTTCGTCAACGATCATCGTCATATGAGGCTGGGGATTTGAGTTGATTTTGTTCATGTTGTATGTCGTTCAAATTATGGAATGTGAATTGTTGACTGATATCACTATAATGATGAAGGCTCGGACCGCAAAAACATGGCCCGACCCTCCCCTTTGGTTGTTCTTGTTTTTTGACGATGGAGGAGGAGAAACGGAGGCTGACGTCGGGCCGACCGCGAAGAAATCCAGCTGCGAAGGGAACTGGCGGCGCAAGGGCCGCCGGGTCGCCAGAGGGGCGTGGATCCGTCGCGCCACGTGATGAACCGGGCCGCGGCCAGCCTGGACCATGGAATAACAATGCAGCCTGATGGCCGCCAGAGGGGCGCGGTGTCATCGCGCCGCGCGGAGGACCAGAACCGCGGTTTCGTCGCGTCACAGCGGAGGAGCCAGGAGTGGCCTGTGTTGGGTTGACTTCCGGTGGGGCAGAACAGGCTGGCCGCTCGGCCAGACGGACAAGGAGGGACACCCCTGGGTCCCGCGGATTCTGATCTGGTGCTTAGCATCAGTTTCTTTCGTCAAATAGGGGGTGCAGCACCCCCCCCCCCTCCCCCCCATGCGTGGCCAACCGGGCCATGTGGGGCGCCTGCTTGCTGGGCCATGCGGGCCGCCATCCAGTTGGACCAGGCCCCCTTCGGGTCAGGCCACCTTCAGGCCGGGCCATCCCATTAGTCCGGGTCGGACCCGCGGATAGGGTCAAACCTCGGTCTGGACCTGGGTCGGGCCGTGTCAATCTGACTGAGTCGGACAAGACCCGGACCCGTCTTGGCATGTTTTTCATATTTTTGCCAATATCTTGTGCTATGGGTGTTCGATCAAAGAAATGTCTACGGAGATAGAAATCTAAGAGAAAGATAGTTCTTTTGGAATACCCCTATTGTGGTTTGGACACGATTGGAGTATAGTTGGGTTGGTTTGAACTTAAAATACAACTGGGCCCCCGGGATGGAAATGCCAATAACTCAAAGTTCTTGCGTCCAATTGACAGACCGCCTATTTCGTTGAGACCCCTATGACGAGGCTGAACTTTGAGATACTTCTACATGGGACTTCATGACATTTTTATTATCGACCAATAGAGTAGGGAGACCTAGTAGCTGGTTGATACCTGGCGACTAATGACCTTTCGACTCGGAGTGTTTCGACTAGCCCAGTGGGAAGCGCCTTTGTGTGATGCGGCAGACCCACAGTGGTTATTTCCTCTGTGTGACGTGACAGACCCATGGTACTCGAAAGGAGGAGTACCTCAGCAGGCTACGAGGGGGAGTTCCACTGTGTGACATGGAAGACCAACAGTAGTGAGTGCCTCTGTGTGATGCATTAGACCCACGATACTCAACAGGAGGAGTACCACATCATTCCAGGATAGTGGGAAACACCTATGTGTAACACGGAAGGCCCACATTACTCTATAGAGGAGCATTACACCAGCAGCCGAGGATTCGACAATTTGGCTATGAGTGTTTCATGTTACTTTCCCAAGAATAAAATCCTGGTTTTGAGCTGAGTTAATGACTTTAGTGTTTTCCTCATGATTGAGATGGTTTACTAGATAAATTAAGTATACGTAAAGGAATATACCTAAGTAATGGTTATACATTGATTTCATACCATTTGGTTTCTCCTTGTTGTATTTTTTTGACCGTGAGAGTCTTGGGGTCCCTACCGAGTATCATTATACTCACCCCTTCATGGGCTATGCCCCCACTAGGTTGTGATGGTTGCAGACGATGAACAACACTAACTGAGGCAGAGAGTAGCATGACTAGACGGTACTCAGAGGTGGACCACTCGGCGAGATGGTACACAGAGTGGACAGATAGACGTGAAGAGATGAGGAGGCCATCAGTACCTACCCATCATGTAGGAACCCCATAGGATGATCCAGTAGATTCCTTACTTTACTTCAGTTGTACTATCATTTCAGTTGTATTGTACTTTACTATTGGGCTTGTATTTCCAGCCCATTTACTTTCAGCACCCTCTTTTGTGTACATTTTTACATTGTGTTTTACTTCGAGTTTCACACTCTAGTGTGTGTGTTTAGTTTTGAAAGGCAATGCATTCCTGGTTAAGGGATTTATGCCTTTGGTGCTAGTTGCTAGCCCCGGTCCTGTGGAAGGCGGGCTTGGGGTAGTCACGATACGGGCCTCAGGGAACAGGTAATGACAAATTGGTATCTAAGGAGTCAGTTCTACCACAGAACATAGATCTCTGATTATTCATTTCTGTGAAGAAATAGTGTTAAGGGTAATAAGTGAGGTTTTCAGTTCACAGAGTCCAGTGTTGGTGCGGGCGGCTGACGTATCCAAACACCAGGACCCTGACTTTTGATTTCTGACTTAGTTCATGAAAACACTGATTGTGTTGGTGTTTTCAAAAGTTTTCGTAAGTCAGCTCAAGGTCAGCTCACCATGTATAAAATTTTGATTGTGTCGCTTCATTTTCTTTCAGGATGCCTCCCCGTAGAGCCTCGAGAGTCATACTCTCTAACAGCCCATCGAGCGAGGAGGCCTTGGTGCAGGGCCCTTTAACAGTGGAGGCACCAACGATACCACTTTTTGTTGAGCCACCGATTCCACTAGCCCCAACAGCAGACATTGCATGCATCTTGAGTGATTTTCATTAGTTCCAACTCCAGAGGACACCCAGGTTCTTGGGAGATACATACCCATAGGAGGCTAATGATTGGATGGAGGTTGTGGTGAGAGTCTTCAGGCTGGTAGGGACACCAGCAGACTTCATGGTGATCCTTGCTGTCAGTCTCCTTCAGCCAGCGGTAGGCAGATGGTGGAGACTGATGCCCAAGATCCACGACGAGGCCACACTAATCTGGAAAGACTTCAAGAGCCTGTTTCAGGAGGTGTTTTTTGTAGCGACTCTACGAGCGGTGCAGATATAGGAGATACTGTATCTACAACAAGGTAGCATGATAATAGGACAGTATTCAGTGAGGTTCACTGGCCTCTCGCGCTACTCCACGAATATGGTATAGGAACCATTATTTAAGGCCCATACCTTAGAGCAGGGGATATAGAGAGAGATCAGGGCATCAATGATCTCGCTCAGCATCCCGTCGCAGGCGGGGGTGTTAGAGAGAGCCCTCCTAGTGGAGAGTTTCCTTGCTGAGAAGTCACCAGCAGTGAGACACACTACTATTAAACATGTAGCAGAGTCTTCTACAGCTGGGAGTAGACTGATGAAGTGGAGGTCCAAGAGTACCAGACCCGTGGGTGGATGACCATAAGACTCAAGATCTATTTTGCGGGGAATCCCGGGTAGTGACATACCTACCAAGAGCTGGTAGTGTTACTCATGCGGCGAGCTGGGTCACAAGGCTCGTGACTGTCTGACCCTCCATTCAGATGATCATAAGACAGTCGGGGGACCTCCTAGGCGAATGTAGAGGTTTGATCGAGGCCGTCCGCAGGGAGCATGCAGACGTGGCAGAGGATCTGGTCGAGCAGCTGGCGGTGGATGACGTTATGAGGTGTTACCACTACCACCAGCACCAAGTGGTCCACACCGATTGTAGGGAGCAGGTGGACATGGATGAACTCAGCTTCAGGCAGCTGAGGCATATGACCACGACGCTCCGGATATGATTCGAGGTACTATCTATGTCTATTCCACCTTAGCTGTAGTTCTTATAGACACAGGTTCCAGTCACTCTTTCATTTCCACTTTCCTCGTTCGATGCTCGGAGATTCTGACGGAGTTGTTTGCTCGATCCTTACGGCTAGATACTCTTATGGAAGCAGACTCGACAATTGCGCACTGGTGCCGGCATTGTGAGCTTACTATAGGAGTGGCGTGTTTCAGCTGGGATCTCCTCATAGCAGCGTCGAGGCCTAACGACGTCATCTTGGGTTTGGAATGGTTATCTACCGTCCATGCTTAGATTTACTATATTAAGATAAATTTGTGTTGTGTCCACACGGATGGGACCAAGTTTACCTTCACCGGACAGAAGAGAATCTTTGCTGCACATGACAGACTTACTCGGTGGAGGTTGCATCCGATCACTCACCAGTTGTCTTGCCTTACCCACGAATTAGTTGATGTGGAGAGACGACGAATCCAATAGTGGTGAACCAGTATGTAGTTGTTTTTTCTGACGATGTCCCTTGACTACCTACTTGTAGAGAGGTGAATTTCTAAAATGAACTGTACCTAGGGAAGACGCTGATATCTACTCCAGCATATCGGATTTCTCCTACTGAGCTACATGAGCTGCGGGTATAGCTGGAGGACTTGCAGGTGAAGGGATTCATACGGTCCAATATTTCTCCATGGGCAGCCCTGATTCTATTTTCCAAGAAGGCGGATGGGATCGTGAAACATTGTGTCGACTACCATCGCCTGAACCAGGTGACCGTAAAGAACATGTACCCACTTCCAAGGATTGAGGACCTCATTGATTAGCTCAAGGGAGCACAGTGGTTCGTAAAGATAGACCACATATTAGGCTATCATTATCTCAAAGTTCGAGATGATGATTTGTAGAAGACGAACTTCGAGTGTCGGTATGACCACTATGGGTTCTTGGTTATGCCCTTCGACATAACCAACACTCTAGAAGTTTTCATGTGTCTCATGAACATGATCTTCCAGGCATTCCTCGATCGCTTTATCCTAATCTTCATCGATGACATTCTGATCTACTCAACTACTGAGGATGAGCATGCCCACCATTTTCAGGTAGTACTGGATACACTTCGAGTGCACCAGATTTATGGTAAGCTCTCGAAGCTCCAGTTTTGGATTCGAGAGGTTAACTTCTTTGGACATGTCATCTCGAAGGCTAGAGTTGTAGTATATCCATCAAATATAGAGGCAGTACTTGCTTGGTAGCCACCCATGAGTGTGACGAATGTACGATGATTTTTTGGTCTTGGATAGATACTACCAGATATTCGTTCCATACTTCTCCAGAGTTGCAGCACCACTATCACCCTTGACGAAGAAGGTACAACCCTTCGTGTGGTCGGATGGATGCCAGCAGAGCTTTCACGATTTGAGGTAGAGGATGACCAGTTCCCCCATCTTGAGGCTTCCAGAGAAAGTCATAGGTTACGTAGTCTACTGCGATGTGTCGGGGACCGTACTTGTGTTTGTCATAATGCAGGAGCGAGTAGTGATCACATATTGTTCTCAACAGCTGAGAAAGCATGAGCAGAACTACTCTACCCATGGCCAGGAGTTAGCAGTAGTGGTGTTCTCCTTGAATATGCGGTGACACTGTCTGATGGGCGAGTGTTTCACAGTCTACTATGATGAGAAGAGTATCCGGTATATCTTCTCTCAGAAGGACCTGAACATGAGATAGTGGCGTTGGCTTGAGTTCCACTAGGACAATGACTTTTGGATAGTCTATACTTTTTAGAAGGGAAACATTTTTGCATATTTTCTCCCTAAGAGATCTAGTATACAACTACTAGGAGAGGCGATAGAGCAGCTGGCTGCTTTACAGATTTTTTATGACACCGAGAGGGAGCATCCTTCCTTCAGTCTCTTACAGTCACTCCTCCACTTCTTCAGCGAGTTAGGGAGGCGCAACATGGGGACACCGACTGTGAGACACGATGTGCTCAGCTATCCACAGGGTAGAAACCTGATGGATTTTCTGAAGGTGGGGAGCACATCATCCTCTTCATAGGACATACTATGGTACCAATGTCACTTCAGGAAGAAGTTTTGAGGGAGTTCCAAACATCCCTTGTAGAGGTACATCCAATAGTGGAGAATATGTATCAGGACCTCAGACGACGGCACTGGTGGTCAGGTATGAAGAAGGCGGAAGCGAAGTTTGCGACTCGGTGCTTCACTTTTCAGCAAGTGAAGGCAGAGCACCAGGTTCTAGTAGGCTTGGTTCATCCCTTTGAGGTCCCATATTGGAAGTGGGATGGTGTATCCATGGACTTCATGATAGGTATTCCACGTATATCCAGGAGTCATGATTCAATATGGGTGATCGTTGACCGACACACCATGTCGGCCCACTTCCTACCGATCAGAGAACATGGCTCAGTAGAGAGCTTGGGATGCCTCTATATGCAAGAGATTGCGAGTTTACATGGAGTACCTTCTTCTATTGTCTCCTACCGTGACACATGGTTTACTTCTCCTCTATGGAAGGGGTTGCAGGAGGCTTTAGAGACGTAGCTATATTTAAGAACCGCCTTCCATCCTCAGACAGATGGCCAGACTGAGCGGACCATCCAGACCCTCGAGAATATGCTCCACACAAGTGTCATTGACATTGGTCACAGCTGGGAGGATAACATACCTTTGGTAGAGTTTTCCTTCAATAATAGCTATCACTCCACCATCAGTATGGCACCTTTTGAGGCCTTGTATGGTCGACCCTGCAGATCACCACTATGCTTGGCAGACCTAGGGGAGTCAGTACTAGTGGGACCAGAGATGGTACGGGCTACCACAGAGAATGTGGAAGTCCTCTAAGAGTGGATGAACACTGCACTGAGCAGTTATATGTCATATGCTGATATGAGACGGAGGCCTCTGAAGTGTGAGGATGTCGACCACGTCTTTCTACGGGTCTCACCTCGACGACGTCTATGGTGATTTGGTCGAGGCGTCAAGTTATCTATGAGATTCATCAGACCATTCCAGGTCCTCAACATAGTAGGAGAGGTGTCTTACTACTTTGCTATTTCACCTCAGTTTCACTGAGTGCACGACATCTTCCACGTATCTCAGTTGAGGAGATACGTGCACGACCCGTCCCACATCATCGACCATGTAGAGCTAGAAATCGATGAAGGGGAGACATTCCTGGAGGTTCCAGTGGAGATGGAGGATTGAAATAAGCGGTTCCTACATGTACGGTCGATACCTATGGTGCGCGTACACTGGCAGCACGAGAACCTCCAAGAGAGCACATGGGAGCGGGAGCCTCAGATGCGTGATCGGTACCCCCATTTTTTTTCCTTTGTACGAGTTGTAGCTTATGGGGACGTAAATCCATGAGGTGGGTAGAATGTAAAGACCATAAAATTCTGTGGATTTTTTTTAAATACATGGGAATTTTATGAGTCCTTAGAAATTTACAGTGATTGATTCTGAGCCCAGGTGTGCCCGGACTCAATTTCTAATGTTTTGTTCGGGTAGGTTTAGTAAAAATATGACCAATATTTTATATCCTTTGAACTGGTTCTCAGAACTAAAATCAAAGGGCTCCGTTAAACTCATAGCTCTGTTATTCACTTAATAAGTCTTTCACCTCGACAGTAGATGGTCTAGAATGGAAGTTAGATTTTGGGGTTTTAAATAAAGTTAAATAAAATAATTATTAGCTTATTTTTATTTTTGAAGAGATTAAAACCTCCAAGAGGTTGTTAGTGGTGGGGACCACCATACCCTAACCTCCCATGGGAGGTTATGCTGGTGGGGCCCACCCGCACATAACCTCCCATTGGAGGATATCCTAGGTGGGGACCACACGGTCTTTCAACCTCCTTAACTCCCCATAAAAAAGGAGAAAACCTTTCACCTTCCCCATCATTTAATTGAGCTTACTCCACCCTCATTAATTAAATTGGTTGTCTCATTTAATTAAACACTACATTTTGAATTGTTGTTCCACAAAATAATAGATGACGTTTAGATCTATTATTTTTTGGAATGCTTCATAAATTTTGTTGGGAGAATTACAGAGAGGAGGAGCTTTAGGAGAACTACATTTTCCATTGAAGAAATCCCCTCTCCACCAAAGAACGACGAACACCATCTTCGATCTTCAACCATGCCAAAAGAGAAGGATTCGACGGTGATAAACGCCATCTTTAACTTCGTCACCTCCAAATGCTCATCCGCTAATGACATATATCATCTTCCTTTTCCGACATTGACAAATCGACGCCGCCTTTCTGCAACATCGTCAATGATCATTGTCATACGAGGTAGGGGATTAGAGTTGATTTTGTTCATGTTCTACGTTGTTCAAGTTATGGAATGTGAATTGTCGATTGATATCACCATATTAAGGAGGGATCAGACCGCATGAACATGGCCCAACCCTTCCCCTTTATTGTTCTCGTTTGCTGACGATGGAGGCGGAGCAACGGAGGAAGACATCAGGCCAACCGCGAAGAAATCCGGTTGCGAAGGGAACCTGCGACGCAAGAGCCGCCATGTCTCCGGAGGGGCACAGTGTCGTCACGCCGTGTGGAGAGCTGGGATGCGGTCAACACTAGCCATGGCGGAGCAAGTTGGTCGGACGCCTGTAGTAGGGGCACGGCGTCATCGCACCGCGCGGGTCATAGGGCGGCGGCCAGGAGGGCCGCGGCGGTCGGACGGAGGGGAAAACCACCATTACGCCTCACGGAGCACTGGAAACTTCGGCGCCATCACACCGTGGCATAAGAGGCAGGAGCGGCCGGCGGGAGGCCGGTCGCCGGTTGTCCAAAACTGGTAGGCAGCTCGACCAGCTGGATAAGGCGAGACCCCCATGGGTCGCGCTGCTTCCAAAGCAGCACTTAGCACTGGTTCCCTTCATCAAACAGGGGGGCGCGACCCCCCGCCCCCCATACATGGGTAGCTAGGCCACGTGGGCTAGCATGCCTGTCCACACCGGCCAGCCCGCCGAGCCACATGGGTCGCCTGCCAGTCTGGCCACGCGGGCCGCCAGCCAGGCGGGATGGGCCGCCTTCGTGTCGGGCCGCCCCCTTGGGTCGGGCCTCCCACTCGGGTGGGGCCATGTCGGACCCACATAACGGGTCAGAACCTGGTCCAGACCTGGGTTGGGCCGGGTTACTCTGACTGAGTCAGACCGAACCCAGACCCAACTTGGACTATTTTTCACCTTCTCGCCCATATCATGGGCTACAAGTGTTCGACCGATGAACCGTCTACAAGGACAGTAATATTAGAGCAACACGGTACTTTTGGCTTGCCTCGGTTGAGGTTTGGACATAGTTGGGGTATGGTCGGGTTGGTTTGAACCATAAATCCAACCAGGCCCTAGGACGGAAATTCCAATAACTCACAGATTGGGCGTCCAATTGATGCGTCGTCTGTTGCGTTGAGTCCCATTTGACGGGTAATACCTTTGAAATAATTTTAAATGGGACTTCGTGACAGTTGGTGGATCAACCAATAGCTCATGGATCCTCCCGGAGTTGAGTGAGCGGAGTATGTAGACATAGTAGCTAGCTGAGACCTGACGACTGCTGACCTTTCGACTCGGAGTGTTTCGACTAGTGTAGTGGGATGTGCCTCTGTGTGACGTGGCAGACCCACAGTGGTGAGCGCCTCTGTGTGATGCGGTAGAACCAATTTACTCAACATGAGTAGTTCCTCAGTAGGCTAGGAGGGGGAGCACCTCTGTGTGACGCTGCAGACCCACAGTGGGGAGTGCCTCTGTGTGACATAGAAGACCCATGGTACTCAACAGGGGGAGTTCCAAAATAGTCCAAGATTGTGGGAAGTGCCTTTGTGTGACACGGAAGGCCCAAAATACTCTATTGAGGAGGGGTACACCAGCATTCGAGGTTTCAAAATTTTGGCTGGGAGTGTTTCAGGTTACCACCCCTAGAATAAAATCATGGTTTTGAGCTGAGTCAATGAATTTAGTGTTTTCCTCATGATTGAGATGGGTTACTAAATAACTTAAGAATATGTATGGGAATTTACCTATGTAATGATTATCCATTGATTTCATACCTTTTGGTTTATCCTTGTTGGATTTTATGAGACCTTGAGGGTCTCAGGGTCCCTACTATGTATCTTTATACTCACCCATGCATGGGCTATGCCCGCACCTGGTTGTGTTGGTTGCAGATGACAGACATTGCTGACTGAGGAAGAGAGTAGCAGGACTGGATTGTACCAAGAGGTCGACCACTCGACAAGATGGTACACAGAGCCGACAGACGAACGTGGAGTGCTGAGGAGGCCATCATTACCTACCCTTCAGGTAAGAACCCCAGAGGACGATCCATTAGCTCCTTTACTTTACTTCAGTTGTACTAACATTTCAATTGTATTTTACTTTACTGCTGGGCTTGTATTTCCTTCCCCTTTACTTTCAGCATAATCTTTTGTATACAGTTTTACTTAGTGTTTTACTTCCAGTTGCTTACTCTATTGTGTGTGTTTAGTTTTTAAAGGCAATGCCATCCCGGTTTAGGGATTTACGCCTTTGGTACAAGTCGCCAACCCCTAGCCAATGGAAGGCGGGCTTGGGGTAGTCACAATACATGCCCCGAGGGATGAGTCATGACATTTTTAAAATATATTCCACTTTTTTGAAAATTGAAAATATGGAATCATTTAATACGTCTCTATTCAAGAAAAAAATTATGATATTCAACGTAAATAAATAGTATGTTTTTGAACCATTATGGAAAAATTTCATTATGGTACATTTGAAAACATTAATTTAAAAGAAATCATTTTTTAAAACTAATCATATATTAAATTTTAAAGTCTATTGGAACTATATTATGAATATCACATCATAAATGTTATGAAAAACCCATTTGTTGATAAAATTTTATTATATTTCAGATGTTCACTTGAAACATTATAAAGAATAAATAATTTTTTGAAAACCAGAATATTGTCAAAAAAGAGTTGTATTCATAGGTCCAAAATCATTCCCCTATGTGATGCATTTTGAAAATGAAAATCATCCTGTAAAGTGTAAATTTTAATTATGTGGACTAGTTTACTCAAATTGAAGAAAAAAAATAAATTAAAATTTAAATGGTAGGATAAACAGGACTTTTAAAATTACTTCTATGAAAAAAAATTCCAAATCATATAAATACAACTTGAGTCGATATTGGAGTATTTTTTTAACAAACCCCATGGAGCGTAAAAAGATAGATAGTGAACCGAAATTACCTTGAATAAAAATATATAATTATAAAATAACAATTAAGAATAATAAACATTATATATAATTAAATAGGTACATAAAGTAAAACATGTCTCAATGAAGGGATATTGAGACAGAAATGTAACGCCCCGACCCCAGCTACCCGGAGTCGGTGCATTACTCCTTAACATTGGAATGATCACAAAAGATCAAGTCTCGAAAGACCGATTAGTTTAGTAGCTTTGGAAACACTTGATACATTCATAAATGATACATTACATCATAAAGTGAAAAACTAATAACAATGTTTTCATAGTCCACACTCATATCCTCTTCTGACTATCCCTGCAGGTCATTCATAAAATACTTCTTCACATCCTGGATAATATTAAAACATAGAAAGGGGTGAGCTCAGATGCTCAATAAGGATAACAATATTGCGGAATCTTTCATAAATAAACATAAAAATTTAAGGCAATGTATAACTAAAACAAAAGCCTTTTAAACTTGAACATAAACATAATATGGAAAAAGTAAAATGAGATAATGCCATTCACTTCTTCACATGGATATTCTATTGGTCGAATAATCACATGCAATATCAATAACCACTTTCATAATGAGGGAATGTATAATGCCAGACATTCTAAAACATTTTGTCAAGGCCTCGGCCAAGACGTCTAAAATGATTAAGGCCTCGGCCAAAACCATAAATCAAATTGGGAAAGGGCCTAGGCCAATTCCACGTCTAGTTGTCTCATGAGACCTACCGATGCATCGAGAAGCTATAGAGGGCTCCACTTGTCACTTATTAAGTCCAATACATTCCTCATATGAATAGGTTTAAACATATCATAAACCATAACATAATCATATCACATAAAACATGCATAAAGGAAACATAACATTTCCACATTTCAATCATAAGATATCAATACAACAAATTGATATAATAAAAATGCTTTCAAAACCATTTTCAAAACCAAAATAAAAGAAAGTTAAAACTTTGTATTTATTTTTCATTAAAAAAAATGATGGCTTGTAGAGGAAGCCAAAACTCAAATAATGGTCACGGCGGCGGAGAAGTCGTTGTCACCGCATAAGTACGGAAAGAAAAACATTCCCTTTTGTCTTTTAGCAAAATGCTTCGTATAAAAATATTCCTTTTGAATAAACGTAAAAGTCAAAGGGGTTTATACAACGTATAAAAGAAAGTTGTGTATAAAACCAAATATGCCTCAATGAAAGGTGATTGAGATGGAGACCCTTAAAAATATCATTTTTAAAATAAAATAGATCTATTATGTGTATTCACTTTAAGTACACATAAATAAAGTACAAATACAATATAAGACATAATAATATCATCACATAATTTGAAAGTAGGAGATTAACCCAAAGAATGGAAGTTGGGTTAAGAAATTCCCTTACCTCGTGTCTGACTTGACTCAACCGTTCTTTAACCTCCTGAATAATAAACTAGAGATAATATATACCTTATTAAGAACCATTTTCAATTTAATTATCCTATTTATATCACTTATTACAATGATATGAACATTATGTAATTATTTAAGTTAATAACGGTCGTTTTGTCGATCTTTGGTACTTGAGTCAACAATAAACTTCTTATAATTACAAGTTGTTTATGTGGTAGAATATCCATTATCTCCAGAATTATATTCATGATTTAGATGTCATATATATCATATATATCAATTATATACATTCATTTATAATATTACGTAACATTTAGAGGTAAGAAATGAAATGCACCGTTCATGGAGACGGTAAGACGTACGTACGCATGAATGCTACTTTCATTTCTATTTCATATTTAATGGAATGAAATCATAATTATATAAATGTATAATATAATTCCAGTATAATATATTATATAATACCATTTACTCCATCCTTTATACATCCCACATATGGCATTAACGATTCAAATCACTTTGAGGGGGCGGTAGTCCGGACTTCCTAAAATGAAATTATCGCGTTTACCCATAATGGAAATCATAAAGTATGCCATAAATTAGAAATACAGAAGAATAAGTGAAACATTAACATATTATATATCATATATAAATATAGTTACATCTTAATGTCCACCTTTGAAGGTGTTATATGAGTGTTGAACAATCATCGTTTCGTGAGGCAGAAATTCTCCATCCACAGAAACCGTATGTTATTTGACCATTAGATGTAGGTGTGTGTAAGTTTATCTCGAATCCTTCTTATAACAACATCCTAGTATATTGAAGATACTGGTTTTGTTACAAAATAAATTAATAAAAAGAGTATAGGGTGTTGGAGAAGAAAAATAAAACAAAACAACATTAGAGAAGACATTACCTCAAAATCGGGTAACTCTTTTTGATTTGAGCAAAAGGCTTCCTTGGGAAGAGTTCTTCCCAAAGTGAGGCTTCTTGGAGTAATAGGGGGAAGTTGGGAGAGTATTTGGGTAGAGGTTGGCCGAGCCAAATGGCTTGAAAGTGTGAATGAGGTGGTAGAGGTGGGGGCCTTTTATAAGTGGAGAGGAGGGGCACTCTTGGAAAGTAAGGAAATTTTACATTATTATACAATGCTTTTCGGATTCAAAAGGTCCCAAACTTATATAATTCGTGTATAAGTTGATAAGGGTTCGAAATATACTCATCCAATAGGTTTTTGACAAGTGTATGCTTTGTATTTTACATTATCTTTCCATTTTATTTAAATCGTTAAATAATGAGGTCATCGCTGCATCATCATGATGTCATAAATAATTTAATTTATTTAATGTCTAAAAATTATAAAAAAATACTATGATGTAGGAAATATTTTTATCTTTCCAGTGACTATTTATAGTCAAAAATAGGACTTGTATAACCCCATGTAAAAATTGGTTTAGTAAAACATTTCATGTTTGTGTCATTTTTTAACTTTAACATTAAATAAAAGGTATTTATGTCATTTTCCAACTAAAGTGGCTCAATGGGGTCCCCAAGTTGACCCATGGATTGTAATGGTCGGCCATGAATCATCCAATAGGAGTAGGACAAGTGTCAATCTCATCTCATATTATTAAAACATTATTTTTACCTTAAACTACACTAATTACCTCTAATCGCGATTAGGAACTTAAAAGTTACTATTCACCAAAAAAATTATTTTAATCTCATTGAACCACATTTTACTTATTAATGACAACCATGTATGTCAGATTTTTGAAAATCAAATCATAGAAGTGGTAATATTTCATTTAAATGAAAAATTAGTTATTTAACTACCACTGAGTGGTTTCACTATTCATCAAAAATTGAAGTTTTTCAGAAAAATGCCAAAATTTCACCCTAAGCTATAATTGATATTCCGAATTCAAAAATGATGTCTATTTTAAAAAATTCCAAACATATAAGTCGCATTAATTAATTTTATAATTAATTCCCGCTGTCACAACAATAGCGTGTTTTTAAGAAACAATTTATATCAAAAGATTGGCAATTGTTTATGTCCAATTTCAATGTTAAATTAATTCTAATGACCACCATTGGATAAAATGGTAAAAATATATTCTAATTATACTTTAAAACCACTAAATAGTATAATTTATCACTATAAATTATTTTGATTAAAAAAGTTGTTTTTAAGTAATTTTCACTATTCATAAAAAAATTGGAAGTTCTCAGAAAATTACAAAAAATTCAACTTTGGATAATTTCGATATTACGAATAAAAAAATGTAGTCCATTTTGAAATATAGAATTTCTATAATTTTAAAAAGTGGTTATTACTATTCATAACGGCTACTTTGATTAGTCGCGGTGTTTTAGAACTCGAAGTTGTGTACAATGCAAGCTATTGCATTATTGAATGAGAAGCGTATCATGGATGCTCAGGGTGTTACATTCTCCCCTCCTTCAATAAATTGCATCCTCGGAATTTGAAATTTTTCTTGGAAAATAAAAGGTTGAAAATAGAAAATACCTTTGTGGAAAACCCACATCGAAAATAAGATTAATAAAATTTAGCCTTAATAAGAGGGAAAGGGAAATGAAAAAGTCATCACCCAATTATGATCTTGATTAGGAGAACATTGGTGGCAATTAGAGAAATATAATTGGAGGAAAAACGAAAATATTTGTAGGGAGTGATTGAGGCCATCAATCACAATCAACTGTCAAATTGAGGGCCTCAAATCCTTCAATCTATGTTGATTTAAAATATCATCAGTTCAACAAGACATAAGGTATTAGGATAACACATTTTTTTGTTTTAATATCCCTTTACTAAATTTTAAGAATTAATTTATGCATTGAATAAGAGTTAGGTATATATATATTTATGCTTGACAATTAGAGTTTCAACCTTCAACTCATCTTTCACTCAAAAGATAATAGAACTCAAAAATATTATACTTATCCTAATTGCATAAGGTTCCAAATGTTAACACATACCATTTAGATTAGTAAAATTATTTTGTAATAACCAGGGACTTCCTGTAGTCTAGTGGTAGGAAATAAAGGCCTGTCGCACTATGATTGTGGGTTCGATTCCTACACCTTTGTCCGACACGACGGGTTATGCCCCACCCTACAGGTTGTCCTTTTCCTAAAACTATAGTATTATAATATTCAAAAATAATCTTCATAAATTTCTTAACCTTAAACAATACTATCCATGGTTCAACTTAATCCATTCCAACCTTAATAGTTATCCAAAATACCTCCATCCAGACTTTCCCTAAAAGGTCTCTAAATTCCAAAATCAATTGTAACATCAGATTCCCCAAACAAAGAAAAGTTTCTCTTATTGTCACATACTAAAAATATGATTACCTTAATCATATTAAAACCTTAATGAAAAAAACATGTAATGCAGTAAAATCCTTATATATATATCACATTATTCTAATAACCAGAATATAATCAATGAGTTCAAAAGCACCAATACATTAATTACTCCGCTTCGACTGTAGTAACAGCATAATATTGTCCTTGATCCCTTGGCCTTTTCTGAGGTAAGTTTCCCTGGTGCTTAGGACATTCATTTTCATAATGCCCCATTTCTCTACAATTGTAGCATTCAACTTTGATAGCCTCTTTCTTTCCCTTGCAATCACGAGCCTGATGACCTTTTTCTCCACATTTATAACAAACTCCCATTCCTTTTAGGCAAGTACCAGGGCGATTCTTCCCACAATTATCACATAATAGAAAATCCTTCTTTCCCTTTTTCCCTTTATCTGTCTCTTGTTCCACGGTTCTCTTCTTCTCTTTCTTTACTTTGTTTTCATAAGACTTAGAGAATTCCTTTTCTGTCTTGATAGCACATGAGACAATATCTTGATATGACGAGAAGGTTTGTGAGATTAATGCTCGACGGAGAAATGGTTTTAACCCATCAAAGAAACGATCAATCTTACTTCTTGGCTTACGTATATAATCTGCAGCATGCCTCGCTAACCTTGTAAAGTTGGCCTCATACTTTGCGACATTCTCATCCTCCTTTTGTCTCAGACTCAAAAATTGTCTTTCCATATCTGCTCGATGGTCACGAGGATAGTATTTTTCTAGGAAATGCTCTTTGAACTCCCTCCATTTCATATTCGATACATCATCATCTTCCTTTGTGTTTTGAATCAGCGACCACCACTGATCGGCATCTCCAGTGAGGCGGTAAATTGCCATGACAACCTTCTCCCTTTCGCTACTCCCCAAGGCATGGAATATTTTCTCTAAGGAGTTTATCAATTGCTCAGCTACTAATGGAATTGTACCCCCATTAATTGTTGGTGGTTTTTGCCTCATGAAGCGGTCTAACATTGATCCTCCACGTTGCGGATCAGGGTGCTCCATACGAGTAAGGTTATTATTCATAACCGGAGTGAGTTTTCCCAGTATGGTAATAAGTTGATCAACACCAGTTGTATCTCCATCTCCACAATAATTATCTTGAGCAGGAGGGAAATCCCTGCACGGAGTGCGTGCATTGATACGGTTTCCATTCCTTCCACTAGGCACCATTTCTAAACAATGGCATAAACTATATTAGTTTATGAATCAAAATACATAATTCCATACTTGTAAGATACTTAACATAAATTGAACAATTTATGGATATAATCCATAAAAATGTTTTCTTTGGGGAAGTATATACTCATAACCCTTCATAGTGGTTTGTAAAGAAAATGAGAATTATCCTAATCATATCCCCCGGGAGTGTCGTAACCAAGAGTGCAACAAGGCCCGTTGTCGTGCACCATTTCCCGTTCGAGTCTAGCTCAAAGCGGTGTTTTCAGATTTTACCCCTAGGTACTTCTGTGGCAGAGCATCCTCTACCTGCTCGTATCTAGACCGGGATGTATTTCTCGGAAAACTCACAAAATCTCTATAATACCAAAATTCTAGGAAGTTCTTCTATACTAATCCTTAATGTCTATCTTCGAGCTATGTGCTCTAATCAGAGTTTATCTAAATCTAGCTTCCAAGGTTAGTACTAAACTGCCTCTGATACCAACTGTAACGCCCCGACCCCAGCTACCCAGAGTCGGTGCATTACTTCGTAACATTGGCATGATCACAAAAGATCAAGTCTCAAAAGACCGATTAGTTTAGTAGCCTTGGAAACACTAGATACATTCATAAATGTTACATTACATCATAAAGTGAAAAACTAATAACAATGTCTTTATAGTCCACACTCATATCCTCTTCTAAATATCCCTGCAGGTCATTCATAAAATACTTCTTCACATCCTGGATAATATTAAAACATTGAAAGGGGTGAGCTCAGATTCTCAGTAAGGATAAAAATATTGCGGAAGCTTTCATAAATAAACCTAAAAATTTAAGGCAATGTATAACTAAAACAAATGCCTTTTAAACTTGAACATAAACATAATATGGAAAAAGTAAAATGAGGTAATACCATTCACTTCTTCACATGGATATTCTACTAGTCAAATAATCACATGCAATATCAATAACCACTTTCATAATGAGGGAATGTATAATGCCAGACATTCTGAAACATTTTGTCAAGGCCTCGGCCAAGACGTCTAAAATGATTAAGGCCTCGGCCAAAACCATAAATCAAATTGGGAAACGGCCTCAGCCAATTCCACGTCTAGTTGTCTCGTGAGACCTACCGATGCATCGAGGAGCTATAGCGGGCTCCACCCGTCACTTATTAAGTCCAATACATTCCTCATATGAATAGGATTAAACATATCATAAACCATAAATAATCATATCACATAAAACATGCATAAAGGAAACATAACATTTCCACATTTCAATCACAAGATACCAATACAACACATTGATATAATAAAAACACTTTCAAAAACATTTTCAATACCAAAATAAAATAAAGTTAAAACTTTGTATTTATTTTTCATTAAAAAAAATAATGGCTTGTAGAGGAAGCCGAAACTCAAATAACGGTCACGGCGGCGGAGAAGTCGTTGTCACCGCATATGTAGGGAAAGAAAAACATTCCCTTTTGTCGTTTAGAAAAATTCTTCATATAAAAAGATTCCTTTTGAATAAACGTAAAAGTCAAAGGGGTTTATACACCATATAAAAGAAAGTTGTGTATAAAACCAAATATGCCTCAATGAAAGGTGATTGAGACGAAGACCGTTAAAAATATCATTTTTAAAATAAAATAGATCAATTATGTGTATTCACATTAAGTACACATAAATAAAGTACAAATACAATATAAGACATAATAATATCATCACATAATTTGAAAGTAGGAGATTAACCCAAAGAATGGAAGTTGGGTTAAGAAATTCCCTTACCTCGTGTCTGACTTGACTCAACCGTTCTTTAACCTCCTGAATAATAAAATAGAGTTAATATATACCTTATTAAGAACCATTTTCAATTTCATTATCCTTTTTATATCACTTATTACAATGATATGAACATTATGTAATTATTTAAGTTAATAACGGTCATTTTGTCGATCTTTGGTACTTGAGTCAACAATAAACTTCTTATAATTACAAGTTGTTTATGTGGTAGAATATCCATTATCTCCAGAATTATATTCATGATTTAGATGTCATATATATCATATATATCCAGTATATACATTCATTTATAATATTACGTAACATTTAGAGGTAAGAAATGAAATGCACCGTTCATGGAGACGGTAAGCCGTACGTACGCATGAACGCTACTTTCATTTCTATTTCGTATTTAATGGAATGAAATCATAATGATATAAATGTATAATATAATTCCAGTATAATATAGTATATAATACCATTTACTCCATCCTTTATACATCCCACATGTGGCATTAACGATTCAAATCACTTTTAGGGGGCGGTAGTCCGCACTTCCTAAAATGAAATTATCGCGTTTACCCATAATGGAAATCATAAAGTATGCCATAAATGAGAAATACAGAAGAATAAGTGAAAACTAAAAATATTATATATCATATATAAATATAGTTACATCTTAATGGACACCTTTGAAGGTGTTATATGAGTGTTGAACCATCATCGTTTCGTGAGGTAGAAATTCGCCATCCACAGAAACCGTATGTTCTTTAACCATTAGATGTAGGTGTGTGTAAGTGTATCTCGAATCCCTCTAATAAAAACATCCTAGTATATTTAGGATACTGTTGTTGTTACAAAAGAAATGAATAAAATGATTTTAGGGGGTTGGAGAAGAAAAATAAAACAAAACAACATTAGAGAAGACATTACCTCAAAATCGGGTAACTCTTTTTGATTTGAGCCAAAGGCTTCCTTGGGAAGAGTTCTGACCAAAGTGATGCTTCTTGGAGTAAGAGGGGGAAGTTGGGAGAGTATTTTGGCCGAGTTTGGTCGAGCCAAATGGCTTGAAATTGTGAATGAGGTGGTAGAGGTGGGGGCCTTTTATAAGTGGAGAGGAGGGGCACTCTTGGAAAGTAAGGAAATTTTACATTATTATACAATGCTTTTCGGATTAAAAAGGTCCCACACTTATATAATTCGTGTATAAGTTGATAAGGGTTATAAATCTACTAATCCAATAGGTTTTTCACAAGTTTACGCTTCCGATTTTACATTATCTTTCGATTTTATTTAAATCGTTAAATAATGAGGTCATCGCTGCATCATCATGATGTCATATATAATTTAATTTATTTAATGTCTAAAAATTATAAAACAAATACTATGATGTAGGAAATCTTTTTAGCTTTCCAATGACTATTTATAGTCCAAAATATTACTTGTATAACCCCATGTAAAAATTGGTTTAGTAAAACATTTCATGTTTGTGTCATTTTTTACTTTAACATTAAACAAAAGGTATTTATGTCATTTTCCAACTAAAGTGGCTCCATGGGGTCCCCAAGTTGACCCATGGATTGTCTTGGTCGGCCATGAATCATCCAATAGGATTAGGACAAGTTTCAAGCTCATCTCATATTATTAAAACATTATTTTTACCTTAAACTACACTAATTACCTCTAATCGCGATTAAGAACTTCAAAGTTACTATTCACCAAAAAATTATTTTAATCTCATTGAACCACATTTTACTTATTAATGACAACCATGTATGTCGGATTTTTGAAAATCAAATCACAGAAGTGGTAATATTTCATTTAAACGAAAAATTAGTTATTTAACTACCACTTAGTGGTTTCACTATTCATCAAAAATTGAAGTTTTTCAGAACAATGCCAAAATTTCACCCTAAGCTATAATTGATATTCCAAATTCAAAAATGATGTCTATTTTAAAAAATTCCAAACATATAAGTTGCATTAATTAATTTTATAATTAATTCCCGCTGTCACAACAATAGCGTGTTTTTAAGAAACAATTTATATCAAAAGATTGGCAATTGTTTATGTCCAATTTCAATGTTAAATTAATTCTAATGACCACCATTGGATAAAATGGTAAAAATATATTCTAATTATAATTTAAAACCACTAAATATTATAATTTATCACTATAAATTATTTTGATTAAAAATGTTGTTTTTAAGTAATTTTCACTATTCATAAAAAATTGGATGTTCTCAGAAAATTACAAAAAATTCAACTTTGGATAATTTCGATATTAAGAATAAAAAAATGAAGTCCATTTTGAAATATAAAATTTCTATAATTTTAAAAAGTGGTTATTACTATTCATAATGGCTACTTTGATTAGTCGCGGTGTTTTAGAACTCGAAGTTGCGTACAATGCAAGCTATTGCATTATTGAATAAGAAGCGTATCATGGAAGCTCGGGGTGTTACAAGAAATCCCTTATATACTAGAAGAGGGTTCCCAGATGGGAATATCATTATCTATGATGGGTTTGGATTCTTATGAGATGACTATAAAGTCATTTTCATTGTATATTTTCAAGGTATCCATCATTTTTAACCCATTTGAGTGGTGTATAATCTACTTCTATGTTTATTTTTTTTATAATTAGAAGTTATTTTTCAGTTAGTGTGAAAACTATTAATAATCATTGATATTCTCTATAATGTAAATGGGGATCCCATATCATTAGTACCAATTTATAAATTAATACATATCATATTGTTATTTAATATATATTACATGAATATTTATTTTATTCCTCATTCATCCTATTATATTTTTATGTAAAAATCATGAAGATGAAGCATGCAACAAAATTTTTTCAGTAGTTTTTTAATGGATATGATATATTATTAACATTTCCCGAAATTAAAAGTAAAACAATATAAAATTAATAAAATAATTAATTATTCATTTTTATATTTAATTAATTTTATATAATATTCCTTGATCACAAACTATATAAACTTCACAACATCGCTCATGTAGTGGGTACATAGACAGAAACAAAATCATGTCCTAATTACCGAATGTGAAATAAATTTATATTACATAGTATACATATAATAGTATAACAATATATAAATATAATATATGTCATATGTCTTCTAAAATATACTTTCATATAGATAATAATCATTTTGTCTGATGAAATATTAAATTCATCAATTGTGGAGGTGGTATTATTCACATTTATATGATTAAAGATATAAATTTTCAAAATATGAATAGTGTGATGGTATATAAAAGAACATATCACATCATAATTATATTCTAGTTATGAAAATTATATTATTTTATTAATTAAAGTTTCATTTAAATCCATTTGATATGGGTTTGAAGAATGAGACATGTTGTTTAGGGAGGTTGTATTCAGTACATGCTCGTGATTTATGATCTCATTTCATAATGAATAGATTAAATGAAGTTTACTATAAATGTTGAAAATTTAATAATTTTATAAGAGGTTTAAGAAACATAAATATTTATCAATAAATCCATTATACCATCACTAAAAAGAGGTGATTACAATAAAATATTCTCATCGTGTGGATGAATTAATCAACCAATATGAAATATAACTGCATTTTTCATAATGGATTCTACGAAATGAATGAATAATATAGTTTTTATTAAGATAATGAAATTTTATTAAATATAATATTCTCAATTTATTATAATAATAATTTTATATGATATTATGAATAGAAAAACTAAGAACAACTATTAGTTGAAAATTAATTTTCATGTGAGGGACATTTATTTATCTTTGAATAATCATTTGAAAATAATGGATTAGGATAATTAATTATGGAAAAGGTATATGGTTATAGTGATAATGATATTTGATGAAAACAAATTGAGGGGATCAGATTGAAAATTTATTATGTGTTTGTAATGATGTTGGGTGTACCCTCTTTTTTAGTGAAGGGAATGGGATTTCCATGTAAAAGTATGTTTACTAAGGAGAATAATAGAATGGAATGAATGATTGGTTGTCTATGTGATTTAATTTTTGTAGGAAAAAATATGAAGACTATAAAACCAATAAAATTAATTTTATAATTTTGATATATAATGAATAAAAAGAATCATCATACTACATTACATTACTCTCTTAATCAGTAATTTTTCTTGATTGAATATTTATCATGTTATTAAATTTATTACCAAAAATATAAGTATATAATTTTTATTGATTTTCAAAATTATTAATTATTATCTGGAATATATTCACCTTAACTAATTTCATAAATATTAGATAATATGAATTGATATTAAATAAACATATGCCATATAAATTTCACTAAATAAATGTGTTTTATTAATGATGAATCTTTTGTATAGGAAAAAATTCAAAATTATTAATTTTAATTATTGTAATTGTTTTCTTAAAAATATAAATATGATAATGAGACATTATAATTAATTAATTAAATAATTATAAAAAATAATTTTGTTAATACAAAAAATATAATATAGTTTTCTTCATTATGTTATCTTTTTTAAATTATTACTAAAAATGTTAGTCATAGGGTTTCTAAGTGATAATAATATTTCATATGGGGTATTTATATTTTTTATTGTAATATTTGATCACTTATTTATTATTCAAACAACAAAAATCTTAGATTTGGTGGCATACATTATTAAATTTCATTGACTTCATGGAATTAAATCCAGAAAAAGTGATCAGTTTATAAATTTTATAAAATTAGATTACAAACCGGATACCTGTACTATATAAGAGAGTAAAAAATAAAAAAAAAGACACATAATAAAATGAAATGAACAAAATCCTTTAATCTCATTCAATGATAATCTCTTTATATCCTGGGGAATGGAATAATAATAAGTGAGAACCCAAATGATTAGTAACGGTATAAACATTTGATAGTAATTAATCAATGGCCATAATATATAAATAACTAAGAATAGATTCAATTAAATTACATTATAAGGCATAATCAATATGTATGTTAGATAAATAAAACACATTACATTTAATAAATGATATAGAAAAAAAATTCATCCACATATTTTTCAATTTATAATAATAAAAAAATTCATGATGAAGGTAAATCATTAATATTGTACTTCATGTATCAAGAACATGAATCATTTTACAGTCAATATCTTTTCTCGAGATAGTTTAAACTGCTTTGATTTGGACGACTTCTTTTTCCCATGAGACTACTCATGCATCAAGTGGATATGTATAAATATTCCAAAAAATTACTCATATATTAAATTATCAATTTAATTAATAATGAATATTACTTATCATCAAATATCCTTAATAATTAAAACATGCGGATTTATCAATATTCCCAAAGTTAGTTAAATAATATTAAAAGTAATAACCATATTGAAATATAGTATATAACATTAGAAATAATCATATCCATTATACAAGAACATGGATATTAAAATATGTATAAAATAAAATGTAAATGTGTTACCGAATGTGGTAGTTTTATGAGAAAGATAAAAATAAAAAATGTGATATTTCAAGAAAACATTTACAAGATGGTAATTTTCAAGTTAATAACCCTTGGATAAAATGATTTAATGTAAAACCATAAATACTGTAACACCCCAGGTAAATAAAGAATATGACATTTTCATATTTATCCATATTTGTGAATAAAATATTAATATGACTTTAAAGGGGATGCTATGCTCGATGGCGTACCCAACACGCAACAACGAGTTTCTTGGAAATATTACACTGCACTCTAATAATAAAATAATATTATTTTAAATGGAAGTTAACATGTAGCCGTTGTCTTGGAGGGAATGGATAGAAATAACTAAAATATGATTATATATGTTTTTTTAAATGTTTTTACATCTATCCAAAGGCTTAAAATACGGTAAGAATTCAATTTTAGGCGTATATGCCCTAGTTTTCACTAAAGGTTCACTTATCGCCTTTTAATGGAGAACTGTCATTAAATATAGTTTTGATCACTCTTATACATTCTTTTGGACCAAATAAAACTCCTATTAAGAATCAGGACATCAAATTTTACTTTGTGTAATTTTTTGGTATTTTTTTCGATAAAGTTCATTTTTTTAATGAATAGTGTAAAATGTTGTGTTTTAATTCAAAACCTCTTTTTAATATAATTTATCTATATGATTAGATAATATTTTGAATTGTTTTTAAAGTGAAATTAGAAAATATTTTTACCATTAAATCCAATAGTGGTCGTTGGAATTAATTTCACTTTGAAATCAGACTTAAACTAATGTCAATCTTTTGATAGTTATTGTTTTATAAAAACACGCTATCTGCTCTGACAGCGGGAATTAATTATTAAATTAATTAATGTGATTAATATGTTTTGGATTTTGTAAAAAGGACTTCATTTTTGAATTCCAAATATCAAATATAGCTTATGGTGAATTTTTGGGATTTTTCTGAAAAACTTCAATTTTTGATGAATAGTGAAACCACTAAGTGGTACTTATAAAAACTGATTTTTCCATTTAAATGAAATTTTGCCATCTTTGTGTTTTGAATTTTAAAAATCCGACATACATGGTTTTCATTAAGAAGTAAAATGTGGTTCAATGGGATAAAAATATTTTTTGGTGAATAGTAACTTTTTAAGTTTTTAATCGCGATTAGTGGTAATTAGTGTAGTTTAAGGTAAAAATAATGCTTTAATAAAATAAGATGATCTTGAAACATGTCCTACCCTCATTGGTTGTGTCATGGCCGACCAATACAAGCCATGGGTCAACTTGGGGACCCCATGGATCCACTTTGGTTGGGAAATGACATAAATAACTTTTTAATTAATGTAAAAGTAAAAATGACACAAACATGATATGTTTTACTAAAACAATTTTTAAGTGGGGTTATACAAGTCATATTTTTGATTATAAATAGTAATTGGAAAGATAAAAAGATTTCCTACATCATAGAATTTTTTTTATAATTTTTAGGCATTAAATAAATTAAATCATTTATGACATAATAATGATGCAGCGATGACATCATTATTTAATGATTTAAATAAAATGGAAAGATAATTTAAAATCTATGAACTACACATGTCCAAAACTTATTGGATGGGTGGATTTAGAAGCCTTATCACCTTATCCACGAATTATATCAATGTGGGACCTTTTGAAACCGAAACACATTTTCAAATAAAGTAATATTTCTTACTTTCCAAAAGTGCCCCTCCTCTCCTCTTATAAAAGGCCCCCACCTCTACCTCATTTTACACACTCTTCAAGCCTTTGGCTCGTCCAACCCCTGCCCATTTACTCTTTCCACATCCCTATCCTCATCCTAGAGGATTCCCTTTGGGCAGAATCCTTTCAAAGGAAGCCTTTAGGCTCAAATCAAAAGGAGATACACTTTTAAAGGTAATTCATTCTCTCATGTTCATTTGTTTTATTTTGCTTCTCCAACCCCCTAAACTCTTTTTAGATACTTATTTTGTAACAACACCAGTATCTTCAATATACTAGGATGTTGTTATAATATTTATTCGAGCTACACTCTCACACAACTACATCAAATGGTTAAAGAACATACGGTTTCCGTGGATGGCGAAATTTTGCCTCCCGAAACGATGATTGTTCAATACTCATTTAACACCTTCAAAGGTGGCCATTATGATGCCACTATTTTTAAATATGATATATAATATGTTTATTTTTTCTTTAAGCTTCTGTTTTTTTTCATTTTGGCATACCTTTATGGTTTCCATTATGGGTAAACGCGATATCTTCATTTAAGGAAGTGTGGACTACCGCCCCCTCAAAGTGATTTGATTCGTTAAATACCATATGTGGGACCTATAAAGGATGGAACTATGATATTATATATGATATTATACTGTAATTATAATATACCTTTATATCATTATTATTCCATTCTATAAAATATGAAATAGAAATGAAAGTAGCGTTCATGCGTACGTACGGCTTACCGTCTCCATCAACGGTGCATTTCATTTCTTACCTCTAAATGATTATGTAATGTTATAAATGCATGAATTTAATGGATATATATGAAATATATGATATCCAAATCATGAATATAATTCTGGATATAATAAATATTTGACCACACGAACAACATGTAATTGTAAGAAGTCCACCTTCGACTTAAGAACCAAATATCGACAAAACAATCATTATTAACTTAATGATTACATAATGTTTATGACATGGTAATAAGTGATATAAAAGTAATAATGAACTTGAAAAAGGTTCTTAAGGAAGTATAAATTAACTCAAGTTTATTATTCAGGAGATTAAAGAACGATCGAGTCAAGTCGGACCCGAGGTAAGGGATCTTATTTCTCTCTTTCTTTTTAAGTACACTCTTTTATGTCATTCCTTTTAAGCTCATATTTCTTATGATTGGGATGTTATATTATATTACACATACTGTACTTATTATTTTCATATGATGAGAGACCCTATTTCCTATCATCAATCCATTTTGGAAGTTTTGAGTGGCGCCGTTAGGCTGCCGAATTTTCGTAAGGGATTTTTTTCATCTCACTTTTATTCTCGTGAGATTTATGCTACATTGGCCAAAACTTCCATTGAGTGGTGTATGTACTTCCCATTATTCTACTCTTTGTGTAATATAATTTCGTTTATGAGTATTTAGATCAATTATCTATTTTCCTTCTTTCATGGGGTGTATGTTTTGAAAGATACCCAAGTCGGTAAGGGAACCTTTCACCCTCATTTTTTTTAAAAGACTTCCTTTGTTGGGTCTTTTAATTTACCTATTGTTATATTGGGATATGTTCTCATATATCCTTATTGATGTAAATTTTATGTCCAAGTGATGAGATACACTTTTTATCTCTCATCAACTCATTTTGATGTGATGCCGCTAGGCTGTCAAGGGAACTTTTTAACCCAATTTCGATTTCTTTGGGTTCAACATGTAGTCATTGAATATGTCATCCATTGAATATGTGTGAATGACCAATTATTTTTTTACACTTAATATCCATTTATATTGGGTGTAATTATATTTGTCACACATATTTTTGGGATTGATTTGTCATTAATTTAAGGATACCTTCTTTATAAGGGATTTCATCACATTTGACATTTCTATTGAGGGTTCATTGTTTTTATGCACCAATTCACTATTATATGGTGTATATACTATCCTTTGGAGTATTATATCATGAATCCATTTATTCTCATGATATTATAAAGTTCTGACTAAATGTTATTCCTCAATTATGGTGTTCAAGTGTCTCTAATTTTGGTAAAACCCCTTTAACCAAAATATCGCTTTAAATGTTTTAATTATTTGTTCTTATTAATATCCATGTTTTCAAAATGGTTTTAAGGATTTATTTATATGGATATTAATGGTTTAAAATTTTAAGCTTCAAGGTGGTATGGGACACATTGATTCAGAAATCTCTTTATTAAATGTTTTAAATGGTTTGGAAATGTTTTCTTTTTGTATGGATTCATTATTTCAAAATACTAAAATGTTATATTGTGATTGAAATGTGGAAATGTTTTGTTTCCTTTAGGAATGTTTTATGTGATACGTTTATGTTATGGTTCTTGGGCATTGTTATGAAAACGGGTGGTTCCGTGATAAACAATGGGCGGGTGAGCCCCATATAGCTCTCCAATGCATTGTGTAACGCGAAGGAGTGAAACGTTGAGGTTTCTCCGAAGAGATTTAGGGAATATACTGTGATGGGTATTCCAAAACGTAACTAAGAGGGTTACTCCCTACGTAAGAATGTTATTAATGCCTCAAGTTACCTTTATGTCTTATGATTTCTATGATTTATTCATGGTTTGAGGAGGTATGTTAAAGTGCCTTTGTTTTATGGGTAAAGTATGATTTCATTCTTATGTATATATGAACTCATGTTTCCTTTCCATATTTTTATAACCCTTACTGAGCTTTTTATGCTCATCCCAAGTTTTTGAAATGTTTTTCACAGGTCAAGGGAAAGGTACATGATGTGATGATAGTGTCAAGGATGTTTCAAGAAAGAATCCATGTTTTATTTCCAATATGTTACCGTTGATGGGAAGAATGAATGATGTCTTTTATGTAACCACTTTGTTTAAGTGTGGAATGTAATGCAAGTTTCATGATCTAATTCTCTAAAACTCTAAACCTGAAAAGATCCTCAATGTGTAATCTTGTAATAACTCAAGATTAAGTAAGGTTTAAGGCTGGGGCCTTATAGTTGGTATCAAAGGTCGGTTTAGATAACTTTAGAGGTTAGGGTATTCTTTAAGAATAACTGACATTACCATAATGGTTAGGATTTCAGAAAGAGTCCCAGTTTTAGATAAATTTAATGAGTAAGTATATCTTAGTGTTTATCTTACTCATTAGTACATGATGGTTTTGTTGATATACTCACACTGACCTTTTTGGTTTTAGTAAATTGTTGGATCTAGCAGGCACCAAAGTAACAGTGGATGTGAAGGAAACTGTGACAATTTTTTGAGTAAGCAACTGAATGATATGGGAGCTGCAACGAGAACTCTTTTGATTATCCTCAACCAACTATCTGGAGTCATGATTTACCACCTAAACCTTGGAGATTTCTTTAAGGCATCATATATGCAAGAAACAAATCCCTACGGAAGTACAGGTAATAATCATAAAGGTAAGTGTGTTCAAAAACCTATGTGTCAAAGATGTGGAAAGAAACACCTAGGAAAATGTTTCAAAGGGACAGAAATATGCTATAGATGTGGAAATGAAGGTCATAAAGCAAGAACCTTCCATGGAAAAAGGAAGCATCCAGTTAACTCGAAGAAAGGGAAAGAAGTTCTTTCTGAGGGATCAATTTAATGTTTTAAATGTGGTGTGCATGGTCATTATGCAAACACATGTCCTGTGAAGATGTTTCGTGAATGGGGTCACCAAGAGCGTACCAATATTCGTTTACCAATACCTAATGACATTACGATTGAAGATGAAGTAACTGACAATGAACACTCAAAGGTATGTACTATTTCATGACTATTGTTTTCCTATTTTGGAATCTTAGGATATGATTCATGATTTTGTTTGTAGGAAAGAGGTATTTCGGAATAAGTTGGAAAAGAATGGACAATGGATCATGAAGAATGTTGAATGAGTAAGATGTCAACATATAAGGGCTTCAAGAGTTATGGTGAAATTCTTAAGAGTATTAAGTCTCTTTTGATGATGGGGTTACATTAGAAGACTTTTTATATTATGTGTAACCTTGATGTTTAATATAGGAAAATTTTATTCAAGTAATAGTTATCTTTTCTTTTGTGGACATAGTTATAAAGAACCATTTGGGTTTATATGATCCTTACTTTTGAGGTAATTATGGGTTACTATATGTTATGATTGAAGTGAAAGGCATGAGATAAAATTGAGGTTAAATTATGTTATGGTTATTTTTGATGATTTTATCCCTTTTTGGGGAATGATTTAAAAATTATATAGTTTTGGAAAAAGGACAACACGCAGACCGTGTGACAACCCGTCGCGTCGGACAATGCTGCGGGAATCGAACCCATAACCAAAGTGCGACTGGTATTTATCGCCTACCACTGGACTACGTGAAGTCCCTGGTTAGTTTGACTGATTCTTTTTAGTTATATGATTATATGAATTACGAGTAAGTTTATTTTGGGTTATCAATGAAAATTATTAACATATCATGGAGGATATGTGATTAGGTTAATTACTTTTCAATGAGAGACTTTAAGAGCAACTGATTTTGTTTGGAGATAAATGTTATGATTTAACTTGGAAGACTATGTGACTAAATCCTTCAAATATTTGGGTTTCAATCTTAGATTGTTTTACTTTGAATAATTTTATGGACAAATTGTTTATCCAATGGTCCTCGTTGATCTTTGGGTTTTGTTGGACAAATTTTGGAGATTAATCATAGATTTTCTTTTTATAAATGGTTATCCTTTTCTGGATTATTTGATCTTGTACTAGCCTTTTTAGTTTTGCTTTTGGTTAAATTCTAGAGACATGGGAAGTATATAGTTCTCTTTTGTGGATTAGGTGATTCTCTAGAAGTTGATTATAGTACTCTTAATGGGAACAAGTCTTCCTAAATACTCGTCTTTTGGAGAAAATATGATTTTGTGTAAGGAATCTAATAAAAGTTGAAAGTCAACATGATAAGTGATTATGCTTCCTTATGAATAAATTCCTCAATAAAAAGTAACTTGAAACAAAAATGTTGTCTATTAACTTTTCCTACTGGGGAATCGAATACCGTTTAACCCATCACAAGTTTGAGATTTTCTCATGGTTAAATTTCTCCTAAACATGTTTTCTATCACTCTCCATCAGAACGTGACCCTTTGTTTTTTCCTCCATGTCCATCTTTTCATACTTGGAATCCTAGTATGGGTTAACTCGGGTGACATTTGTACTTATCTTTCTTTATTTTAAAGTGATTGTTTTACCAACTCTTCTCCGATGTGGGACTTTCAAGGATGTTTCCAAGCACAATTTTAAAAATTGGGAGGACGCAATTCCCAAAAGGGGGAAGGATGTAACACCCCAGGTAAATAAAGAATATGAAATTTTCATATTTATCCATATTTGTGAATAAAATATTAATATGACTTTAAAGGGGATGCTATGCTCGATGGCGTACCCAACACGCAACAACGTGTTTCTTGGAAATCTTACGATGCACTCTAATAATAAAATAATATTATTTTAAATGGAAGTTAACATGTAGCCATTGTATTGGCGGGAATGGATAGAAATAACTAAAATATGATTATATATGTTTTTTTAAATGTTTTTACATCTATCCAAAGGCTTAAAATATGGAAAGAATTCAATTTTAGGCGTATATGCCATAGTTTTCACTAAAGGTTCACTTATCACCTTTTAATGGAGAACTGTCATTAAATATAGTTTTGATCACTATTATAAATTCTTTTGGACCAAATAAAACTCCTATTAAGAATCAGGACATCAAATTTTACTTTGTGTAATTTTTTGGTATTTTTTTCGATAAAGTTCATTTTTTAATGAATAGTGTAAAATGTTGTGTTTTAATTCAAAACCTCTTTTTAATATAATTTATTTATATGATTAGATAATATTTTGAAATGGTTTTAAAGTGAAATTAGAAAATATTTTTACCATTAAATCCAATAGTGGTCGTTGGAATTAATTTCACTTTGAAATCAGACTTAAACTAATGTCAATCTTTTGATAGTTATTGTTTTATAAAAACACGCTATCTGCTCTGACAGCGGGAATTAATTATTAAATTAATTAATGTGATTAATATGTTTTGAATTTTGTAATATGGACTTCATTTTTGAATTCGGAATATCAAATATAGCTTATGGTGAATTTTTTGGATTTTTCTGAAAAACTTCAAATTTTGATGAATAGTGAAACCACTAAGTGGTACTTATAAAAACCGATTTTTCCATTTAAATGAAATTTTGCCATCTTTGTGTATTGAATTTCAAAAATCCGACATACATGGTTGTCATTAAGAAGTAAAATGTTGTTCAATGGGATAAAAATAATTTTTTTGGTGAATAGTAACTTATTAAGTTTTTAATCGCGATTAGTGGTAATTAGTGTAGTTTAAGGTAAAAATAATACTTTAATAAAATAAGATGATCTTGACACATGTCCTACCCTTATTGGTTGTGTCATGGCCGACCAAGACAAGCCATGTGTCATCTTGGGGACCCCATGGATCCACTTTGGTTGGGAAATGACATAAATAACTTTTTATTTAATGTAAAAGTATAAATGACACAAACATGATATGTTTTAATAAAACAATTTTTATGTGGGGTTATACAAGTAATATTTTTGATTATAAATAGTCATTGGAAAGATAAAAAGATTTCCTACATCATAGTATTTTTTTTATAATTTTTAGACATTAAATAAATTAAATTATTTATGACATAATAATGATGCAGCGATGACATCATTATTTGACGATTTAAATAAAATGGAAAGATAATGTAAAATCAATAAACTACACATGTCCAAAACTTATTGGATGGGTGTATTGCGAAGACTTATCACCTTATCCACGAATTATATCAATTTGGGACCTTTTGAAACCGAATCACATTTTCAAATAAAGTAATATTTCTTACTTTCCAAAAGTGCCCCTTCTCTCCTCTTATAAAAGGCCCCCACCTCTACCTCATTTCACACACTCCTCAAGCCTTTGGCTCGGCCAACCCCTGCCCATTTACTCTCTCCACATCCCTCTACTCATCCTAGAGGATTCCCTTTGGGCAGCAGCCTTTTAAAGGAAGCCTTTAGGCTCAAATCAAAAGGAGATACACTTTTAAAGGTAATTCATTCTCTCATGTTCATTTGTTTTATTTTGCTTCTTAAACCCCCTAAACTCTTTTTATTTACTTCTTTTGTAACAAAAAAAGTATCTTAAATATACTAGGATGTTGTTATAAGATTTATTCGAGCTACACTCTCACACAACTACATCAAATGGTTAAAGAACAGAAGGTTTCCGTGGATTGCGAAATTCTGCCTCCCGAAACGATGATTGATCAATACTCATTTAACACCTTCAAAGGTGGCCATTATGATGCCACTATTTTTATATATGATATATAATATGTTTATGTTTTCCTTAAGCTTCTGTTTTTTTTCATTTTGGGCATACCTTTATGGTTTCCATTATGGGTAAACGCAATATCTTCATTTAAGGAAGTGTGGACTACCGCCCCCTCAAAGTGATTTGATTCGTTAAATACCATATGTGGGACGTATAAAGGATGGAACTATGATATTATATATGATATTATACTTTAATTATAATATACCTTTATATCATTATTATTCCATTCTATAAAATATGAAATAGAATTGAAAGTAGCGTTCATGCGTACGTACGGCTTACCGCCTCCATGAACGGTGCATTTCATTTCTTACCTCTAAATGATTATGTAATGTTATAAATGCATGAATTTACTGGATATATATGACATATATGATATCCAAATCATGAATATAATTCTGGATATAATAAATATTTGACCACACGAACAACATGTAATTGTAAGAAGTCCACCTTTGACTTAAGAACCAAATATCGACAAAACAATCATTATTAACTTAATGATTACATAATGATTATGACATGGTAATAAGTGTTATAAAAGGAATAATGAACTTGAAAAAGGTTCTTAATGAAGTAGAAATTAACTCAAGTTTATTATTCAGGAGATTAAAGAATGATCGAGTCAAGTCGGACCCGAGGTAAGGGATCTTATTTCTCTCTTTCTTTTTAAGTACACTCTTTTATGTCATTCCTTTTAAGCTCATATTTCTTATGATTGGGATGTTCTATTATATTACTCCTACTGTACTTATTATGTTCATATGATGAGAGGCCCTATTTCCTATCATCAATCCATTTTGGAAGTTTTGAGTGGCGCCGTTAGGCTGCCGAATTTTCGTAAGGGATTTTTTTCATCTCACTTTTATTCTCATGAGATTTATGCTACATTGGAAAAAAATTCCATTGAGTGGTGTATGTAATGCCCATTATTCTACACTTTGTGTAATATAATTTTGTTTATGAGTATTTACATCAATGATCTATTGTCCTTCTCTCATGGGGTGTATGTTTTGAAAGATACCCAAGTCGGTAAGGGAACCTTTCACCCTCAATTTTTATAAAAGACTTCCTTTGTTGGGTATTTTAATTTACCTATTGTTATATTGGGATATGTTCTCATATATCCTTATTGATGTAAATTTTATGTCCAAGTGATGAGATACACTTTTTATCTCTCATCAACTCATTTTGATGTGATGCCGTTAGGCTGTCAAGGGAACTTTTTAACCCAATTTCGATTTCTTTGGGTTCAACATGTAGTCATTGAATATGTCATCCATTGAATATGTGTGAATGACCGATTATTGTTTTACACTTAATATCCATTTATATTGGGTGTAATTATATTTGTCACACATATTTTTGGGATTGATTTGTCCTTAATTTAAGGATACCTTCTTTATAAGGGATTTCATCACATTTGACATTTCTATTGAGGGTTCATTGTTGTTATGCACCAATTCACTATTATATGGTGTATATACTGTCATTTGGAGTATTATATCATGAATCCATTTATTCTCATGATATTATAAAGTTCTGACTAAATGTTATTCCTCAATTATGGTGTTCAAGTGTCTCTAATTTTGGTAAAACCCCTTTAACCAAAATATCGCTTTAAATGTTTTAATTATTTGTTCTTACTAATATCCATGTTTTCAAAATTGTTTTAAGGATTTATTTATATGGATATTAATGGTTTAAAATTTTAAGCTTCAAGGTGGTATGGGACACTTTGATTCATAAATCTCTTTATTAAATGTTTTAAATGGTTTTGGAAATGTTTTCTTTTTGTGTGGATTCATTATTTAAAAGTACTAAAATGTTATATTGTAATTTAAATGTGGAAATGTGTTGTTTCATTTAGGTATGTTTTATGTGATACGTTTATGTTATGGTTCTTGGGCATTGTTATGAAAACGGGTGGTTCCGTGATAAACTATGGGCGGGTGAGCCCGATATAGCTCTCCAATGCATTGGGTAAGGCAAAGGAGTGAAACGTTGAGGTTTCTCCGAAGAGATTTAGGGCATATACTGTGATGGGTATTCCAAAACGTAACCAAGAGGGTTACTCCCTACGTAAGAATGTTATGAATGCCTCAAGTTACCTTTATGTCTTATGATTTCTATGATTTATTCATGGTTTGAGGAGGTATGTTAAAGTGCCTTTGTTTTATGGGTAATGTATGATTTCATTCTTATGTATATATGAACTCATGTTTCCTTTCCATATTTTTATAACCCTTACTGAGCTTTTTATGCTCATCCCATGTTTTTGATATGTTTTTCACAGGTCAAGGGAAAGGTACATGATGTGATTATATTGTCAAGGATGTGTCAAGAAAGAATCCATGTTTTATTTTCAATATGTTACCGTTGATGGGAAGAATGAATGTTGTCTTTTATGTAAACACTTTGTTTAAGTGTGGAATGTAATGCAAGATTCATGATCTAATTCTCTAAAACACTAAACCTGAAAAGATCCTCAATGTGTAATCTTGTAATAACTCAAGATTAAGTAAGGTTTAAGGGTGGGGCCTTATAGTTGGTATCAAAGGTCGGTTTAGATAACTTTAGTGGTTAGGGTATTCCTTAAGCATAACTGACATTACCATAATGGTTAGGATTTCAGAAAGAGTCCCAGTTTTAGATAAATTTAATGAGTAAGTATATCTTAGTGTTTATCTTACTCATTAGTACATGATGGTTTTGTTGATATACTCACACTGACCTTTTTGGTTTTAGTAAATGGCTGGATCTAGCAGGCACCAAAGTAACAGTGGATGTGAAGGAAACTGTGACAGTTTTTTGAGTAAGCAACTGAATGATATGGGAGCTGCAACGAGAACTCTTTTGATTATCCTCAGCCAACTATCTGGAGTCATTATTGACCACCTAAACATTGGAGATTTCTCTAAGCCATCATATATGCAAGAAACAAATCCCTACGGAAGTACAGGTAATAATCATAAAGGTAAGTGTGTTCAAAAACATATGTGTCAAAGATGTGGAAAGAAACACCTAGGAAAATGTTTCAAAGGGACAGAAATATGCTATAGATGTGGAAATGAAGGTCATAAAGCAAGAACCTGCCTTGGAAAAAGGAAGCATCCAGTTGACTCGAGGAAAGGGAAAGAAGTTCTTTCTGAGGGATCAATTGAATGTTTTAAATGTGGTGTGCATGGTCATTATGAAAACACATGTCCTATGAAGAAGTTTCGTGAATGGGGTCACCAAGAGCGTAGAAATATTCGTTTACCAATACCTAATGCCATTCCGATTGAGGATGAAGAAACTGACAAAGAACAATCAAAGGTATGTACTATTTCATGACTATTGTTTTCCTATTTTGGAATCGTAGGATATGATTCATGATTTTGTTTATAGGAAAGTGGTATTTCGGAATAAGTTGGAAATGAATGGATAATGGATCATGAAGAATGTTGAATGAGTAAGATGTCAACATATAAGGGCTTCAAGAGTTATGGTGAAATTCTTAAGATTATTAAGTCTCTTTTGATGATGGGGTTACATTAGAAGACTTTATATATTATGTGTAACCCTGATGTTTAACATAGGCAAATTTTATTCAAGTAATAGTTATCTTTTCTTTTTTGGACATAGTTATAAAGAACCATTTGGGTTTATATGATCCTTACTTTTGAGGTAATTATGGGTTACTATATGTTATGATTGAAGTGAAAGGCATGAGATAAAATTGAGGTTAAATTATGTTATGGTTATTTTTGATGATTTTATCCCTTTTTGGGGAATGAATTGAGAATTATATAGTTTTGTAAAAAGGACAACACGCAGACCGTGTGACAACCCGTCGCGTCGGACAATGCTGCGGGAATCGAACCCACAACCAAAGTGCGACTAGTATTTATTGCCTACCACTGGAATACGTGAATTCCCTGGTTAGTTTGACTGATTCTTTTTAGTTATATGATTTTATGAATTATGAGTAAGTTGATTTTGGGTTATCAATGAAAATGATTATCCTATCATGGAGGATATGTGATTAGGTTAATTACTTTTCAATGCGAGACTTTAAGAGCAACTGATTTTGTTTGGAGATAAATGTTACGATTTAACTTGGAAGACTATGTGACTAAATCCTTCAAATATTTGGGTTTCAATCTTAGATTGTTTTACTTTGAATAATTTTATGGACAAATTTTTTATCTAAGGGTCCTCGTTGATCTTTGGGTTTTGTTGGACAAATTTTGGAGATTAATCATAGATTTTCTTTTTATAAATGGTTATCCTTTTCTGGATTATTTTATCTTGTACTAGCCTTTTTAGTTTTGGTTTTGGTTAAAATCTAGAGACATGGGAAGTATATAGTTCTCTTTTGTGGATTAGGTGATTCTCTAGAAGTTGATTATAGTACTCTTAATGGGAACAAGTCTTCCTAAATACTCGTCTTTTGGAGAAAATATGATTTTGTGTAAGGAATCTAATAAAAGTTTAAAGTCAACATGATAAGTGATTATGCTTCCTTATGAATAAATTCCTCAATAAAAATTAACTTAAAACAAAAATGTCGTCTATTAACTTTTCCTACTGGGGAATCGAATACCGTTTAACCCATCACAAGTTTGTGATTTTCTCATGGTTAACTTTCTCCTAAACATGTTTTCTATCACTCTCCATCAGAACATGACCCTTTGTTTTTTCCTCCATGTCCATATTTTCATACTTGGAATCCTTGTATGGGTTAACTCGGGTGACCTTTGTACTTATCTTTCTTTATTTTAACTTGATTGTTTTACCGACTCTTCTCCAATGTGGGACTTTAAAGGATGTTTCCAAGCAAAATTTTAAAAATTGCTAGGACGCAATTCCCAAAAGGGGGGAAGGATGTAACACCCCAGGTAAATAAAGAATATGACATTTTCATATTTATCCATATTTGTGAATAAAAAATTAATATGACTTTAAAGGGGATGCTATGCTCGATGGCGTACCCAACACGCAACAACGGGTTTCTTGGAAATCTTACACTGCACTCTAATAATAAAATAAAATTAATTTAAATGGAAGTTAACATGTAGCCGTTGTATTGGCGGGAATGGATAGAAATAACTAAAATATGATTATATATGTTTTTAAATGTTTTTACATCTATCCAAAGGCTTAAAATACGGAAAGAATTCAATTTTAGGCGTATATGCCATAGTTTTCACTAAAGGTTCACTTATCACCTTTTAATGGAGAACTGTCATTAAATATAGTTATCATCACTCTTATACATTCTTTTGGACCAAATAAAACTCCTATTAAGAATCAGGACATCAAATTTTACTTTGTGTAATTTTTTGGTATTTTTTTTCGATAAAGTTCATTTTTTAATGAATAGTGTAAAATGTTGTGTTTTAATTCAAAACCTCTTTTTAATATAATTTATTTATATGATTAGATAATATTTTTAATTGGTTTTAAAGTTAAATTAGAAAATATTTTTACCATTAAATCCAATAGTGGTCGTTGGAATTAATTTCACTTTGAAATCAGACTTAAACTAATGTCAATCTTTTGATAGTTATTGTTTTATAAAAACACACTATCTGCTCTGACAGCGGGAATTAATTATTAAATTAATTAATGTGATTAATATGTTTTGAATTTTGTAAAACGGACTTCATTTTTGAATTCGGAATATCAAATATAGCTTATGGTGATTTTTTGGGATTTTTCTGAAAACTTCAATTTTTGATGAATAGTGAAACCACTAAGTGGTACTTATAAAAACTGATTTTTCCATTTAAATGAAATTTTGCCATCTTTGTGTTTTTAATTTCAAAAATCCGACATACATGGTTGTAATTAAGAAGTAAAATGTGGTTCAATGGGATAAAAATAATTTTTTGGTGAATAGTAACTTATTAAGTTTTTAATCGCGATTAGTGGTAATTAGTGTAGTTTAAGGTAAAAATAATGCTTTAATATAATAAGATGAGCTTGACACATGTCCTACCCTCATTGGTTGTGTCATGGCCGACCAAGACAAGCCATGGGTCAACTTGGGGACCCCATGGATCCACTTTGGTTGGGAAATGACATAAATAACTTTTTATTTAATGTAAAAGTAAAAATGACACAAACATGATATGTTTTACTAAAACAATTTTTAAGTGGGGTAATACAATTCATATTTTTGATTATAAATAATCATTGGAAATATAAAAAGATTTCCTACATCATAGTATTTTTTTTATAATTTTTAGACATTAAATAAATTAAATTATTTATGACATAATAATGATGCAGCGATGACATCATTATTTGACGATTTAAATAAAATGGAAAGATAATGAAAAATCTATGAACTACACATGTCCAAAACTTATTGGATGGGTGGATTTAGAATCCTTATCACCTTATCCACGAATTATATCAATGTGGGACCTTTTGAAACCGAAACACATTTTCAAATAAAGTAATATTTCTTACTTTCCAAAAGTGCCCCTCCTCTCCTCTTATAAAAGGCCCCCAACTCTGCCTCATTTCACACACTCCTAAAGCCTTTGTCTCGGCCAAAACCTTCCCATTTACTCTCTCCACATCCCTCTCCTCATCCTAGAGGATTCCCTTTGGGCAGAATCCTTTCAAAGGAAGCCTTTAGGCTCAAATCAAAAGGAGATACACTTTTAAAGGTAATTCATTCTCCCATGTTCATTTGTTTTATTTTGCTTCTCCAACCCCCTAAACTCTTTTTATTTACTTCTTTTGTAACAACACAAGTATCTTCAATATACTAGGATGTTTTTATAAGATTTATTCGAGCTACACTCTCACACAAATACATCAAATGGTTAAAGAACATACGGTTTCCGTGGATGGAGAAATTCTGCCTCCCGAAACGATGATTGTTCAATACTCATTTAACACCTTCAAAGGTGGACATTATGATGCCACTATTTTTCTATATGATATATAATATGTTTATGTTTTCCTTAATCTTCTATTTTTTATCATTTTGGGCATACCTTTATGGTTTCCATTATGGGTAAACGCGATATCTTCATTTAAGGAAGTGTGGACTACCGCCCCCTCAAAGTGATTTGATTCGTTAAATACCATATGTGGGACATATAAAGGATGGAACTATGATATTATATATGATATTATACTGTAATTATAATATACCTTTATATCATTATTATTCCATTCTATAAAATATGAAATAGAATTGAAAGTAGCGTTCATGCGTACGTACGGCTTACCGTCTCCATGAACGGTGCATTTCATTTCTTACCTCTAAATGATTATGTAATGGTATAAATTCATGAATTTACTGGATATATATGACATATATGATATCCAAATAATGAATATAATTCTGGATATAATAAATATTTGACCACACGAACAACATGTAATTGTAAGAAGTCCACCTTCAACTTAAGAACCAAATATCGACAAAACAATCATTATTAACTTAATGATTACATAATGTTTATGACATGGTAATAAGTTATATAAAAGTAATAATGAACTTGAAAAATGTTCTTAAGGAAGTAGAAATTAACTCATGTTTATTATTCAGGAGATTAAAGAACGATCGAGTCAAGTCGGACCCGAGGTAAGGGATCTTATTTCTCTCTTTCTTTTTAAGTACACTCTTTTATGTCATTCCTTTTAAGCTAATATTTCTTATGATTGGGATGTTATATTATGTTAATACTACTGTACATATTATTTTCATATGATGAGAGACCCTATTTCCTATCATCAATCCATTTTGGATGTTTTGAGTGGCGCCGTTAGGCTGCCGAATTTTCGTAAGGGATTTTTTTCATCTCACTTTTATTCTCGTGAGATTTATGGTACATTGGCCAAAAAATCCATTGAGTGGTGTATGTACTGCCCATTATTATACTCTTTGTGTAATATACTTTCGTTTATGAGTATTTACATCAATGATATATTGTCCTTCTTTCATGGGGTGTATGTTTTGAAAGATACCCAAGTCGGTAAGGGAACTTTTCACCCTCATTTTTTTAAAAGACTTCCTTTGATGGGTCTTTTAATTTACCTATTGTTATATTGGGATATGTTCTAATATATCATTATTGATGTAAATTTTATGTCCAAGTGATGAGATACACTTTTTATCTTTCATAAACTCATTTTGATGTGATGTCGTTAGGCTGTCAAGGGAACTTTTTAACCCAATTTCGATTTCTTTAGGTTCAACATGTAGTCATTGAATATTTCATCCATTGAATATGTGTGTGTTACATCCCAAGTAAGTAATGAATAATAGATATTTTTATCTATGTTTATTAATGATTAAGATAGTGTTATAGTGGCTTAAAATGAAAATAAATACAATCTTATGCATGGAATACACTAATATTCTTAAAAGATTGTTTTACTGCCTTTTGATGGCAAACCATTTTTGAATCTATATTTTGACAATTTTATAAACTATTTTGGTCAAAATAAACTTATTCTTTATGATTGGGACATCAAAATTTACCTTGTGTGAATTTTTGTTATTTTTCTGACAATGTTCATTTTTTAATGAATAGTGAAAAATACTGCATTTTACATCAAAAATGTTTTTTAATCTAATTTATTTATATGATTAGATTATGTTTTGAATTGGTTTTGAAGTGAAATTAGATTATATTTTTACCATTTTATCCGATGGTGGTCATTGGAATCAATTTCACTTTGAAATTAGACTTAAACTGGTGTCAATCTTTTGATACTTATTGTTTTGTAAAAACACGCTATTTTCTCTGGCAGCGGGAATTAATTATTAAATTAATTAATGTGACTTATATGATTTGAATTTTGTAAAATAGACTTAATTTTTGAATTCGGAATATCAAATATAGCTTAGGGTGAATTTTTGGTAATTTTCTGAAAAACTTCAATTTTTTTTGAATAGTGAAACCACTAAGTGGTAATAAAGAAAACTGATTTTTCAGTTAAATGAAAGTTTACCACTAATGTGTATTGAATTTTGAAAATCCGACATACATGGTTGTCATTAAGAAGTAAAATGCGGTTCAATGAGATTATAATAATTTTTTGGTGAATAGTAACTTATTAAGTTCTTAATCGCGATTAGTGGTATTTAGGGTAGTTTAAGGTATAAATAATGCTTTAATAAAAGGAAATGACCTAGAAACATGTCCCAACCTTATTGGATGTGTCATGGCCGACCAATAAAAGCCATGGGTCAACTTGGGGACCCCATGAAGACACTTTGGTTTGGAAATGACATAAATAACTTTTTATTAAATGTTAAAGTAAAAATGACACAAACAAGAAATGTTTTACGAAAAATTTTTTTACATGGGGTTATAAAGATCATATTTTTGATTATAAATAGTCATTGGAAATATAAAAAGATTTCCTACATCATTGTATTTTTTTTATGATTTTTAGACTTTAAATAAATTAAATTATTTATGACATAATAATGATGCAGTGATGACATCATTATTTGACGATTTAAATAAAATGGAAAGATAATGTAAAATATATGAACTAAACATGTCCAAAACTTATTGGATGAGTGTATTTCGAAGCCTTATCACCTTATACACGAATTATATCAATGTTGGATCTTTTGAAACCGAAACACATTTTCAAATAAAGTAATATTTCTTTACTTTCCAAAAATGCCCCTCCTCTCCTCTTATAAAAGGCCCTCACCTATACCTCATTTCACACACTCCTCAAGCCTTTGGCTCGGCCAACCCCTGACCATTTACTATCTCCACATCCCTCTCCTCATCCTAGAGGATTCCCTTTGGGCAGAATCCTTTCAAAGGAAGCCTTTAGGCTCAAATCAAAACGAGTAACACTTTTAAAGGTAATTCATTTTCTCATGTTCATTTGTTTTATTTTGCTTCTCCAACCCCCTAAACTCTTTTTATTTACTTATTTTGTAACAAAACCAGTATCTTAAATATACAAGTATGTTGTTATAATATTTATTTGAGCTACACTCTCACACAACTACATCAAATGGTTAAAGAACATACAGTTTCCGTGGATGGCGAAATTCTGCCTCCCGAAACGATGATTGTTCAACACTCATTTAACACCTTCAAAGGTGGCCATTATGATGTAACTATTTTTATATATGATATATATTATGTTTATGTTTTCCTTAAGCTTCTGTTTTTTTCATTTTTGGCGTACCTTTATGGTTTCCATTATGGGTAAACACGATATCTTCATTTTAGGAAGTGCGGACTACCGCCCCCTGAAAGTGATTTGATTCGTTAATACCATATGTGGGATGTGTAAAGGATAAAGTTAATGTTATTATATATGTTATTATAATGGAATTATAATATACTCTTATATCATTATGATTCCATTCCAGAAAATATGAAATAGAAATGGAAGTAGCGTTCATGCGTACGTACGGCTTACCGTCTCCATGAACGGTGCATTTCATTTCTTACCTCTAAATGATTATGTAATATTATAAATGAATGTATGTACTGGATATATATGACATATATGATATCTACATCATGAATACCATTCTGGATATAATGAACCTTTGACCAAATTAACAACATGTAAGTGTAAGAAGCCTATTTTTGACTTAAGAACCAAATACCGACAAAATGAACATTATTAACTTAACTGATTACATGATGTTCATAACATGGTATAAAAGGAATAATGAACTTGAAAAAGATTCATAAGCAAGTAGAGATTAACTCAAGTTTATTATTCCGGAGATTAAAGAACGGTCGGGTCAAGTCGGATACGAGGTATGGGACTTCATCTCAATCTCCTTTCGTTGAGGCATATTTTATTTTATACACAACATTCTTTTATACGGTGTATAAACCCCTTTGACTTTTATGTTTATTCAAAAGGAATCTTTTTTATACGAAGCATTTACTAAACGACAAAAGGGAATGTTTTTTTCGTACATATGCGGCGACAACGACTTCTCCGCCGTCGTGACCGTTATTTCAGTTTCGGCTTCCTCTACAAGCCATACCTTCTTTTTAAAAGAAAAATAAATACCATGTTTTAGTTTTCTTTTATTTTTGTATGGAAAATGGTTTTCACAATGATTTTGTATTGTATTGATATCTTGTGATTGAAATGTGGAAATGTTAGGTTTCCTTTATGCATGTTTTATGTGATACGATTATGTTATGGTTCTTTGGCATTATTATGAAGACGGGTGGTTCCGTGATAAACTAAGGGCGGGTGAGCCCGATATAGCTCTCCAATGCATTGGGTAACGCGAAGGGGTGAAACATTAAGGTTTCTCCGAAGAGATTTTAGGTAATATACTGTGATGGGTATTCCAAACGTAACCAAGAGGGTTACTCCCTACGTAAGAATGTTATGAATGCCTCAAGTTACCTTTATGTCTTATGATTTCTATGATTTATTCATGATTTTATGAGGTATGTTAAAGTGCCTATGTTTTATGGGTAAAGTATGATTTCATTCTTATGTATATATGAACTCATGTTTCCTTTCCATGTTTTTTTTATAACCCATACTGAGTTTTTATGCTCATCCCATGTTTTTGAAATGTTTTTCACAGGTCAAGGGAAAGGTACATGATAAGATGATAGAGTTAAGGATGTGTCAATAAATAATCCATGTTTTATTTCTAAATGTGTTTCCATTGATGGGAATGAATAATACTATCTTTATGTAACCACTTTGTTTATATGTGGAATGTAATGCAAGTTTTATGATCTAATTCTCTAAAACTCTAAACCCGAAAAGATCCTCAATGTGTAATCTTGTAATAACTCAAGATTATGTAAGGTTTAAGGCTGGGGCCTTATAGTTGGTATCAAAGGTCGGTTTAGATAACTTTAGGAGTTAGAATTTTATTTAATGATTAGCCAAAAATATTTTTGTTTTGATATAGCATTTAAAGATTACCATGTTGCTTCATCTAAGACATGTTTTTTCAGAATGGTTTTCCGCAGAGGAAACAGGGAAGCAGTGCTAGGAAGTCATACAGAAGGAAATAACCTTCCGAATCAGCATCCAGAAATGGTCGGAATTGGAACTGAACAGTTTGTTGCAGTAATGGCGCAGTTGACTCAAGCGATAAATGGTGGTGGTATCCATGCACGAGATCAGCCAGATCAACCGCAGAAGAACATGTCAGTGGTGGAACATTTCATGAGGCAACATCCACCATCATTCAGAGGATCATCTGACCCTGTTCTAGCTGAAGGGTGGATTAAAGCACTGGAGAAGATTTTTGATGTCATGGGGTGTTCAGACAATCAAAAGTTTAGTCTTGCTATCTACCGTTTAGAGGGTGAAGCAGATCAGTGGTGGTCTATGGTTAAAAATATCAGGGACGCCGATGAGATTGATGCTCTTGACTGGGATGAATTCAAAGGTATGTTTCTTGAAAAGTATATTCCTAAGGCTGTTCGACTTAGGATGGAAAATCAATTCTTGGAATTGAGGCAAGAGGAAGACTCAGTGGCTGCCTATGAAGAAAGGTTCACTCGATTGGCAAGGTATGCTCCAAATTTTATCCGAGACCTTGATAGTAAAATCAATCGTTTTTACTTAGGATTAAAGCCAAAATATCGAAGGGCATTAGCTTCTCGTGAGTTTAAAAGTTATGAAAAGCTTGTTCGATGTGCTGAGAAGGTGGAAATGGAGTTTGCCGATGACCAAGTTTTCTATAACAACCAGCAGAAGAAGAGACCGAGGTGGCAGGATAAAGGTAAGAATTCTTCAAAAAAGTCTGATGGTAAGAGAACTATGTTTCCAGCTTGTGATAAATGTGGAAAAAGGCATGCTGGGGAATGTCTTCTGATTTCTGGGAAGTGCTACCGATGTGGTAAGATGGGACATAAGGCTCGTGATTGCACTGAAAAGGATCAAGGTGAAAGTAAGAACAATTTTGATTTACAGTTAGTGAAATGTTATAAGTGCAATGAGATGGGTCACTATGAAAACGAGTGTCCAACAAGGAGCTTGAGTGATGGGAAGCAGTTAGACTACAAGCAGAAAGGGGTGGTGAATCCTTTGCAACTACTTCAGCAGATGTCGGGCCATCAAATGAAGTTGTATCAGGTACTTTGTTTGTTTTTTCAGATTATGCCAGGGTGTTATTTGATTCGGGGTCTACACATTCTTTCATATCTGAATCCTTTTCTAGTAAAATGAGAATACCATATCAAGAAATGACTCCTGATCTTTTGGTAAAAACACCTGGGGGAAGTGTCGAGGCAAAAAGAATTTATAAGAATCTTCCTATCCTTATCTGTGGAAAGAACCTACTTGGAACCCTTATTGTTCTACCTCTAGTAGAGTTTGATGTTATCCTGGGTATGGATTGGCTCTCTATTTACCATTCTAAGATTGACTGTAGAGATAAAGAAGTTTCTTTTCAGAAAGACATTCAGTTTGTTTACAAGAATGAACCCTTACTTTTGATAACATATCAAGAGGCCGAGAAACTTGTGAAAGATGGAAATGAATGTTACCTTGCACACGTCATTGAAAATAAAGGAACAGTTCAGATTAATGATGTGCCAGTGGTAAATGAGTATCCTGATGTTTTTCCTGATGAGTTTCCTGGAATAATACCAGATCGGGAAGTTGAGTTTACTGTTGACTTAGTTCCTGATGCTAAACCAATTTCAAAACCCCCTTATCGAATGGCACAAATTGAACTTTTAGAGTTGAAGGAGCAATTGCAAGATTTATTAGAGAAAGGTTTCATTAGACCTAGCACATCACCATGGGGTGCTCCTGTTTTATTTGTTAAAAAGAAAGATGGTTCTATGAGACTTTGCATTGATTATAGAGCCTTGAATAATATCACTGTTAACAACAAATATCCTTTGCCTCATATCGATGATTAGTTTGATCAGCTCCAGGGAGCTCAGTTTTTTTCAAAGATTGACTTGAGATCGGGGTACCATCAGTTGATGGTTAAGGAGGCAGATATTCCGAAGACTGCGTTCCGTATGAGATATGACCATTATGAATTTGTAGTAATGCCTTTTGGGCTAACCAATGCACCTGCTGTATTCATGGACTTAATGAATAGAATTTTCCATGAGTTCTTGGATAAGTTTGTGGTGGTTTTCATTGATGATATTTTGGTGTTTTCTAAAAGTAAAGAGGAGCATGAAAAACATTTAAGGGTTATCTTGCAAACCTTAAAAGAAAAGAAACTGTATGGGAAATTCAGCAAGTGTGAGTTTTGGTTGCAACAAATTTCTTTCCTTGGTCACATTGTTTCTAAAGATGGAATAACTGTTGATCCTGCAAAAACAAAAGTTGTGGAAGAATGGCCGAGACCCACAAATGTAACCGAGATTCGTAGCATCCTTGGTTTGGCGGGATATTACCGAAGGTTTGTTAGAAATTTTTCACGGTTATCTAGTCCAATGACTAAGCTAACTCGGAAGGGTGTTAAGTTTATCTGGACAAAAGAATGTGATGATTGTTTTCAAGAATTAAAAAGAAGATTGGTGAATGCTCCAGTTTTGGCACTACCTTCCAGGAATGGTGAGTTTGTTATATACTGTAATGCTTCATTGAAAGGACTTGGTTGCGTCCTAATGCAGAATGATCAGGTAATTGCTTATGCTTCATGACAGTTGAAAACTCATGAGGTAAATTACCCTACACATGATTTGGAATTAGCTGCTGTTGTTTTTCCTTAAAAAATTTGGAGGCATCATTTGTATGGAGTAAAGTTTGAAATATATACCGATCACAAAAGTTTAAAGTATATATTCACTCAGAAAGAGTTAAACATGAGACAAAGGAGATGGCTGGAATTAATCAAAGATTATGATTTTACAATTCATTACCATCCGGGAAAAGCAAATAATGTGGCTGATGCTTTGAGTCGAAAAAGTAATGCTTCATTAACAATGTTGCGGTTGGAACGTGATCCTTTAGTTAACGATTTGATGAACTTTGGCATATAAGTTGTTGGTGCAGGAAGTCCTTCTGTTTTTTTTCAGGTATCAGTGAGATCATCTCTATCAAATAGAATCAAGAAAGCACAGAAGCAAGACAGTGAGTTGCAGAAAAAGGTAGAGCTGGTTCAGAAAGGTAAGTTGCCTGGATTCAACACTGATAATGATTGCGTTTAGAGATTTGGGAAGTGATTGTGTGTGCCTTGTGATTCACAGTTGAAGATAGATTTGTTATGTGAAGCTCATAGTTCTCCGTTTTCAGTTCATCCGGGCAGTACTAAGATGTATAGAGATCTGTGGGAGTATTACTGGTGGGATGGAATGAAAAGAGATATTGCTGATTTTACTGTGAAGTGTTTGACTTTTCAGCAGGTTAAAGCAGAGCGGCAGTTACCGAAAGGGATGCTTCAGCCTTTACCGGTGCCAGAGTGGAAATGGGAGAATATATCCATGGACATTGTTGTTGGATTACCAAAGACATCTCGAGGTAATAATGTAATCTGGGTTATTGTTGATCGCTTGACCAAGTCTGCTCATTTCCTTGCTATACGAGATACTTTCTCTCTTGATCAACTTTCTCGTTTTTATCTTAAAGAGATAGTCAGGTTACATGGAGTTCCTCTCTCCATTGTATCGGATCGTGATCCCAGGTTTACTTCTAACTTTTGGAAAGGCCTTCAGAAGTCGTTGGGTACTGAATTAAATTTTAGTACAGCTTTTCATCCTCAATCAGATGGGCAGTCAGAACGAACAATTCAGACATTGGAGGATATGCTACGAGCTTGTTCTATGGATTATTAGGGAAGTTGGGACCAACATCTTTCTTTGGTTGAGTTTTCATATAATAACAGTTTTCATTCCAGTATATAGATGGCACCATTTCAGGAATTATATGGGAAGCGGTGTCGAACTCTAGCTTTCTGGGATGAAGTGGGTGAAAGGAAGTTGATGGGACTAGAATTGGTAGAAGAGATGGAAGAAAAAGTTCAGCTGATTCAGAAACACATGAGAACAGCTCAGAGCAGGCAGAAGAGTTATGCGGATAACCGGATGAAGGATCTATCTTTCGTGGTAGGTGATCATGTTTTTCTCAAGGTTTCTCCTTGGAAAAGTGTGATGATATTTGGTAAGAAAGGAAAGTTGAGTCCAAGGTTTGTTGGACCATACGAAATTCTGGAGAGAGTTGGATCAGTTTCATACCGAGTGGCTTTACCTCCGAGTTTATCTCAGGTACACAATGTTTTTCACGTTTCGATGTTGAGAAATTATATGCCAGATCCATCTCATGTTTTGAGTCCAGAGGTAGTTCAGCTGGAAGAGAACCTATCTTATGAGGAACAACCGGTCCAGATTCTTGACCACAAGGAGCAAGTGTTACGGAATAAGGTGATTAGGCAGGTAAAGGTTTTGTGGAAAAACCACATGATTGAAGAGGCAACATGGGAATCTGAAAATGCAATGAGGGATAAGTAACCCCATTTATTCGATAAGTAAATAAATTGCGGGGACGCAATTTTCTAAAGGGGGGAAGGATGTAACATCCCAAGTAAGTAATGAATAATAGATATTTTATCTATGTTTATTAATGATTAAGATAGTGTTATAGAGGCTTAAAATGAAAACAAATACAATCTTATGCATGGAATACACTAATATTCTTAAAAAAAAATTTACTGCCTTTTGATGGAAAACCATTTTTGAATCTATATTTTGACAATTTTATAAACTATTTTGGTCAAAATAAACTTATTATTTATGATTGGGACATCAAAATTTACCTTGTGTGAATTTTTGGTATTTTTCTGACAATGTTATTTTTTTAATGATTAGTGAAAAATACTGCATTTTACATCAAAACTGTTTTTTAATATAATTTATTTATATGATTAGATTATGTTTTGAATTGGTTTTGAAGTGAAATTAGAATATATTTTTACCATTTTATCCGATGGTGGTCATTGGAATCAATTTCACTTTGAAATTAGACTTAAACTGGTGTCAATCTTTTGATACTTATTGTTTTGTAAAAACACGCTATTTTCTCTGGCAGCGGGAATTAATTATTAAATTAATGTGACATATATGATTTGAATTTTTTAAAATAGACTTCATTTTTGAATTCGTAATATCAAATATATCTTAGGGTGAATGTTTGGTAATTTTCTGAAAAATGTCAATTTTTGATGAATAGTGAAACCACTAAGTGGTAATCAAGAAAACTGATTTTTCAGTTAAACGAAAGTTTACCACTAATGTGTATTGAATTTTGAAAATCCGACATACATGGTTGTCATTAATAAGTAAAATATGGTTCAATGAGATTATAATAATTTTTTGGTGAATAGTAACTTATTAAGTTCTTAATCGCGATTAGTGGTAATTAGGGTAGTTTAAGGTATAAATAATGCTTTAATAATAGGAAATGACCTAGACACATGTCCCAACCTTATTGGTTGTGTCATGGCCGACCAAGAAAAGCCATGGGTCAACTTGGGGACCCAATGGAGACACTTTGGTTTGGAAATGACATAAATAACTTTTTATTAAATGTTAATGTAAAAATGACACAAACAAGAGATGTTTTACGAAAACAATTTTTACATGGGGTTATAAAGATCAGATTTTTGATTATAAATAGTCATTAGAAAGATAAAAAGATTTCTTACATCATTGAATTTTTTGTATGATTTTTAGACATTAAATAAATTAAATTATTTATGACATAATAATGATGCAATGATGACATCATTATTTGACGATTTAAATAAAATGGAAAGATAATGTAAAATCTATGAACTAAACATGTCCAAAACTTATTGGATCAGTGGATTTCGAAGCCTTATCACCTTATACACGAATTATATCAATGTGGGGCCTTTTGAAACCGAAACACATTTTCAAATAAAGTAATATTTCTTTACTTTCCAAAAGTGCCCCTCCTCTCCTCTTATAAAAGGCCCCCACCTCTACCTCATTTCACACACTCCTCAAGCCTTTGGCTCGGCCAACCCCTGCCCATTTACTCTCTCCACATCCCTCTTCTCACCCTAGAGGATTCCCTTTGGGCAGAATCCTTTCAAAGGAAGCCTTTAGGCTCAAATCAAAAGGAGTTACACTTTTTAAGGTAATTCATTCTCTCATGTTCATTTGTTTTATTTTGCTTCTCCAACCCCCTAAAATCTTTTTATTTACTTATTTTGTAACAACACCAGTATCTTCAATATACAAGGATGTTGTTATAATATTTATTTGAGCTACACTCTCACACAACTACATCAAATGGTTAAAGAACATACGGTTTCCGTGGATGGCGAAATTCTGCCTCCCGAAACGATGATTGTTCAACACTCATTTAACACCTTCAAAGGTGGCCATTATGATGTCACTATTTTTATATATGATATATAATATGTTTATGTTTTCCTTAAGCTTCTTTTTTTTCATTTTTGGCATACCTTTATGGTTTCCATTATGGGTAAACACGATATCTTCATTTTAGGAAGTGCGGACTACCGCCCCCTGAAAGTGATTTGATTCGTTAATACCATATGTGGGATGTGTAAAGGATAAAGTTAATGATATTATATATGTTATTATAATGGAATTATAATATACTCTTATATCATTATGATTCCATTCCAGAAAATATGAAATAGAAATGGAAGTAGCGTTCATGCGTACGTACGGCTTACCGTCTCCATGAACGGTGCATTTCATTTCTTACCTCTAAATGATTATGTAATATTATAAATGCATGTATGTACTGGATATATATGACATATATGATATCTACATCATGAATAAAATTCTGGATATAATGAACCTTTGACCAAATTAACAACATGTAAGTGTAAGAATCCTATTTTTGACTTAAGAACCAAATACCGACAAAATGAACATTATTAACTTAACTGATTACATGATGTTCATAACATGGTATAAAAGGAATAATGAACTTGAAAAAGATTCATAAGCAAGTAGATATTAACTCAAGTTTATTATTCAGGAGATTAATGAACGGTCGGGTCAAGTCGGATACGAGTTATGGGACTTCGTCTCAATCTCCTTTCGTTGAGGCATATTTTATTTTATACACAACTTTCTTTTATACAGTGTATAAACCCCTTTGACTTTTACGTTTATTCAAAAGGAATCTTTTTTATACGAAGCGTTTACTAAATGACAAAAGGGAATGTTTTTGTCGTACATATGCGGCGACAACGACTTCTCCGCCGTCGTGACCGTTATTTGAGTTTCGGCTTCCTCTACAAGCCATTACTTCTTTTTAAAAGAAAAATAAATACCATGTTTTACTTTTCTTTTATTTTTGTATGGAAAATGGTTTTCACAATGATTTTGTGTTGTATTGATATCTTGTGATTGAAATGTGGAAATGTTAGGTTTCCTTTATGCATGTTTTATGTGATACGATTATGATATGGTTCTTGGGCATTATTATGAAGACGGGTGGTTCCGTGATAAACTAAGGGCGGGTGAGCCCGATATAGCTCTCCAATGCATTGGGTAACGCGAAGGAGTGAAACGTTAAGGTTTCACCGAAGAGATTTTAGGGAATATACTGTGATGGGTATTCCAAACGTAACCAAGTGGGTTACTCCCTACGTAAGAATGTTATTAATTCCTCAAGTTACCTTTATGTCTTATGATTTCTATGATTTATTCATGATTTTATGAGGTATGATAAAGTGCCTATGTTTTATGGGTAAATTATGATTTCATTCTTATGTATATATGAACTCATGTTTCCTTTCCATGTTTTTTTTATAACCCATACTGAGTTTTTATGCTCATCCCAAGTTTTTGAAATGTTTTTCACAGGTCAAGGGAAAGGTACATGATAAGATGATAGAGTCAAGGATGTGTCAAGAAATAATCCATGTTTTATTTCTAAATGTGTTTCCATTGATGGGAATGAAGAATACTATCTTTATGTAACCACTTTGTTTATATGTGGAATGTAATGCAAGTTTTATGATCTAATTCTCTAAAACTCTAAACCCGAAAAGATCCTCAATGTGTAATCTTGTAATAACTCAAGATTAAGTAAGGTTTAAGGCTGGGGCCTTATAGTGTGAATGACCGATTATTGTTTCACACTTAATATCCATTTATATTGGGTGTAATTATATTTGTCAGACATATTTTTGGGATTGATTTGTCCTTAATTTAAGGATACCTTCTTTATAAGGGATTTCATCACATTTGACATTTCTATTGAGGGTTCATTGTTTTTATGCACCAATTCACTATTATATGGTGTATATACTGTCCTTTGGAGTATTATATCATGAATACATTTATTCTCATGATATTATAAAGTTCTGACTAAATGTTATTCCTCAATTATGGTGTTCAAGTGTCTCTAATTTTGGTAAAACCCCTTTAACCAAAATATCGCTTTAAATATTTTAATTATTTGTTCTTATTAATATCCATGTTTTCAAATTGGTTTTAATGATTTATTTATATGGATATTAATGGTTAAAAATTTTAAGCTTCAAGGTGGTATGAGACACTTTGATTCAGAAATCTCTGTATTAAATGTTTTAAATGGTTTTGGAAATGTTTTCTTTTTGTATGGATTCATTATTTCAAAATACTAAAATGTTATATTGTGATTGAAATGTGGAAATGTTTTTTTTCCTTTAGGCATGTTTTATGTCATACGTTTATGTTATGGTTCTTGGGCATTGTTATGAAAACGGGTGGTTCCGTGATAAACTAAGGGCGGGTGAGCCCGATATAGCTCTCCAATGCATTGGGTAACACGAAGGAGTGAAACGTTGAGGTTTCTCCGAAGATATTTAGGGAATATACTGTGATGGGTATTCCAAAACGTAACCAATAGGGTTACTCCCTATGTAAGAATGTTATTAATGCCTCAAGTTACCTTTATATCTTATGATTTCTATGATTTATTCATGGTTTGAGGAGGTATGTTAAAGTGCCTTTGTTTTATGGGTAAAGTATGATTTCATTCTTATGTATATATGAACTCATGTTTCCTTTCCATATTTTTATAACCCTTACTAAGCTTTTTATGCTCATCCCAAGTTTTTGAAATGTTTTTCACAGGTCAAGGGAAAGGTACATGATGTGATGATAGTTTCAAGGATGTGTCAAGAAAGAATCCATGTTTTATTTTCAATATGTTACCGTTGATGGGAAGAATGAATGCTGTATTTTATGTAACCACTTTGTTTAAGTGTGGAATGTAATGCAAGTTTCATGATCTAATTCTCTAAAACTCTAAACCTGAAAAGATCCTCAATGTGTAATCTTGTAATAACTCATGATTAAGTAAGGTTTAAGGCTGTGTCCTTATAAATACCTTGAATATAAAAGTATTTGTGAAATTATATAACAAAATTTTCAATATATTCACCAGAAAAATGGTGAATATGACATTTATCAGAAAATACAAATAGTGATATGAAAATATCTTACATTCCAATTACTTTTGGCGGAAATCTGTTTAATATCATGTTTGTTTTTCTAATAAATTTATTACCAGAAAAATTATCCATAATAAAAAATATAATATCTTATATTATGTCCGTGAGTTATATTATTTCACTATGTGATGAATTGTTCATCATTTTCACTATTTTGAGTGTCAATTGTCTGGTTTTTAGTATGTTTTCACATGTTATTTTCATTCTTATAACATTTATCATTTCATAATCAACTATATGATGAAAAGCATGATTTAAATATCTACTATATTATTAATATATTTATTTATTATAATCCATAAAATTTAGAGATAGGAAATGGAATACACTGTTCATGGAGATGGAATGTTGTACATATGCATGAATGCTACTTCCATTTACCTGTCATATATAAATTAATAAAAATATATTGATATATATATATGTATATTATATTTAATTTTTCAAATTTATTTCATACATGTTACATATTTTTATCAAAATATTCCTTAATAATTTCCATATTTCTCTTGAAAAAATATTATCGCTTTGAGAATGTTGTAGTCCATAGGCCCACAAAAGTTTTTATTGTGTTCCAAAAAAATTGAAAGCATACAGTTATGTTGTATATAAAATTATAAAATCATAAATAAAATATAAATATTATATATATCACAAATAAAATATATAAAAATCATTATTTACAAACATGATAAGTGGTAATGGATGAACGAACGACATCAGTTCATGAGAACGTGGTCTGTTGTACACACGAATGATGATTGTGTATTACATTTGATAGATGTTTCTGAATTTGTAGGTAAAAATCATATAATAAAAACTTGTTAGTATATTTAGGATACTTATGTCATTATTTATCAATTTCATGAAATAATTTTAAAGGGTGGATAAGTAAATGAAACAAATGTCATCATTGAATAATGTTACCTATTATTTCGTTAACTGATTTTGGTTTACACATTAATATATAAACCTCAAAAAGTGAAACTGATGGTTTATTTTTAATATTTCCTCATCAATTTTTGTATCTAAAAATAATCACGCCTTAATAGGAAATCACATATGCCAATGGTGGATTTTGAACCATTATCATCAATCGGTCATGGGTTTAATCCCCACCACCTTATAGATTGTCCTTTTTTATGAGAAAATTTATTTTTCAAAAAACAAATGATGGACAACATAAAAATTAATTAATTAAATAGTAATTTCTCTTTGGCTTTCAGAAACAATATATTTTTCATTGACAAATAGAATAATCTAATATTATTATTATTACATTCTCATTACTGATCATAACAATTTTAATGTTTTTCAAAACATTTATACTCATGTCTCTAAAATTTATGGTTGTTATTCCACTAATAAATCATTCACTAAATCAAATTCTAAACTAATGAGTTTTATTTCCCTATATTTCTACAAAAATATCCTTATTAAAGTTATAATCCCATCAAAAAAAACCAAAAAATAGGTGTTTAATACATAAAACATACCATCAACCATAATCTATTAATATTTGGATGGTATCAATAACTCTTAAGTTAAGGAATAAATACGTTTTCTATGATAATCCTCAAATTCTATCTTACAGTTATTTTCTATAGCTATGTTTTCTAACATCTAGTTCTGACGTTCTCCACTAAACATCTATTGATGCGAACTATAACACACTGACCCTTGATTAACTTGAGTTTGTAACAAAACATATTACATTGGAATGATTAAAAGGCATCAAATCCCAAAGGACTGATCAGTTTAGCGGTTTTTGAAAATCAAATTACAAACAAGTTACCCGTATTACATGGGGGGGGGGGAATAAAATAAAACCTAAAACATAATAAAATTAAATGAATAGTATCCCTTAAGGATCATTCAAATATATCTTATTTCTATCTGGTGTACATGAAACATAAAAAGGTTGAGCTGAAATTCATATTAAGGGTATATATAGAATAAATAGTTATAAATAAATTATCATAATTTGTATGTAAAGATAAATAATTGAGAACACATTCCATTAATATTACTGGATAAAGAATAATCAATATGGAATGGGAAAATCTGAACTACATGATATTTAATCTATAGTGGGAAAATGAAATGCATATATATATTTTTTCACAGTCAACATCTTAAGGATAATAGAAACATAATTATGAAATAATTTTTTTTTAATATTGGATGCCATGTATCTTGAACATGAACCACTATACCGTTAGGATTTATTTTAAAGATAGTTAAAAATACTCTGATTTGGCCAAATGATTCATCCCATGAGAATACAAATTCTTCAAAGGGCTATATATAACCCGAACCGACCATGTATTCTAGTAAAAATCATTCCACGTATATCATATAATATATTTAAGTAATAAACATTTTTTTCTTATCATAAAATATCTATATTGAATAAAATATATGGATTTATAAATATAAACTATGATAATCAAATAAAATTCAAAGTAAACACTATATGTAAAAATGGAATACAGTTTAAGAAATAATCCTAACCAAAATACTCGAATATGGTTGAAAAAAAGTATTATTTGTAATTAAAAATGATTATAATAAATTGAAATTATTAATAGAAAGTTATCAATCACAATGGAAAGTGAGGTTGCAACATAACGTTTACTAGTTAGTAATTTTAATATTAAAACCCCATCAATGAGAAAATTAAAATAAAAAATTAAATAAAATGAAGATTAAGGGAATCATGATTTAATATGTAAAAATGTTTTATAGGCACATCATATTGAGTAAATGTGTTTTGAATATGAAATTTATTTCGAAGATGTAAAAATTTATTAGAAATTCAATAAACTTACACTTTATTTGAGTGTAAATATATTAAACGTACATTTAAATGATTTTAAGAATGTTATTTAAATAAGAAAACAAAAATAACTTTTATATTATCATAAATAATTTTTTTATTATATCTTTTTACCCATTTTATAAAAAAAATTCTTCATTTTCATGATTTGAGTTGTTAATAGTTAGGTTTTCCGTTTATGATGTGACTTGTAATTTTTTTTTCTTCTTACATATATCATAATTTTATAATCTCTAGAATGTAAAAAAAATTAAATATAATATATGTTATGTATATATATATATATATATATATTTAAAATAATCAATAAATATTGGAGAGAGAAAATTAAATTCACCATTTATGTAGATGGTAGCCCATAAATACAGTTGGCCAATTTATCAGTTTCCTTGTCATTTTCAAAAGAATGAAAAGTAAATGATATATATATATATATATGTTTTTTTGTATATTATGATTATATTTCCATATTTATTATATATATTATATATATGTTTTTAAAATATTCCATAATACATTCAATGTATAGAATGAACAAATCATAATGATTTGAGGAGGCATTGTCCGTATGTCCACAAATGATGTTATTATATTTCCACAGGATTAAAATCAAGGATGTATGGGTTATATAAAAAATATATAAGACTTAATAAATTATAAATAGTATATATATCATATATAGAATATATATCCCTCATTATTTCTAACCATAAATGGCTGTAATTGAAGAACAAATGACATTAGATCGCGAGATGGAAGTGTGTTTTACACAAAAATGAACACTGTGTATCTCATTTGTAATAAACGTGTGAAATTGTTGTCAGAAATATTGTAATAAAAATATATTATTGTAAATAATATACATAGTTTCTTATATAATTATTATATAAAAATAATTTTTGAGGAGGAGATGTAAAAGAAACAAAAGTGAACGTTGAAAAATGTTACCTAAAATTTTGGTAACTAATTTTTTTAAAAAAAATACTTATTTGGATTGATTTCATCCCAAAGTGTGTCTTCTAGGATGATTTTAGATATTTCTGAGAATATTTTTGTAGGTTTTGGATGATATAAATGGCTTGAGAGGTGTGAATAAGTGAGTGAAGTGACTACATTTTAATATTGGAGGAGTGGCATTCTTGTAAAAATAAAAAGGCAAACAATACTGATAAGTCTCCCTTACAAAATGTTCCCCCAATACTGCATGAAATTATATATAATGGAGTATATTGTAGATATTTATTGAGACAATATGTTTTGTATATAATTCTACGTAACTTGGGCATTTGTGATTAAGGTTTATTCCTATGTTAGGATAATGTATTATCAATCAATGTAATTATTTTTAATTACATTCACTATAATTTTTGTTAATAAAATTATACGACCTTATTATAAATTTTATTTTTTTATTGAAAATATGTAATCAATTATTCTAAATTATAATTATAGAAGTGGAAAAAATTAATTTAAAATTAATACTTCATATGGGAACTCAATGAGGGGTTTTAAAGTTCAAATGTTAAAAATATTAATTGATTTAGCATCAAATTTCAATTTAAAATAGATTAATATGACCTAATTTGGATTAATAGATGTATATTTTATCAAATTTCACATTAAATCCAATTTTAAAAATTATTTAACTATAAAATTGTGTTAGAAAAAAGAGTAGTTATCAATTAAAATTTTTGAATTTTTTATTCTTCATAAAATTTAGTATTTTTTTCATTTAAACATGTAGGTTTTTGTACGTAAATTTAGTTCGCTCATACTTTATCCCTATCCAATCTATTTGATGTATATAAAAAATAAATTGTCACATAAAATCATATATATTTCATTAAGATCATTTAATAATAGTAATGAATTTAATTTATTATGATAATGAACCTTCATGAGTATAAAAATATTTCCTTTAAATTCAATTGTTTTTTATATTAATTTAAATTTAATTAGTCACCTAAGAACATATTTTATATTTTTATAAACCATACATCACATATGTTTCGTAAAAATAGTCATAGATTATAATTTGACTTTGATGATATATCTTATTATAGTATTTTAATTTTATGTTTTTGTTCAGTAAAACTCTGTCTTGTGTCTAATTAAAGCTATCGATGAAACACGTTGTTGTGTAGGATGCAAGATAATCAAGTATTTCACATATTGAATGAAATATAATAAATTTAATTAAAATATTAAGTATACCATAATGTATCTGGTGGTTATATTTCAATATACATTTGATGTTTTGTGTCATACATACTAATAATAAAATTTACACTTTTAGAATTTTAGGGTGTTGCGATATAAATATTTTTTTGAATTTCATGGTCAGTTAGGCTTATTAATAAAGCGGTTAAAATTCCATTTTTCAGAATAATTTTTATGACTATAATTGATATTATTAGAACACTATAGAAAATTATAACTATATAAATAATGATACCATAAATGACAAAATCATGTTAATTTTATCTAATTAAATTTCATAAAATTACAGATTTCACTTTTATTATAAAATATGAAATATAAATATAACCTCTAAGAATTACATTTCCACCATCATAAATATTAATTGTATATAATATTATTTCCAACAAATTTAAATATATTTTACTATAATATATTGATATCTTATATGTTGTAATAATGATATGTTAATAATGACAAATGTATCTCTACATTCGTCTTACTTCCAGAGTAGAAATATATGGAAATTATAATTATTTAAATTAAATTATATAAACTAGAATCTTGTGATTCTATTATATTACTAAATAAAATTTACACCATATAAATGGAATCATGGATCAAAAAATTTATCATGCCTCAAATAGTGGTATTTGTGATGAAAATCCGAACAAATTTTGACATTTTTGGGTCAAACCCCCTGATATAGTGAACATTGAATAATACATTAAATATCATGAAATATAACTGAATCATAACTAAAAACCTCTATGGGGGTATAGATACACCAATATAATTAAATCTTGGTGTATAATTAGAAACATGACTCTGTAGGTGACAATTGAGATGGGAAACCATTACTATGTAAGAATCCTTAAAAAAAATACCCCTTCAGAAGTGTTAGATCCTAAAAAATTGGTTATAAAAAATGAAAAAATAAAATAATTTTCAAAACATCCAAATTGAATTATGTAGACCAATTAAATGAAATTAGCTAAATAAATGAAAATTTTTCTCATATAATTAAATTTCAATATGAACCCCCATACAAAATTAGAATATATTGAAATAAAATACATTGGACGGTTTAAACTCACATGGTTCAAAAATTTAATGAATTAAATCATGAATTATTCCAAAACTATAATAGGTAATTATATAAACCATGGAAATAATAAATTGGTTGAAATAATTAAAACATGTCTCAATGGAGAGGAATTGAGATTAAACCATTATCTATTCCTGAAAGTGAATGAAACACGAAAATAAATTCTAGAATAAAAATTTAATTTCATTTATTATATAAAAATAATGATTTTTAACTATATTTCATATTTTGATCTCCATTAACTATTATATGTTATTTATGTTAAATATTGTTTTCTTTTATATGTCAGTTAATTAAGTTTGATCCATAAATTTTCCCATAACTCCATTTGTAGGATGATCATTGTATAATGTTTTTTAAAATAGTTTCACAATATATATACTATAAATAGAGTTATGAAAATATTTTTTATAATATATATATATATAAATACATCCATAATGGATTGTGATTACAAATGAAACTCGTTTCTCATTCATGAAATAGTTCCCACGTATGAATCATTAATGAATGAATTTCTCAATGATTGAAAGGGAAATAATTTATATGATAAATTAGAAATATTAAATTAATTGTTAGACTAAATATATAATAATTATTTATCAATTAAATACTATTCATGAACCTTGTATAATTGTGATGAAAAATTGGATGTTTTCCCTATGTTTATGTGGTAGTTTTTAAAACACACTAACAATGATTTTTTATTAGTGGATGCAGATAAATATGTATTTAACATTAAATTAATATAATAACATATCAGAATAATATTTATACATATTTAATTATATTATTATAGATATAAGTGATTCTAAATATGAATATTAAGTTAAAAACATAATAAGGTGATAATAATTACATAGGTAACTTTATATTTCTAATGAAATCACCTTTTAATTGAAGGGTAAGGAAGATGTATTGTGAGTGGGGTATTATTAATGATATATTGAATAATAGGAGAAGATATATTGGCATATTTTTAGGGAAATTTCAAAGGGTGTGTTTATCCTGGGAGGTATGCAAGTGATCCCCTTCAATAACCGAAGGGAATGGCACTTTTGTGAATACCTTTTATAGTTCTAAGATAGAATTATACTATTCAAAGTTATATAATATCAAAATTTCAAAATAATGATTTTTTGGTGCAATTGGGTCCTAGATGAATAAAAAAAATCTTCTCATAGATGTTTTATAAATTTTAAATTATTTTACAGTTTTTTTCCATCTAATACTTTTTAATTTAATATAGGTACATAATTTATAATTACGTGATTTTATGCATTATTACATCTATCAAATAAACCATATAAGTAAATTTTTATGTGATGAGAAACATATGAACCTCAAATTTGTCCTACTAAAATTATAAATATTATATAAAAAATCATCCAAATAATAATATATAATGTGTAGAAAAACTGTTCTACTAGAAAAAGGACTGTAACGACACAAAGTTTCATTAATAGAAATCCCTCTTGATCTAATTAAATGTATATTTATGTTTATATAAAGTGTCAAATTCATTGGTTTTATGTTAAAAATTTTGACTGTTGCTAATATAGTTGTTGAACAGTGATCAAATGATTAGTTTAACATAGGACTTTAACAAATCCAATTTACTCAGACTAAAGAAGCGATGGCCTCATCCAGTAGAATAGCTCCATACGAAGCCCATTTAGTGGACCTTAAAAAAGAGGTGGCATCCTTGGGCTTCGCTATTGTCCAAGCCCAAGCTGAGCTTCATCATGTTAAGCTTGAACGTGACCGTCTACGGGAAAAGTGGAAGTTGATTGAAATTACCACTCGAGCGATGTTATCCGAGCCACCCCTAGAGTCTATCATCATCGCACACTATACCATTAGGTCTTATGCGGCTCTTTTAAGGGGTTATGTAACAAATAAGTAGTACTATGTTCATGTACATTACTTTTTTATATAATAATGAATATAATTTCTAGTAATTTTTGATACGTTGAAAATAGTATTTAATGTACAAATGGTGTTTTTAGTTATTATTTAATTAAGAAATATATTTTATTAAATTAATGGATTTTTGAATTAAATAATATTTTAATAAAATAATAATATTATTATTAAATTAATTTTTATTAAATATAAATGATCTTATAATTTTATGAATGCAATTAAAATTTTTATAAAGGATTGAAAGCCATTTCTGTCAAAACCCGTGATTTTTTTATAAATGTCGGTTTTTATTTTAAAAGTGAAAATTAACATATTTAAAAAATTATTTAGATAAAATAAATGTAATTTCTGGAATTAGGACATTGAAATTATCCAACGGTGATTTTTTAATAATTTTTTGACGTAGTCAAATATTTGGGTAAAAATTAAATACCATTTAAATATATAATGTGTTTTATGAAATCATAATGACCAAATAGTGATTTAATAAAATACAATAAGCTTTATGTTCGGCCAATATATGTTTTACCATTTAAATAAATTGATTTTGTGTTTGTTTGACTTATTTTTCAATGCATGAATGAACCCCTCAAGACTTATTCAACACTTTGCCTTTCTAAATTAATTTCCATGGGAGTGTGACTCACCTCCACATAAGCAACCTTATTATTTTAAGATGTTCAGACTTTGGCCTTATAAAATAATGTTTTAATCTTCCCTTTTCCAAAATCCATGGGAAAAAACCATGGGATGGTTTGTGGTTTGGAATAATTTAATATAAGGGGTCCCAAGCCTAAATAATAAATAATTCCCTCACCATTCCTATATAAACACACCTATGAACCCACTTCCTCCTCACTCAAAGCCCTTGAAGTTCATCCAAACTCTTCCCTACTCTATCTAGAATCCTCTCAAGGTTCCCCAAGCTCCCAAGAAGCCTCTCACAAGCCTCTCTCTAGCCTTTGGAAGCACACTTCCAAGTAAGGGTTTTTTCTTCCTTTCTCATTTTGTCCAATTTTATTTAAGTTGTTTTTCCCTTTTAATTTCAATTATAAATGTTGGGGTATGGTTTCTAACCTCCCTCATACTTCCCTCATTATGTTTGAATGATTGGAGACCCTTTATCTCTCATTAAATGCCTCCCATGTACACTCGTTACTAAGCCAAAATTCCGAAAGGAACTTCTCTCTCCTCTTTTACATTCAAGCAATACTTTTGTATTATGAATCTAAATTCCATTACAATTGTTGGGAAATGTATCTATATGACCTCATTAATTTCCATTACATGTAAATATTATGAGGAACCCCTTTCTCTCTCATCAACCATTTTTATGAATTCTTATGTCACGCCGTTACGCTGCCGAAATCACACCGATTTTCTAAGCCAATGTCATTGTGTAGTGAATACCATGCCCATTTATCTATCAAGGGTATTTACCTTTATGCACATTTACTTATTGATTCCAAAGTCTCATGTATTAATTCCAAATTCCTTTATCGTGGAATAAATGGTTATGTTTTATGAATACATTTTTTATGATCCATGTGGCACACTTATGCATGAAATGAAATGTTTAAGAAGGGTGCACCCTTATAGTTCTCCAATGCATTGGGTGAATTATAGTATCATGATACTTCATGTGAAATGAGTGTTGAGTCATGCTAATTCAAGTGCAACTAGGGTTTACTCATGCTTTAAGTGAAATGAGGATTTACTCATGCTCCATGTGCAATGGGCTTTGGCTCATGTTAAGTGTTGTTTCCACATTTCCATGTTATGATTATCATGCATTATCATGACTTTATGTTCACGTTTTTCTTATTCTCTATTGATATGCCTATTGTCTAACATGTATTGTACTCCTCATGTTATTCCATGTGTAATCCCTTACTGGGCTTTATAGGTCACCCTTTTCTTATGCATGTCCTCAGGTTATCCTATGCAATGCTAAGTACGAAGGAATGTAGTGGTCATGTAAAGGATGTTTTCAATAAAGATGTTGTATTTCATGTTATAAGTTTTTATGTAATGATCCTAAGACTCAAAGACACTAAAACTCTCGATCTTCTTTGTTGTATCAAGTGATGTTTTATGTAATAAATCATGTTTAATTTGTAATAAAAAGAAGGGTTGTCATAGACGGTATCAAAGGATAGGTTTAGTTATTTTTGGGATTAGGAAACCCTAGTAAAGCCCTAGAGGCAGGACTATGTATAATAAAAGTATCCTTAAGTTTTGGTGAGTATTGAGTAAGTGGGTTATCAAGAAAATACATCCCTGTCTGGATACGAGCAGGTAGAGGCGGCTCTGGCACAGATGTATCCTAGGGGTAAAACCCGAAAACACCACTTTGAGCTAGACTTGAATGAGAACTGGTGCACGACAACGGGCCTTGCTGCACTATTGGTTACAACACTCCCAGGGGATATGTTTTGATAAATTCATAAGTTGAGTATGAACCCTTATTAAGGGAATTAAAAAAACGTTCCCTTAGAATACATGTCAGAAAGTAGATCATTAAAATCTTAGATTGTAGCCTATAGACTCATGAGTTAAGGAAATAAAAGTTTATTTATAAGTCATCAACTTTTGTCTTTGGTTTACCCTTTATGTGTTACCCCTAACTTTCCTTTTATTCCAGCCAATGGCCGGTAATAGGAGGACTTGAGCTGACAACCGTTGTGAAGATCAGTGTGCTGACTGTACATATGAGATGCCAAATCCAATTGGAGCGGGAATCATGAACTTTGTCATGCTTCTCTCTCAGCTATCTCAATTTTTGAATAGAAACATAGGTCAAGAGGAACGTTCAACCCCCCTAAGAAAGAACAAGTCGCTATCGATAGCTTCATGAGACAAAGGCCTCCTAATTTAAGTGGATCATCTGATCCCACGATCGCTGAACAATGGATCAACTCCATTGAAATGATATTCTCCATCCTCCAATGTTCTGAACAAGAGAAGGTTCTCCTAGAGGATTATCGTATGGAGGGTGAAGCTAATCAATGGTGGACGTTGATCCAAAATATGACTCCTGAGGAGGAGATCGAGTTATTGGAATGGAAGGATTTCCAGAATATGTTTTTCGATAAATATTTTCCGTGCACCCTCCTGCTTAAGATGGAAAGGGACTTCCTTTCTATTAAGAAAAAAAAGAAGAATTTGTTGGAGCGTACGAGGCAAACATCACAAGGCTTGAACAATTGACTTTTGGCTTTGTCGTTACCCCCTAATGCAATATTGACCACTTCTTTGGTGGGCTGAAGCCTAGCTTGCGGAAAGCATTAGCGATTGTGACTTCCACAGCTACGAGGAAATTGTCCGATGTTCCCTCAAGGTCGAAATGGAGATCGTGGAATCACAGGAGTATCATGGGGACAAGAAGTATAAGGTGTACTTCAATGCTGGTGGTCTGATGGATAAATCCAATGGTGCTAAGAAGATCCAGCACCCCACTTACCAAAAATGCGGAAAAAAGCACCCTGGAAATTGCCTTAAGGGGACGAGAAAATGCTTCAGGTGTGGAAGAGAAGGGAACCTAGCTGTTAACTGTCGGTAAGAAGGACCTGCGGCTGCGATAGAGGAGATGAATGATCCATTGGACCTCAACGCGTTGTTCAATGCTAAAAATTCAATGAACCTGGTCATTTTGAAAATCAGTTCCCTAATCCAAGGGTTATCGGAAGCAACCAACAACCTCCAAGATAGCAAGGAAGAGCTTTTTCCATCACTTCTGCCGAAGTGAACCCCGAAAATGAAGTGGTGACAGGTACGATAGTTATTTATTCAAGAATAGAAAACATACTTTTTGATTCATGTTCTACACATTCTTTTATATCTCGAACGTTTAGTAGAACAATCCCAGCACCACCACAAATCATGTAAGTAAAGATGTCGGTGAGTACGAAAAATGGGAAAATCATTGCATCCCATGAATATAAGTCCTCCCATGTTACAATATATGGATTTAATTTCTCGGAGAACCTCATCATACTCCCTCTGGTGGAATTTGATACAATTCTTGTCAGGTATTGGGTTTCCTTATATAGAGCCAACATAAATTATCGGGAGAGGGAAATCACACTCCATATGGAGAATCGACCCCCGATTCTTTACAAGTGTCAGGAAGAAGATGAATCTCCTTAAGCTCCATCATCTAAAGCATGGATATTACTGCCTTATGAGCATGCGTATCTGGCTCAGATGATTGAGTCCAAGGAAGAAACCATCCTTGAAGAAATGCCTATTGTGAGGGAATTCACTGAAGTGTTTCCCGAGGAACTGCCTGGTCTTCCTCGAAGAAGAGATGTTGAGTTCTCAATTGAACTTATACCTGGGGCACTACCAATATCCAAGACTCCATATTGAATGGCTGTTGTAGAGCTTGAAGAGCTGAAGAAACAACTACAGGAGAATCTAGATAAAGGGTTTATACGCCCAAGTGCTTCACCATGGGGTTCACCAGTCCTCTTCTTCAAGAAGAAGGATGGGTCAATGCGGCTTTTCATCGATTATCGTGAAATTAACAAAATCATGATAAAGAACAGGTATCCTCTCCCAAGAATCGATGAATTGTTTGATCAACTGCATGTAGCACAATACTTCTCCAAGGTGGATTTGTGGTTGGGATATTATCAAGTAAGGGTGAAGAAGGATGATGTCCCCAAGACTGCATTTCATACAAGATATGGGCACTATGAATTCATAGTATTGCCTTTCGGACTCACCAATGCTCCAAAAATATTCATGGACTTGATGAATAGTGTCTTTAGAGATTACATTGAAAAAATTTTGGTAGTCTTTATAGATGATATTCTAATATACTCCAAACCCAAGGAGGATCATGAGGAGCATTTTAAAACTGTACTAGAGTCTTTGCGCAAGGAGAAGCTCTATGCAAAGTACAACAAGGGATATTTCTGGTTGAAGGAGGTCCCATTCTTGGGCCATATCATCACAAGCAATGGTATATCTGTGGACCCCTCTAAAACAAATGTAATTGAGGGATGGCCGAGGCCAACATCGGTAACGGATATCCGTATCTTCTAGGGGTTAGCTGGATATTATCGACGATTTTTGAGGAATTTCTCACGATTGTCCAACCCTCTTACCATGCTAACTTGGAATGGAGTAAAGTTTTCATGGAGTTATGAATGTGAAGAAAGCTTCAAGGAGTTGAAAAGAAGGCTTATCACTGTGCCCGTGCTCACTTTACCCACAAGTGGGAAACTTTTTTGTGGAATTCAGTGATGCTTCAAAAAGGGCTTAGGCTGTGTGCTGATGCAGAATGATAAAGTGATATCCTATGCCTCAAGGAAATTGAAAATACATGAGCGAAACTATCCAACACATGATCTAGAGTTGGCAGCGGTGATGTTTTCCTTGAAAATCTGGCGGCATTATCTCTATGGAGAGAAATGTGAGATATATAATGTCCACAAGAGTCTTAAATATATATTCACACAGAAATAGCTTAATATGAAGCAGATTATATGGATAGAGATCATCAAGGATTATGACAGTTCAATACATTACCACCCTGGGAAAGCGAACAAGGTGGCAGATGCCCTAAGTAGAAAGGACCCAGAAATTAAATCAATGATGAGAATTGAGAAGGATCCAATCTTCTTAGACTTGATAAAGATGGACATGGGAATCATAAAGAAGGGAAAATAATCAATCCTTTCACAAATGATTGCTCAACCATCTCTTTTGGAAATGTTAAAGGATGCTCAAAAGGATGATGTAGGAATTCAGGAAAAAGTGGAAGCTATCAAAAAAGGTAAATCCTCAGAGTTTAATGTTAATGAAGAAGGAATTGTGCGGTTTGGGAAAATACTATGTGTTCCATCAAGTCCGAAGCTAAAGAAGGAACTTTTGGATGGTGAACATAGTTCAAATTTCTCTTTTCACCCAGGGAGCACAATGATGTATCGAGATCTTCGAGAAAACTTTTGGTGGGATAATATGAAGAAGGAGATCGCTGAATATACATCAAATTTCCTGGTGTGTCAGCAAGTGAAGGCAGAGAGGAAGACGTCTAATGGGGTGATGCAACCATTTCCCATAACAGAATGTAAATGGGATAACATCACCATGGACTTTGTCACCGTACTTCCAAGGACATCCAAAGGCAACAATGCAATCTGGGTTGTTGTGGATCGTCTTACAATGACTGCACACTTCATTGCTCTTCAGGAGGAATTATCATTGGATCAACTGGAACAGATATATATCAGGGAAGTGGTAAGGTTTCATTGCGTACCACTATCTATTGTGTTTGACCGAGATCCAAGATTCACTTCTAAGTTTTGGAAGAGTCTTCAACATGTTCTGAATACTAAACTGATCTTCAGTACAGCCTATCATCCTCAAACTGATGTCCAATCCGAGCAGACTATCCAAACACTTGAGGATATGTTGAGAGCGTGCACAATGGAATTTAAAGGAGGATGGGATCAACATCTTCCTCTGGTTGAGTTCTCTTATAATAACAGTTTCCACTCGTGCATCCAAATTTCACCATATGAAGCCCTGTATGGGAAAAGGTGCAGAAAACTGGCATGTTGGGATGAGGTCGGTGAACGTAACCTGCTTGGACTAGAAATGGTCGAAGAAATTGTGGAGAAGGTGAAAACCATTCAGCAGCATATCAAGGTAGCCCAGAGTCGATAGAAGAGTTATGCAGATAATCGTCAATGAGACCTTGAGTTTAATGTTGGAGACATGGTGTTTCTATGCATATCTCCGTGGAAGAAGGTCATGAGGTTTGGAAAGAAAGGGAAGTTAACTCCAAGGTACATTTTCCCCTTCAAGATTCTTGATCGTGTCGGGGCTGTGGCCTATCTACTAGCACTTCCACCTACTATGGCCAAATTACATGATGTATTTCATGTATCCCTTTTAAGAAAGTACATACCGGACCCTTCACGTGTACTCTCTTCTGAGGTGGTACAATTGGAAGATGATATTTTTTATGAGGAGAAACCAGTGAAGATCGTAGATCATAGTAAAAAAGTTCTACGAAATAAGACAATGCCCCTCGTCAAGGTGTTGTGGAGAAACCAATGTTTGAAGAAGAAACTTGGGAATCAGAGGATATGATGAAGCTGAGTTACCCACATTTGTTTTAGTGTGGGAAATGGAAAATTTCGAGGGCGATATTTCTTAAGGAGGGAATATTGTAATGACCCAAAGACTCATTAATGGAAATCCCTCTTGATCTAATTAAATGACTATTTATGTTTATATAATGTGTCAATATCATTGGTTTTATGTTATGAATTTTTACCGTTGATAATATAGTCGTTGAACAGTGATCACATGATTAGTATAAATATAGGACTTTAACAAAACCAATTTACTCAGACAAAAGAAGCGATGGCCTCGTCCAGTAGAATTGCTCCATACGAAGTCCATTTGTCAGAGCTCGGAAAATTGGTGGCATCCTCGAGCATTTCTCTTAACCAAGGCCAAGCAGAGCTTCATCATGTTAAGCTTGAACATGACCATCTACGGGAAAAGTTGAAGTTCATTGAAATTACCACTCGAGCGATGTTATCCGAGCCACCCCAAGAGTCTGTCACCATCGCACACCTTACCCATAGGTCTTATGCGGCTGTTTTAAGGGGTTATGTAACAAATAAGTAGAATTATGTTCATGTACATTATTTTTGTATATAATAATGAATATAATTTCTAGTCATTTTTGATACATTGAAAATAGTTTTTAAATTACAAATGGTGTTTTTAGTTATTATTTAATTAAGAAATATATTTTATTAAATTAAGTGATTTTTGAATTAAATAATATTATAATAAAATATTATTATTATTATTAAATTAATTTTTATTAAATATAAATGATCTTATAATTTTACGAATGCAATTAAATTTTTTTATTATGGTTCGAAATCCATTTCTGTCAAAACCTGTGATTTTTTTATAAATGTCGGGTTTTATTTTAAAAATAAAAATAAAAAAAATTTTAAAATTTTTTAGAATAAATAAATGTTATTTCTGGATTCAGGACGTTGAAATTATCCAACGGTGAATTTTTCATAATTTTCTGATACAGTCAAATTTTTGGGTAAAATTTAAATACCGTTTAAATATATAATGTGTTTTATGACATCATACTGACCCAATAGTGATATAATAAAAAACTATACACTTTATGTTCAGCCAATATATGTTTTACCATTAAAATGAAGTGATTTTGGGTTTGTTTGACTTATTTTTAAAAGCATTAATGGACCCCTCAAGACTTATTCAACACTTTGCCTTTTTAAATTAATTTCGTTGGGAGTGTGACTCACCTCCACATAAGAAACATTATTATTTTAAGATGTTCGGACTTTGGACATATAAAATAATAATTTCCTCTTCCCTTTTCCAAAAACCATGGGAAAAAACCATGGTATGGTTTGTGGTTTGGATTAATTTAATATAAGGGGTCCCAAACCTAAATAATAATGAATTCCCTCACCTTTCCTATATAAACCCACCCAAGCTCCCACTTCCTACTCACTCAAAGCCATTTAAGTTCGTCCAACCTCTACCCTACTCTCTCTAGAATCCTCCCAAGGTTCCCCAAGCTCCCAATAATCCTTTCACAAGCCTCACTCTGGCCTTTGGAAGCACACATCCAAGTAAGGGTTTTTTCTTCCATTCTCATTTTTGTCCAATTTTCATTAAGTTGTTTTGCCCTTTTAATTTCAATTATAAATTTTGGGGTACAGTTTTGCAGCTCCCTCATACTTCCCTCTTTATGTTTGAATGATGGGAGATTCTTTCTCTCTCATTAAATGCCTCCCATGTACACTCGTTACTATGCTGAAATTCCGAAAGGAACTTCTCTCTCCTCTTTTACATTCAAGCAATACTTTTGTATGATTAATCTAAATTCCACTAAAATTGTTGGGACATGTATCTATATGACCTCCTTACTTTACATTAATTTTAAATATTATGAGGAACCTCTTTCTCTCTCATCAACCATTTTTACGAATTCTTATGTCACGCCGTTACGCTGCTGAAATCGCACCAATTTTCTAAGCTAATGTCATTGTGTAGTGAATACCATGCCCATTTCTCCATCAAGGGTATTCACCTTTATGCACATTTAGATATTTATTCTAAAGTTTAATGTATGAATTCCACATTCCTTTATTGTGGAATAAATGATTATGTTTTATGAAACCATGTTTTATGATCCATGTGGCACACTTATACATGAAATGAAATGTTTAAGAAGGGTGCGCCCTTATAGCGCTCCAATGCATTGGGTAAAGTATAGTATCCTGATACGTCATGTGCAATGATTGTTGACTCATGCTAATTCAAGTTCAATAAGGGTTTACTCGTGCTTTATGTGCAATGAGGATTTACTCATGTTCCACGTGCAATGGGCTTTGGCTCATGCTAATTCCATGTTAAGTGTTGTTGCCACATTTCCATGTTATGATTATCATGCTTTATCATGCCTTTATGATCATGTTTTTCTTATGCTCTATTGATATGCCTATTTTCTAACATGTATTGTACTCCTCATATTATTCCATGTGTAATCCCTTAGTGGTCATTATAGCTCACCCTTTTCTTATACATGTCCTCAGGTTATCCCATGCACTGCTAGGTACGAAGAAATGTAGTGGTAATGTAAAGAAAGTTTTCAATAAAGATGATGTATATCATGTTTTATGTTTTTTTGTAATGATCTGAAGCCCCAAAGACACTAAACCTCTCAATCTTCTTTGTTGTATCAAGTGAAGTTTTATGTAATAAATCATGTTTAAGTTGTAATAAAAAGCAGGGTTGTCATAAGGACAGTTCAAGAATTAATATTTCTTAATATTATTTGGATTTATTTACCATTAAATCAAATTAATATGTTTACATACCTTTCTATGCATCATAAAATATTTAATTTTTAAATTATGTTATTTCAATTGGAAACATATAAACTACATGAAATTATGAAAACAATAACGTATTTTAAAAATAATTCATTCACCATGATCAGGGTAATTAGTAGTAGTCCAAATAAGATACAGTTTATAAATGAATATAAAATTATCCATTTTAATTAATATGTAAATTTCGACCCATAATATAATTACTATTTTTTCAACTAAAAATTATATGGGTAGGAATTTAATCTTATTGTTAGCGAATCTGATACCAACAGACAATTTTTTTCAAGAAAGTTTATTTTTTTTAGTATAATTCATTTTTATATGAAAAAGTATCAAGTCTAATGGTAAAAATGATAATAATATATATTTTTATTTATAAAAAAAATTATTTTTATAATGAAATAAATTTATAAGCTAATTCATTCAGTAATCAAATAAAATTTATGAAATAAAAGACTTTTTTCATTAAATATTACTAAATCATTTAGAATAATGTTCATGGATTTTATAAATGTAAGATAATTATTTTAAATAAGTAATTTTACTTCATATATATATATATATAAATGGATTCAAATTCATCCATGCAATATAAATGAGAAACAATTATCAAAATAGTCAATTTGAACTATTGATATAAACATTTACTATTTTTAAAATTTAGATAAAAATAAATATAGAAAAACATTATAATTATTTAAAAGATAAATACCATTTTTTTTAATTTAATATTTAAAACATAATATAAATTTATCATATTGTATTTTCATAAAGAATGTAATTATTTTTAAATAATTTATTTTAAGTATAATGTTATAGATTTTATATTTGATTTCTTTAAATTTCAAATGGATGGGTGATAAAAAATTTAATTAATATAAAATAAAAATCTAAACGTCATATAATATCAGATTAATATATAAATTCATAACTGAGAAAAAATATTCTGGAAATGTAATTTGTATTGATTCTCTCTATCAAACCTATAGATAATATTTATATTTTTATATCATAATAATTTCTAATTAAAATAAACTCTATAAATGCAACATAAGATGTAATGGTATAAAAGTTTTATTGGTAGTTAAATGTAGTGATTCAACAAGAATGAATTTCATTGTGGGATATGTACGTTTAATCTATTCACACAAATGATTTCTATCAGGTCATAATTTGTTGAGTTCGGTATATGATTGGTTTAGAGAAAACCCCAGTGAATCAATCTTCCTTCCTTGATTATACATATGGTCATCAAAAGGAATACTTCCTCATTCAAATTTCATTTCACCTTACATTCATGGTTGATTTTTTATGGATACTTTAGTTTATACTGATTAATCAAATAACCCAACTTCCCATTTTCATATTTAATATTCAAAGTATATCAATTATTATATTATTTTAATTTTTTATAGTGTTTGCAAAATTCAATTTAAAATATTAATCATCTAAATATAATATTAGAGAAATTACTAGTTTTTGTTGTTTACAAGTATGTATTGTACCATGTACGTAATTTCCACGATACTAATCCAAATGAGGTCATTATGACTTCTTTATGTAATATTTTTTTATGTATTTATTGTCAAAAATAATATATAATAACGTGGGTCACCATAGTTAGTTTCAAATGAAGTATTACTAATTTTAGGAAATTATGACCATAAAACAATAGTATGAACATTATAGATAATTCTAAATATATGAAAATCTGTATATATTTTGGTGATTAGTAAAGTTAGTGGTTTTTAGACATAATATTAGTGTCTCGATATAATAAGTGGATGTCACTATAGCGTAGTTATACATCATGGTAATATTATAGAAGAGAGTATATTTTGGTATTAACTCAATAGTAAACAAGTGAAATACATAAACGCCTTACTGAAAAAAAATTTGGTACTCCCAAGGGATGTTCCACTTTTATATCATTATTTTAGTGAACAATAATTTGAGTATATATAGGTGAATATAAAATTTATAGTAAATTGTAGGAAAAATAAAATGTTTATTAGGTATATGATCCTAAAATATAAATATTTGATAAAAATTATAACTAAAAATCCATTCTTAATTAATTATTTGTTTGTTTATTTGTCATTGAATTGTTATCATTTATAAAAAATTAATGATAATAGAAGTTCTCATTTGACAAAATGATGAAATAGAGCAAAAATGGATTTCATAATATGAGGTAAAATGAATTATAAATTTAAAGATGTTTTTTAATCAATGATCCCTTATTATGAAAAATAATGAGAACTAACTAGTGAATCTAATTTAACATCAGATGTAACAAGTATCCAATGGATCCATTTTGTGCATAAACCATTAAATTTTTAATGTACCCTTTGACCTGATGATGAGGGATTAATTAATGAGTTTTATATGAAATTTATTTTATATACTATATTTTTATATGATTTTGATTTTCACCCTAGTTGTATATATCTTAAAGGAAGAAATGGATAAATAGTGGGAATTAATCCAAAATCAAAACCCCTAGGACAAAAATGATGATTTTCTGTGTTATTAATTCCAAAAGATAATTACACTATGAATTTATCTGACATTTTCCAAAAAAATGTAAAGGGATTTATTTAAGTTAAATTAGAAGGAATGGGATTCAATAAAAATTTATGAGATAAATTTGAGAAGATGTGTGTGTTACACCTCATACTTGGCAATTAATTTTAATGGGGTGATCAATTAGACATTTACAAGGATGATGTCTCATCAATGGGATTATATGTAAATTCATCATTTCAGGAGTAATAAATAGATATCATGATGTCCTATCATGATTTATATTTAATTTAAAGATTCTTATTGGACTGATTAAAATATATATAAATATAAATTTTTTGGTATTATCCTAACAATGAAGAATAAGGGAGAAATACATAATTCCTTATGTGTAAAATATGGGAATGCATGTATAGGGAAATATCTTAATGGGTATTGTATATGATACAAATTTTATATCATGGATAAATTTTATGAAATTTTCATGCAGATGATTTGAATTAGCGTATAAATTCATTATAAAAGTGGAAAATGGTGAAAGAGCATCATGTGGGGAAATGATTATGTTTTTTAGATTATAGTCCCTTTTCCAACCAATTATAAAATCAAATAATGGTAGAGGGAAATTAATATCAACTCAAAAAGTGGTCATGGGTTAATGGCTATTCTATTTTTCGAAAATATTAATAATGAGGCTCCAAATGAAATGGTTCTAGGTACACATGTTGTTCATTAAAATCTATATAACACGGTGATTGATTGTATTTCAATGAATCTATTTATTTATTTTTTTTTGAAAAAAAATCAATTTTTATTGGGATCTTTTATGAGAAGGTTTATCAGTTAAAATACTATAGGATCATTTCATCAAAAAGAATTTTAGCGATTACCATATAAACAATGATGATTATAATCTAATATCAAATATAATACACATAAAAATTGTGAAATTCTATTTAATTATAGGTAATGATTGGATTTTAAATCCTAACTCCATAATAAAAAATATATGTAATGAAATTTAATTTTCCAAGGGAGAAGTCTAAAATCATTTTTAAAGGAGATATTTACCTACAAAATATTTTTGAAGAAATACCTGTTATTTTTTAGGTAAATTATTGTTGATAATGAGGAATAAATAGACAGTAAAAAATATATAAATTGTACCCATTATCATGGATTATGTTGATTAATGTTCTGGTCATTTATGTATACCATATCGATAGAGAGTTGTATAACTCACTATATAACTAGTTCATGGATCAAATCCTACCTTTTAGTCCCGACATATAATTAATTTCATGGATATATATGTATAAAATAATAAATTAGAGGATATCACGGTGAAGTATTTCATATATCCATGTATGTATCTATAGGGAGTGCCTATTACCATTGCAAATAAGAATGGCGATGTAATGTGACAATGAATAGAATATAGAGAACATAATGGGAGAAAAATAGATAAAAAACAACACACCAATAAAAATTTATAACCATATCAACAAGCATTATGGAGCTCCATTTTCACTGAAATATTATCTTTGATCATGGTATCATCAATTGGGGGAGAATAAAGAATATATATTTAAGAGAATCATTCGAACATTGTGTAGAAATTATTAATTCATTATTGTTCCATTTGTCCTAACTAAATCCCTAATGATATTTTTTTGAATATAATATTGAAGGACTGCATTGATATATTTTTAGTGGTAGTTATTGATGATATTATAATATACTTTAATTTTTATGTGGAACACAAGGAACATGAGGAACACCAAATGGTCTTATTAAAAACACAAATGAAATAGGGTTTTTTATATGTGTAGTAAATTTATGTTCTGGGTTAAACATATGGAATTATTTGGACACATTTTATCTATTAAAGGAATATATGTAGTTCCATATAAGAGGAAGACATTAGAGGAGTTTTCTCATCCAAAATCAAAATAATATGTTCTTCGTTTCTTTGGCATACCTGTTTAATATAGATTGGTTTTTAAAATCATTTCGTAGATATAAAACCTATTGACCATGTAAAAAGGATAGGAAGTTAATTTTATTTTGAAAAATAATTTTGAATAATGTTTTCAGGATGTTAAGAATATGATTGTTGTGAAGATATCTTAAATTTACCATCTAATGGAGAAGGATTTACCAGTTATTGTAATGCATACATAAAATTTCATGGAGGTTCATCCATGAATAATGAAAAATTGATTGGATATATTTCATGATATTTGAATCCTAGAGAGTATATATATATTACCCATGACATGATGGTAGCCATATTTTATTCTTATTAATGTTTTAATGGCTCTGTATATATATTGGAAATTTTTTATATATACACATTACATTAATTTTTAATTATATATTCACAAAAAAAGAACTAAATATGGGATAAGGGACATAGTTGTATGTTATTATGGACTACGGTTTTTCTATTCATTAAAAACCTAGGAGATCTAACCGTGTCACATATGTACTATGTAGGAATGAACAATGATTTCATGCATTAATGTTTATTAAATGTCAACCTTTGATCAAGGATATCGAAAAGGATTACATATAAGTTATAAGGTATGAGATATCCTCAATCAAAAACAAAATTATTTCCCAGCCATCATTACATGATAAGATCATGAAGGCGCAATGAAATGATAATATGATATAGGTGGAAGTAGTAGTGATGAAAATAGAGTGTTTCTTGAGTTTCAACATGATATATATGGATTAAATATGATTTAAAAAACTAATATTATACCATATATTCTATAGTTGATGAATGATCTTCAAGATGATATCCATATCTATGGAGTCTCAATACATCTAGGAAGCACAAAAAATGTAGAGATCTGAATGATCATTTTAGGTGTGATAACATGAAGAGGTATTTTTTGGTGGGTAGTAAAACATTTATTTTATGCCAAAAATATAAGGTTTAGTGAAATTTCTAATGTGTGTGTAAAAAAGAACAAATATTTTTATAAATTTGGGATACATTAACTATGAAATTTCTTATATTCCATCTTAATTAATCAATGAGGAATAAGTCAATATGTGTATTATTTGATAGAATAATAACGTGTACTATTTTAATAACAATATGAGTGGTTTTATCACTTCACCAAGTCTCTCATATATATATTTTTTATGGTGAGACACTTATTGGGACCCCTATATCAATTTATTATGACCATGATTTGAGGATTACTTATTTATTCAGGAGGAGAAATTAAATGTATATAAATATGTTAGTAAACATAATCACATCCTATGATACCCAAGTGTATGGTCAGTCTATTAAGATAATTAAAACCTTGGATAAAATTTTAATGGAGGGATCACATGATTTTCCAAGGATTTTGGATTATCATCTTCCACTCATAGGATTCTCTTAAAACAACTGTTTTAAATCATATATTAAAATGGATATATATGACAAGGTATATGGGAATAAATGTTTCTGTAAAATATATTATGATGTTGTGGGAGTGGGAAAAAATATGTTGACTAGAATTTTTAAAGGATACTATAGAGAAGATGCATGTAATCCATGGGAAAACTCAATTATTCTCATATTTAATAGAATTTTTATGCAGATAATCAATGAATGTACATATTATATCACCTTGGAGATCACGTGTTACTTAATACTTGTTCAATAATGAATAGTTCTATGATTCCCAAAACCTGATAACTATATAAAACGATATTTTTACCTAAATATCACTTTTATATGATAATAAAGTACCTCAAAAGTATATATTTTCAATAGAAAAATGATATTCATTTATAGAAAAGATATATAAAATTCAAATTATGAGATGAAAAAAATAATATTTTCTTATGTCAATTCGTTTACAACACATCAATTCTTCTACTTTCGTATAGAAGAAACCAATTTCTCTCAAGGAACACATACATATATTTTCAATATAGCCTACATATATAATAATTGACTATAATAAAATATTATTAAATCATATTCAACTGATTATTTTACTAACATGTAAAAAAATGAAATTAATTTAAATTTTTATGTATTGGGTGAAAAAAATTAATTTTTTTTCATTACATGTGTATTGAAAACATTTGGGGAATTATATTAATCTAATTAAGGTGTGAATTATTATGATTATTCTTAATTAACATATTAATTTATTATTATTTGTGCATTTTCTAAGTTAATATATTATTTCATAGGATTTAAACATGTTTAAATAAATGCATTTATGATTGGTAATTGATTTATTTAATCACATGAATGATATAAAAAAATTATAGTTGATAATTTATTTGGAATATTAATATAGATAAATTAGTGTTTTAAATATTTTTGATTAACATTTTAGGTTAATCAGTTATATTTATAGGAGTCTTATTCATTTTCATTGAAAATAATCATGATTTTGGTTGTATAGATTTATATATAATGTTAAAAATCATTATTTGTTTTGGGGGTGTGTTTTAATGTTTAATTTGAATAAACCCATGTAAAATTTAATAATATCACCTAATAATCAAAAAAATTGTTACATGATTGTTTTTATAAATGTTTCGATAAATAAAATTTTTTATACAATTATTAGCTTATTCGGTTTTCATGTTAAATGTGTATCATTTGTAAAATTTTAAAATTTTAAATGATTATGTCACATAATAACATTAATTTTATTAAAGAGGTAAAATTTATCAATATTTCAATTTTAAAAATTTATTTCATTGAATCAATATGTTTTATTTGAAATAATGGTCATTTAGTGGTTGGAAGCATGTGTATAACGGTTCTGCATATAGAATTTTTAATTAATTGAATTGTTGATTATATGGTTTCTTTTATTAGAGACTTTATTGGTTTTAATTTATTTAAAGAGTTATTTTATTATTAGGGTATTCCCTATTTGATTATAAGGACATGGCCATAATCATTACATAATATAGTGTTTTTTGAACTAGAATTCAAAATCAACTATCTTTTCGTTTATTATTTTAGATACTTAGGAAAAAACATTTCAAATAAATTCCAAACATTATAAGGGGGATCGTAATCTAATTATCTATTTTTTACACCAATGTAATCCCCTTATATAATCATGGTCTCTCTTTAAGAAAAATCATCAAAAATTTTCCCATGATCTCATCTTTTTCCCTACCCTACCCTAAACCATGTTAAAAATAATAAAAAACATAGTATGAGAGAAAAATGATATGAGAGTTACATAAAAACAAAAAAAAAATTATTAGTGCATGCATACTTTTATATACATGAATTTACTTTTATAAAGTTATACATTTCATGCATAAAACATAAGCACTTTAGATTATATGAGGAAATCATAAGATTCCCAAATAACTCCATAACAAATTATCTTCATAATGATAAATTTTTTCACATTACCCTATCACTATTAAATTTACTTTTTGTAACATGCGTACATAGTTAGTATTCATCAAGGTAACATTTAGAGTAACATCATATTTTATTCCTTTAATCCCCTTGGTGAAACTGGCTAATTAACTCAGTGTCACTACCTAATGCATTTGAGGGAAATACTATGCTAAACCACCCATGGTTTTTCATGGAACCACCTATAATCATAAAAAATTCCCATGAATCATAACATAAGCATAACAAATAAATATTTCATAATAGAAAAATAACTTTTCTACATTGAAATCAGTTTTCATTATTACAAAGCCACACACTCATAAATAGAAACACATTATTTGAAAATAAAATATTAAACATGCAAAGGAAGAAATAAATCCTTAATGTTACATGAAAGTGGGAAATTCATTTTATAACCTATGTGTTAAAAAACATTTCTTTTGGATTTTTAGAAAAATATTTGAAGGAGTAACCTTAAAAGAGGTTTTAAATGAGAGTCTCATACCTTGTGTATAAATAATCGTGTTCAATATTTATTATCATGATTAATAAACATAGGATAATTATTTCATTTCATTAGAATACTTTTAATTTTTATTATTCCTTTTATATCACTTATTATGATGTTATAAAAATTACATAAATGTTTAATTTGATGTAATATGTTTTTTCAATATTCGATACTTGATCAGAAAAATGAATTTGGTAAGATGGATATAGAAAATGTAGTCATAATTAAATAATATATTGAATATTATTTATTATATTATTATCTTTTTTATACACTAAATTTATTTTAAAATCAAACAATTATTTATGTTTTTGACAAATTTACTATGTTATAATAATGGAGAATATGGGAAATACTTGTACGTCAGCAATGCTTCCATTTTTCAACCCTCATTATTGAAAGAAATTATGTATAATTATATAATAATATAATTATAATAATATTATTAACATAAAAATAATTATTTTAATATACATATATGTATCATCTATGTGAATTGGGGGTGGAAATGAATCTCATCGCTTTGTGGAGATGATAGTTCACTATATATGCATGCACAAAATTATAATTTTTCTATTCGTAGGAAGGTATGAATATAAAAGATATATTATTCCTCAATAATGAGATATAGTTCATTAATATCTTTTAAATACATTAGTAGTATCATTATAATAATTACTGAGAGAGAATGAGGGAAAATATTAACGTCTTGCGAGTTGGTCGTATGTCATATACAATAATGATTAATAATTTTCCCATTTAATGGAAGTAGATATGTTTGTAGGTGATTATATTAACTTTATAACATCTAATTATATTTAGTATACTAGATTTATTATTTATCCATGGTTAAATAATATTTGAACAAAGTGGAATATGAAATAAAAGAGAAACACCTGATTAAAAACAATACATTTTCTTCGGACAAAATTTTCTTATTAACACCTTAACAACATTAAATATGTTGTTAATCCTAAAATAATATCCCAAGAATGTGTGTAGGGATAATAGGATGAGATCTTGGTATATATTTTTTGAACAAAATATGATTTTAAGTGTGAATAAAATTGAAGGATATGTCCCCTTTTTTAAGAGAGGGGAGGGGCACACATGGAATTTTTCAAATTATTAAATTCATATAAATTAATTTCATCATTAAATGGGCACAAAAATATATTATTTGGAATATAGGATTATGGTGTGTTAAAATAACTTCATAAAATTAAAATTAAATAATTTATTTCTATCATTCAATCCTTATATTTTGGGATGAACTCTTGTTTAACCCCGTTAACTCTTACCACGACAACATGGATTTTTACTCTTTAGGGGTTAATATAGTTACAATAAAACATAAAACAACCATTAGATGAGTAATTTATTAAATATTAATATATATTTAATTAAATTAGGATAATATTTTATAATATTAATAACATTTTATAAAATATTATTCATTTTAAATTATAATTAATTAAAATACTGACAATATTTATTTCATGAATTTATAAAAAATCGCCGAAAAAGACATAAACAATAAAAAAATCCATCTAACACGTCACTAACTTGTGAATGAAATATATATAATTTTTTTTGATATTTATTATCTAGAATTATATTTATTTTAAAAAATTTATAATCATTTATTTGATAATTCAATTCACTAAACAATCACTACATCATCATTGTGAAAGCCATCAATTTCATTATGTGTTCCGTAAAAGTTAAAAAAATTAACATTTCGATGATATAAATATTATGTTTTCAAATAATAATTATAGTGTTTTCTATATTATAAAATACTTTATATTATAAAAATTATAATTATTCAAAAATAATTATGGAATATTTTACTTTTCATTAAGATAAAATACAATAAATGGATTAAAGACAACCATATGGATTATATAGGTAATAAAATATTTTTTTTGTTATTTAGGATGAAAATAACTCATCCAACAAAATTAGGACATGTTTTAGGGTATTTTCATAAGATTATAATGTTATTATTACGCTTAATTTCCATAGTTACCCTTTACTGTGGTAATAAAAAATAATAATGCTACAATTCATATTGTGGAAATATAAAGGGATCATATTTACATAAATTTATAAATTATGATTCCAAATATGGATTTCATTTATCTATATCTAATTCATATAATTTTCCAAATTTAATTGATAATTAATCTCGTTGATGTAATTTGAAAATGATTAATTAAAGTGAAAAAGATGAAAATATATAAAAAAATTTATATCCAAATTCAATATAAAATTGATTCCTATTATCTATATTTGATTAAAAAATATTAAATTTATTTATTTATATTTAAAAATAATTTAAAATATTATTTATTTTAATAATATATTTATCTGAAAAAAAATTCAAATGAAATTCTTTATTTCTTATCTATCTATTTTTTGAGAATAGTGAGCTCAGAGTCTTTAGAATTAAATGAAGAAAATTAGCTACAAAATCTGAAAGTATGAACCGCACATTTATTCTGTTAAATAATTTGAAATTGATCATGAGGCAGAGTGAGGGATTTAAGACAAATCTCCCCGTACACTCCCTTATTTTCTAGCACATCTTCGAGAGTTTTAGCTTCATGATAAACATGTGTGAGGAATAAAAACATTGATGTATAATGATAAAGGAAATTAATTCATTTCAATTTCAGCATTCAAGAAAGGTTAGCTGTCACGACCCGTCCCTCGGGGCCCGAGCCGTGACTACCCCAAGCCTGCATTCCATAGGCCTGGTATTGGTGACTAGTTTCGGAAAGGCGTATCCCTAAAATGGGAAGACATTTCCTTTAAACGTCTAAAACCATAAAGACTAGAACACAACAAGTTGTAACCACGATGTAAAACTACTTTATTTAATTTGTGTACTGAAAATTAGGGTCCAAAATACAAGACCAAGTGAAATGATACAACTACAATTAAAAAATAAAACAAATACCGAGATTATCCACAAGGGTTACTACCTGGAGGGTAGGTACATGTCGTCTACATTTCTCTTCACATAAACCATCAATTCCATCCACCGTCAGGTCCAAGCTCCCTGAATCACAGTCAATGCAGCTTGTCATCTGCACAAGACATAACAAGGTGCGGGTGAAGATTATGCAGGGGTGAGTATATAAATATGAATTAGGGACCCTGATACCCCTGAATGTCCCTCAAAATTTTATAATGGAAATCCAAAAAGCATGATATCAAACAAAAAACACAAATAAAAGACTCATCTCCAAACTAAGTATTACTAATGTATATAAGTACATATGATTATTCGTAAAGATTTATCATCTTATTCGGTCAAGATGCATTGCTACTGAGCAAATGGAGTCTGGAACACATATGATCGATATGTACTAACCCTCATTGACCCACATTAGATCCGACCCGCAAATGATCGGTAGGTACTAACCCCCTCAAGATCCACCCAAGATCGATAGATGCAGATACACACATCATCTCTAGGTGTTGATCCACACCGAATTACTATATACTGATCCACATAGGGTCACTAGCTATTGATCCACACAGTGTCACTAGATGCTTATCCACAAAGGATCCCTGGGTGATGATCCACATAGGTACTCTAGGTGTGGATCCACACAGGATATCAAGGTTTGAATCCATACAAAATCGCTAGGTGCTGAGCCACATAGGATCGCTAGGTTCTCACCCACACAAGATCGATTGGAACTAACCTCTATATGATCTGTCTCCAACCTCCATATCACATCCATCCAATGGATTCCCACTCATAGCACACTTGATTCCAAGAGAAACTGCTCCCCAATCCATTAGTCATTTTTCAACTGAAAAAAATTCCCATGAAGATGTTACCCAATGATATGTCACATTATAAGGGTTCTAAGACAACAAGTAACGCATCAACTAGATGCTCTATTTGTATATTATTTTCATTTTTGGGGAAAGGGCCCAATTGGATTCAAAGTCGATCCAACCTAGCCATACTCCAACATTCTCCAATACTCTTGTTGAGTATCTCAAAAGGACTCTTTTTCACCATGAATCCTAGTTCCATAGGCAGATAGTGAAACAGACACCAAGATCAAATGATACGGCATTTTAAGTGTATAACAGACCATGATGTGTCAGGGTCCAGACGAAGCCTGTTGGACTTACCCAGCCTAACTTGGTCATGGCCGACCTAACCTAGTTCGAGCCTACCAAACAATGTTCGGTCTGACCCTGCCCGGTTCTGGCCGCCCAACCCGATCCGGTCTCCCAGACCCAGTCCGGGTCCAACTCGGCCCAGCTGGGATACGCCATAGTAGGCTTGCCATGCTGTGCCGCAGTCCGGCCCAGCCCGTCACCACTAGGCTGAGTCGCAGCATCTCGTCCCTCTGGATGTCTTGTCCCGTGCGGGGGTCACGTGGTCCTCCTCCCAAACTGCTCATAGTGTCATTCAAATATTTAAATGGTGGCGCCACATCATCACCATTGGGACCCACATGGAGCGGGTCCCCTTTTTCGTTGTGGCTTCGTAGCCAAGACATACTCGATGTGGAGAATTATGGCACACTGTATCCTGCCTCCACGGGCGGCCGATATCCGCCCACCTATTAGTCGTCCGTGACGTCGAGTAGTGCTGCATCCTTCAACAACTGTTGGGTACTGGCCATCACTGCCACCATGTTGATGCCATGCTGACCGGATATCCCTTAGGCCACCGAGTGAGCTTTGGTGGTCCTTTCTTCCATCTGGACGCACCTACAGGCCTCCTGGGATGTCATCATCATTTTGTGCCTCCTGATTTACTCTTTCCATCGAGTTGGAAATTTTCCCCCAAAAGAACACAACATAAACTAATCGAAGGAGGGTATGTACTTGTTTGTTTGGCCTACGCCATCTACATTAGAACTATAAAGAGTGGGAGATTATTCAATTCATAAAATATACTCTTTAATAAATAAACCCCTAACTTGGATTTCGTTGGAGATTTCACTGTGGTGGAAGGAGAATCTATGCTGGATGAAGCCGCTGGCGTTCTTTGTTCCTGATTCAATTCCTCCAACATTTCTTTCCAAGCATCCGTTCCTTGGTGGAATTTTCCGTAACACTTCATTAGAGGTTCCTCATACTCATTCCAAAAGACCACTCCCATGATTCTTTTTAAAAGATGGAGGATCCAAATTCATTACATGACATTAATGTGGTTCTTTTGTGAACTGTATTTAATGTTACTATGTAGAGGATTCAAAGTAGAAGTGTTAAGCAATTAAATGGATTTACTAGTCATGGGACCCCCACTGCAACTCAATAGTTAAAAAAATAAATAAAATAACTTTGTTGAGTTATTTTAATATTTTTATTTATAAATTCCAACATTTATATTTTTCTCCAAACATATTGTGGTTGAAGTGAATCCTCCCTTATGTTTATCATGGCGATCCGTATTCAACGATGCTCTGAAAATTCAATTTCAAGAACCTGTTCAAAATTTATAAAACACCTCCCGCATATTTACTGAACATAACTTAAAGAAGTTCAAAATACTATTCCAGGCACACTCGGCCTCAGAATAATGCACCTTCAATTTACACAGGCTACTAATAATCACAAATAATTTAAAAATTTACATGAAATATCTGGGTCCTTACATTCTTCCCACCTTAGGTCTTTTCTTCCCCAAAATCTACAACCGACTAGGGAATCAAATGGGGGTACTGAGCACATATATGTTCCCCCACTCTATGTACTCTTCAAGATATTCTCATGCTTCCAATGAACTCACAATAGAGTAATCAACTACCCACAAAGGACCCACACTAGTTGATCATCATTCTCCATCAGGAACTCTGCAAATGTCACCCCATCATCGATGTCCAGCTCTCCCCAGTCGATAACGTGTGATGGATCATGCATGTATCTCCACAGCTGCAATCCGTGGAATACATTATGCACCTGATGCATCTGTGGGAGGAGAGATAGATGGTAGACCACCTATCCTACTATTCTTAGGATCTATAAGGGTCCGATGAACCTCAAAGATTTCTTTCCGCTCTGGCCAAACCTCTGTAATCCTCATCATATTGAGACACATTTTAAGACATGGTATCTTTATTCAAAATCCAAGGGTCTCCTTCTAATGTCACCATAGTAATTCTTTTGGCTTTGTGTAGTCTGCATATGCTCTTGGATGATCTTAACCTTCTATGTGGTAGCCTTTACTAACTCTAGACCCATAAGTGCTGACTCCCAATGGTCTGTCTAGAATAGTGGTGATGTGCATGGTTGTCCATACATGGCCTCAAATGAATCCATGTTGATGGTGGAGTGATAACTGTTTTTGTATGAAAACACCACCAGAGGGAGGTGGTTCTCCCAACTATAGCCAAAATCAAGGACAGAGGCACAAATCATGTTCCCAAGTGTTTGTATGGTCCGCTTCATCTGACCTTCTTTCTGATGTTGGAAGGCGGTTCTCAAATATAGACGAGTCTCTAACACCTCCTACAATCCCTTCTATAAGTGGGATGTAAAACGTGCTTCATGATATGAGAATATCATCGATGAAACCCTATGTAGTCGAAAAATCTCTTCCAAATAGATACGTCTCATGCTCTCTACTGATCCCTTCTCAAAGATGGGTAGGATGTGGGCCAACTTGGCGAGTCTGTCAATGATCACCCAAATGAAATCGTGGCCCCTAGATGTACATGGTATCACTGTCACGAAGTCCCTGGATATATAATGCCACTTCCACTTTGGTACCACATGACGATGATCTAAGCCCACTGGTACATGATTATAGTCATTCATTTACTGACAATTGAGGCATCAAGATACAAACTTTTCCAGTAGTTTCTTTATCCCTTGCCACCAGTTCGGATGACGAAGGTCTTGGTATATCTTTGTCACTCAAGGATGTACCGCTAAAGGAGATGTATGTAACTCCATCATCTCCTCCTCTCATAGCGTCACTAGTACCATGGTGCATCCTCTGAAGAGGATGACGTCCTCCCCATCTTCATAAAATCCATCAGGAGCATGTGCTGAGGATATCTGATCACATCGGGCCTCATAGTCAATGCTCCCATTCTGTTCCTCCCAAGCTCTTTGTAGAAGTGGGGAAGTGACAGTAATAAACTAGTGGTAATCTACTCTATCTCTATCTAGGAAGGATATCTACAAAATGGCTTGCTGCTTTGTCGCCTCACTCAACAGATGTAGATTATTCCTCCTGGTGAGTGTGTCTGCTACAATGTTCCCCTTAACAGGAGTATATAATATCTCAAAGTCATAGTCCATGAGGAAATATATCCATCTTTGTTGTCTTATGATATGGTCCTTTTGTGAGGAGATATACCTGAGACTCGTCTGATCAGAGTAAACAGTAAATATTTCACCCATCAAGTAGTTCTCCCACATCTTTAGCACAAAGACCACTGCCGCTAACTCCAGGTCTTGGGTATCGTAGTTCTACTTGTGCTATCTCAATTTTCGTGAGCTGTAGGTGATCACCTCTCATGTAGTACCCATCTAATACCAGGAATCACAAATCCGTGGACACAAACTTTGGTGGCTCTCAAACACTCACAACCTCTATATTTTCCATATTCTGTGTGACTCCGGCCTCCAAGATAACGTGCCCACAAAAGTGGACATCATGTATCCAGAACTGGCACTTTGAGAGTTTTTAATAAATATTGTTCTCTCAGAGTTTATCCATAATTATCTAGAGGTGTGTGGTGTGCTCCTCCCGTGATGCTAATCATATCAAGATGTCGTCAATGAATACCACCATGAATCAATCAAGGTATGGATAGAAGATCCTATTCATGAGCTCCATGAAAACTGCTGGAGCATTAGTCACACTGAATGGAATCACCAAAAACTTTTAATGGATATACCAACATCTGAAGGTTTTCTTCGATACATCCTTGTCTCATACCCTGAGCTGGTGATATCCTGATCTGAGTTTTTTCGTCGAAAACCAACGAGCTCCCTTCATCAGGGTGATGTGATCATTGATCCTCGGTAGAGGATTCATGTTCTTCACGATCACCTCGTTCATGCACCAATAGTCCACCCAAATCCTTAGAATCCCATATTCCTTCCTGGCGAACTAGATTGAGGATTCACATGGAGAAACATTGGGCCTTAAGATCCTCTTTCACTACATGTCCTCCAATTATACCCTCAGCTCACGAAGCCCGACATGAGAAATTGGACATGATGGTGCAGATATTATTGTCGTCCCAGGGTATATGATGATTTGAATGTCTACCTCTCTAAAAAGAGTTAGTTACAGAACATCATCAAGGGAGGAATTATCATACTGGTTCACCACTACAGGATAACTCGGACTCCTCATGTCAACTTATTTAAGAGTGAGGCAAGCCAAATGACGATTAATCGGTTTCACCCTCCTCCGAGATTTTCCATCATGTGTTGCAAAGGTTTCCTCCACACTGGTCAAGGTATACCTGATTCCATCCTCACGAACACACCGCACTATGAACCTAAAACAACGGATCAGAGTATGGACTCTGGATAGCCCGTTCATACCCATGATGACATCGTAACGCCTCAATACTGCTACTAGGATATTCTAGATGAAGATTTTTCTTTATATAGTGATCTCACACTTCTTGAACCTGTGTGTAATCATCGAATATTCTCCCTTAGGAGTCTCTAATCGCAGGTATTGAGCTGACGGCTCCATCAGAATCTTCGAGCTCCGAACGAGTGTTGTGGCATTAGAATAGCGACTAGAACCTCTATCTATAAGTACTGAAACTATGGTGGAATGGAAACATATCGTACCTCTAATCATCTCTGGAGGTCCATGGTTGTTGGCCTCTACTACCTGTAGGATTGATCTCTCATGTACACCTGCTCCTTCTGGTCGGGGTGGACCATATGGTGGTGGTGGTGGTAGAACTTCAAATCACTGCCCACCACCTGCTGCATGGACTGCTACACTGCCATGTACATTGCCCTATAGACCTCCTCACTCGAATCTATTCCTATACCTCATTTCTCCCTCGATTGTCTTCTGATACTCGGTACGATGGGTAGTGTAGTCGTGATCCATGTGGCCCTACATTCCCCACGTAAAGCACACTCTGGCTCCCAGCTGACCTCCCCTACCTCATGAGCTCTGCACCTCTCACCATGCATCCCAGGGTCATCGAACAGAGAGTCTGGACCACTTGGACCCATTCATCATTTCCTACTACCACCTGCATATGACTTAGATACCTGTGATCTATTGGTGGCTCTCACTGTCTATGTATTCTCTTCTAAGAATCTCTCCACCAACAATGCTTACTCGACCACTCCAGCTTGCGTCAGGATATTCATCAATTTCATTGATGATCTGATCTCGCGATGGAGATCAGTCTCGAAGGTATGGGCCCTAAAGAATGGGTCTTGTACAATTTCAGTGGAGTAGAGAAAGAGTTCAGTGAATCTCGTCGAGTACTGGGATTCTTTCGGTCTACCCTGCTGTAAGTGCAGCCGCTCCTGAATATGCATAGAGCGTAGTGTTGCAGGGATGAACTCCACCTTGAAATGGCTCTCAATTTCTATCCATGTGAGGTTCTCCTAGTCATGTAACTAGATCTTCATGATTCACCAAATCTCTATCACTCCAAAGAAAAGACTAGCATCTAGGATCACCATTTGCTTGTCTAGTGTTCCAACTAGGCGGAAAAATAGTGCCACAGCCTCTAGACTATCCTCAGCTACCTGGGGATCTGTCTCACCATGATACTACAAAGGCCTCTTCCGATGGAAACCTGTGAACCAAGATCAGTTGGCATGCAATTTCCGCCAATGGGACTGGTGTAAATTTCTACCCAATGGGTGGTGGTGCTGCCGGTGCACTAGCCAAAGTTGGAAAAATAATAAGAGGGCCCTGCACTAAAGGAACGTCACTTAGTTGGCCTTCATCGTGTACTCTCTCAGAAATCATGGTTGCCTGTCTACGCAGTGGAATCTTGAAATGAAGTAGGTATACCACGGTCAATATGTTATTCCTGGTGAGCAGACTCAAATGATATCAGATAAAAATCATATCCAAATCACACGCAATCCGTCTTTTTGTGCACCGAGTCAGAAATCAGAATTCAGGGTCCTGGTGTGTGGATACATCAGCCGCTGCACCAACACTGGACTACCTGAATAGAAAACCAAACTCAAAACACTTGACATTATTTTTCCATTGGAATGATCATAGTCCAAGTTCATCGGTAGAATAGAATCCTCATATAACACTTTGTCACAACCCATCCCCTGGGGCTCGAGCCGTGACTACCCCATGCCCGCCTTCCATATGCATAGGGTTGGCGACAAGCACCAGAAAGGCGTATGCCTAAAACAAAAAAAAATTTCATTTAAACTTGTACAAAAACAGAGAATAGAACACCAAAATATGCAACCACAAAGTAAAAATATTGTAGTTAATGTGGGTACTAAAATTATGGGGCCAGAATAGTAGCCCAAGTGAAACGATATGACTACAAATGAAAATAGAAAACAACACTTGAGATCGTACAACATAGATCCTACATGGATGGTAGGTACAACCCATCTCCATAGCTCTCCATGTAAACTTCTGCCGTCATCCACCATCAGGTCCTAGATCCTCTACTCTCACTCAAGGCTACCCGTCGCCTACACAAGACACAACAAGGTTCGAGTGAAGCCCGTTCATGGGTGAGTATAACCATATATAGTAGGGAATCTAAGACCCTCAAAGGACTCTTATAATTCCACAAATGAATAACCAAAAATAATGATATTAAAAAAATCAAAAGACTCAGCTAAAAACCAGGTATAAATAATGTACAAAAGTACAAATGATTAATTGTAATTCTTGATCAACTTATTTTGTCAAGTGGAACTGCTACTAAAAATACGGAGTTCGACCCACATAGGATCAGTAGGTACTAACCCCCACTGACCCACAAAAGAACCGACCTACCAAGGATCGGTAGGTACTAACCCCCACAAGACCCACATAGGATACGACCTGCACAGTATCGATATGTACTAACTCATGCAAGACCCACATCAGATCAATAGGTGTTGAACCACACAAGATCTCTAGGTTATGATATATATAGAATCTCTAGATGCTAATTCACATTGGGTCGCTAGATGGTGACCCACACAGGGTCGTTGGTGATGATCCCCATAGGGTCGCTAGGTGCTAATCCACATAGGATCCCTAGGTGCTGATCGACATAAGATCACTAGGTGTTGATCCACACACGATTGCAAGGTGCTGAGCCACACATGATTGCTAGGTGCCGACCCATAAAGTATCACAAGGTATTAACCACCACATGATCTATCTCCAACCTCCATCTCATAGCCAGCCACTAGATTACTACACAAATCACACATGATTCCATGAGAAACTGCTCCTCAAGCCATCTGTCATTTTTCAACTAGAGCGAAGTCCCATAAAAAAGTTACCCAATGATCGGTCATGTTATAAGGGTTCCAAAGCAATAGACGTCATGTCATCTAGACACCCAGTCAGTATGATATATGCATTTTGGTGATGAGGGCTCAATTGGATTCGAAGTCGATCCAGCCCAGGCATACTTCAACATTCTCCAAAAATATGGTGCATTATCTCAAAAGGACCGTCTCGCTCCAAGGACCCAGTTCCCTAGATGGTTCTTCAAACGAACATCTAGTTTGCAAGATACAATCTTTTAAGTGTATCTAGGCCTAAGAGGGATCCAGGTCTAGTCTGACATGGTCGGACTGACCCAGTATGGTCTGAACCGACCCGGTTCAGGTCGAACCCACCTTTCCCGAGTCCAACTCGACCCTCCATGTACCGGACTGGACCAGCCCTGTTGGGCTGGGCCTCACTGGGCTGGGCCACAGCGACTCAGCCTACCGGCTGGCACGATACGCGTGGGGGGTCGCATGGTCCGCCACTCGAATGTATCAAATAGCCTTTCAAATCATTAAATGGTAATTCTATGTTGCGCCTCCATGTCACCTGTGGGACCCGTAGGGAGTGGGTCCCCTACATTTCCATGGATTCGTAGCCATGGCCTTCACACCACACTGTGTGATGGTGCACCGCCTCTCGCCTCTATGGTCGGCCAAGAGATAACTACATGTCCATACACTACGACACCATGAATATACCTCTCCTTCCATAGCCAGTGAGCTCCAGCTGCCACCTTCGGTAGTTGGCACCGGTTGACGACATTGCTGCATCGATGTCACGCTGGTGGGACTTCTGCGTGCCACCAGGAGGGCTATGGTGGTCTGTTCTTCCTTCTGGATGCGGTAGATGGTCTGGCCTTGTTTGTTTAGTCTATGCCCTCCATAAATACATTATAACAAGTTATTGATTATTCAATTCATCAATGATAGTCATTAATAAATATTCCCCCTATATCAGATTTCATTGGAGATGTCGCGGTGGTGGAAGTAGAATACACGCTTGATGAAGCCATCGATGTTTTTCATTTCTAATTTGATTCCTCCAACCTTGTCATCCAAGCTTCCGTTCCTTGTTGGAAGTCTCTGCAAAACTTTTTCATAGGTTCCTCACCTTGGTTATAGAATCCCATGGATGAGCATCTATTAAATAGACGGAGGATCCAAATTTGTTTCATGGAATTAATGTGGTTCATTTATTAACCACATTTAGTGTTACAATGTCAAGGTTAAAAAAATAAAGAGTCAAGCCATTAAATGGCGTGACAATTCTTGGTTCCCACCACTGCCATTCAACAGTTATAGAAAAGAAATAAAATAATTTTGTAAAGTTATTTTATTATTTGACTTTGTAAATCCTAAATATTATCTTTTTCTCTCGACCTACTTCGGTCAAAGTGAAGCTTCCCTTAAGCGAATCCTTGCACTGTAGACTGAATGATTCTATCATATTTCAATTCCAAACACCAATTCAATATTTAGAAAACACCGCTCATACATTTACTGAACATAACATAAAAAAAGATTTATATTCCATTCCAAAAACATCAGGCCTTGGAATCATGCGTCTGAAATTTCTACAGACACATAATAATCCCAAAAAATTTAAAGAAAATAACATTTAATTTTTGGGACATTACATTAGCATGTATTGTTCTAGCATCCTGGACCGAGGTTATAGAGTCAAACTCAATGAAATCGTTAAAACAAGTGCGCCATAAAATGGAAAAAAATACATTCTCCCATAAATACATATTTTATGAGGTAAACTATATTAGTTAAAATATAATTATTTCAGAATTAATAGGATGAATTTAAAAAAATAAATAAATAAATTATAATTTTTATTTAGATAATCCAATAATATTTTTTTTTATTTTTTTAATGAAACACACTTGTGTATACTTATATAGTTTTTCAGAAAATATTTCCCTTTTATTTTATAAATGGATGAATTTCTATTTACAATTAATTGGTCAAAGAATAAAATATATATATATATCGACAATATTTTCATAATTCATTAAATCAATTTTCAAAACCTCCATTCTAGTGGGTAGGATATAATGGAAACCTTTAAATAAAATTATTTATTTTTTCATTTAGGCTTGATGTGGCGTATCATGTACATTATTGTTCATAATGATTCATTAACAAAATCATTAGTGGTTACATTATGACCCCATGGAAAAATTTATACCAAGAAATTGGAAATCAGTATTGAAAACTCAGGGTTTTACTTATCAAAATAACATTGTTGAAATCCAACATCAGAAATAGTATTATTAAAACATATATATTAAAATGAAAGGAATTCATAATGTTTATATGATATAACACATAATGGGGTTCCATTTGTGAAAACATGCACACGGATGTGAAAATTATCTATCATGTTCTGATGGAGAGTGATAGAGAACCTTTCCTTGTGTAATTTAACAATAACAAAACCAAAAATCTGTGATCAGATATATTTTCATTAATTTTTTAGTAAGAAAAGTAAATAAATAATTTTATTGTTTGAAGATTATTTTTATAGAGATAATGAATTATATTAAAACTGAGATTAAGAACATATGTAAAGAAACTTACTTGGAATGTATATTTTCATTATTTAATCAATTTTTACCAAAAACAACATTTTTCCAAACCAGGGTTGTCATGATGAATTCATCATGCCGGAAACACAAGACTTATCTTCTATAGAATCACATATTCCACAAAATATTAACTACTTAATTTTTATGTCATTAAATATTAACCAAAATCAAAATTGTTATCATCAAATAGGATAATTACCAAAACATAATAATCCTTTATATGATAAAAATATAAATTGATCTCAAAATATCAACAATTATACACGAATTTCATTACATACCATTTTAAAAATAACAATCCTTAAAACTAATCAAAATAATCCGATCTATATTTGAATCCCAAAATCTAAAAGGACTTACTACATTGTCTTCCTGGATAAAGATTAAGAATTTTCACAAAAATATATCAAGTAATCTTGAAGTATTATATTAAAACTAATATTCATTAATATCTTCAAGATATACTAAAAATTTCCCAAAATAACTTGAATCAACATAAATCATCAAAAAATAATATATTCTTCATAATTATAATAATTGTTTTTCCTCAAATAAAATCCGATAGTACTACTTTTACCTCATTCATAAAAGGCATCCAAAAAATTGTCTTCCAAATTTACATTAATCTCTTAGTTACCAAATAATTTTCAAATCCAAAGTTTATCTATTCAATAAAACATATGTTCCCAAATTAAAATTATTCATCATCCATAAAATCATTTATCAATATTAAAAATATCATACTAATAGGGACTTCCCGTAGGTCAATGGTAGGTAATTCACCCTTGTCACCCTTTAGTTGTGGGTATGATTCACATAGCCTTGCTGGATGTGATGGGTTGTCACCCATATAGTGAGTCTTCGATTTTATAAAAATAAATATTTCTTATAATGTTCCCACAATAATATTAAATACTGAAAAATAAACATAACATTATTTCATGTAAAATATTTTTTACAACAGTGATTTTTCATAAAAACCGTAATGTCTAATATTTACCTCAAAATACAGTATCATATAACCCTATAGGTTATTCAAAACCATACATTTTTTGACACTATAAAATATATATTAATTTATAAAATAAAAATTTTACATAATAGTTTTTACTTTTACATATAACAAAATCTAAAATATCTCCATGATGTACTCCCATAATCAAAAGAGTATTAAATATTTTAATCATTTCAATTTCTTTATATTTAAAAAATTCTTCAATGTAGACATCATAATGATTAATCATTATTCATAATCCCTTAAAAATAATTTAATACGATATTCCATATTACTTATTTCAAAAAACTAAAATAAGAATCATATCCTATGATTTAATAATTTCAATACATGAACATGGAAATAACCCATATCTTTCATACGTTAGTTTTAGTTTCATCATCTTCAATTATAATGTAAATAAATATTCATAAGAGAATATTTTATAGTCCTACGGACCCATTCATGAGCCTTATTCCTAATACATTGATATTAACAATTCACATAATACCCTCATTTAAAACATTCAATTTATAACTCTGGAAGAACTTTTTTCCTATTCATGGAGTAAACTGAATGATTCCTTTTACATTAGAAGATAATTAATTTTTTAACTCATTAAAAATATTTGAAACAAATTATTATACCTTTATGAAATTTTACTATGGGATTCTTTACACATCCTTGAAACATATTTCATTGAATATATTTAGGTTTATGATCATTGTTACATGAACTTTCATAGGGATACATTTATCTCATATATGATACATTCGAAAACTCAACATGGTTCTATCGGTTAATAATTACTCTAGATATTTTTTTAGAATATTAATATGAGTAATCATTTCAACACCAATTTCATATGATTTCATATTCAGATAAACACTACATTTTCCTCCACATCCATTATCATATTGTTTCCTACTAGATTAATCCATTTACTAAAACCAATAAAAGATAGTGTGTGATATAAAATAATAATATATTATTTTATGTGGATGATAAAAACTAAAATATTTATATTCATGTTTTCTCAAACACATTGAATTTTTCTAAAATAATTATGAACCTTCCTACCATGAAATCCATTGTTGTTTTATACGACATGTAAGTTACGGTTAAATAACTTTCAAACCTCTAATGTTTTCTAAACTATTATTTTTAACCAACTTTAGGGAACCACCCATATTCATTTCATATTATACTATATTTGACCCAGAAATCACATTCAAAGATCTTATCAGTTTTTAGTTTTAGAGAATTAGGTAAAACTATTACAAAAAAACTCATACATTACAGGTTAACACTTATAATCATTATCGATTTTTCCATCATTGTGAACATTTAATAAATCATGGTTTTCCTTTCTGAAAATTCATGATAAATTTACCTTGATCTCATACATTCCCCTACTCTCCCATAAACCCTAGGAAATTCAATTTAAAAATTGTATGAAAAAACCATACCAAGGAACATAAATAGAATGAAAGAAACATTTAGATAATGAATACCTATTAAATGATGAAAAATTTTACAGAATGACATACTTTTAACCAATAAGAAAAAATATCTTTATCTTACCTCATGAAATAATATGTTTCCTATAAAACTCCATATAAAACATAAATAATAAAGAAAAATTGTGGAATAATTTCCATATCACTCTTACATATACTATATAACTCATGGTAATATCAAGAGTTAGAATTTTTGTCACATTTGGAATAACCACAATAGTGTATTCTTTTATTCTCATATGATACACCCTAGTGGTCAACATTGTATCATTGCCCAATGCATTGGATTGATATATAGAGATCACCCACTGATAACTTATCACAAACCACATAATATCATAAACAATTACAACTATCCTTAACATTATCATAAAACATATATCATGCATAAAATTAAAATAACTTTCAAAATTTGAAATCACTTTTCTATTTCACAATGCCACACACTCAAAAATAAAAAAAACATTATATAAATATAAAAGTATAAACATTTAAATGAATAATCAAAAATTAATGATACATGAAATTGGTAAATTATTTTCCTTCAATTTATTTAAAAAAATGTCCTCTAGGCTATTGTAAAAAATTGTTCAAACTGTAGCATTAAAAGTTGTTTTTAATGGAAAGTACCTTACATTGACTCTGACTCATCACACACAATTGTTAACATTCAGTATATTAAAAAATATAATAATTTTTTTATTTATTGAGACCATTTTTTATTCTATTTATATTACATATTATAATGTTACAACCTTTACTTAATTAGTAAAGTTCATATTAGGTGTTTTGTCGATATTTTGTATATGAGTACAAAATGAATTTGGTATGTTAAAAAATTGCCAATGTGGTCATAAATCCAAATTCTTCTGGATAATATTAATGAAATTATTACCAATTTTATAGTTAAATTTTACATTAATATCAAACCACTATGTATGGTAATGAAAATTTACCTACATTATAATTATGAAGTTGGTAGATCATACATACACAAGGGAATCATTTCCATTTATCAATAATCATTATCAAAAAATGGTATGTATCATTTTATCATTATAAAATTAAATTATATCATTAATATCAAATTAATAAATTATATAGTTTTATATATCATCTATATTATTTTGAGCTGAAAAACAATTCATATCGCTTCATGGAGGTGATAGTTCGCATGCACGTAAAACAATGTTATAATTTTTCAGTTCATGGAATGGTAATAATTTAAATCAGAGATTCTTTTATAATAATAATTAATTGGTAATTAATGTAATATAATATCTTTAATTACATCATTATAACTAGTCTTGAGAAATGTTGATGGATGAAAAATTATATTGGTTCGTGGGGTGGTAGTTCAACGAACATATGAAAGATTAATTATTTTCTTATTTGATGAAAGTGGAGAAGTATTTAGGTGATGATATTAACAAAAAAATTAAAATGAGGATATGGGATTTATAATTTAATCATGGTTGAATAATATTTTTATGAATATGATGAATAAATAAAACTGAAACACATAACTAAAAACCATACATTTTCTCCAAAAAAATTTCATTTTATAACACCTTAAGACTACTAGTGGTGGAGTTAAGCTTAAAATATTAGATCTATAATATTGTTAGTTATTATTGAATAACACTGGTTAGGATAGTATCTGAACCAAATGGGTTTTTATTTTTGAATAAAAATAAGGAGAGGTTCCCTCTTGTAAGAGAGTGGAGGTGAACTCATTGAAATATTAATAATTGTAAATTATATAAATTATTTTTCAATTCCAAATGTCTCCAAACTGAATCATTAAACAAATATGATGATTATGTATAGGACTATATTCATCCATTTAAATTTAGATATGATTTTAGTTATTATTTAATAATATATTTTTTTAGTAACACTGATTTAACCCCTTTAACTTTAACCATGGAATCATGGATTTTTACTCTTTTTGGGTTAAAATAGTTACAATAAAATTAAATACTACCAATAAATCAGTCATTGATGAAATTATATCACATATTATAATAATTTATCCAAATTATATATTTTTATAATTTTTTTATCATTTAGTAAAATAATATTTATTTGAAAATGTCATTAATGTCAATTTTGATGCAATTCATTACATGAATTTTAAAAAAAACCCTAAAAACATGATAAATTAGAACTAAGTTTTCTAACACATCACTAACATGTCAATATAAACTATAAATTTTTTAATGACAATAATTATCCAAGATTATATATATATATATTATTTTTAATAGAATTGAATTGATATTTCTATCAATTAAACGATTTCTATATTATCATTATCAAAGCCATTAATTAATTAATTTACTAACTAAAATTTCATTATAAATAAACTTATTATGATAATATTATTAAATTTACCAATAATACCTATATTCTAATATATCATATAAATATAATTATATTAAAAACATTATACTTATTAAAACTTATTCACGAGATCATTTACTATTCTTTAAAATTAAATTCAATAAAATTCTTAAAGTCATCCAAGTTGTTCAACAAAGTCATAATGTCTGACCAATGATAAAATAGGGCCAAAATTACTCATACAATTAAATTAGTACAAGTTTTAGGCAAATTTTATAATATTTAAATTATTATTTTTACCCTTAATTTCTAGATTTACCCTTAATTGTGATAACAAAAATTACTAATGTTACTATTCAAGTTGTCCAATAGTAAAAAATGCCCATATCTACTAAATTGGGACCATATTATTAAAAATAATCAATCAACTTTTCAAAATTCAATTCACATATTTTTAAGAAATTAATTAAAAATTAATTTTGATAACTATGTGAGAAAACAAGTTATTAAAGTGAAAAAAATTCATAAGCATGAATTGTTTTATATCCAAATTCAATATGTAATTTAAAAAAATTATAATAAATAATATGAAATTGATCTAATTATAATTTAAATCCAATTAAAAATATTATTTTACACTATTACTTATTTAGAAAAAAATGATTTTTCCAGTAAAATTATGTATCATTAATTATTAATCAAAACCTGAAACAAATCAGAATACATTAAATATTTTCTCCAAATTAAATTGTGATATTCTAGTTTCAAATAATAATTTTTCATTGTGAAATTTTTTTATATGTTTTTTATAATATAGAATAAATACTATGCCATTAAAGGGCGTCAAAACTACTTATTTAGATAAATACATATTATATGTGAAACTTTGATTTGTTCTTATATATTGTGTAGGAAACATATAGGGGGAATTTTAATCATTCGATTTAATATATTATAAGTTTAATTAATATAATACAAAAATTATTATTTGTTCATTTATGTTTATAAAACCCACATTTCACATTTAAATAGTTTTTTTCGAAAAAAAATTTCATTTTTAATAGGTTTTATTTTCATTTATTGTTAATTGTTTAAATAATTAATTATATATTCATGTATAAACTATATTTTTATAAATAAGTTAATCCTGATCATACCCTCTATAATAATTTCTCTGTTGTAATGGTAGCGTTTAAATAATAATATTTAGTTGTTTGTTTATGCTCGATATTTCGTATCACATACACTATCTATTTTAGTTTTCATTATTAAAATCCTATGATGATACATTGATCATGATATTTTTTAATTTTCGATTATGTTGAAGGATATATTTTATTTTAGTTCATATATGTGAGATGGAGTTTGGAAATATTTATTTTGGATGAAAAAACGAATCATGTATTCCTTGGATGTAATAAGGTATGCATGTTTTAGTTTTAGAGGATATTTTAGATTTTATCCCTTTTGAGGGGATATTTTTTCATGTGCAAACCCACCAAATCCTTCGAGTTTAGTAGAAGGCCATGAAATGATAACCCCAATCCTTCTTAAAATATTTACGAGGATGGAAAATTTTGTTGAAAAGGCATAATATATAAAATGGATGGGGTTTTTCTTAGTTACTCATAAACAATCATTAATATGTCTTTGTGAAACAATGTAGAGGAATAAAAAAAGATAGTATCTTCTAGATAACCCATCTATGTAATATCCACTATGAAATTCATCAATATATGATATAATAATACCAATTTTTATGGTAAAAAAATACACTTTCATCCATAAATGACATCTCAAGTAGAAAAAAACACATAATAATTGAATACTAATTGTTCTACGATCAAATATCAATGTCACAACCACCATATGTGGTCAATTTACCTATTTATTAATATGTTCCACCAAATTCATTGATGATCTATATGTAATATTCATAAGACATCACATATGTGGGAAAATACCAAATAAGGTTGAGTATATACATACACAGTAAGAATCCACAAAATCTTGAAGAGAGTTATGTAATGATCCAATGATAGTAGACATCTCAACCTAATGAAATTTTTTAATAAATCCCAATAGATATTCAAATATATTTTCTAGAAAATAATTAATTAAGAGAGATAAAGGGGATGTATATATAATAAGTTATCCAATTTGAATGAGTATGCTGACTACCCAAAAATCCCACCATTACTGCCCATCATCAAACGTAATATCACAAGAATGTTTGTGGAACAACCGTCTCCCCACTATAGTGATCAACAATTTAGGGATCCACAAATTCCATAGAATACAAGCACTTTGATGATGCCTAAAAACTGTGGAGTTCCACTCATTTAGATAATGATCTCACACCCTCTTTATTTTTGGGTAGTTCAAACTATACTTGTGAAAATAATATATTCTACCTATGTTGTAGTGTGACAAGGGATTAATTACTGTTAAATATATGATATGATACTTCACTAGTCACATCCATAATCAAGCATTTCCAAAATATGTTTCATTATCATAAAATCATTCATGGTATCATTCATTCCAAAATCAAGTCGAACATCATGTTCTTCTTGGGAAATAACTCAAGATAAGTTACTCACCTTGAAAAATATGATTCTGATTAGAAGAGATATGAGAGGAAGTGGTCCAAAAAGATTATACATGATGTTTATGGGATACACGTGGAATGTGACCTCACATTATCTTCTTCACCTATTATCCTCTAGAAAATTATTGGAATCATCAATTTCATCATATACTGCATGTATGGATGGAACATTGTGTGCCACAACCTCTTGGGTTATACTCGTGTACATCTAATAGTTTCTGTGTATGCATGGAAATTACAATGTATCCAGATGTACATGGGTACCATCCCATATTCATTCTATCCTAGATTAAATGGAATATCCATGTACATGGTTTGCTATGAATTTTTCACATTTGACATGAGTTGGACACCCTGGAAGGGTCAAATGATTTGTTGGTCTGGATATATGGTATATGATCCTTAAAATTATTCTAAAAACATAGCAGAAATAATGGCAGGGTCCACAATCGAGGTTTTCATCCAGTATACACATATTGAAATCAATATTTTTTAATATATCATACATATCTATGATTCATTCAATTCCCGTTCCCATCACTATGAATTTCACCCATTGGCCACCTAAACATAAAGGGCAAATCCACCTTCCATTGTTGCATGTCCTTTGATGGTTGGAAAAGGGAATCTAGTTATCGACATGATATCTTCTATTCATACTGTCACCAATTTCCATTCATGGATCCCAGGTCCATTATGTATCCCCAAAAATTAATCATGATCCCTTTATCATTATCCAAACTACCACAAATTTGGAAACCGATCACACATGAACCTACCCCTACAATATTAAACTGTGGCCCCATGGGATGTCAATAAATAACATTATCCATGTTTGGGGGAATAAAATAATAATAATTTTGTATGTAAAATATTGAAAATGATCATTTCTATGAATAATAAAATTGGTAAGCTAGTGTGATAACATGGAATAAATAAGGATAAATCAATATAACCCATTTCATTTACATATGGGGATTATTCAAAGAATGTGTGATCCAAAATCAAAATTTGATGAAATATAAATGATCAATTTTTTAATCATAATTGAAAAATCTAGAACTCATGTGCCCTACCTCCAAAAGAGATCAATCATTGGTGAAAATTGAATTCAACATTGAATGAGAAGTCAAGTTCTATTTGTCTCCACTTGACCCCTCTTGATATGATCTATTATTATCCACCAATATTGATCATCAAATGAATAAAATCATAGGATCATATCTAATATCCATGGGTTATTGGGATAACCATTTATAATTTCCATAAGAGGATAGTTAGAGGTTAAATTAGTTTTCCATAATAAAATGAATTAAATAAATAAATAAATAAATTATTATTCTTAATTTACCCTCAAATGTACGCCTCATCTAAAATGTCTAATACCATTAAACATTTTTTCACACCTATGTTAACCTAAATGTTCTAGATTCAATTTTGGTGAAATATTTCCAATTTTGGACACATTTATAGAGTTATTGAACCTCATTAGTAAAATATATACATATGATATTAATAGATATAATATTTTTTTAATACCAATTACAAGATAGCCTAGCCTTTTAATCTTGTGTTATCTCAATTTCACGACCCAAAATATTCATTAATTTACTAAAATTCTTTATATGGAAAAAATAAAAGTATGCACATTCTCCCCACATTTAAAATATTAACCCTAAAAATAATATTCTAAAATAAAATGTTGTGATATTGATCCTTCATCGGGATCTACGAATCCCATTAGCTCTCAAGCATGCTGATATGCCTCCAAAAAACATGATCCAAGGGAGTAGTATATCCTTACCGGATCTACTCCTTCAAATCCCTAATCACCACAGGGTACTCCATGTAGATGTATCTATCATCGATGTACATCTCTCCCCAATTTTTACATGTGTTGGATCATGCATGTATCTCATCAGCTGTGGCACGTTGAAAATATCATTCACACAATCCAACTGTGGGGGGAGGGATATGTGGTAAGAAACATAAACAACCCTTTGTAAGACCTTGAATGGCCCAATAAATCATTCGGATAACCTTCCTATTTGAGAAAATCCTAAAATTGCCCTTTGTGGGAAGAAACCCAGTAAAAATATTTCTCCCACATCCAACTATAAGAGGATACGATGTTTATATGCCTAATAATTCAACAATATCAAGGTTTTCCCCACATAATGTCAGATCATCTGATCCTTATTTTTCATCATCTACATCATCTATAACCCCACTGGATATGCCTTTCCAATCTCAATCCTATATAATTGTGACTCTTATCATGTCATGTGGGGGTCTTCGAATGGATCCATTTCATTAGTAGAGTGGTAGATGTTATTATATGAAAACTCCCCTGAAATACATTTATCCTCTTAAAACCAACCAAATTCCAAAATAGAGGCTCTCAACATATCCTCTAACACATGGATAATACAATCAGTCTTCCAATTCCTCTAGTGATGAAATTTCATAATCACTCTCAATTTGGACTATAATGCCTCCTGTAGGCCTCTCTGCAACCAAGATTTAAACCCCACATAATGGTCAAAGTCAATCATTGAAATTAGATCATGGATTCAAATGATCACCACATGTAAAAATACTGTAGACACTACAGTGAACTCTTCTCCCAAATAAGAAGGAATTGTGTCAATGTGGTAATTCAATCAAAAATCACCTGGATGGCATTGTGGCCTCCATATTCCATTGAATCCCTATCAAAATGTCTTTGGATATTCCAATACATTAACACTCTTATATCCAAATATTATGTAATAAGCCATCTATAACATGGTTCTTAGACTTCAACTACTACAATATGCATCACTGAGCGACGAACACCACTACACTCATACACTTCACATCTCCCAAAGGCTTCCACTTATTATAAATTTACATATTATCCTCACTATGATGTACAAATAACATAGAAGTATCAAAATATCCTATATAATCCTCTCACATGAATACCAAAACGACCATTTGTCCCCAAAAATTGATAAAATGTTCCCCTCATTTAAAGAATCCATATTGTAACACCCCGATATTTTTCGAGAAATATTATTTTTAATTTCTTTGATGTCTTGTGTTGTATGCTACACGATTATTAGCTTTCTCTATACGCAACAATGTATTATCTTGTAGTATACAAAAACACTATTCTTGGCTTTTTTTTTTCACGCAAGAATGGCCTTTCCCAATAGCATGTGTTGTACACAATACCGAGTTTCATTAAAAAAATATATTGTTATAATATTATTATGAACTAGCTGTTATGAATACTATAAAACCAATTTTGAATTTAATAACATTATAATTCATCTTACACATTTTCTTGAATGAGATATGAAAACAAAATCAATTTTTTGATAAAATAATTATTTTTATTGGATGAATAGAATCATTATCATTAATTTTACATTGAATTAATAGGTAAAAACATTTCAATCTTACACAATGTTTTAACTTTTAAAATCATGTTTTCTTAACAATGTGATTAATTTTAAATTAAATAATGAAAATTATGTGTTTTGAATTTTGAAATATGGATTCCATATTTGGATTCAGGGGGTCAAAATTATGTAAATTAGTATCTTTTATTTTTTTGACATTATGAATAGTAACTACGGTAAATTTTATTTAATACAGTTAACGGTAAATCGGGTAATTAAGGGTAAAAATAAGATTATAAAGTTACCCTAACAGCTGAAAAAATTCCATTGGATGAATAAAATTCGACCCATATTACTTAAGGGTCAGAATAGATTCATTTCATGGACTTTGGACAATGAAAATAATATAATTATTATTAAAACCAAAGAAAGTGACAACACGTCACTCTCTTATATCTTATAAGTGTAATAATTTTTATTTAGAGATAAACCTCATAAAACATTGAATATAAATAGACTCCAGAAATATAATAAATTTATCTACATCATTAGAATTTATTTAGAATTTTTAGGGATTAAATAATTACCATAAATGATGACACAATAGTGATGTAGAAATTATTTTATAGATTGAAAAATAAAATAAATGGTTTTAAAAATATTAAAATAAATACTATATGAAATAATTAATGTTCTCCACAAATTTTCTAGATGAATATGACATGTTATGACTCTATTAAATATTTGTTTTCGAATGTATCTTCTGTTTGGATTTTATTTAAATTCCAATATATGAAGAGTATCTAAATTGACAATATTGTTATTTTATAAAAATAACATATTATAAAATAGTTTAAAAATCACATAAATAATTAAAAAGTATAAATTTAAATTTATATAATCTAAAATTTCATAAAGGATCCAATTATGGATAATTCACAACACATAAGTAATTATTTATAACAATTTAAAATTTAGAATATTATTACAACAAATAAAATTACATAGATTAAATAAGGATAAATCAAGTTGATACGGTTTAAAATAAATTACCAACATGTCTAAATATTATTTGTTCATGTGATTTCGACCCTATATTACCTAATATTCAAATTTGAGACATTTTTATGTTTTTAAGTGTGGTTTGAGTTTATTATAAATTAATATTTTGGAGGTTTCCAAAAGTGCCCCTCTCTACCCTTATTAAACGGTACCTCCTCCCTCTCCTCCTCACACCATTTTGAGCCTTAAATCTAATCCAACCCCTGCCAATTTCTCTTCTCCACTTCCCTAGAACAATAATAGAGGTCTTGGTATTCTTTAAAGACCAACTTTAGTGCCCTAAGAGGTATTTTAGAAGAGGTGCATCGAAATAGTGGTAATATCCTTTACCGATTCATTCAAATTTATTTCTTCTTCTACTTTATCTCCTTAATTTGAATCATTATAATGCAATAACATAAGTATCACTCATATAATTATATGTTATTATAAATATGAAACAACACTATTTCACCTTCTATCCATCATATGGAAAACGAAATCATTGCGCGTGCGTATGTACGGAATACCGTCTCCACGCATTGGTGTAATATTTTTTCCACCACCACCCTACTTGGATCGGTATAATGGTAGAAATAATAACTATATATAATTATTATAAAATCATTCTTATTCTGATAAATTATATCATCGACTCCAATTCCATTCAATTACTATGGGAATGATATCATCGCTTGTGCGTACGTACGGATTACCATCTCCACGATGCGACGGGATTCATTCTCCATGATTAACCATTAAAGTATGACTATAATGTATATATAATAAATAATAATGAATGATATGACATAATAGTGATATTGGATTTATCTACATATTTGTATCATTTACCTAATTCCATTCAATTCAATAAGGAAACGAAAACAGCGTTCATGCATACGTACGACCTACCATCTCCATGTACGGTGTATTTCATTTCATTTATCGATATATAATATATATTTATATGCTGAATATATATTATATATAAATCATGTTTTACATTCTTAAATTAAGTAAATTAGGATATAAGTAATAATATCAAGAACAACAAGTCGAAACACGTATGATAAATTAAACGATTTTACCCAAAAATCTCCTTTAACATGGAATTGACAAAAGAACATGTAATATAGAGTCCTAAGTGAATCATATATGATATCATAAATATTAGTATGGTTATGTTACCAGTTAATAATATTTTTAAACCCATTATATAGGGGTTTTGGACACGTATGGAATAAATTGGACCTAAGTTAAGGGATAATTTTGCAATCTCATTTTTATTCAAGGTTGCTTATACGTAACTATTTTCTGGGGTTATATTTTTCATCCATGTCCATATAATATTTTCATAATGTTTTTTATATTCTTACATGTATTTTTAGAGTCTTGTTTACCCCTCTTTGACTTTTACTTTGTGTTATGGAAGGGATATTTCTTTTTTTTACCATACATGGTACTTTTTTACTTTTCCATTAAAAGTATAAGGATAATGTTTTTTTAACATATAAGACATGAAAAGATTATTTAGATTTCATAGTACATTATTTCCATGAAGCATAGTCTACAATATTTCATGACTATTTTCAACAAAATCCTTTTGTTTTAAAATTTCATGGCATTTTGTGGAAAGAAAATGACTTTGAAGAAGAAAGGATATTTTCATTCCGAATTAATTTCAAGTGTCTTATCAAAACCATTTTCAATATAAGATGACATTATTTAATATGTTTATATTTCAAGTATAATGTATCAATTATTTACATGGTTTCATTTTTATTATGATGAATCGATATCCATTTATTTTATATAGATTATGTTATGATGGGATGGTGTTTATGAAACCCATATTATTCTTTGGGTTATGATTAATGATTTATGTTTATTTTGTAGAACATGAAAGATTTATTTTATTATGAGATGGGTGGGACCTATATCTCCCTCCAATGCATTGGGTATATATTAATATCTCATGAGATAGACATATCTGGAATGACAAGTGAATCTGGTTTAGAAATACAGGGCTGGAACGACAAGTAAACCCGGTACAGTAATGGACTTTGTCCACAGTGACAGTCTTTCTTGTCATGACCCGTCCCCCGGGGTCCATGTAATAACTACCCCAAGCCTGCCTTACATAGGCCAGGGGCTGGCGACTAGCACCAAAGGCGTAAATCTCTATAACTGGGAAGGCATTGCCTTTATAAAATGTAAACTCACACAACCAGAGAACAAGCAGAAGAAAAAACTAAGTAAAGCAGTATAACATGTGTGATGAAAGTAAAAAGGAGCCAGAATTACAAGCACAACAGAAAGGTACAACAACAACTGAAAAGACAAGTACAACTGAATGGTGATGCAGCTCCTAGATCGTCCTCTAGGTTCCTACCTGAAGGGTAGGTATAAATGTTCTGCTCAGCACTCCGCGTCTATCGGTTTGCTCTGTGTGCTGTCACGCCGAGTGTCCATCTACGGGTACCGTCCAGTCCTCATACACTCTATCTCGGTTAGCGTTGTTTGTCGTCTGCATCCAACACAGAAAGATGCGGGCATAGCCCGTGCAGGGGTGAGTATAACGATACTCAGTAGGGACCCCGAGAACCTCAAGGACTCACTAAAATTCAACAAGGATAAACCACAAAGAATGATCTCAACATATAACCATTTCTTAGGTATATTCCCATACATATACCTCAGTTATCAGGTAACCCATCTCAATCATGAGGAAAACACAAAGGTCATTGACTCTGCTCAAACCAGGATTTTTATTCACGATGTCGAAACTGCGGTTGCTGGAGAAGTCCTCCTCTGTCGAGTGCAGCGGGCCTACTGCAACCGACAAGTGCTTCCCACTAACCTTGCACTGCTAAATTACTCCACCTGTCATGTACTGTGGGCCTACTGCTACAACCAAGCGCTTCCCACCATGTGTTTGTCGCTCTACAACCAAGCGCACACCATCATAGCCTATATAGGTACTCAATCTGTCGAGTACCATGGGTATGCCACAACAACCATGTGATCCTCCACTGTGGGTATGCTGCTACAACCAAGCGCACCCCACTGAGCCATTCCAATCACTCTGAGTCGATCGATCAGCAGTCGTTATATTTCATCCAGCTACTAGGTCTTTGCACTCTGTACGCTCGTCTCCGAAAGGGTCCTATCCATGAGCTACAGGTCGATACTTCCAATTGTCATGTATCTTCACATGGAAGTATCCCAAGGGGCAGACATATCATATGGTTCACAGCACAACAGACGAGGTGTCAATCGGACTGTCGGTCTGTGAGTTATTAGCATTTCCGTTCGAGGGGCCCGATTGGATTTTCGGTACAATCAAACCCATCCATGCTCAAACCACATCCGATTCCTCAGTAGAGTATGTAAAAAAATCTGTTTCATCAAGAGGAATCCAAAATAGTCAACAACACGTAAATTGGACGTCTGGTCCTTATGTTATAAGTGTTTCTGCTCCGAGGGACTGGTTGGTTTCGGTTTCGAACCAACCCGTCCATTTTTCCAAAGTCTTCCAAAACTCACTTAGAGTATATAAAAAGGACCAAATCTTCCCAAGGGTCCCAATTCCACAGACGGTGCATCAATCAGACGCACGGTCGTGAAGATATTCTCATCTGAGCGTATGGGCCCGACCCATTAGGCCCTGTGGGCTGGCGGGTCGGTCCGACCTGGTTCGGCGGGTCCAACCCAACATGGGGTGTCGGCCCGGACCATTAGGCCCTGTGGGCTGGCGGGTCGGTCCGACATGGTTTGGCGGGTCCAACCAAGCATGGGGTGTCGGACCAGCCTAAAGTAAGGTGACCTAGCCCGGTGGCAGGCGGGGCCCGGCCCAAAGATAGGCGCGACCTAGCCCGATGGGGCGAAGCTTGGCCCGAGAGGGCGCGGCCCGACCCGAGAGGGGTCGGCCTGGCCTGAGAGGGTGCGGCCCAGCCTGAGAGGGTGCAGCCCAGCTCGGCCGGCCGCGGCTGGGCCCGAAGTGGTCGAGCGCTCTATAGTACCCGAACCGGCTGCGCCATGTGGCGCCACCCTCCCTAACTGGTCAGCCGATGCCGGACAGCCTTCGTGGCGCAAGAGTCATGTATGGGAGGGTCGCGGTTCATCCGGCGCAGTGCCAGGAGGGCGTCATGGCTCTCCTCCACCCGGCCGGCTGACGGGCCGGCACATTCTCCTGCCAAAGCGGCCCAAGAAGCGGGCCATGGTTCCTTCCACACAGCAGGCACGACGACACCGAATTTCTCCGTCACGGCCTGCCCTCGCCGCGGCTCCGCGTCTCTGGCACGACGCAATGGTTCCATGCTTCCTTCTCCGCGGCCTACCCTGGCCGCGGCTTCGCGTCCTCGGCACGGTGCGACGGCACCGTGCTTCCACCGCCGTAGCCCACTTGGCCGTGGATTTGTTTTGAATGTGTGACGATAGCCCTTGCACCACCGGCCTCTTCCGCTTTCCTCCACTGGTCCCCAATTCCAAAACCAATAATCAAGATCCAACGGAGGGTCGTCGGGCCGTGTTCGTTCGGCCAGCGGCCTCCGCGTTAGGCGATAGTAATAGACTAGAGACAAAAAAATATATTCAACAATGAATGAGGAACAATTTTAATCCATTAAAATTGAACATAATCCCCCTACCTCGATTAATGACGTCGCATGTTGTCGAGCTGCAAAAGACGAGCATCGCGGTGGATGGAATCCCGAAGAACAGCATCACGGAGATCAGACGTCGATTTTGTGGACGTTGGGGCGCGTCTAACAAGGAAACGGCATTGAGGACATCACATCTTTCGAATTGTAGAGAGTTCTTCATTGAAGATGGCATCGGTCTTCATCGATGAACGATGAAACCCTTCTCCAAATCTCCAAAGGCTCTCCTCCGCCCAAATATTGTCAACCAAGTATTATAACAGCCTCATCAACTTTTTTTTTTAATTTACTTTCATGCAAATCAAAACCAATTCAAAAGAGTGGTTCCACTTAATTAATAAAGCTATTAATTAAATGGGTTGGCAACTTCAATAGGTGGGAGGTGGGGAGATTCCTCCTTAATAAATGAGAGGAGGTGTCAAGTAATTATGAAGGGGAGTTAATGGGGAATTGCCACATTAAATAGAAACTCAAAGGTTCAAGGGGGATAAAGGGGGGTTAAAGGGTGGTTAGGTGTTTGTGTGGTCCCCACCACATGTTATCCTCTAATGGGAGGTTATGTGGTTGTGGGATCCACAACCAACCACACTTTGGAGATATAAACCACCAACAAAATCAAATTTATATAAGGCATAAATTTTATTTAGTTTAGTAAAATTCCCCCAAATTAACTTTCAACCCGCATAAAACACAACTACGGTAAAGTTCCCCATAAGAGAATACCGGCGCTGTGAGTTTATCGGTGTCCTCAAATTTCAATTCCGAGCACCGGTTCAAAATATAGAAAAACCAGCACATACATTTAGTGAATGTACCCAAATGAAAATTCGAAAATCGATTCCAGGCACACCAGGACTTGGAATCAAGTGTCTTCAGAAGCTACAAACTCATGAAATTCCAAATAATTAAGTAAAAAAATTACCTTTAAAATTCCTGGTGTTTTTATTACTCCAAAATCAGGTATTTACATCCTCGTAAAGCTACAACACACACCTAGGAAACAAAAGAAGTATTGATCACACATCTGAGCCTCCTTCTCTCATGTGATCTCCAGGAGGTTCTTGTGATGCTATAAAATGCACACTAGAGGAATCGATCGTCCATGTATGACCCTCTCCTGTCGATCCCTAATCTCTTTTGGAACCTCCGTGAATGTCACCCTATCATCGATGTCTATCTCCCCATGGTCGATGATGTGGGACAGTTCGTGTACAAATCTCCTCAGCTGAGATACATGGAAGACGTCATGCACCTAGTGCAATTGAGGAGGAATGAAAATGCGGTAATCCACCTCGCCTACTCTACTGAGGACCTGGAAAGGTTCGATGAATCGTGGAAATAACTTGACACCCCGGCCAAATCTATGTACACCTTGTCAAGGTGAGACCCATATGAAAATGTGGTCATCACCCTTAAAGTCCAGTGGTCTCCGTCTCCTATCATCTTAGGACTTATGTCTTTTCTGTGTAGTCTTCATCCTCTCCTGGATGATCTGCACCATCTCTGGTAGCCTCAAAATGGGCGCACTGGTCAACCTCTGACTCAGCTTCTGAAAAGCTCCAATGGAATCTATCTGACCACACGAAGGGTTTCCCCTTCTTTGTTAATGCTAAAAGCGGTGCATCAACTCTGGAGAAGTCTGGCACAAATCTAAATTTGGCTGACTCCAGAGTTATCGACTACACCCACTTATGCATGATTCCATCCTGTACTGCATGGGGTTTTATTTTCGCCGACCAAGGAAAACACATCCCAACGTTGTAAATAAACCACAACATTTTTTCCAAATATAGTCAATCTGTGTATGAACGGTGGTTGCCTAGTCCATACCCAAACTAACGTCATAAGTCCTATACACTACCACCATGAGGTTCCAATAGAAACTCTCACCTCAAGGGTCTGATCACACCATAGGTGTAAGCGTGATTGTAGAGTCTCTGCCTAATGGTATCTCATGATGTGAGGGTCAAGTCAACGGCCTAACCAGAAACTCTAGTTCTGGGACATGATTCGGGGAAGGAAGGAATGATTCGTACCAATGTATGTTGTTACGAAATCTTGTAGTGGACACATACCATACCTCGAATCATTCCTAGAGACCCTGGATAACACATCTTGACCGCATGCATCTATTCTCTTCCCCTGCCCTCCTACTAAATTTAACTGGCTTTATACACTTAGCCATAGAACATTCAACCACAATGGTTCTCTCTAGCACCCTAACATATGTATGAATGCATAGAGGAAAATGTTGGAACAAATGTCCTTAAAACACACCTCACTCTGAGGTCTGAGCTCTAATTCTCTAATCGAATTGTAGTCATAATGTACCAGGAACGATCAGTACACCTCGATGAATACTCGGCTACCGACATGTCGTCCTGCCGAAGCAGTATAAGCTGTAGAAAACTCTCAGCCACCTCCTCAAGACAGTCCTCAGCCGCCTGTGTGTCGAAATTTCCTCAGAACCTGAGGGGTATCTGATGATGAAACACGTGTATGGTGCTAAACCTACATGTTTCATCTTCTGGTACTGCCGGTTGTAACTACTAACCAATAGGTGGTGATATAGCTGGCACACTACCTGAAGGTACTAACCCAGGCATCGGTCCACGTACCGAAGCCTCATAACTTTGTGGACCAACCTCATGGTCACTCACTAGGAAACACTAGTAGCTAATATCACCATCTTCTCTAATGGTGTCTAAATTAGGTGAAGAACTCTAGAAATCGCCTCCAGCCAGTTCACTGCTGCCTGGGAATTTGTCTCACCTCATAATCTCGGAGGCCTCTAATACTGGAACTCGTGCAACATGTTCTATCAGCGTGCACCGTCCACTAGTATGACTGGTGGAATCTGCTGCCCAATGAGTGGTGGTGCTGCTGGTACACCACCCGAAGGTTCCAACATAGCAAGAGGGCCCTGCACCGGAGCCTCGTTGCTCGGTGGGCCGTCATCGTGTACTCTATCGGAACTCCAACTGTCTGTCTATGTGGAGAAATCCTAAACAGATGCGACATGGTCAAACGATTTAAACCTGCTGAGATGACCTGGTTGAGATGACTTAAAGAAATGTTTGAACACGCAGTCAGTGTTTTCGTGCACTAAGTCAGAAAGCAGAAGTCAGGGTCCTGGTGTATGGATATGTCGGCTGCCACACCAACACTGGACTCCCTGAACTGAAAACCACACTCGGTACCCTTAACATTATTGCTTCACAAAAAGAAAATATTAGAGGTCTATGTTCTGCTGTAGAACCGACTCCTTTGATACCAATTTGTCCCGACCCGTCCCCCGGGGCCCGTTTCGTAACTACCCCAAGCCCACCTTCCAAAGGCCAGGGGCTGGAGACTAGCACCAAAGGCGTAAATCCCTATAACTGGGAAGGAATTTCCTTTAAAAAAACGTAAACTCAAAAAAACAGAGATCAAGCGGAAGAAAACACTAAGTAAAGCAGAATAACAAGTGTGATAAAAGTATAAAGGAGTTAGAAATACAACCCCAATAGAAAGGTACAACAACAATTGAAAAGAAAAGTACAATTGAAAAGACAACAGCTTAATGGTGAAGCAGTTCCTGGTTCGTCCTCTAGGTTCATACCTAGAGGGTAGGTACAGATGTCCTCCTCAGCAGTCCGCGTCTATCGGTTCGCTCCGTGTTCCGTCATGCTGAGTGTCCACCTCTGGGTACCATTCATTCCTCGTACACTCTACCTAGGTCAGTGCTATTCGACGTCTGCATCCAACACAACGAGGTGCGGGCAAAGCCCGTGCAGTGGTGAGTATAACGATACTCAGTAGGGACCCCAAGACCCTCAAGGTCTCAATAAAATCAAAGAAGGATAAACCAAAATGAAAGATCTCATCATATAACCATTACATAGTTATATGACCTTACATATACCTATGTTATCAAGTAACCCATATCAATCATGAGGAAGACACAAAGGTCATTGACTCAGCTCAAACCAGGATTTTTATTCACGATGTCGAAACCGTGACTGCTGGAGAAATCCTCCTCTGTCGAGTAAAGTGGGATTACCGCTACAACCAAGTGCTTTCCACTAACCATGGACTGCTGAATTACTCCATCTATCGAGAACCGTGGGACTGCTGCTACAACCAAGCGCTTCCCACCATGGGTCTACCGCTACAACCAAGCGCACCCCCTCATAGCCTATAGAGGTACTCCTTCTATCTAGTACTGTGGGTCTGCCACTACAACCAAGAACCCCTCCTCTATGGGTCTGCTTCTACAACCATGCACAACTCACTGGGCCATACGAATCACTCAGAGTTGGTCGATCAACATCGTCAAGTCTCAGCCAACTACTAGCTCTCTTCTCTCTGTACACTCGTCTTCAGGAGGGTCCGCTCCACAAGCTACTGGTCAATACTTACATGTGTCTCATAATCACATGTGGATGTATCTCAAGGGACTGCCTCATCATTGGGGTCTCAACTAAATAGACGGTGCGTCAATCAGATTCCTAGTCTGTGAGTTATTAGCATTTTTGTTCCAGGGGCCCTGTCTGTGAGTTATTAGCATTTCCGTTCCAGGGGCCTGGTTGGATTTCATGTATAATATAACTCGTCCATGCTCAAACCACATCTGAATCCTGAGTAGAGTATGCAAAAAGAAGTGTCTCATCAAGAGGAATCCATCATAGTCAATGACACGTCAATCGGACGTCGTGTTTCCTCTCCGATGGCCCGGTTGGTTTCAGTTTCAAACCGACCCGGTCGTTATTTCAAATTCGTCAAAAACTCACTTAGAGTATCTCAAAAGGACCACCTCGTCCTGAAGGTCCCAGTGTCACAGACGATGCATCGATCGGACGCAAAACCATGAAGATATTCATATTTAAACGTACGGGCCAGGCCCTGTGGCCTGGCAGGTCGGTCAGACCCGGTTCGGCGGGTCCAACCCAGCATGGGGTGTCACCCATCCTAAAGAAATGTGACCTAGCCCGGTGGCAGGCACGACCCGGCCTAAAGTTAGGAACAACCTGGAAGGGCACGGCGGGCCAGCCGTGGCTCGGCCCGAAGTGGTCGATCGACCTGTTGCGAGGGGCGTGCCACCCCGACTTCCCGAACCGGTGGCGGCAAGCGGCGCGACCTCCTCTAACCGGTCGGTCGATGTCGTCCGGCCTTCTTGGCATAAACGGCCAGCATGGGAAGGTTGTGGTTCATCTGGCGCAACACCATGAGGGTGTTGTGGATCTCCTCCGCCCGGCCTGCCCACGGGTTGGCCGGTTCTCCTGCCAAAGCGGTCCGCGAAGAGGGCCGCGGTTCCTTCCGCACAGCCAGCATGACAGCGCCAGCTTCCTCCGCTGCGGCCCATTTGGCCACGATATTTCTTCATGTGTGTGTGAAGACGACCCTTGCGCCGCCGGCCACTTCCACGTTCCACCTCCAGTCACCGATTCCGAAAAAAATAATCAAGATCCAGCAGAGGGTCGTCGGTCCATGTTCGTTCGGCCCGTGATCTCCGCGTTAGGCGATAGAAATAGACCGGATACAAGCAATGATATTCAATGATGAATGAGGGAAAATTTTGAATCCATTAGAATTGAACATAATCCCCCTACTTCGATTAATGACGTCGCACATCGTCGAGTCGCGGAAGACCAGCGTCTTGGTAGATGGCATCACGGAGAACGATGTAATGGAGATCAGAAGTCGATTTTGCGGAGGTCGTGGTGCGTCCGAGGAGAAAATTGCGTTGGCGACTTCATATTCATCGAATAGGAGAGTGTTCTTCGTCGAAGAGGGCATCGTTATTCTTCTAAGAACGATGAAACTCTTCTTCAAATCTCTAAAGGCTCTCCTCCACCCAAATATTTTTCAACCAAATATTATAATAGCCTCCTCAACTTCTTTTTTAAAGTATTTCCCTGAAAATCAAAACCAATTCAAAAGAGTGGTGCCACATAGTTAATAAAGCTATTAATTAAATGGTTTGGCAACTTCAATAGGTTGGAGGTGGAGAGATTCCTCCTTAATAAATGAGAGGAGGTGTCAAGTAATTATAAAGGGGAGTTAATGGGGAGTTGGCACATTAAATGGGAGCTCAAAGGTTCAAGGGGGTTAAAGGGGGGTAAGGTGATCTTGTGGGCCCCACCACATGTTATCCCCCATGGGTGGTTATGTGGGTGTGGGCTCCACCACCAACCACCCTTTGGAGATATAAACCAACAACAAAATAAAATTTATATAAGACAAAAAAATTTTTAGTTTAATAAAATTTCCCAAATTAACTTTTAGCCCACATAAAACGAAACTGAAGTAAAGGACCCGTTAACCAAATATCGCTGCAGCGAGTTCATCGATGACCTCAGAATTCAATTCCGACCACCAGTTCAAATGATAGAAAATCCTGCATGTAATTTTACTGAATGTACCCGATCAAAACATCAGAAATTGATTCCGGGCACACCGGGCCTTATAATGAAGTGTCGTCAGTAGCTAAAGACTCGTAAAATTCAAAATAATTAAGAAAACAAATTTCCTTGAATATTACAGGTCTTTACATTTCCAGAAATTCCTTGGATACTATGGAAATCATAACATGTGCTTACTGGTTTCCATAATAACATGATTTATTCCCATTCTATTTTATCATGCTTAATGTTCCTTTAAGATATATGCCTTATGAACTTCCATGATTTACATAATTACTCATGATTTTGATGTTTTATGTTCATGTTATTACGTTAAAATGTTTAGCGATTGTTTTATGTTATCGATGTTTACATTTTCTGAGCATTTGAGCTCACCATTTTTATGTTTTCTTCTCCCCAGGATATAAAGAAAGGTTTTAGGTAAGAAAACCAAAGGGTATAATCTTTATGGTAGATGTTGAAGATCATTCACCATGAATATAAGATAATGTTCCGAATTTCTAAAGAAACTAATCTAATATGATCTCTTGGTGTCTGTTTTTGTCATTTATTAAGTATTCCGAAAAAGTAATGTAATGTCGAAGTACGTCATGCTTTGGGTCTCTACATTTGGTATTGGAGTGAAGATTTAGTTAAGCATTGGAAACTAGGATGCGAAGACATTAGTGAAATCCGGAGAGATATTTCTATGTTATGTATAGGGATGTCTCTAAGGGTAAGTATATGTATAGGTTATAGTCCTAGAATTACGGTAACGATCATTGAATTAAACCTAAGATGATATATATTGAAGGTACTCTTCTTTACTTATGTTGTTTTCCTAGCATTATTTGTGCCTCTCACACTATTCATTTTGGGTTTTAGATGATGGCTAGAACCCGAAGGAACCGTGTTGATCAACGTAATGGAAAATGAAATGATTTTCCTCTAGAACAAACAAATTTTATAGGAGATGGAGTGAAAAATCTTATTTCTATACTTACACAAGCTATGAATCATTCTGGACATCCAAATGACCAGAGAAAGGAACAATATTCTATTGAGTCCTTCATGAGGCAACATCCACCTTCTTTCAGTGGGTCTTTATATCCACTTATTGATGAACAATGGATCAGTTCCATTGAAATCATATTTTCCAAACCTCGCTATTCAGAGCATGAAACCATCATTTTGGATGTTTACCGATTAGAATGTGAAGTAGACCAGTGGTGGTCTCTAATTAAAAATACAAGGCCCCAAGATAAAATTGAATCCATGGAATGGGACGCGTTCAAGAACCTGTTTTTCAATATGCACATCCCTCACATTATTCAAACAAAGATGGAAAAGGATTTCCTTGAGCTTACGAAAAAGGATGTGAAATCTGTTGGTATATACGAGGTGAATTTTACAAGGCTTGCAAGGTATGAATCTGGCTTTATCATCCATCCTGAATGTAAAGTTGATCAATTCTCTAATGGCATAAAACTATGTCTTTGAAGTGATTTAGCTATAAGAGACTTCAGTAGCTACGAAGAAATAGTGTGTTGTGCTATCAAGGTAGAACTGGAAGTTGGTGTTACATATCCATCTCATGGTATTGACGAGAATCGAAAGATAAAGTTCAATGAATATTCTCAAAACTATAGTGAAAAGAAGAAAAATGTTTCATTATGCTAAAAGTGTGGAAAGAAGCATGGCAGAGACTGTCTTAAAGGGACTATAAAATGTTTAAAGTGTGGAAAATAAGGTCATCGAGTAGTTGAGCACCGATGTAGTGGGAAAAAGGTAGCTAATTATGTGAATAGAGAAAAGACTACATAGAATGCACCACTAACACTTCAATTCTACAAGTGTTGGGAAATGGGACATAATGCTAACCAATTCCCTAATCCAAGGGTTAATGATGATCTACATAATCAACCTCTTAAGGAAAAGGAAAAAAGGGAAGTCACATGCGATCACTATTGGCGATGTTGAATATGACAACAATGTGGTGGAATGATTATGTGTTTATGTAACGGGATTCCAAAATAGTGTTGTGGAATATCATTATTAGTATCATGGAATATTGGAATATCTATGTATTGGTTTATTGAGGTTTTCAATAATTATATGGTACCGGTAACCATGAAAATTGATTGAAATATTTTTGGAAAGAAAATTATATGTGCATAATGACGGGATAAAGAGAAAATGAAATGTTTGATAGTTTTGATGGTCTCATGACTAATATAAGGACAAAGTGATTTCATGGTTTGAGTATATAAAAATTTTGGGATTTTGGTATTTGGAAAGAGTTGACTTTTGACAGCATTCGTTTTTTCAAAAAGATTATATGGTAATTCATGTTTCTAGAGAATACATGATTAAGGAATTAAAATGTTTGGAATGTATCCAAATAGATATATGTTACGATATATGGGGGATAAATGATGGTATTCACATGCTTGGTAGATGCCATTTCTAGTAGTCATTTTCACTATAGTATGAGTTTGGATAGGAGTATTTTAGATAAGGCTAAAGGTTGGAATGCATTAAATTGGACATCACATATTATTGTTTAAGGCTATAAAATTTTGACATTATTTATGTAATGTTATAATAGTATAGTTTTAGAAAAAGGACAACCCGTAGGACGGGCGACAACCCATCATGTCGGACTAGGATGCATGAATCGAACTCACATCCAAAGTGCGACAAGCCTTTATCACCTTCCACTGGCCTAAAGGATGTCCCTAGTTAGTAGAAACTAGCTTTATTTTAATATGTGGAATGATAGATGAATTATAAGTCCATTTTTTGTAACCATATACGATTAATCTCACCATAATATGGACTTATGTATATAATTTTTGCTAACCTTATGTTTGAGACAGATGGAATGACCTATCATTCTATCACACGATCTGTTAACACTTCAAGGAAAATAAATTCAACTTCATTTCTTTAAGAGATGATGTCGAAATTTTTCAAGGAACAAACAACAGTGAGATTGTACCAAAATCAAGTAAGTATTTCATTTAATTCAAAAATTATTCAAATGATGTTGAAAACCAAATTTTTTTTCCTAGTGCTCTCATATCTAATGAATCAGATGGTACCTTAGATTATCACAAATTTATGGCTTTGTGATTATTGGATTTTTCATAGCCATGTTCTCTACCACTCTTCATCCAAACATGATGGTTAGATTTCTCTTCCATATCAATATTTTCAACTATATTATTTTATGTGGAAACCTAGTGATCAGATAATTTGGGTATCTGTTATGTCTCTAATGTTCCTTTTCAAAATTATTATTTATTATTACTTTTAACGATGAGGGATTCAATGAATGAAACATTCAAGTAGAAAACCATTTATAACCCTGACGAATTTCGAGGGCGAAATTCATTTTAAGGGGGGTAGAATGTAACAAACCGAGATTTTATGAGAAATATTATTTTTAATTTCTTTGATGTCTTCTATTATATGATACACTAAGATTAGCTTGCTCTATACGCAACACCGTATTATCTTGTAGTATATGTAAACACTATTCATGGCATGTGTTGCACGCAAGAGCGACCTTCCCCAATAAAGTGTGTTGTACGCAATACCGTGTTTCACTAAACAACGATATATTTTTATAATATTATTATGAACTAGAAGTTATGAATAGTATTAATAGAATTTTAAATTTTATAACATTATAATTCATCTTACAAATTTTCTGGAATGAGATATGAAAACAAAATCAATTTTTCGATAAAAGAAGTATTAAAAAAAGTAGTTCTACCGACTTTTGATGGCGCAACCATTATAAATATAATTTTTGAAAAGTTTATAAGATAAATTAGACAAATAAAATTATTATTTTGAATCATGAAATAAAAATTTATTTTGGATAAATTTTGGATATTATTCTAATAACCTTCATATTTTGATGAATAGTAAGAATACGCTATATTTTAATTAAAAAAAATTTCATTGAGATAATTTATATGGTTAAATTATAATATTGAATGGTTTTAATGTATGAATAGAATATATTTTTACCATTTAATATAATTCATGTATTTATCATTAACTTTACGTTGAATTCAAATGTAAAAACATTTCAATCATTGACATTGTTTTATCTTTTAAAAACATGTTTTCATAAAAACGGGATTAATTTTAAATTAATTACTACAACTTTTATATTTTTAATTTTGAAAAATAGATTCCATATTTGGATTAGTTGGGTCAAAATTATGTAAATATGTTACTTTTATTTTCATGACATTATGAATAGTAACTACGATAATTTTTATTTTCTACAGTTATAGGTAAATCGGGTAATTAAGGGTTAAAATAATATTATAAATTTACCCTAACATGTGGAAAAAATCTATTTGATGAATAAAATTCTACCCATATCAAATAAGGGTAGGAATAGATTAATTTCATGGAATTTTGACCATGAAAATGATATAATTATTACTAAATCCAACGAAAGTGACGACATGTCACTCCCTTATATCTTATAAGTGTAATAATTTTAATTTAGTGATAAACCTCATAAAACATAGAATATAAATAGTCTCCAAAAATATAAAAAAATTATCTACATCATTAGAATTTATTTATAATTTTTAGGGATTAAATAAGTATCATTAATGATGACACAATAGTGATGTAGAAATTATTTTATTGATTGAAATATCAAATAAATGGTTTTAAAAATATTAAAATAAATATTATATGAACTAATTAATGTTCTCCAAAAATTTTATAGATTAATATGACATGTTGGTAGTATATTAAATATTTTTTTTCGAATATATCATATATTTGGATTTTAATTAATTTCAAATAAATGAACTGTGTCAAAATTGAGACTATTGGTATTTTATAAAAATAACATATTATAAAATTGTTTAAAAACCAAAAAAATATTTAAAATTTATAATTTAAAATTTATATGGTCTAAAATGGCATAATGTATCCAATTATAGAAAATTCCCAACACATAAATAATTATTTATAATAATTTTAAATTTAGAATATTATTACCACAAATAAAATTAAATAGATTAAATAAGGATAAATCATGTTGATAAGGTATAAAATAAATTACCATCATGTATAAATCTTATTGGATGATGTTATTACAAACCTATATTACCTAATATCCTAATTTAATTCACTTAGAGTGTTTTTAAGTGAGGTCTGAGTTTATTAGAAATTAATATTTTGGAGGTTTCTAAAAGTTCCCATCTCCTCCCTTGTAAAAGGGCACCTCCTCCCTCTCCTCCTAACACCATTTTGAGCCTTAAATCTTGGCCAAACAATGATAATTTCTCTTATAAACATCCCTATAAACATATTAGAGGTCCTGTGTTTCTTCAAATACCATCTTTAGTGTCTTAAAAGGAGTTTTAGTAGAGGCGCATCAGAGAAGAAGTAATATCCCTTACCGATTCTTTCAAATTAATTTTTTCTTATACTTACTCTTATTTATTTGTTTCATTATAAAGTAACAACATCAGAATCAATAATATACTGATATGTTATTATAAATATGAAACAACCATATTTAATTTTCTATCCATCTTACGAAAAATGAAATCACCGCGCGTGCGTACGTACAGATTATCGTCTCCACGCCGTGGGGTAATCTTTTTTCCATCAGTAGCTTACTTGGATGGGTATAATGGTAGAAATAATAACTATATATTATTATTATAACATCATAATTATTCTTATAAATTATATCATCCACTACAATTCCATTCAATAATAATGGGAATGATATCATCGCTCGTGTGTACTTAAGGATTACCGTCTCCACAACGCAATGAGATTCATTCTCCATGATTAACCATTCATGTATGATTATAAAGTATATATAATAAATAATTGTGAATGATATGACAGAATAATGATACTGGATTTATTTACACATATGTTTCATTTACTTAATTCTATTCAATTCAATAAGGAAACGAAAACAGCATTCTTGCGTACGTACGACCTACCGGTGTATTTAATTCCATTTATAGATCTATCATATATATTTATATACTGAATATATATTATATATAAATCATGTTTTACATTCTGAAATTATGTAAATCAGGATATAAGTAATAATATCATGAACATCAAGTCAAAACACATACGATAAATGAAATGATTTTACCCAAAACGCTGCTTTAACATTGAATTGACAAAAGAACAGGAAATATAAAGTCATAAGTGAATCATATATGATATCATAAATATTATTATGGTTCTGTTACAAGTTAATAATATGTTTAATCCCATTATACAGGAGTTTCGGACACGTACGGAAGAAATTGGACCTAAGGTAAGGGATAATTTTTCAATCTCATGTTTATCTGAGACCGCATATGCGTTAGTATTTACTAGGGTTATATTTTTCATCCATGCCCATAAATTGTTTTTCATAAAGTGTATAATATTCATTATTGTATTTTTAAAGTCATTTTTACCCCTATTTGAATTTTTAATTGTGTTATGGAAGGAATCATTCTTTTGTTCACCATAGGTGGTACTTTTTGTCTTTTCCATTAAAAGTACGAGGAGAATGTTTTTTTAACTTATACGGCATGAACAGATTTTTAAGATTTCATAGAAAATTATTTCGATGAAGCTTAATCTACAATATATCATTACTATTTTCAACAGAATCCTTTTCTTTTAAAATTTTATGGAATTTTGTGGAAAGAAAATGATTTTGAAGAAGAAAGGATATTTTCCTCAAGAATTCATTTCAAGTGTCTTATCAAAACCATTTTCCATCTAAGATAACATTATTTAATATGTTTATATTTCAAGTATAATATATCTATTATTTACATGGATTAATTTTTCTTATGATGAAACTATATCCATTTATTTTATATGGATTATGTTAAGATGGGATTGTGTTTATGAAACACATATTATTCTATGGGTTATGATGAATGATTTATGTTTATTTTGTGGCACATGAATGAATGATTTCATTATGAGATGGGTGTGACCTATATCTTCCTCCAATGCATTGGGTAAGGATTTATATTTCATGTGATAGACATGGATGGAGTGGAAAGTGAATCCAGTTCAGTTATACAGGGCTGGAATGGCCAGTAAACCAGGTTCAGTAATGGACTTTGTCCACTATGACTGTCTTGGCAGCAATGCATTGTCTATTATAGAAATAATAGTATGTGAATAATGGTTTCCACAATTACATGTTTTATTCCCATTATATTTAATCATGTTGATTTTTCTTTATGATCTATGCCTTATGCACTACACAGATTTATGTCATTACTCATGATTTTGATGTTTTATGTTCATGTTCATATGTTCAAATGTTTAGGGATTGTTTTATGATCTCCATGTTTACCCTTACTGAGAATTTGAGCTCACCCTTTTTATATTGTCTATATCCCAGTATATAAATAACGGTTTTTCGTAATAAAACCATAGGGGAAGATATTTATGGGAGATGTTGAAGATCTTTCACCATGATTAGATGATTCTGTTCCATGTTTCCAACGACACTACACTAATACGATCTTTGGGTGTCTGTTTTTGTCATGTATTAAGTATTCTGAAAAATTAATGTAATGTTTATGTACGACAAACTTTGGGTATCTAAACATATTGTTATTCCATTAGTATATTTAATCACAGTGAACCTAATATCCAATGTCTCCCAACTGAGCCTCCCTCACACACTAAATAATATGACTATTCAATATTTTCTACAAAAGAAAAACTAACACATCTTCTCCACGAGGTTAAGCTATAATGAATCCTACTTCATAGAATCATCATCCAAAAAGTGTGAAATGAAATCCTAGTTATGGGTATCTACTACCATGTTTTTATTCTAATGAAAATAGTCTACCTAAAACATAGTCAAAAGATAATCACAACCAAATCACATGTATTAGGTTATGATCTATCTAATTAAATATGTATCTAATACTAGGGGGTCTAGGTATACAATAAAATTTTCTCCTAGAAGATAGTGCCTCACAGTTTCAAATAGAAGACTACCACTACTAATTCCATACCATGATAAATGTAGTTCTACTAATGGTGTCCCAACTACCTTAACTCATATGTTATCTCAACCAACCCTTGAATCAATATAAAATTGACCCCAAAAACAAATAAATATCAAAATAAAGTTTACTCCATGACCTCCACAGCAATCTCAACCAAGGAGAACTGGTCAAACTCCTCCTCATTTACTCAAATTTTCCTAGATCCTTCTTAGTGTAGGTAAAAAAATCCTTTTTAATGTTTGGACATCAAAAAATGGTTCCATGCAAGAAAATTCACAAACATACTTCTTGTAGTACCCACTTTGAATTGAAATCAATGTACCTATATAAAAATCATATGAGGCTCCAAATAACGAATTGAAACCATTATCATAAATTCCATAGGTAAATATTTCATAAAAAAGACATTCCACAAAAATTAAATATAATGGATAATAAACTCAACCCTCAAGATGTATCCATAAATATTTTTCTCTTATAGTAATTTTAGGACCATGATCATGTTCATAGTATGACCCTCCTCTAACATGTAGTTAATGAGTGTATTAACCATAAATACAATAAAAAATAATTCGAAGTATAAATAGAATACATGATTTATAAAATCCATATACACGGTGGGGGAGTTCTTCACAACAAAATCAATCACGAGGAACAAATAGTCTCTATAGAGACATTAGAATAACATATTTAGAATATAATCATTATAAACACTCAATTGGTGATATCTAAATTTGAGTTTTAACTTCATGAACTAACTCACACCATTGAACTAGTAAAATATTTCATCAGTAGTTGGTTTGGGGAACATGTTATTTATCCTTAGGTGGTTCATGGTATTTTAATCCACAAAACCCTCAAGATCATGTCTAACGTTCTCAGGAATCAAATTTTAGCTACCTATGGATGTCTATACATTGGATAAATCCCTTTTCTTTAAGGCTCTCCAACATCAACCATGGGTTTTAAATCTTTTGAGTGGCCATATGATGTTCCACTAAAAATATCGGTGTTTTCATTTGGAGTATGTCAATGTAGATATCATTCACATGTCATGGAGGTGGTCCTAAAAATATCATATGGGAACATTCCACTAATGTTGCCCAATAATCTCTCCTCCCCTAAGAGTGTATCCTCCTCTATTAACACAGCCTCGTGGAGGGATACTCTAGATACATCTTAGTTATCCTAGATCATAGAACTACTACTATCATAGTGTTCTTTCCATAGTCTCTATGTCCTCCTCATCAGGATTTGTCTGGAAATCATGAGGATTGTGAATATTCATATCACAATTATATAATTGATCCTCTCTAGTATAACTAGATTACATGAATGATTCATGAGCTTCAAGACCCCACATACTTATGTGAGTGTAAAAATTCTTCCTCTAGTGACTTCTTGACTTCTTATACCTATTACCCCATGCGTATGACTCGGTTGTAAGTTTACCAAAATTATCTCTAACCACTTTAAATTCCTATACTAATAACCTCTTAGTTACTATCGCCTGATCCATCAATACATAAAAAGTGGTAATGAATTAGGAGACCACACTGGCTCAATGTTTTCTATAGATACCATGATCATTCATCCTCATGAATAAGAATTCATCTAATACTATATCAAGGGAGTAAAAAAATATGTTGGTAAACCACACCTCATTCTCAAAAAAATTTATACTAGCGTACTATAGAATAATAATCTCTAGGATCTAAACTAATCATAATAACAAGGGGTCATAATACTCATGTAACAGTTTTTGGATGCCATACCATGACATATATATCTTTTCATTGGTTTTAGTAACCAAACATAGCCAAAGTATCAAATCACATTGCAGATGTTTATGAAAACAAACAGATAATTAGTTATTTATATGATTTTTCTGACTATATACCTAATGAAACTTTGACTATTTTTCATAGCTATATTTGTACAAAACCATAAATTAATCTATTGTAACGTTTTTTAATAATAAATTGGACATCATCTTTTCGGGATGTTCTCACCATTCTAAAAAAAATACAAATTCACATCTGCACCATGAAAAATACTGACAGCTAGAACTTCCATCTGACCAATTATTGTACCAAGGAGGCTAAATACTTGAGCCACCTTCTCAAGATAGTCATCCACTTCTGGGGGATCCATATCAGCTAAGGGTTTTGAGAAGTCTATGATGATCATACTCATGAATTTCACATAGAATTCATGTATCATTAACCTAAAAATCCGTTATAGTTTGTTTATAGATATAAATATGTGATTATTCCTTCTCATATTGATAAAAAACATCTTGAGATTGCCCTAAAATTGAGGCCTTGTCGCTCATTAGATCATTGTCATGATCTCGAATCAGAAACCTGGATGGCTATCCACATAGAGGCATCATGAATGTGATGATGAGAAACCATGGAAATATTGGATTATAAATAAATATAAATATATATATATGGAGGTAACTCAATATAGTTAGGAAAATTAATCAGTCCTATATTATTCATGTAATTTTTTTTTGGAACAATGTCTCAGTATTCCATATTGAAAATTATATATTTGAAGTCCTAATGTATGGATTTGTTGGTCTATGAACTAATTGAGGATTATCTAGAATAAAATAGAAAATCAAGGAAATTTTAGAAAACTTCCCTATATCCTATAAACCTAAATGAGTTGAAATGTCTAGAAACACATCCCATGGAATGAACTAATATAATAATATTCTACCATGACATTTCCAACTAGGTCCCCATAGATGGTAATATACTGAGTCCCAAAAACACAAATCCTACCTCTAAAAGGACAGGTATAGAGACCATATCTTTTCATTCAAAAATATTACATAACTTCTTCTAAATACTTAAAAAATTATAAAAATATACACCCACAGAACGAACTATTCTAGAGCATTTTGAAACATGGAAAAGATAAACACTAGTACATATATGAGTTATATTATCTCCAACAAGGTTCATAATGACTGCCAGCTATCTTAGACCCATCAAACAAAATTCATATCTTTATAACCCATGGAAGAAAAAATTAAAATAATTGAGATCAAATTCTTAGTGAGGATAAAAAAGAGAAATATATAAGCATATTCATGAACGGAAGGGTATGAGAAAATGATCATGAAAATAGATGATCTTTCCCAGTATATTAATAATCATTTATATGAATCATTTCATAAACCATGGTATTTCATACGACATGAATCATAAGTAAATAAAAAAAATAATCCATTAAATCATTACATGGGAATAAAACATGGAATTGTTGAAAACACATAAGAATATATTATGATTTCCATATTAGTCAAGGAATTCCTAATAATTCCATCTTAGTGGACAAAGTATTTTACTAAACTGGGTTTACAACCTATTCCATCCTTGAATTACTGAACTGATTTCATTCCTCAATTGAGATCTATAATATTGAATAGTGTTCATTTCCCGTTGAACCCTAAAATACTAAACAAATTTGATTTCTCATTAAATACATGTCTATCTCTTGCGATATAAATATTTGCACAATGCATTTGAGGGAGATATATTACCCACCCATCTCATAATGAAATCATTGATTCATGCCCCAAAAAATCATAAACAGTCATATAATAACATAGGAAATCAGATGGGTCCCATAAACATGTAATCATATCGTAACATATGGAATAATATACGATCTTCATAATCATTTCATCAAAATAATAACTCATAAAACACATAAGGATTTCATAAACATATAACACATGAATGATAAATTTATTTCATAGACATATAACCCATGAAAGAGAAATGAATTTCATAAAAATACCATTGAATGAGAAATGTGTTTCATAAAGACAAAAACATCAAGTATAACTGATTTTGATAAAGAATATGAATTGAAAAATTAGACCATTTTTAGAAATTTACAATTAACATAGACAGATGACTTCATAGATGGAAAATAATTGTGAAATATATTTCAGAAATTTTTCTTGAGGAAAATACCAATTTATTTTTGAAATATGATTAATAATACATAAAAACATTTTAAATTATTTTTTCAGTAAAATACATTAAAAACATATAAATATTACTTAAAATAATTTTGAATACATGTTTCCTTGAATACAGATAAAATAATATTTAATACATTGTAAAAAGATTTTTTTAAAACACATTCAAAACCTATAACGACAGCTTGAAAATATATTGAAGACCATTTCATTGAAAATAACATTTAAAAAATATAAAATAATATTTATTGCAATTTGAAAAAAAAATCATTGAAAACATATAAATGTGGATTGAAAACATTTTGAAAAAAATTTAAATTGAAATTACATAGAACAAATTTCTTAAAAATATGGAACTAAAATTTGGAAGCTTTAAATAAATGATGGCGGGAAAATCTATACATTTCCTAAGAGGTTAAAAGAATATTCATTTTACGTGGAAAAAAGGTTAAAAAATCCTTTTTATGGATAGTGAAATGATTATTACTTTAAAAATATTAGTAAAATAAATAAGGGGAAAGTTTTCTTTAAAATATTAAAGTAGAGTGGTACAATATTCTATAAACCCTTTTTAGAAAACATAGATTTATGATCGATGAGAGGAGAAATTAATCCTTTCTTAAAAACACATTCTTAAAAATACAATGTACCAAAAATTAGAAAGTTTGTAACAATACAATAATATATAAACAAAAACCATATGAGAATAAAATTTTTTAATGTTACTGATATATGGGTTAAAATATTTCCTCAATTGAAGCATAAATATAAATAATCATGGAAATCGATGGGATTGTTTTAATAAGATATTGTTACATTGTTTGTTTGGATTATAATCTCAATTTAAGAAATGGAAATTAGTTGAGCTTATAATATCATGAAAATAGGTTGACTCGTGATATATCCTATGAAATGGAAGTATACACCTTACAAACAATTGAAGTTCACAACAAAACAATAGTCTCAAAGAAAGAAAATTGAGACAAATCTATTTTACTGATTTGGTAAAATTTGAAATAGAAACACCATGAGATAAATTTCAAATTATGTATATGTAAATACACATATATTTAACTATATGAGTCATTTAATACATACATGGGTAGTATACACACCACACAAAAGTAATGGGTGGTGAATAAAACATGTATCTCACAAAAAGGGGGTTGAGATCCCCGTTCCTTGTGTCTTGACTCTCGTTATAATCATTTAAAAATCCTATATAATAAATATTGATAATATATATATATATATATATCATAAAATATTATTCATTATTATATTACCATATATGGTTTTACTATGTCTTTATACTACTCTCTTGTTAACAATTTAATGTTAAGGTTTCACTTCGGGAAATATTTGTCTTATTTTTCACGTATGTCATAATATGTTATATATTTCGTCCTTATATTTATATCATTATTTCCTGAATTTTAAGCATTATTTACATAGAATTTATATTCATTGTATTATTATTATAATAATCCATAGGATATAGAGGTATGAAATGGAATATAACTATTCATGGATATGGTAAGTCATACGTACCCATAAACGTTGTTTCCGTTTAATTGCCATGTTGAATGAACAAATGTAAAATATGTATATATATATATTTGTTATAATATCTTTATTATATCATATATTACATATATATTAACTAAATCCATCCATTATACATTCATAGTAGTGTAAGAGTGAATCACATCACTTTGAGGGTGCGATAGTCCACAATTCCAAAAATATATATTATTAAAATAAAATTAAATGAATATAGATATGTTATCATAAAAATATATTAGAAAATTAATGAAAATATAAATATGATGGAAAAATTAATAATCATCATTTTTTGAGGTGGTATTTCCCCGTATACAAAAATTGTACATTAGTTACCAATTAGATTGAGGTGTGTGTATGTGTAGGTAAACCCTTACCATAAAAATATCGTTGTATATTTGGGATATTTTTGTAATAAAATAATGGAACAATGAAATTGGAGGGGGTGTATAAATAAAATAAAACAAATGATCCTCGGAGAAGATGTTACCTCTTAATCTGGTAACCCCGTTTGGTTTGTTTTAGAAGGCTTGATTGGATTTATTTCATTCAAAAGAGAGTCTAACAGGATGAAGGGATGTGTTTTGGGATATTTATTGAGAATAAATTGTCTTAAAATAAGTTTTTTAACGGTTTTAATAATAGGTAGAGGTTTTGACGTTTTATAGGGAATGGAAAAGACACACTTAGCATTGTTGAAAACAAGTTTGGTGTACCCACATTTTAACACAATAAAGCCATAAAAATCCAACCACTCTCAATAATAGAATGTTAATGTCTGAATAATGGACATAGAATGTGTTTTGGAAAATATTATAAGTTTTTTGGGTCTTAAATATAAGGTTTAATCACTTATAAAGATTAATTTTACCATAATCTATGTAATTAGATTTAATTACACTCACTAATATTTTTTTTAAAAACTAACAATACCTTACTAGAAATTATAAATTTTTATTACTACAAATATGGAATCTATTTTTAAAAGATAAAAATCAAATATTTTGGAGTAATTAATTTAAAATTAATCTGACTGAGTATATGACACTATGGGGTTTTAATTTAAATACAACCAATCTTTTTCTTTGTTTTTATACCCAATTTCAATTTCAAATTGATGACAATGACCTAAATTTGATTAATTGATAAAAAAATTATCAAATTAAAATTTTAATGAAATTTAATATATTATTTAACCTTATAAATATGTTTTATGAAAATTTAGTTTTGAAGTTAAATCTGGTATTCTTCGCTATTCATCTATAAATGAAGTATCATCGAAAAATAGAAAATATTCTCCGAAAGCTAATTTCGACATTCTAAAGTCCAAAGAGATGAATTTTTATTAAATTAAATTTACTAAATTTCTCTAAAATTATTTTAATTATTTTTCATAGAAATCCATTAAATGTAGCTCATTTGTGAAAATAGATCTATTAAAAATATTAGGTCATTACAGAAAATTATTTCATTCATCATAAATATGTTTTACTTCTTTAAAACGATTATAATAAGTATTTGAAATGTACTTATCTAAATTCAAATTTCTAATTTTTACAGTTATGTTAAAATGATCTAATTTAAGTATTAATGACATTAAAATTTTGATTCAGAAAAACTTGTTGTTGCATGTAACATGCGACATGTTTGTGTTTTATATAGTATAGGATAAGTAGGATCTGTGTGAAAGGAATGTTTGATGTTGTGATTTTAAATAACTATTTTCATTGTTTCATGAAATTAAAAAAAATCAAAATTATGAAATTAATTTGAAAAAAGGTAATTTACAAAATCAAAGGGGTTTACACCCAGGGATAAATAAATTTGTCGAGAAGGCATATTATATTAAAGGGAGGACATTACCTAAATTACTTGTATGAATGTAACTTTTTTTCACCATGGAAAAATTCAAATGAATAATTAATGCTAATAGAATATAGAGTAACCATTCCTTAAATAACCTCTAGAAAATAGACCATAGTATTGAACAATAAAACTAATGTGTAAAAGGAAAAATACATGACCAACCTGACAAGAAGTACCTCCTTTAAAACAACCTGAATAAACAAAAAGTTAAGGATCCTAGCTCTGAATATCAATGTATGGAAAACCAAACATGGTAAATATAAACAAGTATCAATATTCTCTAAAAGCATCACTTCCAATATTAATTTTTTATTTATAATACACGACAGGCATAAGAAAAGACCATGAAGGGGAGATTATATAGATACCTAATAGGATTCCTCGAAAACAATATGGAGGAATTGAACGATACAATGATAGTATTTAGCTCATACCAATGTTAGAGGGAAATACCTAATAGATACACACACACATATATATATATACTCATAATGATACCTCATTGAGATAGAAATTTTATCATCATCTCATTGCCCACAAAATGTTGATGAGTAAGCCTGATGCTCCAAAAGACAATCATTGATTACTTGAATCAAATATAACTTCATCCTAATATATGTGGATGGTAACAGTCTTACCATTACGTTCTACAGCTGAGGTGTCAAAAAATTACATGGAGGACCTACACACCATCTGGTCATGAAGACAAGGGAGTGATAATCCAATAGATAGAGGATAAAAACACTATAGTGTGGGGGATGTTTTGACTCTACCAATGAAATGACGATTGGGAACCCGAGCCATAGTGTGAATAGGGAGTACAAACCCCAAATTACCATTGATCGTCATGCACTAATCACTATCATTGTTTAACATTAAATAATAAATATTTTTCACATAAAATATCTCATAATATATTTTATGCCTCAAAAAATTCCTCCATCACATTCTACCAAAAATCAATAAGGATAAGAAACTCATAGTCCATAATCTGAGTCAAAATTATGGAAACCTGATATGAAGTGCAATGAGGGTATACATAGAGTGTATGGGATAAAAACGAAAGGTGAACCCACCTTATCATATTACCCTATTATTCTATATCCATAGAATAGAAACCAGATCATCATACATAGATTTTATAGATGGAAGAAAACATACCTCGACAGTAGAGGTGCAACCAAAGTACCTCTGTATATATCCATCTAAGTCAGGTTTTTCCTGTATACCTATAAGTGTACATTGGCATGTTTGGATACCGTCCCATACCCATGTACTCCTGGAGTAAAATGGGTCTCAGAGAAAATATCGGAATAGTCATCTTCCTGCTAGTACTTGGCTTGGCCACCCATGAAGTGCCACACCAATTTTGACATTTTTCACACAAAATGTGATCATTAAAATTTTTCTAAACCCATAGAACAACAAGTTGGGTGCAACATGACATGTGATCTTATAGGATACAGGGTGTGTAGTTTTTATCTTCCTAGAATATTCTAACTATTCTCAGGTTTTCTATATATGGACTTGTCACCACAGATCTCTCATATTAACCTCCCAAAACAAAAGTTGAATGACTCTGACTATATTTTCCCATAATTTAATTAATAAATTATAATCTGATGATAAATTTTTTGTACCATACAAATCATGTAACCCTATGTAATTTTTCAATCATTTATCCATGATATGTCACCCATAATCAAATGCGATCTTCCCCCCATTTTCAAAAACACCAAGAATATGGGAGCTCAATCATGCTTAATGCTACCATAGAAATGGGGAATTTATACCTCATGGGAAAAAAATTATGAATTTGATGAACATGTGGGGAAATTGATGAAGAAAAAATTGGTGAATTTTTTTAATGATTATTATCCAAATATCATAAATCTGGGAATGTAGGGTTAGATCATGGATTAAAAAATGATAAACTGAATTTTTCTTTTTAATTTTATAATTGGGTTTATTATATGAATGTGAAATCAAAAAAATTGAAAGGAAATAAAATATCTCATCTCAATGTTTTATGAAAAAGGTTTAAGTACCCATTAACAAGCCACTTCAACGAAGAAGGATTTACCATCAGTGAAGAATAAATTAACATGTAAAGGAGCATTCATACAGTGTTTTAGGCCTCTCAATACAATTTGATTTGATCAAATGTCATCCTATGATCACGATCATCCAATAAGAAATTTCAGACTCTCCTCTCCAATATATGAGGGTTATAAAGATAGCCCTCAATATTTTAAACAACAATATCATTTATAAATAAATTTGGGTTTTGGATATTAAATGATTTAATTGAATTAATTAATTAATTAATCATCATAATGTGCGCACCAACAACTACCAAATATAAAGAATCTGATGTAGAGTAAACTTAGGTAGTGGATAGGGGAAACCACACATTATGGATTCCCCCATGGTCTATTATTTCTAATAAAATACTCAATTTGGGAGTTACTAAAAATTTTAGTAAAACTATGTCTGCCACATATTAATATATTTATAAATTTTATAATATTAATTTCATACTCACCACAGCATGTAATCTCACAAAATCATAGCACTTATCTTTGAATAGATTCCTTAATATTTTCAAATTTCTTAAATTTAAAAACAAAGTCAATACAAATTTTTCACATAAATATTAATTCAAAGTATCCACTCTGATGAATGACTTTTATAATGGTCATAGGGGTTGAATTATAGTTATTTATAGAAAATATTTTTTCCTTAAATATTGAATAGATGATTGGAGTTTTATTTTGTAGCCTTTGGATAATAATATGGGTTTTGGGTATTCATGCTACCCAATTTGATTGGTTCTAATATATTTTTTACACCCTAACATTGATATGAGGTGATATGTGATAATATACTAGTGGATCTAGTCATTGTACCATAACATATTTGTAGTCTACATATATAGACCACATCTATATATGTATCATGTCTTGTCAGATAATTTTGACTAAGGATGGTTCATATCAATTTTATTAGTGATTGAACAACTATTTATTAGAATAGTCGATGTATGTTAGTTTTTTTAGTTTCATTAATTTTGGTTTACATCAATTCAAGTCAATTTTTTGTAATAACACATCTTTTATGAAAAATATTATCGATAAATAATTAAAATCATTTTTACAAAAAAATGAGCTAGATTATCTCATGCTTCTATAAAGTAATTATCTTCGATTTAAACATGTAAATCATAGATCCTTGTATTTTTGTTTATTTATAATTATTCTAAAATATTATTATTCAATTATTCAAAACAATTTATTAATTAAAATAATAATGAAATAATTTTCAATGTAAACCATTAAATTTTAATAATGCATAAAACTCATTTAACATCACATAGGAGATCACATCTTGGTCTTGGGTACATAAAAATTCATTTATGGTTGGTACACCCCTTATATCAGTGTCAAGTGTACTAGTACAACTAACATATAGAGTATGTTTATATGATTGCCACAATTTCCCAAATTCCATCAATTGTGATGTCATTGTAGTATGATAATCACGAAATCTATAAAAGAGTTATAATAAATATATAAATTCATATAATTATAAAATTCATATTTATTTAATTTTATTTACTTTTTATCCTTGTATCACAGCCCATACATTCTACTTTCTATTATTATGAACATGTCTCTATGATAATGGTTGAAGTAGATTGATGTAACTATATGAGGATAACATCTCCATAAATGTATCAATATTTTAAACCATTTATAGAAATAAATTCTATGTCTTTATTAAATACAACCATGATTTGGGTATCATATTTAAAACATTCACACATATAATTATAAACATGTGAAATATTGGATAAAACTATGAGAAAAGGGAAATCGAATAATACATTAAATAAAAATTACAAATACATTAGAAATATTAAATTAGAATTTCATGCACACGTAATCATAATCTAGATCCATTCAAATCATTATAAATTTTTAGGTTCAAGAGATATAGTAGATCAATATCTTACTACGTATAAGAATACTCCAATACATGTTCCACGTCATCATAATCCAATGGTATTGAAGTTATGTGAGTATGATAAAATATACAAGATATATAAGAGATGGAAACACTAATGGAAAACAGCCTATACCGATGATTCAAAACCGTTGGTATAGCCCACAAAACTGTTGGTATAGGCTATACCCACAGTTTTGGGAACCGTGGGATGGAACGACATCGGTATAGGTCCCTGACCTATACCCGCGGTTTTCCAAAACTGTGGGTATAGGTGTTCTGCCACCGTGTCAACGAAACATACCCAATTTCAACGGTGTCAAAGGCATTTAGCCACGGTTTCAAAACCGTGGATATAGATCCTAAAATAATGCACGCGATGGGTTTCGATCCCGAAACCTCTTCGCTGCAAACACCATGTATAACCACTACCCTAACATCACCTATGTGTATATATATTTATATTTAGTTAAATATAGTTATATAAACTGTGGGTATAGAGGGATGAACCGTGGGTATAGGACTCCCGCCAAAAAAAATTCATTCCCCAGAATAATTTCTTCCCCACACACACACGGGAGACCTATACCCACGGTTTTTCATAACTGTGGGTATAAGTATTTTATCCCATACCTATCCCCACGGTTTTGGGGGAAACTGTGCTGATAGGTACCCTTATACCCACAGTTTTTCAAAACCATGCGTATAGGTGACTTTTCCGGACCTATCCCCACGGTTTTGGAAAACCGTGGGGATAGACCCCCCTATACCCAAGGTTTTGGAGAACTGTTGGTATAGGTCATGAAAATTGACCTATGACCACGGTTTTAGGGAAAATCATGTGGATATGTCCATTTTCCTGTAGTGAATTATAGGAGGTAAATATATTGTAGGATGTGGATATAAGTAAATAAGTGTCGTCATGGGGTCTGGGAATTGTATATTATTAGTTGTTAATATATTAAATGATGGAGATGGAATATGTGATAATATCTATGGTGCCTCTCCTAGAGTAATGGGATTAATTGATGTGGTAGATAGGATATCTATTTTTTGGTCTAGGTGCGAATAGGAATAATGGATACTCTATGTAGCTATTCTAGAACCACCATTAGATTAGTTACACTAGTCAATATTAAACATTGTCTTTCTAGAGAGATACAGTGGTTTGGTTAGGTGTCCCCAATAGAAAATTTTAAATGAATCAAATAATGACTATTAATTTAACAACAATTTAAATATAAATGATTTAATATATTCAATATGGAAATCCTAGCCACAATAGCTAGGATTATATGTTTAATTTCATTTATTTATTGTCAATTTTAAAAAATATTTTTATTTTGAACTATTTTATTATTATTATCTATTTTTTTCATTTAATTTTTTTATACATAACTAGTGGTTAGCAGAATCCATGAACTTGACCCATACATATATCTCTAATATTTCTAGGGTTCTTGAGAATAGTTTATTTTCAATTATGAGATGACCCACATGTTGAACCACATAACTCATAAGTCCAGTTTATTTTCAATATTCATGGTTTTCTAGTATATGTAGTACAATAGAATTTTGAATTATAGTAGAAAACCTGTATCATACACTTTCATTGGAGTTTTATGGAGCATGATTATATTATGGTTAAAAGTAACCATTTACTAGATCATTCTAATAGGCATGTCTTTCTAGTGGACCCCACGGGGTTGACACAAGATGCACAACACCTTGTGGGATAATCATGTGATGTTACTCACAATATAATATTTTAGTTTCCCTATTTCTATTCAATTGGAAATAATGGTTTCATTATTGAGAATATGCGGTTTAAATATAGTTAATTTAATAACTATGTTTGAATAATTTGTGATGATGATATTATTGAGTGTGTTTGTTTTTTTCAAGAGATAAATAATATTATATTTTAAATATTATTATTCCATGTGAAATAATCATCATTTTTATAAAAAAATTTATGTATATCAGGATTATGGAATTTAATGATGCATTTTAGAATCTATAAATATTGGGGAATCCATCCATATTGTCTCCCACAGTGGAGGTTGTTTTGTGAAGTACTTTCCTAACATGGGAGTGGCCACTACCTAGTTGTTGCTATGGTGAATATATAAATGATTTCAGGATGGAAACACCTATTACAAATGATGTCTTTATGGTCAAGGGAAAAATGGTATGTTCCAATGATAAATGTATTAGGAAAAATTGTTGTAGTGGTCCTTCTAGTGATCTTATAGTGTTTATATTCTAAATATCCAATGTAAAAATATTTGTGGTCATTATCCTGATAAAAATTTATCATACCAATGGAAAAAATTAAATCTATCAATGCCCCTAGTGTTATGTAATGAATATGTGGTCATATTTATACTATAATTATATAACTAGTAAGAGGAGGATTAAAATATTATGTTGGTTTATGTTTTGAAGGGAAAATAACTATTATATCTAGGTAATTGGGAAACCCTTTTCAGTTAGTTTGATTCAACATTGATATATTTTGATGAAGTGGAATCATTCATGAATCAATCGATCACCAATTCATTCAATTGGGTAATTCTTAAATGCATCATGGAAATCTTGATGATCCATTAAGATATAGTGATTCAAACGGAAGTGGTCTTTTTTTGAGTTTCATGAAGTTATTAGATTGAGTTTGAAATTTAAAAATTCAAATTTCCAAGTATTATTTCAAATTACTAATTTGAAATTTATGGAAAAAATATATGATGAAGACAAATATATTGGAAATGAATAATATTTAATGTTGAAGAGAAGAGGGAGGATGAATAAAGGGATATCTAAATAAGAACATGTTGAAGAGATAAAAGCTATGTTTCTTTAAGTTGAAAAATATGAAAAAGACCAATAAATCATCAATAAATGAATGTAATGTTTGAAAAAATTTCTTATTATAAATATCATGTTACATGTCATTGTAATAGTATGATAATAAATATAAAAATCTATATATTTATTATAATATAGGTATAAGAATAACCTATGTATTTTTATATGTACATGTTTTAAAACTAGTCATACTATCTTAGTGAAATACTGATCATACTAAGGACTACCTATCCCGTTTTGGAAGGTAAAACTTGTAAATATTTTTCCCTTTATGTAAGTGTGATGGGAAGAGAAAATGATTTTTTGTAACTAGTTATGAGTGTTTTTTTCGCAAAGTTAACATAAAATGAAATTTGATCACTTTTTCAAACCCCATAATTCATCACAAATTATTGTGGTGCCTTTTTATGAGATATCACAGTGAAAAGGATATCCTCATTGGTGATTTTATATTTGGTGTTTTAAGAATAATTTTATATTTTATTAGAGTTATTTTCAATGAATTTGTGATGTGCATAATGAGAAATCATAATATAATGAATAAAAAGGGATTCCGATTCTTCATAGGAAAATCAATATCAATTGTAAAAAATAGATGATTCCAAAAATTATATCTAATTTTTATGATGTATTGGATGTCAAAATTGATTTTTTAATTTCCCAAACTTATTGGGTTTCTATAATAGTATAAATGTAGAATAATTTGAAGGATTTTGGTCTTAAAAATAATGATATTATTTCATCCCTCTCAGAATGTGAATTTTATTGATAGTCAAAGTGCTGAAGAGTACAAAATTTATCTTGGAAAACTTCTGTATTTCTATAAAGGAAATATCTACATTATGTGAGATAAATATTTGTTATGGATAATTTTGAATAATTTTATCTATATTAATCATTATAAAATATTGATAATTTATAAAGAATAGTGAATGATGTTATTAAAAAATTCAAATACTATGGATAGAAGTTAAAGGATTAATATATTTTTCAATATTTCTTCCATACCTCAATAGATATGATTGATAATAATTATTTTTATTGGTATGAAAATATCCTTTTTATATATTTTTTTGATTATTTTCATATTCCTTTGATATATTAATAAACAATGAAAGATAATTCAATCTTAGAGATAGCGATGAATCAAATTTAAATTTTGATTAAATACAAGATGAATGAAATGGTTATGACTAAGGTATCTTTCGAAGAAGAATATTGTTATTTAGATTACAATTTGGATTTAGATTAAAATTTTAATAAGATTATGTGTCTAATATAGAGAAATTTGAGATGATAAAAGGTATGTTTTAAAAGTATTATATAACTAAAAATCATTAATAGTGGATCAATTGGATACTTTTCAATAATTGTTCAAATTTTTTATGATGTTGCAATCATCGATTTAGAAGAAGGATTCCTTTAGGTATTTTTTAAGAACTAATTAATAATTGAAAAAATAAGTGTTAATTAAATTAGAAGAGACTGAATTTCTCAATATTAATGAATGGAAATTTCTTATTTATGTGTGAATGAATATATAAAAGGGATAAAAAATAGAAACTGGATAGTTCGATAAATAATAATTAGAAAAATTAATTTCAATGTTAATTAAGAAGATTCCATATATGAAATATATAAATAAATTCGAGGATAATAAATAATATAAGATAGAATACATGCATAGTATAGAATTAAAATAATGGATCTCAATGATTTCCAAAATGAATAAGGTATTTAAAATGTTATATATAGATGATTAATCTCACTTTTAAAACAGAAGTAAATTTTTATTTATGAAATTAAAGAGTTTGATAATTATATTGATGATGTGGATACACATAACATAATTTTTTATGATAAATTAAATGTTAAATAAAATGATGATGAAAATTAAAAAACATTATAACAATCAAATATTCTATGAATAATTGTGATTCTAATGATCATATTTCTATTTCAAAATTTATAAAATTATTGAACCAGTTTAGATATCATGAAGACACCTAAAAAATAATAAGGATGAGAAAAATTCATAAAATGGATCTAATTACTCAGATAAGAATAATCAGACCACGAGGAACATGTTTCTTACGAATTTATATGTTTATTATGATTATAATAATTTTGGGTACGTCAACTCTAATGAAAAAAAGATAATAATAGTTAATGGAAAAGGACAAGAATAAGTTATTTGAAAACAAATGTTTCTTGAGTTTACAATTTTTTTTTTGAAATAAGGATCATTTAATAATGGTGTCAACCACTATTAAGTACTCGTTTATAGTTCTATATAACATTATGTTATAAGATGAAAATTTTATTTCTTATATTATTGTTGGACCTAGAGAGGTTTGGGAACAAGAAATGTTTTTGATGGTTTAATTAACAATTAATTAATTAGTTTAAATGTTATTGAATATATATATTGAATTATAGTCCCCCATTTAAAGATTAAAAATTAATAGATATCCTAAGAAATTATGATTGAAAATGGAAATTATATTTCAATAATTGAATGTTGGTGGTAAAAATGAGAGTAGCAAATTCATCATGGAAGATAGATTATTATTTTTCTAAAATCTTATGTGTTCTTATTAAATGGTTTTTAGAAGCCTTATAAATGAATGTTTATATTAAAATAGAATGTTATTATTTCTAATGTTCCTTATAAATATTCCAATTGAGAATGTCCATATATATTTGGATAATGCTTTCTCCTCATATATGACAGGAGGTTTGAATCTTCTCAGTGATATTGAAAAATTTAGTGAAGGATTTATGACATTTAAAATGAGGTGTTACTAAAAACTAAAGGTGTTCAATTTGAATTTATTATTAATGAAAAACTCAAATCCAAGTGCAAATTCTGTATTGATGGATATAAATAAAATATTCATGGTGTTTCTAATTTAGTATGGATGAAGAAGAATGTATTTTTTTAAAATATATCTGTTTTTCGTTTTTTTGTTATAATTTGAATATGGTTGCAATTTTTTTAAATATATCTATAAGTGTTTTTATATAATGTTAAATAATAATAATGGGTAAATTTATGATAATTTTTTATTAAAACCATGAACTATTTTTTTTATTTAGTAACAAGAATTATTTAATAACTAAGTTAGTAAATATTTATAAATTTAAATGAATATATAATGATCATTATTTTCATAGCATCCTGAACATACTTATGATCCATGTTGAGTTTCTTCTCATCTTTACAATGGGAAAGAAGTAAAAAGGTTGTTTTTTACAATGTTACGTTAAGTGGAGATGTAAAAATTCTGAATTTATATGTTTTTATATGTTATTAAAAAGGGTAATAATTTGGTTTCTAAAGAAACATTTTATTGTGTGGTATATAAATTTGAACAATTATACTAAAATGACATAAGAATGTGGTCATATGGAACTTCATGAATATTAAGTGATGAATTTCAAAGATGTTTGTGTATAAATATTGATATATGGAGTTATGAAACTACAATAGTTGAGTTAAAAAGATAAAATTCAAAATAATATAATAGAGAAGTAAGAGAAGTTATGATCTTCCAATGGAATTATTTGAAGTTTTATCAAATGAAAATAACTAACGGGATTAGTAAAATTGATGAGATATGGAGTTAAAATCTATATGATTTTATGTTTGTAAAAAATTTTAGGAAGAAATTTGAATGATGTATCAGAAAGATGATAGAATATGAATTCTATCAGATCAAGATAACTAGTGAAGATAACAATATTAAGTTATCTATGTGTTTTCTATTAAGGAAAATTGATCAGAAAGGCACTAGAGATATAAAATAGATGCATTATTACAATGAAATCAAATTATAATGAAGATTACATCAGATGGAGGCACTCCATGTAGAGATGAATGTACAGAACCTGATTTGAAGATGATTTTTATCAGATGGTGATATCTTATTCACAAAAGATAGGGGTTCCTAATAGAACATGACAAAGAAAATATAAAAATAATTGATTTCTCCTGTGAATCAATTATATGTATAATTATGAATATGAACCATAATAAAAATTAGTTCATGGAAATTATATTGGATAGACATTTATTAAAAGGAGGTAAGCGTAGAATTATATAGACTAATTAAATTCCATATAAATTATGATGTTAAGATATTTATTCATGGATTATCATCGTTCTAGGATTATTTATGTTTGACGATGTCCCATAATGAATTTTTTATTATGTTTTCAAAAGTTTCCATACTCCTAGTTTATATAATGATTTATGAAAATTATAAATGTGTTGAGAACATCCCATTGAATTTCAATTGATCAGGATTTTTGAATATAAAATTTTATATTGTTGAGAGATATATTTTGGTTCCCTCATTTTCACTAGGGAATCACACCTAAATTTTTTGTATAATGGTATATTTGTAAAAAAAACTTTTTGTATATTCATAATAGTGGAGGTTATCGTTTATTTTTTTGTAAGTATATATTCAAGAATATACAATCTTGATAAATGAGAATAGTGTTATAGATATTTGATGAGGTTTAATAGGACCATGTTTCATCTATAGAAGATAAATCAATGTGAGAGTTTCTGTTTGAGTTTTTACTTTTTTGAAGACAATTTATCTGGATGAGTGTTATCAGATGACCATGGAGGTGAATCTGGAAAATAATGGTTCATTAGATAGAGAAGCAATGGGTATATTGTAATCACATATAGTTGTATCATATATATAATAGTGGTATAAAATTCATTGATTTGGGTAGTACAATACAAATACATGCCAGATTAATATTGTGACTTATCACACAATGGTCATAGAATATGGAGAATGATAAGATGAGCTTTTTTAGGGTAAATATTTGGAAACTTTTATGAATTTTTAGATTTGTTAAATTCAATAAATTTTAATGTTTGGATGAAATCTATTGAAAAAAGTTAAGTTATATAATTATTATCTTAAAAATTATATATAGGAGGTGTTGATCCAACATAATAATAAATGAATATTATTTAAGAAAAATATTTCTATTAAGGATCAAAAATGTAAAAGATTGATCATATTGCTGGGGTGTAGAACTATTTATTGGAATGGATTGTGACTATGGTGTATATATAAGTAAGTGGATATAATAAGAATAGTTGTGAATCATAACCAACTATGATAAAAGAGTTGATTAATGGGATGTTGAATCGGGGTTGCCTTCAAGAATTGTTACTTGAGTATGGAACTATATACTTCATGTTGCATTTTATTCATGAAATAAAATACTAAATGAGTCCTTGTTGGGGGGAATAAGAAACATATAAAGGTGTAGTTCATTAAATAAAAAATAGTAAATATCATATGATGATCTGTCACTTTATATTAATAAGTTTGAAGTGAGGTTGAGAATAATATTTGAGTGAATCATAAATCTAAATTATTTTACATCCCGGTTTTATTAAAATAATACATAAAGGAAATGGATAATCAATTCCCCCTCCACATCTCATTGATCCTACCTGGAAACATGAAATTTAATTGGTATCGAAGGCGGTTCTCTCTGAATGATCCAACCATCAACTACGGATAGACAATATAAATTCATAGAATTGTACGGGTGTACTATTATTTGATAATACAATTATCACAATTCAATGAATAAGATTTTACAATATCATATATCTCTTGGACATGATTTTTTAGAAGCTTCAACCATCATATTTCCACCCTTTAATTATGTTTCTATAATATATACTAATAAGATAAAATTTAATGATTATGGTAAATTTCAATATATAATTTTGATTTTTATCTCAGTGAAATATTGTATAATTATCATGTGGATTCCTATATATAATAAAATTTTGTATAAATATATATGTTTATATAACATACAAAAAGGTTAAAAATGTTTAGATATAAATATGGAGGATTATGTATGCTAATATTATTCTTACTGATGAATAATTTATAGAATGAAATATTAGAATAGTCAATTATATATTGTTTATTATCCTATGACTTTGTGAGAATTTGAATGATTTTACAATAATTTATATGTTTGTGGGAAACATTCCATATATATAATATACCAATTTGTAAGATTAATAAGGTCTAGATGATTTATCTCTAACAGAAATTAGGAATATTTTAATGGAATTTGAAATGAGAAAACAAACTGTATTTTTGTAGAAGGATATGGAAGATATAAATGATGATAATACAATAAAAATATAGATTTTGGTTGTTTTCTATAGGAGTTATGCACAACACCCTATAAATTATTTTTCATTATAATTTTTAGGGGGTTATGAAACCCCCCAATAATCAATGGATTTATAGCAGTTTCACACCCGTTACTAAATTTTATAGCATTATTCTATAATATTTTGTTGGTTTTTAGAAGCGATAATGTAAAATCTATTAAACATTTAATAATTACTAGCACTATATATTATATTGGATTTCATAAGAGCTATATATAATTGAATTTTTTTTTCAGAATGAAGTAGTTATCACAATCCTCTATAATATAATAAATTATATGGGGTTCATGAACCACCACTAATAACTTATATTAGTGGTAGCTTTGAACCCCCATTAATTAATAACATTATACATGGGTTATGAACAAACTATAATTTCAGAAATTTGATGGTGTTTTGAACCCCATCAAATATATTATAATATAGGGTGTTGTGATCCCCATCTAATTAATGAAATTACATGGGGTTTAGAGCCCCCCAAAATTAATGAAATTAAATGTTTTTCGAACTGTTTGAAATCCATTAGATTAGAGGGGGATTTGAATCACCTATAATTCATGACAATATAGGGGGTTTTGAAACAATAATATTTATGAAATTCTAGGTTTTTCATTAACCACTACTAATTCCTTAAATTTTAGTAGGATTTACACCATCTATTTTTTAAAGGTTTTAAAAACATTTCATCCATAAATAATAATTTTATAATATATATGTCTGTGTGTGAATGTAAGAATATATATATATATATATATATCATATACACATTAAATAAATATATTTAAAAACATTATAAACAAATACATAAAATTACATTATATTAATACTTTAAATAAATACTTATACATATTAAAAATTTATACATATATAGATATTGGTATATATAATATAAATGTAATTATAGAGATATTTATTCAAATATAGAAAATTTATATTTGGCTTTTTAAATAAGATACATTTACTTTTTTATTTACATTATACATATGTTATAATTAATTCATTGGTATTTTATATTTATTTATAAATATATTTATTTTATCATAAGAATACAACTATATAAAATATAGAAAAAATTACCTATAAATATAAATATAAATATATTATATAGTTATATTATATACATTATAATAAAACTATTTGATTATATTTTAATTTATATGCATTAAATAATTATATTACATTTATTTTTTAGTATTCCATATTCACTATAAATTAATTTATTATATAATATATTATTTAATTATAATTTTTGTTTTAAATTACATGAATATATTTAATTTTTTAAGTATATAAATCTGTATACATGATATATTATAAATATATGTAATTAAATACATAAATATAAAATGTAAATGTCATTAATATAAATCCTAAAAAATGTATAGTATTTATGAAATCCACATATATTTTTTATTGTATACAAATTTTGTTTAATTATTTTGGGGTCAAATGAGATATTTACCAAAATGAAAATCATCCATTATTTAATGAAAAAAATATAGATGTTTGAAAAAATATTACTTACTTATTATTATATTCCTATAATAGAAGAGAACATATTGAACATTTTTTTTGGAAAAATACTTAAAATTATAATAATAATTATTATTAATATTGTTTCTAATGAAACAGAAGAATATAGATATCTGTAAGTATATATATAAAATTATATAAATATATATATTTTAAATTATATAATCTCTATAAATATTATAATAATACATAAATACACACACACAAAGATAACAACATTTATAAATATTTGTTAGAATATATATTTATATATTCAAAAATGATTATTTATATATGTTATACACACACACACACATATATATATTCTAAAATATTTTATATTCTTTATATATATAGACACAAGTATACATATTATCTAAAATTTATATATCAAAATAAATAATTTTTAGTGTACATATTAAACAAAAAAACATCAATGGAGTGGTTCAATTCACCACATATTATTGCATGACCTCATGTTTCATTCCTTGTGGAGGAGATTTTTCAGCCTAACTTCAGGGCATGGATTGGAGTGTTGTTTGCATGAGAGAAAAGTATGTGTTGTGGTATTCTTTTAGTGGGGTGTGGTCATGTCGGACTGCCTAGATTATTTCCATTTGACAAAGGGTGTGTTTCAAGGTTGACCCGGTGATAAATGGAGGGTTTCGACCTAGAGTTTACCCATAGAAAAGGGTTCAGTTTTGGGATTCCTTGGGGGTATTTGGTGTAGTCTCGTAGACCAGGGTAGTTTTCAGGGAGGTTTTACATCTAAAAATGGGTGGTGTTATAGTGTGTCAAGTTGGTCACTAGTGTTTTTGGGTTTTCCCAGGGACAAAAAGGTGTGTCGGGGGTCTGGGATGGGGGGTTTCCTGGGTTTGGGGTGTGTCCTTTGAAAAATGTATTAACAAAGTATAACATTTATTGGTGTTTTTAGGATAACATCCCCTAAAATAAAACACAATTTTCTGTAGATACCCACTCTACCTCATCCAATAAATCCCACAAAATATATGGATTAGAGAAAATTCTAACCGGTTCTATGTTAGTCACAAATTACATGGAACATATAACCACCATAAAATGAGTTTCAGTTTAGGCATGTTCTCCTACCACCACCCCTAAACATTATTTTTTTCCATTTTACACACCCCAAACTCATGGAACCTCTTCCCCTTCTCCATGATGCCTCATTTAATCTATTGATTATTTTTTAGGGGGAATAAATCAATTGGATATGGAATTTTTTGGTTGTGTGAATCTTTTTTAAAAGAGGATAATATAGTTGAAAAAGTAAAAAAAGAATCAAATTATTCAAATGTTATGGTAAATGAATAGGAATTAAATATAACTATTTTTATTCATTAATAGAGATAGTAAATGGGAAATTTTTAGGTAATCGGTATGAAACTCTATTATGTGATTTTATTGTAATGATAATGTCCTTTTTTCTAAAACATTTTCTAAGAAAAATACTGAATCATACGGTTTGGATAAAAAATAAGTTTTCATTAAATAGAAGATGAATAAACAAGAGAAAATTTTTCATAAGATGACGTTCAAATTTCTTATGCATCTAAGTGAGATGTGTGAAACTTAATAAAGAAAATAATTATATTTTCATGTCAACTTAATAAATCCTTTTAAAATTGGATGTTCTTCATTAGGTAGTTTTAATTATGTTATAGGGGGAATAGATAATTATGGGATCATAAAATATAATTTTCAAGATTTAGGTATTTTATTTACCCAAATCAATATAAAAAGGAAGAATTAAAATAAAGTAGGTAAAGAGATAAATTTTCAGAATGTTAATAGAATAAAAAAATAGGGAATGAACTATAATTATATTTGCTATGAGAAAATTATTATGGATGATATTGAATGGAAACTAAATGTTTTTTAAGTACATTTCTCCATGGAAGAGAGTGTAAACATTGTATTAATAATAATTTTCTGGGAATTTTAGAAGAAATAACTGATGTTTAATAACTTTAACAAAATTTAATGTTTTTCAATAATTATGAACAATGAATGATGAATAATTTTGATTAAAAATATAAATTTTTTTTAAAAAATATTTTAGAATGTTCAAACAAATATTTTTTTCCGAGTTTGGATTATTATTTTATATTATTAGATGGAAAAAATATAGTTACTCATATTCAGAATGTTATTATTCACAACCAATTTTAATATGTATCTACCTCTACTAATAAAGAATGTTCAATTGTAAAGAGTTATAGAAAATCATAATCCCCTAGTATTTTGTGTAATTTCATCATGTAAGTATTTCTCTATGTAAATTTTCCTATATTTTTCAGGAAACAGAAACTAAAACCTTCTATAAATTCTATTATCATGATGAATGAATAAAAATTACAAGTTCTTGTAGGTGTTGTGAAGTATTAGGGGAAAAATAATATTTATTTTGTTGTAATATATCTCTACATGGAAAAGGTATAAATCTAGGGGACATATAATGATAAGAAAAAACATCTTTTTCGGGCAATTATTGCATGTAATAAAGTGATCATTAGATGGACATCTATATTAAAACTTCTTGTTAGATGCTTAATAAAGTTTAAAAAATTCCCGAAAATGTTATTATTTATTTTTATAGATCTATTAACCATTGCTCAAAAATATAGGGAATTCAAAAAAGTGTCATAAATAAAATGTTCTGAAATATAATCAATTATATTATAATAATATTGATAATAAGTATCTAACAGTTGGTAGTTTAGAGATTAAAAAAATCTAAAAGAGATGCGATCACAATGAGAATGTCACGAAAAGTTATATAATTAAATTATAATCCCAAGAAGAAATCACAAATGGTATTTTACAAATTAAATGTAATAATGATGATATTAAATTTCAGGATAAGGTTAATGATTCATCTAAAAATTCATAAGATGAAAATAAATCTGTTACAAAATTAGTAAAGGCAGTTATTAAGCAAGATAGTTCACCCCATTATAAAAATAATAAGATAAAGAAAAATATTTTACAATGGTTTGACTCATAGTATATACATTAATTAATTGTAATAATGTGATTCCCCATAATTCACAATATAATATATTATTTGTAAAAACATAAAAATAATTGATAGATAAGAATTAGGGAAGTTGGGTATGTGTTATAGAAGGTTGGAATTAAGAATATTAATTTTTCATGAAACATAATGATCACAATGGTGAGGTTTATAGTACAACCCTCAATGGGGTAAATGTAAAGCGGAGGAATAAAAATATAAAATTCATAAAAAATTTAGATGTTATGAATTTTTAGATTCACAGGGAGTTTTTTTACACAAATACTATTTTTATATGTTTCTGGAGATGAGCATATTATATATATTACTAGACATAATCATACTACTCTTAATATAATGATATTCTAATTATAATTAGGTAATTAATAAATCATTTGTTACTAGAGGATGAAAATTTTCAACATATTTGTACACTCTCATATTATATGTTATCTTATCTCTCATAGACTATGATTCGTTTAGTTAAATTCCCTTTCCTATGAAACTCATGTGATACTATTATTCTCTTGATGATATTTTCCATATTTTTTATACAAAGAAATATGGATTAGTTTATTCTTATATTACACAACTATTTATTTAAATAAGCGGATAAAATAACATAGGTACTAATAAGAATGGAAACATCACATGGGGAGAAAGAATTGAGCACACATATTAACATTGAATATTATTAGATTTTTATATTGATATTGATGAAAAAATAGAATATATTTTTTTCCAAAGCGGTTTTTGTTTTATTTATTCTCAATATATCAATATTTATTTTTAGAGTAATATTTTAAAGAATAATTAAAAATCATGAGAGAATATATGTTTCTATATTCTTATAAGAAACATTCATTATAGAGTGTAAAAAAGTTTCATTAACTATCATAAGAATCTTTCCTAACATCAAGTTATGCTATATCTATCATCAAGTTCCTAAAATCATGAAACTTATAATGTTCCCAGATGATATTTTAAACATTTATAAAACATGAAAATTGAAAAAAGTTGATTTTATACAATTTTATCAGATTAAATGTTGAAAGAAGTTGTCATTGATCATTATTTATTAGCATGTATAATATATGAGATGTTTGTTTCTAAATAAATATAGATTTTTAAGGATTTTTGAAGATGAATAAAGTTATCACAAAAATAGATCCAATTTTAATTAGAGGTACTATATGAATTCCATGTTAAGAATTTCAAAGAAACAACCATATGAAAATTTATTTATGGAGTTCTTTATAATAAAAATGGTTGAATTACATAAATAAAATTAATGATGATCAAAGGGATAATTTATAGATGTTTTTATTAGTTAAAATAATTTTATAAGACTACATTAGATGAAAAAACATAATGGTGATATATTTTGTAATGTGATGTTTGGATATAAAATTATAAGTTTAGATATCAATAAAAATATGTGATATAGATTTGAAATAAGCATCAGATGAAGGTAAATATTTCAATGATATTGGAAAAATATAACTAGTTAAGATCATTATATGTACAAATATCATTGGGTACATTGGCTAGAGGTCCATAATAAAAACACTAAAAATATCTAATAGATGATGTATATTGATGAAATACAATGGAGAATTTTCATTCCATATGATATAGGAACTAAATTTATATATGGTTGTACGATGTTTGAATTGAGGATTAGTTTTATAGGATAATGAAATGTTGAGGCCAATGGAGATATGGTTCCTAACTGAGTGGAACCAAGATAATTTATATTGTATAGGTATTTTTCATATTTTTCTATCAGATGAAGAATATTGATAATGTATCATCATGTATAAAAGTTCATAAAATGCACAATGGTTAGGATTTTTCAAAACTATGTTATAGGAAGTATTACATTATCATTGGAATGATATTAATTATGGAGATGATAAGATATTAATTAAATTGTTGGTATATTTCCATGGTTACAAAAGCATAAATATATTCATTAACACTTTATTTATGGATCTTTTCATATGGGTAAAAACAATATGTTTATAAATAGAATAAATAATTCTCTAAATATATTGAGAACAGAAAGGGAAATTATATTAAGTAGGAATCATAAATTTCAAATTTGATATGAGTCGAAAAATATTTTTTGTTTCATGAATTTTAACCTATAAAGATTACCTATATAGAGGGTGTGTAGTTAAATGGTTGAAACAACTATTTATAAACAATGAAAACAATATGAGTTGTAAATATTTTTATAGTGAGCAACATACAAATGTTCTACTTGTTTGAATGAGGAGCATCTGAATATGGATCCTCAAAGATAGTTCATAAAAATATTTTGCATTGATCAATGAACAAAACTAGTGATAATTTCTAATTGAGTTCCTACTATGTGGAGTACGATCCATTGAGTTAACTTTCCTTGGATGAACAATGAAGAATATTTGAAAATTCCTTCTAAATTTGATAAAGAAATATCACACCTAGTAGAATAACATATTGTTATGTCAAATAAAGTAAACAATACTGAAGTGAAATTATTTTATGATTATAAGATAGATACATTATAGAAGGATATTTTCCCCTTGGATATAGTTAATACCATATAGATCTCAATAATAAAGGCTTCTTCTATGATAAACATCTAAAAAATAATTATATTATTTGATTGAGTCAATCCAATCCTTTCCGTGATAACGAAAATGTTTCGTTGAAAAAATAACTACGCATATATAAAAGACCAATCAAAATATAATTCCATAAATCATACTCAAAAGAATCACTAGGCCTAATAGATAATAATTCAAGATGAGACACACTTCATTATTCATCTTCTATAAGGTAACAATACCTTTATTTAATCCTAACCCATTAATTCCACTTCATTGAATTTGACCGTGTAAAATTAATTTTTCATGGTATAATCTAGAATAACTATTAGTTAGTATCATGGGGGTATTTGAGAAATATTTATCTATATTCATTATCCATCATACACATACATCGAATCTCACAATTATATAACATAAAAAATTACATAATTTTTTTAAATAATATCATTATAGATGTAATGACCAGATCCTCATGACCCCATCCTTTGCCAATTATCGGCACAACCTATCGGTGCGACCTATCGGCATGACCGATCGGTGTCACCCAGCCTTGGCGGGTTTTTCTTCTGCATCCTTCCCCGTAACTCCACTTTTAGGCATTTTTAACTTTTTGAAGCATTTCAAGGCCATTTTAAGCCCATAATTAATATCTATAAATCAAATAAACCTCCCAAATAAATAACAATTAATCCAGTCGTGTGGGGTGTCCCACCCACATGGTCAACCCACGATCCCACTCCTTACGTGGTTTCTCTCTGTGTTTTAACTATCCAGGAGTGCTGTATTGCAGCCCTTATCGGCCCTTATAACCTAAATTCTAATCCCTACATTTCCTTTTCTCGATCGTCCTGCTCAGAGTAGCCTCCCTCCCGACTAGCCGTACCCCTATTACAAGGTTTTACCTGCGCATTCCGTGGAGATCCTGCCACTCCTGTTTTCTAGTTTCCACGTGAGGAATTAATGTTGATCCTTGAACATCAGGTAGGGTTTTACCTTCGTCTCTCCTTCTATGTATCTTGCGGGGTGGGTACGCTATTTCTTATATAGAATTGGATGAACCAAACTTTAATGGAGATAATAAATGGATTCTAAAGAACAAAGGGGAGGGGTGTGACTGATGATGCTTCTCTGTTTTTCTTCTCATTCATGATTAATGGTTTCTGGATTTTGCGGGTTTACTCCTACTGAAAATCATTGTTGTTGGTGGCCTTTCTCGGTGCATTAATAAACCCTTACTTCTCGTGTTGGTCATGTAAAATAAATTGGTTAATTACATATATTCGGCTAAATAAATTGAAAGCACTCGGATAAATCATTTTCTGTGATAACCACGGTTAAAGTACAGCAGAATTGCAATCATGGAGTGTGTTAAATATTTTAAATCTGAAAATACCAACATGGGCCTTCTTTGTGTTGATGGTAGTGTTTTGGTGGGTTTCATTCACGGGCCGATTTCTGGGTGATGTGGGTGGGGATAGGATCCCCTGTTGTTATGGATTCGCTGGTTATGAATTTGAGGCCATGTGGTTACTTGATTATATCCCAAATTGGGGTGGGATCCTCTGTTGTTGAGAAACAATTGTCTCCTAGATCCTGGGGACATGGGGCTGTATCTTGGGGTTTTCTTAGGTTCCAGTACTTTGAGGGATCTCACTTATCCCTCTGTTGTTGTGAATTTACAAGAGAACCGGGTGTGCAAGCTTAAATTGTTTTTGGTTGTATTCTTTCCTTGGATTGTTATTATGATTACTAGTTTCCCATGTAGGTTGATAAACATATTTAAACATTATTACTGAACATGAAATCATGGATGGGACAAATGGGTTTTGGTTTGGTGCGATTTGTGACTTGGACACAGGTGCTGAGTGTGTTCATTAGGCTGGCTGAAGAAAAACCTAGATTTGAGTGAGTTCTTGTAATAACCCGATATTTTATAAGATATATTCTATTTAATTTATTTCATATCTTCTGTTGTACGATACACCAAGATTATCTTGGGCTATACGCAACATCGTATTAGCTTGCAGTATAGGCAACAATAATCCTGGATCATGTTACACACAATTTCATGTTTGTTTGATAGTAGTTATTCTATGAAACATTGAGTATATATATATATATATTCAATGTATTTTTTTATATGCAGCAAACAAGGAGTCGTAAACTACACGCAACCCTGACTTGGCTTGCATTACACGCAATCGCGACCTTCCTCGATAGTGTGTGTTGCACGCAATACCGAGTTTTACTAAACAATGGTATACTATTATAATATTATTATGAACTAGACGTTATGAATAGTATTAACTAAATTTTTAGTTTTATTACATTATTATTCATCTTACACATTTTCTAGAACATGATATGAGAACAAACTAAATTTTTTGGGTAAAATAAGTATTTTTCAAAAAATGCTGTTTTGCCGCCTTTTGATGGCGCACCCACTTTAAATCAAGTTTTTTAAATGTTTATAAGTTCAATTTTACAAAATCAAATTATTATTTGGAATCAGGATATAAAATTTTACTTTGGATAAATTTTTCATATTATTCTGATAACTTTCAAATTTTAATGAATAGTAAAAACACGCTATATTATAATTCAAAACAACTTTTTTCATCGTAATAAATTATGTGGTCAAATTATAATATTGAATGGTTTTAAATTATAAAGATAATATATTTTTACCATTTAATATAATGTATGTTATTAGCATTTATTTTACATTGAATTCGTAGGTTAAATCAATTCAATCTTTTGCATTGTTTCAATCAAAAACCTGTTTTCATTCGAGAACTGGATTAATTTTAATTTAATTTATGAAACTTATGTGTATTGAATTTGAAAAAATGGATTCCATATTTTGAATCATTGGGTCCAAATTATGTTAATAGGATACTTTTTATTTTTGGGAATTATGAATAGTAACTATGGTAAATTTTATTTACCATAGTTAAAGGTTAATCGGGTAATTAAGGGTGAATATAATATTATAAAATTATCCTAACACATTCCAAAATTCTATTGGATGACTAAAGGTCGACCCATATCACCTATGGGTCGGATTAGATTCATTTTATGGACATTTGACCATGAAAATAATTTAATTATTATTAAAACCAAAGAAAGTGACAACATGTCACTCTCTTAAATCATATAAAAATAATAATTTTAATTTAGTGATAAATATCAAAAAACATAGAACATGAATAGTCTATAAAAATATAATAAAATTATCTACATCATGATAATTTATTTAAATTTTTTTGGGATTAAATACTTATCATTAATGGTGATACATTAATGATGCCGAAATTATTTATTAAGTGAAAAATCAGCAATATAGTTTTTATTGAAATAATATTACCCATTAAAAGGCCGAAAAACCTGACCAAAACTTTTTTATAGTGTATATATATACCATAACCATATAATGACCTAATATATAACCTTTTTGAGTCTTATAAAAGTGATTATGAGACTTATATTATTTTATTTTAAATGATGCCAAAGTTGTCACCTTCATAATTTAACAAACATTACAATTTAAATATTGTGATTTTAAGATGATAAATTATAGTAGAAGTATTATTTTGAAAGTTAATATATTTATCTTCATCATAGGATTTTATTTTTAATTTTTATGCCTCATATAAGTATATTAAATAATTATACAATAATGTTTTAGTAATTATTTTATTAAGAGATAAACCAAATAAATGGTTTTAAAAATATGAAAATAAGTATTATATGAACAATTTAATGTGATCCACTAATTTTATAGATACATATGAAAATTTATGAATATATTAAAGCTTTTATTTCGAACATATAGTTTGTATTTATTTTATTTAAATTCAAATAAATGAATAGTGTTAAAATTGACACTATTGTTATTTTATAAAAATAACATATTATAAAATTGTTTAAAAATCACAAAATTATTTAAAAATTATAAATTTAAATTTATATGGTCTAAAATGTTATTAAGTATCCATGTATGGAAAATTCACAACAAATAAGTAATTATTTGTTATAATTTAAAATTTATAATGTTATTACCACAAATAAAATTAAATTGATTAAATAAGGATAAATCAAGTTGATAATGTTTAAAATAAATTCCTAACATGTCTAAATTATATTGGTTTATGATATCACAACCTTAAATTATCAAATATTCTAATATGAGTCATTTTAGGAGGTTTTTAAGTGGGGTTATATATATTATAAATTAATATTTTTAAGATTTCCAAAGGTGCCCCTCTCCTCCCTTATAAAAGGAAACCTCCTCCCTCTCTTCCTCACACCAATTTGAGCCATTAATCTCGGCCAAACCCTGACCCTTTCCACTCTAAACTTCACTAGAAACATCCTAGAGGTCCTGGTCTTCTTCAAAGACCAATATTAGTACCCTAAGAGGAGGATTCAAAGAGGTGTGTCAAAGAAGAGGTAATATCCGTTACTGATTCACTCAATTTTCTTTCTTCTTAAAATTCTTCTTATTTAGTTGTTTTATTATTAAGTAATAACATCAGTATCACTAATATAATTATATTTTATTATAATTATGAAACAACCATATTTGAATATCTATCCATCCTATGGAAAATGAAATCACCGCGCGTGTGTACATACGGAATACCGTCTCCACGCCGTGGTGTAATCTATTTTCCACCACCACCTTACATGAATGGGTATAACAGTGAAAGTAATGAATATATATGATTATTTTAAAGTGATATAGATTCTTTAATATTATACATACACTTTAATTCAATTCAACGATCATGGGAATGATATCATCGCTCGTGCGTACGTACAGAATATTGTCTCCATGACGCGATGAGATTCACTCTCCATGATAACCATTCAAGAATGATTATAAAGTATATATAATAAGTAATAATAAAAATATATGACATAATAATTCTACTTAATTTATGTGTATATATATTTATGTCATCTACTTAATTCTATTCAATTCAATAAGGAAACAAAAACAACGCTCATGCGTACGTACGACCTACCGTCTCCATGAACGGTGTATTTATTTCCATTTATAGATCTATTATATATATGTATATTATGAATATATATTATATATAAATCATGTTTTACATTTTGGATTTAAGTAATCATGATCTAAGCAATCATATGAATAATTACATGTTAAAACATGAACGACAAATCAGACGATTTTACCCAAAACGCTACTTTAACATTAATTTACAAAAGAAAGGGTAATATAAAGTCTTAAGAGAACCATATATATGAATATGATTCTGTAATAAGTCAGTGAAATTATTTAAATCATTATACATGAGGTTTGGATAAGTATGAAGCATATCAGACCTAAGGTAAGGGATAATTTATCAATCTCATTTTTATCTGAGATTGTTTATTCGTAATTTTTACTAGGGTTATCTTTATCATCCAAGCCCATGTTTTCTAAAAATGGTTTCATGTATGTTTAATTTCCTTTTTACCCATTTTTGACTTTTACTACATGGTATGTAAGGAATATTTCTTTTTTTACGTTACGAGGTACTTTTTGACTTTTCCGACAAAAGTACGAGAAACTTGTTATTTTTAACTTATACGGCATGAATGGATTTCTATGGTTTCATAACGCCTCATTTTCATAAAGCTTACTCTACAAGTTTTCAGGATTATTTTCAATAAACCCATTTCTTTTAAAATTACATACCATTTTTTTAAAAGAAAATGATTTTGAAGAAGAAAGGATATTTTCCTCAAGAATTCATTTCAAGAGTTTTATCAAAACCATTTTCCATCTAAGATGAAATTATTTCAAATGTGTATGTTTCAAGTATAATGTCTCTATTATTTACATGCTTTAAATTTTCTTATGATGAAATATCCATTTATTTTATATGGATTATGTGATGATGATATGATGTTTATGAAACCCATTTTATTCTTTGGGTTATGATGAATGTTTTAAGTTTATGTTGTGGAACAAGTAAGAATGATTTCATTATGAGATGGGTGGGACCTATATCTCCCTCCAATGAATCGGGTAAAGATTTATATCTCTTAAGATAGACATGGCTGGAACGACAAGCTAAACTAGTTTAGTAATACAGGACTGGAATGAGGAGTGAAATCGATTCAGAAAGGGACTTTGTCCACTAAGATGGTCTTGGCAGTAATGCCTTGGCTAATATGGAAATCATATCATGTGCTTAATGGTTGAAACAATTGCATGTTTTATTCCCATTCTATTTTATCATTATTAATGTTTCTTTATGATCTATGCCATACATACTTCCATGTTTTATGTCATTGCTCAAGCTCTTGATGTTGAAAAATTATGTTCATGTTTTTAAGTTCAAATGTATATGGTATGTTTTATTTTATCCATGATCACCCTTACTAAGAATTTGAGCTCACTCTTTTTATGTTTTCTTTTCCCCAGGATATAAATAAAGGTTTTAGGTAAGAAAAAAATGGGAAGATCTTTATGGGAGATGTTGAATATCTTTCACCATGATTAGAAGATTACGTTCCAAGTTTCCAAAGACAATAAACTATTACGGTCCTTGTGTGTATGTTTTTGTTATGTATTAAGTATTCAGAAAAAGTAATATAATGTTCATGTACATCAAGCTTCGGGTCTCTACAGTTGGTATCAAAGGAAAGGTTTAGTCAACCGTTGAAAACTAGGATGCAAAAATGATAGTGATATCCCTAGAGATATTTCTAATGTATGTCTAGGGATGTACCTAAGGATAAGTATACGTATAGGATATAGTCCTAGAACTATGGTAACGATATTAGAATTTAACCTAAGATGTTAGATATTGAGGGTGCCCCCCCTTTACTATGTTGTTTTCCCTAGCATGATTTTTGTCTCTCACAATATTCTTTTCGGGTTTTAGAAAATGGCTGAAAATTGGATGATTCATGATAATGGATGATATTATGGACAATGGAATGACATTATTCATGAGAAACCAAATGAAACGGGATTTGGAAGTCCAAACATCGTTATTATGCTAATCAGCAATCTCATAATATGATCAATAATCTCAACTTTGGTAAGTTTTTAGAATTAGATAATAACAGATAGATGGAGTTTCATGATGATCATAGAGGAAAGAAAGTTCAATTTCCCTCATGTAAATCATGCAGGAATAGGCATCGGGGAGATTGTTTCAAAGGAACTGGAAGATGCTTTGGGTGTGGAAAAGAAGGACACAAAGCCAGTAAGTGCAAAGGAAAAGGTTCAGTTAACACCATGGATGAGGATAATGATATTTCTATGACATCAACAATGGTTAAATGTTTTAAATGTGTAATGTACGGGAATTATGCAAACCAATGCCCTAAGGGAAAGTCTCATGAAGAGAATCAGCATGGTCATACAGGTAGTATTTATGTGGATGATGATGAATAGACTACAAATGAAATATGAGATGAAATAAATGATGAAGCTCAGCTAGTGGTTTAAGAAGATTGTGGAATGATTGTATGTTTATAAATAATAATGTATGGTACTATGGAATAAAAATCATCTAAGGATTGTTACACTATTGTGTTTCCTAAAGTATATGAAAGTATATGTTGAATGGTACTGGTAACCATCGAAGGTTATTTAGATATTTTTGGAAAGTATATGATATGCGCATAATGAAGGGATAAGAAGATAATGAGGTGTTTTATTGTATTCATGAGCTCATGACTTATATAAGGACTAAGTGATATTATGGTTTGATAATATAGATATTTTGGGATTTTGGTATGTGGATAGAGTTAACTTTTGACAACATTCATGTTTTCACTAAGGTTAAATGGGTATTCATTTTTCAAGAGAATACATGATTAAGGTATTCACATGTTTTTAATTTGACCAACAAGATATATCTTATGATATATGGGGGATAAATGATGGCATTCACGTGATTGTGATGTGAAATTTCAAGTAATCATTTTCTTTATACTATGAGCATGGACCGAAGTATTTTAGATAAGCCTAAAGATTGGAATGGATTATGTTGGACATAAGTTAGTATTGTTTAAGGGTAGAAATTTTTTAGATATTATTGATGGGATGTTATAGTAATGTAGTTTTATAAAAAGGACAAACTGCAGGATTGGCGACAACCCATCGCGTCAGACAAGGCTGTGAGAATCGAACCCACAACCGAAGTGTGACTGGACTTTATCGCCTACCACTATCCTACATGAAGTCCCTGGTTAGTAGAAACTAGTTTTATTTTATTAAGAGGTATGATATATGAAGTATAACGTCATTTTTGGAACCATATACGATTAATCTAACCATATGATGGACTTATAAATATTTCTAATCTTTTGTTTGAAACAGATGGAATGACCCATCATTCTATCACATGATCTGCTAACACATCATGAATAACAAATTCATCTTCATTTCATTAAGGGATGAAGTGGACATTTTTCAATTCACGAACAACAGTGAGATTGTACCAAAAATCATGTAAGTATGTCTTTTAATTCATCAACTTTGGGGAAATGATCTTGAAAACCAAAAATGTTGTCTTAGTGACCTTATATCCGATGAATCAGATGGTACCTTAGATCATCACAAATCTATTGCTTTGTGATTGTTGTATTTTTCATAGCCATGTTCTCTACCACTCTCTATCAAAACATGATGGTTAGATTTCTCTTCCATATCTACATTTTCACATATGTTATCCTATGTGGAAACTTAGTGATCAGTTTATTTGGGTATCTGTTATGTTTCATACTTTAGTTTAAAATGATAAGTTTTGGTATTCCTTTTTATGATGTGGGTTTCAATTAAAGAAAATTTCAAGTAGAAAACCATTTATAACCCTGAAGAATTTCGAGGGAGAAATTCTTTTTGAGGGGGGTAGAATGTAATAACCCGAGATTTTATAAGATATATTCCTTTTAATTTCTTTCATATCTTCTGTTGTACGATACACCAAGATTATCTTGCGCTATATAGAACATCGTATTAGCATGCAGTATATGCAACACTAATCCTGGATCGTGTTACACGGAATTTCATGTTTGTTTGATAGTAGTTATTATATGAAACATTGAGTATATATATATATATATTCAATGTATTTTGTTATATGTAGAAACAAAGGTGTCGTTCACTACACGCAACCCTGACTTTTCTTGCATTACATGCAATCACGACCTTCCTCGATAGCGTGTGTTGTACGCAATACCGAGTTTTACTAAACAACGATATATTATTATAATATTATTATGAACTAGACATTATGAATAGTATTAACTAAATTTTGAATTTTATAATATTATTATTCATCTTACACATTTTCTAGAACATGGTATAAGAACAAAATAAATATTTCGGGTAAAATAAGTATTTTTTAAAAAATGCAATTTTGCCACCTTTTGATGTCGCACCCACTTTAAATAAAGTTTTTGACATGTTTATAAATTTAATTTTATAAAATACAATTATTATTTGGTATCAGGATATAAAATTTTACCTTCAATAAAATTTTCATACTATTCTGATAAATTTCATATTTTAATGAATAGTAAAAACACTCTATATTTTAATTAAAAACAACTTTTTTCATCGTAATAACTTATGTGGTTAAATTATAATATTGAATGGTTTTAAAGTATAAAGAGAATATATTTTTACCATTTAATATAATTTATGTTATTGGCATTGATTTTACATTGAATTCGTAGGTTAAATCAATTCAATCTTTTGCAATGTTTTAAACAAAAACCCGTTTTCATTCGACAACGAGATTAAATTTAATTTAATTTATGCAACTTCTATGTATTTAATTTGAAAAAATGGATTCCATATTTGGAATCATTGGGTCCAAATTATGTTAATAGGCTACTTTTTATTTTTGGGAATTTTGAATAGTAACTACGGTAAATTTTATTTACCATAGTTAAAGGTAAATCGGGTAATTAATGGTGAATATAATATTATAAAATTACCCTAACACATGCGAAAATTCTATTGGATGACTAAAAGTCGACCCATATCACCTAAGGGTCGGATTAAATTCATTTTATGGACTTTTGACCATGAAAATAATTTAATTATTATTAAAGCCAAAGAAAGTGACAACATGTCACTCTCTTAAATTTTATAAGTATAATAATTTTAATTTAGTGATAAATATCATAAAACTTCGAAAATGAATAATCTCCAGAAATCTAATAAAATTATCTACATCATTATAATTTATTTAGATTTTTTAGGGATTAAATAATTATCATTAATGGTGATACATTAATGATGAAAAAATTATTTATTAAGTGAAAAATCAGTAATATAGTTTTTATTTAAATAATAGTACAAATTAAAAGGCCCAAAAACCTGACAAAAACTTATTTTTAGTGTATAAATATACCATAACCATATAATGACTTAATATATAACCGTTTGGAGTCATATAAAAGTTATTATGTCACTTATATTATTTTATTTTAAATGATGCCAAAGTTGTCACCTTCATAAATTAATAAATATAACAATTTAAATATTGTGATTTTAAGATGATAAATTCGAGTAAAAGTATTATTTTGAAAGTTAGTATATTTATCTTCATCATAAGATTTTAGTTTTAATTTTTATGCAACAAATAAGTATATTAAATAATTATACGAAAATGTTGTAGTAATTATTTTATTAAGAGATAAACCAAATAAATAGTTTTAAAAATAATAAAATAAATAATATATGAACTATTTAATGTGCTCCACTAATTTTATTGATGAATATGACATTTTATTAATCTATTAAAGCTTTTATTTGGAACATATCTTCTGTATTTATTTTATTTAAATTCAAATAAATGAATAGTTTTAAAATTTACACTATTGTTATTTTATAAAAATAACATATTATAAAACTGTTTAAAAATCACAAAAATATTTACAAATTATAAATTTTAATTTATATGGTCTAAAATGTTATCAAGTATCCAATTATGTAATGTTAACAGCAAATAAGTAATTATTTGTTATAATTTAAAATTTAGAATGTTATTGCCACAAGTAAAATTAAATTGATTAAATAAGGATAAATCAAGTTGATAATGTTTAAAATAAATTCTTAACATGTATAAATTATATTTTTTGATGATATTACAACCTTATCTTATCTCATATTTAAATATGAGTCATTTTTGGAGGTTTTTAAGTGGGTTTAGATTTAGTATAAATTAATATTTTTAAGATTTCCAAAGGTGCCCCTCTCCTCCATTATAAAAGGGAACCTCCTCCCTATCTTCCTCACACCAATTTGAGCCTTTAAACTCGGACAAACACTTCCCATTTTTATTCTAAACTTTCCTAGAAACATCCTAGAGGTCTGGGTCTTCTTCAAAGACCAATTTTAGTACCCTAAGAGGAGGATTTAAAGAGGCATGTCAAAGAAGAGGTAATATCCGTTACCGATTCTTTCAATTTTATTTCTTCTTCAAATTATTCTTCTTTATTTGTTTCATTATGAAGTAATAACATCAGTATCACTCATATACTGATATGTTATTATAAGTATGAAACAACCATATTTCTCCATCTATCCATCCTATGGAAAATGAAATCACGGCGCGTGCGTACGTACAGAATACTGTCTCCATGCCCTGGTGTAATCTATTTTCCACCACCACCTTACTTGGATGGGTATAACGGTGAAAGTAATGAATATATATGATTATTTTAAATTTATATTTATTCTTTAATGTTATACATACACTTTAATACAATTCAACGATCATTGGAATGATATCATCGCTCGTGCGTACGTACAGAATACCGTCTCCACAACTCGATGAGATTCACTCTCCATGATAACCATTCAAGAATGATTATATAGTATATATAATAAGTAATTATAAAATATATGACATAATAATGCTACTGAATTAATTTATATATATATTTATCTCATCTACTTAATTTCATTCAATTCAATAAGGAAACAAAAACATCGCTCATGCGCACGTACGGCCTACCGTCTCCATGAACGGTGTATTTATTTCCATTTATCGATCTATAATATATATGTATATTCTGAATATATATTATATATAAATAATGTTTTACATTCTGTATTTATGTAATCATGATCTAAGTAATCATATGAATAATTACAAGTTAAAAAATGAACGACAAATGAGACGATTTTACCCAAAACGCTACTTTAACATGAATTTACAAAAGAACAGGTAATATAAAGTCATAAGTGAACCATATATATGAATATGATTATTTAATAAGTCAATAACAATTTTTAAATCATTACACAAGAAGTTTGGATGCGTACAAAGCATATCGGTCCTAAGGTAAGGGATAATTTATCAATCACATTTTCATCCAAGATTGTTTATTCGTAAGTATTTTCTGGGGTTATCTTTATCATCCAAGCCCATGTTTTCAAAAAATGGTTTCATGTATGTTTAATGTCCATTTTACCCATTTTTGACTTTTACTACATGGTGTGTAAGGAATATTTCTTTTTTTTACGTTACGAGGTACTTTATGACTTTTCCGACAAAAGTACGAGAAAAATGTTATTTTTAACTTATACGGCGTGAATGGATTTTTAAGGTTTCATAACCCCACATTTTCATAAAGCTTCCTCTACAAGTTTTCAGGATTATTTTGAAACAACCATTTTCTTTTAAAAGTAAATGCCATTTTTTAAAAAGAAAATGATTTTGAAGAAGAAAGGATATTTTCCTCAAGAATTCATTTCAAGTGTTTTATCAAAACCATTTTCCATCTAAGATGAAATTATTTCAAATGTGTATGTTTCAAGTATAATGTCTCTATGATTTACAAGCATTCAATTTTTTTATGATGAAATATCTATTTATCTTATATGGATTATGTGATGATGATATGATGTTTATGAAACCCATTTTATTCATTGGGTTATGATGAATGGTTTAAGTTTATGTTGTAGCACAAGTAAGAATGATTTCATTATGAGATGGGTGGGACCTATATCTCCCTAAAATGCATTGGGTAAAGATTTATATCTCATGAGATATAAATGGATGGAACGACAATTAAAACCGGTTCAGTAATACAGGACTGGAACGAGGAGTGAACTTGATTCAGAAAGGGACTTTGTCCACTAAGATGGTCTTGGAAGCAATGTCTTGTATAATATAGAAATCATATCATGTGATTAATGATTTACACAATTACATGTTTTATTCCAATGCTATTTTATCATTCTTAATGTTTCTTTATGATCTATTCCATACGTACTTCCATGTTTTATGTCATTGCTCAAGCTCTTGATGTTTAAACATTATGTTCATGTTTTTAAGGTCAAATGTATCTGGTATGTTTTAATTTATCAATCATTACACTTAATGAGCAATTGATCTCACCCTTTTTATGTTTTCTTTTCCCCCGGATATAAAGGAAGCTTTTAGGTAAGAAAAAAAAGGGGAAGATCTTTATGGGAGAGAATGAATATCTTTCACCACGATTAGAAGATTACATTCCAAGTTTCCAAAGACACTAAACTATTACAGTCCTTGTGTGTCTGTTTTTTTATGTATTAAGTATTCCGCAAAAGTAATGTAATGTTCATGTATATCATGATTTGGGTCTCTAAAGTGCTTGTTACCTATACATACTTGTAGTTTTTGTTTTTATTATTCTTGCCCCACCCAAGTTGAGAACTTAGTGTCGAACACCCCCATTTCATGGGGGAGGGTGTTTTTTCTAACACTTTTAGTAGTGGATGGTTATTAGTTCCTTTCTACTCCCTTTCTTGGATTGCCCAAGTATCTTCGGGAAGGCTGTGATGGCCTGAAGTCTATTATTAGCCAAAGAATTTTCGGGCAGGGTAGTGCGGTAGTTGGCCCAGGTGTGTGCAGGAAGGTGGTTTCCCAAGTATCTTCGAGATGAGGCCCAAGTGTCTTCGGGCGTGGAAGTAGTTCTTCTAGCCCAAGTGTATTCGGGTGTGGAAGTGGTTGTTCTGGCCTAGGTGTTTGCATGCATGGTTACGTGTGACAGTTGTAGCCCAGGTGTCTGCGGGCAGGTTAGTGGTTGTGGCCTAGGTGTTTGCAGGCAGGATGTATGGTTGTGGCCCAGGTGTTTGCTGGCAGGATGTGTGGTTGAGGCCCAAGTGTGTGCGGGTGGGGTATGGTAGTGGGACCGTGGTGAGAATGGCGGGATTGGTCCGATGCGTAGGATGCCTCCAATAACCAGTGGTAATGTGGCCTGGGGTACACAAACATTGATGTGTTATTACTATACATTACTTGACTTGCATTATTTGGGGAGTGTGCCTTGGTGAGGCTTGGGTGGTTAGTTTCCTTGTTAGGTTCTTAGTTATCTCTTTTCTCAAAGGGAATTAGTATGCCTCCCCACTTGTGCACGAGATTCTTTGGTTTTTCCCTTCTGATTATACTTGTATGCTCACCCTACGTATATAAAACCGATTTTAGGTTTCAAGGAGGACTTTGGGGATCATGATGGACCGTACTAGCTCAGATCTTGTGACAGATCATCGCAGTAGCTATTGTTCTTTCTTTTGGTCTTTTTCTCTGTAGTATCCATATATATTGTGGATTTTACTTTTGTAACATGCATTGGGAATGGTTCTTGGCATTAAATTTACTTTCAGTTTGGTGTTGTGGGATTCACTATCTTATCTCCCAATCCTATTAAAAGAAAAAGGGTAATGCCTTCCATTTAGTGTGTGAATTTATACCATTGGTGCTGGTCTCCACTCCGGGACCCATTGAATGTGGGTTTCAACGTTCATTATCTCTCCTTCAACATAAATAAGGAAGGGCCCGACAATCTGCTGACCCTTCCCTCCTTTTGGTGATGGCAGTTCGTGACAATAGACCAATACTATAATGTTCATGGGAGTTATTTTTTCCATTATTATAGGGTTAAATTATATCATTTATCTGAAATAAAAAAATTCAGACCACAAATGTCGAAATTTTAGGTGAATAATATCAATAATAAATGTATAAATATTCATTAGTATGATAGATATGACTATTTTCATCACAAGGGATATCACTACATAAACAAGACATAAATTATATTTTAATAGGTGAAAAAAATTACTTGAATTTGAGGGAAAGAATGATAGAGGGCATATAATTGATGTGCTACCATTATGTACCTTATGGGACATGGAATACCCAACCCGAGACAAAAATTATTAGGATAAAGGGACCCTACGTTTTGTACATAATGATTACCAAAATTTAAAGATAAACGACATAATAGCATTACAAACCCATGATCAACAGGTTTAATATCATGGAAAAATTTGGACCATAAATCACTTAAGAATATAAAAATAATCATTTATTTAAAAATATTCTTAATTTCCCATATAAATAACACATTCTCCATTGTACATTTTATCACTTGATGGTATACATCAATGAAATATGTGAGCAAAGAGTTTATTATGAGAACAAATAAAATAATGAATTAATATAATATGGGTGATCAGAATCATAAAATTCATAATATAAGCATAGAATCAACATCATAATCATGACTGGAATATTTAGATAATGGCAAGAAATCTACAATGCATAAAAATTAAACATCGTGTCACATTGGTCAAAAGCAACATATAGTTGAGGACATATATAACATCATGTCCCCACATGACAAGTGTGAATAATCGTAATGTGGTCATTATAAAAAAAACAATATTCATGATCACTTGTAATAAAAATAATCTCATTAGATACATAATACTACCCTATGCATTAGGGGACATATAATTCTAAGCCCACCTGTCACATCTTAACATGTACATAATCATGCATGGAACATAAAAAACATTTCAATATTAATCATGAAGTAATCCTAATGAGGATAATGGTTTCCATATTGATTTCATGAATTATACATTCATTAATGAACATTTATCTTCCCAAATGGACAAGGTGAATCATTCATGGACATAATATCACATTTTGCTTGAGTGGATAAGAAGTATTTCTACAGGAGTAAAATAGGATGTTTTTTAAATTGAAGTTACTTTGAGAAAAATATAAAAATTTCATAGAATACATTTTATCATGATTGGAACTTTTATATCAAACAAGGATATGGTAATGGAAAATTTAAGAAGATATTATGAAAATTCTGGCCTGGGAACGGAGAATAACACATTGAAATGAATTGGGTTCTAGAATCCCAATACCTGTATTCCCGCATTACTTTATCACATTTTCACCTCCTGAATTTTAAATATATTTTAATTAAAAAATTTATCTATAAATGAATTATAGTCATTTATATTATTATTAATCAATTTTATTATTTTATTGTATTTTTTAATTTTTTGATGAAATTTAAATTTTTTAATGTCAACTTTTTCTTAAAAATTTCTTTTTTCTCTGGGATTTCTCTATCTTCCTAACTGTAATTTATAAATATGTATCATTAATTACATATTATTATGATGAATGTTATTAAATTTTTATATCTTGTATATATTTTATAATATCCATACATTATTATGGTTATATATTTTCACATGGAAATGTCTTCTTAGGTGCTTAAACAACCATTGATGGAATTTTGTTTAGAGAGCATGAAGGAGAAGATTAAAATTTTTATATATAGTATCATTATACTTATAGTAGGTTTAAATTATTAGTATACTATTTAAAAATATTCCTATTTACTTATTTTAAGTAATTTTTTTAAAGGGATTGGGGAATTTGAATAAAGGTAATAAGAAGAATAAATAGAAAAATAGAGATATGGATTAGGTCATACTCAATCCTTAGTGTAGCATCTATTGTATGACACTATAAATCCTTAGTGATTCGAGTTTTATTTATATATAATTTCCCAAAGGATTATATGAGTATTTATTTGGAGGATTTATTTAGATCATTATCTTTGGAATTGATGGGAATAGTTGTTTTCCTATAGAATCGATAGGGGAAATCTTTACTTGAGCAAAGTGGTATTTTTATAATAATTGAGTAAAATATTATAAAAAAGAAAAACGTTTTTACAGTGAATAATTTAAATCATAAACCATATTTTAATACATTATAAAGTGTTTAATTCTACAAATCCCCTTTATAAATCTAATTCATTTGTTTATTAAAATGAAATGTGGAATGAAAGAAGTTGTTTTTAAGGAATCTCTTTTGATTTTAGATATTACAATGTTTATTAAAGTTTGTAAATTAAATTAATATTTTTTTAATTACTCATATATGAAATAAAATATATTATGGTGGAACCTCAAATTCTAGAATGAATTTTGTCATTATTACAACATAAATATTGCAATTTAAGATATACAGGTTATCTGAAAATTTGAATTCTTTACTATTCATCAGAAAATTGATGTATTTCATAAAATTACCAAAAAATAACCCTTGAAAAAAATTTAAGCACTAATTTTATAAAATATATAAATTCTATGGAAATAAATTTCTATAATATGTAATTTTAATTTTAATTTTAAGAAATGATTTATTGAAAATACATTAAAAAATAGTTTACTAAAAATGCGTTTATATTTTCACTGCGTTTTTAATCATAATATATAGTTATTGGAATTTCGATATATTTTTTGCATAAATTAATGATGATTAATATTATTTATATCAACATTTACAATTTTTATCTATAATTACTATTCCAACAATCATTATTCTATTCCCATTAGTTTTGTTAATATTCCAAACATTCATTTTACTATACCAATAGACACAATACCACCTATTTATTGTGCTCCATTCTATCGCTCAATATTTATATAAATTTCAATAAATGTTTTATAATTTTATTTTCTATAATGTTCTAGGTTTAATAACAATTGTGTTCTTCTATATAGCATTTATAATGGGGGAAATGATTCTAGTAGACTAGGGAGGTCCACATTTTCTCATAGTAGTTTTTATATTTTATATTTTTTATCTTGTTATAATGAAATAATATTTAGTAACTAAAAATTCTACTGTAGGTTTTAATATATTTTATATTGATATATATTATATAATATAATTCAACACACGTTTAATCAGGATACAAATATTACTAATAAACACTTGGTCATTACATTGTTTGCACCTTTATAATTTCCAACACTGAAATTGAAAATCATATTATAAGTTGAGATTATGTGATGGTACTTATGTTTCATTGTTTCCATTGGTTATTATGTTACTCTTCATATTTATGGTTACTCATCAACCCATCGCCTAGGTGAGTTTAATTTTTGAATAGAACTTTGTCTGAATAGTCCATGATCTTCACAGATTGTTCTTCTTATGGGATATGATTCTCAAGATGCATCATTTTTATATTCATTACTTGTTAGGTGATAGTTATGTACTTACTCAATAGAGATAGGTGGAACACATCAGGAACTTCAACAATACTTTGGGGATGTTAAAGTTTATATGTCACTACTCCAATATGATCAAGGATATGAAATGCATAAATGTGCCTTAGGTTAAGATTACCTTTCATTCCAAACTACATGACTATATTCCTTAGTGATATTTGAATTGAATTAATGTCTCCAATATTAAAATCCATGTCCCTTAAATGGTTTATTGAATAGCTATTTTTCTATATTGATATCCTTTTTCATGTTTTTGGATGTCATGAAACTTCTTTATCATATCTTACATAAGATTATGTCCAAGATTCTTTTGTTCACAAATTTCATCATAACATGTTGGAGTTCTACATCGCTTCACATACAAAGCATCATATAGAGCTAATTGATTACTATAGAAGATATTTTTGTTTATTAAGAACTAAACCAATGGGATATGTTGATCTCATCCTCCATTATATTACATTGATTATTCTTTTATCATCTCTTCAAGTGTCAGAATAATCCTTTCATGTTGAACAATAGTTTGGGGTTCATAGGCCTTATTGAAATTAAATTCAGTACTCATATCTTAGTGAATTATATTGCATAAATTTGAATTTGACCATTGTTCAAGATAAAATATGATCAAAAGTTAAATCCAATGTAGCCTCACAACTTCCTCCATATATACCTTTGAAATTTATTCATGATTTTTCCGAATTGAGAAAATGTGGTATGTCTTGGTGAATCAATTTACAAGAACAAAATATCAAAATATTTCCAATGGATGTTTTTAGGAATCTAGTGAAATATCCCATATTAAAATTAAATATTTTTCACATGGGTATGGGACTGGTGGCATTGTCTCATTAAAATATTGTTTCTCTACATTTACATTATGACATTCAAAACACTTTGATATGTATTCAGAAATGTAATTTTTCATCTTTTTTCACTAAAATATTTATTTAAGATCATGATACGTCTTAGTAATTCATGTATGGATGCAGAAATATATTCAATGGGAATTATCCAATAGCTCTATAGTTTTCCAACGTAAATAATGCACCCAAAGCCCTGTTTCAAACCAAATCAATCCATCATCATCATTATGGAAATCATATAGAATTCATTCAATTTACTTTTTTAGTTTTTTTGATAACCATAGATCATCTCATTTTTCATGGTTTATCTTCTCTTTAATAGATGTTTTGAAAATAAATTCCCCATGGTGGGATGTATTCCCTTAAATTATGATTTTCCATATCCATCCTTTTCTTATCCATAAATATAGGGTATTTATCAATCTTCATCATAGATATAGTAGAATGTTATTTTATACTAATAGAATTAGTTACATTTTTTTTCATTCCAAAATAGAAATAAGTAAAGGAATAATAGTCTTTTATTAGATGTAATTGTAATATTTGACACATGTTTTGTTCCTTATTTGTGAATATATACTTTATACTCCTATGATCAAAATATATGACACACATATCACTATAAAGAGAGTGTCACAAAATCAATAGAGTGGATATCACTACGACTAACTCCATATCGTGTGTTGGGTATTTAATTCATGGATCCCAAATTGTTGTGAGGAATAGGCTATCACTTTATCATTTGGTATTAGTACTCAACCCAGTCCTTTCATTGAAGTAACAATTTTTATCACAAAATGTTCTCTAAATATTGGTTGTGTGAGAACATGTGTAGTGATTACCCTATTTATTAACTCATTGGAAATTTCCCAAATTATTCCATCCCAATATACTTTAGGCCTTTCCTTTCTAATTTAGTTAGTGGGATAGGAAATCAAGATAATTTTCTCAAATAATGCTTTCAGTACCCTTGTTATTCAAGATAACGATGTATTTATACCACAATAGTGGTTCTAGGCCATTCCATAGAATCAACTATCTTTGAATGTTCTATAGAAATTTCGTCACTTGTGACCACATGTACGAAGAATATGATTTTCTGCATCCAAAACAGACACATTCTAAAATTAACATAAAATATCTCTATACATATTACATAATTCACAATCCAAACATGGTCTTCATGGTCCTTCTTACCCTTGGAGTATATGATAATATAATTGATAAACACTACCATTTTTTGAGTTATTCTCTATAATAAATATTCATAAAATTCATGAAGATTTTAGTGGAATTTGTATGTATGAAGGGAATCTATATGAACACATAATTCCCATAACATGTATAGAAATTAGTATTATGAATATATTGTTTCTTCACATTTATAGATTTATATCTAGAATGATGATCCACATTTGAGAAGTATTGATCTTCTAGTATATGATAACACTAGTCATCAAATTTTCATATAGGATTATTATTCTTTATGAAGATATCATTGATCTCCTAGTAATCGATACATACCCACAATGATCCATACATATGCTTGACAAAGTGAACATGTTCACCCAAGGTTATTCACCAGGGAATATGAACAACTTGACCAAATGATCTTGAAGCTACTTCTTTATATCTTCCTATTACCTTAGGGATATCCTTCATGGACATTTTGTGATTTGAGTATCTCTGAGAACGAGATCAATTGAGAACTCTACCTCACACTATGGGGGATGTTTCCATAACTCTTAAAAAGTTAAATAATTATATTCCTTTAAAAATGGAATTTCAACTAAGATTATAACTTACATTGACACAAATATTAGAGATATTAATTATTATTCATAGGGTATTTTCACACATACAATTGAGAGATTTTGTGAAGGAGAATCATTGACAACTATTAATTTTGAGATAATCATGGGATGATATAGGATATGAAAGGATATTTCTTTTTATTCCATGATTACATGTGATTTATGTAATGAGATCCAACCCATACCTATTATATCATCAAATTCTACCAAGGGAAGTATGATTATATTTTTCGGTAGAATCTTCCCACATATTCCAATAGGAGAAGAGCTTAACACATGGTTTTTAATGATCTCATTATAGTGTGTTTAATGTATATATCTACTGAAGGTATTTATGTATTTATTCAGTAGTTCTAGAAAACATGCACGATATAAAATAATGTGTATAACTATAATAAAATAAATCAATTTTCATTTTTCAGTGAATAGGATTTGTACCATTTAAGACTTCATTTTCATGTACCACATCAGTAGTAGTGATGGTATAAGAATTCCCCTCTTCCTTCAGATTTGGTGTATACTAACAGTTATAATCCTCAATTACTTGAGCTTTAGTTCAATATCTTTCATAGTACCCTTTCTCCCTACAATTGAATCATTGAAACGTTAAAAGGGATTAAAGCGGTTCCCACCATTCCTCCATCAGGTTGTTTTTATTCTTCATATCTATTTGTCATTCATGAGCTTTGTGGCCTTATCTCCCTTACATTAATTATGTCCCCATACCTTTGAGTAAATTCCCAGGATCTTTCTTTCCATATATTTGATATGTGGGTTGTTGGATTCTCTTTCCTCCTTTTCTATTTGACCCTTAATCATGAAAATATATACTACTATTTTTATCTCTATAATCATCAAATAATTCTTCAAAAAGTATCAATACCATGATAACTCCCAATGTCTCAAATTTCTAGATCTTTTTTAATCTATGGTTTTAAAAAACTAATTAATCTATTTATTTTAAAACATTTTTAATATTAAAAACATGAGGTTTATATCATAATCCTTACGATTTTTTCCTTGTAATCCATAATAGATTCACCTTTTTTGCTGTATCTCTCTTAATTATCTCAAAAAATATGTTCAAAGAGTTTGAGAGATAATAATTGTAATAAATAATTTCATAACATGTTCCCAATCCAAATTTCCCATTTAATCATTTGGCCTGAAAATCTTAATCAATTCAAAAAATTGGTCAGCTACTCTATCAAAATGATAAATGTCCAAAGTAAACTTAATATTATCAGAGTAATGGATCATGAAAAATATCTTATCCAATATGTTGATAGTATATTCCATGATAAGTTGATTAGAAGTTCCACTAATATTTGATGGTCGTTTCAACAAAAATGACTCAATGGATAGTTTATCCTTATTTGGTGAAGGTTGACATTCAACCTAATTCAGGTTATTATTAATCACCTAATATAGATTAGAAAGAATTTAAATAATGTAATTAACACCACCTTCTAATGTATTGGGAATGTCTTTTAGAAAATTGATGTATTTTCCCTCTCATTGGTTGTTGGCTTAGATTCTCCTAGATCCCAAAATTTTCTAAAATTGAAAATGATTGAACAATACAGAAGTAAAAAATCTTATATAATTTATTATTTTATATAATTAATACTAAAGGGTTATCTAATAGTTTCTCTATGTTTATCTGTTTCTAAAATTATTATTATATGATATTTTTCTATATATAAACTTATAAATAGGGTTTTAACCTTTTTTATCTAATCCAAATTCACAATTTTACGAAACCATGATTTGATACCATCAAAAGGGGTAATACTTTTTTTATATAACTATGACATCATTTTAAATTTAAAAAATATAGCAGTCTTACAAAATTTGGATCCAAAGGTTTTTATTCATGGGAAAATTTAGATCATATGTCACTAATTTATAAAAAAACATAAAAATTATATAAAAATATATTTTTTTAACATAATATAGATCACATTATCCTTATTATATATAGTCTCTTGAGGATATACACCAATTAAAGGGGGAACTAAAATCATATTAATATGATAAATAAGGAAATTAATCAATATAACTTGGGTGAGAAAAATCCTCATCATCTAAAAATAATCATAGGATCATAATCATAATCATGATATGAATCTTTATTTAATTATAATGAATATTTCAATGCATAAAAATGAATCATCAAGTGTCAGTGGTCAAATTCCACACATTGTTTTGGAGGAAGCTGACATCATGTCCTTGTATTACATATATTCAAATTCATATCATCATCATAGTGAAGAAATATAGATTGGATTTTGTAAAGATAACCTAATAATTTCATTCATGAACAAAATATTAGTTTTTATAATAAATTATGAAAGTCATACATAGATATAATATAACATTACTCTTGATTAGATAATAATTATTTCAAGAGGATTAAAGTAAGATGTTTTTGAAATTCATGTTCTTCAGAAAAAAGTGGGGTTTATTAGTTTTTTTATAAATGATAAGAAAAATAATGTCTTAAAGGAAGTGGGGAGGAATATTTTAATAACATAATATGAACATTTATTTCATTGAAGAGATAATAACCCAAAGAAAGGAACTGGGTTTGAGAATCCCTTAACATTTATTCTAACTTTATTTCATCACGTTTTTACCTCTAGAATAATAAATTTATATTTATTAAAATATGTATACATAAATTAATTATTGTTATTTCTATTATTATTAATCTATTATAATATTTGGATTGTATTTCCTAATTTTTAGATGAAATTGATGCCTTTGGATATCATAGGTCTCTAAAAAAGCATGTATCATTTTTATTTCCATATTTTCCTAAAGGAAGTTTATACTTTATAATAATTAATTATATAAGATAATAATTAACAAAATAATATATTTATATGTTCTAAATAGTTAATAATTTCAATCTATGAGGATGGTTATATGTTTCACCATGGAAATTTATCTATATATGTTTAAACGATTTTTGAAGAGATGTTTTCAAGAGAATCGTAAATAAAAGATTAAAATTTATATATATAGTAGTATGATACTTATAGTTGTTTAACATAATTAATATAAGGTAAATTTATAACATAATTAATCATTTTATGGTTTGGGAGTGATAGGATTTATGAATAAAAATAAATCAATTATGAATAAATAATAAAAATAGAGATAAATGGATCAGATATTACATAATCATTAGTTTAGATTCTCTTATATGACACTACCTTGGTGATTTAAGTTGGATTTCTGTTATGTTTCCCTAAGGATTATATGAGTAATGAGATGGGGGATTTAGGAATATCACAGTCTTATCAACTGATCGGTGGATTGTTTTTTTCAAGGGGAGCGATGGGGGTTATTTATTCTTATAGAGAGGTATTTTTAGAATAATGTAATGAATATAATAATATAACAATTTTCAAACATGTAATAGTGATTTTTTACATCATACATAATATATTAATATAACATAATTATATTAACTATTTAAATCCACTATATAACTCAAATACATTATATTATAAAAAAGGAATGTGGAAAAAAGATAAATTGTTATTTTAAGGAATCCCTTTTCATAGACATATTGGAATGTTATTTAAAGGTTTTGAAATTATTAGTTTCATATTTTATTAAATAATTTCATAAATAGAATATATCATTTCCAAAACTCAATCTCTATAATGTATTATGTCATTTTTACACCATGAATGATGTAATATAAGATACATGTCTTATTTGTTTATTTTATTTTTACTATTCACCTAAAAATTGAGGTCTTTCAAAAAAATACCAAAAAATATCCCATGGGAAATTTACATACCGTGAATTAAATAATGATAATCATTCAACCAAATAAATTATAAAATAGTTATTTTTAATTAATAATATAAAATTAACAATTTTGGTAAAATACATTAAAATATAGCTTAATAAAATGCACATATATTTTAATTGAGTTTTTTAATCATGATATTTATTATGGCATTGTAATTTTTTTATTTAATTAAATTAGTCATTGAAAATATTATTTATATCAACATTAATTATTTTTAGGCTAAATAATTATTATAATGGTCAGGTAATTATTTCCAATGATTTGGATAATATTCCCAATAGGCAGGTTACTATTCCAACAGTCACATTACCACCTATTTAAACCACTATATTCATTCACTCAATATTATACTCAATTTTTCACTATATTATATATTTTCATTTTATATAATTTTCTTTATTTACTACTATTTTTATTTTTCAATACATGTTTTATAGTGGGGGTGCAATTATAGTGGATTGGGGATATCAGTATTTTCTCATTTTACCTAATCTAATTTTTTTTAATTTTTCTCAGTTATTTTGTTTGAAATATTAGTTTGTTTCATTGATGAATAATTTTAAAATATATAGTAATGAAACAATGAATTCTTTGGTATCAATATATATTTTACGTATATTATATTATATACTGTAGTAAAACACACATTCATTCAAGAAAATATTGTTACTAATAAACACAGTTTTTTTATAAAGGTGTAACACTTTGGGTAATTTATCCCCTTATATAATAATATTCTGTACTATTTTCCTATCTATTTAGAATATATCGGTGTATATTTCATAATTCTATAGTCATCTATAGGCCCCATTTCTAGTATATAATGAAATTAATTGAATTCGTTAAAATTCTAAAAATTCAACCAAAAATAGTCCCCAAATATTTGAAATCTAAATCAAACACTTATAAAAATCACTATGCTATTAAAAAATCCAAACTTTTAAACATTGAATCCTATAGAATTTTATTTGACCACCATGACAATAATCCTCCATCAAACTATCATTATAATCCTTTGACCCTTCACCCATTTCAGGCATTGATAACTTTCCTAGTCAATAAAACAGAATATAAACTCCATTTACCTAAATAATCGTTTTAAAAAAATAGTAATAATTACCCAAATTATTTATTTAATAATGAATTCAGATACAATACATGAATTTTGATACCAACCAATCACATAAATTAATATGATTTCATAAACCTGATGATCTCTACAATCATGAAATAGTAAAATTTAAATCCAAATCAGCTGATGTCATTAATATCTACAAAAATATAATTACCTATGATATATAACCATGCATCACCAGATCATGTAATCCTTAATCACATGGACACTCAACCATGGATTAGTCATTAAGAGTAATCATCACTCTTTATACAGATCCACATACTATATCAGTGAGAGTTTATATCCTAAAACCTGATAATAATAAAATCATTATATTTAAATTACAATCAATTATATATGTCGAATTTTTACTGCAAGAAAACATCATTTATAAATATCCATAATTGGATATGATTCTTTAATTAATCGTATTCTGTATAATCCAGACATGAAATACTAACTTACGTCCAAACACCCAGAAAAATCAAAACCAACCTTAAATAAGTAATGTTAACGTAAAATACATTATGTTCTTCTGATTCAATTCATGAAAAGGTTCCATAGTAAAAAATTATTAATGTACATCCCAAAATAAGATTATTCCAATCTCTATTACTTTTAGTGTCAACTTTTCTAGTTCCATCATCAGTAACCAAATTCAAATAAACCTAAAAATAGAATAAACTAAGATATAAGCCTCACATTTGAATTAAAAACATCATTTTGATATTCATACACTATTTATGATATTGAATATCCCAATACGTGAATTCATTGGCTATGTCATACATTTGAAAAAAAATACAAATCAAAACAAATAATTGTCATGAAAACAGAAATTCTAAAATATGGAATGACTCCAAAATATACCTTACATTCATGTTCATCACATCACTATAATATAAAACTACTATCAACATCGATTTGAATAACTAAATTCTTCCATTAATTATTTATAAAGTTTTAACATCATTCTGTAGTTATTAACCTTATTTGGATTTCTATCATATTCAATTTTATTATTCCTGAATCTTCTAAAGATAGAGTACTCTAAATAGAAAATTCCTAAAGGATAAATAGATTTATGAATACCTCACTAACAATATCCAAATATATTAGTATTATTCCCATATCATGATATCAAATTTTCTATACATCTATCTTCTTTAAAATTAATCAGTTTACAATGGTGAGTATACATCAACAAAAAACCACCAACAAAGACACCATTGAGTAAATATCATGGAAAAATTGTATAATACACACTTAAAATATATCATCACAGACCTTCTTAAAAAACAAAACATAATGAAATTACTTTTATTAATTAAAAAAATTCATTATAATAAACTCAATAAATTGGAACCATAATTAATAATGGATTTTTAAAACAACTAGAGTGAAATAATCTCTTTCGAAATTACATTAAGTAATTTTTCATGAAAATTAATCTAATAGAAGAAAGAGTATAATTCAATAAAGGATATGGTTAATTTGTTGTTTTTTATATATATGGCATCACACGACATGAACTCTAAATAATAAAAAACAGTAGCCACCATGTTTTCATTAATCACCATATGATCAACATTATAATAAAAATAAATTTTGAAAAAATCAATCTAATTATCTATGAACTATAACCCAAATCAATCATTGATGCAAGGGTATGATAAAATATCTAAATCATTGTTCTCTCTTTATATGAACATTGTTTTTTTCACTCAGGTATAGGTCCTTTAAAATTCAATTTAAATCATTACATAAGACATAATATGGATTCTTAATGGGTTAATATAGGTCTCATGGGTATCTGGGGAAATTTTAAAGCCTAAAACCCATATTTCGGAAAAACTATCTATGTCACACTATTGGATCACGGTTGGCGCACAACTTGGAAAAATTTATAGATTGAAATTTCTAGATTCATCTGAATGTAATGATTTTCACATCTCCATGCGGCTTAACTATTCCATGTTCCACTCCACCCATAATTCCCAGAACAGTTTTCACATCATTTTTCAAATTGTGCGATCAAACAGTGGATATGCCATTTTTTCGGTCATTTTAAAAAATTACCCTTAACGATCTACTAAGCTCCCTCCGTTTTCACTAATTAGAGATTATGTAGGATTTCCCTCTTTGACTCTCATTTTGGACATTTTTAATGTCCAAATCAAGGGATTCAAAGATCTCATTCATCCGGGAACTGATCGTGCATCCATTCATCATGTTGTATTCACAATAGTAAGTACTCGAGCGACCTGGAGACGTTATCCTTCCCTCTTGCTCCCAAATGAATTATTCGGGTATTAGTGTTTTTTTATGTTTTTATCAGAAATACTCTCATTCTATCCAAATAATGTGCCAATACCGGATGAGTACAGTCATACAATCCTATGGTGGTTGGTCTATAACTCATCCCTCATGTTATTTGATTTTTGGATTGCTCTAATGGGGCCCACTGCTATCCTCATATGTCGTTATTTGAATTTATATGTCATTATTATATTCATTAGACACATATTAGTATTCTCTTTCTATGAATGTGATTATTTGTTAGTGGTTATTCCCACAACTCCAGTCATCCCATGTAAAATGTTTTCTATAATTTCCATTTTAGTTTTTAGACATGTTTGATCCACCGTTTGGGGGTGCCTTGGCTTCAACATTCTAAGGGTAATAATTTATATATTAAATGGATTATTTTTAAAGAGGAAAGAATATTGGAATGTAATATGTGTCCTAAAAATCTGTCCCACCTAAGGTTGGTTATTAAAATTGATAATTAAATTTGAATGATTAATTAGTTGCATATCCATTTCACTCTGTTCCATGTTAATGGAATGTATCAAAATGAAAATTGAATATGGATTATGCCTTAAATAAATTTAATGGTTGCATGCTACTTGTCTATGTTACATTAATGAAAAGAATAACATGAACCAAATGACATGATGAAAAGGATTCATGATATTTGAACTTCTCACAAGAATTAAAAGAAATGCTTCAAAGAAAGGATATATTGCATGACATCATAATCTAATAGAAATGGCTTGCATCGATCTTAACTTGGATTCTAATCGGATAATACCATGACCACTCGGGAGCCCGATTCTGATTCAATGATATGGTTTTCTTAGGTTTAAACCCACCTAGATCCCAATCCTTATCTATTCTTGTAATCCCTTATGGAATAATAAGATCCTTTAATTATCATTACAGGATGCCTTGGATATTCTTCTTGGATCCATCATTGACAAGTAGGGGCCATGGTTATATCTCATCGTTCCCTTTCTCATAATAACCTTATTTTACCTTTTCAATCACTTCCAACAAGGTAGGCACCTCAATGTGTAATTCTTTGGACATTTCTCTTTTGATCACACTCTTACCCCATAACATGCTACAATTAATACCGAGTGGCTACCCTTGAGTTCTACATCATCTCAGTTATTACATTGGGACGTTACTACTAAATAACAATGATCATGGTATCCTTGTAAAGTATTGGAACCGTCACTATTTATATTATCACAAAGTTATTTCAATGTTGTCTATGCCTCATGACACCTATCCAGATAAAATTGTTAATTACTTAATTAAATGAATAGGTAACATGATCTACACTAGTTGAGGGATTAATAGGTCACATTGGTATTTAGTTACATTATATGGATTTACATTATATATATGAATTATTCCTCATAAATAAATTAACCTTACATGGTCTGGATGTTATAAAAACAATAGGTGGTGGACCACTGAGATTTATTTCACACCCTCTCCAAGCACCATTTGGTATACATAGAATATTACATGGTATCAGGTGTTGACAAATGAAATAATACGACATCAAAAAATATATTACTTATTTTTTAGAATAAATCTTGATAGAAGAGGATAGATTTGGATCTCCTCATGCATGGGATTGTATTCTGATATCCTATAAATTTTTTGGAACCTGTTATACATATTGTTTTTTATACAAGTTCACTAGTTTTCTAGTATCTGAAATATCACCATATGTTATTGAATACTATTCTAGTTGTTTTAGTTATTCTTATAGTTGTTGTTATTATGTGTTTTACCATATGTTTACTTATATTGTTTCCATTATTTGACAATTTTTACATTCACCCATTCTACTACACTTTGGTAACGAGGTTATATTCTCCCCACGGACACACCCTAGGCCATCACTGCTAGTTAGCAGCCTCTGGCCTTCAGGGAGGTGCACTTGATATCATGTGGCCCATCATCCCTGGAGAACCCGTTAGGTGGCATCCAGGTCCGGGATGTCACAAAGTGGTATTACAGGAGGTTTTCCATTATTAAATTACTATTAAGAGGCAATATATTGTAGATTATGAACTCTTGGGACGAGTTTATAAGTCGTGCATGGACATAGAGAAGCAAGTTTTTGGGTAAAAACCACGTTTCCTAAATAATAATTTTCATTCTAGATTTTCCTATTATAGTTGATATTATTTCTGCATTGGGTGATTCCCATCATGTGTGGTTTTGTTTTTTATTACTATGATTATGGATTTTCATTTATCCTTTGACCGATGATATGAGAGAAAGGATTATTTTTACATGCATCAGTATAGGTAGCTGGAGCTCGCATGTCATGCATATTGCCATGCCATATAGTTGTGAACCACTGCTTTTCATTACTTGATTCACATGTTCTTTTTGAGTTATATTGTGATAGTTATCTTGTAAATATATTAATTTGGTTGTGATTGAGTCATTGAATATGTCAATTAATGGGGTGACTGGACCCTCATGATTTGGGATGAGTAATTTAACGAGTTGAGCCATTATGCAATAAATAAATGGGTGTTATTTCGTGTGATAGTTGTATGGGCACTGATTCGTTGAAAATGTCTATCCATTATAAATTAAATCATGAAATTTAATATTAAATGGTTGTACATACTTATCCCACATTTTCATGGTTATGAAAGGTAAAGGAGTAAACTGATAATTAAATGTAAAATGAAATGAAACTTATAGATAATCATATATTGATACCTGGTAGTCTATGTGGGTAGTTTGGGTAGTAAAAATTATGTAATGAGTTTTCCTACATTCATAATCTGATAGTGAAGTTATCTTTAAAATTCTAATCTTTTTCATAAGATTTTCCCTGGAAATTGTAGACCAATTCTACCACGACAACATTATATCATATGTCATGAAGGTGGGAAAACCCATACTCTAGAAATGGTGGGCCCCGGTACACCAGTCTTACCTACATGAGTTGGACATGAGGAACCTCTTTCTTTAACTGATTTTGTTACCTATTTATATGTTGGTGATAGTTTCCTACATCTGAGGCAATCCATGCATTGGTGTTTATAGATTTCACCTATGATAGATGATCTAAATCATGAGTTCCAGCATAAAATCCATCCTACTTTCTCCGAGGATGGTGGTCCAAATGATACTGATCCTTGGATATAGGATATCCTGTAAATATTTGAGCATCTGAAAACCCATATAGAGTGGAGAGTCAATCTTTCCATATACACGCATCTTGATTGGGCAAAGCGTTGGTTGGATGTGATTTCACAGGCTGGTAATCATTAAAAAATTCGATGGGATGATTTCCAAACATTTTTCTATGGTTAGTTCTTTCCTCAGACGTTGATAGCAGATAGAACTAGAGATTTCATACCTCTTAAACAATGTTCTATGTCAATTATGTATTATTCATCATATTTCACAGAGTTGAAGTGCTTTGTGACGCCTCTAGATAGTGATGACCTTTCACGTTCTATACTAATTGTGGGAGGGCTCTAGTACGCCATCCGTACACCGATCAATGTCTTTTTCCTACATAATTTTTCTGAGATAGTCAATTATAATCATATCACTAAGCACCACCTAAGGGGTAGAAATAGTATTGAGTAAAAAGGATCTGAGCTGCATCAGACTAGTAGTTCATCCAGTTTGCAATAGCATTCTATCAAGGTTTCTCATCATAGTAGTGATTTCTAGAGTACCCATTTTGATAATTCAAAATTGTGACATCAATGTGGATAATGGGGGAATTTGAAGCATTATAGAGAGCCTCTTGAGTGTTGAAATTTTAATCGTAATGGGAATCTCTACTGTTTTTTTGCAGAACCATTCCCCCATCCACGAGTGGAAAAGGATCCGCAACATGTCCACCTTCAAGAGGGTGTTATTTTATGCCACATCGGGCATGGAGATGGTATAGAACCATTAGGTTTGTCCGAGGTGGATGTTGTGGCCATGGAATCCAAAACCCTGGTCACAAGTAGCACCAATAGGGAATTTATGATCATGGTAGTCCATCTTTTTTTATGGACATGGATGAGGTCAATTGCTTTCAATGTATCCAATACCTAAGTATAATGTTGCATGCCCTTCTATAGTACGATGTAATATTATAGTAACATCTTCTATAGTATCTTCTTATTTGATATAGTTTATTTGAGATTTTTATTCTCTGTATCTATCATGGAGTGTCTTAGACAAGAGAAACAATATTTCTATGGTCTAATGACCCTAGATACGCCTTTATGGGTATGAAAAGAGGGTATACACCGGTGTAGGGACTATTCCCTTTAGTTACGAAGTTAACATTTCTTATGGAACATCTTTATTCTCTAGATAATGGATATGATGTCATACTCAGGTTAGATTGGTTGGTTCACAATCATTCTTTTGTAGACTGCTATTTCTGTTGAATATTTCTTACATCACAAGAGGGAAATAATTATCTACATTAGGGTAAGTGGGATGTCCAGGAAGGATGAGTGGGACCAAACCACCATGGGCGAGGTGGAGTGACCACCTATATTGAAAATCTATTCAAGGGGGATTAGTATTTATGTCAAGAATATTTCCCTCTAGTAGTGGATCATTTAAGGGATGTCTTTTCTGATGATATTTCTATCTTACCTTCAGAGAGAGAGGTAGAGTATACAATCAATATTCTTCAATGAGTATCTCAACTATCCATTCCTCCATATAGGATGGAACCTATATAGATTCAAAATCACAAGATGTAGTTAGGGGAGTTAGACCCAAAAAGATTTATATGGACCGAAACCTCTTTTTGGGGTTCATCCATTCTTCATACCAAGAAGGTAGATGGGACCTTACGTCTATGAGTGAATTATATAAGTTTGATCAAGATTACGGTCAAGAACCTATATCCACTATCTTGTATAGATGACCTCCTTAAATAGCTCCAAAGAGAAATGGTCTTATCAATCATCGACCTGAGAATGGGTTATCATCAGGTATGAGTCAAACCATCAGTAATTATTCAAATAGATTTTAGTAATAGGTATGGTCTTTATGAGTACCTTATTGTTTCATTCGGTCTTACGAACGTGTATTTCTTTTTCATGGATCTAATTAATAGGGTGTTCAACCCACTTTTTGATTCTTTTTTTATTTCCTTTTTGTATGGAATCTTACTTTATTCTCATAGTCATGGAGACCCTTCCAAACATCTAGGGATCATTCTGAGTACACTGATAGAGCATCACCATTATTCCAAACATTCTAAGTTCCAGGTCTAGATCGACAATGTTCAATTATTAGGTCATATTATCTAAAAATCAGGTGTATTTATTGACCAGAAAAGGATATTGATGTAGTTTCTTCAGAGAAACCCAATAATGTGTTTGACATAGATAGTTTCTTGGGGTTGGATGTATATTACTGGGGTTTCATACAAGAATTATCACATCATTATTCACCACATATAGGTCTGAATAATATGGGTGGAATGTTAATATGGTTAGAAGAACGTGAGATAGCCATTCAATAGTTGAAATGGAGGCTTCAATATGCACCTATACTGACTCATCCAGAACCCATTATTGATTATACTCTCTTCTCTTATGAAACATTCATCAGCCTAGGAATTTTTCTGATGCTAGAGGACAAAGTCATTGCATATGGATCTCAGTAGTTAATGCCTCAAGAGATTATTTCCCAATGCATGGCCTTGAGCTAGCAGTAGTTGTCTATGTGATACATTTTAGGAGGCATTATCTGATAGGTGAGTGATTTTTGGCCTACACAGACCACCAAAGCCCCCAATATATCCATTCCTACTATGACTTAAACCTCATAAAGTATAGATGGGTTCAATATATACAAACTTTTGATTATGAACATGCTTATACACCTAGAAAAGGTTATGTAGTTGGATTTTGGTTGAGTTAGAAAACTCAAGAATAGGCCTTACCGGAACCCAGTGATGTATGGAAGTCAATGAAGGATCCCAAAACACCAAGATAGGGGAGAAATGAATCATTTGTTAAAAGTTTTCTTCTAAACTGGTTGATCTTGTTCCCACATTAGTAGGAACCTATTAAACCTATTAGAAAAATGAATTTCAAGAGATAACAAATAAATTTAACATTGATAACCACAAAGGGATACATTAACGGAGCATACACCGATAGTGTATCAGTCATACCAATGCCCACTAATCATCACTATTATATTATTACAAAGGATTGGTCATAGTCACTCAATACAAGTCTCACATCATTTTCTATAATTCATGGATCGCTCAGTAAATCCATTTGAACACATTCACTAACCCCCCTAGCAAACCGCTTTGAGTGAATCTAAAATCAGTTCTTCGATGTGAAGAAAATTTTAATTATTTCGTATTAATGTATTTGTCCATAGCATAACATGAGACTATGCTTTCATCATATACCTTAGTTGATTAACAATGAAGCACTGACCCCATAATACTAATAGTCAATTAATCCATTTAAATATATATTTTTCAAAGATCATGCATTCACAACTCTCGGCATTTTGTAAAGATTACTACTTCAAAATTCTCACCCATTCGCAAATCACATTTTTCATTAGGGAAAATCCTATTGTCATAAATAAAACTTCCTTCATAGAACAACTGCCTTCACAATTCTCACTAAGCCCCAATGGAATATCCAATATTTTTGAATCAGAAAATAAATAGAGACATTGCCTTTAGTCAAGACAAAAATAGACTTTTCATAATTCACATGGTCATGAGGAAAAACTTTTTGGTGGAGCACCCCATGCTTCCTAAAATCAAAACTATTGTGGATTTTCTCAACTAAATATATCTTGAGTGAAGAGTGGTGGCCTTTTATATATAGTCTTGGCCATCTGCAGATATCCACCGCAACTAGTGCGATTTTCGGATCGATCGAACACATCTATGTGATACTCCTTCAATTCACAATGATCCACTGAAATTCACGATTTGTGAAGCACATCCTAGTCATGGATCCTTCCATCAAAAACATCATGGCACAAAAAAGATCCAATTATCGTCATCGTAGAGCTCAAATTCCCCATCATTCGTCATGCTCATCATAATCATAGAGCACACCATCAGAATCACTATGTCTTTTTGAAACACACCTCATGATTCGTATATCATTGGAACTAATGAATTTTCTATATTTTCATTTTGAATTCAATAAACACCACTTGTATCAATGCTCACCTTTCAACAAATTTTGGACCCCAAAAATTTGACAAACCCTGGGAAACTACACTGCCTTCAATACTGCTTTCATCTTGAACTGTATGAACCATTTCATTATAGTTTACCTAATGATCCAATTGTATTCTATGTGAGGAATATAAAAACACAAACCATTATCCACTTATAACAAAGAATAACCATGGGTCCAAAATCTCCCACTTTGGGGATTTTGGAAATTTCCTGATAAATTCAATAGGGAACCAGCCAATATCGAGACAAGATACACGATAATAAACTCAGCCAACACTCTAAGCCTATGAGAGCACTGATCGATGTAGAAAACAATAGGGAAGATATAAATTTTTTTCTCATGTGTTCAAATGAATGTTATCACTATTTCCTCATGACACCATATTTTTATCTCCCTTCACATTCACTCTTTTGAAACGTGATTAATTTCTATTTTATCCAATCACTCGCAACAATATTGCAATCCAGAAAACATTTCATCATCCACCTTTCAATAATGAAATTATCTATTCCCCCCCCCATTGTAATTGAACGCAAAGACCAATATTTTTACATTGTAGAGAAAGAAAATACAACCCATAGATTGTATCTCCCTCATAATAATGCATCACTTCAGTGATAAGATTAACTAATAATACAAATGGGGAGAGGGGAATTTTGAAACCACATTATGCACATGGAGGCAGTTGAACACCGAGGACCAAACAATGATTTTGAAACACTTCTGATGATAGTGGATTGGTCAGTATATCTAACAGTTGTCATCATTTCCCACGTGATCCATTTTAATCATTCATTATTCATCAATTTCCATGATGAAGTCATATCTAATTTCAATATGTTTTTTTATGAAAATGATGAAAAAGATTCTCTGTGAGATCAATTTCACTCTTATTATCATAGTAAATCACCATTGGTTGTTTCAAATCACCACCAATGTCAGTCCTTTTTTCTTCATAAAAAGTAATTGAGTGCACGCCTTTGTAATAGATATATATTCTTCTTCAGCAGTACAAAGAGACATACTCTCCATTTTCTTCTTCAGCCAACCCAAACATTTCGTCTCAGTATGGAATTCTCCAATACTACTAGAAATTCTTTCCATTACATCTCTATCCTTGTCAACATAATAAAATTATGATAGTTATCTATCACAACCCGTATTAAATTATAATCCTAAATTGTGAGTAACTTGAATATACATCATGATTCATTCAACTTTCACCTTGTCTTCTTCCTCCAAATTACTCTGAATGTGGACTGCTAAGAATATTGTAAAAAATGAATGGTTGGGTTACTGTAAGGTAAAATAGGATCCCAATGATCCTTTTATACATTTTGGGATCTATAAGTGCCCCATCCTTATGCTTTCCATGTTGTGTTTCAAATACAATTGGAGTTGAAATTAGTTTTATGTCATGCATATTATATTTATTTAGTACCTGTATTGCATAAATTTTCTATGAATGGAATGTTTAATTATTCTCCTACATCAATTAAATCCCTATGAAATATGTGAGTTCACCTATCATTGGCATTTAAAATTTTTATTTCCTTTGATTGGAAAATTCATTAACTAATCAATGCCTTCTTCCACCAAGAAATAATTACATTAAGAAACATGAATACCCTAAACTAATCCTTCTAAATGTTCTTCAAATAGGGATTGTGATCCACTCCTCCTATATTGAATTAATGCTTTCAGAGATACAAATCTAGTTTGGAGTACCATGCATGTGGTGCCTGCAACATACCATAGAGTCCATAGTTTAATTTTCAAACCATCATGTCATCATTTCCAAGATGGAAACCTATCGGTGTTTCAATGTAGTATTCCTCCTCATGAAAGCAGTTTTGGAAAGTGGTCTTGACCTATATTTTAAACACTTTATATCCAATTTCTATTGACATGGGAAAAATATTGTGATATACTCTAGTTTAGCCACCTGAGAAATGATTCTTCAACATCGACGACTTCAATATGTGAATATACATTACACACTCGTGGCACCTTGTTTCTAATAAAATTTCCATTTCCATCAAATTTATTCATGAAAATATACTTTGTACTAATAGAATTATTATTTAAGAATCTATTACCTAGATCCCATGTTTCATTCTTTTCAATATGATCCTTCTCATCATTATTGTCTCTAACATATGATCCATCCATGAAAATTTTTGGAAACGAGGATGGTTCCACAACTGATAGGAATACAGATTTGGAATTATTCATCATTGTCCTTGTTTGTGTGGGTGTAGTCTAATAACCACTGATTTTGGATTGATCAATATCTACTCTTCAATTTCACTATTCAGGTTCAATAGAATTCTTTCTAACCCTATAATCTTCTTATGTCTCTTCTTCTGAGTAAACATCTTGTTGTGACTCTTTAGAGTTTTCTATACCATCCTCTAAATGACTATTTATATCTACTCTATGTTGAAATTCTTAATCATATTCTTTCTCATCATAATATGAAATCATTGAGTCATTTTTTGTCATATTTTCAATGATATTCACATAAATTATTTCCATTATTTTTCTAAGATTCTTTTTGAAATACTTGTAGTCTTTGATGTTCACTGAGTATTGAGGAATATTCCTTATTCATCCACATAACCATACATCCCTTGATTAAAATATTTGATTATGATAAAAAATTTAATCCCAATAAAATGGAAATACATAAAATAGGGATTCCTTCCATGACATAACTCATAAAGTGTCTTGGTTTCACCCATATAAAGACCTGTTCAATTTGGAATTTATACTGTATCTTGAACAAACTCTTCAAAGTAGTATCTAGAGATATGACTATAAATCATAATAGTTCTATCCATATTCATCACCAATCTATTCCATTATTTGACAACTCCATTTTCTATGGGATTATGAAAGTATCCACATCATGTTGTATTCCATGCTTCTCTAGGAAATTTTCAAAATCAATGGACATGTATTCCTCGCTTTATTTCAGACTGTAGAACTTTGATTGTCCATATAATGTCATTATCTGTAATTCACATATATGTATTCATGTATTCCAGAACATTTCACTTTTTGTTTATAACCATTAAAGAATCCATTATATTGTAATCATCAATAAAAAGGATGAATTACTTCTCTCCATGATTTCTAGTAATTTTTATATGGTCACATGTGTCTGTATGGATGAATCAAAAAGATGATATTCTATTTTATACTTTGTCCAATAATAACTGAATATCAACATTCTATGTATGCTTGCATCATATGACTTTTCTAGTTAACACTTTAGGTCAGGGATCTCCATTAAAATATTCATATTAGATATATTTTCCATGATTGGTTGATTTATGTTCGTTAATATCAAATTCCAGATGCTTATTTCTTCTTCCACAATTATGTAGCAAATTTTTTATTTACTGTCAACATGATACATAGTACCTTTTTTTCTTCATACATTCATGAGATAATACCCTTCCTTTCCTCTTATAGTACAACACTTATGATTGGTTTTCATAACAAGTCATGAGTCACAGAGTGGAATAACACTAAGGATATTGGGACATAAATCTTTAACAAAATGATCTTCAGACTTCTTAATATCTCCATTAGTCTATTCAGTGAGTACACGTAATTTTATATTCAAAGTACCATCATTACCAAATGGTAATATACTATCAACCTTTTTCATAACATATCTTAATAACTTATCATTAAAAAACATGTGTGAAGAACATCAACTATCAAGAATCTAACTTTTTTTTCTCTTTGTGGCTTTGAGGCCTACTTTAATAACGGTGAATTAAACAATTTTCTTCTTTTTAATCCATTACATATTGGATTGAGTTTAGGATACTGATGTCCTTGAAATTATCTCTTTATTTTAATCCTATTATTCATATTAAAACTATTAATCCAAAGGATAAAACCTATTTGATATTGAAACATTATATGGTTGGAGAGTATCGACATGTGTCTAAGTATTGTATGAATTTCCACAGTCTAACCTCTACTTTCAATACACTACATTATGTACAAATTTAGAATAGTGAAAATAATATCTATAGAAAATATTTCCTCCATAAGATATAAGATATGAAATTGGAATCCTTTTTTGACTTCCTAGATCATACTCAGTCAAATTGCCCTTTTCTGCTTTGTAATATGACTTGGAATGTCCTGGATAGCCACAAAACTGACACTTCATGTGAGGAAATTTCTTCTCAACTATATTTCCCCACCTTCCTTCTTCAAAAATAAACTAGTTTGACTACCTGCCATTTCTAGAAGGACGAGGATAAGCTTCATTTATCATTTTAGTTTGATTTGAGGGTTTATATTTAACACTTATGGAATCTTTTCAACATGATCAACTTTCATCTTAATTTTATTTTGGTCCACTTTATTTGTTATAGTTGTCATTTCATCATCACAACTGATTCCACTTTTATCATGCATGTGGGTCTTTGATCACTCAAAATCTTCTCAACTCCATTAAAACCACGTTTGTCTATCTAAAACAACATGGTATTCGAGAACCTTCCAAATTTTATATTCTTCTTTAATTTTTTTTAATTTGATTTACTTTTTTATTTTCTCCTAATAGTAATTATTTATTCTTTAATTCCCTCAATGGTTTTAGACTTATCTTATAGTCTCGAGGTCTGGTCATGATGACCTTAACCTATTCTTTGATTTTATGATTTAGTTCCACTACATCATATATGCATTCAAGGATTGATAAATAAACTTTGACTAGTCTATCTATTTGTTCAATTTCAGCTTCAAGTTGATCAACATATTCTGATGATTCATTAATAATTACATTCCACTTATTGTTTCTCTTCCATTTATTCTCAAGATTACCTAAATCATCCTTAATTTCTATCATGAGATTTGAATTTTATTTCAATTGATGGTCTCTATGTAACACCCCAAGATTACATAGTGTGTTATTTCTTCAAAATAAATCAATAACTTGCACTACACGCAACACCGAGTTAAAGCGCACCATGACTTACCAAACTAGCCGTTATGAATAGTAATACTTACTTTTTACAATTTTATAAAATCTATCTCTCAAAATGGACTTCATTATTGGATTCGGAATATCAAAATTATCCTAGGGTGAAATTTTGGTACTTTTCGGATAACATTAATATTTTGATGAATAGTGAAAATTACTAAATTTTAATTAAAAACAACATTTTTAATCAAAATAATTAATGGTGATAAATTATGAATTTTAGTGGTTTTAAAGTATAATTAGAATATATTTTTACCATTTTATCCAATTTTGTTCATTAGAATTAATTTCACTTCGAAATTGGACCTAAACAAATGTCAATCTTTTGATATATATTGTTTCTTAAAAACACGCTATTTGTTGTGATAGCGAGAATTAATTATAAAATTAATTAATGCAACTTATATGTTTGGAATTTTTTAAAATAGATATCATTTTTGAATTTGGAATATCAATTATAGCTTAGGGTGAAATTTTGGCACTGTTCTGAAAAACATCAATTTTTGTTGAATAGTGAATCTACTAAGTGGTTGTTAAAAAAACTGAATTATTCTTAAAACTTAATTTTACCGCTTCTGTGAATGGAATTTCGAAAATACGAGAGACACAGTTAATATCAAGAAGTAAAATGTGGTTCAATGAGATGAAAATAATTTTTGGTGAATAGTAACTTTTTACTTTTATTTACCACGGTTAAAAGTAAATAGGGTAATTAAGGGTAAAAATGATATTAATATTACTCTCACACATGTCCTAATTCTATTGGACAAGTTTATCTCGACCCAAAAACAACCTTAGGAATAAAATATTATCATTTAGGTCCACTTGGATTAGATTAGGACATTTATTATTATTTAAATCAAAGAAGAGTTAAAAGAGTTAAAATCAAAGATTATTTACTAAAACATTTTTAATATAAGATTATACATAATATAAATTCGATTGTAAATATTAATTATAAAGATAAAAATATTTCTTACATAATGATATTTTATTTATAATTTTTTTACATTAAAAAATTTAATTTATTTATGAAACAATGATGATGCAGTAATTACATAATTAATGAAAAATTGGAATAATTGATAATATAAATACCAAAATAAATATAATTTGAGACTTTTTATGAATTGAACTAATTTTATAGGTTAATATGACATGTTAGGGTTGATTAAATTAACTTTGGTCGAATTAAACATTATATTATGAGTTTCAAAAAAAATCAACTATTGAATAGTGTCAAAATTGACATAAAAGAGTTTTTAAAACAAATATTATATTATTAATTGATATTAAATTCTTAAAAATCTAAGGTTTGTCCAAGAGACTTATATCATGCTAGGTGTTTCATTAATGGACCACTTGGGGGTCTCTTGGATGTATATAGTAAGTTTATTAACTATATAATATAAAAATACAAAGTGACATGGTAAATGTAAAACTAATTAACTAAGAGTTAAAACTAAATGATAAGGTTAATATAGTAACCCAAACCTGTCTAAATTCTATTGGTTGAATTATTTTCGACCTATCCCCACCTTTACCTATGAATAATCATCTTTGGAGCCATTATAAACCTAATATGAATTTATTATAAATTAATATTTCTAGTTTTTCGAAAGGTTCCCCTCACCCCTCTTATAAAATGGAACTCCCCCTTCTCATTACTTCACACCTTCATAGCCTTTTGGTTCGGCTAACCCATGCCCAAATACTCTCTCATATTCCCTCACTACAACCTAGAGGCCTTCGTTTGATCAGAAATCCAACCTATGGAGCTCTTTTGATCAAATCAAAAGGAAGAACCCGAAGAAGAGGTAATGTTTTCACCAACCTTTTTCAAATTCATTTCTTCTTCAACTTCTTATTTCATTGTTTTTCCCATTATAAAATAATGAATCCAGTATCTAATATATACTGTAATATTTTTATAAATATGGTACAACCATATTCAGTATTCTATCCACCCTTTGAATAACATGTCACCATACGTGCGTACGTACGACTTACCGTCTCCACGTCGTGGTGTAATTGTTATTCAATAAATTATTATTTGGATGGGTATAATAATGATGTGTAATTCATGTAAATAATAAATATAACATGATAATTATTCAGTATATATGATATACCATCCAATTATATATTATTTTAATATCAAAATAATGATATTATTTTAATATCATAATTCTATTATATGATATACCATCCAATTATATATTATTTTAATATCATAATTCTATTATGAATGTAATTTGTATCCAATACTAATCGAACATACCCTGTGTATCAATCCTAACCCAAGAAACCTACATCTAGTTGTTACATTACTGAATTTTTACATGATATAATTCATTTCATCCCAAAATATAGAATAGTATAGTATTCCTAACTGACTAGATAAATACATGATTTGAACATTATATTTAAAATTAGGAAATATAATAAAAATCTAATTGAGAACACTAATAGTTATGTGATTATATCATTAAATTCATTAAATAATCACTTTTTAGTACCCTGGGGATAATAATAAAAATAAAAGGGTTAGTTTATATGCTCATAAAGGGAAAAAATACAGTTAAAGATATCATATAATAACATAGGAATGAATAAAATGGATGAGATTAAATGTAATACCATGATTGATATAACTTATATCATGAGTGAAAATAATATAAATGGTTAAATGAAAAACATAAATAATAATTCAGTTAGAAATAAATGGATTCGTAATGATTGAATTTATAATGATGTATACCAGAATATTACCATCATGGTTTCGTGCCAATATATCATACATAAATTTTTAGGTATGAAAAACACATAATCTTGTTTATATCATTTTACCGAATGATGTATCAAGGGTATAACTAATATCTGTCCCAACACATAAAGTTCTCAATCCAATTAATTCATCATATATATGGATAAAACAATCAAAACAATTTATAATCAATGTTCATTAGTAATAAAAATCCATATTTGAAAACAGAAAGACAAACTGTAAATACTTTTCCCTATAAATGAATAAAACAACGTGATCATAGTCCATGTTGAATACTATTTTAATGTAATCAATAGATCATATATATAGGGATGTATAATTATTTTTAATAAATGCCTTCATTGATAAATAAGAACATTTTGAAACACTATTAAGCGTCTATATGGTAAGAACAATTAATATATATTTCTTTTGGAAAATATTTAACAATAAAATATCATATAATCATCAAAATTTAATTTTATTTGAAAACTCAAGGTGTTTTCTATATGAATAATGCTAATTAATAATGTATATTATAGTGGTAATCAATTATGCTATAACATTATAAAAAAAATATTTACCAATTTATGTACAAATAGAAAAAATACTAGTCATGAAATCTCTTAAAAATACCAATTTAAAACATTTTAAAAAAGAAATTATAGATTAAAATTTCATTAAAAACCATTATAAATTATATAAGAATATTATTTAACCAATATAAAGATTATGAACATTAAAAAAAGACGGCCAAAGAGGAAAAATTACGTCATATTTTCACTTAAGCATCCATTTGGATTATTTTTAAAACAATGGGGTGAAAAATATAAAATAGCCATGTATACGTGATGAATGATCATTATATATGGAAATAGATTTATTTTAATAGTAAAATATAATATAATTCCACAAATTTTAATTTAAAAATAAATTGTGCATACTAAAAATGAGACTGTTGAATAAACCCGTAAATTAGATTTGTGCTTGGTTTGATGTGTTATAACGACCTATATAATAAATTTATTATTATTATTAATCTATATAATATATATATTTATATTTATACACAAATATATAAATAAATAAATATATTTATTTCAGGATATCATTTATTCATAAGTATTTTTACCCATGTACTCGTTATTCATTGTTCAAATAAATTATTAATGTATTAACTACTTTTTCCCACTCTATAAATTGATTTTATGGTTTCAATCCATGAAGCATGCCCATTATTTCATAAAATAAAATTGATAAAGATGTTAAATAATTATTATTTATTTATAAAATACACTTTAAAGCATCCACTTAAGGATGTTAGGAGAAATTAATTACAATACTTCATGGAAACTATAATCTACACAGGAACGTGATCAACAGTTCAATTTTCCAATGGATTTTAGGGACATAAATTATCTAGTTGTTTTTTACTTATATAGTTATAATTATTTTAAATATATTAAATAAGTTTAATGAATTAATCTAAATCCTCAAACATCATAGTTGGTGGATAATAATAAAATAAATTTATTTCAGATGATCGTATTCCATATTTCGGCATAAGAACAGTTTTTAATCTTCCAATAGATTGAAAAGAGAGAAAAACTTGTTTTAATATTGGCATAAAAGATTATTAATTATAATATAATTAGATATTTATTTGTGAAAGTATTGTTATATAAATTATGTAGGATTTTTAAAATGTATACATCTTCCTTGGATAATATGTTTTGGAAAACCTCTTCAAGAATCATATTTTAGTTATTTTTAGAAGACCAAAGCCTATAGATCATAATTGAGGGTTATTGATGGTTATTTTAGAATATTTGGGATTACATTAAAATTAAATTTCATGAGTTTAAGGGGGGGGGGGGGTTGTTACTTTTATATGTGAGAGGAGTGAAACCCTAGTGAATACTCAAAACATTAAAATATAATAATTGTATTTCTTAGGAACATTGGATTAAATGTAGTAAAATTTATATAATTGGATATATAATTGTAAAAATACACACAACCAATAAAATATAGAAACATTTTAGTGATATTTTAATCCTTATCACTTAGTTTTCCAACCACCATCCACACGCCTATTTTATCCATAAACATAGTGACAGACATTTACCATGTTCACCATTCACCATGACCAAAAATGACGTCAAAATTTAAAATTGATATTTATTATTCTAATTAAAAATTTTAATTTATTACTATAATATTAAATTTATAATGATAGAAAATATAAATTTTAATATATTTATTTTGAATTAAATGTTATATAGTTTTTACAAAAATTCTCCTTTAGAATTCAAATGATTTCATAGAAAAATTTTGTTTATAATAGATTATTATAAAACATAATACATGGTAAATAAAAAATTATATTTTCGTAATATAAATTATAATATAATATATAATGTTACAATTTAATTAATTAATTACATAATAGGATTGAAAATTATTCCCTTATTAAAATAAAACCTCACTTTTTGTTTAAAATTGAAAACATATGTTTCTAAATCATACTATATATTATTTATTTATTTATTATACCTTTTCAATATATACCTAGTCTATCAAAAAAAATATTTATATTCATTAATATACCATAATGATGTTAGAAAAAGTATAGTATTTTTTAAAAAATAATGTTTTACATTTCCCCAAAAAATTACTTATTTAAAAAAAATTATAAATATTCACCATAATAATAACTACAACTTATGAACACAAAAATGGAATAAATTTTCTCCACTAAATTCCTTACATTTATAATTTTTATGTTTAAATATAAACATTAACGATATTTTATAATGGAAAAATAATATGATGTGTATTTGGATGTAGTTTAATTTTGTACTGTATAACTTATATAGTAAAATATATTGTATTACATTACACCCCACCAAATTATATTATCCACAAATTTTTGACATAATAAATTTATTATGAAAATAAATGTAATACTTTTCCATAAGTTCATTAGGACCTCATGTTTCCTCCTCTAGTTTTTCTCCCCAACGGATATTCACTTTCATAGTTCTCAAATTCCATAGAAAATAGTCTCTACTATCATGAATTCCGAAAGGACCATTATTATAAGATATTTCATGTTCCCACGCTATTACCTAATGGGGGAGTACATACAATTGGTACAATATGTATATTATCATAAATTAAACATGGATCGTGTTAGGTACATTAGAGAAGTTGGGTGGCATATCCAATCTGTAAGCTACAAAAAAAATTCTATATATAATTTCTAAATGATCAATACAAATAGGGAATAAAATCCATTTTTATTGAATAATATAACTCTATTACTTGGAGACTTTTTTAATAATACATGATTCTATATAGAAAACTCAAATTCATTCTATAAAATATCAACATAGTCCAGTTTTCTTCATTTTTCATCTTCGATACGATAATGAATATTGTAAACATTAATAGTTGTATCCTCAACATGTTCTTTTCCTAATAACTTCTTTTCTATAATATCATCCTAATGATTTGAAATATAAAATCCCTTCCCATACAGTAATATATAATATTTCATCAGGATTATTGAATTAATGAAATTATTATATAAAAATTACCCCAAAGATAGTTTCTAATCCAATATATATAGAATGTTTAGAGAGCATTATCTCATCATGTAATTTAATTTTGATGAATTCTATTTAAGATAGCCTTATTTTTTAGGATGATATGTTGTGTTAAAAGTATCTCATTATTGTTTTTCATTTATAAATCTTAAAAATTTACAATTTAAATTGTTTGTCACTATGAGAAATAATTAGTAGAACAACATCATGTAGTGTCCCAAAATCATTAATATAGATATTTGAAAGAATATAATGGGTTAAAGAATCCATTTAAATGAGTAAATATATATGATTGTTAAGGAAATAATGGGTAACCCATATAGAATTGTTCAACCTACGAGTATTCATATGTCATTTGACAAAGTCCATTGTATCATTTTCCATCTTCCATACTTGTGTTAGAATATGTTTCATCACTCCCTTTGAATACTACCTTCTATTTTTTACCAACCGGAATACCAAACACATATTCCACAATTTACCACATCCTTTAATTCCATAACAATTGTTTTCATAAAGATATTTTCATTGTTGTTAAATTAATGTTTATAGAAAATTTTAATCCATTTTATTTTTCAAGATGCTCCGTTCCCCATAATAGTACATATGGAAAACCTAAAATTATCCCAAATATCAACTCTCCACCTTTATATATGATGTTATATAAATTCCAATAATCCACACCATTAATCATACATTATAAATCTTTATTATTTTTTGGTATATATCTATGTTTCTAATTACTGATTATTTATATATTTTAATAATAGTAATGATGTTTCCATTTTCCTAACAATTACCATATATACCATTACATTATCTTAAAAACCCATGATCATTGTAATAATCTACTTATTTTTTACTCCATGTTCCCTGTAACTCAATTCCTCAAGAACCTCATTATATTTCATTGGTTTGTAGTGTGTAAGAAAATAAAAGTCTTCAATCAATATAATTATATTCTCTAATTCATGTTTTGGCCATCTTGAGATAATATATACTTAAATATTCAATAGACCATGTATATGTTAGACGGTTTAAAAAAGTGATTTTTTCACTATATCCTCAATTAAAACATTACATCTTATACTTTATAATCAAGATATATATATATATATATATGTGTTTTCATGTTTTTCACAATTTCCACCAGTATTAAGTAAATAATATATTAGTCTTATTAAGTATTATACACAATAATTTCATTAATGAATAAGAATATATTAAAATTACTTCATTTTTTTGGGAATTTTAAAGTGGAAAAGACATTATAAACATATATAATTCACCTTATTACAATAATATTCATTTCATAAAAATATAATCCACAAAAACCAAAAAAAAATTAGTTTCTTGATAAACATGTCTAAATTGAAAACATTCATATAAACAACGAAAACCATTTCTTATTATGTTATTCACAACTATAACCCTTCATAGATATACATTCATAATACCTTTCCCCTAAAACTATGAAAAGAAAACTAGATAAAGGTTGAGATCAGATCACATGTAATGGAGAACAGAAATGATATCAATCATTAATAATTAGTTATTATATGTTAAGAATAAGGGAATGAGAATGTGAACAAAAAAATAAAGAATTTTACACTACAAATCATATAAAATAATCATGAAATATGACATAATGTTTTACCAATCAATAAAAATAAGACATTATAATATAGAATAATCAATAATCAATCATGATACTTGATAACGTGTCATAATAATAAGACATAAGCTTTAAAAATCCACATAATAATTTAAAAACATTACCTTAGTCTAGGATCTATTCCAAGAATATCATAGTGGACCAGTTTCACATCCACATCTATCATTTCTATAGTCAAGGTTCACAATTAAGAAAATAATATTATAAAAAATTCATTTTATAATTAGGTAAAATCCTAATTATTGTCCATTTTATCTCATTATAAGTCCAAATGTGCACAATTCATTGGAGGGATGTATCAATTTCCATGGACATCAAATAATGAAAAAAATATATATTAATTCCACAAGGTCATATAACAATCATCATTTTTTTTCAAATCATAATCCATGTAAATGATATGTGTTTCATAAATATTTCATCATAATTTTCATAAAATATCAAGAATATTAATAAATATTGTAAAATTTTATCATATACTAAGATAATCCTATGAAATATTAATGGATGTTGTTATAAACTAAAACACATTTAACATATCACAACATCATTTCCGGAGATAATCACAAATTCATTTGTAAATAATTTATATAAAATTTAAAAATGATCCAATATTAAAGAAAAATTTTATCTTCAAACAAAAAAGTAATATTTTATGGAATCTTTAAATAAAATAGTCATTATGGTTTAAGATAAATCCATTTTTTCAGTGTAGTTTAAAACAGAAATTAATTTGATATCATCCATAAAAATGCATAAGAACCAAATTTTAAAAATGATAAGAATATTCTATTTCATAAATTGTCAAAAAAAAAAGAAACTATAGTTCAAATTAAATTAAATAATCTTTTTATATTATTAAATACATTCATGAAAATATTTGAAATCAAAATATGGATATGGAAGAAAATATTCTCGACTAATGAGAAAATAAAAATCGAATTCCTTTATAGCCATTATATCATCCTCGTGAGTATACAATAATTTGAAGATGAACTCAAACCATGAAATATTAAGAAATATATAGAGTAAAATAAAATTAACAATATTTGGGTGATATTTATCATATAAAGTTTTTGTTATAAATTTATGCATTCACACCATGTAGGTTCGTATGAAAAGGTGTTATTTCTATTTTTGGATGATTGTAATGAAGGAAAGTAAACAAACAAGTAACACTTAATGAACCATTATTATATTATATATGTCAAATATATACATTATATCTATCATAATATGGATCCAATAATCTTTTAATGTTAAATAAATCATATCTTTACATGGTTACAACTATTCACACATATGCACAAGCGGTAGTTTCATTGACCATTATATAAAAATATTGGTGTAAATGGTTGTTACATCATAATAATAATGCATATAAATATTTATAATATATTAATAATAATTATATTTTAGATAAATGAAGTTATATGAATAAGAAAAATATATAAAATTGAATGTTCTAGGTTGAAATCTATTCCTCTTCTCTGGGAGACCTGTATTGGCTAGCAATTAAACCATTGATGGATTTGTCTTATGTGAATATCAGTAGATCTATGATTAATAAAAGTAATATTAAAATATATTTTAGTTGGAATTATCTGAGATATATGGATTAATATGTGAAAATAATGGAGGATAAAAAATTCTCGTTTATATGTGATGAAAGGGACACTCAAGAAATTTCAAAAATGATTTCAATAATATAAGGTCCCATTCATCTGAATATTGATCCAAAACAAAAACAAATCTAAATTTTTTTAATATAATGTAGAAATATTTTCAAATAATAATAATTTTTAGTTCAGGGTTTTATTCCAGTCCTTATCTCTTTTTTAAACCACCCTCCTGATAAATTCATTTTAACCTTAACCATGGTAACAAAATATTACATTTTTTACTATTAACTATGACCAATAATAATAAATAACCTAATAAATTCTATTATTTCCTATTATTAGTAAAAATAAATCTATTTTATTGTAATCAATTTCTATATGTTTCATAAATAAATTTAAAATAAACACACAATCCAAAATGAAAACCCATTTCAGAAAAATAAATATCTAAGAATAAATAATAACTTACGACCATTAAATTCATTACAAAAAACATATAATCAATGGAAACATATATATCATTTAATATATATAATATATTAATTTCATTAAATCCAAAAATTAATATATATTAATAAAATTTATTATGATAATAACTCATTTAATGTATAAAAACAATATTCCGAAAAATGTGTTTTTGGTCCAAACAATTAACTGATTAAAAAATTTATAACAATTATTTTTATGGAATTAATTTTAATAATTATATCTAGAGAAGAATTATGTTACTTTATTATCCAATTCAATACTTCCTGTTACATTTCTTTGAAAAAAAATATTGTTTTTTAGATAATAATTTTTTTAGCTATTCACTACAGAATTAATGTTTTTAGATAAATCATAAATATTCACCTTATTTTATTATAAATATTCCTACTTCAAAAATGTAAAAACATTTATCTGCCAAATTTTTCAATAAATATATCAATTAACGATAATTTCTATATGAAAATTGTGATACAAACCATTTTATAAGAAAACATATTTTGGATTCATAAAAATGAAATTATTGAAAATTCTACAGTTATTTACTATGAATTTTTAAATAAGTTATAAATATTAAAAAAAAGAAAAATATGTTACAATGGGGTTATTAATATTTAAAAATCCAATATAAAACCTAGTTTATAACATTTTACTATACCATGGTGCATATAGGATTGTGGTTTCATGTAATGAAATAAATTAAATACATCATGTTTATTTGTAATGAAATTTTAAAAAATTAGTAGGAATTTCCTACAACCCCTCCCCATATCAAATGAATATATAAATCAAATTTACAAGACTATGACACTAAAAAATGAGGATATCACTTCATCAATAAAACATAGGGTTCACAAGCATCTTCACCAAATTTATGATTCCTCCAAAAGAAATTAACAAAGAAATTATTCTTGTTTTGTAGGAATTTACCACTTTCATACAATATTCAAAAAAGTAAGTATACATGGGTATGATTATGAAATTGTGTTATAGAATATGATTTTATTACATATGAAGGATCGATTATGCTCTTCCTTATGAGAGATGGATGGAACTCATCATGAACTTGAGAGAGGTTCGGTGTGAGTTACAAATGATGAGAAAATATCCCAATCTGTTAAAGAATCCCAGAAGGACAAAAATACTGATGGACTAGATATCCCATGTTTCCAAACCTCATAACATTCTTCTATCTTTAAATTCAAAAGAAAATATATCCCAAATATTTCTTTACATATCTCACTGATAGTTGTCATCATAACTATTCTATCCACTATGAGCATAATTGTTTTACTATAGATTGGATATGACATTAATTTCCATTTCATCATCTAGATTAAGATACAATAGATTTATTTTTTAAAATCATCCATTAATAAATGAGTTATAATTATATTTCCATTTTGGGATTCATAAGGATATATCTGAATTCTTGAGTGAATGTTATTATTTAAATAAAAAATGGATAGGCAAAGGTGTTGATCCCACCCACATTTGAAATATTTACAATAGGATCTCGACATATATTCCAATGTTTAAATGGTTCTCTTAGTCATACTTTCTATATATGTATTATATTATGTAATTTAATAAAACATCATTTCCAGAACATGTTGATGACTATTCCATAATATTGGGGTAAAATGCATATCTCAATCAGATCCAATTTAATGTGTTAATATATAAAACTATACCACTATGATAATTTATTTCATGAAGATATAATCAATATTTAAATATTATATAATCAATGTAATTTCATATATCTTTTAATGTATATTGGATAAAACACGAATTATATCATAGCATTTAGATGTTTTGGGAGTCTCACAATGAAATCCATGTTGATGTTTTCTCATCTCCATTATATGATGGGTAATTATAATAAAATCACACAATATTTCTCTCTCTTATTATTAGTTGTATTACATATCATTAACTAAGATACATTATCCAAAATATCACTCTTCATGTTGTCCCACTAGAAACAATAATCCAAATCAATATATATCATTGTACTTCTAGGATGAATATAAAATGAAGAGATATGGTATTCTTACAAAATATCCTTATTCAATTATGGTATTTATGAAATATATATTCACCTCCTAGAACATATCATTTAATCAAAATCAAGGATAATTATAGGAACTTTTCTCATCTTATTTTATATCTTAACATCATCCATTTGTTTCTCTTTAATAATTAGATGGATATATGGGTGAACACTCGTTTTAGTAAGATAAAATTTTACCCCTTCCATCACAATTTCTTGGTATATACATTGAAATTCCATAAATATTGGATCCTTCTAAATCCTCATTATAGGTAAGCTAGAATTATCTTTTCAAATGACAAAATTATCAACCTTTTTCATTTTATCATGGTGGAAATGTATTGACAATTCATAATTCAAAATCAACACTAAAAATTTTAAATGTAAAATATTCAACTATTTTTGTGTGAATATATACTTCAAACATTTATGATCAATATATATTTCAATTATTTATATGTAATTATGATTCCAACATTTTATTCACACAAACATTTCCAATTCTAACTCCAAATCATGAGTTGGGTAAATTTTTTCATGAACCATTCAATGGTTTGAGAAATAATGTATCTCTATATCATTTTACATAAGAACACATCCCTTCCCATTTTTTGCTGAATCATTGTAAATCCAAAAAACCCTTCTATTGTATAGCATACTGTGAGAATTAGTACACTAAGAAACCTTTTATTCATTTCATTGAAATTTTATTAACAATTAGTAGTATAAGGAAAAATAAATCCCATTTATGTTTACAAAGTGAGTGGTATAGATATTTTTTATTAATCTTTATCAAAACAAATATAACATCCAATAAATATAATAAAATTATATATCTAAATAGTAATGGTTGGTTTGGGATAATTATAAATGAGATAAAAATTTAATGGATCCACTAATATACCCTCTCTAAACATAATATGACCCAAAATATAACCATTAATGTAACAAAAATTAACACTTGGAAAATTTTGTATATAGATTATCCATTTTTAGGGACTTATTTAAATTCCTCATGTGATCATCAAGATCTTCCATGATCATGGAATATATAATTATATCATCTATAATGACTACAAAAAGCTAATAAATATAATATCTAAATACTTTATTCATTAAATCTATAAAGACACTAGTGGAATTATTAAGACAAAATGGAATCACAATAAATTCATTGTGACCATAACTTGAACTGGAGGCTATCATGGGTATGTATTTTTTATTTTACCTTAACAGATAGTATCCAGATAGATGAACCATCATTGAAAAATATTTAGCTCGGCGTAATTAATAAAACAAACAATTCATATGTGTAAAATGATACATAATTATGATCACAATCCTCTTATGTTCCAAATAATCAATATAGAATCACAATTATTCATCTTTTTAAAAAAATGTACATGTGAACCACATGGTGACACACTTGGCTGAATCAAACCCTTATCAAAACTCTAATAGATGTTTTTCTATAGTTCACACAACATAATTCGGATATTATATATCTATATATTCATTGAAATAGATATATCCCCATGTTTGAATACATTTGAAATATTGATAGCATGATTCAATGGAAGAATATGCAACTATTCTCAAAATTCATCTTCAAGCTCTATTAGAATATCCATATAATTGGTAATGGGTTTCTCCACAACCATATGAAATAAATACCTCCATTGAATAGAAATCAGTATAAATGGAATGGATTTATTTTCCATTGGATGTTCATATTAATCCTTGTACTAATAAAAAATTACTTTTTGATTCAAAATATAAAATCTGACTTCCCTACCACTAAAATTGATTTTAGTATTAAATATAGAAATAAATTACATGGTCAAAATTAAATCAAATTCAACTGGATGAAAAATAATAATATTTATAGCAATTATATTCCAGTAAACATAAATTGCGGATGAATATTGGTCATGGGATTTGATCGTCATAATATTAAATATTTTTAGATTTATTTCAACATTCAATCATTGAGGGGGTAATGTGTTTCCATAAACAAAATATTTAGATACAAATGATTGAATATAAATAGAATCAAATAATACACTGAAGTCTTAGTAGTTGATGGTAATTTTTCCTGTCACCACTTATTTAACACACACCTTCTCAAAAGTCATGAAAAAATGAGATTCCCATTGGCCTCTATGATTAGGAGTCAGGTTATATAAATCATCATAATTAACCCTCATATTCAAGAACTTTTTAGTATAATGTAGGTATTACTTTTCATTATATCACTGAAGTGCAGGTGGTGTATTCTATGTTAATTTCCCTATATTTTCATCATTTTCTAACTTATTTCCATTACTATAAAGTTTGATTTCATGATGTCTTTATTTACCACACATAAAAAATTTCCCAAACCCATTACATTAGTTTCATTATTGTTCATTTCCACACATTCAGGAAAAACGAAATCTCAACTTCTTCCATCCAATGTTTTTATTAGAATTCTCCTTGAATTCCATCTTTTATTTTCATAAAAACCAAAAAATTTATTTGGGATTCCAATTTCGATTTCTAAATAGATAGTAAATTAAATTTTATATTAATATATATAGAGATCCATTATGGATAATTTTTTTAAGTGTCTTAGTTTTAATACATTTCTAAATATATAAATAATTCATTACAATAAATTGATGATACCATATGTATACTTTAACAATCTTGAAAGCCATTTCTCATAGGTACCTACATATTCATTTTATTTTACTACAGCATAAGGAATTCCTTCCCCATCATCATATGTGTAATATAGGTTAATAACTAAATGAATAATAAAAAAAATATGATTGTACTCTATAGATTCACTTTAATTCCATTTCTTTTTATTCTTGTTAAGAGCCCATAATTTATCTCCACCCCCTTCCAAAGATAAATATGAGATCCCATAATTTTCTATAGATTTATAATGATTTTGTAGTGGTACTCTATTTCCAATATTTTGAGAAACTTTTGTTTCGAATTTACCTTAGGGTGAATTTGGTGGAAAATTGATAATTATTTTAAATAATATATTTAGTTCATGACTGAAAAAATGTTTTATGAAACTATTTACCCTATACCAAAAAACAATGCTAACCTAGGCAAAGAGGGATTTCAAGTTTGGGACATAGTATTCTGAATCATTCAATCACTTAGGAGTAACCATGGTCCTCCCCCCCAACCTTAATAAGAGTCTTATGGTATATGAACAATGTTTGTTAAACCGTTCTCCCCTACTGACGAAACAATGAATGAGTTTTGCATTAAACAGAAAAATTAGATTTAAAATTTATGACCCTCACCCCAAATAGACACTAACATCGACATAAGTTAGTCCTATCATTTTTGGATGCTCTCTAATGATTTAATAATTCTACAATCCTATATTACCTCTGATTTGTAGAATACATTGAATATCCTCCCCTTTCAAAGTATGTGAATCACATACTAATTGGTTTCTCATCCCTTTCCCATTAATCTACCTTTATTTGAAAGGAAATTTTTCCCATGTTGGATTTAGATCTATATATTCGGTTAATGGATATTTTTTATCTTTGTACTATGATTTTAATAAAAATATTGATTTTGACGTGATTAGGGTTATTCTTCTCATTATTCAGATATCCACTTGCAAGGGTTTATCATTTTTTGAGGTAGGTGTTCTATTATACAAACCACAATGTCTTGATTTCAATTACCTGTATATAAATGTATAATTTTGTTGATTATTTGTCAATTGAATTTACTTAATTGGATTAATTAATTAGGTGAACTAATTAATAAAGATAGTGGGAAATTTTAATAATTAATTATTAAATTAATTATTGAGATATTTTGATTTTTGAATTGGATAATAAAATGATAATTAAATATTAATAGATATTGTGATTGAAATATTTCGATGAATAATTTTGTAATAATTTATTGACGTTTTGTGATTATTGAATTCTTTGAGAAGGATTAATTAATTAATTAATTTTTGTGATTATGCATTGGATTAATTGGATTATTTACTTATTGAATTGATAAATGGATATTTTTATGATTATATAACTCTCGATGTGATTAATAAATTAATAAATTAATTAATGGAATGAATGTGACTAATGAATTTTTGAATTAAATATTTGAATTGACGTGATTAATTAATTATATAATTCATTAATGGATAGATTTGAATATGAAACTATTCATTTGACTAATTAATTGGTGAATTATTTAATCATGATATTGTAATACATGTTATATTGTGATACATGTGATATATGTGATTGATCTAAAGAAGAGTGGGGGACACTGACAGATGTTCCAAGTAACCATAGAGCACCATGCGTCTTCATGAAAATATTAATCTATAGGATAGAGACTGATGCTCTAAATACTCATGTGTTGTGGTATGGGGGATGATGCTCTAAATACCCATGTGGTCCTAGATACAGCATTTTAGGTGCATTAGATTAACATTGAACTATGGTTCCAAATTTCTATGATAATGATTAGTAATGGAATGAATAATTAAATCCCATGTTTCATAATGAAATGTGAATTTAATATGTTATATGGTTTAGACTTCAACATTGGACTAATTAGGTATTGGGAGTTCAGGTCTCCTTGAGAACCCATGTGTTATGTGGCTAAATAAAGAGTAATTGAATAAATGTAAATTGTGTACTTAATTTCTTCTATTTTATTATATATACAACTACAAACAATTTTAATGTCTGAATATTGTTTTAGATGCTATTGGTGGTGAACTACAGTGGTGTACTCACACCCTAATCTGGCTACCTAATCAGTACATGAATTGATTTCATGGTTCCAGGATAGGTGAAGGGAAAGGGCCTGATGTTCGATATATGATATATAATGAATGAGGTATGATGGAACTGGAACAAGTGTTGGGACGTACATGGGAGTGATCAGTGAGTTTATTTATATTGGGTTTATATGTTGACACTTGACATGTACATAGAAAGACATACCTACTGTTCATTTTTCGTTATTACATTTTCTTCTTTGTTCATTATGTGATATTGGTACTATTTGGGATATGTTTATATCATTCTTTTATGGTTTATTTATTTTCCAATTGTGTATTAGTCTAGTAAAAAGGGTATATTCTCTCCATTATCGATTTGAGATCCTCATTGCTAGTCAGTAGCCTCTAACATATGGGGATGCATTCTTGAGGTGACATTGTGAACCAGTTTAGGGAATCAGTGTGTGTCACCTTGGTCAATCTATTACCAAGTGGTATAAGAGCCTATTTTAATTCAATTTTATTTTTTCATAATATTTTTAAATATATATTGGATAATATAAATGTTTATGATTTTTTTATAAGATACATCAAGGGAGTTGATTACCCATTTATGGGGAAACCCCAAGTACCATGTGCGGGATTGTTTCAATTTGAATTTAATGTGAGAGTCAGATGTTATTTAACATTTAGTGATGCACTTGTTTTGTGATGTGATTGTTATTCTATTATTTTCTATAATTTTACTCATTTCCTGTCTTTTCATGATATTGATTATGCATGAATCCAAATAGTCACTCAAGATTATTTTGACAGAAATCATTTTTAGGCAGGCCTGCAAAATAATTTTTTTGGTAAGATGTTGAACAAGTAATTATTTTACATTCTTGTAAAATTTTACTTAAAATTATGCCTAATTTGAAATGAATGTTGTAAAAATTTGAAAAATGTGACAAATGGGTACTTCATAAAAAACATGAATAATGAGAATGTGTTTTCCCATTTTTTAGCCATTACTGATATGTAGATTGGTTAGGGGTAGTGATTGTGCTCCGTTTTGACCATGTGGTGGGGTTTGGGGGAAAAATTTGTTATAGTTTTTTATAAATACCCATAAATGTGTTAATATTTTAAACTAATTCCTAAATTTATTTTTTTTAATTTTAGAATTATTCCTCCATGATGATTCTTTTTTAGAGGGAAACAAAAATAGTTTGCTATTGATAATACTCTAGTGGTGGAAACTAATTCCCCAGTAATGCCAAATGAGGATGTCAAAGAAATTTTTCTGGATAAAATTTCTCTCATCCTAAAATTTATTATAATAGACAGAGAGTGGGCAGTGAAAATCATGTCTAATATGATGATGGATTTTCATTTGAAGAACACTATTAAAATTATCGGAGTTGGAGGACAAAAGGTTTGTGGGTTTCTGATTGAGTATGTGCATACTATAGTTTACCAACTAGAGACCGCTATTTATAAGGGAGTAGAATTATATTAGAACATGTTTTATAGACATGTGAACAGATGTAGGGACATAAAATCTATTGATAGATAGATTTATAGTATATAGTGAACTGAATTTCCTAAGATGTTTTTTTTAATTTTACACTATGAGACTTAGGAATGACTGAGTATCTGAATTCATGATATTTACTAATGGGAGTTTTTCCTTGACGGACTATGTTTATACCCATTAATGATTCTCATAAAAAAAATTCAGTGTTGGAAGAAGATGATGCTACTGCAGAAAAGTAGTTTATCGACTTTGTTAATTGTGATATTAAGTCCTAGGAGAATATCATTAGGTTGTATAAGTTTTAAGATGTGGTCAATCAGTATTCTATATTTGCGGGGAACTAGAAAGAGGCATCTAGAAGTAAATAAGTGATTACTTCAGGATGATCTGGATGCAAAAATTTAGAGAATAAGAAGCATCGTTACAATATTTTCCAAAAGGGTAGTGGGAATCAATGTTTCTAGACAATCGATTAGCTACTCATGATCTTACCAATTTTTTTTTCCATCAGTATGGTATGTGTGTCCAAATTCATAATCATTGTCCTCGAACACTGGTACATGGACGAATTTTGTGGTAGGATGAGTAAACTATATAATTTTTATAGGAACCCCTGATATATGGGTTTTGATGGTGTATCTAAGAAGAACTTGAGTACGAGAATGGGATCTTCCACACCACATTAGTTATTTAGAGGGAGTTCTAGACACCATGTTAGTAGAGGAATTGAGTGTGGTACTTCTAATAATGTGAACCATTATTAATAGGGTGGTGTAACTTAGTATACATATACTGCATCACTGGGAATAGGAGATGGATAGTTTCATGTATTTCATTAAGGAATTGTGGATATTTAGTTTGGGCCATCAATAGTGAGATGTACTATTCTTCTATATTATATTCTATCTAGTTTCTTATTTGATATTGGTTCCTCTCAAAATTTTACGTCTACAAAACATGGGAATAGTCTATATCTAGTGAGTGATTCCATGATTCGACTGTAAAAAAAAGATACAACATTGTGTGTGAGGTCTAAAAACATCTATCAGTGATTGGAGTGTTCTATTGAGGTTGGGGAGTAACATATTCTATGGGATATTTACATGTTGGACATTTATGGATTCAAAATGATATTTCATATGGACTAGATTGTAGCATACTGAGTCTATATTGATTGGTACCAAAGGAGAGTGAATTTAATGTATCCAAAGAGAAGTAGTTAGATCCATAAAGTATAGTGGGATATCTAAGCAGACCATGTAGGGATAGTTCATCAGCAACTAAGGGTGCTCACCACCCACATAGCTAGTCTATTTGTGGATGAATAAGGTAAAAAAATATTTACTTCTACCTATCGTGGATAGATTTGAGGATGTATTTCATGAAGACGTCTCAAGGATTCAACTTGATATATATATAGATTTTACTATTGAGATCATGTTGTGGGAAAATACTATTTCTATAAAACAATATAGAATTTTACCAACAGATCTTCAAGAAAAAAGAGAATATTATTAAGGGAAAGGGTTTTATCAGTAAAAGTACATCTCCATGGGTTTATACATTCTTTTATTCTAAGAGGGGTGATGGGTATCTATTCTTATGTATTGTTTTCTTGAAGTTAAACCATATGAATGTGAAAAAAAGTATCCACTTCTATATATTTAAGATCTATTTGACTCGTTGAGGGAAGATTGTGTTTTATCGAAGATATAAATTAGATCAAGGTATCATATTGTCACGACCCATTCTCATGGCCCATGTCGTGACAACCCCAAGACCGCCTTCCATAGACCAGGGGCTGCCTACTAGCGCCAAAGGTTTAATCCCGATAAAAAGGGAAGTCATTTCCATTAAACCTGTAACACACACTGTCTGAACACAACCTGTAGAAGCAACACATACTAAAATAGAAAAGAAAAGTCTACTGAAAGTAAGTGGGCCAATATACAAAACCAACTGAACAACAAGTACAAGTTAAAGGGAAAAATAGCTCATGGATCGTCCCCTGGGGAATTTCTACCTGAAGGTAGGTACAGAACTCAAACAACATGTCCTTGCGGTATTTCACATCTAGTTTAGTTCTGAGAGACCTCCCGTCCATCACCTTCAGCCTCAATCACTATTGACCGTCATCTGGATAGAAGACAACAAGGTGCGAGCGAAGCCCATGCAGGGGTTAGTATAACAATAGTCAGTTGGGGTGCCAAGACCCCCAAAGGTCTCCCAGAATCCAAAAAGGATAAACCATAGTAGAAAGATACAATCATGAAGTATCAACCAACAATACATAGGTATATGACCATACATATTCCTAAGTTATCAATCATAGTCTAGCTCTAACTCTTGAGACCAAGCACAACACATTCCACAAAGAATGTAAAGTCAATCACCACGATGATAATGGTTAAAAGGCATGACTCAGCTCACACAGTTATACATCTTTTGTAGTGTGGTAGAGATGATCATATGCAGTCACTGATTCATCTATGTTGTTGGGACCACATAGGATACAGGACCAGCTAAGCTATCAGACCCACACAGGATAGAGGAAAATCTATTCATCATCTAAGTTGTCGGACCCACATAGGATACAAGAACAGCTATTCATCATCTAGGCTGTCGGACCAACACAAAATACATGACCAGCTAAGATTTTAGACACATACAAGATATAGGACCAGCTATTCTGTCGGACCCACACATGATATAGGAATATACCTCAGAACTGTCGAACCCACAGAGGATTATGGTATAGTAGTCATCGCTATCGAACCCATGGAGGATCCCATTACAGTAGTCACTGCTGTCAAACCCATGAATGATTATGGTACATAAATCATCACTGTCGACCCCAAGGAGGATTCCGGTACAAAAGTATTCTTTATCACCATTAGGGTTCCTGCACACAGCACACTCGATTCCAAGAGGGTATACTCCAAGATCCATGTGTTGATACATCAACAATCACAAAGTCTTGAGTTGATGTATCATGTAGCTCCACCTCATCATAAGGAACCCAATGCGACAGATGGTGCGTCAATCGGACGCCCGGAATGTGAGTTATTAGTATTTCCGTTCTAGGGGCCTAGTGGTTTTTTAGGCTCAAACCCACCCAACCATACCTCAACTGCGTCCAAACCTCAAGTGGAGTTTGACAAAAAAATCGTCTTGCTCCAAGAATTCCATCGCCGTAAGCAGTTCGTCAATTGGACACCTGGAGCCCAAGATAGGGGTGAAAAGTTGAAAATGGCCATAGTGGTTCTTGCTCTAGTCTGACCCAGTCGGATCGACACGGCATGACTCGGTCCGAAATGGGGTCTAACCCTGTCCACAGGTGCGTCTCGACACGAGCGGACAACCCAACCCAATTGGGCGGCCCGAACCAAGGGAGCGACCCGGCCCGAAGGCGCGGCTTGACCCGAAGGCGCGTCCCGACACGAAGGCGCGGTCCTGCCCGTGGTGGCCCGACCTAGGGGCGGCCCAGCCTGTGGGTCACCTGGCCCATGGGTCTCCTGGCCCATGGGCAGCCCTACTGAAGGAGGCCCAACCGAGGGCGACACGGTAGACTATCCCGCATGGCTCTGATGGCCACGCTGTGGAAGGGGGTGTTGCGCCCCCCGTTTCCGATCCAAAATGGAGTAGGGGGAATGTTCTTTTTAGCGCGCACTGGCTACCGGAATAACCAGCCACCCTTGTCTCCTCCACCGCAGCGCGATGGTGCCACAGTTCAGTAGGACTCCGCGCGGCACAATGGCGCCACACCTACTCCATCGCGGCCCGTCCTGACCGTGGCCTCCAGCTCCACTGCGCGGCGCAACGGCGCAGTGATTGTTGTCCGACCGCCGCGGCCCTCCTGGCCGTGGCTCCTCCTTCCGGTGTAGTTCTATAACACCATGCCCCTCCGGCACTGCCGCGGCCTGGCTGTCCGCGACTCGGTTCTTTGCGCGGCTCGGTGGTGTCGCACCCTTGGGGCCACTCGGTGGCCTTGCGCTGATGGCTTTCTTTGCAGTCTGCTCATTTTCGGTCGTCACGTGTACCGCCTCCGTCATCATCAATCATGAACCAAAAAAATGGGGAGGGTCGGGCCGTGTTAGTGCGGTCCAAACCCTCCTCATTACGATGATATCATTTGGCACACCATTCCAATAATTTTACAACATAGAACAGAGGGTAAATTCATACATAGAGATAACCTCTTCCTTGTATTTGTCGAATGCAGACGATCTTGAAAAAACGGCGGATGATGATTAATTTATTTTCGTGTTGGTCACTGACTCCCAATTATCACGCTCATGTATTGGAAAGGAATAAGGGTACTTATCGTTGGAGGACGAGCGTTCGGAGGTGACGTCGTCGTTGGAGACGTTCTTCACGAGCGACGAATTCTCCTTTGACATGGATGAAGGTCATTAGAGATGTCATGGGTGTCGCTTCCCTTTCTTTGCCTCGGTTGAAGAATGATGAAGACGGAAGAAGATGGCATCGTCGTGCTTCGGTGGTGGAAGATAAGTTCTTCATGTCCTTCATGGGAAGAATTCTCTCTCTTTTTATCCAAGGCTCCACCAAAGTATTACATGCCAACAAAAATAAAATCATTGTCTATTATTTTATTCTTTACATTAATTCAAAAGAATTCAAATTGTGCCAATTAATAAAGAGGCATTCAATAAATTAATTGTTTTTGTTTGTACAAAATTAATGGGGAATGCGGAGAGGCTTAATTACTGAGAGAGAGTTTCATCCACATAAATCGGGAGTTTAAGAGTTAATAATCTCATGTGGGCCCCACCCCCTTTGATTTCAAGAGAGGTCAAAACCTTGGGTGGGACCCACCATGTAATATCCTTCACAGGGAGGTTTATGTGTGGGTAGGCCCCACACTAACCTCCTCTAGGAGTTTCTAACTACCAAGGAATAAAATAAAATTAATACCTAATTTTATTAAATTTAATTAAAAACCCCGCAAAACTAACTTCTAATCTCAATAAAACGCAACTGTGGTAAAGGTCTTATTAAGAGAATATCGGTGCTGCGAGTTCAGCGGTGTCCTCAGATTTCAATTCCGAGCACTGGTTCAACAGTTATGAAACGTCTCTCAGACGTTTAATGAAGGTACCCAAAAAAAGATCAGCAAATTATTAATAGCCATCCTCGACCCACTGTGGTCGAGGTTTGGCTCTACCTAGGTGAAACACGCCTCAATGAACCCAATGGTACCCTTGGATATCCAATCCGATTTACCTTTTAAATGTTATGAATTTTACAATATAATAATTGTCACTTAATTATATTATTTGCGGCCAATAACTAACTTTATCTGGTGGCCCTCGCTGACCCAAGTTAGTATATTCTTAAAGAAATCCTACCCTCACGAGTTCAGAAATGGTCTCGGATTTTTAATCCAAGTTACCTTTTTTGAGTAGTAAGAATTTAAAAAGTAAAATAACTTTATTTAATTATTTTATTTATGGTTATTCCTTTTTCCGGTTTTCTCACATGAGTCCCACACCAACTAACATTAAGTTACTCCTAGGGTAAACTCACCATCCTGAGCGCAGCGGTGGCCTCAGATTTCTGATCCGAGTAACCATTTAAGATTTATTCCACCTTTTCAAGAATATTTCATACACATGTTAATTTAAGCTTAAAAAACTTCGAAGGATAATTCTGGGCACTCCAGGCCTTGAAATCATGCGCATTCAGAAACTTCGGACTCGTAAAATTAAAAAGTATTTAAGAAAAAAAATTCCACAGAATTTCAGGGACTTTACACCTATTTAATGCCTTCGACCTTCCGATATATTGATTACTACATTCCAAACAAGGTATGGCTTATATGACTTCGTCGTGATGGTGTTTGGTTTCATAAACAAGATTGATGTTTTTATAGCCTTGATGAATTGAATCTTTATTCCATACTTGGACTATTTTGTGATAGTTTTTGTGGATGTAATCTTGGTGTACACCGAGACACATGATGAACATGACTAAAATCTTGACATCATATTTAGTACTATGATAGATTATAAGATATACTCAAAGATATCTAAATTTTAGTTTTGGATTAATCAGGTACACTTCTTTTGGAACGTAATATGGGAGGAAAGTTTGTCGGTGGACCTAGAGATAGTTCAGATAGTATTATCTTGGGAGTACCTTAATAAATTTGTTGATATATAGATTTTTGGAATTTGATGTATATTATCAAATGTTTATCCATGAATGTTTTTATATGTTATCCCTACTTTCAGGATTTACCAAGAAGGGGTAATGTCCAAATGGTCTGAATAACGTGATATTTCCTTTGAAGAGTATAATAAGTGCTTTAAATGAGCCCCAATATTGATCCAATTTGGCCAAGTATGATTTCTATGGTGTTTTGTGATGCATATGGGATCAGGCCTTGAGAATAGTTGATTTATTGGGATCATGTTGTAGAATATGGGTCATAATAATTGAGGCCACATTGATATAATTTCCCAATAAATGATCTTAAGTTGGATACATTGTTTTATTCATTGATGTGTTGGTGGAAATATATTTTCTATGAGATTTTAACTTTGTATATGAATGACAAGGGATTATGATATATATTTTCCTCGTGATATTTAAATCCTTGACATTAGTGGTGGGTCATGTATATGCATTCAATTGAATGTGATTTAGCATATACACATGGGAAGGGAAATATTAATATTAATTCCCTAAGAAGGAAAAACTCATACTTTTGATATTTAGGTGTATAGTTTAGAGTGGAATATGATTACTTTTCCAACTAAGATATATGTGGTGGTTTTGGAGAGACAACAACAGATGAATATCATATTAGTATAAGTAGAGTCTACACTTTTTAAATGGATCTTGGAAAGGTACTATAAAAATCTAGAATATTTATCATTGAGGGAAAGACATGAAAGCGAAGATACATATTCATATTGGGAAATAGATGATTATGATATCATCTATTTTATGAATTAGGTTGTTGTTATTACAAGCATATGGGAGGAGATGTTGCATGAATTTCATGCCTTAATGTTGGTTGGGCATCCACGTCTATTATGAATGTACCACGAACTAGGATGATAGTTTGTGTCATTAGTGATGAAAATGGATATAATAGGTTTCATGACACGATGCTACACTTATCAACAAGTGATGTCCATTCATCAACGATCTGGTAATTTACTATATCCATATCCAATTATGGATTGAAATTGGTATGATGTTTTTATGGAATTTCTAGGAGGCCCCCATGAACAATTCGGAATAATGACACTATTAGGGTGATGGTTGACCGTTTGGCAGAGGTAACACATGTATTGACTATAGGGGAGACTTTCTCAGTGGATCATTTGGAGGACTTGTATGTTAATGGGATATTAATATTCATGGTTTGATAGAAATAATATTTTCATATAGTGACCCATGATTTACTTTGTGCTTTTGGTAAGGAGTATAAAAGGTTATTCCTAACCATTTTTTTCTTAATTATGGTTTTTAACACATAGAAGGATAGACTGTAGGATGATAATTTACTTGTTCTTGAGGATATTTGTCAAGCGTGTGTCCTTAACATGGATGGTTCATGGATGAATAACAAATATTTAGTGGATTTCTCATATTAATATATTTATCTTGAAATAATAATGACATAACAATGTGAGGATCTTTAGGGTAGGATATGGAGATCACCTCAATGCTAGATAAAGGATAGTGTGTTAGAGTTATTGTGGACGGGTCACATGTAAGAGGCATCAGAGCGGGTATAGATGATACAAAAGTGTATCAAAATGGTTCGGATTAGATGTAAGTCTTATACATATAGACATATTTGACCCTTAGAGTGTACTGTAAAGACACATAATTTCCATGTAATTTTTTTAAATAAATTGGAATTTTACATGTCCGTGAAAATTGATGGCACGTGATTCTGAGACTCGGAGTGCCCAAAATAAATTTCTGAACATTATTGTGGGTATTTTTAGTAAATGTGAATGTGAGTTTTTCTTACTTTTGAACTGGTTCTCGAAATTAAAATTTAAGGACACCGTTGAACTCACATCGCAGATATTCGCTTAAGGGAACTTTCACCTCAAAGACATTTGGTTGAGGGTGCATATTAAATTTTGGGTTTTTCATGAAAGAATAAAATAAAATAAAAATTGCATAACATTTTTATTTTATTTGTTTGATCTTCCATGTGGATGTTTCATAGGTGTGGATCACCTGAACTAAACCTCCCATGAGATGTTATGGTGCTGGGGACCACCTAAACTCACATACAACGAGAGGCTATGGTGGTGGGGATCACCCGAGACATGAAACCTCTTGAACTCCCTATTATGTGGGGAGAAACCTCTTGAGCTTCCCCACATAATAGTGCCAACCCCTTTCCTTAATTTATTAATCCTACCCAACAACTCATTTTATTAATTATATCATTTTGAAATTATGCCAACCTATTTTATTATATTTGATACCCTTTTCTTATTGGTGGGTTGGGGGAAAATAATCATTGGAAAAGGTGGGAGCTTGGGAGAACATTGATGGATACATCCTCCAAGGAAGAACACCAATGAGGAATTATTCTCCTTTGATGATTTCTTCTCCAAACTCTGTCAAGGGATTTCCAACGAGGAATATCTCCATTGACGAACATGGAGACATTGACGTCACTGACATCCATCTATTCCCAACGACATCGACTCTTTCCCTGCGGACAATCTTCAACGGATAAAACGAATGAGGTAGGGTGGTGGTTTGATATTATTTCCTTATTCATTCTTTATGTATCTTCATAATTTAAAAAGAGTTTATAGCCACTCACTGCCACTCTAATAAGGAGAGTGCAGGCCAGAAAAACATGGCCCACCCTCTTCGTAAATCTTGAAATGATTTGTGGTGTTCTTCGAGATAGAGGTGCTCGGAGACCAAAAAAGAAGGGGCAGGAGAATGGCGGTCAACATCATCACCATCCTCAACGAAGGCAATGATGCAATGGTGCCGCTCTGCGGCCCACGGTATCTGCCATCCACGGCCGCGACCACCCGCAGCCTCCACCATTTCGTCCAAGCCGCCCCACAGCCGCGCCCACGCGACACCATGCGGCCATGCCGTCACGGGTCCCCGTGGCCGAGCCACTCCAGCCGAGCCACCCCGCGCTATGTTATTTCGATACCCCGTGGATGGACCGTTGTGGAAAGCCGCCCCAGGGCCGTACACTCGCAGCACACCATGGCCGAGCCGCTCAGGCCGAGCCGCCCCGCATGATTCCCTCACGGCACCCAGCGGCCGAGACCACTCCTGCCGATCCACCCCATTCCCTTGCCGCACCCCCGCGGCCTCACGACCCTCATGGGATGCATGGCCGAACCCAGCAGGTCGGGCTGCCCAGTGGGCCGGGTCATACTAGACCCGGGCCCACTACAACCCATTTACATTCTTTTGGCTATAACATTGGCACCAGACATCCGTTAGATGAACAATCTGTGGAACTGGAAATCCTGGATCAAAATGGTACTTTTGGTATACCCCACTGGAGTTTTGGATAATGTTGGGGAACGGTTGAGTTGGATGGAGCACGAATCCATCTAGGCCCTCGAGACTAAAAGGAGAATAAATCACAGACCGGGCATTCGATGGATGCACCGTCTATTGCGTTGAGACCCCTATGACGCAGAAGACATTTAAAATATATCCTTGTGGGAAATTGTGGCAGTTGAATAATTTGCCAGTGGATTGGGGAGTGGACTCTCTCGAAGATGAGCAAGCCTAGTGCGGAAACCCAGTAGCTAGCTGTGACAAGAAGAATGCTCTTAGCAATCATGTGCGGTTCTGCTCATAGAGATCATGTGTGGTTCATCTCCTAGAGATCCTTTGTGGGTCAGCTCCTAGAGATCCTTTTGTGGGTCAGCTCCAGTGATCCTATGTGGGTCAGCTCCTAGCGATCCTGTGTGGGTCAGCTCCTAGCGATCCTATGTGGGTCAGCTCTAGTGATCCTGTGTGGGTCAACTCCTAGCGATTCTGTATAGGTTAGCAGTAGAGCCTATTAACAGAGTAAGATGATTTATTAGTTACATCTAATCATCCCAACTACTGTACCTAAAGATATACCTGGTGTGATAAGAGTCAGAACCTCTGTGTTCCTTCAAGATTGAGATTGATTATTTCATAACTTAGGTATATGTATTAGCATATACCTAAGTAGAGTTATCTATTGATTTCATAATTTTTGGTTTATCTATGACTGATTTTGTGATACCTTGAGGGTCTCAGGGTCCCTAATTAGTATCATTATACTCACCCCTACATGGGTTATGCCCACACCTTATTGTGTTGGATGCAGATGATAGAGAACGCTGATTAAGGATGAGAGTACCAGAACTGGACAGTGCTCAGAGGTGGACCATATGGAGTATTGGTACGCAGAGGAGAATGGAGGACGTGGAGTGCTGAGGTGGTGATCTATACCTACCCTTCTGGTAGGAACCCAGAGGAAAACCCAGTAGCTTCTTTTCTTTTTCTTCATTTGTATTGTATTTCTTTTGTAATTTTACTTTCACTGTCAGGCATGTATTACGACCCCTTTTTAACATTTATCGCACTATTTTCATTATAGTTGAATTGCATTTGTATCTTTTCATGTGCTTTTTTGTGTGTGTTTACAGGTTATAAAGGCAATGCCTTCCAATTTTTAGGTAATACGCCTTTGATGCTAGTCGCCAGCCCCTGGCCTATTGAAGAAGGACTTGGGGTTAGTCACAACATGGGCCTTGCGGTATGGGTCATGACAAATTTGTATTAGAGGAGTTGGTTCTACCATAGAACATGGGACTCTGATATTTTTTTAATGAAAATGGTGTTATGTGTAGTGAGTTTGGATATCAGTTTATAGAATCCAGTGTTAGTGTGGCTACCGATGTATCCATACTACATAACTCTGACTTCTGATTTCATACTCTGTGCATGAAAACAATGATTACATGTGTGTTTTCAAGAGTTTTCATTGTGATATCTTGAGTCAGATCACTAGGTATAACTTAATGATCGTGGAACACCACTTTCCATTCAGTATTCCTCCATGAAGACAACCATCTAGGGTTCCGAGAGTTGAACACACTAATAGCCCACCGAGTGGCGAGGCCTCGGTGCATGGCCCTCTTCCAGTATAGGCACCAGCGGAGGCACCAGCAGTACCTTTCCCAATTGGTCCACTGATTCCACCATCCCCAACAACAGATGGTATACGCCGCATGAGCACGTTGCACGAGTTCCAGTTCTAGAGGCTACCCAGGGTTAGTGGGGAGATAGACCCACAACCAGCTGAGGATTGACTAGAGGCTTTGGTGAGAGTCTTCATACTGGTAGGGACACAAACCTATCTCATGTTAATACATTCCTACAACATTCGATAGGAAACAATACGATGATGGTGGATCTTGATGATACAGGTCCATGATGGGGTGACACCTTTTAGGTAGACATCGAGAGCCTGTTTCATGCAGAGTTTGTCCCTGAGACTCTTCGTACAGTGCGCATACAAGAGCTTCTTAATCTGTAGTAGGGAAGCATGATTGTAGCTCTATACTAAATGAGTTTCACAAGACTCTCATGATACTCCAAATATATGGTACGAGACCCATTCTTTAGTGCCCATACCTTCAATTAGGGGCTCAGGCGGGAGATCTGGCATCGATGATCTCACTGAACATCCGAACGCAGGAGGGGCTGTTAGAGAGAGCCCTCTTAGTGGAGAGTTTTCTTGCTGAGCAGTCAACATTAGCGAGACCCACCACCAGTCGTCACGTAGCGGAGTCTTATGAAGCTGGAAGATGATAGATATTGCATAGGTCAAAGAGGAACAGACTTACAGGTGGACAACCACAAGACTCAAGTTCGGTTGTATGAGTCAACTGAGGAAGATATGGTCATGCCAGGAGAAGGCAATGTTACACATGCGACGGGCAGGGTCACATGAATCAGGACTGTCCGAATAGCCATACGGATGATCAATATATGTTCGAAGGACTGCCCAGGCAAAGACAAGGATTCGACCAAGGATGTCTGTACGGAGCAGGCGGACGTGGCATAGGGGATGGCCATACAGTTGGTGGTCGGTGACGATTCAAGATGTTATCGCCACATCCACTACGAGGTCCACCCCGACCGTATGGAGAAGGAGGACAGGGGCGAGCTCAGCTCAAGGTAGCTGAGGCCTACTATCACGGTGCTCTAGAGATGATATGACTTACGATCTATGGCTACTCCACCTTTGATGAAATAATCATAGACATAGGTGCATGTAATTCTTTTATTTCCACTACCCTCGTTCAGAGCTCGGAGATTTCGATGGAGACATTGGTTCGATACTTATTGCTAGAGACTCCTACGGGAGCGGATTAGATGATTACGCACAGTTGATGACAATGAGATATTACTCTAGGTGGCGAGAGCTTTGGCTGGGATCTCTTAGTAGCAGCTTCGAGGCCTTATGACATCATCTTCTGTATAGACTGGTTCTCTACAGTCCATATCAGATTGATTATATTAGGCAAAAAGTGCTATGTGTATGCATGGATGGGACCAGGTTTACCATCATCGGCGACAAGGGAGACTTTGCAACACAGGATGAACTTACCTGAAAGACATTAGAACTGATCACTAATCAGTTGTCTAGCCTTACCCTTGGAGCAGTTGATGTGGAGAGTCTAAGTTTTCATGTAGTGGTGGACCAGTAAATGAATGTTTTCCCTGAAGATGTTCTGGGTCTACCTCCTCACAGTGAGGTGGACTTTTACATTGACTTGTACCCCGCGATGACACCGTTATCGACCCCAGTGTATCATATGGATCCCACTGAGCATCGTGAGCCGCGAGTACAACTAGAGGACTTGTAGGGGAAGGGATATATTTGGGCCAGTGTTTCTCCCTGGGAAGCCTCAAATTTGTTCACCAAGAAGGAGGATGGGAGCTTGAGGATTTATGTTGATTATCGGTGCCTGAAACAGGTTACCATGATGAACGAGTACCCACTCTCGAAGATTGACGACATCTTTCATTTTTTGAAGGGAGCAGATTGGTTCTTGAAGATAGTCCTCAGATTAGGCTATCACCAGCACAGAGTGTGAGATGAAGATGTGCAGATGATGATGTTCATATGTCGGTACGACCACTATGAGTTCTTGGTTATGCCATTTGGAGTGACCAATGCTCATGTAGTGTTAATGGGACTCATTAACATGATATTTCAGACATATCTTTATTGCTTTACAGTATTCTTCGTTAAAAACATTTTAATATACTCGGCTACTGAGGAGTTGCATGCCTATCATTTGTAGGTAGTACTGGACACACTCCAAGAGCACTACCTTTAAGGTAAGTTCTCGAAGTTCCATTTCTAGATTCGAGAGGTTAACTTTCTAGGACATGTCATTTAAGAGGCTGGAGTTGCAGTGGATCCAGTTAATATTGAGGTGGTAATTTATTGGGATCCACCCAGGAGTGTGACGGAGGTACGATGTTTTTTTGGGGTTTTCTGCATACTACTAGAGGTTTTGGTCAGATTTCTACAGAGTTGCAGCACCACATTCAGCATTGACGAAGAAGGGGCAACCCTTCGTGTGGTCAGAGAGATGCCAATGGAGTTTTCATGAGCTGAGGTAGAGGCAGACTAGTGCCACCATCTTGAGACTTCCAAAGGATGGCATAGGTTACGTAGTCTACTATAACACATTAGGGACTATTCTTGGATGTGTACGGATGCAGGAGCGAGCAGTTATCGCATATGGTTCCCGATAGCTGAGACATCATGAGAATAACTACGCTACCCATGATCTGGAGTTAGAAGAATTGTAATTCACCTTGATGATTTCATGACACATTCTGATGGGTGAACGTTTTACAATTTACTCAGATCACAAGAGTCTTATGTATAACTTCTCACAAAAAGACCTAAATCTGAGACAGTGATGTTGCATTGAATAAATCTAGGACAATGACTTTGATATAGTCTATACTCTTGGGAAGGCAAATGTTGTAGCAGATGCACTCAGTAGGAGATCAGATATACATCTTCTAGGAGAGGCGACGAAGAAGATGGCCGCTTTGCAGTTATCTTTTATGGATATAGATGGAAAATCTTATCTTTAGTCTCATACAGTCACTCCCCCGCTTCTTCCACAATTCAAGGAGTTGCAGCAAGGGGACACTGACTGCGAGATGCGGCATGCTCAGATATCCATAAGACATGCACCTAATGGATTATTTGAATTTGGGGAGAATTTCATCCTCTAAAAAGGACGTACCATGGTACTAGTGTCACATCAGGAGGAGGTGTTGAGGGAGTTCCACAAATCCCTTCTAACAGTACATCCAAGAGTGGAGAAGATGTACCAGAATCTCTGACAATAGCACTGGTGGCCAGGAATAAAGAAACCAGTATCCAAGTTTGTCTCTCGGTGCCTCACTTGTCAGCAAGTAAAGGCGGAGCATCAGGTACCAGAAGGCTTGGTTCAGCCTTTGGAGGTCCGAGAGTCGAAGTGGGATTGGATATCCATGGACTTCATGGCAGGGCTTCCACGTACATTTAGGGGCCATGACACGATTTGGGTGATCATCGACCGACTCACCATGTCTGCCCACTTCCTACCAATGAGAGAGCAGGGTCCAGTAGGGATCTGGGGACCCCTCTATGTGAAGGAGATTGTGCGGTTACCTGGAGTGACCTTGATAATTGTCTTCAACCATGATACATGATTCACTTCCCAAAAATGGAAGGGGTTTTAGGAGACTTTCAAAATGAAAATTTGTTTGACCACCACCTTCCATCCTCTGAAAGATGGCCAAATTGAGCTGACAATTTAAACCCTCGAGGACATGCTACGTGAATGCATCCTTAACTTTGGTTGTTGTTGGGAGGATCAAATTCCTTAGGTGGAGTTTTCATACAAAAATAGCTATTACTCCACCATTGAGATGTCACCTTTAGAGGTGTTGTACATGCGACCTTGCAATCTCCTTTATTCTGGATTGACCCAAGGGAGTCAGTACTAGTGGGACTAGAGATGGTACGAGCTAGCATAGATAAGGATCAAAAAATCTAAGAGAAGATGAAGAATACACAGAGTAGGCATAAGTCGTATTCCAACAGGAGACGAAGACCTCTAGATTTTGAGGATGGTGACCACGTCTTTCTACTGGTCTCACCTCGTTGAGGTTTGTGGATATTTAGCCGAGGAGGAAAGTTATCTCTGAGGTTAATCAGACCTTTTTAGGTCCTCAACATGGTTGGTAATATGGCTTACCTCTTAACTCTTCTACCTCAGTTGCACCGGGTGAATGAAGTCTTCCTCATATACTAGCTGAGGAGGCACATGGATGACACTTTCCATATCATAGACCATGGTGAGCTAGACATCAGTGAAGGGGGGACTTTTACGAAAGATCCAGTAGATATTGATAATAAACAAGAACTGGTCCTTCATGGATAGTTGATACCTCTGTTGTGCATTCACTGGCAGCATAGGAACCTCCAGGAGAGCACATGGGATCGAGAGGCTCAGATTCGTGCTCAGTACCCCATCTATTTTTCTTAGTTTTGAGTTGTGGCATACGGGGATGTATGTCCCTATTGTGGGGAGAATTTAAAGACCCGTAATATCCATGTAATTTTCATTAAATAAATGGGAATTTTATGAGTCCGTGAAAATTGATGGCACGTGATTCTGAGGCCCAGAGTTCCCGGAATGAATTTTTGAACATTATTTCCAGTAAGTTCAGAAAATGTGGAAGTAGGTTTTCTAAAGTTTGAATCGGTTCACGAAATTGAAATCTGATGACACTGCTGAACTCGTAGGGCCAGTATCCTCTTAAGGGTACTTTCACCTCGATGACAGTTGGTTGAGGGTGAAAGTAAAATTTTTGGTTTTTTGTGAAAGAATAAAATAGAATAAAAGTTGTGTAACATTTTAATATTATTTGTTTGATATTACAAGTGAATGGTTCATAGGTGGTAACAACCTTAACTAAACCTCCCATGAGAAATTATGGTGGTGGAAACCACCTCAACTAACCTCCCATGAATGGTTATGGTTGTGGGGACCACCTTAAACTTGAAACATCTTGAACTGCCTTTTATGTGGGGAGAAACCTCTTGAGCTTCCCCACTTAATTGTTCCGACCACTTTCTCTAATTAATTATGCCAACCCACCAACTCATTTAATTAATTATTCCATTTTGAAGTTATGCCAAAATATTTTAAAATATTGGCTACACTTTTCCTTTTGGTGGGTTGGGGGAAAATAATCTTTGGCAAATGTGGGATCTTGAGAGAACTTGGAGGGACACATCCTCCAACATAGAACGCCAACAAAGAATGCATCTCCTTCGATGATTTCTTCTCCAAACTACATTGAAGGATCTCCAATGAGGAACATCTCCATTGATGAACGAGGACAAGACGACGTCACCAACAACCGTCTATTCCAAACGGCATCGACACTTTCCCCACATACAATCTTCAATGAATCTAACGAATGAGGTAGGGTGGTTGTTTGAAATTCTTTCCTTATTCATTCTTTATGTCTCTTCTCAATTCAAAGAGTGTTTATAGCCAATTTCTACTGCTCTAATGAAGAGAGTGTGGGAGAAACAAACATGGCCCTTCCTCTCCACAATTCATGAAATGATTTTTGGTTATCTTTGAGATGGAGGAGGTCGGCGACCAACCAATAAGGGGCATGAGAATAGGGGTCAACATCACCGCCGACCACGACGAAGGTGACGGCGCAACGGCGCCGCTCCGCAGCCACCGCCGCATACGTCCTCTACCATCTTTGGCCTCCACGCTTTCGGTGGATCCACCCCACGACTGCACCCTCACGGCCCCCCTGTGGCCGAGCCGCTCTTGTCGAGCCGCCCCATGGACGTGCCCACATGGCACCTCGCGGCCAAGCCACTCCAGCCGAGCCACCCCACGCTGCACCGTCACGGAACCCCGCTGTGGAGCTGCTTCGATAGGACGCCTCGCGACCACTCCTTCATAGCACCCCTCCACTGATCCACTCCAGCAGAGCCTTCCCACGCCGTGCCCTCGTAGCACCCCCGAACGAGACCACTCCGGCTGAGCCATCCCGCGCCCCCAAGACACCCTCATCGCCTCAAGGACCTCACGGCCTGCCGGGATGGACCCAACTGGCCAGTCCGCACAGCGGGCCAGGCCATACCCAGCGGGCTAGGCTGTCCAGCGGGTCGGGACGGGTCAGTTCGGCCGAGTCGATCGGACCCGGGCCCACTACGACCATTTACATTCTTCTGGCCATAACTTTGGCCCCAGATGTCCGTTTGACGTTCCTTCAACGACATTGGAAATCATGGAGCAAAACAGTCCCTTCGGTATACCCCACTAGAGTTTAGGATATTGTTGGGGATGATTTGGGTTGGATTGAGCATGAATTCAATTGGGCCCTCGGGACTAAAAGGCTACTAACTCATAGAACGAGCATCTGATTTATGCGCCGTCTATTGAGTTAATACCCCTATGACATGGCAGACCATTGAGATACTTCATCGTGGGACATTGTGGCAGTTGGATAATTGACCAGTGGCCTCGGGAGTAGACTCTCCCAAAGATGAGAAAGCGTAATTCAGAAACCCTATAGCTGGATGTGATGAGAAGAGTGCACCTAGATATCTTGTGTGGGTTAGCTCCTAGATATCCTGTGTGGGTCAGCTCCTAGAGATCCTATGTGGGTAAGCTCCGAGAGATCCTCTATGGGTCAGAACTAGTGATCCTGTGTGGGTCGGCTCTTAATGATCCATTGTGGGTTAGCTCCAAGTGATCGTCTGTGGGTCAGCTCTAGAAATCTTGTGTGGGTAAGCTCCTAGAGATCCTGTGTGGGTCAGCTCCAGTGATCCAGTGTGGGTCAGCTTCTAGGGATCCTATGTGTGTCACCTCTATGGATCTTGTGTGGGTTAGCTCCTGGTGATTCTGTACAGGTTAGTAGCGAAGCCTCTTAATAGAGTATGATGATTTAGTATTTACATCTAATAATCTCTACTACTCTACATAAAGATATACCTAGTGTGAGATGAATCAGAACCTCTATGTTCCTTCATGATTGTGATGGATTATTTGATAACTTAGGTATATGTATGGGCATATTCATAGTTAGGTTTATCTGTTGATTTCATACTTTTTGGTTTATCCTTGGTGGATTTTGTGAGATCATAAGGGTCTTGGGGTCCCTACTGAGTATTGTTATACTCACCCCTGCATGGGTTATTCCTGAAACTTGTTGTCTTGGATACAGATGACGAACAATGCTGACTAGGGTTTATAGTACCAGAACTGGAGGGTGCTCAGAGCTGGACCGTAGTGTGTATTAGTACATGGAGGAGATATGAGGATGTTGAGTGCTGAGGAGGCGATCTGTACCTACCCTTCAGGTTGGAACCCGGTGGATGACTTAATAGTTCCCTTTCTATTTCATTAGTTGTATTGTATTTCAGTTGTACTTGTACTTTCACTGTTGGGCTTCTATTTCGGTCCCTTTTATCTTTCAGCACTATATTTTCTATATAGTTGACCTACCATGATGTCTTTTTGTGCGCTTGGTTGTGTGTGTTTACAGGTTATAAATGAAATGCCTTCCCAGTTTTAGGGAATACATCTTTAGTGCTAGTTACCAGCCTCTGGCCTATGGAAGGCGGGCTTCGGGTTAGTCACGAAATGGGCCTCAGGGATGGGTTCTGACATGTACATAGCATGATCATGTATTCGTTCGGGTGTCGTCTAGATCGGGTAATCATAGGATATAGAGACATGGCATATTGGTGCCCATGTTTGATGAACTATTTGTTATTTTGGAGATAATTGATTTGGTGGCATACATATTAGCACTTCAAAATAGATACATTGCTATGAATGTTGTTTTCCATATATCCTACCTTCAGTGGTATCACCCCAAATCTTCTCATGTTATAGATGTTGATGATGTAAATCATGAGATAGAAGTGCCCTTTATGGAGAATACAATACATTTTTGGATCATTATGAGAAAGTGTTGTGGGGAAAAACATCTTGATTGTTCTTGTATTATAGAAACATATTCATCACTACCACAAAAACAGTTTTTCGTAGCGCCCCCCTTTATCAGCGCTAATGGAAAAGCGCTGATAAAGGGGGGCCTTTATCAGCGCTTTTTTTAGTGCTGATAAAGGGCCGGCTTAAAAAAAATTTAACATATATTAATATATAATTTTTAAATATATTTTATATAAGTATAAATGTACATTTACACTTATTATACTTAATATATAAGATATTTAGTGAAAAAGACTTCTTAAAAAAATTAAAAAAATATTTTTCATTAATATTTTGATAATCATTATGGAGTAATAGTCATTTAATAACAATTTGAGGACTAAAAAAATTAAAAAAATTAGAAAAAGATCCAAAATATGATGAAAATGCAACTCAAACTTCAAAAGGCCATAACTTTTGATCCGGGTGTCCGTTTGAGCTCTACCACATATCAAATCGAAGCCTGCGATGAGCTCTACGTCGTTGAGACTCGGGAGGACCCTAGTCAAGCGATTTTCGAGGCCAAAAGAGGCCCATAAGGCCTCCAAAACTGAATTTTTAGTCGGGGTACCCTGATTTTTTAACATTTTGTGGATTTTCACCCTCGTTTAAGGGGGTATTATTGGATTTTTTTGGTGGGGTATGAATTTATTCCAAGGTATTACATTCATATTGATATTATGACTTTAAAAGTTCATCATTTTTTATAATGCACTGCTATTTATAATCAAATATATAACAATATATTCATATTTTTTAAATATTCACACCTAAAAATTTAATTATAAATATATATAATAAAATATATTTACATATAAAATATATTAGATTTATTTAAATAATAACTAACATCCATTTTATTTAAAATACCAATATATGAATATTTATATACCTATATATTAATCTAACTATATATATATATATTAATCTAACTATATATATATTAATCTAATAACTATATATATATTAATATAACTATATAAATATATATTCATATATATTCATATAACTATATATATGATAATATAACTATATATTTGTTAATATAACTATATATATATATATTAATATAAATATATATTACTATACGAATAAATATAACTATATATATTTATTGATATATTAATACCACTATATATATATTAATATTACTATATATATTATAATATAACTATATAACTATATATTATAATATAACTATATATATATATATATTAATATAAATATATATTACTATACGAATAAATATAACTAAATATATAAATATATATATAGAGATATCATGAATTGGAAACCAAATCAAAATAGAGTAGTGGTAAGGGCTTAGGCGCGCATGGGGGAGGTCTCGAGTTCAAATCCTGGTGGAGGCAGGGGTGTGCGCGCATGGGAAAATTGGAGCAAGCACTGTTAAAGGGTGGAGGGGGGTGTTTGGGGTGCTTGGGGTGTTGTATAGGGGCCGGAAAGTGCTGTAAAAGGGGTGGTTCAAGCGCTATAAAAGCCCCCCCGATTGGCAGTATTTTTAATTTTTTTTAAATTTTTTTTAGGTTTTTTTAATTTTTTTTAATTTTTTTTAACTTTTATCAGCGCTTTTTTAAAAGAGCTGATAAAAGGGTCCTTTATTAGTGCTAAAACGAAAGCGCTGATAAAGGAAGCGTTGATATAGGACCCCTTTATCAGCGCTAAAAAAGCGCTGATAAAGGGGTACTTTTATCAGCGCTTTTTTTAGTGCTAATAAAGGGGTCCTATATCAGCGCTTTTCAGAGCTCTGATAAAGGGGACCCCCCCCTTTATCTACGCTGGATTTATCAGCGCTTTTCTAGCACTGATAAAGGCCATTTTTCGCGCTGATAAAGGCCGTGTTTGTAGTAGTGCATGTTCATGAGGAATCATGGGATAACGATGTGTATATATGGGCATAGTGACCAGATCATTTTGACTCAGAATCTTAGAGATGCTTGAGAGTACAACTATAGGACTAGTTGTTATATGGTTATGAGATTGTAAGATTCTTACATTTTCTAGGGAAATCTCGTTCTTGTTTACATGTACTATTAATCCTAGATTTGAGTAAATTTTTTTTGGGTTGTTACTTGGAGTGAGTTTGAGTGAAATTTGGAATTTTGATAGGAAGAGAGAAAGTGCGTAGTTGGTTCATGATTTTCCTAAATCATGTACCCTAGACCAGAAAACCATGAAACCCCATAAAGAGAGGATTTATAGGGTTTTTGAATGTTATTTCAAATCGTATTCCCTTTTAATATTAACAGTACACCCCCCCCCCCAGAAGAGGAAAACTGTTATGGCTGATGGCTTTGAAATCCCTGAAACAATTCCAAAGAAATTTTTCATTGATTTTTAATTAACGTTGAAATTTTATCTAAAATTAATGAACCCCTCATTTAAAAAAAATTGATCATAACTCATACATAACCTATTACTCTCAATGTTTGAAGCTCCCAAACAAATCCCTAAGACTCCCAACCTCAATTCTCCAGGATTCGATGGTCGTATTGAAGATCTTAATCACTAATGGTTAGTAAATCATATCCCAATTGGTTCCCCATCTCTTTCCAATTATTATCCAATTCATTGAAGTGATGTTTCACCATGTTATATATAGAACTATATCTAATTTTAATATAAATCTGTTTTTTCCACGATCTATTATTTGAATCAGCATCTCAATCTTTGATGTGATAAGTGTTATTCTGCTCAAATTGCGGATATCTATTGGTGAGAATTCATCACTATTTTTGTGGTAGGAGGTCTTATTTTCAAATGATTATATCATGATTTAAATTATGTTTATGTAATTGTAGAAATGATTTTTATTTTTTAGAAATTGAGTTTTCTAACTTGAAATATTTAATTTGATGAATTAATTAATTAAGGGAATTTGAAATTAAAATAATTAATTTTTTACTAAATTACTGAGATATTACTATTTTTTAATTGGATAATTAATTTTTGAATTAATTATTAAGAGATATAATGATTGTGAAATTGGTAAAAACAATTTTTGATTAACTACTGGGTTATTTAGATTATGTTGTTGATTGAAGGAAAATAAATAATTGATAAATTAATTAATAGAATGTTTGGATTATAGATATGATAAATTTGATTAATTAATTGTTTAGTTAATTAATAGATATTTTTGTGATTATATAATTCTTGATGTGATTAATTAATTGTTTAATTAAATAATTTAATTAATAAGATTAAATGATTATTGGATTAATTAATGGAACTGATGTAATTATTTAATTGTTGAATTAATTGAAGGAACTATTTCATTATGGATCTATTGATTTCGATTAATTAATTAGTTACATAATTTTTTTTTTATATTTTGATACATATGATATGTTGATACATATGATATATGTTATTGAATGTTAGATGAGTGTTGGACATAGAATGATACTCCAAATACACATATAGTTCTATGTGCATGAATAAAAATATTATTTTATGGGATAAGGACGAATGCTTCTATAAAAAATGGGGTGTGGGATAGGGATTGATGCTCCAAATACACATGGGGTTCTAGATATGATTTTCTACACCCATGAAATTAGAATTTTACTATGGTTCTTATTATATGAGATAATGAATTGAAATGGCATGGATAATAAAATCCCATATTTTATAATGAAATGATAATAAAATATGTGATATGGTTCAGAATCTAGCATTGGATGAAAGAGGCATTGAGTGTTTGGGTATCCTCATGAACCTAGGTATTATGTGGATAAATATTGATTAATTGATTAAATGTAAATTTTCTAGTCTATTTCTTGTATTTTAATCCTTATAAAAATTAATACACTATTATTGAGTGGGATTTTTAGATGCAATTGGTGGTGGCCTACTGAGTTGTACCAACACCATACATGGGCTTCTTAATTGGTACCTGAATAGATTACATGGTTGTAGGAAAAGTTAAGGGAAGGGGGCCTATATTTGATAGATTAAATTGGATTGACCATAGACAAAGGAACTGGACTTGGTATTAGGACACACATGGGAGATTTCAATGTCTTTATATATCTATGGTTTTTTATATTGACACTTGAAACATTGTCAACATGACTTATTTATAGTTTAGTTTTCGTTATTTTATTTCTATCATTGGTAATCATGTGATATTAGTATAATTAGGGAAATGGTTATATCATTATGTCATTATTTACTTTCTTCCACTTTTTATTACTTTGATAAAAAATATATTTTCTCCATATGATTGATATTATACCGTCACTACTATTCGATAACCTTTAGCACATGAGGAGGAACTCATGAGGTCATGTTGTAACCTGGATCAGGGCAAAGGTATACAGAACCTAGGTCGAGACATTAAAATAAATTTCTATGAAAATATTTAATTTCAAATAAATACATAATGGAAAATATCATTCTAGACATACTTATAAATTACTCATAAATTAGTGTATTAGTATTCCCACAAAAAGAATGTGGATGGTTCCTCATGATGTAATGAATAACGTATCCTTCCCCCATTTCTAATTTGGAATCTCAACAAGATTCATGGTCAAATAATTTTGTTTAATAATATCAATAGGGGTTTTCATTCCATCTACCATAATATTTGTATTCCTAGAAGGAAAGTCATCTCATTTTATGATACATTCAACATTTACATGGTTTTTTTTAGCAACCACCAATGACTCAAACCAATAATCATAGTAAAATAAATAATATATATTTACTGATTTTATATAATCATATTGTAATAATTTATAGGATGAATTAATCATTAAATGTTATTTCAAATTTAAAACACCTTTTTATTATCCTAGATTATGCATTCCATCGTTATGAATGTGTCTATTCAAATTGTATTTGATTATTGGACTAGTAGAATATCCATGTGAATAAGTAAATGGAATTTATTTGATTTTTATCTTTTCCATATTATGATAAAGTTCAAGATTAAAAGGCTTTTGCTTTATATTTATACACTACCTTAACTATTTATGCTTATTTATGAATGTTTTCACTATATTGTTATCCTTACTGAGCATCTGAGCTCACCCCTTTCTATGTTTTATTTTTCCTAGGAGGCGAAGTAGTATTTTATAACTGACCTGCAGGGATAGTCTGAGGGGATATGAGTGTGGTCTATGGAAACAATATTTTTATAGTTTATCATTTTATGAGGTAATGTAAACCTTATGAATGTATCGAGTACTTCCATGGCTACTAAACTAATCATTATTCCGAGACATGATCTTTTTTGATCATGCCAATGTTATGTAATAACGCACTGACACAGGGTAATTGGGAACAAGGCATTACAATTGGCATCCCATGTGATTGGTTATGAACTATTCCATATCCACTAGAATGATGTAAGAGATATACTCAAAAAAATAATTTTATAATTATTACCCCATTATGCATCTGTATAATTTTTTTTTCTATATGTTAAATATAGTTATGGTTATATTATAAAGAATACCACAAAATATGTTCCTTAAAAAAAATTTAGGATATTATCATATATATAAAGTTATAGATTTTTTTGGTAAATTATATTTTTCATATTTTCCAAAAGTTAATAAACACTTCCCTGATACTAACTACTGTAAAGAAAACATTCCATAAATAAATACATCATATTATTATGGGGATATTCATTTCATAACTATATGATACACACCATAATCACATAGGTTTTGGGTATCTTGAAACATAGATTCATAAAAAATTGTATTGGAATGATCAATATTGTTTCACACAAATTTTATCTCAACTACTACTCTTATCTAACATAGCATACTTAAAACCATTCTCTATAAACTATTCAATGGAATCACAAGATTGGATGAGCTCATATGATATGTAAGTATTATCATAAGAGATATTAATCAATAATAAAATGTGTTGATAATATTAGCATAGTGGTAGGATTATATAGTCTTAATTATATTAAATTATAGCCATTTAATAATAGATAATACTCATGAAAAAATTTAAACTGTTTACTTATTTAAATGATAAATTATATACAAAATTTGGAATAATCACTAACCAATCATGAACTTGGAGAACATATCTTAATAATATTTCATAAGTTTTTTGGCGTACACAGAAAAATATAAAATCAATTCCATAATCCTAGATCATATACATGAGTATCTGATTGGATTGATTTCAACCCCTATTCTATCATTTCCCGAGTTAATATTATATAACAAGATAATCTCATTATACATTGTGATTATTGAATTCAGTTAAATACCCATTTAAGTCCTAATTATATCATGATATATCCATATTTACCAAATTCATTAGAGGTATATATAATTAAAAATCCATCCATAACATAAATACATCCGTACATATATGTTCCACATGATTATAAAACATCCATAATGTTATCCAATCATAAACCAAAGAATGGATGTGGGGTTACTAAACGTTTCATCACCATAATCATAGACTATCCAACGAAAGAATTGGTATTGTAAAATTAGATCATATCCAAAATAAATCATATCAATCACCCAATTAAATTTTAATAGATGAAATTAACATTAAAATATCACAATAAAATTTCATGGAGAGAATACACTATCATTGTGAAATCATTTAAATAAAATATTCAAAATTACAAAATATAAATGAAATAATTTGGTTTTAAAATAATAAAGGAATATTAGAATGTAATATTGAAACATAATATTATCCATGTTGTTTGTAAAAAAAATTATGTTGTGTATGTTAGAACAAAAACATCATTCACATTTTGAATAAAAAGTAACATATTCCACATTTTCAAAATGTTAAGAAGTTTCATTATAAAACAATGTTAAATAGTTAAAATAAATTTAAAAATATCATATATAAAATATTTATTATATTAATATCACTCGTGATAATATTTATAGCAAATGTGGAAATTGAAGAAAAGATTCACTATTGAAGAGAAAACAAGGATTTTTTTCCTTTAAAAGTTTATTATGGACACTTGAGTACATAATGAGATAAAAATGAAAATAAAATATTAAAATTTAATAAATAAATTCATTATAAAAATAAAAAAATAATTGGATAGAGTTATTATTTAATTTCTTCATCAAATAATTTAAGCATAAATAATCCTTGTAAAAACAAGAGTGTAATATAAAACCTTTACATAAAGCATGTATTCCTACTAAAGTGAACTAAACTTCTTTATAAAAAAATATAAAAAATTATATTATAGAAGCATAGTATTAATAATAATACCCTAAAAATTTTACTTATTATATTTTATCAACTTTTCATTTAAAATAATTTTCATCATTATCTTTTTGGTTGTTAACTTCATTCTTTTTTCATGTACGTTTTTGTTCGACTACTATGGACAGTTCAATTGAATAATTCATCCATCATCTCTAAAATTTTGATAAATATATAAAAAAACATACATATTCATTTTATAAAATTTTTTAATCATTCATTTAAATAGTTGGTGAAAAACTAATTGTATCCCTATGTGGAGAGAGTATTATGATTATACGTTGAAGGGATTATTCTATTTATTGATAGATAAAAATAAAGATGGTTAAAAAACAGTTATAAATTGAATATAAATTATTAAATTAATAATATCATATATATATATATATTAAATATAATATATTAAATTAAAATGAATGAGGGGTATGTAAAATATAAAATATCTCTCTATGAAGGATGCAACCCACATATATGTAAAAGAAATAATTTCATCCTCCATTTGATAAATAATATTCTATTCAACTATCGTGAAATTATAATGATAACATCTCGTTGTATTTATGATGTTGGATACATCATGTTTTAGTGAATAAAATAACTTTAGATGTAGTAAAATTATAAATAAAAATATTGATTCTGGGAAAATATCTATAACCCATCTTTGAGAGAGCTCTGTTTGATTACTCATTAACCTTGATGTATAGGTCTTAATAGAAGAAAAAAATATATTGTACATTGCTGAAAAGTATATAATGGTTCTTTGTAAATTTTTATGATATATAAGGCTATAATTATTTCAATTATGTTGGAGAAGAGACTTCCTTCCATAAAGATTTGGTGGAATCATATTCAATTTTAGAAAATATTAATATTGTATAAGGTGGGTTTTATGGGAATATATCTAGAAATAGACAAGGAGTAGATGGTAGAATAATATATGATAAAACTAAACTTATCCAAATATAATTTTAAACATATTTCTAGTAATGATACTCATATATCTTTGTTTAACAACCCATATAAACCTATTTTATCCTTACCTATAGTAAAAAATTAGTTTCTTACAATTAACTATGAGAAAAAAATTATATGGACAAAATATAGTATATTAATTATGATAATTACGAATATATAATTAATTTAACCATATTATATTTATAAATTTTGGATAATTTAGATTTAATTAAACACACAAAATTCCATGAAAAGTTGTTTTAAATAAATAATCATTGAACACATAACATAACTTAATTCCATTCCATTAATTATAAAAACCTAAAAATGAATGTAAAAAATATATAATTAAATATAAAATATGTAATTTTATTTAAAAATATCAATAAATATATATTAATTTTATTTATTATTAAAATAAATGTTTTATTAATAAAAAAAAGTTATTATAAAAATTGGTTTTAATCCCAAAAATTAAAATGTTCAAAAATAAAGAATAATTATAATTATTCAATAAATATTTTGATTTTGTTTAATTAAATGAAAATTATGTTTCATTATAACAAAATTCATGAAATAATGAGACATTTACTTAAAGACAAATGATATTTGTTAAAAAATCAGTTTTATCACTATTCAAAGAAAAATAATTCTATTTAAAAAAATTATATAAATCCAACCCAATATAATAATGATGTGATGATTTAAAAATATATCGTCATTTAAGAAAATAAAATTTTATAATATTTAGTAATCATTTATAAATATCACATTCATAAATATGATAGAAGCCAATTTTGATGAAAATAAATTTTTGAAGCATAAAATGACATTATAATAAATTAAGTACTAATTTATTATTAATTAATAAATAAATATTAATTATTAAATATATTTTAAATTACTTTTATAAATTTTTTATTAATATTTATACATTATAGTTCAATGGTACATTATAATGGTAAACTCTGTAAAATTTCATATTGAAATGGGGTTGCGTGTGTGGCAACCTATTGAATACATCAAGTTTATTCAAATGAAAATAGATATAAAAAGTTGAGGTGTTAAAATTTTCAATATAATTTCATAAAAATATCCTATTTATCACCTAAAAAATTCCTTAGAGTCCCTCAATAATTTGAATTTAACCTGATTTCTTGTCAATATGGTTATTTATTATTCCAATTTGTATTTTTTTTCAAAACTATAATAGTAACCTACTAAACCAAAGAAACTATATATCTCAGTTATATTTATTGGTATGTTCTATTATATATCTTTTTTATTCAATGGATTACTAAAAATTCCTTCAATGGAGATAATTACCACCATGGAAAGAAAAATACTTTAATAAAAATTCACAATTGTTGAAAATATTGTATAATTCCTTATCCTTGGAAGTCTCAAGAGTTATTCCAAAAATATTCTCATAATTTTCATGGATGTTATAGTATATCAATATATGATCAATTAGTTCCACTATTATATTATCAGTATAATATGTGAATACTATATTCATCATATTCATAAAAATAGGAGTTCTATTATTCAATCTACGTGCAATTTCCCAAAACATGTAATATCAATACCTCAAATGAAATGTAATCATAGGTATATTAACATAGTATTCCAATAATTTTTAATAAATAGAGGGAATTATGGTCTTTGAAAATTATTTAACTCATTTTATTTGATCAAATAAGTCATAAATGTGGGTAAATGGATACATATCCATGTATTAATCCAATTGATTTCCCTATAGTAAATGCTCATATAGAATGACACATCCATGTTTTTTCACACATATTATTTGAAATATAAAATACAAGGGCATATAAATACTTATTAAAAAAAATTAAATATCAGTTTTTTCAACTAAACCAATTTTACAAGTCCAATTATATAGGTAATATTCGATATAGGTTGTTTAAAAAGATTAGTTTAATAGAAAACTCAACATCGCATGTTGGAAGATGTTATAGTAATTATTCTTCAAATGACTCCATAACTTATTTAGTAACAGGTACATCCTCCATCCATTGAATGTATTTTATATCCATAGAGAGTATTTTCTACTCGATATATTCCAGTAGTTGATTAAGGTGGCCTACTGGAAGTAGAATTCTAAAATATTTAGATAATTAAGTCTCTCCCTTAAAATTAATAGATCACCATCCCCTATTATAAATACAAATATTATTACCATGGTAATAAATTGTTAAATTATATATTGAAATTCAATCCATACTGAGGATTATTTCTACGAAAGTCAATGGTATGATAACGATGTTTCAAATAACGAATCTCTATGCATCTAAATATAGACTGGTAGAAATATAATTATTCCATTAAAATTCCCAATATGCTTATTCATTGATAAATATTTCTATATAGTGTTGGATATGATTTAATACTCGTAGAAAAAAAATTAATGTTAAAAAGATCACATAAATTCTATATAAAATATAAAATTAAATATATTTTAGTTTATGATTAATGTAACTATTATTTCATCATTTTGGACCTCAACGTCAACTATAGTGATCTCATAAATTTTAATTTCTCTATTTTCCTCTTTTGAAGAGAATTCCCTTCACAGTTGGCATAAATATTTGGAATAGTGATGCATCACCCCTCAATTAAAACATTGAACATTTTTATCTTCCTTATATCACTCACATTAACAAGTATAACATCATTTCCCAATACACTTGATGCATACTAAAATTCTATTAAATTTTATTTTATTATTATTTATTCCCTGGTTATTAAATGTTGAAAATTTCACTATTCATTTCTTCCATATTGGTTTATTTATTTGTTACAATGTTCTTAGTGAGTTACTTATTTTAATGATTTCCCTATAATATAAAATACATGACCAGTTTTTTCTCTATATTGATGGAACGTGATATTATATTATGACATAATGAAATAGTTTTAGAGACTAATTCATTTTAAAATAAAATTATTTATCCCATTATCTAAGATATTAATCATTTTATTGTATTAATTACATAATCCAAAATATGTGTTGTTTAGATTTTCATGTAATCTCTTAATACTGAAAGATATTCCATGTAATTTTTCCATATATTTGAGAATATATTTTCTAAAACAACATGAATCTCATTAAAAATGGATTTTTTGAGGAATATATCATCAAAAATCATTCATTCTATACAGTCAATATCATATTCATACATATTTTTCTAGATCAGTGTCTTCCATTGATTTGCATCTTCTATTAAGTGATTAACTATTGTACTAAAATTTTCCTATTCAATACATAAAAAACCATTAAATGTCTTGTCAATGTACTCAATCCATTTTTTTATGTAAAAATAGATTTTTAGTCTCTTTGAATGATTTATATTCCATCATTATAAATCTGACCAATATTATTTCTCTTTTTTGGTTAGTATGTTTCCTGATACAGAAATTTTAATGAATTATAACTTGAGTTACCTACAATATTATAGTTAAAATATCTTCATTTATTTTTTCATCCTCATCAAATTTATTATATTTATCCTGATAATAATCCCTAAATATGTTAAAAATGATTATATGGTATCTATTCCTTTTAATAAAAAAGATCAATAAATAATGTAATATAATTAATTTGAAAAAATAATTATTTATAATGAGTCCCAATAAGAAAATCCCTAAAATTTAATTTTACATTCTATGGATTTATTTCAATCCAATTTGTATATATGTTCATTTAAAATATATCTCACAAGGGTTGTACTAATTATGCATTTTCATAAACATTGATATCAACACCTCAAGTAACCAAAAGACAAGGTTACATAATATTTTATAACTATATTTAAGCAATATTTTATCCCATGAGATCGAATTGTTTATTATTATTAGGAGACAAAATATATAAATAATTCTTATATTACATTCAAAAACATGGAATGTAACTTAAATATTGGTGATAAATATTTTATTCCTTTTAAAATATCTGAAATATCATTAATTTTATACTTTTGGGTACGTTACATGTATGATTCAAAATACTGGTTTGAGCTCACTTTATCAGAAAGGGAATTCCTGAAGAAAAAGCAACCATAGAATAAGTAAGGAATGAATTATATTGTATAGATAAAATATCTATATTAGTACTCTCTTGAAATAGGAACATATCAAAAGATTATATTAAAACATAGAAAATTACATGGAAAACAACTTTTAGGTTTTATGATGATATAATTCCTAATGTAATACATAACAATATTATCGTAGAGGCCTAATTTAATGGAATAATACAAAAAAATATAAGGAATACTCCGAATAATCAAGCTAGATTCTCTCTCAAATCCATCCAATGAATTGATGGAATATCTAATATGTTTGTTCCACCCTGCATTTCAATGTCCAATGCATTTATCATATGAATGAATTTAATACTTAATACACTACAAAATCAATAGTACCTAATAATAAACATACATATTTGAAAACTGATATATGAATAGTTGAAATTTTACCCCATCACAAAATATAACAATTGGATCAAAATACATTTGAAAAAAATTACTTCAATTAAATCATTATAGACTACCCATAGTAATGAATAAGAACATTTAAATACCTTTTACTTAGATATGAAAATCCATTATAAATACATTTTAAAATAACTATGAAAACAATAATATATTTCCAATTACAATGAAAATATTTTCAAACTATAAATTCCAGGAATAAGGGTAATAATATTTTGTTACAGAAAATATATAAACATGTATATGATTTTTGATAATGATTATTGAAAATAATTGACGAAGAACCATCCACACGTTAAACATTAAAAACATTATTTTTTCATATTTTTCAAAAGTTATTAATAACGCGTTCAAAAGTTTATTAAATTATTCATTTATAAACTTTTGTAAAACATTTATGACAGTTTAAAGTGACACCTTACAACCATTTTAACCTAAATTATAGATTTATTTGAATAATATAACTAATATAAAGTAAGAAGAATATAAATTTTGTCCAAATATGAAAAATAATTTCATGTTTTCATCTTAAAATTATATTTTTTATTGAAGAATAAAATTTGATGAAATACTAAAAAGGAATAAAAACCCCAACAATATAAAGAATATAGTAAAATATATGGATTTTATGAGATAAATGTCATTTAATCCACCCAAATAAAATTTAAACATAACCAATCCTAAATAAAATTGAGATAGTAGAATAAACGATTACCTAATATTTCATCTTTGTTAGACATGTCGAAAATTATTCAAATAAAATAAATTATATACTAATAATTTATATTATATTTATATTTATATCTATATTTCCTAATTTCATTTATTCATTAATTTTTAAATTTATTTAATAATAATTTTTTTGTTAATGTCAATTATTTAGGTGTTAAATATTTTATTTCTCATGTGTGTTTTGATTTTGAGGTTTTGGTACATGAAAATCGATCATGGTATCATCCCTGAAATAATGATTCTAGTTTTATATTTAAATTTTTTTATATAAATGATGTTTTTATAAATATCAATGAACATATTTTCAGAAAAATAAATTTGATAACCTTTGGGAGGTTTACGTATTCACATACACATGCCATAAATTTTAGTTTTCCAATAGATGATTCATAAAAAAATTTGAGAACATTTTATAATTATGGAATCATAATTAAAATATATTATATTATACATCCATACAATGGTCCGACGACCTTCATTTTTTATTGATTTTTGATAATCCACCCTTCAAGGGGTGAGGTAGAAATCTTACAAGGCTAGTAGGTGTAACTATTACATGGGTGATAGTGTGTGTAAAATATTGTAGAATATTTTACCTTCTATATTTAATAGGAGTGGAACCCCAGTAAATATAAACATAATTAAAATATAATAAATTCATTTTTCATGAATAAGGGATACAAATTATTTAAATTTAAAATGTACTGTAATTTAATGGTGAAATTAAATTAATTAAGAAGTGTTATAAAATTTTCATAGATATTTGAGTCCAAATATATTCATTTAGGAACCCTTTAAACCCTTTTTCCCTTAATTACGGTGACAAAATTACACCATGGTATAAAATCATTATTGAAAAAAAAAATTAAATTTTTATCTAATATTTATAATTCTATTTCTAAATAGTATATCCATTTTAAACAATTCAATTTATTAAATTGGTAAAATTTCAATATAATATTATACATTAATAATAAAGAAAATAGTTTTTCCTTTTGAAAAATTCCATTTTATTTAATGAGTGATTTTACATCCAAGTAATTTAAAATATTATTATAATGAAATTAATTTTTTTTTTAAAATATAATATTCTTATGACTTCATATCAAATTCAAACATTAATGTAAAATTTTTGTTATTTAATTTTTGAAAATGTTGAAAAATAGTTCATTTATTATAATTGAACATGACATAGGTGTCACAATTTCAAAAATAGGTTCCTAAATCCCAAAAAATTATTTTAAATGATATATTAGATATAGTAAATATATATTTGGACTATTAAATTATTTACAAACATTGGATTCATTCATATAAAATAACCATTTAATAAATTTGATCGTATTTTAAATGAAATATTTCATTATATTCAAAATGATGAATTTATTTTATAAAAATTACTAAAAATCCCTCGATGGAATATTAAAACTTCTAAAATAAAATATGATATCTAATTTATTGAATAAAAATTTATAAATTAAAAATATTACAATAAAATATATTTATAAAATATTTTAATTATAATGATAAAATAATATAATGTGAATTAGGAAACAGTTTATGTATTTAATGACTACCTGATATAGTATGATCTCAGGTATTACACATTTGAAAATCATGAAAAAATCAATGAGTAATTAAAGTGACATTATAGGGTTTTTTATCCTATATATATCAAGAATATAATGGTGTAGTTGATGAATCAATGTTTCTGGGTGTGGCATTTAGAGGTATTATTCGGCAAGGAAAGTATTTAAAAATTAAATACTAGGTTTCAATGAGAGAACCATGAAAACCAATGACTGAACTAATTAATTATCTTTTGAAGACTAATATCTCACATCAAAAGAACATTAGATATGACATGAATCAAATTTATTAGTTGGGATTTTCATTTACCCTAATTTTCATTGATAATATGCTAAGGACTTAATACATGTTCTTAAATGTTCCAAATATAAAAATAAAAATAAAATGTGTGTGGTTTGATATCTAATCAGAATATGACTAGGTAAATAACAAAATAAAGTCATTAACGATCTTAATATATGGTATAATTTGAAACTTTATGTCACTAATACGATGGGGGGATCTACTACATCCCATACTGATAACTTATATGACTTTTTTCATTTTATATCCCCCATTATTTACTGTCACAACCCAAAAATATTTTGAATTTTAATGTATATTTATTCAATAAATTATTTGTATAATTATTTGTAATGGCCCAAACCTCTCTGGACCATTCCTTTGTGAAAATATGGTGGTTGAGGTGTTCTGAGAGGTCAAGGAGACATATCCCCAACACATTGCAAATTTTCCAGTTCGGTGAACAGTTCCAACGGTAGAAAGTTGTGAACAGTGAAACGGTAACCTTCTGTGAACAGTGCATTAGTGACCTTAGGAGAACAGTGTCATCGGTAACCATATGTGAACAGTGTCATCAGGGACCCTTGGTGAACAGTGTCATCAGTAAACTTCTATGAACAGTTCCATTAGTGAACAGTTCTATCAGTAACCTCTAACGGTAACTTCTATTTCCTTTTCCAATTTCTAATTCTTTGAACAGTTCCATCGGTGAACAGTTCTATCGTTAACCTCTAATAGTAACCTCTCTTTCCATGGACAAATTTCCACTTCTTTGAACAGTTCTATCAGTGAGGTCTAACGGTAACCTCAATCGGTAACCTCTATCGGTAAACACTATCTGTAACCTCTAACGGTAACCTTTATTTCTTTTTCAAAATTTTGTGTTTAGTGAACAGTGTTTCCAGAATGGTGAGGTTCAAAGGGTGTCCTTTTCATTCTTTTGCTAAATTTTGAGTTCTGTGAACTGTGTTTCCTAAATGGTGATGTTCTAAGGGTGACCTTTTCATTATTTTTCCAAATTTTGAGTTCGTGAATAGTGTTTCTAGAACGGTGAGGTCTAACGGTGGCATTTTCTTTCCTTTTCCATAATTTGAGTTCATGAACAGTGATTCCAAAATTGCGAGGTCTGACGACGACCTTCTCATTCCTTTGCTAAATTTTGAGTACGTGAACAGTGTTTCCAGAACGGTGAGGTATAATGGTGCCCTTTTCTTTCCTTTGCAAAATTTTGAGTTTGTGAATAGTGTTTCCAGAATAGTGAGGTCTAACAGTGATCATTTCTTTCCTTTTCCAAATTTCGTGTTTGTGAATAGTGTTTCTAGCTTCCTACAGTTTCGCCCCTTTGATGTATCCTTCGAAGTAATATGAATTTTAAACCTTTTTTAAGGAATCTAAGTCTGATTCAAAGGACATAACCACTATATTAATTATACATAAGGTTTTGGATGTTTTTTCATTGTCAATCCACCAGGTTTAATGGGATCCTCGTTTAATGGGAAGTCAATCGTATCTTAAACCGCCGCTCCGTTTAATGTTCTCAAGAGACGAGATATCTTCCTACCTAATTCATTCTCTTTGTTCTCGTCTATAAGATGCTCGAATATCTCATACGATCCCGTAAGAGTTTCACAATCAAACATTCCTTCAAGGATTTCTTCCACTCTGTTTTGATGCATCCAAGCCTTATCGGTCAATCATTGATATAAGTTATGTTTTATCGTAGTTATTTTGGTGTTCATCTTATCATGTTTTCCTTTCCATATTATAGCATGTAACCTCTATTCTTCTAATGGGGTTATATTGGGTTTCGGTTGGTGCCGTCATACCATGGCATCCTCAGGTGAATGTAGTTGATGCGAGAGGAGAATCATGACCCGTTGGGTGGATAAAGAACGTCAAGAACTATTTGAGGTAGGGGATTCATTTATTCCCTTTTCTTTTACTTGCAAATATATGGTTAGCATTTTTTATCCCACTAGACAACAATGGAATTGACATAATAAATATTTTAACCAGATAAATAATTTGATATCGGTCATATGTTATTGCCCCTTGTTTTTTAGATAGTGTGATATTCATGCTCGCTTCGTTTATCTATTCATTCTTGATGAAAATTGGTAAAGAACGTAAGTCGTAATTAACTGAAAACTGTTGTCTATGGATAAAGAGGCATGTAAATGAATCTAGTTCTTCTTGTTTTAATTTTATGTTAACCAAATTGGTGCAGTAATCATGTTAAATTATTGTGATAGCCTACTAATTAGGTTTCCCTAATTTTGGAACTTAGGAATAATAAATTTGTTAATTCAAGATTGATTAAAGAACTGATATTTTGATAATTACTTGAAGGTTTCTAAGTTACCCTCTTGATTTTTAAATGGCCAAGAGCTCAATTGATGTGATATTTGTTTACCTGCTTCTTATGATGTGATGAGAGCTTGGATCACTGTTCTGAAATGTGGGGCCATGGAGACTTTTGGTTGTGGTAGAAAATGATTCCTAGGGTGGTGAGATGCATCAGTTTATGCATGTGGGTGTCAAGGAGGACACCAGGGGTGATGGAATGGGATGTATGTGTTTGATGGATTCTTCTAGTTTCGTTTTGGTCGATTATCTGTTTTACATTTCCCTACATCCTAAGGATGCTGTTCTTTCTTACCATTCTTCCAAAAGTAGCGACGACCTGCGGGGTACGCCACGTTCTTTATGTGTTTATCTTCGCAATGGAGGATCAGTCTACGCACATGAAATAGGTGGAAAAGACTAGATGCGTAGTCCATCTACTCACCATGTTGATCCCCTTTGTCTTTAATAGCATTAAATGTTTTTCTAGAATGTCTGGGAATGTGGGAAAGTACTTATATAATTAATAAATTCATAAATGGTTTAACCCATGGGATTGGGGTTTGCTGGAACATAATGATGAGGTTGTAATTTTAAAGGGACAATGGACTCTGGGTGTGGGGCTAATGAAATTTAATGTAAAAATTTTTATAGTTAATTAATGTTTAAATAATTAATTATCATAAATTGAAACTGGTAAAAATGGAATGCAATAATATTTTAAATCTCTTTAAATGGTTGTGTGCTTATAGTATACATAGTCTTATAAGTGCAAACCCGGAGTCCGAGAGACATTAGCGGTAGTTGAGTCTAATACTAAGTTATTCCCATAGTGTGGTTGTGAGATATAGTATATTTTGTACCTTTTGTGTTTTTATACGCTACTCCACCCTGTCAGTAGGGCCAACTGACCCCCCACCCACCCCCCCCCCCCCCGGGGGGGGGATTTTGAGCCCTGGTGGGTGTTTTCCCAAACATTCAGGTGGGAGGTTTAATGGCTGACTACCCCCTTTGGCCCCGCTCTCTTATCTTGGTAGATAATTGTGATGGTAGGCAAAAGGGTTAGTTATCCGCATATATGTGTGTAGAGGGATGTAATGTCTTGTGGTTATTCATATACATATATTTTAGATATATTATCCAATGGACTACTATAAGTGTAACATGTATAGGTTGTGATGGATTGAGGATCCTTACTCGGTGTATGAGAAGTAATGGATTGAGGTATAATAAACTATGTATGATACATGTTATGCTTGTTGTGGTGGATCCTAGAAACTACCTGGTAACTTATCTTATGTGTATGTGGTGGTTCTGTTGCATGAGGTGCATGTTGTGGTGCTTTGCCTAGGTTTTTGTGGGAAATCCTTTTTAGACATAGCTGCTTAGGACATGCGACATTTTGGAAAAACAGAAAACCAGTGGGGATTTAGTAGCAGGATACCCTTGATATTATTTATTATATTATATATTCTTGTATGCATTACTTAGTGAGAGTATCCATGGTGAGGTTGGGAACAATGTATACATGTTAAGCGATGAGTTATTTTCACTTGTCGTTCACTTTTCTTTGGCATGATTTCTTTACTTTTTCACAAGAGGCTTCGGGGAGGATCCTACTAAGTATATTTTTATACTCACCCTATGTATATATAATATTTTTTTTTCCAGATCACATGGAGCAGGATGGAGATCGGGCTGGTTACTTCTAGCATGTGGTTGCGGGGGCTGTTCGGGCTTGTGGTTGCTTTTGTTTTACATTTCTTTGGGTACTTGTAGTTTTTCCCTTTCAGTAGTAGTAGTTATGCATGACATTTCATATAAGTACTTTGGATTTCATTCATCTTACTGGTATAGTTGGAGTTTGTTGGTGTATAACTTATCTCTCTCTTCCGCATTTGATCTCTTCTAGGGTATTGCCTCCGATTGATTTGTTTACTATACCCTAGGTGTTAGTCGCCAACCCGAGGCCTACTAAAAGCGAGACTCGGGGGGTTATTATCTACCTTCTCACATTGCCATCAATGTAGGGGTACACATTATAGGGAGGGGTCATGACATTATTCATATAAATGTATAAGTTAGTATAAATAAAATGTTTTCTTTTTCAAAATTTATATTTTGTATTTTAAGATAAAATATTTCAATTATTTTACCATATAATATCTATGAAAATTAATATATATCACTTTTAACAGAAAATACTTTTTTTATTCTTCATAGGTATAAACTTTTTTATGTGTTTATAAAGGCCCTTATGTGTATTCTCAAGATTATAAAATTTCAAATAATCTCCATATAATACTAATATGTTATGTAAAAATGTATAATTATTTATTCAAATTAGATTGATATTATAAACAATATAGAAAATGATCATAGTAGTATAATTTTGGTCTCTCTATAACTTATTAGTAAATTTAGGTATGTAAATTTAGGTGTCAAAAATAATAATTATAATATTTAGATGTTAAACATATTTAAAAAAATAAAATGTTAAATTAATTAACATTTTGGAAACATAGTTTTGAAATATATCCCATTGGGATTAAATTTAAAAATAATATACATTTTATTTAACATATATATTTATTATATTAAAGAGTATTATAAAAAATTATGTCCCACCCAGAATATGGTAGTCAACTAGCACTTCTAACTAGGGGATAAATAAGATCCTAAAGGTGTCCTGGCCAAGAACAACAAACTTTGTGGCGCTATAGCCGTTCAAGGAAGAAGAAAATTGGCCACATCCCATAGAGGTTGGAGAATAGTTTAGGCATATTTACTACTGAGACTATGTATAAGGTGGGTAAGGTGTAGGACATGTTTCAAGATTTGGGCCAAAATAAGTTACCAAATAGCTTATATGAAAGTATAAAAACTCTGAATTTCTCAATGTTTGATTTATCAAAACGATTTTTATTCCCAGATTTTAAATTACGAATTTAAATATCATATAACTAGTTGGGTGATTTTGGTTAGTCAATCCTTTCCTTGGGTCATCTTTTTCCTTGATTTTATTCAAATGAATTGATACAATTTTCATCCCCTCTCATGTGTGAATTATTCATTTTCCATCGAAGGAACCCATTCGATATCCGTTCACCACACAACAATTCCAACAAGGTATACCTTCAAACAATTCCCTTCACTTATCTATATGAATTCAGCAATAATTTCTTAAAAACTAACAAATTCATCGGTACCTAACCTATAAAAACCTCAACCCATTGATTACAATTGATTATAAAATAATATTGGCCTGAAAAAAATGTAAATGCATATGAAAAACCATTGAAAATTATGTGTCACATTTTCAATATAAAATCAATTTGGTTTTTTCCCGTAGTTTTGTCGATTGAATTAAGACACAAATTGTGGCCTCAAAAACCCCATTCTAATATTGAAAATATGTAGGGTTACTATTTATCTTCAATGGAAGAATAAAATAATAGTTTCTCCTAGAATGTGTTGAAAATTCTATCCGTGGAATGTATGTGTATATATATGAACATATGCTAATACTGAAAAACCCATTTACTATATTTGAGGAATAACTGTTCTCCTATTCCAATACAGCCCACTATTTCACTCATTATTTTCATTTTTTATCACTCCACTTAGGCACACTAAAGCCAAATTCATTTTATATGGTTGAAACACCCCAAACAGGCCACTACTTTGTTTGGTTTTCTAGCAGACAACTATTGGGATTTGATTTTTTAGAAACTACTATATATATATATATATATTATTTTAATATTTGAAACATATTTTTCTCAAAATATATTTTATATATAGAGGATCATTATATGAATTTTAAATTTTAAATTTATTATATTCTTTCACGATATTGTATTTTATTTATAAAAATGGTGTATTTTTTTATTGTTTATTTGTATGTAAATGAAATTACTATTATGAAAAGAAATTATTATTTTTATGTATGTGAAAATAATTAACATTAAATTATAATTTTATGTATGAAATGATGATTAAAAATTACTATTTCATGGAATTTAATCATTTCATTTCAATAAGTTATTTTATATACATTTGATTCATGATAATAATTATGGAAATATGTTATTTATTATTATTGATTTATCATTGATATATATGTATTTATATAAAATCATGTGGAATGAATAAATTATTGCATTATGGGAACTAAATTCAAAATGGGGTTTCTGAGTTTTATAGAGAAATTTTAAATACATGGATGATAATCATTCCTTCAATAATAATACCCACATAAATGAAAATGGGATATTTATCATGATATTTTACTTTACAAAATATAACATAATATATCATATGAATTTATATATATATACATAAGTTTTTATATCAACATTTACTTTTTAGCGAAAAAAAAACCTTAGTGAAAAATATTGAATTATAAGTACAACATGAGGAAAATATTTTTTCTAAAATTTTGAACATGAAAATTGTTAACATGACAAGTAATTAGGTAGTAAACCCATCACTTGGTAAGTGGTAGGTACTATCCTTACATCTATTTTTCATGTGGCACCATGGATTTATATTACAAATCGTGTAAAATATTTTCTGAAAAATCCTTGGATTATTTTTATATGATGACCATTTTCATAGTGTATGTATTTTAAATTATATTATAGAATTGTTAAGGTGTAAGTATTTTCAAAGGTTTTATAATATTTTTCAAAGAGTATGTATTTTTAATAATTTTATAATACTTTTATTGCGTAAATATTTTCAAAATCAGGTTTTCAAATGATTATTTAATTTATTTCTAAAGATATTATTTTTTTAAAATGTCCTTTCAAAATGATGTTTTCTATATTATATTTATTTTATAGTAATATTTAATGTGTTTTATAATGAAATATTTTGAAATCTATATAACTATATTTTAAAAAATTATATATATATCATTCAAATATATACTAAGATATAAAAGGAAACTCTTTCTAAATGAGTTCTCAAAAAGGTTTTAATTTATTTTAAATCAATTTCTAGGAAATTCTGCTCACCCTATGTTTCCTAATAATCCTCTAAGGGTCATTTTGATGTTCCAAAGAGATTATCATCGATAAGGAAATATAATGAGAAAAGAAAAAAAACTTTAAATTTAATTACTATGTTAAACTATGGTAATTTGTAATAGTGGTAATTTTCCTTCAAGGACTATTCGAAAAAATATCCACATATGTATAATATATTGTATATTTTTTAGATTCTTTATAAATAACTATACAACAATATTTTGTACTTAGTCCAGGAGTCTTGGTATTGTGTTGTAATAGTTGGTATAAAAGGTAGGTTTAACCGATATTAGATATTATAATTTTTGGTTTAAAATAGGTTAGGATTCTAATTATATTCCATTAATAAAACCCATGTTTTATAGAATTTTATGTTAATGAAAAATCGATTAGATTTAAATATATGTTTTAACTCTTATGTAATTAAGTGACCTTTAATAATATACACTTCTAGATTTTATAATTTTCAATATTATGAATATGGAATTTTATAATTTTTCCTTAGTATGAAAAACCAATTTGAGGGAGAATCTCCATTTAAGGGGAAACAATGAAACAACCCTTTAATTTAATAATTTCAAAAAATTATTATTAAATAATGTGGTTTTAAAATGAAAACATACTAATATATAAGTTAAAATAAACATGAATTTTTTCCTCAATCAAATTTTGATTTTTATATACTTAGATAAAATATTACATTAATTTATTCATAAAATAGGCAATTATATTAATATAATATTTTTTAAAAGAAAACATATTTTTATATAAATCATATTTAAATATATTTTTTAAGTGTTTATAAGGGACCTTTTTAGTATTACCAGGATTTTATATTATAAATATTTTTCATGTAGTACTAAGTCCTCATGTTAAAAATATATAATTTCAGATTTAAGTTAGGGTGAAATTCTAAATTATATAAGAAATGAAAAAGTAGAATAGTTATGACATCTCTATAACTGATCAGTAAAATTTTCATAACAAATTTTTTCATCGAAAATAATAATTATAATATTGGGATAGTAGAGTAATTTATCAAAATAAATTATTAAAATAATTAATAAGTTTGATATTTAGTTTAGAAGTTTATCACATAGGAATGAATTTCAAAAATAGTATATGATTTATCTAAAAATAGATTTTATATATTTTAGATTATTATTAAAAAATTCTATACATCCATGAATATGGTAGTCTGATAAGCCACCTTCATAAGGGATCACGATAAACCCATTGGAGGTCTTGAAGAGATCACTAATCTAAGTTGAAATGTAGAACAACATGGAGGAAGCTTGTCAGGATCCTCAAGTAGAGGCTAGAAAATATTATAGGCATAGAGCCTACTTCACACTTGTCGAAGGCTCATCAGATGTTCACCATGTTAGGAACATCTATCCATGTCATGTTACCTCTTATCTTATATTCATGTGAATAGAGGATGATTTTTTTGATATGGTACCCATTAACTAAGTGAAATTTCCATCATTTTAAAAACTCATTTAAATATCATTTTTTTAATTTGATTGATCGTGTCCACTCAATCCTTTCACTGATTCTACATTTTTTCAAAAATAATCTAGCTAAATACCTCAACTATTCATCCCTTCTCATGCATGCATTACCAAAACCATTACCATTGAAGGAAATTCTTTTACCTCCTTTCACAACATGTAAATTCCAATAAGGTGGACCAAATAATAGTAAGCTACCCCAATCAAAATTCCTTTTGTGATAAAGAAAACATGTTGATCTATTTCATATGTCATAAACACACAGAAACCTCATTCGAGTTATGATCATTTCTTCTTGAAGAATCTGGTCTCAAAAATTTTATTCAATGAATATGCATTAACAATTAAAATCATGTATTCCTATTTAAATATAAAATATATTCATTTTTATCCCCTTGTTCTGTCGTGTAAAACAATACATAAATAGTTATCTAAAAATGAATGGATATGATTGATAATAAACGGGATGAAAATTATCCAATTAAATGAATAAGAAATCATTAGCTTCTCCTAGAAGCTGATGCAACATATATCAAATACATATATGTTTATGTATATATTCTTCTTCATTCATGATAACAACCACATTCACTAAGTATAAAAAAGTAATCACGTCTCTATCCAAGAGATATGTCTATTTTTTGTCTCTATTACTTGGCTTTGAGCACCCAACTCAATCAAATCAAATGCCACTTCCGTCAATCTATTCTGAACACCCAAATTTTTCCACTACCTCATTTGGGTTTCCCAAACGTAAATAATGGTATTATATATTTTTTAAAATAGTGTTATATGTATGTATGTACATTATTCTCAAATTTCAAGTCTATATTTCTAAACATATATTATATATCAATATAATCATTATACTAATTTCATATTATGATATTATACTATGTTTCCAAGATCATATAATTTATATAAAAAATTAATCATTTATTCTCACGTTTATACTTATGTAAATAAAATAACCATTAACAAAATAAATAATGCTTGATTATATATGTTTTTGAAAACCTTTATCATCAATGTATTATATTTGGTTAGGAAAAATGGTTAAAAATATTAGTATCTCTGAGTGAAATCATGAAATTTGATGATATCATTTTATATACTTATAATTCTTTATCATATTTAAGGTCATATGTTGTTTATTATTCATAAACTTTCATACATATATATATATATGAATACGAATTTTCATTTAATAAATTATATATTTATATGAACTATGTTCAAAATTTATTTTATGAGTTTTTGAGTGAAAATTTAAATACATGGATGATAATCATTCTTTCTTTAAAATTACATGCATTTATGCAAAGATAGTTTGTCATGATATTTGGTTGTACCATTTTTGGAAACCGATTTCTTATGAATGTTCATATATATATATATATCAATGTGTGTGTGGGTACTCATTGTCATTGTAACAAATGGGTCCCAGTGACATCAAAAACACCTCGATTTAACATGGCCATCAGGTCCTGACCCGCTAGGTACCACCAGTTTCCCTGCAAACACGTTGTCCCCACTCTGGGGCCCACCGATGTTCCCCAACCGGTCATCTGACTAATGACAGTCACCATAGGCCAACACATGTCATTTCCAGTGTGTTTTGTCCTCACTCGCACACACCAAGGGAACCTTTCTAGAAGGTGACCCATCCCGATCACTACTCCAAGCCAAACACATTTAACTGTGGAGTTCTAATCAGGCATGCTCTTGAAAAGAAAGGTGTACCTAGTTGACATGAGTCATAACATTTATCCATTTAACACACTATCATTTGAGGATGCTACAATGTGCGGTGCACTGCCTGGGTTGAGATGTAGGGGCCACAATGAGGGTGTTGTGCTCTAAAGGGAGGTTTATTTCTAGTGGACCCCACCTCCCAACATCCACATGGGTGTTTTAAATAAAAATAAATTGTTACACAATTTTATTTTTATTTTATTCTTTCACGAAAAAACCCGAAATCTAACATTCACCCTCGATGAACAAACATCGAGGTAAAAGTCTCTTTAAGCCAATACCGGCACTACGAGTTCAACGGTGCCATCAGATTTCAATTCTGAGCATCGGTTCAAATGTTCGAAAAACCCACTTGCACGTTTACTAAATGTACCTAATATAATGTACAGAAATTCATTCTAGGCACTTCGGGCCGTAGAATCACGCACTGTCAATTTTCACGGACAAGTAAAATTATCATTTAATAAAAAAAATTACACGGAATTTTTGTGTCTTTACATTAAGTCATCAGCAGGGTTGGCGAGGTGGCATACCGGTTAGCTATTCCACCTCAGTTGCACCGGGAGGACGACGTCTTCCATGTATCCCAGCTGATGAGATACATGGATGAACCTTCCCATGTCATCGACCATGGTTATTTGTATGTCAACGATGGGGCTACTTTTATAGAGGATCTAGTAGAGATTGAGGATCTCCAGTAGTAGGTTCTTCATGGATGGTTGATACCTCTAGTGCACATTCACTGGCAGCACAAGAATCTCTAGGAGAGCACATGGGAGCGGGAGACTCAGATACGTTTTTAGTACCCCCAATTATTTACCTAGTTTTGTGATGTGGCTTACGGGGAAGTAAATCCTTGAGGTGGGGAGAATTTAATGACTTAGAATTTCTATGTGAATTTTTTTAAATTAATGGGAATTTTACGAGTCTGCGAAAACTGACGGTATGTGATTCTGAGGCTCGGTGTGCCCAGAATGAATTTATGAAATTTAGTTTGGGTACATTCATTAAACGTTGAATCATGGTTTTCTAACTTTATAACTAGTGCTTCAAATTAAAATATGAGGACAATGTTGAACTCGCAGCACCGATATTCTCTTAAAGAAACGTTCACATCGACGAAAATTGGTCGAGGGTGAAAGTTTTTTTTTGGTTTTTCATGAATGAATGAAATAAAAATAAAATTGTGTAACAATTTATTTTTATTTGAAACACCCACGTGGATGCTAGGAGGTGGGTCCACCGGAACTAAATCTCCCTTATGATGTTATGGTGGGGGGGACCACCCGAGACTAAACCCCAAATTTTAATTTTATAGTTGGGAACCACCCATCCCCTCTTAATGGTGAGAAACCTCCCAACTCCCCAATATTACACCCCTCCAATTTAATTGAGAAATTAAATTGGGCCAATTGAATGAGAAAATTAATTGTGCCAACGTGGTACATTAATTACGCGAACATGGTTGTGCAAACATAATTAATCCTTTATGTTAATTATATTGGCACCTCTTTCATTTTTTGGGTGGGATTGTCAGAGGAGAACCCTTGGAAGATTACACTTCTCCAATGAAGAACACTCCTCCAATGAAGAATGCTGACTTTGTCTTCTACCTCGAGACGCCCTCCAATGAGGAACGTCTTTGACTATGACGAACTGACACACAGGCCCGGGATTAGAGGTGTGTGGCGGAAGAGCCGAACGATGAAAATTTCAACTTCTTCTCGTGCCAACATCAATGAACAATCCAAGGTAGGGTTTCAGTACAATATTATTATCACATTCCTTGTTTCCCCCATCTATTTTTACTGCGGGATTTGGGAATAATGATTGACTAGGATTGTAGGGAGGGTGTTTGATTTTTGTTTTCCTTTTTCTGTTCTTAACAATCTTGTTCTTGTTTAGCCACTTTCCACAGATCTAATGCAGAAAGTGTGGGCCAAACAAACACAGACCGTCCACTCCATAATTCTTTTGATGGATTGTGGTGTTCATCGCAATGCAGGAGGAAGACGACCAACCACTAAGGGGTGCAAGAACTGCGGCCGACACCACTGCCAGCCGCGATGAAGTTTACGACGCAATGGTTACATTCTACGACCACAGCCTTCGTGGCCTCAAAATGCCCCTGGCTGAAGGATAGTCACGGTCTTGACATGCCACCTCGACAGAACCGCTGTTGGGCCATAATTCCTCCGCTAGGATGAGATGCCACCATCGTCTGCGCCACCGCCGTCGGGCTGAGCCGCCACCGCCATCCAAGCCGCCACTGCCTTCCGAGCCGCCACTACCATCCGAGCAGGCCCTGCCATCCGAGCCTCCATTCCCATCTAAGCCGCCGCCGGGCTGAGCTGTAACCACCTTCTGATCCTTCAACACTGTCTGAGTCGCCTCTGCCGTATGAGCTGCCACCGCCACCACCGGGCCGAGCCACCGCCGACGTCATAGCTACCACCAACGTCTAGACCGAGCTTTTTCCCAAGCCGCGGGCGCCCTTTCGTCCGAACCGCCCTGGCCGAGCCACGTCGTGGCCCCGCACACTCGCAGAAACCCTCGACCATGCCGCTCCGTGGCCTTGTGCCCTCGCGGAACCCTTTGTGGCCTCACAGACACCTGCAACCCCTTATGGCATGCCTGGTCGGACCTAGTCGGCCGGGCAGAACCCAACAGGCCGGTCCGCCTAGCATGTTGAGCCAGACCTATCAGGTCAGGTCGGGTAGTCCCGAACCAAGTCAGTCCAGGACAGGTCAATCAGGGTCAGTCCAACCTGGTCGAACTGGACCTAGACCCACTATGACCTATTTTTATTCTTTTAGACATAAATTTGGCACCAGATGACGGTTTGACGAACCATAAGAGGTGTTGTAAATCATGGAGTGAGACGGTTCGTTTGATTATATGCCACTAGGGTTTTATGTAATGTTTAGGTACAGTCGGGTTGGATCGAGCACGAATCGAATCGGGCCACCAGGACTAAAAGGCTAATAACTCACAGGCTGGGAATTCGATTTACGTGCCATTTATTGCGTTGACACCCCTATGACGAAGCAAACCATTTAAATACTTCTTAATGGGACATCGTGGTAGTTTGATAATCAACCAGTTTCTTGGTGAGCGGACACTCATGGAGATGAGCTTGCCTAGTGTGGAAACCTGTTAGCTGGATGTGACAAGAAGAGTGCTCCTAGATATGCTATGCGGGTCATATCCTAGCGATCTAGCGTAGGTCAGCTCTAGTGATCCTATGTGGGTCTGCTCCTAGATATCCTGTGTGTGTCAACTCCAGGAATGCTGTTTGGATCAGCTCATAGCGATCATGTGTGGGTCAGCTCTTATAGATCTTGTGTGGGTCAGCTCCAGCAATCCTATGTGGGTTTTCCTCTAGTGATCCTGTGGGGGTCAGATCCTAGTGATCCTGTGTGGGTCAGCTCCATCGATCATATGCGGGTCATCTCCTAGTGATTCTGTGCAGGTTAGCAGCAGAGCCTCTTAACAGTTTTATATGATATAGTAGTTACATCTAATCATATCTCATACTTTACCTACAGATATACGTAGTGTGAGCTGAGTCATAACCTCTGTGTTCCTTCATGATTGACATTTATTACCGAATAACTTAGGTATATGTATGGGCATATACATATGTAGGGTTATCTATTTATTTAATAATGTGTGGTTTGTACTTGTTGTATTTTTGTGAGACCTTGATGGTGTTAGGGTCCCTTCTAAGTATTGTTATACTCACCCCTGCACGGGCTATGCATGCACCTTGTTTGGTTCGATGTAGATGATGGAAAATGCTGACTAAGGACGAGGATACCAGGACTGGAGGTAGGTCGAAGGTGTATCAAGATAGGTAATACTACAAAAACGATCGATCGAGAGCTTTACCTACCAATCAGGTAGGATCCTTGTCCAGTGATCATGGGAGCTGCTCTAGTTACTTATACTTTTAGTTTGCTTTTACTTTATAGTTTTACTTGTACTTTCTAGTTGGGCTTATATTCTAACCCCTTTTTACTTATTGTACTCACTTAGTTTACTATCTAGTTTACTTGAGTTCGTATCTTGTTGTGTGCTTGGTTTTGTTTGTTACAAATTTTATAGGAAATGCCTTCCCAGTATTAGGGATTACGCCTTCGGTGCTAGTTTCCAGACCCTAGCCTATGGAAGGTGGGCTTGGGGTAGTCACGACATGGTCTATAGGGGATGGGTCATGATAGTCATATTTTAAAATTGAAAAACTCAAGTGATATATATATATATACAAATATTAATATATAATGAAATAAAAAATGTTTTTATAAAATTCATGAATTGATCATTGCATAAATGATACGGAAATAGGGGGTGAACCCATCCCTCTAAATGATTACAGTCATGTGCATACTATAATGATTTGGTTGTCCCCATGGTTTTTTTTTCAAATATCACATAATATTTTCTAGAAAATCATAGGATTATTTTATTTTCATTTTTTTGAAGAGTATGTATTTTGATAGGTATTATAGAACATTCTCATATTATGTATTTTTGAAGGTATTATTGAATTTCCTGAACATTAGTATTTTCATTTGTATTTTAACTTATTAAAATTATAATTATTTTAAAATATTTATCATATTTTCATGGAGTTCATATTTTTCAATTAATTTTCAAAATAATGTTTTCAAAGGTTTTTATAGGTCTGTTAAATGAAATTATATTTTTATAAAGGGTTTTCAAAATGAGTTTTATCAAAATTATAAGTAATTTTAAAAATATATTTATTGTATTCAATAAATATATACATTGAAAACTCTAGAATTATATTTTCAACATATATATAATAATGATATATTTTTTTATAAAAGTAAACCTGTTTTTAAATTAATTTAAAATAAAATATTATGGTATTTTTAAAAAAATTATCTGGAATTGTGTCACAAAAATTATTTTCTAATAATGTCTTTAGGATAATTTATATGTTTCAAGGAATTTATATTTTACAAGGACCTAGAGGGATAAAATTCATGTCGATCCGAATTTAATTATTTATTTTGTCTATGATAATTTGTATTAGTGGTACATTTTCTAAAAATCCTATCCCTAAAAAGATCCTCATAGGTATAATAGACTTTATTTTATTCAGTTTCATTATAAAAAAATATTCAATAGGATTTTGTTCTGGATATGCAAGTATAGGACATGTGTTGTAATAGTTAGGGATAAAATCGATTCCATAATGATATTTATATAAAATAATTATATTAGAAGAATATTTATGAATCCTTTGAGCCTTTGATTCATAGATTAATGTTGGCGGTGTCTTTATTTGGTGGTTTTTGGGGTTTATTTGTGATTAGGTTTGTGTTTCATTATAGAGGGTTCTCACTAAACCCATAAAATTTAATAATTATAAAATAAGTTTAATATATTAATTTAAAGGAACTAATTTTTTAGTTTATCCAAATACACCATAAATTGAAAAATGATAAGTTCAATGAGTGTGTCCAATGATGTTTTTGTCTATGGATATCCCCTCTATCATTTCTCAATCTATCATAAAAATAAATATGTAACACAAGAACCCAATAATCCTTGTTCTTTGAACACCATCACTTTGGTGTGTTACCTTTACCTTGAATATGTATAAAATGATCTTCATATACAATAATTAGAACAAATGTATGGGTTGGATATAAAATAACCATCATATAGTCATAACCCCTTTTCTACGTACCTATCATAAATTAAATTTTATATAATATTATCATAAATAATATTCACATGGTAGAGATATAAATAGACACACATGGTCAAGAATATAAATATTAATATTAGTTATAATAGGTCACTTCATATATAAAGTTGATATAATCATGTATTACATTTTAGGATCCTATCATGAAATAAAAAAAACAAATAGTTCAATGTTTTTTTAATTTAATATATAGAGAAATAATTTTTTAAACAATTTTAATGAAATCATGCAACTATGACTTAATGAATACGCGTATGTAGTTAAAAATTCAGGGAACTAAATTAAAATCTTTTTTCACCAAGTTATTCATAAATATTATGACTACTTACTCATGAATTCCATAAAAGTACTATACCCATATTAATATTATATCTAATAATAAAATAGATACTATAATAATAAAAAATCATTAATAAACATTAATATAGATAAATAAAGTATGTTATAAAATTAAAACACTTATAACATGTTGAAAAATACCTATAAAATAGATTGAAATTAGATAAAATAAAAAAATTCTCATAATTACAAATATTAAGTATGTGAAATAAAATAAAAATTATTATTGTTATTATTATCACTATTTCAAAGAATTAATATCAAGAAAGGTATATTCATATTAAAGCATTAATCAAGTGAAAAAAATAATAATTATTGAATTTTTTTAAATTTTTAATTTACTTCATAAAACTTTATAGTCATTTTAATTAGACATAACACCAGAACATAACCAGAACTACTTTTCAATTGTGTAAATGAATGAATGGGACTCTTACTTGAAACTGTGATGATAATTCCTTCATGGTTTAGATAATTAACATATATCAACATGATAATGATTATACTAACACAAAAAAATATCTTTTATTTATCTAATTCAATAATTGTAGTAGAATATCAAAAACTGATATAAGTTAATATACATTTATTTAGATTATATAGACTCCTGTAAAAACTATATGATGTAAAGTATATTAGAATTTATTAATTTAATCAGGTCTAATATTAAATAATATGGATTTATACTTGGTGAATTTAATAAAAATTATTAAATATGAGTTTTATGAACACATGGAAGTAGTACTGCAATTTATTGAGGATGTATTAGCTTGGATATTTATGGGGAAGAATAATAACCTTAAATGGGTTCACCGATTGGAGACATGAGGTCAAATCATGAGATAATATTTTTTATGGTCCAATATTTAAATATAACTGATAAATTTTTTATTATATTTTATATAATCATTATTAAATATATCTTATATTATATATTAATACAAAGTATCTATTCGATTTGAGTGAATTATTATATCCTGAAAATTATGATCAAGTACATGGTACAAAGACAACTCGATACCTTGTGCCACTCCAGTACCTCATTTCTATTCCTTATTCCATTCATTTCAATTTCAAATCATTTAAATCCACCACAAATTCAAAATTACACCCCACATGAAATTTGAATACATCTACCAATAGTATAACTAACCAAAATAGATAATGATCAATAGAAACATCCAACCATAATTCATATCATAATAATTAATGTCCACAAACATCCAAAATACATTTGTACCCTAATACCCATGCCAGCACTGACATGGCTCCGACGGTATTCTCAATACCCATGGGTTGGTGACTAAAAACTGGCATCTTACATGATAATAGATGGTATGTATTTTTTTAAAAAACATAAGAATATAAAATATTTCATGTTAGTATGTTGAAAACGTCAAAAGAAGAAAGTACCAAAAACTAAACAAGTATAAAAAATCCCCATTTAGTATAACATCTATATACATTTTTCTGACAAGATAGAACTCAAAAATCCCTTGAATCAAAAGGAAAAAATTTTCACCATTCACTACCATCACTCAATTCTCAAAGGATCATGATCATCTTCCACCTCCAACATTTTCAATATATTTGATCGTACCTGGAATAATAAATTATACAAATACCTAAAGAAAAAGTTGGGGTGTGTGGTATAATACCCAATATGGTATCAACATGTTTTCCATAATATATTACACAAAAATAATAAAATCATTCATTTAATTAATATAAAATATTTTATTTCATGACATATCATTTCGTATTAAAATAATACATGTGTTTTCTTCAATATATGGAAATCATTTCAAATAAGTCTTAAATAATCATTTTATATAAAAGAATTTATATAAATATTTTGGCATAAATAAAATAGTTCCATAATCAATAGAAGATATAATTAAACCAATCACAACAAGAACCAAGGTCATCTTCCCTGAAGAACATCAATTTTTGGTTATAGGATCCTAAAACATCTCAAATATTTGATCATGGGTAATCTTATGAGCACACATCCCTAAAGTTCTAGATTAATTGGTACTCATAAATACACCATAAAGGATAAACATTTCAGAAATTTTTTATCTTATTTTTTAATTATGAATGCTTTTATAGAGGATCATGTTCCTGCAGTTCTATCCCAAATAACCCACTAACATCCTAGTATCTCATGTTCTCAACAAATCATTATATAATTGAAAAATCAGCTCATTTAAAATCAATCATCATTTACATTTCAATTAAATTTTTTTCATTAATTTAATTCATTTTCAAATCCAATACACTAGTTTTCATCATTTCCATCCATTTCAAAAAAAATAATCAAATGATTTCATTATTTATATTTGTGTAATTTTTCTCAAAAACATCTTAAATAATTTCATTAATTATTTCATTTAAGAAATGTATCCCACAGTTTCAATTCCATTTGATTTCTAAAATTCAATTCCATTTCAAATACCAATTTCAGTCCATATAAATTTTTTTTTTAAAAAAAATAGAAATCCATTTCAAAAAAATAATGTAAAAAATGGTTTCATTTACATTAAAAATCATAAATGGAACCACCAATATTTAATAACGGAATCCAAAATTCATATACTATAATAGGAGTTCCAACATATAATGATGGAAAAGAATATATTTGAATCAGATCAAGAATTTTGGTCTATTATGAAAGTATTAGATCCATCAAAACACAGTTTATATCCATATAAAACATGATTAACTAATGATATCTAAAAAGCATAGTAAGATAGATTAGAATAATTAATGGGAGAGGAGATCCACTTACCCAGATGATATCTATTGAGATTAACCACACATTGATCTTCCAAGAAAAGGGATTGTAGCATATAATAAACATAAATATTGCCTTCATAATTATGAAACAATATTATGGATGAGTGGGTAAGTAAGGAAATTAAACTAGAGAAATCAGGATTTGAAAATTAATTTTGGTATAAAATGAAACCAACAATCATGATTTTGTGGGTAGGGATGTACGGTTAGAAAACCCATGTTCCCTGACCATGTAACCCCTATTGACTAGATATCCAATTGAAGTGTATTTGTTAAAATCTGTTCCACCTGTGTGAATTCTAACTATCTAAGGCTTCAATGTTTGGTGGTTCTAGCCACACTGTTTAAGAAATCATCCCACCTATAGATCCTCAACAATGGGATCATGGTTTATTGGGACAAACATAATAGTTTGATAGTCCAAAATGCACATTTTCCCTAATTTTTTACCAACAGTGCATAGAACAAAGGTCTTAAAAACTCTAAATTTCATATAAAAATCCATGAAATAAGAAAACACAAATGTATATCAAACTAGGCTTAAGTAGTACATGAAAATAGGTAATATGATGTCACAAATTCCGAACAATAAAAATTTCTATCCCAAATAATCATATCAAATATTTACATATTAGAGTGATGTGCACACTATAATCTCATATGTTTCTAACTCTCCCATGTCTCATGAGAAAAATAAAAATTCCACCATTGAACAAGGACAAAATGTATCATCCTCCAACAATGTTCAATTTTCTCCTAATCAACTATCCTAGATGGATGCTTAATAATAGATATATCAAGTTCAACATCAAGATCCTTACATATCAGGACATGAGATGGGTTAGAAAGATACATCTGAATATATGATTCATAGAACACATTATATATCACGACCAACTGTCATGGAATCACTATGTGTTAATACACATTCCCCATCTTTATTAAAAAATCAAAATTCCCCAAAATGAAGAAAAAATATTCTCTTTCCTTGGTAGACATCATTGATGCAATCGAGGTGAAATTCTTTAGATCACTTGGTCACCAACAGTGAACTAAAAAGATCAATGATGATGATATTCATTTGATTTACAAAAGATCTAATCCATAAAAATTCTGTCATGGTTCTTTTAAATCATCATCATTAACTCATTGACTGTTCCCTATCCAACAAAGGATATTCCTCCAATATCTGACCAACACAATGGATATTTATATAGCCATCCATATAAGGTCTCAAAAGGGCCCATTATTATTGTAGACTGGTAAAAATTTCATAGTAAAACTCAACCTTTCCCATGTTTTCATTATTATCTCTACAAAATTTTACAATATAGTCATATAGGATGTATTCCATAACATATATATCCCTTTCTTTCAATAAATCCTTCTTTTATGGTATTCTTTACTCAAATTACTTTCAGATCCCATCACCTCCTAAATTTCACTCAAAAAAATTTATAGATAATGTGAGGTTCAATTTAAAAGACTATAGAAAATGGAACTCAATGAAAATGAAAAATATACATCAAATATACACTTAAAAACACCTTAACATTGTTTATATCATTCATGGGTTTTATTTCAGGTGATTTGGTCAACCAATCGATAAAAACCCATATCAATTTCATTCCTCAATGGGTCTAAGGAAACCAACAAAAAAGTCCATAGATATCTCATCCCACTTCCATGTTAGCATTGTAAGTGACTAAAGTAATCATGAAGCTCTCGAGTTCTCAACCATTCCCTATTAAAAGTTATAAATTTAAAAAAAATCACTATCTCGTATCGTACTGGGACACCATAATAATTATCTCTTATTATAAAAAATATTTTCGGTACCAAGATTCAATTCATACTAGGCATTATAGGAATATTGAATTACTTATTTTATCACTATAAAGGGATAAATGTATTGATTTCAAGAACATAGGGCTACCTCATATGGGAAATACAATTTTCCAATAGTCTAACCTCCATAATGATAGTTACTAATTCCATTTAATTAATCACCATGTTTCTACTCTGGAAAGGTCATCTGAATAAGGGAACATAACAACTAAAAACTAGATATGAAAACCTATACCTCTTCTTCCTTGACTCATAAATGATATTGTTCATAAATATAAACATGTTACACTCATCCAATTTTACTATCATGGAATGGGTTGGACTATTCATTCTCAAAACAATAGTAATGAAAATTTCCTTCTCTTTGGTGTAGAAAATTTCAAAATCAAAAACTGACGGTACCACACAAAATGCTTATGGAAATGATTCGTAAGTTTTTAGAAGAGATATAATTGGTGTACATTTTTTAAGAATACACAGTAAATAATTACCTTAAATGTTATTCATGCCAACTATTATAAAAATATATCAAATCTATGATTTTTAAAACATTTATCAGATAGATATTTTAATGTTTCCTAAGCTACTGAGATCCATATGCTACCATTTGGTCACCTTGGATAAGAAAAAAACTCATACATGAAACTGAATCATCACTAAAGTCCACATAATTTTTTCCAACCTATAAAAGATTCTATAACAGAAAAAAATATAAATTACATTTCCTCTCAAATAATTAAATCTTAAATCTTTCATCCACAATGACCCTAACACCCTTATATGTGAGATAGGTCAATAGAGATTATATAATTAAGAAATCTTTTATAAACATGTGATAATACCCTATAATTCCCCAGAAGGTCAGAGTCTAAGAAACAGAATGTGGTTGTTCCCATGTAATATCATATTTCACCTTTACAAGTTCAGCATAGATACCATAATCCAAGACCATGTTTCCTAAGAACATCACATACGCAATCCAAAAGAACCATTTAGATATTTTTTTCATAGATTTAGTGATTTATCAACATTTCTATAACATCTCTCATATGATGCACATGATTTCTCAACATTTCCATATTATTATTCTATATATACAGTTCTTATAATTATCATTTATTTCATTACACACTTATTTTATCACATTTTTGCTTTTCGTACATTCTCTTGCCATATACATTGTTGAAAATATATAATTCATATTTGTTTGTTTTAAATGGTGATCCCATTTTCTAATATTTATGATTATTATTAATTCTTTTTTCCATTCATTGAATATATATACTCATGTTTTATGGAACATTATTTTCCACATTATCTATTTTGACATAGTTTTTTCATTACATTACTAATTTTAAGTATAGTTATAATTTTTAATACATTCATGGATTTTAAAGTGTATTTGTGTTTATAAAATTATATGTAGAAGCATGATTGTTTAAAAACCCTGTCACATTACTATGTATTTATTTTATTATGTGGGAGTTATGTAATGTTATATATTTATATATATATATATATTGATTTGAAAATCTTGTTCATACCATGTTTTAAATTATTCTTAAAAATCAGTTTGGTTCTTTAAAATTTTGTTTTAAAATTCTCTTCATAATAGTTGAAAAAAACATTGAAATTAAACATATTTTTTAATCTTAGTTATCTATCACTCATTAATTGTATGTTTATTTTTGATAATCACAAAGGTGGAGATGTTTTATATATATATGAAGAAGATAAATGTTTTAATGGATATCCATGCAGTGTTTCATAAAGTCATAAGATTATTTCAATGTTTAATTCATCAAAATAGAGTGAATATCATAGTATCACAAAAAGAGAGGATTGGTTTATGAAAAGGGAAACATTCATTCATGAAAAATTTTCAAATCATTTTTTTTAAAATTTCCCACTTCTAAAACTAAATTTCTATATCAATTGTTTTTTATCTATTTTTTTGGATATTTATTACTCTAATTATTTTATTAATGATAAAAAATCGAGTCTTTTTCTTCCTTGTTTCATATGTATTTTGAGAATTATTTGTTATATTTTATAAAACAGAAGGTAAATAGACTAATGTGGTTTTCATAGTTGTATTAAAGGACAATTTCAGAGTCTAGGTCATCAATGATGAATTTAAATGACAATTTGAGTTGACCAACCAAAATTTAGACATTCTAGATACACCTATAGTTGTTAGAACTCCAAAAGATAGAGAGTGTAAGTAAAATATCATTTAGATTGAGATTCTATAACACCTAAACATCAACCATAAAAACTAAAATTTCATTCACATTATGTATTAAAAATGTGGGTTAATTATAGCATCATATTTTGGGTGTACAATTATTTTAAAAAAGAATTCCCTATAGTCATTACAATAACAAATTGACACTATACCACCCCACAACCCTAGACGAATACAAATAGCGGCCTATTGTGGATTGGAACATCAAATAAATGAAGTAAATTTTAATCAAACAAAATTTAAATTTCCAATTTTCATGGACACGTTGCCAATATACTAAGTGCTCCATATCCCAAATCATTCACATCATTTCTTAAGATGACTGTGTTTCAATCATCAGTGTAAATTGATAAAATTAATTGAAACCATTAAAATGAATAGAAATCATTGAAAATCATTAATATCCATCAGGAGTCATTAATCTAACATCCTTTATTCCATATATATTATGATTATTTTAAGTCTTTTTACCCTCTCTTTATAATCCCTTTTATTTCATCGTTGTATTCTCCATCTAACTATTTATTTTATCTTTTTACCATTTAGTAAGATTTGAGATAGGATTGTGTTTGGTTTTCCAAAATATAAACAATATAACATCTTCCACAATATAATATTTGTTTATTGAATCATTTTCAATCAAAATCAAGGGTTCTCTTAGTTTTATAATTTTCTATTAAAATGGAAGGGTCTCTTTATTTTATTTTTTTATTAATTAAAACTGAATATTTCCTCTATAATTGGTTTTAGATCAACTAAAAACAAATTTGATAAATATAACCCTATTAATACTTCATTATAGAGGAGATATGTGAGAAGATTTTGTGTTTCTTGGGATCATAGTTCCTCATGAATGTTTTAACATATTTACTATATATCCTAGGATCGGTTCTGAATGTAGGAATTTCTACATTATAAGACTATATCATACAATTTAAATATATCATGTGGCTGAATATATGAATAATGTTAGCAGAAAAATCCAAATTAAATCAATTTTTACATCATAAATAGGTTTCATGGGTTTAAATCTACCCGAAATGATATATATTTTTCAGCATATGTGTTTTATGTAGATTTTATACCACAAATCATATATTTAAGTTCTGAAATACCTTTATACTATGTTGTTTCATCTACCACTCTAACAAATTCATATCCTCTATTATTGTGATACCATAATTATAAAAGGTAGATGGTTATATTGAGATTAGGTGTCATATTTGTTCTCTGGTAAGAATCCTTTCTTTACCAGCCTTTTTATTGGTCAGAGAAGCAATATTTCCAAATTATTATAGGATCAGTCAATAATACATTGATTCTTTTCTTATTATTATATATCCAGTGAGAAATATTTTTTATGAGACACCTTATTGTTCATTGTGGTGAATAGAGTGTGTTTCATGTGTTAAGTATATCCAAAACACTTTATTAGATCATGATTGTTGTTGAATTTGATTCATATATATTATAATCCTTGAAATGGAAATATTTTTCTCACATATTTCATTCTATAATTACTGGATATCATTTTTTGTAGTGTTTGACATGATGATAATGTAAGTGGTGTCATATCATACCAATGTTTGATGAACCATGATCGTTCAATTTTCTTCTTCATCTTAGTTGTATATTTGTTCTATGGTATTCATATTTTTATCTTATGCATTTTCACTGGTCATGGGAGGAGTGTTTACATATCATTATAAGATCAAAAAATCTCATGTTAATTATTTTTTGATTCTTCAAAATCCAATGAGTGATCTTATTTTAGGTGTTGACCCCCTTATTTGTTCTGGTACATAGAGCGTTTTCATGATTTTTTCATGGCCAAACAACTATGATAGGGATTTTTTTAAATGGAATGTGATTCTTAAATAATGGAATCACTTTTATGGAATAATTTTTTTCCCTAATTTCTCTAATTTTTGGGTGGATATAGTTGTGGGTAGTGATTGACTCTATTGAGGTCGATGGTTTCATCTCTAGCCTTGTTTGATGAACCATAATTGATAAGGTTTTATAAACCACAATATAATTATATTTCCCTAATAAATTAGTTTGTGTAAATTTGGTTTTTTAGAAAAGCTGGGTTTCCCCATATTTTTTGAAAAGAATATTTTTTAAATAATTGTGAAATAGATTTTAAAACAAATTTTAATGGAAAAACTACTTTTTAAAAATATATTGTTAAATGAGATAATATATTATAAAATAATTTTATACATTTAGAAAATGGGAGACTATGGGAACATGGGTGAAGGTGTGTTTTTTGACCTTGTTTATTGGTAATAATTTAGATCACACACACGGGTTGTTCATCAATTACATTGTACATGTTTCCCAGAGACATGATCATGCCATTGTATGGGGTTCACTCATTAGGGATTTCTCTATTAAATTATCCCTATGTCTTAGGGATTTGAGTACACACTAATCTTTTCTATTGTATGATTATTCAATATATACTTAATTGTTCTTTCCTACATGTATTTTCTACTATTTTTTTAATTTTATATGTTCTTAATGATTAATGTAACTACATTATTTGAAATTATTCTTTGAAACTATTTTACTTAGATAGGGTTATTACTATAAAAAAGGCGAATAAATTAAAATTATTTTTATTAAATAATATTAACTACTTATCTTTCCATGTTTGGTTAGAGTTGAGAATATTGGGATTATTTCGCTGGGAGTATCTATAGAACTACTCAATTGGTACAGAAAAAGAATGTTATATATCACACCCTACAAACTCATTATATAGTGTGTACTCCTATTATCATATTTTCATTAGGGGAAAGGATAGACACCCCTGTTAGGCGGTGAGGTATTAATCAGTTGGGATTTTATAGCTAGTGGTGATATAGAGTGTGATTATCCATATATCATCGAATTAGTTTTTTCTTTTTTGGTTTTACTTTGGATTTTTTGAAAAGTACCATTGTTGTTTTATTTGTTTTCTATTTTTATGTGTACTAGTTTTTTCTTTTATTTATGTCATATATTTCCTTAGGTATTTCTTCTATGTTTCTTTATTTTACGTATATCATTCGGGTTGGTAGAAATAATTCCAACTTATATTTTTCTATTTTACTAGTTGTAGTTTCCATGCCATGTGTATTGGGAATTCCCATCGAGTATATAGAGTATCAATTTAGATATAATTTTATTATGAATTCTAATGTCACGATCCGAATCAGGTCGCAATCAAAACTAGCACCCGACATTTTCTGAAAACATGAATTTTTTAAAATAAACCATCTTTTACAAAAAATCATAATTGATTTATATTATTTAAAAAAATTCTCAAAGACTATAACAAATGAAGAAAACCAAAATGGACATCCCTGGAACCTCGTCATGGAAAAAGTCACATCCTCCAAGCCATCTCTACAACCCTATACCATGACGGACCTGCTAGAAACCCTAACCACTGGCAGTAAAAGTTGTACCCAAACCAATGAAAAAAACAACCAAGCCTACATACACCCAAAAGTGTAAGTAGGGTGTGATCCAAAGCCTAGTAGGATTCCACCATTAATGGATTCCATGTGATAAACATTCAATGAATAAAACCATGAATGCTCCCATAACATGAAATGCTAGTATCAATTTATAAAGGATGCATCTTTAAACAACAATAGTTTTTAGGTGATATTTTTTTTTGAATTAGCACATTTTAATAAAATACCAAAAATAATGAATTTTCTAGGAAAACAATCCATATGCTGATGGTACGTTTAAATAATCTAACAAGAAACAGTAAAGGGAAATAACCCCTAGGCACTGGCTTGATTTGGGTCCCTGGTACATCATATATCGTTGAAAGTTTCGATAAGAATATATGCTCTCGTGCACACGAGACTCTTTTAGGGATTATACCCATAACATAGTGGTCCCCTAACAACAACTACTACTACATCATCATCATCATAGTTTAGTGAGTTTTCTTATCATCAAACATGCTATATAAAACTGGGGCCAAACCCCAAGGGCACACTAGCAAACTTGTACACATCAACTCACCAAGATATCTGGGTCTTCCAACATATTCTCAAACAAGTTCCATAAGCCATGAAATTCTATTTTCACGTTCTAAACCCATTTCAAAATCACACATATGTACAAAAATACCACACACATGTCACATTATATCCCATTCACAAATAAAATTCATTTTCATATCATTCTCAAACAAAACAGCCCACAATCATGTTTCAAACCTATCGGGAAATTTTATGAAAACATTATAAAAATGATTGACATCATATATCACCACTTTACCTTTCACAAACCTATAATAAGTTAACACTCTCGCCAAAATATCCCGCATCATATTTCATATCTCTTTAAAAATTTGATATATCCATTAAGCAATTTTATAAACCGTTTCCATGATGGTAAAAATCACATAATGACCCTTTCACATCAAATTGTACCTACTTAAAAAAATAAAACCTCCCATATTGTTCATAAATATCTTTTACACCCTTTTTTTAACTCAATAACCCATTTAAAATTTTCATAAAACGCATTCAATAAGTATAACATTGTTTTGCACATAAAACCCCATTCAAAATTTACCTTTTGAAGCCAAAGTAATACTAAATCATTACCCAACTAGAATTGGAATCCCCTTTAGACATCTAGTAAATCACTTTCATTTTTTATGTAACTACCAAAAAATATATCACTTTTGTTACATTTGAGAAATACAAAACATCAAGGGAAAAATGCAACATTAATACAAAATTATCATCTAACGCTTAAAACACTGGTTTTTACACAACACACAACAATTTACCAACATGATAAATTAATAAATGATGTTATCCAACTCACTGATAATTTCTTACAAATGAAATTACCTACCAATTTTTTTCAAAAATTCAAAACCGTTGTTCAAAACTTTAATCCCACCGCCGCCACACCACAAGGATTATAAATTAAGCCATAATCGACATGATTTTATAAAAATAACAAAAAATCAAACCCTTGGTATGATCCCTTTCTTCAGGACATTTTGTGACCTCAGTAAAAGATGATGAATCCCAAAACAAATGGGATGAACAATTGAGGAAACTCACTTAATTGAGAGATCTAAAATAAAACGCCACAAATACACCAGTAGATGATTTTCCAAATAGGAAAAAATATAAATGAGTTTATAATAAATATGATTAATTAGGTAGGAACTAGAATGGTAAAACAAATTAAAATTGAAGGACTAATTGAAGAAACATTTTACCTTTTTATATCTGGATGATTTGAGAAAGGCTGAGAATGATTCCCCTCATCCACATGGCATATGAGCTTCAGATATGGAAACTCGATAACGGTGGGTGAGACTTTTGTTTTTGGATTCGAGTGGGAGGTAGAATCGCAATAAAAATGTAAAAAATGAATGGGATATTGAAAAATTAAAAAACACTTTATTATAGGAAATGGTCCTACGTGTTGCCCCAATACCTTAATAACAAACTGAAATCCATCATGATTATGGAATTCTATATGCTCCAAATGTATATGGTGATTTTTATATTCTAGGGTATTCTAATTGGGAAGTGGAATGGGTGTAAAATGTTGAAAAAAGAAGTAGTTATAAAAGAAACAAAATATATTTTTAAATGTGGAAATGGGCTCACGGTTTGGCCAAAATTTGTAAACCCACCATTTCCATCAAAATGAATGGGAAAACCCCTAAAAAAGAATGTAAATTAAATTAAAATATAATTTAAAATAATTATTGTCTATGAAAATTCTCCCCATTATAAAACTTTATACCCTCATAAATCCACAACAAGGCCAAAAGTAAAAAACCAAACCCAAGCGAAAGACCAAAATGGACTCCTTTTTGATGTTTTTCTTTCACCCAATAGGTAAAAACACCTCTAATTGGTCAATCATGGAAGTAACAATCTCACAAACCAAATCATACACCACTTTACTGAAACCATATTTAATATTCAGACTTCAACCCAAAATAAATCTTTCGGAACACTATCTAAACAATACTCAAGCAATTTACCCGAACGAGAAACAACATTGAAAAGGGCTACCACAACATTAATTTAATAAAACGGGAGGGTGATCTCCATTACAATGTATACCCAAGGATTATTTCGGTAATTAGATTGGTCTGAATGATATTACCTACCTCCATTCCAATCCACACACAAATCTGTGTTACTAGTATGGGGGGACACAAATGGACTCCTAACCATAAGAGACCACCAATATTTTCCTATGACAGAATGAGAAAACCAATAGGGGAATCCCAAACAGACTCCCAGGTACAAGGGGTATACATCCATTATACATTTCCAAAAGAACATACATAATACTCATAGTGGGTCTCCCCACCATAGGAACGAACAATATTAACCGAACAACATGGTATAGCAGAAAACGAACCCAAAATTTAAAGAGTAAGGACAACCGCATGGTCAGTCCGCATGGCTTGAGAAACATTGCACTAACCATGGGGATCCTTCTATCTATATGGATTTATATGGAATGGTTATTACTAATATTGCACTCAAACTATCTTTCCAAATTTCAAACCTCTCTCCAAACACTCAATGGAAACCAAAGAGGGAGGGAATGAAATAGGATGATAAAGGGGACATTATGTACTCCCACCTCTTTCCATTGAATGGGAACAACATAGGAAGGATGAAGACACCAAAGGATTAAACTATTCCAAAGTTTCATACATAGGATATGACTTTGTATGAGGGTTTGATCGACCCTGTGATTTCTCTAAACTATGCTCTAGCTTCCCTCTGAGACCTATGGATGGTGATAAAATGATTAAAGAATATTCGACCTCATAGTTAGGCTTTGGAAACCCACTGAACATAAAATCTCATTTCAGTTCCATTAAAACTATAACATGATCCCTGAGGAGTTCAATAAGACACAACACATTCCAAACTCACTTCATCCTAACCCAAAATTTAACTAAAATAAGTGAATACAAGATGCCCACACATCACATCTTTTTTCATCTGATGAGAAACAGAAAGAGGAAAAAAAATATGGAAACAACTTCCTATAAAAAAATGATTTCATAATTCACTAATGGGAGTTAGAAATCTGACAAAATAGAGACTCTCATAAAATTACAAAACCTTTATCCTTATACTATAACGAACACACAACATTGCAAGTCTTCACCAAAAATGACTATTCTGACTAATAAAAAAATACAAGGAGAGGGACATTATGTTGAGTCAAAAACAACATGCAATTCTAGGAAGATTCCATAACATCCCCTCATGGCCAGATTTCCCACACCGGTGATTTAACATGAACCCCAACTTTGAAGAGACTATGATGGACCTAGATGCCCTCTTAAACAACATCCACACGAACAACCCTAGAATACTATGACCTTTTAAGACTCAGGTATCATCAGAAATTAAGGTCTACATCAACTTCCCATGACACTCTCCCACTACAATGGGAACCTCCAAACCAAGAGTGGAAATGGTGTAGACTCAATCTCAAAATATCAAGAAAAATATTCCTTAGATTGTTCAATTAGAGGATCATCCAACCGCGAAACCTACATGGTTGCACTTGATTTGTTAACTAACCTTTAGTGGGGGGATGCCTTATTCAATGAGAGAACCCAAGACCCAACAATAATTGTCTATTGGTAAATATATACAAAAAACCATAACCAAACACATCAGGGGAACCACTATAAATGTTTTCCAAAAAATTTCACATAAAGAGACCATTAACCATCCCTTCAACAAAACTTTCTGACCACAAAAAACTTGAAACACATTTCAACAAGATGGGTTCCTGGACTCATGAATCCCAAAACAACAGCATTTCAAAAAACACATATGAAATACCACCCAAAACTCATTATCAAGACCTAATGTTTTCCATTTAAGTCTATCTCTTTAAAAACCAATGGTTTGGTATTTATCATATCCACCAATGGTATCCCATAAGCCTCACACATGCATGTTTCCATGCTACACTGGGAACTCTCCTCATATCTATCCCAGCACTCATCTGGTTGTTCCATTAACCATCCATTATCTCAAATAACCCAATGTATGTGGTCGATTACAGTAATACCAATGGTCAAAAAAATTCATTTCACTTTTAAGAACCAAAAAATTCAACAAATACATAAATTTTCTCAAGACTTCTAACCATGAAATCAAAGTCAGAATTTATATCTTACATTACTTTTAATAAATACAAAATCATTCAAATAGAAACTCCTTTTCAATTATGGTACATTAATTTCAAATCATTTCAACCTATTTCAAATCAATTATAATTTCATGACAAAATCCATTTCATAATTCCCTATTAAATTGGGAACTCAACTCTTATCATTCCAAAAAATATTCTAGGATTTCATAAAACATTTTAAATGATATCTAGTAACGAAATTAAAATCCCTTTCCAAACTCCACACATTACCTAGAAAACATTCCATCTTATTTAAACACCTTCCAATAGTTTAGAAAACTCTACTGAATTCACTTTTTCAAAAACAACTTTAAGATAATTCATGCATTCAAAAGAGGTGTAATCACCCAACTTTTCAATTAAAAACAATTCTAAAAATACAGTTCTACCATTTCATAAATCAAGGAACATTTTCTTTATTATAAAATCATTTCAAAAAAACATTACGCTTCTTAAAAGAGAGTCATTTTTTCTTTCAAACCAAACTTCTATGATTTCAAAACCAGAGGACACAAGATAGTGAAATGGGAAACTTATATCACTGGGTGACATGGACATATGGTTGTAAGCCATATGCTAATCACTTCACAATCATAGAGAGTTTTTTAGGAAAATATCCCCCACTCCATAAGTCTTGACAGGCCCTGCGAGCTCAATGGGGCCATTTTCCCAACTCTCTTTCCATATCCCATATTCATCATCAAACCATGAAAACAAAAGGACTCAGATAAAACCCAACATATCATGGTGACTTGAATAATGTCATGAGGTTGGTTGGTCAAGAACCCTACTCATAATCGGAATGTCATTCCCCAACAATACTAACTCTAGACTATCCCGAATTATCCCCAAATAACTTGACCCAAAAGAGTGAACCACCTCTGATACCATTTTTTCATGAACCAAATATGGTGTCCATCAGAACTAAAACCCAACATGGTTCGAGACTAGTCGTGAAGGGCGTTCCCGATCCCCATGGGCAGGCACATGTTCCTAGGTATCATAAAATGAAATTTGGGAAAAATTTACCTGAGATTATAACCAATAACTAAAAGAAGAATTCTAATATAAAAGATTTGTATTTCTCAAAATAAACAATATTTAAAAAAATCATAATTGAATTAAAAAACATAAATAAATTCTCACAGACTATAAAAAATGTATAAATCCAAAAAATAAATTCCAAGAATATCCTCATAGCAAGAGGCATCATACTCATGCCATATCCACAACACTGCACCAAAAAAGTCTTTCTAGAAAACCAAACCACTATCACTAAAAGCTATACCGAAACAAGATAAAAAAATAACCAAATCTACTTTCACACAACGGTGTATGTAGTGAGTGAGCCAAAACACAGTGTGATTCCACTGCTAAATGATTCCATGAGATACACATTCAAATATGAAAATATTGCATGTTTTCATTACCTAAAATGCTAGTATCAAATTCTCAATGATTCAAATTTAAATAAAAATAGTTATCAAGTGAGGTATTTTAAAGAATAAACACTTTTAAAAAATATACCCACGCTACTAACTTTTCGAGACAAACATATTGTATGCCAATGGTAAGTATAAATTATCTAATGATCAAAAGAAATAGGAAATAACCCCTAGGTACTATCTTGTTGTGGGTCCCAAGTACCTCGTAGCTCGGTGAAAGTAACCATACAATTATCTGTTCTTCTAAACACGAAAGACTAGTAGGGATCATACCCATAACCTAGTAGTCCCACCAACATCATAATAATAGTTTAGTTAGTGTTTTTATTGTCAAAAATGCTACATGAAACTGGGGGAAAACCCCACTAGATGAATATCATAATAGTAAACGTTTTCCCACTTAGATACCTGGGTTTTCCCACCTATGATCAAATAAGTTCCACATTCCATGAAATTCCACTTTAACATTCAAACACCATTTCCAAATCACAAACACATACAACATCCCGCACATATGTCACATAATACCCCATTCACAAACAAAATTCATTTTTCACATCATACTCATAAAAAAAACCCACAAACATGTTTCACACCTTTCTTGCAATTTGATTAATAAATTATGAAATTTATAAAGAGATTATAAAATTGTTTGATTTCTTAAATCACCAATTTAACTTTCAAAACCCCATATTAAGTGAACACACTCCACCAAATAGCCCGTAAAATGTTTCAAATCTATTTCACAATTTGATAAATCCTTTAATAAATTTTATATAATGTTTCCAATATGATAAAACTCACATAACATCACTTTCACAACAAAGTAGACCATTTTAAAATCATTAACAGACCGAAAAAGTACATAATCTTCTTTTTTCACACATTGTGTAACTCAATAACCCATCTACAATTTTCATAAAACACATTCAAGAAGTATAACTAGGTTTTTCATATAAAAAACCATTAAAAACCCCTCTTTTAAAGAAAAAAATAACAATAAATCATTAACCAACCAGAATTAGAATCCCATTTCAACAACTAATAAATAACATTCATATTTTAGGAAACTTCTACAAAGATAACACATGAGTTACATTCGAAAAATAAACAACATCAAGAAAAAATGTAACTTTAATACAAAATGCTTTACTATTGTTACAAAAAATGGGTTTTCCACCACAAAAAAACATATTATAAACATGATAAAAATAATAAATCATGAAATATAACTCATCAACAATTGCTTACACATGGAATCACCTACCATTTGTGATATAAAAATCAAAATGTTGTGCAAACTTTAATCACACCACTTCCACACCACATGGATGTGAAATTAACCAATAATCCACATGATTTTTAGAAAAATGACACAAAATCAAACACTAGGTATGAACCCTAGAGGTTGGAAATTTTATAACCTCATGAAAAGTGTATCAAATCAAAACCGAAATTGGAGGAACATGAGAGAAAACTCACTTAATTGAGATATATTGAATAAACGCCCAAAATATGCCAGTGGATGATTTTAAAAAATAGAAAAAAATATAAATGAGGTTCAAATAAAGATTAGTTGGCCATGTAGGAACTGGAATGGTGGAAAAGAGTGAATATTGAAGGATTTATGAAAGAAACATTTAAGATCATCCAATCTGGGCGATTTGAGAAAGGGTGAGAAGTGTGGCCCTCATCTGAGGGGGATTTGAGCTTCAAAGAGGAAAACAAGATAACAAGAGTGCGACTTATTTTTTTGGATTCAACTTTGAGGGTCAATTATTAAAAAATGTATAAAATTAATGAGATATTAAAAAATTAAAAAATTAACTTAAAGTAGGAAATGGGATTACGGGCATGCCCACTACCTTAATAAAAATCCCAAATCCTCATGATTGTGGATTCCTATGAGCTCGAAATGGATATGGTGATTTTGATATACTAGGGTATTATAGTTGGGAAGTGAAATGAGTATAAAATTTTGAAAAATGAATGATTTATAAAAGAAAAAAAATATTTATATATCAGAAAATGTGATCACGGTTTGGCCCAGATTTTGAAAACCCACCTTTTCCATTAAAATGAAATGAAAATCCCAAAAACAATGCAATGATGGAAATGAAATGAAAAATTCTATTAAAATAAGTCCTGCATGTGACATTCTATGTCAGGTCCTTACAATACATATGTTTAATAAATTAAATAATAGGTTTTTTCCAATGTTCTGACTAATCTTATCATTGTCTCATATTCCATGATGAGTAAAACAAAAATAAATAAGTCTCTAGTATGACACTATAACACCCTTAAAATTTTTATATATAGGTTCTCCAATATACTGAAACACATATCCTCTATCATTTTTCATTCTATGAAGGATGATACTACAAATTTATTAGCGTCTATTTTATCATTGGAGACTATTCCCTTTATCAGTTATCCCTAAATTATAAAATATGGAAATCAACCAGCATAAAAAATGATATAAAATAATATTCCAATTACATATTGAATAAAATTATTACAACATATCAGATTTTAATCAAATAATAATCCTATGTCATTTCAATGATTTTATATATTAGTTTGCGTATTTTCTAGTATTCTAACCATAATATAATATACTATAATATAATATAATATAATATAATATAATATATTAGTAAAAAAAAGACAATGTAGTACCAAAGACCTTTTTAATGTCATGGTTTTATCTCTGCACACACTTTGAGCATACTCTACCTAGTCAATTAATATTAATTCCATAACTCAAACGTTATTTATACCATAGAGTCTATAAATTCACCAATGTTTAATACCATAAATTGAATATGAAACTTATTATCACACAACTCATGGTATCCTTGACATAATTCATGATATATATCAATTCATGGATTCTATAATATTAAAAAATGAAGAAAAATTAATAAATTTAATATCAATGACTTCCTCATGTGTTAACACAATATCCCCAATTGAGTGGAAAACATACATTTGCCATTATCGTTTATAAGATCAAGTTCACAAGGTCATATCATATTATTGTATCTATCTTAACATATCACATAACATTTATAATCTCTAAACTAGATGTGAGACCACTATAAAATGGTTGGATAAATGTTTTGGTTAATATTCATTAACTAGTGCACTAGGTATATGCCCTTCAAAATCTATGAAATAATCTAAATTGATGTTAGTCAGTGTTTCCATTAGGATATCAAGAAATTATTGATTTACTTATGTATTAGTAAAAAAACCATTTAAACCAACCCTTAACTATATGTTATGTGTTCTATATATTAACTATGCCTATGGAAATCATCCCTGATCACATAAAAATATAAAATACATCATTTATTTTGGGGAGAAACATCCCAAATAGAAAGAAGATTCCCTAGAATGATCCTCAAAGTGGATCATGTTCATATTATATAAGGATAAATAATTGGTCAAATTGATAGTATAATCATATTCTATATATACAAAAATTACAATCAAATTAAGATTAGTATACCTCTATTTGGGTCATAGGTAATGAATTCTATCATAACTATCAGCCAACAATGATCATCAACCTAATTTTATATTGGTGAAAATATCAAAGACATTGAGAAAAATTATTGATTAAATGATTCTATGTCCAACTAACCCAGTGAACTATTGTATAATTTAATATAATATATAAATATGCACATCATTATTTTTTTATGAATAGTATAATAAATGGAATAATCACCTTCCCATAGAGTAATTGGAACCATAATACTACAATAAAATTATCACACAAATAATACTATAATAATATTACTGAAATATTCCATCCAAACAAATCCTCCACACAAAGATATCCCCAATAAATCATTTTACACCCTATACACATTATGTGGATTTAAACAATTTGGGATCTACTCATATAATTCACCACTCTTCTCCAATATAATATTATAACTTATTTTATCAATCATTAACTCATATTCAAAATTTCATAGTTTCAAATGAAATTATTAACTTTCCATCCTACCCCAAAAATGTGTAATTTCACTTTAATAATCACATTAAATTTTACACTATTTTGATAACTAATTGAGAGGAACATCACAAATCACTCTCCCATAGATAAATAAACCCTTACTTCCAAATATGAACTAGTACATATCAAATACATATAAAATAATTCATCTTTAGTAAGATATAATCGTAATACAATCATGGATTAATTTTTTTTATGGAGGAACAATAGAAAATGTGACAAATTAAATGTTTCTCTAACATAAAATATAAATCATCTCATTGATTAGAATATGTAACTAAATTTAATCGACATTAACAAAAAATATTACCAATAGATGGATCTGAAGTTACAATTAATTTTTTTCCAGCAGTACTAGGGACTTCACCACAAAACTAAGGTTACAAAGACAATCCATATAACATCACAAAATAATATTCAATTTATGGAGGACTCCCACATGGGAAAATAAGGCAAAATACAACTATTTTTTCAAATAATCTTATATGAGATGTACATTTTGTTTCTATAAAGTGTCATTGAATCAAACATGTAATCCATATCCATATGATTCTATGATGATGGTATACTATAATCATATACAATTGTTTTTAAATATATTAAAAAGATAAAAAATGTATATGAAATATTATAATACAGGGTTCCACAATCCTTATATCCATAGTATTTATCAAATAAATTCTCATGAGATGATATAAATTCATTCATCAAGAATATAAAATGAATATGTAGACACACAATTTTGGGATTTCTATTTAATTTATTAATATTAAAAATAAAGACTTGTATTAAGAATAAAGGTAAGTAGTGGATCAGTAAAAAAATATAGTGGGACAAACAATCTTAAAATTAAATCTCAATAGTGAGATAGTTGTATTTTTAAGTGATTAAAAGGGCCGTAGATTTTATCCATGTAATATTATTTCTATTTCAGTTTGCATCTATATATTATAACATCATTGAAATTATTTAGTCATTATTTAAAATTCAGAAGAAATAGCTACATCATTGAGCTTAGTGAGTTCACCACCACGTGGAAATTTATGGTAAATTAGATGCTCATCTACGAGAAACTATCCATATATTTATCTATATAGGTATACATTCCAATTTATCAACAAATTTCCTACATGATTCGATGAAATAATGTATTTGGTGGTACCATTATAAAAATACTAAAACCATTCACCAGCTCTCCCTTTTGGAAACACCCATACTGCTATTGAATTCACTATAATATAATAAAATTATCCAATAATCCCCAAAAAACATAAAAAAATGAATCAAAAATTATTTTTAATGATTTTCATTTCAATTATTATTCTAGTTAGTTTCTCCGGGAATATATGATTTAATCTCAAGTATAATGGGTGTATTGTTCTTATAGAGGATAAAAGTATCTAATCTTGGTATACCATATATATTAATGATTTAAACTTGAAATACTTCCAAATATCATCACTGATATCATATTTTAAATATGATTTTTTGATGGACAATAGTTAATTTTACATAATATTCTCTAAAGTATTTTTTATAATAATTACATTATTTAAAGAATAGTTTAAATATATATAGAAATAAAAATTTGTCTTTATTTTGATCTAAAATTAATATGGGAGGTGTGAGGTTCCCTTGTAACAAATATGGGACAATGAGGGGGTATTTCTATATATCCCTGTGAGTGGAGTAAAATTCAATGTAGTTCAATTACATATTGTGATCCATGTAATTCCATTTGATTTCATGTGAAAAGGAAAAATGTTTTCCATTTTAATTTCATACATCATTGACTAATTTTTAATTTCATTTAATGTTATAATTTAATGATAAATGATATTATTTTTTAATATTTCATTGAATTGACCATAAACTTGTGTAGTTTATTATACTAAAAGTGATCATTTGATGGTATTTTTATCTTAATGGGTTTATTATAGGATTTATTATAGTCAAATTCATTTGTTTTAACCTAAAATAGTTTTGGGTAAATAGTGGAACATAAATTAGAATTGTAGCCCAATTAAATTTCCTAATCAGTGATTAATCACCTGATATGTGTGTTTCACTATAGTTTATCAAATATGGGAGTTTTTTGCAAGATAAATAATGATATATTCCCATGATGGATTGTTTCCCAAAGTTTCGATAGAAACAATGTTTTTAGAAATATCATTTGATATAAGATTCGTATTATGTATGAAGAATATTATTATAATGAATATATAGATTTATAAAACTACCCAATCCTACACATCATGTTGCTATAATTTTTTTTGGGTGATGAAATATTTTCGTGGGAAATTCCATGTTGAATGGATAGAAATTTTTTATTGAATCCACTATTATGCAATGGTGAACCATCTCCCAAGTAGGTTATCTATGTTATCAGGGAACCCAATGTATCCCTTGAAGGTTGGGCATAATATCTTAAAATTAAATAGTTCTTGGTGACCTATAATATTTCCACTTAGACTAGGATTTATTTTTAATAGTATTCATTCACTAATGTTTATAGAATACGTTTTTCAATATTTTCATTCACGAGTATTCTAACTATGAAACTGTTATATTAACTTAATACCCCTATTTTAAAAAAAATCTCTTCATTTTTATCCAAAATTTACTTATTAATGTTTTTATTATATAAAATGATATTAAAATATTGATATTTTTTAATGGTAAAAAATATCTATATTTTCATTTCTATTTTTAATTTAGAGGTAATGAGGTGCATTTTTGGTAGCTCTTACCATGGAACATGAGTCTTCACCATAACATCTTCAGTAAACATTAAATTTTATTGAACATGTGGTACCAAACATCATTGATTTAATATACATTAATTTTTTTTTGATAATTTCTATTGAGATATAATAAACATTAGTACAGGTTTGGGGGTGCTTGTATTTGGGGATAAGGGTGATCGAATGACTCATTAAATTAGATAATTCACACTAATTTAGGAGAAGAAAGGAACACTAGTTTAAAGGATGTTACATGTACATCCTTACATAATTACTTTTAAATTTTAAAAATAAATATTTTATATATTCAATTAAAAATTATTCTATGCCAAAATAGTTCAACGTCACAACTGTATTAATTTAGAATAATTGTTTTATAATTTAGATGAAATATGTGTTGGACGGTAGTTTGATCTTCATGAATGTTTAATTCTAATATGGATAATGAATTGCATCCACTTCATGGATATTTTCTCCCATACACAACCTTCACTTGTTCATTGATGTTTGATGTGATGTGACACATGTGCCTTCATAATTTTAGAGGCGCAATATTAAAGGGAACACCAACCTTATAAAATACTATAGATGTAATATCACTATATTTATCCAATTCCAATTAACACATGAACACATATAACATATTATGGAGTGATACAATTTTTGAGAATGTCATTAGTACATACTGGCACGAATAAAGATTTCGGTGCATAGTACTATACACTTATTTCTGTTTGTATCGAGTAGAGTAATGGGATCTACAAGGATTTTTACATTGTTAACATATCACCTTAATTGTTACAAGAACTTAATTTTTAATATATATCAATTTTTAAAATTAAATAAATAATTTATTTTGATTTCATTTTATATAATATATTCACATGATCGTCTCATTGTACACTAAATTGTTTTGGAATGAAGGGATATTCTATGGTTGATAACATCGAATCAATCGTTAGGTATTCTATTTAAAAAAAACCACATATAATCAATAATTTGGGACAATATATTCTATGTTATTCCTATTATAATTGGATTCCAATATAGGGATTATCCTTCTTTAATAAACACAAGTTCTAGACAAAAACAACAATTTAACACTAAAAAGTATTAAATATTCGTGGATGTCTAGTAAAGTGATTTCCTCTAGGAAATGATAAATCATATAAATAAATAATGAAGTGGAACCATTGAAATGTTCAATTTTTTAGTAAATATAAAAAATATATTCAAACACAATATCCACCTATTTTAGAGTATACATATATCCATCATTATAAATAATAATGAATTTATTAGTCATAAATCACTTCGGAACAACCCATATATTGTCACATAGGTGTACCATGAAATGTACACGATGTGTTCTCTATCCACATAAGAATGAAACAATTTCATTGGCATCAAAATATACCAAATTGGAATGATTTCACCACATAATTCATAAGATAAAGAGAGAACCCACCTAGGAATCCTGAATGAGAACTCCCCACATCAACGATTAATGTGTATCCCATTAAGTAGATATAGAATATAAAAATAAATAAAATAAGTAATGAAATAAAAAACATTCCAATATGAAATCATAAATAAAAAAATAAGGAGGGTAAAAATTTATAACAAAATGGATGGTTTGATTTATGTATTAATGATACAAATATCCAAATTATGGACATGATCTCAATGTGGCCTTTACTTTCAATACAACACTAAAACAATCCATCCCCATGATAATCATAACTGACGTGAACCTGCAAAACAAACATCTTTCCATTAACATTGAGTGGAAGTAGTATATCCAGAGCCTAACATTGTAGTATATAATCAATAAAGATATCATTAATATCCATAACTAAAATAGCCATGAAATTATATTGGTCAATATAAGTAATAAAATAAGTTCTTTATCCATTATAAAAAAACCACTGAAGAATCTAGAAATATATTTTATAAAACCCAATTTAAATTTACAATCACACTTTATAATCAATTTTAAAATGTTTGTTTTTTAAAAAATTATTTTTCGAAGCTCCTTTTAAACCCGCTATAGAAATCTATACTAATGAAAAATCCCATGCTATAAAAATTAAAACATATTAACTGTAATTTTTTTTAAATTTCAAATAAAATAATATTTAATATCAAAACATTGTAAAATTACAATTTAATGAATGAAAAATATTTCTTATGGTAAAAACACAAAATTTCTATACTATATAAGAAAATATAAGAGAATTAAACTTGATCAAAAAACAAAAAAAACAATCTAAACTGATTAATGACATATAATTTGTTGAAAGTAAGAATGTATTGTTACTCATGAGTTATTAAAAAATATTTATGAGGTTATATTAGAAATACTCTGGTGGAATAATCTGTTTAATTATTTTAGTATTCATATTCAATAATCAAATTCTTCTCATAACCAATCATCACTGGTGAAAGTCTCCCACAGTTAGATTCCATGCCATAAGAGATATTGTCCTTAGTTTCAAGACTAAATTATATACACATCTCAATCCACAATTATGATTCCTAGTAATTCTATGATTATAATTGTTGGTGTAGCGTAAAAATTAGAAAATCACAATAACAACAACACATATCATAGTTTAATATGCATCACACATTGTCACACTTACCAATAAAACACCCCATTAGGTAATCAATAACAAAAACACCATCAAGTTATTTTATAATATCATATATAAAATGTGGGGTTGTACATACAATAGGGTGTATCTCTACTAAAATAACATTTAATTTTTTCTTACCATGCCATTCATTCAATGAAATTCAATATTCTTTCAAAATCCCATTGAAAGGAATTACCAATAAAAATTTATTTTTAATACAACTTTATAATATCCAAATCGGATATAGTGATCTATATATAAAATTATAGTACAAAATAAATTTTTTAATGCAATTTGAAAAAAATTAATCTCTTTTTGATTTGTAGATTACTGAACATATTGTCAAAAAATAAATTCATGTGGCGCAAATATAAAATATACATCATGATATAATGAATAATGATTATCAATCACATTTCTATAAAAAAAATATTAATGTTTTTTTTAAATCCCATAACTCCATAGAAAATATAAACAAAATCCATCAAATAAATTAAGGCACAAATCAAAATCGAAAAAATAAATTCAGATGTATAAACCATTATTTAGGTGACCAAAATTCTCTTAGAGAAACAAATGTTCCAGTTTAGAAAAGACATATCAGGCACACCCATAGTAAATGAAATACTAAAATAATATAAATCTAAAAAAAATTTACAATTAATCATAAAAACATTATAGAAACCATACTTAATGGGAAGAAAATTTTAAAAAAACACTAGTAGATATGGATTAAATGTAAAGACATGGAACCAACTACCTATAAATCAATGATTAAAATTAAAAGATCTTATACCCAATTACATATGGTCAAAAACTATATGTGTTATTAAAGAACCCATTAAATAAATAACATTGATAAATATTTTGCCGAAAATGATTCTCGGGCCACTAAGGACTCACTATCGAATGGATCATAGAGAAATAAAAAGAAAGAGGGAGGAGAGGGCTAGAGTGGATTCAATTTACACCATTTTCTTAACATTTCTTTCGTCAAACCTCACTAATATGAATATTATAGTTTACATAGTCTATATTATAGTATGTTAGCTATTAATCGAATGATTTCCCTAATCAAGGTATACTTCTAATAATATTTAGGGGATAGAGTTCTTTATTTGGATAGGTTCACTCCCTATTATATTTTATATTATCTAATGAGATATAAGTCCATACCCAATGAATTATTAGGATATATAATCTATATACATACCATAAAAATTATAAACATACAAAAATGTGCTTCAATATAAAAAAAACATCATATAGTATCCTATGGAAAAAAAATTATATTTCTTAAATATTTCATCAAATCCTAATTAACCTATAGAAAATTGATAGGTTTCATGAAATAATCATTAAAACATCATCATAATAATCCATTGATTAAAATAAATTATATGGACTCATTTTATCATATCCTCATTGAATAATAGAATCCCAAATAGAATATTAACATAGATAAAAATTTCCATTTATAAATTTATTAATAGTATGATATGACAATGAAGAGAAAAAATCAATTTTAATTTTTTATCCATTAAAACTATTATCCCATTATAAATAGAAATATGATTTTTTTTGACCCTTAAAACATATAAATAAATCATCAATAGGAAATAATGACATAATGACATGAAAACCATTTCATGTCATATATGTTAATTGATAACATTCTATTCTAACATTAAAAAGAAATCAAAAGTATGTCATATAGGAATGGTAAGATAATATGTTTATACATGATTTTGATATTAAATAAGAATATTAAATTATATGTTTTAAATGTGATCCTGTTTGATGAGAGCAATATTCATGAGGTTCCAATGCTTCAATTTTGATATTTTGGGTAAGGTTTGAGCTTTATGATGTGTCCTAGTTTCTAGAGAGGGCTTCAGAGTGGCTAAGGGGTTCATACCAATATCATATGGGTACGATTAGATAGTAATTTACTATCAAATGGTTTATACTAAATAGAATTTTGGGTAATTAAATGGTGTAATTTCTCTTTTACCCCCATGGTATTTAAGTGGGTTGTCGCTCACTTTCCATCCAATTTGGATGTATATACTATGTAATATCTCCATGTTCTCTTCCTTGGTTCACCTTTTTTTAGTGCACCTATTTATTGTTATTATAAATGTTTCATTGAATGGTATCCTCCCACTCATATCATCTATTCAATTTATCCTTCAATTTGACTCGACATCATTTCATTTCTAGTAAATGTTTGTGATTACAATTGAAAAGGGTGAAATCTCTCGCATTTGAAGGGTATTTCATAGAACCATGAATGATGATATAACATGATAATTACTACCAATCTCCATTTTTATTAAATAAATTATATATATATTATAATGAATTTTTCCTATGGGTTTTTATGAAATTTTAAAGGTTCCATTTTGGAATAGATTTTGAGTTGTAGGTCTGTAGACATTAAGTGTGTCGCAGGAACCCAATAGAGCTCCCATGATTTATTGATGGTGGTTCTAGAGAAGGGAAATGGAATGATGAGTTTTCACCATATATGTTAATGATTAATTTAATTATTTAATCTATTATATTTTTAATAATATGTTGTTATGGATATTTTCCATGAGCTACAAGCTCAGGACACTAATACGAGCTCAGTTAATCATTGATGTGTTAGGATGTTCTTCAACATGCCTTGAAAACTACATTTGACCCATAGAGAAAATTATTAAATATCTAAAATGAGGTAAGTTGTATCACAAATTTCCCTACAGAATTTATACTTCAATTATTCCTTGTGTTGATTATTTTTCATTCCACCTACAGTTATTTATTTTTTTAATTTTATTAAAAGATTATTATTAGTTAAATTAATGTGTTGATTAAAATGGAAAAGTTTCAAGGGTCAAAAAACTCCTTTTAACGAACAGGATTACTATGATGATGTTGGTAGAGGAGAAAACCTATGAGACAATGGGTTTCCACTGGAACTAATGAGAGGTAATTTTGGGATAAATATGATTTTTTTTCATTCTGTAGGGGCTTCATAAAAATAAATTCTGGAGGAAAGGGTTTACCTAGAAGTCATAAGACATGTGGTCCTTGGATTTTCAATTCATAGGATTCAATAAATTCATTATCATCTAGAAAATATTAATTGGGGATCCCTAATCTACATAATGTGACTAAAACAAGGTGAGTAAACATTAGGTAGACATGGACTAGGGTAGTTGAGTTGATAAAAAACGTGAGAAGCCCTAAGGACTGCGAGAGGATGTGGGAAATCTATTGGTTGTTCTCTATGTGTTGAGACCTAGGTAACTATTTATGTTAGCCAACCAAGGTGATGATTAATGATATGTGATTCCCTAGGGTTATGGTTGATAACCCAAAGCTATGATAGAGATCATAGACCCAAGAAAGGGTTCCTCTAATATTTTGAGACTTAAGGGGCATAGTTGGGGCCTATTGAAAGATAAATCTAGAGTGGTTATGTAAGTACTGGATTACCGATGGTGTTTGATGTCATCATGGATCTTGAACCAAAATGTTGATCTCGAGGCACCATATATTGTGGACCTAAGAAATGGATTTTAGAGAGCCCTTGAATTTTTCATCTATATTATAGGTTATTTTGTGTTCTAATGGGTAGGATATAATATAGGTGTTCTACTATGAGTTTGAGTAATGTATGAATTAGAGATTCCAAGGATATAGGGTTCATTGGTTATAGCATAAAAGTTGTTAGATCTTGGTGTTGGTGTATCTAGGGATTTCGATCTCTGATATAATAAGGGTTCTTATAGATTTTGATCACATATTATAGGAGTGTTGTAGGATACATTAATGATGTTGTGATTAATTTTTAAGGTTCTTCCATTGATTATGAGCCTAGGTAATAGGGCTATTTTATGTTATATACCATGACTTTTGAGGCAATAATGGGAGATTCCATGGATTTAGGGGACATATTCTTAGGATGTAGTGGGTTTAATCCAAGGAGTCTTGAGGATATAGTTATGAGATTCCATGGATTTGAAGTTTGGGGATTGGATTGTAATGGGATGGGTACTTAAAGTTTTTAGTATTGGAAAGGGTCACAATGGATTTAGAGCCTATTTATCATGAAGGATGAAAAATAATCTAAATTTAATTTGAGACACAGTAGCACTTGTTGATGACTGTATGAGAGATCTGGTATATATACATAAGGATAAAAAATGTTATTTTTTATCAGTCACATATTTCAACTGTGAATATCAATAAAATATATCACTATATATATTGGTTATCCTGATTACATGTTAGAAGTTCCCATCGGCATTTTCAATACACCCTTCTTAGTCAACAACATCACATGTGAACCAAATAATACACTCACATGGATTCAGGGTCATTTTATAAGGGATGGAGATCAGTCAAAAAGGATAGATTAGATGTGTACAGTAATTTTGTGGTATGTTATGGGTTGCAATGTGTTGAATCCGATGTTTTGTTTCTCTTATATATTTCATTTAGTAAATGTAACTGGCCTAGTGGGATATATGATGTATATATGACTTATCTACCTTGGACTTACATAATTCAATTAATTATTCACCTTTGTTAATATTTCTCATTTTTTTCTAGTTTATGATGTGATGTATGATTTCTAGTCTTTTAACCATCATTGAAAACTCTAATATAAGGATTATTAAATCCCCACAGTTCCACCTTAGAACACATTTCTAGTGAGTAGCCTCGGAAATATGTGGATGCTGGCCTAAAGTCACTTTATGAATTGGATTGGTTACTAATCATAGATTGAACTAGGCTAGAATGTAACACATCTATATCAAAGGACAATGTTATTTTTTCATAGGATTTCAAGAATTGGTTGATAAATGACTTCATAATTTGGTGGAGTTTGAAATATATACTTGGTCGTTGCGTCCAGAATATAATTTAAAGTAAGATTTATATGTTACAGATGATAATGGATTTTTATAAGTATATTGATGTTATAGTTATATTTTATTTTCTCCCTGACCAATTCATATGGTAGATTGAGGTATTAAAATTTATCATGCATTTATTGATCTTAGCATATTGGAAGGTGTCTATGGATTTGATTTTACTATTGGAATGTAAAAGAAGGAAGAATATCATGCATCATAACAGGAACGCAGAATTCACATAAAATATATGCCTACTATTATGTGATTTCATTGAGGATAAATAATCAGTTGTTAATGTTCTAATGGATACTCATGCATATTTTTCTCCATATGTAACTACTGGAATTATACATAGTATGGAATACATGATTATGGATTAAAATCAAATTGTGCCTCATGTTAATCAGTAATGAGATGCTCAATTTTGATTATTGTAAAGACCAATGCACATAGGTCATGTCGTGTTCTGGGTGGGTAGGTTTGGAACTATGTTCCTAATGATGAACCCCTTATATGATATTTTTTTATGATCATGCATTTAGATAGTGTTTAACAACTTATTTCTTGTTTTACCACATACATTGTAGTGGAATTTTACTTAATAAACCTTTTTTGGGTATCACTTAGTATTGGTTGTCTAGGATAATACTGTTGGGTGTGGCAAGAGTTGACCAATGAGAATATAATCATTTTGTGAGTAGTCTAACTGGTGGAATCACATTAGGATGGGAACCATAAATACGGTATATGGTATATAATATTGAATATTGGGTTTTTATGAGGTAGAGTGTATGATACATGGTAATATATTGAAGTAAACAAAGCATAACATATGGGCTTGGTGGTTAGACTAAGTGATCCAGATGTGATGCCCAACTGGTAGGGATAGGTGGAGACATAGTGTATTATAGATATGACTCATAAAATTTATGAGTCAGAATTTATTTTCTTATAGGATTTCCCATGAGTGGTGTTACCCTAGGATGTTATTTTTTTGATGAAGAATAATAGGTATGTGCTTTGGGGAATGATACTTATGCATTGGAGGTTCTTGGGGAAAGAAATAGTTCGGGTAATACATTTTTTTACACTAAATAACCTAATGTTATTAGGTATTAAAATCGTTTTATTATGGGAAAGACTATTCATGTACCTAAATTTATTTATTGGTTGGTGTGATTTTAGCATAATGGTTAAATCATAGGTAGACGCTCATGACAATAACATCATTGCGTAGTGGATAAACATGTGGATGAGTTTTTAGAACCTACGAGAAATTATGGGAACCTATTGTTAATGGTTGAAAACTTGATATGGTAAGTCATGTGATACCTTGAGGAAGATATGGTGTTTCTGATTTTGAATATAAATTCCCAAGGAATATCCTTGTGTAATGATATTGATGTTTTATAGCATGTGTTCATCATGGATTTAGTGGAAGTAAAATTTCAATAGATTGATTCAGGTTCAATGGTTTGGTGGTATTGGATCATATTCCTATTCTATTTGTGGGATATAGAATTAACATTGGTTATGAATGGTACCTTGGACATTATCAATCAATGATTTTGGTGAGGAGGCTCATGGATGATGGAAATTCATGTGATTCTTTTGGGAATAACTACCTCAGGATAAAGGAATGTTTCAGAATCCCCCCACCATATGATATGGGACATGAAAGGTGGATTGAGTGCCATGGAATGGCCCACCTGATGGTGTAACATTGGACACATTGTTATTATTATATTATATTAGGGGTTATTAGTAGGTGGTCATTTTTTGAGAGGATTAGAACACATCTAATGATTGGATCATTTGATTAATTACTCATTATCCCCATTATGATTTTAAATTTATAAATAATTTTGGGAACCATTCATAGATGTTTGAATAGGAGGATGTATTAGACTTGTTGTTTGGATCTCAATATATAGTGGGTTTGGATGTTCCAGATTTTCTATTGAGTGATGAATGGGGTGTGGGCTGTCATCTGAGGAACTTATTTCATTACGGTCATGAAAATGATTCTAATAAGGTTTAGAGTTGAATAAAGTTTTTTGTGTGTACCTCATTTTATTATGTTCATTGATATATGGGCTAGTAACTGGAGGTTTTTTTGGCCTTATAATGAAACTATATAAATAGTCTCTAATACTATTAACTTCCATGGTGTCTGATAAGTAAAATTTTAGTTGTGGAATTGAGTATAGTATTACCATGGGTTTTTGGGTAGAGATGGACTTTTATGGTATAAATTTGATTCAAACATACGATACATTGGATCTTGTATTTCAATAATGGTGGATTTTTTTGTAGACCTATTATTTGATCATAGAATTAGACCCATGTGTCCGGTATGGACATTAGTTTGGGTTATTGGATTGTATCGGGAGACGTAAACAGATGAAGGAATTATCACGAGGCATATCGTGACGTGTTAGTAGATAGAAACTAAGAAATGTATGGATGTTTTATCAAATGGTGGTTAAAAAATTGTTTTCATGTATCATTTTATACGTTTTACTGGTAAACATAATGAGATAGTCAAAAGATATGGGATGAGAGTGTTTTAAGGATCATCTGGGGACTTTTAAGGATAATCTAGTCTAGTCAGGTTTTGAACATAGAAACCTAATGCTTAACTAATAAAGAGAATAATTAATATTCAAGAGTAGAATTATCAAATATCATTTGGTTGTTCATTTGAAAACCAGACACCTATTATCATTAGGACACTAGATGAATATTTTGATAAAAAATTCCAATGGCGAGTACTGTCATAGAGTGGAATTGGTCGTTCTATTCAATTTACTATTGTGTCGAAAACCATTGGCTAGAGGATAAATTGGATGATGTCATGGAATTTTTATCAATAATACAAGATCATGTATTCTTTATTTTGTTTTTCAATGGTTATAAAAAATTGTCTCATGTTTTGTTAGTTTAAGAACATAATTTGAGAGGTTGTTCCATGGGTGATCATTGTCTTCTCAGGAATAGAATGTTGCCATTTTAGTAGGAATATGAGATAGTTATATATATTAATGTTGATTTAATGACCATTGACACTTCTTGGGGATGATAATTGAAGATCATTTGTGGGTAAATTGTTTTAAACAACGTTTTTTCTATTTGTAGGCAACAAAACTTCTTGTTGATAAATGTTATTTCATATTGAAGAATCAAACTGAGTCCATCATAATTATGTTCTAATATAGAAATATGTTTCTAGAATGATGTTTTCATATTTAGTTCCACTGTATAGAGATGATTTGTGGAAGATGATGTTGTTGATCATACACTTTATCGAATTCTGGTCAATTGACATGACATTGAAAATCATCGGATTCAAAATAATTAGAGTAAAATAATATTTTTGTCTCGAATTATTACTTTCCATAATCAGAAAATGAATTATGTTGATTAGTTATAAATAATATTTTTTTGAGTGAATATGTTTTATTATTACAGGATATTTTTTAAAGAATAATTGGATGTTAAGAGTTATAAATTTTTCATACTTTCTAAAACAAATAACACAATTCTTTGTTGATCAAGATGTTTGCACATATCATGAAAAATATCATGATAAATGTTTTTGAACAAGTAGTGTATATATTTGATTAGTTTTAGAGTGACCAAATGAGATTTCAATCATAATATTATTTCCATCATAATGGGAATTTCATTATAATGAGACGAGAAAGAAAAAAATATTGTTGAGCCTGAGGATGAAATAAATCATATTGGGAGTTTTGTACTATGATTTTCGGACTGATATTTTTTTGTAATGAGAGAATCATACTGAATATTATCATTATCATATTTTTTAGTGATATATTCCAACTAACAAAATGAAACTGAATTTTCATACTCATATTTTCATTCTGTTATTTTTGTACTGATAAAACCATACATATATTTTTTTACTTGGATTTTTGTACTGAGGAAATCATACTCCAGATTTCATAAGGAAGTGTTCATACTTGGAAAGAAACATAATCGAATTCTATAAGAAGGAAACAAAATCCAATTCACAAATAGTCAAAATGAAATTATATTGAGATTATTATGAAGTATAATCCCAAAAGAAAACTCTAGAAGTTCATTGAATATTTGATGTGGTCAAACATGAATTGAAACTTTTCACAAATCTAAGAGAAATATAAGGAGGTTTGAATAATCCATAGATTATGTTTTAAATGTGAAGTATTTTTAGATATTTTGAGACATGAGGAAGTATGGAATGTTACCAAGATTCTGTCCACTATTTTTTTGAGGTTTTTATAAACGCATCCTCAGATCCTTTGTCCATTTGCAACATTCACACCCGTGAAAAAGTTATAATGCTGGAGAATTATAAGTGATTGTTACTATAATATTGAAGAGGAATTGTATTATGAATTATAGAAGGGTTTGAGTTTTCTATATTGAGAGTTAGTTCTTCATACTAAGAAAATAATATCCAGTATTATCGTACTCAAAAAATTGGTTCCTACATCATCGTTTAGAGAGGATCAGATGAGGATCATTGTTTTGGGAGAATCAAATCTCACATCATTATTTTCAGAGAATCGGATCGGAAATCGTATTATTGTTAAAATTAGATCCAGTATAATCATAATGATAAATTTGGAACTAGCCAAATAAGATAGAAGATTTAGACTTAGCAATTGTGGATCATATTCAATAAAGTATATATTAAATGTTTGGATCAATTGTTTTTGTAGGATTAATTGTAAACTGACGGGAGTTAGTATAATTATTCTTATTGGGTGATAGAAGATGTTTGACAAGAGTTGGTACATGTTTTACTCACATATTCATATTTGATAAATCTCATAGACCCAGTGTAGTGGCTGTGTAAGGGATGTAGGTTCTCAAACTGAGGTCGAACATTATAAAACATATGTTATTTATTTTGTTTCCTAATTTTTATTGATGAGTATTTAATAAATGTTTATAAATAAATGAATCTTAATAGGATGTAAGGAAAATGAATCTAAATGTTTTGAAACTTATAAAATGTGACAAAATGATTCAATCACCCTTTTTAGTTATTGATTGATCCTTTGGAACATTAATTTCTAACTGATGGAAGGTTACATCATTAAATCCATATCATGGATAATTTCAATTCTATCAACAGTAAATTAATTCCTATATTTTATGAAAAAATTTATTATTGATGGAAAATTAGGGTAATTCATTACCTTTTATCTCACGGCCATATGGTTGATGATGCTGTTACTTATGGTATTCCAGTAATTAAAATGTATTCACCTATGAAATTTTCTTTTATGATAAATATTTAAGTCAATGGATTTTTCCAAAATATAATCCTTATTTCCATATCATAGAATTTTTATAATAAGTTAATGGGTTTTAAAATTTCAGGAAATGTGTGGGACAAGATGGAATGTGTTTTCCAAGGTAACAAAAAAGTTAATGAAAAAAATCTAAAAAACTGGCGTAGAAAGTACGAAGACATCAAAATGAGTGATGAAGAAAAAATTGATTTATAGTTAACCAGAGTAAATGAACTTTTTTGAATCATCATAGGATTCATAGAAGTATTATTAGATTATTCAAATGTGAAGAATCTTATGAGAAATTTTCATAACAGTTTTCATTCAAAAAATTATTCTTTTGAAGATAAAGATGATTTATCTCTTGACTAATTTCATAAAAATTATGTTTTTTATGAAATTATGTAATCTATAATGTTTAAAAATATTATCAATGATGAAATGTATTTTGAATCTATGAGAAAGTTTAAAATTCACGATTTTAAAGATGTTCATCATTATGAATCTGAAGACAATGGTTATGATGATTTGAAGGAAAGAAATCACTTGTATTATATCCAAGAACTATCAAAGAGAAATAAGAATGTATGTATGTGAACTTCCTATAAAATATCTTGAGTGTGGTAGAATCATGAACTTCGATTTGAATTACCACTAGAACAGTGTTGGACTAACTAACTGAAAATTAACTTTTTCATTAAGAAACACTTTTATGGAAAATGTGAGAAACCAAGAAACATGACTTCAACGCCTTAACACATCAATCTATGCTCCAACGGTCCAAAATTCCAAAAACAAGATAAAACAACAAAGAAAGGCCCCTACCCAGCATAAATAACATTAAAGTCTAGTTTTTAACATTCCAACATGTAGGAAAAGTTGTCCCATACAAAGATGGGCTGGTACCAATGGCCAAGGCCACACCCTCTCAAGAATCCAAAACCTAGACACATAATCATAGTGAAAACATGAATCTCTAAACCTCATATGGATAATTCCTTGAGGATAATCTAGAATCAAGAATCTTTGAATAGTAGGAATCCAACAAACAACAATCACAGCGAGCAGAACCACACACACCGAAATCCACCATCATTTTAGCATAATCAACACAACAATCACATCAAGGAGAAGACACCCCCAAGCATTGCACAAATTCCTCCACAATTTCAATGCTATAAAATGATAAAAATACAGAAGGAAGACCTTCAAGGAGAGCTGCATGGAACTGGAAGCCCAAAATTGGAGACCCTCCCCACTCCGTGCAATACTAGGGCCAGCACCGAGCCACGTCCGAAATGAATCCAGCCCAGCCGAAGCCAACGCCCACCGAGGCCAAACCAAGATCCAAAGAAAAAATGCCTGAAACTCACCGAGCTGGAGAGGCAAGGCCAGATCCACGCTGCTATACCCTTCGTAAGGCCAGATCCATGCCGCCAGACCCTTCACAAGGGAAGACAAATCCACGTCCGACACGCCGCGTAGGCACCGCATCCGGAAAAAAGCCGATGTGTCACCTTAACCCTCTTCGATCCGACATGGTTGAACGGATCCTTGCCATCCCTCACTAGAGTCCACCGGCGCCAAGATGAAGACATCGACACTGACCCGCCCCGAACCACTCCGTAGGAGGGAAGGTAATGAAACCGAAAGAAAAACCCTAGTGAACGAGAGAGAAAAGATGACGCCGCTCAGAGGCTCCCCCCAGAGACCTCCTTATCTTCAGGAATAGAGTGAAAAAACTAGTCAATAAATAGGAATAGTTATGTATGGGTGTTATCCTTGGAGAATATCAAGATGATTCCGATGGAAAACCTCAACTGAAGAAGTTAAACAAAATTCAATGATTAAAAAGTCTTCCAACTGATACAAGATGACGTTTTCTGGAAACATAATAAGTATTTTGAGTTTGAAAGATTAATCAAACTCAACCAATTTTTTTTTAAAAAGATGAATGTTTAGTTCAATTCATAACCTTCAATGAAGAAGTAGAGAAAAAAATATCCCTCATAGAGGGAATGAGGTGGTGAAAATCTTATGGACAGTATCACCTTAGAACAGACTATGTTTCATGTCTTTAGAAAAACAAAACTATCAAGAAAGAATTTACAGTTATGAAGAAAAAATTTCAAAATGTTTTTTATGGATGAAAATATGTTATCAATTTAGAGGAAGAATATATCATGGATATTTTATGTTACAAACATAGGCATTCTAAATAGTGAAAGATGAATGATGATCTTAGTAAGAAGCTAGAAAATAAGGAAGAATTATTTATTAGGTTTTAATAAAAACATCTTCAGTAAGAAATCAACTTGATTAAGATGAATGAAAACTACAAAAATGCTTCAGAAGTAAAATTTGAGACTTCTAATGTTTTGGAGATGGATCAATACGAGAATCGGGTAAAATATTATCTTACTAGAAATTGTGATTCATCTGATTCTCTTACCATTTCAGGTTCAAAAAAATATTAATAATGAAAATGTGGATAAAGGATGTGAGAAACCTATAAAATATAAAAAAGTATAAAAATCATTGAGAAGAAATGATGGTCTACATCCTTATTTTGTTAGATATGGATGATGTTACCAACCTAAACAATTTTTTAATATAGAAAAATATCATTTCAAAAGATAATATAGATATGATGATTATTGCTGGTGTTGTGGAATATATGGGAACATGTATTATAATTTCTAAAAGAACATATCATTAATTGGAGGAAGGTTTGAGAAAAGAAGAAGAAATTTTAGCAGTTGAATGAGAAACATTCCTAACGTACAGAAATTTGAAAAAGTGAGTTCCCAATATGTTAGAAAGTTTGCAACAAGAAATCAATTTTATTTTCTAGAATAAGGCTGTGGAAGATTTGATCAACCATGTCATCATGCCAGATGATGTATGAAACTCCTTCGAGAAAAATATTATTATGATAGAAAATAAATTAAATCTAAAACAAAGAATGTTTAGGAAAGATATTTTGTTGTTGAAATAACATTGAAGGAAAAAGGAACAACCCATTGAAACCTGAAAGTGGTTTTTTATTCACATATGACAATTGATATAATAATATTTAAACATTTCAAAATTATAGATTTAAGAGGAGTTACCTTTGGTAATGATAGCTTTTAAAAAATTAGAGGAATCAGAACAACTGATATTGAAGTCAGAAAGATGAAATCGAAGGATGTTTTATTTTTTAATGGGATAAAATATATCATACTATGTGTAACTCAACATTTTGATGATAGTAGAAAAGTTGTTTTTATAAATTATATTGATATCATAAAATGTTTGAAAGAAGGTAATGTTATTTCAAAATGAGAAAAAACAAGTGGGGATATTTTTCAAATAGGATTAGTCAATAAATCAAGATACATGAGTGCTGAAGACAAAAACAAATATTGGCATCAAAGACTTGTCCACCTTAGGATAAAAAAACATGAGTAAATTTTTTAATTTTTATGATGTTTTGATTGTTCAATAATTGAAAAGAATAGATGAAGAAGTTTTTATTACATTCTAGAAAGGAAATATGACTAACAAAAGTCACAGTTTAATTGAGATTAAATTTAATAGACCACTTTAGCTTATTCATTCATATTTATGTGGGTCATTGATACATCAATCAAAAAATATATTTATAATTTATCACAATTATTGACCTTTTAAGGAAGATGAAAAACATCATGTTTATGAAGAAGAAATCAGAGGCTGTTGAAATGTTCAAATTCTATAGGAAGGAGGTGGAGAAAGAAATGGTTGTTTCTATAAATAAGTTGAGAATAGATAATAGTATCGAATTCACAAGAAAAACAATTAAAACTTAACTATGAAATCTTGGTGTGAAACATCGGTATAGTGCTCCTTATATTCCACAAAAAATGGAGTAGTACATTGAAATAATTGAAGATTTTTGGAAATGGGAAGAAGTATGTTAGTTGAATACACAAATTCAAGATTCTATTGATGAGAAGTTATTACTTCTATTTCAAATGTTCAAAATACATGCTTTTTAATACCATAATCTAATATGACACTTTATGTAATTTGGTTTAAAAAATACCTTCCTTGAAATACGTCATGGTTTTTAGACGTTCATGTTTTCTCAAAATCAACAATTTGGATTTGGGAATTTTTGATGATAATGTTGAGGATGGATCATTTATGGGTTATTAACCAAATGAAAGAAGATACAAATGTATGAAAAATCATTTAAAAACATTGGGGGACTCATATGATTTGGAGAGAATTTAATAGAAAAGTCCCTTACAAAAATTTGTACCGAATTCTAAGAAGGGTAAACTGTAGAATTAATTAATGGTGACTATAATTCAAAAAATCTTTATCAAGACTCAAAAGAATCGTGTGATGAGGAAATTTTAGATGGGAAAGAAACATTGAAATTTCCTACTATACAAAAATATTTTGAATCCAAAAAAATATTTGGAATTATTAGTCTTCAATTCAATTAAGAATAAATTTAAGATTAGATAATTATACATCACATGTCACAAATATTGAACTATGATAAGTTCCAGAATCAATTCAAAAAAAATAATGGGTAGATGATATGAATGAAGAGTTCGATCAGATTGAAAATATTGAAACATGGGAAATAATCATGATATTCTTTATATTGTTAATTTTTTGATATGTATCAAATAAATCCAAATGAATCAAATATTTTCGAAGAGAAGAAGATATTTGAGATAGTTCAATGGAATAACTCTACATGGGTTGTTATAAAATATGAAATAGAGTGATGATGTTTCATGGTTATACTGATGCTGATGGGGCTAGTGATTATAAATATATAAAATCATCCTGAAGAGGAACATTTTTATTTGGTGAATATTGTGTGAGTTTTTATAGTAATAAAAAATGTTCAATAACATTGAGCACAACTTAATCTGAATACGTTATAGCTACTCTAGCTTGTACTCTAATGTTTTGATGATAGTTTACCTAGATGATTTGAAAGATAATGTTTCTAAACCATTTAAAAGACTTTGTGACAATAATTGTGCTGTTTAACATTCTAAAAATCATATAAATCATTAATTATCAGGAAAAATTTATATAAAGTTTCACATTATAAAATAGAAATTTTATACTAGAGATGTTTTTATGGAATGAATTTTAAAAAAGTATTTAATTGATTATATATTTACAAAACCAATGATGAATGAAATTATTGTTGAATTGATGTTGCTACTTTATGTTTAGTATCCTCCAATGTCTTCTTAAAAAACATTATCAAGAACCCCCACTGTTCATTAGATTATGTTGAAAAAGGTGTGAGAAAGTACCAGATTTTTACTTTTTAAAAAGATTAATATATCTCAGTTTTATGAATCTCAATATATGGTTATCATAAAATGGGGTAGATAAATAATGTGAGAAGAGAAATAATGGGGTCGATAATAATAAATATTTAAAATAATGAATGGTGGAGGGAAAAGAATTTATGAAAATAATGTATGGAATATTTATCTTCTCAGGGCCACAAAATTTTCATGCCACCAGGGGATGGAATTACTATAAAATAATTATTTATACTATAGTGTGGTTTCAGGACACTATCTTATAAAAAATACTTTGTTTTGATAATAGGATAAAAATAGAATTAAAAAAAGTTGTTTTGGGAAAAATTTCATTGTTAGAAAAGTTGTCAACAAGTGTTGTCAATAAATCCAAATGGGGTGATTGAAGATCCTTTGTTGATACATTGATTTAAATAATGATTTATTATTTTTTGAAAACTAACATTTCTATTCAATAGTGTTTTGTTATTCAAGAATTTTACTTAGTCTATCGTATTGAGGTTTTAATCTGGACACAATTTTCTAGGAGCATGATTTAATTTTGACATGTACTATAAATAGAACATCTCAAAATGATGAAGTTGTCGATTAGAATCATTATCTGGTTCAGGTACATCTGTATGACATTTAAAATCATCCGATTGAAAATTATCAGAGGCCAAATGTTTGGTTTGATTCAATTTTTATTTTCTATAATCCGAGAAATAATGATGTTGTGATTTGGAAAGAGAGAATTGTTTGGGTGAAGAAGTCGTATCATTACAAAAGTGTTTTGAAATAACAATGTGAAGTAATAATTTAGAATGATTTTATACATTCTAAAACAAAACTAATGATTATATTCTCATCAATATGTTCACTAATATGATGAAAAATCTCTTTAGAAAATGTTTTGAAGAAATGGTGGAGTGGTTCAGTGCTCCAAAATGAGATTTCCATCGTAATGGGATTTCCATCACAATGGGAATTACATCATAATGTGAAGAGAAAAAAGCTATTACTGAACCTCAAGAATAAATAAATAGTACTAGGGGTTTGATAATGTTATTTTAATACTTATATTTTCTACTAAAAAAATCATACTGAGATTTTCAAAATATTAATTTTGTACTGATATTTTCATATTGGGAAATTTAGACTGATATTTTAATACTCATATTTGTGTGTTGAGGGAATCATACAAAGGTATTACAAATGAAGTGTTGTTATTGATAAAAAATAAAATTGGATTAACTGAGAATGAAACAAAATCCAATTTTATGAGAAAGAAATAGAAATCGAAATGAGCTCGTTACGAGGAATAGTAAAAAAGAAAACTCCAAATGTTTTAAAATGATTTGATGTGTTCTGAAAACAAATAATTTTTTGTAAATCTCCTAGAAATATAAGGAGGATTAACGAATTAAATGATGATGTTTTAATATGAGATATGTTTGGATATTTTGATATTTGAGGAATTATTGAATGTTTCAATGTTTCATGTCGTTGTTTTTTGAGCTCCAGTAAATACTTATTCAGATCATTCGTCAATTTTTCCACTTTAACAAAAGAACAAAATTTGGATTGATGTAGAATTCAATGTGAACATTACTATCTTATTGAAGCATAATTTTATCGAGATTTCTCATAGATATTGAGTTTTTCAGATTGAGTGTGGGTTCAACGTATTGAGAAAATCTGATCCATCCTTATCATATTCAGAGATTCGGATCTATAATTATCATGTTCTGGAAATCAGATCTAGAATCATTGTTTTGAGATAATTGGATCATTCATCCTAGTTTTTAGATAATCATATACAACATCATTGTATTGGGAAAATCTGATCCAGAATTATCATATCGAGATTAAAATATCCAACCAAATTGTACTGAGGATTCAGGATGATCTATTGTACACCATGTTTAATAATTTATTTATTATTTTTCTGCCACAATTTATTTACTTCAAAACATCATAAACTTTTGGTATTCATTATAATCATTAATTTTGAGAGAGTTATGTTTTTATTGTATTTCTTGTGAGTTTTATTGAAATCTTATTAGTTTTGTATTTTTATTGACCTGTGGGATTTGTTATGAAAGTGATGTAGGTTCACTCAATATGTCTGATCCTTGTAAATATTTTGTTCAACAATTGATTTCTTACTTTATCAGGAATGAGTTTTTACTAAATATTGATAAAGAAACAAATCATAATATTTTTAAGGGGCTATTTTTCTAAATGTTTTGAAGCATATAAAAGTTAACAACTTATTCAACCCATCCCCGATCCCCTTCCCAGTTGTTATTGGATCCTTTTTATTTTAAGGAATTGATTATTTGGGAAGCTTTTAAGATAATAAATATGTATGGGAATTTTAATTTCAATAAGTATTGGTGGTTTTTATGTTTAATAAATGGGTATGTATTATAAGTGAGTATTGAAACATGAATTTTATGGTTTGGGTACCTCAATTTCATTATTTGGTTCAACATTCACTCATTGGGAGTTATCGCTTTGGCTTGGGTAGTCCCTAGAGTTAGTCAGGGAGGCCTCATATAGAAGAATAGTAGGATTCAGTAAACACTGACATGTTTTTCATCTATAAAACCTCAATATTGGTGGCATTAAGGAAGAAAATTTCTATTTATATATCAAGATTTTAGGGGTAATCCCTTAACATTCCTCCCTTTTTCTGGTTTTGGAGACCAAGGGATCCCTCTTCCTTCAACTTATTTTCCGCCATTTTCTTCAGTAAACATCATGGGTAATCATGGAGGTGATTCTTCTTATAGTTTCATCTCTATCTCCTAATCTATTATCTTCCCTTTTATGATTTTTTAGTGAAATTTCATTTTAGGATGTAATTGTTCATTTCACCAGTGAATAGTGAAATTGCTAGAATATGAAGTGGATTTCGTATATCCTAAAAATAAAAAATCATAAAATGATTTATTCATGTCACTACTATTATTTAAAAAAAGGTACATCATTTGGTGAATCATTATATGGGTTTTAAATGAAATTAAAATTGTTTAGTTGAGTAATTGGTTAATCCACTTATGTATTTGGTCATGAACGATGTGGGGGCTCCCAACAGACCTCCTGGGAGCCATTGGAAGTGGTATTTTCAAAATGTGATGACATGGTTAGTTTTCATATAAAATATTGAATAAAATTATTTTTTTAAATATAATTTTTATAATTAATTAATTATTTATTTTTTGTGTGCTTTTTGAGATCAAGACACTAAGATGATCCGAGTTGATCATGAACAAGGAAAAATGGGATAGGATGGGCATTAGATTTTCCATAAACCCTTTTAGAAAATTTTATAATATTTGAAATAATGTTGGATGTTTTTCATGTATACCCCATGGAATTTATATTTCATTTATGTCACACATGAATTCTTGAAAATTCCAAAATGACTAATTCTTATATGTAATTTCATTAATTGAGTGATTCTAATCAAATTAAATTATTGATTAATATGGATGTGAACCAGGGGTCATGAATACCCCTATTTTATAGATTGATTCCATATCCACCATTGGTAGAGTCTTCCACATATAAGATATTATGTGGCCCCTAGACCTCATTAGACACGAGTCTTGATAATATTAGATCAGGTTTTCATTTTTTTTGGAATGAGACAACTCTAATTAGATGTTGACGGTGGAAATAGTTATCATAGTATATGTGGTTATTAGATGACCCATTCATGGACATAAAGGAATTTGGTATCATCATGAAAAGAATGATATGAGTGGCCCTTTTATATATGACATGTCTGGGTTTTGGTGGAAATCCCTAAGGCACACAATGATCGAGTTGTGATAGGGAACTCTTCTAAAGAAACCCTAAGATCAAAGATTAATCCGGATCCATGTCAATTTTTTTCGTATATGGAAATATTTGGGAAACTATCATGGTCATCTTACCTAGTTTATGACATCAAGAGATGCACTAAAAAACATCCTCCCTCCCACCCATTGCCTTTGAAAGTGGTGGAGGCGCTATTAACCTTAAGTGTCAATACAGAGATACCAAAGTCTAATAATAAATGTACAAGGTTAAATAAAATGTTTCAAGGGGGGTTTATTTACCCTATATATTCCCTCACACATAAAAAAGAAAATATAAATAGAAATAAAGAAAAAACTTACATATCTACATATGATTCATGAACCAACCCAACCATAGAAGATATTATAATTCAAACTAAAAAATATGAAACAATGACCAACATCACGGTATTAACGACATAGTTAAAACTTTAAACTAAAATAGTAATTCATTTAATTACATTGGCACAATAGTGGTACTATTCTAGACCAGCACAAGAACAACCCAAAGATCCACATATTCAAACTGCCGGAATTATTATTAATGAGAATTATATGAGATGTAATACAAAAATAGATTTAATATATCATATAAAAAACATCATCAAATTCCCTCATAGTGGATAATTAGGGGTGATTAAACATTACATATAGGATAAAACATAAATATTTTCCACATATTCAACTTAGATCAAAGATAGATTAGATTTTATAATATAAAATATGAAGAAATAATATAGAATAAAAAAATAGTCCCGTCAAAATAAAAGAATGTAGATATAGTGGTTTATAAAATAATTGAATGCCAAAAATAGTTTCCCTTTCTAGAAATATAAGTTCATAAATTCAAATTTTTTATTTCATAAAAATACACACACTCATACAATCTATTATGTTGAATGATATCCCTTTAATATCGAGGGGTGATTTTTCATCCACCAAGCCATATCATGGTATAAATTCTATATTATAGATTTTCAGTCTATATTTAGGATCGTTTCTACATAAACATTGCCTCATATGTTTAAAAATTTGTGAACACACCCACCACGTCCATTTCCAATCTGTATCCACAAGAATCTTATGCTATGAACAAGATAAAAAAACTATCTTTTATTTATGAAATCTTTTAAAAAACATAATGGGATAATCAAATAACTGAGTTTCAAAATCCCACTAGTAAGGGACTATTTTTATAGTGTTTTTATTTTGGTTAATATCATTGTAAATCAAAAATCAAAATATTTTTAGGACCAAATAGCCTTAATGATTCAAAAAAATGATATTATGTAATAACTACATACCATGAATTCATTGGCATAATGGATCTTAAAATATTTTATTGTTCTACCCTCTTCATATTTTTTTCATTAAAAATACATAGATAATCTAATAAATATTCATTTGGAATTGTGTTCCCAGTAAATAAACAATTATTTATTCATTAAAATAAAGTAAAACTAAGAATTTAAAGGATAATAAAAAAGGAAGAGGTCCTAACCGTTGATATCATTAACTAAATACTCAATTATTCTTTAGAATAAGTGTTCAGATGTTGATGTTTTTCAAAAATCATTTAAGGGAGCTATGGAAGTCCAGAGAAATATAATAGTAACCCAATTAGTATTTATGGGTATATGTAGAATTAAAACAGTATTAGCCTTACAATATTCATTGTGTTATGTTCAATTACTGGATATTAGAGATATCTAATATATTTAAGTAAACATCACATCAACTTAAAAGTATTAAAATCCTCTCACATCCTGAATGTATCTCACACTGTGAACTGATTATTCCAAATTAAAATCATTAAATTATAGTAATTCATGCAATATATATAGACAAATTTAGTTTATTTATAAACATTCATAGTTTTAATTGAAATTATATCAAGATTACCTATTTACATCTCCTTAACCCTTAGAACACATCCCACAATTTATCTCTACGAAAAGAATCATAGAATGATTAGAAAAAAATTAGTAGTTTACCAAAAAACTATTATTATGTATTCCGCCATCTAGAGGGATTTTTGACCATGGGTTCCTAGAGATCACAATTTCCCATCAATAATTCTACAAATTTTCCTAGCATGAACTTCCCTCATTCTTAGGTCTCCTCTAGAACCATACCATTGTTCCAAAAGGCAATTACAAAAGAAAATATATCTTTATCAAAATGTAATTTCCAATAAATCAATAATACGAACAAGTACAAGTATAAAATTCACATCAAGATCAAGAGTAACATGATTAAAACTAATTACATAACTTGGATCTCTCATATACATATTTTTTTGAGAAACATGAATTTCAATATTCATAGCAATAAATATTGTTGTATCCCAAACTGAGAAGAAATTTTTTGTATATTTTTAGTAGTGTCTAATTTTCAACCATACCATTGAAAAAACATCCCGTAATTTCTCAATAATGAAGGACTAAGTCCTAGTGACATCTTCATGAAGAATTTTTCACTGACATTGAAAAATAATGGTTATCGATGATGATAAAATATAATATTTCAGTCATATCTGAAATATAGCAAACTAATTCTGGATATCAAAATATTTTTTATACTCTCATGAACATAAATTGGTCAAGAAAATGATAAATCCCTAGTTTCCACTTAAAAAATACTATAATTTCAAGAAGGTCTATACAACGCCTTAAAAGGGTTCATATGTATCATCTCGTAGTAGGTTTCACAGTAAGAAATTTCACTAAAGGCATTTTTTCTCCCCATGAAACACAAAAAATATATAACATATGATCTGAGAATATCTCCCAACATATATATATATATATATATCATTTTTTAGAATTTACCTCATATCAACAGAAGATATTTCAGGATTTGGATTAACTCAATTATAATATCATGTTACTACAATCACCATAATCTATAAATGAATTGAAGATTACCCTCATCTATTATCATAACATCAAATGCATTCATCTTGAACACTTTTAAATTATATATATCAATACTAAATCATCCAAAATATTGGACCCTTTGATAGGAAAAATATGTTCCAAATTGGTGAGTCAATCCACAATCATATTAATAGAATCATTATTCTAATGTATCCTTGGTATACCTATGATATAATTGTCAAAATATATTCCCTCTTCTATATTAGTATTTTCATATTTTATATCATACCCTCTACTCACTGTTTCTTATAATTTACCTACAGACAATATAAGAATCCCATAAAATAATCTATAATCGTACAACTCATACCTGACCAACAGAAATAGTTTTTCTTTTTCGTGTACCTTACTTAAATTCATGGATGAGTATCCAATCTCTACTTTTTATTTTACAATATAAATTGTTTTTGTAAAGTTAGTGCGACCCCAATTTGGTCATCAAATAATAAAAATGGGTTTTATGGTAGTTCGTACAATCTAAAGTCTCCCCATAGTTTCAGATTGACCTAATGGTGATGAAATCAGAGTTCCGTCTCTGATCATAATTTATATGATTCAAAAAAAATTGGAATATTATAAAATGTGATTAAAATTTAATTATATTTATTTTTATCACAATCATGAAAAATATCATCAATCATGATCATTAGCTACTATTGTTCATGATATTTCATGACCACTAGACTATATTTTTTCTGACACAATGCATTTGGAACAAAATTCCCATTTCAAAATTTGTACAAAAAGTTATAGTAAAAAATATTGAGGTAGTTAATCCCTATTAATTACCTCAGGTCCATGTATCATATATAAAATATATAATTTAAATCATATTATCAAATAAGACTGTTAAATTTTTGGCTAAATATGTATTGATTGTGGTATTTAAATCATACAAAACTGCACCTACGATTAACCAATTTTATAGATAGTAATTTTAGTGACCCAAACCTTTTATAAATATTATTACTTAATTATTAGCATAAATATACAATTACTATAATCATTAGATTGAGACGAATTACTTATTTTGGAGAAAATCTATTTAATACCTCTACACAAAACAACAAATAAATAAAATCTCTTTAATTTGATTTTATAATGGCATCCTAAATCCATTTCAGCACATGAAAATGCATTGGATAACTTGGGGAATACTTAAACAAAAGGGTTATCTTGAAAGATCATTAATGGAACAAGTATGACAATAATGAATAAAATATGAGTCAAAATCCATAAAAAGATACCATGAAAAATGTGGTTCATGAATAATCCTAAGGTATAATAATATAATGAAAATGAAATAATATTATCACATAAACAATGGATTTAATATAAAATATAATCCAATACATAATAATATGTTATGGATAACTTCCAAGATAATATAAAATGGTAGAAAGAGTCTCGTTGTGGATTGGTAATACTCCCTAATCAAATACATATTGTCTCATGATACATAAATTATTTTCAATTCATTGTAAAACTATCTATTCACACACATGATAATATTAAAATGAATATGTGTTCCACAAAATGAATCAAACATAATTATTAATCATAATCATAACATATAGTATAAGAATTTCGTATCAAAAGGTTTTCTAACAAATAGGGGATTAAGATATTTCTCAATATTCATAGATTAAAAATAATTGAGGTCTATAAAAAATGATTTGGAAGTGATGTGAAGATGTGAAAGCGGGTAGATAGTTAACATTGGGAGTGAAACGTTCAGTATAATTTTATGGAAACATTTAAAGAATATTTAAAAGGGAATGTGAATAATAAATTTCCTAAAAATATAAATTAAATAAATTGTGGTTTCAATAATCAAATGTAACATTTTAGAAAATAAGGATGGATTAATAAATTTAATGGGTTGGTATATAAAATGGTGTAAGTGCCAAATATGTTTCATTTAATTTGGATTTCTTAATGAAATAAATTGATAACTGAAGCGTTATTGTAGTTATATAACCATCAATTAAAATTTATTTAAACTAGGTATATATGCATATGAAATATATATATATATATATATTATATTTACATAATATTAATTCTAATATAAATATTGTAAAAGCGGCAGCAGGTAAATTCAAAAAAGAATATGTTGGTTTAGATAGATCTCTTATCATATGTTCTATAATTGTTTTTGCATATTCAGCTGACTTCCAGAAAAATAAATATGAAATAAATTATTACATTTTTCAAACCATTTACAGATATCTTTTATATACTATAATTATATGTATTCCTTATATTTCCATTTTAATGAGATATAATTTTTCATTTCACTATTCAAAATGTATTCCATTCCTTGTTATGCGGTCGGATCACTTGATGATAATTATGAAGATTCTTATCAGATAACACTACAACTATAAAAATGAAATGATATGATATCCACGTACTTATTTAAATTTTTATGGACCCAAATACATATTTTTATACTGGTATATTAATAATTTTGTGTATACATTAATATTTTATGGTCAGTTTATTTTTTTGGGGTTTTCCAACCTTTGTGAACATGTTTTGTCTTATTTAATATCACATCAATAAGTAAATTAAATAAATAAAATTTATTTATTATAAATTTTTATTTCATTATATACCATTATAATTTAATTTTATCATTCTATGGAATTGGTATTAAAAAATGAAAACCCATCACCTATGCAGGTGGTGAATCCACAAAATGTGGACAAATGTTTTTTTAGAATAAGAATATACAATAAGAAGATTGATGTTAGTTATTCCACTAGAACTATTATATTCCATTATATATAAGATATTTGATTTATTATGAACTTATGGATGAGATTCGATTGGATGATGTGAATGATGTAATCAATTTTAACGCGGTAGTTTGAGAATATTACCTCTTGAATGTCATCTCCATGAAAAAATTGTTAATGAAATTGGAATTGTTCTTTTGATCAGGCTATCAACAATAGGATGTGGGGATAATAATATTAATGAAATATTTTATGATACAAGGTTTATAATATGTAAGGAGAACGAGAAGTTAGGGGTGGTATTTATAAGGGTAGGTGAGTGGTGTTTTTTGAATATTGAACTCATTAGTCTGTTATTTTTTCTCAAGGCTACCAATAGTGTTTATTCTTTTGAGTTTATATAGTACATAGTTCATTTTATTCTTAACTAATGTGTTCATACATTATCCCTTATTTAATTAATTGGGTATTTAACTTATAATGATAATTTAAAATTTTACAATAATTCATTATTCCAAAAACATGCAACAATTTTATAAAAATAAAAAAAATTTACCGACAATATTTTCTAATGTGTAGGTTTGAAAAATTAAATCAATATTATGAAAATAATTTTATATACATAAAATATATATGTTTAAAATTATACACTTATTTATTTGAAAAATTAAAATTTCAATAATTTTCTCAATTTTTTGAGACATTGAAAAATTATATATTAGATAATTATATTATATTACCATTATAATATAACATAATATTTATTTACAAACCAATTTTATGAAAAGAAATATTCATTAAAATTATTATATTTTTATAAAAATTCGTATAAAACATAAGATCATTCAATAAATAAAATAAGTATTCTATAAATTGTAAAACATTTACTTACTTGTATCAATATATATATATGTGTGTGTGTGTGTGTGTGTGTGTGTGTGTGTCTTATTTTCATTTAATAAGATACATAAAAAATATTTCAATTTTATTATTAGTATATTATGTTAATGGTCATGTTACAATTCCTAACAGTTAGATTACTATTCCAATAGTCAGCTTAAAATGGTCATATTTCAATTAAAATAGTCAAAATTGTATCTTTGATAATTTCTACCTAATTAGCATAAGTACCTAATATTTTATTAATTTTTAATCCTCTTGTATTGTATCTAAAGATAATATATATTTACATATCCATGATGAATATTTTATGCATAATATTATTTATTTTTTATATGTTTTTCATAAGTGTTTCTATTCTGGTGGATCTAAAAGATCCAAATTTTCAAATTTTAGTATTTAATTTCCATTTTTTTATCTTGTTGTAATATTTTTAATTCATTTTTCCATGTTTATGCTCTCAATTTTTTAACAAAATTATTATAGTAAAAAAACCGGTCATATACTATGGTACATGTAATTTTTATAATAATATACATTACTATATATAACTAAATGATATTATCATAGGTAAAATTCCATTGATAAAACTCTTGGTCATTACATCACAACCACTTAATAAATTTCACCTTAAAATTGTAATTGAAAGTTTTTCGGAAAAAAGAAGTGACTGAAATTTTTCTTCATTGCTTCTTCTTGACTCCATTTCACATCATCATTTATATGGTTTCACTATAGGATTTTGAATATATAAGTTTTCTTTTTTATATAAAACTTTATTTCTTTGATCCATGATCTTAAATAGCTACTCCTCATAAGAGAGTTCATTTTATTGGTGTACTACCTCTAAATTTAAAACATGTAAATGATATTTTATGTATGTACGTTAGAGGTATATATAGAATACATAATCTACTTGAGATGCGTATTTTGGGAGTTCTAGTCAATAACATTCGATTCTAACATGATCAAAAGTTTAAAAGTGGTCGATGTGCATGTTAATTTTCTTACTCTTATTCCCAAATATCGTGAATGCCTTCAAAGTAGATTTGAAAATGAAAACAGTTCTCGATCCTCAAACTATAGGTCTCATCAATGGATGGAATCATTACTCTCCTGTTGACTTTAATAGTCCTTGATGTACAGCTGGAAGGTGGTACTATTTTATAACATTTCTTTTACAATTTATGGTCCAATCAACTTGTGTTCTATATCATAAACCAGTTACGGAAGTGTTATATATATCAGTCCATAACAGTTCTAATATATATCCATTTGTATGATTTAGTTATATCTTTTATTATATGAGAATGTAGATAATTGAATTTGATGATCCCATTCCCTTCTGAATTCAACCATACATGGAAAAAACATTTCCTAAAATTTTAGTTTAGTCCCTTAATACTGGACTCCATTTTAGGGGAGATAATCCATACTAATGATCAACATAGTCTTTAGGGAATATGGGATACTCCTCCAAAAAATAGATTTAAATCACATATTTCAATCAGATTCGATTGATAACGAGCTTGTATGCATCCTCACCACCTATCTAACATATATCATTTCATGCTATTAATTTTTAAGTCCTCTATAATTAATATTAATTGATTAGTATATGTATGATTATCCAATCCAACCAATAGGTCATTATTTCCTTTAGAATTCATTGAAATAAAAATGATAAAATAAATAGTTATGTTCTCCGATTTTAATATGGTTAGGGGTAATGGTTGCATCATCCCCATGGAATATTTTGGTATATCTTTAACTTGATGACATAATATGGAAATTAATATATACTTTTCAATATTCATCATATTATATCATCTTTATTGATCTTTTATATATCGATACATCTAAATGTTTTCTTGGTGGATAAAGAAGGATGATATTTTTAAACCATTTATAAATACATTCCTTAACTCTGGATTTGAAGGTACACATATTAATTAGTTAAATCATACAACTACTTATTCATAAATTTTGAACTTTTAGGATATCCATTTCGTTTATGCATCAGCCATATTCTAAATCTCATCATCATATCATTGAGAATCCATTATCTTATTTGGAATGGATGGTTTATAAATCATTCTAGAAATGAATGATAATGTTCTATAATATATTATTCCCATGTAAATTATTTTCATCTATAATATGATTATATACATCTTAATTTCATCATTAATAAGGTTATATGATCATTTCTTCTTAGATAATTTTTCAAATTAGTTTCACTCCCTAGGCGGTAATGGATTGATCAGTTTTACTTATTGATAATATATAACCATCTACACTGCTATATAATACGATCCTTACATGTCAATATAAATTTGAAGCATATATTATCTATATATATTTCATATTTCTACCTAAAGAGATATTTCACCCAAATTTTCAGTATAAATATGAAGGCCGCAAACACGAAATCATGAATTGGATAATTCATCTAATGAATATTGAACTACCTAGAGATATACATTGTTATATTATCATTTTAAATCAGTACAAAAATGAATCCCTTCATTAAAAATTCATTGAATACTAGAAATAGTTCCCCACATAAGGTTAGTATAGGTACTACTGTATTAATAATCCTCTTTAACAATTCCTTGCAGATATATCTTCACTTACTTGTCTAAAAAATAGATCACCCTTTCTATATCATATTGGATTGTGAGCATGAAAATCAGAATAATTTTATCAAAAAATCATCAAAAATACCTAGCTAGTTAAAGGAAACTACAAATATATATTTTGTATATTTATTTTATACAATCCTCAATTTTAATTTTCATAAAAGGTTCCATAGATATCAACTTAGTAGTGTTAAAATTCTCCAAAAATGATACATCTCCTATTGATAAATAAAATTTCTTATACTTATTATATTGATTATCCTTTTATAGTGTATTTTTTCATTACTCAAATACTCAAAATGATTCACCTTGATTTTGGATTTTATCAAAGTGTCAATTATAATGACTCCTATATATTTGTGTTAGTAATATCTAAAGTATCTATTCAGTATATAAATCAGGATTTCTAGAGATATATTGAGTCTTAAAGGCATTATTGTGTAATCATAGTGTTTGTACCATATTCAAATGGAATTAGTTTAAATACCTTCTTTATTCTATTTTAATCGGTGACACCTCAACAAAAGGTTCATCTTAGATAAGAGTTGACCCCATATATTTTAATGTAACAGTCATCAATCATTATTATGGGATAGATTTTCTTTTCTTTTGATTTTGTTTAGTTCACAATAATCATTATAGAGGCACACTAAATCTATATTTTATGAACAAGAATATAGCATTACAAAATGTAGAAATCAAGAATAAAAACCTTTTTTCTAAATTCACATATAACTATTTATTCAGTTATTCTATATTAATTTATAATTTTTTATAAGTAGTCTTGTATATTGGAATATATCAATGTATATTTTCAACCAAGAACACAACCATTCAGTCATGAGGAAGACAATAGTACACTTCAAGGATTACATCCATATAGTCCATCATAATGGGAATATTTATGAGAAAGATTCAATACTTTGTATCAATCATTTTATCTATACATTCTTTCCCATAAGGGAATAATATCCAAAATATAAATTAAAATTACAAATGAGATTTATCCTCCCCTATACAGTAGTAATCAATTAGGGGATGCCTTGAGATTTGAGGAGTGATTTCACTCTCTTGAATATTGATATTGGAATTATAAATGGTTAGATACATCATTGAAAAAATAGAATCAAATTACACTAAAATAAGTATTAAAAAGTTTTATGGGAGGTTCAATCCACAATCATTTATTTATTTTGATTTTTGTACTTGGGATGAAACAATTTCCCCATATTTTGTTCTCGTTGTTATCTCAACCACCATGTATTAAGTTGCTGTTTTAATATTTCTATAATCATTCAAGATATGAAAGAATATTTATAACCAAAATTATATTTGTTCATAAATGTATAATTATGGTAACTTTAATTATTTGATTGATGTTCTATTCATCTATGATGTCTAAAACAAACATAGATAAGAGAATAATAAAATTATATAACATATAAAAGGTTAATAATAAACATAGATGGAATAACATAAAAATGTCAAATATATCCTAAAAAAGGAGTATACTGGTTTCTATCTAGCTGAATAATGGTTATTTTACTACTAGTTTTTCTATCATAACTATTTTCTCAAGTCCTTCATAATGGTCTATAAAGAGTTTTACATGTTTCTCTTACATATCCCCCAACATTATCAAACTGTGTGTAAATCAAGTCATCCTTATCAAACACTAATAGATAATATATTTAAAACATAATCCATCATTTTGGAGTCATTACAATAAATTAAATCTATTCCATAGAAAAATCCATTTATAAATTCCAAATTGGGATGAAATTTCTTGGAAAGAATACACTATATTATTCCAATTAATTTTAGGACATTTTCTTATACATAGAATGGAACCTATGTTTCTTACTACAATATTCTAGTAATAATCCCCAAAATTTTTAGAGCTTTTCATGATACAAAATATAGTTATACAAGCCTTCTATACATATTATTACATTAAATATCCCATAAATATAAACAATGGAATGATTAGACTAGTTTATTTGGGATAATTAGTTCATTAAACAAGAACATGAAACCCTAATAAAACTTCTTTGTTTTAGTGTGTAAATGAATCTACTAAATCCATTTAATCTATTAAAACATTATTATATAATCTAGTGAATACAAAAAAACATGTTATCTAAAAATATGATTAAGAGGATAAACATGATAACATATCATAACATACGAGTCTAAATGTATAACATGATATCATAAAAGATGATCCTTATGAATAATACTATCGGATCATAATAGAAGGATTATAGAATAATATGACAACATAAACATATGAATGTTTAAACAATATAAAACTATTAATATACATAATTCTAGGAAAACTGTAGAGGAGACATCACATGGTGGAAAGAGTCCCATAGTAAATTATGTTAACTCCGATGTCCCATACATATCATCCCATGGGATATAAACAATACTCAATTATATGGAAAACAATATTATTTTACCTATCACAACATGTACATTCATATGTGTTCTATATAAGGAATCATACATAGGGTATAAAACCAAACCATAACCTTGGAAAGAAAAAAGTTACATTACTATATCTCAAATAATTTGAAGTTGTAATATCATATGGGTTACCCTAAAAATAAGGATTTATAATTCATTTGACATTTATATGTGATAAATAATTGTGGTTAATTAAAAATTATTTATTTATGATGTGAATATGTGAATAATAGTGAACATGTTACTGTGTAAATGTACCTCATATGTGGGGTTTTAGGGATTATGGTAAAGGTTTTTTAAAAACCGAATGAGAATATAAGTTTCTATAAAATAATAAATAAACAAAAAAAAATTCTCAATAGGAAAATTAGTTATTTTAGAAATCGTGTATGGTTTAATTCATTTTATTTACCGGTACTTGTATTGTGTAAGAGACATATATGTTCTCTTTAATATGGTTTTCCTATTGATTTAAGTTCAGAAGGGAACCTTTAAACCATATATATATATCCCCATCATAGAAAATTAAAGTAAACTATTTATATATGTTTAGCGCATGTACAAATAATATAAAAGACTAAATAATATCAATAGATATATAATGTGCATAAGATCGAGAGAAATCGAATATTAATGAAAATAAGGTAGTTTAGAGAGATCCCTTACCTTATCTTTTAGATCCATTCTACACGTTCACATAAAATTCATAATAATCTAATTAATCTCTAAAAATAATTAATTAATATATTTTTTATTATATATTTTATTTAATATAATTATATTTTTTATTTACTAAATTTCCAATGTGATATAAGTTTAATTTTCATTTTTCCAATGCCATTTGTTTCGTGGTTCTATGGTTAGAAAAATAAGTATAATTATGAAGCATCTTGTAAAACATAAAAACCAAAATTCAATTATAATATGTGAAAATTATATTTAAAAAACATTAATATAGTGAACATATAAAAATTTAATTGGTTGAAATTTTATTTTTGACTTAAAAGGGTAAAATAAGCATAGAATGAGTTTATAAAAAATTTCCATAGAAATATTATATTATTATTAATTTAAATGAATTTATTTTTTATAATACATTTTTAAAATATTTATAAATAACCGTGTAATAATTATCATATATACATAAATGATAAAAATATTATTTCAATGGAACCAAGGAATATTTGTTGTGAAAAAAAATAAATTCATAATGTATATTACTTTTTTTTAATTAAAAAATATTTAATAATAAATGATCTAAATGAAATATATAAAATATATCTAAATATATAATTTTAAATCCATATAATGATTATTACTATTCATATAGCTAATGTAGTCTCATCTTATTCAGTGAATATTCATTTCTATAATAAATGTTTTAGTCAGATTTTTGAAGTTTCTAAAATTAAATTCATTAAATAATATTAATGAATTTTTTGAAATGTTTTTCATAGTTTTCATTAGTATAATTAATTTTATTAATTATACTAAACTGAATTTTTTATCACAATGAACATTAAAAATAGGAATGATTGATTACTAAAGTTAAGGTTAAGATTGTATTATCATGGAATTATTCTAGAAAAATAAAGGGTTTCACTTAACTAAAAAAATTATTGAATTTCATTGGTTTTCTATATTTATATTATACCCTTATCATATTTTATAAATATTCATTTTCTATCCATTTATCTAGTAATGTTATTTGATATTTTTTCTCAACGTTAAAAAGATGCAATTGTGTCACTGGCCTCAATAATAAAAGAGAACATCCTCTGTTAAATTATTCACACCTCTTAATCCATTTATCCCAATAAAATCATACTTAAATCACTGTTAGATATACATATACATCGTATAGTGGTATATGTTTTCAATAATGAAAAACTCTATTGTCTTTAACATGTCATCAAAAAAATATTTCTCTAAGAGATGGTAACCATTCAAATGAAGCTCTTTATATTTGATTCATCATTTAGAGCCATCATTTATATCCAAAAAATAAAATTTAATTTAATATCTATTTACCATATTATGATAATTTTTAATGTCGATGTGTTAATATTTATAAATCTACTTTTTTCCTGAAATGGAAGTAATGTATCTCTCTTGTGTGTGGAAAAATAAAGCCTCATGCACCAGTGTAATTTGTTTCCATCAACGAATCACATGTATAGTCATAATGTGGAAAATAATTAATATATATGATAAATATAAGATTATAATTATACTTTAATATTTATATATGATCTATTTCCTTACCCTTTTTCCCATTTAAAAATTATAATGTCACTCATGCGTCTATACATCCTACTATCTCCATGAAGTGATGCTATTCATTTTCTGTGTCCACTAATAAATAATTGTTATAAAAATATGTATAATGAATAATATTCTATATTAATTCCATTATAATAATTATAGATATGGTTAAAATATACACTATGTGCAATAAATAAATATTTATTTACAAAAAAAGCTACAGATAACAAAACGGTTAACCGAAGAATTAATGGAAATAATGAATGAGTGCTAATAAATGGTTGATAAGATCTTATATGTGAATAATATATGATATTATAAATGTTAATAATGTTTTTTAAAATTTAATAACATTTTTAAAAGCATTATACATGATTTTAAATCATTTTCAACTATGTGGAAGCATGGTGTATGTGATTCCATTTCAATTTCCACTCCCTTGAGAAAAATGTGGTATTATGAATATATTTATTAGTATATGGTGTATATAATTCCCATTTTATGTATCTAAAATGAATATATATTTATTAATTCTGAGTAATTATTCAATTCATGTTTGATATTTTAATGGGATTCAATTTAAAAGCTATCAAAGGGGTACACATTTATTTTATTATTTCATTTTATGGGATTTTGATTATTCCCACTGAAAGAGTATATTAATATATCATTCATAAAATTCATCTATTTTATGATCATCTAGATATTTAAGGAATTTCGATGTTTTCTTATAAACTTTTCACTATTATTTACTTCAATTTAACAAATAAATACTTAAAATAAAAATCAAACATAATTATATTTTAATCAGATATATTATTATTCCATATACATATTTTATTAATTAATTTCACAAAATACCTTTTATTTACTATAATAATTTATTAAATGTATTATATATTATCATAATTTTTTATAGGATATGAATGGAATCATTATAATTTTTTCCAAAAGGTTCATTTGCAATATTTATATTCAAAAAATCAAAAGGGATGCTCATCTTTTAACAAATACGACATTAACAAACTTCCACACTAATATAACCATTTTATTATATTTATCTTCTTCTACAAGTTTTCTATGGCTTTATAAATAAAAAAATTTAATGAAAACATATTTAAATGTTTTTTTTCATATTTTATTATATCTCAAAAATAGGTTAATTTATTAAATATATATATATATAATGAATTTATGGTCATATTTTATATCAAGATAATTATCCTTTCATTGAAATTATCTTAAAAAATTTACATATTTCTGATCTTAATTCATTAGGATTTACATTTCTCTTAAAAATCAACATTATTTAGATCATGGATATCATAATTTCCTAAACTATATAAAATTTATTCACAAATTATTTTATAATGAATATAATTTTATTAACTGGGAAAAGCGTGATATTATGTTTCTTTTACGTAATACAAATATTTCTTTGATAATGAATATGATTTATCATTTAAATTATTCATTAAATATATATGAAATTCTGTTTAAATTTCGATCATGTTATGCTTTTAATTATACATCCCTTCAATGCATCGACAACCCTCATGATACAATTATATTAGAAAAAATTATGAAATCCGGTTTTGGAGTATAGTTACTCATAGTACAAACTGTCTTGGAAAAGTGAATTTAAACTACGGAAATAATAATGTTTGAGATCATGATTTCCAATATTTTGAATTTACATAATTATAATTCATTTAAAACTATCCATAATATTTATGAAACCTTACTATACATGTGTTCATTTCGTACACACTTTATTGGTTAAATTGATTTTTTTGTTATTTATCTTTTCATATTGACTATTTATTATATAATCATGATATAATCCACTATTGATAAGCATTGATGATCATTTTATCTCACCCTTATTTTCATACATTTCCCAGGATATTATTAATAATATCAAGGATATGAAATAGTTTATTATGCTGTGTATTTTATATTCCTAATATAATATGGGAATATTGTACATATATTGTTATCCAAGACTATAAAACATATTGAACCTTGGTGATGTTATCACTTATATATTATTCAAATCCATTAAATGGGCATTTAATATTTTTTTTAGGCTGGGGTTTTTATATTTAGTGCCAAATCATGTTTAGTAGAGACCATGAGAATTTGATTTTTAAAACATATATCAGGAGACATAACCCAATTATAGACCATGATTATATCTCTAATTGTAGATAAATATCATAACTTTTTTAGTATGGTAGAGGTTCTGTGAGGTTCCTATCAACACATTACTTTTGGGATATTACATGTGTATGTGGGTTTGGCATAGACGCATCTATGTATAATGACTCTAAAAGGATTTTTTCAACTATTAACTAGCAATCATTCTATTGCACTAAAAATTGGTACCTATTGTTCACCTGTTTTAAAAATCCATAGAGATATTCTTGGGATAATAATAATTCTATTTATAAACCATTATGAATGATTCTAAAATATTTTTATGAATTAATGATATTTAAAAAGGAATAAATGTTTATGATTCTGAGATTAAAAATGGGTAAATTATCAATTTATATAATGTGTAAAATAATATTTAGAATTATTTATTACAATTTAAAATTTATACTGTTACGATTTAATATAGTAAAAGGAATATTTTAGAAATATATAATTAAAAAATTAATATTATCAATTCTCATGACCAATATAGAAATATCAATGACAAGAAATCTAATAAACATAGTGTTTTAGAAAATATTATCCAAGAAATATTAGGGTATTTGACCCTTGTTGTGATTAAATAACATTCTTCTATTGAAATACATGATGTTCCATGACATGAAACACTTATGTTGGATCCCTTTATGTGATTGAATACTCAATTTGTTGGGTAGAACTACAAATTAACTAGTATATATTCTATATATTAATCCCCCAGAAATAATATATATGTCCTTATGATGAAGTGAAACTAAATAAGTTTTATTGGTATTGAATTTTCCTCGAGGTAATTAAAATAAATAATTATGGTTAATACATAATTCTATGGAGTGATAAGAAATAAAACACATGGAAAAGAGACCATTAAATCTAAATTTCTTTATAAATATTTACATCACATGAAACAAAATGAGATGAAGAAAAATTTACTAAACATACAAAATAATGAAGGTTAATATTTTTTTATTATAATGATATATTTATAAAAGGATACATGTATATTATGGATTACATACATAATTCATAATGAAATTTTTACCATTTCTTTGAATACTATAAGATAATCCTATGAAAGAACATGTTTTTTAAAAATATTCATTTACTGATGAAATAAAATTATATTCCATAAAAATAGTGAATGAATTTTATAGATCCTATACTATCAATATCTATCATGATATTTTTATTTTATTTTATCCAATATAAAATTTAATAATCAAAATAAGAAGTAGATAAGTAGTCAATTTCTATCATGTGGGGTTTTTTGAAATAAACTGCCTATAAAATGATTGAATGAAAGATATGTTTGTTGAAATTATGAAGATAAGGGTAATCTGGAAAATAAATTTTATCAAAATATATATTCCACTAATATATAGTTATTTAACTAGAAATAAATGATGTTTAATTGAATCTAATGTCCCAAACATAAATTGAACATTCCATAGAAGAGCTTTAGGGGATGAATACAATATTATGCGATCACTATAGCTAAGGTCTATGTTCTTAACCATATTGTGGAAGGTATTTTAATCATATAATATTTTTTTAATTTTTTATTTGATTCTGGATATTTTCACGCATTTACTTCATCCATGTTTTCCTAGAAAAATAGATAAATACCTAGTACCTTCAGAAGGGTGTCTTCAGCAAATAATCATAGTGAAAAACTCACTGCAACTAGGATTTGTCAGTAAGTACCCGTTTTGACACATCAAAATTTCCTATATACAAACATTATAATTATTGATATTTTTGAATTTTACATTTTCCTTGGAATGGACTAGATTTCAAATTATAATACAAAATCAATTACTGTAAAGTGACAAAAATTACCATCTATGAGAGAGAAATGAAATTACTTATCTTTAGAAGGAATACTTCATCATTGAAGTCATGTCTAAGTCAACCCACAGTAGATCTTGTATATAAAATTCATTGTAAAGGGGGGTAAAAAATTCTACATATGCATATTTTAATCTTCAAATTTAGAATAGACATATTATTTAAAATTATATTAATGTATTACCAAGAAAATTGCATGGATATCCTCCAAAGCGTGAAGATGAAATTTCTACTGATTTAGACAAAGATTAATGTATTATATCAAGGAATATATATACAGTATCCAATTTCCAATTACATGAATTAATGAAACAACTATAATATTTATGTGATAATGTGTTTATATAACCTAGTTCTTTAAATTGGGGATCCCCTCGAATTTTCATTAAGTGGAATAGTGGATCTATAATTTACAACAAATATTATATCAAAAATAATACAATTATGATAAAGAAAAAGTATTGACTACCTAATATTTACAAATTATAAAATCAACTTCTTGGATATCAATAATTTCTATTAATGCCATTCGTTATATCTATAATAAATTAGGACCAATCAAGAAGATATTTCTTGTACAACTTTTTATAGATGGAATGAACATTATGATTTTACCATAATACAAATTGGATTTAAAAATTCACCATCTTTTTAGGAATATAATAAAAATAATATTCAGGAAATTTTTGATATTTATGTTATGTTATTTGTTAATGATATCATGGTATATTACTGGGGAAATGTTGACTAAATGATTCACATGAGGATCATAAATGATACTCCTATAGGAAAAGTGCTATATGAGAAATATAATGGAAATTAATTATGGATTATAAATGGTTCTTTTATGTGATATATTGTCTCTAGGTATGAAATATTATTATATCATTCAACAAAATTGTAAGTAAAGGAATGTCCTACCCTAAAAAAATCATGATCTAGGAATGTAGTTTCATTCATTTAGTAGGTTATTGTCTATAATGTTTAAAGAAATATTCTATATTGGAAGAACTATTAACTAAGAATATATGAAAAAAATTTATGGTCATATGGAAAAAGAATTGTGCATAATTGTTTGATGAACAAAATAGTATATTGTATAATTCTCCAATTTTAACTTATAATGTTAGGGCATGATTTTTTTATAATATAAAGTGATGAATCAATGAATATACAATGTTGTTTCCTTATCCAAAATGATAATTTTATTCCCTAAAGATCAAGGAAGTAAATGAATCATGAAAAAACATACCCTAATAATTATATTAATTTTTTATAAAAATTATTTTCTTTTGATAATGTGGAGACTTTATCCCTATAATGAAATATATGAGATATAAATAGATCACAAGAGTCTTGAATATATATTTTCAAAGAAATTTCTCACGATGATGCCAAATAGATATATCTAGCTACTCAATTATTATGATATACCAGTACACTAAATCCTAGGGAAGTAAAATAAGATAACTAATTTGTTACCCTGAAATAGTCTTGGTGTTCCGACCAAAATCGAAATCAATAGGAATCATATATTCAGTTATTTAGTGAATATGGATACGAAAAATATTGAACAAGGGTTGACATCACTCATTTTTAAATTGATTTCCACCATATAAAATATAATAATATAAATATATCATTTATAATAATAATTTGTTATTTTTTAAGAATAATACTTTTCTATCTCCTTTCCTATCAAATGGGAAACACAATCCTTGCTTAGGTTTATGTAAGACTAACATCTCGTGAATTGATATAATATGTTTTACATCACTAACTAAAATGGATAGTCATAATGATTGAAATAATTAATATATATCATAATAATGAAATAATAACGATCCATGAAATTTAATATAACATATAATTTCATAATATTTCACCCATTAGTGGAATGATATTGTCACACATGCATACATATAACCCACTGTCACCATGAAGTAAGGTGATCCCTTTTACATGTTGTACATTAAATATTAATTCTATAAATTTATATCACAAATAAATATGCATCACATTAATTTCATTCTATATATGATTAAACTATATCCTATATAAAATAAAAATAAAATCCATGAAAAACCATTCATGCAAAAAATGAACCAATTAACACCTAAAACGTTGGTAATAATGAAATATTGTTACGTAACAAGTGATAAGTTGTTTTAAGTTAATACTTTGTGATATTATAAATATGAATATGGTTCAAATATAAATTTATATCATTATTTATGACACTATTCAATAGAATAAAGCATTTTCAATAAATTAGAATCACGAGTTTATGGATTTTGTTTCGATTTCTACTCTATTGTGACATATTTGGTAATATAAATCTATTTATTTCTATATGGTTCATATAGTTCTCATTTTATGTATTTAAAATTAATATATATTTTTTTATTGTTTTTAAATTTTCTACCATTTTTTAATTTTTTAATGGGATTAATATAAAATATATCAAATTGGTGAGGACTAATTACAAAATCTCATTTTTTGGACTTGCCTTTATTTTAATCGAATGAAGCTTCTAATACATCTATCATTCAATATTTATTTTCTAATATCTACTATATTTTTAATTAGTTTTTATATTTTCATAAATATTTTCCTCTCTAGGAAACATTACTCAATAAGATAAATGTCTAAATAAAAAACTGATCCTCATTCTCTTTTGTAAGAATTTATTTTTCTCCCTTGTCCATATTTTGAAAAATTAATTTAAAGAATAATTTTATTTGATAAAACAATTTGTTAATTTAGTTTTATATTATTATTTTATTTTTACATTGTTTGAAATGAATCCATTTAATATTTTATGAATTGGTGTTTTTTAAAAACATTTTATAAAAAATATCAAATGAATGTTTCACTTTAATTTATATGGAGTTAAAAGATTTTATTCCTCTATAAACTTTTTATGATTCATAACTCCTCTTCAAAATTACAGTGTATTTAATAATAAAAATAAACTATTTAAATATTATTTTAATTTTTTTCATATATAATATTTTAATCTCAAAAAAATATTATTTTATTGAAAACAAATATTTCTAATGAATAAATAGTCAAATTTTATCACTTAATTAATTTTGGCCATTTACTTTATTTTTAAATATTCACATTATTGTGATAATATTCTATTAAAACTTGAATTTTTATAGGTAAGTGACCTTAAACATTATCTAATATTTTGTATTATATTATAAATTATTTTGTTTGTATTAGAGGATCTTTTCGGCTTTAGAGATTTGGAGAATTAGTTTATAACTCAAATAAAACAAAAAACCAGGGTACAAATTAGTGACCTTAGATCAGTATCCATTAGTACATAATATAAAACATTTAAAATAAAATTTATTGTTTAAATAAATAATATTCATGATTATTTACAATACTAATTCTATTTCCTTAACCATCTTCAAAAACTATGAAAACCCATTAAATAAACATGGGATGAGGACAAAAAGATCCCTAAAGGACATGAAAATAATAAATCCAAGGGTATAGTGATTATCATGAAAACCCATTAAAAATCATAAAAACAAAAATATTTACAAGGAAATTTCATCATCATTTTTTTAAATAACATTTATCATACATTTATAAAATAAACTATTTCCATGAATGCTCATTAATATGAATGGAAAAATAATGTACGTTCCTTGTAACATACTCTTAATAGAAAACATAATAAATTTAATAACCATATGGGTAACCTTAAATATAATTATTTAGAGCACATAATTATTACCCAATTATTTATAGAGATGTAATAGGGAACACCTATCATATAATGATCAATAATGTGGCTCATACTGTTATTTCAGGAGCTATAATGGGGATAAACCAATCATATTTTGAAAAATAATTTGTCATATCCCAAAAAATAAGATGTATTATGATCAAATATTTTCATAAAGACTTTACAACAAAAATTTCATGAAAAAATATCAATCTAGCACTATTTCACTATAAATCCCTTGAAAATATCTTTTAAACCCATTTGTAATGCTCTTTTGGATATCAAAATAACCATCTCTTTTAATACCCCATATTCAATAAATAAACCCCCAGAAAAAGGGGAATATTTATTTTATTTTAATAAAACATGAAAATTATAATAAAATACAATCATCAAAAAAACAATTATGGTGGTGGGAAAGATCATTTTAACTGTATACGTAAGAATATAACATTCCTTTTTTTTGTAATGAAAATAAAATGTTTCTTAAAAATATTCATTCATTAAAAACATTTAAATAAAGTAAAATGTGACATAAAATTTCTTTTATAAATCATGTCAATCAACCAAAAAATAATACATTGATTTTAAAATTATTTCCATGTTCATAAAATATTAATAAAACTAATGTTTTATCATTTGAAATCATGAATTATGTTAAATTCTCCATTACATAAAAAATAAAAAATATTTTAGCTTAGAAGAATTATTAATCAAATTAATATATGGTAAAAATGAAATTTATAAATTATTGAATTGGAAATTATATTTTTCCTGTAATATTTAGTATTATATGGAAGAAAAAGATTTTTAAGTGAATCTTTAAAATAATTTTTTTAAATAAAGTCCAATACATTGTGTCCAAATCATCTAGTATGTCATTTATCTTAATAGATATCAAACAACTTTTAATTATTTAATTTATTAATAATAGTTTTCCAAATTTTCCATTATTTTATCTTTCATAATGAAATATTAAATCTATTAATAATTTAAGTACACTTCATATGTTTTGATGGTATTCAACTTATATGTTAAATATGAAATCTGTAGGTTGAATGTGATCAAAGTGGTAGTTATTATATCATATCTAAAATAATAATCATAAAATATTTATCATATTTATATAAAGATTATACATATAAAAATAATCCTTAAATATTTGTATGAATAAATTACTATGTTAAATTTAGGGTGATGGTAGGTTGTACAAATGCATGAGTAAGATCTCTATTTTTAACTAATAATATTGAAAGGCGGTAAGTATTATCTTATCATTATATAATTAATATTATTTTAAAATTGAAACACTAATTATTAAAATATAATCGTATATATATATATATACATATATGTCATCCAAGTGACATTGTGATGAAAAATAAATCGCATCGTTAAGTGGAGGCAGTATTCCACACGTATGAATAAATGACATAATCATTTTTTCTATTAGTGGAATGGTTAGATACTAATTGATATAATATCCTTTAAAAATGAAAAATATGACTTGAATAAAATATCTACATATATATATATATATATTAAATACATCATTAATACTAGCCATAATAGGTGATGATGGGAAATTAATTATATCGGTTCATGCGGAGGAAGTCTGTCGTACACATGAATGATGGTTTTGTTTCCCATTTGATGGAAGTAGAGATAAATTTAAGACATTTAATTTATATAATAACAACCCAATATGTTGGAAATATTTTTTTAAAATAGATTGGTTTAATATTATTTTAATGAGGTGGAAGAAGATTCATTACAATGACACTCGGTTAAGGGCTATATCTCTTTTTCAGACCACCTCTTTTAAATTATAACTAAATCATTACTAGATTGGATTTGTGATCAAAACATTTCTTTCATGACATTGGGAGGGAAATAATGAATTTTGTTTTTATTTATTGGACTATTCAAAATGATTTTATGGTGTGAAGTGGAGAGAAGAGGGGGTGCCCTTCTATATGTGAGGGTGAGGACAGACTTGGATTTTTTAAAGAAAAACCTAAACCCACATTTTACATATGAAATAAGGATCATACATGTATTTTTATCAAACCTAATATGTAATAAGTTCTATATATGGACCTCATATATAATTTAGATATTTTTATAGGTCATTTTAACACTCATATTTTTAGTTTAACATCAGGTAAACTAGTTTGAACCTTAACTGTGGTAAAAGATTTTCAACTTTCCTCACCATTCATTATGGGAAAAAAATTATGTTTTTATATAATATAAAATTTTATGATTCTAAAAAATTGATCTATTTTATAAAATTAAATTCATAAAAGTTTTATAATTTAATTAAAAAAAATGCAGACACATTAAAAATTCATTTTTTCAAAAAATGTTTTTTTCAAGAAAAAGTTGATTTAGAGAAAAATTGAAAGATCCTTTATTAGAAAAAATAAAATAGAACATCAGTCTGAAAGTAGGAGATTGTCATCGATCCTTCCAAGGAATAGGAATAAAATCACATGGTATTTGATCCTCCTAATAGAAATCAATACCTATCCCACCTTTGTTAGCAAGACCATCCACTAAAGTGTTCGCCTCCCGATAGTCATGAGTAATAATATGATCCTTGGGAAAAAGAATATCCCAGAACCTTGGCCATGGATTAGTCATCCTCCAAGAAAGATGAAGAGAGCATGTCTTTAAAGCTAGAACCAAATATGTGCAGTCACATTCAATCTATTGTTTGTTCCATACCCGATATTCTGCTTGCTCAACCACCTCTATCACTCAAGGCATATCTGCTTCAAGAGCAGAGGAAAAACCACTAGAACCATATAGAAATCCAAGAATACACCCCATGTGGTCCCAAAAAACCACACCGAATCTTGAAGAACATGGATTACCTTTCGAAGCACCATCTGAATTTATTTTGATCCATCCATACAAGGGAGGCATCCATAACACTAGAAGAGTTCCGAGAGGTTCCATATAATTTCCATTAAATCAAACTCGGTTAAGAACCGATAAATCATGAATAGAATTGGCACAAAATATTCCAACTGGAACAATGACATGACAAGCAGCAACAAGAAGTCCAACTAAGGTGGAACCCAATTGAAAACCCTATTGTTCATGTAGGGCTTTGTTCCTCGAAAACCATATAAAATGAACAAGTTCCTTAGCAAGAACAATAGAGAGGAACTATGGTGAAAGAGTCAGCACCGGCCATCATTTCATGAAGCCATTGATTGAGTTGGAAACATGCAAGTCAACTTCAAAGATACTGGACATAATCTCCCACATTTATGAAGATACCACACATGTGAGAAATATATAATCAGTTTCTTCCATGTGTTGATGACATAAAACACACATTGAACAGAGGTATATTCCAAAAATTTTAAGAAAATCATCAGTTGGAAGCCTCTTCCAAGTAACCTCCAAGAAAACATGGCCCTAGACAGCCTCAAGAAGCCTTTGTTAAGGAAACCCATCCATTGAAAACTGGATGGGCTGCTAGTGATGTGCTTATAAAAACTTTTGGAAGAAATAATCTCACTAGAATACAGTTCAAAAGCCCAAAATTTCCCCTTGGAGGAGAAGAAGTATTGATCAACAATGAAAACAATCTGATTCAAAATATCACACATGCATCCCAAATTATTCTTTAATTGAAAAATCAAAATCTAGATTCAAGTCATCCTCAGAAACCAAGTCCTCCAATTTTTTCCCAATCCTATTAAAATTCCAAATTTGATGGGGAGAATCCCTTGAGACTAAACAGTGAGAACTATCATCAATTCTAGAAAAAAATTTCCTAAAAGTAGGCCAAATCGAAGAGGTAAAGTAGATAATGTTCACTGATTTTAGTCTATGACAAAATTTGGCTCTATGAAAGGAAAAATCCTCATATATCATGTTAATGAGCCTCCAAATAAAACCAGCCTACATGGCATCATTGAAACATCACAGATTCTTGATGTCCAAGCCCCCTTCATCATAAGGATCACATACAGAATTCCATGAAACCATTGCAATATTACTTTAATTAACAGAACCACTCCAAATGAAATTCTTGATTGAGACATTAATGGAATTGTGTTACATACATAGCTTATTTTAAATGTATTTTTATTTTAATTTCCATTAATTCTTTGTTTTGGGGGGTTTCCAAAGTTTTTATGGAGAATAGGTGAGTTTTCATGAATTGGGCCAAACCGTGAGCCCAATTCCAGATTTAAAAATAAATTTTGTTTCTTTTATAACTTATTCATTTTTTAATATTTTTCACTAATTCCAACTCCTAAATGTCCTCCCCTAATATATTAACACCAAAAATAAAATTTGGAGCCTTTGGAAATCCATAACCAAGGTGTATATGGGTTTTTATGTAAGGGATTGGGCCTGCCCGAAAGCCCAATTCCAGTTTTAAAAATAAAATATGATTAGTTAATAACATATTCATTTTTAAGGGGTTTTCAGTGATTCCAAGCCCCAAACACGCCCCTTGAACCCAGCCGCGCGTCCAATATCCTCCCACACTCGTTTCAGCTCCTTTGCATCGCGGTTTAGGTCGAAAGTTCTTAAGAACTCAAATTTCGGGCAGATTTATAAAGGTATTTTGTTTCCTTCATAACTCCTTCGATTCTTACTCTTTTCCCCCCATTAAAATTCCTAAATGATCTACCTATTATTGTTCGAACCGACCTTGAAGGTTTGAGTATTTGTGAAATCAGATACTGGTATTTTTGGGGGTGATTTCTACAAGATATTTTAAGTAAGTTGTTCTCCTCCTTTCTTCTTTCAATTTGTTTAGGGTTACATCCAATTTAGTTAGGGTTTCTTCCATTATAATTGTGGTTCCTAATGTCCAGGAAGTAGGGTTTAAAATTTAAGGTTTTATATTGTGTTTTATGGTCTGAAATTCTGGTTTTAGGTCTGGTTTAGCTTTCTTGAGGTGCGGCGGTGGTGTGTTTGAGTTTTCGCACAAAGGATTCAAGGGTTTCCTTGGTTTTGGTAGGTGATTCCATTGTGTATGAAATCTTTGTGAATTGGATACTGTTTTTATGGTATTTTCATGCTTATTAAATTTTATTATTTCGGAAAAATATAGTTTTAGTGGTGTTTGTATTTAAAATGAATCCTAAAGGCCAATTTCATGTGAAATTGGGGGTTTTTCATAGAAATGTATTATTAGTTTAATTGGGGCTACCTATAAGTAACTAGTTGAGTATAATAGGGATATAAATACTGTTTTTAATGATTTTCCCTTGTGTTTGTTGCTGAAAAATCTGGTTTTAATGGTGTTTGTGAACCACATGAAATTCTAAGAGTTGTGTTGTGTAATAATGGAGACTTTGCAATGATGTCGTTTCTTGAACTATATAGGGTTGCCCTAAAAATGATTTTGTGTTTTCACTTAAATGTATTGGGATCTCCTTTATGTTTTGGAAACTTAAATATGTGCACATAGTATGCAAGTGAGGTTTATAAGGTGTTTTGTGTCCGAAACACTACGAGATTTTTGAGGAATTGTTTTATGAAAAATCTAAGTGTTTTGTTGCGTGTTTTAAGTGGTATAAAATGTGATAGCTACTGTATTGGTTATGATTGACCGGTAATGGTGTTTTATATGAAAATTTATTTATGTTGCATGCTTAAATTGATTGAGCACAAAAGGGGAAGCCCGGGTACCTAGGTGGGGCGGATTTGTACTAGTACGGCTAGTGGACCGGATGGGTTTTGTCCCTGTTTCACTTAGCATTTGGATAACGACAACTCTAAATAAACTATGTGGATGATTATTGGGGACCACTAGATTATGGGTGTGTTCCCTACTAGTGGCTCGTGCACGAGAAAGGATTTTTCTATGGTTACTTTACACCGAGGTACGAGGTACATAGGGCCCAAGACAACCTAGTGCCTAGGGGTGTTCCCAATGTTGTTGCTCATTGGATTTGTAGTATCTACCCATGTCTTAGGGTGTGTTTGGAAGTAAATTACAGTATCTAAAATTTCTCTTTTAATGTGTTAGTATTCTAAAAATTTTGGACTGAAAACAATTTTCAATTAGAGGTTTCATTTCTTGAAATTTGAACACTACTTTTCCTTGCGTTTGAAAACTGCTTGCCTTTTCACATTGTATTTCCTACTCTTTGGAATCATTGGGTGGTATCCTACTAGGCTTAGTCTCACACCCTACTTACACCGCTTGGGTGTAAGTAGACTTGGTTATGTTTGATTCAGGTAAAGGAAAGGCTAAGGGTGATGGCGGTTCATGGTGTTAGTTCCCATTCTTGGTGCGGAGTTGTGGAGATAGCTTGGGGGCGATGACCCCTAGTCGTGTGGAGTCCTTGGGGCTGTCTTAATGCTATAATTATTTTTATTTGGACCACTTGTATAATCTTTAAACCAATTTACTCAGTTTTGGTTTTCACTTAAGTCTTGTTTGGCTCAAAAATTTCAGATTTATATTATGGATTGTTTTTAATGTTTTATGCTTTCATACTCGGGTAAATCGTTCCCAAACCTATATTAATGATACCCAAGCACTTGTGCCAGCCCATGGGGATAGGGAACGCCCTTCGGGTCATGTCACGGGCTGGGTTTGGTGCCGGTTTTGGCGGTGAACAGATTCGGTTCGTGACAAAATGGTATCAGAGCAGGTTCGCTCCTTGGGTCATGTTATTTGGGGAAGAGTCAGCATAGTCTGGAGCTAGGATTTTTGGGACTTGAAATTTCAGTCATGGGTAGTGTGCCTGGCCAGCACACCTCATTAAGGGATTCAAGTCACCATGGTAAGTATGGATTTATTTGAGTGCTTTGGTTTTCTTGGTTTAATGATGACTACGGGAAATGAAAAGAGAGTTGGGAGAATAATCTCAGTGAGCTCGCAGGGCCTGGCAAGCCATGTGGAGCCATGGATATTTCCCTTGAATACTCTCTGTGACGGTGAAGTGATTGGAATATGGCTGCCAACCATATGTCCAAGTCACCCACCGAAACTAGTTTCCTCTTACATTGTTTTGTGCTTTAGTTTTGAAATCTTAGCACTTTGGTTTTAAGGTGACTTGGTTTTAAGAAGCGTAACGTTTTTATGAAATGATTTTCAAATAAAGAGGGAATGTTTTGGTTTATGAAATGGTGGAACTGAATTTTCAGAATTGTTTTGAAATGTAAAATGGTGTGCTTACACCTCTTTGAAAGCAGGAACTATATTGAATTTGGTTTTGAAAAGCGTTTCCAATAGAGTTTTCTAAACAATTAGAGTGTGTTTTAATGGGATGATATGTTTCAAAATTGATGTGAATAACTTGAAATTGAGTTCTTTTCTAAATGGTTGTGTCCTTATGAAATGTTTTGTAAGATGTGAATTGGGATTTTGATCTCATTGTTAGAAGTTTTGAGAAAAAGGTTGGGTTGGTTGACCATTTTGTTTTTGAAAAGTGGAAGGAAGTTTTGTTGTACCCTTTGGTATTTCCATGAGTGAACACATGCATGGGGTTATATGGGATGATGGATGGTTGATGGCACGACTGGATGAGTGCTGGGATGGATATGAGGAGGGTGTCCGGTGTGGCACAAAAACATGCATGTGTGAGGCCCATGGGGTACCATTGGTCGATACGCTTACTGTTATACCGTTTGTTTTCAATGAATTGGTTTTAAAGAAAAACATGATGTCTTGATGAATAGTTTGGTATGGTTTGTATTATGGGTTTTTGAAAATGTTAATGTCATGGGAGGTTTTGAGTTCAAGAACCCCTTCTGTTTGAACTGTGTTTTGGGTTTGTGTTTGGTCGGTAAGCTGTGTTGTAGGGACAGTTAGTGGTCTCTTTTGAAAAAAAAAATTGGGATGTATTTACGGTGGTTCCCTTCATGTGTTTGGATCTGGTTTGTGGCATGTTTTGACCAATAGACCAGCTTGGTTGGGTCCTTGGGTTCTCTCATTGTATAAGGTACGCCGCCATTAAGGGTTAATGCACAACTGAAGTGCAACCCGTTTTGTTTCGCCATTGGAAAATCCTCCAGTTGATCAATATAAAGAATATTTTATCGAACATTTCTTTTATTGAGTCTACCCCCATTAATTTCGCTGATTTTTGGATCCTCTTGTAGTGGGATAGTGCTTGTGGAAGGTTGAAAGGGACCTTAGTTTCTTAAGTTTCCTGATTCATCAAAGGTGGGAGTGTTCTTTCGTTGTTAGTAGGGATGAGTGTCTTGATGGTGTCTAAGAGGGCCTCTGGGTTCTTTATAGTTTCTATAAAGAAAGAGTTATTATTAAACAACCAATTTTGAGATTTAGGTCATGATATGATATTGTGTCCACTTTTTGGACTTATCTGTTGTTTAGGGACTTTGAATATGGTCATGTTCCATGTATTGTTTCTATCAATCGTCAGGGTCATGTTCGGTGACCCATTGTGATGTTGTGTGCTCTTTTGACCATAAAGGTGAAGTTCACACAATCCTTTAAGGTTCTATGTTATGTTGGGATTGTGTCTCCCTTGGGAAAAACATCAAATCCTCTATCTTAGAGGAAGGTGTTTATACGTGTCTTTCCCTTCTATTGTTTCTCACCCAAAGAAACAAGGTGCGATGTGTGTGCATCTTCTAATCCCTTGTTTCAATGAAATTTTTGGTTTTGGAAAAGTGGGTTATGGAGTGTGTTATGTCTTGATAAACCCATCAGGGTATGCAGTGTAGTTGTTTGTGGCACCAAAAGAAGAAGTTCCACAAAGGGGTTTCAACAGCCTAACTGCGTGGCTGAAGATGCTTCAATATTTTGAGCTCCAGCCATAGGTCCCGGAGAGAAGCTGGCGCGTAGTCATGGGAAACACCAGTGTCGTTTAAACACTTGTACAAAGTCCTATCCTCAGTATGAAAGATAAGAACAGTTTAAACCTATGGTTTCATCATCTTCCTTCTGTTGTTCTCATTCGGTGGAAATAGGTAGAGGGCCTTGTACCCATGTCATCGCCTAATGTTTTTCCCTCCCACGTTGGTTTCCATTGAGTCATTGGAGAATGGTTGGAAATTTGGCTATAAAGTTTGAGCAAACATTTTTTGCATGATTAGTAGTGTCAGTGTGCTAGGAAGCCACGTTCAAATAATGATCAGCATAGTTAGTGCATGGTTTCCCAAACCGTGCGGACTGACCCTGCTCCCTTTCCAAATCATAAAAAACAAATTGGGACTTTTTGTGTCGGACCATGCTGGTCAGTTAAGATGGTTGGTTCTGGTGGTGGGAAGACCCACTGTGGGTATCATGTATATTATTTTGTAAATTTCTAATTTATGTATACCCCTTCTACTAGGGAGTCTGTTTGGGCCTCCCCCTATTAGTGTCTTGATTCTGTCTCGGAAAAAAAAAATTTAAGTTGTCTCTTATGGTGGGGAGCCCATTTGTGTCTCTTCATACGAGTAACTCATATTTTTCCTTGGTTTTGTATGGGAAGTAGGTATTATCATTTGGAGATATCTAACTACCTACATCTTTCTTTGGTAAAAATTGATATTGGAGAGTGACCAATGGTTTAGTTATAGTCGGGAAAGTGTAACCATGTTCGATGTTGTCGTTTATTTGGGATAAAGCTTGAATGTGCTTTATTCGTTCAGGAAAGTGGTGTAAGTCAGGTTTGTGAGAGTATTCCTTCCTTCATTGATCACTGGAGGTTTTATGTCCTTTGGGGGTGAAACCTGGCAAGAGAGTACCACTTGGTTTCTCAGTTGGGTTTAGTTGTTGCTTTGGCCTTACTGTGACTTTCCGGGGCGGAAAGTTTTTATGGTGGGGATAATTGTTACATACATAGATTATTTTAAATGTATTTTTATTTTAATTTCCATTAATTCTTTGTTTTGGGGGGTTTCCAAAGTTTTTATGGAGAATAGGTGAGTTTTCATGAATTGGGCCAAACCGTGAGCCCAATTCCAGATTTAAAAATAAATTTTGTTTCTTTTATAACTTATTCATTTTTTAATATTTTTCACTCATTCCAACTCCTAAATGTCCTCACCTAATATATTAACACCAAAAATAAAATTTGGAGCCTTTGGAAATCCATAACCAAGGTGTATATGGGTTTTTATGTAAGGGATTGGGCCTGCCCGAAAGCCCAATTCCAGTTTTAAAAATAAAATATGATTAGTTAATAACATATTCATTTTTAAGGGGTTTTCAGTGATTCCAAGCCCCAAACACGCCCCGTGAACCCAGCCGCGCGTCCAATATCCTCCCACACTCGTTTCAGCTCCTTTGCATCGCGGTTTAGGTCGAAAGTTCTTAAGAACTCAAATTTCGGGCAGATTTATAAAGGTATTTTGTTTCCTTCATAACTCCTTCGATTCTTACTCTTTTCCCCCCATTAAAATTCCTAAATGATCTACCTATTATTGTTCGAACCGACCTTGAAGGTTTGAGTATTTTTGAAATCAGATACTGGTATTTTTGGGGGTGATTTCTACAAGATATTTTAAGTAAGTTGTTCTCCTCCTTTCTTCTTCCAATTTGTTTAGGGTTACATCCAATTTAGTTAGGGTTTCTTCCATTATAATTGTGGTTCCTAATGTCCAGGAAGTAGGGTTTAAAATTTAAGGTTTTATATTGTGTTTTATGGTCTGAAATTCTGGTTTTAGGTCTGGTTTAGCTTTCTTGAGGTGCGGCGGTGGTGCGTTTGAGTTTTCGCACAAAGGATTCAAGGGTTTCCTTGGTTTTGGTAGGTGATTCCATTGTGTATGAAATCTTTGTGAATTGGATATTGTTTTTATGGTATTTTCATGCTTATTAAATTTTATTATTTCGGAAAAATATAGTTTTAGTGGTGTTTGTATTTAAAATGAATCCTAAAGGCCAATTTCATGTGAAATTGGGGGTTTTTCATAGAAATGTATTATTAGTTTAATTGGGGCTACCTATAAGTAACTAGTTGAGTATAATAGGGATATAAATACTGTTTTTAATGATTTTCCCTTGTGTTTGTTGCTGAAAAATCTGGTTTTAATGGTGTTTGTGAACCACATGAAATTCTAAGAGTTGTGTTGTGTAATAATGGAGACTTTGCAATGATATCGTTTCTTGAACTATATAGGGTTGCCCTAAAAATGATTTTGTGTTTTCACTTAAATGTATTGGGATCTCCTTTATGTTTTGGAAACTTAAATATGTGCACATAGTATGCAAGTGAGGTTTATAAGGTGTTTTGTGTCCGAAACACTACGAGATTTTTGAGGAATTGTTTTATGAAAAATCTAAGTGTTTTGTTGCGTGTTTTAAGTGGTATAAAATGTGATAGCTACTGTATTGGTTATGATTGACCGGTAATGGTGTTTTATATGAAAATTTATTTATGTTGCATGCTTAAATTGATTGAGCACAAAATGGGAAGCCCGGGTACCTAGGTGGGGCGGATTTGTACTAGTACGGCTAGTGGACCGGATGGGTTTTGTCCCTGTTTCACTTAGCATTTGGATAACGACAACTCTAAATAAACTATGTGGATGATTATTGGGGACCACTAGATTATGGGTGTGTTCCCTACTAGTGGCTCGTGCACGAGAAAGGATTTTTCTATGGTTACTTTACACCGAGGTACGAGGTACATAGGGCCCAAGACAACCTAGTGCCTAGGGGTGTTCCCAATGTTGTTGCTCATTGGATTTGTAGTATCTACCCATGTCTTAGGGTGTGTTTGGAAGTAAATTACAGTATCTAACATTTCTCTTTTAATGTGTTAGTATTCTAAAAATTTTGGACTGAAAACAATTTTCAATTAGAGGTTTCATTTCTTGAAATTTGAACACTACTTTTCCTTGCGTTTGAAAACTGCTTGCTTTTTCACATTGTATTTCTTACTCTTTGGAATCATTGGGTGGTATCCTACTAGGATTAGTCTCACACCCTACTTACACCGCTTGGGTGTAAGTAGACTTGGTTATGTTTGATTCAGGTAATGGAAAGGCTAAGGGTGATGGCGGTTCATGGTGTTAGTTCCCATTCTTGGTGCGGAGTTGTGGAGATAGCTTGGGGGCGATGACCCCTAGTCGTGTGGAGTCATTGGGGCTGTCTTAATGCTATAATTATTTTTATTTGGACCACTTGTATAATCTTTAAACCAATGTACTCAGTTTTGGTTTTCACTTAAGTCTTGTTTGGCTCAAAAATTTCAGATTTATATTATGGATTGTTTTTAATGTTTTATGCTTTCATACTCGGGTAAATCGTTCCCAAACCTATATTAATGATACCCGGGCACTTGTGCCAGCCCGTGGGGATAGGGAACGCCCTTCGGGTCATGTCACGGGCTGGGTTTGGTACCGGTTTTGGCGGTGAACAGATTCGGTTCGTGACACTTGAGTAAATCAATCGTCCATTTATAGACCATGAAGGTGTAAAAAAATATTTGAGATGATTATGTGTTTCACAAGACTCATTGTTCCAGCCGTGGATAGTGATTTACTTTCAATGATGAAAGATTCCTTTTAATCATACTTACAATATTTGAGAAATGAAAAACCTTTGGTCTTCCCCAAAACAAAGGAACCCCAAAATAAATAAAGGGAAGGGCTCCTTCATGAATTCCCAACTCACTGATGATGTCATTCTTCCTTGTAGAATAAAAATTCCCACCAAAATAAACATATGACTTCTTCCATCTAATCTCCTATCTAGAAACCATCTTATAACGCAGGAGATCTCGTTTGATATTTCTGATGTTTCTTTTGTCCCCCTAAGTATAAAGGATAATATCATCAAAATATAAGAGATGAGATGGGGAAAACAACCACCTTCTAATATGAATCTTCTTCAAATTTCCATTTCTAGCTACAATAGAAAGAAACCTACTGAGATAATCTTCTCTAATAGAATGGATAATATCTGATAAGGGATCACCCTGTTTAACACCTATTGAGAACTCAATGTATCCATCAAAGGATCCATTGATATGAACAAATATATGAGAAGAGCGCAAAATAGACTTGATCCAGTCCACAAACACATCATTGAATCTATATATATCAAGGATAATTCATATAAAACCCCAATCCATTGTTTCAAAAGTCTTCCTGATTTCCACTTTTCTGGAAATGTTTCCACCTCTTACAGAATTTTTGAGAAGATTCACACATTCTGAGGTTGTAGCGAGACATTCTTGAATCGATCTACCCTTGATGAAGCCAAATTGATTTGAAGACAAAATCTTACAAGAAAAACTAGATAACGTAGTAGCAAGAAAATTGAAAATAATTTTGTAAATATTATTGACTAAGGAAACAGGTCTAAAGACGTGAATTTCATTTGCATGATCCATTTTCAGGATAAGGGAATGGAACTGAGAATTCAAGCCTTTTGGAATAATCCCACTTCTGAAAAATTAAGTGACCATCCTACAAACATCTGTATGAATGATATCCCCAAAATATTGAAAGAAAAAATTACCAAATCTATCCGGACTAGGAGAACTCTTAGATTTAAGACTAAAAATAGCTTCCTTGATTTTTGGTTTAAGATGAATAATAGTAAGGCTGGATTTATCCTCTTGAGTCACAAGCCTTGGAATCACACCATTAATAGGATAAACATTGAAAGGTGGCCCATAGAAAAGATTCTTGAAATAAAGAATGATATGCTCTGAGAGATCTTCCCTCTTATCAATCATGTTATCCTCATTTTTAATTCAGGAAATAGGCTTGGAAATCCTTCTGATTTTCTAAAGAGAATTGAAGAACATGGAATTCCTATCCCTCTCCTTTGACCATTTAACATTGACTGAATCCCATTGCACGATATCTTTTATTTTAATCACCAAACTCAAAAAGGTGATTTATATTAACTTCAAAGGTAGTAATAATACTTATATTAATTTTAATTATTATTTATAGACATATAATATATAAATTCAATTTAAATATTACATCATTATGGGTTATTTTTAATAATTAAAAATATTATTTATTATTAACTTTTATTTTTTTAGAAAAATGTCTTTAATCCCAAAAATAACCTTGTACTAAAATACAGTATAAGGGAAACTCAAATGTAATTAATTTAATTAAATATAAATTATGAATAAATAAATAATTTGAAATATAATTGATATTAATATGATACTTTTTAATAAATTAGTTTATCAAAAATAAATTAATATTTTTACAAAAATATGTATTTTCAAGAATCACATAAAAATCATGGATTTTTTCAAAACTCAAAAAAATAACACTATTAATTTTGATATAATTATTTTAAAAGGTGAGTAAATTTTATAAATTTTTTTTATAAAATCTCTTCAAATTAAGTATAATTTATTTTTACAAAAACTATTAAAAAATATTTTTGGAGAAGACATATTATTGATGAATAAAATATCATTACTTTTCACTAGTAATTTACTAATCATTTATCTATATGTTTTAAATAATTAGGTTGTATATATATATATATATTAATAATTTATTTAATCTTATTCATACCCAAAAATTTAATATATACTATATTAGAGTTATATATTTCATGGGTTGTCTATGCTTGATGTTACATGTTGTATATGGTATCGAACATAATGTTCTTCTTTTCAAATATCATGGTGTTGCATTCTCCCACCACCCCCCCCCCAATAAATTTCATCACTACAATTTGAACATGAGCAGGGTTAACAATGGTTTGATATTCATAAATATCAATGTTTAAATCCCACATCATAAACATTGTTATTAAAATTTCTGCATGAAATGAATGAGCCCCAATTATGAAGGCCATCAATAAAAACTCATTGATAGGTTTTCAGGTTGGAAGAAATATTGGGAATTTAAAATATGGTCATGGAAGAAAATTTTAATACCCAAATAATATTTGATTGTGACAAATATCTCTGATCATAATAAAGTAATTAATAATGAAAAATCTAACAAATATAAAAAACCATAAACCAAAGAGTTGTGGAAAAAATTATCACATCAAAGATGAAAGAAATATGGCAACATTTTCGTTTTTTATATCCATTTCTTGGACTAAAATAATTTATTACCATAGAGAATTATATTAAAAGGACAATATATGTAATTTATAAGTATAATTTCATCCATTAATCAATTTTCACCACAATCTCATCATTTCCTCCAAATTTTGAGTATTCAAAATGATGTAATTTTAATGCCTATATCCACTTATAACAGATCTAATAATTCAAAAAAACTATAAACAAATCTATTAATACTCTCTTTAGAAATTAACAAAAACCAAAATTTTGAGCATAAATTAAGATGATTCCTTAAATTAATAAACCCTCATATAGTGAAATACAATATCAATCATTAATTCTATAAAAAAATCCCACAGTTTAAATTAGATCATTATACAAGAAAATATCCTATAAATTATTTAAAATCGTCATTAAAAATATTGTAACCCGTAAATTTTAATGGTTTTATCATATAGTCTTATGATATTTACTTAAAATTATCTCTCAATTACAGAAACCAATTTTAATGTTTCATGAATATATTTATATACACTAATCATATAATCTTAATGTTATACTATTCATTTTCATAAATAATAGGATTCCCCACAAATCAATAGAAAATATATATATGATTTCAAATGATAATTCATCCTTAATTCTTCAAAAAAATAACATAATATTCTATTTAATGTAATCATTAAGGTTCCCAAAATCATAATCATATTCTGAATTGAAAATAATCACCTAGTCATCAAATCACTTTTCAACCCCTTGTTATATATAATAAAACATATGTTCCCATAATATACATAATATTTATTTTTCAATTCACTAGATTAAGAAAAATGGATTTCATACTAATTAGAACATCATATTGACCAGTGATAGGAAACATTCCATTATCTCCCTTTGATTAGGAGTTCATTCCTTATAGTCATATTGTAGGTGATGGTTTTTCATTCCATGAAAACTGTACTAATATAATTTTTATAACATTCCTAGAAATATTATTAGAATCCTAAAAAATAATATTTATCACAAAGTATCCTATAACACCTAAATATTATCAACAACTTTAAAAGTAGGTTAATAAAATACAAAATAATAATTCCACCTCAAATAAATGTTTCAATTACTATACTATGGGTTATATATAGCATAAAAATCATAGAAATCTCATTAAATGTCTCCAAAAGAAATCCCATCACATAAAACATCAAAATAATATTAATGAATTTTATTTTGTGATGATTCTTAAATATACCATTATATCAGAACTCTTGAATTCGTATATGTATAAAACTTAATCATTTAACATTCTTCCTAATCCATTAACAATGAAATTCTATCATGCTCCAGAATACTTCCTTCCAACCAAAAAATATTTATTATGCCCTAATATTTAAAAAATAAAAAACATAAGCCAATATATAATCCATAAATATTATATCTCATTTCCAGTTTCTTCATCTTCAACTACAATAGAATTTTGATTTGATAGAAATTTTCCTTCACAACATTATAAATATTTTTATTTTTCTTTATTATAGGATATAAATATTAATAATACTCATAATCCCCCAAGTATAAACATTCAATGGAATCCTTGGGAATATTTTTATTCCCCCTCATAATGTTAACCAAATAATTTCTTTTTTATTAATATACTCTTTCATTACGACCTCCATTACAACATACAAAAAATTTTACCATTATTTTAATAAATTTTATTCGGTTTTTATTCTAACATTCATGCCTCATAAGTAATTTAATATGTTTTATTTTATAATTATCACATGAAAGTCTATAGAGTGTCATTTAAATCTTGTTATTATTGTATAGAAAATAACATAGGTTTATTTTTTAATCATAACTCAGGATATCCGTTTATGAAAAAGAATATTATCTATCTTTATAGATCATATTCCATTCAGCTTATCATTCATAAAACTACTATAATTTAATTCTCATGAAATATTATTATTCTTGCACCATGAGCCACAAATTTAATAAAAGGGAGAAGTTTTCTATGATTATATCTAATATAAAATAATAAACAATCTTATGTTGTGGATAAAAATATTATATCTTTAACCATGCCATTTAATATTCAAAACAATCTACTTATTATCATTTAAACCTTTGTGTTTATGTTATATTTTTAATATATAATTAAATAACATCATAAAATCTATGGTTATCTAAAAATATCCTATTATAAAAACAATATGTACCCACCCTTCGATATTAAATAATCTTAGGGGTTAATTCAATATGTTATTCTCTTATATTTTTTAATATAATTATGTTTAGAGTTTTATAGAATTAGGTCATAACAAATACTAACAAAACCATATTTTGTAATTTTTTACACTATTTATTAGTACCTATTTCTCTATAATAGAATTTTCTCAAAATAAAACATGATTTATTTTACTAAAAAATATACATGACATTCAACTTCACTCCTTATTTTCCCATAACCGTCCTTAACCCTATGATTTTTTTTAACATTTGGGATGTGAAAAAAATATCAGGAAGGGATAGAAAAATAAGAAAACCATTAGTGCACTGAAAAACATGAAACCGAAAGAAAAAAAATTTCATCACAAAAAACTTTTTACAAGGAAACAACATCAGGTTTATTTTAAAATGTTCATTTATCTTTTCTTCTAAAAACATATGATTTATTTTAAATCACAGTAGTAATAATATAAAATTCATGTAGCTGACATGGGAGAACATATTTACAGGACACTTTCAAATTGGGAAAACTATACAAATGACGTAGAATTTAATTTCCAAGAGAACATATTCCTAACCCAATGTATTATAGATCTATAATAGTGATAAAATATCTTATATTATGCTATAATTTTTCTCAACCAATCATTGTTTATTATAAAGGGGAGAAACAGATCATATATTGAAATATGTGGACAATCAACATGTCTTAAAAGAAATATTGGTATCACTCATTACCAAAAAATATTATGAGGACCATATAATGATAAAATCACATTATTCATTCATATTATCATTTAAAAACCCTTGACAAAAATCTATTAAATATGTATGGAATCTCTTTCAAATATCAACATAAAATTTCATTTAAAAATGTATTTTCAATAGAAATGATTCTATAAAAAGAGAAACTGAAATTTCTTTGAATAAAAAAATTAATATTATAATGGAATGAAAACATAAAATAAGGATATTTAGGTGAGATTGGTTATTGTCTCTTTAAGATTTAAAATAGAACATTCCTTTTGTATTTTGTAAAAAAATTCAAACATTTGAGAAATATAATCCTTTTGAAAACCTTCACAAATTTTTTAAAAAGAGTCACAATAAATAATTATAAATATTTTTTTCAATATCAAAACATGTACAAATTAATTTTAAAAAATTTGAACCGGGACGAAATATATCTATATAAAAAATCATTAATACATTTAAAATAATGTTTTATATTAATGCATCCCTTTAGTAAATACAACAATGGATTCATTTTAAAAAAATTAATGAAATTAATATATATTTAAAATTACAATTAGCATCTATTTAATAATAAATAAGTTTTTTCTTGGTTCATTTATAAAAAAATTTAATAAAAAGTGTTGGAAGGGAAACATTCAATGATGGTTTTAGAATAATGTTCATTATATTGTTTCCAAATTTTATCATAATTTTATTATCTTCCAAAAGAAAAATTATTATATTTAATTAAATTCTTAATTACCATTTTAGGTTTATTATTAATTTTATATTATATATTACCATAATATACACATTTATTTTTTTATTTGTGTTCAATTCAAATGTTTCAATGGTATTCAACTTTTATCTTAAAACTGTCTTCTGAAGGATGAATAATGGTCAAAAGGTCATTACTTCCTCATCCACAAATTTATTTTAATAATGTATTTATGATTTTAACCATAAATTGTACTTTTAAATTCAATCTTATATGATGGTTATGATAATTGATCTAGGTTATAATCACGAAGATTGAAGGTCGTACATATGTTTGAGTAACATTCCCATTTCAACGATCAGTATAGAATGAATTAAAGCATTATTTTCTATTTAGAAAATAATTATTTTATAATAAATACCATATTATTTATTAAAGTTTAATTTTATATTATATCCATATCATTTTGTTATATAAACAAATCACATCATTTTGTGGTGAATATAGTCAACACATACACAAGAATGGCTATATCATTTTGCAATGGTTGGAATGGTAAGAGATCAAATGATATATTATAATTTCATAATTACAAATATTTCCCGAATATAATATATAAATATAAATTTAGTCGATCATTACAACCATCAATAATAGATAATTATGAAAAATTAATTATATATGTTCATGAGGAGGCATTATACCGTACACATGAATGATGGTTTCATTTCCCAGTTGATAAAAGTGGATATGGATTTAGGTTATTAAATTTACATATTAAAAATTCATTATAAGGGTGATATTTTTTTATTATGTAACAATTATTGAATATAATTTTATAAATGTGGATTAAGAAAAAAATTCCCAGATAATAATTATTCAACTTCTTTAGACCATCAATTTTAGATAATACCTAAAGCCTTCCAATATAGAATTTATAATAAAAAGGACTCTAAGACTTGGTGAGGTAAATAAGTAAGGTATTTGATGAATCAAAAATAATTTTATAGTGAAACTAATATAGTATATGTTGTTTCTTTTAATATTTGGAGGGAGGACACACAAGACGTTTTTGAAAAGAAAAAGTCATATCCACTTTATAAGAAAATAACAAGGATAAAAACATGATCATTAACCAAACATATATGATATGAGTTCTAAATATGGTTATAAAATAAAATTCATGTAATTTTATATGTCATGTTAACCATTATCATTTTTTTACCCTCTAGTAAACATGTTTTGAACTTAACTGAAGTATAGTTTATTACTATTTTTTCTATTAATTATGACCAAAAATTATTCTTTATTTATTATATAATATGAATTATGAATATTAAAAATATATAATACATTTTATGAAATCATATTCATATAAATGGATGAATAAAATTTATAATAAATCCTACATAACTGATGAAATGGTAATTTTTCAAGAAATGTATTTTTAAAGCGTAATATGATCTTATATTGAGATTATGACTATGAATAATCATTTTATAAATTAAAATTAATATTTATATATAAAATATTGAAACATTTTATATATAATTCTCCATTAGTGTTTTTTCTAATTAATTGAAAATTATAATCAATATACACTTTAAAACATTTTTTACAATAAATTCTATCATAAATGAAAAAATAAACATACACTAAAATATATTAAAAACATTATTCAAATTAAATTAACTATATTAATTATAAAAAATGAATAATTATTTTTATTTAAATATATTTCATATAATAACGGTCTTTTAAATTTCATATTTTATAGAAAATAAATGACAGTTACAAAAAAATTCCACCGATCACTAAAAGATCAGTAATTTCAAAATATTTCAAATATCTTACTTGATGTTTCTTATGATATTTTTATATTGAAAAATATTTATTATTTAACAAATACATTCTCATAATTATATATAAATTAATTATAATTTTTTATCAAAAAAATCCATAAAATTTATATTGGACGAGAACATATTTCTGGTGAATAAATTGTCTTTAATTAAAATTCAGTTATTATTTCTAAGATTGTATCAATAAATTCACAATGACTAAGATATTTACATATATATTTCATAAATTATTTAATATTATTAATTCCTAAAAATTTATATTATAGTTTATAATTTTCATATATTTTATAGGTTATTTATGATTTATGTTATGTGTCATATACACTATCGAACCTAATGTTTTTATTTTAAAATTTTACGATGTCATAATTCATCTAAAATACCCACAAAATCGTTATCATGAATATTCTAATTTCTTAAATAATATACCATTTCAAATAATTTAATTTTAGCATGAAGGATATTTTATTTAATATATAACTATTGATATACAGTATCCTTTACTCAATATAGATATTTGATGATAAGGAATGTTGGTTATGAATTAAATTGATCGTTAAAAATTTGAGGAATGCATTGGACATGAAATTATTGGTGGGGACTAGATTTATATTTCCACATAATTAATCAATATCAATCATGAGAGAAACTGGTTTCTTAAACATATTAAATGGGTTTTCCTGTGTGTATCTACACATATTTGAAAATATCATGTCAAATGGCATTTGATGTAAAGATATCATGATGTCTAAGATCGTAACATCTAATTTTATGAATTATCTTCATTGAGAATTAAATTATTATTATCCCTAAAATTATTGAATATCTATGATCATTTTACTATTTTCATAATCATATTATTGATAAAATGCATGCTATTTTATTTATTTAACATTCTATAATGGTTTTCTATATTTAATCATGGTAATTATATTTTTTGTAACCCTAATTGAGTTATTTAGATCACTATTATTTTGTTGTTTTTTCTAAGGATATGAAGTATGATATTATCAATAATATCAAGGATGAGGGAATGTTTCTTATTATATCTATTCATTATTATCAATGTAATTTGGAAAACATGTATGTATATGGTTCCCAGGGAAACTAAACTAGTCAATAAATGGTAATTTGATCCCAATATCTAATTCCAATGTAATAATTTATAAAATGAATCATGGTTACTAGAGTTGTTATTACTGCATAAAATGTGACATCAACTACAAAAATGAAATAAAAAGATATTTGTGAATTTTCAAAATTTAATGTTTCTCAAATAACCATATGAGTTTTGAAATATGGGTGATTTAGGTAACAGAAACATTAATGATATATGGTCAGTTCATTTTGGTTATTATACCAACAACTAAAAACTAGTTACATTTTATTTAATTTCACATTAGTATATTTATCATAAAATGTGTATACATTTAGAACATACATATTTAGGTAATGTAAATCTATTATATAGGAATTTAAACATCCATTGAGGGTATTAATAAAACATGAAGAATCATACTCCATGGGGGTGGAGAACCAACATAATATGGAAAATGGTTTCATATTCTGAATAAGATTATAATAGAAGATTATAAGTTGAAGATATTAAATTAAAAAAATTTATTTCTAGTGTGTGTGTATATATATGAAATTTTAGTTATTTTACCATGTTTTATTGGGAGTTAAGGAGAAGGTATAATAAAGAAATAATTTAAAGGTGGTAGTTTGATAATACACCTCTTCAATGTCATCTCCTAGAAAATATCATTGAAGAATAATTATTTTTTGTTTTAAAAAACTATCAACACTAGAATGTGGGGAGATTATTTTGGAAGTTAATTGGGATGAAATAATTATTGATTTATTGCTTGAAATATGTGATTAGAATAGGGGGTAGACTATTATTTATAAGGGAATGAGACGGGTTTTTTTAATATTATATTGATTAGTTTATTATTTTTTCATTGAAAAACCAATATTGATGAATTTTATTAATACATATATTAAATGGTTCATGAATGTATAAAATTTCTTTTAAATAGATCATCAAATTTTCAACAGAAATTGTATTTAATAAATATGGACAAATACTATATTTTATTTTTTATTTCACTATTAACCACAAATCTAACTATTTTTTAAAAACACCAAAAACTCACCATATTCATTTTTTGGTGTGTAGGTTCCAAAAATTAAATAAATAATTTTTAAAATTAATTTTATAAATACAAAATATATTTAATTTGAATATTTTAAAACGTGTGTTATAGTTTCCAATGGTAGTAGACAACACATACAATGAATCCACGAAATGAAGAGGTCCCAGGACTCGACCCCGCGACCTGCCCCAAAAACCCCACCTCCACTGCCACCCCTACAACTTTTGGGGTGAAAATGAGTGTTTGGGTAATGAGTTATAGGTGTGGGCTCACCAATAGTGCAGCATTCATCTTTAGTGAGGCCCAAGTGGGCCATCATTGGGCTTGGGAAAGTTCTCAGTGGGGTAGAGGGTCCAAGAGTCAATATGATCAACTAATAGACCCTTTGAAAAATTTATTATGATCCTAGGAAATAATATTATCATTATATTACACTGTTATATTATATGATAAAACAATTTTATTAAAATTATTTTTTTCGTAAATTATTATATTATTAAGTTAAATGAAAATAAAATGTAAACATTTCTTGAAACCAAAAACACATATTTTATTAATATTAAAACATTCATTGACTAGTATATTGATATAATCATTCCATGTTTTCATTTTATAAGATAGATAAATATTTTTTTCAATTAAATAATTGAGGATACTATTCTAATGGTTAAGTTAAAGTTCCTACCAATCAAATTACTATTCTTGTGGTCAAGTTCCAACAATCATATTACTACTACAATGGTAATGTTTATAGTAGTCATATTGGTACCATACATCCTAGAAATGTCTCATATTTTATTCCATATTCAATCATATATATTTTATCTCAAAGTTATATAAATTAATTTACAAGATGGATATTGTATTGTTAATATATCTTTTATTTCTAATGTGTTGTTCATGAGTGCAGTCACTCTAGGGGATTGAGCTTATCCAAATTTTCATATTTCTATTTTTTATTTTCAAATTTTAATAGCATTATAATATATTAATTTCATAAGGACTTTTTTATTTTATATATTTATTATTCAAATTGCTATAATTAAATTTCCATACTTTTATAATGTGGTGCATGTGCATTATATAATAACACATTAATATATATGAAATCATTATATAAAAAGACGTGAAATTATGCCAATAAATTCTTAGGCCATTGCAATTCCTCTCATGTGTTTTCATCATACCTGGCCCTTAGGCCACAACATTATCGACATTAATGAGAACAAAATTAATACTGATTCAAAATGCATCTTAATATACCAAAAATATATTTTTTAGTTCTAGAATTATTAAGATAGTTGTCAAGATTAGATGACCCTTAACTTATTGAAATCATTTTGGATATTCATAATTCCATATATATGTACAAACCTTTCTCTTTAGATATTAATAACAATAACTAATCCTAATAAATCCCAAAAAAAAGAGACTATATAAACTTTTTATTCATGGGAAACTATATATCACGATAACAAACATTTGTCGATGATGATATTTTACTAGTTAATTAATAATAGGTTAAAATATTTTTTTCCATTATAAATTTTGTGCTCAATGAAATCGATATATGGTATTCAAAAGTCACACTTGGAAAAACAATCAAATAATGACTGATCCCACAATATTCTCTGTACAATTTTTATGTGCTCCTTGACTTTGTATATACTATGAGTGTAAAAAATTACTGTCAACAAATACCATGAAAAATGAATAGAGGTACCTATGAAATATATTGTTCATTAAGACCATAAGGATAGTAAGATCATTCAGTAAACTAAAGTGCATATGAAAATATTCTTTATAGCCATAGTGACCCTAAAATGTGATATTTGGAAAATCATCTTTCTTGAATCTATGCTGATAACACTATGATCATATTTCAATCTTATAGAACCATTTAGATCTAATTAATTGATCAAATATATCATTTATTTTATGATTTATATAAAATTTTGTTATCCTAACTTGATTTAGTTTATGATATTCAATATATAACCCAACAAATCATATTCCATTTATATGAATAAAACCTATAAACCCCAAAGTGATTTACTTGGTATGATAAATCCCTTACTCCCTAACACATATATATTGACATTAATTTTCCAAAAACTAGTCAATGATTTTCATTATAGAAGAGAAATAGGTACTCTTCCTAGGAGTATATCAATATAAATTTTGATTTCCCTCATTGGTGGTAACCAAGATAAATCATTCGTAATAAAATCCAGTTATCATTCCACTATGAAAGGAGGAGAACAATTTTAGGTTTCATCCACAGTACCAAAAGTCATTATTTTAAACTGATCATAGATGGCACCATCCATTGATGCTAATGGTCTATCTCTATGTGCATTTATATCCCATTCCTCCTTGATTTCATGAAGATAATGATATGGAAATGTGAAAATCACTTGTTGATAGTGGAGGTCATTATAGGATTTATACTCAATTATATATTCCATCCCATGTATTAGATCAAAAAATTAAATCCCTAGGATCATAATTATCTAGAAAATCATTTCCTTGTTAATGTGAATAGAACATGATGGAAACATGAATCCATTGCAGACCCAATGTACTAGGGATGTCTTGATTCACTTGATATGAGGAATAATTTCCATTTTTAAACAATATCATTTCGACATAAAAGAAAAATTAAATGAATGTGATGCACTCGTATTAAACAAGTTATTCATAATGGTTGATTTTTGAAGGATGGTACCTCATACTATAGGGAACGCTAATTTCTCAATTGGGAAAGCCTCCACAGCTCTATATAACATTTGTTGATATTATACATGATAAATATTCTTTACGTTATAAGGATTTGAAATTAAAATGAATTGATCTTATATGTATACCTTTTCCCCTTAGAATATGGATGAGAACTAGTCAGATCTGACTTTTTTCAATCTATGTGAAGCTTGAGGTTACGTCATGCCAGTTCAACTAACTTATTTCATATGATTATAACAATACTTATTGAGATTCCCTTTCATTCCATATTGGTGGATGTTTCTTGTTGGTATTGTGAATTCCTTCTTCCTATGAATTATCATGAATCATTGGAAACATCCAATTTCATCATTTTGATCTGATAGATATATAATTAAAAAAATAGAATGATTTTTTGTTTCCTTACTACCCTTGTAGAAATCTATCTCTCATACTTATTGAGCAAGATGATATTACCTCAACCCCAAAGATTCATGATGTTGTTCCCACCACTCAAATATTTGGTAAGGTCAATTTATATATCTAGTTACTTTTTTACCTTGTTTATATAATCAGTAACATAGAACAACACTTCCATTCGAAAAACCTCAGGTTAGACTCAAACCTTAAAGATATGACATTTCAACCTTTTACTATAAGCTACCTCCTATGAATAGTGAATATGTTAAGTTAATTTTGTAGTGTAATCAGTAATTCATATAGTTCCTTATTACGGGTTATTTATTTCGTCCCTCATCTCTTTTAGGAAGGTTCCTAGGAAGGGTTTTCTATTAAACAGTTCAAGAAATCCGTTCCAAGAGAGGTATTTACAAAATATAGATTGAAAAATTATATTACACTATACTAGTTCATGGTCTAAAACTATATAGGTTTCCCTAATTTAATATATTTTATATCTAGTTATAATGATGTTATAAATTCTGGTCATCCTTCTTATCCACAGCTCTACTTACCCAGTTCTAGAATATCCATGAATCATCAGAGGGTTATAGTTTCGAAATTCACCTAATTGATTAATTTTATGAGGTTCCTTAATCCTATGTCCCTTTTTCAATAAACATAAATTCATTGTCAATACTCTGATCAAACTCATGGATATATATGATTCATGTAAAATAATGTTCTTAGATGATTCCTCTCAGTAGATTCTCATTCTCTTTATTTGTGTCACTTTTATTCTACAAACCTTTTTAGTGATAAATAATTTATCACTTTTAGAGTATATATTTTCATAGATACATTTTATATATCACATTATAATCTCAATATCCAAATAAAAAAATTGAATAACCATGTGATGATGCATTTATAGTGGGGATTATACTTACTAATAAGTGATACATATCTCTCATCAAATGAACATATGAATATGATTTGATGAAACAACTAGAATAATTCTAAAAATCAACGTACATGATAATTCATAGTAACATGATTTTATGCATAAAAATTTCATATTTTTTATGTTATGAATTTTATAATTTGTCATTCTTATCTCCTTAATACAATCCCAAAATGATATATGGAGTAACCATGAGTGATACCATTAATAATATCCCGCACCTCACCAATTGGTTGGGACAGAGGTGGAGGTTATATAATTTTTAGGTGACAATACCTAAACACCAATGGTACTCAATAAATGCCAATGGTTAAAAACATTACACAAGAGAATGACATACCCTATATAAGCACACATAAAAATGTGACAATATAAATTGGTATAAATATACCAATGACATATCTATAAGGGATGCATGCACAATCCTAACCATAATAAATATGACATATTCAAAAATAAGAGAAGACATAAATTCCCCCATCACAGTTACAATGGAAAATAGTAAAAATGATACTAAAACTCTAAACTAGATAAAAACTCTGGGGAAAAGGTGTATCCACACCATACTAGGACACAAAAATCTCCATGATCCACTTAGACTAACTGTAACAATTAATTTCACTTGTTCTTCTAGAAAATTAAGAAACTATCCCCTTTAATGTTTTACAATGACCAACATCAATATATGAACTTTAGTGAATATGTTGGGTAGATTTACCATACCCTTTAAGAAACACCCAAGAGACTATTCCCACGTTCCACTAAAAGGGAAATAGGTTTTATCATAAGATATTAAACATATATTATGAATATATAAAGTGATAACCAATTTTAAATATGTAAATAAAGATTGTGAAGGTTTTTCCAAAAATATGTTTAACCAAAAATATTTTCTCTCTCAAGAAGATGTAGAATTTTGTAAATTCAAATTTCTCATAATCATTCATTTTCATACCCATCTACACACACTTAATCAGGTTAAATAAAATACCTATTTTTGTGAATGGTGATATGTCCTCAAAAAATCTATCTCTTCTTGTAAATTATTACTTTTTTTTATTCTATTTTTTACCAATAACCAATTATAATTCAATAATGACGTATAGAATAAAAATCATGAACACACACCAACCATGTATCTTTCCAATAAAATCCCACAACCCATTTATTCCATGAAAAATTTTCATAAACTTGATTCATTTTATAAAACCATTTTAATCTATTTTTTATACACATTATAGGTGACATGCACAATCCAATTTATATAAAAAAAATAATAGTCAATTTCAAGATAGTTTTAATAGAGAAAATCCTTTAAAAATTATAAGATAATTATTTTAAAAATATAATAGTCTTCATATTCAAATTTATTTTTATGTTGGTGAAAACCAGCTACTATAGGTTCATTGTCATGATAGATCTTAAAAGGTTCGATAGATCTAACCTCTACCTTACATTCCATTATAAAATCCCATGACTAAATAATTTATATTAATGTGACACAGAATATCCTAGTTATTATTGATATATGGTTCTATTGCAGAATAAATGAGGAGATCCATGATTGGAATGAAGAATGGTGTTATTAAAATTCCTTTCCATGGTACAAAAAGATTCATCAGAATAAGATTATATATATAAAAGAACACCACAGAATCAGCAGAGGGGACTCTGAAAGGTCATAGGAAGATAATCGGAACCAAATGAGTATTTATTGTAAAATAAATGATTAAAATAATATGGGACCTTCTAAATAAGTGAATTAATGTGTTTTTTCATGTATGAAATCTTTGAGAGGGATCACATCTCAAAATTCAAGTTGTATTATATTATATTCCGTAAAACTTTTCACATGGTTATTTGGTCACTTTTCATGAATCAATTTTATATATAATCCAATTCACAAATTGAAAGATACTCAATGAAGAAGACCAAAAAACAATCACATCCTAAATAACCATTGATGGAGTAAGATATTCCTATATAATAGATTCTAAATTACACTATATTTAACCCTATAAAATGCTAGATAAATTTTTCACAATGAATCCAAAAATAAAATGATAAGCATAAAATAGTATCTTACCTAAAATCATGGGTTTTAGATAAGATCACATGGTTTCACCTGATGACCCAGAACTGTGTGTCACAACCACCTCCCTCCAATTATGCCCCTCCTGAGCTATATTTAGAGAAAGAGAGATAATATCCACCCTGAGTCCCACATAAATTAGGCCATGGGTATAGACCAACACCATGTGTATAAAATTATCACAAAATGGGTGGAATTACACATTTTATAGTAAACAATATAAGGGGATACGATGTATCAATATCAAAACAACTCCAAGAAATATATATATATATATATAAGAAATAAAAAACCATCGCATAGTCATGATTGAAACAAAACTGCAAAAAATAGAATGAAAATATCTAAACCGAATACCCAAAATTAAACCTAAGAAGCGAAACATCAACTCTTCCAATGTCCGAGCCAATAATGCCCAGAATGGTCCACATAGTCCTCTTAGAAACCTGAGAGCAGTTTTATAATGTAATTTGATCATTCATGTATAAACATTAAGAAAAAATAATTCTCTTGTTCTTATCTGGGTGAATCATATAAATGATGCTACGAGAAAACAGAAGAACCAAAAGAACCTAACAAGGTATTTTAGCCCTTACCACCTCACCATTATGTGATCACCAAATAATGCAAGTCATGTAATTTTATATAGTAAGCACATCAATATTGGGGTACCCCACACAACATTCCCACTAATTAGACACTCTCACACACTAATAGAAAATGTCCAGTCACACCAACTTATTCGGAATAAACCATATCACAACCCGACCATAATCACAAGGGCCCCACAACTACGTCTCTTCAATCGACACTTGGGCCACTTGTCACATCACATCCCACCCGCGCACACCTGTCCCACAAAACAACGTCTCACCCATAGAAACTCAGGCCACATGTTGCATCACATCCCGAAGACACCTGGGAACACATCTCATCTCATCCAGAAAACACTTGGTGAGCACAACACATCTCATCCTAAATACATCAGGGAAGTACAACTCACTTGCACACACCTAGGCCTCAAAAAAATATCCTACCCAAAATAACTTGGTTTATCGCATCATGGAAGAGGTATTAGGGGAGAGTGAGTGGTCATCCATCCATCTCCCCATCAGGATGATAGAAAAAGACACCCTGCCTATGAAAATGGGGGTTTTCGAAACATGGTCCTCAATTAGGTTTGGTTTATAAGAAATTATAATGAAAATGCATGTATGTATATATAATAAAAACCACTCATGACCAAACAATGGGATTCATGACAACTTCTATGTCTACATGCATTGATCAACATCAATATAAGTTGCATTGGATGTTGATAATTGATAGCCACTTCAAACAATCCAAAAATTCAATTCATACCTACAACCAATTTAATTAACCAATTATCATTCTTTATTAACTAATCATTTATGCATTCCATCACTAACAGATAAACTACTACGAATAGCTAGAAATAAGCAACACATGAAAATGGAAAACAAGACCAAATCTATTTTAGATTGTGATGATTCTACTAGTTTAACAAAATTCATGTTTAATCTCTGTTTAAAAATAATTGGTTCTATAAAAAGGAATTAATCCCACGACATGAAGTAAATATTTCTGCATGCTACTCATGGAGAAATGTTCGGTATATTACCCATTCCAAATAATTCCATCATCATTCTTCAAATTCATTACACCTAATCAATCATATCAACAAAAAATTAAATTGCCAACTCACAGCCACTCCCATCAACACCCTTTATCACAACCATTGGTTCCCCACTGCACAAACATACCACACCCATAAACACAAATTAAACACAACCCGGCTGCAGTTCCATAGCCCAACATCGTTCATCCTTTCCATAATCAATTAATATCATAACCTGGGATTCCATTACACCACCTAAATCACCCCACACACAGTCTTACCCTCAACAACAACACCACACATGAACCAAAGGAACAATTACATGATTTTATAAGGCTCCCATTCTGTAAATAAACTTTTTAAATTCAGGGGTGATCAGAGAACATGTTAGGTCCTAAGGTATCCACTTATTTAACATAATATAAAATGTTAAACAATTTCATATATATATATATATATATCAATCCCAAACATGATAAAAAAAAATACATCATAGGTTCCATAACAATGACCACCAAATTCTATGATTTTTAATAAGAATATAGACTATAAAATTCACAATATTGATTGAAATACATTTAAAACAATAAGATCTTCATAACTTTATCTATCCCGTATTATTGGTTTGAAACTGATTCAATTATTTTTTTTTTAATTTGAATTACATAGTATTTACGTGGAAAACATTCATACACCCATATTATATGACACACTATTAAAAGATAATAAGTTATTCTCTATCGTGAATAATAGAATATCAGTAGTTTCTCCATCTTCCAAAATAGGTAGTGTGCAAACATTATGAAAAAATTTCCAGGGAAATGTGATTGGACGACCACAACACAAGTGAATGATCACCCAGGAATAAAATGTTCTGGGTGCCTCAACCCAAGAAAATGGATATTGAAGGAATTGGGGAAGGTCTCCGGATTTGAAGGTTCGTATATGAGGCTAACATGATATACAATTATTGTTAATTCCCCATTAAAAGTGGATCATAACCAAGGACAACCGCTTTGACAATTTTAAAAGCCTCATTAGAATTAATAATTTAAAGATATATTTTAAATCCCTTTAAATGAATTCAAAACCACTATTATTTCGTTTCAAACTCAATGCATGTCAAAGAAAATGTTAAAGGGGAACAACTTAAAAAACTGGGGGAATATGGAATTTTGTCAAACTATCCAAAATTACACACTATTGGGTGAGTCACCAACGCGAGTCACTGATAGGTGAGTGACCATTTGGTAAATCACTGTTGGAAAATATACTTATATATGAGTCTCCATTGTGTGTCACACCTTTGGATGACCCTCTACAAAACAATTCACTGTTCGATGAGTCACTATCACAAGTCACTGCTAGTGACCCAGCAACGTGAACCTCCATTGGATGAGTCACTGTCACAAGTCACCACTGGTGACCTCTCAGTGTGATTCACCATTTCAACATACCATCATGACATATGGTAGTGACATACTGTTCTGTAATCACTAGACCAAACCCACCGTTGCAAGTCACCATCGCGAGTCACCAACATGACACACCGTTGGGATGACCTACCATTGGAAAAACTTGAATTTTGGAAATCTCCAAAAATGAGTCACTGTTACATTCCAAAACACCTTAAGGACTATATTTTCACAAATTAATTTACTAATGAGGTCCATTATGTTACACTGTGATTTGAATTGAGGACCCATGCATGGGTACCTATGTTATACTGAGACTCAAGGGGCCCATTGGATTCCAATTGACACACCAAACAGGAGATATTTTGTATGTACAAGATTCGGGATAGTATTATTTGAAATCATAGTACCAATAATAAATTTGGAAACCTATGGGGCTATAGACTATTTCCTTGGTTTTGTAAATTTGATAAGCATTTTATTTTCCTGTTTATTCTAGGTTAATGGATGTCCCCTTGGGGTGGTTGTGACATGGGTGGGATGAAAAGTGTTTCAAATGTGTTTTTATGAGAGATTCTATATATATGGATATTTTTTGTTATGGTATCCAATGATATTGAGACCTATTATAGGTACACCCTATATTTAAGGCTCATATTTAATAGGAGTATCCATGTAATTATAGTCATGATTATAGTACTATTATAGGATAAATCTGTGGAGTCATGAATGTATGATAGTGAATGTTATTTATTTTAATCCTAGATGATAAGAAATTAATTAACTACTTTCATAGAGTAATGTGATATAATATAGAATTATATGGATTTAGATCCTGAATTATAGTGTGGACATCGTTCTCATTCTTTGAGTATTGATGATTCTAAAATAACATGCATTGATTAGTGATCAAATAATTTGAATTCTATGGGATGGGTCCCTAGAGTCATGAGGATAGGATAGAGAAGACATGGATTCAAAAATCAAAATTTTCTTGATAGGTATGGTAATCTGGTCATTCATAGAGACACTCCATCATTGGTAGATGTACATTTGTTTTTTTGGGTTTCTGGACATATGGATTGACAAAACAGTTTTATTTCTTATTTTGGTAGTTTCTTATTTCTTGTGAGAATGTTAGATGCCCATATCATTATTTATTATAGTTATTAAATGAATGAGTTGGTGTTTCCTTGATGCGTTTTGTACTCACACCCTTCTCAGTCAATCATTACAAATGGATACTAAATTAGGAAACAACATGGTTATAGGAAATGTTTAGGCTGAGGCCCAAGATTAATCAATTTGGATAAGACCTCCCTTTTCATAGAGATATTTGTGAGATATTTTATAGTATTATATAGAGCTATGGATTTTATTCATTCATTTATTTTATTTTATTTATGTTACTAAAACATTGGTCATTCTTATGTACATGTGACTTGAGTATTTTAGACTTACTACATTCCCTTCATTATTATTCATTTTTTGTATCTATTGAATAATATTTTTGTTTATAATTTGATATATGGGACTTGGTTGTTTATCCATTGGTGTGATGTCTGGTATTTGGGGAATATTCTCCTGATATTACAAATTTAGACTGTCGCTACTAGTCGGTAGCCTTTATCATATGGGATAACACAGCTGATGCCATTTGTAGAACCAGTCCAACTATTATTCATAGACTGAGTCATGGTAGAATGTTATAAAGTAATTTAATTTTTTTTATACTATAATTAAATAAATTAAATATTTGTACAAAAAAATTCCAAAACAGTACTGTATGGATAAAAAATCATAATTTGTTTGATGAACTTTGAATTTTTGGAGAAGGATTATAATCCAAAAAAATTAAATATGGTCAGATTATGTAAAAAATTGTCTAAAACATTTTACATACCAAGGATAGGAAAATATATAGAAAACATAAAAACCCAATAAATAAACACTTGAGAAGAATATAAATTTAATTTCAAAATATATGGATCATATGATTTCCCCCAATGTAAATTTAACATACATAACTTTTGAAAAGATTTTGGATTATATCATAAACCATTACCAATTTAGTAACATTTGAATAATTTACACCTTAAATGAAATAAAAAAAATACAAAATTAATTAAAATTAATATTAGGTGATTAATTATATATTATATCAAACAAATTGTATATAGATTATATATAAACCAGAAGGTCCATAACCTGAAGCATGTACCAATCAAACAATGTAATGATGAAAATCCTTAACCTGAGCATCCATCATACTTTCTATGTTGCCAAAAATCTAGTATAATAAATATAAATTGATTATATATTTCTTCCTCTGGGATTTTAAAAAATATCATACCATATATAATTCTGTTATGATTTTAAATTTATTTTTTATTAACAGTTCTTTAAAATCAATATTTGAGATAAAATTGGTTCATTTCCCATGAATGTTTCTATTTTATAGTTCTAATCATTTCATCATATATGGGGTTACATAATCTATAAGATCTATAAAATTTTATAAATTTCATATATATTCTTAAAATTAACATTTATAACATTCAATATAGGGTGGTGATGAAAAAAATCGCATCACTTCGTGGAGGTCGTAGTCTACACATAAGCACCAACAAAGTTAGAAATTCCCAATATATGGAAGGGTATGAAGGTATAATAAATGTCATATTAATTTAGTCATAATTATTTTTTAAAAAATATTATATTTGAACTAAATTAATCTATAAAAAATCCATGATTTGTGGAGATAAAAAATAAAATACATCACTTTAAGGTTAAGGTATTTCTTACATACATGTGACTGAGGTGTTCATTTAAAATTTGATGAGAAAGAGATAAAAATAAAGATAACATTAACATAAAATTATTTCCTTATTTTAAATATTATTATTTATTAATTTTTATATAGTTATGGAATAATTTAAGGTGGATTAAGTAAAATTAACCCTGAAAAATGTTTGGTTAGAAAATATACCACAACATTGGAAAACATCCATTGAAATGAACAATATGGATTATTTAATGGGACTTTTTGGATTAAAAGTACCTCAATATAATGTATAATGATGTCATTAATGAGCTTTTAAAGTTCTTTCTAGGAATATATTTATCATTTTATGTAGATAAATTAGAAGTGGATATTCCCTTTTATATGGTAGGTGTGTGGAAAACATTTATACACATGAAGTTTTATTATATAATATATGAATTATTAAAGTAAAGTGACTTAAAATGGCCACATAACAAAATATAAGAAGGTTATGGTTGAAATAAAATAATTCAATAAATTTTATGCATCATTTTTATATATTTTAAATCTTTTCCCTTAGGATGACTCTTCTTTTATAAATTTTAACTCTTACGATTGTAGCATGATTTATATCATCATAATTATTAATTTTAGATAGATATTATTTTTACATTATAAATTTAAAAATTTATTCTGTTTCTAAAACAAGATTCATTTCGAAAAGGCATATTTTCTATATGTGGTAGAAATTATTTCTAAAATCCATGAACAATACACAAAATGCCCATTTTTAAAGAAAATGTTTTTTAATCAAATAAAATATTATATAATCATTAAATTCTTTGTAAAAAAATTTATTTGTATTAATAAATTTTATTAAATAAATTATCTATAATGTAAATTAAAATAATTCATCCAATGTTACTAATTTAATTTACAGGAAAAATAAATTATTCATATAAAAATAGTTTTTCTAAAAAAATATGTTTACCATTAATTAATTTGGTCTTCACTTCTATACAATTTATAATATATATATGAATAATTATTAATTGTTTTTATGTAATGAAAATATAAATCTTCAAAATAATATGTAATTAGTGATCATGTTATATAATATATATATATATAAAACATAAAATCTTTGAACTCTCAACATAAAATGATTTTATTTGTCTCATTTTAAATTGGGTTATTATTTCATTGGAATTAATAAATTATTAGAGGCAAATTCTATACATGTTTGTATATCATAGTCTATCATATTAAGACTCTAATCTATAATGTGTAGACGATAATAGAAAAATTTATTAATAACATTTCAATGGTATATCATGTTTTGATTATGATAATGTTTGTGCATAAAGATTGATATCAGTCACAATGAATTCACATAATATGAAAATATATTATAAAATATCATGATGTAAAATTGTGAACCCCTTATGATAATTATTCAATTGAAATTATATTACTCTAATATAGAGAAATAAGTTAATTTTAAGCTAATCACATCTTAAAATTACAACATATCATCCATAATTTTATATTTTTTCCAAAAAAAATGACAGTGTGAGTTATCATAGTCAACATTACTTTATCTCTTAAACCTAGAATTTCAGCAAATTCTTCCTCATAAAAAATATAATTATATATTTATAGAGTCTATGAATTTACTATTTAAAAAGTGTAGGGTATGTGCTTCCTCTATAGAAATACATGGATCATATCATTAACATGGGAGATACATGGTGAAAGTGACCTCTCACAACAAACTATCCCAACACAATCAAAAATTTTAAAGGGTCGAATATATCTACCACTTATACCACTATTATTTACATATCTAAAAACATTTTCCCAAGGATATATTTATAGAAATACCATGTCACCAACTCTATTAACTAAATATGAAAAATGATTTCCATAATAACTATTATCTAGACACATAGCACCCTTGATATTCTATTAAATAGTTCTAAACTCTTCTAAAATTGCATCACCTATCTTAGGTCGGAATATATTTATTCCTGAAACTTCATCTATTATGTCGGAGTTATACACATTATGACATAGATTTCTTCATTAGAGCTATCTGTAAGCTCAATTGAAATATATTATTTTCTAAAAAAATTACTATATGATTGTTTTTTTTTCAGAAACCCAATTAAAATTTATGAAAAATCTAAAAATTTATTTTATGGATTGATTTACCCTCATTTACTTCCATATATTGGAGGAATCCATATTTTCCTATATTTTAACTCAATATTATACACATGTTGAAGAATTCTCCAAAAAAATGACATAAATAGATCATTGTCTGATATAATAGAATGTGTTATCCCATGAATTATATAAAATTAATTCATGTATATGCTAAAAAGATGAAATAGATTTAAATAATATATGATAATAATAATATGCATACATGTTGTATGTTAATCAACTAAAACCAACATTGATTTGTGGAATTTTAATTTTTTAGGGAGATATAAAAATAAATCCTTAGTGATGATTTCATTTTTACCTTCTATTAAGGGTAATAATTATAATATATCCTTTTAATTATTATTTGTAAAATTGTCTTACTTTTTAGCAGTAATTGAGATACATACTTTGGAATATCACTCTTCATGATTTTCCTCTAGAAAGGATATTTCATATCTCTATATATCATTTTGTTTTGAGTATGAATAGTGAATGATCGACCATGTTCTTCATCAAATTTCCCATTACTAAATTACAGTAATGAAGTGAAACATATAATATTCCGAATTCTAATTAATTATTTTTTCAAGGATCATCTATATAATAATCATTAACTTCTTTTTTTAGTTACACATCATCCTTTTTTGTGTCTATAATATTCACAAGAATTGATGGTTAAACATATAATTGAGATTGATATGATCATTCCCATTTTATGGTGGTTACATCATCCATTATTTAAAAATAAATAAGTGTTTTATTTATCTCAATACATATGATGAAAAAATAATCATGGTTCTTATGGTTGAGGCTATAAGACACCTTGTTTGTGATCCGATGGTTGTAATTTGTTGAGAAACTATAATATATAATATTTGATGCATTATTTTTTGGTTACAAAAAGAATAATTTTATAAATATATATACTATAATATACTATTATTACTAAATATATCAAACCTTTCACCATATTTATAATTCTTCCATGTTTCCAATGTAAAAGTTACCACAATGAAATCTAAATAATGATTCATGTTATTTTGTTCATGAGACATAAAAAGGAATATTTCTTATTATATAACTATATAATTCAACACAATCACTCATATGGTCCCCTTCCTTAATAAATAACTATAGATCCCAAACTCTTCACAATTATTTCTTAGTGTGAGTATAGATGCACAGACTAAACTTTATTCCAACTCCAAAAATGTTCCTCACATTCTTCTATCCAAATGAACATGTCACAATTCTATGTCAACATATTTATTGGATTATATAGTAATGATATATTTATGATAAATATCTAAAATTATATATCCAAACTTATAAAACCATTGATCTTATTCCTTGGGGTTGGTATGGGCCATTTATAAATAACGTCCTCTTGTGAAGTGTTCACTAATATACCCTCCCATGAGATTATATGACCAATAATTGAAACTTTATATGTCTTATATTCCTAATTGGTAATGTTGGAATACATATTCCCCTTTTACATGGTAATCAAATCTACCCTAAAATTGTCTCTATTATATTACTTTCCCAAAGAATATATAATGATAACATCTTTAAATACAACTAGAAAAGTATCATAGAAATATCCTAATACTCTATTAATTAAATATATTAATATATAAAAGTCATTGATAATTATAAATTATATCACGCTATATTTATATTGACCATAACTCATATAGATGGTTATCTTGGTTATATATCCCCTCTTGAACCTCAATTATTGATATCCAGAATTATGATATGACTTAGAAGAGTATTGATCTCAAAACTTTTAATCAAAAAAGTCATTAATTTGTTGCAAAGGATATAGTTTATTGATATTTAACATGTTCTATTATGAATAATCAACAAATGGTTCTATTGATGTGTCATTATAATTATCTTACAAAAAGGTGAACCTAATGATGATTAAAATCATTATATGAATCCCATTAATAGCTTTTCATGGTGTTTCATTTTCATTTCTTGTAACTCAATCAAGGTTATTATATATATATTATTTAAAATATGTGTCGCACAAGGTATGAGTTCTACTGAAACCTCAACATCACTATTCAAGGAATTCTACAAACATATTTAGGACATACATATTTATAATCTTGAATAATAGCTATGTCATCATTTTTTAGTTTCTCATGATCCATTTGAGATAAATATACATAGTGAATGGGTAGTAAGATCCATTCAAATATTGTAATATCTATTTGATGTTTATAGTAATCCACATACATATGGATGGTCATAGGTGGATTCAAAATGATGAATGTGTGTTACCATCCTTTATAATAGATTTGTGATCTATATGAATAGAAAAAATTATTTCATATATTACATCAAATTCAACAAGAGGAAGAATAAAACAAATTATGTATCACATTCCAATTAAAAAATTTGGAAGTTCTTATAGACTAGATATTCAATCATCATGCCATTAGTAATTTTTATTTATAACTCAACATCAAATATTTTTGGTTCTGATGTGATAACAATTGAATGTTATTGAGATATATAAGATTTGGTAGAGCTATGATCAAATAAAATATTTACAGTTCTAGATTGTATGGAATGTGTGCATTTTAACACTTCATTATTATGACAAAAATTTATAGTTTTGATCTCATGATATTTAATTTTTCATCTGGAATTATGACAATTTTTAGATGACTACCATTAATAAACCATAGATTCATGAACTGAATGGAATAACTTCCACACACCTAACCAATTTATCATTAGAGTGTGTCTTGATCATTTTTTTGAGCTCTCTCACTATAAATTTCTTTCGCAGACTACATAACATAACACTTGCATTCTTCAACATGATGATATAACTTTACACAAGTAGTTTATTTATAAATACCATTAAGTCAATTTATCTCATACTTCTTTACACGCATATAACGTTACGAAATGCTAATTTTATTTCATCTATGGGTCTCATTATAATAATTTCCAAAAAACATTATCCATATATTCATATCAATAAATCCAAGAGAACCATAATAGTATTAAATCTATATTTATAGAAATATTAACATTAAATTATATCTTTATAGATATAAAAATATATTATAGATAGTGAATTTCATAAACATGTTCTTAATCCATTAATGTATCGATCAGGAATTTTCTTCATGTTTGTTGATATATAAAGAGATTTACCTTCTCTGTATTCTAAATTTTTATATAGCTACTAATTAAATTATCAACCTTCTTGATTAGTTCAATAAACATAGTTTCTGTTGCATTGTAATGTTTTTATGGAAAATAATTACAAAATAATATCTCCATATACTGTTCCCATGTCACGGAGTAATTTTTTTACTCTTTCCTCATATTCCTAAAATGATTCCACCTTTGATCATATTCACCTTTCTAATGGTAAAAATAAAAAACTAACTCATGGTATGAGCACCAGATAATAGATAATATCATTTCTATAACATTCTTCCACAAATTTGTAATATGTTTATAAAAGGAACTATTTATGGATGGGATATGTGGTTGTATAAATATTCAATGGTATGTTTTCCCATCCTTTTTTTGTATGGATGTTTATCCAAATTAATGTTATGGTTCATAACTTGATAGAGTTGTGTGAGTATAGAAATATGATTTTTCATCCTATATCCCAATTAATTTTTTTTAATCAAAGGGTTTGTCATTGAATTATTCATCACATTCATTGTTCAAGGAATTCCTCCAAACTCAATCCATTGACTAAAACAAAAAAAACATATTTTTAGTTTCAAACATCTATTAGTAGAGTAATGGATCATATGATTTTGAAAATCATTCCTATGATGTCCTAAATTATGAAACCTTCATATAACCCACATAATAATTTTCACAATCCTTTATTACATTAGTATATCATATTTATTAATGGATTTAATAAATAATAATGTTTCATAATGGTAAGGTGAAATAAAAAAATTATCCCTAGGCGATGTCAAACCATGTTTGTTGTTAATCCTTTTAATCATGCCTCATGTTATGAATGATTTAATACCTACAAAAATTTTTATGAATTATTATAGCTACCTTCATCTATGTTAGGAACAACATAAAAATGTTTTTAGAGAGGTTAAAATAGTTTTATCCTATAAAAATACTTATCCCATTCGTTTTCACCAATTTTATCAAATAATGTTATCTAAAAATAAATAATCCATTCATTGATATGAACTAAGGTTTTCATATAATTTAATTAATATTTATTACATACTTTTAGTTGAATTTTAAACACATCTCAAATAATATATATCAACAACTATAAGTTATTAGTGTATTTTTATACAAGAAACGTATTCAATTTATTTTAAGATAGATCTTCAATATCACCCAATACATTCATTTAATATATTATCCTTCCCATGCATACCCAATAATATACCATTATTTATAGTCTAAGGAAAAGGAAACTTTAGAATTGGAGAGAATATTTTCCTAGTATGGGTAAACATAAGAGGTATCTATCAATGATAAAATACATGAAGAAAATATCAATAAGTGTATTATAACAATATCATAGATTAAAAAAATCATACCCAGTCAATAAAAATTAATTAATCATCGGTCATGGAATAAGTCATTGTTGTAAAAACCAAATAAGTAATATATTTTGGAATCATAAGTAATAAATCATGTGTTAGGGTAACATATCATAAAAAATATAACTTGAGTTGATTTCATAATCATAAGAATCCAAAATCATTTCCCTGGTCAAGGATGACTTCCAAGGTGATCATAGTAGACAAAGTCCCATCGTGTATTGGTTCACTCTCTATTACATCATTTACATAATTAAAACTCAAAATTAAGAAAATCCTAATTGATATAGTCCTACAGTAGATATGTTTCACTACCCATTTCAATAATTTTTTAGTCTATGATCACTAGTAAGAATGTTATAGTGGACATAGTCCCATAGTGAATTAGGATAACTCTCTATTAATATAATTTATGTATAAAAATTGAAATACTAGTCAATAATAGTATAATGTGACCCATGGTTGATTAAGTTCACCCCTCATACCCTTAATTTCCTTGTCCAAGGAACACTGACAGGAATTTCCAAGCATATAAAGTCCCTTAAAAGACAGGATTCTATAATATTTCTAGTTCATATTATCTCATGAGACATAAATCATTTCCCAATGTATTAAAAAGATATATAACTTCTTGTTCATCAATAAAATAATTAGAAATTTAAATAAATTTTCTAAAAAAGCATAAAATAATGTATAATATGATAATCAGTGTAAACGAAACACTTCTTAAAAACATTTATACCTAACATAATTAACATGTAGTAATATAACAAGTTTCATAGTATCATCTTTAAAAAATCATTATAAAATGATTTATATGGGAATATAGTTAATGTTATCATTATAAAATATCCCTAGTGAAGCATGAAATCCATTAAATGATTCTATAATATATTAAAATATCTTCTATAAATGAATTTACAATACACATTGAATGTTCTGAGAAAAAATTTCATTAAATTTAGTAAAATTAAAACTAAAATTCCTAGAAAATTTTGAATTGGATATTCACTCAAAATCCTTTGAAAATTATATCATAAGATTCATATAAAATGATGGACATGATGAAAGTATAATCCATTCAGGTCACATACATCCAAAGAGAATGTTTTTAAATAATTTTGTTATAATTCCAAAGTGAATTGTATGAAAACCCATACCAATACATATATTTATTTCATTTATATTAAAAGTGTAGGGTGGCTAAAATAATCTCTCTCAAACATTATTATATGAATAAAGGCATACATAACCCATTTATATTAACATTGAAATAGAAGTGGTGGATTTCCACCTCAAATAGAACAATATGTTCACATTTTAATAAAGTCATTTACTTGATCATTTTTAGTACCAAATAGAGAAAATTTTAATTAAATAATTTTAACCCCATAAATAACCAGATATGAATAAATTATTTGGTTTTTAAAATATCTGGATCATATAATTTACTTCAATTGTGTTCAAGCATTTGTAATCCATAAAAGAAATAAAATTTTATGATAAAACGTTATCTATTTTGAAACCATTCAATTATAATCCTCATGAAATAAATTAAAATGACCCAAAATTAATTAAACGTAATTTTCATTCTATATTATATATAATTTTTTAAAATAAGTGAATAAAAATGATGAATAAAATAATGAATTAATTAATTGATTGATAAATATAAATTTATAGAATTAAAATGTCCATGTGGACTGAAAATATTATCATGATCTCTATGTATCATCACTGTAACACCCCAAGATTCTATGACACCAATCTCTTTGAATAATGTGATAGTGTGTGTTGTACGCAACACCGAGTTCTAACACACCATAACAAATCAAACTAGCCGTTATGAATAGTAATACCTACTTTTTGAAATTATATATCTTTTATATTTCAAAATGGACTTAATTTTTGGATTTGGAATATCAAATTTAGCCTAAGGTGAAATTTTGGTACTTTTCGGATAACTTTAATATTTTGATGAATAGTGAAAAGTACTAAATTTTAATTAAAAACACCTTTTTTAATCGAAATAATTTATATAGATAAATTATGAATTTTAGTGGTTTTAAAGTATATTTAGAATATATTTTTACCATTTAATACAATGTTGGTCATTGGAGATAATTTCACAATTAAACCGAACATAAACAATTATCAATCTTTTGATAGTTATTATAACTTAAAAGCACGCTTTTTGTTTTGACAGTGGGAATTAATTTTAAATTAATTTCTGCCACTTTTGTGTTTTGAATTTGGAAAAAATGGATTCCATATTTGGAATCAGGATTTTAAAATTGTGTAAATAGGTAACTTTTATTTTTAGTTATTTTTAATAATTACTTCGGTAAATATTTTATTTACCATGGTTAAGGGTAAATCTGGTAAATAAGGGTTAAAAAATAATATTATAATAATACAAAATTACCCTAAAACGTGTCGTAGCCATATTTTTTGATACATGTTCGACCATAGGAATCTTTGGGTCTATTTTGGGACCCCATGGAGCCACTTTTAGGTGATAGGGACACTTAATTTTAATTAAGTTAAAATAAGTACAAAAATGACATAAGCATATATCTTTTAGAAAAACAATTTTCACATAAGGTTATATATGTTGGATTTTCGACTATAAATATTCATTAGAAATATAAAACGATTTCATACATAATGATAGTTTATTTATAATTTGTAGACTTTAAATAATTTAATATATTTATGACACAATTATGATGTAGTAATTACCATAATAGTGACAAATTAAAATAATTGATATTATAAATACCAAAATAAGTATAATTTGAGACTTTTAATGAATTACAATAATTTTATAGGATAATATTACCTATTAGGATTGATTTAATTGAATTTTTGGGAAGTAATAATTCTGTTATGACTTTCAAAAAAATCAACTATTGAATAGTGTCAAAATTGACATAAAAGAGTTTTTAAAATAAATATTATATTATTAATTGATATTAAATTCCTAAAAATCTAAGGTTCATCCAAGAGACATATATCATGATATTTGTATCATTAATGGACCACTTGGTGGTCTATTGTATGTATATAGTATGTTTATTAACTATATATAATATAAAATACAAAGTTACATGGTAAATGTCAAACTAATTAACTAAGAGTTAAAACTAAAAGATAAGGTTAATATAGTAACCCAAACCAGTATAAATTATATTGGTTGAATGTTTTTAGACCTATCCCACCTTAACCTTTGAATAATCAACTTTGGAGCCATTAGAAACCGAATATGAATTTATTATAAATTAATATTTCTAGCTTTTCCAAAGGTGCCCCTCACCCCTCTTATAAAAGGTCACCACCCTTCTCATTACGTCACACCTTCAAAGCGTTTTTGTTCGGCCATACTCTGCCAAACTACTCTACCAACATACCTCAATACATCCTAGAGGCCTTAGTTTGATCAGAAAGCCAACCTGATGAGCTCTTTTGATCAAATCAAAAGGAAGAACCCGAAGAAGAGGTAATGTTTTCACCACCCTTTTCAAGTTCCTTTCTTCTTCCACATCTTCATTCATTGTTATTACCATTCTAAAATAATAACTCCAGTATCATATATATATTGTGATGTTATTATAAATATGGTACAACCATATTCAGTATTCTATCCACCCTTTGAATAAAATTTCACCATACGTGCGTACGTACGGCTTACCGTCTCCACGTCATGGTGTAATTGTTATTCAATATATTATTATTTGGGTGGGTATAATAATGATGTGTAACTCATGTAAATAATAAATATAACATGTTAATTATTCTTTATATATGATATACTATCCAATTATAAATTATTTTAATATCAAAAGAATGATATTTTCACTCGTGCGTACGTACGGACTACCGTCTCCACGAACGCGATGAGATTCATTCTCCATCGTATCCATTCAAGTATAATTATCATTTGATGATTTAAAAATAATGTTTAAGGACATGATATCATTCTTCATATAAATAAGATACATCCTATCCATGACAAACATGGATTATGTAACAAAACATATAAAAGAAAACGAGTAAGTTAACACCCGAAATGACGATAATACTAAGATATTATTAACAAAGCAATGTTAAAAGATCATATATGATATCATATTAATATATATGATTATTTTATAATTTAATAACAATTATTTCACCATTATAGAGGAGGTTAACCTACCCCCAACCAAGGATAAGTACAATGTAAGGGTTATTTCACAATATCTTCTTTATACGAGGTTGTTTATACGTAATAATCTACTGGGATCTCTTTATCATCCACATCCATGTTTCTTAAAAATGTATTTCAAAACATTTTTACTAATTAAAATAATATGGGTTAAAGTAATTTATACCCTTGTTTGACTTTTTATAATTGTTTTATAAAGTAATCTTTCCGTCGTTTTCCAAACAAGGTGCTTTTTAACCTTTTCGACAGAATTAAGGTAAGAATGTTTTTTTAACTTATACGGCGGGTGTGGTTATTTTCTACCGTTATAAAATCGTCGAAGCTTCCCTTACAGGCATATAAGAATATTTTCAAAGAAAATGTTTTATTTTATAAATATATGACTCTTAAATGATTTCAAAATAGAATGAGATATTTCTCTAAAAAGAGTTTTGATTTCATCTATGTCAACATCCTTTGATGGATTTTATGCTTATTTGAAGATGATTTATTATGATACAAAACTTATATATTGTATTGAAGGTTTTGTGATATGTTTGACTGTGGATGTGTTATTTTACAATTCATGGTTTATGGTTGAAGTATTTACATTTCGTATGCTAGTTTTAATACGAATTTTTATGTTATGTTTAAACCTTTTCATATGGGAATGCATTGGACTTAATATGTGACGGGTGGAGCCCGCTATAGCTCCTCGATGCATCGGTAGGTCTCATGAGACAGACTAGTGTCTTGGCACAAAGCCTTGACAAAATCTTATTTGTAGTCTTCACAAGAGGCCTTGGCTATGTGGTTATGATAGTCTGGCAATATGCATTCCATCATTATGAAAGTGGTTATTGATATTGCATGTGATTATTTGATTAGTAGAATATCCATGTGAATAAGTAAATGGAATTATTTCATTTTACTTTTGCCATAATATGTTGAAGTTCAAATTTCAATGGCTTTTGTTTTAGTTATACATTGCCCTAAATGTTTATTCTTATTTATGAAAGTTTCCACTATATTGTTATCCTTACTAGGAATTTGAGCTCACACCTTTTCTATGTTTTATTTTTCTCAGGATGTGAAGAAGTAATTTATGAATGACCTGCAGGGATAGTGTGAGGGGATAAGTGTGTGGACTATGGAGACTATGTTGTTATAGTTTTCATTTTATGATGTAATGTAAACCTTATGAATATTTCTAGTGTTTCCAAGGATACTAAACCAATCGGTCTTTCGGGATTTGATCTTTCTTGTGATCATGCCAATGTAATGTAATAATGCACTGACTCTGGGTAACTGGGGTCGGGGCATTATAGTTGGTATTAGAGGAGGTTTATTACAATCCTTGGAAGCTAGATTTAGATAAAATCTGATTAGAGCACATAGATTTAAGATGGAATTTGGGGATTAGTATAGAAGAACATTCTAGAATTTTGGTATTGTAAAGATTTTGTGAGTTTTCCAAGAAATACATCCATTTCTGGATACGAGCAGGTAGAGGTGGCTCTGGCATAGATGTACCTAGGGGTAAAACCCGAAAACACCGCTTTGAGCTAGAATCGAACGAGAACTGGTGCACGACAACAGGCCTTGCTGCACTCTTGATTACGACACTCCCGGGGGATATGCTTAGGATAAATCTAATTTTCATTACAAATAATTATGAAGGGTTTATGAGTATATACTTCCTCAAAGAAAACATTCTTATGATTATGGATTATATCTATAAATATTTCGATTTATGTTAAGTGTTTTGTAAGTATGGGATTATGTATTTTGATTCATAAACTGATCTAGTTTATACCATTGTTTAGAAGTGGCGCCTAGTGGAAGAAATGGAAACCGTATCAATGCATGCACTCCATGTGGGGATTTCCCTCCTGCTCAAGATAATTATAGTGGAGATGGTGATGCAACTGGTGCCGATCAGCTAATCACCATACTGGGACAACTTACTCAGGTTATGAATAATAACCTTACCGGTATGGAGCACCCTGATCCACAGTGTGGAGGATCAATGTTAGATCACTTCATGAGGAAAAAACCACCAACATTAAATGGGAGTACAAACCCCTTAGTAGCTGAGCAATGGATATTTTCCCTAGAGAAAATATTTCAGGCTTTCGAAAGTAGTGAAAGGGAAAAAGTTATCATGTTAGTTTACCACCTCACTGGAGATGCTGATCAATGGTGGTCATTGATTCAAAATACGAAGGAAGATGATGAAGTATCAAATATGGAATGGAGGGAGTTCAAAGATCTGTTTTTTGAAAAATACATTCCCCGCGACCATCGAGTAGATATGGAAAGGCATTTTCTGAGTCTGAGACAAATGGAGGATGAGAGTGTCACAAAGTATGAGGCTAACTTTACAAGGTTAGCAAGGCATGTGGGAGATTATATACGTATCCCAAGAAGTAAGATTAATCGTTTCTTTGATGGGTTAAAAACATTTCTCCATCGATCATTAGTATCACAATCCTTCTCGTCGTACGAAGACATTGTCTCATGTGCTATCAAGACAGAAAAGGAATTATCTAAGTCTTATGACTTAAAAGAAAATCAAGAGAAGAAGAGATCTTCTGATCAATCTGGGAATGGAAATAAGTGGAATAAGGGAAATTTTTAATATCCATCATGTGGTAAATGTGGGAAGAAACACCCCGGTACTTTCTTGAAGGGAACAGGAGTCTGTTACAAGTGTGGTGAAAAAGGCCACCAAGCTCGTGATTGCAAAGGGAAGAAGGAAGCTACCAATGTTCAGTGCTACAATTTCAGGGAGATGGGGCATTATGAAAATGAATGTCTTAAACGTTAGGGGAATTTACCTCAGAAAATTCCAAGGGATCAAGGCCATTATTATGCTATCACTACTGCTGAAGTTGAAACTCCGAAAGACATGGTGGCAGGTAATTTAATGGTTTCCTCAAGATTAGAAAATGCATTATTTGATTATGGATCATCGCATTGTTTCATATCTTCCCATTTTGCTAAGAAAATTAGATATTTCCAATTTGATTTAACAAGGGAGTTGTCAGTTAAAACTCCTAAGGGAAGTATCATTGCAACAAAGTTTTATGATTCAGTCCCCATTAGAGCACATAAATGTTATTTATCTGTTAATCTCATCGTCATACCTATGATTGAGTTTGATATAATCCTCGGTATGGACTGGCTTTCGGACTATGATGCGAAAATTTATTTTAACAAGAAAGAGGTTATGATTCTTGATGATGATGATAAGGAACACCTTATCTTTAGAGCAGAATCGTCACCACCTAATTCATATCTAGATCCACCCCTAGTAGTTCAACTAAATTCAATTATTGGGGCAGAAGAGAATGAAATGACTATGGGTGAGGAATGGAATGTTCAAATAGATGATGTACCTGTTGTAAAAGAATACGTAGATGTATTTCAGGAAGATTTACCGGGACATCCTCCAGAACGAGAAGTTGAGTTTTCCATTGATTTAATTCCTGGATAAAGGACTATATCAAAGACCCCTTATATAATGGCCACTATAGAATTAGTTGAACTAAAGAAAAAACTAGAGGAATTGAGTAATAAGGGATTTATTCTCCCTAGGGTTTCTCCATGGGGATCCCCAGTTCCTTTTGTTAAAAAGAAAGATGGACCTGTGAGGTTATGTATCGACTACAGAGAGATCAATGATATAACAATAAAGAACAAGTATCCCTTACCTCGAATTGATAATTTATTTGACCAACAGCATGGAGCTCAATACTTTTCAAAGATTGACCTTCGATCTGGATACCATCAGTTGTGTGTGAAGAAGGAAGACATTCCGAAGACAGCATTTCAAACCAGGTACGGGCATTACGAGTTTACTATAATGCCTTTTTGATTGACTAATGCACCCTCTGTATTCATGGATCTGATGAATAGTGTTCTCAAGGAGTATCTTGATGAATTTGTGGTGGTATTTATTGATGATATCTTTCTATACTCTAAAAACTATGAAGATCATGAAAATCACTTGTGCATTATCCCGAAGACTCTGAGAAGACATGAATTATATGGGAAGTTTAGCAAGTGTGAATTCTGGATTCAAGAGATTTCTTTTCTTGGCCATATTGTATCTAAAGATGGAATCTCTGTTGATCCTTCTAAGACCAAGGCAATCAAATAATGTCCAGCACCGACGAGTATAACTAAGGTACGTAGTTTTATTGGTTTGGAAGGTTATTATCGATGTTTCGTCCAGAATTTTGCCTGATTGGCTAACCCATTAACGAAGCTCACACGTAAAGGGGTTAAATTTGTTTGGAAAAAAGAGTGCGAAGAATGTTTCAAAGAACTGAATAGAAGATTAGTCAATGATCCTATATTGACTCTACCATCGGGGAATGATGGGTTCGTTATTTATAGTGATGCATCGAAGAAAGGACTTGGTTTTGCCCTTATGCAGAATGATAGGGTTATTGCCTATGCATCACGACAGTTAAAAATTCATGTGAAAAACTATCCTACTCATGATCTTGTGTTAGCAGCTGTGATCTTTGCTTTGATGATATGGAGGCACTACCTCTATGGTGAAAAATATGAGATTTATACCGATCATAAGAGTCTGAAGTATATTTTCTCACAAAAATAACTCAACATGAGGCAAAGGAGATGTCTTGAATTACTCAAGGATAATGATTGTACGATACACTACCACTTGGTGAAGGCAAACAAGGTGGCAGATGCTTTGAGCAGAAAAGACCATGGAGTATTGAACAATATGAGAATTGAAAGGGATCCAATTTTCATTGATCTAGTGAATATGTACATAGGAATAACCAGGGAAGGCGAAACATCAATGCTTTTTCAAATGGTTTCCAAACCATATTTAATAGAATGTATTAAGAGTTCTCAGACCGATGATGAAGAATTTCAAAATAAGATTAAAGCTCTAAATGAAGGGAGATTGAGAGACATTGTGTATGAAGAAGGAATTTTGAAATTCGGGAAGAGACTTTGTGTTCCCGATATACCTGATCTAAAAAGGGAATTGCTGGATGATGCTCATAGTTCCAATTTCTCTATACATCCTGGGAGCACCAAAATGTATATAGATTTGAAGGAACATTTTTGGTGGGACAATATGAAGAGGGATATTTCTAATTTTGTGTCAAGATTTATGGTTTTTCAACAAGTGAAAGATGGAAGGCAACAGCCTGGAGGAGTCATGCAACCTCTTCCCATACCGGAGTGGAAATGGGACAATATTACGATGGTCATTGTGATGGGACTACCGAAGACTCCTAGAAGGAATGATGCAATATGGGTTTTTGTTGATCGTCTTTCCATGTCAGTACATTTTCTTGCTATAAGAGAAGATCTACCCCTAGAACGTCTAGCAAAACTATTTATTAATGATGTTGTGAGACTTCACAGAGTACCCCTATCGATTGTTTCTGATCATGATCCCCGTTTTACTACAAGGTTCTGGAAAAGTATTCAGAAATCCCTGGATACTGAACTTTATTTGAGCACTGCTTACCACCCTCAGACAGATGGACAATCAGAACGAACTATTAAAACCTTAGAAGACATGTTAAGATCCTGCTCATTTGACTTTCAGGGTATGTGGGATCAATATTTACCTCTGTTAGAATTTTCCTATAACAATAGCTTCCATTCGAGTGTTCAGATGGCACCATATGAAGCGTTATATAGAGAGAGATGTCGCACACCAACCTGTTGGGATGACGTTGGTGAAAGAAAACTTATAGGTCTAGAACTAGTGGAAGAAATGATGGAAAAGGTGAAGGTAATCCAAAATCACATCAAAGCAGCTCAAAGTAGGCAGAAGAGCTATGTCGATAATCGAAAGAAGGATTTGAAATTTCAAGTCGGTGATCATGTTTTCCTGAAGGTATCTCCATGGAAGGAAGTCATACGTTTTGGTAAGAAAGGTAAATTGAGTCCCATGTACATCGTAACTTTCGAAATTATAGAACGAATTGGGGCTGTAGCTTACCAATTGGCAATGCCGCCAAGTCTCTCCAAAGTTCACGATGTGTACCACGTATATATATTGAGGAAATACATGACTGAACCAACGGATGTACTCACCTATGAATAATTATAACTGGAACCCAATCTGTCTTATTGTGAAGAGCCCGTTAGGATTCTTTATACAAGAGAACAAGTACTGAGAAACCGGATGACGCGTCTGGTAAAAGTTTTGTGGAGAAACCATAAGATGGAAGAGGCAATGTGGGAACCCGGGGAACTTATGATGAAGAACCACCCGAGTCTTTTCAGGAGATAAGTATTCTTGAAATTTCGAGGAATAAATTATTTTAAGGAGGGGAGAATGTAACACCCCAAGCTTCTACGGTACGCTTCTCTTTGAATAATGTGATAGCGTGTGTTGTACGCAACACCGAGTTCTAACACACCATAACCAATCAAACTAACCGTTATGAATAGTAATACCTACTTTTCGAAATTATATATATTTTATATTTCAAAATGAACTTCATTTTTGGATTTGGAATATCGAATTTAGCCTAAAGTGAAATTTTAGTACTTTTCGGATAACTTTAATATTTTGATGAATAGTGACAATTACTAAATTTTAATTAAAAAAAACATTTTTAATCGAAATAATTTGTATTGATAAATTATAATTTGAGTGGTTTTAATGTATATTTAGAATATATTTTTACCATTTAATACAATTTTGGTCATGGGACATAATTTCACAATTAAACCGAACATAAATAAGTATCAATCTTTTGATAGTTATTATATCTTAAAAACACGATTTTTGTTTTGACAGCGGAAATTAATTTTAAATTAATTTCTTCCACTTCTGTGTTTTGAATTTGGAAAAAAATGGATTCCATATTTGGAATCAGGATGTTCAAATTGTCTAAACAGGTAACTTTAATTTTTAGACATTTTGAATAATTTCTTCGGTAAATATTTTATTTACTATGGTTTAGGGTAAATCCGGTAAATAAAGGTTAAAAAATAATATTATAATAACAATAAATTTCCCTAAAAAGTGTCCTAGACTTATTGGTTGATAAATTTTCGACCATAGGCATATTTGGGTCTATTTTGGGACCCCATGGAGCCACTTGTAGGTGATAGGGACACTTAATTTTAATTAAGTTAGAATAAGTACAAAAATGACATAAGCATATATCTTTTCGAAAAACAATTTTTACACAGGGTTATATATGTTGGATTTTCGGCTATAAATATTCATTAGAAAGATAAAGAGATTTAATACATAATTGTATTTTATTTATAATTTTTAGACTTTAAAAAAGTTAATTTATTTATGACACAATTATGATGCAGTAATTACCATAATAGTGACAAATTCAAATAATTGATATTATAAATACCCAAATAAATATAATCTGAGCCTTTTAATGAATTAAACTAATTTTCTAGGATAATATGACATATTAGGATTGATTTAATTGACTTTTTTTGAAGTAATCATTCAGTTATAAGTTTCAAAAAAATCAACTATTGAATAGTGTCAAAATTGACATAAAATTGTTTTTAAAACAAATATTATATTATTAATTGATATTAAATTCCTAAAAATATAAGGTTTGTCCGAGAGGCTTATATCATGATAGTTGTATCATTACTAGACCACTTGGGGGTCTATTGGATGTATATAGAAAGTTAATTAACTATATAATATAAAATACAAAGTGACATGGTAAATGTCAAACTAATTAACTAAGAGTTAAAACTAAAATATATGTTTAATATAGTAACCCAAACCTGTCTAAATTCTATTGTTTGAATGGATTTAGACCTATCTCCAAATTAATTTTTCAATAATCAACTTTTGAGCCATTAGAAACCGAATATGAATTTATTATAAATTAATATTTCTAGCTTTTCCAAAGGTGCCCCTCACCCATCTTATAGAAGGGAACTCCCCCCTTCTCATTACTTCACACCTTCAAAGCCTTTTGATGCGGACAAAATCTGCCCAAATACTCTCCCAACTTCCCTAAATACATCCTAGATTCCTTAGTTTGATCAGAAAGCCATCCTAAGGATCCTTTTTGATCAAATCAAAAGGAAGAACCCGAAGAAGAGGTAATGTTTTCACCACCACTTTTCAAGTTCCTTTCTTCTTCCACTTCTTCATTCATTGTTATTACCATTATAAAATAACAACTCTATTATCTTATATATACTATGATGTTATTATAAATATGGTACAACCATATTCAGTTTTCTATCCACCCTTTGAATAACATGTCACCATAGGTGCGTACATGCAGCTTACCGTCTCCACGTCGTGGTGTAATTGTTATTCAAAATATTATTATTTGGGTGGGTATAATAATGATATGTAACTCATGTAAATAATAAATATAACATGTTAATTATTCATTATATATGATATAATATCCAATTATATATTATTTTAATATCAAAAGAATGAAATTTTTTCTTGTGCGTACGTACGGACTACCGTCTCCACGAACGCGATGAGATTCATTCTCCATCATATCCATTCAAGTATAATTATCATTTGATGATTTAAAAATAATGTTTAAGGACATGATATCATTCTGGATATGAATAAGACACAACCTATCCATGAAATACATGGCTTACATAACAAAACATATAAAAGAAAACGAGTAAGTTAACACCCGAAACGACGATAATACAAAGATATTATTAACAAAGCAATGTTAAAAGATCATATATGATATCATATTAATATATATGATTGTTGTATAATTTAATAACAATTATTTCACCATTATACAGGAGTTTAACCTACCCCAAACCAAGGATAAGTACAATGTATGGGTTTTTTCACAATCTCTTCATTATCTGAGGTTGTTTATACGTAATAATCTACTGGGATCTCTTTATCATCCACATCCATGTTTCTTAAAAATGTATTTCAAAACATTTTTACTATTTAAAATAATATGGGTTAAAGTCATTTATGCCCTTGTTTGACTTTTTATAAGAGTTTTATAAAGGAATCTTTCCGTTGTTTTCTAAACAATGTGCTTTTTACCCTTTTCGACAGAATTAAGGTAAGAATATTTTTTTTACTTATACGGCGGGTGCGGTTATTTTCCGCCGTTATAAAATCTTCGAAGCTTCCCTTACAATATTATAAGAATATTTTCATAGAAAATATTTTATTTTATAAATATATGACTCTTAAATGATTTCAAAATAGAAAGAGATATTTCTCTAAAAAGAGTTTTGATTTCATCTATGTCAACATCCTTTGATGGATTTTACGCTTATTTGAAGTTGATTTATTATGATACAAAACTTCTATATTGTATTGACGGTTTTGTGATATGTTTGACTGTAGATGTGTTATTTTACCATTCATGGTTTATGGATGAAGTATTTACATTTCGTATGCAAGTTTTAATACAAATGTTTATGTTATTTTTAAACATTTTCATATGGGAATGCATTGGACTTAATATGTGACGGGTGGAGCCCGCTATAGCTCCTTGATGCATCGGTAGGTCTCATGAGATAGACTAGTGTCTTGGAACAAGGCCCTGACAAAATCTTATTTGTAGTCTTGGCACAAGGCCTTGTTTATGTGGTTATGATAGTCTGGCATTATGCATTCCATCATTATGAAAGTGGTTATTGATATTGCATGTGATTATTCGATTAGTAGAATATCCATGTGAATAAGTAAATGGCATTAGTTCATTTTACTTTTTCCATACTATGTTGAAGTTAAAATTTAAAAGGCTTTTGTTTTAGTTATACATTGCCTTAAATGTTTATTCTTATTTATGAAAGTTTCTGCTATATTCTTATCCTTACTGGGAATTTGAGCTCACCCCTATTCTATGTTTTATTTTTCCCAGGATGTGAATAAGTAATTTATGAATGACATGCAGGGATAGTGTGAGGGGATAAGAGTGTGGACTATGGAGACTATGTTGTTGTAGATTTCATTTTATGGTGTAATGTAATCCTTATAAATATATCTAATGTTTTCAAGAAAAATAAACCAATCGGTCTTTCGAGATTTGATCTTTCTTGTGATCATGCCAATGTAATGTAATAATGCACCGACTCTGGGTAACTGGGGTTGGAGCGTTACAATCCCAACCACAAATAAAACTATTAAATTAAGATACAACTTTAATGATCAAAATTACATTTTATGAATTCAAAATATTTAGGGGAATTAAGATTAAAATAAATATTGAAATAAATAGGAATTTAGAAGAGGTAATATTCCAATTGGAATAGTGATATGATCATTCAAAAAGTTACATAGACATTAATATTAGTAACATAATCCTTATAAATAGTATGTTGACCCGTGGAATAATAAATATACCTCATAATCCCAAAATTAAATATAAACATAATTTACCATGAAATTTTTAATAAAATATAAATATTTTTAAATAAAAATAATAAATATAAATATAAAAAAATTATAATTTATTAGATGTTTTTTTAAAAAGAAATATTTTTAATATTTTTAATTGAAATAATTATTTTTCTATAATTAATTTAAATTACTCATTATAGAATATTATTTTGATAATTTTCTTTATTTTAAAAATAATCTCACAAAAAATAGGTTATGGTTATATTTTTAAAATATTATAAAATACATTTTATTCTAAATAAAAAAATTTGTTTTTGATTTTTTATATATATTAATATTTAATGGATATGTTTTAGTTATTTGATAAATAAAAAAAACTAAATCTACCACCCATAAATTTTATGTTTATTAATATTATATATTTTAATGAAATGAAATTATTTCCCAAACTTATAATAAACTTTCCAAAGCCTAAAGTTTAAATTATTGATTTAAAATCATTATAATGTTGACAAATTATATTCACATTTAGAAAGTAATATTAAATATTATTGTATGATTTTAAAACTCAAATATCTAAAAAAGTAAAATATTTACGTTATAAAACATGATCCAAAACCATGGGTGTGCTAGTGTTTTTACATTTTTAATATATAGATTTTAATGGCCTATATTTAAAAATTAATTAAAAATCCTCCCATATTTTCAATAAATACACACATCTTTACCCCAATTTTACTCATTTCTAATACATTAATTATGTTTCTCCCATCATGTTCCTTATCTATATCCTTTAGAAGGTGTTTTTATGCTTTTAATGAGTTCTCATGAAGCTTTAAGAAGCTATCGCTCATGGAAAAAGATACTCATACTCTATTTTCTTATCTCAGTACCTCATTTGTAGTTATATATCTAAAGTAAATGATTTTTTAATCTCAGGTGATTATGATAATTCCATTATAATCAAAATTTTGTTTTATCAATTAGATAATTCCATCCTCTCTCACTAATCTACTTCCATAATCATTTTAGTAAACACTTTATCATACAAAAAAATATCGTTAATTCTCATGCCTCCATATTATATGGTAAATAACCAATCATATTTTATTTAATGATTATTCATATAGTTTTTTATAGTTTATTTATTTGGGATTAAAATGTTCGAAAACTAAATTTTCATCTAATGAGTTAAAAATGATCAAATGTCAAAATATTTAAAAAATTATGCACTAAATTATCCTATTTGAACCCATACATTAGCCTCGATGGGTTAATGATGAATCTATTTAATATTATCTATGTTGTATAACATCATTAATAAAAATAAAGGGTCTTCCTTTAGGTTACTCAAATGTATTAGGTATAGAATTAATCCTTATAGGTGAAATGTTTATGATACCTTCCTAATCAACCTTTTTGATTTTTTTATGCCTTGGGGAAGAAGCACGGTTAAATCCTTATTAATTGCTTAATTTTATATTTATTTTCATATTACATTTAATTTATCGCATACTCATGATAATGAAATCATGTCATGCCTTGGGTTTTATCTATGATGATCCCTCATGTTCTGTTCTATTTCCATTATTTATTCATTACTCGGATTTATTACCACCCATTTTTGTTAATGTATGTTCCTAGGAAATCACCTGCAGTGTCGTGACCCATGATATAATAATAAATAAATCATTCAATATGATAAAATAAATATAATTTCTATGTTTACATTATGTAACTTTTATATTATGTACCTTTGGTACATTCACAATAAACCTCAAAAGGTCCTTTGACATTATTAATATAATACACTTATATCTATTTTTGTCAAAAATAATTTATTAAAATTGAAATGTCTCCAATTTTTGTTTCAAAACCAATATTTAATTATTTTTTAATGTTATAACTACAGATATATGGAAATAATAGTAGATATATATATTTAATAATAGGAAATAATCGTAGAAATTTGATAAATTTAAATCAATATAATTTCCAATAATAGAAATTTTTGTATATACTACAAATTTATTTGTCTCTTACATAGTTTTACCTAGTTTTAATAACAGAGAATGTTATCAAATATTTATTAATTCAATCATGACATGGTGCAGGAAAAAAAACGTGACGTGCACCAAGCTAGACACTCACAGACTATATTATTTAGTGAATCAATGTTTTTTTTAAAACAATTATTAAGTATATATACATAATGTAATATTTTTAAAAAAGACTATGTTATACCATTGAAATATAATTATAAAACATTAGGAATATTATTTCCATTCGAACTATTATTATAAAATCTTTAATATTAAAAATTTCTCAATATGGTTTTCTTCATCTTGAAAAAGGGAAGTATATAAATGTAATCGTGAAAATAATGGATATGATTGAAAGTAAAATTAAGGTATCCATTTATGATCAAATAACGCATTTTAAAATTTATGGTGATGATGGATTACTTAAATAAATTTATAAATAACACCATAAATCATATGGAGCATCTAGCATCATAATTAATAGAGAAAATTGCAGTTGATTCTTTCATGAGTCAATTACTATTTTTAAGGGGAACTCTAATCCACCGATAACAGAACAATGGATAAACGAAATAGAAATTAAATTTTTTATCTATATATTTCTATCAAATTGAATATTTTCTTGTCGTCTATCTTGTAGAATTATAAGATGAATAAGGGTGGACACTGATCAAGAACATTAATTCAATGGATGAGGTGGGAACCATGGAATTCAATGAATTTAACAAATTATTTTTCAAAAAATATTTTCTTCATACCATACAAGAAAAGATGTTCTATAATCCCTTGAGTTAAGACAAATGTAAAATATATCAGTGGGGATTTATGAGATGAACATTATAGGCCTTGTTAGATAAGATTTCCTTTTTTTATGGGATGATTTACTTGTTTTTAGTGGGATAAGACCTCATTTGTATAATGGTATTGAACACATTTCATTGTGAGTTATGTTGAAATATTATAGTTTCCTCTTAATGGGATCATAGAGTTTTGAGATTCACTATGGTATCATAGAATGAATGAATATAATTTGACAATATAGTAAAATTTGGAAGATAATTTTGAGCATGGAATAGATTGAATAAAACAACTACTAGGGCACAATAATTTTCAAAATAAACATTCAAGAAATACTATAAATGATGATTAAATTGAAAAAATTATGGTAGTTGTGGCCATTCATATTGGAACTCCTGAGGGAGATATAATTACTAAACAAATTAATTCCAATGGGAATGTGAATATGGTTCAAGTAAAACATACAATCCAAATCTTCATGTGTGGGGAGAAAGGGAATTCCCCTAATGAATAAAAATATTATAAGATATTGGAAGGAAACCCTAATCAACCAAAATAGAAATGAAGGGGATAATGTTCTAATTTTTCAATCACTGCAGATGAATTAAATTATCCAAATAATGATTTGGTAGGTACACACATTATAAACTCAAATATATTAAGTACATCATTAGATATTGTTTTAATGAATCCTTTTATATCATTCGTCTTAAAAATTATCTACATGTTGTACAATTGTTCATTAAAACATATAAATTAATTATTCAATGATCCATGTTTTATAGGGGTTCACCAACAAAATGTGTTGAGTATAATCTCCCTACAAGCCTAGTGGTATTTTTAATGGTGAATTTTATATAATACTCAGGATAGAATCGTTGATATTGTATTATGTCAATAGAAACTATAAAAGCAGTCTAATTTGAGTTTTCTAGATTGGAAAACCTATAATTATCATCAATGAAGGGATATAAAAGACTACTTATTTTCAATAATCTCCTCATATTTCCATCAATATGGAATTGAGTGGTAAAGTAGAAGAATAAAGAGAAAGTAAAAAAATTAGTATATGTACCCATTGTTTTAGAATACATTGATGTGTTTCATAAATATATACTTTTACCTACACCAGAAAGATATGTAGTGTTATTAATTGAATAAAAACCTAGATCCAAGAAAATAACAATTAAGGTATATAAAATTTCATTTTTAGTGGGAGTAATTAAATTATAATCGTAAAGACCTTTTGGACAAGTGTTTTAATTTTCCCTATGTTTCTCCTAGGAGTGAACATATTCACTTTGTGAAGAATAATGATATATCATTTATATTATACATTGATTGTAGTGAACTTATTTAAATTACTGTGAATAAAAAATACAATCTTACAAGGATTATAGATTTTTTTCACAGGATTTGTGGGGCTTAATTCTTTTCAACGATTAAACTCTGACCAGTTTATCATCAGTCTAGGGTAATGGAAGAAGATATCTACAAGAATCGTATCCAAGAATTATATGGAAATTATGATTTTCTGTTGTTCCTTTTTTCATGAAAATTATACCACTCTATTTATAGATTTGATGAATATGGTCGTTAGGTAAAATCATAACAAATTTATAGTGGTATTGATTCATGATATTATGATATATTCTGAAATTAATGAGGAATATCAAGACCTTCTATGTGGAATGTTAAAAAATCCATTGAAAGGTAATATTAATATTTTAAATTCATAATATATGAGTTTTGGTTACAATAATTCACTCTCTTTATAAAATTTATGACCCATGAAGGAATAACTGTGTATCTAGAAATAAAACAAGCCATATAAGAGTTTCTGCATCATACAATAGTAAATGTAATTCTTAGTTTCCTTAGTCTAACATTATAATATTAAATGATCTATAGAATAATTCATTACATTCTTATCGACAATCAATGTTAACTAACAATATAGTTAAATTTTTCTAGACATAATAATGTGAATAATACTTCTAAGAACTAACAAAGTGGATTGTAAATCCACCATTTCTAGCATCATCAACTTATGGTGTTATATTTATCATCTATTTTGATGAATCATTTAATGAATTCAGTTTTGTACCTATTATAATTTAAAATATTATATTCTATGAATTTTTTTGGTTAAATCATCATTAATAGAATTATTTAACCATTTATTTAGAGTTTTCTAGAGTTAGCATAACATTAATGATATGGAGACACGATGTTTATGGGGAGAGGTGTCCTATATACACCATACACCATTATCTATATTATATATTCACAAATAAATTTACATAAATTGACATACATGATATGGTTGGAATTTATTAATTTCTATAATTTTCCTATCTAATATCACACAAGAAAAGAAATCAATGTTTCTGATTCATTATATAAGATGGACCGTGGAGTTCATGAAATGGGGAGGATTAGAGGAGGACCATAGATAAAAATACAAGGAATTTTTAGAGATTCATTCATAAGTGAATTTACATCATTTATCTAACCCAAAAATTTTCAAAACCATTAATTCTTTTGATGATCAAAAAAACTTATGTGAAAAAACAAAACTAAAAAAATATATGATCAGTGAAAATTGGATTGTCTTATTAGTTTATTGATAAGAATGAGGGAGTGATGGTGTTTAGTACAATGCTACATAACACATCTAATATAGAAGGAAATATCTTGTTGATGAAGATCATATCTCTATATTCTTTATACATCCTTGAAGAAAAAACATTTATACATATATTGGAGACCATTATTTGTGGGATTTCATAGAAACTAATATTACATAAAATGATACTATCTGTTTGGTATATCAAAAACTGAAGGCTGGGAAGAAATTTTTAAATGATTATATTAATATTTACTCCAACTTTTATAGATGTTATAGAATATTACAATGTAAATTGATATTATCCTTCCTTAAACATTTAAGGGAAATTTTTTAATAATAATAATTGTTGATATATTGAAAAATATTCTTTTTTCCTCACCATATGAGATGATTTCACCCTTAAAAACCATGTACATCTGTATATTCTAGATGTGGTGATATATAATCAGATGACATTGTAAACTTTTTCAAACATTTATATAAAAATTAATTCTATGTTCTATATAATCCTATAAAAGGTAATGAATATTTAGGTAAAACATAAAAAAATTATCACATATAAAATAATTGGTAGTATAAGAAGACTATTTAATCATTGGAATGCATTTAATGCTCTTTGTCACTATATTTTCAAGGATGTTTGGAAAAACAACTTCATCATGTTATATTATATTAAAATAGTAGCATTCCCACAGGCATTAAAATGGATCCTTAAGAAGGTATTTTTTAGAAGAGGTGTATAACTCCAACCTGACGGGTTAATGATTGATAAAGAAGATGTTTGGGACCATACATAATGAAATAAATGTCATGGTTGAAAAAAATATAAAAAAACATATCAAAGATTCTACCTATCATAAAATAATTTGATTAAAAATCGATGGAAGGACTTAGTGTTTTATTTCAGGTTGCATGTATTCATTAAAATGTCACTAGTGAAAATGGTCATGAGTTTTATAAAGAAGATTAGCTAAGTCAATGATAAAATGGGCCACATTAAATTCAATGGTGTGTTGAAGTAGTTTCCTATCAAGTAGCATCTAATAAATGAGAACCTGCTATAACATGTAAACAATATATCATGAAAAATATCAAAATGTGAAGAAAAATTTACTATTATACATAAGTATATTTAAATTTTTAAATTAAGAACTCTATAATTATATTTAAAAATTCGATACTCCATTTTTTTCATCACATAACTATTTTCTTAGGTTTTTTTGAATTTTTTTAAAAAAATGATTTTTATGCAGCAACATGTTTAAAAATATTTCCCTAGACATATTAATATTATTTGATAGAATCCAATTTATTTTTATAATTAATGGGAAAAAATATGTTACTATGAAATAGTTATTATGAGGATTTGAAAATAAATTACATAATATAAAGGTTAATTAACACGAAAAAAAATTCATTGGTATATTCAAAATATTAATTTTATTAGAGTTTTATAATACAATTCAATAAAATATATATATTAATGTAATCAAAAATCATACTATTATATGATTTATATAATCTTAATAAATATATAAAAACACCATAAATTAATAATTGATATACAATAAAAAATTGTTATTATTAAAAATAACTATATCGATAAAAATTATTTTTCTTATATCCACTGTTTTAATTGCAAAAATATTTTTCTCATATTTAGAAATTTAATTAGGTTAAAGTGATAGAAAATTAAAATTATGCAATTTATGATTTAGTAATAATTTTCATATAACAATTTTAGTAACAAAATAGTTACCAATGATAATTATTAATCAATATAAATATCAAAAAAATTAGTAAATAAGGGATCTAAAATTTTTACTAATTAAAAGTTCACATACACATTTTATTATGAATTTAAAGGTATGAATGTCATATAAAAATGTACATATTACTATTTCTAAATCTAATTCATCTAACTGATAAATCCAAACAAATACCCATAAAATTCCATTACAACCAATACATTACTCTAATTTTCCATGCAAAAGACCCTTTTCACATATAGAAGGAGAATCTCACCAAAATTTAAATACCTCTTTAAAATTTAGTTTTATACTGACCAGTACATTTCATAGATCACATGAAATATTCTTATAAAATATTCATAACATTACATTACAATTCATGCCAAAATTTGACTAGGTTTAGTTCATTTTGAAACATGGATACATAAACAATTTATTCATATGAGATCTAAATCATAACCCACATATATCTTCACATTAACCACACTTCTTAGACATATCCTACATAAAAACATTCTTCATAATCTCAGTAATGGAAACATAATAAATGGTGATCATAGATGCTCAATAAGTGTAAACAAGGGACATATTAATTATAACATTAGAATAACATTATAAAAATTGCATGACATTATGACCCTAAAATTTCAAAAATACCCTACATATCATATATCATAATCCTCTGTCATTTTATAAATCTTGGTAGTTCGAAATATTTGAATCCTAAATGAATCATAGATGATGTGAGAGTATAAAATTGGAATAAGGAAAAATTTTATCATACAGTTAATAATATAAAATAATTTCGTAGATCAATTATCACTTCCATGGTTATCCCAATTTATTAGACTTACTCCTCATTCATTAATATCCTTAGTTATGTTTCACTCCAAATTATATCAAAGTAAATATAGAACCTTATTGAATCAGTCTCACTCTCCATTCTAGTCCTCATTCACTCAATGGATATCTATTTTATCCATGGAATTGGAGGGATACATATTTCTATTTCAACCCATAATATGATCATAATTCATTAATATATTTTCTATTACTTCATAAATAATTCATCAAAAATCAAATCCTGTGGAAAGGAGACATGTTTTGTAAACACCTCAATTTTGTATCCAAACATAACCCATATAAATTAAGATGTTTTATAAAAATCACATAATAAAAATAATAATCCATATAGAAATATAATAATCATGTTATCGTTGGATCATATCCTTATTAAATCATATGTATCACTGAAATATGTTATAAAAAATGAAAACTCTTTCTAAAATATCACAATATTTTTATTTATTTAAATACATTTATATTTTTTAAATCTCATCATTAGAATAAAAATATTAGAAAAAACTATGAAAATAAAATTATTTGAAAAGAAAAATGGAAAATTTTAATTTATGTCTCAGATAATTGATTAGTTATCATAATGGGAAATTAATTTCATGTCTTGATTGTGAAAACAATTATTTCATTCACAGTTTGGTACAATATCAAAAGTACCTCATTCATAAAAAATAATATTATATTTAAATTATATTTTAAGAATACACCATGGGTGAAAATTAGTTTTTAAAATAATATTATAATATAAAAATATTTATTGAAAACATGGATATGAAGGAAAATGGATTCTAGATTTAAGTGAGAAATAAAGTAATTTTTCTTGAAAAAACATTCATTCAGTCTCATAAGTTCATTAATAGTATAAAAAGAAAGGAAAATTTTTTATATAAATAAATAACCATTGTATTATAAAAATCACTTGACTCTTGAGATATATGTAATAAAACAGCGGCAACATAAACTTAATCATAAAGAATCCCAACAAACAATTAGATTGTAACACAAATCCCTTTACTCAATGGAAATAAACTTTGAATGAACTCTAAACTTCATTATGATAATAAAAATATTACTATAATTTTGTACCATATTTATTTAAATTAATATAATATCATATATTATCAACTTATAAAATTTCAATTCCCATTTTTTAATAGTTCATTATTTAAATCTCTTTTTCTAGGTGGTAACTATTTCGTTATTCATGAGAATATTGGTGTGGTTTTTCTGATACGTATACATTGATCATTGATACATCATATAAAAAATTTTATTAATGGTATAAATTTAATATATATTCATTATACATATATTTACAGGATTCGAAAATATTCGGAGATAGAAAAATTCATTACTCCATTCATGGAGATTGTATTCCATACGTACGAATGAATGATATTTTCACATTGTTATAGATGAAATGATATAATGGTAAATATTAATTAACATTTTAATTTATATAATATATCATATATATTCATTAAATATTTCATTATTAATATTCATTAAAATTGGAAACAAAAATAATCACTTTGCATCATTGATATGGTAGCCCACACATATACAGGACCAATGTTGTCATTTTACAACATATGGGAATGTAAGAATGTAGTTATAATATTATAATCGATAAGAATAAATATTTCATAACTTTAATTTATAAACATTTGACCCATCATACTAACTACCGATGATTGATTTTGATTGAAAATGAATTTCATCGCTACTTGGATGAGGCAGTCTACAAAAAACAATGAGTGATACTTTCAATTCTCATTTAACAGAAAATATTGTGAATAAAGGTGGTTACATAATAATAATGAAATTTAATTATATTTTGGATAAATAAAACATTCCATCATGTTGAATACCATATATTTATATGTGGTTAATGAAGAAATAATTAGAAAGTGGTCAAGTATGATGATTACCTCTTATTCGGTAGGCCCCCGTTAGATTTTTCTTAACGACCCATGAAATGTTCATTACATAATAAAAAAATATATATTACATATAAATAAATTTAAAAAAAATTGATGTTTTTTATCTATGTGGCTCAATCTGGTGAAAATAAGTGGAATAATGGGTGTCTTTTTATATGTTGAGGAAGAGGACAAACTTAAAATATCATAAAAATTTAAAATATGATTAATTCGAACTCAACAAAAATTCAACAAAATAGATATATATTCAATGTTGTGTTAGAATTATGTCTATATATATCGATCCAATAGGATATATACATGTTCAATTGGATGAATCACCCTTATCTCTTGGTTTACACATCCCTGGTTTTCCAGTTATAAACCTAACTATGTTGAAATTTTTTATTAATATTTATTTATACAAAAAAAATTATATTCATTAAAAAATATGGATAGGTTGATTCTTAAAATTGGATCAATTTTACCAAATTCAATTCATAAAAGTATAATAATTTCATTATAAATGAAACCTGTAAAATGGGATGAAATGATGATTTGTAGAAAAAAAATTATAAATATAAAATGTATTTTTACTAAAATCCAACATAAAATTAACTATAATTCACATAATTGGATTATTAATTATATAAATGAATATGTATTTACATTAAAATAATTTTATAATGAAAATTAATTTTAATAAATTCCTAAAATGAAAATTCATTTTTATAAAAAATGAATATTTATCATTAATCATTGAAAAATAAATAAATTTAAAAAATAAAAAAAATTATATAACCATATATTAACATGTTGTTTTCAAAAATTATATTCATATTATAATATAAATTTTTTTATAGTATAAAAAGTTAATAACATTATTTAGACACAAATATATTTAAATAAAATTATTGAAAAAAATATATTTTTCTAGATTTTAAAGGAATTATTTAAAATTGGATCATTAATTTCAAATTCTTTACATTATCAAGAAAATAAAAATAAATTTCCTAATGGTTATATACCTATTTACTCTAAAAATTTAACAGTTATGTGATAATATTATTCTATATTATTGCTCATTTTTTTTTGCGTTTATCTCATGCTATTAAAAAATTAAAATTTATCTGAAGAGAAATTTATTATGAGTTCTCTGGTTGTTACATTCTAACCCACCTAACAATATTTTTACCCTAAAAATTATTTAAATCTAATACAATAAAATGAGGATAATAAATTTTCATAACATCATTTGGTTCCCAATCACCTCCTTGAATTTTTCTTCCACTAAATAACATTATATTGCTGAGTAGTGTAGTTTTTTAAAACATTATAAACATTTTTCATGATTTTTAATTTTTTTTCTTTATAGGAAGTATCATCCTCTAGTTTTACAACCTCTTTGTTTAGAACATGTTATGCATCAAGTATGTAATTGTCAAGATATATATGTATAACACATCGTGAATATGAGAGTGGTTTTAAGGTAGTTCCATGAAATAATATGCATACTCGATCAAAAATCACAAAGGGGAAAATATACATATGGTTTAGATTTTCTATTCTTTAAAACTATAATAAATTTAATCCGTGGATAAATTCATTATTATATATTCCTAGCTACAATAAATAATAGATTTCACTGATGATTCGTAGTAAATGTTTCTGTCAAATATGAGGTTCCAAAATGTGCTAATGACTGGATAGGACTTTCCCTACAATTTAATTACCCAAAAACAGGTCCTAATTGATTTATTTCTAAAACATAAACCCCAAAAAGTTTATTCATACCCTTATATTCATAGAGGAATTCATTAATATTTATATGAAAACTCATGTGTTGGATATTGTTATAATAAAAACTTATAATAGGAATAAGTTGATCCCAACCACCTATAAAATAAAAAATACCTCAGAATATCCTATGATATTTTAATGGTTACATAATGTCAACCTTCTGTTTAAGGATAATATATACTACAGAAACACAACATTTAATCCTTATATTTTTGAAGAAATTTATAAAATATTTAAGTAAAACTCTAATCCAGATTATATAAAATACAAAATCCGAATCCATGAAACCTTACAACATATTTAATGTATATTTTAAAATATTATCATGGGAGAATTATTCTCTCATGTAAATTGGGTGTGATGATAATCTATATCTTTAATTTTTTATTTACAAGGAAAACACATTTAATGAAAAGAGGGAAACTAGTCCAGATTCAAAAGGATATGATCGAGTAAAAACCTAGTATCATTTTATCCGTTATATTTTTAAAATGATTTTGATTAAAAATCGATGGTATTTTTTTCCCATGTCAATTTTTATATTGTTAATGGATGTAACATCCCCAAAGACTCCCATCACAAAGCCAAAAAATATTAACCTACCAATGGTTGAGATATATACTCTGAGATATCTTTCTATGTGTTATCAAAATGTAAATATCCTTTCAGTTCACATTACATCTTCTTATTTCAAGGATGAATAAAGTACAATGAAATATGATCTTTATCCTATACGTCGTTCATAAAATATTATATTTATAAGAAAAATACATGGATCATATACCTTATCATTCTATCATATTAAAATTTAAAATCTAGGAAATTTAATACATTCTTTTTAAAATCCACATCTTCTATATATACGTTATTAATATTCACATTGATAGATCATGAGATACACATATGAGCAAGAGAAAATTCATCCCCTTTCTCAAGGATTCATAATCCATATTTTAAAAATTAATAAATGTTTAATCTTTTGTGGTCCTCATCATAGTTCAACTAGCATGATCCTATTGAGTTAAATAATCGGCTAACTTGTTCTCTTTCTTAGGGTGGTATTGTATTGAGAAATCATAATCTTATATCATCACCAAAAATATAATATTTATATTTTTCAAGTATTTTTTGTTAATGTATTCATTAATCATTTTTGATTAGTATATATGTCATACCTTTATCCAAAATAATAATTCATTCCGATCATTAATTGGGTAATCACCATAGCTTACTCCAACTCAATAGATTGGAAATTTTTCTAATGAGCCTTAATTTGTTTTGCATAAGACCTCACCATATCATTCTTCATGAGTAAAAATCCTATCCCTTTAATTAATCACCAATGATAACAAAACCATCTCCATATTTCTTTATGGAAACCATATGTGTTCTTACTGAGCTTCTCAATAGTTCTTTAAAATTCTCTTCACATTCCTCTTCCCAATGAGAACATAGATACCTTTCAAGTTAACATGGATAGTATATTAGAAAGTCATGATAAATTTCGTTTAAATCATCGATAATATGCAATAAAAACCTAAAAAATATGGATCCCAATCATAGTTTTCAGCCATTGAAAACATTCATCCACTACTATATTTTATGGAAACACCGATATACACTCACTTAAGATTGTTGTTGACTCCTTCAAAATGATAATATTATGGCCTATAATAGATAAATTACATAAACATGTGTATTGGTTTCTCTACAAAAATAGGATGTGAATTCAAAGAAATCATGTGGATCGCCGAACCATTATAAGGACACATGATTATGGGACAATCGTATGGTCATGTCAACATATCACGTGCAGGATATCATCTTCTTAAAATCACATGAATCCCTTTTTAAAAGATCTTATATTATTCTGAGGGTATCCTAATATGTTTTTTTGATCATGTTGATGTTTCCAAATTAATTTCTCCAATAATGTGAGTTTTCAATCAATTGATAATTGAAAATCACCCAAAAACTCTTCTAAAATAAAGGTAGAGAAACTTATAATATTGATATGACTAAGAGTTATATTGGTATTCATGAAACATGATCATTAAATTCATATGATGCAATGTATCCCCTTATACAATTTCCACCTGGTCGCATAACATCTTATTGGCCTGACACCTTCATTAGTCGAAGGACCGCAAGCAAGTCCTTTAAATCACATGATTACTTAGTGGCTCCCAATAAATGAAGATGGATTTTCTGTGTAAATTATTATGATTCATCACAAGATCCATCATTTATCACACAAAAAATTAAAAACAAGAATAGTAATGTTCCATGATAATTCTCAAACAAAGTTGTGAGATCCCAAATCCTTGTAAAATAAGGAGGGAAATAAAATAAGAAAAATTGGATGATTATAACAAAGGGATGAAGTGTTGATCTTCTTGTAAATGAGTTATGTGCCTCATGTGATTTATGTACATCATGTGAAAACTTTTTTTAAAATTCATCTCGACCGCATGAAAGACAGTAACATTCTGGCTAAAACATTAAGAAAAACCTCAAGCAATTCATCTTTGATCAGGAAAATGCCTTTTGATGTATGTTAAGATCCCACAAAGAATATTATACACATCTCCCTGAATTTTTTAGGTATATTTGACATGTAAACGTTATAAGATGTGATATGATTTCCAGTTGAGGTTCCAGTGAACATTGAAATCACGAAATCTTCTCCCGGTTTTTATTATCATGTTACCACATGGATGAAACATGTTACGATCATGTAAATCACCTGATAAAAATTCACTCCACCGACTCAATATCATATTTGAGAGATAATCACTAAAAAGAAAATTTATAACCAGGGTGATGAAAAATAAAAATCCCACCTCCCCCCTCAGAATATTAACACACATACGATGATTAATTATAAAAAGAGTGCAATAGTATAATTATTGATGTGGAATGTTACAAGATCTTAAGAGTTGTCCTTCAGGTAAAATCTTGTGAAAAATCTAAGGGATTAAATAAAATGAATAGATCAATGAATAATTTCGAATGGACCTTCCAGATCAAGTAAATGAGTTTCTACCTATATAATGGGTCATTCAAAACCTAACTACTCTAATGATTGAAAAAACTCTAGGCACATATTCAATAAAAACATAAAATAATAAAATAATATGGAATAATTCTGTGATGGTAAATAATATAATCTTCATGCACCTTCCATGGGCTACCAAGATCTTGCAACATCGTAAAGGAATGTCACCCAAGTCATGAAACACCCTTCATGCATGCTATTTTTATCATGTTGTATACTTTGAACATTTTTACCATGTCTTTTGAAGTCCTATGGACAGGACATCCAGGTCACACAGTAGAATCAATTCATGTCATCTAGATCATGTGGAGTCCTCCAATCATGTCAGCCATATCATGTGACTCCTTTAAAAAATATCATTGAGATCATATAATTACTTATGAGAATATCTTCTAGATTATTTTATGTCCTTAAGACATTTCACTTTGGTCATGTGACTTCCTCTAGACATGTCAAACTAATCATGATACACCTTCAAGACGTTTCATCTAGGTCTTACAGAGTCCTCTGAATATTCCATATTGATCATGTCATGTCCTTCAAACATTTCATCTAGATCATGCAACACCCTCTGGTCTTGTAATTTAAATCATGTGATTCAAATCATAAATTTTAGTTAAACCATACATCACTCTCAGGGAATTTAATCTGTAATGCCCCGAATATATAATGTATGGAAATTGTATTTGATAGCATGTATGAAATAAAACACAAATAACATATCGGATTATAATATACCATGAATTTATAATGTAGATAATATTTTAAATAAATTAAATATATTTTATAGCATTCAATTCGCAGAAAATTGTGTTACTATATGTCATAGGTAACTAAATGTTTTTTTAATTGAAAGTGTTAATCACAATATCGGGTTTTACTGAACAGTAATTTATTATTTAAATATTATTATTTCGTATAATAAGATATAACCAAGAAGTTAAATTTTTTGTTTTTAATAGGATTATCTAACTTATGAATATGTTTTTTTAAAAAAAATATAAAATAAATTCATTGGATAAAAATAAATTATAATCTAAAATAAGAACCAATTGAATATAATGTTAATGTTTTAATAAAAAACTATTTGTATGCCAAAAATATGTTTTATCCTTATAAATTATGTTAGTTAAAATTAAAGAGGGATATTAATGTAATATATATTTTAGATATTCAATAATATGTTTTTTATATTCATCCAAAATATTTTATAGACATAAGATAATAATAATCCCAATTATCCGTATATAATATTATATTATTATTATGGAACTTTTACCACCTTTTAATAAATAAACTATTTTAAATACAATTTTTTTGAAATTTTATAAATATTTTATGTAAAAAATATAAAAATTTGAAGTAAAAACATAAATTAGATTATGGATAATTTTTCTTATTTTTTTGTGAAGTTTATTTTTTTATGAATAATAAAAAATAATGAATATTAATTCAAAACTCCATTTTCATAAAATTTATTTATACAGTTAAAAATATATACTTTTTTAGAAAGATAAATTCTTATATTTAATAAAAATAATCTAATTTGTTGAAAATTAACATTGAAATTTGACATAAAAATATAAAGTTCTTTTGGGATGTTTTTAATTTATAAACCATCAATGTCGTCTTGACTTTGGGATTATGTTTAAATTAATTTCTACCACTTCTGTTGTTGTAATTTTGAGAGATTTATTCCATATTTTGAACCATAATAATTTCTAATTTCTAATAATTGAAAATTTATTTTTGAAAACAATAGAGAATTTGATTAAAATTAACTTCAATGACTAATATAAATGTTATCTTAACAATGGAAAACATTAAATTTAATGGAAAAAATAATTTATAATCATGTCCAACATCGATTTTATGGACGTATTTTGACACTATTCTAATTTTTTTTTAATTTGGACAATTATGGGAGCCATAATAAATTAATAAAACATGGTGATAATTTCCTTTTCCAAAATTTAGAAGAGTGACACTCCACAGCCACTATAAAAAAGCCTCCCATCCACCCACTTCCTCACATATCTCAATATACATTGGATCAAATAGGATCTACCCAAATAGCTACCAAAAATCCCTACCCTCACCTTAAAATCCTTCCATTGGCTACAAAATCATACAAGGAATCACATTGGTTAAAACAAAAAAGAGTAACCGAAAGTGGAGATAATATAATTCCTCAAGATCTTTAGATTTATTCCCTTTCATAACCAAATCAACTCTCTGTATTCCATGATTATAAAATAAACTATTATACTCAATATATTGAGACGTTTTTATGTTACGGTTTCAACCTACAATTTCCAAATCTTCCATCTAATCGGCAATAATCTAACAGTTTATGTGTACGATGACTTACTACCTTAGGAAACGAAGTTCTTCATTTTTCCATTACCACCATTAATTCATAGTAATTATTATGGAAATTATTTTTATATATAATATATATGACATATACTATGTCTTTATACATATTTAATTTTTAACACATACATGTATGCTTTCCATTCTACGTGAATATGATTATATCGTGTGTGGATGTGTGGACTAACGCCTCGTAAAAAATCATTCATTCGATCAAATTATACTAGGAATATATAAAGTATAGTTTTATTTAAGTATATTCATCTTTAAATAATACATATTATATTCAGGAAATATTGAAAATTCTAAAAATATAATATATAATGTCTTCTTTATTACCCTTTCACACACTAAAATGTAATATTAACGGTCAGGGACATGTGGACTACCACCTCCTCGACATGATATGATTCCTTTAACATCATAATAATTATATATATAAGTATATTTTATTAATTTAATAGATATTTATGATATAATGTTCTTTGATGAATTTTATAGTGTTAATTTCCTTTTTTCCATAACGATCCTCGAAAATTGGAATGTTACTCAAGCATATGTACGACCTATCATCTTCATGATTGTAACATTGGATAATTTTTTGTAACCATGTTTAATGATTGGATTTAATATAATAATATACATATAAATATAATAATCATTTCTGAATTATTATTTTTGAGATGTTATATAAATTCCTTGTTGACCATAGTTAACCTATTAAAGTTCTTTTTGAAACCTAAATTGAATATATTGAAAACACTTAATGTAAACCTAATTGATTAAGTAGTTTCTTAAAACATGGTAATAATTGAAATGAAAATAATAATAAAAATGTGAATTTTTATCAAAAAATTAAACAATTAATATAATTTCATTATTCAAAAATATAAATACAAATGTGACAAGTCAGACTCGACGTAATGGATTTTTATCTCACATTTTACCTTTGTGGGAAAAATTTCATGTTCGATAATTACTTATTTTATATAGTGTATGTACTGACCCTTTTGATATATCATATCATTAATCAATTTATCTTCATGTCGTTTAAAATATTCATTTATTATTATTCATTCATGCTGTTTATGATTTAGAAGGATTCAAAGTTGTATGAAACACATTGGAATGTTTAAATATTATTGTCCTTAATAATAATATTAATAAACAATTATTTCCATTCAAGGAAATTAAATGACCATTATTCATGAATCCATCTAATTTTCATCTCATTTGGTTATTCATGAACCTTTTCCAGTATTAGTTCTATTTTTTTAAACCTTTATATGTAAAATGTTTTGTAAGATGTTTTTATGGAAACCATACATTATTTCTCATTGTACTCATAGATACTGTTATATTCTAAAAACCAAGTTTTATTAAAATGTTTTCAAATATTTTTTTTATCAAATTAATAATTATTTTATAATGAGTGTTTTATCATTTTTGTGTTTTACCTATGTTTTCAAAAGAATAGTATTTTCTCTTTCCGAACAAATCATTTTTCTAACCCTTTACCAGTATAAATGAAAATTTTTACCTTGCACAATATATAATTATTTTACTACAATTATTTATTTGAATCATCCTTTAAAATCATAAAAGGGTTTTTTCAATGATAAATATTATCAAATCTATTTCTAAATAAAAAATAATTTTTCATCAGTCTATATTTTTTTAATATTTTTTTATATTTACATTCATCAACGACAACAAACCTTTTATTTTTCTGCACTTAGGATATATTTTATTGATACCATCGTTGATCATCCATTAGATGGTTTATAATTTATTTTTCCAAGGAGTTTATTCAAATTTTGTTCCTCAATAAATTTTAGTCCCCATGAAACATTCAATTTCATATGATCATTTGAAATTGAATTTCCCTTAAATATCAATATCATTTATTTTGGATATAATTATTTCTGGAAGCATATACCATTTTTCATACGGTGTTTACTTTCAATGTTTTTGGATTATATGGTAAATACTTATAAATTTGTATCATTTATTGAATATGGATATTTGATAAATAATATTGGTTATTTGACATGAGTAATTAATATGACATTAAATTCATGGGTTTTTTAGAATTTATGGAATTACCTACAGGTTGGGGACTAGTTAATGTAGGCACCTCGATGCATAAATAGTCTAATAAGATGAAATTTTTTGGAAACAGCCCCTTTGATTTTGTTTCCAAAAAGAATACTTTGGTATCAACCCATAATTTTAAACTACCTATGGGATAGATATTGATTTTATAGGTTCTGATGTGCCTTAGAGATAACATCCAATAAATAATAACTTTCATAATTTTGAATTTGTTATTATATATCAATTATATTTTGCATTTACATGTATGTGGTTGAATTTTATTCTATTTTTATTGATTAAATGGAACCTTTTTCTATTTTCTTACCTTAAAAATTTTATTTTTCTACATCTAGTTGTTGGAATTTAATTTTCTTCTATTTATTTTCCTTTCTATTTGATTATTCTAATTTATTCATCATTGGTTCTACATCGCTTTTCTTCTAATGGGCATTTAATCTCATCATTTTTATGTATCTTTTCCCCATTAATCATTTATGTGTAATAAGAATGATATGAAAGGATACACTAATTGAAATGGATTTACTATCCTTAAATGAAAAAAATGTGTGTTTTTATTAATGTATTCACATATATGACAAGACTATCGTACATATCTAGTTAACCAAGGATTATAAATGGTTTCGTCATTTGGAAAATGATTTAGTTTTATCTTATGATAATGAAATGGTAGTAAACATAATTTCCTGGATATCATTGGTTGGGTCGCTATAGATGGAACCAGATTAGGTTTTGTAGCAATCATGGGATCTTGATCTTGGAAAACATTGATTATAGAACATAACAGTAAGGTAGAATTTTAGTATAAGTATATATGAATATTATATATATTTTTGTAATGTAGGAATAATGTGGGTTTTCCAAGAAATTAATCCCCTTCAGTTTATACATATGTATTTTGTTCTGGAATATATGTACCAAGGGTTTACAACTCTGATAAGTTTCATTGCTCTTGGCTTAGTGTAACCTTGTACACAACAACAGACCTTACCGTGCATCTGGAACGACACTCCCATGAATATGATTAGGATAATTCACATTATATTTACTAACAATTATTAAATATTTTTATTTTGAATAACCTAGGTTTAACTAAATTTGTTTTAGATTTAAGATAATGTGTCCCGATATAGACATCCTATAAATGAGTATAACTTTTTATATGAACATAGTTATTCACCACATGTTTTTTGGTTTTAGTCTACGGATGCTAACCGAAGGAGGAAAGTTAACTTTTAACAAAAAGGAAAGTGCAGTGAAAACGATAATCTACCTGAGGTATTCATAATAGTAAAATATTTCATTTTTATACCTAATTTGTGTTCCCAAAATATGATTAGGAACATATTCATGAATCAACTTCCAACTCACCAAAGAAGAGAAACATGTAGTTCTCTAAGAGATGACGTGGTGGAGACCATGGAGAGAAGAAGGATCATTTTTTCTCGTGAAATAAATGTGGTAGGAGATGTCTAGGAATGTGTCTCAATGGAATGTGTAAATAGTTTATGTGATGAAAAGAATGAAATAATGGATAGAATTTCTCACAAAAAAATTAAAATAATGATGGATGTAAATAAAATGTATCAGAATACATATTTTATATTTCATTTTTATAAATGAGGGGAACATATAAATTACCCAATTTAATGGCAATTTCTAGAGGAGAAAATCCCGATCAAGGAAGGGTACATATGAAAATGATAGGGTGAAGTATTTTTGTATTTATTTTATATTGAAAACGTTAATTAATAGTCTATTTAGTGATTAACCCAAGTTCAAGGATGTCCATAATATTTATTTTTTAAAATTATAATAATATAGTTTTATAAATGGACAACCTATATGTTGAGTGAAAACCCATCAAATATGATGAGGATGGGAGACATGAACCCATGGCCGAAGGATGAAACAGAATTCCTGATAACCACTGCCCTGATTAAGTTTCCATTGTTTATTAATTAAACAATTTTATGAATAAATTTTAATGACGACCCAATATTGTAAATTTTAGGGATTCTAGAATAATTTATTAAAAATATTAGCATTAATGAATAATTAGAGACAAATGTAAATACTTTTCACTCTTTAAGTGGCCTTGGGATCCGTTAATTTTTTTAGCACTTCAGTGATCAAAGATAATTTTTGGATAACCATGTGTTGAAGTGAGGGATGAATTAAAATATGATAAACAACAAACAAAGGATGAAAAACATATTTATATAAACTTTTCAAGTAATTGTATTTCCTTATATTCTTATCATACAAATTAATTACTCAACACTAAGAAAATGAAGATGAATGTTTTCCAAATACCATAATTTTTATTAGATGGGTATTCTTCTCAGTCATAGCATATTTATGTATTTTAGGCACTCATCTTTATAATGATCATTCAATTCTCTATGATTAGTGATCTCAATCACTTCTTATAAAGGTTTACTCTTTTTCTCCAAGTAAGTATCTATACATTTAGCTAATGTTCTCATACATAAATACCTAGTTATATATTATTCCATGTGACCTTTTTACTTCACATTGTCTCTTTTCCAAAGAATTTATTATGAACCCTTATCATGATGTGGGATTTAAACATTTGAAATATCAAACAATCTATTACCATAGTCATGTTTAAATTTGGAGGAAAAAATTTAATTAAGTTGGGAAGAATGTAACACCCCTAAAATATAAATTAGGAACATTGTTTTTGTTATCCTCTATTCCCTATAACACCAAACACGTTAGGGAATATAATATCCTATGAATTTATAAAATATTTACTATTTCAAATAATTTCAATATATTTTATTCATTTAAATGAACATGACACTGAGTTATCATATGATGCATGGAGCATCAATTTTCATCAATGGATTATGTTTCATGCAACCCTGGGTTCTCCATAAAAATAATATATTATTAAATATTAAAATTTAATATAATGATATATAAAATTAACGTGAAATTATCTATTATTAATAAGATTAACTATCTTATGAAAATATATGGATTTTTCAAATATTAAATGAATTCATTTGTTACAAATTAATTATAAATGAATTCTAGGTCCAATTTAATTTCAAGGTAACTGTTTTTTAGGAAACTATTTTTATGGTCACAAAGCAATTTTATACTAATATAATAAATTAAATACAATTATAGAGTGACATTAAGGTATTATATATATTATATATTAAATAAAATATTTTTCATATTCATCAAAAATATTTGATAAACATAAGATAAGAAAAAACCCAAATTTGTACCTAAAATACTATATTTTAATTAAAGCCCTTTAACCAAAAATTATTAGATATCCTATTTGAAATCCAATTTTTGAAAATTTCATAAATATAATATGTCAAAATAAAATTATTATAATATATATAAACATAAAAATTGGTTAGGGGTTATTTATTGGTATTTTTTATGAATTTAAATTTTTAAATGAATAATGAAACATATTAAATTATAATTGAAATTTTTTTTCATCTAATATTTTTAAAAATATTTCTACTATTTTAAATTTTTTAAAAAATCAGTGATAATTTTTTTAATATATAATACAATTTAGTTCATTGTAATAAATTTAACTTTGAAAATTTATATAATAACATAGAAAACATTTTGTGGGTTTTAAATTAAAACCCAACATTGTCATCCCGTCTCTAAGACTATGTTTAAAATAATTGCATCCACTCGTGTGGTTGGTATTTCGAAAAATATTTTAAATATTTAAAAAACAATAATTAATAATATATAATAAATTATTATTTTTTCAATACAATATTAGGGAAAGTGATTATAATTAAATAGGAAAAACGTGATTAAAATTCTCCTTTCCAAAATTAACAAGAGTGTCACTCCTCCTCCGCTATAAAAAAGCCACCTCCCCTCCAAATTCCCCACACCTCACAAGACACTTTGGATCAAAAAATAACATCTTAAATACTTAATCAATATCCCTCACCTCATCCTAGAAGCCAATACTTGGGAATAAATCCATCCATGTAATCCCTTCGGTGGAAACCAAAAAAATACTCAAAGAAGACGTAATATCATTCCCCAAGATCTATAGATTTATTCCATTTATTCACCAATTAAACAATACTTATAAGGCTTTATCAGCTCTAAAAAATAATTTATAAAAACAAACCTTCGTCAACACTAAAATCATTCTAATAAATGAGTATTTTATAAATGCTTAAATAAAAAACACTAATATATGTTTCCTGATCTAATTAGAAAAATCAAACCTGTTGTGAACCCAACATGATATCAAAAGATTTTCCTAGAATCTACTCATTTTCGGTGCTCATCCACAGTTAACTGATGCTCTAATAACAAAAACCCACTTGAATCACATGAACAAGTTGCCTCCAATTTCTCAAACATCGTCTTGCATCCAGTGTTCACATTCAATTAGGGTTTCCAAAGAAAACATCGTGATCTAGATCTAAGGGTCTGAAATGTTATTCAACCTAGCAAGGTAGGGATGTTTTTTTCTATGTAGGTTTCAATTTTCTTTATGTATTTGTTTTTTTAGATCTGGATCCTAGTATTAATATTTTCTTTTGTTGGTTCCAGTTTTCATTCTTTATATTTTCTTCAGTTGTTTTATATTGTTTTTTCTTTTTATTATGATCCATTGTTTGATTGACTATTATTTGAGATATCTTATTTTATCCTTTTTTACTTATTTTTTTCAATCAAATTGCTTCTTTTCCTACATGCATTCCCCATCATGATTCAGAAGTAAAATTTTGTCACTATAATGTAATCCTAGGGAATCACCTCTCGTATACAGATAAACCAATTAAACAAATATTTATTAAACTATATAAACAATTAAGGTTATGGATATAAAACCCTTAAATAAATAGAAAAATAGATTTAGTAAAAAATTATCAATCTGATGTTTGATTGAAGTAGTAATAGAAGCAGATTTTATGAATTTTATGTAAGGGAGATTATTTATTTAAATTCTATTTTAATATTATAGAGTAAGGGTTTTCCGTAAAAAAATTATATTCTCAATACTGTGTTGTTTTATTTTAAGAGAAATATTATTAAGGGTGATACCATATTTATTTACTTTCAATGGATCTCTATTTTCAAAATTATAATGGGGATGTAATTATTTTATTATATTATGATATTCTGTTGTAAGGGTTTTATATATATTTTTCAATATTTTTTTATTTATTATGATATATATATATATATACATATACATATATACATATATATATATATCTATTTTTATCTATTTTCATAACATATATTGTAAAGGTGATTTTATAATAATTTATTAAAAAAATAATGGATCTACATATCCAAATTATTAAGGTATTGTATTTATTTTAATTAAAATTAAGTATAAATGTGATTTTTTTTCCAATTATGTGTATTTTAAATTACATGTAATATAAATATAAATATATATCTATGTGTGTGTGCATAAAAATTATATTTCTCCTATAAATACAGAATTCATAGAGGCCCCAATGATTCATATATCATAACATGTCCCCACTGACTCCATGAATTACCTACAAGAATGTTTATGCCACCCCCCTATATGAGCTTCAATAGTCCACAATTAAATAACTAGTGTCAATAGTGTAATTATCACAATTGGACTGCTTTGCACCAATTATAGAACCAAATGAATTACAATTGTCATCATCATAAACATAATCTCTTAAATAGTTATTATTTAATTTTCCTAATTTTAGACACATTCCAAATTTCATTTATGTTGCATGTACTACTTTGAGAATTAGTCATCCCATGGATTACAAATTCCCAGAGTATTTTAAAAAAAATTTGTCCATGTCTACAAGATATTGAAAATGTCTATAAAAAAATTCAATGATAAATGATCAATAGATGAGATTATGAATATGATAGCGGTATATAAATTTCATCATCGAATGAATTCATAGAATAACACCCACAATAATGGATAAATTATTTTCTTGAATTCAATTACCCATTTTTTGATGAATACATATATTATTTGAAACAATGAAACATTGGGTTTTCCTCATTATAAATATTATGACTTCCAATCTTGAAAGTAAATATCATATGTGTATTTTTTATTTAGTGTAAAAATTATTATTTTATGTACCAAATAGGATGAAAATGAATCAAAAATGGATGTACACTAATCATTTGTCAAAAGAGTATGAATATGTAGTCAAATATTTCATCATGTTTTCAATATATCAGGTATACAACCCTTTGGAAATCCATTTTCTATGTTTATGTTGTTTTTATTCAAGGAAAATTAATCTGTAATAGTTGGATTAACATTTTATAAGCAACAGAATAGATCGTAGCTTTAAATGTTGGTCTAAACAAGTTAAAAAAAATAAATTACGCATTATTTATTAAAATGTTTAGTCAATATATTTTTCTATTATCTTTTTTATTGAAAGATATTTTATTATTAATTTTTTATCATATCAGTGTTTCATATTACTCCTTAATTACATATATTATATTTTAATTTTTATAGGTGATTTATCAAAGGCTTGATGAGTGTTAAATAATTTTTATTATTTCAATTTGTAGTTTGAGATTCAAACACCATCTCTTTTATAAAATAGTCATCTTCGTCGCCTTCATCATCTAAATATGAATTAATGCAATTTGTTTATTGAAAATCATCCCCATCCCTTTTTGTATATTTTTCTACTTTAGGAATTATTCAACCGATAGATGACTACATCTTAGAGTATTTAAAGCAACATAGGTGCATGTCTACAAGTGATAAAGGATGTTTCAAACAAGAAAATGAAATTATAAATGTCTGGGAGATGAGATTATGAGGTTGAGTTTTATATAAAATTTACCTTTTAATGAATTTATATGATAACACCTTCCATAGTAGAGTAATATTATTCTTAAATTCAATTAAACATTTTCATAAACAAACTGAATTTTTTTGAAATAATCAAATGTTGAGTTTCCCTTATTATAATTGTTTATATCATTCACCTTTTATAATGAATATATAATGTGTTTATTTATTTATTATTCGTAATTATTCATTTATGATTCTAAAAGGATGGGTATGAATCCAAAATGGATACACACAAATCTTTTGAAAAAAGATAATTAATATAGAGTTAAGGAGTTCTTCATGTTTGAAAAAAATAAAGCATACAACCCCTTTCAAATCATCTATTTGTGTTTAAATTGATATTATTCATGGAATTTTGGACTCAAATAGTTGGGAGAACATTTCATTTCAAATGAAATAGATCATAGATTTAAATTTTTGACTAAAAATATGGAAAAAGATGAATGTTGACACCAATTGGGAGGACACTAAAGTTTATAAATAATTTGTTAATAATGCTAGTGTAAATGATGATGGAGATGGGAAGATTATTGAAATTGGAAATTGAAGATGAGATTCATGATTGCCTAAAGATGTTTTATGAGTTAAATATTTTTTCTAAGAAGCCCTCGTATATCGGTCGTACTAAATACACACAATTGTCACCTATTTTAATGTCATATAATTTGAAGGTGGTAGAGGATGGAGTGACACTTATTTTACAGGACTACATGGTCTCATGAATGATATGAAACTAGATGAAAATGAACTACAATGCAGAACATATGATTATAAATGAATGTTACGTTCAAAAGATTCGATCAATAGAAAAAAATACTTGTGTGTTCAAATGATTGCATTTTTTTCTAAATGACCATGAATAAATCATTAATTTTCCTATGTGTGGTGCATATCAATAGAAGAAAAATGAATCAAGCCCTTATGAATCTATATGGTACTTTCCTATAATTACAAAATTTAGAAGACTATATGGCTGTCAAGAAACTTCTATACAATTGACTTGGAATAATGATGCATGAATTAAAGATGAAAACCTACGTCATCCAGTAGATTCTCCCCACTAGATGAAAATTGATTACGAGTTTCCAGAATTTCGAAATGAGTTGAAAATAATTCATCTTATATTATCAATATATAGAATAAATTAATTTTGTTTATAGAGTAGTACACATAGTATATGGCACGTCGTGTTGGTACAATTTTACTTTCCACCATGATTATGCATGAATAAAAAATTTTTTGTTGTATCTGTTTATATCTGGACCAAAGAAAGTTGGTAATTCTATTGATGTCAATTTAGATCAATTGATCGATGATCTGAAATTGATGTGGGATACATTAGTCACAATGTATGTTCTCATGAAAGTGAAGAATTAACATTGAGGGTCATGTTGTTCAGAATGATAAATGACTTCCCCTCTTACGTAAATATTTCATTCTATTAAATTAAACGAATTTTTGGGTGTCCCATTTGTGAAAAACACACATACTCGGTTCTGTTTAAACATTCCTCAAAGACTGTGATTTTAGAGAATCAGATATTTTTACCCCAAAAACATAAATACAGATCCTCGATGACATCTTTCTATGGGAATATCAAAAAAGTTACAATTTGAAATCTAGTAATTGGTGACCACATGCATAATAAATTAAAAGATTTTGACACTGTGATTAGTAAATTTTTTTTGAAAACCCCTAAAAAACATGTTGGAAGAAGAGATCAATTTTATTTGAATTACGATATAGATTTTTTTTTGAATTTTTGGAATTTTCATGATGTCATACAAGTCAAAAAAAATTCATAATTTTTTTGGCATGTTACTAAATGTTCTAGAGAAATTAAATACGGCATCAAGGCTAGGTGGTACTTGATTTAAATGGTGAAAAGGGAAGAGTTGGAATCTATGAAGGGTAAAAGAGGACTCTACATTCTCTATATGTTTGTAATTTATCCAGATATGAAAATTTTCAATTTTTTTCATTTCCATAATTGTGTAAATGTTATGCATGGATATTCATCAAATATCAGAAATGTCATATCAGTGACTAATTTGATGTTATGAGTACAGAAATCACTTGACAATCATGTTTTGATGAAATATTTTATTCCTATTTCATATCATTACATTCTTCCTCAAAATGTATGAAATAAATTAACCTCACTCTTATTCTTTTTCAAAGCCATATTAAGTATTGTTATAGACCTGATGAAGTTCACATCAATAATAACATGGTTTTAATTATATTATGATAATTAGGGATGTTCTTTCTACCTCAATTATATGATATAATGGTCCACCAGAAGTTTTACATGGTTACATAGGTTTAACTATGTGGTTTTATACATTATAGATGGATGCACCCCATTTAATGCAATATGATGATGTTGAATGGGTATGTAAAAAATCAAACTCATCCAGAATGTCGTATTATTGAATGGATTGTTGTTGAAGAATCTATTGAATTATCTACTAATTAGATATCACATGTTGATATAATAGATCTACAAATTTCTCATCATTGTGAATACCTTATGGGTGAAAGGATTTCTAGAAGTGATGTACTTACAATTACCTTCACATAGTGGGAGAATGATCACATTTACATTTTACATAATAGCCAAATATTTTAATCCATGCATTAAATCCCACAAATAAATTTTCAGATATTTGAATCTATCAAGGGCAGTAGGATGAATATCAAATAAAAATAATCATCATTTTATGGAATTGTTCTGATATCAAATTTATAAAGAGTTATTTGAATGTTTGAATTCATTTGTTGAACGAAATTAATTCCTAGATAGAATACTAAATCAAAATGTTATATTTTTTCACTAGTTTTGTAATCAACGATTATACATTATATAAAAAAGAACATTATGAATACATTACATTGCCAAAAAATTGTGTTATTATTGTTTTTGAAGAAATGAAGATATATATTTCGTATGATAGAATTCCAACTTATGAAAATATTCCATATTTTGGAATTATGAAACATATATATATGGGTTGGATTACACAGTATTTAAATTTCTATTTTTTCATTTCAAATGGGTTGACAATATCATTGTGGTGAATGTTTATGATATGATATTCATGAATGTGAATTTAAACATGGAGGGGAGAAATATGATCCATTCATAATGGAATTACAAGTAGTGTCTGTATTTTATGACTCTGATCCAACAAACATGAATTGTTCAATTCTCCTTCTGGTGACAAAATAAAATGTTGGGTCAGATCAAAATTTAATCTGGGATAACCCTTTTATTGGGATTTCATAATCACATATGTTTGGTCACTATGTATAAAAACTCTTTTATGATATAGGGGTCACAAAGAGGGGATTTAGATTCATCATACAGGAACCAAATCCAAGAAAGCTTTAAAAAATTGATTAAAATGGTAAGGTCAATGTTTTTTTAATATACTATGTTTTTCATCATAATAATATTTTTTTTCTGCTGCAATAACATAATAATTATTAATGTTTTGAGTAATCTTGATGGAAAGTCTTTTATAATGATGAAGTTTCCAATCCATTCAATAAACGAACAATATTGAAGGAAACCCTTCGGAATGATGTAATGGTAATGTTAAGATATACTTTCTCTATTATACTGAATAATTATATAAAAGAACATTGATATAATTTTTATTATTCCCTATAGAATTTTTTTATTATAAAATATTCATGTACATAAGTCCTACCTTTTTAGAAAGATAAATGACATTTTATCTTCTCAATAATAGTGGTAATATTGATGTTTTCATAGTAAAATAATTTTCCAAAGAATTAATTTATTCTTTCATATATATATTTTACTTTTTTATTTTTAGTATGATACTTTATTAATAATTTATTTATAGATGTGGATTCAATTATTCGAGTTGGGGTGGTTTTTACATATTTAATTCCATTCTACAAAAAAATATTCATAGAGTTATTCTCCCTCAAAACATTTTCAACCATGCATTGTTACATTTATCACTATCTTTAAAGATCTATACACAACCTTTACAACAAGAGAAACAACCCTACCTCTACTCAATCACAAAGGTAATATTTATATTTGAAAAGTAAAATTAGTTTCCATAAAATAAATGTATTATTTCATTTGTTATGTTTATTTTATTTCAATTTAGATTCACTAAAAAAAATATTTTTTTATACAGGTGGATTTGTCTGTTCTTGTTAGGTTTGACTATACATATTTCATAACATTATACACCAAAACATCAACAAACGTCTTCTCCCTAAAAATCATTTCACACCTATAGTGTTTCATTTATCGCTTTATATCTGGTTTTATCCACTAACTTTGTATGAAGAGAAATGGCACTACATCGGCGCAATCACACAGTTAATCTTGATTTTTTCATAGTAAAATAATTTTTTATAGAATTAATTTATTGTTTCATATATTCATTTAATTTATTTATTTTTAGTATAAATCACATAATAATTATTTTCTTATAAAACTGGATTCAATTGTTTTAGTTGGGGTGTTCTATCCATATTTTATGAATTTTTACAAAAAACATCCAAAGACTTATTCTCCCTCAAAACCATTCACACCTACAATCTTGACATTTATCATTATCCTTCATGTTCACACCACTGGTCAATCTCAAAGGAAATATTTATGTTTCCAGAGTAATATCATTATCCATTGAATTAATATAATATTACAAATTTATGTTTTATTTATTTATTCTTATTATTAATTTTATAATAGTTTTCCCTTATAAAGTTGAATTATTTTTTTCTAGTTGTGGTGGTTTGTTTATAGCTGATCAGACAATGCAGACAGTTCATACGGTTGGGCAGACATACAATTCAATGCTCTAAAATCCCAATAATGAATAACACTCTACTTTTTTTGGTCATGTTTGAGGACACTACCTCTAAATATGGATAGATTATTTAATAAAAGCATTATGATATGGTTCTGTGAACAATATCAAAGACACATGAATTCAACAGGTGACGTCCAATGAAATTGACGAACACACATGGATATTTATAAAATAATGAATCTTGAGGGATGAATTGTAGACCACCTACCACTTACTCATATGACTCTCCCCATAAAATATCAGTGTCATGTTTGGAAATGATTTGATTATTTCATATGAATGGTCTTACTCCCAAAAAATAGGGCATATGAGGCTACATCTAAATATAATCATTGATCGGAAGAAAAATTGTGAAATTAATAAAAAAATAGATAACGTACCAATACAGATCCAAAGATACGTATGGTTCTTCGATCAGACTTTAGATGGATGGTCAGGATAAATCATATAAAAGTCCCTTCTGTGGTTTGGTCACATGGTTTTCCAAATATTACACCATCCATTAATGGTATTCTATGGAGAGGTGGCACCCATAGGATATGGTTACATAGTTAGGGAAACTCTAGGCCAACCATGAAAAAGACTTATACAATATGTATGTTGTTTTTGGGATTGTTGTGAAGCCCTAGGTGCATAGTTAGGGAATTTCATCAGCCTAATACTACTCCAGTGTACATCCTCACACGATTATAACTAATTTTACATTCAGTTCCGCATAGTTTCCTCTAACAGTGAACCATTCCATTTCCTCAAAAATACTGGGTTTTAGGCTCTAAACATGCCCCATAATCCCCTAAGATATTTATCAGCTCATTGGGCTTCCATATTAGGTCCAGAATAAATAATTAAACCAAAAATAAATATACCCATACCTGAGTCATAATCCGGTTTCTTACATTCTTCCACCCTAAAAGGAACTCTTCCCTAGTTTCACTATCCTGAGGTAGTAAAACACTCTCTGAGAACAACACTGGGCAACGGTCATATACATCGGCCTCTCTGTCCCAATACTCATCTTACACATTGTTGTTCTTCCATAACGCCTATACCAGAGGAAAAAACTGGCCTCATATGGCCTTCAACCTCTGTTCAACAATGCATATAGGATACTCCTAAAATGTAGTATCGACATCTATCTCAACATCCTTGAGATCAAATGTATAATATAGGTCATCATGCTACAAACGAAGCAATGAAACCAGGAAGACATCGTTCATGGTGTGAAGCCAATAAGGTAGTAATATCTGATAGGCTACCGAACTAACTCTCTCTGACATTAGAAATAGCCCAAAATACCATGGTGATAGCTTCCCTCGCCTCTATATCAATCTACATCCGTTCCTAGGTGATCACTATAGGGTAACATGACCCTTGGCCATTAACATTAAAGTTCATCAATGGCGATTTTTATAAGATTTATATCTAGAATAGGTTTTATACATAAGCTTCTTTATCTTCTAAACATACTCCAAACTCTCCTACATGAGATGAGTTCCATGTACGGTTATCGCACCAGCATCTAACCATCACAAGTGTGAAAAAAACTACCTATCAAACAAGTCATCAATATGATTCATCATAATAGTCACCTATATGATATTATTATAAGAAAACTCAACGTAAAGGATATGATACTCCCAAATATTGTTGAAGTCAAGGAAACTAGCCCGAAGCATTCCCTCAAGAACATGTATCAATACTTATGAATGTCCATCAGTCTAAGGGTGAAATGTTCTATATAGATGAAACTATGTACCAATAGGCTTATGAAACTCCTTCCATAACCACGATGTAAAAAAATGATCCCTATTTAAAATTATTGTTTAAAAAATCGTGTGACTCTAAATAATCTCAATGAAATAGAGTTTTTCCCAGTTTATCATGTATGAAAGTCTCATTTATATTAATGAAGTGGTAAACTATCATCAATTGGAGAAGGACTACCCATATAGTGTTGTTACCATAACATGTCCTCTGTATGTTGAAATCAAAATCCAAATATTTTTCCTCTCAATTCCATTTACAGACTAGATGTTTTTCTAAAAATCCTATAGGTATCTCGTACTTCACCCTCACCTATTGACAAGTGGAACACCTAGTGATAATATTTGATATATGAAATTTCATTCCTGGACAAAAATACTAGCATTTCAAATCTCATTACATCATGGATATTACTAGATAAACAACCCACTGTAAATAATATGACTCAGGCGTTGATTACGTTCTCTTATATATAGGAATCAAAATTCATCTATGTATATGTAGGATGTGATATATATCCACAAATCTATCAAGAGGTGGGTAATCTCCTAAAATAATATCACAAAGAACTAACCCCTATGGAGCTAGAAATTGATCACCATTCACCTTCTCAAGGACAGAATAGGTAACTATCAAGGATGATAGATAAAACTACTCATGAATTTCATGAAAGTATATATTCATCTTAGAGAAGATGTCTGTTAATATCCATTAATCACTTTCTTCTCATATGCCATGTTCCTGATTTTGCTGGCTTCAGGCATCTGCTACCCCATTTTAATTTTCATGGAATATTAGAATGCTCAGAATTGAATTAATGAATATATTCAACCCGTATTCACTATCTAAGATTAAATTAATTATTTTTTAAAGTTATATTTGATGCTCTTGTGGTCTATATACAACACAAATATCATACCCATCAGATAGTGTCTCCAACAACCTAAGGCATGGACACCTATTGTTAGCTTAATGTGGTGTTGTCAGTAGTTTCACACATGATTCCCCAACTACTAATATCTGTATGAAATGAATCTATCCTCATATATTATCATTATGTCAAGGAAAATTTCTGATGTATCACATAACACTATATAGCCTCTACCAGGCTCTGGAAGAATCAGAATAGGTGTCGAGACCATCCTCTCTTTCGGCTATTTAAAGGATTTATCTTACTCTTATGTCCACATGAACATAAAACCATTCTTTATAAGTCTACTAATATGTGCAGAAAGTCATGAGAAGTCAAGTATGAAATGACTATAATATCCAACCATCCCCAAGAAACTTGTTATATCAAAAAATTCTTTGGATTATCATAGGAAACAATAGCACTCACCTTCTCTATGTCAATAAGGACTCTTGGTTTTTATATAATATTACAGAATAAGGGAATCTTTCTATCCATAAGTTGAAATTAGCATACATGGCATAAATATGATGTTCTATCAATGTATTCAGAATAATCTAATGGTGCTTAGCGTTGTCTCTATGTGTGTGAATATACGCCAAGACGTCGTCCATAGAGAGAATGAAAAATGATTCCAGATTATGGTGGAACACCCTATTCATCACATCCATTAATGTTGTGATCATGATCATGAGATTTAAGGATATAATGAGGTAATCAAATGGACCATACCTACTATGGAATGATCAATGTTGCGTGTCTCAAGTCCGGACTCGTATATAATGATATAGTGATATCAGGTTGATCATAAAGAATACCTTATCTCCTCAATTATATTAAATTAGATCATTTATACAAGGTAGTGGATATCATTTCTAGAAAAAACGAAGGTCCAAATGTATATAACCCATGCGAAGGTGAAGGGTCTAATCCTCCTTCTTGGTGAAAAGCATGGGTGAATCCCATGAAGATGTATTGTGTTGTACAAAATCTTTAGCCACTAGATCCTATAATATCTACTTCAGATTCTAGATATTAATTGGTTCCATCATTCAAGAAGGAATATACATTATAACTACTCTAGGAATGATATATGTCATTAAATATACCTCTCTCTCCGGATGTAAGATAGAAAAATTTTGATGAATTCCATCCCTGAAATGATTTAAAATTGGGGGTAATCATCTTGAAGTAAACCATAAACCTCCATAAATAGATTGGAAATCTAGGCAGTCACATTGCATATCCCATGATGCATGGGTCCATATCTATTATATTATACATCCCACTCACCCTTATTTGGAAAAAAGTTACAATTTGGTGATGTGAAATACACCTTGAGGCAATATTAGTATACCAAGTTTTGATATGGAACCAAGCCGTCAATCTCAAGAATGACATCGATACATGTCATCTCAAGAACAAATAATTCCCATAAGAAAGGGTAACTACCTTACTCAAGTGGAAAATACCTAAATTGGAATATTCTCTCTTTTCGTACACCCAATGGTGTATCTATGTTAATTACAATGTAGTATACATATATTATCAGTTTTAGACATTCAATGATAAATAATCAGATAAAGCAGTTTGAAGCACAATTATCAAGTAAAGAAGATACTATAGTGGAGGTTACTAGAATAGAACCTCATACAGTATAAGTCCATAAACCTGAAACTTTGGTTATCGGATGAAATGAATGCATCTACAATGATCCCCTTACCGGTGTTATAGCTATACTACCCTGAGTGTGACCACTCTGCTACTGTTGTTAGTGAATAGGATTCTATCTACCAAAACTATGTCGTCCTCCTCAGCTAGTCCTACTAGTGAAACTCTAACTCCCCACCTGACATGGCATAAAATAACCTACCAGTGAAGGTGTATCTTGTTCATGTCCTCTTCTACTAGAAACTAATGGAAATGTCAGAAAAAATATATGAAGATGCCCTATAAATGAAAAATATTGACACTCTATAGGGTCTCTATCACACTGAAGCTCTATATTCCCCTATCATCCACACTAATTTAACACCATGGAACTACCAGTATGGGAACACTTGCTACCACTACCTTGACAAGAATAATTGAGTGATGAATTTCATCAATGGGATGAACTTTTGGCCTTCCATGGTGATGGTCATCTATGCTCATTACCATCTTCATCAATTATGTCTCATTCAGTGTTAAGAACATAATTGAAAATTTCATAAATTTTCCTTTGGAAAAATTAATTTCACCTGAGTAAAGATATAATATATTATCCAAACCACATAAAATATTGAACGTGTAACCTCATAGCCTATTAGAATCATCAAAAATTATTATAAATCAGTGAAAAATGTTGAATACTCCATCACTAACATAGATCTTTGTTTACGATTCATGAACTCTCTAGCTATGTTATCTCTCATCATCTATGGGATGAACTTATCATAAAAGGTAGTCTTGAAATTTTACGATACAACACCTTGATGGTGACTATCCTGGGAAACTACATCCCACTAGTGCATGGCCATATCACACAACATGCTAGTATAAATCATGAACCAATGCTCTGGAGGTTCCTCTAGATTCTATAAGATTGAAATGGTGGCCTCTAGAAAAGTCCCAATAAGAGTTGAACTTTAATCCTATGAGAAAGTAGGAGGATTATGCTTCTAGAAAACCCATGTCAGATCTTCCATTGTTTGTACAGGTCATAGAGCACCTTCTGTGTACTGTATCAGACAATGGAAACTATCATGAACCTGAGAATCAGTGCCCATAACAGGTACAATTTGCGGTTCTTAATGTGAAACACATAGCGGAAAGACTACCAGCTTATGGCCTGCCACATCTTGATCATGGTCGTCACCACCCTCTTGGAAGATGACCTAAAGATGTTGTTGCAAAATTGGTCTCAAATTCCAAGAAAACTCCTCATAACAAATTTTAAGAGGATTGATGGAAGCACTATTGTAAGATGAACATAACACGACGGGATAACTACCCCTGGTATACAACCCCACCTACCCTCTCTGGAATCTCGGTTTAGGTATATGATAAAGTATAAATTTCAGTGTTTTCATTATAAGATAGATCATCAATACATTGAATCATTGTTTACTGGTAACCATCTATCTTAATATTTCAAGTTTCACATTTAAATTTTTGTTTTTCTCATTTCAATATATCACAGTATTTATAGAATAGGTTGTTATTCCTAGTAAATTAGGACTAATAATTATTATCCCTAAAAATGATACCCATTTGGTTTTAATCTAATTGATCGAATCGGTAAATTACTTATTCTAACCCATGAGGGTCCATAAAACCACATGAATTGAAACCATAAATCCCTCATTTGTAGTGAAATGAAGCAATTTTATATCTATACAAATAATACTCACTCAAAAATCACAACCATATCAATAAATGAAATTAGTGTAATGCACATATATGGTAGGGAAATATGAATGAAATTTTAATTCAAGGTGCCTATTATGATGCATGTAACAATTATGCATCCCCTCATATCATATCAGAAATAATGGAATAAATCCCATGTCCAAGTAATAATAATAAAAACAAGACATCTTTTTCATCAACAAATGGTGAAATGATATCAACTGTAATAGGAAAAAAGAAGAACAGAAGTTATAATTAAAAAAACGTGTCTTTTATCCAATCATAGTTTTTCGCCACCCAAGAATGGATTATAACCAACTTCCAAGAGTCCCTAATATACAATATATTGTCTATATATAGTAAATATAGAATGGAATGACTCACATACCACATTATGATGTCCTGAACCTAAATTCCATTTAATGTTATATGAACCCAGTTGACCACATGGCCTCAAACACATCTTCCAAAATTCCAGAGGCTTCTAGCCAGCATCGACAAACTATTGTGGGTCTATGGGGAGACTGTTAACTCATTACCAGATTTTAGAATAGTGGGTAAGTAAAATAATAGAGGGTAGATTCCAATAGAAAAATAAATAATCATAAGTCACAATAGAAGTAGAATGAATATTAATAAAAAGAAGTAAGTGATATAAAAATAAAAAAGATGGTCATAATATGTAATATATCTAATAATATTGAAAAAATATATAAAAATTAGTAGGTATATCATTCTATAAAAAATTATATAATTGAATCCAAAAAAAATCCCCAGCATCTCGAGCTCCAGCTCGGTCACCTTCTACTAGCTTCATCCTAAGAAATCAAGCAATCAAGTGTATAAAGCTAGACATTTCCCTTTGTTAACAACTACATACATTTAGAATTCCCACGTTCCAATGATAGCTTGGATAGTGTGTGGGATAAATCTCATTAGGCCACCACTTATGGAGTCTATAATATCTTATCCGTGTAATATAAACTAAAATAGTGTGCAATAATGCATATGTAAAAGTAATACAATTTAGTTATGTAAATACCCAAGTAACTTTTTTATCCATTAGATGGTGTTTGAAAATGTAACATGTACAGTAACAAAATTGAGTTCAAATTTATATTTTTATGTCACATGATGCATATCCATCACTAACATCACCTTGTAATGAAAATAGTGAAGGTTCCATGAAGTAACATGGAAACCTAGACTAATATTAATAATGAAGAGGTTCTATGGAAATAAACATGGAAACCTAGACCTCAAGGGTCGGCAACACAGTAGTAACAGCTACCTGGATATAGCGTAAGGGTGTACTCAAAGGATAACTGTTTGTCGAATTCCCCAAAAATGAATGTAACTGAGACCAAGGTAAAATGGGATAAGCTATGGCTATTCCCAAGGATGTAACCAAGCCACCTCACGTCTGTAAATGCCATGATGTATCAAGGAGTATATCCAAGTATTCCTGAATTTGTAAATTAGGGCACCTATGGTGACGTACTAGGTATCCATAAGTAGGAATACTTTTCCTTCAATGGTGGGTCTCGACCTTTGAAATCAGTATCTCTAAATTGAAATGGAATCCACAACTGACCGAGGCATTCACTCACGATTCCAAAAGACACTCGAGTTGTAAAAATTTTATAGTATGTTCAGGGTCCACATATATATATATATATATATATTATGAAGAACCATACATTGAGATCATTTAATTATATTTTTTATACATTGTTTATTCAATTTGTTAACACACTTGTTCAATCTTCATTCCATTCATGCAAGTGACAAGGCTAATTGGTAATGCAACCATCCACTAGATTATATATGTCGTACTCATTTAAGATGGTTCTCTCCATTTCCTTCCAAAATCCTGTCAATGTGTGCTACGAACGAGCAATAGAGTTACCCAATTTCATTAATCAAGGCCTAGTCATATATATAATATACACGACATATCAATTTAATAATGATTAACCATGTGAGGCACATAAATTAGGTCCATAAAGTGGAATGAATACTTTTCTGGAAATTAAATTTCAATAGCCATTAAAACATGGATGTATTACCTTTAACAATGTCCAGAAAAGGCACACCCCAATGGTGGCATAGACAATAAATTAAAAACTCTAATAGCATAATTATTATTTACACTCTTCTAAGGGTTGTCATAATTGAATTCACAACCACCAAAAATGGATAGAATGTTTAATAAGAGTCTTTGAATATGGTTCTAAAAACTATAAGAAATACACCTTTATTAAACAGGAGACACCTTATGAAATCAGTGCACACACGCGACATTTTATAAAATATAGAATCTTCAAGGATGGGTTTAGAACACCATCCTTGTACACGTAAAACTTTTCTCATCCTGTATCAACCACTAGATTGGCCTATAATAGAAAATATCTTAAGAACAGTCTTATAAGAACCTGATTCTTCATTGAGGTATAGATCTATAACATTCTGTTAATAATTAGTTTAAATTTTAAATATGTCCTATAAGGAATGAACTTTGTGGTCATTGAGGAATCAATTGTGTCTTGGGATCATTCGATGCCCAAAACCCAAATTTTGGGATGGGATAAGCCTAGTGACTGGTTATTTTAAATTATACGGTGAAGGACACACTTTGTGATAAAATTTTGTGAGGCTAGATAGTGTGCAGTGGAAGGCCACATGGGTCGACAAACCAGTACGATTTAGGGTGCATGGCCAAGTGGCCTTGTCTAAAATTTTGAAAGTGGGTTTTGTATGGTTTTCACATGGTTAGTCAAACCATGCTAAAAAACCATGCAAGTTTCCCTTACCTATAACTAACCTTGTACCGTTGGCCCATGGCTAGTTAAATAATGTTCATAGACCATGGGACCAATATATTTTGAGTAAAATGGACATTTTCCCCTAATAAAATTTTTATTTACCCAACTCCAATTTTCCTATCCTAGACAATAACTTCCCCATATTGAGCTCCTCTTTAATGCCAAAAGTAGAAGTCAAGGTAACTACTCCTTCTCATATCTAAACTAATCACTACTCATCCCATTAAATCATTATAGGTGAGTTCTCAATTCCCCGTTATCGATTATTCATTCATCTGGATATCAGTTGTGCTATTTGGGGGCCATATAATTTTTTTATTAATAATTTTTTCATTCATTGTTCAATTGTCTCCTTATCTGAGTTGATTTAGGAGATGATACCAGACAACCTACCAAGTAAAATCCTAATGATGATTGTCTCATTCGTTTCGGTAAAAGTCAAATTGTTTATTTATTTTCATTTTTTCATGTGCCAAATTCTAGAGTGGTGTATTGAAATGCATCATGATGTTGAATTGATGATTATATCCTATTCAATTACTATGGTCTATGATAAATGTAAATTTTTAAGAATAATGGAATGGAACCACCCCATGTGTGTGTTGATTAATTACACAAGACAACCATGGGTGGATCTTGGAAATGAATACCATTAGGTGTGGCATTTTTTCATTTTCCATGTGATTTGAATTGATAATTGGGTTGTTAATCAATTTGATTCAATGTAGTTATGAATTCATATGTATGTTTACATGTAAGATAAATAATGATTTATTGGTAAAATAATAGGGAGTTATGGATGAACATTCCCCTTTCCTTGTTTATGTGATAGATTGTCTACCATGAGATGATATTTTAAATGATTTTACCACATGATTATATTAAAGGTAATCCATTTAGGCTTAGAACGTTACATTAGTCACCTTTTGAGGTGATATTGACATGATCTAACAATGGATATTTCCTTGAAATGTTAAATGAATTTAATTACGTGTTTTTGAATTGGTTAAATGATTTTATTCCATAGGTGATGCATAGATTCAATGAGAATTTCATGGATTTAATCAATTGGATTGTACGTTTCTTAAGCCTTAGTGTTATTTGGTCTCCCTACTGAACTACTAATGAAGGACTTTATGGATTGATTTATATGTTTAAAGATACATGGATTTATATGATAAATCCATGGAATAGACTCAAATCGAATTTATTATTTTTACATGGTGATACTTGGGCTCCCTTAGTGGTCTGACAAGGATGAACATGAATGGGAGATTTGTTACACCACACATAGAAAGATACATGGGTTATTGAGGATCTCCATGGGTATGCTTGTTGTGTGTTGGTTTTTATTACACATGGAGTGATACATGGATTTAAAATTTGTAATTACATGGAAAAGAACAAGTCCATAAATGAATAATCATTTAAGTGACCCATATGACTTATTGATGGGGAAAAGTACAAACATGGATTTAGTATTGCCTTACAGTTTATATATTTCCTATTTAGGCATCCTTTAACATGGTGCTATGGGGGATGTTGGGAAACATTTCGGTTCTCAAAACTTTTTAATTAAATAAAATCAAATGGTTAAATGATGTTGATTATAATAACACATGCCTGGTTTTTAATTCATTTACTTTTTAAATGAAATTGATTAAAATTGTTGACTATAAATGATAACCAATAATTATAGGATCTTTACATTGGATTAATTCCTTTACTTGTTATATTTTTCACGAAAATTTTGTTATATATATTCACAAACTACAGGTCATAAACCATTTGTGGTTTCCTACTGGGATTATGTCTCCCACCATATTCGAGCCCATATTTGGTGCCCAAACAGACCATATGATTATAGGTATGAACATGTTTAAAATCCATTCTAATTGTTGTTCATTTCTACATAGGAGTTGGGATGCATGGGTCTGGGGTACGGCTCACAATTCTAAATTGGATAACCTTTTACATTTTGAACATTTGTTCCATGTATTGTACACCATCCATGTATACATCTTCTGGATTTTTTTATTACAATAATATGACATGTATTATCATCATCATTGTATAAAATATTTCATTTGAGATTATTATCTACTCCTACTTTTCAATTATTGTCAGTATGATTTACGGCTTCCGATATCTATCTTTTATTTTATTTCCACTGTGATACACTCTATCTATGATGGAATGGTCTCCACCAGTACACACCTAGTCCCTAACTTCTATTTAGTAGCCTTTGGAGTTTGGAGATATTTGATTGAGTCCATTTGACCTATAGGGATCAAGACACGATTGAGTAGCATTTGGGTTTGGGGTGTTACATGACATATGCCCTAATAATAAGTAATATGATCCTTTATTTTAATAGTATTACTGATAGGATGAATTAAAATGAATGATTAAAAGAAAATGGAGAATGTAATAGTACATATCCAATGATATAAATATACCATTGATTATAACTTGTATGGATGCTTGAGATAACATCCTACCAAGATGGATTTTATGATTCAAAAGGGGAGGAATGAGAGGGGAAGACAATTGGAAATGAACAAGGAAGTAAGGTTTGATTTATAACATGATTTAATGGGAAAATGGTAAAATTAAAAAAAAAAATCAGTCGCATGTCTTGGACACATGGTTTTCCACATCAAGCACCAACTACTCATGGGTTTTTGTAGGGAGGGGGAACCTTCATGGATATGATGCTTGGTTATGGAAACTGTGCACTGACAAAGAAAATTGTCTATCCTATTTGTCTTTAGTTTTTTTCATGTCCATGTGGCCCTTAGAACATGGTTAGGGAAAACCATACACCCTATACCACTCCACCATCCGGTCCCAAATAGACATAACTAACCTGGAAGCCTACCTTACACGTTTCATCTAATGGTATGGCAAGCCATTCCCTCCCAAAATTAGGGTTTTATTCTCCAAAAAATACCAGGACACTCTTGATACCATTGTAAAATCATTAGGCATCCTTATTTGGTGAAAAATATATAACTAGACCTAGATAAAAAGGATCAATACCCAAGTCTAAAATTTTGTTTTTATAGATATGTCTACCCATGTGTATATTTTGCAAACCATTTTGGATAACACTAGTGGCAGTTGCATAGTCGGCACCATGTTTTAAAAAACATTTAGTTATACTATGATTATTGGTGGATGTGGGTAAATATTTATACCCTCCATTTATTTTATCCCTACCTTATTATTTATAAGGATTTATTATGATTGATTTGGTGAATATTATCGGATTTTGAATTTTTTTAAACCGTGTTTAAAAATAATCAATTTTTGAATATGGTATTTATATTTATTTTGAAAACCTCATTTTGTTTTCTCGAATTTCCAATGTTAATTTTTTATGAACTCTATCAAAAATTATTTAACCTTATAAAATTAAAATTTCGGTTGTGATGGTTTTAAAGGAAAGTGTTTCATGGGTATTATGTTGTGAAATTATTGATTTTTGGTGTGTGTTTATGGAATAGAAAATGAATTCTAAGAAATGTGGTTTTTATTTAGTTATATGAATTATTTTTATATTTTTGAACATGTTTCATGTTTTTAAATTGGAATGACATCCTATAAGGATTTTTAAAATTAAGGATCAATGACTATTTTGTAATATTGTTTTGTTTGATATGTTCCATTTAATCCCATATTTTGTGGATTTATAGTGATTTGTTTAATGTTTTGATTTTGTGATGATTTATTATGTGACCCTCAAAAGGAGTTGAATATCAAGAAAGGAATCGCTTGGGTATTTTTCCTAGTTATCCAAAAGCATCATTTATAGTTTTATAATCTTCCCAAAAACATTACGGTGTAGAAGGGAATCTTTTTCCATCAGTTTGATCATGTGAAAGTGTTTTTGAGTCAATATCCACCTGGCTTTAGTGGTGTTCAGAGATCTCATGAGTAGTTAAAGTGGATAGAAAATCATGAAGAGATATGAATTCACCTAGAAACACTATAATACTCTATTGAGAGGTTAACCACTCATTTTTTCGAAGTGTTGGGGTTAGATAGGGGGCGATGCACTATATATGAAACATCATTGGAATTTTGGAACTTGGGATGTTTCAAGTCTACATTCATCATGAAGTATGATCTGATTGAAGTGATAATATCTAAGGTGATAGAATTTTACAGTGTCCTCTGGGGAGATTCATCATTAAATGATTGTGGGGAGTAATTCTATAGACTAGTACATTTGTTACTTGAATTATTTTTTGATGATACAATGAAGGATTAGTTCATTGATATAAGGCCCTATCTGAATCTCATTTTTATGTTCTTTCAATCTATCCTAACTATCATAATGGAAGTGGTGAGTAATGTTTTCCATGAGAAAGTACTATTTGTAGGGAAACTTGTGGAATGCGATGTTCAGACATTTTTTGGTATTAGTGCGGTTCTTTTAATTCACTTAAAATGGAAGCTAGTCTTTTGCAGCCAATGGGGGATTTACCTGCACATTAGTCCATACTATTCAACAAATTTAAGGACCCTTATTACACCCTAAGTAATTATGACTTGTTTTTTTCAACTAAATTAAAAAATATTCAATGTCTATCATTATACCCAACACTATGTTTTTATTACATTAAAAATACTAGTTTATCTTGTATTGCACACTACACTGGTTTTAGATTCTATTAAATGAAACATTTAGTTTATCATTCATCACACGTGTCACAATGCTTTAACGAGACATGATATAAAATTAAAATATTGTTATAGATATCATCATTCCTTTGGAATAGATTGTATGAATAGGATTTACAACATTACTAAAATATATGACACATACACGTATTTAAAATAATTTCATTTAATTAAATTTAATTTTAAATGAAAAAATACATTTGAAGATAATGTACTTATTTTTTGGAAGATCTACTTCAAAAAACCCAATTATGTTTTATCTCAATAAATTAAATAAAAAACCATATGAGGAATGATTTTAATTTTAACTATATATTATGTATTAGATATTTTTAATATTCATCTTTTGTGTTTCTTATGAATGAGATCAAAATAAATCTACTTTTTGTGTTTAAAAGTGCATTTATTTTAAAAGCTATTATATAGAATTTTGCACTTATTTTTATTTAATTTCGTCCAATATTTATAAATTATTAAAAAAATTAAATTATTTTTTTGAAATAATCTTGATGTGATTATATTAGGGTGAACTTATTGTAAATATTTATGATGATTAATTTTTTCGATGAATCGGGAAAAATACCACTTTGTATAAAGAACTGTCATTTCACTAAAAGCATTTAAAAAAATATAAATTATTTTCTAATGCTTATAAAAGAAAATTTCAAACAAATGCATATTTATTATTCTTAGTTAACTAATTTTAATGAATTATATTTTTTTATATTAAAATAGTTTATACTTGTGATAATTTTCTCCTTGAATTCTTTTTGTCTCATCACATCTATAGATAAAATTTTAAATGAAATTATGCTACTTCTATGAATTGAATTTTAAAAAATTTGATCCTAATTTTGAATAATTTTAATTTCTCATTTTTAATAATTTTGACATAAATTTTAAACATTATAAATTATAAAAGATTCAAAAAATTAATTAATTTGGTTAATGTAAAAATGTGTTTATCGGGATTTAAACAAAAAACATAAGGGATAAAAGGGATATTAAACATTTCTAAAACAAATTGTTTATATATATTTATATATTATTACATATAAAGTTTCACAATGTACAATTTATTTTCCTTTTCTGGTGAAAAAATAGGGTACGCTATTTCCTTTTCAAACAAAATTATGTGTGCCACTCACATCACTTATAAAAGGCCACCCCTCTCCCCTCCTAATAAAAAATCAAAAATACTTTATTTCAGAAAATAACTACCCAAATACCTTAAATAATTTAATATTCCCATCCTATAATCCTTATTTTTATTATAAATCCAACATATTGAGGCTTTTGGTACAAACCTATGGAGGATACGAGAATAAGAGGTAACATTTTTCAATAAGCAGTTTTCTTTTATCTCTTCCTCTACCTCTATAAAATATTATTAACCTATAATAATATAATATCCTAGGTATCATATATATAATAGGATGTTATTATTCTACTGTAATTATCTACATCCATATCGTCCTATCTCAAATGGGATACTATAACGTCGTTCGTTTGTATGGTAGACTACCGACTCGCACAACATTGTGATTTTTTTTCCTATCACATTGAATGGAAATTAATTACAGAACATTTAATGATTATATTTGATTTATATATGATTTAAAAATGTTTCAATAATTTTATGATATTATGTTATGTTCAATAGTTTCATCCATAAATATAATGGAAATATCATTCATGTGTCAGTATGACATATCATCTCCATGAATGGTGAATTTAATTTTCGATCTAAAACTTTAATAGATTACTATAAATTCATAAATAATGAAATTATATGATATTTATATTATTTTAAACATAATTTAGATAATGTAATCATTATAAGTGTAAGAGAACCGAAAATACCAAACAAAAACATACCTGAAAAACGTAGTAGCTCTTTTCTGAAATGCAATTTTAACATATAATTTTTAATAAATAAGAATTGAAATGGTATAAGTACCTAATATATGATATTATATACATGATTATGGTATATTAATATATTTATAAAAATTTTATATTTATTATAAGGGATTTCAGGTCACTTTTGAAGAAATTGTATCTCAATGAAAGGGATTTTTGTCTCCATTTTCCTTTGTTGGGTCATATATTGTGTTAATCATTTATCTTATTTTATATAATATATATGTATACCATTCGATATGAAACCCTTCATTCCCTTTTCAAACCCTAATTTTTTACCGTTCTTCACTCTGATGTTTTTATGCCAAAAGGTCCTTAAATGCTTTAATGGAACTCCACTACTTTTTATTTGAACTTCAGAATTCACAGATGCATCCTCTCTACTACATCTGGACCTAATTACGCACTTCAAAAATCGTCTTTATTTGGTGTATTTATTAGACTAGTGGAATTTCTAGGCATGGGAATCTAAAGAACAAGCAACTATAGGGCATCTTGATTCGAAAAAAACATTATGATCAAGTTTTCTTCTGAGGGAAATCTAATTCATTCTTGGTTGAGCACGCCTCGTATATGTGGTAGTCCTCAGGTTCATCTATACAAGTATTTCTACGACTTTCATATGAAGTAGGATTCTTCAAAAATGACGGTCATGGTTATATTACCAGAACACCCTCTCCCCTTCCAAAACCCTTCAATTATTCGTAATCTTGGTAATCTAGTAGGATGAATCCAATGTGCGGATATTAGATCTTAAGCGGTTTGTCATCTGATTTCTCCAATTATTTTTGTTGAAGTTGAAGTTTTTTAAGTCACATGTTGAGTCACTTTTGATTATGGTGGGAGAGGAGTTCCGATATAGAGAAGATGTTATTTTTGAATCATGGTTTCAGTTCTATCTATCGTGTTTAAGACAAGGTCACAAGATGAAGGACTTCCAGAATAGGGGTTCAATGAATTCAGGTGTTAAGGATGTTTATGTGTCTTTCTCATTAGGTGACCATCACACTGCTAAGAGACTAAATGTGGATTTCAATTTTCCACTGAGTTTTGTGAAGGTTTGGTAAAATATGATTGCAAGGTTGTTGGTATGAACAATTCAGATACCACAATGGACAATAATCTGATAGGGATGGGACCATCTAACCTGATGGTCTCTGAGAGTTTCAATAGATTGATGTAGGATCTACCTAGTCCATCAGTTAGGAGTGAGGACCAGATGGAAATGAGTAACATTGCAATGAATTAGGTGGCAGTCTGTGAGGATCATGTTATTGAACAGGGGGTGACAGAATCGTTGGGCCAATCCTCCTCAGTCATTGCTACATTGTCTTCATGGGTCTTATGATCTAGAGTCCTGCCCAAGCAGGGAATAACGGGGATATTCAAGGTCATGGATAATCAAACCATGTTCGGACATGCAATGGGTTATATCCAAGTAACCCAATATCTATTCCAACTAAACAATAGGATTGAAGGCCTGGAAGTGGAAGGATTGAATGTTGATCAACCAGAACCGCTTCAGTCCAATGATGGGGTTTGTGAGAGGGAATCTAGTGACGATGGCACTAGTATCTCTGTAGGTGAGTCTAATAGTCATAAGATTAATCAGATGGAGAAGGGTGTCCCTAAAGGAAAGTATTAATCCTATTTACCACCTCAAATGGAGACTCAATCAGAAAAAATGTTACACACAAAGAAGATATACAGTGAGACCATTTTCCGATAGAAGTTAGGGGTTTTCTGTTATTAATCCTTTGATTTTATATTGTGTTCAGAAGTAGAACTAGACGATCATATTTAACTTTGCAATTCTCCTGAAGAAGAAGATTCCAAAATGAGGGGGAGGTAACTATGGGGGACTCTCAAAAAGGATCAACAAACATGAATTGGAAAACATTTCTTTGTTCTTTTTGGGGGTTTCAACAATGGTAAGATCAGTCATGAGGAGTACATACCGTCCTGAGATAAGTTGTCCTTAGAGTTCGAACATCGGATAATGAATAAACCAAACACTCAGGTATCCACTATATCCTAGAAATTGTTTTGGGATTTTAATTCTGGTAAACATTAATTGTCCTTCAGTGGAATTTTTATATCATTTTGTGATTGATTTTTTTTCTCACATTTCCTTAAAAGTTATTGTATTGGATTTAGTTGCATTTTTAATTTTGGTACCATGTTGTTCGTGGTTTTAGGGACTATCCGAGTTCTCCTAAAAGGGGATGCTTCAAAAGTGGTTTAGAGTAGATGGTTTCTATATGGTCATTTCTCTTCAGATTTGGATGTTTGAGAGGGTATTTCATCTGCCATCGGTTCCATGCTTATGCATTGTTGAATGGGATAGATTGTTATGTAGTGATGAGAAGGTGAAACTGATCTTAATTCTTTGTTTCCAGGGACAAGATTTCCTTTTTTTCTCGATCGTGGATTTTCCTAGGGATTTAGATCTGTGGAGGTTTTATTTTATTTAGTCTTTTATTTCTTTTTGGGATCCCCTCATCCATTAAAATGAGCATATGTTACAATGAAAAAATCAATTTTCAGTCGGTATATGTTTATGCTTTCGATTATGCAATTGTATTATAAAGTTTTAAAATAACCTCATTAATTTTATTCTCCTATAGTTATTTCATTATAATAAATTTTTTTCCGTCATTTTACTCCCTTTGAACACTGAATAATTAAAAATAATATTTTTATGAAAATTCATCATTATATCTATCTTCTTATGAAAACCCCTTCTTCTTAAAAAACAATGTTCTCTAAAAAAATTTAATTATCTTACCAATATAAAAACTATTTATTAATGATTTGTTTAACCATTATTGTATTTTAAGAATAATTAATATAATATTCATGTATTTTTTTAATATAAATAACATTTAACTTTTACCAAAAATAGGAATCTTTACTTTCACATGTTTGTTATGTAAATAATTGTTACCGTCATGACCACTCAATGATTTAAAGAATAATATATATATTTTAAACATTATCTTAAATGAAATGGGTTTTCAATATTATATTTTGATTTTTTAGTTTTAAAATATTATTATCAAATTTGAAAGTATATTTTCATCTATAAATGTGAAAAATTATTTTCAATTATTCTATTATAAGTTTCCAAGGTTATATTCATTAAAAGGTATTTCTAAAATTTATTATGTTTTAAAAAAAATCACAGTGTAAAGGATATTTTTCTTTAGAAATGTTGAAAGTGATCATTTAAAATCATCTTCCATAAAATATTACATAATTTGATGATAATTATGCTTTACTGGGGATAACATTCACTATTATCATCTGTATCGTATCTCTGAATGGTTAATGATTATATTGATAAAATAAGAACCCATTTTATTTTTCCTGCCATATGATCTAGTCAATTGATGAAATTTTTTTGAAATTAATATTTTTTATGTGGTTTGTGATGTTATTATATGATTAATATTTTATTCAATAGTGGAAAGCATAATTATGTTTTTCATTATGAGAGAGGTGAGACCAATATTTCCCTCCAATTCAATAGGTAAATCTTTATATCTAAAGAGATTAAAATGGAAAACCTGTCAATAAACATGGTACACTATATAAAATTGGCGATTCCCAATCCACTATGGGAAATTGGTGTCACTTTATCCACAATGGTAAACATGTGATGTTCCATGATCAAACAGGTTGATGGTCTTGGATGATATTCTTAATATATAAAATAGTTTTCTATATTTATGATATTATGACACTTTTATGACATGATCTTGTTGTTCATGGTTGGTTTTTGATGATTTATCACTCTAATGAGACATTCTTTATTAAATGATAACATCTTATTCCATTGATCCTCTTTATCATCTATTACAGAATTGGTATGAACTACAAAAGTTATGTTATTTTTGAAATATCCTTATATATATCTTATTCTTTCATATGATCATATATTTTTATCTCATATTTTTTTCTAACTGATCTTCTAAGATAACCGTTTTTTATATTTCATTCGTTGGACAATTAAGAAAAGTTTGTGTATGTTATTATTAAATGGAGTATTATTTTAGAATCTCTTTGTATGTTATTTTTATGTTCTTTCATGAAATATATAGATTTTGTTTCAAGTATCCTGATAAAGTAAACTAATATAGTCTGTAGGCATTTGTTTATGAAATGTATTGATAGTTCATCTAAAAATATTTGTTATTTTTTTATGGAAATCATGGGACCTTATATTTGGTATAAAAGAAAATGTTTAGTCAATCATTGTAGATTAGGATTAAGAAACCATTCGTGGAAAACCTAGCGATAATTGTATGTAAAGGATAACATCCTATATATTTTATATGACAGATATTTTGTGAAATTTTTTGGAATGAGTTCGATTATAGATATTACATGTCGATTTGAATCTTGAATATAATCACCTATTGGTAATCGATCTAAAAACGATGCTTTATTATGGATCTAATTTTCACCTAGTGCTCGACAACAGGCCTTAAAACACACATGGTTTGACCCTCCAAGGGAATATGAATTGGTTGACCTATATTTTCTTTATAAACCATAATGAATTAATTTAATACATAATAATCATTCATGACAATGTTTAAACCTTAGGTTCCATAAATTGAAAATCATGTGTGATGATTTATAAACTCAATAAAATTTTCTTCCTGATTATGTCGTTTTAAACTATAATTAGAATTTCCCAAAATAATATTTTTTGTTTCAGTAAGTGTTCCAAACCAAATGGAACCATGTTAATCCTAAATGTGTTGGAAATTGAAATAATGTTCCACCTATATAATGTAATGTCAAGGGATCTAAGATACATATCCATGAAGATATTATCAAGAATATTCATTATCCATGAACTATACTGGTATTCTAAATGATCAAATTACCAAACAATGTTATATAGAATCCTTCTAGAGAAAACACCCACCTTCTATTAGTGCATCTTCTCATTCACTAGTAGCTGAGTGATGTATCAAAAACATTGATAATATATTTTATGATATTCATCGATCAGGAAATGAAATATTTCTCTTAGCTATTTTTCATTTGGATGGTTAAGAAGATAAATGTTGGTACCTTAAATAGAATTTTTATAAAGTGGAATAAATTGAAACCATTCAATTGGATGAGTTTAGGAGGATATTTTCCAGTAATTAAATACCTTCTATTATATTTAAAAGAATATATAAGTAATTCCTTGAGCTTAATAAGAAGGATGATTAATCTATTGGACTTATATAGAAAATTTTACAAGGCTTTCATGATACACTTCTAGATTAATCATCAGTCCAGATAGAAAAATCAACCGATTCATTGGTTGTTACAACCATATCTCGAAAATTCATTTTATACAATATACATCATTAGTTATGAATATGTTGTTAATTATGAATTCATGGTAGAATTGAAAATTATATATTTCAACAATTCCCATGGATTTGATAAGAAAAGTGAATATTGAGTATCACGAATACTCAAATAAATAACATTTTGGAAAGAAATTACAGCCTTAGGTTTACCAAATATTTGGGAACCATCATCAATGGAATTTCTTGAATGGAACACGAAGGATCAAAAAACATGTAACGGTGGGTTAGAATGACCAATTAATATTATAATTTTATTAATTCAACAGTTAATAAAATTGAAGATAAGAATAATACAAATAATGAACCCCCCTCACTCATTGTTATTATGTTAAATGAGTTTGGGAATAATTTAAATCAATTTCTCAATCCAAGGGATCATGAGGATGATAATCCACAAAAACCACTAAAGATAGATTATAAATGGAAATATGATGAAATAAAAATGGATAAAGTGATTCCAAATAATTATGTAACAGTTTGCATACACTCCATATTTAGGAATTTAATGTTTCATTTGATATTAATGAGCCCTAAAGAAATATTTTTATTCATCCATTATAGAATTTTAATGTGATTTTGGGAATTAATTACCTCCCACTACATGGATTATGGAGTAATGAAATTATATTTTATATTATATTGGTTCAAGGTTGAACCCAAGATCGCAATAGATTTTTTTGTATAATATAATATATTATATAAGGTATAATGTTTGAAATTTATTTTGTAGTCATATATAAATTATTGTATGATTAACTTAAGAGTTAGGAAAACCATCATCTTTTTTTGAGATTAAGGCAGATCATAAGATTAAATCCTTAAACACCCCTTTTGATGTTTTATTTTAGGGGTGTTTATTTGGATAAAGGATTTTTTGGGAGAAATTTTTGGAATTACATCCCTTTGGTTTGGTATATTAATTATAAGAAAAAATAATATTTATTTGAAAAGGAATGTCTTTACATATTTGGGAATATGGTTAAAGGTATTGGTAATCTATAGGGTTTCTCTTATCTTCATTATAAAGGTAATAATAAGATGTTTATATTTTTGAAATGTTTAAGTTACTATATTAATATAGTTTTGGAAATATGATAACCCAATGTTAGGTGAGTACCTATTGCATTCAGTAAGGTTGTGGGGATTTAACCCATAGTCGAAGAGAAATATGGGTAGAGTTGAATCGATTGGTTTACAAGATAGATTATTTCTTGTAGAATAAGTTAAAAGAATTTATTATTTAGTATGTATCTTAATTATTAGTATTTTATTAAGATTTTTCTATGATACAATGTTCTAATATAATGATACAACAATTATCCATACAAGAATGAAAATGTGAAGAAATAATCAGGGGTTTTGTTGTAAGACTCCCTAAATCAATAAATCTCATAATGATATTTGGAATTCATTACATCATATTATAATTTCATCACTCATAATTGTGATTTGTGTATACTTTTATGTTGATCATCAATCAAGAGTATAAATAAATTATGTCGTAAAATTATATGGAGTACCACATTCTATTGTATATGATCGGGATTTTCTGTTTAACTCGAATATTTGGATAATCATCAATTGGATATAGAGATAGATTTATGTTTTATAACTACATATGATCCTAATATATATAGTAAATCCAATGGAACAATTTAAACCATTCAGGATATTCTAATATCTAGTTCTATATAATTTGTAGGTGATAGGGATCAAAACCTTCCTTTAATTGATTTTTCATATAACAATAGATTTCACACAAGAATTTGTATGAATAATTTTGAATCCATCTTTGTATGATCTGTAAAACTACAATTTTATTGGATAATGATAGACAAACAAATCAATTGGGACCAAAAACTGCTGAAAATAGTATGTAAGGTGATAGACATTCCAAAACACATCATGGAAGCTCAAAGTCGGCAGAAAAATATTGTAGAGAATTGCTAATGCAATATCGACTTTGAATTTGATAACAAATTATTGAAACAAATATATTCAAGGAAAAATATTGTAAGGTTTAGAAATAATGGAAAATTTATTCCAAGATATAAAGGTTGTTTTGAAATTCTTGATCATATCGAGATAGCATCTTATTCATTAGAAGTGCTACAAAATGTTATACTACTGGATCATGATCATTATTAGAGAAAACCCCATCTTATATTCTTCATTTTAGAGAGAAAGTGATGTGAAACAACACATCTTGTAGCTACCACGACACTAGTAACCAAGAGAGGGTGTCTTACTTTATTACATTGGAAGAAGATATATAGATTCAAATCCTAAAGAAAAAAAAATATTTATTATTATTGGTAAAATAGATACACAATTGATTCATGAATTAAATTTGAAATCAACAAATAATACAATTATTTTTAGAATGTCATTATTTCCTTTACCATATCCTATTATATCATTCGTAGCACACTTCATAGATTCATGGAAAAGGATAAAATGTAGGTGAGATAAAATGCTCAGTAAGGTTTTAGTATGATGAAATCAGTCATTAATCAGTAAGAACAATCATCATTAGTCCCTAAATATCTCAACACACATCCCATTTATATGATAAACTATGAAACAGATGTATCCATATATAATATCATGGAATAAATACCATGCATAATAAGATAAGGCATAATCAATATGAAAACGTAAATAAAAAAACAAATACCATTTATTAAAGAGAAAGACTATAATAAGTGGATAGGGATTAATAAATACGAATAAGTAAATATCTTCAAACATCTATCATTTAATCAACAAACTGAGAATGAAATGCATCCAGACATAATATCATTCTGAAAATCACATGGAAAATAATAACTGAATTCATAATGATAGAAGTTCATCATTATTAGACATCATGATATTAGGAATCATGATACCTTAATCATAATTAAATTTCACAAAAAAAATTCAAAATAAAAGTAAAATCTTTTTTAATTCAGGCATACAAATTTTTCTTTATATGACTACCAATGCATCATGGGGATATTTAATTAAATCCCCACTCATCAATTCATTTAAAAATAATTCCTCATATGTATAATAATCATTTTTATTCTTGAAATATGTTCCTTAATATAAAATATTTGTATTGAGTATTGAATATAGATTTATTAAAATTTCGTATGTTAATCGTATAAAATTCATAATAAACATCGTATGTAAAAATTATATGTTATTTAAGAAATAATCTTATCCATGATAAAAAGGAAATGGATAATTAAAATAGGAACCATATGTGAAAATTAAATATGGTTTAGGAAATAACAATATCCACAATACATGAAACATACATATATTTGAGAAATGAATTGTTCAATGATCACAAGAAAGTGAATTTTTTAAATGAAAAGATAATACATATAAAAAATGAATCAATACAGTGAATTCTAATTATTTAATTATTGAAAATGATTATAAACCATCCATTTAAAGAAGGTTATGGTATCAATACAACATATCCCTAATGTAGTATACATAATATAAAGGGTTTTCTCCATTGATGAAATGATATACCATAATAATATTCTTGAGGAAAATATTGTTTTCTTTTATAAAATCCTTGTTAGAAACAAATATTTCACAATAAAAATTTAAAATAAATTTAATTTAAAATAAATTTAATTTAAAATAAATTTAATTTAAAATATCCTTTGAATCTTATATAATAATACTGAAATCAATTTATTTGTCATAATAGTTGTAAATTGTGTTCATATCATACAAATTAAATAACTGATTCCTTTCACTTTTTTGGTAAAAGAAAAACAATATTTTTTTAGTTAACATGAATATTCCATTTAGAAATGTTTTCTTAAAAAATAAAAGTGGTTAAAAAGTTCATAAATAAATGAGTTTTAAATGGTAAAAAATATTATCAAAATCTTTATTAGAATACATGGGTTTCAATGAAAATTATTTTCTAACCAAAGAGAATAAAAAATTCATATTTTCATTAAAATATTTTTTCAATTAATTTTTGTACCAAATAATGGGAAAATACTACTATTAATTTAAAATATAATTAATTTAAATAGGTAATGAAAAATTAAAGGGTTTATTATAAAATTATAAAATAATTTCCTATGACTAAAATTTTAGAATAGGCAATATTGATTAGAATGATACTATGAAATAAACCATTACAAATATCATAATTCTTAAGTTGGGATTAATACCGGGACAAATTATGTGTATAAAATTTAAATCGACATAAATATGTTAAAATAAAACAAAATACAATAAAAATGCATTAAACATATAATGTCATAATATCAATGACGATGAAGAAGTAATATTACCCAATAAAATGAAATTGAGTTATGAAATTGTTTAACACTAGGAAAGTTTTAATTAAAATCCTCTTGGATGAAATAATTAAAATTGAATCCTAAAATACAATTAATTTTAATGGAGTCATTTTATTACATGTAAAAGGGGTATTGTGCACTCCTTATAAAACAAATTGGGTTCATAATAATAAGATATGTCTCGATAAAGGGAAATTGAGAAGAAGTCCCCATCAATAATCATATTATTGAAAAGAGAATTAATCGTTGAATTGATTATGGGTATCAAATTAAAATCACCATAAAACTATTTTCAATAGAACATAAATTAATAAGTGTTTATTAAAAACATAATCATTGATGTAGAATTTAACTTAATAAATGGAAATTGACTTATGAAATCTGTTACATCATGTTTCCTTTTGGTGGGCGTTCTTTAACAACTTCTATAGAGGTTTTAAACATGTTATTAACTGAAAAAATTACCATATTAATATTTATAATATCATATATGATCCATTTATAATACATTACCGTCAGATCATTAATAATATTACATTATTTTGGTTATTACATTTGATAATTTCCTAGATTTTCCATTCTTAATTTGTGATGAATATTCTAGTTCTTGTGTATGTTATATAGTTTAAACATATAAAAATTATATTAATTACATAATTATCATATTTATTAATTAATTATAAATTCTAGACTAATCATGAAATATTTTATGGGGAAATTAATTATGTTTTGATCATAGAGAGAGTATGTGGTATACATGCATGGGTAATATTTCCATCTTCAATGGTGATAATGGAGGGGTCGTAAGTAATATATTATCTTTATAAAATAAGAATAAAAACATTATTAACCTATTATTAATTAATAAATACTTATATATATATAATAATTATTTTGTGGAGATGAAAATATAGTCACAATGCTTTGTGAAGGTGGTTGTTCCCATATACACGAACTGTGTTATCATCTTTAAGTGGGATAAAAGGGAATCCAAACTGATATATTATATTTTTATAATTATAAATATTTAATTAATATAATAATAATATCATTTATATAAATTTATTTCATCAAAATTATCCTTATTTTCTTTCCATGAAAATCATTAATAAAATATGAAATATATCATTGCACGAGGTGTTTGTATTACGTTTACATGAGCAGAATTATCATATCACCTACAGAATGTCAATTAAAAAGGTATATATGGTATAATAAATCAAGAGGTGTAAATATGTTACAAATATAATGTATATAATTTATATACCTAATTATACACTATTTGGAGATGTGGATATGGGAAAATAAATGACATCTCTTCGTGAGGAGAAGGTCCTCCGTACACAGGAATGATTATTTTGTCACCAATTTTATGGATGTGAGAATTGTTGTAGGCCATGAGCATAACTTATAAAAATTATATTGTATATATTTATTATATATGTGTTTTCTTATGAAATTTTATAGAGTTTGACAAATAAATAAAAAAATGTGCATTGAAGAGAATTGGATCTTTTTTTAGTAACCTATTTAGGTTTACATGAAAAGTCTTACTAGTTTTGATTGCTAGCCATATTAAGGCTTCAAGAATAATTTTTTGGAATTTTATTTTATTATTGTAATGAATTAGAGAAAAATTATGGTTTTATTTTGTGAATAAGAAATGAGAGGGTGTGTCCTTTTATACGAGAGGTGAGTGGCACACGTGTAATATTTGGAAAGAAAAATGTGTAACCACATATTTCAGATTTCTAAATGGCACAAAATATAGTATTATAAATAATTATAAACTGTAAGGTTTAACTATGTTCATAAAATAAATTTAAGATAAAATTTAAGGTCATTTTATCTTATATCTTTTATGTTTAACCCTTTGGTAAACCGATTTTTGCGTTAACCATGGTAAATAATTTTTTCTATTTTCAATACTTATTTTTGTCAAAAATTATGTTGTATATGTCAGATAAAGGGTTAATATCATAATTCAATATTAAAATAATTCCAATGACCTAAATCAAATTATTAGATATATAATTAAACTAATATTTCATTAAAACTGATTTTAAACATAATTTTACATATAGACAATTTAAATGAATAGGTATTTTTTAATTAAAAGTTTCTATTCTTCACTATTCACAGAAAAATAATTTTTTTTTTGGAAAATCCAAAAAATTCACCCGGAGATCATTTCAATATTACGATTACAAAAATAATTTTTAATATATAAATCTTCTAAAATTTAGAAAAATTAGATTTAAGTTACGTGTAAAAAGTAGGACTAAACTATTTTTTAGAGAAAATAAAACCTTTTAGAAATTATTTCCTTTTCATTAAAATGATTCTTAATTTATTTCAAATAAACAGATTAAAATAATTTTACTTATATATTCATTACTACTCATACTAAAAAATATAATTGTTAAGATGTAATGGTACACTATATTATAGTTCATTTTTTTCTGGGGTTGCATGTTCAGCAAGCTGTCAAAAAGATTAAATTTAATGAAATAAATTTTTTCGGTTATTTAATTTTTTGTTTCATGTCACATATACTATAAAAAAGTTATTATTTTATAATTTATGTTCCACGGGATTGAATAAAAACTACTAAAGTGGTGTTTATTCTATTTTTGACTATTATATATTTTAATACTTTTAAAAAGATAACCATTAAAAACGTCACATTTTATATATATCATCTTTTATTAAATATTCTTGCATGAAATAGCAGGAAAGTATGTAATGCACACGATATTAACTACGTATTTCCTTGCTCTGAGAACCTACATCCTTGTCCAAGCAACTCCCATGGGTCTATTAAAATTCACTATTATTAATAAGTGAATAAATATTGTGCCAACTCCCATTATCCACATCATATATCCTAATATAATTGATTATAGATACTCTAACTAGTTTAATAAGTTTTCTAAAAAAATTGATCCAGAACATAAAATATCTTAAAAATTATTTCTCCATTATGCTCTATTGGTTACCTTATTCATATTTCCTTACGTCCTATTTCCTAAGTCATATTGTCTCATTATGATAGAATCATTACCATGAACCCTTTTCCCAAACTACACTTCACATACTCTACTCAACTTCTCATTCAAATATTACATATCTTAGTAAGAAAAAATTTAGCTTTCTGATCATCTAACAAGATCATTGACCAGAAATATAATATTGACCTCAATTCTATAGTGCTCTTCCTTTTCCTCTATGGTCAAAAAATTACAAAATAAAAAATGTATTATCTATCTATTTATATGAGACACATAATATTAAAATTTTAATCTCAAAAAAATCCCCCACTTACTCACATTCTGAAACCCAGAAAAACACTCACATTTAAACTCTAACATTGTCTAAATAAAAAATTATCAAGATTTGAATCATCTTTTGTATAATTATTAATTTTCCTTCTCGAACTTCCCAAATTTTCTTTACTATGGTTTATGTTCCTCAGATAATTATGATTTTACTTTCTTCCATTCCTCATTATGATCTAAAAAACATCCTATTCTCATTATGATTTGAATTTTATAATATATAATTAGCCTGATTAATGTTCCTCTTCATAGTCAATCCGATTGAATTTCCTCCTCAGACTATAGATAATGAAACATCATTACAATGGAATTTCCAATTTTTCTAGATTTCCCATTATTAATAATATTATTTAATGGTGACTACATAAAAAATTATAAAATTTTCACACCATATACATGATAACTCATTCCAACTTTTTACAATTTCTATGTCAGATACTTCTAGATCCAATGCAATCAATATATTCATCTCTAGATCCAATAAAATCATTACTATTAATCCATTTCATAAAATACATTTATCATGATGATGTTTCATGTTTTATGAGAGAAGTTCAGGGCCAAAAAATCATCATCTAACTTTTGGTTATAAATTTTAAGAATATTCTATCTTCTGAGATCACTATATTCCTTTAATATCTTCAATATCATCATGAATTCCACACTCAACAACTTCTGATAGTATAACCAATGTAGTTTCCAATATATATAGAACGTCATGTTCATGTATCTAAGTATGATAGTTCATATAATAAAAAACATTATACCTCTTCTAGCTTCTATCATCAATACAACATCTATGTGTGTTACTGTTTAGTCATAAAAATATTGTCTAGAAACCTATGTCATAAAAAAATATTCTTACTGAATAAAACATTTCTCCCCATTTATGTTTGTATTATAGTATTCATAAACTTTCATATTTTTTACAAAAACTAATTTTGATGGATTGGTTCTGATACTAATGATGAAAAAAATTATTTTAAAAAATTGATTCTTGTCAATAAATAAAAAAAAAATTTAAAACAAAACATCACAATGTTTTTTTGATCTACCAATTTTATTGTTTGAAAACACATGTTAAAAAAATTTCTACTGTCATAAATGTTTCACAACTCAAATTTTGTGAAAAAAGTCAAGATTTTTTAGCTGTTACCAAAACATAGAATTTCACAAAGTAGAGTGTCATGACACCACAATACTAGATAATGTAATGTTTTTTAAGAAATTATATCCTTCATTAAAAATAAAATATTACATTCATATTGAGATAAGACTCCCCTCAATTTTTTATTTTCTCACCGTTCTTTTTATCTCCCCTTTAATTGTTAATTCCCCATTATATAATAACCACATCATTATATGAATAAATACATTATGTAAAAACTTATTAAAAAGTTTAATTTTTTTAATTTATCTCCCCATTTCAAAATTATAAAAATCATGGTTAGGGGATTCAGTAGGATATTTTGTTATTAAATTGAGGATCATGGACATGATGTTTCTACCTCAACTGAACAAACCACTCCTTCAGAATTTATATTGTAAAGATATCATCAATTAGATACATTGTTTAGATATATTCCTACAAAACATCTCCAGTATAAACTATCTCTTTTATAAATTAAAAATTTATATGTATTTGTTTTCATTTTTAATGTTAGATAGGATTTTGAGAAAGATAAATTACACTATGATTATTCATGTGTCTTCAAGGGTTTTGAAAATTTTACATTGAAATATTCAACTTGAACATTCATCCACGTCATCTGAGTACAATATGGAATAGTTGAAAAATATTATAATTCCTTTTTTACAGAGTTACTATTCCTTGTTTTTTACTATTCTATCATAAACATAATTATGCAATGAAAATGTTCCTCCAAAGGATGGTTGTATGTCATTAAAATGTCAAGTCCATTCGGCATTAGTGTAACCATGAAACATCATATCATAAATTCCTTTTTATAGAAACCCATGTGAAGATGTTCATTTCAAGTAGCTAAGAATTTTATTTTATTCGAACATATGTGATTATTTTTTATTACTTTGATACTTGGAACACACATTCATACCATAAATAGTATTAGGCATTGAATCTGTATGGAAAAGTAAAATTACTATAAGATTATGTTTGTTTTTTATATTCACACTTTTACCGAACTTATCTATTCTATAATCTATCCCCACTCAGATAAGAGGAGACAATTATTTGGATTCTTTATACTAATATTTTGAAAAAATTTACCAAAAAACTTTTAAATATTTAAAAAAATGTTTTTCCCTTTTGATGAACTTGTAAAATATAGATGAATATTAATTCTCTTAACATTGTTATCCCAAAATTCATCTTCATTTCATCAAAAAAGTTTTTAAAAACATCTTCTATATCTGAAACAAAAATTATATCATCAGAATAGCCAATTTCAATTAGATTCCCAACATCAAAATCATTCACATATAAGTTTCATTTAACTTTTACTTTATAAAAATTCATCATTCTAAAATAAATTAAGCTTTGAATACCATGCACGTAGAGTTTGTTTCATTACATACTTATATTTCTTAAATATATAGACATTTTTTCATCCTCTTAGATTCAAATAACAAATTTTTATTCAATGTAATCTATAACTTCAATTTCTCAATTGAGAAATGTTGACTTCATAACCATCTGATATACTTTGAAATTTCGATGAAATTCCTTTTCATAAATCATTCTAATAGTTTCTGACCTGGAAATGGTGGGTAATGTTTCATCAAATTCAACACCTTATTCCTATGCATATCCTTTACAAAAATGCCTTTTCTTGTTTATTAAAACATTTCTATGTTCATAAAACATGGTTTTGTACACCCACATTGTTTAGATAAGATTTTTTCAAATCATACATAGAACAATTTCTTTTGTTTTATTTTTTAAATTTGAAGCAAATATTCATTCATTATATGAACACATTAATTGTGTTGAATAACTTAGGATACTAATTCCAATTTTTCTTTTGATATATTTGAATTTTGATTTTCTAATCTCAACATTATATTTGTCTGAAACGAAGCATCTGATTCCCAAGAATAATTATTGTTTCAATATGTTGTTGTGTGTTTGTGAATTTAAATTTTCCGCTACCATCACCATATTCCACATCACATGATTCCTCTAAATATTCATATATATTAATTTAATCACTTTCATTTTCTTTTGAAACAATAAATATTTTTTCCTCAACTTCCCCTTTTTTTTGCAAGAAGTTGATTCCTTATAAATTTCATGTCATCTGAGTCGACAATATTTTGTAGATGTTTCTTCTAGAATTTGTTATTTATTCTATTAGATGATTAACCCATCAATTATCTTTCCTAAGCATACTCATCAAAAATTCCCATATATATATATATTTTATTTAATGTAAAAAATGAACCTCCTGAAACATTGAATTATACCAATGAACGTGTTTTGTTCCAAATTACATAAGAAGTCTTTTTGTATTATTGTCATAACAAAAAAAATATTGTAAATATGTATAGAATTACTAACAGTTTTTATATAGTAGAAATTTTAATGTTTGTATTTTGTTATTATACTTGTTCACATTTTTATGAAACAACTATTATTTCATTCTGCTACACCATTTTTTTGTGGAGTGTAGGAAGAAATATATTGATGTTTGATACCATTATTTATCATATAAGTTTCAGAAGTATTTATCACGAATTTTCAACCATTTACATTTCTAAACATCTTTATATAAACCCACATTTATCTCTAAATTTATTTTTTGAAAAACCTTAACATTTCCACAGCCTCCAAAATAAGATTCATAAACATGATATTTCACATCCTAAAGATATAATTAACATATGTGGTAAAGTATAAATATTTTTTTTTGATTCATGTCAAATTTTTCCAAAATAAATCATAATTAATATCTGAATGAGTCATAATATACCGATTATCTACATTCTTTTGAAATTTATTAGTTATGTTCTATTTATGTCAAGTAACACAAACATCATTCTCTCTTCTTTTCAATTATAGAAAATTTCATATATCATCAACATTAGAAATTATTTTCATTTTTTTCATCCCATGGTATCCATGTCTTTAATGGCACTAGCCTCATCATCACTTAAGTAATAAGATTTGTTAAATTATTCTATTTATAAGAGATTCCCATTGTTTTTCCCCTTTTGAAATAGATTTAACATTTTTAACACTTTTGATAACATAAAAATATTTTATAATGATAACTTATTTTCCATCAACATAATATACATATAAACTAATTATTTAATTTTTTAACGCATCAAAATAATTCCATAGATTACAACTTTTATTCATACATCTCAGCAATTCTAGTTCCTCTGATTTTTAAGGAAGTACCATTCACTAAGGTAACGTCACCTCCATATGATTTTTCAACATGTTATGATATTTTTAAATCATATATCACGTATGAAGAATTTCCTCTTTCAAGTATCAATCGTTTTTTCTTCTTAATTCCTTTCTATGTAGTCTCAATAACGAATGTTGTTCCTTCAATTTCATTCTTTCTTTATTCATTTTGTTTTCATGTATTCAAAACACACCCCAGATGAGTAGACATGAATTATTTAGAAATATTAACTAGGTTAATCACATCTTCCATAAAATATTCAGATAGTCATAAGGATTCTTCATTAGAACTTTTCTAACATCTTGAGAATTCATCATTTGAACTTTTTGTGGGTCATAAAAGTTACTCATTTTAATTTCTCTATTTCTCCAACTATACTCAAACCTTACTCTGAGTAGATATATGTTATACCAAAAATTATAAAATAATATTCCCATAGATTACATTCCCCCAACAACCATAATTTTGTGATTTTATATTTGTGTACAATATTTCTATATATAAACATTGTTGGGGTTGATTGACTCTTCATTTGATGACAATATCTATAAGTACACCATATTTCAACTTGATTGAGTTTTCATATTTTAGTGATGAAATGGTTTTCTCAAAAACAATTTCCACCCACTATTTTACATCATATTTTTTTAAACCTGATATATTAGAGAATATGATGAGAATTTATTTCTGGTGGGTGAGGATTTTGTCTACTTCTTGATTTGAGATCTCTTAGTAACTCTATAATGATCATATTTTATTTATGATGTTTTTTAAAGTTATAATTGAACTGTATGAATTAATTATCAGTGAAAAAAAATTTATATATAAACATATTATCTTATTCTTCCTTCACATCAAAATTCTTACTAAAATCTTCAACAAACATTCCTTATTCATGATTTCATAATTGGTATCCTATGATATCCTAAATGTATTTATCTTCCTATATGATGACCTATTATCTTATTTTCGCAACATTTTCACAATATTTATTCATTACACTAATTTCTTTCATAACTGTGTTTTTATCAAGACACAATTTTGAATTCATACTCTCTATATTATCCTTCACCACCTTCTTCAATATTAGTGGAATATTTTTTCTCATATTTTTTCAAAGAAGTTTCTATGATATTTTTAACATTAATCATTTAATGAATTATTTTTTGTTGAGTCTAATTAAACATTTAAACTGATCATACAAATTTTTTCCTATTTATTTTTTTATATATATTTGATTCACTTTTTTTCTTTATAAATTTTTTTCAACTTCTTCAATCATGGGTTTTCATCATAAAAATCACGATATTGTCCAAATTTCTTCTTTTAAAATCAATGGAAATATTTCTGAGTCAAACACACTCAAAATATTTAAAAGGAAGTTTAGAAATATATTTTCCTCTTCCAATTTGATAATTTTAAGATATAAGAGACATCATTTTCTTATTCAAAAAATTTTATATTTATATTTGTAATCATGAGGATCAATATCTTCAATATATTTAATTTTCATATTTCCCATATATTTGAAATAAATTTTATGTTTCTTCTTTTATGGAAACATTATGTATTTTATTATTTCATAGGAAACAATAATGTTATGCAATTAATCATGAAAAAAATCATCATTATATTAAAATGATAAATTTTCAACTCAAAACTTTTCTTAATGTTTCTCATGAGTATCTTCATAAATATAGAATATTGTATGATATTTCCAAAACCTTTAATGTTGAAAATAATTTCATTTAATCAGAAAAAGTATTCATCAATGGATTATTTATCTCTAGTTTGTATGTATTCACACACTGAACTCATGAATTGACTATTTTATTCTTAAAATATTTTATAACCCTTGAATATATAATCCATTTTTCCTATAAACACATCGATTTTTTGAGGCCCATAAAATTCATATAAAAATTTTCTCATAAGGAAAAAAAGATATAATTTCTATCCTTTTGATAATCTTCTTTATTTATCTTATTAGTAAAATTCATTAGAGAAACTTTATCATTATTTGGATAACCAATTGTAGAAAAATCAATTACTTTCATTCCCGGAGATAAGATATATGGAATTTTCAAATATTTTCATCCATAATAATTTTTTCAATAAAATGAAGTAACTTATATAAATTTTAAGGGGTATATAATATCCATAATGAGGATTCAATAAGGGATCCTTTGTTCAAATACAAATTAAACTTCCAAAGGATATAATAACAACCGATAGGTGGTTCATTTAGTTTTTTCACTTTTATATGTTTCAATACTTTTAATAACATACCCCTAAAACCTACTAATGTTTATATCATTATCATATCATAGTAAATACACTAGTTTGAAAAAAATATAGAATGTAAAAATGATTTTATTTATATTTTCTCACATCAGTGTTTCATATTACATCCTTTTCCTAGCCTCTCCCATGGGTCTATGAAAATTAAAAATTATGAATAATTGAATAGAACGTGTTCCTACTCCAATTAGACACCTTATATCTCCTGATATGACTGAATATATTTATTCCTTTCAGTTTAAAATGATTTCATTCAAATAATTAGACCCATAAAAGAAAATATCATAAGGAAAATTTCTTCACAAAACATTTTTAGATCCTCAGTTTGATAACCCTAGTTATGATTTCATTAATATGACTGTCAGATTATAATGATGTGTGATTTTAACACCCGAATGATTTTATGAAATATTTTCTTTAAATAATTTAATTCTTATATACCTTTTATTTCATGAAATATGTGAGATTAAATGAACCACAAGATATGGTTAGTATAAAATTACAATTTTAACTTAGACATTAGGTTATCAGGAATAAATATAACATACTTTTTAAAGTGTATGGTGATTTCTTTCATTGAAAATTATTTATGAAAAATATTAATCAGTTATATATTTTTATATGTGAATTATATTTAGTAAATAAAATTAACTAAATATATATATTATATACTTAATAAAATATTATTTATATTCATCCAAATTTTATCTTTGGATTAGGTTACTAATAAACACTATATTATGTATAAAAACCTATATATTTAAAGGGGTAATTTTCCACATTTTAATAGATAACCCCATTTAAATTATGATTTTGAAAAATAAATAATTATCATATGAAACAAAAACAATTTCTTTGGAATAGAGATATAAAAATTTACATTGGATGAAATGTTTATATCTTTCTAATAATGTTCAAATTTTGAAGAATAGTAAAACATAAACTAAATTTTAATTGAAAAACAATTTTTTAATAGAAATAATTTATAAGGATTATTTATATTTTTCAATTGTTTTAGTGTATAAATAGAATATATTATTATCATTCAATATTATTTATGTCATTAGAATTAATTTTACATTGAATTCATATGTAAAAACATTTCAATCTTTTGAAATGTATTACCATTTAAAACTTTTTCTCCCTTACTAATAATGATAATTATTTTAAATTAATTACTGATGATTTTGTGTTTTGAATTTGGAAAAATATATTCCATATTTAGAATCAGTGGGTCCAATTTATTTAAATATATATATTTTATTTTTGGGAATTATGAATAGTAATTTCATTAATCTTTTGTAATACGGTGATAGGGTAAATTGGTTATTTAAGGGTAATAATATTAATACACAATTACCTAATATTTTGTCTTAATATCATTATTTTAGTGTGTTTTGAATTTATTTATCATTGGGTCGTAATGGTATCAGTTTTAATCCACTTGGATGAGACTAGGACATTTAATTTATTTATTTTTAAAGAAAACATAAATAAGTCACACTCAATTTTTAATGACTCAATAATATTTTATATAAGGTTATAAAATAGAAAAATTCACCTATAAATACTAATTTGAAATATAATATGATTATAAATATCATGATAGTTTATTTTTCATTTTTTAGAAATAAATAAATACATTACTAGCTTATATGTGAAGGATGAAAAAATTATTTAATTGATGAAGAATCAATCATATTGTTATAATTAAAATACTAGTACCCATTAAAAGACCCGAACACTTTCCCAAATCTTATTGGTCGAGTATATTTTGACCATAATCATCCAAGGGTATATTGTTTGACCATTTAGAGCCTTATAGAAGGGATTATGACATATATATAATTTTATATAAAGTGATTTTAACTTTGTAACATTCATAATTTAATAAGTATAACATTTTAAATATTAGATTTTCCATATGATAAATTCGACTAAGAATATTAATCTAAAATATAATATTTTTATATTCATTATAGTATATAACTTTTTATTTTTATTCAAATATATGTATGTTATGTAATTACACAAAATTGTTGTAGTCATTATTGTTCAAATAAGGATGACAAATAATTTTTATTAAAAATATTAAAGTACATAAAATTTGGGATATTTAACATGTATAATAAATTTTATAGATTAAATTTACGTTTGTGGAATTTAATAAATTATCTTGTTTCAATATAAATTTTAATCTAAATATTGTTAAAAATCAATGAATTGAATAGTGTCAAAATTGACACTATTGATTATTTATCAAAAAATGTTTAATTAAATTATTTTGAAAACTTGAATCATTTTTTAAAAAATATATAATAATTATGATATGGTATAAAATGTTATAATTTATTTATTTATGGTATATTTTACATAAATAAGTAAATATATCACCATTTAAATATTTATTTATATGTTACCATAGTAAAAAAAATAGAGTGACTAAGAGTTAATTAAACAGATAATGAATAAATTGACATAAAACTTATAAAACATCTATTTAATGGTAATATTAAAACACTATATCATCTAATTTTATAAATTGGGTCATTTTTATCTTTTTTTATGGTTTTTTATTTTATTATAAATTAATTTTTCGAAGGATTCCAAAAGTACATGTCACCTAAATTATAAAAGGCATCCTCCTCCCTCACCTCTTCATTTCACATTAGGGACTCCATTATCACCCATCCCCTAAAATTTTCCCTCATAAAATCTCTTATTAACATTATATATGATCTATTATTCTTAAAATACCATCTCTAGTACTCTAAAAATATATTTAGAGAAAACACATCGTTGAAGATGTAATCGCCTCAGTTGATTATTTCGAACATATTTACTATTTTAGTTCCTCTTAATGAGTTGTTTAATTATTAAGTAATAAATAAAAAATAAAATACACTAATATTTTATTATGATTATGCAAGAAATAATATTCCATCTTTTATCCATCCTATAAAAAATTAAATCACCTCATGTGTGTACGTACGACATACCGTCTCCACATTAAAGTGTATTTTTTTTAACCACAACCTTATTTAGATTGTTCCAGTAATGGTGGTAATAAATATATATGATTATTATAACAATATATTTGTTATTAAATATTATAAACCATTCAACAATAATGGGATTGTTATCGTCGCTCGTGTGTACGTACAACTTACCATCTCCACAAGATAATGTGATTCATTCTACATGATTTTCAATAAAGAAATATTATATGAAGGATTTCAATGAATAAACATCATATATATACATATCATTATGTAAATGATATAACTATAACCTATGAAGAGAAACAAGTACATTTCTGGACAACATGCTTAAGAAAATAATGATGATAATACTTGATGGATGAGTAATAATGTTACTAAAAATGGATGATAATTTGATAACATAAGATATCATAAAAATTTCTATGATTCTGGAATATGTGAATGATATTATTTAAATACTTATACATGAGGTTCAGATACATACAAAAAATTGGACCTATGATAAGAGATAATTTTGCAATCTCATTATTTTCTAAGAATGTTTATATATAAGTATTTACAATAGTATATTTATCATCCACATCTGTGTTTCCTAAATTTGTATCATTATTGATATTTTTCTACAATTATTTAATGTTAATTTTTCACATTGGTTAATTTTTATTAAATTGTATGAAATGAATCTTTTTTCATTTTCGGTACAAGGTAGTTTTTGAAATTTCTAAAAAAAAGTCCCAGAAGAATGTTTTTTAACTCATACGGCATCAATGTATTATTACACTTTCATAATTCCATATTTAAATGATAAAAACATTTCAATATATCAATTTTATTTCAATTAAATATTTTCTTTTAAAATTTCATGACATTTTGAGAAATGATAAAACAAATTCAAGATGAAAGGTTATTTTCCACAACAGTTAATTTCAATTGTTTAATCAATGTTATTTTTCTCTATAGAATAACATTATATAAATATTGTTATGTTCAAATAAGTATTATTAATATGTTTTTATTGTTTTTATAATGGAATAATTTTTATGAAATGCATTTATTTTATATGGATTATGATGGAATGATGTTAAAGAAATCCATTTTTGTTCCTCGAGTTATGTTATGTTGAATGATTTATGTTTTTGTATAACATTTAATAATTTTTTTTGAGATGTGTGGAACAAATATCTCCCTCAAATTAAATGGGTAAATATTTATATCTCATAATATAGGCATGAATATAATAGAAATTAAACACGGTTTAGTAATATAGGGCTGGAACAAGGAGTGAACTCTGTTCAGTAATGGACTCTGTCTCTTATGATGGTCCTGGAAATGAGCCTTCATAATTATGAAATGATTTTATATACTTATGTGTGTGACAAAAAACATGTCTTGAATTATGAGATTCATGATTAGGTTTAACTTTTATGATTTATCCCATGACCTGATATCACAATCTTTTATATGTAGGATAATATTTCCAAAAGTTATTTTTTTATGCTCTATGATTATGATATGATTGATATCTCCCATGTTTACCCTTAATAATCATTTTAGAACAACATTTAAAATTTTTCACTTACCCATTTAATGAAGAAGGGTGTCAAGTAATATATGTCCAAAATGAGTATAGTAACCAAAGAATAAGCGTGAGACAATGTAGATGTTTTATAAACTAGTTGTTTATATTTTTCATTTTCAAAATACACTATAACCATATGGTGCTATCATGGATTTTTAATATTTTGTAATAAATATTATTAAATTTTGATGTAATATCGGTTTATATAATCAATGGGATGTTATTGTTTTTATAAGAGAAAAGTTGTAGTTAACCTTTAGAATCTAGGTTGACAAAACCTTAGTAAGAACCCCAAGGATATGTCAATGTTTAGGTTACAATCCTGGGGTTTTGGAATTGATAATGAATCACCTTTTATAAAATTTATGTTTACTAATTTGAAATTTTATTCTAGATTACGTGGTTTTCCAATTTTGATTAGTGTTTCTCATACTATGCGTCATGGTTTAATCAATGGGTAGACCTTGATGCGACCGTGTTAATACTGAATGCGATGGTAAATGAAATGGTTTTCCTCAGGAAAACCTAAATTTTATGGGAGCTGGAATTAAAAATATTATAGTTATGATCGCACAACATTCTCTATCTATTAATCATATGGGACTTCCAAACGAGAAAATGGGGCAAAAACATTTGTTTGAAACCTTCATAAGATAGCATCCACCTTCTTTATGCGGGTCTTCTGATTTCTTAATTGGTGAACAATGGATCAATACCAATGAAAAGATATTTTCATTTCTCCAATTGTTATAAAATGTTAATGTAATCATATCAGTCTTGCGTTTGGATGGTGATGTTGATCAATAGTGAAATCTTATCATGAATAAAAGGAAAAGAGATGAAATAGAGTCCATGGGATGGGATGAGTTCAAGAATGTATTTTTTAGTAAGTATATTCCTCATACTCATTGAACAGAGATATATAAGGGGTTCCTTGATCATGATAAAAAGGACGATGAATCTGTTGGAATCAACGATGAAAATTTTACAACACCTTCAAGGTAGACTTGTATAAATATTATCCAAACTGACAGTAAAATCTTTCAATTCTTTTGTGGCATAAAACCATGTCTCCAATGTTTATTATCCATAAAAGAATTTTTTATCTATAAGGAAAATTTTATACGTTCTGTCAAGCTTGTTGTAGAGATTGGAGTAACCCATCAGTCCTATCAGTTTGATATGAAGAGAAAAATGGAATTCAATGGAAAATCTAAATAACACACAGAGATAAAGATTCTTTTTCTCCTTATGCACAATGTTTGGAAAGAAACATGTAAGAAATTTTCATAAAGGGGATTGAAAATATTCTTGGTATAGAAAATAAGTTCAACAGGTAGTTGAACGCTGATGTGATGGGAACAAAGATGTCTAATAATGAGAATATAGAAAATGCTATATATAATGCACCTCCAACACTTCAACCATACAAGTGAATCAAAATGGGTAAATATTTCAATCAATGACCTAGTCCTTGGGATATTGATGATGGTCAATATTAGAAAACTCTTATAAATAAAGACAAATGAAATTCACATGAAATAACTATCTATAATGTGGAGTAAGATTAAGATGTGATGAAAGGTTCTCTTACCATCCTCTCTATAGTAGAAATTTTTTTATTCAATTCTATATCAACTCACTCTTTTATTTCTAAATATTTTTTTTGGGTATCACCATATTACCTCAATAGTTAGATATTTTGTTAGATGTGACAACTCTGAATGGCATAATAGTCGAATCAGAGGTCTATAAATATTCTATGGTTGATGTTTGTTGGAAACTTCTTCCTATAAATCATTTGATCCTTCCTACTGTAGAATTTGATTTGACTCATGACATGGATTAGCTTACTCTATATGGAGATCATACCAAATTCCAAAGGAGGGAAGTCACATTTCATTTTCCAGATCAATCTATGATAATATATCGATACATTGATGAATGTAACCTTCTTGTAGAAACTTATCAATATTACATGTCTTGATCCCATTAAATGATGTTTATCTATCTATAATGGTTGGTGAGAAAATCACCATTATGAATACACCTATTGGACTACAGTTTTGATGATGTATTTAAAAAATATTTACTTGGTATTCCACCAAATTTTGAAGTTTATTTTTCAATATAACTCATACCAGGTGTTATTCCTATTTTAAAGACACCTTATAGAATAGCCCCAATAGAGTTGTAGTAATTGAAGAAGTAACTCTAAGATAATTTTCAAAATGTATTCATACACCCTAGTGTGTCACCATAGGAAAAAATTCTCTATTTTATTGAAGAATTATGGATCAATGAGACTCTGCATTTATTATTGAGAACTTAACAATATCACTATCAAGAAAAAATACCATCTTTCCTATATTGATAACTAATTAAGGAAACTACTTGGAGCTTAATACTTTTCCATGATTGATTTTAGTTCATTATATCATCAATTAAGTGTCATGAAGGAGGATATATCAAAGAAAAAAATCTGTATAAGGTATAGATCCTATGAATTTATAGTGTTTCCTTTTGGTCTTTCTAATTCCTCCGCTATCTTTATGGATCTAATGAATAGTTTCTTTAGAGACAATCATAATAAATTTTTGGTAGTCTTTTTTGGATGTATTCTTGTATATTAGAAATGCAAGGAAGATCATGAAGATAAAATGACAATTTTATAGATGATCTTGAGATAGGAAAATTTTATTTCCAAAACGTACCAACTGTTAATTTTGCCTTCATAATGTTTAATTTTTGGGTCACAATATATGGAGAGTGGGATATATATGGATACATCAAAAATATAATTAATTTAATGTTGTATGAGACCAAAAATAGTAATAAAGATCTGAGGTTATCTTGGATTGGATGGATATTATAGAAATTTTTTTAAATTTTCTTTCTTGATTATCTAATCCACTCACCATGTTGAATTGGAGAGGAGTTGTGTTCATTTTGGAAGAATAATTTGAAGACAATTTCAAAGATCTCAAATGATGGTTTGATAGTGCACCAATGCTCACACTTCCATGTATTGGATAATGGTTTGTGATGTATAATTATACATCCAATAATTGTTGGTTTATGTTCTCATGAAAAATTATATGGTGATATCTTATTCTTTACGACAATTGAAAATTCATTATAAAATTTACCCAACTCGTGATTGGTAGTTTGATGTGGTAGTATTTGTATTAACGATATGGAGGCATTATCTTTACAGTGAAAGGTGTGATATTTATATAGATTATAGATTTATAATGTTTATTTTCACACAAAAGGAGTTAAATATGCACCCAATAAGGTGGTTAGAGTTTATTAAAGATTACCACTCCTCAATACAGTTCCACCATGGGAAAGAGAACAAGGTTGAATATGCTTTGAGTCGAAATGACGATGATATAATATCCATGGTTAAGATCACAAAAGATCCATTATTTATGGATCAATAAAGGAAGAATCTAAGAATTTTAATGGAGGGGTAGAAATCATGTCTTTATCAAATTAATGTAACACAATGTATACAAGTGATGATTAAGGAGTTGTAGAAGGAATATGTATACCTACAAAAAAAGGTGGGAAATGTTCTGGAATTTAACCTGGATTGTAATAGAATTATAAGGTTATGGAATTGGGATTGTATTACTCTCATACAAGAATTAAATATGGAGATATTGGATGAGGATCATAGATCTTCATTCTATATTATTACTAAAATCACAAAGATGTACAAGTACCTGAAAAAGTATTTTTTGTGGGATTGAATAAAAATATTTTTTTAAATATGTCTTTCAGTTATTGGTTTGCAGCTTGTTAAGGTTGAGAGATAGATGTATAATGGGACGTCCATTACCCATACTAGAATAGAAATGGGAATATATCACTCTGGAATATGTCATCAAACATCCCAAAACATCTGTCGTCCATAATGTTATACGGGTTATAGTTGATCACCTTATAAAGTTGTCACACTTCAATGCAATTAGATAGAACTTCCCTATTGATCATATTTCGAGGATATATATAAAGGATGAGGTAAGATTTCATGGATATCCAAATTAAATTATATATGATTTGGATTTGAGGTTTACCTCAATGTTATGGTGATGTCTTCATCAGATTCTTCATACAGAGTTATGTTTCAGAACTGCTTCTCATCCTTAGACTGATAGTCAGTCTGAGAGGAAAGTTCACACTCAAGAATACATGTTGATGGAATTATCTATGGATTTCTATGGTTGTTGAGATAAAAACCTATCTTTGATTTAATTCTCATAAATAATTCCTTTCACTCAAGTATTCAGATTGCTACCAAGGATGAACTCTATGGAAAAAAGTGTAAAACTCTAACATTTCGGGATGAAGATAGGGAAGTAATGATATTTTGACCATATCTTATTGATGAAATTGTTGAAAATGTAAGATCTATTGAACAACACATTATAGTAGCTATGAGTTGGGGAAAAATATATGTTAATAACCAAAAAAGGCACCTTGAGTTTTAAGTGGGTGAAAGAGTGTTTCTACGAATATCTCCTGTGAAGATAGTAATGAGATTTGGAGGGAAGGGTAGGCTGAGACCTAGGTATATTTTTCCTTTTGAAATTATTGATCGTGTAGGGAAGGTATCTCAGTAGATGGAACCTCCCCATAATCCATCTCATGTTCTTGATGTGTTTCATGTGTCTCTCCTGAGAATTTACTTACATTATCCCTTACATGTACTAAACTCAGAAGACGTACCGATGGAGAAGGATCTCTCTTATTATGAACAACATATAGAGACTCTCTATCATATTTATAATTTTATTTGAAATAATACAACTCACTTGGTTAATGTTTAATTGAGAAACCTAAAATTGTAGGAATCTACGTTGGAACTTGAGGATACGATGAGGGAGAGATAGACTCATATATTTGCATCCAATAGAAAAATTTAGATGGAGAAATTCAAATAAATCTAGTAGAATGAAACACAATGATGTTTTTATGAAATATTTTATTTAAATAGTTTAAATTCTTCGATAGTTTTCATTGCATGTAATAATGATTTTAAATGAACCTCGAGATTCCCTTTGTATAAAATTTCCATTTTAACCTAGTTGTTAGGTTAGCAGAAATAAATATAACTAACTTATGAAAATGTATATTGAAGTTTTTCACTGCCAATTATTTGTGAAAAATATTAATCAATTATATATTTGTAAATGTGAATTTATATTATTAAATGAAATTAATAAAATATATATGTTATATACTTAATAAAATATTATTTATATTTATCTATAATATATTTTAGTCATAGGGTATAAATAAACCCTATTGAATATATTAGAATCTATATTTTTAAAAAGGAAAAACATTCCACCTTTGAATATAAAACCCATCTTAAATATAAATTTTGACACATTAATAATTCTTATATGAAAACATAAAATTGTTTTATGGAAAAGGTATATAAAAATTTACATTGTAAGACATTTTATTATTTTTCCAAAAACATTAAAATTTTTATGAATAGTAAAACAAACACTATATTTTAATTGAAAACAACTTTTTTCATCGAAATAATTTATATGGTTATTTTAAATATTTTGTTGATTTAAATTTCAATTATAATATATATTTATTATAATATATAATGTATATCATTATCATTAAATTTATATTGAATTCAGATTTAAAAAATTCAATCTTTTGAAATGTTTAAACTTCAAAATCCCATTACCTCATTCGAACATGGGAGTAATTTTAAATTAATTATTGAAAAAAAATTAAAATTTTGTAAAATTGATTCCATATTTGGAATCTCTAGCACCAAATTATGTACATAGCTTAATTTTATTTTTGGGCATTAGGAATAGTAACATTGTTAATTTTTATTAATATGGTAAAGGGTTATGTCAGGTAATTAACGGTAGTAATACTATTATAAAATTACCTTAGCATTTTGATTAATATCATTGGATGAGTTTTTTTCATGCTAAAGCATCCTTGGGTTTAAATGATATCCATCTGAATTCAGTTGGATTTAATTAGGTCTTTTAATTTATTTTATTTAAAGAAAAGTAAAATATATCTCACTCAAAATTTTTAAATTAAATATATTTAATATAAGGCTAAAATATATATAATTTCAACTATATATAATAATTTGAAGGAAAACGTTTTTTTATCATGGTAATTTATTTTTAATTTTTTGGAAATAAATAATTTCCCTAATAGCTTATACAGTAATTATGGACAAATTAATTAACCGATGAAAAATCTATAATATAGTTTTTTTTGAAATAATAATACCCATTAAAAGACCAAAAAATATGACCAAATATTATTGGTCAAGACTATATCGACCATTATCATCCATGGGATGAGTTGTTGAACATTTGGATCCATATTGGAGGGATTATTACACATATATTATTTTATTTAACGTGATGTTAATGTTTTCACATTCATAATTTAAAAAGTATAACATTTTAAATATTGGAGTTTCCAAAATATATTTTCTACTAAAAATATTATTCTGAAATCTAATAGATGGATATTCATCATAGTATTTTTTTATTTTTTTAATAAATATGTATATTAAATAATTACAGAAAATTTATTTAGTTATTATTTTATTAATACTGATAAAAAAAATGTTATCAAAAATATTAAAGAAAATATAATTTGGGAAAATTTACTTGCATAATGAATTATCATGATGAAATTTTCCATGTATGAATATAATAAAATATTGGGTTCAAAGTAAACATGGCATCATAATATTATTAGAAATCAATGAATTGAATAGTGTCAAAATTGAAACTATTGGTTATTTATCAAAATAATGATATATTAAATTATTTGAAATCCATAAAAATTTTAAAAATATGTAATAATTATCACTACTGGAATGTGGGTTTTTCCCCACAGTTACATACCAACTGTTTCATAGAACCGTTGGTAAAGGAGGTTTTTTCCAACGGTTCTAATGAACTGTTGGCATAGATGTTCCCTGGGAGGTTTTTTCCCAACGGTTCATGAGAACCGTTGGGATAGATGCCTTTTTCCAGGTTTTTGCCAATGGTTCTTTAGAACCGTTGGGATAGATAGCTTTTCCCAACGGTTCATGAGAACCGTTTGGATAGAGGTATGCTTTGGGGAGGTTTTTCCCAACGTTTCTAGAGAACCATTGGGATAGATATGCATATGCCAACGGTTTTAAAAAACCGTTGGCAAAGGTTCTCCCCAAATTCCCAGCCACCTGTTCTCTCCCCCATTCGCGATACACAACCCTAAAACGGGAGCAGCAGCCGATTTAGGCGATTTTGGAGGTACTGACAGCCGGACCTTGAATCTTCCAGCTCTTCTTCAGGTTATTCTTCTTCTTTATCTGAAAACGTATTCAAATGTTTGGATAGTATTTAAACGTATTTTCATTTTTCCCATCAGTTTAGGCGATTTTGGAGCTACTGTCGGCCGGACCTGCCTAAGGGTGAGTTTTCATGAAAATTCTTTTTTGGATTTTACCCATTGAACATGGGATGTCATTTGTGAAAGGTTATATAAATCGAATTGATTGTTCGATTTCTGAATTGAATGGTAAATTAAATTAATTAAGGGTATTTTATGGTTTGCATTCCCCTTTTAACACATGAATGCCAATTATTTTTTAACACAAGATTTAATTGTATTGCCTTGACAATGTGAGTAAAGTAGAGACTATGCAATGAATCTATGAAATTGGATTGAATATATCTTATATTTTATGTTACCATGTTAGATATATTATAACTAATGCATGTGATATCTTTATAGTCTTGTTAGGAGTGTTCTATTAAAAATTCCCATGTGAGTGCTTGAATTTTCATTGAATTGCTAGCCATTATGAGTTATGTTGAGACCATGATATGGAATTGATTGATTAAGCAAGGGAATCTCATTATCTTGTCATTACAACATGAGTAAATGAAGCTTCATTCTTTTCAGGTTATTATTTGATTGAGTCGCCATTTTGAGGTGAGTTGTATAAAATACCTTTGTTTTTGACCTTGGTATGTTTAATGAATTGTTTAAATGAAATGGAATTCATTAAATGATTAATAGTAAATAGTGATACATGGATTCTATCAGGATGCCAGGTATATAATCTTGTTTCTATTAAATTATACGCTTTATATGATAAATGGATTCACAGTGGAATTCCACGGATAGACTCATTTCTTTGAATATTGATTAAGCCATGGGTGATACATGGATCCAAGGGAGGGATTCCATAGATAGAATTATTGAATGTAGAATTATATTCCAATTGATACATGGATTCTTATGATAATTCCATAGATAGACTTATTGAATGTAGAATTATATTCCAATGCTATGCGTCTTGTGTGGTGGTGGTGTGGTTTATGTGTTTTATGGTAGTAGTGAAGTGTGTGATTATGTAGTTAATGTGAATCCATAGGTTGATTATTTTGTGCTATCTATATATCATGTATTTTTATGTTATTTCTACACATTCCCAACCAGAGTTGGATAAAATTACCAACGATCAGAGGTTTTGAGTTATGAGTATTTTTTCTAATATCTAGGATGGTGGTTATATGTTTGGATAGCTACCATGTCTTCCCTACTCATCCTTCAAAAGTGATTGACCATGTGTTTTTAGGCAAGATGCGATGTGATTGTCCATGTGTCTTCAGGTGAGATGTAATATGATTTCCCTAGTGTTTTTCGGTGAGGTGTGATGTGATAAGGCTATAATAAGATGTGGCATGTGGTTGGGGTCATGTAGGGTGGGAGGATGGCACAAGGTTGATGTTATTCATGTTCATGATACCCTACTAATATTGTTATGGGATGAGTCATGCTGTTATGTGATATAACACATTATGTTCTGGTTGGTTTTACATTTTTTCAATAACACATTTTAATGTTTTTTTGACATGTGTAGTTGATACCTTGATTATTTTCTTCCTTTATCGTTTACTTAAATGTATTTTCTATTATAGTTAATGCCTATTGAATTGTTTATGACAAAATGACTTATATAAATTATTTTTACAGAATGGACAGAAGTTGGATGTATGAAACCGATCGGATCTCAGACGATTTTCAAAACAATTTAGAGAGCTTTATAGATTTTGCATTTCACAATGCTTCAGATAGTGGTCGCATACACTGCCCATGTTCCAATTGTGTTGGTAGACCTTGGTTGAGCCGTGAAGAAGTCAGCTACCACATAACCAAAAATGGGTTTCAAGAAAACTACTTCTTGTGGTATCACAATGGGGAGAAAACGAAATCTCAAATTGGTGATGATCGAAATGAAAAGACCGGAATGGAGAATTTGTTAGATGATCAGTTTCCATTTATTCGTCATCATGAAAAAGAAAGGATTTCGACTCAAGAAGACTTCGATATGAGGACAGCTGATGCATCTAGTGAAAATGATGATATTGATAGGGTGAAAAAATTGAATGATGCTGCCACAACTCCAGTATATCGACAATGCGATAAAATGAAAAAGCTGGAATTTTTAATCCGATTATTTCATGGGAAAACTATGTATGGGATTTCTAATACAGCAATTGATTACATTCTTACCCTCTTGAAGGATTTACTTCCAGGTGATGCAGATATTCCCTGAAACCATTATATGGCATGGAAGTTAGATAAGGAACTTGGATTTTCAAGAAACAAAATTCATGCTTGCCCGAAAGATTGCAGTTTATTATGGGAGGAAACAGCTGAACGAAATGAATGTATAAAATGTGGCACATCCCGCTGGAAGTCAAAATATGATGGAACACCATCTCGCATTCCACAGAAAGTAATGTGGCACTTTCCATTGATCCCTAGACTCCAGAATGTTTTTATGTCTGATGACATATCAATAAAAATGAGATGGCATGATACCGAGAGAAAGAAGACTGATGATGAGTTGGTTCATCCTGTAGATGGATTTTCATGGAAGAGATTTGATGCTTGACATCCTGATTTTGCAGCTGACGTGCGTAATGTGAGGCTGGGTCTTTCATGCGACGGTTTTAATCCGTTTGGGCAGATGCTTACTTCGCACAGCACATGGCCAGTTTTTATATACATTTATAATCTTCCCCCATGGTTGTGTATGAAATAATCTTTCACTTTCATGAGTATACTCATATCTGGTCCTTCTGATCCTGGAATTGATATTGATGTATACATGCAACCTTTAATAAAAGAGTTGAAACTTCTTTGGGATGTGGGTGTGCGCACATACGATGCATGTTCTAAAGACATATTTCAGATGCGCGCTGCGCTTATGTGGACAATCAATGATTTTCTGGCTTATGCAATGATGTCTGGATGGAGCACGAAGGGAAAACTGTCATGTCCAGTTTGTATGAAGAATACACAATCCAGAAGACTGAAACATCGTTGTAGTTTCAGTTTTATGGGACATCGACGATTTTTTCCAAAGGATCATCCATATAGAATGAATCGTCGAAGATTTGATAATACTATAGAGACTGATGATCCACCTCAGCGTATGTCTGGAACTGATGTTCTTAATGAATTGAAAGATTTCAGTTTTTCGATCGGGAAGGGTCAAATGAAATCTGGAAAGAGAAAGAATGTTTCCACAGAAACCTGTTACAATTGGAGGAAGAGGAGTATCTTTTTTGATTTTCCTTATTGGTCAACCAATTTGCTACGTCATTGCTTAGACGTAATGCATATTGAAAAGAATATATGTGAAATGTTGCTTTCAGTTCTTCTAAATGTCAAGGGGAAGACAAAAGATGATTTACGATCTCGACGTGACTTGGTGGATTGGGGCATCAGACCAGAATTGCATCTTGTGCGTATCAGTGAAAATAAATGGCAACTTCCATGTGCTTCTTATGTGATGACACCTACTGAAAAAAAAACAATTTTTGGAAGTATTAGAGACTATTAGAGTTCCTGATGGCTATTCAAGCAACATATCTAAACGGGTCAACAGAAGAGAGTTGAAGCTAAAATCTTTGAAGACTCATGATTATCACATTCTACTGCATGAGTTGCTTCCAATAGCAATCCGTCATCTTTTGTCCAATAATGTAAGGGTGGGTGTTATTCGGTTGTGCCATTTGTTTTGAGATCTTTGTGCTAAGAAGTTGTCCAAGTCTTTCTTGAAAAAAATGTTGATATATGCCACATTAATTTTGTGTGAGTTGGAGAAAATATTTCCCCCATCATTTTTCACATGCATGCTGCATCTGACTGTCCATATTCCAACTGAAATACTTCTCGGAGGACCTATTTCTTTTCGTTGGATGTATCCAACTGAATGAAATATGTTCACATTAAAGTCTTATGTTTGAAACAAGAATCATCCCGAAGGTTCTATCATGAATGGTTACTTAGCTCAAGAATGTATGGATTTATGTTCAATGTATTTGTCTGATCTTACTACAAGAATGAACAGACCAATGAGAAATGAAGAAGAACAATATGAGAAAATTGAACCCAGTTTTCCATCACTTCCTCAAACAGGAGGAATTCATGGATCATATACATTGAAGACATTAAGCCATGAAGAGCGGGAGATGGCACATCGCACAGTTTTGTTCAACTGTGATTTGTTCGATGACTATATCAGGTAACAAAATTGAATATGTATATCTTACATATATATCTGTTAAACTATTCATATTTTTTTATCTACAGGGAACAAAAAACAATGATAAATAGGAAGCATCGTTCATTATCTTTGAGAAGGAGAGAGACTTTGCATAGCAAAGATTTTTCTGCTTGGTTAAAATTGAAGGTAAAAATATTACTGTTTAAAATAATTATTTCAATATTTACTTAAGTTTAACTGTCATTTATATTGCAGGTATTGAGTTTTTCTGCTGACTCCGTCTCTGAGGAAATAAGATCTTTGGATTTTGGTCCTAATACAGTGGTTCGTGACTGTAAATCAATTGTTATCAATGGGTACAGATTTATTGTCACTGAACGAGCCAAAAACATGAGAACACAACATGATGGTATTATGGTTACTACCACAACAGATTTTTATGCCAGTGCATCAGATAGTAGACCGCGACTTGAAAATGTGGGTTATTATGGAGTCGTTGAGAAAAATAATAATATTGGATTATTACTCTCATGGACGAGTCACAATGATGAAATGCCATTGGATTGATTCGATGACAAGACATGGCACATTTATTGATGATTGTGGATTTCGAGTAATTAATATGACCCGCACTCTTGCAACTGAAGAACCATATGTGTTGGCATCAATGGCTAAACAAGTTTTTTATGTCAAAGATCAACTTCAACCTGAATTTGGTGTCATAGTTGAAGTAATTCCAATACATATTTTTGATGATGCTGATGATGGAATTGACACTGTCCCTATTACCATTGGAACAAATCCATTTATATCTTTTGATGACTCCAATAGCTCAATTGTCAGAGTTGATTGTGAACCTGAAGTTGTGGTTGGAAATATATAGAATCATTCATCCATGTTCTCAATTCTTTTGGTTTACCTCGAGTTGGGTTGTTAAGGTTAGTAATATTCATATTTATTTAGTATTGATCACAAATATGTTTTAGCTGACTTGACCGTTATGTGAATTTTCAATGTTTATTGGTTGCTGTTTTATTTGAATTGCATTTTCTAATTTGGAATTGAACTGTATTCAAACCAAATCAAACAATATTTCTAACTTGGTGAACATTACAACTTGTAAGTTTTATTAAATTCATTCAATCTCTTCTAAAACAATTGATAGCTAAATTACCAATGAATCTCCTCATTCCCTCATATATTTAGTTTTTTGGTTTACACATTAATTTTTTTTTCTAATTAATTACGTATTTGTTTTCCAATGCAGGAAATGAAGCCAATTGAAGAGAGACGAAAAAAAGGCGGAGAACAATCGTCGGATGGAGGAGATGGGAATTCCACCATTAGTGCCTACAGTGAGTAATTTATTTCAAATATATATATATATATATATATTTACAGAATATATAATGTCATGTGATTAATTTTTTTTTAAAACTTTTTTGTAGGATCCACCATTACGTCGACAGTTATTCGACGAGGAGCCTAGTACTGGTCCTAGTACTCAGGCCGGTGGTACGAGGAGGGTTCGTACCAGAGGTGGACGTAGAGCTGCGCATGCCCGACTAGACCCTGCCCCTCCCACTGACATTTCAGCCTTCCCACATTATGATCCCGGTGTGTCGTTAGGGACACACGGGATATTTAGACCTCCCATGTTTTCGCTACCTTCTGCATCTTATGCCCCATCATTTTCACATCCCATGATGATTCCCACTCCCCAGTCAGCATCAGGTCATACAGATGTTCCATCTTCTTTTCCTTCTACTTCTGTCTCTCCGAGCTTTTATATTCCATCGTCTTTGACTCCGGTTCCACCAGAGGGTGTTCCATCAGGTTCTGTGGATCTGGCGCCACTCATTGATCAGACTAGCGCAGGTATATTTATAAAACACTAAAAAAATTTATAGCAATATATATTTTCATTATAACATGTTTTGATAAAATATTTGTTTTTCTTTCATGATAGATACATCTACTGACAGGAGGCGGGGCGGGGCCGTACACGCATGCGTTCGGTGTGGAACCGTCACACACAGGTTATGGTGGAATATAATGAAGACAATCAGATGGTTGAAAAAACAGGGCAGCAATGTCGAACTTTTATGGCGACGCTTGCCAAATACTCCGACATCATTCCCGTCAGCCCGCTGTCGTGGAGACATTTGCCACATGAGGTCAAAGATAGATCTTGGGAAGAGATATGGGTAAAAAAATATGTTGTATTTAATGCCATGAATTATTTTTGTATTTATATGAATTAATATTATGATTTCAGCTTCGATTTAATTTTCCTGATGGTGAGGGTGCACGACTGGCACGTCTAAAGGATTTAGGCGAGCTTTGGAGAGCCTACAAGCATGAGCTGTATATTGGTTGGCGTGCTAGACTTGGCACTGAGTTAGAGGCAGTACCAGTCGTGGATGATTGTCCTATAGAGCAGTATCGTCAGATGATTACTCATTGGACGAGTACCCAGTTTAAGGTATGAATTACATTTGAGGTATTTAAATAATAACATTCAAATTTTGCATTAATATTATCCTTTGTATTATCGAATTTTATTTAGGAATCATCTGGAAAAAATAAGAAAAAACATTGATGCAAAAAAAATACCTCCATACACTAGGACGCACGATGATGTCGGATCATGAGAGGCAGAAGGTATGACAATTGTTTATAAGTTTTCTTTACGACTTACATTTTCTTTTGTTTCCTCAATTATTTAATCATTTGCTAAAATTTTTATATAACTTTTGTTTTCAATGTCATTGTAGAGGCAAGTACAAAATATTGAAGGACGTGTGCCTCGAGCAAAACTGTTTTGCTCGAGTAGACGAAAAAAGGATGGAAGTGCTGTCAATGAAGCGACTCAGTAGCAGATTGTAAGTTTTAATCTGTTGATTTTATATTTTAATATCTATTTCGTAACTTAATAATATATTTATATTTGTAACAGGATTCTTTAGAGGCCCTCGATGCCCAAGAATCAGACAATTTTGGGCCATCTGATCACTTACATCAGGTGTTGGGAGATGATCATTCTGGCAGAGTACGCTGCCGACCTAGGATAGCCCCGAAGAGGTATTGGCATGCCTCAGGTAAGAGTTGTTGTGCCACCGAGCTGCAGCAAGTTAGGGCACAGGCAGAACAGGCTGAGAAAAGGGCCACAGAGACGGCAGAACAGTCTGCTAGGGCAAACAGTGCATTTATTAAATTTATTGAAGTTCTACGTCCAACACTTCCAGCAGAGGCCAGCCCAGCGATTGCTGAATACATGTCGTCGATACATTCTATATATGGTGCACCAGGTGGCAATTCCAGTAGTCGTCAGGCCGATGTCCAGCTTGAAGATGATGATGGCGAGGAGTCTGATGCAGAAGAGGAGGGAGATGAGGAGGGCGAGGAGGAGGGCGAAGGCGAGGAGGAAGGCGCTGTGGAGGGTGAGGAAGATGAGGAGGATGATGACAAGGGTGATGATGATGATGATGATGATGGTGATGCTGATGCTGATGTGGGACATATTGATCCATTACATTTTTGAATTATATTACTGAGATTTGATGTTTAATCTATTCTAGTTGTTGGTTTTATCTAGACTCGTAGTATAGTATTGGAGTTGAGTTATTTTTATATATTGTCTGTTTTTATGGATGTTTATGTCTTTTAGTGGTTGTGTGTTTGAGAACTCCCTGGACAACCCCCCCTCATTCTTGGACCCTGGACAACCCCCCCCCCCCCCTGGACCCCGAACACCCCCCAAACACCCCCCGGACAGCCCCGCGGACAGCCCCCTGGACAGCCCCCCGTACAGCCCCCAACCCTCCACCCTGGACCCCGGATAGCCCCCCGGACAGCCCCCCGGACAACCCCCCACCCTCCCCCTTGGACCCCGGACAACCCCCCAAACACCCCCCGGACAACCCCCTGAACAACCCCGGACAACCCCCTGAACAACCCCTGAACAACCCCTGACCAACCCCTGAACAACCCCCTGAACAACCACCGGACATCCCCCTAAACAACCCCGGACAACCCCCTGAACAACCCTCAAACACCCCCCGGACAGACCCCGCACAACCCCCCCACCCTCCTCCTTGGTCCCCAGACAGCCCCCCAGACACCCACCGGACAGCCCCCGCGGACAGCCCCCGCGGACAGCCCCCTGGACAGCCCCCCGTACAGCCCCCCGTACAGCCCCCCGTACAGCCCCCACCGGACAGCCCCCGTGGACAGCCCCCTGGACAGCCCCCAGACAACCCCCCCCCCCCCCCCACCCCCCTGGACCCCGGACAACCCCCCAATCACCCCCGGACAGCCCCCTAAACACCCCCGGACAACCCCCTGAACAACCCCCTGAACAACCCCCGGACAGCCCCCTTAACAACCCCGGACAACCCCCTGAACAACCCCCAAACACCCCCCGGACAGACCCCGCACAGCCCCCCCACCCTCCTCCTTGGTCCCCGGACAGCCCCCCGGACACCCACCAGACAACCCCCATGGACAGCTCCTCCACCTTCCTTAATTTCATTAGCTCTGAAATGTTTCATAGCACGATCAACTAAAATCTAATCCATACTAAATATGATATAAAAATATTCTATATGAATTTCCATATGATTTTAAGTGAAAACAAAAAGTGACATACGAAAAACTGACCAAACGCATTCGAAATGTGTTGATGCTTTAGGAAAACGATCCATGGGTCATATGTGACGTGTACGAATCAACCCCGCCTCAATCCGAGTCGTGGTGTGGCCGGGATCAGTCTAAGTGGCTCTCTTTTGATTAAAATGGACATCATTTTAAGTACATACGGAAAACCGACCAAACGGATTCGGTTTCCGTTGAGAACGATCCATGGGTCATATGTGAGGTGTACGAATCATCCCCACCTCAATCCGAGGCGCGGTGTGGCCAACACAGCTCTAACTGTGTCTGTTTTGTTTAAAATGGGTAGGATTATAAGTGAAAAGAACTGGCATACGCAAAACCAACCAAACACATTCGGTTTCCATTGAAACTTTAGGAGAACGATCCATGGGTCATATGTGACGTGTACCAATCAACCCCGCCTCAATCCGAAGTGCGGTGTGGTCGGAACAACTCAAATTGTATGTCTTTTGTTTCAAAAGGACATCATTTTAAGTGAAAAACATCAACTGGCATACGGAAAACCGGCCAAACGCATTCGGATTGTGTTGATACTTTAAGACAACGATCCATGGGTCATTTTAGACGTGTACGAGTCAACCCCGCCTCAATCCGAGGTCATCCTCTATGAATTTGACCGTTTGACGCCCGTTTTGGCCGTTTATGACACCAGAACTGCGTTGTCGGTCACCGCGTGCACACGGCACGTCCGATTGATGTGTCTTATGCTCGAACACTTCAGAAATCACTGTCCCGTATTTTTCATCTGATTTCAGGCCATTCCGACTTCGTTCGGCCCGTTTGGACCCCCCCTCACGCGCGTTTACGAAGCGCGCGCATCACTTAAAACACGAATATTGAGCCGTACCGCGCAAACCGCACGTCCGATTGACGTGCCGTCTACGCGTACACGTCACGAATAATAATTAGAATGTTTCTCAGTGGTTTCAGCTCAATCTGAGGTCTTCCTCTATGAATTTGACCGTTGGACGCCTGTTTTGGCCGTTTATGACACCAGAACTGCGTTGTCGGTCACCATGGGCACACGGCACGTCCGATTGACGTTTCGTCTGCTCGACCAATTCAGAAATCACTCACCCGTATTTTTTGTCTGATTTCATGTCATTCCGACTTCGTTCGTCCCGTTTGGACCCACCTCACGCGCGTTTACGAAGCGCGCGCATCACTTAAAACATGAATATTGAGCCGTACCGCTCAAACCGCACGTCGGATTGACGTGCCGTCTGCGCGTACACGTCACGAATAATAATTAGAATGTTGCACGGTGGTTTCATCTCAATCCGGAGACGCGGTGTGGCCGGCACCACTCAAAGTGTCCATCTTTTGTTTCAAAAGGACGTCATTTTAAGTGAAAAGCATCAACTGGCATACGGAAAACCGACCAAACGCATTCTGAATCTGTTGATAATTTATCCCAACAATCCATGGGTAATATGTGACGTGTACGAGCCAACCCGGGATGAATCCGAGTCACGGTGTGGTCGAGATAAGTCTAAGTGGCTCTCTTTTGTTTAAAATGAACACCATTTTAAGTACATACGGAAAAACGACCAAACGGATTCGGTTTCCGTTGAAACTTTAGGAGAACGATCCATGGGTCATATGTGACGTGTACGAATCAACCCCGCCACAATCGGAGACGCGGTGTGGCCGACACCACTCAAAGTGTCGGTTTTTTGTTTCAAAAAGACGTCATTTTAAGTGAAAATCATCAAGTGACATACGAAAAACCGACCAAAGGCATTCGGACTATGTCGATACTTTAGCACAAGGATCCATGGGTCGTATGTGACCTGTACGAGTCAATCCCGCCTCAATCCGAGGAGCGGTGTGGCCGACACCGTTCTAACTGTGTATCTTTTGTTTAAAATGGACAGGATTATAAGTGAAAAGAACAACTGGCATACGCAAAACCGACCAAACGCATTCCGAATCTGTTGATAATTTATCACAACGATCCATCAGTCGTATGTGACATGTACGAGCCCACTCGGGCTCAATCCGAGTCGCGGTGTGGCCGGGATCTGTCTAAGTGACTCTCTTTTGATTAAAATGGACATCATTTTAAGTACATACGGAAAACCGACCAAACGCATTCGGTATCTGTTGAAACTTTAGGAGAACGATCCATGGGTCATATGTGAGGTGTACGAATCATTCCCGCCTCAATCCGAGGCGCGGTGTGGCCAACACCGCTCTAACTGTGTCTGTTTTGTTTAAAATGGGTAGGATTATAAGTGAAAAGAACTGGCATACGCAAAACCGACCAAACGCATTCGGTTTCCATTGAAACTTTAGGAGAACGATCCATGGGTCATATGTGACGTGTACCAATCATCCCCGCCTCAATCCGAGGCGCGGTGTGGTCGGAACAACTCAAAGTGTATGTCATTTGTTTCGAAAGGACATCATTTTAAGTGAAAAACATCAACTGGCATACGGAAAACTGTCCAAACGCATTCGGATTGTGTTGACACTTTAAGAGAACGATTCATGGGTCATTTGAGACGTGTACGAGTCAACCCCGCCTCAATCCGAGGTCTCCCGCTATGAATTTGACCGTTTGACGCCCGTTTTGGCCGTTTATGACACCAGAACTGCGTTGTCGGTCACCGCGCGCACACGGCACGTCCGATTGACGTACCGTCTACTCAACCACTTCATAAATCACTCACCCGTATTTGTCGTCTGATTTCAGGACATTCTGAAATCGTTCGGCCCGTTTGGACCCCCCTCATGCGCGTTTACGAAGCGCGCCCATCACTTAAAACAAGAATATTGAACCGTACCGCGCAAACCGCACGTCCGATTGAAGTTCCGTCTGCGCGTACACGTCACGAATAATAATTAGAATGTTTTCCGGTGGTTTCAGGTCAATTCGAGGTCGGCCGCTATGAATATGACCGTTGGACGCCCGTTTTGGCCGTTTATGACACCAGAACTGCGTTGTCGGTCACCGCGTGCACACGGCACGTCCGATTGACGTGTCGTCTGCTCGAACACTTCAGAAATCACTGTCCCGTATTTTTCATCTGATTTCATGCCACTCCGACTTCATTCGGCCCGTTTGGACCCCCCTCACGCGCGTTTACGAAGCGCGCGCATCACTTAAAACACAAATATTGACCAGTACCGCGCAAACCGCACGTCCGATTGAAGTGCTGTCTGCGCGTACACGTCACGAATAATAATTAGAATGTTTCTAGGTGGTTTCAGCTCAATCCGAGGTCGTCCGCTATGAATTTGACCGTTGGACACCCGGTTTGGCCGTTTATGACACCAGAACTGCGTTGTCGGTCACCGCGGGCACACGACACGTCCGATTGACGTGCCGTCTGCTCGACCACTTCAGAAATCACTCACCCGTATTTTTCGTCTGATTTCATGTCATTCCGACTTCGTTCGTCTGGTTTGGACCCACCTCACGCGCGTTTACGAAGCGCGCGCATCACTTAAAACACGAATATTGAGCCGTACCGCTCAAACCGCACGTCCGATTGACGTGCCGTATGCGCGTACACATCACGAATAATAATTAGAATGTTTCACGGTGGTATTATCTCAATCCGGAGACGTGGTGTGGCCGGCGCCACTCAAAGTGTCCATCTTTCGTTTCAAAAGAACGTCATTTTAAGTGAAAAGCATCAACTGGCATACGGAAAACCGACCAAACACATTCCGAATCTGTTGATAATTTATCCCAACAATCCATGGGTCATATGTGATGTGTACGAGCCAACCCGGGGTGAATCCGAGTCGCGGTGTGGCCGGGATAAGTCTAAGTGGCTCTCTTTTGTTTAAAATGAACACCATTTTAAGTACATACGGAAAAACGACCAAACGGATTCGGTTTCCGTTGAAACTTTAGGATAACGATCCATGGGTCATATGTGACGTGTACGAATCAACCCCGCCACAATCGGAGACGCGGTGTGGCCAACACCACTCAAAGTGTCGGTCTTTTGTTTCAAAAAGACGTCATTTTAAGTGAAAATCATCAAGTGACATACGAAAAACCGACCAAAGGCATTCGGACTATGTCGATACTTTAGCACAAGGATCCATGGGTCGTATGTGACGTGTACGAGTCAATACCGCCTCAATCCGAGGAGCGGTGTGGCCGACACCGTTCTAACTGTGTATCTTTTGTTTAAAATGGACATGATTATAAGTGAAAAGAACAACTGGCATACGCAAAACCGACCAAACGCATTCCGAATCTGTTGATAATTTATCACAACGATCCATCAGTCATATGTGACATGTACGAGCCCATTCGGGCTCAATCCGAGTCGCGGTGTGGCCGGGATCAGTCTAAGTGTCTCTATTTTGATTAAAATGGACATCATTTTAAGTACATACGGAAAACCGACCAAACGCATTCGGTTTCCGTTGAAACTTTAGGATTACGATCCATGGGTCATATGTGAGGTGTACGAATCATCCCCGCCTCAATCCGAGGCGCGGTGTGGCCAACACCGCTCTAACTGTGTCTGTTTTGTTTAAAATGGGTAGGATTATAAGTGAAAAGAACTGGCATACGCAAAACCGACCAAACGCATTCGGTTTCCATTGAAACTTTAGGAGAACGATCCATGGGTCATATGTGACGTGTACCAATCATCCCCGCCTCAATCAGATTCCACATATAATTTTCATCTAAATTTTAAAATGAATTATGTATGAATTATGTATGTTTATGAATTGTAATTTAATTATGGATGTGTATAGTTTCAGGATTTATTATATGTTAAATGTGTATGAATTTGTTCGTAATTGTATATGTATGTTTTATTTTATTACAGGTACAATAGTTGGATCGAAAATGAGGTGAAAATGAGGCCTGATGAGATGAGAGGTGCCTGATGTACAGGGGAGAGGGTCTGTGCAAATTGCAGGCTGCTGCAATTTGCAGCATAGGGTATGCCAACGGTTTTATACCGTTGGCATATAATCCTAAATAAGTTTTTACCAACGGTTCAATGAACCGTTGGTAAATATCTCTTTTCCCAACGGTTTATAACCGTTGGGAAAGAGTTCACCCATGGAAAACTATCCCAACGGTTTTGAAGAACCGTTGGGATAGTTAAGGTATATTTGTTTTTTCCAACGGTTTGGGAGAAACCGTTGGGAAAAACTATCCCAACGGTTCACCAAACCGTTGGGATAGAGTGCCTTCTGTCAGCCTACCCCCAATGGTTTCCAGTAAACCGTTGGGAAAGGTTTTCCCCACGGCTTGCTTCCCTACGGTTGGGAGAACCGTTGGTATATCATATTCCAACGGTTTGAGGGGCTTTCCCAACGGTTGTGAACCGTTGGGAAATAGTGTATTTCCAGTAGTGTATTGTATTGTATAAAATTTTATAATTTATTTATTTATTGTCTATTTATCTTAAAATGAGTAAATATTTCACCCTTTTACTGTTGAATTATTTTCTACACAGTTAGAAAATTAAATTGAATTAATACATGTTAATTTAAAAGATAACGTTTATATTGAAAACAAAAACATGTGAAAAAATTATTATTTGTTTAGATTTAAACCCTGTATCCTCAAAATTTTAAATTGGGACATTTTCTATGTTTTTTGATGGGGTTTGATTTAATTATAAATTAATATTTTTGAGGTTTCTAAAAGTGCCCATCACCTCAATTATAAAAGGGTACCACCTCCCTCACCTATTCACTTCACCTTGAGCTTTCATTCTCATCCATCCCCTAAAATTTTCAATCAAAAACATCCTTAGTAACAATATATTGGTTTTTTTCTAAAAATACCAACTCTAGTTCTATTAAAAGATATTTAGAGGAATAACGTTGAAGAAGTGGTAATATCCTCAATCTATTAATTCAAACATATTAATTCTTATTCTTCCTCTTTATTAGTTGTTTAATTATGATGTAATAAATCCAATATAAATAATATAATAATATGTTTTTATTATTATAAAACAACCATATTCCATCTTATATCCATCCTACAAAAAATGAAATCACCACAAGTGCGTACGTATGGCTTACCATCTCCACGCTGTGGTGCAATCTATTTTTTCACCACCAACTTTATTGGATGGGTTTAATTATTGAAGTAATAACTATATATGATTCTTATAAAATCATATTTATTGTGAAATATTATACACCATCAACTTCAATACAATTAAACAATTATGGGAATGGTATCATCGCTTGTGCGTACGTACAACTTACTGTCTCCACGATGTGGTGTGATTCATTAAACATGATCTTCATTAATGAAATATAATATAACTGAATTAAATGGATAAATATTATGTATATTAATTTCATTATATATATTATATGATAATAAACTATTAATAGTAATAAGAACTTCTCTGATACAGCACGTGTAATAAAATAATTAAGATAATATCCAATGCATATGTAATAATATTACTAAAAATGTATGATAATATGATCATGTATGATATTATAAACATTACTATGATTCTATAGTAAGTAAATGACACAATTTTAATCATTATATAAGAGGTTCTGAAACATACAATGGAAATCAATCATAAGGTAAGCGATAATTTTACAATCTAATTACTATTCATGATTTTTTATACGTAGGTATTTATTGGGGTATATTTATCATCCATTTCCATTTTTCAATAATGAGTAATATTATTTCTAATATTCTACAATTTTTAAAGTAAATTTTTCTCAATTGTGAATATTTATTTAATTGCATGAAAGGAATATTTTTTATTTGCGATATGAGGTAATTTTGGACTTTTCTGGCAACAGAATAAGAAAATTGTTTTTTTTTAATTTTAAGGTATCACTGGATTCTTACACTTTCATAAGGCCTTATTCACAATAATCGTGATTTAAATTATTTCAAGTTTATTTTCAATTATAGTTTTTTCTTATAAAATTTCATGTTATTTTGAAGAAATAAGTCATTTTTTAAGAAAAATGGATATTTTTCTTCAAGAATTAATTTTAAGTGTTTTATCAAAAAAACCTACATCTAAGATGACATTATTTAAAAAGGTTTATTTTTCTATCACTATTATTAATATTATTTTATTATTTTTATGATTGAATGATTTTTATGAAATCCATATATTTTATATGGACTGTGATGGAATGATATTTAAGAAACCCATTTTTTCCTTGGATTATGAAAAGATGAATGTTTTTTATTTTTTTGGAACACATAATAATTATTTCATTATGAGATGGGTGGGAACTATATATCCCTCTAGTTAATTGGTTAAATATTTATATCTCATGAGATATACATTACTGGAACAAAATGTAAATCTTGTTTAGTAATACAGGGCCTGAATGAGGAGTGAACTCGGTTTTGTAATGTATATTTTCCCCTATGATGGTGTTGGAAATGATCCCTGCAATATATTAAATGATATTCTATTATTACATGTATGATATAAAATTTAATTTAATATTTAATGACTTCTGGGATTACATTTAACTTTTATTATTTAGCCCATGACATGATATCATGATCAATTATATGACGGATTAGATTTTCAAATGATATGTTTTTATGTCCTATTATTTTGATATGATTGATATATCCATTTTTAAACTTTACTAAGAATTTTATCTCACCCCTTCATATTTTTATTTTCCCAAGATCATGAAGAAGGTTATTAAGTAAGATATTTCAAAAAGGAGTTTAGTTGTGAAGAAATAAGAGGGATAAAATGTATATGTTTTATAGACCTGATTTTTATGTTTCCTAGTTTCTAAAGATAGTATAACTCTACTATCATTTCATTGAATTATTATATTTTTTAATGAATATTTTTTAATTTATATGTAATACTAATGTATGTAAAGTATGGGTCATTTTAAATATATCATCATTTCAAGGTGTGTCACTCTCAGAGTTTTTGTTTTAGTCTTCGTGGTTGACTCTTATTTAAAGATGATGAGACATTGTTAGAGAAAATGACTTCATGTTTGAGGATTTAGGCCTGTATGAATTCATGGATTCTAGTTATAAATGGGTTATGTGTCAAAATGGGTTATTAGTAATTTGATATTCTTTAAAATTGGTACGGGGTTTTAAAGAATAAATGGGATAAAAACTATATTCAGAACATTTACGTATCATGTGAAGGATTTATATTCCATGTAATTGCATAGGTCTGTTAATAAAATAATTTTTAGGCAAATGGTATTTCTTTTTATTCCATTAAAAATATTCACATTACATGTAACTACATTAGACGCCATGTAATTCTCTGATAGTATCTACTAAACATGTTCTATAGTAGAAATTTCATTCTAATTTGCTGCATATCTTCTCCTCTCGGCCCTAGGTCATCATCCTAGACAATTTAGAGTTCCTCCCTACCTTATAGATGTCACATTTTGGTGATAACCCTTGGTAATTATTTTTGTTTAGGTTTCATCCTTCACTCTCTTATTCGAACAACTAAGGTGAAATCCTTTGACCGATTGCTTTGTTGGATTTCATCATGATCAGTTTTATCTTGGAACCTCTTTGGGATCATTCACACCTTCTTTATTGTGGGTGTTTTCCATTGGATTTTTTTTCTGATCATCTCTTAAATATATAGGGTCTAAATATTTACACTGTGGTTTTATAATTTACAAGTTCAAAAAATATTTTGATGTAACCAATGTACCATTCACCAAAAAAATAATTAGCCAAATGAATGGGATTATTATTAAAGTCATATAGTTTCAAGTTGCATATATATTGAATTATGGCTACCCATTGGTTGAGAAAACCTAGGAACTAATTGAATTGACTCATTGATTAATGTGTTTTTAGCATGACATGAGACATTATGTGATTTCATGATATAGAATCCATACATTTTGGAATATTTCTTGTTGATATAATTTTTATTCAATTTTAAATAAAAATGAATGTGGTATTTAAAAGATAAATGGTAATTTGAATAATTAACCATTGGGATATATGATGTGATATTATGATATTCATGTTTTATTATATGACTTCTGTTCCATGATGAAATAATTATATATTGGGTTCATCCCTATAACATGCACACTTATATGATGTAATGTTGTTATTTAGAGAACTCAGCCGGGTCCATAATGCAACGCCTATAAAGAGTGGATGATGTTCAATCCCTTATTGTAAAGCTTATAGGGATATGACATGGATTTTGTAATGCTTATAGGGAATTGACCAGGATTTTTTGTGACTATACCATGGGTATATGGTTTTGGTTGGCATAGTCATAAGACATGATTAGAGATATTAAATATTGGAACCACAATAAGTTATTTTACCTTGGTTATATGGTTATCATTGGGATGGTTGTAATACATTCTTAGAGATATTCTTTCATAGAGAAAAAGCATGTTGTGGTATTTTAACTAACTGTTGAATTAATAAATACACATGTTTGTCACATTATTACATAAAGTTATTATAAAACAATATTGTTTATACATGGTGGTTTTGATATAAAGGGTTATAAGCACACCCTATTTGGTACACCATTTTTTATTAGAGCCGATTATGTGGTTGTGTGTTTGGACAAGAGAAATTGACCTTGTAGTTGATTGTTTTCATGATGATTGACTGAAGTTGGGTGGTGGGACCAATGTGGGGTTCAGGAATATAGAATTTTGAGTCATAATTAGTGTCTAGTAGTATTTTTAATGTATTTATTCTAGTATTATATTTAGTAACATTTTATCACATCATTAAATTATTTCATATTTTTTATTGGATTATTCAGTTGACACTTATTATTTGTCATCCACTACATCTATATGACGATTTTATTATATATATATATATATTATTTTCTATTTCTTTGTTACTTCATACTAGGGGTATAGTCTCCCCACTATAAAATTCACACCCTTGATGATAGTTGGTAGCCTCTAGCATACAAGTAGGCACTCTTGAGATATCCTAACAATCCCTTTTTGGCCACATGAGAGAGTTCTGGCTCAGGGGACATTACAAATAGACATTAATGGATAAGTTAATCTTTTATTAACAAAATATTTTTGAAAGGAGTAAATGAGACTATTATGTGTCGGAACATGGTAATGATATTGCTAACGGGGGTAGCTAACCCCTATATAGGGGAACACTGAGTACCCAAGGATGGGATTATTGTTTATTCTGTGTAGTTTTTACAGATAATGTTATTTCACCTTGGGGGATTCACATGTTTTGTGAGGTAATAATTTTTTGAAGTTACTATGTACATTAAATTTTGACTCATGTCCTGGTATAGTGAATGAAAAGTTGACATGCATCATAATAAGTGCATAAAGATATATTGACTTGCATTGTTCATGATTAGGGAATATATTTTTTGCATGTGATATATACATTCATGTTGAACTCTAATAGGAGAAATATGTTTCTATAGATAACTTAAATGATTTTATGTATGATGATAAAACACCTTAAAGACATTTTTAGGGAGACTAGGATTCATTGGTTATATGTTTTAGCCTCCTATTTAGGTTAACCTCACTGTTATCCAGTTCTCTATAGTGAACCTTTGTCTGGTAGAGAAAACAAATCATCGCCTTCTTTGACTTGAGCGTTAGGAGAGTCTAAATTAGAACACTCCTAACATAGCTAAACTACATTATCATATGGTTACAAAAGATCATAAGGATGTTCTGGTTCATGAAAACATCATGAGGCTCATGTAATCAATTGAAAGAGATGACGGTCTACGATATGAGGATAGGTCATAGGTGAACATTTTCCATTTATGAATCATTGGGGGTTTGGTGAAAAAGGAAATCATCATGGATGGTAATTTAAGAGGGACCCTGAGTAGTAGTTTGGGTATTTCGGTAAGCCAGTCTGGGAACTCTTCTTTGATTGGCCACAAGAGATGCTATTCCAATCTCTATCAAGTAATATTTGGTCAGAGTTAAGGGATTTAGATTTCAGTATAAATACATTGTTTCGTTCTAGTGATATTATTATGACATGTTTATTCTATGGCTCCCACGGTGTCCTTAACCCATAGTTTAATGTCTTATATGAGGTAGATTGTGCCATCTTTAGAGGTTCTATATGAACATTACTTTCTAATATAGTGGCATGGGATTAGAATATTCACTTTAGTTGGGAAGGGGATAAGAAACCCCTTATCAGGCAAATAACTGGAGTTCCACTATACATTCAAGTTGAGGTGGGAGATATGGTACCCCAGTGCATAATAATTTTTACTTAAAAATATAAATAACAATGGGTAGAAATACTAGAGCTTAGGGTATAGAGACAAGTTAATTTATTGTTATGTAGACTACTCTGGATAACATTGATGTGTGACCATATTTCATTATATGTTTTATTATTGTATCATATTCCTTATCATGAGTTTTTTTATATATCAGCATCTTAATATTTGTATCTTCTCATTTTCAAACTGTTTTGGGTTTGGATGAAGAAATATTTTATGGGTTTGTAACCATAAAAACACTATTGGGAGTAAAGTTTGAGAATATCAATTATTGTATGTTTTTTCCTAGATATTGATGGTGAAAATTTATTTTGGGAACACATCATGCTTGAAATGATATTCTTCAACATAATTCTTGGTATGGATTTTTTAGTTATATAATAGGCTTATATAAACTATTACAAGACATTATAATCCTCTCTTTATAATGAGGCATCTATTCTCACCAGGGTGAGTGGGAACTTTAGTCTAGTCATGTGGGGAAAATTCAATGATGATTGTATTATCTTAGGGATCATATATATAGAATTTTTATAGATAATGGTGGAATAAATTAGGATTATATTCCTCTAATGGTAAACCATTTTTTGGATGTCTTTCATTATAAGTTATATGCATACCACCCAAGTGATATACCATGTTCAGGAACAAGTTGGTTCCAAGAGAAAATCTAGTTTTAGTCTCTCCAAAAAGAATAGAACTACTATATAATTGGAATGTGAATGTTCAGTTTGAAGATTTTTAAACTTAAGGCTTCGTAAGGCCTATTATATCACATTAGGGTTCTACAGTTGTCTTCGCTGAGATGATTGCTGGGTCTTTTCCCTTAGTTTTGGATTATTTGAGGTTGATCCAGATGATCATAAAGTACCAATATCATCATTCAAGAATTGAATAATTTTATGATATGTTTAGTGGTGATAATATCATCTCCAACATCATTTTATATCATTTTAGTACCAGTTTATGGTGAGACCATGGGACATGCCTTGTACTGATTTTAAGATCATGTATGGATTGCATGATTTTGTAGTGAGGTTGTTTGGGTTAACAAATGAACCATCAGTATTCATGGACTTAATGAATATGGTATTTAATCAATTTATGGGCCATTTTATAGGGGTTTTAGATATATTAGTTTAATCTCACTTAGTATAAGATCATTACAAATATCTTAACATCGTATTAAGTGCATTTACAGATCACTAGATTTACACCAAGCTAACTAACTATAGTTTCTAGATTAATAAAGTGAACTTATTGGGAAATGTCATCATAGAGGAAAGATATTTATTGGACCCATATAATGTCACAGTGATGGTATCATGGGAACATCCCAAGAACATCTTCTTGATTTGGATTATTCATTGATTATTAGGTTATTATCGATGCTTTATCTATGATTTATCCTATTTTTCATCATCAATTTCTAGGATAACCATGAAAGGGGAGATATCGATTTGGTATGATGTTTGTGAGAATTATTTTATGGGGATTAAATATTTGATTACCTCAACAAAATATCCATGCATTACCTATGCTGGTTAAAGCATATAATCTATACTATGATGAATCTGGAGTTGGACTCAGATCAGTTCTAATTTATTAGGATTGAATGGGTTTAAATGTATCTAAGACTCTAAGACAACATGAGAGGAATAACCCTACACACAATCTAGAGTTATAAGATGTTTCATACACCATGATATTTTGTACGAAAAATCTCATGGTAGAGAGGTTTGTTTTATATAGGAACCACAGTATCCATAGGTTTATATTTTCTAAGTGAGACTAGAACCTTTGGATGAGGAGTTGGATCGAGTATATTCAGTCCTTCCACTCTAAATTATATTATACTTCTAGAAACCTAAACATTTTTGTTGCTTATATGAGTTGAAGACACAAAAAGAGGTCGTATGAGAGTCTTGTGATGAGTGGTGGATAATATACAGTTTTAATACATGCATTTGGTTGTTCATGAGTCTTAAAGATGCATAGATCTATCATTTAAATCTATTATTCTCATGGTTTGGGATAGGATAATGACTGAATAGTTTTCTAATCTGGAGTTCTCATTTCTGAGAGACAAATTATATGGTGGGAAAACCCCACTGAGATGGCCTCTCAATAGTAGCAATTATCTCCTTTTCCAGGGCCGAGTATGGGTTCCAAATGGATTATGTGAGGAGCTGATGATTGGATTTCATTCTTATAGATTGGTGGTTCATCTTGGTCTAAAAAAGATGTATAGTGATATCTCTAGAAAATTTTTGTTATGAGGAATGAAGAAGGTAGTGCAAATATTCTTGGGTAGATATTTCACTTTTTAGGAGGTGAAAGACGATCATCAGATGCCAGCTGGTATTTTGTAGCCTTTACCTATTACTTAGTGGAAATTGGATGATTTCATAGTGTATTTTATAAGATTATTACCTAGGATAAACCATTATAATGAAATTTTATGGGGTTTTATGGATCGACTAACTTAGTTATCTCTCATTATTCTGATTGGGGAACCCTTCACAGTTTATTATCAGTGCATTATTTATATGAGTGAGGTTGTTCAATTTCACTATGATCTGAGGCATATCATTTCAATCATAGATCCTTATTTTACATTATAATTATTTAATGATCATAAAAAATCCTTGTAATCATGAGTTATTTTGAGCACAACCTAACATCCACAAACTGTTGGTCAGTTTGAATTTTCAATTTATGTTTTGGAGGATTTAATATGAGCCTATGATTGGGATTTTGGAGGTTCATGGGGAAATATAGGTCACTCTTTCAGTTTTTATATAATAATAGCTTTCAAGTATCAATAAAAACTGTAACTTTATGATTTATATAGAGGTCTGTTCTTTTATCACCTCTTTGTTGGGTGGAGGTAGGTGAATCAGCACATGTTGGGCCTTGTCTCATTGAGGAGACATCTGATTAGGTTCAGTTCATCAGAAAGAATTTGATTACCACACCGATAATAAAGAAATCATATACTGGACATTGTAGATGAACTTTGAATTATAGGTTGGTCATAATGTTTTCCTTTGATTGTCACCTAGGTTGGGGTAACATGATATTAAGAAACAGGGAAAGCTAGCACCTAATTCTATCAGGTTGTTCGAGATAGTTACAAAGGCCAATCTAGTGGCTATTTTTCAATCCATTCAACGACATTACTGTTCCATACCTTATGTGTTCCATGTGTCTCTTATATAGAGATATCATACATACCCTTTCCATGTGACCGATATATTTTATGTTGATCTTATGGTTGATGCATCCTTTATGGATCATATGATACATGATATGGATCATAGTGATAAATATCTTCGGGGTTGGATTACACTGTTGGTTCATGTGTAGTGGCAGCATGGGATTGTTCAGAATGAGACCCATGATAGGGAGTTTTATATGTGAACATAGTGTTCAAACATGTTCATTTTGGCATCACATTGATTCTTGGAGTAACTTGGGGAGGAGTTGTAATAAGGTGGGGATGTAGTAAGTACCAATATTTTCTAGGTATGTACCTCTCATTGTTTTTGTTTGGGACATAGTGGTTGAGTGTTGATCATAGATGGAGATACTTTGCTCATGAAAATTCATTAATGTTTGAGGATTTAATCATTTTTTTAATTAATGTACTCTTTTTAAAAAAATGGTTATTCATTAAAATGGGTTCATGGTATGGTTAGAAGCATTAAAATGTGTTCAGGTAATTGAGAGGGAAATTGGGATGAAAAATACTCTAAATAACATTTACACATTGTATAAATGGTTTACATGTCTTGAAATTTAAATAATTCTTAATAAAATATATCTAGGGAAATGTGTTTTTTGGCATATTACATTAAATATTTTTTAACAATGTGTAACTAAATTACACAACATGTAATTCCCCGACCTGTTATTCTAAACATGTTGTGTAGATGAAATTCCACTATAATTAATTATATATAATATACAATAAAACATAAAAAATCTTCCAAATGGATCATGAGTTCCAACATCCATTCTAGACATACCATTTTTAGGAATCCTTATTAATTTTTTTTGTATAGGTTTCTTCCTTCTCTCTCTTCTTCTTCCTCCAACCATTGTAGTGAAATTGTTTGAACATTTGCATTTTTTTGTTTTGATCATGATCATTTTTTATCTAGGAATCTATTTTTGAGGATCCTAACCTTCTTTCTCATCGGTGATTACCGTTTTAAGCATCGATGGAATGTCATTTAATGGTAGGGGTATATTTCATAACACTATAGATTGATAAATTCCATGTTAATGAAATATTGTAATTTTTTCAATGTATGATGCACCCAAATAAATTAAGAAAATTATTGGGATTATTCATAAAGTCATTTGGTTTTAATTGGCTTCTAAATTATCTTATGGATGCCCATTTGGTGAGAAATCCTTGAAATAATTTACTTTTGGAATTGATTAATGTGTGTTTAACTTGATGTGAGACCATGAGAGATTTCTTGATATAGAATAACTAACTAATGTCATATTTATTATTGATATAATGGTTAATCAATTTTGAACTAAACATAATGTTTTATTTTTGAGAAAAATGGTAGTTTTAATACTTATCCATTGAGATATATGATGTGATATTTTGACATCCATGATGTATGAGGAGGCATTTTTCCATGATCAAATGCTTATATATTAAGCTATTCACTAAAAAATTCACACATATAACTTTTAATGTGAAAATTGAAAAGGCATAGCCCAGTCCTTGTGGTAATGCTTATAGATAGTGGTATATTTCATGTCTGATGTAGTAATTATTATAGGGATTTCAACTAGATTCTATAATTAATATAAGTATTTAACCCCAATTTTTTTTACTATACTACAATTATACAGTGGTTGATGGTATGGTATTAGGACATGCTCAATGATATTTTTGGGTGGCACTAATGTTGGTTATTTTACCTTGGTTATATGGTTATGGTCGGCATGGTTGTAGGACGTGCTCATAGATATTCCAGCACAGAACTGATATAGGTTTCAGCTGTATTTATTATTTGTTTTATTTATAAATACACATGTTTATAGATTTATTTAATACACTTCTTATCAGACTATTTTTTTAGACATCTTTTTGTCAACTTTCTATTTTATAATCACATCATATTTAGGTCTCAGTTTGGCACCTAAAAATATTTCATGGTTGTAGGTTTGGATATGTGAAAAGGCCCTTACAGATGATTGATTAATTATTTATTGTTTGTAGTTTGGTGAAGGGAATTTCATTTTGTTTAAGATTGGGGATGTTGGGTCTTTATTTTTGTATGTTAGTATTTTTCATTTATTGTTTCTATCCTAAAATATACTTATATTCTATCATACCATTACATTATTTCATATTATTTATTGGATTATTCAGTGGGGTCTTATTATTATCTTCTTTTGTGCCTATAATTTTATTTTATTTTATATATGGATTATTTTATACATATATTACACATTATACTAGGGTGTATAGTCTTAAAAAAAACAATTCACACACCTACTGCAAGTTGGCAGCCTCTGTCATACAGGGAGGCGCACTTGAGGTCCTGTAACCAACCCTATTTTCCCATGTGAGTGAGTGATGGTGTGGGGGAATAAAATATGGAGACATTAACATAGAACCTTTTCTCGAACCTAAATTCTAAAACCTTTCTTATCTCATGACCCCCTCCCCACGAAGTGTACCCCTCCTGGTCCGGCAATGTGAGAAGGGATATAATGACCCCCGAGTCCCGCCTCCAGTAGGCCCTAGGTTGGTGACTAGCACTGAGGCTATAGTAACACACAAAAATGGGAAGAATTGCCCTCTAAGAGAACACATGCGGAAGTGAGAGATAAGATTGATACAAACCAAATCCAACTCAGAACTGAAATATAAAAGAAACCCACTTACATATATGAAATGTCATGAAAAATTACTACAACTGAAAGGGAAACTACAAGTACCCAAACAAAAGTAAAACGACTGCGACCGCAAGCCCAAACAGCTCCTCCAACCACAAACTAGTTGTAACCAGCTTGATCTCCAACATGCTCCAAGTGACCTAAAAAACAGTTTATATATGCGTAGGGTGAGTATAACAGTATATTTAGTAGAATCCTCTCTGAAGCCTCTCGTATGAAAGTAAAAAAAGCATGCTAAATCACAATGAACAACAGTGAAACTAACTCGTCCCCTAAGCAGGTATACTATGTTCCCAACCTCACCATGTCTACTCTCACCAAGTAACACAGACAAGAATATATCATATAGAAAATGATATCAAGGGTAGCTCGCTACTACTTCCCCACGGGTTTTCCGCTTTTCCCCACCAACATACGTCATGTGCATCTCCCTCCAAAGACTTGCCCGTATACACCTGGGCTAAGCTCCACAATCTGCACCACATGCCCCACAATGGCTTGTCCGCAGACACCTGGGCGATGCTCCACGCCATCCTCACATCCAAAAGTAACCTTGTTGTTTCTAGGAGACACCATAGCTTGCATAACGTGTATCATACATTGGGTATTATTCCTCAAGCCATTACATCCCATCCACCGAGTAAGGATCCTCAAGCCATCACAACCTATACACATTACACCTATAGTAGTACATAGGATACTAATTCCAGAATATATGTGTCTGAATAACCTCAAGCCATTATAGCCCTCTACACACATATATGGAGAAAACTAACTGATGTGCCCAATGGCACTAGTATCTAATAAGAGAAGAGACCGGGGTCAAAGGGTGTAGTCATCCATTCACCCTCCCATCAGAATTTTGGGGAAAACACCCCCCAAGGCTCAGAGTCCCCAGGGTGCCAATTTCCCTTACTGACAGGGTGGATTAATGTATAGAAACATAAAAAGTACAGAATATATATAACTCATAACCACACTATGGGCATAACATAGTCTTAGTCTCAACTGAAGCTAACGTCTCTCGGACCCCGGGCTTCTATTTCTATGACTTGGTATCCTATAAGCACACAACCAATTAAAGAACATAATTAGTTTACTTCATTACCTTTTTCATCAGTTATACTTTACGTTAATTAATTCATTGCACATTAATTAACCATGAACAGAACCACATTAAACTTCATTGGCATCACATTCAAAAAACAACAGTTCCTTTAAAGATTCAACATCACCATTAAATTACATCATCTCCATCCCCGTGGATCATCACCATTTAATCAATCTTTCATTACAGAAATTAATTTCCAATGTTCCTAGGCATTCTTGAAAATAAAACTATGCTACTAAACACAAGGGGGATCAACATATTGAGTAGATGTAATACCCATCGAGTCTTTTATGCCTATAGAAAGAGCATAGACCCATCCTCCCTCGAGAAGCTAGACATGGAAAGCACGTGGCATACCCCGCGCGTCTTCGCCTCCTTCAGAAGAAGGTTATGCAAGACCAACTGGCTTGAGTAGTGGGGAAAATTAAAGCAGAAAAACATTCAATCAATGTCACCATGCATCCAAAAAACAAATCCATCACATTACATTATCACGTGTGTCCTCCCTAACATCCACATGCATAAACTGATGCATCTCGCCACTCTAGGCGTCATCCGCTACCACAACCACTAGGCCTCTGTGCCTCCACATACCACAACACACCTCCAAGGTAACATCACAACAAAAACAGCAGGAAAATCAAACATCACATCAAATGGGCTCTTATCTCTTTAACAAGGCATCCAGCCTTCATAGGTAATGAGCACTCATGGATCTAAATCACAAGTCACTCAGCCTTACGAACAAGAGGGTAACTAAGAACCCTACCGGGGATTATCTTTTATCAACCAACCGGTTCTTTAATCACTATGGAATTAACAAATTCAATTCGTAGGTTCCATTTTTGGAATAACTATTTAGTAAGCTATCACAAAATATTTAACATGATTACTATGGAAATTTGATTAACAACAAATTAGAACAACTACAACAACGGAAACAACCGGATTCATTACCATGCCTCTTTATAATTAGCCAAATGATTATCAATTGATCTTGGCTTTACATTCTTTATAAATTTCCATCAAGAATGAACAACTAAACAAAGCAAGCATAGATATCTCTCTATCTAGGAAAACATGAGGCAAACTGTTATCATGGTACAAAGAAACAACATGCGGTCAAACAAATTATTTTAATCCGGTTCAAGTATTGAATTAGGTGAATTTCATTGTGATTCAAAGGGATAAATCATGATAACTCTACGATTTCACATAAACAATTAAAGAATCCATGAATCTCGTACCTCAACTGTTTTGACGTAAACCACAACGGTTGAAGAACTCGCAAGAAGACCGGACGATTGACCAAGGATCCTCCCTAGATCTCTTCTCCTAACACAAACAAGACCAAAACACATCACAAATGACATCCACACACTTAGATCTACCCATAATGGGTGTATATCTATGATCTCGAGAGAAAAGGAGGAGTAGATCTAGGTATATCTAAGAAACCAAACACAAAGGATCACTTACCTCGTGAAACCGACTTCGATTCGTGAAGAGAAGCCTCCGGATCGCCTCCAAAATGTTTGGGAGAGGTTCTTCCACCTCCAAGGAAGGGTAATCCTGATTTACGGCTGCTTAGGGGATTAAACGTGGTGATTAAAGGAAAAAACAAGTTAGATCCACAATTTTAGGATCTAACATTAAGTGCCCGCACGGTTAGTTCGCGCGGTTTAACAAACTCTGCACTAACCGTGCATTATCTTCTTCCACGACAACCCCTCCTCGCATGGTTAGTCTACACAGTTAGGAAAACTGTGCGCTAACCCTGTGTTAGCCACTGCCCTCAAGACCAGCCTTGCACGGTTTGGCCGCACGGTTTATGCAAATTGTGCGCCAATCGTGCGCAAGCTATTACCCTTTAGCTTTCCTTAAAATTCCACCCAGACGCACCCCCAAGTCACCTTGACTCTCCCAAACACCTATAGCACCATATTTTCACAATGGAATGGAGTAGAGAGGTCCAATCCATTACATAAGATTCCTCTTAAAACATTCTCTTCCTCGAGAATCCAAAACCCACCTAAAGAGAAAACGAAACATGGTCTGAACAAACCACCCACCGAGATACCTCTCAAAAGAGAGAAAGACACCAAAGCAACAAAGGGTTCCATCTCATAAGAATGAAGGTTTCATAACCACATTAAGAATCATCATTACAATAAATAGTTAAACATTAAACAACCATGGGTACTGAGCACATATATGTGACTCACGTTCACATGTTCTCTCCTTTATGACACTGTGTCGCCACAAGACACGAACTAAGGGGATGGAATGCCCGCACAACACCTTCTGTTTGTGGTCTTGGATCTCCACAGGTCGCTCCTCAATGGTGACATCATCATCAACATCGATCTCTCCCCAGTCGATGATTTGGGAGTCGTCAGGAAGATAACGACGTAGCTGTGATACATGGAAAACATCATGTATCTGACTCATCTGAGGGGGAAGTGCTACTCGATACGCCACAGCTCCAACATGAGCTAACACCTCGAGAGGCCCAACAAAGCAGGGAGAAAGCTTACTCCCATGAACAAACCTTCACTACCCATGATGGGGGGTCACCTTCTGAAACACAGGTTCCCCAACATTAAACTCTAAGGGTCTCCTTCTTTGATCGGCATAGGATTTTTGACGATCTTGCACTGCCTTCATCCTCTCAGGAATCACCTGAACCATATCTGTTGTTTTCTTCACTAGTTCTGATCATAGAATTACTGACTCTCTGACCCCAGTACAGCACAACAGATAATGACAAGGCCGACCATACAAGGCTTCAAATGAAGCCATACCGATGGTGAAGTGGAAACTATTATTGTAGGAAAACTCCACCAAGTTTAAGTTCCTCATCCATGAACCTCAAAAATCAAGAACATAAGAGCGCACCATGTCTTCAAGAGTCTGGATGGTTCACTCCGTCTGACCATCCGTCTGAGGATGAAAACTAGTTCTAAGGCATAGCTGAGAACCAGAATCATGTTGGAGACCTCTCCACACCCTTGAGGTAATACGAGGATCTAGATCAGAAATGATCATGGAACTCTATGAAGTCTCACTACCTCCTCTAGATACTACCTCGACAAAACATCTACTGATCTTGACTCATTGATTGCAATAAAGTGGGCTGATTTCATTAAACGAGCCACTGCCACCCAAATAGCATCATAACCTCCCAGAGCTCGAGGTAAACCAGTAAAAAAGTCCATTGAGATTTCCTCCCACTTCCACTGAGGAATCTCTAATGGCTGGAGAAGACCACTAGGAACATGGTGTTCGGCCTTCACCTTCTGGCAGACTAGCCATCGAGACACAAACTCCACAACTACAAACTTCATCCAAGGCCACCAAAACTAACTCCTCAAGGATTGGTACTTCTTTTTCATGCAGGATGTATTGCTAAAGGCGAACTGTGGAACCCTCTGAGAACTGTATCGCGCATCGGCAAGGGAAAAAAAGTCTTCCATGATACATAACTCGGTATTGTTCATCCTCCGTCCAACCATCAACGGCCTCACCACATACAAATCGGTCTCTCCAGACCTCCACCTCATGATCCCCCAACTGGTACTCTTCTACATTCTGCATCTGGGATGACTGCACCATCATCTAAAAAAGACAACCTCTACCTCCGAATTCTCCCATATCAAGATGCAATGCTGACAGTTCTTTCATTACTCTCCATGAATCACCGGATTCACACACAGCATCACTACGTGACTTTCAGCTCAGCACATTAGCTACAACATTCCCCTTTCCAGGTGTATACGATATTTCAATGTCGTATTTCTGCAAGAACTCGATCCACTGACACTGTCATAAGTTCAAGACATGTTTGGAGAAAACATACCCCAAACTCTTATGATTAGGGAAAACCACAAAACGCTCACCAATTAGGTAATGTCTCCACAACATTAGAACAAACACAACAGCTGCCAACTCGAGATCATGGGTGGCATAGTTTCATTCATGGGGACGCAACTGCCGAGAACCATACGAAACGACCGACCTCTGTTGCATAATAACACAACCTAACCTTAAATTCGAAGCATCGTAGAAGACATCAAACTAAACTCCATTAGTTGTAAGACAAAGGATTGGAGCACTTACTAAAATATCTTTTAGATACTCGAAAGCTGCCTCACACTGATCAGTCCATATAAAAGCCTGATCTTTCCTAGTCAAAGCTGTCAGAGCAGTTGCAACTCGGAAGAAATTTTCTATTAACCACATGTAGTAGCCTGCGAGACCAAGGAAACTTCGTACCTCTGAAACTGTCTTAGGGGATTCCCAAGATACAACTACTTCTATCTTTGATGGATCCACAACTACTCCTTGTTGGGACAAAACATACCCCAAGAAACGGACTTCATGAGCCCAAAACTCACACTTCGACAACTTCCCGAATAGCTGATGTCGACGAAGAACTCCCAAAATGGATCATAGATGCTCTGCATGATCCTCTTCAGATGTGGAGTACACAAGGATTTCATCGATGAAGACTACCACGAACATGTCTAGGAACTCATGAAACACATCATTCATCAATACAATTAACACAGCTAGAGCATTCGCCATGCCAAAGGGCATTACAACGAACTCATAATGGCCATGACGACAATGGAAAGCACTCTTCAGAATATCCTCTTCCTTCACACCCATCTGATGATATCCTGACCATAAGTCGATATTTGAGAACCAACTCTCACACTTCAGTTGATCGAATAAATCATCAATCAGCGGAAGAGGATAGCAGTACATTATTGTCACTTTGCTTATGAGATGATAATCGACACACAACCGCAAACTGTCGTCATCCATATTCACAAACAAAACTGGTGCACCCCATTGGGACACACTTGGCTGAACAAAACTGCACTACAATGGACAATCATGCAGTATACATAGCTCTCGTAACTCAGAAGTGGCCATCCTATATGGAGACATAGAGATAAGAGACGCTCCTGGATGTTGCTCGATCCCAAACTCTATCTCTTGTCGAGGAGGTAATGCTACAACATCTTTTGGAAAGACATCAGGGTACTCCTCTATGACCCTATTTAATGCCGACTAACGAACCTCTGAAGAACTCAACATCATCTCAGCCTCCATGGATGATAAGGATGGAACGCGCCTATGACCCATCCGAGGATCTCGCTCACCATCAAACACCAATTTCTCTCCATCTGTACCAATAAAGACGACCTTACCCCTGAAGCAATCCACGATAGCCTGCAACGAATACAACCAATCCATGCCGAGGATGACATCATACGGTTGTATTCATAAGCATAAGAATTCTCCCCAAGAGCGGTGTTCCCCAACACTAGCTTGCAGTGTCTACATACTTCAAACAAGTCAGCTCGACCTCCAACTGGCGTAGTCATTGCCAAGGGCACTGGAAGCTTCTCTACCTCAAGTCCCAAAGCATGGACACAGTTAGGTGATATGAAGGAGTGTGTCCCTCCTGAATCAAACAAGGCATACACCAAGGTAGAAAACATGAAAAGTGTACCTCGAACGACATTTGGCTCGCCTGGTTCTGGCAACACTAGAGCATGAAGCTGACCATGACCTCCTCTACAGCCTCTATGACCCTGATGAAGACCACCACCATGGTCGTGCTCTTCCCTCTGAGGGCGGGGAGAATCATGGAGTTGTCCTCTTCCTGCCCCATCTCCCCTCTGGTAATCTAAAGCTGGTGCAAATGGATATTGCTAACTTGGTGGAAACTGCCTCAACGGAGGAAACTGGAGCATAGTTCCTGGTGCACGATGACCGCTCTGATAGGTCGGGCACTCCCGTTACTGATGGCGACAACCACCACAATAAAAACAAGCACCCGATCCCTTGTAATTGGCCTGAGAGTTACTACATCCAGAGAAACGAGATGTGAAGGGATGGGACCTACCCCAGGCTGAACAAAAACATTTTTTCCCTAAAAAATGGGAACCCCGGACCGTAGCTCTACTTCAGGAGGAATCATGTTGATTCCCCTCTCATTATGATTCGGTCCTAGAAAAATTCCTCTCAACAACCTCTGCCCTCGCAAACACCTTGATATATGTCTTCAGCATAAATGGGGTCACCTGGAACTGGATCTCTGGATGCAAAGCCTCCTCGAAATGTCTCGTCCTGGCCTCCTCATCTGGTAAGAGGTCCGAAGCATATCGTAAAAGGTTCCTGAAATGGATCCCAAACTTCTGAACACTGGAGCTCCCCTATCAGAGGGTAAGGAGCTCCTGGCAACAGGACGCCTTCGCAGTCGAGGAAAGGAACTCAACTCTAAACTTATCTCAGAACTCCTACCATGAGATCGATGACTCCTCACGATCCCCGAGGAACAATAACCACCACTGCCTCCCTGCTTCACGCAGAATCGTCACAGCTAAGGATACCTAGTGGTCCTTATGAGCATGAATTGAACTGAATCATATCTCGAACTCCTCCAACCAGTCTTCCCTGACTGTATCTGAAACGGAGCCCTCATACTTCTGCAGACTCTGGCGCTGAAACTCTCGGAGTGCCTTCCTCCATGTGTCGTCTTCTTCAACCTCTACCATGCGGTGAACTGCGGGAAAATAATGCTATACATCTTCTATGCAAACTTGATGAGGACGTTGACCTAGGGCCATACCTGCAAAATAGCAAACACTTAGAGCTCCTAATCTTGTAATATAGAAGACTCAACATTAATTAATTAATTATTTTCTCTTATTCATGTTAGGTTAACCAATCCCAAGGTCTACCCATTCAAAAACATGCACAAAGACGAATAATGCATGATCCTTTCTTGGGTCTCTACCTTGCAACCAGTATCACCTTGTTTAGTAGCCATTTTAAACATAAAGGTTCATACATCATATCATAGGGTACCCTAAACGCCTATGTCTTAGCTGGTTTCCAGTGTTTACTGCACTTGCTAAATATGAATGACACCATTTCCCTACCAACCCATGTGACCTCACATGTGACTGGCTCCAAAATCCATCCTATTTATCAACCAGAGCTCTGATACCACTCTGTCAGGACCCCCTCCCCATAAAGTGTACCCCTCCTGGGCTGGCAATGTGAGAAGGGAGATAATGACCCCCGCGTCCCGCCTCCAGTATTCCCCGGGTTGGCGACTAGCACCGAGGGTATAGTAACACACAAAAATGGGAGGCATTACCCTCTAAGAGAACACATGCGAAAGGGAGAGATAAGATAGATACCAACCAACTCCAACTCAGAACTAAAATATAAAAGAAACCAATGTACATATATGAAAGGTCCTGAAAAAGTACTACAACTGAAAGGGAAAACTACAAGTTCCCAAAGGAAAATAAAACGGCAGCGACCGGAAGCCCGAACAGCTCCTCCAACCACAAGATTGTAGTAACCATATTGATCTCCAACCTCCTTCAAGTGACCTGAAAAACAACTTATATATGTGTAGGGTGAGTCTAACAGTATTCTCAGTAGAATCCTCCCTTAAGCCTCTCGTGCAAAAGTTAATAAATCATGCTAAAGCATAGTGAACAATAGTGAAACTAACTCATCCCCTAAGCAGGTATACTATGTTCCCAACCTCACCATGGCTACTCTCACCAAGTAACACAGAAAAGAATATATCATATAGAAAAGGGTATCAAGGGTACCCTGCTACTACTTCCCCACTAGTTTTCTGCTTTTCCCCAACAACATACGTCATGTTCATATCTCTCCAAAGGCTTGCCCGTATACACCTAGGCTATTCTCTACAATCTTCACCACGTGCACCACAAAGTCCTGCCCGTAGACACCTAGGTGAAGCTCCCCACCATCCTCACAACCAAAAGTAACCAGGTAGTTTTTGGGAGCCAACCCAGCTCGCATAACGTGTATCATATGTCGGGTATTATACCTAAAGCCGTTACAACCCATGCACCGAGTAAGGATCCTCAAGCCATCACAGCCTATACACGGTACACCTATATTAGTCCATAAGATACTATATCCAGCATATATGTGTGTGAATAACCACAAGCCATTACAGCCCTCTACACACATATATGGGGAAAACTAACTGTTCTGCCCAATGGCAGTTGTATCTACCAAGAGAAGAGAGTGGGGTCCAAGGGGGTAGTCAGCCATTCACCCTCCCCTCAAAATGTTTGGGAAAACACCCCCCAGGGATCAGAATCCCCGGGGTGCTAGTTTCCCTTACTGACAGGGTGGAGTAGTGTATATAAACCCAAAAGGTACATAATATATATAACTGACAACCACACTATGGGCATAACATAGTCTTATTCTAAACTGCAGCTAACATCTCTCGGACTCCGGGCTGCTATTTCTGAGACTAGGTATCCTATAAGCACACAACCAATTAAAGAATTTCATTCGGTTACTTAATTCCCTTTTTCATCAGTTCCACTTTACGTTATTTATTTTTTCACATTAATTAACCATGAACACAACCACATTAAACTTCATTGGAATCACATTCAAAAACAACTGTTCCTTTAAAGATTCAACATCACCTTTAAATTCCAGCATCTCCATCCCTATGGATCATCACCATTTAATCAATATTTCATTATAGAAATTACTTTCCCATGTTCCCAGACATTCTAGAAAATAAACCTATGATAATAAACACAAGGGGGATCAACACGGTGAGTAGATGTACTACCCGTCGAGTCTTTTCTGCCTATACCAAGATCATAGACCCATCCTCACTCGAGAAGCTAGACACAGAAAGCACATGGAATACCCCATGCGTCTTCGCCTCCTTCGGAAGAAGGGTAAGCAAGACCAACTACCTTGAGATGTGGGTAAAAGTAAAGAAGAAAAATATTCAATCAAAGTCACCACGCATCCAACAAACACATCCATCCCATTCCTTCATCACTTGTGTCCTCCCAGACACCCACATGTATAAACCAATGCATCTTGCCACTCTAGGAATTATGCGCTGCCACAACCACAAGGCCTCCCTGCCTCCACATACCACAACACCCATCCAGGGTAACATCACAGCACAAGCAGTAGGAAAATCAAACTTCACATCAAAAGGGATCTAGGCCATTTAACAAGGCATCCAACCTTTATACGTAACGAGCACTCATGGCTCTAAAGCACAAGGCACTCGGCCTTACGAACAAGAGGGTAACTAAGAACACTACCATGCATTATCTTTTATCAACCAACCAGTTATTTAATCCCTCTTGAATTAACAGATTAAATTCATAGGTTCCAATTCGGGGAACCCTAATCAATAAGCTATCACAAAAGGTTTAACATGCTTACTATGCCAATTTGATTAACATGAAATTAGAACAACTACAACAACGGAAACAACTGGATTCATTTACATGCCTCTTTATCATTATCCAAATGAATATAAATTAAATCTGACTTTACGTTCTTTATCAATTTCCATCATTAACGAACAACTGATCAAAGAAAGCATAGATATCACTCTATGTAGAAAAACATGAGTCAAGCCATTGTCACAGTACAAAGCAACAACATGCAATCAAACCAATTCTTTTAATCTAGTTTAAGTATTCAGTTAGGTCAATTTTATTGTGATCCATAGGGATAAATCATGTTGACTCTACGATTAAACATAAACAACTAAAGAACCCAAGAATCCCCTACCTCAACGGTTTTGACGGAAACCACAACCGTTGACGAACACCCAAGAAGACCGGCCGATTCACCGAGGATCCTCCCTAGATCTCTTCTCCTTACACAACCCAGACCAAAACTCATCACAACCGACATCCACACACTTAGAACTAGCAAAAACGGGCATAGATCTAGGATCCTAAGAGAAATGGAGGAGTACATCTAGGTAGATCTATGAAACCAAACAAAAAGGATCACTTGCCTCAAGAAACTGTCTTCGATTCGCGTAGATAAGACTCTGGATCACCTCCATAACACTTGGGAGATGTTATTCCACCTCCAAGGAAGGGTAAACCTGAGTTATGGCCTCTTAGGGTATTAAACGAGGTGATTAAAGGAAAAACGAGTTAGATCCACAATTTTAGGATCTACCTTTAAGTGCCCGCACGGTTAGTTCGCAAAGTTTAACAAACAGTGAGATAACCGTGCGTTAGCTTCTTCCTCGACAACCCCTCCTCGGAAAACCGTGCATTAGAAACTGCCCTCAAGACTAGCCTTGCACAGTTTGGCCACACGGTTTAGGCAAACCGTGCACCAACCGTGTGCAAGCTATTACCCTTTAGATTTCCTTCAAAGTCCACCCAGACGCTCCCCCAAGTCACCTTGACTTCCCAGAACACCTCTACAACCACATTGTCACAAAGTAATGGACCACAGAGGTCCAAGACATTACATCTTATCTTCTCAATATTATATTCCTCAATCTCATCTTCTTATCCCTGGTAGTAAACATTCAACTTTATTATCTTATAATTTGATATCTTCCCATAAAACAACTTTGAAAAAAATTCATTATTGCTCTTCCTTTTCCACAATGGTAAACATATTTTGAAATAATAATGTATTATGATTATGTTTATATGTGAATCAGAATATAAAAGCCAAAAACTAAAAAACTTTTTACACCTACTCAAATTTAAAATCAAGGATAAATATCTCAAATTTAAACTAGAACTTTGATTACTTCAAACCTTATCATGAATTTAATCATCCTGGGTCTTCTTATTAATCAGCCTTCTCGAACATCCCAACTTGTCTTCAGTTGACATAACTTCTTCAGGTAATTATGATGTTACATTATTACTCTACTAATTACCACATGACTATCTTACTCATCTATTTAATATTGTACCTTTTTATCGAAGATTAGACTATTTCTAATTTCCTCATAAATTTTTTTATGGTCGTCTTTCCTCCTTATAGTCTATCTAATGGAAGTTAATTATAATTTAATTTCACATTAAATTATATTTTCCATCATGATGAAAATTATTCAATGGTGACTCCACTTAAAAAAATTAAAATTATACAATCCTTATCAGGTATAACCCATTTATACATTTGAAAAATTCTGTGTCCAATAATTTTGGAATAGAAAAAAACATTTTCCTAATCCCTTGAACCAATAAAGTCATTATGATTCCTCCAATTATCCATATTATTTTATAATGAGAATGTTTCATGATTTATGATAACTTAAAAACAAGAAAATTATTTTATTTCTATAGGTTAGAATGTTGAATAACATTATAACTCCATAGGTCAATGTCTTACATCAATCTCATCAGTATTATTCTGACTTCCTCACACTTAAACTTTTGTCTTTATAAAAAATGTACTGTTCATTTGATATTGAGCTTTATGCTGATGCATCTTACTCTGATAGTGCATCAGATCAACTTATTTATGGAATATTCAACTTCCATATTCCTTACAACTTCTGGATCTGGTACTGTTCAGTATAAGAAAATTTTCATGGAATCCTTTATCTGTAGAAATGATTTCTCAATGAATAAAACTTTTCTACCCCTTTTTTCTGGATTTAAACATTAATAAACCATTATCTTTCACACTATTACTTATTCAAATAGATAGGGTCTGATCCTAGAGAATAAAAACATTCCTCTCCAAAATGTCTAGTTTTCAAAAAATAAAAAGTCACTGTTAAAACAAAACATCACAGAGGTTCCTAAAAACTATTTTTGTGTCACATTCTTACCACCATATATAAATTATTCCCTCTTTATTTAACAATGATCTATATAATCAATGGTTTGACATTTGGATTTATAGTTTTTGAGTGACACCCAACATAAATGGGATAATAAAACATCCATCATTGGTTAACCACACAATAACCATAGTTTTAAACCATGGGTGTTGCTCAGAAAACTGTTGTTATAGGATATACCCACAGTTTTAGAAACCATGGATGATGGAGGCTTGGGTATAGACCTATACCCATGGTTTCTAAAAAATGTGTGAATAAGACCTATAGATTCATTAATAACCATTTTTTATCCAAAACCTATAGACATATATCTATAACTGCGGTTTAGAAAACTGTGGGAATATATTACCCCAATAGAAAACATATACCTGCGGTTCTCCAAACCGTGGGTATAGTTATTTTTCCCAATTTAGAGGTAATAGCACCATCACCTCTTCCACCAACTCTAGAACCTATAAATTAAATCAAATTTATAGTAAAAATTCATTGAAAAAAAATATGTTATATTAATAATTCAGAAAACAACTTTAAATAATATTAAAAACATTTACAATACTAAAACATGTGTGTGTGTGTGTGTGTCTATACAATCAATCAATTCTACTCATTAAACATGTTCCATATGCCTCATTACTACTAAGTCAAAAATAGAGGGGGGACAAATATCACCCCATCACCAACATCCATATCCTCATCACTGTCACCAAAATCCTCATCAACATCACCAACATCCCCATAACCAAAAAAATCATTTGGGGGTGCAACATCATCATCATAAAAAACATTACCATCAACAGCATCATCAATAGCAGCATCGCCACCACCATCAACTCAACTGATGCTGTGAAGCCCATTGGAATCACTCAGTCAATCATTAAAAGAGTGATTGGATTCCATATATTAATAAATAGTAGTATCAACCTTTGATGGAGGTTACTAAATTATACCTAACATAGATTTTAGGAAGTGTTTAGTTATCATCATACTTCTTTCATTCTTATATAATGGTATTTTTTCTTCCCCATGTACTTCTACTCGAGCGCATTGCAGTTTAGAGGTCTGAGAGGATTGAGAGGACCCTGATAAGGACCAATATGTCGATTGGATAATGTTTACCATAGTTAACATTGGACCCTCCCTTAGTATTCCCCACATAATACCTAAATCAAATGATCATTTTGGATGAGGTTTTCATTATCATTATCATCAAGTACTTCTAGGAAATAATATTAAAAATATTAAAAATATATATAATTAACAATTTCCTATAAATATTTTAAACATAAATAAATAAAATTACAATATTTTCTTGTGTTTGTGCTTTTACTGATCTTCCATCCATTTTCTTCCTACTCAAGAAAAAAAATTTTTGTCAAGGAACATGGCCTTCGATGCCCAATACTGCATTTTGAAAATTACACTAATTAGTATACACATTGTCAGAATAAATAAAATTAAATTCATGATTAAAAATAAAAGACTATAAATTTTAAATAAATGAACATTCATAAATGTATACATGTTATAAAAATTGATGAAAAATTTATAAATAATAGATATTCATAAAAATTGTTCAATTTTTTCTTCTCATTATGAAAATTTCATATTTCATTAATTATTTTGTGTTGAACATGGAAATAAAATCCATGTTAACACTACCAATATTCATTAAAAATTATTATTACCAATGTAGAATAAATTTGGATGTTTTTTATTTCGTCTTGTTTTCTATAATACTAAATTGATATATCAATAGAGTGTTAGAATCCCCAAATCCAATTCTGTATCCTCAATAAGAAAATTAAAATGATGGTTATTTTACATATAATTATAGTTTGGAAACATTATGTTAAACCATTTAATAATATATTTCAATATAGATAAAAATGAAACATAATCACAATGAATCATTAACCATGATAACTCATCATTATATACTCAAATAATTTAATTTATAGATTATGATTAGTAGAGATTTTATTTTGATATCACATATGTAAAATAGAAGATGCGTACATATCTAAGATATGGGAACTACATCACAATATGTAACTCATAGAATTTAATACGAATATATGAACCAAATAGGTTGAAAAATGATCGAAAAATTAGTGTCAATTTTTAAATTATATACAGGGATATTATTCATTTGTCATCTAAGATATAGAAAATGAAGCATAATTACAAGGGGATTGTTTCATGTTAAAATATAAATATTTATCATGTTTTAAAAAAATAGTTATCTTATTTTTCATTTATTTATACAATGATACCTTCTGTCATGTTTAAAATTAATGTATTTATGTCAAATCATAATTACTTTATATCTTAATACGACATAAGAAATAGATTCCAAAATCAAAAACTGATGAAAACTAAAAAATAAGGCATCAAAATATACATATAAAAAAAGGTGATAATATAAATCTTGATATTATTTCTATTCATATTAATGTACCTGACATTTATCATGCTCGGGCATTGTAGTGCGACCAAATGTGTGCAGATACATCCTTCAATATTATTTTTCATTTTTACTGACCCATCCTAAATAATTCAATACAAGTAATAAGAATTTAATTTTATATAAGGATTATAAGATGTTAAGAATACCTTAAACTCATCAATATCCTGATAAGTGATAATTTCTTGATATTATATTTCATCATTGTCGGGGAATATAGGTACAAACTCTAAATACGAACTAACACTACTCTTCCAATAGATATATAATTCAATCTTCTATGACAACCATAACTTGACAAGATCTATAAATCATGAAACATTGGAACCTTCACCACCTAAAAGGTAAAACAACTCTACAATGAACATGTTAATTCTTAAAAATGAAATAATAATATATATGTGAATTTATAAAAAACATTCACCTATATCTACACCAATGATTTTTCAATGATTTCATTATTGAGATATTTCCATTAAACAAGTTCGAAGAGAATGATGTCATGTTACTTGGATAATGTGTAAATTAAACTTCTACGCTGCCTATAATTTTTTCATATCATCTAATTTTCGTCATTTTAATCCACAATTATTTGAGTTTGGAGATTGTAGGATTCATGCACACGGGTGAACCCTTTTGACATCAAGATGACCCCCCTAAATAGTATAAAAGGAAAAAAATAATTATATCATGGTAAAATATAAAAAAAAATAAAGAGATATAATTTGGAATAGTTATAATAATAAGTCACATGCATGATAATTAATAGGATATGATGGATTTTTTTCTTTCCTAGATCAGTAGTCGTTGTAGGATGTGTCAATTCTAATGACTGCTCTGGGTGATCAGCATACACCGATGTGGGAGCTGATGTAATAGAATCATCATATCATGGATGGAAAGAAGGAATTGTAATTGATGTAGACATGAAAGGATAAGGGTAGTATGGTTGGGGATATATCAAACAACATGGAAATGGTTAATGTGGTATCATCCCTGCAGGTAGTGTATAAATGGTATAGGAAGAAGAGGAAAATTAGATGATAATGGAGAATTGGTTAGGAACATCCCTGCAGGTGATGTAGACATGGAATGAGAAGAATAAGATAAATTAGATGATGATGGTGTCTTGGGAAGGAAATCCCGAAAGGGTCATGTAGAGGATGGAAATGTGTAGTAGATGGGGTGTTCATTTGGGGGTCAGGGTGGGAATGTGTAAGATGGGAGCCCCGTTTAGGTCTAAGAGCATCCCCACTCAGTCCCATGTAGGTAGGATAAGGAAGATTCAAATCTAATGAAACATAATATCCTAAAAACCAATTTTATAAATAAAGTGAAAATGGAATTATATTTAGTGATGAAGAAAATTATTAAAAATATTATACTCACTATAGGAAGTAGAGGAGACAACCCACACTTGTGCATCTTTCGATCAACATCAAATATCACTTCCTTTTAAATTATTATGTATTTTTCATAATCTTAAAATGAAAAAAAATGTGTAGTTTTACGAAATAATTTTTAAAAATCATGCATACAACATATATGGGAAAGAAGTCACAAATATTTTCAAAACATTCTTTAGTAAAAATAATTTGAAACAAAGTTATATGTTTTTTAAAAAACTATTTTAAACCCGGTATTATGAATTAAAATATATATAATTAAACGTTACAATACCAAAAAATAATGAAACATACATTTCATTCCAAATTGAAGCTAAATTAATGTAATTATAGTAATACCAAATTGAGAAACTCATGTCAGGGTAAACTGAATGAAATATGAACATATATGTTTGTTTCTATATATTACTCACCACTACATCAGGTTCAATATCCACTCTCTAAATATGATAATTTTATTCATCAAATGAAATATTTTTTCAACTCTAATGCAGGCATAAATGGAGTTGATTCCATTTCCATCAACATGAAAAACATTTCTTGGGATTACTTAATTAATGACACCATAAATATGTCTCTGATGATCTTCCTCATAAAACACATATTTTCCGATGATGTTAAAATTAATTTTTTATCGATCTCTAAAAATTGAATCAGGTCAGTATCATTGAATCCAAAATCATCAATAGATTTACACTATCTTGTCCTTGAATTGACCCCTTTATATTTCATCACTGTGACATGACATTGAGAGTCGTAATCCAATAACAAAATTTTCTCAACAAGTCCATAATAATTCACTTCTATATATCGAGACCATCTATCTGAAGCACTATCCTAATAGCATGTTGTACCGGTTAACATAATTCCATAAAGGTGTGTTCTCATTTTCTCCAAATGATAATTTTTCAACAATTTATACACATTGGTAATTAAATATTTTCATTCACAGCACAATGAATTGGGACCAAAAGCCAATGCCCTTAATTATTCATAAATAGAGTCAAAAGTTAAAATCAATACATGAAGTATATTTGAATAATAAAATTAAATTGGTATTATTAATTTATATTAATTAATTTTATATTCATTCCTTTGATTTCTAACAAGTAAGATATTCTTGGCTATGAAGAGTCTCTCTCCTTCTCAAAAGAAAAGACTGATGAAATCTACTTATAATTTCATAATGTTCCCTACATAAAATGATAATGAAATTATATGGAATATGTGAAATGACATAGTATGTGATTTAATAATAATTTGTAAATTACTTAATGGATATTGTCATTAAAGATACCATAGTTAAACAAGATAGTTCGATGTTTCATATCCCTCTCTTCAAGGATCAATGTAGCCAATGTATATCACCCAACAATTCTTCCCCATTGGAGAAGATATGGAAAATAGGGCTCAATTTATCTATAATTCCCATCTTAAATTTAAACATAACTGACCTTGGATCCACTAAACTTGTTACCCATAATGATTCATCACATTACTGCATGCATGCCTCCTTGTTAGCTAGAGGTTGCTGACTAAGAGCAAGGGTTTAATAAGTCACATGGGGAGACTATAACTCATTTACCAAAGTATTCCAAAGTATATAACAATATAAATAGATGAAAAAATTGTAATAACTAATAAACAGTCAAAAAATACATCTCCCAAACTAGGTAGAAACCAAAAAAGAAGAATAATTATACCATATCATGCTCATAGTGACAAATGTATGGGAAGAAAACCAAAACAAAATCAAAAGATAAATCCAAAAATAGTACACACTCCATGTCTGCAACCACAATAATGTACATCTAATGCTCAAATCTACTAATAAGAATGTTCCTTTGACGTTATCATAACTTGAGGGCATGAAATCTACTTAGGTACCCAATGTCATCCCAATCAGGGTGTGATCCTAACTAAGTAGGCGACCACCATTAGTGTTTACAAGATATCAAGTCAAAATAGATAGTTCATGAATGATTGAGATAAAAAATAAAACTAAAAAAAGTAAACATGGTTTAAATTAATTAACAATATTTACATTAACTATTTCTATAATTATTACCATTTTCATATTTTATATCATTCTTCATTACTTAATCCATTTTCATCACGTGTTGTATGGGTTAGGCATTTACATCGTCGACAGAAGGGTCTTAGGAATTCGAGCATAATGTATAAGGGAAATGTATATTCCATATCTCACAAGGGATAAAAATCTCACAATCAAACAATTACACTCACCTCAATGCCTCGGTCCATGTGGTAACATTGAATGCAATTGTAATGGGAATAGCTCCTCGATCCCCATTCCAGACTCTTGCATTTTGGGGTGGTGCTTACCTCCCTAGTCTAACTCGACCCATGACTATAGAACCTCAATTCTATACCCCACACTACAAATCCATGTGCCAATTATTATTTATCGATTAGCCGCACACATATCGTATCTCAAACCATACACAAAACAAGATACATGCCAATCAAAATCCATAATAAACAACATGGGAATTAATATTAATCTATAACACATTAAAACATATAAAATTTATATTTTATATCCCATTTATCCCATTTCCCTCTTTCATGCCTAAAACAATAATCATATTCAATAATTCCCATGCATTAACCCATTTATCATATTAATCAATTCAGTTGCTTAATCCCATTATCATAATCAATAATTCTCATACTTTCTCCCAATAACATAATCCTACATTCCCATATGTTTAATCATTTATCCCCTTCATCATTTAAAATTAATTTAACCTCCTATGTATTTCATGTACAATTTTAAACCATTGGATACAATATCCCACTTATTTCGTTTACCAATTCACAAGAATTTTCTAGTTTAAAATGTTCACTATTCTAGGTTCTATAAACCAATTATCTCATTCATCATTAACCTAACATAGACAATCAGTCATGTCCACTTTACAATTATTAACTCAATTAACTCTTTAACCATAATCCCAGAAACCCATTATATCATGCCAAAAACTAGAAATAATGATCTTTTGGTCCACTTTGTCATTTAACTAACATGTCAACATATTTACCATGGCTCTAATTCAACAAAAATCTACTCTATACTTAACCTTACCTTTTCCAATGTTCAAAAATGTTTTTTCACCCCATGGGTAGCACTAAACAAGTTAAATCAACCACAATCCATCCCACGAAGATCGTGAGGGGTTCAATTCATAATTTTTACAACCAACATACCAAATCCCACAAATGGAATTACAAGAACATCATGAGTGAAGCAATAGAACAACTACACATGCGCAAATGGACAATTATACAATGGGATATAAATTTTAGACCATATATCTGAAATAAGATGATGAACACACTATTAATCATAGCCTTAGATACGTATCCAAGAATCCTAGGAACACCAAATACAGTATCCAAGAGAAATTGAGATTTTTTTGGGCATAGGAAGAAAATGAGTCGAACTACCAACCCAAATCTAGAAAAATTAAATAAGGTATGTGTTGGACTAACCCAGAGCTTTGATCAACAATCAACGACACTCCAAATGGCCATGTATCAATGGAGAAAGAACCTTGAGAAAATTGGGATTATTGGGTTCATCACTAAGGCTGATGAAGGAGGATGGGGGGGGGAGTTTTTTAGTGTACCTAAAATCTTGAGGGCGGAAATTTGTAAAAAAACACTGTTATTGAGTTGTACGATTTGGTCACACTGTAATATAAATCGTGTGCCAACCATGGGCCTACTTCTACCCAAAATGGGTCGAGGGTTCATGGTTACCTAGGGATGAATCATGTTTTTCGAAACCATGCACTATCCATGTGGAACACCTATGTCCAATGTGGAATTTTCTTTGGGTGTCCTCATGGTTTACTTAACTGTGAACCTTGCATTGGTTGTCCAGGATTTCCTTTCATTCCTCAAACCTCCCGAACACCCCTAAGGCCCCGCATTCTCACATTAAAAATTTCCATTTACCAAAAAAATTGATCAAAACCCAAATTTTCATAGGGGAACACCTCCACGAGGTCTGGGATCTTACAACCTCCCCACTCTATAACAGCTCATCTTTAATCCATACTCCCAAGATTCACTAAACATACAAGGTAAGGGGATCAAGAAACTAAGCTCACATATCCATATCCCTTCCTAGGAAACATTTTTAACATTTATGTATATAAAAAAATCTCCAACAATGACTCTGTCTTTTCCAACAATACTTTTTACTAAAATCTACAAAACATACTAGATGCTCCTCAGAAGATGCATCAAAATCAAACCATACATCTACCACTAGAAATGTAAATATAGTCATAGTAATAATTTCCTTAATAAGGCAAAATGAATAATTACACTCATCCTCATACCATCATCAAAGATTCAATCAGAACCCCAGTGGCCTGATCTTCTTCACAACTCATGGCCCAAATCACAGTGGTCCATTATACGATGTTTTAAAAACTCTATCACATACCCAAACAATACACCACCCAAATAAACACACAATATTTATCAACAAAGATTACCTACCTATGTGGATCCACAACTCTCTCCCTAATGGTCCCATTCCATAACCAAATATCCAGACACAAAAAACAACAATCAAGGCACTCAGTTGTTCAAACCTGGTTCAATTCTCATTATCAAGGCCATTCAACTAAAGTTATACTTACATGAGTCCCATAAACAGAGAAAACAGTTCAAATCATTATCCAACCACTTTCCTACTATGGTTTTATCCACCTTGCACATTAACTCGCCCCTTTTATCTTCCAGTGATCAGAACACCACAGTCAAAAAGGACTAACATTGCCAAAACTCAACTTCATAACATACCTGACATGTTCCCAACTCACTGGTACCAAACATTCAGAAGGACTTAACCCTGTATTTGAATACATCCTCGTCATTGAGACCACCTAGATGGATGTCCCTAAAACATAAATTTGTGGACTAACAACATAATTACATCATTCATGTTTTCTTTCATTTATGAAACACTATTTCCAATATTAACCTCAATTCGGAGTTGAGTCACAACTTACCGTGTCCAATCCATTTCATATATCATGTTTGAAAACCCCTGCTGACTTTTCCCAGAAAAACCACCATCCTATTTTGATATTCAACTCCTGGCACTGACCAAATATGCTTCCCCAATTAAGGCATACCACCACTACCATGGATCCTACTAGGGTCCTTACCGAGTATCTAGTATCTATACCACCAAGGCATCAACTACCTTCCAAAACATCATCATGTCCACCACACCCATTAATATCCCAAACAAAAATTCCATAATTATCTCTACATTTACTGATGTCTAATAGGCTCTTTATCAATACACATTTGCATTATAAAATTACACTTTCCATTACAAAACATCCATAGATTTTGGTTTACAACTCACCCTTTTTGTACTTATTTTTAACTGATTTGGAAGATCCCCAGTAAACTCATCTGGGAACAATGAGCTCCATTGTTGGTATGGCACTAAATTACATGGCCTGGGTTGCTTCACACTGATAGACATTTTGATGTCACCCAATTACACTGACCCAAGTTCGTTCCCTATTTTCATTAAAATTATTGAACATATCCTCCATTTACATGAACTGTTTCCATATCCGACCATGACCATCAATGACATGAGCAGAGACACTTTGAATTTCATTTAGATCCACCCTCAACTCGATGAAAATGCCCGGTTCATTCAATCAACACTCCCAATTCCCATCAGGCCTTGGTGAGGAACCCAACATGAACCTCGTTGTTTTCTCATTGGTATCCCAATGTCCCCACGCCTTCTTCACTCTCTGATCCACAGATCCAGGACTAACTTATCACTCCCCAGTATAAGAGTTTCATTACTATCACTTTACTCAATGAATTAAAACCACTATGTGTCACTTATTGATTATAATTTAAATACAAAAACATGGATGTGTCCATCTAGATTAAAATTGATCAACAAAAAAAGTGTCACCCAGTACTTGTTCCTAGATTTCATGAATGGAACAGACAACATTCATCGACACTCGTTCCATTCTGAGAACCTTACACATAAAAATAAATTGTACACATCCCATCATCAATATCCCCATATACCACCCAAAATAATGTCTCCCTTATGATTTTCTATATCTATACAATCACATTCATGTTGATAAACATAAATCTAGAGATTTATGAGTATACCTGGGATGATGTCAAGATGTTGGCCATGATCACCCCCAGATAATAGTATGACAAGACGTCATTAACAAGAACCATGAAAATTATCTACCACTGATATCACCTTCCACTATGGAAATGTTTTCCTTCCAAAGTTCTTGGGCTTCCCTAACCACACAAACCTCATCAACAAATAACCATTGCCCCTTAGGCATGACTTCCAACCAATTATATCAACTATTCCATGACCATCTTCCAAGTAGTCATGAACACACATTTATTTTAAATCTACTACCACCAAACCAATACTGTTCTTATGATACACTCCAAATTGTTAAAAATTTGAACACAATGGGCCACCTCACCAATCAAAACCAATAGATCCCTTATGGCCATTATTTCCACTTTTATTTCATATTGAATGATAGTAGTTTAACCAAAGACACTGATTTTATCATTTAAAATGGACATGTCCTCACTAACATGTACCCACATATAGACCTCATCAGTCCCCTTATGGGTTTTCAGTATTATGTGACCACACACTATGAACAAATTAGATCACATGGTTCAAATATCATTAGAACCAATCCAAACACCCACTCACTCACATGGCCAATACTTATGGTCCATTGGCCCCATTAGCCTCAAGGAATTATCAACATCCCAGCCAATGAAGAAACCATTAATATGATCAAGCCCAACCATGTGACCTCCCTTACATTCGATGTTTCCTTCATAACAAAATCATTCATCTGAGCTTCATCCACCCTTACCTTATCTACCCGAAACCAATACCGTGGAACCATTAATAATCGACAAAAATGGTGGTTTAGACATCCAAACAAGACGACCATTCAAAAATAACCTAACAAACAACTAAAAGCACTCAATTATTCTTCTAGAAGAACCATGGGGAAACCATATCATTTACCAAAATGTGATGGTACTCAATATGAATTGATTCTACCTTTGAATCATCTTTCATGCTACTTATTCTGAGACACCTACAAAAATGGGAAAACCACCCATGAAGTAACCCTTTAATTGATTAGGAAGTTTAACTCATTTATACAACTTGAGTCACAATTTCCTAAAACAACTAACCCTATCACTTAGCCCTCTTTGAAAAATAATCACATGTCCAACAAGAAACATCCCCTTATTCCCATGTGCCCAAGAGAACTCACAAAACAGTTGACCACTCTCTCAAGGTTCACTATTGAGGGTCAAATGATTCTAACATCCTAACTAGGGTTAAGGGTAACTAGTCACCTGTCCCTCTCTCTAGGCTAGATACATCAAAATCCTAACATGTCGTCACTCACAGGTGGCTAACCTTTCAGTGTTCCAAATCACTATGTCAAATGAACACCAGAAAAAATCCATTTTAGGACTCATGAAAAGCGTACTCACAAACCTACATTGACACCATGACCCAAAACACCCACTTCTAGTATAAAAAAAACACAACTCACATGGTATGAACTCACATGAGTCACTTCACCTTTAACAAAACACCCATCACTTTTGATTTCAAATCCAATACACTAGTTATTATGTCCAACACACAAAAAATTCAATTAAAAACCACATGTTTTCCCAACATCACATTTTTATGTGACCCCTCAAAAACTTCTGGTCACAGGCCTAAAAATGTATAACAGAGAACAACCCCCCCCCCAATCCACACATCAAGGTTCATTGGGGTCTTTTGAAATGTAATCATTGTCTCATCCAAGGGAACTCTCACAACCCAATCTACCCACAAAAGTGTCTGGATAAACTACACCGGGGAAACTCATCACCGCATGTCACTGAATGTTCCAAAATTGCACTTTCCCTTATAATTAACTTCACTATTTTGAGAAACCATGTCCCAATCATTAGAACATTTTTTTACTTGAAATTTTTAAAATTACTACTTCATTTAGATTCCTACTCCAAAATAATCATCAACAACATTTCAATAATATTTTGTCATTGTAGACCAAAATTGAAAATCAAACCACCTTCCATAATTTACTCAATAATCATACACCATCCCAATAAGAATAATCACATTTCTAAAACAATTATCACCCATCCCATGAATGGGTAATTTTATATATGTGGTAAACCAGATAATATAAACATTTTTTAGTAATTAGACACATTTTTTAATCAATTTTCCAACTCAATATGTAAATCATTCATCTTAGACACTTTTCAATTTTCATAACATATTACAATTATATTTTAAACTAATTTTAAAACTCTTCATTTATAACACTTAATTAACAATTATTATACATTCATACTTTATAATCACCTAAATCATTTAATACGACACTGTTTTCTCTAATTTTTTCATGAAAGTAAAATGAATTCCACCTTTCATGTCCCTCACACTCATCATGTTTGTTCTTATCATGATTCATTTCCATTATTAACCAATGTTTCTATGATGATGCATGAATTCCCAATCTCGTTCCATTTTGGCCATGATAAATGTTTCATAAAATTGTTACATCACACAAAAAATGCATCACCCAATGGTAAAACACCATCAACAGTAACAACACACATCCATAACCACAATTCCCATCCTTGGCCACTAGGGTTTAATAACTTATATTAGTTACCTTCTATGAAGAAATACCTCATTACCAAGGCCCAAAAAATTTGTAATATCCTATCTAGATTCACTAAATTGTATGTCACAGAAAATACCCTAGTCCTGATAACAATTTGAATCATTCTTGACCTCGGAGCCACTAAACTGGTGCCCTAAGTTGAGTTTCTTGATGACCGCAAGCGCACATCCCCATATTCTAGAGGCAGCTGACTAGAATCATTGGTCTAATAAGTCATATGGGTATACTATACACTCTTTACCAAAGTAATCCATTTAAGATAACAATATAACTAGAATATCTATTTTTAATAAATATAGAACAAGCATAGAGAAACTTCTCCCAAACTACGTACAAACAATAATACAAAAATAATTATGTCATGTCGAGAAAATAGTTACAAAACTGTTGGAAAATACAAAAATAAAACCAATTGTTAAATCCATAAATGGTTGTGACACCATGTCTAGAACCTCATCCATTCCCATCCTAATCCCATCTCAACTCCCAAGCATGAGTATTTTCCATTATCTTAACCTCCAGGCTTGAAATATAATCTGCTTTCCAATTGACGCCCGAGTAGGGTGTGGGAATAACATAGTAGGGCCTCGCCAATGGTGTCTTAAAAATATCTAGTCTAAATAAATGGTTTATAAAAGTACAAGGTAAAAGACAAGTTAAAATTTCATCTAGATTTACATAAGTTTAAAATCATTAATTTATAAATTTTTGTCATTATTTCCATTTTCATCATTTGTACAATTCTACACTACTACATCCACTTTAATCACATGTTATATGGGTTCGACATTTACATTGTTCACAAAAGGGATTAAGGGATTAATCCGTTGTGTATACAAGAAAAGTTAATTCCCTATATCACTAGGGAAAAACTTATAACAACCAATACATTACACTCGCCTCAAAGACTTTCTCCAGGTTGTTTCATAGAATGAAATAATTAGTGGAATATATCCTTTATCCCCTTCTCTAACCCATGTATTTTTGGGAGAAGTTTATATCCTCGTTCTATCTTAACCCGTGAGAATAGATCCTCAAATAAATACCCCACACTACAATGTCATGTGCCCATGATTATTAATTCATTCACCACACACATAACATATCTAAAACCATAATCAAAACAAAACACATAACAATAAAATTATTTAACAAATAACATAAGAATTAATATTATGCCATAACCCAGAAAAACATTTACCATCATCATTATATATCTCTTTTAACCCATTTCCCTTTCTAATGCCTAACTAGTTACGAATATTCTATAATTCCCATTATTAACCCATTTAATGTCTTCAAAAACAATCATTCTTAAGACCATTATCGTATTGCATAATTCTCAAACATTGTACCATTATCATATTCCACCATTCATATATGTTAACCCATTAATCCCCTTAAGAATTTCAGAATCATTAACACTCTTATAAATTTCATGTTAAAATTATAAACCATTTGATATGATAACACACAAAAATAATTATTCCAATTCACCATCTTTTACAAATTAAATATGTTCACCATTTCATGTAACCTAAAAAAAATATCCCATTAATCATTAACACGCCTTTGAAAATCATCCTAGCCACCTTTATAATTTTCAAATCAAGTAACTCATTGACCTTAATCCAACCAACCCATTATTCCATTCCAAAAACTAGAAATAGTGAGATTTTGGGCCTCGTTGTTGTTCATCTATCATTTTAACCTATTTACCATGGCTCTAATTCAACACAAATAAACACTATGCTTAAACTTATAACTTCCCATGTTTGGGAATGTTGGAACACCAAATGGGTGGCCCTAACCAGGTCAAATCAACATCAACCCATCAAACAGGGAACAATGGGGGTTCAAATCCTCATTTGGCCATCCAATGTAAAAAATATCACAAATGGAGTCAAAATCATAGTAATAGGGAATCAATAGCACAACACCACATGCAAAAATCATCCACAATGTTATGGGATATAACATGAATACCTCCTACCTTAAATTTGTTTATAAATTCACTCTTAATCATAGCCTTAGATACAGAACCAATCACCCTTTCAATCACCAACATATAATCCACTAGAAAAAGAGGGTTTAATGGCTTCAGAATTAGATGAGAAAAACTAAAATCCCTAATCTGGAAGAATGAATCAAGGGGTGGGATAGACATACTTGGATCTTCTATAAACAACCAATGACACACCAGAAAACATAAAATAAATGGAGTAACACCCTTAGGAGGATTGGTTCACTTGGGTTCATAACTACGGTTTTTGAAGGATGATGGGGGGAACAATTTGGGTGTGGTACTTAAATTTTTAGGGGGGGGACTCGGAAATCACACTTTTAATGAGACACAATGTTTAATCATACAGTTTTCCAAACCATGCTCCAAAATTGCACCTGCCTCTTCCCAGGGTGAGTCTAAGATACATGGTAACTTAAGGATGTCGAGTAGTTTAACAAACAATCCAAAAACCATGTGGAATGCCTCTATATAAGGTTTCATGGTTTTCCTAAGGAAACTCCCCATTTTACTTAACTGTGATCCAACCATGCGCCTTGTATAGGTTGGCCAAGTTTTCATTCCACTCATACCCTGAACCCCCAGGACAACCCTAAGGCCCCTCATAATCCAGGAAAAAATTCCATTAACCAAGAAAAAGTGATTAAAAACTAAATTTTAATAGGTTCACGCTCCAGTGTGGTCTGGGTTCATACATCATTTCTCATTGTATGGTTATGTCCTGATCTCACATTAAATAAATACATAGAATAACAATCCTTACTTTCTTGAGAAAAATTACATCTCTCAATTTTACCCTCATTATAATTATTGTTTTAGACATAATATTTCATTTTTCACATATATATTACCATACAATACATCCACCAAAATGAAATGGATCCCCCTAGAAGTGTTTCAGTTTTAATATTAACTATTAAATACTGCATACTAGTGAAAAGTTAAGGAGGAAAAAATTTTACAACTCATATAAAATTAATGGATCCTATTGCTAAATTATTTATCTAGAATGACATGGATAAAATAAAAAAAAATGGTCTCTATAAAAATAGTATAAGGGAACCACTATCAACCATTCATTATTGGATAGAAAATGTCAACTTTCTTATGAAATAAATTCATGAAGATGGATGCGATAATCACGAGATTTTTGGGATTAAAGTTTCTAAAGCCTTCTATATAATCCACTAGATATGTTGATCTAATTAAAATTAAGAACCGTGCTATTCTAAAATACTTCCAGAAATTGATTCTTCCCTAATGGTTTCATCACCTAAGAATCAAAAAGAATATTCCATTTGTTTTCACTGATACACACAAGATTTAGTTCTGGTCAAATAAAATAATCCATCATGTCCCAAAATGATCGGAATCCATCTTGGCTATCCCGTTGATAATTAGAAAAATTAAAATAAACATTTCACATATACTTTTCTGAATGCTCATTTCTTCTAAAAATCATGTAAAAAAATTGTTGACCAATAGGACGACTCAAATAAAATACTTTTATTATTCCAATTTTTTGTTTCTTGAGTTTTAAAACAATTCATCCTTTTGGATTTCAAATGATCTTTCCATGATGTTAAAAATAAATCATTCAATTGAATAATCACATATGTTCCTAACATACATGGATGTGGTTGTTTAATGTCGACAATATTATCAAACCTCTGGAAATTATTTTTGTATTGATGATCCATTATTAAGAATTCTTAATGCCCCCATAAAACTTAAACTAAAATGATATTTAAGACCTCTCAATCATTAGATCTTCATACAAATAGGAAATCTCATTTTACCTTTGTTATTGAACAATAAATTATTGTGTATATAGAGAAATCATTTGTAGTCTTTAAAAGGGATGTGGGTATCTGAAATTTTTTTTTGAAGAAGCATAGAATGTGTGAACACCCATATCCCAAAGCTATTTCAAATATCTTATTAATAGTTGTAGGTATACATCTATATCATTGTCCAGATCATATGGTCAAAATAATAGTATTTTAAATAAATTTATTTTTTTTCAAACACATCCACTGAGGAAATTTATAAACATGAATTAAAACTATCCACATTCTATGAGGAACAAACATTTGACAAATGAGATTAAAGCTATCACAGGATAGAACCACCCTAAAATTATGCCCCTCAGCTAAAAAATCTTGATTTTATGTGTAAATTTTTTTTCATGCCAATCCATCTATAGGATGAACAAAATAATCATTACATTTAATTCACTCAGCAGCAATCCATTGTCTATTGGCTGAGATTTCCACATATATGAATATATTTGGAAGCCTAGGAATCAATGGAAAGTGCTGAATGATTTCTATGGAATATGAGATAGTTTTCAATAAATATTTTCCATTCATAGATATATACAAAATTATTTATAGTCATTGAGGTCATGTGTTTCCTCCCAAAATAAACTTCAATATTTTGGACAAGAACGATCATTATTTTTAGATAATCTAATCTTCTTACATATCTTCTATTCCCTTTAATGATTTAAGGGGAAATATTCCCCATCGTGAATAAATTCCTAATAAAGGGGAAAAATATTGTCAATAAAAGTGTATAAAATTTGATAACTCTATTTTGTATAAAAATTCTGATGTCTTATTATATGTGTTTTCATTAAATAAAAATTGATTTAATGTAATATTGATTCAAGATATGTATGTTTTATTAATTTTTATTCCAAATTGTAATTTGGGTAAATATGAAGGAAAAAAAGAGTAATTGATGAACAATAATGTCACCTCACACTGCCTATGAAAAAAAATATAAATGACACTGGTTTCTATATGTTTATCATAGAGATCTTCTAAGGAAAAAATCTAATGAAAAATGATAAAACAGAGTTTTTGGTGCTGAAATCACATTTTACTTGTCATATAAAATAATTTCTAGACCTGATGTTACATGATGTGAACTATATATATTTTAAGATAAGAATAAAACAAACATAAATAGTACACACCTTTTCAAAAAATTTAATGTCCTATAATTTCCCAATATAGCAAAAAAATAGTTTCATTTAGTGTTTCTTTGATAGGAATTCCTAAAATCTTTTGACCAAGACAACCATTAAATAACATAATTGACTCTATAGAACCCAATGTAAACCCATGAGTATTATAAAAGGGGGATTTCAGCCATGAAATAATACTTTCATTGAATAATGGAGAGGATCGACTACAGAGAGGCTATTGTTGGGTACCAACCTAGATTTATTCATCAATAGGTTTTTGTTGATCCTATTCTTTACATTTATTGATGTAATAGTTTGATTCTTTATTTATTTGATTCCAATTTGTTTATTTTCTTAATTACACTCTATTTAATTATTTTCTAATCTATCCTTTATGGGTATTGATTTATTCATCCTTGGGGACCACCCGACATTGATTGGTTAAACCCATTATGGGAGAGCAGAATCGGTTAAAGGGGGTGTGTACCAATAAAGAATGACTTTCCTCACACATAAATATTATTTTATTTGATATCATAATGTTGTTCTTATGTGTCTATTTTATTATTCATTGAATCATTGACCATATATTTTTAATAATTAACCAACCCCAACATGATTGAGTCTATTTTTTCATAACCATTGAATATAATTACTATTAGTCCTCCTGGAAATCTGAACTTAATTACCTTTAGCTTATTTTATTCATCTTATTGGGATGAATTGGTATTCTATGGTAGTTTGATTTTGAATATTTGTTTCTTGTGATAGTGATATTTTTTTGTTTCATAACAATATGATATAATTGTTTTTTATGTGATGTTGAATTAATTTATTTTGAAAAACCATAACCTGAAATTGGGTTGCCTTTATTATGATTTTTATTTTGAAATAATTTATTTAATTTCTATTATTATATTTCAAAAATAACATTGAAATTTGAGAGACCTGAACTTTATTCTAGAGTTTTCATTTGTTTGTTCCCCGCTCAATGTGGGATCGACCAAACACTTCTTCTATACTAAACAATTATATTAAGAATGGTTTGGGAGAATAGAATTTTTTTTGATCTCCTCCCAGAGGAATTAATAATGCCTTTGGGTGTATAGAAATAACAAAAAAATCCCATGATATAACTGCATTAAAATTTCAATATTGTCCACTTTTTATACATTTCTAATATACTAGAGTTATAATATCATCCATTAAATTTTTTATTTTCTCAACATTATCATTATCTGACTTTGCCTCATGTTTATTAATATCATTCCATTCTTTCACTGGAATAATTTATGTCATGGTGATTCACATATGGAAACAAATAAAATATCAAATTCTTAATACCACTTATTTTTATTCATTAATGAAAAGTATTATATTTTCTCCTCTCTCCATGGTGACACCAAAAAAATAGATTCATCTAAATACATATTTAATTATATGGTATCTAACTTATTCCAAGCATAACCATGGTATTCAAAAATATTTATATCAGGAAAAATGTATACAACATCCATCTAAAGCATTGTAAAATGAAAAATTAAAAATAAAATCCAAATTATTTCAAATATCGATTGAAATAAGATCAGTATAATACATCCAACTTTTAACCATTCTATTACAAGGGAAAAACATATATTCTAATCAATAATATAAAACTGAATTAAAAAATTAATTACAAAAAAAAATTATATGAATGTGATTAAATTATACTAGTATGTAGGAAAACAAGCAACGAGAGAAATAACATATGTTATAAGCGATTGTTATAATTAAAGAAACAAGGGGTGTATCCGTAACATTAAATAATTCAATATAATGGTGCATAAATTAAAAAATTTGACACACTAAAATCCATATTATTCCCATATAAACAATTGTGTTTTAATAAACCAACACAATCTATCAGTCCCACTACTTGGTCTGGTCTACCATAAGGCTTATATTTTATTCATGGTCAATCGGGGAGAGTAATGAGTTCCAAGGACATAAACATTCATAGTTAAAATTATTTCAGAAGAATAAAGATAAAACAAAAAAACTCCATCCGGGAACCATGGATGAAAACATCATTGGTTTTTCATTAATACATATGAAATAATGGTTTTTCAGATAAATAACATTGAAACATGGAAAAATAACATAATGAAATATTAATTATATAATAAAACATAAATACATATAATAAAAACAAAATCAATATCTTTTAAATATGTCTGAATATCATATGATACATTTGATATAATGGGAAAATGTAATTTTATGACCAAGAGGCTATAGACCTACAAAATGTAAAAATATATAATGTATAAAAGAAAACGGACTATGTATACACATATACCTATGGTAAATTTGGATACCCCATCTATTATCTCATCTAATCATAAAAAATAAATACAATACCAATGATCAAAAGGAATATATTTTCCATTATATTCATATATTAAGGCCATGTCTATATAAATAAATAATTATACAGTTTTTCAAAATTCATTCCCTTTTGGATTCCATTAAATTCTCTATGCACAACCTTTATAAAAAATATGACATTCTAATTTGAAATTCAAATAAAATATCAACCATTTAATTATATGAGATAAAAGTAATAATATCTACAAAATATTAGGTGGATTTTACTCAAATTAGAATTTATAATAAATCAAATCTCCAAAATTAGACAACCTACAAAATATTTTCATTTCTCATGAAATGCTAAATATTTTCCCTTTAAATAGAAGGTAAATTGATATATGGATTTTTAATCCATGGGGATTTTAATATTGAAATATTATCAACCTAAAGCATCTACTGAGTCTGATTATGTAGAGGAGATCGATGAGGATACTAAAAGAATTATAACTATAATATATAAAATCATTAGAAAATGAACGGTTAAGTATAAAGGAAAAGAAAGTTTTATTTAATTATAATATGAAGGTGTCATAAATTATTCCATAAACATTCCTAAGAAGAAAATAAATGAATTGGATGTTAATGATTAAGATAAAAAACATCAAAAGAAGTTGTTGTGGATGAGATAAAAACTAGACAAAATTTTTGATTGGAAAATGGAATTCCAAATAAGAAAAATAAGAAGAATGATGAGGAAATAAATGGAGGATAATACCTCTTCTTATATCAAATCTGAAGACTCTCATCAAAAATCCAAAAAAATGTAACATGTTTACATGCATAATGGCTCCTAAATCATTAATGTGGATAAAGTTTAAGAGACTCACATGGAGCATTTATTATATATGAATTTAAACCAAGTCTAGATTATAATAAAAAATGTATATGTTAGTAAAATTTCTAAATAATTATTTTTGAATGCTATCTGATGAAAATAAAGAGTTTCTCAAAAGAAAAACATAAAATAAATCAATGTTTAAAAATAATGGTAATGAGAATATCATGGATGATATTAATGAAAAAACACTCTTTAAAATAATACGTTAAAAATAATTTTACGACATTGAGGAATTATTCACCACATCAGATAAATGGAATAATAAATTATATTAGAAATTTTCCTAAAAATTTATAAACAATATTAAATATGTTCTTTTAATTATTAGACCAAAAATGAAAATACATGAATGGATGTGCTATAAAAGATGATAAAAAATATTTACCCACATATATATATGAATAAATATTACAAGGAAAAGAATCTTCCCTATAAAATAATAATTATTTGGAAAAATTTGTATGGGAATATTATAATTCTGGAAAAAATATTTATGGAAATAATTTCATTTATTTTAGAAGATGATTTTTGAAAGGTTATTGATTGAATTATGGGATGTTTGGTCATAAAACCATTTCAATTTGGATCACATTTGTTTACATCAATTAATATATGTATCCATTAAAATAAATTAAGTGATTAATGATATATATTCAATAAACAAGGAATCTATAGACATAAAATCATCAAATCTCTCAACCCAAATAAATCCCAAATAGTAGAGGTATTATACATATATTCAAAAAACCACACAAAATTACAGTAAGATGCGTAGTGATAAAAACAACATCTATAATTCAAAAAAAATATGGAAACCAGCCAAATTCATGAAACCCAAATGAACATCAATCAACATCTAGAAATTTTTAAAAAAAAGATCAAATGGTGTTCTTCTTGGCATGAAAGAATGCACATAAAAATGAAAGCAATACTAAACGGATGAGTAGAATGATTTAGAACTCACTTATGTGACATTTATAAAGATTTAAATCAAAAAATAATTTAAATAGATGTTATTGTTGGGGTAGATGGAGATTGTCGCTCGCTTGGGAGGTCACTGCTCACTGGTCACTTGGGATGTTGCCGCGCGAGAGGTCATCAGTCGGTCAAGGGGTTTTATCTTGATAAAGGGAGAGGGGAATCAATGCAGGAGATTGTTAATGGGGGTACCCTTGATGTGGTTGAATTTTTTAAAACCATATACCAACTTTTTGTAACAAAATTATTAGAGTACAACCTATAACAATTGTTTCATAAAATCGTTAGTGTAGCCTCATTTAGGCCAGTGGGTTCAATAAAATGATGGCATATCCTAGATCCTAGAACTCTATACCCACATTTTTCTTAAATCATGGTATATAAGAATTGGGATAGACCTAATATCTATTAGTGTTCCTATCAATAAAAACAAAAGTAAAATATGATGGTTATCTAGAATAACCCATGAATAGGTGTCATTTTTGATGAAAAATGGTCTAAAGTGAAGATATCATCATGAAAGAAAATATTATATAATATTTTCGAGTGATAGAGATAATTTACCAAAAAAAAATTAATGATCAATAAAAAGATAATGACCTTAAAATCCTAACGTTGTGATGATTTAAAATCCTATTTGATTCATTGGACAATAAGTTAAAAAGATAACATTTTTGTTTTAATATATTTTTCCAATATTTTAAAATTTCAATTGAAATCAATGTTGAGAATATTTAAAAATATACTAACTGGATAACATTATATTTCTTAAGAAAAAATTTAGTATTTTTGTTGAGCTTATATCATGTTACAATTCATCTCTTACCCCATGAAATTGATATCCCAAAATAAATTTCATATACCTGAAGCACTAATATTCAATTTTAATAGATCCTTAGATCCATAAATGAGTGAAAAGTCATTCCATCTATCTGTAACTATTTCCCAAATCCAATATCACTAAAACATGTTATCCAATAAAATACACTAATCTTTAAACATTAGTAAAAACAAAAATGGCTGGTCATTAATACAATTATCTAATAATTTAAATAAAAAGCATTTCATATTAACCATAATGTCATGTAGTACAACGGTAGGTTATAAACCCTTATCTTCCTTCATTCATTGGTTTAAGAACCTCATACACTTCACACATGATCAGATTTCACTCTGTATATGGGTTCTCATTTTTCTAAATCCATTTTAATAGAATTCATATAGCATTTTACAATGTGTAATAACCCATTATTTCCTTAATATCTTAGATAAGATAAATCATAATGGTTAACAATTCCATTATACCTATGCCTATAAAAATTAGTGGAATTATTTCTTATATAAGTTAATAAATATATAATGTACAAATTTATTTTTTCCCAATATATGATTTCTAAAAGAATCATTAATTTTTGTAAACTCTCTTCATAAAAAAAACTAAAAATGTTTTTTTAATAAAAAAAACATATGATCAACCATAGTCATATAATCCCTAATTGTATGAAAAATTCTTATATCATTTAAGACATATATTCTTCTGAAATCTTACAAAATCCATAGATGTTTCACGAATATTATAATGAAAATGTAATTTGTAAAAATACTTATAAAATTTAATTCTTCATTCTGAATACATAAATACTTCATCATATTTTTCACATATCTCCATCCTCAGTCTAGTTTATTACATTTTGAAGGTGTAATTGACTCAGATAATTCCCAATTTCCCAATATTTAAGACAATAAACTATAAATGGATCCCTAGGATGGGATTTATTTCCTTCCCTTATACATTTTATTTTTCCATAGAAACTATTTTTTAATATCATTCCATTCAACATATAAATCATTTTCCCATTCCATTGAGACATTTTTTGAAGTTTCTCCATCCACATTTCTCACATAATAGAAATTGGAGCTTCATTCCCCCGCAGTTTTCACCATCCAATCCCTAATAAAACTTTATCCTTCTCTTATTTGGTGATTCATAGAGTTGGTTAGCTTATCAGTTGTTAATAATATTTTAGTATAAATGATTATTAAAAATTATGATATCATTCACTCTTATCATCATCCCATTTGGTTACTCATAGTCCCCATCTTGTCCTTTATATTCAATGTAAACATGATTCCATTTGGTTAATACCATTGGATAAAAAAATTATACATTGATCTATACTAATCTTTCTAGAAAAACATATAATCATTTATAGGTTGTTTAAATAACTTAAAAATATTTTCAATTTTTGATAGTTTACGTTTAGCCTGGTTCATTCATTATCATCATATATTCAAATCCATTGTAATGGATTGTAATAAAAATGGGATTTATCATTACCATATCCCCAGGGAGTTTCAAACAAGGAGTGCAGTAAGACATATTTTAGAGCACTAGGTGATTATTAGATCAAGCCCAATGTGACCATTTTATAGTAATTACCCCTAGGTATAACTATTTTAAAATCATGTACATATTTAGTATACATAAAGGGATGTATTTCTAAGTAAAACCTAATAATATATACCCTATAAAAACATTAGAATATTCTTTAATACTTATCCTCAGTATCTATTATAGAATTATGTTCCATAATATATGGTTTATTAAATCTAGTTGTCCAGGATTCTACTAAACTTTCTATGATTCTAATTATAGTGACACCATCCCCAGTAACCTACTTCATGTTTCTTGATTTATTACATTGGATAAAGATATAAATAATTGCATATTGAAGGACAGAATAACTTAGATGTATTGCTAAACTATATACATACTTGAGAATTTCAATAAATTTGAAACAGAAATTAAAATATAATTTTTTTTGAGAATATCATTATTCCATATAGAATATTTTTTCATGTCACTCATAGAAAATATATTGGATTCATAATAAAGAAAAAAAATAAGGGTGAGAAAAAATACTCAGTAAGGGTTATGTATGTGAGAATCTATTTTGAGTCAATAAAAATAATCAACATATATAGGTAAATATCAAAACACACATACCATTTAATTAATAATATGATAATGAAATTTATCATGTTATAATATCATAGATAAAATATCATGGATAAGAAGATAATTGAAAACAAATATAGAAAGGTAAGTAACTGAAAACACATTCCACTTAATCAGTAAAATGAATTTTATAAATTGATAAGTCTTAATAAATAAGGAAATGTAAATAACATAAAACACATGGAATTTAATAAATGAACCAATAATTATATAAATTTTGGGATAATATATTCTTGAAATATTATGGTTGATAATAATTTAATTATTGATGAAGGAAGTGCTTAATTATCACATTTTAGGACCTTTGGCATCAAAATACTTCTACCATAAAGTCCTTTTACAAGATAGTTTAAATCTATATGTATTAACTCATTTGATATTATATTTTTGATTCAACACATGATAATACTATTGATTATAGGATATATATATTTCCAGGCCCCAACCATTATTTCATGTCCAAATAATTTCTCATATATCATATAATGAATTTAATTGAGGAATAATGTTCATTTTCCTCAAATATTTTTGTTATGTAAATATTACAGATTTACCAATATTTCCCAATTAATTAAATAACATTTAATTTCAACACAATATGTAATAATGGTATAGTTTTTAGTAATTAATCAAATCCATGATTCAATGGATATCGATATTTAAGAGAAACACCATATGTAAAAATTGATAAATGGTTTTGGAAATATGTGTATCTATGAAAAAAATTATATGGATATTAAAGTGAAATAAATAGTTCAATGATCAAAAAAAGTGAATGTTTCAATGGAAAGTTAATGAATACAAAAAAAATTCATGAAAATAGATTTAAATACATTCTATGGTCAAAATGATCACAAACCATCCAGTGGAAGAATATATATTATATAGATAAAACATTTCTCAAGTGGATTATATATAAAATGGAGGGTTGATTGTAACATCCCATGTAAATAGAGAATATAAATTTTCATGGTTATTAATAATTGTTATTTATATATTATGTTTACTTTATAGGGGGTATATGTTTTATGGAATACCAGAAACGAAACTATGGGTTTCTCCGAGAGCTTATGTTGCACACAATGCTGAGTCATAATGAAAAAATAATAATATATTATTATTATTTTAAATGGTAGTTAACGCCTAGACATTGAACTTGTGGTAATGAACAAAACTAACTATATTATGATTAAACATGTTTTCAAATGATTATACATTTATCAAATAAAATTTGAAGGCAAAAATTAATAATGAATCTAATTTTATCCATAAGTACTCTAATACTTTTAAAACGTAGTATTTCAGCTTTTTGATGGATAAAGCTTTTTAAATCAATTTTTTGTCACTTTTATATGTTTATTTTGGCAAAATATACTTATTATTTATAAGTGACACGTCAATAATTACTTTGGGTAAATTTTTTGAATTTTTCTAATAATGTTCATTTTTAAATAATATTGAAAAAATACAGCATTTTAATTCAAAACTTCCTTTTAATATAGTTTATTTATATAGTATTATTTCCTTTTTAATTGGTTTTAAAGATTAATTGGGTTATAATTTTATAATTTAATCATATTATGGTAATTGGATGTAATTTTTATTTTAAAATGGACCTAAAAACATATCAGTCTTTTGGTTGTTTTCACTTCTTAAAAACACGATTTTTGGTATTGACAACGACAATTAATTTTAAATAAATTTATGTAACTTCAATGTCATGAATTTGGAAAAATGGATTAAATATTTTCAATCTAAAGGTCCAAATTTATTTAATATGTACCTCTTATTTTTAAAAATTATGAATATTAACATCTATAAATATTTTATTTACCATGGTTAAAGGGTAAATCTGGTAATTAAGGGAAACAAAAAATATTATAATAATATTAAAATACCCTAAAACGTGTCATAAATTTATTGGATTATATATGTAATACCATGTGAATTCTTGTGTCTTTTTTAGGAACCCATGGAGCCACATGGATGTGAAAATGACATTTAATTAATTCAAATTTAATGTTAAGGAGAATATAATCTAAAAAATATCTTTTAGAAAAACAATTTTTATATGGGGTTATATGAGAGATATTTTTTACAATAAATAGTTAGAAAAAATATAATACTATTTCATACATCATGTTATTTTATTTATAATTTTTAGAAATCGAATAAATAAATTTATTTATGAGAAATTGATGATGTAGTGATTACCTTATTAATGAAGGTTTTAAATAAATGATATTATTAAAATTTAAAGAATCTTTTTTGAAACTTTTTATACCATCCCCAAATTTTAGGGATAATTATTACTTTTTATTTTATAATTAATGCAGGATTTTAGAAAGAATATTGTGGTTATGGATTTTATAAAAAACATGATATGAATAGTATATAAATTGACATAAATGAGTTTTTAAAACAAATACTATTTTATTAAATGATATAATGCTCCTAAAAATAAATGATTCATCCAAATGAATTATATAAGGTTTAAAATCTAATTAATGAACCACTATATTATATATTGTAATTTTACAGTAACTATATCAACTATATAGTATGGATATACAAGAAGACATGGTAAGTTTCAAATAAGATAATTAAGGGTTATAGATAAATAATAAGGTTAAATCTGAAACCAAAACATCTCTAAAACATTTATTTGAGATTATTTATTACAAAATTTACCTTTTGTTCTAAATAGAGTATTCTTTTACCTTTTTTACATCGAAATTCAGTTTATAATAAAATAATACTTTCATACTTTCCTAAAGTGCACCTCCTCCCTCTTATAAAATGGCATCACCTTTAACCTGTAATTACACCTCTCAAGACTTTGTGGCTCTCCACCCTCTTCCAAAATAATCTCCAAATATCCCTCTCTTCCTCATAGATTCCATACATTTGGCAGATGGAAAATCAAGAAGGCATTTTAGCTAAAATCCAAAGGAGTTACCCGATTTTGAGGTAATGTCATCCCTCAAGCTTCTTCCATTTATTTTTCTTATCCAACCCCATAAACACTATTTATTCCATTTTTTTATTAAAACACCATTATATTTAATATTATAATATTTTTTTTATGATAATTATAATAACTACAATTCCATAAACCTCAATCTAATGGATAAGATCCTATTGTTTCTTTGAACGGTGAACTACTGCCTCACGAAATGACGATTGTTCGATTTTTCCCTACAACCTATCGTGGTGGCCATTATGATAGAGATGTATTTATATATGATATATACTATATTGATATTGTCTCTATTATTCTATATTTTTCATTTATAGCATACCTTTATGGTTTCTATAATGGGTAAATAAAATAATTTCATTTGAGGATGTTCAGACTACCGCCCGCTCAATGTTATATTACTTGTTCATGTCATGAATGGAACGTATAAAGGATGGAGTTAATGTAATCACATAAAATATGTAAATTATGATTTTTTAATGGAATTATAATATACCTATTTATTATTAATATTTCATTCCATTAAAAATGAAATTGAATTGAATGTAGCGTTCATTCATACGTACGACTTACTGTCTCTATAAACAGTGAATTTCATTTGTTATCAAATATTGTAATAGAATATTATAAATACAAATATACTAGATATATGTGATATATATGTGAATAATATTTTGGTGATAATGTACTTTTGACTGCATGGATAAATTGTAATTATAACATGTTCACTTTTGAATCAAGTACCAAATATCGACAAAATGACCGATATTAACATAAATAATTATGTAATATTCATAACATTGTAAAAAAGTAATATTAAAGAATTAATATAATTGAAAAAGGTTATGAAGAAAGTTTAAATTAACATAAGTTTGTTATTCAGAAAGAACAATGAACAGACGTGACATATCGTATTCTAAGTAAGAGACTTCGTCTCTATCTCCATTCATTGAGGCATACATTGATTTATAGATGACATTATTTTATGTGGTTTATAAAACCATTTGAAATTTAATTTCATTCAAAGGGAATATTTTTTTATACGTAGCGTTTTAGTAAATGATAAATGGAATGTTTATTTTAACGTATGCGGTGACAATGAACTTTCCGCCACCATGAGAATTATTTGATATTTGGATTACATGACAAGATTTATTATTTTTGAATGGAAAATAAATAAATTATAACCTTATTTATGTATTTTGGTATTGAAAATGGTTTTGATAATAGATTTATTATGTCAATATCCTGAGCTGATATATTTTGATTGCAATGTGGAAATGTTATCATTCCTTTATGCTTGTTCTTATTTTATAATTATGTTATGGTTATTGGGATTTGTTTATATATAGGGGTGGTTCCATGATAAAATGAGGGCGGGTGAGGCTGAGATAGAACTAAAATTTATTGGGTAATGTGACAAAGTTAAACGTTAATTTTTCTCCAAATACATTTAGGGAATATACATGATTGGTATTCCAAACGAAACTCCCTATGTAGCTGTGAAAGAAACAATGTACGTATGTTACAGATGCCACAAGATACCATTATGATTTATGATTTATATTAGTTATTCATAAATCATATGATTTCATGAAGAATGCTAAATCTATTATGTTTTATTATTGATAAGGATGATATCATTGTTTTGTATGTATTGATGGGATAATGTTTTCTTTCCTTATTTTATTTACCTTACTCATATTTTTAAGATTATCCCGTTTTTTAAATGATTTTAATACAGTATAAGGAAGAGTATGGGAATGTAATAATTTTGGAAGATTTATATCAATAAAATAATTATTTTTTATTTATTGAGTTTTATTTTTGTGAAAAAATCGGATGGAGTAGAAGTGTTTACTTTGTAATTTGGAGATTAAATGTAATAGTTAAGGCCTAATTATCTAAAACCCTAAACCTAAGAATATCATAAATGTGAATTGTTGGATTAACTCATGATTATGTAAATTTAAAGGTTGGGGAAGTATTTTTTGTATCAGATTTCATTCTAGAAAACATTATGAGTTGGGATATTTTTTAATTAATATCCATAAATTAATTTATGGTAAGATTGAAATTATTTAGCATTTGAAGATTACTATGGGTTTTTTCCAAATATATTTCTCTGTTCGGAATGATTTTCACTTGAATAAATAAGGCAATTATTATGGGATGACATTAGGGGAGAACAACCATCCAAATCAGCAACCTGAGATGGTCAGAATCAGAATTAAACTATTTTTCGCGGCAATGGGACAATTGAATCTGGCTGTAAATAGTGGTGGTATCTATTCATGAGACAAGCCAGATCAACCACAGAGGACCCATGTAAGTAGTGGATCATTCCATTAGGAAACATCCCCCTTTATTTAGAGGATCGTATTACCCAATGCTAAATGAAGGGTGGATTAAAGAACTAGAAAATATTTTTGATGTCATGGATTGCTCAGAACATCAAAAGGTTAGTCTTTCTATTTACCATTTTTAAGGGGAATCTGATCAGTGGTGGTAGATTGATAAAAATATGAAGGATAGTGAGGATATTGATTCTCTTGATTAGAATGGATTCAATGCTTTGTTTTTTGAGAAATATTATTCAAAGGCGGTTCAACTTAGGATGGAAAAACAATTCTTGGAATTGAAGCAAGAGGATGACTCAGTGGCTTGTTATGAAGAAAAATTCACTAGACTGGAAAGTTATGATCTAAATTTCATATTGGATCTTGATAGTAAAATCAATAATTTTTACTCAAGATTAAATCCAATGTATCGAAGGTATTTCGCTCTGCGTGAGTTCAAATGTTATGAAAAACTAGTTTGATGTGAGGATGAGGTGGAAATAGAGTTTTTCAATGATAATATGTTATTTAACAAAAAATATAATAAGTTGCTGAGGAGGTAGAGGAAAGGGAATAACTCTTCAAAAAATTCTGATGGTAGGAACCTTAAGTTTACAGTTTGTGAAAATTGTTGCAAAAATTACACATTGGAATGCCTTTTGAAATCCGGTATGTGCTACTGATGTGGTAAAATGAGACATAATGATCGTAATTTCACTGAAAAAGATTAGGGTAATGGTAAGACCAAATATGATTTATAGACATTAAAATGTTTTAAGAGTAATTAAATGGGTCATTATGAAAATGAGTTTCCAATGATGAACTAAAATTATTTAAAACAACTGGAATACAAGCATAAAGGGGTGGTAAAATCTTTTGAAACTACTTCAGATGATATTTGTCCATCAAATAAAGTAGTATCATGTACACTATTTGTTTATTCAGATTATGCCAATGTGTTAATTCATTCAGGGTCAACACATTGTTTCATTTCTAAGAAATTTTATAGTAAATTGGGAATTCTATCTCATGATATGAATCTGGAACTTATGGTAAGAACATTGGGAAGAAATGTTGAGACAAACAGAAATTATAAGAACCTTCGTGTCCTTGTGTGCGAAAAGAATCTACAAAAAAAACACTATTGTTCTTCCTTTTAGTAGTGATTGATGTTATTTTGGGTATTTATTGGATTTATGTTTATCATGTTAATATTAACTACAGAGCTAATTTTTTTTCTTTTTAGAAGGAAATTCAGTTTCTGTACAAGCATGAATCCTTACTTTTGATAACATATTAGTAAACTGGGAAACATGTAAAAGATGGAACTGAATATTACCTTGCACATATTGTTGAAAATAGATGAACTATTCAGATTAATGATGTTCCAATGATAAATGAGTATCATGTTGCAATGAGTTTCCTGGGATAATACCAGATTGGGAAGTTGAATTTATGGTTGACTAAGTTACTGATTCTAAGACAATTTCAAAACCCCCTTGTTGAATGGATGAAGTTGAACATTTATAGATAAAGAAGAAATTGCATAAGTTATTATATAATGGTTTAATTTGACATAGCACATCACCATGGGGTTATCTTTTATTATTTTTTAAAAAGAAAGACGGTTCAATGAGTCTTTCCATTGATTATAGATCCTTGAATAACAAAACATTTAATAACAAGAATCCTTTGACTCATATCGATGATTTTTTTACTAGCTCCATGAAGCTCATAATTTTTTGAAGACATACTTGAGGTTATGTTACCATCAGTTTAAAGTAAAGGAAGCAAAAATTCCAAAGATCGCATTTTATACTAGATATGGCTACTTGGAATTTTTAGTTATGCCTTTTCGGTTAACAAATGCACCTACTATATTCATGGATCTTAAGAATAGAATTTTTTGTGAGATCTTAGATAAGTTTTTGGATGTTTTTATTGATGATATATTGGTATATTCTAAAAGTAAATTAGAGAATGAAATTCATTTTAGGGTTATCTTTCAAACCATAAAAGAAAAGAAATTGTTTGGGAAATTCACCAAGTGTGAGTTTTTGTTGCAACAAATTTCATTCCTTAGTAAAATTGTTTCTAAATATGGTATAAATGTTGATCATTCTAAAACAATAGTTGTTAAAGAATTTCCAATACCCAAAAATATAAGAATACAACTGAACCACTCAAGAAAACCATAAAAACAAACATTCCTGAATAATGGTTCTAAACTATATAAATCATTCAAAAGAACATAAAATCACATAATAAAACCAGAATAAACCCTATTAATGTTTAAAAGGTTCTATAACTTATAATTAATGAATAAAATTTCATTATACAGGACATTAAAGACAAGGTATCATTTAGATACAAGGTAAGGGGAAATATCGAACTCATTTTTCTTCCTTCGGGTTCTCCCTCTTTCACTCCATTTTGATATGGTTACTCCTTAAAGATCATATATTCATAATTATATCACCTTTTCTAGGATATAAATTTTTTCTAATGAAGTTTATGTCAAACCAAATGTTTTCCAAAAGGACTCTTCTTTTTTGAACTCAACTTTTACCTCCCATTCATGGTTGATGGTTCTTGTATCAAGAATGTTGTTCCCTATTTCTTTTGGGAACCCAAATATTATGAATGTATTTTTATGAGATAAAACCAATTCCTTTACATGGGTTAGTTATGTTAACATTTGATATTTTTTATATGTCGAAATCATGATAATGATAATGTTATGATGTGATGGATGCGCCTGGAATTATATAGTGCAATATAGAAGTTTCAAATTGATGGATGCGACCAGAATTATACAAAGGGTAATAAATACACTTCAACACACCTTTTTCTAATGAATATGAAGAAACTGTTTCTATGTACGGCGAACTACAGCCTCACAAAACAATGATTGTTTTATTTTTCCCTACCACATATCATGGTGGTTGTTATGATGGAATAGTATTTATTTGTGATGTGTATTATATTTATAATGTCTCATTACTTCAGTATTTTTCTTTTATATAATACCATTACGATTTCCATAATGGGTAAATACGATAATTTCATTTGAGAAAGTGTGCACTACCACCCCCTCAATGTGATAAGACTCTTCATGCAATACACATAACATATAAAGGATGGATTTAATGAAATTATGTAAAATATATAAAATATTATATTCTACTATAATTATAATATACCTATTTATATTTATGATTTCATTCAATTAAATATCCAATAGAAATGAAAAATAGTGTTCATGCATACGTACGGCTTACCGTCTCCATGAACGGTGCATTTCATTTATTATCTACAAATGTTATGAAATATTAGAAATACAGATATAATAGATATATATGATATATATATATGAATAATATTCAGGTTATAATGGAATTTTTACCACATTGAAAAATTGTAATTATAACATGTTCATTTCTTACTCAAGTACCAAATATCAACAAAACGACCAATATTATCTTAAATAATTATGTAATGTACATAATGTGGTAATAAGTGATATAAAAGTAATAATAAAAATTAAAAGGTTCTTATGAAAGTTTAAATTATATTTTGATTATTATTTAGGATGAACAAGGAACATTTCAGATGATTCATATTCAAGGTTAGGGAAATCGTCTCAATCTCTTTTCATTGAGGCATTATTTGATTTATAAACGAATTTCTTTTACACAGTGTATAAACCCTATTGAATTTTCATTACATTGAAATGGAATCATCTTTTCTACCTATATTTTTACTAAATGACAAAGGGAATGCTTCTTTTAATGTATGTGATTACAATGTCCTTTCCGCTACCACAATTATTATTTGATATTTAGCTTCTTTAACAAGACGTAATATTTTTACAATGAAAATAAATATCATACGACCATTTTTACATATTTTTGTATTGAAAATGTTTTTGATAATGGATTGATTATTTCAATATCTTGAACTAATATCTTGTGATTACAATGTGGAAATACTATCTTTCTTTTATGTTTGTTCATGTGTTATGATTTTGTTATGTTCCTTGGAAATTTATTAAGTATATGGGAGGTTCTGTGATAAAACTTTGGCGACTAAGGCCAAGATAGGTCTCCCATTCATTCGGTAATGTGATGTAGGTAAATGTTAATGTTTCTCCTAATATATTTAGGGAATATACCATGATGGGTATTCCAAATTTAACTCCCTATAGGGTTGTGAAAGCTGTAATGTAATTAAGTTATGGATGCCACAAGTTGAAATTATTATTTATACTTTCTATGTGTTATTCATAAAACATTTTATTTCATTATTTAATTCAAAGAGATTATTTTTTATCATTGAAATGATTTATTTCATTGATTTGTATGTATTTATGGGATAATATTTTAATTCCTTATTTTATATCCCTTACTGAGCTTTTTATGTCCATCACATGTTTTTGAAATTTTTTTCGCATGGTATAATAATGCGTAAGTGACAGGAATAATTCAGGAATATTTATATCAATGGAGTAATTCTTTTTTATCTAGAAAGTTTTATTTAAAAAATCGATGTAATAGATGTGTCTACTCTGTAATTTTTGAGATGTAATGTAATTATTAGGGCCTAATTCTCTAATAATATAAACCTAAAAAGATCCTAAATGTGAATTCTTGACTTAACTAAAGATATTTAATGTTTATTTTTTCGGTCCTTATATTGATTTTATTGATTAATAAAAATAAAATAAATACATTCTTGAGAAAATTGAACTTTTCATTTGGAAAATCATATTTTAAAACTAAAAGGTCCCTAAATATTTGTAAACATATTTTTCATTAATGACAAACATTAAAACATAATAAAAATCTCTAAAACAATTCAATGGTCATGAAGGATAGAAATTTTGTTCACGTTTTACACATTAACTATAATGACCCTCACTTTTCATACATAGACATTACAAAGCTTTTTTGGAATATATGGAAAAAATAAACATTGGTACTTAAATGAGAAGAAATATATCCTTCTAGGTTATTCTTGGCTATCACGCCTCATAGACACATCAAACATAATACATATGATTACAACTTGGGAAGGAAGCATAAAAATGGGTGAGATCAAATTCTCTGTTTGGGTAAAAAGGGAGATATATAAGAACAATCATAAGCATAAGGTAATTATATCATTATCATGGAAACAGAATATCACAACCTGTATATCTAGGATCATATACATGAGTCATAGAATAATGAATGGAAGTTCAAAATAAATAAATTATAAAGAAATAAAGAACATAAGGAATAAAGTCAAAACATAGTAATACAACAGAGAATAATGGAAAATTCATAAGTATATATAATTATTTCCATAGTAGTTAAATAAATTATTCTGAGGCCATATTAGTAGAAAAATTCCTTGACTAAATTAGGTTCAAACCACATTCTATCCAAGTATTACTAAACCAATTTCACTCCTTATTCTACCCCTTTAAAACTGAATCTATTTCATTTCATGTCCCATTTTGTCATATTGAACCGAGATCATTTCTTGATCCAACAATATCTATCTTATGAGTAAAAATTATTAACTAATTCAGGGAGGTAGATATAGGCCCACCCAATTCATAATGAAATCATACATACAGGTGGCAAAATAATTTGAAACAAACATTTCATAACCCATGTAATTAAATTGTTTTCATAAACATGTAATCAAATCATAACAATTAGAAGAAGATTCAAGTTTCATAATGATTTCATAAAATGAATAACCCATGAAAGGGAAATGGATTACATAAACATATAACCCAGTAATGAGTAAATGATTTCATAAACATATATCCCATGAAAGAGAAATTGGTCTCAAAAACATATAACCCATGAAAGAGAAATGGGTTCAATTAAGACCAATATGTCAAACACAACTCATTCAGATAATGAATAATAATAGAAACATTAGAAAATTTCCCATCAAAGCATGAGTAACATTGACAAATATCATCATGGATAGAAAATAAATTTGAAAAACCATTAAAAAAATTCCTTGAGTAAAATAACCATTATTATTTGAAAATGGATTTTTAATACATACATCTATTTGAAACACATCTTCTAATAAAATACCTTGAAAAGGTATAAGTAAGACATGAAATTATTTTGAAGACCTTTTTCCTTGAAAACTTATAAAATCATATTGAAAACCTTTTTTCTTTAATACTTATAACATAATATTTAAAACTTTTTAAAAAACTTTTTCATCTAAAACAATTTGAAAAACCTATAGATAAATCTTTATGATTGTTTTCAAATAATTTCGTTCAAAATAAAACCCAAAAATTATAAATAATAATAGAAAAACTATTTAATATAATTTTCATTGAAAAAATATAAAATAAACATGAGAAGGTTTTGAAAATAATTTTACATTAAAATTACTTTTTAAAAATTAAGCTTATTTGAATGAAAATAAAGATTCAAGGAAATGATGGAGGGTACATATGTATAAGTTGTATGAGGTAAAAATAACATTCTTGGTGTACGGTAAAAAGTATTAACAAAAAATTACTTATTTAGAAAGTGAAAATAATATTCCTTTGAATAGATTGGTAATATTCAAAAGGTATAAAAATATATTTAAATATTAAATTATGATTTTTCAATATTCTTGGAACCAATTTTTGGAAACATTCATTTCTGACCAAAGAGGGGGTAACGTAGGGATTTCTTAAAAATACTTTCATAACTATCTTATATACCAAATAGTAGAAAGATGGTACCAATTTATGAATATATCATCAATAACCGGAGAACAACAAAATTCATGAATTTTTTTAAGGGAAGGATTATAATATTTCATAAATGGAATTATAAACATAAAAATCTTGAATAGCGATTAGATATTTTAAATAAAATCCTTTCACTTGGAGACTTTGGATCATACTCTCCATGTATGAGAAAGTAATTACATCAAGAATAGAATATCATGATAATATGTGGAATCATGATATATAATATAAAATTTATGTATACACCTCAAAAAAAATTTGGTGTCTAATAAAACAAGATACTCAACGAAAGAAAATAAAGACAAATCTACTTTACCAATTTTGTAACTTTTGAAACATAAACCCATGAACTAAAGGTAATAAATTAGTTCTGTAAATACCTATAAATTCAATTATAATAATTATTGATTACATCCATGGTATGGTTATACAGCACACAAAAGGAATGGGTAGTGAATAAAGATTGTATCTCATGGAAATAAAAAGTGAGGTGAATTCCCCTTACCTTGTGTATGGACAATTCCAGGTTAAGGTTTCACTTCATGAAATATCCACTTTTTTCGAAGGTGTCATAATTTGTCATATCATAGGTCCTTATATTTATATCAAGATTTTTAAAATATAATCCAAGATTTAAATATAATTTATATAATTTATATTTTTATTATAATAATCCATTGGATATAGATGCATAAAATGGAATACACTATTCATAGAGACGATAATCCATACATATGCATGGATGTTATTTCTATTTAATTATCATAGTGAAAGAATGAAATTAAAAGACATATATGAATTTATTTGTTTATTTATATATATTTCATTAGATTTATTATATCCTCTATTATATATATATATATTCACTAAATCCTTCCAAATGTAATTACATGTATTGTATGAATGAATCACATCGCTTTGAGGGGTGTGGTAATTCACCGTACACATCGATGTTATGTTCATTACCCATTAGATGGAGGTGTGTGTAAATATTGGTAAAAACCATAGAATAATAAAAATAATAGTATATTTAGGATTATTTTTTGATAAAAAATTATGTAATAAATAGGTTTTACTTGATGGAGAATGAAAATAAAATAATGATTTTTTAGAGAAGATGATACCTCTTAATTTGGTAACTCCTTTTGGTTTGTTCCAAAATGATTACATGGAATTATTTCTACAAAATAGGAGGATTTAAGTAGGAAGGTGTAGATTTGGGAAATTTTATTGGGAATATATTTTCCAAAAATAATTGGTTTTATAGTTTTTATGGTGAGGGAGATGTGGTGGCCTTTTATATGGAAGGGAAAGGACAGACTTAGAATTTTTTAAAACAATTTATGTCTCCCCATTTTTTTTAACAAAATAAATGTAATAAAAACACAAAAAAACCAATTTATTGAAGTTTAATGGACGAGTAATGATCATAAAATTGATTTTGGATAAGTTTATAAGTTTTTTGGGTCTTAAATATAAGGATTATCCCCTTATTAAGCTGAATTTTACCTTAATAGTTGTAATTAATTTTAATAACATTACTAAATATTTTTTGTAAAAAAAACTATGTCAACCATATTATAAGTTATAAATTATTCTGATTCAAAATAATTTTTACACTTTTTAAAATTTCAAAATGAAAAGTTGAATAAATTAAATTAAAATTTACCTTGCTGATTGGGCGACCCTGTGGGTTTTAAAGTAAAAACATCCAAACATTTTCTATGTTTTCATAACCTATTTCAATGTAAAATTGTTTCAAATAACCTAAATTTGATTAATTAATAAATATATTATCTAATTAAATATTGATATCATTTTATAATATAATTTATCCTTATAAATAAATTATAGGAAAAATCAGTTTTGAATTGACATACGATATTTTTCACTATTCATACAAAAGTCATGTTTCTCTAAAAAATCCAAAATGTTATCCCTGAGATAATTTCGACATCACAAATTAAAAAATGTATTTAATTTTTTCAAATTAAATTTATAAATGTGTCTAAATTTTTTTTCTTATTCTTCATATAAAGGAATTATAAATAATTAATTTGAAAAAATATTATTTTTAAACCTTTTAGGACATTACAAAAACTAATATCATTCATCATAAATATGCTTTATTTTTATAAAACCTTAATAAAGAATATTTTTAAAATATTTGTTTCTATTCTTAGGACTAATTTTAATGTCCATGTTACAATTATCTCATTAAAATAATTATAAAAATAAAATGATTCTTCATAGAAACTCAATGTTCTGTGTAGCGTACGATAATACGGTGTTATGTGTAGTGCAAGGAAAGATAGTTTAATGTGAAAGGAATGTTTGAATTAATTTTTTCAGAAAAACTATTTTCATTGTTTCATGAAATTAAAAATATAGAAAATATAAATTAATTTAAAAATAATAATAATCTAAAGGTGTTTCATTGTACCTCCCTTAAAATTAATTTCACCATAAAAATTCATTTGGGTTATTAAAGGGTTAATTATTGAACATTAATTTCATTGAAACCCACCGCATTAAAATGGATACAAATTCTTCCCATAAAAAGGGAAATTTTGGGGCCATAACGACTACCCAAAGTAACATAAAACTAGGTTTCCACATAAGGGAACATATGATGGGAGAGAAGATTGGACATGGAAAAAAATCATAAATATTTATACGGAGTTATTGATTTCATCAATCATAAAACAAGTGAATTATAAATGAAAATTTGTGTTCCACAATGTAATAAATCAATGATTATTTATAAGTCCATTGATTCATAAAAATAAGGTATTTAAACTACAATTTAAATCATTATCACATCTTTGAGTAATTATTTTCTTGATCAACAATATGAGGAAATATAATTACTTGATATATTTATATAAAAATCATTCTTTGATTTTGATTTTAATTATATCTAATTCATCTGTTACATCATGTAATGGATTTCCAGAAATAATCTTTGATGCCTGGAGCACTAAAATACCATTTTTTCAGATATTATGGCCCACAAAAATGAAAAGTATAACTATTTATCTATAAATATTATTAATAATAAATTATATTAATACATTTTTCTCTATACATTAAAAAGTAACAATATTGTTTCATCATATATAATTATTCATCAAAAATAATTATGAATTTTCCAGGACAATGAATAGGCCATTGGTAGTCATGACACCCTTATCACCCTTCAGTCATGGGTTCAATACCCATGGCTTTACTAGACGCCATATGTTTTCATTCGAAATGAGTGATTTACTTTTATGAAACACCGCTAATATAATTAACAAAATAGATTGTCATCCTTAAAATAAGGTTAATCTCTAGATAACATTTTAACCGTGGTTTTCTATAAAATCTCAATACATAAATACTTCCTCCCATGTTTTATAAGATCCTAATGTTTTTTGGAGTCATCTCAGGCTTCAATTTTTGTACTTTTCATTTTAATTTAATTTTCTTATTATGGAGTTATCACAGGGGTTGTGTTTGGGTTCAGTTTTGAAGAAAAATTTGTGAGAAATGGTTAGTGTGAGGTTGGTGCATGGTTAGGATAAACTGTTCACCCAACCCAACTAACTATGTGAACCTATGAAAATATGTTCTCATAGCTATCTCATAGTTTGAAAAACCATGTTCCCAAACCTAGGTAATCCTGCGACCCTAGGCAATGAGTTCTATATGGTTGGGGCATGGTTTACCTAATATGTGCCCCTACCTAGTAAACTGTGTGTGTGGTTATTAATAACATTAAAAATTATTTAAAAATACCATGAACCCACAAAACACCTCCTTTTCGATATAGAGTCAAGAAATAACGTTTTCGGCACTTTACAGATATTTTTATAGGGGTTACAAGGACACCTGAATTCCTTTAATCAATATTCAAATCCTGTAACAGAGATCCTCTCTTCTCCTAATATGTGGATCTAATCCCGATGTGAATCTTGTTATTTCCTCTATCTTTCCTTCATAATTTGGTGGATTTTATCTTCTATTCTATATATCTAACCTATTTTGGTGAGATCTAGATATAGGATTGTAGATCTAGATCTATATTGATAATATCATGATATCCTCTATCTAGATTTTGGGATTTTGATCCAGAATTCAGATCTATGTCGCAGTGCTGCTAAGATTTTAGTAATTCTTGTTGAATAATTGTTCAGAAAAGAATGGAGGATGGTGTTATAAAATCATTTTCCCATAGTCTTTGATTTGATAAGTATATAAAAAAATTTAAGAATTTATAGCATCATTTAGTAGTTGGTTTTCATAAATTGGGTTAATAAGTTTAACCAATTGATTTACTGAAGAATTGTTGAATTAAATGATTTTTTGAGATATTAATCATGAGACTAAGGGGATTCCCTATTAGAAAATTAATTTTGGCAATGGAATTTGACATTGAGGTATTGTAATTTCGATAATTATTTAGGGTATTAATTATGAGATATCAAAATGGTTAAGTTTAGATAATTAATTTGATATTAATTACGTGCTTTGAGATTATGATCTAGTTAATATATTGCGGGATTAATTATGAAGAGTTTAGATTTATAATGAGATAATTAATTTTGTAAAATTAATTATTGGATATGAATTGTGGAACTGGTTAATTAATTATTCAATTTATCAATGTATTTGAAGAATTTGGTAAATTATTGTGTTAACTAATGGATTTGGTGTATTTAGAAAATTGAGGGATTAGTAATGTATATGATGTAGATAATTAATTATATATTTAATATATTTTAAGGAATTAGAACATGGTAATTCTAAATTGTGGAGTATACATGGTGACATGATAATTATACATACGATAAAAGAGAATGGGGATATGGTCATTCTATTGAGGAGTAAGCATGGTAACATGGTCATCTTACATATGGGTAAAGAGAATGGGAGCATGGACATTCTAAAATAGAGTAAGCATGGTAACATGGTAATATTACTTATGCTTGTGATATTGATAACATTGTAAATGCAACTTATAAAAGTAAAATTATAGAATGAAAATAATGGCACTCTAAATTATTGCCTCACACGAGAATATTTTGATCTCGGACATGAGTCGAATCAGGTACCAAGATATCATAGAACATTTAAATTGTTTTTTATCTTGCAAGAAACATGTACTAGGATATTATATTACCTAAATAATGCTTTAGGATCCAGTAAGATATGAAGTCAGTATTGTGGTACGAGTCTCCTTGGGAACCCTAGAGTTAATGTTGTTAGAAAAGGATAAATGATAGTGTAATAACTAGTTATTTATTCATTCTACTTATATCTTATATAACTGTATACACTATATTTTTAGTGGACTTGTTTTATAAACCATTGGTGGTGGCCTAATGAGTTTTAGTTAGACTATATTTGGGCTGCCTGATGCATGCCCAAATAGATTATATTGTTGTAATAGGATTAATGCAAAGGCCCTAGGTTGGATTGCTGATTTTGGGTGGAGATTAGATTAGGGGAACAAAAATGGATCATAACCCATTTGCAGAGCCATGGTGTCTTTAATTATAGTTTCTTTATAGACACTTGACACGTATACTAGCAGATAATGTTTTCTCTTAAATTTGAGTATTGTATTTCCTGTTTTGTTATCTTATGACAAGAGTATTGTTTATGATTTACTTATTCGTTATTAATTTGATATCAATTTATGCTAGTGTATTACTATAATAAAATAGGTTATTGTCTCCCCATTATGGACTTAACATTCCCTCGCTACTAGTCGGTAGCCTCATGAATATAGGGAGGTACGCCTATGGGAACATGGAAAACTTGCTAGGGGCACTGTTGCGTGGAACCCAAGACGATACATTTGAAAGTTGAATCAATGGTTTTTTTCCTTATTTTTTTTCCTTTTTTTCAAACTATTTCGGGAAAGGTATACATGAGACTAGTAAGAGTCAGATATTGGTAATGAGATAGTTTTTTGGAGTTTCAACCCCATGTAAGGGGTAAAACTGACATACTCAGGGTGTGATTGCTGTTATTATTGTTTGATGTCACTGGTTAATATTATTCAACATTGGTGACACACATGTGGTATGAAGGGATTACTATATCTATGGATTTTGAGTATTCAATCATGAACAATAATTTCATGAGAGTTGAGTCTACTTCATCATACAAGAGACCTGGTTTTATTGTGACATGCATCATTTTAGGAATGTATAGGAAAATGGGTTATTGGTATGTTGTTGAACATGAACTATTTTCCTTGATTGTGAAATTAAAATGAAAAATGGTTCCTAACATGATTTGAAAAAGGATGTAAACATGATTTTAACAGAAAATAATTAGGTTTCTAAATTAGAAACATGATTGTGATAGTTTTTTTACCCTTGTCAACCGAAACCTAGGAGCATGATGGTTAATGGTAGTGATAGTGTCTTGGTTTGACTGTGTCGTGACATTTTGTGGAAGGTGACATATTGTGACCTATTGTGATAATTTATTCCTATGTAAATTTTATTATGTTGGTTAATGAAACCTTAGACATGCTTATTGAGGGGTTGACTGAGAGGAATGGCTAGGAATGGCCTTCCATCAAAGGAACTTGAAGCATCGATAGTGAAAAAATAAATATGTATGGGAGTAGTTCCTAGATAAATTTTTTCATTTCAAATAATAAAATGAATGAGACCCAGGGTGGGTTTAAAAAACATTTCTGATTTGACAAGCATGTTTAATTTTTGATGCCCCCTGACTATTACAGGATAGGGTGGACCAAAGGGAGATGAATTATGGGATGAGTACGAAGAGAAACCTCATGAACATTTAGAGACCCTAGATGAGAGCAGATTCATTATGGATACTTATATGCAATAGTGATCGTCTATGAACTTATGGGATATTTAGGTGTGAACTGGGAAAACTAATTGTTTGTTATGGAATGAATTCTTAGAGAGTTTCTTGGAGAACTTCTATCCAAAGATGCTGAGACAACGGAAAGATTCAGAGTTCATGCATCTGATTCAAGGGAAAACTTTATTGATGGATTGTGCAGGATGCTACATAGATCTAAAAGAGTTTTCTCCAACATTGTTAGTAGATGAGGCTGCCACGATGATACATTTTCAAGACGAACATAAGTGATATATTAAGTACCAAGGAAATTGTTTTTTAATAAAAAAGTTTTTTTAGTTGTAGATTAGGATCTCATATATGAAGGGAACCTAAGAGAGGATTCGAGTACTGGATATGTAGTTGTTATTGGGTGATAAGGAGTTGATACGTCTGGGAGAAGGAACCTCCATTATGACCACATTAGCTAGGGCAGTGGGAATCAAATACATAGACAGTAGGCTCAGCTATATAGGACTTTACTGGGGTGATCTTTCTGTAGTGTGGTATACTAGTACACTATCGTCAACATTGTCCCCATCCATAGTAGAGTGTTGATCTTGCAACCAAATTGGACACCTTTAAATGTTTTTTTGGTAGCATTGATATACTGGTCTTGAGGGAGCTTCTAGATAGATTCAGAGTGTCAGAAGGGGGTCTTCCACGCCATATCAGTCTGGAAGATAGAGTTCTACTGGCTGAGGTGGTAGAGATAGTGGTTGTGGTACCTCCGGGCTATAACACCCACATTAGTAGACTAATGCTACTCAGGGGAGTCAGATATCATCATAGTGAAGTTGGGAAGCATAGTTATATGAAGTAGAACCTTTACTTTTTGATAGAGAGGCTAGACCATTGATATTGAGAGGTACAAATATACTATATTCTACATTATCTAGCACCTTGTTTGATACATGGGTCTATCATTCCTTTATATCTGAAATGAGTATTAACGTTTTGATCCTAATGGTGGTGTTTTTGAGTGGTGTAATGACTATATATAAACCATTAGGAGTTTTTGAGTCAATAAAGTTTTCCTTATGACTTTTCCATTCCTTCTTGTTTTGAAAATCACAAACACCTTATACTTAAGCAAATCTATATTTTACTTCTATATGGAAAATTTTTTTATTTAAGGTTACTTACCCTATCCTATATTTCCTTATATATTTCAATATTTTTCTTAAGTATAATAATCGGATTCATATCAAAACCTCGGAATCATATAATGATTAGATATGGAACATTATGTTGTAGGATCCGAATTCTGGATACGAACTTTAATAATGTTCCACTCCATATTTTGAATGCGAACTTTAAAAAAGATCCACTCCGAATTCTGGATACGAACTCTGATAAAGTTCCTCTCCGAATTCTGGATATGAACTCTCATAAAGATCCACTCCGAATCATGTATACGAACTCTAATAAAGTTCCATTCCTAATTCTGGATACGAACGCTAACAAAGTTCAACTCCGAATTCTGGACTCCGAACTTTTACTAGTTCGACTCCAAACTTTTACTAGTATGACTCTGAACTTTTATTAGTTCGACTCCAAACTTTTATGAGTTCGACTCCGAACTTTTATTAGTTCGACTCCGAAATTTTATGAGTTCGACTCCGAAATTTTATTAGTTCGACTATGAACTTTTAACTAGTTCGACTATGAACTTCTAAAAGTTCGACTCTGGACTCTGTAAGTTTAGATTCTGAACTCTAGTGAAACCCGACTCCGAATTTCCTTAGAAATTAAGACTCCTGACTTCTAAATAATTCATATTACAAGTTCCTATAAAACAGAATCCGAACATCTTTTTATTATATACTCTGAATTTCATTTTGGTTAGACTCCTAACTTTTATTTGCTTACATTCCCAATGTTATATTTTCTTATACTTACACTTGTTTCATTATAAAACGATTTCATGCCTTCAGTTACAAATGTTTTGTTATAAAACGATGTCTTCCATTCTGTTTCTAATAAACCGTTGGATTAGTGACACGTGTACAGGTCCCTCTGAAATTCAAGGATAATATGACCGTTGGATGAGGGATCCAACCGTTCCAATCGAGCCCATAAATAAGAGAACATTTGAAAATCTCCATACTGATCTTTGACACCTTTGACATCCATTCTTATACACTATTGAAGGGATTTCTATTGAGAGAGGATCTTAACAACTCTCGAAGCTTCATGCAGAAAGTTTGAACAGCTTGTTCAAACATTCCCTTGTGCATATTTCTTCGTGCGACTCGGAATGTTGGTGATTACATTCGAGGGATTTTGGGGATAGGAAGACAGAGGTGCCTACTACCTTGAATTTGAGGGATTCCTTGCTGAGGAAGAGAGAGGTTCCAACTACCTTAAAGTTGAGGGCTTGCAGGGATAACAAGACAGAGACTCCGATCTTTTTATCGAGGGCTTACCCTGGTGTGGGTAAGATAGACTAGCTTGAAAGTATAAATCAAGGGACCATTATCCATGTTTTTGGGATACCCTTCTCTTTCGGTTAAAAGATTAATATCTTGTTACCTGTAGTTTTACTACTTGTTTTTCCGCTACATTTTGTTTTGTAAGGAAAGTATAACCTTCTTATATTTCCTTACACTTTTAATCTGATTCATTTAGATTCTATATGCTTTAAGGTAGAATCTGATATTGTAAAATTTGGTTATGTTTCAATTTCCGGATCCATATTTCCTGAACTGATTTTGTTAAACTTAGATCTTTCCTTGTTTAAGGAAATTTTTAAAGTGTACAATTCACCCCCCCCCCTCTTCTATATTGAGCATCTACGTCATTATTTTTATCCTATAATTGGTATCAGAGGAGGTTAAATCAAACCCCAAGGGTTCATTCAATCTGATTTAATCTCACAATTAAATTCAAAAGAAAATTTTTTCTCATTATTTCTCGGAATATATTTTTCGGATTCATCTTTTGCGTACATCTACTAAAGTTTTTTTTTGTTACTTATAATATCCAGAGTTAATTTTCCAGAGTCATATTTTCTTTCTCAGATTCATATATTTTCTTTCATTCCGAACTATTGTTACTAACAATTTTGTCTGCAAATGTTATTTTAAGAATGGAAGGTTTAAACGTCGGATCCATAGACAATATAAATCCTACCAGACCTCCTATTTTTTACGGGAATGACTATGAGTATTAGAGAGATAGGATGAAGACTTTCATTATCAATAGTGGAGTAGAAAATTTGGTTATTCTTACTGGAGGTTATCATATTCTTGATAAAGATGTTAGTACCTTTACAAACCAAGAGAAGAATTATTATCAACTCAACTACAAGGTACACAATACTCTACTTTGTTCAGTGACAAAGAACATATATAGCCATATTTCCTCTTGTGAAGTAGCTAATTATATATGGAAGAAACTTGAATTTACTCACTTTGGAACCTCCAATTTAACTGAAACTAGGAGATCTATATTGAGATCTGAGTATCATGGTTTCAATTTTCCTTATGGAGAACCTATAAGTAAAGTACAACAAAGATTTATGACTATCGTGAATAGCTTACAAACCATTGGAGAGAAAGGTTTGGATGATGAGGCTCTTCTATAAAAGATCATCGATATTATTCCAAATGAGTGTTAGTCTAAGAGGATAGCCATTGATGAAAATAGGAAAGTAATTCAAATCTTATTAGATGAGCTTTTTGGAACTCTTATTCAGCATGAAACAAAAATGAAGAGAGATGCTGAAAATATCAAGAAGAAGAATGGGAATGGAGGAGTTTCATTTTCAACCACTTCTAAACACATGAAATCTAAGAACCCAAAAAGAATAACTAGATCGAAGTCTAAGAATGATGTTATTCAGAAAGATTCTAGTGACACAGAAAAGTAAGAGAATGAGTTAGATAATCTTTCTTGGAGAATGAACAAGATTGTTTCTCAAATGAATTATCAGAATAAGTATAAGAAGAAAGACTACAAAGACAATAAATATGGAGAAGTTACTTGTTATGAATGCAAGAGAGCTGGACATATTAGGCCAGATTTTCCTTTGCTCATGAAGAAAGAAAGAAAAGAGAGGCATTCTGAAAGGAACAGAAGGAAGTATTATAAAGCCAAAGCTAAGAATGTTCTGAAAGACAATGACACCTGGACTGCCAGTGGTGGTGACTTTTTAGATGAATCTTCTGATTATGAATCTTCATGATAGAAGAATCTTGGTCTTATAGCCAGATTACCTATTTACAATCATTTCTTTATGGCTAAGGTACACTTAGCTGAATCATTGACCAATGTTTCCTTAAATTCTAATGGTAGTAAATATTATAACTCTTCAAATGAATAATCCTCTTGTGATGAAGAAATACTTTACCTAACTATGAATAAGATTCTATGTTTGCTTAACTACTTTATATTGAGAATTCTAAACTCAATAAAAACATAGTAAGACAAAATCTAGGAATACTATTCTTACAAATGAAATATCATATATTTCTAAATATCTTGATAAGAAAAATTCGGATTTTATAAGTGTTTCAAAAAATCATGAGGAAGTAAATTCTGAAAAGAATAATATTTCTAAAGATCTAGAAAAATTAATTTCTAAGAAAAGTGTTTTTGAGCATAGGTCTAGTTCCAAATCTAATGATATTGAAGATAAAAACATGGTTATAAAACTCAAGTCTGATATTTTTTCCTTAAAGTATTGTTTGTAAAACATTAATCCTAGTAAAGAAAATTTTGATAAAATGTACTCAGAAATACGACCTTTAAGAAACAAATCTGGATTTTGTTATACCCATGCAAAACCAATTTTTAGTAGCAATTATTTTGTTCCACGAAGTGCCTAGTTTTGTAATAAGTTTCAATGTGGTGGTCATTGGGAAAAGATTTTTTCTTTAAACAAAACCCAATATCTAGGATTTCATAAGTCTTATTTTTCTAAAAAGTTGTGGGTAACCAAAATTTTGCTATCTGGAAACTCGGATCCAAACAAGTTTGGATTCCGAAAGTCTAACTCTTCCCTTGGTTTCAGGAAGGTAAAGGAAGTACCAAAAACAATACATGGTACATGGATAGTGGATTTTCCTGGCATATGACTGGTAACAAAAACTATTTTGAAAATATTATCAAGAAAAAAGGAGGAAAAGAAAGTTTCAGAGATAATGATCAGGGAGAAATTGTTGGTATAGGTAATATTTCTCTTCTTGGGAAAACATTGATTTCAAAAATTTTATTTGTTAAGAGTCTTAAGAACAACCTCATTAGCATAATTCAATTATGTGATGAAGGATACCTTGTGAATTTTAGGAATGATAAATTCTTAGTACACAATTCCAAGGAAGAGTATATTCTCTCTGCCAATAGTCAAGAGAATTTTTACACATTAATCATAGAAGACCATAGGAGCCAAAACATACCTTGCCTTAGTGAAATGGAAGATCACTTTTGGTTATGGCATAGAAGACTAGGTCACTGTAACCATAGGAACTTATGTAAACTCTCTAAGAAGAAACTAGTTAAGGATATACCAAAGCTTAGATTCGATTCTTCTAATGTTTTTTATCCTTGTCAATATGGAAAGAAACATAAATCTAGTTTTAAATCTTTCGGTGAAGTCTCAACAACTGATAAATTATAGTTCGTACACATGGATCTTTTTGGTCCAATACAAACAGGAAGCATTGGAGGCAAATACTATGTGTTTGTTCTATTTCATGACTACACTAGATTTACATGGGTCTATTTTCTAGTAAATAAGTATGAAGCTTTTTCTTATTTCAAAAGTTTTAGATACCAAGTTAAAAATGAAAAAAATTGTCCACTAAAAACTATTCATAGTGATCATGGGGGAGAATTCAAAAATTCTGATTTTGAAACCTTTTGTAGTAGAAAATGTATTACTCACAACTTCTCAGCGCCAAGAACTCCTCACCAAAATGGTGTAGTTGAAAGAAGAAATATAATTCTTCAAGAGATAACTAGAACCATGTTGAGTGAATATTCTATAGCTAGACATTTCTAGGCTGAAGCTGTAAGTACTTCTTGTTATACTATAAATCGAGTTTTGATTAGACCTTTTCTTAATAAAAATCTTGATGAGTTATGGAATGGTAGAAAACCAAGAATTACCTACTTCATGGTTTTTGGTTGCAATGTATTCATCCTGAATACTAAAGATAATCTTCACAAATTCACACCAAAATCTGATGAAGGAATTTTCTTAGGCTACTCCACAACTTCTAAGGCCTATAGAGTTTTCAACAAAAACACTTGTACTGTTGAAGAAACAGTGCATGTAAAATTTAATGAATCTAATCCTTTTGTTTTCAAACCATACCAACCTACATCCTTGGATGTGTTTTCAAAAACTGATTATCAACCTTTGATAGAATATCTTTCTGATAGAGAAAATGTTCAAGAAGATTCTTCTAAAACAATTACCCCAGAATACATTCTACCCTATGTTGATGAACATGTTTTACAAAACCCAAGTAAGGTGTTTCTAAAGAATCATCCCCGTGATAGTATCATTAGTGATGTGAATAAACCTATAAGACTAGAATTTCCTTGAGGAATGAAGTAGAACATCTAGAATTTTGTTCCCAATTAGAACCAAAAAGCCCTGATGAAGCTTTAGGTGATGATGATTGGATCAAAGCAATGCAAGATGAACTAAATGAATTCAAAAGGAATAATGTCTGGACCTTGTTTGAAAGACCTAAAGAGACTTATGTTATTGGAGTAAAGTGGGCCTTCAGAAATAAGTGTGATGAAAATGGAGTCATTATTAGAAATAAAGATATACAAGTTGCTAAAGGAAATAATCAGCAAGAGGGAATGGAATATGAAAAAACCTATGATCCAGTAGCTAGAATTGAATCTATTCATATCCTACTTGCCGTTGTAGAATTCTTAAATTTTAAACATTTTCTAATGGACGTGAAATGTGCTTTTTTTAATGGTTTTGTTCAAGAGGATGTTTTTGTTGAACAACCTTCTGACATTGAAGATACAAATTATCCTGATCATGTTTTTAGACATACCAAAGCTCCGTATGGCCTTAAACAAGCCCCACGATCTTGGTATGATAGACTTGCAGGATTTTGGATTCAAAATTACTATATTAAGGGAAATTCAGATCCAACCATTTTTATAAAGAAAGATAAGAAAAATGTTTTTATAGTTCATATTTATGTTGACGGCATTATATTTGGTTAAACTCAGCAATCTTTAACTGATTCATTTGCGAATCTGATGAAATCTAAGTTCAAAATGAGTATGATGGGTGAGTTAACATATTTCCCTGGTTTTAAAACTTCTCAAACCCTGAAGGTACCTATATATCTCAACATAAGTATATTAAATATCTCCTAAAAAAGTATGGATATGACAACACTAAGAGTATAAGTACTCCCATCGGTACCTAAAAGTCTGTAGTTCTTGATGTAGCTGGGGAACTTGTAAATCAAACATCCTTTAGAGGTATGATAGGAAGCCTACTATACTTGACAACCAGTCTTCCAGACTTAATGTTTTCAGTATGCTTATGTGCCAGATATCAATCCAATCCTAATGATTCTCATTTAAAGGTAGTGAAAATAATGTTTTCACTACTTAAAGGGAACCATGGATCTAGGATTATTTTATAATTCTGGAAATGACATTGTATTAAAAATAATTTCAGATGCTGAATTTGGTGGATGTAAAGTGGATAGAAAGAGTACATCCGGAACATGTCATTTCTTATTAGATTTGTTAGTTTCTTGGTCATGCAAGAAGAAACACTCAGCAGAACTCTCCCCTGCTGAAGCTGAACATGTAGCAGCTGGAAGTTGTTGTGCTCAAGTGTTGTGGATGCGACACACACTCAGAGAACATGGCATGAGTTTTACAAAGACTCAAATTTTGTGAGATAACATAAGTGACATTGCCCTTAGTAAAAACCCTACACATCAATATCATGAAATTCACATAGATATTAGGCATCACTTTCTTAGGGATCACACTCTTAAATAAGATATTATTCTTCAGTTTATCAGAACACAAGATCATCTTTCTGATATTTTCACAAAATATTTACCCTCCAAAAGATTTCAATACATTAAACAGATGTTAGGAATGATAACTATGTGGTAATCCTTCTTCATTAACTTCTTGTTGAACAATTCTCCTTACAGTAATAAACACTTTTTCATAGAGGGATTACACTTGATTGTTAGTGTAATAAAAAATTTTTGTGGTCAGTTTTCAAACTTGTGTAACCATACTTTTCGTACTGAGATTTTCATACTCAAACTTTTCATACTGATATTTTCGTACTGGAATTTTTGTAAGGAAAATTTTTGGAACATAAATTTTCATAATGAGACTTTCGTACTGGATCTTTCGTAATAGAAATCATCGAAACTGGAATTTTCGTACTATGATTTTCGAACTGGAAATTTTCGTAATGAAATTTTTGTACTGGAAATTTTCGTAATGGAAATATTCGAAACATGAATTTTCGTACTAAGATTTTCTTACTCATAATTTTTTTACTGGAACTTTTTCGTAATGAATTTTTTTGTAGTGATTTTTTCTTAGTGATTTTTTTCTCAAGAAGAACTTTACCAATCATGAAAAATCTTTCTAGCCAATCCGAAAGGTATGAATTTTTTACTTAAGTTTTCGTAATCATATTTTTCTTGCAGGTCTTTTCCTATGAGTTTTAAAAAATTTCGGATTCTTGTTTTCTTAAATATGGATGTTTTTCTTAAAAACCTCAAAAGATCAGAGTCAAGTTTTCCTTGCGGTTTGTATCTCAACCGTCAGATCAAATCTCAATGTATCTCAACCGTTCAATCAACCATGGAATATGAACCATTGTCTCAATGCCTATATAAAGGGGACCCCTTACGATCGTCCCACATCAGATTTTCAAAGATTTCGCGTCTCGAAGCCCTGACTCTTTTCTTAAGGACTGTTCCGATCTTTGTCAAAGTCGTTCTGAATCTCCCAGAACTCTCCACTCCGAATGTTTGTTGAAGCCATGTCTACCTCAAAAACAATCTCAAAATTGTTAGTTTTCAGGGAAAGGTTAGTGCATCCAGATTTCTACAAGTTTTATTTTCTTATATCTAAGAATATTAGATTGAATGGTTGGGAAGATGTTTTCTTGTCTAAGTCATAGAAACAGGATCCGGATTATACAGATTTACATGTTATGTTCTACGAGTCTGTTTCCTTCCAACTGGAATATGTAAGAGAGTTATTTTCTTTCATGTCCTATGGTAAGACTTACAAATTATATTACATAAAGGCTTCAATCTTGGTGGGTTTATCTTATGAAGGGGAAGCAGATTTTTTCTCACATAAGCTTCTGGATGATCAAGGAAGGTTCAACAAGGTAAAGGCAATGAAATGTATTGGACATAAAAACACCAATACTATTAATATTGCTTATCTCTCCCCGAATAATCGGATTCTATAGCTTTGGGTACAAGGTTTTCTCATCCCAAGAAGGGGTGATAAGGATAATTTGAAGAAGAGTGACATTTATGTCCTAGATTTCTTGGTAAATCTAAGGGAGATAAATCTAATGAGGCATATTTTGATTTCAGTTAAGAAGATAAAAGAAGGTAACTTGAGAGCTCAAATCATTATGTACCATGCCTTACTATCAAAGCCGATATTCCTATGCTTAGATTCTTTCAAGGTTTCCTGTAAGTCTAAAGTTCAGAATTTTATGATTATGTTCATCAGTGATGATACATTGAAAAAGATGAAGATGGGTTTTTCTGTTGAATCTTGATAATTCTACACTTTAATAGAGGGAGAGGATGAGACCATTCTGGAAAATGTGTAGAAGGATGAACCGGTGAAGAATGTTTCTAAGAAGATGAAGCATAAGGAATTTTTTGCTGAAGACAAAAATCCCAAATATAAGGATACTCAATCCGCACCTCGTGAGCTGAAAAAACAGAAAGCTTATTCAGATGAGGTGCCTGCTAAGTGGAGATAAGACAAAGAAAAGAGAAAAGAAGGGGATCCACAGTTCAGGTTGGACCCTGCAGAGGCTAAGGCCTTAAGGGAAAGAGCTACTGATGAGTTAGAAAAGCAAGCTAAAGAAAATAAGTTGAAGAAAAAGATGTCTGAAGCTGAGATTGTTCAATCCCTTTTGAATGCAACCGAAATAGCTTCTGAGCTGATTCTGGTTCCGGAAACATTCCTTACCAAACCTTTACCAGAAACTCTAGAAAATAACTTCATCACTCAAGAAAAATCTAAGGGTATAGGGGTAGTTGAAGATGTAGAAAAAGAATCTGGTGAAAAAGTAGAAGAAGAGGTTGTTCAATAAGAAGAAGAAGAATAAGAAGAAGAAGAAGAAGGAAGTGATGATCTAGATGATTTTATCAAACAAGTAGAAGAGTATCAAGAAAAGGCTGAATCCACAAAATTACCCACTTTGGAAAAGAAGTTGAGAAAAAAACTAGCAAGGATAATGATGATCAAGAGGAAGAGAAGGAAAATGTTTTGTATGATGAGGAATAATCCTTTGAGAATATTGTTCTTGAAGAAGGGGTAGAAAAGGAGAAACCAGATGAAGACTAGATTGTGCAATTTTCAGAATGTGAGGAATAGTCTCCAGATGAACAACCCATTCCGAAAGCAGACAAGGGTAAGCAAGTGCTTATGGAATCACCAATAAAAGACATCATCAAGAAAAAATAAGTTGGTGGTTCTAATAAAATGAAGTTAGTTCATGTTGAAGAAGAGGAATCTCCAAGCAAGATATCCGATTCAGAGTCATCCTCACATGTTCGTGATTTTTTTGTTGAATTGTTAAAAACGTTGGTGGACACCATTCTGATATTTCCAATTATAGACTCCAGATGCCAGATGCTGCAACATAGTTTGAATCAGAAGTCAGAATCCTTATCTATGGTGATGGATAAGTGTTTGTAGATTGAAGCTAATCATAAGAACATTCTTATAAATTATTATGTACATTAGAAATCTTGCAGTAAAATCACTTTGTTGTCAAAGAAGGTGGATGATGACTTGGTTGAGTTTGAAAATTTTCAAAATGAGGTGAAAGATTCCTTTGACACCGAGGATAACTAGATTAAGAATCTTCAAAATGAGCTAATCATTGAGCAATGTTCTCGGAATCAACAGGTCAGAGATCTGAATGGGAAGCTCAACTCAGTTGCTCATAACTCAAAAGGGGAAAGAGATTTCCAGATAGAGTTTATAGAAAACATGGAAAAGAAAGATAAATTACTAACCATGCAGGAAGAGGCCATGAAGGCTCAAGTAGAAGCTTTGAAAGCCCAAGATGAAAGGATAAAATCCTTGGAGAGGTAAGCTGAGGAAGACCAAAGAGATTTGAAGAAACTCAAAACCTTGTTGAAGAAGCTAATTCCGAAGGAAAAGGAGAACAAATAGACAAATCCGATCTTTTGTTGTATTTGTTTTTCCTTGTAAAATTATCTCAACTCTAATGAATATTTGTTTGGTTATATCTTGTTATATACTAATTTTTCAGGTAACATATTTTCTTTTCCATTCCCTTAACTTCTTTTTGAAAATCCCAAAGGGGGAGAAGGAAAAATAAGTACTCAAAAGAGGAGAAAGAAAAAATTAAAATGGAGAAGGAAAATTTTCTAAGTGAAATATCCTTAATGTAAGGGGTAGTTTTTCATTACGATTTTTTTTCATTCCAATGATAATGAAAACTCCACTCCGGAAATTCAGATTACTATCTTTAGAGTTTCGATGCCTAGGGGGGGAGTTATTTGTTTTCATCATCATCCATGAACAGAGGGAGATATGTTTTAATTTCAAAGTCTAATGAAATTACTCAAAGTCATTATATTCTTTTTTGTAAGGATGTTTGTGCTTTCCAAAAAGGGAGAGATTTTTGAGTCAATAAGGTTTTCCTTATGACTTTTCCATTCCTTCTTGTTTGGAAAATCACAATCAACTAATAAATAAGAAAATATATAATCTACTTCTATAAGAAAAATTTATTTCCTTAAGGTTATTTACCATAACCTATATTTCCTCATACATTTCAATATTTTTCATAAGTATAGAAATCAGATTCATATCAAATCCTTGAAATCATATAATGATTAGATATAGAGCATTCTGTTTTAGGATCCCATTTCTGGATATGAACTTTAATAATGTTCCACTCCGAATTCTAGATACGAACATTAAAAAAGTTCCACTCTGAATTATGGATACGAACTCTGATAAAGTTCCACTCCGAATTCTGGATACGAACTCTCATAAAGTTCCACTCCAAATTTTGGATACAAACTCTCATAAAGTTCCATTCCGAATTCTGGATATGAACTCTAACAAAGTTCAACTCCGAATTCTGGACTCCGAAATTTTACTAGTTAAACTACGAACTTTTACTAGTGTGACTCTGAAATTTTATTAGTTTGACTCCGAACTTTTATGAGTTTGACTCTGAACTTTTATTAGTTTGACTCAAAACATTTATGAGTTTGACTGTAAACTTTTATGAGTTCGACTCCGAACTTTTATTAGTTCGACTTCGAACTTTTAACTAGTTCGACTCCGATCTTCTACAAGTTCGACTCCGAACTCTATAAGTTCAGATTCTGAACTCTGGTGAAACCAGACTCTGAATTTCCTTAAAAATTCAGACTCTGGACTTCTGCAGAATTTAGATTCTGAATTCTTATAAAATAGAATCCAAACATCTATTTATTATAGACTCCGAATTCCATTTTGGTTAGACACTGAACTTTTATTTTCTTACATTACGAATTTTATTTTTGCTTATGCTTACACTCGTTTCATTATAAAACAATTTCATGCCTTCAGTTACATATGTTTTGTTATAAAATGATGTCGTCCATTCTGTTTCTAACAAACCGTTGGTTTAGTGACACGTGTACAGGTCCCTCCAAAATTCAAGGAAAATATTACCGTTGGAGGAGGGATCCAACTGTTCCAACCGAGCCTATAAATAGGAGCACATTTGAAAAGCTCCATACTGATCTTCAATACCTTTGACATACGTGCTTATACGCTGTTGAAGTGATTTCTAGAGAGAGATTCTCTTATCAACTCTCTAAGCTTCGTGCAGAAAGTTTGAACAGCTTGTTCAAATATTGCCTTGTGGAGATTGCTTTGTACAACTCCGAATATTGGTGATTACATTCGAGGGATTCCGGGGATAGGAAGATAGAGGTACCGACTACCTTGAAGTTGAGGGATTCCTTTCTGAGGAAGACAGAGGTTCCAACTACCTTGAAGTTGAGGGCTTGCGGGGATAGCAAGACAGAGACTCTGATATTCGTTTTGAGGGCTTACCCTCGTGTGGGTAAGACAGACTGTCTTGAAAGTATAAATCAAGGGACCTTTATCCAAGGTTGTTGGATACCCTTCTCTTTGGGTTAAAATATTTATATCCTGTTACTTATAGTTTCACTAATTGTTTTTCTGCTACATTTTGTATTGTAAGGAATGTATATACTTATTATATTTCCTTACACTTGTACTATGAGTCATTTAGATTATATACTCTTTAAGGTAGAATCTCATATTGTAAACTTTGGTTATGTTTCAATCTCTGGATCCATATTTCCAGAACTGATTTTGTTAAACATAGATCTTTCCTTGGTTAAGGAGATTTTTAAAGTGTACAATTCACCCCCCCCCCCTTGTATATTGAGCATCTAAATCTTTATTTCGATCCTACAAGAGTATCATCTATAGACAAATTTTTGCAGAGAGCATGTTCTCTCGAGATTAGGGAGTTTCATTTTCTATGGTATCTCTACATTTGTGGTATGATATATTCTGACATAATTTTGGGTATAGACTGGCTTGTCACATACCGATCCCACAAAGCCTATTAACATTGGAGTTTTACATTTAGATATCCCAAGGGTGACCCTTACATTTTCTGTAGAGAGTGGGATATCCAGGTGATCAGAGTAGGGACAACTCCTCAGAAACTGGGAGAGCTCACAGTCTATGTTGCTAGTCTATTATTGCATAATTGGGGTGTTAGAAAATATGTCCTTCCACCAGTAGTGGAACTACTTCAGGAGCAATTTCATAAAAAAACTCATATGGATAAAACTCGAGAGGGTGTGGAATTTACTATTGTATTCATGCTGAGGGTTGATCTAGTGTCTATTCCACCATACAGAATGGAACCGACTGAGCTTCAAGATCTCAAGACTCAATTAGAGGATTTTTATGATAAGTTATTTATCCATCCAATTAAATCACATCCGGGATTACCTGTATTTTTTTAAAAGAAGACCGATGGGAGTTTGGGATTTTGTGTTGATTACCGGATGTTGAACAAAATGTTTGTAATGAACCGATATCATCATCCACATATCATACTTCTTTTTTATTGTTGAAGGTATCTTTTTTGGTTTAAATATATACATTAGATTATTGTGTCATTAGTTGAGAGTACAAAATTCTCATATACCGAGGATATATTTTAGGTGTAAGTATGAACATTATGAGTTTTTGTAATTAATTTTTGTTTCACAAATGCACTAGCTATGTTTATGGATGTGATGAATATGATCTTTCATATATATCAAGATCAGTTTGTGGTGGTGATTGTGAATGAAATATCGGTGTACTCTATGACTTGTGAAGATCATGTCCAACTTCTTGGTATAGTCCTCCTTATATTGAGATAGCATTAGCTATATTCCAAGCTATATATGTGTCAATTCTGGAATGACCAGGTACACTTTTTAAGATACCTCGACTTAGAGGAAAATATGTCAGTGGACCCCAACAATGTTCGAGAACTAGTTTCTTTGGAGAATCCCAAGAATTTTTTCAATATCCATGGAATTCTCAGATTACATGGATTTATAATAAATTCATCCAAGACATTTTTTCTATTTTCAAGATCCACATTCAGGATTGACAGTTAAGGGGATAAAGTTTGAGTGGATGTAAACATGAGAAATGATTTTCATAAGCAGAAGAGTAGTTTGACGACAACACCAATTTTGATCCTACCTAAGTCAGATGAGGAGTACATGGTTTATTATGGAACTTCTTGGATTGGAGTGAAAGCTATGTTGACATTATGGGATCTAGTCAAGCCATATGGGTCTTAGATGTTGAGATCACATGAACAGAACTACCCTAAACATGACCTCATGTTCACAGCAGTGGTTTATGTTCTTATGTGTTGGATACACTACATCATGGGAGAAAAGTCTATAGTTTATACAGATCACAAGTGATTGAAGTATATATTTCACAAAAGAGATGGGTAGAGTTTATTCAGTCTTTTGATTTGGAAATGGAATATAAAACTAGAAAAGGAAATAGTGAGGCTGATGCCTTGAGTAGAAAAACACAGACCCATATGTTTAAGGAGACAAGTGCAGAGTGAAAGATGATGACATTTCTTGATGAAATGAATGTGTTTGTTCAAGAGAGTTTAGATTAGATTACTCGGGATTCAGTTGTATTAGAATCAGTACTTTTGAGATGGATTAGTGATAGATAGTATGATGATTCATAGTTCATAGCCTTGAAGGAAATCTTTGATGATGGGGAGAAAACTGTGGACTTCTTTATATATGAGGTTGAGATCATCTATTTTAAGAATCAATTTTTTGTTCCCATGAGCATACTAGAGGTGTTCATATGAGTATTTCATGCTTCAATGTGGGCGGTGAATCAAGTTGTGACCAAAATTTAACGTGATCTATGAATAAATTATTGGTTTCCTTGAATGAAAAATGATATATCATGCTTTGTGACAAGATTCATCACATATCAGCTCATGTAGGTAGACAATCAATAATGTTGAGGATTAGTACGGCCATTTCCAATTCCACAATAGATTTTGGACAACATGAAAATGGATTTTGTGGTGGGTCTTCCAATGATTCATAGGAAGAATGAAAATATTGGGGTTTTTGTGGATTAATTGAAAAAGGTAGATAATTTCTTTACTATAAATGAAACCATTATAGAAGATCAGTTGGGGGGACTATATGTTTATGACATAGTCTATATTCAGGGAGTGACATAGACTATATCATCATATTCTAATTCAAAATTTACTTCAAGCATCTGGATGGTCTTGCATAATGATCTTGGTGCAAATGTCTTATTCAGTATGGCTTTACATCCACAAAAAATGGGCAGCCAGAGTATACTATATTGGTTCTTGAGGATATGTTGTGGGTATGTGTTCTTGAATTTAGTGGGTATTGAGAGAATTAGTTATCTTTAATAGAGTTCTCCTATAACAATAGTTATCAAAAAACAATAAAGACGGAATCATAAGAATATCCTTATTGTTGACCATTAGATAAAAACTACGTTGGTTGGAGGCTGGTGGGTCTGAGTTGTTGGGGCCGAGTCATGTGCAAGAAACATCAAAGAAGGTACATATGATTTGAAAACATATGGATACAGATCAGAGTGGAAATATGTCTTATGATAATAGATGACGACCACCCCTAGAGTTTACAAAGGGTGATAATACATTCCTTCATGTGTTGCTTAGGATGTTTCACTGCATGATATGGAGATAGGGAATAATGGCCCTATGTTTTTTGGACCATTTGAGATAGTGGATAAAATCAGGCTGGTGGCCTACTGATTGGCTCTTCCACTAAGATACAAAGCTATGCATGATGTTCTCTATATATCAAAAAATTAGCGATATCACCCAGACCCATCTCATGTGATTGATGTGGATGAGGTTGACCTTAAGATAGATGCATCCTTTGAGGGTAATTGAATATGTGTGTTAGATCATAGTGAGAAACTATTGTGGGTGAATAATGTGTAGATATTTTGTGTGTTATGGAAACATGGACATGTAAAAGTGGAATCATGGGAATGAGGAGTAGATATGAAGGCTCAATGGCCTGAACCTTTTGGCATGGAATCTTAGAAAGGCTTGGAAGTGACACTCGAGAATGTGATGTTATAAGGTGGGGAGATTTTATGATCCTAGACTTTTGTGGAGTTATCTCATGATTGAATTCAAGTACTTTTCATGCTTACTTAACTGCATTTGTTTCAAGTTATGACATGGGGTGTTTTGGGTGGAGTTTTTATGAAAAATTTGAGAAAACACATCTGTGCAAGGTTGGAGCATGGTTAGGGTAAACCATGAGCCCAGCCCACCTAACATTGTGAACCCTGGTAGAGGGGTTTGCACTGCTGGCTCACGGTTTGAATAACTATGTGCCCAAACCCGGGTAACCATGAAACCTTAGGTAGATATGTCCACACTATTGGCTCACGATTTACCTAACCTTATACCCCTATCTAGGAAATTGTGTGCAATGTTATTAATCACCCTAAAAATTATATGAAATTTCTATGAACCCCTGAATCTCCTCATATTCGACATAGAATTTGTAATAATCGTTTTTTGGGAAATTCCAGATCTTTTTAGAGGGGTTTTAAGTCCATAAAAACTCTTTTGTTCATGGCTAAAATTAGGAATTAATGATCCGCTCTTCTCTTGGTAAGTGGATCTCATCCCAATGTGTATCTCATTCATTCTTCTATCATTCCTTAATTGTTTCGTGGAATTTATCTTCTATTTATATAGATCTAAATTTTTTGTGAGATTGAGTACTATGATTGTAGATCTAGATCTAGATTGATAATATTATTACATCCATTGTTTTTATTTAGTGATTTAGATCTAGAACATATATCTACGTCATTATGTTGCTTAGATATTGGGAATTTCCATTGAACAAACATCTATCAATGAATTGAGGTATTTGGTCTAAAATCTAATTCTAATAGTCATGGATTTGATATGTATCTGAATAATTGTATGAATTATTTACATCTTTTACTAATTTATTTTCATAAATTGGGTTACTTAGGTTAACCAATATATTTATTTAATCATTTATGAATTAAATGATTAGTTGAGGAATAAATCAACTGACTACATAGATTCACTATTAGATAATTATTTTGGGAAATTGATTTTGAGATTTATGGATTTAATTATATATAATTAATCAGGGTATTCATTATGAGATATCGAAATGGTTGATTTCTGATAATTAATTGGGAATTAATTAAGTTCATTTAGATTATGATCTTGTAAATTAATTGTGGGATTAATTTTGAAGTGTTGAGATTTAGAATGAGATAATAAAATCTGGAAAATTAAATATGGAATCTAAATTTTGATATTGGTTATTTATTTATTTAATTAATTAATGGGATTGTGGCATTTAGATAATTGTGGTGTAAACTAATTAATTTTATGTTTTTAACTAATTGATGAATTAGTAATGTACGTGATGTGGATAATTATTTATGAAATCATTATGTGTGAATGAATGGGAACATTGTCATTCTAAATTGACGACTATACATGCTAACATGGTCATTATACTTATGAGTAAAGAGAATGGGAACATGGTTATTCTATTGAGGAGTAAGTGTTGTAACATGGTAATTTTACTTATTAGTAAATATATTGAGAAAATGGTCATTATATTGAGGGTTAAGCATGGTAACATGGTCATCCTACCAATTTTTTGATATTGGTAACCTTGGAAATGTTTCTTATACAGGTAAAATTAAAGAAAGAATATAATTCCACTCTATGTTATGGCCCCACATGAGAATATCTCAAACTCCAGAATGAGTCGAATCCGAAACTGAGATATCAGAGCACCTTTTAATACATATATATCTAAAAAGAATAATGCTTTATGATATGATATTACCAAGAGAATACTTTAAACTTCGGTATGAGCTGAAGTTAGTATTCTGGTACAAGTCACCTTGGGATCCCTAGAGTTAATATAGTTATATAAGAATAAATTATAATGTAATAATTTGTTATTTATGAATTGTACATATTTTATATAGAACTACATACACAATCTTTTGACTGGACTTGTTTTAGACACTATCGAAGGTGGCCTTTTGAGTTGTACTAACACTCTGTTTAGGCTGCCTGATCAGTACACGAATATATTATATTGTTTCAAGATAGGATAAGAGAAAAGGCCCTATAATGGTTTGAATATAGGGGATAAAGCTTGGATTAGGTTACGTAACATATTTCATAACCTTCTTGGGGAGTCATGGTGTCCGTAAATTTAGTTTCATTATAGACTGTTGAAACTTATATTTTCATAACATGTTTTCCCTTACATTTGAATATTGTATTTCTTGCTTGGTCATCTAACTACATGAGTATTGTTTCTGATTTACATATTCTTACGCTATTTTTCATATAATTTTTCTATTGTTTTATTATAGTTAGAGTGGTTATATTCTCTCCATGACTAACATAGTAGTCCCTCACTTATATTCGACAGCCTTCGGTATATGGGGAGGTGTGCCTGAGGTCATGTTGTGAACCTGCATTGGGAATTGTTGTGTAGAACTCAGGTCTGGATGTTACTTTTTTAACATAAAATTTTCATTAATGGATAAACTTATAACCCCTATGAAATATGAAAATAAAAACCATTAAAAATAAAGTCATGAAATCATCTTAAAATCAATCCCCCATATATCAAAAAATTTCTCTTGGTTGTCACATTCCATACATGTGAACACCCTCGTGGGAAATTCTCTTCGAACATGGTAATGACATGAATTACTAGAAATACTTTTATAAAACATGAATTATTCCTTATTATATGAATTACATGATATATTACATTAATCTATGAATTTATAATCTTTTTCCATTATAGCATGAACTATATTTCAATATATCATCAATTAGTTCAAAGGTAATCTGTACCATCAAATTTATTTAATCATATCCCACATAGCTTTATCCAAAAAACATTATCATGACATAAAGAATGTATTAAGTGTTATATTTCAATTAATCATGTGATTTACATGGAGATCACCTTTCCATTATATCACTTTTCAATTCTGTTGGAACCATTCAATGTGTTCTTGTAAATTTGTATCGAAAAAAGATAATTAATAAATCCTTTAATATTTCCCCATTCATATAACATAATTCTTCCTTCCAAATACATAATAAATTATTACACTACTTCATTATCATTCCATTAATGAGCATACCTCATCCCATTATAAAATACATCTTCCCTTTCCCATTTCATCTATAGTATTGTAATCATCAGTTATATAACCATAACTCATACCACATTTATGATCCTATTTAAGAGCATTAATCTTGGGACATTGTGTTGCATAATGACTATTTATTATAGACTAAAAACACTTCACCAAAAATTATGACACAAAAATCTTAATATTCTCATCAACTTCACTATCCAAATTCATCATTTTTCACCAACATTCACTTTCATTGTGTCATTTTTTCATTGTAAAAAGATCTTCTTATTACCCTTAGAAATTCACATCGGTTAGTATTTCCACATTCTTGACACGATTGAAATATAATATTTTTCTTCTATGGCCTCCATTTCCTAAACTCTCAGTTAACACCATCATTCTCTCCCTTGTAAAATCTGAGAGTTGGTTAAGGTATAAATTTTTAATCATGTTCCATGAAATATAATTAGGAATGATAACCTCATATTTCACTATAGTGATCATCCCACTTTACTAATAATAAAAATTTCATCCATAAAATTAAATGTTAATTCAGTCTCATCTGATTCCGTCTATTGTATAAAATAAGAAGGATAGTGTGATCATTACTTGTGATAGTAGGAAACCACATAGTTCTGAAAATAATTAATTACATAATGTCTAAATAATGAAACCTTTATTACTCTATTTCACCTTAAGTTCATCCTATATTATTCATAGCCAATATATATTTAAATCTGTCATGATGGTTTATGATGTTTTTGTGAATTCCAAAAGTATATCCCCTGTATTGTCAAACCAGGTGTGTAGTATGGTCCATTGTTGTGTACTAGATTACATTGAGTCATGCTCATAACATCTTGTCATAATTGGTTCTCCTATGTATATCTATTCCATAACCCTATCTACTTGTATTATCTATATAGGGAAGCATTTTTAAGAAACCACACAGTATATCATTTCACAAAATTCCACGACATTTTCTTATTCTTTTCCTAATCCTTGGAAATGTCCTTAGGGTTCTTACTATGGTTTTCTCATACAATATTGAAGAGTTAACTAAACCTTTTTTCTAATAACAATTATATGTATTCTTACTTGTCATACATTAACAATACATAACTTTTTAAAAAATCTTACAAAAATATATAAAAATATGCTAAAAGACTGTACTAGTGTATTACCTTTGGAAACATGGAATACATAAACACTCGTACATAAATGAGCTAAATTTTATCCTACTATGTTCTTCTTTAATATCACTATTATTATACCAATAAAAAATAATACATATATTCATATCCTGAGGAAGGAAACGTAAAAAGGGGTGTGATCAGTTTCTTAATAAGGGTAAAAAACATAAATATGTAAACATAATCATGAGTATAAGGGTATAAGAACATGATCATGAAAACATATGATCATACCCTCCATATAAAAATCATATTATTGAATCATGGAATAAATCATGTTAGTTTGTAAGACATGAATCACATGGAAATAAATAACATAATCTAATAAATCATAACATAGGAATAAAACATGGAATTTTACAAAACAGATAAGTATATAGAATTATTTCTATAGTATTCAAGGAATGTATTCCAAGACCATATTATAGGACAAATTCCTTTAAAAAATTGGGTTCACAACTCATTCTAGCCCTTAAATACTATATTTTTTTCATTTATCAATCCATCCATGTAATACTGAACCGAGTTCATTTTCCATTCTAACCCTGTAATACTAAACTGGGTTCATTTCTCATTCAAAACTATTATTTAATATAAGATATAAATATTTAACCAATTAATTATAGGGTGTATAGGCCCCACATATACCAAAATAAAATCATACATTAATGTTCTACAAAATAATATACAAAAGTATCATAAACCATGAAATTAAATGGGTGTCATAAACATGTAATCATATCATAATCAGTTGAAGAAGATACAAGCTTCGTAATCATTTCAAGAAAATCATAACCTGTTAAAGAGATATAGATTTTATAATCATATAACCTATTATTGAGAAAATTATTCCATAAAAATATAACCTATGAAAGGGAAATGGATTTCATAAACATATAACCCATGAAAGTGAAACACATTTCAAAAAGACCACGATGTCAAGCGTAACCTATTTAGAGGTAGAATGTGAATGGAAATTTTAGTTCATTTCCATGAAAGGACTTAGTAACATCCACATATTCCATCTTAGATAAAAAATAATTTTTAAATATCTTTCAAAAATATTTCTTACATAAAATATCATTTCTTATTCGAAAGAAGATTTTAAATACATTTGAAAATTTGAAAATAATTTTCTTAGAAAATACATTGAAAATTTATAAATTATACTTAAAATTTGTTTGAAAACTATTTTCCTTAAAATCTTATAAAATAATTTTGAAAACATTTTGAAAGTTGGTTTCCTTGAAAACATATAAAATAAGATTTAATTTTTTTTAAACATCTTTTCTTCAAAAACCCTTTGAAAATCTAAAAAAATATCATTAAAACTTTTCAAAAACAATTTATTTGAAAATAACTCTTAAAACATATAAATATGATTGAAAACATTTTGAAAACATATTTATTTAAAAAAATAAAAAAGATGCTTGAAAATTTTATGAAAAAAAGTTACAAGAAGATCACATTTTGAAACATTTTCTTAACAATTATCCTTTAAAAAAATAATATGAAGCGTCAACGAAATGACGGTGGGTAAATTTGAACATGTCTTACGATGTAAAAATTAAATACCTATATCATGGTAAAAAGGTTTAGAAAAAAATACTTGGTCAAAAAGTGAAAAGAATGTTCCTTTTAAGATTTTATTAAATGAAAAAAAGGGAGAAATATTATTTTAAATATTAAAGAAGAACTGAAAACTATTCTTATAATCCTTTTTAAAAAACATAGATTTATAATCGAAGAAGGTGTAAAGTCAGGCATTTTTAAAAACACATTATTAACTCTATTATCTACCAATTCCTATAGTGATGGTAACAATACATGAATATATCATGAATAATCATAGGAGAAAAAAGATCCTGAATGTTCTTGAGATACAGGTTGTAATATTTCATCAAAGGGAGCATAAACATAAACTGTAATGCCTCGACCCCAGTTACCCAGAGTCGGTGCATTATTACATAACATTGGCATGATCACAGGAAGGATCAAATCTCGAAAGACCGATTGGTTTAGTAGCCTTGGAGATACTAGATATATTCATATGTCTTATATTACATCATAAAAATGAAAAATACAACAACATATTTTCATCAAATTCCACACTCATATCTCCACATATTATCCCTGCAGGTCATTCATAATTTACTTCTTCAAACCCTGGGGAAAATAAAACAGAGAAAAGGGGTCAGCTCAAATGCCCAGTAAGGATAACAATATAGCGGAAACTTTCAAAAATAAGAATAAACATTTAAGGCAATGTATAACTAAAACAAAATCATTTTAAACTTGAACATAAACATAGTATGGAAAAAATAAAATGAAATAATTTCATTTACTTATTCACAAGGATATTCTACTAATCGAATAATCACATGCAATATCAATAACCACGTTCATAATGATGGAATTCATAATGCCAGACTATCATAACCACATAGCCAAGGCCTCGTTACAAGACTACAAATAATATTTTGTCAAGGCCTTGTGCCAAGACACTAGTTTGTCTAATGAGATCTACCGATGCATTGAGGAGATATAGCGGGCTCCCCCCATCACATATTAAGTCCAATGCATTCCCATATGAAAAAGTTTAACCATAACATAAACATTCGTATTAAAACTAGCATACGAAATGTCAATACTTTCACCATAAACTATGAATGGTATAAAAATAGCACATCCATAGTCAAACATATCACAAAACATTCAATACAATATATAAGTTTTGTATCATAATGAATCAACTTCAAATAATCGTAAAATCCATCAAAGGATGTTGACATAGATGACATCAAAACTCTTTTTAGAGAAATATCTCTTTTTATTTTTGAAACCATTTAAGAGTCATATATTTATAAAATAAAACATTTTCATTGAAAATATTCATATAATCTTGTAAGGGAAGCTTCACCGATTTTATAACGGTGGAAAATAACCGCACCCACCGTATAAGTTAAAAAAACATTCTTACCTTAATTCTGTCGAAAAGGTTAAAAAGCACCTTGTTTGGAAAATGACGGAAAGATTCCTTTATAAACCTCTTATAAAAAGTCAAACAAGGGTATAAATGACTTTAACCCATATTATTTTAAATAGTAACATCTTTTTGAAATACATTTCGAAGAAACATGGATGTGGATGATAAAGAAATCCCAGTAGATAATTATGTATAAACAACCTCGGATAATGAAGAGATTGTGAAATAACCCTTACCTTGTACTTTTCCTTGGTTGGGGTAGGTTAACCTCCTATATAATGGTGAAATAAATGATACTAAATTATACAAGATTCATATACATTAATATGATATCATATATGATCTTTTAACATTGATTTTTTTAATAATATCTTATTATTATCGTTGTTTCGGGTGTTAACTTACTCGTTTTCTTTTATATGTTTTGTTATGTATGCCTTGTTTTTAATGGATAGGTTTTATATTATTCATATCCAGAATTATATCAAGTCCTTAAACATCATTTTTAAATCATAAAATGATAATTATACTTGAATGGATACGATGGAGAATGAATCTCATCGCGTTCGTGGAGACGGTAGTCCGTACGTACGCACGAGCGACAATATCATTCTTTTGATTTTAAAATAATATATAAATGGATGGTATATCATATATACAGAATAATTAACATGTTATATTTATTATTTACTTGAGTTACACATCATTATTATACCCACCCAAATAATAATATATTGAATAACAATTACACCACGACGTGGAGACGGAAAACCGTACGTACGCACGTATGGTGACATGTTATTCAAAGGGTGGATAGAATACTGAATATGGTTGTACCATATTTATAATAACATAACAGTATATATAAGATACTAGAGTTATTATTTTAGAATGGTAATAACAATCAATGAATAAATGGAAGAAGAAAGGAACTTGAAAAGGGGTGGTGAAAACATTACCTCTTCTTCGGGTTCTTCCTTTTGATTTGATCAAAAGGGCTCCATAGGTTGGCTTTCTGATCAAACTAAGGCCTCTAGGATGTATTTAGGGAAGTTGGGAGAGTATTTGGGCAGATTTTGGCCGAACCAAAAGGCTTTGAATGTGTGAAGTAACGAGAAGGGGGAGTGCCCTTTTATAAGAGGGGTGAGGGGCACCTTTGAAAAAGCTAGAAATATTAATTTATAATAAATTCATATTCGGTTTCTAATGGCCCGAAAGTTTATTATTCAAAAGTTAAAGTGGTAATAGTTCGATAAACATTCATACAATAGAATTTAGACAGGTTTGGGATACTATATTAACCTTATCGTTTAGTTTTAACTCTTATTTAATTAGTTTGACATTTACCATGTAACTTTGTATTTTTATATTATATAGTTAATAAACTTACTATATACATCCAATTGACCCCCAAGTGGTACATTAATGATACACCTATCATGATATAAGTCTCTTGGCAGAACCTTAGAATTTTAGGAATTTAATATCAATTAATAATATAATATTTGTTTTAAAAACTCTTTTATGTCAATTTTGACGCTATTCAATAGTTGATTTTTGTGAAACTCATAATAGAATGATTACTTCAAAAAAAGTAAATTAAATAAATCCTAATATGTCATATTATCCGAGAAATTTTTTTAATTCATTAAAAGTCTCAAATTATATTTATTTGGATATTTATAATATCAATTATTTTAATTTGTCACTATTATGGTCATTACTGCATCATAATTGTGTCATAAATAAATTAAATTATTTACAGTATAAAAATTATAACTAAAATATCATTATGTAGGAAATATTTTTAGATTTTTATTGAATATTTATAGTCGAAAATCCAATATATATAACCCTATGTAAAAATTGTTTTTCTAAAAGATATATGCTTGTGTCATTTTTGTACTTATTTTAACTTAATTAAAATTAAGTGTCCCTATCACCTACAACTGGCTCCATGGGGTCACAAAATCGACCCAAAGATTCCTATGGTCGAAAATGTATCAACCAATAAGGCTAGGACACGTTTTAGGGTAATTTATTATTATTATAATATTATTATTTAACCCTTATTTACCGGATTTACCCTTTACCATGGTAAATAAAATAATTACCGAAATAATTATTCAAAATGTCTAAAAATAATAGTTACATATTTAAAAAATTTGAACATCCTGATTCCAAATATGGAATCCATTTTTTCAAAATTCAAAACACAGAAGTGGCAGAAATTAATTTAAAATTAATTCCAGCTGTCAAAACAAAAAGCGTGTTTTTAAGATATAATAACTATCAAAATATTGATACTTGTTTATGTTCGGTTTAATTGTGAAATTATGTCCAATGACCAACATTGTATTAAATGGTAAAAATATATTCTAAATATACTTTAAACATACTCAATTTCATAATTTATCAATATAAATTATTTCGATTAAAAAAGTTGTTTTTAATTAAAATTTAGTAATTTTCACTATTCATCAAAATATTAAAGTTATCCGAAAAGTACCAAAATTTCACCTTAGGCTAAATTCGATATTCCGAATCCAAAAATGAAGTCTATTTTGAAATATAAAATATATATAATTTCAAAAAGTAGATATTACTATTCATAATGGCTAGTTTGATTGGTTATGGTGTGTTAGAACTCAGTGTTGCGTACAACACACGCTATCACATTATTCAAAGAGAAGCGTAACATAGAAGCTTGGTGTGTTACATTCTCCCCTCATTCAAATAATTTCGTCCTCGAAATTTCTAAAATACTTATCGCATGAAAAGAATTGGGTGGTTCTTCATCATAAGTTCCTCGGGTTCCCACGTTGCTGCTTCCATCTTATGGTTTCTCCACAAAACTTTTACCAGACATGTCGTCCGGTTTCTCATTACTTGTTCTCTTGTATCAAGAATCCTGACAGGCTCTTCACAATAAGACAGATCGGGTTCCAGTTCTAATTCTTCATAGGTGAGTACATGTGTTGGGTCAGACATGTATTTCCTCAATAGAGATACGTGGAACACATCGTGAACTTTGGAGAGACTTGGCGGCATTGCCAATCGATAAGCTACAGCCACAATTCGTTCAAGAATTTCGAAAGTTCCGATGTAACTGAGACTCAATTTACCTTTCTTACCAAAACGTATGACTCCCTTCCATGGAGATACCTTCAGGAAAACATGATCACCGACTTGAAATTCCAAATCCTTCTTTCGATTATCGGCATAGCTCTTCTGCCTATTTTGAGAGGCTTTGATGTGATTTTGGATTAACTTCACCTTTTCCATCATTTCTTCCACCAGTTCTAGACCTACAAGTTTCCTTTCACCAACGTCATCCCAACATGATGGTGTGAGACATCTCTTTCCATATAACGCTTCATATGGTGCCGTCTGAATACTCAAATGGAAGCTATTGTTATAGGAAAATTCTACTAGAGGTAAATACTGATCCCACATACCCTGAAAGTCAAGTGAGCAGGATCTCAACATTTCTCCTAAGGTTTGAATAGTCTATTCTGATTGTCCGTCTGTCTGAGGGTGGTAGGCAGTGCTCAAATGAAGTTCAGTATCCAGGGATTTCTGAAGACTCTTCCAGAATCTTGAAGTAAAACGAGGATCACGATCAGAAACAATCGATAGGAGTACTCCATGAAGTCTCACAACATCATTAATATATAGTCTTTCTAGAAATTCCAGTGGTAGATCTTATCTTATTGCAAGAAAATGTGTTGACATGGTAAGACGATCAACAATAACCCATATTGCATCATTCCTTCTAGGAGTATTTGGTATCCCCATGACAAATTCCATCGTAATATTGTCCCATTTCCACTCCGGTATGGGAAGAGGTTGCATGAATCCTCTAGGCTGTTGCCTTCCAGCTTTCACTTGTTGACAAACCATACATCTTGACACAAAATCATCAATCTACCTCTTCATGTTGTCCCACCAAAAAATTTCCTTCAAATCTATATACATATTGGTGCTTTCAGGATGTATAGAGAAATTGGAACTATGAGCATCATCCAGCAATTACCTTTTTAGATCAGGTATATCGGGAACACAAAGTCTCTTCCCGAATTTCAAAATTCCTTCTTCATACACAAAGTCTCTCAATCTTCCATCATTCACAGCTTTAATCTTATTTTGAAATTCCTCATCATCAGTCTGAGAACACTTAATCCTTTCTAGTAAAGATGTTTTGGAAACCATTTGTAAAAGCATTGATGTTTCCCCTTCCCTGGTTATTCCCATGTCCATCTTCACTAGATCCATGAAAATTGGATCCCTTTCAATTCTCATATTGTTCAAAACACCATGGTCTTTTCTGCTCAAAGAATCTTCCACCTTGTTTGCCTTCCCCGGGTGGTAGTGTATCGTACAGTCATAATCCTTGACTAATTCAAGCCATCTCCTTTGCCTCATGTTGAGTTCTTTTTGTGAGAAAATAAACTTCAAACTCTTATGACCAGTATAAATCTCGCATTTTTCACCAGAGAGGTAGTGCCTCCATATCATCAAAGCAAAGATCACAGCTTCTAACTTGAGATCATGAGTAGGATAGTTTTGCTCATGAATTTTCAACTGTCATGATGCATAGGCAATAACCCTATCATTCTGCATAAGGACACAACCAAGTTCTTTCTTTGATGCATCACTATAAATAACGAACCCATCATTCCCCGATGGTAGAGTCAATATAGGATCATTGACTAATCATCTCTTCAGTTCTTCGAAAAATTCTTCACACTCTTTTTTCCAAACAAATTTAACCCCTTTACGTGTGAACTTCGTTAATGGGTTAGCCAATCAGGAAAAATTCTGGACGAAATGTTGATAATAACCTACCAAACCAATAAAACTGCGTACCTCAGTTATACTCATAGGTGCTGACCATTCATGGATTGCCATGGTCTTAGAAGGATCAAGAAAGATTCCATCTTTAGAGACAATATGGACAAGAAAAGAAATCTCCTGAAGCCAGAATTCACACTTGCTAAGCTTCCCATATAATTCATGCCGTCTCAGAGTCTTCAAGATAATGCGCAAGTGATTTTCAGGATATTTGTAGGTTTTGGAGTATACCAAGATATCATTAATAAATACCACCACAAATTCATCAAGATAGTCCTTGAAAATGTTATTCATCAGATCCATGAATACAGAGGGTGTATTAGTCAATCTACAAGGCATTACAGTAAACTCGTAATGCCTGTACCTGGTTCGAAATGCTCTCTTCGGAATCTCTTCCTTCTTCACACACAACTGATGGTATCCAGATCGAAGATCAATCTTTGAATAGAATTGAGCTCCTGCAGTTGGTCAAATAAATCATCAATGCGTGGTAGGGGATATGTGTTCTTTATTGTTATAGCATTGATCTCCCTGTAGTCGATACATAACCTCATAGATCCAACTTTCTTTTTAACAAAAAGAACAGGGGCTACCCATGGAGAAACACTAGGGAGAATAAATCCCTTATTACTCAATTCCTCTAGTTGTTTCATTAGTTTAACTAATTCTACAGTGGCCATTCTATATGGGGTCTTTGATATAGGCCTTGATCCAGGAATTAAATCAATGGAAAACTCAACTTCTCGTTCTGGAGGATGTCCAGGTAAATCATCTGAAAATACATCTACATATTCTTTTACAACAGGTACATCCTCTATTTTAACATTACATTCCTCACCCAAAGTTATTTCATTCTCTTCCTCCCCAATAATTGAATTTAGTAGAGCTACTGGGGGTGGATCTAAATAAGAATTAGATGGTGACAATTCTGCTCTAAAGATAAGGTGTTCCTTATCATTATCATCAAGAACCGTAACCTCTTTCTTCTTACAATAAATCTTCGCATCATAGTCTGAAAGCCAGTCCATACCGAGGATTATATCAAACTCAATCATAGGTATGGTGACGAGATCAGCAGATAAAGAACATTTATGTGCTCTAATGGGGACTGATTCACAAAACTTTGTTGCAATGATACTTCCCTTAGGAGTTTTAACTGACAAATCCCTTGTTAAATCAAATTGGAAATATCTAATTTTCATAGAAAACTGGGAAGATATGAAACATTGTGATGATCCAGAATCAAATAATCCATTTTCTAAACTTTAGGAAACCATTAAATTTCCTACCACCACGTCTTTGGGAGCGTCTACCTCAGCAGTAGTGATAGCATAAGCTTGGTTTTGATCCCTTGCCCTTTTCTGAGGTAAGTTCTCCTGATGCTTAGGACATTCATTTGCATAATGCCCCATCTCCCTGCAATTGTAGCACTGATCATTGGTAGCTTCCTTCTTCCCCTTGCAATCATGAGCCTGGTGGCCTTTTTCACCACACTTGTAACAGAATCATGTTCCCTTCAAGCAAGTACCGTGGTGTTTCTTACCACATTTACCACAGGATGGATATTCAAACTTTCCCTTCTTCCCCTTATTTCCATTCCTAGATTGATTAGCATGTATCTTCTTCTCTTGCTTTGCTTTAAAGTCATAAGACTTAGAGAATTCCTTTTTGGTCTTGATAGCAGACGAGACAATGTCTTCGTACGATGAAAAGGATTGTGAGACTAATGCTCGACGTGGAAATGGTTTTAACCCATCAAAGAAACGATCAATCTTACTTCATTGGTTATATATATAATCTCTAGAATACCTTGCTAACCTTGTAAAGTTAGACTCATACTTTGTGACATTCTCATCCTCCTTTTGTCTCAGAATCAGAAATTGCCTTTCCATATCTTCTCGGTGGTCACGAGGAAAGTATTTTTCTAAAAACAGATCTTTGAACTCCCTCCATTCCATATTTGATACTTCATCATCTTCCTTCGTATTTTGAATCAATGACCACCATTGATCAGCATCTCCAGTGCGGCGGTAAACTGCCATGATAACTTTTTCCCTTTCACAACTCCCCAAAGCCTGAAATATTTTCTCTAGGGAAAATATCCATTGCTCAGCGACTAAGGGATTTTTACTTCCATTGAACGTTGGTGGTTGTTGCCTCATGAATCGATCTAACATTGATCCTCCACGCTGCGGATCAGGGTGCTCCATACGGGTAAGGTTATTATTCATAACCTGAGTGAGTTGTCCCAGTATGGTGATTAGCTGATCGGCACCAGTTGCATCACCAACTCCACTATAATTATCTTGAGAAGGAGGGAAATCCCTACATGGAGTGCATGTATTGATATGGTTTACATTTCTTCCACTAGGCGCCATTTCTAAACATGGCATAAACTAGATCAGTTTATGAATCAAAATACATAATCCTATACTTATAGAACACTTAACATAAATTGATCTATTTATGGATATAATCAATAATCATAAAAATGTTTTCTTTGATAAAGTATATACTCATAAACCCTTCATAATTGTTTGTAAATAAAATCAGAGTTATCCTAAGCATATCCCCCAGTAGTGTCATAACCAAGAGTTCAGCAAGGCCCGTTGTCGTGCACCAGTTCCCGTTCGAGTCTAGCTCAAAGCGGTGTTTTCGGGTTTTACCCCTAGGTACATCTGTGCCAGAGCTGCCTCTACCTTCTCGTATCCAGACAGGGATGTATTTCTCGGAAAACTCACAAAATCTATACAAAACAAAAATTCTAGGAAGTTCTTCTATACTAATCCTCAATGTCCATCTTAGGTCTACGTGCTCTAATCAGAGTTTAACTAAATCTAGCTTCCAAATTTTGTACTAAACCTCCTCTGATACCAACTATAACGCCCCGAACCCAGTTACCCAGAGTCGGTGCATTATTACATAACATTGGCATGATCACAAGAAGGATCAAATCTCGAAAGACCGATTGGTTTAGTAGCCTTGGAAATACTAGATATATTCTTAAGTCTTACATTACATCATAAAAATTAAAACTACAACAACATGTTTTCATCATATTCCACACTCATATCCCCACATACTATCCCTACAGGTCATTCATAAGTTACTTCTTCATACCCTGGGAAAAATAAAACATAGAAAAGGGGTGAGCTCAATTTCCCAGTAAGGATAACAATATAGCGGAAACTTTCATAAATAATAATAAACATTTAAGGCAATATATAACTAAAAAAAGCCTTTTAAACATGAACTTAAACATAGTATGGAAAAAATAAAATGAAATAATTCCATTTACTTATTCACATGGATATTCTACTAATAGAATAATCACATGCAATATCAATAACCACTTTCATAATGATGGAATGCATAAAGCCAGACTATCATAACCACATAGCCAAGGCATCGTGCCAAGACTACAAAGAAGATTTTGTCAAGGCGTTGTGCCAAGACACTAGTTTTTCTCATGAGACCTACCGATGAATCGAGGAGCTATAGCGGGCTCCACCCATCACATATTAGGTCCAATGCATTCCCATATGAAAAGTTTTAAACATAACATAAACATTCGTATTAAAACTAGCATACGAAATGTCAATACTTTCACCATAAAATATGAATGGTATAAAAATAGCACATCCACAATCAAACATATCACAAAACCTTCAATACAATATAGAAGTTTTGTATCATAATAAATCAACTTCAAATAAGCGTAAAATCCATCAAAGGATGTTGACATATATGAAATCAAAACTCTTTTTAGAGAAATATCTCTTTTTATTTTTGAAATCATTTAAGAGTCATATATTTATAAAATAAAACATTTTCTTTGAAAATATTCTTACAAACTTGTAAGGGAAGCTTCGCTAATTTTAAAACGGTGGAAAATAACCGCACCCGCCGTATAAGTTAATAAAACATTCTTACCTTAATTCTGTCGAAAAGGTTAAAAACTACCATGTTTAGAAAACAATGGAAAGATTCATTTATAAACATCTTATAAAAATTAAAACAAGGGTATAAATGACCTTTACCCATATTATATTAAATAGTAAAATCTTTTTGAAATACATTTCGAAGAAACATGGATGTGGATGATAAAGAAATCTCAGTAGATAATTACGTATAAACAACCTCGGATAATGAAGAGATTGCGAAATAACCCTAACCTTGTACTTTTCCTTGGTGGGGGTAGGTTAACCTCCTGTATAATGGTGAAATAATTGTTACTAAATTATACAAGAATCATATACAATAATATGATATCATATATGATCTTTTAACATTGTTTTGTTAATAATATCTTAGTATTATCGTTGTTTGGGGTGTTAACTTAATCGTTTTCTTTTATATGTTTTGTTACGTAAGTCATGTTTGTAATGGATATGTTGTATATTATTCATATCCAGAATGATATCAAGTCCTTAATCATCATTTTTAAATCATCAAATGATAATTATACTTTAATGGATACGATGGAGAATGAATCTAATCTCGTTCGTGGAGACGGTAGTTCGTACATACGTACGAGCGACAATATCATTCTTTTGATATTAAAATAATATATAAATGGATGGTATATCATATATACAGAATAATTAACATGTTATATTTATTATTTACATGAGTTACATATCATTATTATACCCACCCAAATAATAATATATTGAATAACAATTACACCACGACGTGGAGACGATAAGCCGTATGTACGCACGTATGGTGACATGTTATTCAAAGGGTGGATAGAATACTGAATATGGTTGTACCATATTTATAATACCATCACAGTATATATAAGATACTAGAGTTATTATTTTAGAATGGTAATAACAATGAATGAAGAAGTGGATGAAGAAAGGAACTTGAAAAGGGGTGGTGAAACCATTACCTCTTCTTCGGGTTCTTCCTTTTGATTTGATCAAAAGGGATTTTTAAGATGGATTTAGGATCAAAATAAGGCCTCTAGGATGTATTTAGGGATCTTGGGAGAGTATTTTGGCAGATTTTTGCCGAACCAGAAGGCTTTGAAGGTGTGAAGTAATGAGAAGGGGGAGTGCCCTTTTATAAGAGGGGTGAGGGGCACCTTTGGAAAATATAGAAATATTAATTTATTATAAATTCATATTCAGTTTCTAATGGCTCCAAAGTTGATTATTCAAAGGTTAAGGTGGGGATAGGTCTAAAACCATTCAACAAATAGAATTTAGACAGGTTTGGGTTACTATATTAACCTTATCTTTTAGTGTAAACTCTTAGTTAATTAGTTTGACATTTACCATGTCACTTTGTATTTTGATATTATATAGTTAATAAACTTACTATATACATCCAAGAGACCCCCAAGTGGTCCATTAATGAAACACCTATCATGATTTAAGTCTCTTGGACAAACCATATATTTTTATGAATTTAATATCAATTAATAATATAATATTTGTTTTAAAAACTATTTTATGTCAATTTTGACACTATTCAATAGTTGATTTTTGTGAAACTCATAACAGAATGATTATTTCGAAAAAAGTCAATTAAATCAATCCTAATATGTCATATTATCCTATAAAATTAGTGTAATTCATTAAAAGTCTCAAATTATATTATTTCGGTATTTATACTATCAATTATTTTAATTTGTCACTTTTATGGTAATTACTGCATCATAATTGTGTCATAAATAAATTAAATTATTTAAAGTCTGAAAATTATAAATAAAATATCATTATGTAGGATATATTTTTATATTTTTATTGAATATTTATAGTCGAAAATCCAACATATATAACCCTATGTAGAAATTTTTTTTCTAAAAGATATATTCTTATGTCATTGTTGTACTTATTTTAACTTAATTAAAATTAAGTGTCCCTAACTCCTACAAGTGGCTCCATGGGGTCCCAAAATCGACCCAAAGATGCCTATGGTCGAACAGGTATCAAACAATAAGCCTAGGACACGTTTTAGGGTAATTTAGTATTATTATAATATTATTTATTAACCCTTATTTACCGGATTTACCCTTTACCTTGGTAAATAAAATATTTACCGAAGTAATTATTCAAAATGTCTAAAAATAATAGTTACCTATTTACACAATTTGAACATCCTTATTCCAAATATGGAATCCATTTTTTCCAAATTTAGAAAACAGAAGTGGCAGAAAATAATTTAAAATTAATTCCCGCTATCAAAACAAAAAGCGTGGTTTTAAGATATAATAACTATCAAAAGATTGATACTTGTTTATGTTTGGTTTAATTGTGAAATTATGTCCAATGACAAAAATTGTATTAAATGGTAAAAATATATTCAAAATATATTTTAAAACCACTAAAATTCAAAATTTATCAATATAAATTATTTCGATTAAAAAAGTTGTTTTTAATTAAAATTTAGTAATTTTCACTATTCATCAAAATATTAAAGTTATCTGAAAAGTACCAAAATTTCACCTTAGGCTAAATTCGATATTCCGAATCCAAAAATGAAGTCCATTTTGAAATATAAAATACATATAATTTCAAAAATTAGGTATTACTATTCATAACGGCTAGTTTGATTGGTTATGGTGTGTTAGAACTCGGTGTTGCGTACAACACACCCTATCACATTATTCAAAGAGAATCGTACCATGGAAGCTTGGGGTGTTACATTCTCCCCTCATTCAAATAATTTCGTCCTAGAAATTTCTAGAATACTTATCGCATGAAAAGACTCAGGTGGTTCTTCATCATAAGTTCCTCGGGTTCCCACGTTGCATCTTCCATCTTATGGTTTCTCAACAAAACATTTACCAGACGCGTCGTCCGGTTTCTCATTACTTGTTCTCTTGTGTCAAGAATACTCACAGGCTCTTCACAATAAGACAGATCGGGTTCAGGTTCTAATTCTTCATAGGTGAGTACATGTGTTGGGCCAGGCATGTATTTCCTCAACAGAGATACGTGGAACACATCATGAACTTTGGAGAGACTTGGCGGCATTGCCAATCGGTAAGCTACAACCCCAATTCGTTCTAGAATTTCGAAAGGTCTGATGTACCTGGGACTCAATTTACCTTTTTACCAAAACGTATAACTCCCTTCCATGGAGATATCTTCAGGAAAACATGATCACCGACTTGAAATTCCAAATCCTTCTTTCGATTATCGGCATAGCTCTTCTGCCTACTTTGAGATACTTTGATGTGATTTTGGATTACCTTCACTTTTTCCATCATTTCTTCCACCAATTATAGACCTACAATTTTCCTTTCACCAACGTCATCCCAACAGGTTATTGTGAGACATCTCTTTCCGTATAATGCTTCATATGGTGCCATCTGAATACTCTAATGGAAGCTATTGTTATAGGAAAATTATACTAGAGGTAAATACTGATCCAACATACCCTGAAAGTCAAGTGAGAAGGATCTCAACATGTCTTCTAAGGTTTTAACAGTCCGTTCTGATTGTCCGTCTGTCTGAGAGTGGTAGGCAGTGCTCAAATTAAGTTCAGTATCCAGGGATTTCTGAATACTCTTCCAGAATATTGAAGTAAAACGGGGATCACGATCAGAAACAATCGATAGGGGTAGTCCATGAAGTATCACAACTTCATTAATATATAGTCTTTCTAGACGTTCCAGTGGTAGATCTTCTCTTATAGCAAGAAAATGTGCTGACTTGGTAAGACGATCAACAATAACCCATATTGCATCATTCCTTCTAGGAGTCTTTGGTAGCCCCATGACAAAGTCCATTGTAATATTGTCCCATTTCCACTCCGGTATGGGAAGCGGTTGCATGACTCCTCCAGGCTGTTGCCTTCCAGCTTTCACTTGTTGACAAACCATACATCTTGACACAAAATCATCAATCTACCTCTTCATGTTGTCCCACCAAAAATTTTCCTTCAAATCTCTATACATTTTGGTGCTCCCAGGATGTATAGAGAAATTGGAACTATGAGCATCATCCAACAATTCCCTTTTTAGATCAGGTATATCGGGAACACAATGTCTCTTCCCGAATTTCAAAATTCCTTCTTCATACACAAAGTCTCTCAATCTTCCATCATTCACAACTTTAATCTTATTTTGAAATTCTTCATCATCGGTCTGAGAACACTTAATCTTTTATAGTAAAGATGGTTTGGCAACCATTTGAAAAGGCATTGATGTTTCACCTTCCCTGGTTATTCCCATGTCCATCTTCACTAGATCCATGAAAATTGGATCCCTTTCAATTCTCATATGGTTCAAAACTCCATGGTATTTTCTGCTCAAAGCATCTTCCACCTTGTTTTCCTTCCCCGGGTGTTAGTGTATCGTACAAACATAATCCTTGAGTAATTCAAGCCATCTCCTTTGCCTCATGTTGAGTTCTTTTTGTGAGAAAATATACTTCAAACTCTCATGATCAGTATAAATCTCACATTTTTCACCATATAGGTAGTGCCTCCATATCTTCAAAGAAAAGATCATAGCTGCTAAATTCAGATCATGAGTAGGATAGTTTTGCTCATGAATTTTAAACTGTCATGATGCATAGGAAATAACCCTATAATTCTACATAAGGACACAACCAAGTCCTTTCTTCGATGCATCACTATAAATAACGAACCCATCATTCCCCGATGCTAGAGTCAATATAGGAGCATTGAATAATCTTCTCTTCAGTTATTCGAAACATTCTTCACACTCTTTTGTCCAAACAAATTTACCCCCTTTACGTGTGAGCATCGTTAATTGGTTGGCGAATCAGGCAATATTCTGGACGAAATGTTGATAATAACCTGCCAAACCAATAAAACTACGTACCTCAGTTATACTCATAGGTGCTGGCCTTTCTTGGATTGCCTTGGTCTTAGAAGGATCAACATAGATTCCATCTTTAGAGACAATATGGACAAGAAAATAAATCTCTTGAAGCCAGAATTCACACTTTCTAAGCTTCCCATATAATTCATGCCTTCTCAGAGTCTTCAAGAAAATGCACAAGTGATTTTCATGATCTTCGTAGGTTTTAGAGTATACCAAGATATCATCAATAAATACCACCACAAATTCATCGAGTTACTCCTTGAAAACTCTATTCATCAGATCCATGAATACTGAGGGTGCATTAGTCAATCCAAAAGGCATTACAGTAAACTCGTAATGCCTATACCTGGTTCGAAATGCTCTCTTCGAAATGTCTTCCTTCTTCACACACAACTGATGGTATCCAGATCGAAGATCAATCTTTGAAAGGTATTGAGCTCCATGCAGTTGGTCAAATAAATCATCAATGCGTGGTAGGGGATACGTGTTCTTTGTTGTTATAGCATTGATCTCCCTATAGTCGATACATAACCTCATAGATCCATCTTTCTTTTTATCAAAAAGAACAGGGGCTCCCCATGGAGAAACACTAGGGAGAATAAATCCCTTATTACTCAATTCCTCTAGTTGTTTCTTTAGTTCAACTAATTCTACAGTGACTATTCTATAAGGGGTCTTTGATATAGGCCTTGATCCAGGAATTAAATCAATGGAAAACTCAACTTCTCGTTCTGGAGGATGTCCAAGTAAATCTTCTGAAAATACATCTACATATTCTTTCACAATAGGTACATCCTCTATTTGAACATTCCTTTCCTCACCCACATTTATATAATTCTCTTCCTCCCCAATAATTGAATTCAGTTGAGCTACTGGGGGTGGATCTAAATAAGAATTAGGTGGTGACGATTCTGCTCTAAATATAAGGTGTTCCTTATCATTATCATCAAGAACAGTAACCTCTTTCTTCTTACAATAAATCATCGCATCATAGTCCGAAAGCCAGTCCATACCGAGTATTATATCAAAATAAATCATAGGTATGACGACGAGATCAGCAGATAAAGAACATTTATGTGCTCTAATGGGACTGATTCACAAAACGTTGTTGCAATGATAATTCCCTTAGGAGTTTTAACTGACACCTCCCTTGTTAAATCAAATTGGAAATATCTAATTTTCTTAGTAAACTGGGAAGATATGAAACAATGCGATGATCCAGAATCAAATAATGCATTTTCTAAACTTGAGGAAACCATTAAATTACCTTCCACCACGTCTTTCGGAGCTTCTACCTCAGCAGTAGTGATAGCATAAGCTTGGCCTTGATCCCTTGGCCTTTTCTGAGGTAATTTCTCCTGACGCTTAGGACATTCATTTGCATAATGCCCCATCTCCCTGCAATTGTAGCACTGAACATTGATAGCTTCCTTCTTCCCCTTGCAATCACTATCTTGGTGGACTTTTTTACCACACTTGTAACCGACTCATGTTCCCTTCAAGAAAGTATCGTGGTGTTTCTTACCACATTTACCACGGGATGGATATTCAACCTTTCCCTTCTTCCCCTTATTTCCATTCCCAGATTGATTAGAAGGTCTCTTCTTCTCTTTCTTTGCTTTAAAGTCATAAGACTTAGAGAATTCCTTTTTGGTCTTGATAGCACATGAGACAATGTCTTCGTACGATGAAAAGTATTGTGAGACTAATGCATGATAGAGAAATGGTTTTAACCCCTCAAAGAAATGATCAATCTTACTTCTTGGGTTATGTATATAATCTCCAGAATACCTTGCCAACCTTTTAAAGTTGTCCTCATACTTTGCGACATTCTCATCCTCCTTTTGTCTCAGACTCAGAAATTGCCTTTCCATATCTCCTCGGTGGTCACGAGGAAAGTATTTTTCTAAAAACATATCTTTGAACTCCCTCCATTCCATATTTGATACTACATCATCTTCCTTCGTATTTTGAATCAATGACCACCATTGATCAACATCTCCAGTGCGGCGGTAAACTACCATGATAACTTTTTCCCTTTCACTACTCCCCAAAGCCTGAAATATTTTCTCTAGGGAAAATATCCATTTCTCAGCTATTAAGGGATTTGTACTCCCATTGAACGATGGTGGTTGCTGCCTCATGAATCGATCTAACATTGATCCTCCACGCTGTAGATCAGGGTGCTCCATACGGGTATGGTTATTATTCATAACCTGAATGAGTTGTTCTAGTATGGTGATTAGATGATCGGCACCAGTTGCATCTCCAGCTCCACTATAATTATCTTGAGCAGGAGGGAAATCCCTACATGGAGTGCATACATTGATATGGTTTCCATTTCTTCCACTAGGCGCCATTTCTAAACAATGGCATAAACTAGATCAGTTTATGAATCAATATACATAATCCCATACTTATAGAACACTTAACATAAATTGAACTATTTATGGATAAAATCCAAAATCATAAAAATGTTTTCTTTGAGGAATTATATACTAATAAACCCTTCATAATGATTTGTAATGAAAATGAGAGTTATCCTAATCATATCCCCCGGGAGTGTCATAACCAAGAGTGCAGCAAGGCCCGTTGTCGTGCACCAGTTCCTGTTCGAGTCTAGCTCAAAGCGGTGTTTTCTGGTTTTACCCCTAGGTACATCTGTGCCAGATCCGCCTCTACCTGTTCGTATCCAGAAAGGGATGTATTTCTCGGAAAACTCACAAAATCTCTACAATACAAAAATTCTAAGAAGATCGTCTATACTAATCCTCAAAGTCCATCTTAGGTCTACGTGCTCTAATCAGAGTTTATCTAAATATAGCTTCCAAAGTTTATACTAAACCTCCTCTGATACCAACTGTAACGACCCGAACCCAGTTACCCAGAGTCGGTGCATTATTACATAACATTGGCATGATCACAAGAAGGATCAAATCTCGAATGACCGATTGGTTTAGTAGCCTTGGAAATTCTAGATATATTCATAAGTCTTACATTACATCATAAAAATGAAAACTAAAACAACATCTTTTCTGCATATTCCACACTCATATCCCCACATACTATCCCTGCAGGTCATTCATAATATTCTTCTTCATACCCTGGGAAAAATAAAACATAGAAAAGGGGTGAGCTCAAATGCCCAGTAAGGATAACAATATAGCGGAAAATTTCATAAATAAGAATAAACATTTAAGGGAATGTATAACTAAAAAATCCTTTTAAAAATGAACTTAAACATAGTATGGAAAAAATAAAATTAAATAATTCCATTTACTTATTCACATGGATATTCTACTAATCGAATAATCACATGCAATATCAATAACCACTTTCATAATGATGGAATGCATAATGCCAGACTATCATAACCACATAGCCAAGGCCTCATGCCAAGACTACAAAGAAGATTTTTTCAAGGCCTTATGCCAAGACACTATTTTGTCTCATGAGACCTACCGATGCATCGAGGAGCTATAGCGGGCTCCACCCATCTCATATTAGGTCCAATGCATTCCCATATGAAAAGGTTTAAACATAACATAAACATTCGTATTAAAACTAGCATAGGAAATGTCAATACTTTCACCATAAACTATGAATGGTATAAAAATAGCACATCCACAATCAAACATATCACAAAACCTTCAATACAATATAGAAGTTTTGTATCATAATAAATCAACATCAAATAAGCGTAAAATCCATCAAAGGATGTTGACATAGATGAAATCAAAACTCTTTTTAGAGAAATATATCTTTTTATTTTTGAAATCATTTAAGAGTCATATATTTATAAAATAAAACATTTTCTTTGAAAATATTCTTATAAGCTTGTAGGGGAAGCTTCGCCGATTTTATAATGGTGGAAAATAACCGCACCCGCCGTATAAGTAAAAAAAACATTCTTACCTTAATTCTGTCGAAAAGGTTAAAAAGCACCTTGTTTGGGAAACGACAGAAAGATTCCTTTATAAAAATCTTGTAAAATTTCAAACAAGGGTATAAATGACTTTAACCCATATTATTTTAAATAGTAAAATCATTTTTAAATACATTTCGAAGAAACATGGATGTGGATGATAATTAAATCCCAGTAGATAATTACGTATAAACAACCTCGGATAATGAAGAGATTGCGAAATAATCCTTACCATGTACTTTTCCTTGGATGGGGTAGGTTAACCTCCTGTATAATGGTGAAATAATTGTTACTAAATTATACAAGAATCATATACATTAATACGATATCATATATGATCTTTGAATATCGATTTGTTAATAATATCTTCGTATTATTGTTGTTTGGGGTGTTAACTTAATAATTTTATTTTATATGTTTGGTTATGTAAGCCATGTTTGTAATGGATAGGTTGTATATTATTCATATCCATAAAGATATCAAGTCCTTAAAAATCATTTTTAAATCAAAAAATGATAATTATACTTGAATGGATACGATGGAGAATGAATCTCATCGCGTTCGTGGAGACGGTAGTCCGTACGTACGCACGAGCGACAATATCATTCTTTTGATATTAAAATAATATATAAATGGATGGTATATCATATATACAGAATAATTAAAATGTTATACTTATTATTTACATGAGTTACATATAATTATTATACCCACCCAAATAATAATATATTGAATAACAATTACACCACGACGTGGAGACGATAAGTTGTACGTACGCACGTATGGTGACATGTTATTCAAAGGGTGGATAGAATACTGAATATGGTTGTACCATATTTATAATAACATCACAGTATATATAAGATACTGGAGTTATTATTTTAGAATTGTAATAACAATGAATGAAGAAGTGGAATAAGAAACGAACTTGAAAAGGGGTGGTGAAAACATTACCTCTTCTTCGGGTTCTTCCTTTTGATTTGATCAAAAGGGCTCCTTAGGATGGCTTTATGATCAAAATAAGGCCTCTAGGATGTATTTAAGGGATTTTTGAGAGTATTTGGGCAGATTTTGGCCGAACCAAAAGGCATTGAAGGTGTGAAGTAATGAGAAGGGGGAGTGCCCTTTTATAAGAGGGGTGAGGGGCACCTTTGGAAAATGTAGAAATATTAATTTATAATAAATTCATATTCGGTTTCTAATGGCTCAAAAGTTTATTATTCAATGTTTAAGGTAGGGATAGGTCTAAATCCATTCAACCAATAGAATTTATATAGGTTTGGGTTACTATATTAACCTTATCTTTTAGTTTTAACTCTTAGTTAATTAGGTTGACATTTACCATGTCACTTTGTATTTTTATATTATATAGTTAATAAACAAACTATATACATCCAAGAGACCCCCAAGTGGTCCATTAAGGGTACACCTATCATGATATAAGTCTCTTGGACGAACCATAGATATTTAGGAATTTAATATCAATTAATAATATAATATTTGTTTTAAAAACTCTTTTATGACAATTTTGACACTTTTCAATAATTGATATTTGTGAAACTCATAACAGAATGATTACTTAGAAAAAAGTAAATTAAATAAATCCTAATATGTCATATTACCCTATAAAATTATTGTAATTCATTAAAAATCTCATATTATATTTATTTGGGTATTTATAATATCAATTATTTTAATTTGTCACTATTATGGTAATTACTGCATCATAATTGTGTCATAAATAAATTAAATTATTTAAAGTCTAAAATTTATTAATAAAATATCATTATGTAGGAAATATTTTTATCTTTCTAATTAATATTTATAGTCGAAAATCCAACATATATTACCCTATGTAAAAATTGTTTTTTTAAACGATATATGCTTATGTCATTTTTGTACTTATTTTAACTTAATTAAAACTAAGTGTCCCTATCGGCTACAAGTGGCTCCATGGGGTCCCAAAATAGACCTAATGATGCCTATGGTCTAAAATGTATCAAACAATAAGGCTAGGACACGTTTTAGGGTAATGTAGTATTATTATAATATTATTTTTTTACCCTTATTTACCGGATTTACCGTTAACCATTGTAAGTAAAATATTTACCGAAGTAATTATTCAAAATGTCTAAAAATAATAGTTACCTATTTACACAATTTGAACATCATGATTCCGAATATGGAATCCATTTTTTCCAAATTCAAAACACAGAATTTGCAGAAATTAATTTAAAATTAATTCCCGCTGTCAAAACAAAAAGCGTGTTTTTAAGATATCATAACTATCAAAAGATTGATACTTTTTTATTTTCGGTTTAATTGTGAAATTATGTTCAATGACCAATATTGTATTAAATGGTAAAAATATATTCTAAATATAATTTAAAACCACTCAAATTCATAATTTATCAATATAAATTACTTCGATTAAAAAAGTTGTTTTTAATTAAAATTTAGTAATTTTCATTATTCATCAAAATATTGAAGTTACCCGAAAAGTACCAAAATTTCACCTTAGGCTAAATTCGATATTCCGAATCCAAAAATGAGGTCCATTTTGAAATATAAAATATATATAATTTCAAAAATTAGGTATTACTATTCATAACCGTTAGTTTGATTGGTTATGGTGTGTTAGAACTCGGTGTTGCGTACAACACACGCTATCACATTATTGAAAGAGAAGCGTCCCATAGGATCATGGGGTGTTACATAAACAATCTTTAAAAAATATGAGATTATTTTGATAAACTCCTTTCACTTGGTAACTTGGAATCATACTTTAAATATAAGAAAATGAAATTACTTAAATGATATAATATCAATAAAATATTTATATTAATTATATATGGAATAAAATGGATTAATACACCTCAAAATAAATTTAGGTGCATTATAAAATATGAGTCTCGATGAAGGTAAGTTGAGACAAATCTGTTTTTCTGATTTTTTAAATTATTAATCCTAACCCTCATGAAATAGTGGTACTAAAATAAATATTATAAATCCAAAAATTTAAATATAATAATTTTTTTTTAAATAAATTATATGTATACACAATATAATAATGGAATGGGTTGTTAATAAAGCATGTATCTCACGGAAATAAGATGTGAGGTGAAATCTCCTTACCCTGTGTCTGGACTCTCTTTATATTCATTAAAAACTATGGTATAATAAATATTAGTTTATTATACATATAAAAAATAACCATATTATTTATTTTAATACTGTATATATTTTGATTATGGCTTTATATTACCCGCCTATTAAAAATTCTTTATTATCGATTCACTTAGGGTAATATCTGTTTTGTTCTTCGCATGTGTCTTAATTTGTTATTTATTCGGTCCTAATATTTATATCTTGATTTCCATAATGTAAAACATGATTTAAATATAATTTATTTTCAGTATATATGAAATATAATAATCCATATGATATAGACGTTTGAAATGTAATACACTATTCAGGGTGATGGTAAGTCGTACTTACGCATGAGAGATATTTCCATTTAATTGTTGTGTTGAATGAAAAAAATATAAATTAATTTATATATATATATATATTTCATAGTTATTTTAGATTTATTATATCATATATTCTATATATATTCACTAAATCTATCTTTAATACATTCAGTGTTGTGTATGTTCAAATTACATTTATCTGAGGGGCAGTAGTCCAAACTTCCTCAATATAAATTATCATATAAATACAAAATAAAAAATATAAATATATGTGTTCCAAAATAACTAAAAAAGATATAATAAATAAGAAATATAAAATATAACTTATTTAAAAAAATATTCTATCATAATTTCATCCATGATAGGTGGTAAAGGATAAATGAACAATCATTGTTTTGGGAGCCAGTAGTTCACCATACACATAAACAGTATATTTGTTACCCATTAGATGGAGGTGTGAGTAAGTGTAGGTTAAAAACATAGCATAAACAATACTATTATTTTGTGTATAATTTTTTTTACAATAATGGAAAAAATATATTTTGGGTGGATAAATAATGTACAATGATGGGTCTCGATAGAAGTTGTTACATCTTAATCGGGTAACTCCTTTTAATTTCTTCCAAAATGCTTCCTTGATTTACATTATTCCAAAATGAAGGATTCAAGGAGGGAGGGGGGGATTGGAATTGTATTGGGATGATATTTTCTTAATCTATGTGGTTTGAGTTGTATGAATAAGAGGGATAGGTGGTGGCATTTTTATAGGGAAGGGAAAGGACACACTTAGAATTTTTTAAAACAAGTTAGGTGTACCCAAGTTTTTATATAACAAAAGTCATACCATACAAACCAAAATCAATAATGAATTCTGAATTCTCATGACCAATCCTTGAGGTCAGTGCCGTGACTACCCCAAGCCTGCCTTCCATAGTCCAGGGGCTGGCGACTAGCACCAAAGGCATAAATCCTGATAACTGGGAAAGAATTGTCTTTATAAAACATAAACACATCCAACCAGAGTACAAGAGGAAGTAATACCCGAAGTAAAAAAGAAAGTGCTGAAAAGTAAATGGACCAGAATACAAACCCAACTAAAAAGTTCACAAACAACTAAATGAATGTACAACAGAAAATACAAACAGCTAGAACATAAATGTTGCTCATGGGTCATCCACCCCGGGTCCTACCCGAAGGGTAGGTACAGATAGCCTCCTCAACGCTCTCTTCCACCAACCTCCTACGAGTATTCTATCGCCCTGAAGTCCACCTCCGGGTACGGACTTGTCATGAAGTCCACCTCTGAGTACCGTCCAGTCCTCGTACACTCGGTCTTTGTTAGCACTCTCTGTAGTCTGCAACCAATGCAACGAGGTGCAGGCTAGCCCGTGCAGGGGTGAGTATAACGATACTCGGTAGGGACCCCGAGACCCTCAAGGTCTCACTAAATCCAACAAGGATAACCACAAAGAAGGATCTCAATAGATAACCCTTACTTAGGTATAATCCCATACTTATACTAAGTTATCATGTTACCCATCTCAATCATGAAGGAACACAAAGGTTATGAAATCAACGGATAACCACTACATAGGTATATGTCCATACATATACCTAAGTTATCAAGCGACCCATCTCAATCATGAGGTAAACACAAAGGTCATTGACTCATCTCAAACCAGGATTTTTATTCACGATGATTAAAACATGGCTGCTGGTGAAATCCTCCTCTATCGAGCGTAGTAGTCCTGACATGACTCCGAGGTGCCACTCACTAACCTTAGACTGTTGAGATACTCTTCCTGCCGAGTACCACGGGTCTGCTGCCAAATACCAAGCGCTCCGTTCGCCGAGGTTCTGCCGCCAAATATAGTGTGATCCCCCTAATAGCCTATAGAGGTACTCCTCCTATCGAGTACCGCAGGTCTGCTGCGAACCACCATGTTCTTCGTCCGCTATGGGTCTGCCGCCAAATACCGGGCGCTCCGTCCACTGGGCTAATCGAATCACTCCGAGTCGAATCGGTCAAGCAGTCGTTGGGTCTGTAGTTACTAGTTCTCCACACTCCGTATGCTCATCTCCAGGAGGTTCCGCTCCACGAGCTACTGGTCGATACATCCAAGTGTCACGTAATCTCAAGTGGAAGTATCTCAAAGGACCGCCCTGTCGTAAGGGTCACAACGCAACAGACGGGGCGTCAATCGGACCCCCGGTCTGTGAGTTATTAGCGTTACCGTTCCAGGGGCCCGGTTGGATTTCGTATAAAATCCAACACTTCCATACAAAAACGGCATCCAAACCTCAGGTTAATTATGCTAGAAGAACCGTCTCATCATGAGGAATCCAACATAGTTGACGGCACGTCAATCGGACGTCCAGAGCTCAAGTGATAAGTGTTTCCGCTCCGAGGGCCTGGTTGGTTTCGGGTTCGAACCAACACGGCCATACACAAACTTCGCTGAAACCTTGAGTGTAATATACCTAAACGACCATCATGATCCGAGGAATCCTATGAAACTAATGGTGAATCGATCGGAGTTCCACAACTCAAGTTATGTGCATTTAACTAAAATGGTCCGAAAATAGGGGGCCTAGGCCCGGTCTAACCCGGCCCAACACCCCTTGGGTCAGCCCGAACCAGGTCGATCTGACCCGAGTCTGGGTCTGGCCTGGCTTGTGTGGCCCGACCCGGTGCTGGCAGCCTAGCCCGCGTGGTCCACGCGGTTGGCCACGTGGCAGGCCGACCAGGTGGGGTGGCGGAGCCCAGTGGGGCCTGCCCTAACCGCTGAATGGGGGGGGAGGATTACACGCACACCCCCCCCCCCCCAGTTCGTCGAAATGGCCAGCCCTGTTGGCCGGTCCTTGGGTAACCGCAGGACCCCTAGAGTCCTGCCTCTTGATGTCACCGGCGTCCGGAACATCTGACCGCCCTTACATATCTTTCGTGCCGTAAGGCTGTTGCTTTGTTCAACCTGCGCGGCGCGACGGCGCCGCACCACATCACTATGCCTCGCCCCGGCCATGGAACCCAGTAGCTCCGGCGCGCCCCTCCGCTGTGGCCTTCCCCGGCCGCGGCCCCCTGTAGCACTGGCATGGCGTGACGGCGGTGCACCCCTCTGCCGCAGCCCCCCCCCCCCCCCCCCGGCCGCAGTCCGACTCTATTCCGTGCGGCACGATGGTGTCATGAATTTGCGGCGACCAGACAATCATACGCTAATGACCCACTCGTGGTCGGCCCGATACCGGCCGGTTCCTCGCATTCCACCTCCATCTTCCACAGAGAACAAACAAGAGGGGAAGGTTAGGACTGTGTTTGCGTGGTCTGAGCCCTTCCTCATCATGATGGTATAAAGCGGCCAAAAAAACTCTATAATTAAATAACAAAGAAGAACGATATTAAAACATGATCATAAAAACCCCTACCTCGATTATGACATTGCACGTCGTCGATACGTGGAAAGATAATGGAGTTTACGTTGATTAGTGTGTCCACCTCACACTTCATATCCGATCTTGAGCATCGAAGATTCGTCGGAATTCGTCCTCTGTTGAAGGATTGTTCTTCATCGAAGATCTTGGAAGGCCCATCGTTGAAGAACCGTTCTTCTTCGGAGTTTTTATGTTCTATCTAAATTTCTCCAGAAGTTTCCCACAATGTTCTCCAAAATATTTTCCAACCCATAATTGAGTGAAGGCCCCCCAATATATAATACTATCATGCCCTTCTAGCTTTCAAACCCTTGTTGGAAAATTAATTAGGGAGGTGGAGGGTTGTCATAATAAGGATAGTTGTCACATTAAATTGAAGAGGTGTTAAAGGGCGGTTGGAGACAGTTACGGGAAGATGAGAGGTTGGGGCTCATGTGGGCCCCACCTCACATATATCCACACATGGGAGGATTTAACTTCCTTGGATATAAATTTGTTTTAACAAATTTATTTAACTTCTTTACTAAACTCCAAATTTTTATCTCACAACCTGCTTTAAACGCAACTGTGGTAAAGGACCCTTTAAAAAATTACTGGCATTGCGAGTTTATCAGTGCCCTCAGATTTCAATTCTGAGCACCGGTTCAAAAGAAAGAAAGACTCACTCGTTCGTTCACTTAAAATACCCGAGCTAATCTTTAGAAAATTATTCTGGGCACACCGGGCCCCAGAATCTTGTGCCGTTAGAAACTGCGTACTTGTAAAATTCCAAAGAAATTAAGAAAAAAATATCTTTGAAATTTTTTCATCTTTAGATTATTCCCACCTTATGTCTTTACGTCCCCATAAAGCTTCAACACACACTAGGGAAAACAAATGTGGTACTGAGCACACATCTGAGCTTTCCGCTCCCATGTGCTCTCCTAGAGGTTCTCGTGCTACCAACGAATTAGCACCAGAGGAATCGACCGTCCTCATAGGACCTGCTTGTTTCGATCCTTGATCTCCACTGTAACCTTCCTGAATGTCTCCCCATCATCGATGTCAAACTCATTTTGGTCGATGATGTGTGAAGGGTCATGCACGTATCTCCTCAACGGAGATATGTGGAAAACGAGGTGCACCTAGTGCAGTTGTGGTGGAAAGGTCAAGCAGTAAGCCACCTCGCCCACCCTTATGAGGACCTAGAAGGGTCCGATGAACCTTGGAGTTAACTTTCCGCCTCAGACACATCTCCATAGACCTCGTCGAGGTGTAACCCATAAGAAAATGTGGCCTCTATCCTTGAACTCCAGTGGTCTCGTCTCCTATTAACATTGGATTTATTTCTGCTCTATGCAGTCTTCATCCGCTTCTGGATGATCGGCCCCTTCTCTGTCGTAGCATGTACCATCTCTAGTCCTACAAGAGCTGCTAAAATTTCTCCTTTGCCGAAAAAAGAAATCCAGTCTCATCCCCTGGATGAACCACGTTCTTTGCCTAATACAGTCAATCCTATGATGAAAAATACAATTCATGTGTTGGATGACGTCATAAGGCCTTGACGACACTACCATGAGATTCAACTGTCACTCTCGCCTCCAAGGGTTGAGTCACACTATCGGCATCAGTGTTTAGTCACTGGGTCTCCTCCATTAGAAAACTCGAAATTGAGGGTGAAGTCAACAGTTTTAACCAGAAACTCTCAGTATCGACCATACAAAAAGGACATGGAAGTAAACATCACAAGAAAAGTGTCTTTTATTACTGCAACTCGTAGTATAAGACACATAACAACAATAGACAACAACAAAATGAAAACAAGAAGCACCAAGAACAAAGGCCTCCATGCCTGGAACTGGTTCTTCTCATGTCCACATAGGATATCAGCAACGCGGCCAGCTACTCTGTCGCCTCTCCTAGTAGCTGAATTACAGTCCTCCAGCTAAGCACATCCGCAACAACGTTCCCCTTCCCATGAGTATAGACTATCTCAAAGTCATAGTCCTCGAGGAAAAGATTACTCATAACTACCGCAACCATGAGGGTAAGGTTGGCCAAATCAAAAGGGATCAGCTGCACCCTCCTATGCATGTGTTTATCCTGTGCTTCCAGAGTTTCCCATTTCGCCAACCAAGGGAAAACCTTACACCAACGTTGCAGGTAAACCACATCCTTTTTGCCTAACATCGTCAATCTGTGTATGAAATATGGATCCAATCCATACCCAGACCAACGTCGTATGGCCTCGACGCTGCCACCAAGAGGTTCCAACCGAAACTCCCGCCTCAAGGGTCAGATCAAACTGTCGGCTTAAGTGTGATTATCGAGTCTCCTCTAAAAGTTATCTCCATACGTGAGGGTCGAGTGAATGGTTTTAACCAGAAACTCTAGATCTGGAACATGATTCGTGGAAGGAAGGATTGATTCATATCAATGTTTGTTGATACAACAACTAGTAGTAGAAACAGATCGTTCCTCGAATCATCCAAAGAGCATTTCGGTCGCACACCTTGACCGCATGCAGCTACTCTCTTCCCCTGCCCTCTAACTCCCTGATCCTAGAGGGTACTAAAAAAGAGGGTGGTTGTAACATGTTGAAATGTTCACCACCTCATGCTGCTATCCTAGATCTGCTTCCACGTCTGCGGATCTGCAGATTCATCTATCCTTAACACTTATTCTTCTTGAAAACATTTTACACGCCCATGTCTCTGAGACTAGCGCCAATTTCCTGTTTCTTATTACTTACATTCACTATCTATATTCATTCAGCCAAAGAACATTCAACCATAAAGGTTCCCTCTAGCACCCTAGCATATATAGGAATACATAGAGGAAGAAGTGATGGCTCAGATATCCTTAAACACACCTCGCTTAGAATTCCAAGCTCTAATGCACTGATCGTATCGTATTCATCGAGTACCCGAAATGATCAGTATGCCTTGATGAATACTCAGATCCCAACATGTCGTCCTTCTGAAGTTGTATAAGCTCTAGAAAACTCTCATCGACCTCCTCAATCTAGTCTTCAACAGCCTATGAGTTGGGCTTTCCTTGGAACCTGAGGGGTATCTGACGCTGAAACACGTGTAAGGCAGTAATCCTATATGTGTCATCTACCGGTACCACCAGTTGAAACTACTGACCAACAGGTAGTGATATAGCTGGTACACTACCCAAAGATAATATCTCAGGCATCGGTCTACGTACAAAAGCCAAATTACTATATGGACCAACCTCATGGTCACTCACGGGGAAAACACCGGTCGCTAACATCACCATCTGCTCTACTAGTGTCTAAACAAGGTGTAGAAGTCTAGAAATCGCCTCCATCCAATCCACTACTGCCTGGGAATCTGCCTCACCTTGTAACATCGGAGGCCTCTACTGCTGGAACTCGTGCAACCCGCTCTGTTAGCGTCCACCACCCACTAGTACAGCTGGTGGCATCTGCTGCCTAACGGGTGGTGGTGCTACTGGTACACCACCCGAAGGTGCCAACATAGAAAGAGGGCCTTGCACCCGCGGAGTTTCATCGCTCGGTGGGCCGTCATCGAGTACTCTCTCGGAACACCAACTGACTATCTGCGTGGAGACATCCTGAACAGATGCGACATGGTAAAAGTATTTAAACTTGGTGAGATGACCTAATTTGAGCTGACTTGTAGAAAACTTTTGGAAACACACACGCAATCAGTGTTTTCGTGCACTGGGTCAGAAATCAGTAGTCATGGTCCTGGTGTATGGATACGTCGGCCGCAGCTCCAACACTGGACTCCCTAAACTGAAAACCACACTCGGTTCCCTTAACGAAATTTCTTCACAGAAAAGAATATCAGAGTTATAAGTTCTATGGTAGAACCGACTCCTCTAATACTAATTTTTCACGACCCATCCTCGGGGCCCGTGCCGTGACTACCCCAAACTGGCCTTCTATAGGCTAGGGGCTGGCGACTAGCACCAAAGGCATAAATCCCGATTACTGGGAAGGCATTGCCTTTATAAAGCATAAACACATCCAACCAGATTACAAGAGGAAGTAATACACTATGTACAAAATAAAGTGATGAAAAGTAAATCGGCCAGAATACAAACACAACTGAAATGTACAGTTACAACTGAATGAAAGTACAACAGAAAAGAAAAATAGCTGGAAGATAGAAGCTGCTCCTAGATCATGCACGTTGGATCCTACCTGAAGGATAGGTACAGATAGCCTCCTCAATGATCTCACCTGCCAACCTCCTCCGAGTATCGTCTCATAGTGAAGTCCACCAACAGGTACTGACTCGTCATGAGGTACACCTCCGGGTACCGTTTCGACCTCGTACACTCGGTCTCTCTCAGCGTTGTCCGTCGTCTACATCCAATACAATGAGGTACAGGCATAGCCCATGCAGGGGTTAGTATAACGATACTCAGTAGGGACCCTGAGACCCTCATGGTCTCACTAAATCAAACAAGGATAACCACAAAAAAGGATCTCAACAGATAACCCTTAAATAGGTATAAGCCCATACTTATACATAAGTTATCAAGTAACCCATCTCAATCATGAGGAAAAAAAAGGGTATGAAATCAAAAGATAACCACAACTTAAGAATATTCTCGTACATATAACTATGTTTTCATGTGACCCATCTCAATCATGAGATAAACAAAAAGGTCATTGACTCGGCTCAAACCAGGATTTTTATTCAGGATGACGAAAACATGGCCGCTAGAGAACTCATCCTCTATCGAGCTCAATAGTCCTGCCACAAAACAGAGGTGCCACTCACTAACCTTAGGCTGCTTAGGTACTCCTCCTATTGAGTACCGCAGGTCTGCTACCAAATACCGGGCACTCCGTCCGCTGAGGGTCTGCCGCCAAATACCGGGCGCCCTCCCTAATAGCCTACAGAGGTACTCCTCCTATCGAGTGTCGCATGTCTACTACCAACTACCATGTGATCTGTCCGCCATGGGTTTGCAGTCAAATACCAGGTGCTCCATCCACTTGGCTAATCGAATCACTACGAGATGAATCGGTCAAGCAGTCATCAGGTCTACAGCTACAAGGCCTCTGCACTCTGTATGCTAGCCTTCGAGAGTGTCTGCTCCATGAGATTTTGGTCGATACATCCAAGTGTCACGTAATCTCATGTGGAAATTTCTCAAAGGGCTGCCTCGTCATAGGGGTCTCAACACAACATACCTTGCGTCAATCGGATGCACGGTCTGTGAGTTATTTTCATTACCATTCCAGGGGCCCGCACTACCACAAAACTGGGCAAGGCATGTGCCTGCCTTTATCAGTGCTAATGGAAAAGCGCTGATAAAGGGTCGGACCTTTATCAGCGCTTTTTACTAGCGCTGATAAAGGGTCCCGCGGATTTGTTAAAAACCCGCGGGTCCTCTTCCTCCTCCCCGCACACAATCAATCTCTTGCGGAAGCCCTCGTCTGCGCCCCTACCGACGCCTCCTCCTCCTCTGCCACGGCCGCCGCCTCCTCCTCTGCTTCTGCTCCTCCTCCTCCTCCGGTGCCTCCACTGCCTCCGCGCAGCCTCAGCCCTGCCTCCGCGCCACTGTCGCCAGTGCCTCCTCCTCCACCGCGGCCTCCTCCTCTTCCGCTGGTGCCTCCTCCTCCTCCGCCAGTGCCTCCTCCTCCACTGCGGCCTCCTCCTCCACCGCGGCCTCCTCCTCCTCCACTGGTGCCTCCGCGGCCTCCTCCTCCTCTGCGACCTCCTCCTCCTCCATTGTGCGGTATTCTATGCCCAATAATTGTAATTTTCTTTGTTTTTTGTTTTTGTTCTATATTTCAACTATCATGATTTGTGTGAATCAATTTTATTTGAAGTGGGGGGGGGGTGGTGCAGGTGCTGCGGGGGTGTAGTGGGTGGGGGTGTGCAGGTGGGGGTGTTTAGGTGGGGGAGATGTGAAGTGGGTGAACATGTGTAGGTGGGGCGTATAATGGGGGTCTATTGGGTGTGAGGTGGGGGTGTGTACAGGTTGGGGGTGTGGGTGGGGGTGGGATGTGTAGGTGGGGGGTGGGTGGGATATGAAAGTGGGAGGGGGGTTGTTCAAGTGGGTTTTTGGGAAGATAGTGTTCTAGTTGGGGGGGGGGGGTCTAGGTAGGTGGGAGTCTGTTGGTGGGTGAGGTTGGGGGGTGTACAAGTGGGGGGGGTGTGAAGGTGGGGGTGGGGGAGGGGGGTTGTGCAAGTGGGGGGGGGGGGTGTAGTGGGTGGATGGGAGGGGGGATGTGCAGGAGTCTGCTGGGGGAGATATGGGGAGGGGGGATGGGCATGTGGGAAGTCGACACTTCCATAGTTTTCCAATAAGCACTGGGAAGTCATCACTTCTAGAGATTTGGATAGGCATGTGGCCTCTTAGGTTTTGGTTCTTGTCTATTTATCTTGATGAGTAAGGAATCATATGATCTAAAAGTGACATCATCTATATATGATTAATTCTTTCTCCCAGAGAACAATTTTCTAGAAATAATATATCTTTGGAAGGTGAGGGAGCCTTTTAGAATTCTTTCATATAGAGACCAGTCAAGGAAAGTATCCATATATATCCACCTAGAGTAGGGACCTCTGCGGCCGCCGCCTCCTCCACCTCTGCCGTGGCCGCCACCTCCTCCTCTACACCTCCTCCTCCTCCTCCTCCTCCACTGGCCTCATCCTCCTCCTCCTCTGCTGCCTCCACCGATGCCTCCTCCTCCTCCGCCAGTGCCGCCGGTGCCTCCGCGGCCTCCTCCTCCTCCGCCAGTGCCTCTGCGGCCTCCTCCTCCTCCCCCGTCACGCCGCGGCCAAGCCGCGGTCACGCCGCGGTCACACCGCGGTCACGCCGCGGTCACGCTGGTGCCTCCGCGGCCGTCGCCTCCTCCTCCCCCGCCGTGGCCGCCGCCTCCTCCTCTGCTCCTGCTCCTCCTCCTCCTCCTCCACCGGCCTCATCCTCCTCCTCCTCCGCTGCCTCTGCTGCCTCCGCTGCCTCCGCCCTGCCTCCGCCCTGCCTCTGCGCTGCCGCCGATGGCTCCTCCTCAACCGCGGCCTCCTCCTCCTCCACCGCGGCCTCCTCCTCCTCCTCCGTTGCCTCTGCTGCCTCCTCCTCATTCGCTGCGGCCGCCGCTGCCTCCTCTGCTCCTTCTCCTCCTCCCCTCCACCGGCCTCATCCTCCTCCTCCTCCGCTGCCTTCGATGCCTCCACCCTAACTCCGCGCTGCCGCGGGTGCCTCAGGTGCCTCCTCCTCCACCGCGGCCTCCTCCTCCTCCGCCAATGCCTCCTCCTCCTCCGCCGGTGCCGCCAGTGCCTCCACGTCTCCTCCTCCTCCGTGGTCACGCTATGGTCACGCTGCAGTCACGCCGCGATTGCACCGGTGCCACCGCGGCCGCTGCCTGGTCCTACTCCGCCGTGGCCACCGCCTCCTCCTCTACTCCTGCTCCTCCTCCTCCTCCACCGGCCTCATCCTGCTCCTCCTCTGCTTCCTCCACTTCCTTCGCTGCCTCTTCCCTACCACCGCCCTGCCTCTACGCTGCCGCCGGTGCCTCCTCCTACACAGCGGCCTCCTCCTCCTCTGTCTATGCCTCCTCCTCCTCCGTCGGTGCTGCCGGTTCCTCCGCGGCCGCCTCCTCCTCCGTGGTCACGCCGCGGTCACGCCGGTGCCTCTGTGGTCGCCGCCTCCTCCTCCTGTGCCGCGGCCGCCGCCTCCTCCTCTGCTCCTCCTCTTCCTCCTCATCCTCCTCCGGCCTCATCCTCCTCCTCCTCCGCTGCCTCCGCTACCTCCGCCCTGCCTCCGCCCTGCCTCTGCGCTGCCGCCGATGCCTCCTCCTCCACCGCGGCCTCCTCCTCCTCCACCGCGGCCTCCTCCTCCTCCTCTGCTGCCTCCGCTGCTTCCTCCTCCTCTGCCGCGGCCGCCGCCTCCTCCTCTGCTCCTGCTCCTCCTCCCCTCCACCGGCCTCATCCTCCTCCTCCTCCACTTTCTTCGCTGCCTCTGCCTCCTCCTCCTCCTTCTCCTCCACCGCAGCCCCGTCCTCCTCCTCCTCCTCCTCCTAGTCCACTGCCTCATCCTCCTCCTCCACCGGTGCCTCCTCCTCCTCCTCCTCTGACTACTCTGCTGCCTCCTCCTCCACCGCGGTTTGAGAGGTGCCTCAAGTATTCAGGTGAGTCTGACAAGTTTTATTTTAGTTTTATATGATGTTTTTTGGATATTTTTCAAATGAAACATGGTTTTGTGTTCATATTTTTTGAGAAACAATGTAGAACCTTGATCATGAGGAGGATTTCAGTCCTCTTTCTAAATCACATAGCTGACTTTCATGGTTAGTGAAGGTTAACCATGGGATATCTTAGAGGAAACCATGTGTGGTGGATTTTAGTTAGGGATTAACATACCATTTTTCATGATTTCATACAAAAGATGTGAAATTTTGTAGACTGAGGTAGTTCCAATTTACATAATTAATGCATAGTTTGGTAAACTATGTTGACCAAATGTTCGAAGGGGTTTTCTTGTACAGTTCCACCACATTATTAATACATGGTTTGGAAAATTGTGTAGAACATTAAAATTATATTTTCATCTTTTTCCCTTTGAAATTCCAATAGGGCAATCCCCCATTTCTCATCCTCCCTCTTATACAATGCCCAATCGACCCACCCCCTTATTCCTCTTTGATTCTCCTTTCCATGGGGAGTTTTTTAGTGGATTTATTCAACAATTCTATGATATTTCACCATCTTCCTTACCATTTTATTCTTTATATTTAGTTTATATTGATTTTTGATTTATCTAGATTAGGTTTTATGGGTGATTCAACTGGAGCATGGTGGTATCATATTGTTTTGATGGGGGTTTTTTCCCACCTCATGTATAAGAGGCATCATGATGGTATCTGAAAGTTACCAATCATTATGAAGGATTTGTGTTTCCATTTGTAGTTTTCATGGATATTGGATCAAATTATATAATGATGTCTATGGATTTGGTTTGGTTGGGTATTTTTCCTAAGATGGCACTAAGATCCCGCTTCATATCTTATATGGATTTTTGGTATTGGTTCTTACATGAAAAGTCTACAAGATGAGTTTCTAGTGAATATATCCAGTTTAAATTGATTTGGATAATTAATTATAAATGTTATAATTTAATAATTTTGGTTTTTTGGGGAGAGGAAGGAGCTATATTGATGAGTTGATCTTGGGGTAGACAAATGGACGAGGCTTAGCGAGCCTAGGAAAAGTTTTCAACTTGGAATTAAAATAGTAGAAACATATAAAATAGGTATATGGTCCTGGTAATTTCTTTATGGACTTATAAATTCCTTAATGGGTGTTATTAGAGTGAGTGTGACTTAGAGGACCTTGTTAGGGGGAACCCGGAGACCTCTTGGAATACATTCTGTGACTTTTATGTATTTGTTCCCATAGGCCACACATGGAACTAGTGATACATCAGAGCCCTTGGACTTATTGAATTGAACCTAAAGTGTGTGAACATCCCCCTTGGGGATGTGACTACTTGGGTGGGTATAACTTTGTAAGGTTGTTGATAGGCTGGATGTGTAGACTGACCCAGAACAAACCTATATATTGAAATGGGACATGAGCCATCTCATGAGACTATTTATAGTATGGAATATTACCATGTAAATATTATGAGGCTATACCATGTACGACACTGATAAATAATATGATGCTCTCATGCGATGAGTGTTTCACTACATCATGTGGTTCTGTTGGATGGTGACGTTGCAATGATGGTCTTCATTCTTAACAGCTTATTGATCCAAACCTTTAATGGTTTTCCTTTCTAAACATTGGTTTTAATGTATTAAGGTCTTTCTCAGGATTCATTTCAGCCCTTAATTTTAAAATAACAACTGTATAACAGCATGAATAACATAACTCAAGGTGATAGAGAAGAAAATCTATGAAGGCATTGGATTCCCTTTGAGCCAGATGGATTAGTGTTGTCCCCATGGATAGTAAAACCCCTTTTGGAGATCATGGAATAGTTGATAATAGGTTGTTTGGATCATTCATTGCTTCTAGATATTTGTCCAGATTTTCCTTGGTGTTTTTGGTTTATACTTCTTTCAATCCCTACTGGTGTAAGTTCTTTTCACCTTGTGTGTGTACTTATACTCTTTTTTTAATTGAATCCTTTGGGGCATGAATTAGGTGACCAATTTATGTCACCACTTTTATTAAAAAAATGACCTTGAGGTGGTATTTTATTGAAATGGAAAAAATTACATAGTAGTGAGGTCTATGATACTACTAATAGGGACATTGATTTTGATTAGTGATTATATTTGTTATGAAAAGTGGATAGGTGAGAGATTTCAGTCCTTATTGTGTATTTGGCCTATTTGGTTGAGTGTCCTACACTACTGGGTTTTAGAGATCTAGATGATGTGAGGCTTGGGGATTGTAGTGGTTCCCAATATATTTTTTATTTTGGTATTTATTTATTCCATTATTTCCTTGAATTATCTTGTTTTTTATCTAAATTATACTCATATTCCTTCTCCTTTAACCTATATACTTATCCTATGGATTTTAAATAGGATGAATGTAAATAAAGAATGGATGAATGCCAATTGGTTGACAAAAGAGTATGAAGAAGGCGTGAAAGAATTTATCAAGTTTGCAATAGATAATGCATGTGACTCTTCTCAAATCCTTTGTCCATGTTTACGCTGTTGTTATTCAAAACAAATTAGTCCAGATGAGTTGGAAGAACACTTGATCTGTCATGGAATAGATCAAAGTTATACATGTTGGAATAAACACCGGGAAACAACGAATGTAGGTAGTGACTGGGGTGACACTTCGTTTTATGGATCATCTGATATGATTACAAACATGAACAATGAAGATGACCATATGGAGGATGTGATTACAGATGTGAATGATGATGAAGATCGTATTGAGAAAATGACAAGGACCTTCGAATATGAACTTCGTGATTGCCCAAAATTGTTTGAGAAGTTAAAAAGTTGTGCAAAGACACCATTTTATGCTGGTTGCACTAAATATATAGCATTGTCAGCCGTACAGAAGTTGTATAATTTGAAAGCAGATAATGGGTAGAGTGACGACAGTTTTACGAAACTACTTGCCCTCTTGAATGACATGCTCCCTGAAGAAAATGAGCTCCTGAGCCGATCATACGATGCCAAATGAATGCTACGCTCTATGGGTATGATCTCTGAAAGAATACACACCTGCCCAAATGACTGTATACTATTTCGCAAGGACCACAAATCACTTAAAGAATTCCCAAAGTGTGGTGCTTATTGATACAAGAAAGATGAATCCAGTCCTACTAAAGTTGTATGGTACTTTCCAATCATTCCAAGGTTTAGACGCCTATATGGAAGTGAGGAGACTGCAGAACAATTAACATGGCATGCAAATACAAGAATTAAAGATTGGATACTACGTCACCCAGCAGACTCTCCTCGGTGGAAGAGAATCGATCATGAGTATCTTGAATTTGGAAACGAGTCGAGAAACCTTCATCTTGTGTTATCTACAGATGGAGTGAATCCTTTTGGTTTTCAAAGCAGCAGTCACAGTACATGGCCGGTTATGTTGATAAATTATAACTTACCACCGTGGTTATGCATGAAAGGAAAATACATCATGTTATCTATTCTTATATTAGGACCAAAACAACCGGGTAATGATATTGATGTTTATTTAGCTCCATTGATCGAAGATTTGAAATTATTGTGGGATTCAGGTGTTACATTGTATGATGCTTACAGAAAGGAAGATTTTACTTTGAGAGTCATGTTGTATGGGACGATAAATGACTTCCCAGCTTATGGAAATTTGTCAGGATATATCATTAAAGGAACTCAAGGCTGTCCCGTTTGCGAAGAAGGTACAAAATCAATTAGGTTGAAACATTCCTCAAAAACCGTGTTTCTAGGACATCGCAGATTACTACCGTGACGACATAAGTACCATTCTTGGAAGACATCATTCGATGGAAGTTCAGAAGAATGTACAACACCGTCTCCACTAACAGGTGATCAATTGTTTGAGAAAGTTAAAAATTTGGACACTACTTTTGGTAAATCGGCTTCGAAAAACCTTACAAAAATCGGTTTGAAAAAGAGATCATTTTTTTTGAATTACAATACTGGAATTGTCTGTATGTAAGACATTTTATTGGCGTTATGCATGTAGAAAAAAATGAATTTTACAGTGTTATCGGCACATTGCTAAATACATCTGGAAAAACAAAAGATGGAATTAAGGCTAGGTTGGACATGGTTGAGATGGGAATACGAGAAGAGTTGGCACCAATAAAGGGTGAAAAACGAACATTTCTTCCTCCTGCTGCTTACACTCTTTCCAGGCAGGAGAGATATCAGTTTTGCAACTTCTTGAATGACATAAAGGTTCCATAGGGGTATTCGTCAAATATCACTAACCTTGTGTCAATGAGCGACTTGAAGTTAAAAGGTCTGAAATCACATTACTGTCATGTTTTGATGCAAAATCTCATTCCAATTGCTTTACGTTGCATTTTTCCCAAGAATGTCGGCCATACATTAATGAAATTGTGTTTCTTCTTCAATACTATATGCCGCAAAGTTATAGACCTGGTGAAATTGCCAGCTATGGAAAAAGAAATTTTCGTCATATTATGTGAATTAGAAATGTTCTTCCTGCCTTCATTTTTTGATATGATGGTTCATTTGATGGTCCACTTGGTGAGAGAGATTCGACTATGTGGTCCTATACATTACAGATGGATGTACCCCATTGAACAGTATATGAAGATTTTGAAAGGGTATGTCAAAAATCGAAGTCGGCCAGAGGGTTGTATTGCAGAGCGATATATTTTTGAGGAAGCCGTTGAATTCTGTACTGAATACTTGTCTGGTGTGGAATGCATTGGCTTACCGAAATATCGTCACACTGGGTGGTTAGAGGGTGAAAAATTTCTGGAAGAAAGGTTGTCACAATCAATATTACAGATCGGGAGCTGGCCCACCTTTATGTTTTGCATAACAGTTTGGAAATTGACCCATATGTTGAAATCCACAAAGAAATTCTTAGGCAATTGAATCCATCAATGGCTGAAAAATTGATATCAAATACACATAATTGACAATTTATAGGATGGTTTCGAGATCATATTTTTAAGAAGTCAGATGAAAATCCCAAGTCTATTTCAGAACGACATCGATGGCTAGCCGGAGGACCAAGTGTGTATGCATTATCTTACAATGCTTATGTAGTTAATGATTATACATTTTATACTAATGAACATGATAAAGACAGTACCATGCAGAATAGTGGGGTTACACTTGTGGCTGAAGCGATGCATGTTTCCGGTGCTAAGGACAGAAATCCAATTTATGTGAATATGTCATACTTTGGCATCATCAAACAAATATGGGACTTGGATTATACGGAATTTCACGTTCGGATATTTCAATGAATGTGGGTTGATAACTGGAGTGTTGTTAAAATAGATGATTTGGGATTTGTGAAAGTTGATTTCAGTAAGGAAGGGGAGAAAGAAGAACCATTTATAATGGCATCACAGGCAGTGCAAGTATTTTATGTTCCCGATCCCGCAAACCGAAACTGGTCAATTGTTCTGTTATCGACCAAAACAGCTGAAGGGTCAGATGAAAATTCAACGGAAGATGATCCTTTCATTGGGATTTCGCAATCATTTCACAGTGGTCCCAATGTAGACGACGTTTTGTATGTCACAGGAGACCACAATGAAGGAATATGGATAGTTGATAGTGGGGTCAAATCCCTTCAGCGTTTTAAAAAAAAGGGAGTTCAATAATCATGTTATTGATTTTTTTTTTGTAATAAAGATTGTGTTACATTTTGTTATTATCTGTTTGCTGTTGCTTTTATGTGATCTAACTTATATTTTAAACCAATTATGCAGATAATGACTTCTTCACCTGCTGATGCACCCAATCCCGAGACACAACACGTCTCTCAACCTATTGCAGCTGGTCCTATTGCTGACAGACAACTGGTCTCTCAACCTGTTGCAGCTGGTCCCACTGCTGACGTACAACAGGTCTCTCAACCTGTTGCAGCTGGTCCCACTACTGAGAGACAACAAGTCTCTCAACCTGTTGCAACTAGTCCCACTGCTGATGTACAACAGGTCTCTCAACCTGTTGCAGCTAGTGTCAGTGCCGAAGCTAGTGCTTCTGAGAAACATAATGATGATGTAGAAACTGAGGAAATGGTAGGCGATGAAACCCCAGTGACACAAAAAAAAACAGGTGCGCCTTAGTTTGACAGTTTTAACAAAAATCCTTAAGGCAAAATCAAAATTCATCAAATATGAGGTGGGAAAGAATAAGCTAGGCCAGCATGTAAACCCCAACAAAGCCATGTTTAGTAGCTACATTGGAATTGTTACTCGACAACGCGTGCCGATTGACGTAGATTCGTGGCACCATGTTGTCAGTGGGTTGAAAACATTAATGTGGGAAGAGATTACGGTAACATTATGATATCATCTATTTAATTTATTAAAATAAAATAAAATATTGAAATATTGACTAACCCTTCATCATCTCTTGCATAGTGCATTTATAGTAGATGTTTCACACAAAGAATATGTTTTCAGACTAGCAGGAATGATTCATAGAGGCTTTCGCACCATTTTAATGAAAAATCATCTGAAAGATGCCGAAGAGAAAATCAAGCCACACCCGCCTCCTCTTTATGCACACTTGATATCCCAAGGAACGTGGGATGCGTTTTGCAACCGTCGTGCGGAAAAGAATTTTCAGGTACATTGTGTTTGGTTACACGTTGTGTAACGTTGCTTGTATTCATCACATTGATTGATAGGTTTTTATTTATGAAACAACAATTGAGTGCTGAAAATAAAGAACGGGCAGCAAACCCAGCGTACCCCTACCTTAAAGCAAGGTTGGGGTACGCTTCAATTGAAAAACAATTGGTATGTATTTTAAAAGTACTATAATAATTTTATGTGACATAAAACAACACTGTAACCATGTTTCTCTGTTTATAAGAAGATTGATGAAGAAAAATCTCAAGTCACTTCCATTCCACGCCATGTTCTATGGAAGGAGGCTCGTGTTAATAAAGAGGGGAAACTGATAGATGAAAACACACAAAAAGTGTGGGAAACATGTGTATGTATGACATAATATAAACTTGTTTGCTTTAAATCACTATTACATAACGATGCTTACTTATTTTTTCATATTTTCTATTTGACATAGTCACATGAAATATCAACACCTGCACCAGATGCAGACATACTTTCAACGGCCTTGAAACAGCACGAATAGTATGGCCGCGTCAGAGGTGTGGGTTTTGGGGTGTCACCCAAGACATATTTTAAGAAAAAAAACAAGAGGATGAACAAACTAAAGAATTGCATGTAATTAGAGATAGAGTAGATACCCTTGAATAACTAATCCAATCTCAGGGAGAGATGCTAAAGAGTCTGATGGAGGAGAGGCGAAGAGAATAAACAACTCAAGAACAACCCCCACGAGAAGATCCACCTCTCACCAGCTTTGAGGTGATCCATTACCCTCAAAGACCTAACTTAACCGAGGTAATAAATGTTATAATATTCATTTTTGTGAGATGTGAATCACATAGACACTGATACCTTTCATTTAATGATATTCTGCAGGGTAAAAATGACTGTGATTTATATCTGTCAACTCCCACCCATCGCCTTGTAGAGAGGGCTACGGTGTTCAATATGCAGAATGACACGCTACACTCCAGACCACTTCCAACCGGTCTTGTCAAAGTGTCGATTAATATAGATCATGAGCCGAGCGCCGAGCTACCCGTTCCAAATGACGATGACAACATTCATACTGTGGAAAAAGCTATTGGAACATTCGTTTCATGGCCGTCGAATCTTGTAAAAAAACATGTCGAGTAGGAGGTATTCATTTCCAGTTCATTTTTCAAGCAGAACCTTTAACCTTAAAATAGAAAATGGTTGAACCGATGAATGTTATTACAGAAGGATAAAATGGAGAAGCTAAAACGAAAGAACGGCTCCAAGATTGGATCAACCAACCGATCAAAACGATCTACTGAGAGCACGTTCACCCCGCCCGTTCTATATCCACATTTAATATCATTGCAAGCTCATGTGGATACGAAAATGAAAGACGGAAAGAATCATAGAATTGTTTGTGAAAAAGATATGTACGGAGAGGAAACAATGGATTTAGTTAGTGCAGACGCTGTTTCTGAGATCATGACATATGACTGGCTAGGCGCCTCAGTTATAAATGTAGACATGAGGTATGTTTTCATGATTTGATTTTACAGAAGCTGATATACTTTGATAATTATGGATAAATACATCTCATATTTTTCACAGGCGTATATATGAAAAACAATTGAAGGGATTTTCCCATGAATAAAAATTTGGACTCGTTAGTCCTCACACCATTTCTACACAACGAACAGAAATAGATTCTAATTTTCAGGCTGAATTGATGTCAAATCTGCACAGAACGTTTCAAAGAAGAATTACGACTGACAGGCTATTTTTAATAACAACGATGCAAGGGTAAAACTATAAATTTTAATCATATCAACTATATTTTCATTTCTATCATTACTTATTTCTTTTTGTGTTTTTAGGGAACATTGGATGCTCATTGCAGTCAATTTGGATACTCCAAAGATTTATTTTCTAGATTCACTGAATGGATATCCAACTAACCAACCACACATGATAGCGATTGTCAATTTGTAATACACTAGATCCAACATTTTAGAAATAAATATCTAGTTATATAATTTATATTATCTTTTAATGAGTATTTTGTTATGATAGGACGGTGTATGAATATCGTCTAAAGGTTGGAATGAATCCAGGGCGTAAGGAAGACAATGCCCACAAGATCTACAAATGGAGAAGTATCTGGGTATATATAATTATATTTCACTATCCAAATACATATCAAAACAAATTACTTATTTTTCTCGATGTTTCTGCAGTGTCCGAAACAAACAAATGACAAGGACTGCGGTTATTATGTTTGTAAATTTATGAAAGGGATCATATTTCATGGACAAACTAGCATCCCTGAAGAGGTATTTTTGGAAATAGTTACTAATTTATTTAAAATAATTATTAATCTTTTGTGTATTTATATTTTTTCAGTACTACTATGACTGTCGCAAAAACTCTTATTCAGAAGATGATATAAATGTCTTTAGAAACGAATGGGCAACATACTTGATCGAAGAATGTAAACAAATAGGACAATGAAGGTGAATTACTAACACTTATGTTATCTTTATATGGTCATTGATATCTCCCTTTACACTTATTGAGCATCTATGATATCCCTTTCTTTTGTTTCATATCCTTAGATTAGTGAATTCCTACTACTTAGTTTGAAAATGACATAAACTTTGTAAAACAACACCAATGACACATGGAAAATCGAGAAAATGCCTTCGGATTGTTTTGATACTTTAGGACAACGATCCAAGAGTCATTTGTGACGTGTAAGAATCGACCGCACCTCAATCCGACGCACGGTGTGACCGATATGCCTAAAATTGCTTGATATCAGTTTGAAAATGACATAAACTTTGGAAAACAACACCAATGACATACGCCAAACCGAGAAAAAGCCTTCGGATTGTTTTGATACTTTAGGACAACAATCCACGAGTCATTTGTGACGTGTACGAATCGACCGCACCTCAATTCGACGCACGGTGTAACCGGTATGGCTAAAAGTGTTTGATATCAGTTTGAAAATGACATAAACTTTGGAAAACAACACCAATGACATACGCCAAACCGAGAAAACGCATTCGGATTGTTTTTATACTTTAGGAAAACGATCCATGATTCATTTTTGACGTGTAAGAATCGACCGCACCTCAATCCGATGCACGGTGTGACCGGTATGGCTAAAATTGTCTAATATCAGTTTGAAAATGACATAAACTTTGGAAAACAACAGCAATGACATACGCCAAACTGAGCAAACGCCTTCGGATTGTTTTAATACTTTAGTAAAACTATCCACGAGTCATTTGTGACGTGTACGAATCGACCGCACCTCAATCTGACGCACGGTGTGACCGCTATGGATAAAATTGTCTGATATCAGTTTCAAAATGACATAAACTTTGGAAAAAAACCCCAATGACATACACCAAACCAATCAAACGCATTTGGATTAGTTTGATACTTTAGGAAAACGATCCACGAGTCATTTGGGACGTGTACGAATTGACCTCACCTCAATCTGACGCACTGTTTGGCCGGTATGGCTAAAAGTGTCTGATATCAGTTTCAAATTGAGATAAACTTTGGAAAACAACACCAATGACATACGCCAAACTAAGAAAACACGTTCGGATTGTTTTGATACTTTAGTAAAACGATCCAAGAGTCATTTTTGATGTGTACGAATTGACCGCACCTCAATCCGACGCACGGTGTGACCGGTATGGCTAAAATTGTCTGATATCAGTTTGAAAATGACATAAACTTTGGAAAACAACACCAATGACATACTCCAAACCGAGCAAACGCCTTAGGATTGTTTTGATAATTTATGAAAACGATCCACGTGTCATTTGTGACATGTACGAATCGACCTCACCTCAATTCAACGCACGGTGTGACCGATATGGCTAAAATTGCCGGATATCAGTTTGAAAATGAGATAAACTTTGGAAAACAACACCAATGAAAAATGCCAAACCAAGAAAACGCCTTATGATTGTTTTGATTCTTTAGGAAAACGATCCACGAGTCATTTTTGACGTGTACAAATCGACTGCACCTCAATCCGACGCATGGTGTGACCGGTATGGATAAAAGTGTCTGATATCAGTTTCAAATTGAGATAAACTTTGGAAAACAACACCAATGACATACGCCAAACCGAGAGAACGCCTTCGGATTATTTTGATACTTTAGGAAAATGATCCACAAGTCATTTTTGACGTGTATGAATTGACCGAACCTCAATCCGACACACGGTGTGACCGGTATGGCTAAAATTGACTGATATCAGTTTGAAAATGACATAAACTTTGGAAAACAACACCAATGACATACGCCAAACCGATAAAATGCCTTCAGATTGTTTTTATACTTTAGGACAACGATACAAGAGTTATTTGTGACCTGTACGATTTGACCGCACCTCAATCCGACTCACGGTGTGACCGGTATGGCTAAAATTGTCTGATATCAGTTTGAAAATGACATAAACTTTGGAAAACAAAACCAATGACATACACCAAACTGAGAAAACGCGTTCAGATTGTTTTGATACTTTAGGAAAACGATCCACGAGTAATTTGTGATGTGTACGAATCGACCGCACCTCAATCTGACGCACGTTGTGATCGGTATGACTAAAATTTTCTGATATCAATTTGAAAATGACATAAACATAGGAAAACAACAGCAATGACATACGCCAAACCGAGAAAACGCCTTCTGATTATTTTGATACTTTAGGAAAATGATCCATGAGTCATTTGTGACATGTACGAATAGACCTCACCTCAATTCGACGCACGGTGTGACCGGTATGGCTAAAATTGTCTGATATCAGTTTGAAAATGACATAAACTTTGGAAAACAACACCAATAACATAATCCAAACCAATCAAACGCCTTCAGATTGTTTTCATACTTTAGGAAAACGATCCAAAAGTCATTTGTGATGCGTATGAATTGACCTCACCTCAATCCGAAGCACGGTGTGACCAGTATTGCTAAAAGTGTCTGATATCAGTTTCAAATTGAGATAAACATTGGAAAACAACACCAATGACATACGCCAAACCGAGCATACGTGTTCGGATTGTTTTGATACTTTAGGACAACGATCCATGAGTCATTTTTGACATGTAAGAATTGAACGCACCTCAATCCGACTCACGGTGTGATCAGTATGGATAAAATTGTCTGATATCAGTTTGAAAATGACATAAACTTTGGAAAACAACACCAATGACAAACTCCAAACTGAGAAAACGCCTTCAGATTGTTTTGATACTTTAGAAAAACTATCCAAGAGTCATTTTTGACGTGTACGAATCAACCGCACCTCAATCCGATGCACGGTGTGACTGGTATGGCTAAAATTGTATGATATCAGTTTGAAAATGACATAAACTTTGGAAAACAACACCAATGACATACTCCAAACCGGGTAAACGCCTTCGGATTGTTTTTATACTTTAGGAAAATGATCCACGAGTCATTTGTGACGTGTACGAATCGACCACACCTCAATCCGACGCACGGTGTGACCGGTATGGCTAAAATTTTCTGATATCAGTTTCAAATTGAGATAAACTTTGGAAAACAACACCAATGACATACGCCAAACCGAGAAAACGCCTTCAGATTGTTTTGATACTTTAGGACAACAATCCAAGAGTCAGTTGTGACGTGTACAAATCGACCGCACATCAATCTGACGCATGGTGTGACCGATATGGCTAAAATTGTCTGATATCAGTTTGAAAATGACATAAACATTGGAAAACAACACCAATGACATGTGCCAAACTGAGAAAACGCCTTCGGATTGTTTTGATACATTATGACAATGATCCACGAGTCATTTGTGACGTGTACGAATCGACCGCACCTCAATCAGATGCACAGTGTGATAGGTATGGCTAAAATTGTCTGATATCAGTTTGAAAATGACATAAACTTTGGAAAACAACAACAATGACATACGCCAAACCAAGAAAACGCATTCGGATTGTTCTGATACTTTAGGAAAATGATCCACATGTCATTTGGGACGTGTACGAATCGACCGCACCTCAACCCGACGCACGGTGTGAACGGTATCACTAAAATTGTCTGATATCAGTTTGAAAATGACATAAAATTTGGAAAACAACACCAATGACATACGCCAAACTGAGAAAACTCCTTCGGATTGTTTTGATACTTTAGGAGAATGATCCACGAGTCATTTGTGACGTGTACGAATTGATCTCACCTCAATTCGACGCACGGTTTGACCGGTATGGCTAAAATTGTCTGATATCAGTTTGAAAATGACATAAACTTTGGAAAACAACACCAATGAAATACACCAAACTGAGCAAAAGCCTTCGGATTGTTTTGATACATTTGTAAAATGATCCAAGAGTCATTTGTGACACAAACGAATTGACCGCACCTCATTCCGACCCACGGTGTGACCGGTATGGCTAAAAGTGTCTGATATCAGTTTCAAATTGAGATAAACTTTGGAAAACAACACCAATGACATACGCCAAACCGAGAAAATGCATTGGGATTGTTTTTATACTTTAGGAAAACGATCCACGAGTCATTTGTGATGTGTACGAATCGACCGCACCTCAATCCGACACACGGTGTGACCGGTATGGCTAAAATCGTCTGATATGAGTTTGAAAATGACATAAACTTTGGAAAACAACATCAATGACATACGCCAAACCAAGAAAACGCCTTCGGATTATTTTGATACTTTAGGAAAATGATCCACGAGTCATTTGTGACGTGTACGAATCGACCGCACCTCAATCCGAAGCACAGTGTGACTGGTATGGCTAAAATTGTCTGATATCAGTTTGAAAATGACATAAACTTTGGAAAACAACACCAATGACATACGCCAAACTAAGAAAACGCCATAGGATTGTTTTTATACTTTAGTACAACGATCCACGAGTCATTTGTGATGTGTACAAATCGACCACACCTCAATCTGACGCACGGTGTGACCGGTATGGCTAAAAGTGTCTGATATCATTTTCAAATTGAGATAAACTTTGGAAAACAACACCAATGACATACGCCAAATAGAGAAAACGCCTTCGGATTGTTTTGATACTTTAGGAAAACGATCCAAGAGTCATTTGTGACGTTTACGAATCGACCGCACCTCAATCCGACACACGGTGTGACCGGTATGGCGAAAATTGTTTGATATCAGTTTGAAAATGAAATAAACTTTGGAAAACAACACCAATGACATACGCCAAACCAAGAAAACACCTTCGGATTGTTTTGATACTTTAGGAAAATGATCCACGAGTCATTTTTGATGTGTACGAATCGACTGCACCTCAATCCAATGCATGGTGTGACCGGTAAAACTTTTCATTAGATAAAGAATCAGTATTTATTAAATGAGATAAATTAATCAAAAACATATTGATTTTACATTATTCCCTTTCATTGTTATTAAAATGAAAACTTTTGAGTTTAAAATATAATATTTTAGTTTCACATTTCCATATTAATGTATTCTTTCATATTACTATTTTAATTTCTTTCATTATTGCATTACGAACATATTATTTGTTTTCTTATATAGGTGAATTTTTTTCCTTGAGTTTGGATGCTTTGTTCGGCAACAAATACCATCGAGAGCGGATCAAAGATATCAAAGGATGAAACATGAATGTTTATTACTGTGGTTGAATAATTGTAAATGTAACCATGTAAAACAATGTTTGAAATGTATATAGCAATGCGTTTTTTTGTATTCATGATGTTATGTAAATGTATATACCGTTGTCAGTCAGAATATTGGGTGCAGGTGCTATGGTGTGCAGGTGTGCATGTGCTACTTTTTGCAGGTATTCTGGTGTGCAGGTACTGTTTTTTAGGTGCAGGCGCTAGGGCCTTTATCAGCGCTAGAGGAGCGCTGATAAAGGGACCCTGTATCAGTGCTCCGAGAAGCACTGATATAGTTGACCTTTATCAGCGCTCCACCACGCGCTGATAAAGGACCCCTTTATCAGCGCTCCGAGAAGCGTTGATATAGGGGACCCCCCCTTTATCTACGCCGGAATTAACAGCGCTTTTCTAGAGCTGTTAATGCTGGTTTTTAGCGCTGATAAAGGGGCAGGTTGTAGTAGTGCCGGTTGGATATCTGATACAATCCAACCCTTACATAATTCAACTGAGTCCAAACTTTAGGTGAAGTATTCCAAAAGAACCGTCTCATCAAGAGGAATCCAACAAAGTTGATGGCATGTCAATCGGACATCCGGAGCTCAAGTTATAAGCGTTTCCGCTCTGAGGGCCCGATTGGTTTTGGGTTCAAACAAACCCAGCCATACCCAAAATTCACCGAAATCTTGAGTGTAATATACCGAAACTACCATCTCGATCCGAGGAATCCTACACAACTGACGGTGCGTCGATCGGAGGTCAACGACTCATGTTATGGGTGTTTAACTGAAGAAGGTCCGAAAAATATGGGGTCTGGGCCTAGTCCGACCCGGCCCAACACCCCTCGGGTCGGCACAAACCGGGTCAATCCGACCCGGGACCAGGTCCGGCCTTGCCGGCATGGCCTGGCCCGGCCCAGGAGGCCCGACCCGGCCAGCGTGGTACGACCCGACTTCAAAATAGTCGGTCATGTTGGCTGGCCCATGGGTAACCGTGAGACCCCTCAGGTCCCGCCTCTTGATGGCACCGGCGGCCGGCACAGCCGGCCGCCCTTCCAGATCCGTTGCGGCCTTAGGCTGCAGCTTTGTTCAACCGGCGCGGCGCGACGGTGCCGCGCCCCCACCGTCACGGCCCGACTCGGCCGTGGCCCCTTGAAGCTCTAGCACCGCACGACGGTGTCGCGCCCCTCCACCGCGGCCCACCCCTGCCACGGTCCGGCTCTACTCCCCACAGCATGATGGTGACGTGCCATGGCGGTGACCCGACAATCATGTTCTAACGACCCTCTCGTGGTCGAAGCGATGCCAGTCTGCTCTTTGCAGTCCAACTCCATCGTCCCCAAAGAACAAACAAGAGGGGAAGGGTCGGACCATGTTCGTGCTGTCTAAGACCTTCCTCGTCATGATGGTATCAAGCGGCCAAACAAAACTCAATAATTAAAGAACGATGACGAACGGTGTTAAAACTTTATCATAACAACCCCTAACTCGATTATGACGTTGCACGTCGTCAAGCCGCAGAAATAGAATGGAGTTGGCATCGATCATTGCATTCGCCTCACACTTCATATCAGAGCTTGAGAGTCGGAGATTCTTCGAAATCCGACCTCCGTTGAAGGATTGTTCTTCGTCGAATATCTTGGAAGGCTCATCGTTGAAGAACCGTTCTTTGTCGGAGGTTTAATGTTCTCTCTAAATTTATCCAGCGGTTTCCCACAAGGTTCTCCAAAATATTTTCCAACCCATAATTCAGTGAAGGCTCCCCAATATATAATACTATCATGCCCTTATAGCTTTCAAACCCTTGATGGAATATTAATTAGCGAGGTGAAGGGTTGTCATAATAAGGGGAGTTGTCACATTAAATTGAAGAGGTGTTAAAGTGGGGTTGGAGAGAGTTGTGGGAAGATTAGAGGTTGGGGCCCATGTGGGCCCCACCTATCATATATCCACACATGGGAGGATTTAACTTCCTTGGATATAAATTTTTTTAACAAATTTATTTTACTTCATTACTTAACTCCAAATTTTTATCTCACAACCTGCTTTAAACGCAACTGCGGTAAAGGTCCCCTTAAGCAATTACAGGCGTTGCGCGTTCATAGGTGCCCTTGGATTTCAATTCTGAGCATCGGTTCAAAATATATAAAAACTCTCTCATTCGTTCAATGAGCGTACCTGATCTAAACTTCAAGAAAATTATTCCGGGCACATAGGGCCTCGGAATCATGTGCCTTCAGAAACATCGTACTCGTAAAATTCCAAATAAATTAAAAAAAAATCCTTGAAATTTTCATGTCTTTACATTAATGGCCAAATAATGTCCATAAAAGTTGTTTTTTACAATATTAAATATTGTTTTGGAGAATAAATTAATTTTTTAGTCCATAAATAAGTTTAATTTTACCTTATTCAATGTAATTAAATTTAATTACATTCACTGAATATTTTTGTTAAAAAATAATTTGATCTAATTAGAAATTATAAAATATTTTGATTTAAGATACGGAATCCATTTTCCATGATTAAAAACACATAATTGTAAAAATTTATGTTAAAATTAATCCCACTATTGGTATGACACTATGGGTTTTTAAAGTAAAAACGTCTAACTTTTTCTATGTTTTTATACCTAATTTCAATGTGAAATTTATTAAAATTAACTACATTGGATTAATTGATAAAAATATTATCAAATTAAAATTTTTAATCTGATTTAAAATATAATTTAATCATATACATAATAAGAAGAAAAAGAAGTTGTGAATTAAAATCTGGTAATTTTCACTATTCATCTTTGAAATGATGTTTCGTTGAAAAATCCCAAAAAATTCCCTAATTTAATTTCAAAATTCAAAATAAAAAATAAGATTATTTTATCAAATTATATATCTAAATGTATTTTATAACATTTTTATTATTTTTCATAGAAGGACATTAAAATAAGTTCATTTGATAAAATTGTATGTTTAAACATATAAGAGTTTTACCAAAAATCCTTTCTTTCATCATAAAATTTTTCTATTTCTATAAAAAAATATAAAAAATAGTTGAAAGGTAGTTATTATTATTTCTATTAATAGGTTTTTTTCTTAGGTTATAATTATCTCATATAATTAATTATAATAATAAAATGATTCTTCATAGAAAATCGGTGTTGCATGTAATGTACGCAAATATGGTGTTACATGTAATGCAAACCAAATCAGTTTCATGTGAATGGAATGATTAAAATAGTGTTTCATTTAAAAAAGTATTTTCATTCTTTCTGGAAATTAAAAATTTAAACTTATTAAATTAATTCAAAAATAATAATTCAAAAAATCTCGGTGTGTTACATTAACATAAAGATTACATTCCCATTTTACTAAAATCTAAATGGGAAATATTTTTGAAAATTACATGAAGATTCTTTTGAAAAAAAATAAAAAAATAATGGTTAAAATTTTCATTAAAATTAATTTTTAAATGTTTAAACACATTTTCCAAATATTTTTAAAAAATGCGGGTTTTGATGAAATTGTTTTTCTGACCGGAGAGGGATATATGGATAAATTTTATTAAAAAAATATCAACTATTTTAAGTTCCAAATAGTGGTAGAATAGTACCATTACATGAAAATATAATTAATAGTCAATGAATAATAAAAATAAATGGATTTATTAGAAAATGATCAAATATTTTCTTCAACATTAATTCAATATTAAACAATTTCAATTAGAATAAGATTATTAAATAAACACTAAAAAAGATCAAAACATTGATGTCATGATTAATCAATGAATCTAATATTTTTAACATATTTAAATCCAAATAAATTTTCTTTAAATAAAATATAAGATAATAAAAAATTATTTCACACATAATTATAGAATATCAAAGAACGCAAAGAAATAATATAACCTAATGAGAAAAAATTGAGTTATGAAATTTATTACCACTTGGTTACTTTTAAGTCAAATACCCTTAGCATAGATAATTGAAAATTAAAATTAAAATTAAAATTAATTACTTAGGAATCAATGTATTACATGTCAAAGGGAAATTATGAACACGATATAAAATAAATTAATAAACACTAATAAAATGTGCAACAATGAATTAAAATTGAGACAAAATCCCTTACAGTGATCATATCATTTAATCAATAATTAATAAATTAATTTATTAGGTATATCAAATTTAAATTCACAAAAAAAGTAGAAATATAGCAAGAAACAATCAATGTTCATCACACACATAATCACCGAAGTAGAATTTAACCCAATGAGTTGAAATAATGTTAATAAACCCCTTACATTACACTTACTTTTGGTTTAATGTTGTTTTACTGATTTTATAGTGGTTTCAAACATGTTATTAACATATAATATAACCATATTAATATTTATGATATCATATATGATCCTTTTATAATATATTATTACTCACTCATCAATAATAATTCATTGTTTTCATTATTTTAGGAGTATATTTCCTTTTTTTCTCACTCGTGATGTTTCTTCAATGTTGTGGTTTTAATTTATGTTATATAGTTCCATCATATCTATATTAATAATCATTAAATAATTATAATATTTATATATCAATTAAACCTTTTAATTCCAATCCTGAATGATGGTTTCGATAAATGAAGTATGTTACGATCATCAAAATGGTAGTTCATACGTACTTAGAGGTAACATTTCCACTATTCAACGATTACAGTATAATGAAGATAAGTAATATTTTGACATTACATAATTATAAAAAATTCATAATTGAAAAATTTATTCATTAAATTAACTTATATATATCATCTATTTGGTGTGGTAATGAAATGATAGTCACATCACGTTGTATAGGCAGTAGTCCACATATACACAAAGGATATTGTCATATTTAAATGATTTATAAGATTAGACAATAATTGATATATTATATTTCCATAAATATAAGTATTTCGTGAATATCATAATTATTTCATTTATATCACATATATTCATTAATTTTATCCTTATTACCTTCCATCTAAAGTGTTAATGAAAACTGATAACATCTCTTCGCAAAAAGCTAGTCCACTATACAAACGAGCGACATTATCGTATCCCAAATAAAATAGAAAGTTAAAAAAGGAATACATGTTACAATAAATATAGTGGTGTAATTATTTTATAAGTTTTTAATATATATACTTGAAATCCACCATCACACCCAACTGTGATATGTGGTAATGGAAAAACGAATGACATCATTTCACAATGTTGTAATTAATTTTTAGTGGTGTAATTATTTTTTAACCCAGTTAATGGAAGTGGGGATGATTTTTGGTCATTACCTTAACATAAATAATTCTTTATATGGAATATACAGATTTTATTATATCATAGTGATTTAATAATTATTGAGGTATGATGAGTATGAAGTAAAATAATAAAGCTCATTGAAAAATGATACCTCTTCTTCTCGTATCCTGCATTGGTCTTCACATGAATCCTTTTTATGCCACATTTTTTTCCAAAAATAAGGATTGTAATATTATTTTTTATAATTTGGAATGATATTTTAATATTTATTTTTTGTGAAAAAATTATTTTAACATTTTAATAGATTATGAGAGAGGGAGGCCATATATAAGTTTGGTGTGTGGTACACTTTTAATTTTCTTTAAATGGTTTTCCAATATTCTTTAGAAGCCAAAAAGGGTACAAAAAATAGAATTATCAATAATTTGACATGATAACTTCAAAATTTGTTTATGAAATAACTTTTAGATACATTTTTAGGTCATTTTAATCCTTGTATTTTTTGTTTAATCATCTGTTAGACCCATTTTTACCATAACTGTTGTATTTTTTTTCTATTTTCTCTATTCATTTTGGTCAAAAATTAAGTTGAATTTATTATAAAAAATAAATTATTATAATTATAAATTCGTAATTAATAATCAAAAATTCCATACACTAGTGTTGAAATATATATTTCAAATTAATCATGGTTACATGAAAAGAATGTGGGTATTTCAAAGACAAATGTTCTAAAATTTACAAAGATTTCATATGAAGTTTTAATATGGAAATGATTACAATGACCTATATTGGATTAATAAATCTATATTTGGATTAATTTTACTATAAAATATATTTAAAATAAAATTTATCTTTAAAATAATTTAAACTAAAAGTTGTTACTCAACTAAAATTCTGAATTTTTTCAAATTCATCAAAAATGACACTTTTTAGAAAAATCTATGAAAACCACTTTAGTTTATTATTGTATTAAGTATTCAAAAATAAAGATTAATTTTAACTAATTATTCTATAAAAACATTTAAAATTATGTTTTAATTATGTTCACAAAGACTGACTAAACCATCTTTAAAAAATTAATATTTTTCAGAAAACATTTATTTTCATTTGAATGATTATTATTTTATATTTAATCAATAGATAACCATAATTTTCATAATTAAGTTATTACTATTAATAACTAAAATTTAAATTTTTAGGTAGTTAAGGTATACTATATTGATTTTCAGTTTGACTTGGTGTTTCGTGTTTTGCAAGATTAATAAGAGGTTATGATTAATGAAATATATTTTGAGGAATATTTGAGCATAGTGTTGTGTGTCACATACGCTACAAAAAATAGTGTTCTTATTTTGAATTTTTTTTTGTTACACATCACCCTTTCTAAATTTTTCTTTGTGAAACCACTTGTTTGAAGAAGCTGTGTATGAACCTAATGAAATAATGAGGTAGAAGTATCCTATTTTTTATCAGAGTGATAAATTTTTTGGGAGAAATTGATTTTAATGGGATTATACTGTAACAACCTTACTTTTTATGAATTATTATTTTTTCATAAATCAATGTTTTTGTATAACTGTTTTCATAAGAAACATAGAGTTAATATTTTTTGAAACACAATAAAAAATATCAAATTCATATTCTAATACATGTGACATCGGGTTCAGATTTCATTACACACATCATCTAGTTTAAACGAAACATGATATACTATTAAAATAATATTATAGTTATCCTCAACCCATATGAATGGAGTATATGAATAGTATTAACTATATTTTGAAAATAAATTTTTTATTCATGTATATAAAATTAATTATTCACCGACCAATTAAACAAAAAAACATTTCAAGATAAAAATTATTTTTTTAAAAAGAAAAACTATTTTGAAGGACACATACATGTTTTATCACATTACACTATATTAATCACTTATATTTGAATCATTTTAATAAATGCTATATATTATATGATCCATAATATTTCTAATCATTTATATTTTCTTTTTTCTTGGCATGAGATAAGAATAAATCTTTTTTTTTGCTCAAAACTATATTTTTCTATAATAAACTTTTGTCATATTTTTCCCTTATTTTTAATTGTCTTTTGAAACATTTATAAAATTTATTTTGGATTATTATATTTATAATATAAATAATCATGTAAAAATTATATTGGGGTTATTTTTTAACGATTTAATTAAGAAACTCATTTTTTGATGAATAATAAAAAAATACTGTTTTTATTTGGAATTGTCATTATTTTATAGAATAAAAAAATAGATTTTTTTAAATATGGTTCTAAAAGTAAAATTATTAAAATTAAATATTTATTAATAAAATTTATTTCATTTTAATCAATCCCATATTGAAATAGGATATCAACACTTTCAATATTTATTTGACTTTTCTCTTTGGAAAACTACTTTCTCATCGCATCAATGAGTTTAATTTGAAATTAAATTCTGTAACATCTGTAAATTGAATTTGTAAAACATTATCCCACTTTATAATAATCATAATATATATTTTACAATAAGTTAAACTTAATTTTTTTATCAATTTTTATTTTAGAATCATTACAAATTAATTACCAAAGTTGTTGTAAAAATTGGATTTCATAACGGTAAATCTAATATGACTAAATTTAAAATAACATAGATACAATCCAAAAACCATTTTATGTCCATATTTGGACCCTATAATAACATATATTTTTATAATGGTCCGTTTTGGTCCTTTTTTCATTTAAATAAATGGATAGACATTTTCCATTTAAAAAATTACTAGTGTGCCACTAACCTCATTATAAACCGCCACCTGCAATCATATTCTATTTACACATCCACGCCCCTTTGGTTCAGTGAATACTGTACCAAATTCCTTCCATAATTCTTTTTATCATCCTAGAATCATTATTATAATCATTAATCCACCATATTGGTGTTTTTTTGAATTTAATGATGCTTTCTGATAAAGATGTATCAATCTTCAACTAGCATTTTTATTTTATTTAATCTAATACCTCAATAAAATAGTAATAAAAAATTAAAAATAATAATAAAATCTGTATATTCCATGTAATTATAAGTTATTATTCTATTTTAATTACCAACATACCTATATAATTAGCTAAAAATGGATATGATAATGTTGTTTGTGTGTACGGTGGACTGTCGACTCGCAAAGTGATGTGATTCGTTTCACAATAACTCTTTCCGAGGATTGAAATTAGGGAAAATAAAATAAATATATCTTATATATATGACATAAACATGATTCTGGAATTTTAATATATTATTTACCTTTATCTTTTCACCCATCAAGAAAATGGAATGTACGTTCTTGCGTACGTATGACAGATCGTCTCTATAAATGGTGTATTTCATTTTCTATCCCTATATTTTATGGATTAAAATAAATTCATATATAATGAAAATATATGATATCTATATCATGGTAAAAATTCTTGATATTATATAACAATGATCAAATTAAAAGGATAAAAAATAAAAAAATAGAAACATACTTGAAATATGAAGTAGTTATTACCTGAAACATAATTTTAATTAGAAATTATTAATAAATATGTAATTAAATGGTATAAGTACATCATATATGAAAATAAATATATTATTATGTCACTATAATAGATTTTTAATAAATTTATATTATGTATACAATATTCTTGATCACTTTTGAGGTAGGAGGAGCTCACGGTAAGGGATTTTTTTCTCAATTTTCCTTCTTTGAGACAAATATTGTGTTACACATCTATCTGATTTTATGATATTTATATATTGACATCATGATATGTAATATTATAAATTTATTTATTATGATTCTATTTTATGTTTCATTTAATTTTATTCATTTTTATTGATTATGAGTCAGAGTTTTTCAATTGGTAAAGGTTTTATGATATAAATTCAGCTTTTATTAGCATTGTTTCTGTTTATTCCTATGATGATGAAATCATATAATATATCAATTAAGAAACTAATAATTTTATTATACAGTGGTTATTTCATCAGAATACTTTTTTCCATTCAATTTTTACTCTTTATGAACTCAATAGCTCAAAATAATTTTTTTTAAATCAACTTTATCTTTCCCTTCAATTGAAAACCCATTTTTTCATCCACAACCATGTCTCTAAAAAAAATTTCTAATTCATTATATAAATGATTTATTAAAAATATTTTTACTTATGTTTTAATTTTTATAAAAAAACAATTCACTGGAATCTTCATGTCGTTTTAAAATCCATGCTCTTTTGTATTTTAAAGTCAATGTGAGAGGAATGTTTATTTTAACATTTACATCATATGTGGAATTTTTGATATCATGAACAATAAATATTTTATGAAATAAATTATAATATTAATTGTTTGTTATTAACAAATATTATTTTTGAAAAAAAATTCACTAATTTTTAGTTTTGAAATGTGGTTTTAAAAGTGAAAATGGTATTTTCTTCAATAAATTTTTTAAACCAAATTTCAATCTTATTTTATATGAATCCAAGGTTAACATCAAGGAAAATTATCATGAACATTTTTTTATTTTAAAATTTTGTTTTTCAAAGTGGAAGGATTATTTTCCTCAATAAATGTTCCATTTAATCCTTAAAAATTATTTTCCATCTATGACTACATCCTATGATGCCACTTATGCTTTATTTGGGATAAGATTAAACTATACCATCCTTATTATTTCTCTGTTTAGTTAATTTTTTTGTTGATTATGTTCTTATGAAACCCATTTATTTTTATTAGGTTATTATATGGTGTCTAGATGAAATTTTTATTAAAAAATTCTATTTTACATGGTTTATGGTGTGATTTCATGAGAAATGTTTTATGATATTGTGTTACACATAAGTATGGTTTTCATATGAAATGTTTGGTATCTATATCTCCATATAATTAATTGAGTAAATATTTATATATCATGTGGTAACAGTGGAAAAAATTCTATAGTCTATATCTATTGTGGGAAACATGTTATTCCTACGCAACTATGGGAAACACTTAAACTTGGATCCAAAATGGGAAGTAGGGGGTGAGTATTCATCCACTTTGTTTTTGGTCATGGTAGTTAACCATGACATGTGAAATCATTTTCTATATTTATTATGGTTCCGAAAGTTTATGACATGAACATGTGGATTTTTTTATTTATCACACATATGGGTCATGTTTTATGAAATGATAATGTTTTCATCCATAAATTAGGTTTATGATCTATGATAGGTTGGGAATGAACATTGAAATTTATGTTCATGATCACAAACCCATGTTCTTATCATATGCATTCATATGATAATATATAGATATCTTCTATGTTAACGATTATTAAGAATCTGAGCTCACACATTCTTATGATTCCTTCCCCTGGTTAAGATAGATTATTTAGGTAGGGTATTCCAAATTTTAATAATATGTGATAAGATATTTGGGGGATATTATAAGGATCCTCATTGGAATAAGAAGATTGTGTTTTTAATCACAAAAAACACTAAACCATTATGGTCCTTGAGCAAGTGTTTATTTAATTTATTAAATATTCATATTAAAACATTTCATAATTATTTAGGAAACACTTGAGTCCTTCTAATCTTCCATTAGTGGAGAAATTTTGGCCACCTCTGTAATTTATAAAATATAACCATAAATTTGAAGAAGAACAAGTCACAAGACCAACATTGATCTGAGTTGTGGTCTAAAGTGTTGGTTCAACCAATAGTTTGGGATATTTTTAGCATTATGGGTATATTATGATATTAATACACATTTTTTTGTTTGAAAATTTTATATATATTTTTTACACCACATTAATTTTGTTGTAATGCATGAAAAATCGTTTAGCTTGGGTTTTTCTTTTATTTGATAATGCATTTATTTCTAGTTGTCATTATTCATAGTGATGAACATGGACATAGTGTTATTTAATTAATTATATAGGTATTTCATGGGTATGATTTGTAGTATTTAGAGTAATAACATGCCTTTCTGGTGGAATGTGATATCTAATGAGAATATATATTTTTAGAATCATTATTGGTTGGTATATGGCATGTTTAGACCTAGGGTACCCTCTATGTAGTATCATGACTATATATTATAAATATTTCATTCCTTGTGGAATAATTTCCATAGTGGGGTTGTTCTTCCCATTTTAGTGGAAGAATATATTTGGATTTTTAGGATTATTAATCATTTAGAAGTTTTCATGGATGTTCTCCCATATATATTTTTAGGTTAGTTATTTTTTAGTTAGTGGATCCATGGTTTCTTTGAAATGATCATCATCTTGAACGAGGATAGTTAATGTTTCAAAATATTACATTACCTATATATGTTTGTGAGACATAAGGGTTATATCCTTATATTCTCCTTGTTCATAAAAGTTTCCATATATATTACACTGTGGAATCCTACCATTTCTTGCATCCTAGGTTACCATGAATGATCAGTAGTTGTAAGTGTTTCTCAATACTTTGGCCAAATTTTGGACATGGAAAACACTTTTTGGTTTTGGTATTTTTTTTTCTAGAGATCTAGTATTAAAGGGAGACCATGGGTGTGGTTTTAACAATGTTTTTTTTGTTACAAACTTATCCTTAGTATTTGTAAGGATTTTATTGGTGGCCTATTTCTCCTTAAGAATTGCACAGTTTATGTATTCTATTTCTAGTTCTGAGTTTGGGATTTGTAATATTTTTACATACATCTATTATTCATTTGAATCATCACCTTTCTTTTTTATTATGTTTTTAACAACATTATGGAAAGGAAATTTATTGGTGTCTTATGTAGAATAGTGGGGGGAACTGTGGAAAACCTAAAGGTCAGTTTATTTCATTGTTTTATGTGATTTATATTTTCCTTGGGTGTGTGGTATCTGGAGTAAGAAATTTAATTTTTTTAGGATTTTTAATGCTACTTGTTTAGACACACATTTCGGGAAATTGTACAGAAAAACTGTACTCCATATGAATTGTAGGACATAGATTATTTCTAGTCTGTGCAGGGATTAGTAAACCATTGGAGACAACCATATGACCATTAATTTTAAATAGAATTGATTATCACGAGGTATATAAATGGTTTGGTAAAACATATGATATTGACGTTCCAATTACGCAAGTTGATTTATTTTTTCATTTCATGATATTTTTAATCAGTGCTTTAAAAAATTACATATTTATTATTACTAAAAACACATGCCTCTTAAGGAGATGGCATATTTTTTCTAAGACTCTATAAGTATAATTTTAGTTGATTAATGGAATCTCTTCATCCTAATTTAATAGTGAGGTAATATACTCAAAAATACTCTTAGTTTCTTCCCTTTTAAAATCATTTTTATAACGACAATGTCCATGATATCTGATGTTAATGGTATGGGTTTTACTAAAACATGGTATGGATTTTTATGTCTTTAAACCATCACTTGAGTCTTGTTATGATGGTTTCCAATATAGGTGATTTGTTTCCCCCATATTATGTAGTGGTTTATATTAAATTTTCATTTGATAATAATTTAATTGACTTATCAATTATTTAATAGTGTTTTTAAAGATAATTATTTATATTTCTTTTATTTAGTTTTGTGATATCAAAGGATTTACCTGATTATTTTTTTATTTTCCCTTTCGAAAAATAGAGGTAAATTATTGGTTTAATGGAATATTGATTTCAAATGGTTTTTTAAACACCTAAATTGTTCGGAAAAATTCCATTAATATTTTTGTATAAAAAATGATCATTTCATGTTGTTTTAGTCTAATTCATAGTAATAAGGATATGTTGTATTTTTTTAAAGTGTGATTTCATTATTTTTAGAGAATACAATATTTTAAAAAATGGAACCTATAGGTTTCTAAATAATTCTTCATTGATAAAGTGGTTTGTTCCCTCTAAATAATTCTCCAAGGATTTTTTAAAAATTGTATGTTGTTTTTTAAAATTCTTCCCATGTTTCAAAAATGGATTGTGCTACCATTTTTCTTATTTATTTGGATTATTACATATAGGTTTTATTATGTTGATACTTGGTTGTGGTTATGGATTTTTATATATTTTTCCCTATTTATTTGGATAATTTTTAATGATATTCCCAAATCTAGATGTTATATTTACTGTTGTGTTGTGTGTCTGAATTCATATTGGATGTGTTTGGGTTAAAATGATTTGAAATGGATTTCCAAAGCATAAAATCTATATTTATAAGTATAATTCATTGTTAACTCTTTATTTTATTCTATTTGTCTGTATATTGTGTACACCATACTTAACACTCATTATTATAGTTTGATTATTGCTAAGAACATGTTTATGCGTTGTTGTGAATTATGATACATGTGTCCATGTTTTTGTTGGGGATTATTGTCATCTGTGGTGTATTAGAGGTGGGTCTTATTTTATTGATATGTTATATCTGTTTAGGCTATGTTCCTATCATGATGTGATGTTAGCATGACAGTTACCACATCCTTTAGTAACGAAAAAAGGGGCATATATAACTATGTGGGAAATTAGGTGATTTTTCCTTGATATTTGAGTGTGATACATATGATAGTAATCCTTGGTGGAATGTATTTCCTAGCTATGTGTTGTTTCATTAATTAGTTAAGCGATATAGTAATTTTTTTGTTGAGTTGTGTGACTTTTAATATATGAGATGTTGGTTTCACCTATACATGTCAATAAACAATTCCTATTATTTACTAGATTGTTTCCCCATGGAATCTATTTTTGTTATACTTATTTATGGGAACAACCATATGAGTTTCCCATATCTTATTTTGACCCAACTTGAATTCATAGAGTATTATGACTGATTATCACAGGGGGGATGCATGCCTTGTGTGATTAGTGTCATTTATATATCTCATCTAATGGATATGTTGATTGTTGTAAATTCCCTTGAATATACCCTTATTTGAGTTGTGATTTTGTATTGAGTTTAAAAAAATGAAAAGGAATATTTGATTTAAACGAAATACTTTTTAATGATTTTTTGAAATAATTTTAAATCATGTTATCATTTATTTTTGGAATATAGTTTTTAAAATGTTTTCATGGGAAGTAAAATTTGTTTTTAAAAAGTAAATTGTTTGTTTTTTAAATGAATTTAGTTTGGTATGTCTTCCTTGAGGGATGTTTGAAAATGGTATTATTTTATGAAGTATATATATTATGTATTGTTTCATTCTTATTTTATATAAATGAAACGAAAATAGGGTTTTCTATGAATTATTTTTGTACAGTAATTATTTTTTCATTATTAATGGTATGTAATGAACATATGGTGACATCCTACATGACTTTGGATCACTCCTGGAATAATCACCATTGGGGTATTCGATTTTCATTTTCTGTATGTTTTTATGATTTTTCTAATAGGTTGTAATTTTTTATCCTCTATTGGGAAGAATTTTTCTTCGTTAAGGTGGTTACTTGAGAGTCACTTGGAGATGAGGGGATTCTTGTTTGGTTTGGCTAGACCATATATATTGTGTTTTGTGTCTACCTCTTTTCTAACTAGTATTATATTTATAATAGTTCTAATTTAATTGTATTATAAATATCAAATCCTTGTATCTAAATTTTTTCCTTTATGTAGAATAGGTTTTATAAAATATTTTCATTCATATTTATCCTTATGTTGTGTTTGGTAGGTTTTTGTTTTTAGTTTTATTGCCTTACTTGTGGAAAGTTAATCAAACATATGTCGACATCATTTTGGGTTCCTGGTTGAATCCTTTTCTTTCTCCAATTTTTTATGGTGAAATTGTTCCCATGTGTTCACTTCTAATACCCGTGTTATTGTCTTCAACATAGGGAAATTAAGATCATTCCTTGGGCATCTGTGGGGAATAGATATTGTGGTGGTTCAGGTCTTCTTGTTCAAGTATCCTATATTATATGATTATAAAACTCCTCTAATAGTGAAATTACAAAGTTTGTATACATCTATATAAATTGAATTCCCCAGATGATATAAATCTTAATGTTTTATCATTTTATCATCTTAATTTTTAATCTACAATTCATAATAAAATTGGTATCAATTATATAGTTTATATCATGTATGATATGGATTAAATATACCCATTTTAGTTTGAAATTGATTCAATAATTATAGATTTATTTTTTGGGTGTACCTTTAGTGTTCCATTATTTGAATTTATTGCTCATAAGAGTGTTTGGGTATGATTTTTCATGAGGAAAATAAATTTTCAAGATATATTGATCAGTTATATTATAATTGAATAAGACACCAGAATATGTGGTATTTGGTTTTTTGGGGTACTTTTTAGTGAAACCTCAATCGCACATTGGTTTCACATCATTTTGGGGATAGTGGCTCAGATATATTTCATAAAAATTGGTGATAGAAAAAATAATATTGAATATCTATTTATATTAGACAAGACATGGTTGACGAGATGTCCATGTTTTTTACTTTATGTTATAATTTCGAAGTATATGGATATAGGTATGTTGTATTTAATGTCTTCTTGATTCTTTAATTGTTAATTTTTGTTCTTTTTGGGTTCGTTAAATTTCTAGTTTTGGGTGTTAGTGGTGCTCTAATGGGGCTTAGAGTGGTCTTTGTGGTGTTTAGATGCTACATGTTAGATGTAGAGGAAATAAACAGTATGTAAGGTTCATAGAAAGTAAAAGTGGTGTTCAGTTCTTGTGAAGGATGGTTCGTAAGGTGTTCCATGATGTTTAATATTTCTATTGCAACAAAAATTTAGGCATCAATTTTTTCTATGGAACATAAATCCAGACATTTACATACTGAGTACGGATTGCACCCTATGTAATTCTCATCTGCAGTGTATCTTTAATGGTCGAAATGATCTTAGTTTTCCATCAAAGATAATGTTGTCTCCCTCATCCGACATGTTTTTCTAGGACCTCCTAAGGCTTCTTGGGATTCCTTCCATGTTGATTGATATTTTTCCACTCGCCTTTGATCCTTGGATCCCCGTCTCCATTATGTGTTGATTTCTCCAAATGAATCTGTTTTGTTTTGTTTTTCATTAGGGTTCATTATGGTGTTATTGTTTTGTTTGGGTTGTGTGTCTCAGATGTGTTTTGATGATTTTTGGGTTTAGTTTAGGTTTCACCACATGTTTCTTGTGATGAATTGATTCTTGTTATGTTTCTTCTTTTCGCGGAACTGCACAAAAACATAGGAAATTTTTTATAAATTAAGGGATTTAATTTGTCTCACCTTTATGGAATATGTATAAGCTCAGTATGCTTTTTCGTACCTTTGGGGTGATAGTAGTGTCCGAATAATCTTATAAATTAACTATAATGTCTAAAGGAGATGGATATATTGATTTGTTGTATTATTTATTATTTTACTATATATTGTTGATTTTTTTATTCATTCATATTGAAACTTTTAATAATAGATGTGGTTGGGAGACATTGTTGAATTTTAGTTGTTATATTTTCATGACCCTTGTTGTGTTTTTGTGTGATATCTCCTAAATAAAACAATAAGAAATGTATATTCAACTAAAATTTTTTCCCCTAGATTCCTAGTCAGTGTGATGAATATAATGAAAATTTAATTAAGTAATGTGATAAATAACCAGAATAAATGAAATTCAAATGTGTGGTGTGATGTGTGTATGTTCATATTATGTTTCCCTACACGGTTTGGCTTGTTTTACGATGTTAGATGTGAATGGTTGGGCTATTTAGATTATGGGGAAGTGATATAGTGGTTGTGGTGTAATGGTTGTGGTGTAGTGGTTGTCGTGGAGTGGTTTTCGTGGAGTGGATGAAGCATAGTGGTTTTGGTGATTTTTTTTGTGGTGCACTGGTGGTGAAAAAAGGGTTGTAGAATAGTGTTTATAACACGATGTTTTTGGTGTAGTGGTTGTGGTGTAGAAGCATGTTGTGTTGAGATGGATTGGGTGATGTGATGATGATGGTAGATGTGTATTGTCGTAAAAGTAGTTATGTTCTTTTGAGAACGTTGGGTGTCGTGGTGGAGATAGTTTCCCAGTTATCCATGGGATGATCTGTGATGATAAAAAGAACTACATTGTTTGGTAAATAAACATTCTGTGATGGAAATAGGTTTATGATGAATGGTTTAAACTGAAATTAAATTAATAAATGAATGTATTGGAAATCGAAGGTAATTGGATGTAATTTTACTTGTGGTAAATAGATTAATGAATAAATGTAGTGAAACTTTTCAATGGAATGTGGAATTTTATGTGTTTTTTTGGTTGTTTGATGGTATTTTGTATATAGTGAGGGAAGAAATGATGATGCTTTATGTGTGGTATGTGTTGTTCACGTGGTGTACTCTAGTGTTTTTGATATAAATCATTAGGTTTTGTATTTTGTGATATCTCTATATAATGTATGTTTATTTTAATTTATATGTTCCTGACTAGAGTTGTTAACCATACTAAAATTTATAAGTGATGAGTTCTGGATATTTTCCCCAATATCTATTATGGTGGTGATATGGATGGATGGATACAACCTCTCCCCCGCTCTTTCTTCAGTAATGATGTTTTAGAATATTTGTCTTCAGGTAGGATGTAATGTGTTCTCCCAGGTGTTTTCAAGATGACTTGTGATGTGGGGTCTGAGGTGTCTTCAGTAAGACATGTGGTGAGAGGTTATCAAATGTGATGTGATGGGATGTGATATGATTTGATGTGATGTTATGTGATGTGATGTGATGTGATGTGATGTGATGTGATGTGATGTGATGTGATGTGATGTGATGTGATGTGATGTGATGTGATGTGATGTGATGTGATGTGATGTGATGTGATGTGATGTGATGTGATGTGATGTGATGTGATGTGATGTGATTTGATGTGATGTGATGTGATGTGATTCCTATGTTTTTTATGTTGATGGTGATGTGATGTGTGGGCCATGTGTGTACGGGAGGGATGTGATGTTATAATTGGGGAAGGTATGGGATAATAGGATGTTTGAAGTTGGGAAAATATAATGGAAAACCATTGGGGAAGAGGAAGTGGGGTTCCCTACTTTGTTATGATCTTGATGCTATATTATAATATTTGATGCCTGATTTGGTGATTTGGCCATGGTCAGGATAGTGTTTGTTAATATAACCTATATAGGTGCTTGTTGGTTCTGTTTTTGTTTTGTATAAATTTATCATTCTATTTTCACATGTACACATAAGTCCTTGTATATATCTTTATAGAGTATACCTATAATGACCACGCTACTTATATAATCTGATTTCTTGTTTCCATGAAGATTTTGGGGGTCATTCTTGGACCTTACCCGCTAGGTTGTAAATATTGTTATGTTGCATTCATTGACTTTTCCTTATGTTATTTGATTTTTATATCTTTTTATGTATCAATTTTACATTATTCATGCATCATGGTATGGTTTTTTGTTATTCCATTATATTTTCTCCTGGTGGATTTAGATGTTTTTTATCATATATCCAAATCATGATTCATTTATAGAGGGTGGTTCTTCTCAAACTATGACATTTTTATACACTCAGTTCTATTCACCAACCCAATGCCTACTAAAGAAAAGACTACGAGGTCATTACCTCTCTCCCTTAATTGTATTATCTTGGGTGGGAGGGTGTCATGATAAGGAGGTATCAAGAGTGGTGTTTAAGAGATACGATGGAGTTTGGAGTTACGATTACTTGGGACTTCATGGGTTGGTATAATAGTAGTGCTAGTTGACCGTGGTTCATGACATAGGCATGAGAGACCTCCTATGCCATGGGAATTTGGAGCCCCCTATGATCCAGTGAAGGAACATAAATCATATTAGATGTCCAATTGAGGCAGACCTATTTTCAGGGTTGATATCTATGATGTGTACATGCATCATGATGACATGTGTTCATATTTGAAGTGTATGTTTTGGGAAAAGAAAATTAAATAATTAAAAAAATTAACAAAATTTTATACTACAATGCATAGGATTTTATCCATTTTTTAGGAATAAAACATATTCATATTCTATGAGTTTATTACAATGTTTAGGTTCTATAGGATGATTCAGGTGATCCTTAGACATTTGACCTAACATAGGAGGAAAAGGCATGTCAATTGGCTTTGTGTTCCTTTTAGTAGGAAATTTTTGGATATGTATGAGGTTAGTGTCTTATATCTTGAGATAAAGCATTGTGTGGTGGATCTTGAGATCACTTTTGGTGTGACCAAATCATGATCTTAGTTTTGGGTGTTTTTGTGTGTTAGTCATATTTACAGAGCATTGCATCTTTAGTGGATGTAGTTTCATGGTGACCACAAGGAGGCATATGTATTATATCCTTATATTCATAGGGATTTTGGAATAGATTTTATGTCATCTATGATGAGATAATCTAGGAGGAAAGAGCTTATTTCCCTTTATAAGGTTATTTTGAGCTTGTGGGAGATTCAGATCAATTTCAAGGAACTCTGGCACTATTAACCAGATGATTTAATTAATGATGTTTCGAGATCACTATGTATGGAATAGGATTCTCATCAAGTGATTAGGTTTGAAATCCCATATTTTTTGTTCTTGAATTATCTATAGGCTAATATAAATTATGACGTTATTAGTCATATGATTTCATTGGGAGTTGTCTCCTCAATTCATGGTTAGTATGGTGTTTTGAGGAGCATGTCTTCTGGCTGTGGGTCATGGGTGTTCTGGTAGACAGGGCTCTATTCGATAGGGAACTGATCATGGTAGTTTCATTCTATATCATCTGGGAAATATGGTTTTTTGTCACATTTTGGGGTTTTCTATTTTCAATCCTTATTTTTAGGTGATATGGGCACCACCGTTCTGTGTGTCTAATCATTTAGGGAGGCCAGTTTCAGATGGGAGGTAAAAACCAATTTTTTTCAACAAATTTTTCTCCGAGATAGATCCATTATCAGGGATCACATTTCATTGTTAAATATCCATGTTCAAGTGGATTTTTAATATGGTAACATCAAGATGGACCCATATATAGGGACCCAAGAAAAAGTGATTCTATAGAGGATTTAGCAAAGAGGTAGAGGATAAGGGCATGGTTAAATCCCCACATTAGAGGCAACAACACCAGAATATCTGAAACTTGTTTGTGGAATGATTAGTTTACCATTATTGTGTGTTATTTGATTGATTTATGAGATTTTCACTCCATTAGATATCCCAATTTGGTTCATATATTGGGAATGGGTGTGGAGAGGCTTCCAGTACCCATGGAATTATATACACTAGTTGGATGTATGGTTTATTTATTTGATGTGTGTTAAGAATGTTTCTTTATGAAGGGGTAACACTAGTTATTGAGGGAAATCATCTTTTTTAAAATATAAGTATAGGATATGATCCTTTTTATGAATTGGATATATTCCTTGCATATAGTCATTGATTGCATTTTTAAAAGAGTCTCATTTTCCAATGTGAAGGGCTAGAAAATGTCATTTCTTGGTGAGAGAGGTTGTTAACTGGGTGGTAGACAAGTGGAGTCTTTTATCATAGTCGGCATAGATATTAGTTTAATATCTATTTTGGGATATTCCTAGGGTTTTTTAGGATTTCCTTGATGTGTTACAATAATATGTTATGGAAAAAACTATTTTACATAACATTGAGTTTTGTGTAAAGATGTAGCTAGGTGACACTCTTATTTCATTAGATCCCTATAATATGGTTCCCATGGAGTTGTGGGAGTTAAGACTATATATGGATGATCGAATTAATAGTGTTTTCATCAAACTATTTTATCACCATGGGGTGCTCCAATGTTGTTCAACACTAAGGGGGATGGTAAATTAAGAATCGGTATATGCTACTAGAGGTTTAATCAGTTAACAATCAATAATGGTTACCATATTCTGAGGATTAGTGTTCTGTTCAACAAATTTATAGGATCTAGTTAATTCGTTAAGATCCATCTATGGTTTGGATATCAATAGTTGAGGGTGAAATATGAGGACATTAAAAAGACTACCTTCATATGTAGGTATGTGAACATCGAGTTTGTGGTTTTGTCATTTGATGTGCGGAAATCACCTTCCATGTTCATGGTGATTAATAACTATATGCTCTATGATCTCTTGGACTGATTTATCTTTGTCTTCATTAATGATATCTTAGTCCACTAAATGTCAATGGATGATCATGTTGACCATCTCAAAGTTGTTTTTAAAGTCCTTCAACACCGCAGGCTTTATGGGATGTTTTCCAAGTGTGAGGTATAGACTCTAGAGGTGTGTTTCCATAGACATGTGTTATCTCATTAGGGTATGGTAGTGTACCCATAAATGTTTTTTATTTTTCTCATGAGCAACATAGAAGAATGTGGATGATTTATGTAGTTTTCTTGGTCTCTCATGAAATTATATAAGGTTTATACCTAATTTCTATGGATTTAAATCCCTAATGACAATATTGGCTAAGCAGGACTAGGCTTTTGTGTATACAAATCAGTTCTGTGTAGCATTCAATTACCTATAGGATATGATTGTTAGTACTCCAATTCATCAATTTATTGAGGAGGGTGTGTGGTTTAATTTTTTTAAAGACACATCCCAAATGGGGTTGGGACACATTTTAACACATAAAAGGGAGATTATCTCTTAAGGGTCTAACTAGTTACATCCCCCTAACTGTAATTATGCCATTCATGATCTGGAGTTGTTGGAAGGGGTGTTTTCACTAAATAATTGGCAATATAAACTTATGGGAGAGAATTTTTTTGGTTTTAACGGACTACAATATCCTATGATATGTTTCTATCAACATGATTTGAATCTATCATAGTGGAGGTGGAAGGATTTATTTCATCATTACTATTTTTACAATTCTTACAGCCCAGGTAAGGGTAATGTAGTTTTGGATGTTTTGAGTTATAGGTTGTGAGAGGATGTGTCCTAGGATTCTATGTATTTTTGGAAAGGAATTAAAGATATTTTAGTGATGCATCATGGTATTGGAGAGAGAAGTGGTTATGGTTCCCTTAATTAGATTATTATGAAGTCATATTTCATTAAATTCGTGGAGGAGTCTCAGTTGGGAGAATTAAAGGCCATGAGGATGTGTGATCATGTTGGCCATGGTGATTCTCCTGAGGTATGGTCAGAGCATGGTCGAATCAAAGTGTTTTTCATAGAGAAGATGTTTTTCCCAAGAAGATATGTGTGAGAGTGTTCTCCATCAACTTTCTAATATAAAACATGGAGGTATGTCTGGGTGTGAGAAATATTTATCATGGATTCAGGTGATAGATTTTTTTTGGATTGGGGTGAAATGATTTTTAGCAGATTTTTGAGAATGATGTATGGTTTTTTAGTAGGTGAATATAGAACACCATATTCTAGAATGTTTCATAGAGTAATTATATATTATTCAGTTGAAATATAAGAACATATCGATATATTTCATCACAGGGGTACCCTTATCTCTGTGATTTCATCACACAACTTTGGTGATAATGGGTCGGCTGATGAAATCGAATCACATTCTAGAGATACATGTGTCGAGTTTCAAGGATTTTTTGGTGAGGCGGTATATGGATGATGTGGTAAAGATTTATGGGGTACCAAAAACCAATATATCGAATTGGAAATTTATTTAACCTCATTGGTATATGGGGGATTGAATCTTTATTTTATATCCCAGTTTCTCATTAACACTGCTTTCCACCCATAGAATGGTAAGTGGAAGGAGAATACCATTCTAATATTGGAGTATATTTTGAAGGTATGGATCTTCAACTTTAGTGGATATTGTTTATTACACCTTCCCTAGGTTGAGTTTGTGTACAAAAATATTTATCACTCTTCTGTTGGTGTGTTTATCTTTGTTGAATTGTACAAGTAGTCATGTCATTCTTCATTATGTTGGATTGAGGTTATAAAATCTGATGTTCTTGGTCCTGATGTGGTACATGGAATGTCAAAGAATATTTAGTTGGTTTATGAGTATGTGAGGGTGGTTCAAGACTATAATAAGTCCTATTATGATCACGAGTGGAGGACCATGATGTTTGAGGTTGGAAACTATGTGTCCATGATAGTCTCCCTTCCTCATGGGAAGTTGAGTATTGGTTGATGGAAAAAGCTTTATCACATGTTTTTGGACCCTTTGAGGTGTTGGAACATTTTGGAAAGAGGGGATATCAATAATAATTGCAACTACTATAGGACATGATCTTTTATATATTCCACATATTTCACCTTTATTGGTATCTTCATGATTACTCCCATTTCCTTGACTGGGGAGAGTTGGATATCAAGAATGTTGCTAGATTCTTTAAGTGGATAGTAGAGATCCAATATAGTTGAGAGAAACTATTTTCTGGATGAACCATTTCGTTAGTTATTTTTTGGGGAGGCATGGTATCCTAGATAATATTACTTGGGAGTAGGAGATGCATATGCATGATCAGTACCCAAATATATTTTTTTTTCTTTTTCTTATTCTTTTTTTGATGTGTTGTTTGGATCTTGTTATGTTATGATATATGATATTCATCTTGATTTGGGGTGCATGATAATGTTTTGAAAAATTTAAAAGGGGTAATATGACTCATAATTGATACACACAACTATAATTTTATTAAACCCATGCATGAAATTAATTTACACCTAGAGTGCATATTTTCTTAACATGGAAGATGGGGTTCCCTAAATCACATGTTTTGGGTAGTATGGTATGTTGGTTGCAATAGTTGTACAAGTGGATATTTAGTTGTGTATTGGTTGTGTGGAAAAGTGTTTTTGTGGTTCTAATTTTTTTATTTGTTTTTTATTGGCATGTTTCACGGGTGGTAGTGGTTTATACGTGACGTGATAATTGAGAGTTACCTCACGGGGTGGTTGTTTGGAACCCTTTTTTTATTGGTCTTGTTTTTGGATTCTCAAAAGAGATAATCATTTGAGAGGTATCTAATGTAATGATATGTTACTTATTGGTCCATTAAAATGTTGTTATTGTGTGTTTGAGGTTCTTGGAGGAGGCTTATAGTGGGTCTCGAGGCGTTTGGCTATTAAAAGATGGAATTAAAAGGAACACACATTTTGTAAGGTTTATACGCCATGAATGTGGGTTTCAATGAGTGTCAAGGGTGGTTAAAATATTATTTCATGAAGTGTACTAATTTGGGTGTAAAAATACATTATTCTAGTGCGTTATTTATGTAGATCTTAAATATTTACATTTACATGATGCGCAGTGATTACATGGCGTGTAAATGTCATATGACTCACATCATTAAAGGATGCAGAGTACATGGGATTCTGTCAATCCATATGCCCTATCTGTTATCCTAGGAATATGATAGTGATATCATGAGGTGTATTTTGATTAATTCAATTTATATTGTTCTTTATCTTCTATTCATCAATCCTTGGCTTCCCGTCCTCGATCTGTGGAAGGTTATCCTCTCATTCTCATCATTTTCTTTACATTATTCTTTATAGATCAATTCATTGGTGTAATTTGGTTTAGGTTATGTGTTTGGGATGAATTTTTATGATATTAAGTTGTGTATTAGTTTAACCTATATGTGTCTTGTGGGGTAGGGTTCTAGAGAATTTTATTATTTTCCCCATGGTGCGCAGCGAGATTAAAAACATCCTTGATGTATCAAATCCCCATTCCTGCTCTTTTACATGTTATGTGTGTGATATGCGTACATTTTCATACCTTTGGGTGGATATAATGGCTCATTTCAATCATATAAATTAATTGGAATGCCTAAATTTGATGGATATGGGAAGTTATAGAAAACAATTGTTTTCTTATATGTTATGGATGTGGTAATTCATACTTATTACAAATTCTGAAAATATCAGTGGTTGGGATCCTTAATTGTGTTATAGTTGTTATGTTGTGATGACTGTTGTTGTATTATTCTATGATCACAATAAAATAGAAGTCTAATAAATTAATATTTTTATATTAATTTTTTCCCATAGATACCTAGTTTTTGTGATAATACCAATTCTAATTTAAATAATTGATATGATAAATACCATGAATAAATGGAAGTTGAATGATTGTTTTGATAAGTTCTTATTATTGTTGTCTTTACCTATTTGGTTTGTCTTTTTGTGTGTTAAGTGATGTCACATGATAGGTATTTCAATGTTAGATGTAGTGATGTAGTGTTTTTGTTGCAGTGGTTGTGGTGTGGTGGTTTTGGGGTGGTGGTTATGGCATAGTAAATAGGCTCTAGTGGTAATGGTGTAGTGGTTGTGGTGAAGTGGTTGTGGCTCAGTGGCTATTGAGCCATGGTTCTAGCGTAGAGGATTTCTATGGTGATATTCATTATATGATGTGATGTGGTTAAGATAGTATCAGTGAGGTGATTTGGAATTAGTTATGTTTTTTGGGATGGTCATGTGTCATGGTGGAGATAGCTTCCCAATTAACCATGGGATGAACTATTTCAATTAATGAAACAAAATATGAATGTAAATAAAAAAGTGGGATAGAAAAATTTTGTGATGAATAAGTTAAAATGAAATGAATAAATAAATGGGATATTAATTGAATGTAATGGGATGAAATTTATTGTGTGGTAAATGCATTAATGAGTAGAAGTGGTGAAATGTGTCATTAGAAAATCGAATGTTGTGTGGCATGTGTTTCATTAGTTTGGTGTGTTGTATGAAGTTGGGGCATTATTTTTGATTGTTTATGTGTGGTATGGGGTTATAATTTTTTGTTTTCTAGTGTTGTTAACTAGAACCATTATGTGGGATATTGTGTTATATCTCTACATCATGTATGTTTATGTAATTTAAACGCACTCGACCTGAGTTGGAAAACCTTATGATTACTCAAAGGTGACGAGTTTTGGGTGTTTTACACAACATCTATGATCTTATTGGAATGGATGTCTAGAAACCCCTCTCCCCAACTCTTCCTTCAGCAGTGACATATTGTCCTATGTGTCTTTGAGTGGGAAGTGGTGAGTGGTCCCATGTGTCTTTAAGATGAGTTAAGATGTGTGATCCTATGTGTCTTGGGGATGATCAGTGATTTGTGTTCCTAAGTGTCTCCTGGATGAGATAAGAAGATATGTGATTTCATATGATGTGATGTGATGTGATGTGATGTGATATGATGTGATGTGATGTGATGTGATGTGATGTGATATGATTTGATATGCTGGGATGTGATTTGATGTGATGTGATGTGATGTGATCGGATGTGATTTGATGTAATGTAATGTGATGTGATGTGATGTGATGTGATGTGATGTGATGTGATGTGATGTGATGTGATGTGATGTGATGTGATGTGATGTGATGTGATGTGATGCAATGTGATGTAATGTGACATGATGTGTTGTGATGTGATGTGGTGTGGTGTGGAGTGGTGTGGTGTGATGTGGTGTGGTGTGGTGTGTTGGGGTGTGATGTGATGTGAGGTGTGGACTAAGTGTGTGTGGGTGGGTTGTCTTGTGATGTGTGGCCAAGGTGTGTCCGGCTGGGATTTTATGTGATATGTGTGGAAGGGATGAGAGCATAGGGTGTTCAACATTGGGGCATGATAGTGAAAACTTAGTCTGTAAGTGGCAGCAAGGAACCTTTCTTAGTTACGATATCAATGTTATACTATTTTATTGGATTTATTATTTGGTGTGTGTGCCATAATGAGGCTGGAGTTTAGTAATATGACCTATATAGATGCTTGTTGGTTCTATTGTTTGATCATTGGTACTTTATAATTCACTTTTCAAATGTACACCTAAGGCCTTGAATATTTCCCTATTGAGAATACCTATTTTCTCACCACATTTATGTAAATATTTTCAGGTGTCTATAAGTATTTTGGGGACTGAGATGGACCCTACTAGATTGGATGGAGTTGATACTAAGATGCTTCCATATACATGTATTTTTGGTATTTACATTGGATAATTATATATATATATCATGTTTACATTATTCATACATCATGTGATGATTTTTTGGGTATATTTATATTTTTTGTTGGATTTGTTTGGTGATTTTGTATCTTCTATTCCAGTATTGTTTCTATAATAGAGGGTAACTCCTCCCATGTTGTGTGTTTTTATACCCTCTGTGCCAGTCTCCCTCCCGAGGGCTACATAAGGAAGGATTTAGGGGTCATTATCTCTCTCCATTCATTTTAGTATCTTTAGTTTTAGGGGATCATTCCATAAATAATGTGGAGGCATGTAACAAAGATAAAACATTCTAATAAATAGTTATTAGATCATGGGATGCATATGATATAGAGTTCAATGAATTTTGTGAAAATGAAAATTATGTTAAGGATCACAGAGAACATATATTTTTTTGTAGGTGTATACTTTTTGGATTCTGAAATAAAATATGATTTTTTTGAAAATTCGTCATACTATTTTTATTTTGGTACATATATATGTTAACAAGAAAAAATGCATAGAAAAAAATCATGTTAATTTTAATTGATAAATAAAATAATCAAAAATATAATGTGGGTAATATTTAGTTAAAATTTATTTTAGAAATTAAAAAAATTATCTAAAAACCATTGTTTTCAACCTCTTCTTGTTCCCACCAGAAGATAAGTCAATATATCTATGATTTTCATCATCATTTAATATCATACACCTCTGGGAAAGAATAGTACATGGTTTGTTATCATTCGACTGAAAATATAAAATCATTTCATTCCAATAAGTAATAACCAAATGGTGATATATTGGGAAAACTATGCAATAATAAATTTTAAAAGTATATGATTTGCATTATTAAAATATTTATAATTGAGATTAATGGTTAACAAATTGTTTTGGGAATTCCATAAAAACGAAAACGATATCATATATACTAATTATCATAGCCTACCATCGAAAAATATATGGGAAAATAGATATGGTAATCCAGATTCAACAAGACCTGATTCATGAGTATGGGTTGGACATTAATGGATCATAGCACCCCAGTCTATCAATAAACGAATTATCCAAAAAAAATTACCAATCCTTTATAAGAATGATACATTCATATCATTATATGGAAAAATATGTTGGTCTTCATATTATTGGATATATGTTGATGAAACTTCACTAATGCAACTGAGGATTGTCCATGAGATGACACAAAATATCCATTGTCTTAAAAATATTTAGAAATATCTATACTCTCCATAAGTTTTATTATATTATTCATCAATTATCTTTATATTTTGTATTTGGGGACTAAGGTATCTTAATTTTTCTGTCCAAATTGGGTCACAAATGGCTCTAGAAGTAGATAAGTATCCCTCCATGGAATATGAGACTCTTTGTGATCACAACAAAGATCGATAAGGTTTCATAATACCTCATTAGGTAATCTCAATTCATAATTTATTTTATTTATAGTAATTATTGAAATATCATCCTACTTACTATCATGTGTTTATATGGGAGGAGATGGGGCTGGAGGTGAATACGTCCTTAATTATGAAACCATCCTAAATTATCAATTCTCAGTGAATAGTGTTTCAACTAATGTAGATTCTACTAGTTTAATTTTCAATGAAACAAGATACATACTTCCTCGAGACATTATAGTGATAGTTATATATAAATGGTGAATAAATCCATTTATTTTTGGATTAGAAGACTTTTAGATTAATTTTTAGTGGAAAAAAGTGATATTATGGTTAAAATTGAAACATGAAAGACATATTTTTATGTATATCCTTCAATTTATTTGATTTATTTTTTTCAGTTTTTATTTTACTGTAAATTTTTAGAAATTTGTTTGGCGTTAAGTTCAACATGCAAGAACCTATGGATTGTGCTAAAATAGTGTAAGTTATTTAGGGGGGGGGGCATAGGATCTATATAGTCATAACATAAGCATAGGGACTACGAAAATACATTTCAATTTTCAGGGAGAGATAGTGGAATGTTCATGGAGGGTACATTTTCTGATAGTACACCTAAAACTAACTATGCATCCCTTTAAAAAATTATGTTTTTGTGAAAAAAAATTTAAACAGGGGAAACTTCACTCACACACATCATTTATCAAGAAACATCCATGGACCTCTCCTTGTATAGTCCTATAATGTAGTCCTTATCCTCCATTATTTAATATGTATTTTCTTATAAAATCCATATAGTTTTCCAGAAAATTCATTCCCCATTGTTATTTTCATCACATTCTTTTTTATATCTTCTATATTCTTTTCTCATACAATAATAGTATCCCAGGGTATCATGATTTCAATATATTTATGGGTGGTTTTAAAATTAATGGATTTCCTTTACCTAATTGGTACTTTTTATTACAATAATTAGTGTAAAACAAAATTAGATATTAGATTTGATATTTTTCTAGTAGGTTACTCTTTCTCCCTTCCCATATTTTTGATCCATAAATTTCATGATGACATTTAAATTGATTTTATCATTTTAATTAGTTTCTTGAATTTTATAAGGACATTAATTAATTTATAAATATGATCATGTTTGGTTTCACAATATTTTGGAGGAATGATTTCTTAAAAACTATATATTTATTTCTATTTTAAAAGATAAAAAACATATTTTTGATTGGATTGCCTAATTGGTTTCCATGGAATAATTATAAATGATTCTTGGAAATTGATATATTTGAATTTTTATCAATTGTGTAAAATAATAAATGAAAAATCCAAATTTTAAGATGGTTTTGGATTATGTTGATTGAGATACTCATTTCAATAAAAAATAATTCTAATTAAGTGTGTTTTTTAACATAAATTATTGCTTAGAAAATATTGAGAATCATCGGAAACATTTGGAATATAGTGGGAATTGAGACTCATAGGATAATAGGATTAGGGATGTTAAATAGGAAATATTTCATTAAATTTGTGCATGATAAAAATTGTTAAGAATTAATTTCTAGATATCATATTATTTATAGTCCTTCCAGATATTGCTTCATGTTATTGCATGATCAGACTCTATATTGTGGATTATGCATAGTTTTTGATAACTCATTATGGTGTATCTATTTTACGTCAGATTAGATACGTTTTTCCTTTCCAATGATATTAAATATATACTCTATAATTTATTATATATTTACTCACATGTTTTTATGACTCAATTGTTAATTGTTTTCTATTTTGGATAAAATAGATTATGAATAGTATCCACTTAGTGGTTTTCAATTCCCATGTCAGCATGTATTGGGTTTTGGAGGAGTTCATAAGAACTAAAATGACTCACCTTTCACAAAGATATTCATAGATCGTTATTGGATATTTTTAAATCATTGTGGTTTTTATATTTGGAATTCGTAGTTAGGATTATTTTTCCCCATCCTTTAACCTTTTCATTTAATTTTTCGTCATTATATATAGATATATTCTCTTAGTTATGTTTTAATGTTATATATTTTGTTTATTATTATTCTAATTTTTTATTTATCTATGTGCTTCCATTTGTTTTATAAATTGTTTGGTTATTATTATTTTTCACCTAATAGCCAGTTCAAAAGCCTGACTCACCAATAGAACAAAAGGATCATGTAAGGTTCTAAAGATAAAGCCTTTCACTTCCTTATAAATCTGTATTTTGAAAAAAAATCCCATTGGTGTGTTCATGAAGCCCAAGAACTTGTTTCAAATCCTTGGAGATCAGAAATACCCTTTAGGTCATGCAATTTTTTGGCCTGTATACGAAATCAATGTAAACTAATTGGTTCATGAAAATATTTTTAAGAAGGATGATACAAATATATATCAGCTTCCAACAAATGAAAATACATTAGATTCAAGATGAAAATAATTTATATAGAAATTTATTTTATTATATAAAGTTACGTGTTATTATATACTTACGGTGAATATTTTTTTTTCAAGTGTGAGATTGTTAATTTATATACCTTAAAGCAGGTTATTTTAGGTAGACTTGGATTCAGTATTGTATCATGTATCACTGTTTTTAGGAAAACAATTTATCAACTATTTATAGTATTATTCATTAAAATGACATAATATTTCATAATAAAACACTCATATTATATAATTTTTCATTTTTTATTTTTATGATCATCATGGGATTTAATTTTTTATGATTATCTGAAAAAAATATCTTTATTTCATTAAAATTTATAGCTACAAATTTAATAATTATAAGATAATAAATATTTCTTTTTACATATTGATCTAATTTTACAATATCATGTGAGGATTCATGTACCTATTTCATTACTGTTTTGTTGGGTGTATACTACATTTATGTCTTCCAATACATGGTTGTTATGGTTTCTAAAACGTTTTGACCTCCATATTATATCATTCATGTTAATATCTTGATAAGCATTGGGTATAATTTTTCATCTTGTGGAGATATTTGTATAACAAATATTGAGTTTTTACACATGTATGATATGTGAATACATTTATCCTACAGATTGGGTGTAGCTGATGAAAAAAATGAAAAAAATTTAAAATAAGAATTTATCAGTTAGAATATATAATATTTTCATATTTCTTGTCGCATGGATGATGTCAGTTTTTTAGGATTATGAATTAGAAATTAATAATGGAATTAAATATTAAAAAGGCTCTAATTCTCTATTATAAGAAATGATAAATATGGTTTATGTTTTTACTACAGTGTTGGTCAACCTTGAATAGTGAATTTTCATATGTTAATATTAGATATTTAAATAATTACAAATTCAATTTTTATTATCATAAAATATATGATGTGTAAGTGAGATTTGAACATGGATCAATTGATCTAGAGTAAATAAATATATTATATATATTATTAAAGAAATTATATTTAATTAATAAAAGAATATTATTTTACAATTAAATATAGTATTTCATATATATATAAATGTATATATGATGTGTAATATTATTATTCTTTTAAATATGTAAAATTAGTGTAATATAAAACTCACAATAAAAATATCAAATATTTATATTTAACTGATTTAGCCACCATTATATTAAATTATGATAAAATTTAACCTTATTCAATAGATTTGGGAGTTCGTTGGTATCCTAAGAGTCGGTGGATTCAAAAACTCATGTCTGGTGAATTTAATCTTCTTTCTAGTTAAATTTTTTCAAATAGAGGTAGAAAATTTGACATTGTGTAATTAAATATATATAGTTGTGTCATGGAAATAATTCAATTTTATGTTTTGATGTCAATATGTTTTATTAGTATAATTAATTATGGGATTTCTTAGAATAGACTACGTTATTCAATTAAATCTATTCCATTGGTGGATAGAAATCTAATGGACATTTGATTGAAAAATGAGAGAATGTGGAAAGATAAAAAACCCATAGAATTATGGATTATTTCATGACCTATCAGGATATATGAGTATTATGAAAATATTTAGGAGGAAGCATATATGGATATTCATATGAATAATTCACAACGATTGAAAATTTTGAAAATAATACTTGATAATTGTAGAAACAAAATTTATGTGATGTATAGTAAAAAACACGCAAATATGGAAACATAATCTGAATGATGAACAATATTACTGGGGGTTGGATGATTAAATAAATCTTTCCCTGACTAAATATAGTTATTTTGTGATATTTTAAATAATGGTTTTACCAAATAATATAATATCGCAACTGCTGTTTTAGTCTACTATAAAGGGATGGTGTGGAATTACTCATTTAGGAACCATCAAGGTAAATTTGTGTGTTTCATATGGTTATATATCCTTGACTAATTAATATTAATTATATTCAATAATATTGTTTATATTTCAATAGAAAAATATATATTTCCTGAAAAAAAAATTCCTCATATTCCCACTCATTCACATTTTCTATTGAAATTATTTCATTATAGTTATTATGTAGAAAATTAAATAAATATAATCAATTGATGTGTTGTTATCCCAATAGATGAAATATTATAATAATTTTAAAATAATTAATCATAATTACTTGATTCAACAAATTAGTATGATTAAAAATGTTGAAACCTAATGGTGTGTTTATTAGGGAGATAAATTTGTTGTCATGGTTCTAATAGAATAAATTAAGAATGAATCCCCCATTTGTGTTAAATTAGTCTTTACAAAAATATCATTTCTTCAAATTTCATGTTTATGTATTTCAATGTATTCCACATACCCATTTTTTATCTCTCATTAAAAATATTAAGAATCTAATAAAACATGAGGTTATATGGAACAACTATAAATAATGTTTTATAAAATAATCCAAATTTATTCATCATGTTCATTCATATCAATTTATGTGTATGTATTTTCATTTTCAAAGTGATTACAATCAACGAACATATATAAAATTAATTTGATACATGTTTTTTATATGTGTATAATGTTATACTTGATGATCCCCATAAAATTTAGATGTTTTATGTTTTATTTATTTTCCTCTTACTATTAGATATTATAAATGTATAATGAGACCTAATAATGGATTCATAAATAAGGGAATATGATACAACCAAATGTTTTTTATGGTTAAATATGTTCTCAATACTTTTATGTATTTACGTGCCTAAGGATTTTGGTTGTAAGATTTATGTTATGTGTTATATTCCAACAAACCATGAAAAAAACTGATTTAATGGGATTTATATTAATTTTGTAGTTTTTTAATTTTTCTAGGAAAATTAAAATAATTGATTTATTTTTTATGAAATTAGAAAATGAAATTCTGAAAAGTGGATTATGAAGAAAAAATTAACAACTAATGACTCATTGTGTTTATATAGTTGAATTATTGTGAAATTTAAATCCTTGGTACTTGTATAGATTATATAAATATATATTTATTATGTACATATATGAGATACATCAATTGATGAAAATTTAAACATAATATAGTATTTCTAGTAGTGTTTTGGATATCATTATATAAATATTTCATATTTTTAGTCATAGTAATTAGACATTATTGAGTATAAAATTAAAACAGTGTTATGTTGAGATGATATATTTATATTAAATTGGGTAAAATATTTACTGGGATAATGTTAAGTAGAATGTTTCCAGATAAGTATAGTAAAAATTAAAAATGTAATGAAAAAAGTTGAAGGTCATGGTATTTCTGGTAGAGAATTTCATTTTATATAGTATAACTCTCAACACCACACATGATATAGTAAAATTACATGTTTTTTCATTGCGTAAATGTAGATAATTGAAGTGTTTAGTGAAGATCCACATAATGGCAACTATTAAATTATTATTTAACAACATTTAATTTTTAAAAAATATTTTGATAATAAAAAATTGAGAATCCATATATAAAATGAGGCTAATGATGTTACCTAACCATTTAATGAAGTAATTAGTATATAAACATATTGTAACAAATATGAACTTAAAAAAATACATGGTTAAAGGAAATGATTTTTTTTGGGTTTGAAACATTCTATTTTTATATGATGTAGCTTCAAATCATGTATTGAGTCTCCTCAATTTATAAAAAAACAAATGACTTATTAGATTTCCTTTTTCATAAATGAGAAACATTAACCATTAATTTGTTAAAAAATGTGTAACATCAATAGAGGATCATACTCTTGGAAATCCTTACAATTGTTGTTAGCTCAGGAAGGATATATGAAGGGGATGTAATATGGAATAAAGTTAGCAACTCATATTTCTAATAACATCTATATTTTCAATCAACATAAAAAATGAGACGATTATGTACCACAGTAAAGATTTGTAGTATCCTTATATGTTATAAAGATATAAAATGATAATAAGAATATGATCAAACCTCTAAATAGTGAGGTATATACACAGATATTAGAGGTGTATTTTTTATATTATGGAACACTTAATGAAATGAATATAAATGTTTCCGAATAAGGAAAAATAAACACTATATATGGGAAACATTCATTGAATTATATATTGGTTTTCATATAAATTTGATAGAGGTTTATGTAGATTAAATTTTCGTCCCATTTCTAGAAGCAGTTAGTAGCGTTATAATGAGCGTGTTTAACTTCTTTATAGCAGTTGTATTATTAAATATTATGTCAATCACATTAAGGGAATTGTAGTATTTTTATTATGATAGAGGAATACATGTGAAAATTTGAAGAGCATCCACATTTGAGGTGGCCAAGTAAATATTTTTTGATCTAAATATTTATATTTAATTTTTTATTTAGTAAATTATTTTTAGAAAATAATGTAATATTTATTTTTCTTTTCCATAATAAGATTAGATAAATAAAAATAATTAATAATATAAATAACACAATGATCTTTATAATTTATCCTTACTACTCTTAGGGAATTCCACTATATTGGGAAAAACACTATTAACAATACTTGTGAATTAGGGAATACATAAATGAAAAAATGATATACCTTAAATCAATTTCTTTTTAATGAATTATATTACTAAATAATATCATGACTTTTAAGTTATGGTGTTAACTCTAATGCATTTGATTATTTTAGTGTTTAATGTATTTCATTCTTGAGACCATGGATTTTCATGATATCTTTGGAATTTCTTATTTTATTTTTCATGATTGATTTTATAAATTAAACTAAATTGTTACAAATTTTTAACATCCCGGTGTAATGTGTAGTTACCTAATTATAAGTAGGTGATAATCTGGAATGCCCTTTTCACTATATTATCTATTAAAATTTAATTCCACTCATTATAATAGAATCTATATCTCAGTTAATTTTTATGGATATATTTATATTTCCTAGATAGTATTCACCTCATGAATTACAGAAAATAAAAAATATTCAATCAGCACATAGGGTTTTACAAGGAGTCGAAAAACATTAGTTACTTATATATTAATATGTGTGTCTCTACCAACGCATATATTATCCCTACTAAATTATACTTATCACATGTATATTAAAAGGAATTAACCACACTACATTACGGAAAAAATTGAAAAATGAATCATAAAATTCTTAATGTTATTATGATGGTATCAACCACTACCCAAGTAACATATTTTGATAGTATCTTACTATAAAATTTTCATTAGTCTCCTAAATGGAATTGTGAATTTCTAACAATATGATAGAAACAATTCAGTGGTCCTTCATGCACTTATTGTTTAAATCAATTGTTTTCATGCATAAATATTAAAAAATATTAGATAAGTATTCATTATATAACATTACGATTATTTCCATAACCATAAAGGATTAGTTACTATAGATACTATATTCATAAACACCTTATTTTGGTACATTATTTATCATCCCTCAAAATTTCTTGACCACTTTTCACCCTTCTTAACATACCCTATATAAAACATTTCATCATAACCTAAGGAAATGAAATACAAGTAAGGGTGGGTTGATATTCTCATTAATGGTAAAAAATGGGGGATATTAATATATGATAATATGCATTAATATAATAATAATAAGTGTATGAGATCATGGAAATAATGTAAAATATTTATAGGTGATCTCATAGTTGTCAAAGTCCATAGTCAAATAGAATTTATATTTTATTAAAATCTGGGTATATAACATTAATCTAATGAAGATCATTTCCGAAAGAGCATGTATAAGTAGAATTATCACTCTTATAAATAACTTAAGTATCATTATTTCATTTTATTAACTGTAAAACAACAACAAATTGGTTTCCTTTTTATTAATTAATTAATGTAAAATTAAGTAGGATAAAATTTCAAATAAATAGAGGGTGAAAGGGTTGGTCCAAGATTAGGTCACCAATTACTTTTATTATTTATTTAAGACTTCATCATAGAAGTAATAATGTAGTAAATATTCTTCTTGCATCACCAACCTTTATGGAAATTATGACATTTTATGTGCTTTCATAAATATCTTTTGTAGAGACCCGAAGCTTGACGTACATTGACATTACATTACATTTGTGGAATACTTAGTACATAACAAAAACACACACACAAGGATCATAATAGTTTAGTGTCTATGGAAACTCGGAATATAATCTTCTAATCCTGGTGAAAGATCTTCAACATCTCCCATGAAGATCTTCCTTTTTTTATACCTAAAACCTTTCCTTTTATCCTGGGGAAAAGAAAACATGAAAGGGTGAGCTCGAATGCTCAGTAAGGGTAAACAAAAGAAATATCAATCACATCATATACATAAGCACATAACTTTTGGAAATATTAACCTGTAAAAGAGATCATAATTTCATAACCTGGAATAACTCATGGTAGTGAAATGTAATCACAATAATCAAAACTTAAAACATTAAACTTTGTGGCATACACACATAATCATAGAGAATCATTTCTTGTAAGTAAAGACTCATTGGCAAGACTATCTTAGTGGACAAAGTCCCTTTCTGAACCGAGTCACCCTCGTTTCTGTCCTGTTTCACTGAACCGGTATAACCTATCATTCCAGCCATGTCTATCTCATGAGATATAAAATCTTTACCCAATGCATTGGATGGATATATAGGTCCCAACCATCTCATAATGATACCATTCTTATGTGTTCCACAAAATCATAAACCATACATCATAGCATCACCCATGTAATAAAAATGGGAATTTTAAACATCATGACATCATAAAACAATTCATATAAGATAAAGGAATTCATATAAATAATTTCATCACAACATAATCAAATAAAGGTAAAAATAGGGATAGAAACAGAACCCTTTATTATCTTAGATGGAAAATAATTTTGATAAAACACTTGAACTTCATTCTTGAGGAAAATATCCTTTCTACTTCAAAAACACTTTTCATTTCTAAACATGTCATACAATTTTAAACTAAAAGAAGTTCATTAAAAATAAACGTGAAAACTTGTAAAGTAATCTTCTTGTAAATAATGTTATAAAAATCCATTCATGTCTTATAAGTTAAAAAAACATTCTTTATACTTTTGTCGAAAACTCAAAAAAGTACGTCATACGAAAAACGACAAAAGATTACTTTAATATCTTTTACTAAAAACTCACCTAAGGGTAAAATAGGATTTAAAAAATTGTAGGTGGATGGAAAAAATATTACATATTGAGGAAACATGGATGTGGATGATAAAATACACCCCAGTAAATACCAAAGTATATACAATCTCGGATAAAAATGAGATTGTGATATTTCCCTTAACTTAGGTCTGATTTGCTTCGTAAGTGTCCGAACCTCCTGTATAATGATTTAAATATTGTCATTGACTTATTAAAGAATCATATTCATTGTTATGATATCATATATGGCTCACTTATGACTTTATATTACCCGTTCTTTTGTAAATTCCATGTTAAAGAGCGTTTTGGGTAAAATTATTTCATTTGTCGTCCGTGTTTTGACTTGTAATTATTCACATGATTACTTAGATCATGATTACTTAATTCCAGAATATAAAACATGATATATATATATATATATATATATATTTAGAATATACATATATATAATAAATCAGTAAATGGAACAAAATACACCGTTCATGGAGACGGTAGGCCGTACGTACGCATGAACGCTGTTTTCGTTTCCTTATTGAGTTGAACAGAATTAAGTAGATGACATTCATATATATACACATAAATAAAGTATCATTATTATGTATTATATTTCATGATTACTTATTATATATACTTTATAATCATTCATGAATGGTTTAAAGTGGAGAATGAATCTCATCGCGTCGTGGACACGGTAGTCCGTACGTACGCACGAGCGATGATATCGTTCTCATGATCGTGGGACTGTATTGGAGTGTATGTATACTATTTTAGAATCAATATCACTTTAAAATAATAATATATAGTTATTATTTACACCATTTTACCCATCCAAGTAAGGTGGTGGTGGAAAATAGATTTCACCACGGCGTGGAGACGGTATTCCGTACGTACGCACGCGCGGTGATTTCGTTTTCCGTGGGATGGATAGATGGTGAAATAGGGTTGTTTCATAATTATAATAATATATAAGTATATTAGTGATACTGATGTTATTACTTCATAATGAAACAACCTATGAAGAAGGAGTGGAAGAAGGAATAAAGGTGAAAGAATCGGTAACGGAAATTACCTCTTCTTTGAAGCGCCTCTTTGAGACCTCCTCTTAGGACACTAAAATTGGTCTTTGAGGAAGCCCAGAACCTCTAGGATGTTTCTAGGGAAGTTTAGAAGTGAATTTGGCAGGGGTTGGACGAGCTTGAAGGCTCAAATTTGTGTGAGGAAGAGAGGGAGGAGGTTCCCTTTTATAAGGGAGGAGAGGGGAACCTTTGGAATAACTAAAAATATTATTTTATTATAAAGTCATGTTCGGTTTTAAATAGCTCCAAATTCATTTATTTCGAGGCTAAGGTGGGGGTGGGTCGAAATCCTCTCATCCAATAGAATTTAGACAAGTTTAGGTTCCTATTTTAACCTTATCATTTAAATTTAACATTAAGTTAAATAATTTTACTTTTACCGTGTCTTCTTGTGTTCTTACACTATAAGGTTAATAAACTTACTATAAGAAGCCAAAAGAACCCAAAATTGTTTATTATTAATATATATAACCTTATCTAAGTCATTTGGACGAACCTTATATTTTTAGGAATAAAATAACAATTAATAATATAATATTTGTTTTAAAAACTATTTTATGTCAATTTTGACACTATTTAGTAATTTATTTTTGTGAAACTCATAATCGAATGATAAGTTCTAAAAAAGTTAATTAAATCAATACTAACATGTCATAGTAACCTATAAAATTAGTTTAATGCATAAAAAGTCTTAAATTACATTTATTTTGGTATTTATAACATCAATTGTGTCAATATTTCATTAATAAGATAATTACTGCATCATCTTTGTGTCATAAATAAATTTAATTATTTGATGTCTAAAAATTACAAATAAAATACCATTATGTAGGAAATCTTTTTAGATTTCTAATTAATTTTTATAGTCGAATTTATCTTATGTATAACCCCATATTAAAAATGTTTTAGTAAATAAACTTTGATTTTAACTCTTTTAACCCTTCTTTAAATAAATTAATAATAAATGTCATAATCTAATCCAAGTGGGCCTAAACGGTCATATTTTATTCCTAAGTTTGTTTTTGGTCGAATTAAACTTGTCCAATAGAATTAGGACATGTGTTAGGGTAATAATAATATCATTTCTACTCTTAATTACCCTATTTACTTTTAATCGTGGTAAAAAAAGTAAACAATTTCTATTCACCAAAAAATTATTTTCATCTCATTGAACCACATTTTACTTACTGAAATCAACCGTGCCTCTCGGATTTTTGAAATTCCACTCAAAGAAGTAGTAAAATTAAGTTTTATGAAAAATTCAGTGTTTTTTATATACCACTTAGTGGTTTCACTATTCATCAAAAATTGAAAGTTTTCAGAAAAATACCAAAAATTAGGCCTAAGCTATATTTGATATTATGAACTCAAAAATGATTTCTATTTTACCAAATTCAAAACATATCATTTTCATTAATTAATTTAAAAATTAATTCCCGTCGTCAAAACAAAAGGCATGTTTTTAAGAAATAATAACTATCCAAAGATTGACACTTGTTTATAACTGGTTTAAATGTGAAATTCCATCCAATGACCAACATTGTACTAAATTGTAAAAATATATTCTAAATATACTTTAAAACCACTAAAATTAATAATTTATCACTATAAATTATTTCGATTGAAAAGGTTGTTTTTAATTAAAATTTAGTAATTTCCACTATTCATCAAAATATGAAAGTTATCCGAAAATTACCAAAATTTCACCCTAAGCTATTTTCGATATTCCGAATCCAAAAATGAAGTCCATTTTGAAAAATAAAATTTAAAAAATTTCAAAAAGTGGTTATTACTATTCATAACAGCTATTTTTAATAGTATTTTAATAGCATATCGTTGTTTAGTGAAACTCGGTATTGCGTAATACACATGCTATCAAGGAAGGTCGCGATTGTGTGTAATGAAAGAAAAGTCAAGGATACGTGTTGTCCAAGAACCTTTTGGTGTAGCGTATAACAGAAGACATTAATGAAATTAAAAAGAATATTTTTCATAAAAACTCGGGGTGTTACATTCTACCCCCCTTAAAATGAATTTCGCCCTCGAAATTCGTCAGGGTTATAAATGGTTTACTATTCGAAAGTTTCTTTAATAAAAACCCACATCATAAAAAGGAATACCAAAACCAATCTTTAAAAAACTATGAAACGTAATGGTTACCCAAATAAACTAATCACTGGGTTTCCACATAGGTGAAAATATGGATATGGAAGAGAAATCTAACCATCATGTTCTGATGGAGAGTGGTAGAGAACATGGATATGGAAAAGCCAACAATCACAAATCCATAAATTTGTGACGATCTAAGGTACCAACTGATTAATCAGATATAAGAGCACTAGGACAACATTTTTGGTTTACAAGATCGTTTCCCTAAAGTTGAAGAATTTGAATTAGAATAAATACTTACTTTATTTTGGTACAATCTCACTATTGTTCATGCCTTGAACAATTTCCACTTCATCTCTTAAGTAAATGAAGTTGAATTTGTTATTCGTGAAGTGTTAGCAGATCATGTGATAGAATGACGGGTCATTCCATCTATCTCAAACAAAAGGTTAGCAAAAGTTATTAAATATACATAAGTCATTCTATAGTGAGATTAATAATATATGGTTCCTAAAATGAATTTATACTTCATATATTATACCGCTTAATAAAATAAAACTAGATTCTACTAACTAGGGACTTCCTGTAGGCCAGTGGTAGGCGATAAAGGCCAGTCGTACTTCGGTTGTGGGCTCGATTCACACGGCCTTGTCCGACGCGATGGGCTGTCGCCCGTCCTGTAGGTTGTCTTTTTTCTAAAACTAGATTACTATAACATCACATAAATAATATCAAAAGTTCTATCCTTAAACAATACTAACATATGTCCAACATAATCCATTCCAATCTTTAGGCTTATCCATAATACTGCAGTCCACTCTCATAATATAGTGAAAATGATTACCAGAGATTTAATGCCATCGTTGATCCCCATATATCATAAGATATGTCTTGTTTGTCACATTCCAAACATTCAAAGGCCTTAATCATGTATTCTCTTGAATAACCATTGAACCTTAGTGAAAACATGAATGCAGTTAAAAGTTAACACTTTCCATAAACCAAAATCCTCAAAATTATTTATACTCAAACCATTATATCACTTAGTCCTTATATCAATCATGATCTCATGAATACAATCAAACATCTCATTATCGTCTTATCCCTTCATTATGCGCATATCATCTACATTCCAAAAATATCTGAATAACATTTCATGGATACTGGTACCATTAATCATACACTTTCAAAACTCAAGGAAAGACAATAGTGTAACAATCCTTAGATGTATCTTTATTCTATAGTACCATGAAATTACTTATACAACATTACACATGATAAACATGTAATCATTCCACTACATTCTTAAACCATTGACCGAGCGTCAACAATTCTTTCATCTCACATATCATTTTTAGTCTCTTCATCATCATCAACATAAATACTACCCATATGACCATACTGATTCTCTTCATGAGACTTTCCCTTAGGGAATTGGTTTTCATAATTCCCGTACATTCCACATTAAAAACATTTAACCATTGTTGATGTCGTAGAAATACCATTATCCTCATCCTTGGTGTTAACTGAACCTTTTCCTTTTCACTTACTGGCTTTGTGTCCTTCTTTTCCACACCCAAAGCATCTTCCAGTTCCTTTGAAGCATTCTCCTTGATGCCTCTTCCCACATGATTTACATAGGGGAAATTGAACTTTCTTTCCTCTATGATCATCATGAATGTCCATCTTTCTCTTATTAGCCGAGTCAAGAAACATACCAAATTTTACTTTATTGATCATATTATGAGATTTCTGATTCGGCATAATAATGATGTTTGGACTTCCAAATCCCATTTCATTTGGTTGCTCATGAATAATATCATTTCATTGTCCATCATATCCTCCATTATCGTGAATCATCTTGTTTCCAGCCGTTTTCTAAAACCCAAAAAGAATAGCATGAGAGGCAAAAATCATGCTAGGGAAAACAACATAATAAAGGGGGAGTACCCTCAATATCTAACATCTTAGGTTAAATTCTAAGATCGTTAGAGCAATTCTAGGACTATAACATATATATATACTTAACCTTAGAGACATCCCCATACATACCTTAGAAATATCTCTAGGGTTCTCACTAAAGTTCTCGCATCCTAGTTTCCAAAGGTTGACTAATCCTTTCCTCTGATACCAACTGTAGAGACCCGATGCTTGACGTACATTGACATTACATTACATTTGCGGAATACTTATTACATAACAAAAACACACACACAAGGATCATAATAGTTTAGTGTCTTTGGAAACTCGGAATATAATCTTTTAATCCTGGTGAAAGATCTTCAACATCTCCCATGAAGATCTTCCTTTTTTTTATACCTAAAACCTTTCCTTATATCCTGGGGAAAAGAAAACATGAAAGGGTGAGCTCAAATGCTCAGTAATGGTAAACAAAATAAATTTCAATCACATCATATACATAAGAATATAACTTTTGGAAATCTTAACCTGTAAAAGAGATCATAATTTCATAAACTGGAATAACTCATGGCAGTGAAATGTAATCACAATAATCATAACATAAAACATTAAACTTTGTGGAATACACACATAAACATAGAGAATCATTTCTTGTTAGTCAAGACTCATTTCCAAGACTATCTTAGTGGACAAAGTCCCTTTCTGAACCGAGTCACCCTCGTTTCAGTCCTGTTTCACTGAACTGGTATAACCGACCATTCCATCCATGTCTATCTCATGAGATATAAAATCTTTACCCAATGAATTGGAGTGAGATATATGTCCCACCCATCTCATAATGATACCATTCTTATGTGTGCCACAAAATCATAAACCATACATCATAGCATCACCCATGTAATAAAAATGGGAATTTTAAACATCATGACATCATAAAACAATTCATATAAGATAAAGGAATTCATAAAAATAATTCCATCACAACATAATCAAATCAAGGTAAAAATATGGATAGAAACATAACCCTTTATTATCTTAGATGGAAAATAATTTTGATAAAACACTTGAACTTCATTCTTGAGGAAAATATCCTTTCTACTTCAAAAACACTTTTTCCTTTCTAAACATGTCATACAATTTTAAACTAAAAGAAGTTGATTAAAAATAAACTTTAAAACTTGTAAAGTAAGCTTCTTGGAAATAATGTTATAAAAATCCATTCATGTCGTATAAGTTAAAAAAAACATGCTTTCTACTTTTGTCGGAAAAGTCAAAAAATTACCTCGTATGAAAAACGACAAAAGATTCCATTCATATCTTTTACTAAAAACTCACCTAAGGGTAAAATAGGATTTAAACAATTGTAGGTGGATGGAAAAAATATTACATATTGAGGAAACATGGATGTGGATGATAAAATACACCCCAGTAAATACCAAAGTATATACAATCTCGGATAAAAATGAGATTGTGATATTTCCCTTACCTTAGGTCTGATTTGCTTCATAAGTGTCCGAACCTCCTGTATAATGATTTAAATAATGTCATTTACTTATTAAAGAATCATATTCATTGTTATGATATCATATATGGTTCACTTACGACTTTATATTACCCGTTCTTTTGTAAATTCCATGTTAACGAGCGTTTTGGGTAAAATTGTTTCATTTGTCGTCCGTGTTTTGACTTGTAATTATTAATATGATTAATTAGATCATAATTACTTAATTACAGAATATAAAACATGATATATATATATATATATATATTCAGAATATACATATATATAATAAATTAGTAAATGGAACAAAATACACCGTTCATGGAGACGGTAGGCCGTACGTATGCATGAACGCTGTTTTCGTTTCCTTATTGAGTTGAACGGAATTAAGTAGATGACATTCATATATATACACATAAATACAGTATCATTATTATTTCATATATTTCATGATTACTTATTATATATACTTTATAATCATTCATGAATGGTTTAAAGTGGAGAATGAATCTCATCGTGTCGTGGAGACAGTTGTCCGTACGTACGCACGAGCGATGATATCGTTCTCATGGTCGTGGGACTATATTGGAGTGTATGTATACTATTTCAGAATCAATATCACCTTAAAATAATAATATATTGTTATTATTTACACCATTTTACCCATCCAAGTATGGTGGTGGTGGAAAATAGATTTCACCACGGCGTGGAGACGGTATTCCGTACGTACGCACGCGCGGTGATTTCGTTTTCCGTAGGATGGATAGATGGTGAAATAGGGTTGTTTCAAAATTAAAATAAAATATCAGTGTATTATTGATACTGATGTTATTACTTAGTAATGATACTACCTATGAAGAAGGAGTGGAAGAAGGAATAAAGGTGAAAGAATCGGTAACAGAAATTTCTTCTTCTTTGAAGCGCCTCTTTGAGACCTCCTCTTAGGGCACAAAAATTGGTCTTTGAGGAAGACCAGAACCTCTAGGATGTTTCTAGGGAAATGGATAAGAGAATTTGGCGGGGTTTGGCCGAGCTTGAAGGCTCAAAGTTGTGTGAGGAAGAGAGGGAGGAGGTGCCCTTTTATAAGGGAGGAGAGGGGCACCTTTGGAATAACTAAAAATATTATTTTATTATAAAGTCAAGTTAGGTTTTAAATAGCTCCAAATTGATTTATTTCGAGGATAAGGTGGGGATGGGTCGAAATCCTCTCATCCAATATAATTTAGACAAGTTTAGGTTCCTATTTTAACCTTATCATTTAAATTTAACATTAAGTTAAATAATTTTACTTTTACCGTGTCTTCTTGTGTTCTTACACTATAAGGTTAATAAACTTACTATAAGAAGCCAAAAGAACCCCAAATTGTTTATTATTAATATATATAACCTTATCTAAGTCATTTGGACGAACCTTAGATTTTTAGGAATAAAATGACAATTAATAATATAATATTTGTTTTAAAAACTATTTTATGTCAATTTTGACACTATTTAGTAATTGATTTTTGTGAAACTCATAACAGAATGATAAGTTCGAAAAACGTTAATTAAATCAATAGTAACATGTCATATTAACCTCGAAAATTAGTGGAATGCATAAAAAGTCTTAAATTACATTTATGTTGGTATTTATAACATCAATTATGTCAATATTTCATTAATAAGATAATTACTCCATCATCTTTGTGTCATAAATAAATTTCATTATTTCATGTCTAAAAATTACAAATAAAATACCATTATGTAGGAAATCTTTTTATCTTTCTAATGAATATTTATAGTCAAATGTATCTTATGTATAACCCCATATTAAAAATGTTTTTGTAAATAAACTTTGATTTTAACTCTTTTAACTCTTCTTTAAATAAATTAATAATAAATGTCCTAATCTAATCCAAGTGGGCCTAAATGGTCATATTTTATTCCTAAGTTTGTTTTTGGTCGAATTACACTTGTCCAATATAATTATTACATGTGTTAGGGTAATAATAATATCATTTCTACCCTTAATTACCCTATTTACTTTTAATCGTGGTAAAAAAGTAAAAAGTTACTATTCACCAAAAAAATTATTTTCATCTCATTGAACCACATTTTACTTAATGACATCAACCGTGTCTCTCGGATTTTTGAAATTCCACTCACAGAAGCGGTAAAATTAAGTTTTATGAATAATTCAGTTTTTTTAACTACCACTTAGTGGTTTCACTATTCATCAAAAATTGAAAGTTTTCAGAAAAATACCAAAAATTAGGCCTAAGCTATATTTGATATTATGAACTCAAAAATGATTTCTATTTTACCAAATTCAAAACATATTAGTTACATTAATTAATTTAAAAATTATTTCCGTCGTCAAAACAAAAGGCGTGTTTTTAAGAGATAATAACTATCAAAAGATTGACACTTGTTTATAACTGGTTTAAATGTGAAATTACATCCAATGACCAACATTGTATTAAATTGTAAAAATATATTCTAAATATTCTTTAAAACCACTAAAATTAATAATTTATCACTATTAATTATTTCGATTGAAAAGGTTGTTTTTAATTAAAATTTAGTAATTTCCACTATTCATCAAAATATGAAAGTTATCCGAAAATTACCAAAATTTCACCCTAAGCTAATTTCGATATTCCGAATCCAAAAATGAAGTCCATTTTGAAAAATAAAATTTACAAAATTTCAAAAATTGGTTATTACTATTCATAACGGCTAGTTTTAATAATATTTTAATAGCATATCATTGTATAGTGAAACTCGGTATTGCGTAATACACATGCTATCAAGGAAGGTCGCGATTGTGTGTAATGAAGGGAAAGTCAAGGATACATGTTGTGTAAGCTCCTTTTGGTGTAGCGTATAACAAAAGACATTAATGAAATTAAAAAGAATATTTTTCATAAAAACTCGGGGTGTTACATCTTTGGCACATATAATTATACTTCCTCTGTAGCTTTATTTGAGGAACATGATATAATAATAGATAAAACATCAAACTCCCCCAATTCAATCATATATTTTTCATGAACTAACTCCCTCCATTTCATCACATATTAATAGATTCAAAATGTGGGAGAAATAGACAATATTAAAAGGAATGAAATAGTGAGAATGCTAGGGGGATATGGTTGAACATAACACCAATCACAATGAAACCCCATTACATCATCATAATTAAATAAAAAAATAAGATGTATGGATGAGGATTCAAGAAATAATTAACATCCCATAGGAATTCACCTCTGTTTAGTACTCTATCTTCATTGATTTTGAGATATCACACTAATAATCATAGTGATAAGAAACATGAATAACAGGTGGGAGATGAGAGGCCCAAAACATTGAAAAGAGAACCAAATTGAATTAGACTTGAAATGATGAATAAAAAAATTAAAAATACATATATGGTTTCACGATATTGAATAATTTTCCTGAGTGTGGGGAAAATTAGTTATAACATTACTCTCTCTCCACCTCTATTTCAATGCATAGGGCATCCAACTTTAGCGATTATATTCTCCATTATATGAGTGCAACATTTTGTGTGTAATTTCTAAAATCAGATAACTTATAAGTTTATTTTCTCCATTATTATTCATGTATTCCTTTGAGATTATTCGGATCATAATTTTCCTTTTGCGTCATTTGTTCAGAAGAAATATTCATAAAAATTTTCTATGTTATATGATTCAGTTTGTTGCGAGTGTTCTTGAACTAAAATATTGATGCTTCATGTGATCAGTTACTAAATGATCTTAGCAGGGAATATGCTTGCTCTGGGTTAGAATCCACTTATTAATGTTATTAATTTAGAATACATTTTGGGGATGCTTGTGAAGATATTTTTTGGGCCTCCACGATATTGGTCATGTGTGCAAAGGGCTAAAATTGTAATACAGTAGAAAAGTTGACTTAGGGGATGCTATGAGGATTCTACATTTTGAAAGTACCTTAAATAGATCAATAAAATTAATCAATACTATTTATTATTTATTATCCTATTTAATTTTTGGTCATTATATATGTGTGTGTGTGTGTGTTACATTTTTTTTCTTTTATTTATTATGGAAGTGCGGTGGTCTACTTCTTGGTGATGCAACCACTAATTTCTTCCCGCAAGGATATATACTTCTTGAACCAGTAATCAGTCTCATATTCTTCATCGCCGAACATCCATGGAGATGTGGTGTCAACAATTTTTAGGATTATTATCTTTTTTATCGGATGGATCTTCTTCTTCCATCAAGGAACCAACAATACAAGTGGGTTCGGTATTAAGTCAAATCTATTTAAGGATTCTTCAACCATGGTGGTGTTGAATATTCAACCAGTGGATATATTTTTCATCTTTAGTTTCCAACTAAGATAGATTCGGTATCTATAGGTGTGTGGTGTCAATATTGGTGGAAATCATCAACCATTGAGGATTCTAACTCCATTGAATTGGTTACAATGAAACTCCATTCCCTTAGTAGCTTTTGGTGGCTGATCACGATAGTGGATGTGGGTTTAGCCAAACATTTTCTTCTTGAAAAATTTGATGTGAACTTTCATATTTTTTTCTAATGGTGTCGGATCTGTGGGGAGGATGATGTTATGTAGAAAAAGGATAAAACTATGGTAAATAGGCTCGGTGATAAATCTTTGGGTTGATACCACTTAGCGGTAGAGATTGATTGGGCTATCGTTAGTGGATTGACAATAGTATATGATATGTAACTCAATTGGTAGGTTTTCATTTTGGTATGTTGGAAGTGAAGAGGTTGTATCATTTTTTTACTATGGGGTGTAAAAAATGGGTGAAGGATATAGGTTGGTTGTTCTACCATGGGGTGGTTGTAGGACTATGGACTAGTAACTATATGTGATAAAATTGAGGTGGTAGAATGTATATTATTTAATTATTCTATTGAAATATAAAACTGTGACACAAGTAGATAACCAGTTGTAGATTGGTTGTGGTACTAGATAGAGGAGGGGTTAGCTGATCTATTGTTAGGAAAAACATTTTTCATGTACTTGTATTAAAATTAAAAACATTTGTTCAGCAATGAAATTTTCAATATAAATTAATAAACAATAAATAAGTATAAATAAAAATTGAATTTCATTACTCAATTTTGATTCCAATTATTTAATCACTAAATTAGAAATTCAAAATTAAAAAAATTTCATTTCTCTCCAGCTTGAACATTTTAAATTTGTAGTTTTTCCCAAATAAATTAAAATAATTTATTATCTTTAAATTTATATAAATGTATTAGTCAATTCATGATTCAAAAAAATTTAAATTTAAATTGTATAGATTTGAAATTTATATAAAACATTAGTGAAATGTGTAAAAATAATGATTCTACCCAAAAATTAAATATGTATAGATTTCATAATGTCATAGAGAATTACTGATTTACATAGGATTTCATCAAATAGTGGGGTAATTTTATTATGTTTTACAAAAAACATGTTAAATTTTTATCTCACATCACTATACTACACATTAAATATTACAATCTTGTTTAATATTATCTTTGAATTTCAATTTATTCTTAAAAAAAACAAATAATGTCATCCTTCTTAGATTTAAATTAACTACAAAGAAAATAAAATAAAATATAGTGTTTAAAAAAAGAATGCCTCATATGTGAAAAAATTCATTATTTAATTCCAATCTAATTAATGTTTTCGTATATGAGTGTATTGAAGTAGATTCATGTGGAATTATTGTTTTGACTAGAATCACTTTCATTTTTCTACTTACCTAAGTTTCCTTAAACCAATGCTCAATTTTTCACTTTATTAATACAAAAATACTGAATGTGTTATAAGTAAATTCCATATTCATGTGTTACATTTAACACTCTTATAAATGAATTATTTTTTAAAATAATCACTTATTCATTTCTTAATATATTTTTTTAAAATTTTTTATTTTTTTCCCTGTAATTTATTTTCAAGGATTTTTGAAATAAAACATATTAATATGTTCAAATGGATAGTAACACATAATTTTACAGTGACTTATATATTCATATGGGTTCCAAATTACTCATTTTCATTTAATGCTAAATAGTCTTATATCATTTTTATTTGTGTGGGATCTTAATGGTGTTTTGTCTCATAGAGGTTAAGTTTTCTACAATTAAATTCCAAATTCCTATTGACCTAATGTTTTAATTGTGATTCCATAAAAATATTTACACCCACACATTATTTATTAGTTTTCTGTCTAAAATTTTATGATAACATTTACAAATCCACTGATTGATCATTTGTATCTTACTGTTTTAGAACCAGTTAATTCCTCTGAATTTAGCAATGAATTTTTAAACATTGTAGGAAAGTGTTGATGTTGAAAAATGTTTGAAAAGTATAAATAATAAATAATTATATTTAAAATATTAAAAAATTATTATTTGTTTTTATGTATCTTTTCATTTCATAAAATATTTATTTATTCACAGATTTGATATAAACATTCACAAAATGTAAAACAAATTAGTTATTTGGTTATAGATCTTATTATATTAACTAAAAAAAATTATAACTACTATAAAAGGATTAATCTCCTCATCAGAAAACACTACTACAAAATAGTCCTTTAATAGCACTATAAATTTTAATTATTAGGGCTAGAAAATCTTTTACTACCTGAGCGAGATTAAAAGAAATAGTCTTTTATTATCGTTAAAAACCATAGTATAAGGGTCCATTATTATTTATAAAAAAATTACTTATAAATGGGTCCTTTGTCAGTGATTTTAAAATTATTGTTAAAGGATTCATTTATCAGTATTTTAACAATGATAAAGTCCCCCTTTATCACCTCTTTTGTAACATAGATAAAGGGTCTTTTATCAATGATTATAGAAGCACTGATAAAAAAAACTTTTATCATCTCTTCTATAAGCACTGATAAAGTGTACCTTTATGATCTCTTTTAAATTCACTAAAAATGTGTTCTTTAGAATCACTTTTAAAATCACTGATAAAATGACTTTCTTTAGTGTGTTGTAAGAGCACAGTGTAACCCCACAACATTGAACTGTAACAGTACACTACATCACAAGAAACATTCCAAATATCAACAAAAACATGTTCCAATATATAATTTAAATGAAACAAAAAACAAAAATAAAAATTAAAGAAAAATCATTATATTATAGACATTTAAAACATTAGTTTATATAATTTAATAAATAAATATTATTACATATATTCAAAAACATTAATCTTCCTTTGTCTTTTAATCCTAGCCCTGAATTATAATATTTCTGAGAAAACCACCCGTACTCGAGAAAAATAATGCACCTATATAAGAACAAATTTCATATTTTAGTGATAATATAAAGATAAAAATTAACATAAATTGTTGATTTTACTAAAACTGATGATAATTTTAAAAAATTGATTTTATTATTACTAAATATAATGTTAATTTTATAAAAATTATTGTTAATTTTAATAAAATTGAACTCAAATTGAAATAAAAAGATTAAAATGGAGTTGTACTGGTCACAGAGTGAATATGATTGTCGTGAGGCTAATTCCAAAAACTCCCAAATGAATTTTTGATCATTTTCATGATGTATCAAAAGAATCTAAATACAATTGATCACTTTTAGTACGTCAGTTTCCATTATTACTAAAATGTCCTTTTAAACTAGAAACACACCCTTTTGACTCATTCCAATCACATCGTATATTAGTTTTACGTGAAAGTAATTACTAAACATACAAAATAATTTATGAATTGTATTCTTAATTTATCATGAAATTTGAGTGTACTTGATCAGTCTTCAGGGAGGGACACTTTTTAAACTAAAATGTCAATTTTATACTCATAGTAAAAAATCTAAGTCATATTGGGAACATCAAGTATTGGATTGAAATATAGCTGATTCATATTCATCAAATGTTTCGTATGGATCATTATCATAATGCATCAAAACAATTTGTTTGAGTTTTCTATATTTTTAGTAGGTCAATTGTCCATTTTACTAAAATTGATGTCAATTTTAAATAAAAATAAGCACTTTGAGTTATAATGGTCACACCGTGCATCAGATTATGGTGTGGATGATTTGAAAAGGTCTGAAATAACCTTTGGATCATTTTCATGATGTATAGAAAAATATAAATTTGTTTTCTCAGTTTTGTGTACCTCAATTTACTTTTTTACTAGTATTTAATTTTAATCTAGAAACACGCACTTTTGAATCATTCCAAACACATCATGTATTTCTTAGACCTGAAATAGATTCCTAGAAATCACAGATGACATATGATCATTTTCCCCAAATTATCAAAAACAAAATGAGAACATTGGATCCGTTTCAATGAGTAACACATTTTGAACAAAAATGTCAATTTAAAAATTATAACATACACATGATATCATTCCAAAGACACCATGTATCATAATGAGGTGTAGATGATTACCACATGTCAAAAATTACCTATGGATAATTTTTGTAAAGTATCAAAATAATTCAAAGGATGTTTCATGGTTTTGAGTAGGTTAGTATTCCCTTTTACTAGAATTGATGTCAATTTTAAATAAAAATAGGTACTTTGATTAATATTGGTCACGTTATGGGTTAGATTGAGGATCAACTGATTCATACACATATCAAATGACATATTCATTATTTTACTAAAGTATTAAAACAATCTGAATGTGTATTCATAGTTTTGAGTATGTCAGTTTTACTTTTCTCATAAAATATCAATTTAAAATGGAAACACACACTTTTGACTCATTCTGATCACATCATGTATTGGAAAGATGTGAAACTGATTCTTACACATCAAAAATTAATATTAAGTTGTTTTTGAAAATTATCAAGAAAAAATATGTGTTTTTGATTGGTTTTCTATGACTGACACATTTTGAACTAGAATGTCGATTTTAAAATGATAACGGACACATTGAATCATACCAGACACATCATGTATCTGATTGAGGTGTGGATGATTCCTACAAATAAAAAATGATGTATGGATCATTTTCATAAAGTATCAAAAACAATATGATAATTATGGTTGGTTTTCAGAAATTCATTTTTCTATCTTACAAAAATTATATTCAATTTTATATTGAATGGAGTACATGAAGTCACACTGGTCACACCATGTGTCTTATTGAGGTATGACTAATTCTTACAAATCCCAAATCCTCAACACAATCCCAACATTCATTTTTTCCATTATATCCATTGAATTTTGTTGTAAATATGTCAAAAACGCATGAGAAGATTCAAACCAACCACCCCTACTCAAAAAAACAAGAATTCAACTATATAAAAAACCATTATAATATTAGTAATACCAAAAATAAATAAATAAAACATAAATATGAAATAGAAAAATAAGTATATGAAAAATGATTTTAATGTGGAAACATCAATATTACCTCTATTATTTTGTAGTGGAGGTAACATGAACGAAAGTGATAGATTTCAAAATTATAGGGATGAATTGTTTTGAGGGAGAAGAATCCTATGGATGTTTTGGTGTATAAAGGAATGGAAGATAAACATAACACCCCTACTAAAATAAAATAATCCACTTATATATGAAATCAATTATTATGAGAGTGACACTAAAAATAAATAAATAATACATAAATATGAAACAATAAGTTAATTCTATCTACAATGATTTTTCAGTGAAAACATCAAGTTCACCTTTGTGATTGGGAAGAGGTAGCGTCATTGCTCTTCCATAAAAGGGAGCGGATAGAAATTTAAAGAGAGTGATAAATGACACACTATAACAGTGAAAATGTTTTGAGGGCGAATAATTATATGGAATTTTTTGTGCATAAATTAATCAAATATCGACAGACCTCTTCAACACAAACAAACGAATCCCCATGTATAAGGAAAAAATTATTATATGAGTGATACAAAGAATAAATAAATTAAACATAAATATAAAACAAAAATTAATTTTATGGAACATGATTTCACTATGAAAACATCAATATTACCTATGTGATTATTCAGATCAAGCATCATTGCTTTTCTTGAAAAGGCAATGGAGAGGACATCAAATAAAGTGTCAAATTCAACACTATATGGGGGGAAAGGTTTTGAGGGAGGAGAAGTATGTGATAGTTTTTGTGAAGAAGGTCGTTAATGTTGGAAAATACACCCCAACTCGAACAAAAGAATCCACATGTATAAGGAACCAATTATTATTATATTGATACTAAGAAGAAATAAATTAAACATAAATACGAAACAATACATTAATTCTATGGAAAATTTTTTTACTATGAAATCATCAACATTACCTCTGTTATTGGAAACATATTGCATCCATTCTATTCCAGCAAAGGCATGAAATATGGATAGGAATATTCTAAAAAAATCTAAGGTATAAGGAAAATTAAATCAACCTTACATAATATAATATTTCAATAAAATAGAGAAAGTATATAGTAAAATTACAATTATATCATTCTAAAGGGATTACTTCATTGTAGTTTGTTCTTTAGAGGGATTGGTAATAGAATTATGTGATGAAGATATTTTCTGCATGAGTAGTTTGGTATTTAATTACGATTATGTTAATATAGTTGAGAACATATACTATTATGAGGAAAAACATAGTATATTAAAAAACACTTTTACCTTCTCAATAAATCATCTTTGTTTTCTTCCAAGATTTAATGGATTTTATTACTCTAATAGAACGTCCAATCACCATATTGTGGTCCCCTATAACATACAATATATTATCTACATTGGGACTGGCATGAAGTTTTTGTGATCTCCTAATAAAAATGTCTTTCTCAATTGAATTTTCATCAGACCCGGAATTTGTTTCAGTCTCTAGTAGGAAAATAAAAAAAATATTGATTGTTGGATCAGAGACATAAAAAACATTCACTTCTTGTGATTATATCATAGAAAACTTTTATTTTTCCCATTCCTTGTAGAAATTCACTGTCATAAAGACTGCAACATCCACTATAATGAAATTGTCATCCCATTTAAAATAAAAAATTAGCACTTTAATTGTTTTATATTCAAACTCTTATATTAGTCTGATAATGAAAATATATGACATAATTACATATATTGGATTTCTATCCTTGTATCCTGATATATGCATCGCTCCAGCCACAAACACAATACCTCTATTTTTCAATGTACTATAGTCATTGTGTTATTTTGTACAAGACATATAATCATTCATTACAAAACCATTATAATATATATCATTATTATTTGGTCCTCTGGAGCCATTAAATATATTCAACTATTGAATTTGTAATTTCAGATAACTACATATAAATTTTATCTCAAAACCATTATATAAATGGTCGATTATGTATATTTTATATGCATTCTTCTGCCCTTGATGGATTCAAATCTCTATGAAATTCATTGCGGGCTTCAATGAATGGATCATAATCTTTATAATTATTTAAAATAAAAAGGTGTTCTCTCTCCAACTCTATCAAGGAATTTTTAACAACATATCTTTCAAAATTACCATGACCCAAAATGTTCTCGCTATGACAAGGCTTTAGTAAACTGATTCTATCAACTCTTGATAGGTAATAGGTACATAAATAAATATCATATCAAAAATATATTGTTCTATAATAAAACCTTCTAAATAGCTTCGATATTTTACATACCGTTTGAAAATATTCATATGGAATTCAATGGGGTATATCCATCTATATTGCATTGGACCATATAGTTGAACTTCTATAAACAATTTAACCGTTTGGTGGACCATTTTATCTAATAAAAATGGTTGGAATAACACCTAGAATTAACATAACATGACTGAAACCATCTTATTCAGGATTGGAAATTTTCATGGGTCTATAACATTACCATATATTCCTTTGAAAAAAAGTAGACTCTGTTTAATGTCTATCATACTTTTTGAGGTAGAATTTAATGGAAAGATGCAAGCATTAAAACATGCATAAAACATGATAGTCTTTTGATTTTTCCCTTATAACCTAAAATTAGTCATTGACATGACATTCAATATATTTTATGAATAACCCTGTGGAACTTTAACACAATTAAGGAAAATGTAAAATTAAAATTTTTCCAGTCTTGATATAATTTAATCTATTAGGGGATGAAAAGCCCATCTTTTACCCTTCACTAATGACAACTCTTCCCTTATCCCCATTTCAATCATGTACTACCTAGCCTTGAATCCATATTTCTTTTTTAAAGTAACATTTAGTAATGTGATAATAACCTAATCAAATAAATTTTTATCTTCATACATAACATAAACAAAATTTATGACATAAAAAAAATTGTAATACAGTAATTCAAAAAATAATAATCTATTCTTCCAACCTCATTTTTTATTGTTTTTCAAAAATTGTTTAGAAAAAACTGTGTCAATATCTTATACTCTATTATATTTTTGGTCACTCATTACTAGATAAAGTAATGTACCATGTTTGATATTCCCATAGAATGATATAATCCAAGATCGGTACTTATGTCATCACGGTAAAAATTTCAAATTTCTTAAAAATGAAATCTTCAAGGAATGCTTCGACTAAACTGAGTACGTGCGATTTTTTTACAAACGGTACACCCCAAAATTTCATTAATTTTATAGACTAACAAATATCCAAAATTTGGGAAGTCATATACTATTCTATAAAGCATGGAACTCAATCTGAATTATTCACTTCTATGAGAATTATGCATTCTAACACCTACACCAAACATATATTTTAGATCTTTGTTCAATGGATACAAATAAACATCAATATCATTACTAGGTTTATATGGTCCAGATATAAGAAAAGAAAATATAAATTATTTGTGCAAGATGAAAAACCATGGGGGAAAGATATAATTTACCAACATGATGGGCCATATGCTATGAGTACTACTCTATAACCCAAACAGATTATTTTTATATATAGATAATGAAAGAAGAAATTTTCTCGGATCGTTACCTAATTAAAGATACTCATAATCATTTTTCATCAACTAAGGATTATATTATGGATGACATAGATTCCCATATTTAATTCTTTCGTCTTAATGATATGTCTACTGTCTCTCCTTTTATTGACATATATATAGTCTTAAAGATCATGAAATTAATAGAAAGTACAATAAATATTTTGAATGACTTGATTCATTTTTCTTGTATCGATCTGCACTACAATAATGGTATTTAAATAGTGATTCATGGTCCATGAGAAAGAATAGGTAATCATTTGAACAGGAATGAATTTTCATACAGATCATTCCCATTAAACATTACGTTCATTTAGTATCATACGTTCATCATGGTAGTTCATTTTCATCTGGAATCATATCATTTAGGATACAGAGTAGTATTGTAAAGTTTGTGTCACTCCACCCACTATCAGATTTCAAATTTAATAACTTCAATACAACTATAAATGTTGTGTATTTAGTACAACAAGTTTCTTGGCACATATATTTACCTCCTAAAAAACATTGGACAATTATGAAGCTCAGATTCAATTACCATTGTCATTTCTTCCATGAAATCTCCATCACCATTTACACTGGTATTCATATCAAATGATCCGTAAACCACAATATCACTACAATCATAGTCCACATTCATTTTCCCCCTGTTTAGTTCAACAATTATTGCTCTTCTCTATTCCATAACAAATCAAATGTTATTCCAAATCTTCCATACTAATTTTTCTTGAATAAAAACAATGTAAACAAAGAAAAAGGATTTTAGAAGGGGTGTATGCATACTATTATAAAAAAATGATGAACTCATTAACAAAACCTTCATACTCTATTGTCAAATGATTATCATGCATCTATTTTTATTCATATCCTTCCCATTGTATTCATAAAGGATTATTTTTTCATACTAAATAAATAAACACAAAATATATTCAATATAAAAGGTAAAAGTTATAAAACATTATAATAAGGGGAACTAAACTTTAGATTATTTCAAATAATTTCAGTATGTTGAAGAAAATGGTTAATTGAATTTATGAAAATATTTACTTTAATATGTCAGATGTAATCCTATAATTTCATTCTGAGATGAAATTTATAGAAAATAGATCATCATCACCTCATCTCCCAGATATTTTTCATTGCATTTTGTTGTTTGATACATCCTTCAGCTCTTTTGGAGATGCAAAAATGTTACTTGAATTATCTAAGAAGTAGTCATCCATGGGATGACTAATGCTCAGAGTTGTACAAGAAACATAAAAGTGATGGGGGATGAGTTCCAAGATTCAAGTGTCAATAATAGCTATTTGGGAGATAAATGTGACGAGGATGAAAGTTGTTTATAGATGATATGGGGGATGAGTATCAAGCAAATAATTACAATAATAATTAGTGTTCGACACACATCAAGTATTTTTTAAATCCCCTAAACAAATGAAAAAAATATCATAAATTAAGGATTATTATGAATACCAAATATGATAAACAATAAAAATAATCTCTAATTCAATAAAGTATATGACTTGAATATTTATTGATAATACATTTTATTAAATAAAGAGTTATTTTAGTTTTTTCACATGTTTAGCACAACATTTATAGAACTGATCAATTTTGTGAAAAATCATTTTTTTGTACAACTCTTCTAGACAATGTTTTCTCGAATAACAATAACATAAACACATAAAATGGATTTTCGAAGGGTTGTATTCATTTTCTATTCCAATATTGAATAACTATTTAACTCCATGTTCATTATATTTTTCGAAAAAAATCATTTGATTCCATTTTGTATTCACATCCATTCTATTGGTTTCATAAAATATTAATTGTTCACAATAAATAAATAAATACACATTAGATATTTATAAACCAAAGTGAAAATTATAGATAATTCTAATAAGTGAAATCCAAAATTTTATTGCTTCAATGAATTTCAGTATGCTTTGATAAAAATTTGTAATTGAATTTTTGAAATGAATTTCCCCTCTATAGCCATTTTGATCCTCTGAATTCATTTAAAGCTAAATGTTATAGAAAGTTTTCATCATCAATATCTCATCTCCAAAACATTTATATATGGATTTTTTTGTTTGACACACATTCTCTATATCTTGTCGACAAGAAACTATGTTTCTTGAAATACTCTAAGATGTAGTCATCCAAGAGATGATTAATGATTAGAGTAGTACAAGAAAAATAAAAGATATGGGGGATGATTCTCAATGAAACAAAATACAATAATAATTGTTCGAGATGTGAAGATGGTTAGGATGATAGTTTTACTTCATTGTGTTTTATAAAATGGAAAATGCCTCCACTGTGTATAAATTACACCATTTTCATAAGTTATTAACTCTTGGCCTATTAATGTTGAGATTTGTGGTTTCATAAACATTTTTTATGTGATTCATGGGGAATTATTGGGGTTATGTTATGATATATGATTCTTTGGGGACTTATTAAATTCAGTATTTATAGAATAAAACTAATTTTTAAACATATATATCATGGAATTTATAATACACATCATTTAAAAACAAATTCACATTTATTCATAATTATTAATGAAAATAAATATAATATGTTCCTAATTTGTAAATTCATAAACATAATATGTCAAAAAATAATTATAAAATCAATCATACATTATATGTTTTGAAATTGAATATAAATATATTGAAAGATTTATATTTACCTATATATATATAAATTTATATATATATATACATATATATAAATAAAATAAGAATAAGTTGATAAAAATATGTGTAACACTTACAACAGAATATCATAACATAGTAAATTAAATACAACACCATACTAATTTTAAAAATAAAGAGCCATTGAAATTAAATATATAAGGTATCACCCATACTATGGTTTCTCTTAAAATAAAACAAAACAATTCTAAGAAAATAAAATATTAAGTAAAACCTTTGCACTAGAATATTAAAGTAGAATTTAAATAAATAAACTCCTTTATCTAAATTGCATAATATCAGATTATGTTTCTGTTTCACACAATTATCGATCTAAAAATTGGTTTTATAAATCAATTTTTCATTCGTTTATTGTTTTTATTTCCAAAATCTATACTATATATATGGTTGGATAAATATTTATTTTATTAGATTATCTTCTAACCAGTGTTGATTCTATTAAATACCACTACAAAATTATGATTTCGGAGAAAACTGGTGTATAGATATAAACAGTGAATAAAATTGATTCAAATTTTTTTAGAAAGACCAAAACATGATATCCAAAATAGTATTCAATCAAAAATGGATTATAAATAAAAGGAAAATAATATAAAATCATATTAGAATAATTAAAGAATGAAAATCAGAACCTAAAAAGAAAATCGGATACCCTCATATCCATATCTATAAGAAAAATATATAGAAAGAAATTGGAATCTACAAAAGAAAAAACTGTACTACCTCTCAATTTTGAAGAAAAACTAAGACCCTCAAATCTATTTCTCGATGTTTCTTTATAAAGACCTTACTTAAAGCATACACTAGATGTCAGACGATGTTCGAGCAGCTCAATGAAACGTGTTTGTTTGATTCAAGTTCATTTGTGTGGTTAGAGCTTCGATTCACTGAGGAGGAGCACCAGCAATGGATGACTTCCACTGTAAGCTTCTGATATTGTGATTGGTTCACAAAATGTTAGGTTTTATAAATTAGATCATGAATCATTTATCAGCACATTCAAAAAATTGCTGATAAAGATTCATTTTACCATCGCTTCTTATTTAAGTAGTAATAAAATGAATATTTATCTATTATTTTTGAGCATTGATAGAGGCATGTATTTATTAGTGCTAAAAAGTCACTGATAAAATTAATCATTATCATCGCTAAAAAAGCACTGATAAGATATTTCATTTATCAACACATATTACATAAGCATTGAAAAAATATTTATAATTATAATCATAATTATAATCTATGTATATACATATATTAATGATAAATATACGTAAATAAAAATATAGTAAATATATTACTTATTTTAAAATATTTATTATATTTTATAATTATTTATTTACAATTATTAAAATATTTTTTTAAAAAAATATTTATATAATTATATATATTAAATATATATATATATATATATATAATATTCTTTATTTAAGTGAATTTATTATAAATGTAACTATTATTAAAATATATATAATTATTTATTATTATTATATCAATACTTTTAAAAAATATTTAGTTACAAATAATTATAAATATATAATTTTATATATATAGCATATACATTTTTAAATATATTTATTTTTAAATATTTTTTAAAATTATTTTTTTGACATTATTAATGCATATCTACTTTTATGTGCATGCGTGTTAAAAATAAATGAAATTGAATAAATTATTAACAAGTAAACTTTAATAATATTGAAAAAATGGATATATATTTTTGTGTGTGAATTTTATATTAAAATAAATAAATTACATATATGTGAAATCAATATAACAAAAATTTGATCTATGTTAAATTTACCAATCAAACAACATTCAACTATATGTCCATTACTCTATGAAATTGGTCAGTATTTTTAATTCATATTAATTTTCAATTATAATCCATTATTCAAAAAATATATGACTATTTAATGTATAGAAAATAAGTATTTTATAATATATAAATCATATTTTTATACATTAATATATATATTTATATTTAAAATATATTATTTATTAAATTTATTAATAATCATCAAATTAGTAAAAGGTTTAATATTTTTCACAATTTAAATATTTTTTTATTTTTTTTCTTTTTATTTTTCATGTATTTATATTTCATTTATTTTATTTATTAGTATTTATAATTTATATACAGTATAATAAAAGTACTCATTTTTATCAATAATTATATATTTATTATAATTGTTAATATTTTTATAATAAACTCGCAGTTTATTTTTACGAATTCATTAAGTTATTTAATTTTATTTATTTAGACCATTATCTACACTAAATAACACTGATAAATGACTCATTTATGACCACAAAACATTTATCACTAGTAAAGGATACCATTTATGAGTGCTAAAAATAAGTTGTTTGTAATTGATGCCTTTATTAGTAATAAAAAAATAACTTCTAATGGGTTAAATTTATCAGTGCTTTCTTTTGATCTAATAAATCTTCTATTGATCAGAATTTTTTATAGATTTAATAAATACCATTGATGTAAAAAACTTTTTTTGTAGTATTTCATGTTAAAAACATCTCATTTAAATTATACGAGACAGGCATAAAAATTACTGTAAAAGAATATTGAAAAATAAAAGATACAATCTGGTGTTTATTTAGCTGGTAAGTTTGAGTGAAGTTATCTCCTTGGTGTGGTATATACTTTGAGATATTCTCCTAAATGATGAACACTTATGAAAAAACTATAGAAAGAAATTAAAAAAATAAAATTGTATTATTATTATTTAAAAATATGAAAAAGAAATAAAATCTATAAATATTCATTGGTTTTATCCTCCCAAGAGGGGTTGTAATTAAAATATCTATAGTTGGAATATCTTGTGACAATCCCCATTCAACGGGAGGGTTTGTCTTGTGTATTAAAAAAACAACATACTTTTTCTTATGTAACTCTTTATTTTTATTTGTTGGAGGTTTTTTTGAAGAGAGTACTTTAGACCCACCTCATCATTTATGTGATGTACTTAGTAAGGTGCAGATGGCTAGATCAGTATGGGGTATCCGTGAACTCTCCAATTTATTCTTTGGATTCTTACTCTTCCATTGACTTCTCCACTTGTGACACATGGACATTTTCAAAAAAAAGGAGTTACTAAGAAAATAATATTGAATTTAATTAAAATTGGTTGAGTTGATATCAAGATTTCCCCTTCATGTGTATAATCTTGGTCCTATTTTTATTTATTAACATAATCCATTAGGAACACTTCTTCTACATTATATTCCTTCATTTTATGATCTAGGAATTATATAAGGGGCCTTCATCTTAAGCAATTATATCCTCATGCAATGCAACATAAATTTCAAGATTAACACAGAAATGTATATAAAAAAATTTAGCTTGCATGTGATTAATATAGAAACAGATAGAGTAAAATTCATCTCCCACTATGGTGTAATCCGACCACAGTATATCTATATAATTATAACATGGTTATTAAGGTTCATATTGAAGTTTAAAATAATAAATATAATAGAGTTAAGATATTTTTTATCCCCCTCAAATGGTTTGGCTTTTATTTCTTGTTTTTTCTAGAGTTCCTCGAGTATCATCTCAATAATTTGTGGGAGAGAATGATTTGTTATCAATTCCAAATCTATGATGAAATACTTAAGTGTTTTTTATTTTTGTCCCTAATACTCATGTTCTATCCTTTTAGTATTAAATCTTTAAAAATTCAGCACGGTTTTTCTAATTAGTGTATAACATTATCAAAGTACTCAATTATATAAATCCTATCTATTTTTATGTGTAAAGATATGAGGTCTTCCATTTTATTGAAAGAGAGTGGTGATCTGATTTAATATTGTTTTTTAATTACTAAATAAATTAATGAATGAAAAATAACAATGCGTTTCAAACCTTACACCATGTAAACGAAACCTTGTTCAACACATTGTTTTCATGTGTCATGGTCAAATATACTTTATATTTTATTAAAATCATGGAATGTATCATAATGTAAACCAATATAATTTCCCAAGGTGTGTCTATGGGTCAAATTATCACTATTCTGAATCACTTATATATTTTTATTTGGTTTCATAATTTTAAAATATACATAATGTGTCTATTTTGGACTTTAATTCAATAATTAAGTAAAAAATAAATAGAAGCATAACTAAAACAAAAAAAAAGATAGCGTAAATTGGCTAGTCCAAGATTTGTTCACTAATTACATTCATTATATGTTTAAGATTCCATTACCTAATAGATAATGCACTCAATATCTTTCATGTAACACTACCCACTACAAAAATAATATGATCCAATTCACTTTCAAAAATCTCTTCATCACATAGAATTATGCTTCATCCTTGGTTTCATTTGATGAACTTGCTATGATCGTAAACAAGACACCAAACTATGACCAACTTAACCATATATTATTCATGATTCAAATATGTATATTTCATTTTGTATGATTATAATTATAATGATGGTGGAATAATCGGTGGAAAATTGAATGAAAAGGTGAGAATGCTATAAGAAGGTAGATGATTTCCATAACAATATTAGAACGCACTAACTAAGTCATTAAAATTAAATGAAAACTTATGAAAATGGATGTGGATAAGAGATATAGGTATCCACCCATTGTAATACAACTTCGTTTAATACTCTGTGTTATTAGTGTTTAAGAGAACATGATCATAATCATAACGGTGAAAACATAATAAAGATAGGGATGAGAATAAGAGAAGGACATTGAATTGAGAATTGATTCAAATAAGAATTAAAATTTTAAGAAAATATAGAAAAAAAACTAAAACTATGATTGGTAAATATTAAATATTTTTCATAGGAGATGGGAAAAATTATTTATAACATTGTTATCTCAGCTTTTATTTCAATACTACATGTATTTCCCTTCTGTGATTTCATTATATATTAGATGAGTTACAAGAGTCATAGATAAGGGTAACATTAACTTTTATTAAGTATGTATTATTCCCATGATTTTGCATGTATTATTTTGAAATTATTTAGATCATAATTGTTCATGTGCATTGTAGGTGAACACGAAAACATTGATAAAATTCTCCTGGTGATATGATTCACAGTTTTAGAAGGGTAGTGGAAGTTGTATGTTGAATATTCATCTTAGATGTTACATAATGATCATAAAGGATACATCTAATATCATGATTTGATAAAACTATTTATTCTATTAAATTTAATATAAATGTTAGGTATGATCATGATGCTCTTGGTGAGGAATACTCAACATAGTTCATCTATACAATGTGTTAAGGAATTGATGAGGTGAAAAGTTGACATGTTGTGGGAATGAAGCCTCTCCAATTATTCTTCCTTTTATTTTTTATCATTATATATATAATCATTTATTATTTTATCTTATAATAATAGGTAGTGGGATTATTCTTGGTGGAGTGGCGTGTCGTTTATACTCACTTAGAAATCATCCTCTTTAACCAGGAATAATCATTAAATTCCTCTTACTCGCATGTCCAAAGTTGTTTCGAGTATTCAATTGGTGGTTCTGTCATCCTCATGAGGTGACGGTTCTTTATCTTCTTTCAAGTTTCCAATGATACTAGGTGTCATGGAATCAAGTTAAATCTTTTATATTAATCTTCATCCATGGAGGTGAGATGTCTTTAATTGGTTGTCAGATTCTTCATTAGTGTTCATCAACTCTGGTGGATCTCAAAATCTACGGGTGAGTTACAGTGAAATAAATTGAAATCATTAATTGTGTAGGATCCAACATACATGGTAGGGGGCTGTGTGACACTTCTTCATCAATTCCACAAGGGAGTTTCTCATGGTCATGGATTTGGGTTCGTCTTTATGGTTTTTTTTCATGGTGGTGGATTTGGGTTGATCCATGTGTTTTCTTCTCATAGTGTTGGATGTGGGTTCAGTCATGTGGCTACTTCCCAAAATGGTGGATCAATATAGCAGTATATGTGAATTGAAATATGAAGGGGACGGGGATAGAAACTTATGGTGATGGATCTTTGAGTCAGTATCACTCAGTGGTGGTGATAAATTTTGTAATCATGTTTGTGTTATTGTTGGAGGAATGTTAGTGGTATATGATGGGTTCCTCTACAGGTAGGATGCCTATTTGGGATGGTAGTAGGGAAACATTTATAGCAGTGTGCTACTATTAGTGATGGAAGAAGGGTAATGGTTGATGGTAGCTAGTGCGTCCATGGGATAGTAGTAGGGATGTGCAGTGTTATAGGGGCATTCTAACTTTTAGGTGGATGGTGGTATGTGATTTTTTATTATATAGTGGTATAATTGAAGAAAAAAAATAGGTAATTGGTAGAAGATTACTGATGATACCATATAGAGACGGTAGTAGAAGAATTAGAGTGTTAGGAAGAAATTTTTTTGTAATATTATTAACATAACAATCATTTTTTCTAGTGCTTATATTTTATAAATAAATCCAAAAATAATAAAGGAATAAAAAATATTAATGAATGTATTTTCAAGATTTTGTTTCTAATTCCCCTTAATTAATTTAATAAAAACAAAAAATTTCCAGATTCACATTCTTTTCCATCTTGAAAATTAAAAATAACGGATTAGTTTTTCAGAATAATTTAAATATATGGATATAAATTAAAATTATAGAAATGAAATATTCAATTATAGATAAAAAAATCAATTATTATTTAAAATTTATGGATTAAAAATTTATGGTAATGATGAATAAAAAAAATAAAAATCATGAATTTAGCTAGTTAATCATTATGAAAATATTTCATAAACTCCTAGAAAATCATTAATTTTCCCAGGATATCATTAAATTATAGGGTAAAATTAAAGAATAAGAGAAAAAATTATAAATTTACATATAATATCATAACAAGTCAGTCAAATATCATAATCTATTTTCATGGAATAAAAAAATATAATTAAAAAACACATAAATAATATGAGTGATGGATCATTATAAATCAATCATGAACCCTCAGTTAATATCATAATCATATGAATATGTAATTTAATGTATGACACCATCATTGGAATAGAAACCATCTAATATGTTATGGTTAACTACCAAAACCATAAAATCAGAGGGGATCAAGTGTACACAGTTGTTTACCATAACATAATAGATCAAGCATCATCACCTATTTCCAACGGTGTAATAGGAATCATTGGCTACTTCCTATTATAGATTAGGAACATCAACTTGTTTCCCATTATTATCTCCTGAGTTATAGAACATTTACCAATTATAGGGATTGGCATATAATTTCGGGAACATCATTAATATAATGAATACTATATATTTTTGTTCCATAAGATCATAAAATATTATTAATATAATCATAATGTAAATAATTGAAATAAGAATTGTTTCAGAATCCTTTCATCATTTTGTCATAGAATTTATTGTGGAAAATATACAGGTTTCATAAAATCATTATCATCCTAATAATTAGCATATAGATGAAAATAAGGATTATATAACTTGTTCATGTCCTCAGTAAATAATAATTAACATCAAATTATGTTATCATACAAAATAATTCCTTTCAAATATCACTGGAATTTGTTTTAGGGAAATCCGATTATAAATTTCCAATCACTTCCTCAAAATATAAATATTTTAAAAATATTATGGAAAACCATTTTTTCAATAGATCAATGAAATCATTTAAAGTAATATAAAGAACATAGAGTGATCATAATATCAAGAATTTTTTTCCTGCCTAATATGTTATAGAAAATATTCTATTCAGAGTTTTTGAAAAAAATCAAGGGCACATAATTGAAAAAATAACATGATGTTTCCTTTTGAATCATTTTATATAGATAAAAAATGGGTAACAATTATTTTTATAAATAATTAGAGAATAATAAAAATAATTATTGAAATAATATTAATGAAAAAATACATTGAATAAAAATATTTAATCCAAAATAATAAAACATTATATGTTATACTTAAAAACATTCTTTTGATCTATTGAGTTTATAAAGTGAGTAAAATGAATGGAAAAACTTTATTCCCTATAAATAATAGGATGAGAATAATATTTAATGGAATTTATCATAAAATTATTATAAAATTTCTTAAATATAAATTTAATCATAAAAAATCTTTGATAAAATGGGATTGAAAAATAAAACCCCAACCACATTGGTAAACTTTGAATAAAAAACACGAGAAATATAAAACCATATATGGATATGTAAAACCCAAATTTTTTTATGATGAGAGAAATAAAATATATACATGGGTAGTATATATACCACATTATATAAAATAGTGATGAATATGAAATGTGTTTTACAAAAAAGTGGGTAAAATCTTTTACCTCCACACTTAGCTTTCATCATATTCATTGAAAACTCATGTATAAAAAATTTATAATTATGGTGCTTGTATTATATAACCTTAATCATATTTTATAAAATATATTATTAACATATAACATTTTATCACTCATTAATGAAAATTTATTATTAACATCATTGATCTAGTTGATAACTTCTTTCCCCAATGAAAGTTATATAGGATATTGGGAATGATCAGACAGCTTGTATGTTTCATCAAACTAATAATACACAAAATTGACACTATTATTAAAAATTAAAAAATCAATTTATTTGGTCTTAAAATGAGTTACAGGAAATAAATCTCAACCTCTAAGATATTAACTCTCTGAGAAGCGGTATTATGTGGTCCCTAAGTAATTATAAAGCATTGGCGGTGTTTGTGCATGAAAATTAAGGAAATGCGATCCTCCAAAGTGGATACACTAGGAATAATGTATCTTAATGATTTGGAAGAATAATACTCAATTTTGAAAGAAACCTTAAATGTAAATGTAGATACAAATATCTCTAAAATATAATTTGATATAATTAGTAAAAAAAGAAAATTTTAATACATGCTCGATCTATAGAGACACCTTATTTTCTTTTATAGAAATATTAATGGTGTGGTATTTGATTATAAAAATGTGTTTTTCTTGGATTTTTTATGTGGTTTTATTGTGTTTTATCATGTTGGTCCACACAAATATCCCACTTTAAGGGTTCCCACTCACACAATATGGTTTTTTTCTTAGGAAAATCCAAAAATAATAATATTTTAGTGGTCTTGATAAATGCTTTTTTGGATTTTTTGGTCCTTTTATATTGATAATTGTTAAAAAAATATCCATAATTTTAATCATGATATAAATATCATATATAACAATTATATGTATATTTATACTCATCCATATAAGATAGAGACAAAAAACATTATTTAAAAAATTCATTTGGACGGTAGGCCGTACATACGAATGAATGATGTTTTCAATTTATAAAAAATGAAAAAAATAATAATAATTCACCATTATTGAATCATTATTATATCATTTATTTAATATTCCACACCTAATCCTGAGCGATGTTAACTTTTTCAAACAGATATGAAGGTAAAAATTTTGATATCATATAATAATTATAAATGAATAATAATTTCATAAGATTCATTAATAAATATTAATCTCATCATAATAACATTCCATTGAATATGGTGATACAATATGAATAATATCTCTATATAAAGATGATAAGTAATACATTCTCATAAGCGATACTTTCACTTATTATTTGATATAAAAGAGTTCGAATAAAGGTGGTTTCATAAATATAATAATAAGTACATATATTTAGGGTAGTCAATATTTTAATTTATGAATAATATAATATATTTATAGGAGGTATAATAAGAAATAAATTGAAAGAGATCGGGTACGACAATTTTTTATACATTAGTAGGCCTCCTTTAGATCACTTCTTAAGTACCCATGGAATTGAGTTTTTATAATATTATAACCCTTAATAAATTTGTTGGGATTGTGATAATAAATTTTGGTAGGGTTTGGTCGTGAATCAAATATTCAATGAAAATGATTCAATGGATGAAATATCCACATCCAATAAAATTTAGGCATGTTTTGGTTTCATTTTAAACCTTATCTTTTGGTTATCCCATTCATTAACAAAATTTAACCTTAACCATGGTAACAAATATTTAAATATTAATGGTTTATAATATTTCTTTAAATATAAAAATTTCACCGTAAATGGAAAATGGGTGCAATTTTAGATATTATGTTTCCCTTCTTGTCTACCTTCATGGTCTTTATTATTTTTAAATATTTTAATTTACACTATTAAATAAATTTCACTTTAGAGACATCAATATAGAAATAGAATACAAATAAAATAAAATTTAATATTATTAATAATTTATTATTAACTAAATTTTATTTTGTAACCATATATCATGTCAAAAAAATTATTTTTAATGTTTTTAAAATTATTTATTTTTATTTTTTTTCTTATTGGACAAGAATTGCGTCTAAAATGTATAAGCATTTCAAGAAACTATATTATCAATAAAATAATGAAATTATTTCTAATTATAAAAATAATATTATAATGTAGAACATAATCATTACTATTCATTACTATTTTATTTGTATCCCTAGGATTATATATAAGAGAAATCAGAATAAAAGAGATTTACATTTCATAGTTTTAATTACAAAAAATAATATAAAATCCATTATCCAAGAATAGTGAAAAAAAGACATATATTATAATTTAGCATGATTAAGGTAGAATTAGTCTCATCCGATTAAATATACTAAAGTGTTCTATATATTTTTACTACTTCATCCCATCATATTTAATAATAATTACCTCATTTACACTTTTTTGATGTGATATATTTTACCAAGGTTATAGTACAAAATGACCAAAAATAAAAGTGAACTATTTACCAAAATGAAATCCTCATAATTATAAATGTTTTATCATTTTATCGTGATTCAATAATTATAATTTTGATAAATTCATTCAAATATAAATTTATAATAAGATATGAAAAAAAATATTATGTTTCATGCATAAAAATTAAATTATATCAAAATCAAAATAAAATCACTAATTCATATTATATTAATTTGATAACTTTAAATAAAATGAATCACATGTAGCATTTTGGGAAAATCAAAAATATAATGTGAATTTAAAATTAACTTATTTAATGAAAAGAAATGATACTAATTGAAAAAAGGGTAATTGTTATCACAATTTTCAGAAGATGAAAAATCAATCATTTAAAAAAATTATAAAACATTACCCTATGTAAAATATGATATACTAATTTCATAAATGATATATATTTTATAAAATAAAATTTCATGAAGTGGTATAAATTAATTATAATTTTTATATAAAAATTAAATAAAAATCATTTTTGAATAAAATTAATTTTGAAGCATAAAATGAAATTACTAAAGGCTTATTGCTTATTTAATAAGATATTATTATAAAAAAAAATTAGTAAAACCATTCTAATATTTCATATTGTGGTTTCTAATATTATTTATCTAATGTTCATTGTCTATGTACTAATGATCACATTTAAATGATAATATTTTTATAATATAAATCAATTCACTTATATCATGATTTTTCATGTCATAGAATCTACATAGATTTTTGTTATTTTAATATAATTTTTTGGACTATTACACTCCATTTATAAGATATTCATTCCACTATGGACATAAAACATCATTATAATAGAATACATTTCTTAAATGAATAGGCCTTCTATTGAAGAGATTTATTCATGAATACTACATTTTCATAATCCATGGATTTATACTCAATCTTATTGTGTCCCTATATCATAGAAAATCAATTTTCAATTAATCTTAACATATGATATCATTACCTATAGTATCAAACCCTATAATTCTTTCTCTCAATCATCTTATATGGTATAATAATATCTTATGATTCCTCCCTAATTTTATGAAAAATGGGTTCTCCTTCCAAGATTTCTTCATATTCATTCATATTTGATACTTATAATGTATTTAAATTTATATTAAATTATTGGATTCTTGATCATCATAAACTATTTATTCTTATCCAATATTTATTTTACCAAAAAAGTATTAAAAATATGTTTTCGAAATTTCAATATTGAAATATACAACAAATTTTTTTGGAATGTGATCCTCTCATATTTATAAGTTAGAAAAATAATACTCCATATTTAATCTCATTCCAATAGTAGTCAAAAATAATAAATAAATATTATTTTAAAATATTGATATTTCCATCATAAATATCTCAAATTTATCTACATATATTTTCTTTCATGGTGTCTTCCATGTCTGAATTCATAGAACCTCATAGGGTGGCGTCTCAAATCCCAAAGAGACAAATTTTAATTACATAGAATTTATATTGTCTTTGTAATTATTTCTCATAATAAATCACATAAAAATTTCCTTTTTATTATATACAATTTTCTTGAACCACAATACTATTTTTAATTTCTATTTTCTTTGAGAATTATTCAGGAGGTATCTAGTTTGGACCTCCAATAATCTCAATTTTATTGAAAATTTTTAAATGATACATAAGAAATATAATACCTTATGTATACTTCAATATATATAAATTATCAAACATAATTTATGATAAATTACATAGATATTCCTTCAAAAATTGGGAAAAATATCTCATGTACCTCTCAATGAAAAATATTTAGGAAAAATAATATTTTATGTATTTAATTATTCATTACATTACCAAATTTCATTTATATGAAATATCATTGGCATACATTATTTATCATCCACATCACCAATATTTTCATTTTATGAAAGTTGATGTTTGAAAAAATATTATATATTACATTGTTTTCATGACTATGCCAAATTTTACTTTGAGAAATATTTATTATTTATTAAATTTTTGACACATTATTTTCAATATTTCTTCACATAAGATGATTAAAAACATAAGTATATAGGGATGGTTATTATATTTTTATTTATAACCAATATATGGAATTTATAGAGGGTTAAACTCGATAAAAACACTACAATTAATTTCCAATTTCTACCAAATATCATACAAATATTATTATTCTACTGGTACAAAAATTTTAGTTTTAACAAATCTATATATAGATCCTTAAAACATATAAGAAAAATTTTCTTCTTTTAAGAATCCTCTCATGAAAATCCTGAAATATTTCTATTAAAACTCATTCAAAAAAATATTGAAAAGTGATCTGAAAGATAAAATATCATAAATAGTTAATTAATTATAAGCTACTAAAGGAATCAACACTTTTATAAGATACATCCATGAATATGTTTATCAAGAACATCATGTATCATCATTAAATCCAAACTCCTTTAAAATCATGTAAATATATTCTATTGATTCCTTAAAATTCAGAAAAATTAATCATCACTTCACATATTCCCCACATATATTGACATTTTAACTTCATAATTCTAGCCTTTATTATTGAAATAATATACAATCCCCAATTCTCATTTGGGATCTTTGATATCCCATTTTGTATTTTTTTTCAAAATGATTAAATATATCTATGTCAATACTTTTACTTATTATCACTTTTCATCTCCCCCATGTCGATTATAAATGAAAAGATGAAAAGGTTGTGTACTTTGGTACTCATCTCATGCTTCATCCCTGATAATTAAATAGAATCACCCTACTATTTTTAAAAGGTGAAGAATGAATTAACACTTGAGAGAAATATATTATCATGACTCAATTAGAAATGAGTCATAAATTAATATACTCTAAGTCTATGTGTGTAATGGAAAGTGTGGAAAACAAGAGTGATTGAAAAATATATGGAAGTTTTCTATTAATCTATTTCTCATGTGATACTATTATTGTTTTTAATTTCCATTGGATATTAAAAAAATATATTAATTATAAATTTTTTCTCTAGAACTAAATTTAAATAACACATAAATACTATATTTTCCATGATATTTTTCTCCCTGTTTACCATATTTATCAACACTGCCCCTTAATGCTTCAAATTTTATACAAATAGAAAAACAATATTTATGTATCTTTCAACCTAAACACTTCATCATTCATTTAATTGTTCTAAAAAATTATATATTATTACAAAATAGTATCATCTTGTAGTATAACATTTATTATCACCCATTAAGGAATGCACTCTATTAATCAACATGATTGTTATGTTTACATTAAAATAAACATGATGTATCTAATAATATAAATTGAATTATTTTATGGAGACATAAATTATTCCATAATTGATGAATCTTATATCTTTATATTTATTATAAAATTTAATCTTTCCCATTCAAACATTTCATCAATTACCTATATAAAAAGTACACATAATAATTAATAATAGTAATATGAGACATCACAGTTTCATTAATGATAAAAAATGTCTAAATATGGATCTCAACCGAATGGAACTTCTCTTTATATCACTAGAATTATAGGATCCCTTCATGTTAGCTTCATAATTACTTAAAAAAATTTAATTTCATAGGCCATCATCGATTTTATGCTTTTATTAGTAGTCCTTCTATATCATTGCATTATCTTAACATGATACATCAATGAGCATGAATCACTTGGGATTTTCTTTTACATCATTAGTATTTATCCTTTTCTTATTCATCTATTGATTTAAATTTCTCGATCAGCATGGTAAATATTTTTGACAGGTTTAAACTATCACTCTATACTTTTTTAAAAACTTTTCTTACTATAAAAAGATAAACATTGAGAAAATTTAAATCTATTGTTTGTTAAAAAATTTATATTATTACTTTATTGGTATTTAATTTCATTATTAATCCTATTATCATCAGATCTTATCCCTCATAGATAAGATGTTTATAAAATTTATATGATGACATGTTGTTTCAATATCTGGTATTCATGTGCTCAAACCATAAACCATAACAATATTTGAAAATAAAACATTTTCTCTTCTTCATAGATGTACTATTTCCAGATTATACACCATTTTATTTTTGGAATGACACAAAATTCAGTTGGGGTTTTCATGAGGTGCTTGTTTTCTCAGATATTCAAACATCCATCAAGGATGAGGTGATGAATTTGATGGAACTTTTTCTCTTTTTTTGTTTATTTTCATTTTAAACCTACACTAATATGTGAAAATATATTCGTAGAAATTGAAATATCAAGATCAAGATTTAACATTTTCAAAGATAATGTTGTGGATGGATTCAAGGATGTTCTCATTCTTTTCTGTCCCCCAACATGAGATTTGTTTGAAGAATGTATATTTTTAGAACCATTTGTTACATTACATCCCTTATTAGTAATTTGGGAAGAGACAAGATGTGTTGGTCCATGATATTTTAGTTTCACCTCATGTTTAAGATACTTCTTATTGGGAGGAATAATCTATTCTTCAAAATTTCTTATTTTTCACTATTTATATTCCCAATATTATCTTCATTCTTATTTCTACTACCTTACAAATAATTATCAATTCCCTTAATATTTTTAGATCTGAATTACTATTAGGAATATATGACATCAATCGTATCTTTTTAGTTATATTCTAGTGTATTAATCAACTCACCAATAATTTACATAACAAAAACATTTCCCAAAACATTTCATTATAAATATTCTTAAAATAAGGTATAATGTTATATAAAACATAATACATGTTTTCATTTTTCTTCATAAAGTTTAGTGATATGGTTCAATTTTGTATCTTTTTAGCCAATAAATTGAAATGATCGTCAACTTATAACTATAATTCTATATTTTCATTAAATAGTTTATTTAATAACCCAAATATAAGAGAAATAACTTCAATATAAAATTTTATTAGATAATATATATCATTGCAGTAGGGGTATTCAACTATTTTAATATACTCGTCACCCTCACATTCAACGCATCTAGATCAAAAATATGTTAGAGGATCACAGTGAAAAAAATAAAGACAAATTAAAACATATATTAATTTCAAATAGTATAAAATCCTCCCTTTGTATTGACATATGTCTTAATTTTATTACCTTCATTTTATTCTTTCTTATTTATTATTTTCCAATATATTCATATCAGATTCAAATGGGATTGAGATTGGTTTCACCATACAAGTCACTTATTAATGTTTATAAAATATTCACTTCATATATGTCCAAGAATTTTGTATTGATTATAAATCAATTCATAATAAAATATAGTTTAATATAATACCACTTGAATGCCTTTGAGAAAAATAATGTCCCTAAAAAGGGGGTTGAATCAAGTGTAGCCATTTTACCAAATAATATATTACATAATAAATGAACACTAAATATTCTATCCTATTTTTCATCTTAGATATTTTGATACATTTATTCTATCTTTAAACCAACTGCTACATATAAAAGTAGTAATAAACATAAAATAATTAACACAATGGTTTGTAATTTTTTCAGTCCAAAGGTGTGTACCCAATCCTTATTGTGTTTGACTCTCACTAAAACACATATTATCACTAATGAATTACGTTGATTATTCGAATATTTAAAGGTATCATACACACGAAAAATTAAAAAAAATTAAAGGAATTATCCACATTTATTTTTGATATGAAGAGATTTCATAAAAATACCATGTACTTTCTTTTGATAGCACCATACTAATAAAAGATATTTAGTCTCCTGGAAGGAATGAGGGTGTTTTTTACCCTGAACCAACAATTAATAATTGATCCTTTATGATATCCATTAATTATATCATACATCTAATCAAGTTGTCCTATAATATTAATAATAAGATATTCTCCATAAATGAATAAGTATTAAACCATATTAATATAATCAGAAACACTATATACAAGTAAAACTTTTTATAAAACCCAATCTCAATATAAATTTATGTCATTTAAGGCAAAGCTTCTAAGAGTCATGAAATAATATATTATTACTTGAATAGAAATAACCTATTAGTATCTATCTCAATATTCTTCTAAAATATTAGAATTTCTTAATAATAATTCTCCATCTTCCTTCTTCCATGCATAGGTTTTTTATTCTATATATTTTCCTCCTATTTATTCTTTGATACACTCCATGTATTTTATTTTAGAATAAAGTATCAGGAAATAATCCATCACCATCATTTTTTCTTCGGATAAAATTATATTCACAAAAAATAATTAATAATATTTTTTCTATATTTAAATAGCGGAAACACTGAATATTTTAGGAGGCTAATGATCCTACAATATTTATATCCTAGCCGATATAATTTTCCCACATTATCCATATTCAAAACCTATTCAATAAAATTATTAAAATATTCATTGTGAATCTGGATATTTATATATTCATGGAATCCATAATATCCATAAATCTTCTATTCTATGCTGCAATACATGTTTTTTTAATACAACCTCATGGTTGGAGTAAAAACTCATGGAGTGACTACCTTTAATTTCATAGAATAAACATTGTCTTTTTAAAAAAAATTGGAATGGATGAATACATAATATTATTCATATTATGAAGTCTTTTATAGAACCTTTATTCCCTTTATTGATTATTATTTCCATTACACGTATTTCATGTATCCTCTGGTTTAATTACCTAATTGTTTCAATTTTTTCAAACATTAAATGATTTCATAACAAATAAATTATATTTGTAACAACATATATTAGTTATTAATATTATACTCTCTATTTTAGATAACTTAATATGTATAGCTATAAAATCCATGGAAAATATATTACACAATCATCATAGTATCTACCTAAGAAATTCAATGGCTTACCTATTTTAATGTACAATCCTTTTCATTATTTCAAGACTATAAAATATATTATTCATGATTCTATAGTCTTACACATCCCCTTTCTTTTCAATATGAGTCCTGATATAATATATGCTTCTCCTCTTTATCTCCCAATCCAAAACAATGTCATAACTCATTCCCAGCACTATTGTTAATTAATTTCATCCATATATCAAATCATAAATCTTATCCCCCATATTAAATTCCATCATTAGAAGAAACCCACCCAAAAGTGAGGTGAAATTTACACTTGTTCATGCTAGTGTGGGAAATAAAATTTCTCCTTAATTATTTGGAGAAAACAAACTATAGTTGGAAAATAGGATATATATCATGGGAATGTTTTTTAATTTTTCATTTTCACTAAAACAAATAGTTTCTAGAATTAATCCTAATAAAATAAAAATTATAAAAACATCTCACATAATTTTTAGTCATAATAAAACATCATCCAAAATATATTTTTTAACTCATATAGTATTCATTATCCTCGGTACTCCATAGATAAATTATTTAATTATATATCCAATTTTCCATTTTTTTACAAATTCATCTCAATATTTTTTCATAGGGATCATTATAATTATTAAAAATGTCACGACCTGTCCTCGGGGCCTGTGTCGTGACTACCCCAATCCCACATTCCATAGGCCAGGGGCTGGGGACTAGCACCAAAGGTGTAAATCCCAATAAAAGGGAAATAATTGCCTTTATAATAGTAAACAACACAACAAATTATGCAAAAGAAGTAAGAAAAAAGTAATATTGAATACAAAATAAGTGTTGAAAGGTAAATGGGCCAGAATACAAACCCAATTGAAAAGTACAGTACAACGAAAAAGGTAGTACAAAAGTAAAACAGCAACCACCGCATTGTCCATCAGGAATCCCACCTGAAGGGTGGGTACAGATGGTCTCCTCATCACCTCAGATCCATCTATCTGCTCCGTGTACTTCTTGCTAAGTGGTCCACCTCCATGAAACATCCATCTCTACAAGCATCTAACACGATCAGCACTGTCTGTCGTCTGCATCCAACGCAACGTAGTGCGGGCATTTCCTGTACAGGGGTGAGTATAACAATACTAAGTAGGGACCTCGAGACCCCCGACGGTCTCCCAGAATCCACAAAGGATAGACCACAAAGAAAATATACAAACACGAAGTATTAACCAACTCTACATTGGTATGTGCCCATACATGTACCTAATTCATCAATTCCAGTTCGGCTACAACTCTCGAGCTCAACCACAACCCAGTCCACACAGGAAAGAAGTAAATCACACCAATGGTAATGATTGAAAGTCAAGACATGGCTCAAACAGGTATATAACTCATGAAGAGGTGTGGAGATGATTAGGGGTTGCCACTGAATCATCTCCTTTTGCCAAACCCACGTAGGATCCTAGTACATAAGTCATCGCTGCTGAAACCACAAAGGATCCTAGTGCAGTCATCTTCATTTCCAAACCCACAGAGGATCCAAGTACAGTAGTAATTGCTGTCGAACCCACATAGGATCCAAATACAGTAGTCATTACTACCGAACCCACGGAGGTTCCAAGTACAGTAGTAATCGTCGTCGAACCCACGGAGGATCCCAGTACGGTAGTCATCGCAGTCACAGCCGGCTCTAGGGTTCCCGCACATAGCACGCTCGATTCCGGGAGGGTCCTCTCCTAGAGACAAGGGGGGTCAATACATAAACTATCATTAAGTCCATAGTTGATGTATCTCAATGTTTCATCTCGTCAAATGGAACCCAACGTGATAGACGACGCGTCAATCAGACGCTCTGTCTGAGAGATATTGGCTTTTCCATTCCAGGGGCCCAATTGGAATTACGCTCATTCCAAACCTGGTCGTTTTTCAAAGACTTCCAAAACCCACTTAGATTATAGAAAAAGGACCTCTTCGCCACGAGGGTCACAATGCCACAGATGGTGTATCGATCGGACATGTGGTCTTTAAGTTATTTGCATTTAAGCGTAACAGGCCCGACCCGTCAAGCCTAGTGGGCTGGCGGGTCGGCCTGACCCGGTTCGGCGGGTCTGACCCAGCATGGGGTGTCGGGCCGTCCCGAAAAAGCACGTCCTAGCTTGGTGGAAGGTGCGGCCTTGCCCAAAGGAGAGTGGCTCGGCCTCATAGGACGCGCCCTAGCCCGAGAGGGCGCGGCCCGACCAGGCATGTCGTGGTTAGCCGGCTGGCAGAGCAGTTCAAGGGGGGCAGGGGCAGCCCCCAACTTTCCTGAACTGGTGGCGCCAAGCGGCACCACCCTTCTGTCCGGTCGGCCAAAGCTGACCAGTCTTCCCGGTGCAAGCGGGCCGTGGTCTTGCTGCGCGGCCCCTTCGGGTGACACGTCTCCTTCACCTGGTCGGACGATGAGCTAGCTGGTTCACTGCCGAAGCGGCCCTCGGAGTGTGGGCCGCAGTCCTCCGCAGCACGGTTCCCCTTGTGGCATCGTGGTCGTACTTCGGCCCGGTCGGCTTTAGCCGGCCGGTTCTTCATTAGTCGAGCGGCTCGCGGTTACGGGCCCCGATTCTTCTGCAAGCGTCCGTCGTGTGTCCACTGCCTTCATTTGTCGTCACCTTCCCATGATGTTCTCCATCGAAAATAAAGATACTATGTAGGGTCTTCGGGCCGTGTGCATTCGGCCCGCACCCTCCGTGTTAGGCGGTATAAATTGTCCATAAACAACCATTCCCATTCAAAAACGACAAGTCTATAATTTTATCAAGCTAAAATCATACAATTCCCCTACCTCAAAATAAGATTCGTAGTACTCGGGCATCGCAGAAGACGACATCATAGGAAGACAATGTCAATCTCGTTGACGTCGGGGAAAAAGGAGCCGAGGATGGTGCACCGTCGGTGTTCCTTATCGGTGGATCTTTCTCCATTGTTTTGGCTGGAGATAGAAGGAAGTGATCATCATTCATTGGTGGTTCTTCATTGGAAGGACTATGTTCATCGTTGAAGAGAGGAACACCTTCAAATTCTCAAGAGCTCTCCCAAAATATTTTCCAAGAAAATATTAAAATAATACCTTCCCTAATTTTAAAATATTTTCCAACCAATTCAAAATAATTCAAAAATAATTATTTACACCCATGTTAATTCAAGTACATTAACTATTTGGGTTGGCACAAATTATAAAATGAGGTGGCCTCATAAATTCTTGGGAGGTGGAGAGGTTCCACCTTAATGAAGGGAGGAGTTAAAGGGGTGTTAAGGGAAGATGAAAATGTTAGGCTCCTATGGGCCCCACCTCACAAATATCCTCTCATGGGTGGTTATGTGGGTGTGGACACCACCTCTAACTCCCCTTGGGAGAAAATAACAAACTTCCATAAATAAAATTGTGTTCCACAAATTTTATTTTTTTATTCCAAAATCCCAAAATATTAACTCTTAACCCGCATAAAACGCAACTGTAGTAAAGGTCCCTTTAAGTGAATACCAGCGATGCGAGTTCATCGATGTCCTTGGATTTCAATTCCGAGCATCGGTTCCAAAGATAGAAAAACCCACATGTATGTTTACTGAACTTACCTGAACAATACTTCAGAAATTGATTTCAGGCACACCGGGCCTCGGAATCAGGATCCGTCAGAAACCACAGACCCGTAAAATTCTGATGAATTAAGAAAAAAAATTCCTTAAAATTTCATGGTATTTAAATTACTCACACCATAGGGATTTACACCCCCGTAAAGCTACAACACAAACTAGAAAAACAAATGGGGGTACTGAGCTCGAATATGAGCCTCCCTCTCCCAGGTGCTCTCCTAGAGGTTCCCGTACTGCCAGAAAATGCGCATCAGAGGAATCGTCCATCCACGTAGGACCTACTCCGGTCGATCCTCGATCTCTACTAGGAACTCCGCAAATGTCGCCCTATCATCGATGTCCAGCTGCTCGTGATCGATGATGTGGGTCTGGTCATGCACGTATCTCATCAGCTGAGATACGTTAATGACATCATGCCCCTGGTGCAACTGAGGTGGACGGGCCAGGTGGTAAGCCACCTCGCCTACTCTGCTGAGGACCTGGAAGGGTCCAATAAATCTCAGATATAACTTACGGCCCCTGCCAAATCTCCATATACCTTTTTGAGGTGAGACTCGTAGGAAGACATGGTCACCATCCGCGAACTCTAGTGGTCTCCATCTCCAATTATCATAGGACTTTTGTCTGCTCTATGCAGTCTTCATCTGCTCCGGGATGATTTGCACCTTCTCTGTCATAACCTGAACCATCTCTGGTCCTATAAGTGCTGACTCCCCAGGGTCAGTCCAGCACAGAGGTGATCTGAAAGGTCGGTCGTACAGTGCCTCGTATGGTGCCATCCCAATGGTTGAGTGGTAACTGTTGGTGTACGCAAACTCCACCAATTGTAGGTGATCATCCCAGCTTCGACCATAGTCAATGACACATGCACAGAGCATGTCCTCGAGATTCGGAATGGTTCTCTCAGTCTGACCGTCCGTCTGAGGATGGATGGTGGTGCTCAAGTGAAGATGTGTCCCAAAGGCCTCCTGTAACCCCTTCCAATTTCGGGAAGTGAATCGCGCATCCTGATCGGTAATGATAGTTGATGGCACAACGTGAAGCTGTACGATCTCTTGAATGTAGAGGCATCCCAAGATCTCTACTGATCCCTGCTCTCTTATTGGTAGGAAGTGGTCCAACATGGTGATTCATTATACGATCACCCAGATAGAGTTGTGTCCTATGGATTTATGTGGAATCCCCGTCACAAAATCCACGGATATCCCATCCCACATAAACTCCGGGACCTCTAAGGGTTGTACCAAGCCTGGTGGTACCTGGTACTCTCCCTTAAATTTCTAAAAAGTGAGGCATCGTGAAACAAACTCTGCTACATCCTTCTTCATACCCAGCCACCAGTGCTGTCATCTGATGTCCTGGTACATCTTCGCCACTCCTGCATGTACCACTAGATGTGATGTGTTAAACTCCCTCAGCTCTTCCTCCTGCAGTGCAACTAGTACCATAGTGCGTCCCCTAAAGAGGATGATGTTCTCCCCTCTTTCAGAAAATCCATTAGGCGCCTTCCCTGTGGATATCTGAGCACATCGCATCTCACATTCAACATCCCCACAATGCGACTCTCAGACTCACTGAAGGATTAGAGGAGTGAATGTGAGATAATATAGAAAAGATGCTCCATCTCTATTCATGAAGGATATCTGCAATGCGGTTAGCTGCTATATCACCTCTCCTAGAAGCTGAATGCCTGATCTCCTGCTAAGAGCATCCGCTGCAATGTTCCCCTTCCCAGGAGTATAGACTATCACTAAGTCATAGTCATAAAGGAATTCGAGCTATCTTCATTGTCTCAGGTTCAGGTCCATCTACAAGATGATGCAGCTGAGACTCTGGTGGTCAGATTAGACTGTAAATCACTCGCCCATCATATAGTTTTTCCACATCTTCAAGGTGAAGACTGCTACTACTAACTCAAGTTCATGGGTAGCACAGTTCTGCTCGTGTTGTCTCAGCTGCCGTGAACCATACGTGATCACTTCTCACTCCTGCATTAGGACACACCTGAGTCCTGTCCCTGATGTGTCACAATAAATGACTTACCCAACGCCCTCCTCCGGCAACCTCAAGATGGGCGCACTGGTCAAACTCTACCTTAGCTCTTAAAAGCTCTGCTGACAACTATCTGACAACACAAAGGGTTTCCCCTTCTTTGTCAATGATGAAAGAGGTGTTGCAACTCTAGAAATGTCTGGCACAAATCTCTTATAGTACCCAGCCAGACCTAGGAAACACCACATCTTTGTCACACTCCTCAGTGGCTCCCAAACAAGCACTGCCTCGATCTTCACTGTATCCACTGCAAATCCCGCCTCCAAGATGACATGTCCCAGAATTTGGACCTCTGAAATCCAAAACTGGCACTTCAAGAGCTTACCATATAGCTGGGTCTCTCAAAGTGTATCTAGTACAACCCGCGATGGGTAAGCATGCTCCTCCTCAGCAGTCGAGTATATTAGTATGTGCTCGATGAAGACTATGACAAATCGATCGAGGTAATGATAAAAGATCATGTTCATGAGACTCATGAACACTGCTGGAGCGTTGGTTACACCGAAGGGAATAACCAAGAACTCATAGTGGCCATACCGACACCTAAATACCATCTTCTGCACATCCTCGTCTCGAACTCTGAGCTGGTGATAGCCTGACTTGAGGTCTATCTTCAAGAACCAACGTGCTCCTTTGAGCCGATCAAAGAGGTTGTCAATCCTCAAGAGTGGGTATTTTTTCTTCACTATCACCTGATTCAAGCGACAGTAGTCGACACATAGTCGCAAGATCCTATAAGCCTTTTTGGCATACAAAATCAAAGAAGTCCAGGGTGAAACAATGGGTTTGATAAATCCCTTCCCATGTAAGCCCTCTAGCTGTACCCGCATCTCACGGAGCTCAGCAGGAGCCATATGATATGATGGAGTAGATATCGGTGATGTCCAAGGGTACAATTCAATGTAGAAGTCTACATATCTATGAGGAGGTAGTCCTGGAACGTCGTCATGAAAAACAGCCGCATACTGATCCACCACAACAGGAAAACTCCGATTCCACACATCAAATGCTCTGAGGATGAGACTATCCAACTGATGTGTGATCGGATTACCTATCCTCTACGTAAGTCCATCCTGCACTGCAAAGGCTCCCCTCTCATCGGTAATGGTGAACCTGATCCCATCTGTGTGAACGCACCGAACATTGCGCCTAATACAGTCGATCTAATCATGAACTGTAGACAACCAGTCCATACCCAATATGACGTCGTAAGGCCTCGACGCCGCTTCAAGATGATCCTAGCCGAAGCTCTTTCCTCCTGGAGTAAGCTCACACTACCAACACCAGTGTGTAATTGTTGAGTCTACTCCCGTAGGAGTCTCTAAACATAAGGATCGAGCCAACAGCTCTGTCGGAATCTCCAAGCTCTGAACAAGGGTAGTGGAAATAAAAGCATGACTCGCACCAGTGTCTATAAGAACTATAGAAACGGTAGAGTAGACACAGATAGTACCTCAAATCATCTCAAGTGCATCGTGGTCATAGGCCTCGACTGCCTATAGCTGAGCCTATCCTTGTCTGCCAGCTCCATGAGTTCGGGGTGGACCTCCTGGTGGTGGGGGTGGTAGAGCCTCCAAATGTCAACCACCACCCACTGCTCGGCCACCTCCTCTGCCTCGTCCACCTCCTCCCTACAGACCACCACTGTCGAACATTTTCCTTTTCCTGGGAGGTCCTTCCACTGTCTTCTACTCATCTGCACAGCGGGTCGGGCAATCTTGAGCCATGTTACCCTACCCGACGTGTGCATAGCACTGCCTGCTTCTCATATAAATGGCTCTGTTTCGGGGGGCCCGCACAATCGAACCTGTATCCTGAGGTTTCTCATTTGATGGCCTGGTCTGCTTGGACCTCTGCGTAAAATGTCTAATACCAGCTGTAGACGACTCTGCAACATGTCGCCCTGCGGTGGGTCTCACCACTGGTGTTGGCTCAGTGAGAAATCTCTCCACAAAATGGGTTCTCTCTATTACTCCCGCCTACGTCAGAATGCTGAGGGAGATCATCATAGCCCTGGTCTCATGTATGAGTCCCTGCTCAATGGTCTGGTCCCGGAATAATGGGTCCCATACCATGTCCGTGGAGTATCGCGAGAGGTCGGTAAACCTTGTTGAGTACAGACTGACTGTCATGCTGCCCTACCGCAGATGAAGTGACTCCTGGATCCACACCGCATGAAGGGTGGCTAGAAAAAACTCTGAGCGGAAGAGAATCTCGAAATCCGTCTAGAGTAAATATGCCTCGTCATGCACCTGGAGAATCAGCCTCCACCATCTACCTTCTACTGTGTTCATAATACTCGTAGCAAGGATCACCATAAGATCAGGTGGTTTCACTACTAATCTGAAATCCTTGAAGACAGCCTCCATCCAATCCTGGGCTGCATGTGGGTCCGTCTCTCCTCAGAACCTGGGCGGCCTCTGTCGCTAAAACTCATGCAATTCACTCAGGTGTCCTGCAGTCTCTACTACGGGGGCTGGTAGTATCAGTGGATCAGAGGGTAGTGGTACCGCTAGTGACTCCTCTATGATGGTGACCTACATCGAGGTCTCGTCGCTCAGTGGGCTACCATCTCTCATATAACTTGGAACCCTAGCTGGCTGCCTTCGTGGGGACATCATAAAAATAAACTGGTGTGCCACGGTCAAAATAGTATACCTGGTGATATGACACAATTTAATCACAAAGAAAACTTTTGAGACACTCATGCAATCAGTGTTCTCATGCACTGAGTCAAAAATCAGAGGTCAGAGTCCTGGTTTATGGATACGTCGGCCGCCGTACCAACACTGGACTCCCTGGACTAAAAACCACACCCAATACCCTTAACATTATTGCTTCACAGAAGGAAATGATCAGAGTCCTGAGTTCTGTGGTAGAACTGACTCCTCTGATACCAATTTGTCACGACCCATCCTTGGGGCTCGTTCCGTGACTACCCCTACCCCTCCTTCCATAGGCCAGGGGCTGAGGACTAGCACCAAAGGCATAAATCCCAATAAAAGGGAAGGAATTGCCTTTATAATAGTAAACAACACAATAGAGTATGTAAAATAATTATGCACAAATTAATACTGAATACAAAATTAAGTGTTGAAAGCTAAATGGGTCAAAATACAAACCCAACTAAAAAGTACAGTACAACTGAAAAGCTAGTACAAAAGTAAAACAGTAACCCCCGAGTCATCCTTCGTGAATCACACCTGAAGGGTGGGTACATATGGTCTCCTCAGCACCTTGGATCTGTCCATCCACTCCATGTACGTCTTGCCAAGTGGTCCACCTTCGGGTACCGTCCAACTCTACAAACCTCTAACACGATCAGCAGTGTTCATCATCTGCATCCAACAAAATGTAGTGCAGGCATTGACCATGCAAAGGTTAGTATAGCGATACTAAGTAGGGACCCCGAGACCCACGACGGTCTCCCAGAATCCACGAAGGATAAACCACAAAGAAAATATACAAACATGAAGTATCAACCAACTCTACTTTGGTATATACCCATACATATACCTAAGTTATCAATTCCAATTCGGCTCCAACTCTATAGCTGAAGCACAACCTAGTCCACATAGGAAAGAAGTCAATCACACCAATGGTAATGATTGAAAGTCAAGACTCAGGTCACACAGGTATTCAACTAACGAAGAGGGGTGGAGATGATTATATGTAGCCTCTGAATCATCTCCTCTCTCGAACCCACATATGATCTTAGTACATAAGTCGTCGCTACCAAACCCACGGAGGATCCAAGTACAGTAATCATCATTGTCGAACCCACAGAGGATCCAAGTATAGTATTCATTGCTGTTGAACCCACAGAGGATCCAAGTACATTATTCATCACAACCGAACCCATAGTGGATCCAAGTATAGAATTCATCATCATAAAACCCACGTAGGATCCTAGTACGGTAGTCGTCGCTGTCGCAGCCGGCTCTATGGTTCCCAAACACAACACACTCGATTATGAGATGGTCCACTTCTCAAGAAATGGGAGGTTGATACATCAACTATCACAAAGTCCAGAGTTGATGTATCCCAAAATTCCGTCTCTTCAAAATGAATCCAACGCGACAGACGTCGTGTCAATCGGACGCCCGGTCTGAGAGATATTGGATTTTCTGTTCCATGGGCCCACATAGAATTACACTCATTCCAATCCTAGACATTTTACAATGTCGTCCAAAACTCACATAGAGTATTTCATAAGGACCGCTTCGGCATGAGGGCACCAATGCCATAGACGGCACATCGATCGGATGCACGGTATTTATGTTATTTTCATCTAAGCATAACGGGCCCGACCCGTCAAGCCTAGTGGGCAGGCCGGTTAGCCTGACCCGGTTCGGCGGGTCCGACCCGGCATGTGGTGTTGGCCCGGGCTGAAGAAGCGCGGTCTGGCCCAGTGGCAGGTGATGCCCGGCCTGAAGGGGCGTAGCCTAGCCCGTGAGGGCATGACCCGGCCGGAGAGGGTGTGACCCCGACCGGCGTGGCGCGGCCTGGCCCTACGGGGCGTGACCCGGTCCGACGAGGCTTAGCCCTGGTGGTCGAGTAGTCTTAGGGGTGGGGGCCCCACTTTGCCCACCGGAAGCGCCACGCGGTGTTGCCCTTTTTTCCGGCCAGTCAAAGTCGGCCGGTCTTCACGAACCAAACGGGCCGCACGGGCGGGCCACGATCCTGCTGCACGACACCTTCCAGTGCTGCGGCTCCTTCACCCGGCCGACCAACGAGCTGGAAGGTTCGCCGCTGAAGCGGCCCGCGGAGCGCGGGCCACTATCCTCCGCAGCGCAGCGCCCCTTATGGTGCTGAGATCTTCCTTCAGCCCGGCCAGCTTTAGCCGGCCGATTCTACTTCGGTCGAGCAGCCTGCGGTTGCGGGCCACGATTCGTCCACATGCGGTCGGCGCGCAGCCACCGCCTTTGTTCGTCGCCACCTTCCCATAATGGTCTTCATGAAAAATATAGATACTACGGAGGGTCATTGGGCGATTTTCGTTCGGCCCGTTCCCTCCGCGTTAGGCGGTATCAATTGTCCTTAAACAACCATTCACATTCAACAATGACAAGCGTATAATTTTATAAAACTAAAATTATACAATTCCCCTACCTTGAAATAAGATTCGTGGTAGTCGGGCGTCGTGGAAGATGGTATTGCGGGAAGATGGAATAAATCTCATTAATGTTGGGGAAGAAAGAGTCGAGGATGGTGCGTCATCAGCATTCCTTGTGGGTGGCTCCTTCTCCTTTGGCTGGGCTGAAGATCGAAGGAAGTGATTGTCATTCTTCGGCAGTTCTTTGTTTGAAGGACGTTGTTCATAATTGAAGAGAGGAAGTCCTTCAAATTCTCAAGAGATCTCCCAAAATATTTTCCAAGCAAATATTAAAATAATACCTTCCCCAATTTTAAAATATTTTCCAACAAATTCAAAATAATTCAAAAAGAATTATTTACACCCAAGTTAATTCAAGTACATTAACTATTTGGGTTGGCACAAATAATGAGAGGAGGTAGCCTCATAAATGATTGGGAGGTGGAGAGGTTTCACCTTAATGAAGGGAGGATTTAAAGGGGCATTAAGGGAAGATGAAAAGATTAGGCTCGTGTTCTCCCCACCTCAAAAATATCCTCTAATGGGAGGTTATGTGGGTGTGGGGCCCACCTCTAACTCCCCTTGGGAAGAAATAACCATCACCCTTAAATAAAATTGTGTTCCAAAAATTTTATTTATTTTATTCTAAATCCTAAAATATTAACTCTGACCCGGCATAAAACGCAACTATGGTAAAGGTCTTCTTAAGAAAATATTGGCGCTGCGAGTTCATCAGTGTCCTCAGATTTCAATTCCGAGCACCAGTTCAAAAGAAAAAAACCCGCACGTGCGTTTACTGAACATACCTGAACAAAACTTTAGAAATTGATTCCGGTCACACTGGGCCTCAGAATAAGGTGTCGTCAGAAACCACAGACTCGTAAAATTCAAGATAATTATGAAAAAAAAATTCTTTGAAATTTCCAGGTATTTACAAAAAAATTTATTATATATTCTTCTGCCAACATCCTAATGTCACTAGTAATTGATAATTTACAAACTAGCTTAATAAATCATCACGTGTATTGGATTCTTTCTTAAATATATTTTTCTAATAATTTCAAGAAGAAGCGTGAAATACAACTTCCATTATAACCAATTAAAATAATTTCCTAGATTCCACTAATGTATGGTATCTTCCTCATCTCTTCACTTATAATCCAACACATATTGATCTCTTCACCTCATAAAAAGAACATTAATTAATTCCAAAAAATCAATTACCATTTCTCCATTGGGGTCATCATTTTAAAAAAAATATTTTATTGTAAAAGTATATTGTTTTAGTTGTTATGTGTAACTATATATTTCCAATTTTATTTTATTACTTATGGGTTTTGAACCATGGGAGATACTTTGTCAAATTCAGTTTTATTTTTTTAGTTATGAGTGACTATGTATTATAATCCCTACACAACCTTATTTCCTTTATGTTGTAAGGTTGTCACACCACATTATCATACTGTTAATGTTTTATTTTTTTAGTAAATTTCCTAGATGGATGAATTGGGTGACCAATTCATGTCTCAGTTTGTTTAATAAACTATTTATTATATTCATTGTGGGTAAACTCTCATGGGATAAATGGTGAAATATTTATTTCTGGTTTTATGACATCAGAGGCATTATTTTAAACTTTCATTACTATTATGTTTTAACCAGTTGGAGGAATTATATTTATAATATGTTTTACTCTTAAACCCTAAAGACTATTTTTCTTCAAGGGATGTAATTTATGATTGACTTATTTAATATCATTGAATAATTTAATCCATGAGTTTGACAGTTCTTTTTTAGTCATTGATATTTTAAAGTAAAAGTAGTACTATATCATGTATATTCATTTTACTATATAATTTGTATTTTTTTAAATTATGTCACATAGTGTGTGATGAACTGGTGAGGTCAACCTACAATGTCCCCCAAATAGGTCTGTCTCAAGACCCGATGTGCATTATCAATCACCAAGGGTTAGAAAAAAATTCAAGGATTTAAAACATAGACATTAGGAATTATTTGACTATATAAATTATAATAAAAAATAATTATAATATTATTAATAATATTCCTTGGTATATATTTATATTATCCATTCATACTAAGTTAAAAAGTATTATTTTTCTAATAAAATCCAGACAGAACAAAGAAAAATGTATATACATGATGATAGAATATAATAATTAATTACCTAAATTTTTTTGAATATATTATAAAATATTTTTAATGATATAAATTATACCCAAAATAATGTTAAGGATAACATGTTTAGTTCATGATATTACTAAATAATCATAAAATCCCCAATGCATGGAACCAAATTGTTGATATGGCCTAAGGACATGACCACATAACATAATCCATAAGATTTCAAGATATTAACAGAATAATATCAAACCAAAATCCATGACCTATGTACCTACATTATAGATATAAAAAACAAATACACACTAATGTGTGTATTTAGAATGTGAGTTAATGCCAGATAATATAAAACCAAAAACTCATTAAATTAATATTATTAAATAGTTCAAAAATTCAGTTATAAATTACATTTATAAAAAATACATTATTTTAGATACCTAAATGATAAAATATGGAATATAAACTTTTTCACTTTTTTAACATGTTATTACATTATTTAGTAAAACTAAGAATTATTAAAAACGATTAGAAAAATAATAATTCAAAATATATAAATAAATTCATATGGATCTTGGGGATGGATAATGAAAAGAAAAATTCATTTATGAAATTAACCATACCAAATAATGAATAATGAGGACTGAAAATAAAAAACATATAATGGGAATGAGGAGTCAACTAAAGAATCATGAGATAATATAAGAAATTTATAATGTATGAATACATGTAACACAAGTGTGAGAAGAACAATATTTATCATATACAAAATATCCAACAAAATCATTGTATCCTATAATAAATTGAAAATATCATTGAAGACCCAATTTCGGGAATCAATTATATGATAATTAATATCATATAATATAAATTAAGGGTAAACACCTAGTTCTTATTGAGATAATTCTAGTAATGCTTGGGTGGGACCATGTACTGATCTATGACGTGTTCCAAATTAACTAATCTAAAAAGTACTCTACACTATCCTTATTAGGTGAAACATTTTATAACTAGTATAACACTATTCTATCAATTAACCACTAAGTTCCCTAAGGATCCAATGAAGTTGTTCTATATAGGATATCATTCTATCAAGGTAACATAATATAATATCAATGTAACATATCAAATAATCTCATATCTCTCCAATTAAAACACTTTCCCTAAATAACATATATTCACAACTATACTAAAGAGTGGAAAGTTTATATTATGTTTCGTCAATATTAATAAAAACATCAATAACAAGGGGAAACCATCAAAGGAAAAAAATCCAAATGAAACCCATTTTCACATTTTAAACTCGGGCATTAACTTAATAAAGAATCAAAAACGAAAAAAAATCAAACTCATAAAAAAAACTAAATTAACAAAAAAATATTTTGAATCAATTAGAAATATAATTTTTAAATAATGGGGAAAATAATCATAATAAGATAATATTAATTCAATAACATAACATTATATACCAAACACAACTTTATAAACATAATTATGTCATTGAATTATAATTTTTTTTTCAAAAATATATTTGAAGTTAAATTTACATTTTAAAGTCTGCTTATTTTATAAAAGATATCAAAGTAAATTTTTCAAACACCTAGATTACATTAAATATTTTTTTTAAATAGTATACATAAATCCCTAAATCAATAGTTTTTATGTTAACCACAAGAAACCAAAAACAAATGTAAATTATTTAATATTTTATCAAATATGATAAATTGAAGCTTATATTTGAGAAGAAAATAAATATATAAACCATGAAATACTAATTAGATATAATATAAATGAAACTAAATAAAAACATATACCTCAATTTTAGTTTCCAAGACCATTTATGACAATTAGATTGTGGTTTCATAGGATTTAGTGGTGATAAAATGTTATTTGAAAGTTATTTAGGTGTAGGTGGGAGGTTTTTTCATTTGGAGTCCGAAATTCCAATTACTTCCTACTTGGTAGAGTAATTTTAAAATTATTAAGTCATACATTTTTTTAGATATATGGTGGAATTAAGGTATAAAACACCTATTTTGAATAGTTGAGCGCCTAGAATGTCTTTGGATATTCCATCTGTAAAATGTGGAGAGAAATAACACCTGTTATAAGTAGTGTACTATCATGTTAAGTATTCGGTGAAAATTAAAAATGGGTGATTAAATATTGATTATATCATATAAATTATAATTTATGAATAAATATGTACAATTTAGATCATAATTTCATTGTGATAACTATTTTTATAAGTATGGTGTATTGATTTTTCTAGTGGAATTCCTATGGGAAATGAGGAAAGAATAAATACCTACATTATGAGCCCTATTTGTATTATTTTATGATTTAAAAAACCAAATCCTTTTTAAATTACATGATTTAATCAAATGAAAACATTATAACACATTCCAATACATTTTATGTTTGGAGTTTAATAGAATTATGATACAACAATATTTAACAAAACCCATTTCTTTATAAACTAAGAGACATTTCTCTTAATACTATGAGAGAAACTGAAAAATCCATTATAAGTATTAAATATCTCCCACAAATTCTTCTCTTAAGATATTTTTCTTGACACATTTTATGTATTTATTTCCTTCATTAGTGGGGGAAATAGAAACATGTGAAATGGGTGATATCAAATTCTTGGTAAGTGTAAACATCAACGATAGTAATCAAATATCATTAGTTAGAATCATATGTTTATATGAGTATAAAAAATTTATAAAAGATAGTAAAAGACAATAAATATTAGGACATAAATCATGACATAAATATTATCAAAATAAAACAAATGAATCAAAAGACTGGTTCAATAAACATGATATATGAAATAGTAACATTTTCATCATAACATGCTTAAAATTGTGAAAGATATTTTGAATATTTCATATACATTTGTATAAGGAACATAACCTTCGAAATATGAACTGTAAGTTACCATGGATAGAATAAAATAATATGTACTCATGATTACAAATCATTATGAGATATAAAACTTTAACTAATTCAATTGAGGGAAATATAAGACCCCACCCATCATCTTCTATACATATGGGTTACCAATGAAAATAAATAATTCAAAATATAATAATGAACCCATGGAAATAAAATGGATTTCATTGAACACATCATAAAGAAACAATTGGATGAAAATTGGCTTCATATCCTTTTAATATGGATTCATATAAGTTAATAATTCATAATTCCACCAATAATCATAACATGATAAACCATTGGAAAATAATGTGGTGTCTAATGACATTACGTAATATTCTAGGTAAATGAAATTCAATCAATATAATAACTCATATGGTATTGACATTGTATATATAATTTTTAAAAAGTTATGATAATAATTTCCCCAATAATTATATTTATGGAATCTATGTCAACACCCTTCAATCAAAGGATTCAAAAATTGGGTATTCATAAAGGAAAGTAATTAGTAGTAAAATTATGCTCATACACTAAAAATGATTAGCTTATAAAATGGTTGTGATGGATAATTCATCCAAAAAAATTATATTACATTTTTTCCCAATGAAATAATATGGATCATTATACATATAATCCTTAATCAAGAAAAAAATATATCAAAAGCAAATTTACATAGATGAAAAAAAACATTTAAGGTTTTTTGGAAAAATCACTTTGGAAATAGTAAATATCCTTTATCTTTTGAAATTATATTAAATTTTTTTTTAATTTAATAGAAAATAATTTTTCTTTTAAAAATAATTAAAATGAAGAATTAATGTATCAATGAATGTAAAATAGGTGGTAAAATGATGTGTCTGTCTAAAAAATGAAAAATACCTTATTCAATATATTCCCAAAATGATCAATTTACGGGTCACATTATATTGTTATTTTAACAATAGTGAGGTTAAAACTATATAAAACATTTACATATTAAAAAGAAACATCAAAAATTGATTCCCATAAAAGTAGTAAATATTATCAAAGAAATGTGGGCTGTAAAATACTTTCAAAAAAACTATTGTTTGAAAACACACACCATTAAAAGGGAATTGGAATTTTATTTTTAAAAGGGGTATGTATAATTATTATAAAAAATGAAAATTATCCATATTATCATTTCGGAACATGGTGAAGAACATTTTCAAAGAGGAAAATATGGACATCAAACAAATATCCAATTAAGAGATGGAGTTTTATTCCGGATAACATTATACATTTAGGTATAATAATAATTAATTAAGTTTATATGAATCAAAATATAAATTATACCAAAAAATATAAAATTTAACATCATTAAATATAAGTCATTAAGATAAAAAATTATTATAGTTCTTTATTTTTACCATGTAAAATAAAACATGGTGCACAACATAAACATATATATAAGAATTCAAATTTGAGATAATGAATAACTTACCTTGTTTCCCACTTATTAAAATACATTCTAAGATCTTATATAAAATATAAAAACGCCTTAAAAGCATTTTACCATATACATTTCCTTTTATAAAAATCATTTATAATTATTCTCTATATTTATATTAATTAGTTATTAAATATTTTTGGTGTAAACTATGGGTAATCATTTTCATTTTAGACTAAATTCAAAATAGTAGTGTTACTACTAGTTCATATCAAAAAGATAATTATTATAATATCATTATAGTTACTATAATGCATTAATTATAATTATTTATGAATTTTATATTTTTTACATGATTACATAGTCTTTATCTAGGAAGATAAAAAATGAAATTGAATGTTTTCAATTGATCTTTCACCATTGAATCCGGTCTCAAAAATTAGTAAGTTAAATGTTGATTAATATTTTATAAAACAAAAGGATAATAATTATATATTTATTTATATATTATTACCACAGTAACAATGTTGTCATAACAGTACATGATACAATTTCACAGCATTGTTCATGTATATATCCAAACAAACATAAATATGAATAAACCATGATTATTAGTTATTTTAAGGTAATTTTGTTGCAGTATCGTTAAAAATTATATTAAGGATAAATTTTAATTTTTATTATTTTAAAATATCATAATTATAATTTATTTATAATAACTAGTAATATTTATGAAAATATTAAATAATTTGAATTAAATATGTTCATCTAAGTACACTTGTTTTAAATGATTAAATTAATTATAATAAATTATTGATTATATAATTAATTGGATCTCATTTTTTCATTATATAAACATAATTTTATAATAAACATTGTATTTGACCATTAAACCCATCTCATGACCAACCATGTAATATGATAATGAAAATAAAATTTTAAATCAATCATCCCTTAGAGATTGTAGTCCACACGTACTCATGGTTAATGATTTTAGTTTTCATAAAGAGGGATAAATTTTTAATAATATTTATCATTTAATAGTATAAAACATTTTATAAATATCATATATGTCTATTATATTAAAAATTATGACCATATAAATATGCCAGTTATGGAAAATGTGTCTTAATGCATTGTGCAGTCGGTAATCTGTTAACACACATATACCATTTTCTCATCTCTTCGGAAATAATGAGGGTATATAAATATTTTATCATAATGATAAGAACCTAGTATTATAATAACGATATGGATTTTTTTATTTTCATATAGATAGTAATAATTTTAAGAAGAGGAAATTTTAAAAATGAAAAAGAAATAAGAAAGTGAGGTTAAGAGATTATACCTCACATTTGATTATCTACGTTGTAAAGAGCGTTAAACCACAAATATATTGTCTCTTGGGAAGAAATGAACTTAATTTTGGTGTATAGTAGTGTTTAGGATGGGTTTAGGTATATTTTTTTTCAATTCAGTGGGTTTTCATGTGAGGGGATCTTAGGATAAGTGATCCCATTTTATAAGTGAAAAGGAGTTTCATTTTTGTAAATACCAAAAAACATTTCTATAATTTAATATCTCACAAAAAGAAAATAACTCCATAATTGATAAATAATAGAGAGTAAAATATATATGATCATCCCTCACCTCATCCAATCAATTAATATGTTTTTTAAATATGTTTTTCCATTTACATCTTAGGATAGTCCATTTTACTATTTTAGTTTTCACTACAATAAATTGTTTTAACTCAGTAATTTATCTAACATGCACAATAAATGGTCCTAATTATATAAATAAATCTTGATGGGTAGTTTATCCCCTTTGGGGGGATATCACTTTCTTTTCTAGCCTATGTGTGAGTTGTTTGTGTGTTTAGTGTGATTGTACCTCCAACCACATAATATATATATCATTTTAAAAGTGAGCCATTTATTCTATTATGATAAAATATATAATACTTAACAAAATGGTTCTTTGAAAAAGTATTTCTTTTATACTAAATACACTTTAACATGAACTATTTAAATTATTCATTTATTTTCAAACAATAAATGTTACTACTCTATTAATATTAAAATATTTATTTGAATTTCGTATATACATAATATAATATTTTAATTAATATTATTATTATTATACTTTTTTGAAACACATAAATATAAATATATATATATATAATACTTAAATATCATATTTTCATTTAATTATATGTTATATTATTTCAAATTTTCTACTGTACAAACAAAGGCTTCAGTATATAGATAGGATAAATGATGAACAACCATATTTGAAATTAAAGAATTTCAAATAACCTTATTTTTAATAGAAAAATTTCATTTCTATATTTAAAAATACTAAAACATTATTTTTTTCACCCTTACAGCACAAGGAAAAGTCCATATTTCATATGAAATATTATTTTACAATTATTTCACTATTCATGTTGATCTTCAAAATTATCAATTTTGTTTTTCAATTTGTGATCTTTAAGGATAAAGATTATCTAGGTAATTTCTTAGTCCTGAATATTTAATTCATTTTTATCTACTATACAATTTTTATTTCTGAAAAATTAAAGGATTTACATTATCAATGTTGGGTGACAATACATGGTGTTAAATACTATGTTTTATGATATTTTTATAACATTCCACTTATTAATGAATAATGTTTTGTAAGTTTAATCCATATCTATTATGGATTATTTCATAGAAATTTCAATTCCATTTAAAAAATTATTTTACTAACATGTGGTTTATAAGTGAATGTGCTCCAAAAAACCTAGGGTGTTACATATGCTGCAAAATAAATTGTTTCCCTGGAATTTTAATTACTCATATCTCATGAAATTAGGTGATGGTATACTAATAATATTCATCTTTCAGATTATATCATATAATATGATATAATTCTTTCTTTAGTAGTCTATACCATGTAACATACCTTTCCACAAATAGCTTTTATCATTCATAAATTAATGCTCTGCGGTATGTATATAAAATAATCATATATTATCCATGACATATCTCTCATAAAATCATTTGAATCTCCAAGACATTAAGCCATTGTGATAATATATATTTCTCTGAAACATTGATCTATTTTTAACCGACATATTTATCAACCACTAGTTCATAAGTCCCTATAGTGTTAAATATATAAATTAATCATAAAAATTACATAAAGTCCATAAAAATATAATGAATTATTATTTATTGAAATAAATAATTTCTTCACATACTATATGAATCATTTTTCTCAATATAAATCAACCCATTATTTAGTTAAAATTAATATTATATTTATCATAACAATTATACATACCTCAATCATTTTTTTAGTAATATTTCTCCCTCAAAATATAGCATTTTCATTAAATTGATTTTTTTGGTTATTAAGTCCATTTAATATATGTTATAGAAACATTAATTTGGAACTACTAAAATAAAAATCCTTATATTTTTTTTCATATCCATCATAGATTTTTTAATATACAAAAATGTTGTCATTAAATATAAATCACTAATGAAAATAGAAGTCATTATCAAAAATGAATTTATATTTTGGAATCAACATCACTAACATAGGTAAGACTATGATACTCATATTTTCTATTATAGTAGGAATATACTGAGATTTTAAACCATTTATGTATGCTACAATATTCAGTTATAAGACATAGTAGTTCTTATATACATATCTTTCTCATATTAATATTCATGATCGTGTTTTAACCAAATACTAAATCCAAAATGATAATGATATTATCCAAAAGAATCAAAGTATATGAATATGGAAGATAAATCTTAATATGTCATATAGAATAAAACCAGCATTTCATACTATAATACATTTATTTCATCTACATCATACTTCGTTAATACTATAACTCTCTTGGTTCTACATTGGTTAATTTTCTTTCCTCTCTCATAATACTTTTCCTAATTCCTTAATTTAATTTAGAAATAAAGCCTTCATAAAATTTCATAAATAGAAATTGATTGACCAAAGAATATAACATGGGAATTTCAAACAAGGTGTATAGTTAATCATCTTTTCCTTGCATCATGTAATGATTTAGTAGAAATAAAATATTATCTTTTTTCGGTTATTACCCCTAGGTTCATCTATGATAAATACTTTATCCACATTTAATATATATATAAAACGTTGTAGTTATAATTAAATCCACACCAACTTTGTATAAAAAAATTCTATATAATCATATACATAGACTTATCCATGATAATTTTCTCTAGGGATTCCAAAAAGGATGAATTATGATAATATCAAAAATATTCATGATTTTTTCCAATAAACTAAAGGTTAAAAACACATTTGAAATAATAATATACCCAAATATATCAAACTTTTTTGACATTTCAATCAACAAAATATTTCTCAATTAATAACATCATACTCTCCATTATTTTATAATACCTTCTCTAATAACAACTATAAGATCCCAAACTGAATATTCCTGTAATTAAAATATTTCTATATGAAAATTAATTACACCACATTCCCAATACATTTTGGGTTTTCAGTTTTCGATAATTAGGATAAAACATGATAAAAACGTAGTTCTTTTTCAACAAATGAACATTTTTCATTTCACTTTAAGGGAAAATCTTTCATCTATATTAATTACTCAATATATCCCCCCAAATTATTCTCATAAGATTCCATTTCACACGCATCTTACATATTTCCTTTCTTGAATACCAATAAAATTAATTCATTATAAATTAGTGAGGTTTGATGCCCATTAATGGTACACATAAGCGATAAAAATAAAAGACCATAAGTGAGCATACAAAGAGAATATGGGTATGACCAATATAAATAATAAAATCATACAAAACAATGATTTGGAATTAAATCATGTAATAAAAGTTGACATGAAATGAGACATGAATCAAAAGAGTGATTCAATAAACATGATCCTTGATATCATAAAATATTCAAGAAAATAAAAATCAAACTATCAAACATCACTAAAATATTCTACATACTTCGGTATATTGAACATAACATTCATGGTCCACAAAATCTATTCCCATGATTATAAGCAACTAAAATATACTCACAATTACCTATCTCATGAGATATAAAGCAAGACCCAATTTATTAGAGGGTGATATATGATCCCACCAACCATCATCTATACATATGTGTTCCATAAAAACCCAATCATTTACCATATCACAAATAATCAAGGGAAATAAAATGGGTTTCCTTCAACATATCATAGAAAACAATTAAAAATTAAATGGGATTTATATCTTTTTAAAATGAATTCACATAATGTAAAAATACATAATTCCATAAATAATCATAACATAACAAGACAATGTAAATTAAATAGGTTTCCAATACATCAATTAACATTCATCGAAAATATCGTTTAATAAATCTAATAATGCTTATGGTAATTACACTATTTAGATAAAGGTTATATTTTTAATAAAATAATTCTCCCCAATATATTGATGTGTGGAATATTGGTAAACCCATTAAATTAATTAAATCATGAGTATGTTATTCAAGGATGAAAGGTACTAAAGAAAAATTGGAAGTTATACACTAAAGATAATTGTGCAATAAAAACGTAGTGATGGTCAGTCCTCTAAAAACAAGACATTACATAAGCCGCCCAATGAAAGAATTTGTAAGGATAAATTTTTAAATCATTATTTATAATTAATAAGATATATCAATGTGAAGTGACTTGGAATAAAATTAAGTATTCAGAGTTTTTGAAAAATAACATTGGAAAAAAGAAATATCCTTCATTTTTAGAATCTTTATAAATGATATATTTTTTAAATATAGGAGAAAAATAGTATCTCTTTTATTAACATAATAATGTAGATAGAAGGTTTAAATTAAAATGAATAAGGAGGAGTAAATATGTTTTCCATGGAAACTGTTAAAAGATATCATTTTAAACATATTAATAAAATGAAAATTTTGACGACCCTATCCCCAGAAACATTGAGTTGTTGTATTATCATATTATATTGGAATAGATATAATATATCAAAAATTGGAGGAATGGTCTGTTTATTAGTTTTGTAAAACTAGATAAATAAATGAAAACAATTTTAAATTTGTAAAATAAAATAATTCATGAAAAAAGTAAAAGATCATCGTCCTTGATACTCATTCCATGAATTTATCATTATAAACATTAGAAAGGAAAAAAATAAAAGAGATATGAAATTAATTGTACGGGGTTTCTAAAATAGAAGATATTAGGAATAATTAAGAATAATAAATATGGAATTTTAAATAGCATTACACACATTCCATTTAAATAACATTACATCTTGAATAGATAATCCATAATCAATATGGAAATATTAATTACTGAAAACACATTCTATTTAATCAATAATTGATAATGAAATGCATCAAGATATTATTTCATAGTGAAAATATCCTAGATAGTAATAACTAATAATAAATGATTTTAATGATTAATTATTTGACATCATGTTTCCCAATAGCATGATATATTCAATATCCATATCAATCCTCAAGATAGATCCAAACGTACTCGGTAAAAACCCATATAATTTCGCCAACTTATTCATCTCATAAGACATCCAATGCATCAAGGGTAATGCATTAACTGGTCCCCAACCCATTCCATACCAGGCCAAATAATTACTCATCGATTGAATAATATAGTTAATCCATAAACATTGTGACATATAAAATATCTATACTGATTAAAGGACATAGATTTATCAATATTTTCATAGATAATCAAATAATTTTTAGATAATTTTTTTTTGTAAAAAAGGTATAAGGATTAATAAATAATCTTATCCACTTAAAAATATTATCAGTATTTAATAGAAATGAAATTAATAATGAAAAATTATTACAATAATGTGATTTTTTATAATAAATTTAACAATCACTATAGAAAGTGAGATTTCACAATAACTTCTATCACATGGTAATTTTCAATTCATGTCCCCTAGAGTGAGATAATTACTATTTAAACATAAAATAACATTAATAATAAATTATTTATTATATGACATGTCAATGAGATTGTGTATAATACACATAAAAGTTCACTGGTTCATAATAACAAATATGTCTCTAGGGAATGTAAATTGAGACTAAATTCATTACCTCGCTCATCATTTTGTTGTAAAATGAATCAAAATATTCTATAGTTTTTTTACAGAATTTATTAGTTGATATAAGTACCATAATAATATTTATAATATCATATATAATTATTTTATAACATCTTATACCTAATTAGTTAATAATATTTTATCGTTTTCATTGTTTTCGGTGTTAATTGCCCTGTTTTCTGAATTGAGTTTTGTTATGAGATATCCAATTCTTTCACATATTATATAGTAACATCATCTCCAAAATAATAATCCTAAAATAATTACTATATTTTAAAGTACATATTTCTTTTAAAATCAATCATGATTGATGGTTATGAAAAATTAACTATGTTATGTTCATGGAGATGATAGGTTGTATGTACGCCTGATTAACGTTTCCATTTTCCACTTATCATTATAAAGAAGAGGTAAATAATATTCTAGCTATATATATTGATAATAATTTCACTAATATAACATTTTATATTTTTATATATCATTCTTGTGGTTTGGTGATTCAATGAGAGTCTCATATCATTGTGAAGGCAGTAGTCCACACGCGCATGATTCATGTTATCATCTTTACTTCAGTGAAAAGAAAAAGAAATAATATGATATATATTAAATTTAAAGAATGATAAATTTGTAATTAATATAATATTAATTTCATGTATATCACATACAATCATTAACATTATTATTTATCACCTTCAATGTAATGTTATAGTGAAAGAGTAATTATAACGACTCATACTTTACATACATTGTTATTACATCAGAATTGAAGCACACTAATTCCAATATATAACAAAACTAGGGAAGGACCATATAGGTATAGAGTCTTTAGAAACTAGGAAACTTAAACAACTGGTTCATAAAGCATCTACTTTGCTTCCCATTTATTTCATCATTCCTAGAGTCCCTTTTTGGCATATCCTACTTAATAACCATCTTCCTGACCTGGGGAAATAAAAAATACAAAATGGTGAGCTCAAATTCTCAGTAAGGGTAAACAAAAGAAATATCAATCACATCATATACATAAGAACATAACTTTTGGAAATCTTAACATGCAAAAGAAATCATTATTTCATAAATGGGATAAATCATAGAAGTGAAATATAATCCCAATAATCATAAATTAAAACATAAAACTTTGTGTCATACACACATAATCATAGATAATCATTTCTTATTACTCAAGACTCATTGCCATGACTATCTTAGTGGATAAAGTCCATTTCTGAACCGAGTTCACTCCTCGTTTCAGTCCTATTTCACTGAACCGGTTTAACCTACCGTTACAGCCATGTCTATCTCATGAGATATAAAATCATTACCCAATGCATTGGAGGGAGATATAGGTCCCATAAATCTCATAATGATTCCATTCTTATGTGTGCCACAAAATCATAAATCATACATCATTGCATAACCCATGTATTAAAAATGGGAATCTTAAACATCGTGACATCATAAAACAATTCATATAAGATAAAAGAATTCATAAAAAAAATTCCATCACAACATTATCAAATCATTGTAATAATAGGAATAGAGACAGAACCCTTTATTATCTTAGATGGAAAATAATTTTGATAAAACTCTTGAACTCCATTCTTGGGGAAAATATCCTTTTACTTCAAAAACATTTTCCCTTTCTTAACATGTCATAAAATTTTAAACTAAAATAAGTTGATTAAAAATAAACTTGAATAATTGTAAAGGAAGATTCTTGGAAATATTGTTTTAAAAATCCATTCATGTCGTATATGTTAAAAAAACATTCTTCTCGTACTTTTGTTGGAAAAGTCAAAAAGTACCTCGTACGAAAAACGACAAAAGATTACTTTCATATGTTTTACTAAAAACTTACCGAAGGGTAAAATTGGATTTAAACAATTGTAGGTTGATGGAAATAATATTACATATTGAGGAAACATGGATGTGGATAATAAAATACACCCCAGTAAATACCAAAGTATAAACAATCTCGGATAAAAATGAGATTGTGATATTTCCCTTACCTTAGGTCCGATTTGCTTCGTAAGTGTCTGAACCCCCTGTAAAATGATTTAAATAATTTAATTGACTTATTCCAGAATCATAATCATTGTTATTATATCATATATAGTTCACTTATGACTTTATATTACCCGTTCTTTTGTAAATTCCATGTTAAGGAGCGTTTTGGGTAAAATCGTTTCATTTTTCGTCCGTCTTTTAACTTGTAATTATTCATATGATTACTTAGATCATGATTACTTAATTATAGAAAATAAAAAAAGATTTATATATAATATATATTCAGAATATACATATATATAATAAATTAGTAAATGGAAAGAAATACACCGTTCATGGAGACGGTAGGTCGTACGTATGCATGAACGCTGTTTTCGTTTCCTTATTGAGTTGAATGGAATTAAGTAGATGATATAAATATATATACACATAAATATAGTATCATTATTATGTCATATATTTCATGATTACTTATTATATATACTTTATAATCATTCATGAATGGTTAACGTGGAGAATGAATCTCATCGCGTCGTGGAGACGGTAGTCTGTACATACGCACGGGCGATGATATCGTTCTCATGATCTTGGAATTGTATTGGAGTGTATGTATAATATTCCATAATCAATATAAATTTAAAATAATCATATATAGTTATTATGTACAAAATTATACCCATCCAAGTAAGGTGGTGGTGGAAAATAGATTACACCACGGCGTGGAGACGGTATTCCGTACGTACGCACGCGTGGTGATTTCATTTTCCATAGGATGGATAGATGGTGAAATAGGGTTGTTTCATACTTATAATAACATATCAGTATATTAGTGATACTGATTTTATTACTTCAAAATTAAAAAACCTAAGAAGAATAAGTGGAAGAAGAAATAAAGTTGAAAGAATCGGTAATGGACATTACCTCTTCTTTGAAGCGTCTCTTTGAGTCCCCCTCATAGGGAACTAAAATTGTTATTTTAAGAATACCAGGACCTATAGGATGTTTCTAGGGAAGGGGAGAAGAGAATTTGGTAGGTTTTGGCCGAGATTGAAGGCTCAAAGTGGTGTGAGGAAGAGAGGGAGGAGGTGCCCTTTTATAAGGGAGGAGAGGGGCACCTTTGGAATAACTAAATATATTAGTTTGTTATAAAGCGAAATTCGGTTTTAAATAGATCCAATTTGATTTATTTAGAAGCTAAGGTGAGTATGGGTCGAAATACTCTCATCCAATAGAATTTAGGCAAGTTTAGGTTCCTATTTTAACCTTATCATTTAGATTTAACATTAAGTTAGATAAGTTTACTTTTACCGTGTCTTTTTCTGTTCTTACACTATAAGGTTAATAAACTTACTATAACAAGCCAAACGAACCCCAAGTTGTTTATTATTAATATATATAACCTTATATATGTCATTTGGCCGAACCTTAGATTTTTAGGAATAAAATTACAATTAATAATATAATATTTGTTTTAAAAACTATTTTAGGTCAATTTTGACACTATTCAGTAATTGATTTTTGTGAAAATCATAACAAAATGATTAATTCGAAAAAATTTAATTCAATCAATACTAACATGTCATAGTAACCTATAAAATTAGTGTAATTCATAAAGTCTCAAATTATATTTATTTGGGTCTTTATAACATCAATTACATCAATATTTCATTAATAAGATAATTAGTGCATCATCATAGTGTCATAAATAAATTAACGTATATAATGCTTAAAAATTACAAATAAAATATCATTATGTAGGAAATCGTATTAGATTTCTAATGAATATTTTTAGTCGACTTTCTCTTATGTATACCCCTATATTAAAAATTATTTACTTATTAAACTTTGATTTTGACTATTTTAACCCTTCATTAAATAAATTAATAATAAATATTCGAATCTTATCCATGTGGGCCTAAATGGTAATATTTTATTCCTAAGGCTGTTTTTGGTCGATTTACACTTATACAATACAATTAGTACATGTGTTAGGATAATAATAATATCATTTTACCCTTAACTACCCTATTTACTTTTAACCGTGGTAAAAAAAAGTAAAAAGTTACTATTCACCAAAAATTATTTTTATCTCATTGAACCACATTTTAGACCTTAATATTAAGTGTGTCTCTCATATTTTCGAAATTATACTCACAAAAGCGGTAAAAATATGTTTTATGAAAAATTCAGTTCTTTTTAACTACCACTTAGTGGTTTCACTATTCATCAAAAAATGAAAGTTTCCAGAAAATACCAAAAAATTAGCCTAAGCTATATTTGATATTAGGAATTCAAAAATGATGTTTATTTTAAAAAATTCAAATCATATCAGTTACATTAACTAATTTAAAAATTAATTCCCATCGTCAAAACAAATAGCGTGTTTTTAAAAGATAATAACTATCAAAAGATTGACACTTGTTTATGTCTGGTTTAAATGTGAAATTACATCCAATGACCAACATTGTATTAAATTGTAAAAATATATTCTAAATATACTTTAAAATGACTAAAATTAATAATTTATCACTATTAATTATTTTGATTAAGAAAGTTGTTTTTAATTAAAATTTAGTAATTTTCACTATTGATCAGAAAATGAAAGTTATCCGAAAAGTACCAAAATTTCACCCTAAGCTAATTTCGATATTCCGAATCCAAAAAATAATTCCATTTTGAAAAATAAAATTTCAAAAATTTCAAAAATTGGTTATTACTATTCATAAAGGCTAGTTTTAATAATATTTTAATAGCATATCGTTGTTTAGTGAAACTCGGTATTGCATACTACACACACTATCAAGGAAGGTCGCGATTGCGTGTAATGCAAGGCAAGTCAAGGATGTGTTTTTTGTAGGCTCCTTTTGGTGTAGTGTACAACACAAGACATTAATGAAATTAAAAGAATATATTTTTCATAAAATCTCAGGGTGTTACAGTAATAACATCGCTTCATGAGGCAGTAGTCCACTATACGCACATGAAACGTTATCGCATCTCTTAGAGAACGTATTATAATAATAACTATATTATATAATAACTAAAAAGGTAAATTAATGGTATAATATCAAATATATACATTTTATTCATCATCAAACTCAACCTTGAGAGGTTTAATTGGAAAAACAAATGACATCGGTTCGTGAGGCGATAGTCCTCCGTACACATGACAGATGATTTTGAAACACATTTAATTAATATAGATACGGTTTAGGATCATTAAATTATTATAAAAACATCAAAGATTATTTATTATACTAATTTTATTATATAACTATTGTTAAATAAATATTTTATTAAGTGGATAAGGAACCAAAATAATACTTATTGTTGAAAAATATTACTTCTTTTTTCAGGTATCTTTTTTTGGATTGCACTAAAAACTTATTAGGATGTCATAATTACAAAACTAAGGATTATTTAATTCATATAGGGTATTTGGGTAGTTATATTGGTAGGAAATGTTTGGATAAAAGTGGTATTATAGTTTGAAGAATAGACGAGATGTGGTGTCCTTTTATAAGTGGGGTGAGTGGTACACTTGTAATTTTTTTATATAGTAAATTCCTCCCATCTTTTTTTATCTAACTAGGCCCAAATATTAATTAATTAAATATAATAGAATCTATACTGTTTTAATGTGTCCTTATAATGTTATTTTTACAAGTAAAGATCATTTGTACACATTATATTCTATATTTAACCCCTATGTAAATAGGGTTTTTACCTTAATCACTATAATTAATTTTAATTGATTTCACTAATAATTATGGTAAAAAAATATTTTTACCTTATTGGAAATTATAAATTATTGTATTTCAAAATATTTATTCCATTTTAAATAATTCAATCCAAATAATTTTAATAATTAATTTACAATTAATCTCACAAACGTGACAAGAGAGCTATTTTTAAATGTTGAAAAAATTCAAAATATTAAAAAGATTTTATATCTAAATTAAGTATTAAAATGATTAAAATGATGTATTTTTTTATAGATTTTAAATTAATCTAATAATTATTTAAAATAAATTAAAAATATATTTTAACATTATAAATTATCTTAATAAAAAGTTAGTTTAAAATTAAAATTCATTATTTTTCACTCTTCATCAAAAAATGAATCATTTTAGAAAAAAACTAAAAAACCAACCTAAGATAATTTTTATATTTTCATATAAAAATGATGTTTTATTTTTCAAATAATGTTATCAAAAGGGTTAAAATTTAATTTTAAATTATGTTTGAAATGAATGATAGAACCTCATTTTGTTTACACCTGGTGTTGCATGCATTTCAAGCTAACTACAAAATTAAAGTTCTTCTTAAATGAATATATTAATACTTTTTGGGGTGTTACATTATTACTTCATAATAAATTTTATCCTCTATGATTCAGTGATATTTCCTTCTAAATATATTAGGTTTTATCTTGTTTGAAATATCTTATGGTGCCCATGTTACTTGCTCCATAGTTTGATTCCTCACTAGTAAATTAACTAGACGATTCATTTGATTCCTCAATACCTTATCTCTAGTATCCATTGTCTATATGGGTTATTACAAGTATTATTTATTGATATAAAACTATATTTCATCCTAGGTGGTAAATTATGTTTGGTTAGACTTGTAAATTATTATCAATGATATATGGAACACATCATGTACTTTTGATAGGTTTAGCCACATTGAAAAATGATAAAGAATAACTCCAATTATTTCCGGAATATAAAAGGGTTGAATATACCTATGCCTCAGTTTCCCTTTATTACCAAACCTTATAAGACCTTTCTGTGGAGATACTTTTGATAGATCATTTTCTCCAACATGTAATTCCAAATACATCCTATGATTATTACCATAATACTTTTACCTAATTTGAGATGATTTAATGTGATCCTAAATATACTTTATGTTTGTTGATGACTCTTCAATAAGTTTTATGCCTATGAGTTTCCTTTTAAAACCTTCATCCCATATAATTAATGTGTGGCATCTCTTTCAACATAATTCTATATATGGTGGCATTTGAATACTTGAATGGAAACTGTTATTATTATAAAACTCCACCGAAGGTGAATACAAATTCCACATACCTTGGAAGTCAGGTACACATGACCTCAATAGGTATTCCATTATTTTAATAATTCTTTCATATTCTCAATCATTTTGAGGATGGAAGTTTGTTCTCAACTGAATCTCAAGATCATCATTATTCTGATGTATCATATTGAATTTTATTTTAGAATAGGGATCTTGATCAGACACAATTGAAAGAGGATAATCGTTAAATCTTAAAAATACTTTAATATAGATCCTTGTGAGTAATTCAAGGGATAAATATTCTCGTGTGAAAAGTAAATTTGAATATTTTGTAAGACAATAAATGATCATCCATATTGCATAATTATTTATTGGATTCTCATAGAGTCATTTAACAATCTACAATGTAATTTCATCCCATTTCCAAAAAAAAAATGGAAGAGGTAGTGTGGATCCTCTAGGTTGTTGTCTTATTACTTTCACCTACTAAAAATCCAAACCAATGGACACATAATCAATAATTTCCAACTTCATGTAATCCCAACAACATTTCTCTTTCAAATACCTATACATAATTATACTACCATGGGGTATTTAGATTTTTGAGCAATATTAACCAAACAATAATTCCATTATTAACTAGTTTATTGATGGATTACAAAACATGTTTCCAAATTTCCAAACATTATCTTCACAATTGGATTCTGCAAATTTCCCATCATTCATAGATTTAATTTTCGTCAGAATTTTCACATCATCATATTAATAATATTTTATCTTCTCAAATAAGGATGGTTTTTAAATAATTTGAAAAATAATTTATTCCCCCATTCCATGGTAATTCTCATATCCATATTTACTTTATCTATGAACATATAATCCCCCATAATCCTCATTTAGGTCAGAATTCAATGATATTTTTTACTAAATGCATATTTTAACTTATATTCTTTCTTTGGGTGTTAGTGTATTGAGAAATTAACATCAATTTGTTTCTAGAGCCATTACATTTTGTTTCATAATAAGCTCCTTATATTAAAATATGTATTTTTTTCCATTTATGATCCTATATATCTCCCAACATTCACTATAGAGGTAATTTCATCATATCCACAACACTAATATTAAATCTACCAACTCAAGATCATCGGTTGGTTAATTTTTTTCATGATTATTCAATTTAATTTATATATATTCAATAACTATATCATTATATCATTATGAAATAATCATGTCTATTCATTGATGAATAACTATATAACACGACCCCATCACTTCCATATGGTAAAGTCAAAATTCAAGCATTGGCCAATATCATCTTCAGTTCATCAAAACATTTTCTATATTGCATTGTCTAAATAAACATAACCCCTTTTCAGGTAATATTTGTTAACGTGTGAGAAAATAAGAAAATATTATGAATTAATCGCCTATAATAACCTCCCAATCAAAAGAAACTACCTAACATAGTTCTGTTCATTGTTGTAGGCCATTCTATGACTAACTTTTTCTTTCTAATATCAACTAATATTCTATTCTTAGAGACAATGTGGCAATAAAAATAAACTTCTTGAATCTAGAAATCATAATTATTAAATTTACCATATAACTTTTTCCTTCTAATATTCTAAATAATGATCCATAAGTGATTATCTTAGTCTTAATAGATTTTTGAATACACAAATATATCATTAATGAATACCACTAAAAAGTAATCATGATATTCCATGAATAATTTGTTCATAGGATCAATAAAAATAATGGGTTATTTTTTCAATCCAAATATAAATACACTAAACTCATAACCTCAATAAATCATTTGAAGACATATATTATGTATGTCTTTTTTAATTACTTATAATTGGGGATACCCATAACTAATTTCAATCTATGAAGAATTTTGTGCCCTATTTACTTGATCGAATACGTCATCAATGTGAGGGAAAGGATATTTGTTCTTTATTTTAATAACATTTTTCTCCCAATTAGAAATTTATAGCCTCATGGACCCATATTTCTTCTTATCAATGATAAATGTCGATCCACGTGATGAAACACTAGGTAGATTAAATACATTATAACCAAAATCATATAGTTTTTTCTTTTACTCCACCAATTACCCAGTGTTCATTCTATAAGGAGTCATTGATATTGGTCTTACATCGGAGATTAAATCAATAGAAAACTAAGCTTAACGATCTAGGGGATGTACATGTAATATCATAGGAAATACATCAAGGTTTTACTCTACAATCAGAACATCCTCAATTTTAAGATTATCATTTTTATCCCTAGTTTTTATCTTCTCTTTTTCCCCTATAATCACATTTAGTAGAGCTAGAGGGGGTGGATCAAGATATGAATCATCCAATGAAATCTCTTCTCTAAAGATATGGAATTCTTTATATTCCTCACAAATTATAATTTCATTTTTCTTATAATAAATATTTGATGCGTATTTTTAAATCTAGTCGATACCAAAGATTATATAAAATTCAAATATATGTATGATAATTTGATAATAAAATGAAGCATATTTTTTCATAATGTGGGTTCCCTAATGCATATTTGTTTTTGGGATACATCCCAGAAGAGTTTTTACTAACAACTCCCATATTAAATCAAAATGGAAATGTCTAATTTTCTTGGAAAACTAGTTAGATGTAATAGGGTGTGATGATCCAATATCAAATAAATAATTGACCAAATTTGAAGATAGGATTAATGTACCTTCCACCATATCATTCAGTAATTATACCATGATTTTAGTGTTTATATATGCTTTCTTATATCCACTTGGTATCTTCTATGTTATATTCTCTTGGTGTCTAGGGAACTTGTTTTCATTTTTCCCAAACTCATTGCGGTTGTAACACTACATTTTAGTGTTTTCCTTCTTCCCTTGATATTACATTACATGATTACCCATTTCTCCATAGTTATAACAAAATCCCCAGACATTCAAGCATTTTCTAGGGTAATTCCTTCCATATTTATCACATGATTGAAATTTATTCATCTTCTTATTTGACAAATTCACTTTCTATTAGTGTTTATTTAGTGTCTTCTTCTCTTCATTTCCCATTATTATGTGAGATTTTAAGAATTCACTCTTCATTTTATTATCACATCAAACTATTTCATCATATGATTAAAATATTGAAATAACAAATCCCATTAAATACATGTCTTAATCCTTTGAAATAAATGGAAAATATTTTACTTTGTGTTTTGTATGTAATTTGTATCATACCTAGCCAACCATTTAAATGTTTCATGATAATCTGAAATAATTGTTTCTTCATATTTTTAAGATAAGTAATTTTCTCTTTATCTAATTTTTTAATATGAGGGAAATATTTATCTAATAATATCTTCTTAAAGTCATTCCATTACTTGAGTTATATTTCTTATTCCTCCTTAGTATTATAGATTAAAGACCACCATTAATTATAATCTCCTTTGAGAAAATATACTTCTGGTGTAACTATTAAATTTCACTTCATCTCAAGCCCATAAATATATTATTCATATATGTAATCCATTTCATAGCTACAGTTGGATTTGCAGAACAACTAAATGATGGGGGATTCTTTCACGTAATGAAAACTATCATATTAGATTCTCACATTGGAATAGACTTCTCTATATGGGAAATCATATTTTCATACACTAATTAACCTCCCCTAATATATCTATAATTTCTTTCATTCCAATTATTGTTGTATTGGTTCCCTTTGTAAGGAAACCTCTACATTGTCCACAATATTGATACAACTTTTCATTTCATGTTACATTTGTAAAAAATGGCATATACTGGAATATATCATGATATAATTAACTCTAAATATTAATTTATAATTCAAAATATGGTGTAATTCTTAGAATAAATTAAAATTTAATCATTTTTTAATATCGTAATAATAATTATTTTATTGGGGGTATCTTTATTTTCAATAACATCATAATGGTTTGTAATGAATATGTGAAATATCATAATTATATTACATGGGAGTTTCAAACCATGTGCATATTAAGGCCCCTTGTCGGGGAGTATGAAACGATTGAGTTAAGCATAACACAACATTTTCCAATTTATTACCCAAAGGTTCCTCTGTTCTATAACAACATCCACTTGTAGTATCCATGTAGGGATATATTGATAAGAAAAACTTGATAATATCTACATTAACAAAAACAAAGGAGTTTCAACTATAATTATACTCAAATACTATCTTAATTTTGTATTATTTAATCCATATTTTCATAAATATAGTTCCCAATATTTCTATAAAATTTTCTCTAACACCAACTGTAATGACCTTAACCCCAGTAGTATGAAGCGTATGTTTAACAATATTCCATTGTCATAGATATAGTGGTTCGAATCCTAAAGGAATTATTAATTTATTAGTTTTAGAAACCTAGATATATACATGATACATAATTTATATTGAGAAAGGAAAATAAATCATATCAAAAGTAAAATATCGGCAACGAAGAAACACATTCCCAGAATTCATCTTCATAACCTAGGGAAATGAAACCAAATAAGGGTGAGCGTAAATGCTGAGAAAGGGTTAATACCAAAAAAAGATATCATGAATAAATATACATAATCAAATTTATAAAGGTAAATAAATTAATATTAATTTCATATAAATAACATTAATGCATGAATAGATAATGGAAAATCAATATGGAAGGTAAATAAATGAAAAACACATGCCATTTGATCAATAACTGATAATGAAATGCATATAGAGATAATTTCATAGTGAATATATCATGGATATTAATTAATAAATATGGAATAAATGAAGTAATTAATTATTGGACATCATGTATCCTAGTCACATGATACATTTACCATCCACGTCTATCATCCAGAAAGTTTAAAAAATGCTATGTAAAACCGAATATAATTTTGCTGATAGATTCATCTCACGACACTTGTGATGTACCATGGGGATTAAATTAATGGGTACCCAACCCATTTTATACTAATCTAAATCATTTGATATATATTTAATAATCTATTTAATTTGTAAATAATGTTTCATATCAAATATCGATATTTAGTGAATGATACATATTTATCAATATTTCCAAAATTATTTAAATATCATTTGGAGTAAACACCATATGTAAAAATGTTATATGGTTTAGGAAATAATCATATAAATTAAATAAGAATATGTATTATTTAGAGAAATTAAATTTCTAATGAATATTTATTATAATATAGTAATTGTTTTATGAAATGTTAGTAATCTCAAAAGAAGGTGATATTTCACAATAACTTTTACCACTTGGTAATTTTCATTCCAAATCCCCTAAGGTTAGATAATTAAAATTGAAACATATAATACCATGAAAAATAAACTATTCATGTTATTAAATATCAAAAGGGAGTATATATTCTATATGAAATTCAATTGGTTCATAATAACGAATAAGTCTCGATGAAAAGTAAATTGAGAAGAAATCACTTACCTTACACTTCTATTTGGTTGAACATGATGTGAGATTAATTATATAGTAATTTAAAAGGTTATTAAATTATAAAAAACATATTAATATTAATAATATCTTATATGATCCTTTTATAACATAAAATTTCCCATTCAATAATAATATTTTATCAATTTCATTATTTTATGTGTGAATTACCTTGTTTTCTCATACATATTTTTATATGAAATATCCATTTATTAAATATATTGTATAATTCCATAATCTATAGAGAAATAATCATGAATAAATAATTATATTTTTATGTCAATATTTTATTTGAACAATCGTTAATTATGGTTAAGAAAAATGATGTCTGTTAGGATCATGGAGATGGTAGGTCGTAAGTACGTATGAGTAACATTTCCAATTTTCAATGATTGTTATGGAAAATAGATTATTAATATTCTACTTTTATACAGTGATAATAAAAAAATTATTATCATATTATATTGTTATATATATCATCCATATGATTTTGTGATACAAATAGAGTCAAATATCTTCATGAAGAGAGGAGTACACATGTATACGAAAGATGTTATCATCCTTACATTAGTGAAAAGGAAATAGGAATACAATATATTTTATGTTTCCATAATGATAAATATGTCATTAATATCATAATTATATCATTAATTAAACTTATAATTACTAATATTATTCCTTATCACCTTCTATGTAATGTATTAGTGAAACACATATCACGTCGCCTAGCAGCCGGTAGTTTGTCGTTCAACCGAGCGACGTTATCCTGTCTCCAAAAAAATGAAATATAATAAAAATATATGTTATAATAAATTCATATGTATAATAATTTTTAAATATCATATATATATATACTCTATATCCACTATCAAACTGAACCTTGAGATGTGGAAATGGAAAAATGAACGACATCGGTTCACGAGGTGGTAGTATGTCGTACACACGAACGATGATTTCATAAACCTTTTGATAGAAGTGGAGATTTATTTAGATAATTAACTTATTTTAAAAACACAATAGTATATAGATAATAAATATATTAACATATAATCATTATTTAACAAAAATTGAATGAGTTGGGGAAAGAAATAAAATGAAGATGTTGGTTCAAGAACATTACAACTTCTTTGGATATTTTACTTTGCTTTCCCTAAACCATTAAAAGGTTGGATTTATGCTCAAAATAAGACATATAGTATGATTATAGATAATTTAAAGAGTTATATGGGTTGTAAATGTCAGAAGAAAATTGATTTTAAAGTGATAATAAGAGAGTAGAATTTGTGGCCTTTTATAAGTGGGGTTAGTGGCACACTTGCAGTTTTTTAAAAGAGTGAATTCCACCAATGTTTTTTATGTAACAATGACTAAATAATGTTCCAATATCAATATAGGAAGCTATAAGGTCAATATATAGACATTTTATTTTATTTTTAAATGTTATTATTCATTATTCTAACTTATAATCTATGTTTCACAACTATGTAAAGTCATTTTTAACTTAATAACTATAAATTATTATAATTATATTCACTAATAAATTTGGTCAAAAATTATTTTAAAATTATTATATGTTATAAATTATTTGGATTCCAAATATGGAATCCATTTTTCCAAATTCAATCAACATATGTGGGGAAAAATAATTCCAAATTATTCCGAGAGATGTGATGAGAGAGCATATTTTTAATGTGAAAATGTTGAAATGTTTAGAATGTTTTTATATCTACATTTAATTAAAAATTGATTTCAATGACCTAATTTTTATTAATATAACTGAAATTTAATTAATTTTACTTTAAAACAAATTCAAAACACAATTTAATATTATAAATTATTTAATCTAAAATTATGTTTTCAATTAATATTAATTATTTTCTCCTATATATCAAACAATGTATCTTTCTAAAAAAATAACAAAAAACCACCCTAGGAAAATTTTTATATTCAATTTTTAAAAAATAATTTTTATTTTTAAATTTTAATTGGTTAGTATTTTTTAAAATTAATTTTAAATTAATTGTGTAATTCATGACATAAATGTGTTTTGTTTAAACTCGATGATGAGTGAATTTCATGATGAAAGAAAAAAATAAATTTATTCTTAATGAAATACATTGTAATGTCTTTTTGTGTTACAGTGATGTTAGGTGTAACTATAAAATTTATTTATAAAAATATTTATTTGAAAATAATTTAAAAAATTTGCATCTGAAAAAGAAACCTCAATAAATGATTCCTTGAAAAATCAAAATGAGTATCAATGAAATGTGGTGTAGAAAATATTTTGAAAAGAAAAACATTTTTTTTTTGAAAACCCACATAAAAACGTAGGATTATTTTTTCATTTTTATAATTTTTCAATATAATAATTATAATTGTAGAAAATAATTGATTTTATATTTCCCGAAAATAGTAGAGAACATTCATGGGCAATAAAATATAGAATTAAAACAATGATCCAATTAATATTTTATGGTTCGTTCCTCCTAATGTTATGCTTTTATGTGACAGAACATTTAATTTTTATAATTTAATAAATGATACATTATCCCCGTAAATAGAAAAGAGAAAATCATGAAATATATGTTCATCATGATACATGGTGATAATGGGGCTATATATTCACCATGAAAAAGAAAACATGATGTGTAACATAAACATTTCTCAAGAAATTCAAATTTGAGTTAAAGATCAACATATATTGTTCCTAGATTAGTGGAATGCACACTAATATTTTATATAACAAACATAAATAAATAAATAAATTATTTTATACCCATTTTCAAATTCTAAACCTTTTATAAACGTCATTTATAATTATTCTCTACATTTATATTAGTTTGTTAATACCAATTTTTGATGTTAGGTGTGGGTAATTCTGATCATTTTGAAATACATTCATAATAGTTATATTGGTATCCATTATTTTTGAAACTTTAATCATTAAATGTTAATTATAGTTACTATTATACATCATGTATAATGATTTATTAATTTTATATTTCCAGTCATGAGTACATAATATTTATCTTATATGATGAAATTGACAACGAACATTTCCAAGAAATTTTATACCTACAAAGGGTTTTTTCTTAATTAGTGAGTTAAATATATATTTATACATATCATAACAATATTCCTTATTTTAATATTTATATAATATTATATCATTATAAATGTTTTCATTTCCATCAATAATACAATTTCATAACATTGTTCAAGTAGATGGTAAGATTATCCCAAATAAGAACATACTAAGATTATTGATGACTTTATGGTGATTTATTTAATTTATCACTAAAATAATAGAATAGTGATATAATTTAGTGTTTATTGTGGTGATATATCATAAATATAAATTATTTAGAATAATAATTAATTTATAGGAAATTATCATATAATTTAAATTAAATATTTTACTCTTAGTGTTCTTGTTTTAAATATTTGAATTAATGATAATGATTTCATAATCATATCATTAATAGGATATCAAATTTCTAACAAAAACCGTAATTACATAATAAAATTCATATTTATCTTCTAATCCAATTATATTGATAACCCATATATGAAATTTATGGAATGGAAAATGGAATACAATCATCCAAAGGAGGAAGTAGTCTATATGTATGTGTGTTTGATGGAATGATTTTCTATAGATAGGGATAAATGAATACTATATTTTATAAATTAAAAATATAAATTATGTTATAAATATCATAATTATTTATTATATTCAAAATTATTACTAGTTATTAATGTTTATTATAGATAAATAAACATGGTGTGTTGTGGAGGTGGTAGTCCCGGTACACACAAATATTGCTTTTGCTTTTCTTAGGGAAATGGAGAAGGATGGTTAATGATTATACAATCATTATAAGAACATAAAAAATAATTAGGATAATGATCCAATAAATTTTATATTCTGAAAATAAATTTGAGAAATAACTAATGAAAAAAGGTGTAAAGAAATTTGAAATAGATGTTTGGAACTTATTCCACTCTTCTTAGATTGTCTCAATTGCATAGAAGGATAAAAAATTTATGTATATCCTTATAAATATACCAACAATTCATTAATGTGTATAAAAGTTTTGTGGATTGTTTTTGGTAGATTTTCATCTGAACAAAAGCAGTTATTTTGTGATGGTATGTGATAAGAGGAGATCCCCTTTTATTAAAAAAAGTTGTTTTTTTATAAACAAATAAATTATATAATGGAATTTCACACTCAAGTAAAACGACCCAAAATTTTTGAAATAACAGATCATAGAAGAAATAATTTCGTTCCACAACTGAAAAACTAAAATAAAACCTTATTTGACATTTTTTCACTTTAAATCTAAGTTTATTCAATTTTTCCATTTTGGTTTTCACCATTGTAAATTTTTTTACCATGTTAATTTTTATTATATTTAGAAATAAATGGAACTTATTTAATGAATTTTATCTATTGATTACAAATTTTTCATCAATTTTATATTTGCAAATTGATAAAGATTTAATTTTTAATTTCTAAATTTATAATTTACTAAAATCAATGTTTTTAATATTATAACTTAAATTCTAAAATTTGGATAATAGATTTATTAACTTTAAAAAAATTATAAATCCACTTATAAAATAATTATTTTTACTTTTAAAATGTTTTAATATATTTTAAATCCACAATTATATACTAATAATTTCATAAAAGTCATGTTATTTCTAAAAACATTATTTTCACTATTCACCATGAAATAAATCTTTTTTGAAATATATCAAAAAAAATAATTATATGAAAATTCTGAAATTATAAATGTAGAAATGAGTCATATTTTATCAAATTCCAATTTTTAATTATATAAATTTATTTTCTTACATCAAATGAAATACATAAATCAAAACTACATTTATTGAAAAAATAGCGCTATTAATCATTTAGCGTTCAAAGTATTTTTTATTATAAATTTATAATTTAAAATATTTTAATATTTTAACTAATATATAATATTTTAATAGTGCATGATTTATTCTATTTTGCATAATATTTGTAACACTTAACACAACTATTCATTGGGAAAAACAAACAATACATTTAAACTACAAATGATGTAATAAAGACCATTAAAATTTATTATTTAAATTAGAAAATTTAAATTTTCTACTCCATTTATATTAAAATAGTTATCAGAATTTATATATAATTAATCTCATCTTTTAGTGATTTTATTATTTATATTTATACATAACACATAAATATATATAATTTTTTTAATATCACATTTTTATTTCATTATGAGTTATATTATTTTAAATTTACTTTCATACAAGACATGAGTTTGGTAAACCTATTAGATATATGACCAATGATAATATTTTCAATGAAAACATTTATGATGTATATATTTATTTTGTATACATAAGATTACTAAATGAATAATTCTCTCTACTCTCACTTTACAATCCAATGTTCTTATTTCATATTCTTGATTTATCACAATGTTTTCTCCATTCCTATTAATTTTTATCACTATAGGTTTTGTTTGTCTATTAGTGATCCCCATGGTTAAATATTATCCAGGTGATGTCTTAGTCATCAATATTTTATTACATTTTATCTAATTTATCCAATTTATTTATTATCATTTAATTAATTTATTTTATCTTCGATAGGTAATAACCCATTGTGTCAATATTTAGTTTTATGTTCCTTTGTTATAATATAACGCTTTTGAATGTCTAATGTGTTGTTAGTTTAATTTATATCACATAATAATTATATCCTAGTCAATTTCAATTCTTTAAAATGCTAATTAATATTAAAATATGATTTATAAAAGAATATGGTTCCTAAAAACCAAGGGAGTTACATACATCGTAGTTATGAGGTTTCTTCAGTATGGTCTTTTCTGTGAAAATATGAAAATGTTAAGGGTGGTTCTAGTATGCTATGAATATTATACACCAGTTTCATATTCAAGGTATATAAATTTTTTTGGGTCCTAACATATCATGGTGTTGGTCGTAATAATTTAAAAATGGTCGAAATGGTCATCTTGTAGGGGAGATCTTCTGCTCTGCCTATCTTGATTTTTGAATATTCCTTTGATCGGGGTAACCATGGATATTTTAAAATTATACATACCTTGTGGGTGTTTTTTTGTGTTTTTCTCGATTTATATAAAGATTAAATTTTATTAACTTAACAGTTATTCCTAAAATTTAAACCCCTATTGACCTATAGTCATCTAAGTCTCCTTCCCACTCTCTATTCATGGATTAAAATATCACGGTTATTAGGTATGTATGTCTCTCGATCAAAGATAACCATATTATCCTCCTTAATCTATTTGTTATTGATCCCTCACTTTATAAATATTATAATAGTTATGTTTTATCATGTTATGGTCAATATTCAAGTATAGTCTGATAAATGTGTATTGTCTTTATGATATGTGGTAGTTCCCAAATAATTTTTTGTGGTTTGTCATTATTTATTCCATTATTTTATTTTTTTAGTGGAAACATCAATCATGATAATGGATTTAAACAATATACATTATTTTCAATGTTATTTTGGAATTAAAATTACTTTTTTTAATGAAATTTGTTAAATTTAATCCAAAAAGATAATAATATATAAATAAAAATTTAGAAGTTATATTAGTGTCTAATCATATGAAATTATTATTATTCACCTTGTTATTGCCTCCAAACATTTTCTTAAGATTGTGATAGAAAATTGATAAGATAATATATGATATTCATTTGTATTTAACATGACTAGAAATGATAAATCAACATAATGTTGGTAAAGGAAGGATAATTATTAATGAGGTATTTATTAGCTTTATCATTCATAAATTTAAATTCCACTTTATATTTAATATTTTAATTGGGAATATTTTTTTGTGTCCATCGCATCCATTAGATAATATTTAAAATGTTTCTTATTTTCTAAATCCTTCTCATGATTCCTTAGTCAAGTTAGTAAATAATGATGATGACTACAACAGATAATATTTTTGTCAAATACATTAATTCCATGTTTTATATCATATTTCATGCAATTATAGAAGTTTAATTAATTTCTCAAAATGCATTATTACAACTTCAATTATAATTTTAACCCATTTATATAATATAGAATCTTAAATCATTCAATGTATTTTAATTGAACCCCAATTTTGGGTGGCATTTACGGAGAAGTTTGATCAATAGTAATTTTTTTAGGGTGATTTCTTGATACTACTAATAGTGGGAGAATATGGATGATGTTTAAAGGTATAGAGAATGATTTGGGGATTTTTTAATCTTATTTGGATCCTTTCAATATTCCATTATACTATTTCTTACTACAAATTACTTGATTCCTTCAATTATTTCTTTCCATAAAGTAATAATACTTATGTTTTAGTACCTAAAATCATGAAAGGAATTAAATTATGAATTTAGTAGGATGTTATGATTGTTTAAAAACTTTATTGATTTAAATGAAATATTATCCATGGAATATAGAAATTATTAAATAACCATTAAAATGGAAATTAGAATCATGATATAAAATGGAAGTACATTGGAATTAGATGATTTATAATTATATTAATCCATAATTGATATCGAATATTATAAAAATAATGGTAATTATTTAATAATAAATTGGTCATGTAAATATCAAAATTTTATGGTTGATTTATTTGGAAAAAATATCTCTTTAGTCCATAGTGTGGGCCTTGGGGTTTTTAAGTGGGACGTTATCCTTTTCTCAAGTCTTAAAATAGTTACATGAACTTATAATGGTTATGTTCTATATGATTCAATGTGATATATTATTTATTATTTTATATATCCCATGTAAGATATAGAAACTAATTCAAATATTTGATCATTGGTTATATGTCTCTTTATAACATCTAGGTAATTAAGCATATGGACGACCAATGGCTCCTCTTCGCCAACTGACTCTTCCTACAATAAAATTTATATATGAATTTCATATCTATTATTCCCTGAATTTATAGGATACATTCTCTTTCCATATTTAATGGTTTATAGTTATGGTATACATGTATCAGATGGTTTTTGAATCTTATAGTTATCATTTATACCTCTAATGAGGGTATAATGTCATAAGATTACTAAAACATTATTTACACATAAGATATATTAAAAAAAATTATATAGATACATTAGAACTAATTACTATAATTATTAACATATAATTATGTTGTACATATATTTATGTTGATAATGTCATGATGTGTTTGAAAAGGATTGATTTATTACTCTTAAGGTGATGGGTGATCCATGATATAAGACATTGGGCTTAAGGGAGACTCATTCATTAGGAATGTGGAAGTGAGTTTTCTTTCATTTGAATATTCCATTGAAAATTATGTTATATATTCTTATATTTTAATTAGTGAGTGATCCATAATGATGATGGGTATATAGTCCACCTAATTTCTGTAATGAGTGGATTTCATTATTTATTTATTGAGGATTTAGCATAATTATTCCTCAATTATATGAGATGATATAGGAAGGATACTACTAAGTATAAATGTATGACCACACACACACACACACATATATATATATATTAGAATGAATTAAAAAATTAATAGGAAGTTATAGAATCTTAGTTGTTTCTCATGGGATTATTGGAGTTTTTTGTCACTGCCTTATGTGTTTTCCATGTTATATTTCTCTTTTTTTATTTCATTTTATGTAATTAAATGTACTTGGATTTTTTTATTTATTATCATGATGTGTATTTATGTATTATTAATAATTTCCTATGGTTATTGACGGGAATTCATCTTATTTTTGAATATTTTATACCCTTGGACTGTTAGAAGAAGTCATTTGGTTTCACTTCCTTCTTATATACCAGCAACAAAGGGGTAATTGTGTAAATGGGTTATGAAAATGTGGTAAAAATTAATTTGTTTATGAAATAAGATGGATCATATATATATGTATTTAAACTAGTGATGGTTTATTATATTTCAGGAGAAATAGTATCAATTGAACATTGTATATGATGTAAGAAGGAGTTGTATGCTAGGAAACCTATGATTATGTCCCCTTATTATCATGACCCATTCTATGACTCTGTACACCCACATATAATAGGCCATGATATGTTGAATAGGGTCGAGATGTCATATCACTCACATGGGAGGTCTTAGCCTAAGTACCTATACACATGCACACAAATCCAAGCCTATATTACACTGAAATATAAAAATAACTGAACAACCATGAATTCATATATCTCATATTATAACCATAGTATCACTTGATGAAAAATAAAGTACACAGAGAAAAATAAATGACCACCAGAAAGATTCTGAAAAAAAATTCCTACCTAAAATTAAAGGGACTACTTTTTGAAATCTGTAGGAACCCACCTCAGTCTATCTAGTCCCACTAAGAATCATCTGGTCTTAGTACATCTAGGAAATTTTCAAATTCTCAATAATCTTTATAAGACATGATATGTGAAGGAAAATCCTATGTAGGGGTGAGTATAACAATATTCATAAGGACACCCTGAAACCACAAGGAATACAACAATGGAATTATAGTTAGATCTACACAAGTATATGTCTATAAAAGATATAACTGTAATATCCCAATATACTCAAAAAGGACAATCTATCAAGAGGTAAATCACAATTGTAGTAAATCATCCCTATTATTTTAGGACTATGGATCCATGATGTACTCATCTTGGAGAACACACTCTTGATTCTGGTATCACTATTGACATATGTCCAACAGGTTCTACTCATCAGATCTTTTCATGAGAATGAACACACTGATGGTTTGAAGATAACATGATACATAGGTGAGGATCACTTCTAAGTCCATGGGGTGATACCAACTACTCGATATGGGTTAACCCGCTAAGTAGATAATTGACGCTCATGTAGTATTGGCCATAACGATACAAAGAACTCCACCCAGGTTATGAAGATGAATAGAGGATCTCACTTCAGGCCATAGAGAGGGATTTCAATGACTCTATCTAAGAAGTCATGTTAATGGGATCATTGTACTAGGAGTAAGAAATTATTTAATACCATTATTCAGTGATAGGATAAAGAGAATAGATCCTAATGAATCTTTTACAACCTATGGAGGAATAGAGAGCCAATCCATTTTTAAAATAGTACATGATGTGTATAAAGGTAACACACAATTCCCTTGAACCTAGGTCATTCCTATGTAAACGTCCTATGTCTTCAAATATTGTTGGTGTAGAAGAGTTAATTCCAGATAGGCATTCCATGTACTCTACCTATGTTCTAGTACACATCTCTAAACCATGTGAATATGTTAGTGTACCGGTATATGGCTTGGTATGTGTACCTAGTGAAGGTCATTTGTGAGGGGGAGTAAATGTCGTGTAGGAAACCCATGTACTCTACCCTATGTGTGTACATTATATAGTACAAACTAATTCCTTAAAAGGATTCTACATGCAATTTAGTCAAAACTACCTGTAGTGTTCATCAGATATTTTTATAAACCCATCTTATTCCACCCACATGCACCTATACCATTGTCTCCATGAAATGAAGCTCCGATATTGTTAGGATTCATGGATCTGCCTCATTCGAGAATCACTATTTCTTGAAAAAAAAATATTAAAATGGTTTGGGGATATAGATCTTCATGATTTTATTTTTCTAGAGTCAATGACCATAAAATTCAGCATCTACATCGCCTAGTATACTACCACAACCACCATTACACCTTCATCGCATCACATTGATCCCAGATCTGATATAATTTATCATTTCCCCAATATATGGGTGTAAAATGATAGATCATTAAATAATACATTTAACCTAATCCAAAATTAAAACATTGTGATTAACAGAGAATTTGGGTGGAGAAATCACAGAATCAAATGAGAGGAACGAAATTCAATCAATGTTCATGTCGATCTTGGTATGTTTCCATTAGAATGACAATCTAAGAAATCATTAAACATTATTAATTATCCCAATTAAACCACAAAATCATACCCATCCCACATGATAATGAAGCTTTGGATCAATGTGTTCTTTGATTAGTCTTCCTTCATCATAGAAATTAGAAATTGGGAATTAGAAAATAAAAAACCTACCTCAATTTGGTTTGATCAATTACAAAGATTGAATATGCATTTTTTTCATTGGAACGATCTTTCGAATCTGAGGTGTGATGATTGTTGATTCACAATAATGTCATTGTTCCCCTAAGAGAGATTCCTCAAATATCCCTCCAAAGGTCCTCTAGAGGTTCCAGGGTTGTGCGGTTAACCCTAGAATTTTTATATAATAGCTTTTTTAATGGCTAACAATTCACTACATCATGAAATCGAAATAATATAATTTATTTTAAGAATATTATTCATTTCAGCATCTTTGATGACTTTTTAACAAATGTCCTACCCTAATTAATTTTAATCCATTTGTAGGGTAAACCTGGAATTCTAAACTCAGCGGTTCCCTTAGATTTCAGATTTGATAACCCATTTAGAATTTATTCCACATTTTCTGGGAAACTGTTTGTTTATTCAATTTAATTGATTAATATATTTAAAACTTTTTTTAGGCACACCAAGCCTTGGAATTGCAAATCCTATTGACGACTAGTCTCGTAAATAATCCATATAATTTAAAATTATAATACATAAAAAATATGAGACATTTCATTATCCCTACCTTGGGGGTTTACATCGATAAAATCAAAAAATGGATAATAAAAATGATGTCGGTACTGAGCATGAATTAGAGTTTATTGATCCCATGTTCCCTCTAAAATATTCTAATGTTTTCACCATACATGCACCAAAGGAATTGATCACCCATTAAGGACCCTCTCCTACTGATCCTCATTCTCCACCCGATTCTCTGTAAAGGTCACACTATACTCTATGTCCAACTGACCCCAATTGATATTGTGTGATAGTTTATGCACATATCTCCTCATCTATAACACATAGAAGACATCGGGCACCTTCTCCAACTACGTAGGTACAGCTAAGAGGTATGCTACCTCAAAAACTCTTCAAAATATCTGGAAAGGGATGATGAACCTCAAAGATTGATTAATGCCTCAGCCAAATCTCCATAATCCTTGTCTAGGTGTGGAGCATGGGTCTCATCCTTCACATTGTAAAAAAGTATGGCATTGAGATACAAACTGTACAATTCATTTCTTCAAATCAGGTGGACCAACACTGATGCCAGAGGTCCTAGTAAATATATCCCACACCTATATTTACCATGAAATGAGATGTATGAATCTCTCTCAGAACCTCTTCCTACAATGTCATTGGTACCAACTTGCATCATATGAAAATAATGACACGCTCTCCAAATTTATTAAATCCATTAGGATCATGTATAATGCATACATGAGCACGTAGGGTCTCATAGTTTAACTCACCGTGTACTGCCTCCCTGAATCTCTGAAAAATTGGATGTGTTACAACAATCGATTGGTGTTAAGTTGATCTATCTTTATCCTTAAAGGATAACAGAAATGAGTCCAACTGCTCTGATGCCTCATCCAGCAACTGCGAACAATATCACCTTGCGAGAGAATCTATTACTAAATTCCCCATCCAAGGAGTGTAGACAATATCAAATTCATTATCCTGGAGTAACTCTAGGCATCACCTCTACCTAAAATTATGAACTTTTGGTGAGAATATATATTTTAGAATCTTCTAAATAGAATAGATGATAGACTAATCACTCATCAGATAGTGTAACCACATCTTCAAAGTGAAGACTACCAATTCTAACTCAAGATCATGGGTTGCGTAGATCTTCTCATCTGGTCTCAACTTGAATGAACCATAGGAAGTATACACCTACCTCTGCATAGGAACATAACCAAGCCCAATTCCTGATACATCACATAATATTATGTACTCATAACCTTCCTACAGAAATATCAATATGGGACTTCTCTTCAAACTCTTCCTCAACTGTGGAAAAGACTAACTTCACTTCTCTATCCATAAAAAAGGTTTCCCCTTTCGATTCAAAGCTTTTATGGGTGATAATATACTAGAGAAATCATATATTAATATCTAGTAATAGAATTCTTACTCAGGGAAGCTACACACCTTGATCACGCTCTTGGGTGGATCCTGAGCTAACATCGCCTCAACCTTGTTCGAGTCTACTTCCACTCCATCTACTAAGATAACATGTCCCTGAAATTAAAACCACCTTATCCCAAATTGACACTTCGAGAGCTTTTTGTAACGTTGGTTTTGTAAAAGTACATCTAGAACCATCCTCGAGTATCTTTTGTGCTTCCCCTCATACGTCGAGTGCACAAGGATATCTTTGATGAAGTATACTATGAATAATTCTATATTAGGATGAAAGATACAGTTCATGAGTCCCATGAACACCACTAGAGAATTTTCCACACCAAAGGGAATCACCAAGTACTCATAGTGACCATAGAAACATCTAAATGTCATCTTTGGAATATCCTGATCTCGTATTCAATGTTTATGATATCATGACCTATGGTCAACTTTCAAGAACCATCATTCCCCTCTCAACTGATCAAAGAGGCCATCAATACTCAATAAAAGATACTTATTCTTCATGGTCACCTGGTTCAAGCATAGTTTATCTACACACAACCTCAATCACCTTTCCTAATTTTTGGAAAACAAAATAGGGGCCTCCCAGGGTGAAACTCTATGTTGAAAAAATCCATTCCTCAAAAATTCCTTTAACTATACCCTCATATCATGAAGTTCTAAAAGATCCATTCGATATGCTATTATAGAAATCATTTTCTTGTTGATGTGTAGATAAATTATGAATTCAATCTTTTAGTGGAGATGTAAACCTAGAATAAATTCAATGAACGTATCCCCGTACTTATCCACCACTATATGAAATTGGAAACTCACAACATCCACTGAACCATGGGTAAGGATATCTGATTATTGAGAAATCAGTTGTACCCTCACATGAATGAATCTAAATACTTTTCACCAAAAAAGGAATCTCTGGTTCTTTAATTGTGGAAATACCACACCCTTCACCTAAAATATCCAATATGGAAATGAACTATAGATAACCAATCCATACAATTAATGAAATACTAAGAACTAAATTCTACTACTATAAGATTCCATAAAAAACTCCCACATCCAAGATTGATGCCACACTTTAATCACAAGTATATGTTCATATATTCTTCATTAAAAAGAGTCTCCAAGAGTAATGGTTGAGGGAAAGGATCAATTTTAATATCTATATCTCATAATAGGTATATGAAAATTAACAAATTACTAGAACCTTTGTCTATCAGTACTATATCTAAGGTAGAAAATCCACATATTGTATCTTGAATCATTCCTATAGCCTATGGGTTATAAAATTCCACTGCCTACAACTGTCTCTTCGCATGTACTCTAGGTCCCTATGGTTGGGGTGGACCACCTAGGGGTGGTGGTGGTAACAAGGAAAAGCATCAACCACATCTTAATACTCTCTTATCTCTTTTTCTATGTCTTCCACCAAGTGAACCTGCCTGATCCTTGTCCTGTATCTGCCTTAGTGTCTCAGTTATGGTCTCATTGTCTGTTGTACGGTGGTCTGGAAAATGTCATGCAATATTTCCCCATCCATCACATTATTATCACCACATATATCTTGGCTGATTGAGTCCACCCTGTGAGCCCAAAAATATAGTTCCTATATCCTAGGACATCCTCCTAAAAAAACTCCCATGACCAGGTCCCTAAGACTAACATCAGATACCTACTGTCGAGGTCTCAACTCATGTTTTCCCACTGTAGGAAACCACTAGCTCAATCTACTTACCCAATAAACTCTCAACCAATAAATCTCACTCTAGCACCCCCAGTATAGGTTAGAATGCATAGAGGGATTAAACTAGCTCGAATGTCTCTATGGAAATCTCAATCGAATGTATGAACCTTTAAGAACTGATGTCAAGTCATATCAATCGAGTACCTGGAGAGTTTGGTAAACCTCAATGAATACTATGCTACTTCCATTCAATCTTTCTAGAGATGGATAAGCTCCTCTATACGTAAATTCATCAGTGTATATGGTGAGATATCCTCTCTTAAATTGATCTTTAACTCTATATAAAAATGTGACAACTCATCATAATATTGGGTTTCTAAACCCCAACATCTCTCAATATATCCATAAATATGTTTTTCTCCCAGGACCCCCATCATCATTACTACTGTCCGAACTAAATGGAAAACTCGGGTCACTTTCTCAAGCTAGTTCTAAACTGCATGGGGGTCAGAATCGCCTTGACATTTAATGGGTCTCTCTCTCTATGAAACTCACAAATCATTCTCATACTGTGAACCTCATCTGCTAGCCCTAAGGGTATGACATACTTCTCTATAGGTGGTATGGTTGATGCTCAACCTGGAGGTAACAACTCGAGAACTAGTCCCTAAATTGATGACAAATCACTAAGGTGACAGTCTGTATGATCGTCATTTTGTATCATAGATAGTATACATCGTAGAGGAAAAATTAATGTAAGTGATATTTACCATGATCAATGATTATATATGGAGAGATGACTTAAGGAGGACATGGATGTACAACCCATTCATATATGATTCAGGTACCATTGTTTTCTCTACAACCACTATTATCATGTACATATTTAAAAAACAGGGGATCAGAGTCCTAGTTTATGGATACGTCAGCCACCACCCCAACACAAGAGTCCATGGCCTGAATGCTGAACTCAAAACACTTAAAAATGTTTCCCAAAACCAATTTCATATACTCTCGGTCCTAATGTAGAACCAACCAATCTAATGCCACCCTGTTGTGACCTTCCCTAGAGGGGCCCATGTCGTGACTCCCCAATCCTTCCTCCCTTAAACCGGGGGATGGAAACAATACCTATGAAGGAATATCACTGACATGGGAAGCCATAACCTACGTACATGTACACACGTGCACATCTCTAAAACTATACCATGATGAATTGTAAAAAATACTTAAGAAAATGCATGAAAGCCTCAAATAATGTAACTATATTACAACGAGAACTAAATGAAATTAAATAGAGAAAAATTAAATCCCAACACAATGACTCTAAAATACAAGTACAACCAAAATTTAAGGAGTTTTTTGTCTAAATGAAATAGAAACACTCCATGATCTATCTAGTCTCACTATGCACCCACTCATCCCAGTTTATATAGGACTCTATCAAAAGTTTTGTTATACAAAAATGTCATGAAATGTGTGGTAAAGACCATGCTGGGGTGAGTATAACAATACTCAGTAGGACACCACAAAAACAAATATCATATAACAATGGAAATATAGTCTGATCTACATAGCTATATTTCTAAAATACATATAACAAGAATATATAGGAATAATCAATAGAGATACAAATTCTAGAGTTAAGGAACAACTATAGAATACCATCCCTATGATTGTAGCTCAAAGGATCAATGAAGTACTCATTCCGGGGAACAAACTCTTGAGTTTGATATCAAAGATTATTTTTCTCTGGGAGGTACTGATCATTGGGTAACATCATGATAAAGAACATGATGATACTCTGAAGCTAACTTGATGTGCAGATGAATATTACTACCAAGACAATGTGGTGATACCAACCACTCAATATGGATTAACTTACTAAGTAGAGAATTGATTCTCGGGACGTTTTTTCATAATGATATCAAAAATTCCACTGAGGGAATAAAAATGAATAGAGGATATCGCTTCGGGCCTTTTGGAGGAATTCCAATGACTCTAGATATGAATTCACACTTAAGGGGTTTTCTCCAAGGAGTAGTAAAATATTATATACCAAGCTTATAATAGAGGATAATGGGAATTATACATGATGAAAATTTCTTGGTATATGGAAGAAAATAGAACCGAGCCAAGTTTAAAAGACTACATAGCATGTATTAGGTTTACAGACAATGTCCTTTGACCTCAGGACCTGCCCATGTAAACAACCCATGTCACTAAATTGTGTCTGTGTAGAAGAGTACACACCGTTTAGGAATCTTGTGTCCACTACCCATGTGCTAATACATGGCACCATCCCATTTACATTTTTTCTTTAACTAGTACATGACTTCGTCTATGTACCTAGTCCAGGTCATGTTGTGTGGGGGAGTACACACCATATAGGAAACTTGTGTAATCCACCTCATGTTTTGGTATTGTCCAGAGTACCATCTGAGTCATTAAAATGGAACTACATATCATTTAGTCAAGACTACACACCATGTGTATCGTGCTTTTCATAAACCATTCTTCTTATTCCCTCTCACCCCTATTCCACTATTTACTTGAAATATTGATCCATTATTTCAAGGATTCATGGATCTACCTAGGTCGAGCATCATCGTCGATTGAACAACTTACTTCACCATCGGTTCTATTTGGGATTCATATCTACACACCAATCTTCGTCATTCTTTTTTTAGAACATGAAAATAATATTCTACATCTCCCAATTTTATACTGTAACCACCTTTTCTCCTTCGTCAACTTGTATCCATCCTAGATCTACCATATTTGATCGTTTCACTATGAAATGGGTGAAAACGATCAATCATTACATAATATGTCAAACCACTGCCAAACCAATAACATCTTGATAAATAGGGAATTCAAGGGGAAATCATAGAATCAAATGATATGAATGGACCTTGGCTAATGTTCATCTCAATTATGGTGCATTTATATTAGGAAAAAAACCCAAAAAGTCAATAAACATAACTAATTATCGCAATAAAACCATGCAATCATACCCAGCCTAGAAGAAGATAGAATCCTGGATTGTTCATTGGTCTGATTTCATCAAAGAAATTTAGAACGGGAAATAAAAAATCAAAACACACTTCCTACCTCAATTTGGATAAATTGTTGATGAAGAAAAAATCTATATTGTTGTTAATGGGATGATTCATTTAATATTTGGTGCATTGATCATCTATCCAAAATCCTTTCACCGTTTTCCCAAGATAGAATCCTCGAAGCTCTATCCAACATTTCCCCAGAGGTTCCAAGGTTATGAACCTAAACATGGAATTTATACATAATTGAAATTTTAAAGAATAACTAGTCGGTGAATAAAGAATTAGAAATAAAATAATTTACTTTAATTATTTTATCCATTTCCATGCCGGTGATGACTTTTACAAAAAATGACCCACACCAAAAAATGGTATGCCACACCAATGGTAAAACCCTCATTATGAACTGAACGGTGCCATCAGATTTTGGATCTGAGAACCCATTTAGATGTTATTATACATTCCATGAAAACATTGTGAGTGTGTGTGTGTGTTATTTTTAAAATATTTAATATATTTCAAAAATTTATTCCTAGCACACTCGGCCTCTAAATTGCATGCCATATTTGAGCCAACTCTCTAAAACAATCCAAATAATATACATAAATAGTATATGGAAAATCCGAGATATTACACAAGTGATTGAACAAAATGATATTTATGTAACATTTCATAATAGGTGATATGATGTGGCTTATAGAGTATAGACCTAAATTTGGACCATGTATCATGATTCTATATGATTGTGATTGAATTTGGTAGATTATGGTCATTATGATTAATTTTAATTAATTAATATATAATAACCCATGGTCTTGATTTAGGAAGACTCAAATATTTTTTTATTTATCATGAATCACTACTGGTTGATGACCTAGTCAACATCAAACTATACAGGTTCTAAAGGATGTACCATAAGATAGTTATCAAATTGAATTTCATGAATATAATGATCGAAGGAAAATTAATTATGAGTTCTAGTTTTGTGGCATATAGAAGTATGAGGACTATACTTTTCATATGGAGACCATGGCCTGTAAAGATGAAGTGGACATTACATTATGATTTATATATTCATTGGGGATTGTTGGATTCTATTAGATGTTAGTATGGTTTGGGATATGATCATAAGTTATGTGTTTAATTCCTTGGGATTCATGAGGATTTATTTATTTAATGTCTAAATTTCCATGATTAGTTCTTGGTTAAACTTCATTATTTGACTATGTTGGTGGCACACCAAAATGAGATGCTCTAGATTCAATAGGGTAGTTCTAGATTCTCTTGAACCTCTTGAATTTTTCAGTTGAAGATCCTCTTTAATTTTTATTCAAACCACCTACATGGTGATGATGCCAAAGAATATTATTTTGAGGGCATGTTGCATCTAGGGAATGAGTGACTAGTCACCTAATTCATATAGTAAACATTACAATTATTACATGTGAAGATAAAATTTATCATACGGATGTTGGATTATACGGTGTCATCATAAGAGGGGTTCATCTGTACTCTCAAATGAGTATTGTTATATCTTGTGGTTTTATGTTACCTAGTTAATCAAACATCCATATAGCAGGGATTCGTCTTTATTTTCCTTCATCCTTTTTCACTTGATCTAGAATTTCTCAGACAATTACTCGAAGATCATATATTATATTACTTATATGAAAAGGATGGGGTGTAAAATCTACCGGTATCTATCATTACTCATTTGTTATAATGGATATGTATTCTCAATTAAGGTCTAAAAATTTTAGTATTATGCTCTATATCATCACCAATGACAATAGAGTTCATTAGGCTCTGGACAAATATAAAGGAGATGTGGTGGGAAAGAGAGCAGCCTTGTGATACCCTTTTATCTCATATAAATAAATCAAAACATGGTCATATGTGTGAACTACATCAATTCCATAGAAGAATCATATAATGTTGTAGCTAGATGCATGAAATACATTTTCTATAACCATGAAACCTAGAATTAATTTTATGAATATTCTATATTATTTCTACCCAAGTGCTTTGTTTGATTGATTTTGGAGTTATTCACCCTTTGATTACAGTTTCCCAAGCTAAGGCTCTAGGATGTGTGGTTCTTAGGATCCCATTAACATTTTTATTATCTATTCCTCTTGGAGTTTGAGTTATATTGTATAAAGTATGTTGAACCCTCTAGGAATCTAGTTGCTTTATTATATTTTGATAATCCAAATTATGATTTATTATATGTTGATAATCTCAATATTGCTTATTTATAGTTTGATGATTCTTATTGTGGATAAATACTTACTTTAGTATTTGTGTACTTCAGACACATATTTATATGTTATGATAATTGTATTATAATCAAAGAATTTGGTTACGAAATGATCTATTATTTTATGTTTAGTATTAGACTTTCGGTTACTGGAAGTATGTATACTTTGACTTAACTCATTCTGCCAATAGAATGCTTAAACAGAATAGTGCTACTGATACAGAATAGAGCTACCGATACAGTTAAGTCTACCGCTATGTGAGAGCTACCGGTAGAAATTAGTCACCGTTACACAAGTCTACTAATACATCAAATTCTACCGATACATCAAAGTCTACCAATACATCAAGGAAACTACCAATAGTGACTTACCACTACTGATACAGACAAGACTACAGCTACCGATACAATATTGTATACCGCTACCGATGCAATCAAGTCTACTGACAGAATGTCTACCGATACAAGAAAGTCTACCGCTACCGATACAATCAAGTCTACCAACAGGAATTCTACCACTACAAATGATGTCTATCGATACTCAGACCTATCGTGACACTTACTGTAACACCTACCTACCGATATCCAAGGCTACCGTTCCAGAGACAGAACCCGATGATGCTTTAATTTCGTTATCACTATTTAATCTAACCAACAGTCATATCAGGTATATTTTAATACACTGAAATTTATTTATTGTGTGTTGTTGGATGTTAGGGAACCATACCTCGTACCTAAAAAAGGAAATCACTTTTGTTGTCGGAGCTCGTGCTTTAAATTAGAGATGCTCCTGCAAATGGAAGAAGTTGTTGGAAAAACAAATAAAAGTGTGACAAAAAATAAGAAGGTGCTAAAAGGTCTGCATGAAAAGAGACGACTGAACATACACAAAGAGCTCATACATTCCTCCATACCAGAAATAGATGAGAACGAGAACGAGAACATCCATACAAGAACTTCATCGACTACAGTTTCATTGTCTCTGAACCTAGATGTCAAGCGAATGACACCCTGTTTTTCAGAAAAAAACCAGACGAGGACTCCGAACCATTTCTGATCAAATCGGAAGAAGTCCAGAGCTACACTGCAATCACTAGTGCCATTCTAAACTCTACATCTTTGCTTATGTGATTTATTATTTAATTTTCGAGCAGTGTGTGTCATATACTGTATTTTTACACACATACTGTCTCCTGAACATTAACTAGAGAATCTGTAAATCCTCACTCAAACTCTTACATCTTTTATTTCCCACTGGGATAGTGGTAGAGGTCGTGCATGACCTGGACAGCTGGTTTTCTGTTGTGTTTGTTTCCCACGAATAACAGTGGTAGAGGTCTTAGACCTGGACAGTTGAATACTGTTGTAATCCCTGATCCAGGGTGTGGATGACTTTTATATAAAGTTTTGAGAGTACTAAGTCTCATCTTGAGACTGAACCTCTTGGTTATATCTGATGTGCTTATTTCTTTTCAGAGTTATTTTTATTCCTATGCAAACTACTTTAAAACCAAAACTAGTTTAAAGTCACTTTGATAATTAAACTCCAAAGCGTTTATATTAGTTGTAAATCAGTAAGTTAGTTTCAAAAGTTAATCAACTCTTCTGATTTTATTAATTGGGAAATAATCAATCCCTTGAGAACCTAACAGAACCATTACTTTGATATAAATTCACTACAGCTTAATTCTGTGTTTTATATGGGGGAATTTGGTAAATGATTTTTAAACAGAAATTTTAATTGGAACTCAATTCACCCCCCCTCTTGAGTGTCCACTCCGACCGACATTTGGTATCAGAGGGATTAAAATATTTTCTGAAGTAATCTGTTTTTCAACTGTGATTTTAGTTGTATTTTAAAGTTCTTAAAATTTCTGTTATTTCTAAATTGTTATCTCTTTAAAAAAATTTAACCTAGTTATCATGGATAACAGACTTGAAGGTGTTTCTACTAATAGACCACCATTTATCAAAGAAAACAACTACTCTCAGTGGAAGATTAAGATGAAAATTCATTTAGAAAGCATGGGTTTTTATATTTGGACTGCCATAGAATCAGAATATAAAATTCCTACTACTGTTAGATCTACTTGGAATGAAGCTACTAAGACAACCAAAAATAATAATTGCAAAGCTATGAATGCTCTGTATTGTGCTTTAGGAGATGAGGAATTTAATAGAATATCTTCTTGTAATACTGCACATGAAATTTGGGATACCTTAAGTGTTTCTCATGAGGGAACAACTAACGTTAAAGAAATGAGATTGAACACCTATACTATTAAACATGATAATTTTAAAATGAAGCCTAATGAACCCATTTCTAATATGTATCTCATGATTAACAAAATTTTCAACACAATGATCTCACTGGGAAAAGATGTTTCATCAAAGGAGCAGATCATGAGAATTTTGAGATGCCTACCTGAAAGATGGAGGGGCACTTCTGTTTCAATTAGAGAGTCTTGTGATATTGGTGAACTTCTAGTTAAGGAACTTATTAGTAAGTTGATGATGTATGAAGAATAGCTTAAAGTAAACAAATACGAAGAAGATGAACCAAAAAGGAAGTCAGTTGCCTTCAAGACATCTACTTCAATGAATAAGGAGAAACTTCTAGATGTAAGTGATAGCTCAAGCTGTGAAGAAAGTGAAAGTGCATCTGACAGTGATGCAGAAATGGCTCACATAGCCATAGGATTTAAGATGTTTTATAGGAAAAATTTGTTTTTTAAGAAAATCAAATTTCAAAGGTAAGTATTACAACAAGACACACTGGAAATAGGACAGGAAGAAATCTGAAAAATCTGATGAAGTTGTCTACTATGAGTGAAAGAGAAAAGAACATATAAAAGGTGATTTTCCAAAACTGAAATACAAGAAGAAATATGAGTATAAGGATAATAAGTGTAAGAAAGACATGAAACCTACATGGAGTGCTTCTGAAGATAGCTTTAGTGAATCTGAAGCTTCTGAAGCTGAAATTAGAAATAAGGAAAACATGTGTTTTATGACAAACACCTTTGAGGTAACATCTGAAACTCATGCTTTAAATTCTTATTATTATAGAGATGATTCTGATTCTGAAAATATGTCAAAATATGAACTATTTGAATACTGTGATATGTTTGAAGAAATCTGTAATGAGATGAAAGACAAATACAAAGGTTTAAATAAAGAGTATGCATTAACTATTAATCATAAATCTGATCTTGACATAGAAATGGAAAAGAATGCTCGATTACTTAAAGAAAACACTGAACTGAAATTGTCAAATGAGAAACTTAGTAAAGATATAGAAATATTCAAAAATGGCAAAGATACTCTTACTAAAATTCTAGGTAAGCAGATTGCACCTAGATATACTACTGGTATTGGATACCAACCTGGACAAAGAAAAATTACCAAAACTAAAATTATTCCTAAATCTGGACAGAATGTAGATAGTTATAATTCTAGAGGTTTATATGCTTAAACTAGATATATTCATAGTTACGGATCTAATAAAGTTTATCTTTTCAAAAAAAAATATTCTACAAATTTTATGAGACCCATAAGAAAAATTTGGGTACCTAAAGTTTTATGGGCTAACCTGTCTGGACCCAAGAAAATATGGGTACCAAAATCATTTCCTATCTAAATATGTTTTGTAGGGAACCTGCTTAACGAGCTCCTGTAGAAAGACCTGGTACTTGGACAGTGGATGTTCACGACATATTTCAGGAGACTTATCATGGTTTAAAAGCTTATTCAGAGTTGATGGAGGCTTTATCACTATTGGTGATAATTCTAAAGGGAAAATCATCCTCTTAGGCTAGATTGGTAACACTGACTCAGTATTAATTTATAAAGTTCTATTTTTTGATGGACTTAAATATAATTTAGTAATTATTTCTCAGTTATGTGATGATGGTTTCAATGTTAAATTTTAAAATTATTCTTGTAATGTTTATTATAAAATGATTTAGTATTTTCTGCTCTGTGAAATGAAAATATTTATGCTGTTGATTTAAATTCTTTAGCTATGAAAAATATTACTTGTTTAAATGATTTTCATAAAGAGTCTTGGCTTTGGCACAGAAGATTAGGACACTTTAATGTAAATTCACTTAGAAAACTTACTAGGAAGAACTTAGTTAGAGACCTACCAAAACATGATTTCCCAGCAGATAAATCTTGTAATTCCTGTCAAAAGAGAAAGCAACATAAAGTTTCATTCAAATCAAAAAAAGAAGTATCAACTTCTCAACCTCTCGAGTTGGTTCACATGGATTTTTTTGTACCTTCTATAGTTTCAAGTTTAAATGGAAAGAACTATGTCTATGTTCTTTTAGATGACTATTCTAGGTATACTTGGGTATATTTTCTAGCTCACAAAAGTGAAGCTTGTTCTTACTTTGTTAAATATTCCAAGTCTGTAGAGAACCTTAGTGGACATAAGATTAAAACATTGAGAAGTGATCATGGTCGTGAGTTTGAAAATAATGATTTTGAATCCTACTACTCATAGAATGGCTATAGTCACAATTTCTCTGCCCTTAGGACACCTCAGCAAAATGGTGTAGTAGAAAGAAGTAACAGAACCCTTCATGAAATTGGAAAAACCATGCTAAATGAGTATAATCTACATATTTATTTTTGGGCTGAGGCTGACAATACAGCTTGTTATATTATCAATATATTCTTGATCAGACCTGTTCTTAAGAAGACCCCTTATGAGTTGTGGAACCATAAGAAACCTAAGGTTAACTACTTCAGAGTTTTTGGTTGCAAAGTCTTTATTATTAATACTAATGATAATCTTGATAAGTTTTCATCCAAGAGTGATGAAGGAATTTTCCTATGATACTCAATTTATAGTAAAGCCTATAGAGTTTTCAATAAGAGAACCAAATGTGTTGAGGAATCTGTTCACATCAAATTTGATGAAACTGATCCACATAAACCTAAGACCTCTCTTGAAAATCTTAAAGATGATCTCTCTGTTTTTAACCTTAATGATAAAGACAGTGGACCTATAGTTAAAACGTCCAGTTCTGGAAATTTTCCAGAACCTGCTTCTGTTGACTCCCAACCTGTTGATGAACCTAAAATATCTAGCCCTACCTTTTCAAGACTAACTAGGATTCTAAAGAACCATCCTTTAGATGATGTTGTAGGAAATCTTGATATAGGAACACATAATAGAGCTTCTCTAAGAAATCAGGTTGAACATCATTATTTTCTTTAACTGTTAGAACCTAAAAATATCAATGATACTATCAATGATGAATTTTGGTTAATAGCTATGCAATAAGATATAAATCAATTTGAAAAAAATAAAGTCTGGGAACTAGTAGAAAGACCTAAAGACACTTTTACCATAGGCACAAAGTAGGTGTTTAGAAAAAAAGTTGATGACTCTGGAAATATCATTAGAAACAAAGCTAGACTAGTAGCACAAGGTTATAATCAATAAGAAGGAATTGACTATGGGGAAACCTTTGCACCTATAGCTAGATTAGAGGCAATTAGGATCGTACTTTCCTTTTCATCACATCTGAATTTCAAGTTTTATCAAATGGACGTGAAAAGTGATTTTCTAAATGGTTTTATTGTTGAAGATGTATTTGTAGAACAACCACCTGTTTTTTCAAATACTCACTTTCAAAATCATGTTTTTAAACTTTCTAAAGCTTTATATGGTTTAAAACAAGCTCCAAGAGCTTGGTATGAAAGACTTACACATTTTTCTTATTTCAAAAGGATTTACAAAAGGATTTATTGATCCCACTCTTTTTATAAAAATAATTTCAAAATATGTTTTAATAGTAAAAATCTCTATTGATGATATAATTTTTGGATCTTCGAAAAATTCTTTATGTACAGATTTTGTAAAGGTTATGCAAAATGAGTTTGAAATGAGCTTAATGGGAGAGCTTAAGTACTTTCTTGGATTTCAAATCATTCAAACTAAAGATGGTATTATTTTAAATCAGAGTAAATATACTAAGGATTTATTAAAACATTTTGGTTTGAGTAGTATTAAGGGAAGTGATACACCTATGAGTACCACCTATAAATTGGATATTGATGAAACTGGTAAACCAGTAGATCAAACTACTTATAGAGGTATGATTGGGAGATTACTTTATCTTACTGCTAGTCAACCTAATATTATGTTTAGTGTATGTATGGGTGCTAGATTTCAAGCTAACCCTAAAGAGTCACACTTACTTGCTGTTAAAAGGATTTTCAAATATCTTAAATACACTGCCAATTTGGGACTGTTTTACCCAAAAGAACAATCATTTGATTTAATAAGTTATTCAAATGCTGAATTTTCTGGATTCAAGTTAGATAGAATGAGCACATCTGGAACATGACATTTAATTGGAAATTCCCTAGTATCATGGTGTAGTAAGAAACAAGAACTTAGTTGCATTATCTATTGATGAAGCAGTGTATATAGCTGTTGGTAGTTGTTGTGCACAGATTTTGTGGATGAAACACACTTTATTGGACAATGGATTTGAGTTTAAACATGTTTCAATTAAATGTGACAACACTAGTGCGATAAACATCTCAAATAACCCTGATTCTCACTCTATAACTAAACACATTGATGTCAGACACCACTTTCTAAGATATCATTATCAAAGAGGTGATATAAGTCTTGAATTTATAGGCACTGAACTTCAATTAGCAGATATTTTCACTAAGTCTTTATGTTCAGAATGATTAAGTTTCATTACACATGAATTATGAATGATAAATTACTCTTAAACCGTTAGAGAATCCTCACTGTTAGGGAATCCTCACCGTTAGAGAATCATCACCGTTAGAGAATCCTCACCGTTAGAGAATCCTTACCGTTAGAGAATCCTCACCGTTAGAGAATCCTCACCATTAGAGAATCCTCACCATTACTGAAACCTCACCGTTAGGAGACCTCACTGTTAGAAGACCTCACCGTCAGGAGACTTTACCGGTACATCTCGCGCTGTTTTAAACTTATGTAAAGCTAAGAATTCGAACCGTTTTTAAAAATATTTATTTTATTTGTGAATCCTAAATGATATTAAACCCGATATTAGACTTCACTCAATCTCACAGTGAACTCTTCTGTTCGAATCCCTCCAACCTCAACCTCTCAAGCCGCAAAACCCTAATCCTCAGATTGGTAATGGCCTGCGTTAAGAGACCTCAGGTTACAGATGGTAGTGATGAGACGCAAGCAAAAAGACAGAAGGTGACCAATGATGATTCCAGTGGAAGCGGTGAAAGTGTAGCTCGAAGGAATCCGGTAAACCCGCATCTCTCAAGGCGAGAGATTGTCATTGAGAAAGAGGTGTGTGCAGAATGGCTCATGGAGAGTAAGTCCTTGGTTCTTAAGGTTTTAAAAGAGCAAGGTTGGCTCGAGTGCTTCACGAAAAACAATAGACCTTATTTTCTAGGACTGATGAAAGAGTTCTATGAGTTCGTTCATTTTTGAGAAATCCGAAGAAGAAAACAAGATGTTTTCTTATGTAAATGGTCACGAATTTTCCTTTACTTTGGTTGAATGGGTTGGTAACTTAAAAGTTCCACATGAAGGTGATTATTCTGTGTATTCAAAATCCATACCCTCAACCAGTGACTTGTTTAAATATGAAGATTCTTTTTTAGAGCTGACAGGGAATGGGACCCTAGAAAAATCATAGCTGTAGAGATGGCAGGGGAAGATAAACTTCTTTTCAAGATTATTCAACATGTAGTTAGTACAAGGAGAGGAGACTTTTCTACACTGAGATTCTAGAACATTTTTCTGTTACATCTGTTGAAGCATGGAGTTAAGGTAAATCTATGTAGATTGATTATGATTCAGATTGAGGATATGACTAGACTGACGTCTAAGTCAAATACACTGTTCTTCTCAAAGTTGATTTCTGTTATGATGAAAGAAAACGAGGTGGATGGACCTTAGGATGAAATGATAGTAGTTAAAGATAACTTCTACATCACCAGGACTATCTGTAAATATATGAATGTCAGCTGGAATCCTTGGAGAAAATCATGGGTGAATGATGAAGGAAGAATATATGATAAGTTCACACCAAAGGACCATCCCTCTAGACCAAATAATATAAGAGATCCTGGTCATGGACCAAATAATCCAGAACTGGTCTACAGTGATGATGAAGCTGTGGAGGAAGAGACATCAGTTGAAGAAGGAGGAGACCCTGATTTACCTCTTAGTCATATGCCTCAAACCATTTCCTATGGAGCATCTAGCCCTCCAAAAGAACTACCAAGGAGAGAAACTATTTTGAAGGACAGTGATACTGAGACTGAGGAAGAAGAAGAAGAAGCATGTCAGTATGTTGTTAAGGACACCTCTGAAGTGGATGAGGCAACCGAATCTGATCGTGTCATTAATGGAGAAAACGAGGCTTATGGTGAAGCAAATGATGAGGAAAATGAAAAAGAAGAGCTCAGTTTGAGCCCTCTAATAGACAGTACAGTCAAGATAGTGCCTGATCAGGAAGCAGAAGTAGCATCTGTTTTTGGGAGAGTTCTTGAGCCACCAGAGAAAATGCCTATTGAATCTGCTGTAGTTGTAGAGGAAATTATAGAATTACATCAAGAAAAACAGTTGGAGGAGATACCTCAGGAGAAAATTCCAAGTGAGGGGAGAATCTTGGTTCAGTATCTGTTTTGTATGACATTGAAGGTTGGACATCAGATCCTAGATATATGGTTCTTGGACTTTCCTATGGAGATTCGGATGAGGAAGACCAACCCCAAAGAGAATCTGTTATCCTACCTGCAGTGGCTGAAAATGTGGCAACCAAGGAGGACCTTGAGTCCTTAAAGGCTGAATTGAAAGAAGCACTGAGAGAGTCAGTGGTAGATTTGAAGACAAGTCTGGTTTATGAAATGAGAAGTGTGGAGAAATCCCTAAAGCTATCTCTGGGATGTGCTATTTCTAGTCCAGTGAAAGGAATGATGGATGAAGTTAAAATATGCCATATTAAAATTGATAGTTGGATAGGATCTGTAGTGGCTCTAAGACAATCGATTGCTTCATTGAATGCAATGAACAGCTCTCAAACCCAAGTGCACACTGATATCAGATATGTCAAAGAAGTAGTCAAGCAATTTGTGGACGTTTTTGAGGCTTTTAAGAAATCAGTCAAAGAACACTTGAACAGTCAAGTTGAACTTGTCCAGAAGGTGGTCAGTAATCTCACACAATCTTTTAAGGAGACAGTAGCTCTCTCAATTAAACCCCTTCCCTCATCCAGCTCCTCTGTGAACCTTTACCAGATCAGAACTGTTATTCAGGAAGAGTTGGCTATGGCCAGTACCAGTGGCTCCTCGGATACTCAGATCCTTGCTACCAATATGGAAGTTAGTAGTTTTGTTCGTGATCACCTATGGGCAGCTACTGCTTCTCAAGAGGCAATTAAAAATAAAGTGGATTCTTATTTTGAGAAGGTCTATACCAAGCATCAAATGACCAACCATTTCAAGATCTTTCTGGAAAATATGAAGTTGCCTCCAGTGACTCAGGACTCCAGAGAACAGGTTAGTAAGCTCAGGGAGCTTACTCCTTCCTTGGATAAATTCATTGAAATTCGAGATGATTTTGTGTCTGCAATGGAGAGAGGAGTGAGTATTATTATGGATTTCATGAACCTGTTGCTACCCTTCTTGCATGTGGATGCCAGACCTGTGATTGTACCTCCAGCAATCCTGCTTCTGCCTCTGGGAGAACACCTCAGTTGACTTCAGCTCAGACTATTCGAAGTCTCACACCTATGATTCCTCAGAGGAGTACATATTTCTGATCCGAAATAGTTTCAGTGGCTGGCCCTCTAGTTGAACTTTCAGCTATTCTCAAGCCATCTACTCAATCTCAACCTACACCCTCTTCTAACCCTAAGAGAAAGACTCATGTTCAAGAGGATAATTGAGTGATTCTAGATCTTTTTGATAGGATTCACTTGTTTTTTTGATGTTCTGATTTTATCAGTGTATCTCTTGTCCATTAATGAAATACCTCTTACATTCTCTAATGTACTATTTTTCTATTACTTTTCTAGTCTTTATCTTGTCTCTCATCCCTTCTTTCTGTTAATCACAAAGGGGGAGAAAAACATGAGTCCTAAGAGTTAAAAATGGGGAGAAAACCACAAAGGGGAGAAAAACACAAAGGGGGGAAAATGAGACCTAAGAGAATCTTGTAGTCTATTTGACAGGAAGAGGAATATGGAAGCTTTGTTTTAATAAAAGAAATCTTTTTTCTCCGATTCTAATTCTTCTATGATCGTAATTCTTTTCATTTTGGCATAAGTTGTGATTATCAAAAAGGGGGAGATTATTGAACCCTCTAGGAATCTAGTTGCTTTATTATATTTTGATAATCCCAATTATTCTTTATTATATGTTGATAATCTCAATATTGATTATTTAAAGTTTGATGATTCTTATTATGGATTAATACTTACTTTTGTATTTGTGTACTTCAGACACATATTTATATGTTATGATAATTATATTATAATCAAAGAATTTGGTTAAGAAATGCTCTATTATTTTATGTTTAGTATTAGACTTTCAGTTACTAGATGTATGTATACTATGATTTAACTCATTCTACCAATAGAATTCTTAAACAGAATAGAGCTACTGATACAAAACAGAGCTACTGATACAGTTAAGTCTACTGCTATGTGAGAGATACCGGTACAGATTAGTCACCATTACACAAGTCTACCGATACATCAAAGTCTACAGATACATCAAGGTCTACCAATACATCAAGGAAGCTACCGATAGAGACTTAGCACTACTGATACAGACAAGACTACAGCTACCGATACAAGAAAGTCTACCGCTACTGATGCAATCAAGTCTACCGACAGAAAGTCTACCGGTACAAGAAAGTCTACCGCTACCGATGCAATCACGTCTACCGATAGAAAGTATACGGTTACAAATGAAGTCTACTGATACTCAGAACTACCGTGACAATTATTGTAGCACCTACCTACCGTTATCCAAGGCTATCGTTCCAGAGACAGAACCCGATGCTGCTTTAATTTCATTATCATTATTTAATCTAACCAACGGTCATATCAGGTATATTTTAATACACTGACATTTATTTATTGTGTGTTGTTGGATGTCAGGGAACCGTACCTCGTAACTGAAAAAAGGAAATCACTTCTGTTGCTGGAGCTCGTGCTTTAAATTAGAGATGATCCTGCTACTGAAAGAAGTTGTTGGAAAAACAAATAAGAGCGTGTCAAAAAATAAGAAGGTGCTAAAATTTGTGCATGAAAAGAGACAACTGAACATACACGAAGAGCTCATACATTACTGCATACCAGAAATAGCTGAGAACGAGAACGAGAACATCCACACAAGAACTTTATCGACTACAGTTTCATTGTCTCTGAACCTGGATGTCAAGCGAACAACACTCTGTTTTTTCAGACAAAAACCAGAAGAGGACTGAGAACCATTTCTGATCAAATCGGAAGAAGTCCAGAGCTGCACTGCAATCACTAGAGCAATACTAAACTCTACATCTTTGGCTCTATGATTTATTATTTACTTTTCAAGTAGTGTGTGTCATCTGCTGTATTTTTACACACACAATGACTCCTAAACATTAACTGGAAGATTTCTAAATCCTCACTCAAACTCTTACATCTTTTATTTCCCACTGGGATAGTGTTAGAGGTCATGTGTGACCTGGACAACTAGTTTTCTATTGTGTTTCTTTCCCATGAATAACAGTGGTAGAGGTCTTAGACTTGGACAGTTGTATACTGTTGTAATCCCCGATCCAGGGTGTGGATTACTTTTATATAAATTTTTGAGAGGACAAAGTCTCAGCTTGAGACTGAACCTCTTGGTTATATCTGTTGTGATTATTTATTTTCAAGGTTATTTTTATTCCGCAGCAAACTACTTTAAAATCAAAAACTGTTTTAAAGTCACTTTGATAATTAAACTCGCAAGTGTTTATATTAGTTGTAAATTGGTAAGTTAGTTTCAAAAGTTAATCAACTCTTTTGGTTTGATTAACTGGGAAATAATCAATCCCTTGAGAACCTAAAAAAACCTTTACTTTGATATAAATTCACTATAGCTTAATTCTGTGTTTTATTTGGGGGAATTTGGTAAATGAATTTTAAACAGAAATTTTAATTGGAACTCAATTCACCCCCCCCCCCTCTTGAGTGTCCACTCCGACCGACAAAGTATATAGTGATTATGAGATGAAGTTAGAGAAGAATAAATATTCAGGATATTTTTTATGTTTTTTGGATAGTGTGATGTGATTTCATTATCAACATGGACTACACATATTTTATTAAGGCTGCTGTTGATTTATATAAGAAGTGAAATCTATTATTTATCGATAATGACTCGTGCATAATTATTTATGGATGGTGAGATAATCATATGTATTATAGGTGTTACAACCAAAGCTTTTATATCCATTACATTACTGTTATCATAAATAACATGGGTCATACACATCATTGTACAAACACAACACCCAAATAAAATGAACCAGAGAATATTAAAATCACATACATAAAATAATCATTTGTAAATTAATGGAAAATAATCAATTTAAATAGTAACATGGTATAATTTAGGTTTGATTAATATTTTAAAGAAATAATGATTTTCGAATAATGATTTCAAATAATGGGTATTGTATTTAATTTTTTAAAATTTAAATAGATTGTAGTTAAAATTTTATCATAATAGTTAATATTTAGATTTATAAAGAAATTTATGGAAATTTTTTTTTATAAATACCATATGAAATATGATTTAAAAACCTTCATGTTTTAATGTTTTTTTAATAAAAGCCTTTTTTGTTAATATGTAGTATTTTTATTTAAAATATTTTTTTTAATTTCATAATTTGAATAAGATAATTAAATTTTTTTATACATTTCCATATTATAATAAGATGATTTTTTGTGTTTTTTTTAAAATAATTTTTTTGGGTGAATAGTGAAAAATATTGTTTTTAAAAAATCGATTGATTTTATTAAATCACTTGGATATATGCTTTAAATAAATATTATTAATACCTTTTTCAGAACCAAATATATTTATTTTAAGTGATATTATATATTTTCATATATTAATTTTAATTAAAAAAATATTTTAGACTTTTGAAGGAAAGTAATATTTTACAAGAAACTTTTTTAATACCATACATAATAGTATCTCAATAATAAATTTTATCAATTAAATAAAATGAAGGAAAATTAAAATATATAATGATTGTGTCTATAATATCTTATATGTTTTGTTATACTTTTAGGCATAAATATTAATTTTTCTTTTGTAAATATTATTTACATTATTAAAATAGTTATTTTTCAAAGAATAATAATTTTATGAATATCAGGTATTTTGAAAATTAAATTATTCTATTTCAAATTACAACTCAAATATATTGTTAAAATATATAATTATAAAATTAAAAACCATTGAATTAGTAATAAATTTCGAACACTATTTGGAACACATAAAGATTAAAATGAATTTTTATAAAAAATGTATTCAACCAATTATATCATTTTATTTATATGTAAATTTTTTAAAAAAATTGAATCATACTAAATGGATAACAAATTAGGATTCATCGTGTTGTTATTTGGTTTTGAGGGTCTACTTGTATTTTTTTACAAAAATAAATGACACGATTAATATTTAAGGAAGAGTGATAATTATTTAAATGACTAATCCTAAGTGGTCTGAATTTTTATAAATTAAATTTAACATTATAACTTTTAGATATAATTTTTTAGGATCTAACATCTTAATTAAATTTCTTACCAACTTTATTTCACATAAATCTTTTAACTTTTAAGACATTATATTATAACACATTACGTAACAATCTTTTCTAAGGAAAAGTTCCTCCACATCACTTATAAACGGGGGATTACTTCAACAATTTAAATATTCTAGTCCTATTACAAAATTTTCATGAACCATTACCAAAATTTACTCTGCTTTAATTCCATTACACACCCTAAAACCCATAGTCACCTCATGTTATTCTAATTACCTCAAATTTAAAGCTTTTCCTAAGAAGAAATTCAAGGTATCAATCTAGGTAAAACATCTTTCTTAACGTTACTTTCTTATTATTTCCTTGATAAAATAACCATAAACATAGTATAATAATATCCTCATAATAATTACTATATTAATATGTTATTTTATTAACAGTAAAACTATTATTTAATATCTTCCTTCTACTAAGTAAAAACATGAATCGTCTGTAGTGTGTATGCGTGAATTATCACCTCCATGAAGTGAAACATTGGATTTATCATCACCATGTTTAATTACATGTTAAAAATTTTATTAAATAGGATAATGTAATATTTATAAAATTTTAATTACTCTTAAATGATAACTTATTTCTTTAAAAGTTCAATTCATTCTATGAAAATGGAAGCACCCTTTCTGTGTATGTATTGACTTCCACATCTATGAAATAACTTCCCTCTTTGATTTACAATATTGAAAATAAATTAATTTAAATAAAAATTGTTTAATATATAACAATGGTTATTTAATATACAACTAACATTCAAGAACATTAATATTATACATTCCAGAAGTAATATGAGAAGAAAAATATTACAGTATATTTAACATCTAAAAAGGAAATATTAATTTAACTTTTATAAATTTAGTCCATTCATGGAGAGCCTATTTAAATATTAAAATTATTTTCCTATTATAGTATTAAATGTAAAAAAACATAATTCATAGAGATTAAATCTATTTTACATCACCCTTGACCATGCTCATGAAATAATAATTTTCATGAATAAATTTATTGAACAACCCTAAGTAATCAACGTAACAAGATTTTATATTGAAAATAGAAACCAATATAAAACAAAAGGGTAATGACCCAGACCCGAAAAGTGCTAAACGGGTCGGGTTCTACTACCTTAGGTGCCCCTCCCTAAACACCAAAGCCTGCCGACTAGCAGTGAGGGTCTTATAGGTATTGTGGGGAGGTTATACCCTCTGGGAGGATAATAATAATGGTACTGGTCCAAGTATAATAATAAATATGCAGCGAAATAAAGGACTCAGCAGACTCGAACCAGACCCGTAGAGTGGAAGCACGTTCAATATCAATAAATAGTGGAAGAAACAAATATAAATAACAACAACGGAAATAAACACAACATCATGCTAATCATTTCTAACCACTTCCAAAAAAAATCATGCATCCTAAGAAGGTCATACATATCTAAATATAAAGGTCTCCAATGGATAACCAACTATAGCTATAAACAAGCATGATGATACAAGAAAAAAAGCAAAACATAAGTAAACTCTAGCTAGGTAAGACCTCAAGGTCCATTCCCTCTCCATGAAACAGCTAAATCATCCCAACTCCTGAAGCTGACCTCTTTCCTGCACATAAATCCATAAAGTCCTCATGTGTCCAGAAGGGCTCATGCAGGGTGTGAGGTGAATCTTAGAAGGATACCACCGAACGGTGCGTACCTAATAAAAGTCACTACTGGTAATCTGGGTTTTTTCAACACTTTTATACCAACAGTTCTATTGAACCGTTCGTATAGGTTTCCTTTTCAACACTTAATTCAATCCTTTGGTAATGGATGAGTTATTGAAGATTTTTCCAACGGTTTGAAGAAACCATTGGGAAATCTAAAAATTATTTAGTATTTCCCAATGGTTTCTCTAAACTATTGGTAAAGATTACCTTTCCCAACAGTTTTTAAAAACGTTGGGAACATTTTCACCTAAATTTCCAACAAAGCTGATCTCCCATCCACGCGATTGAAGTGATAAATTCTAGACCTAATACCTCTCTATCTTAGAAAATATCCACCAGATCCATCTTCAATCACAAAGTTGTTTTGTTCTACACTTCTAATCTATAAGTAGCACCTTATGTTTAATGTTTTGAAACTTTTTTTTCTCTTTTTATTTGGATTAAACCTGAGGTTCGTGCACTATGCTACCCAACAATTTCAATTTTATTTGTTTTTTATTTTTTTCTTCTTTCATGTGTGAATCAATTTATTTGAAGTGAGGGGGTGCAGGTGGTGGGAGGTGAAGTGGGTGGTCGTGCATTGGATGGGCAGAGGGGGTGTGCTGGTGGGGGTGTTTAGGTGGGGATGAAATTAGGGAAGGAGGGTGTATAGGTGGGGGTGTGTAGTGGGGGGTAGTATGTTGGGGGTGAGATGGGGGTTGTATATGGGGGGTGGGGTGGATTGTGTTGGTGGGGGTGGGAGGAGGGGGCTGTTTAAGAGGGGTTTGCAGGTGGAGGGGAGTTGTTGTGCATGTGGGTGGGGGGAGGGGAGTGTGCAGGTTGGGGGTGGGATGGGCATGTGGGAGTCTGTTTCGGGGTGAGGTGGGGGTGGGGTGTACAAGTGGTGGTGGGGGGAGGGGGATTTGTAGGTGGGGGTGGGTGGAGGTGGGGGGGGGGTTTTGAAAATGGGGTTTTAGGTGGGGGGTGGTTGTGCAAGTGGGTGGGGGAAGGGGAGTGTGCAGGTTGGGGGTGGGCTAGGCAGGTGGGAGTAAGTTTGGTGGTGAGGTGGGGGTGTACTGGTGGGGGTGGGGGTGGGGGGAGGGGGATGTGTAGGTGGGGGGGGGGGGTTGTGCAGTGGGTGGATCAGTGGGGGATGTGAAGGTGGGGGTGGGGGAGGAGGGTTGTGCAAGTGGGGTGGCAGGTGGGGGTTGTTTAGTCGGTGGATGGGAGGGGGGGGGGGTTGTGCAGTCGGTGGATGTGATGGGGGGGGGGGGGTTGTGCAGTCGGTGGATGTGAGGGGGGGGGGGGGGGGGGGGTTGTGCAGGGGGAGTCTACTGGGGTGAGGTGGGGAGAGGCGGTTGTGCAGGTGGGAAGTCATCACATCCATAGTTCACGAATAAGTACTGGTAAGTCGTCAATTATAGAGATTTGGATAGGTTTGGGGCTTCTTCGGTTTTGGTTCTTTTCAAGTCATCTTCAAGAGTATGACATCACATGATCTAAAAGTGATATCAACTATATAGGATGAATTCCTTCTGCCACATCACATTTTTCTAGAAATAATATTTCCTTGGAAGGTTTTGGGAGCCTTTTAGAGTCAAATTCCATAACATTTTCCCAATTACAAACATGATACCATCATTTTATCAAGTAACTAATCCAGTCAAATTGGGTTTTCACTAAAACTTACCATTCTAATCCTTAACACCCATCATTTGTTTCTCTTAACATGAATGAAAACCCAATTATATCACATAGCTCTCATTCACACCCATGTGGATAGCCCACTCACCCCCCTGGACACCCCATACCCCCTGAAAATCCCTTCCACCCATGTGGATAGTTTTTTCACCCCCTAGACACCTCATACCCCCTAGACAACCCCGTCACCCTCATGGACAGCCCGCGCACCCCCTAGACACTCGTACCCCTGGAAATCCCCCCAACCCCGCGGATAGCCCACCCACCCCATGTACACTACCCCCACCCCATGGACACCTCGTGCCCACTGGACAGCCCCCCACCCAATGGACAGCCCGCCCACCCCCTGGACACCCCCTCCCCCCTGGACAGCCCTGCCACCCTCGTGAACAGCCCACCCACCACCCTGGACACCTCGTACCCATGTGGATAGCCTCACCACCCTCATGGATAGACCGCCCCTAATTACACAGAAGAAAATAACTCTTCATTTCCCTCAATTTCCAGAATCCCTCATGCACTTGAACCTTAGCCCGAGGGGTGCGCTTTAATTGAGGAACTAATTAGGTAATGAGAGGTATGACCATCGGGATGCCAAGAATGAGTTATTGAATATGAGTGAATGATTTGGTATGACTATAACACATAATGGGACCTAAGGCATGTGCCTCTTATATGAGAACTATTGAAAATTAATATTAATAAATTTTAATTTATTTTTTGAGTACTTGTTCATTGATTAATGATTAAGAATTTCTTAAAGAAACCAACCATGGTTTCATGTTAAAAACATAGGTTTTAATTCCATTTGAAAACCCCCTTGGATTCATGATGATTTGGTTTAAAATACCTTGGTATAATCTACCTTGGATTCATAGTGACTATTATTTAGGAAGCCTTGGGGATGTCCTCCTGGGATTCTAAACTAGAGGCCTCTTTCTTTACATAGGCTCCGAACTCCTTCCTACCTATATATCCATCTGAAGTCAATCAATTTTTTAGTTCTACACTCCAAATCTATAATGATTAACATAATTTAAATGTTTTTCATTTATTATTTACTTCCATATTTGTTTTCAAATGCAGTTAATGAAACCAATTGAATACAGGTGATGAAAACAGATTATAGAAAACAATCGTCGCATGACTGGGCTAGGAATTCCACTACAAGTGTTTGTAGTGAGTATTTTATTTCTAATATATGTATTTAAATTATATATAATGTCATGAGCTTAATTTTTTTTAAACATTTTTTCAGGATCCATCTCTTTGGAGATATTTATTTGATGAGAATCCTAGTAGTGGTCCCAGTACTCGGGGTGTTTGTACAAGTGGGCGGTATATGAGCTAGATAATCTGGTCGACGTACCCAATTAGACCTTGCCACTCCCACTGACATACCATCCATCCCACGTTATGATATTGGTGTGCCATTAGAGACACATGGTATATTTAGGCCTCCCATGTTTTCACTGCCCTTTACTTCGGACCCTCCTCACCCATTTGTACCATATCCGATGATGATTCCCACTCCCCATCTTCCATTTGGCTAGCCATACCTGTCATCTTCTTTTACTACTGCTTCGATCTCTTTGGGATTTTATATTCTATCTTCATTGACTCCTTCTCTTCCAGAGTCTATCCCTGTGGAACATACATTGAGACACACTCCATCTGTACACGGTGTTCCTTTAGTTACTGCGAATCCATTGCTGCCCATTGATCAAACTACCGCATATATACTTATGAAACCCAAAGAAATTCTTACACCATAATTTATTTTCATTATAACATTTATTGATAAAATATTTATTTTTCTTTCATAATAGATACATCTACTGATAGGAGGTGGGGGAGGGGGCGTACACGCTTGCGTGCGGTTTGGAACCACCGCACACAGTTGATGGTAGACTATAATGAAGATAGTAAAATGATTGAAAAATTAGGGCAGCAATGTCAGAGTTTTTTGGAAATGCTTGCCAAATACTCTGACATCATTCCTGTCAGCACGCTCTCATAGAGATAGGTGCCAAATGAAGTTAAGGATAAAGTATGGGCAGAGATATGGGTACAAAAAACATTTTTATTTAATGAAATATATTTAATTTTTTAATTATATGAATTAATATTTTGGTGTCGGGTGAAGTTTAATTTCCCGATGGTGAGGGTGCACAGACCGTACATCTAAAGGATTTAGGCGAGCATTGGAGACCTTATAAGCATGAGTTGTACATTGGATAGTGTGCTAGAGTGGGCACAGAGTTAGAGGCGGTCCTTGTCATGGATTATTGTCCGATAGAACAGTACTGACAGATGACTACTCATTGGAAAACTATCCAATTTGTGATATTAATTAAATTAGAGGTATTTAAGTGAAAATTATAATGTTTTTCGTTTATACTAGATATTTAATTTTATTTTGGTTGCATATAGAAGAAATAAAAAAACATTGATGCTAAGAAATACGTACACTCATTGGGACATACTACGATGCCAGATCATGAGATACAATAGGTATGGCAATTTATAATCATACTTTACGACATTCACTTTCTATTGCTTAATCTATAATTTATTCAATTGCTAAAGTTGTTATATAATTTTAGTTATGAAATTACTATTTTTTTGGTATCATATTTTTAGTTATGGTTTCCTACATTCAATTTCATTGTAGAGGCATAAATTGAATATAGAAGGACATGTGCCTCGAGAAGAACTATTTTGCTCCAGTAGAAAGAAGAAAGATGGAATTATGGTTAATGAACTGGCTCAGCAGTAGATTGTAAGTTTTAATATGTAGATGTAAAATTTTAATCTATATTTTGTAACTTAATAATCTATTTATAATTGTAACAGGCTTTTTTATAGGCCCTTGATGCCCAGGAACATAAAAATTGTGGGCCAAACGATCACTTACATCAGGTGTTGGGAGATGAGAACCCTGGTGGGGTATGCTGCAGACATGGGATGAGTATAGTTTTTAAGAGGTATCGGCCATCCTTAGGTACTAGTTGAAGTGCCACCAAGTTGTAGCTGATTAAGACACCGGCAGAACAGGCTGAAAAAAGCGCCACATAGACAGGAGAACAGTCTGCTATGGCGAACACATCATTTATAAAACTGGTGGAAGATTTACATCCAACACTTCCACCAGAGGTCAACACTACTTGTGATGAATATATGTCATCGATGAGTTTTATATATGGGGTACCAGGTGGCATTTCTATTGGTGGTCAAGACGATGGAGAGGAGGAGGCTGAGGCGAAGGAGGAGGGTGATGAGGATGTCGAGGCTGAGTACGAGGGCGAGGAGGAGGATGGGGACGATGATGGGGATGATGATGAGGACAAGGGTGAGGTTGAAGATTATTGTGATGATAGTGAATGTGATGAAAGATATATGGATCAGTTACATTTTTTACTGATATTACAGACCATTTATGTTTATGGAAATGTTGTTCCAAAAAATATGTGTGATTAGGTAGGTCACATTATCTTTATTTTTTTATCAGTAAATTACTAAACTTGATTCGATGATTTGCTGTGAAATCCCCTTATTTTAATGAAATTTAATTTTTTAGTAGAATTTAAAAAATTGGTTTTTCGATTAACATTCCATTACTATTACTTCAGTACTAATCACCGACCACCTACCTTGATTTTGGAGACAATCACACTCTTAATTCAGCATCTCGGATCCCAAGGATCGAAGGAGATCCTCCCTTAAGAGCTCTTGGGAGATATTTATTGTGTTGATACTTTAACACAATGATCCATGGGTTATTTGTGACATGTACGAGTCAACCCTGCCTCAATCCGAGGCATGGTGTGGCTGGTATTACCTGCAGTGTCTTTCATTTGTTTAAAATGGACACACTTTTATGTAAAAACAACTAGTATACAAAAAATTGGCCAAACCTATTCGGATTGTGTTGAAACTTTAGCACAAGGATCCATGGGTCATTTTTTACATTTATGAGTCAACCACGCCTTAATCCGAGTCACGGTGTGGCCAGTACCACTCAATCTATAGCGACCCGAGCCTTTAACAAAAAATATTTCATTAACTTATTCTGAAATATTGGTATATCATACTTCCAACTTGAATATTATTTGTATACCACCATAGGTGAGTTTACTATTCATTATGGTATATCACTATTCATAACTGTATGTTACTATTCATTAGAGTAGGTTACTATTCATGAACAAAATTATGTTTTCCTTATCAGACTCCAAATAACTTACTGATTACAACCGTGTATGCCAGATTTCCGAAATTCCAAACACAAAAGTGACAAAATTATGTTTAAAGGTCACTTAACACTTAGTAGTTAATTATATTGTGTTTTCATTTGATTTTATGACATACTTATGAGAATGTAATTTCCATTGAAAAACATTGGGTCGTTACATTCTTCCCCACTTATGAAATTTCACCCTCAAAACTTCATTTTACATTCTAAGCCAAAAACAGGTGTGGGTAATTTTCCTTCATTTATTCCTCCAATTCCCATTATGCCTCTTCGTACTTATGGTTTATCTATAGTACATTGACCATATGATTAGTCTTATTGCATAGAACATTTTCTCTACGATCCAAGCTCTTCACTGGCTGCTCCTCGTAAGAGATTTCATCTTCCAGCTGCACCACCTCTGAGTTTAGTACATGTGAGGGATCAGGTATGTACTTCCTCAAGAGTGATATGTGAAAAACATCATGAAATCGAGCCATATTCAGTGAAAGTGCAAGTCGATAAGCCTTGACTCTTATGCTGTCAAGGATCTCAAAGGGGCTAATATACCTTGGGCTTGGCTTCCCATTCTTCCTGAATCGTATGACTCTCTTCCATGGAGATATTTGAAGAAGACTTTATCTCCAACGTCAAACTCCAAGTCCCTTCGACGGTTGTCCGCATAGCCCTTTTGCCAACTTTGAGCATCTTTGATGTGTTTCTAAATGACTTGAACCTTCTCTGTCATCTCTTGAACAATATCGGGTTCATGTAACTTTCTTTCTCAAACTTCATCCCAACAGGTTGGAGTTCTACATCGCTTTCCATATAGATCTTCATATGGATCCATCTGAATACTCGAGTGGAAGCTATTGTTGTATGAGAACTCAACCAATGGGAGATTCTGATCCCATCCACCTTTGAATCCTAGAGAGCAGTCTCTAAGAATATCTTCAAGTGTCTGAATAGTTATTTCAGGATGTCCATCAGTTTTGGGGTGATAGGTCATGCAGAAATTTTATTTAGTACTCAAGGAATGTTGAAGGCTTCTCCAGAATTTAGATGTGAACCTTGGATCATGGTCAGATACAATTGAAAGTGGAACGCCGTGCAGTCTCACCACTTCCTTCACATATATATTTGCAAGTTGTTCAAGTGACAGATCTTCCCAAATAGTGATGAAATGGGATGTCTTGTTGAGTCGGTCAACCACAACCCATATAGCATTATATTTCTTTGACATCTTTGGGAGACTCGCGACAAAGTCCATAGTCACATTTTCCCTTTTCCACATGGGTACAGGAAATGGCTACATCATACCTTTGGACTTCTGCCACTCAGCATTAACTTGCTGACATACCAAGAACATTTATATATATTCCGTAATCTCATTCTTTGTGTTATCCCACCATTAGTGTTCTCGGATATCACAGTACATTTTGGTACTCCCATGATGGATAGAGAAGGTCGAGCTATGTGCATCATTTAATAGCTCTTTATTTATCTTTGTATCAGATGGTACACATAATTGTGTCCCAAATCTTACAACTCCTTCCTCATCAATTTTGAAATTGGAGGCTTTCCCATTTTTAACAGCTTCAACCCTTTTCTGAATTTTCACATCCTTTCTTTGAGCATCCTTTATTATATCCAAGAGGGATGTTTGAGAAATCATTTGAGAAAGGATATATGATTTTCCTACATTAATGATTCCCATGTCCATCCTTCGAAAATATAAGATGATCAGATCCTTTTCAATTCTCATCATTGATAAAGATACAAGATCTTTTCTACTTAGAGCATCTACCACATTGTTTGCCTTACTAGGATGGTAATGGAAAGAGAATTCACAATCCTTGATTAGATATATCCATCTTCGCTGGTGAATATTAATCTCTTTCTATGTGAATATATATTTGAGACTCTTTTGGTCGGTATATATCTCACATTTTTTCCATAGAGATAGTGTCACCCGATTTTCAACGCAAAGATCACAGCCGCCAACTCCATATCATGCATGGGATAGTTTTTCTCATGTATTTTCTTCTTCCTTGATGCATAGGAAATCGCTTTATCATTTTTCATTAGCACGTAGCCTAAGACTTTCTTAGAAGCATCACTCTACACCACAAAGACTTCTCCACTTGAAGGGAGTGTGAGTATTGGCGTAGTGATAAGCCTCTTTTTCAACTCCTTGAAATAGTCTTCACATTCCTGTGACTAGACGAACATTACTTCCTTCTATTTCAGCTTGTTCATTGGGTTTGACAATCATTAAAATTTCTTCACGAATCGTCGATAATACCCAGATAAACCAAAAAAGCTACAGATGTCTGTTATAGAAGTTGTTCTTGGCCACTCTTCTATTGTCGTTGTCTTGGAAGGGTCCATATATATCCCTTTACTAGTGATAACATTCCCCAAGAATTATACTTCCTCTATCTAGAACTCACATTTACTATACTTTGCAAAAAATTCCCCCTTCGCAATGTCTTTAACACAGTTTCCATTTGCTGCTCATGTTCCTCTTTTCAGTTGGATTATATCAGAATATCATCAATAAAGCCACCAAAAATTTGTCGAGGTAATCTTTGAAGACTCTATTCATTAAATCCATGAAAATTACTGGAGCATAAGCGAGTCTGAAGGGAATCACTATGAACCCATAGTGTCCATACATTGTTCGAAAGGCAGTCTTGGGAATATCATCCTTCCTCACCTTTACTTGGTGATATCCTGACCGAAGGTCCACCTTAGAGAAATAACTGGACCCACGAAGCTGATCGAACAAGTCATCTATCTGTGTAAGGGGATACTTGTTCTTTATAGTATTTTTATTGATCTCGTGATAATCGATGTAGAGGTGCATTATGTTGGACCCCGGGACACCCTAAGAGGGGAGGTGTGAATCAGGGTGTCAACTTTTTCTTCTTAAAGTTGTGGATCTTGTTCCCATGTTGGTAGAAACTACTTAAACCTGTATGATGGACATGATCAATAATGAAACATTCACATGCACAGAGATAACACAGCAATTTTACTTGGTTCACCACAAAGTACACTATCATGATATGTATTCTTTGAAAGAACAGCTTTAGAATCATCATCTTCTGATACAATGTGATGTGCATGGCCATCACATACATCCAATGTTCATGGCCGTCACAAAATTCCAATCCCTTGCACATTGTCTTCTTCTTCAACCATCATCCTCTACTTCATGCAAAACATACGATTCTCTTCTTCAAGAAGTCACTTATTCTTTTCAAATCTTCTGGCCAGATGACCAATATGTTATTCGGAACTTTTGTGGCAGGTTTGGATCTTCCACATGGTTTCATCTAAGTATCATCCCACTTTGAGTTTCTTTTGGATGAATGACCCTTTAATTTCACAGATCTAGAATCTCGGGTCTTCTCAGCTTCCCTACTTGAGATCTTCTTGGGGATATGTTTGGTCACAATATTCTTCGGATTTCTTCCCAAAGATTAATCTTCCTTCTTCGCTGGCTTATGTGGTCTTCTGTTTTTATCAGCTCGGGATCTCTGTTGACATAGGAATGCACCATTCTTATGACCACTGCTGTTGCATACATCACAAATGTTATCAAGAATTCAAAATCTGTTTGCGGTGAACAGATGCTTCTGGATCTACAGATGTTGCTTCTTCTTCTCTAGATTCCTTCCCTTTGATATAGGCTTTCCCTGTGCTTTTCCATGTAAGGGATTGTAAAAACAATCCAGTGCACAGTTCCCAAATCTATTGCAGCACCAACATTAGCCCACAAATCTTTTCTTCTTTGTTTCTTCTGTATTAGGTTGTTGGGCCATCTTTTTAATCTTTTGTTCTCTATTTGATGAACTCAATTATTCCTTTTGCTTCTCATCCACCCTATCCATGGTGGCAGGTTTATTCCACTCACCTTTCCCCATCTATACTTTCTTAGAACTTTTCTTCCAACCTGCACTGATTGTAGGAACGTCTTTAAAAACATGAGTACAAGATGGTTTGGATGGTGCCTTCACTTTCTCAGTTTCTTGTGATAGATCAATGAGTGAAGTCGTGATCTTCTTATCACATGTTGGAGGTCTTTTGACAATAGAATCCTCCAGTGAGCATTGAGTACCAGTAGCGACTGATTCTTTAGGTGGACACTCAAGAGTTGTCATAATCTTCTTGTCACATGTTCAAGGTACTTCAGCTTTAGTATCCTCCAATGAACATTGAGTACCAGCATCTCCTATTTCTTTCTTTTGTGGAGTCTCAATATGTGTCTTCTCATGATTTGTCAATTGGGATTCCAATTTTTGACTTTCATTATTGAAGATGATCTTTTGATCTTCAATCATGATCATCTTCTCTTCACAAGTCTTCTTCAATCTTTCGACCTCATCCTCATGTATCTTAACTTTGATTTGTAACCAACAGTCAAGTTCCCTGAATTTCATGGAAGTTTCTTCCAAACAAAAACTCTTGACTTCATTGCTCTTATTCATCACACCTTCATGTTCATGGATCCTTTCTTTTAGATTCTTATTGACAACCTCTTTTTATTCAAAGACTTTCACCTGTTTGGTGAGCTTAATACTTTCCAAAACATTTCTTTCCAAACCCTTTTCCATATTGTCAGCTTCCCTTTCTAATCGAGTGATCTCAACATGCATAGATTGGAATAGGCTACAAATAATCGCAACTCTTTCTTCAGGAATATCATGCAGATATGTTTTGAGTTTTTCCAGAAAGATTGAATTAGGGGTGTCATCCTTTCCTCTGGAAGAATCCTGAGCCACCTGCTCGATACTTTCCAAGCCTGATGTTTCTTCATTATTGGAATGGCATGGAGAACAAGACACTGCATCTTCTTTGGATATGAGGGACTTCTTCAACTGCTTCTTCTCTTTCTTTTTCCTGTTCGTCGTGGTCTTGATAAATTTAGACTTCTGCTTAGAAATGACTGCGTCGTTATCATGACTTCTCTTCATTGATGACTTTAGGAAAGAAACTCAAATCCTCTTATCTATAGAATTACTAAAGAATATCCAACATACGTTAAACTTTCCCTCTGATACCACTTGAAGGACCCCGGGACACCCTGAGAGGGGAGGGGTGAATCAGGGTGACAACTTTTTCTTTTAAAGTTGTGGATCTTGTTCCCATGTTTGTAGGAACTTGTTGAACCTGTATGATGAATGTGATCAAAAATAAAATATTCACATGCACAGAGAAGACACAGCATTTTTTACTTGGTTCACCACTAAGGGCTACGTCCAAGGTGCATACGCCGACAAGTTTCCGGTCATACAAAAATCCACTAATCTTCACTAGTTATGGATTACAATTTTTTGGGCACAGTCACTCTGTCCTAGGCTCACTTCCTTTACAATGGTTCAGGGATAGCTCACTCCTTCCCTCGAGTCACTCCCGTTGACTCCCCCTGGCTCACTTCCGTTGGTGAAGTCTCACTCAGTTTATATACGTGAAGGTCTTTTCAATTGATAAACATGATGGTCTTTGTATCCAATTTAGCATGAGACTTTTCTTGCATCAGAGTCCTAAAGTTGATTCTCTGTTAATGTCCAACTGCCATCCACTGATGAATACCCCCATTTCCCTTGTCCACTTGGAAAACAACCTTTGGAAATGGCCTTCACAAAGTACCCTAGTTCGCAAGGCTTCCTATTATTCAAAGCTCAAACAAGCCTTCGCGGAGTCCCTGCCTTTTCGCGAAGCTCAATCGCAAAGCACTCTCGTGATGCTCCAGCCTTCACAATGCTTGGATATCATGGAGCTCCTGCCTCTTCGCAAATATCACTGAGCCAACGCGGGGCGCACGAGTATCACGAATCTAGAATAGCCGCTGCGAAGCTCCTCTATCGTAAATCACACAGCCTTCGCGAGTGACCATTGCGAACTGAGGGCAAATGATTTTCTCTGAAGTTCTCTCTACTTCTCATGAGGGGGTCGGCCTCTATTTATATGTGATTCCACCGACCCTCGACCCTTCTGCGCGAAGTCAGCGCCACTTCAGCTCAAATCGCGAAGCTCCGAAGTTCCCGCCGAAATTCCTTCAAAATCGCGAAGCACTACAGAAATATTCCATTCGCGGAGCTCGTCGTAATCGTGGAGAGTTCCGTCATTTCCTTCGTGCCTTCACCATGAAGTTCCCTTGCAAATCTCTTCATCGCTGCGATGCTCTTCATCCTCTGTCGTTCGTGAAGCTTTGACATAATCACGAAGACTCACCGCCGTCGTTCTTCTGGTCTTCGTGATTTCCAAACCATGAATCCTCTCTTCGTGAAAGTCATGACTTTTCCATATTTAATTATTATCTTCATGGAAATACACTTTTCGCAATGCTTAGCAACTTCCAGATTTTGGACCCCAAAAGTTTGGCAAACACTGGGAAACAGCGCCACCTTCAATACTGTTGTCTTCTTGAACGGTATGATCTCTTTGCTGGTACACGATCAGAACATCCATTGATGATTGAAAAAAAACACAAACCATACTCCAAATAATTCATAGAAGACCATGGTTCCAACACATTGATCCATCATTCTTCTTGATGAAGAGGACTGGAGCACCCCACAGTGAAGCACTCGGGCGTATAAAACCCTTCTCCGTATTCTCCTATAACTGCTTCTTCAACTCTTCTAACTCTATGGTGGCCATTATATAAGGCTTCATTGAGATTGGGAGAGATCCAAGGATAAGTTTAATTAAGAACTCAACCTCTCTTTTATGAGGAAGACCTGGAAACTCTTCGGTGAATACATCAGTGTAATCCCTCATGATGGGCATGTCTTCAAGAATGATTCTATCCTTTGTCCAAATCATTTGGTCTAGATATTATTTCTCACAAGGAAGCAGTATCCAAACATAAGATGATGATTCTAAAGGAGACTCCTCTTCTTACTAACACTTAAAAAGAATCGGATGATTCTTCGGGATGTGAAAATTTATCTCTCTTTCCCGAAAAATGATGTTAGCCTTGTACAAAGATAGCCAATCCATGCCCAAGATAGCGTCAAACTCAACTGATGGAATTATGACAAGATTTTGTTGGAGGATCAGTCCAGAAACATTAACCAGGGAGGAGTTATAAACCATGGATGCAATAATTTCCTCATTCACTGTTCTCATAGATTTATTTTCCTCCAAATTTTTAGGTGGTGTTTGAATAGGTCTACTAAAATTGCATGATATGAAAGAATACTTAGAACCATAATCTAATAGTATGTTCACTATTCTTAAATGAATAAAAATCATACCTATCACCACATTGTTTTCCGGCTCCACCTCAGCTGTAGTGATAGCATATTACCTTCCTTGTTTCCTCAGAGGTTGTTTCTGATTGCCATCGACAACCCTCGACTTAGGGAAATTGTTTGCAAAATGCCCAAGCTCCTTGCAGTTATAACACTGCACTCTAGGCTGAGGGTTGATTTGAACCTTCCTTTCATATTCCACATTAGTTGGATTTTTCAAATCCCTTCCGCACTTATTGGACAGATTACCAAACTTTCCACATTTGGAGCAATTCATGGTTCCCTTGAGACAGTCACCAAGATGTTTCTTCCCACATTTTTTTCAAAGGGGAAAGTGAGGCTTCTTTGCATCATGGGATTCTTTAGATGAACCACCCATGTTGTTCTCTATTTTCCGCTTCTTGTCACTAGGCCCATGAGACCACTAAGAGTATCAAATATCTATTTCAACCTAGAGGGAACAATGGACAATTACCTCATAGTTGTCGAAGTCTCGAATCGCCAACACTTTTGGTAGACTCAGATTTAGTCCGCTAAAGATGTGATCCACCTTGCATTCAGTTTTCATGACAAGGCCATAGGCATACCTTGCACGCCTTGTAAAGTTTTCTTCATATGCCTCGTGAGACTCATCTTCCTTCTGCTTGGGTCTAAGGAACTCTCTTTCAATCTTGAGAAGGAGGGTTCGAGGAATTTTTTTTTGAAAAACATCCTCTTGAATTCCTCCTATTCTATGGAATCAATTTCCTCTTGGTACTTTGTATTATTGATCAGTGTCAACCACTAATCATCTTCCCATCAAAACGATAGAATTCCCGTACAAATTTCTCTTCCTCCAAGCACTAGAGGACAAAGAAAATATTTTCAATGGAATTAATCCATTGTTCTGTGAGGAGGGGATCAGAAGACCCGCTAAACATGGGAGGCCTTTGCCGCATGAAGGATTCTACGACAACTTGCTCTTTCCTTGGGGGAGGAATATGTTCATCCTGATTCATGTTATTATTAATAACTCAAGCCATCTGAGCATATACTTCCATGGTGTTTTGAGCACCAACTTCTGTGACATCCGGCATGCCATTAGGGAAATCATCACATTTCCTATCACATTGGTTGTTGGAACCTGTTCATCTATATCCCACCATTAACTAAGAAAAAGAACATATAATTAGAGGTCTTGAATACTTACCTATTTAGCATAAAAATAAACATTGAACATAAAATTATGAACTTATAAAGAAGATGTATATCTTGACTTCTGATTCCGTTGGTTTATATCTAGGTTATCCTCAATCTATTTCTTCACTTATATTCTTATGGGATTTATTTTGTCCTTTAATAACGGTTTGTACTAAGCTCTTAAATATACTGAAGCATATCACCCAAGAGTGTTGTAACCAAGAGTGCAGCAAGGGTCATTATCATGCACCATTTCTTGTTCGAGTCTAGCTCAAAGCGGTGTTTTCGGGTTTTACCCCTAGATACATCTGTGCCAGAGCTGCCTCTTCCTGCTCGTATCGAGACAGGGGAGTATTTTCTTGATAAACCACTTACTCTATACTCACGAAAATTTTGGACTATTTTCTTATAATTAGTCTCATCCTTAAGATTTTCACTAAGATTCTCTATTCCTAATCTCCTAAAATAACTAGACCATCCTCTGATACCAACTATAGTGACCCAACCCTTTTACATAAAACATTTCATTAACTTATTCTCAAATATAGTTATATCATAATTGCAACTTGAATAATATTTTTATACCATGTTAAGTGAGATTACTATTCATTAGGGTAAATCAGTATTCATAAGGGTGTGTTACTATTCATTAGGGTAGGTTACTATTCACCAAAAAAATAAGTTTTCCTTATCCGACTCCAAATAAATTACTGATTACAACTGTGCATGCCGAATTTTCGAAATTCCAAACACAGAAGTGAAAAACTTGTGTTCAAAGATCACTTAGCACTTATTAGTTCATTATGTTGTTTTTTTATATGATTTTATGACATACTTATGAGAAGTGAATTTCCATTGAAAAACATTGGGTTGTTTCACAAACTGACTCAATTTTATTTTAAATGGACAACATTTTAAGTGAAAAAAAAACTGGCATACGGAAAACCAACCAAACACTTTTGTATTGTCTTGATACATTAGCACAAGGATATATGGGTCATTTGTGACATGTACAAGTCAAACCCGCCACAATTCAAGGCACCGTGTGGCCGTAACCACATATAGTGTCTCACCTTTATTTGAAAGGGACAACATTTTAACTAAAAATAACAACTTGCATACGGAAAACTGACCTAACACATTTGGATTGTGTTGATACTTAAGAACAAGGATCCATGGGTCACTTGTGATGTTTAAGATTCAACTCCGCCTCAATTTGAGGCATGGTGTGGCAAGTACCACTCAAAGTGTCTCACATTTATTTGAAATGGACAACATTTTAAGTGAAAACAAAAACTGGCAAATGGAAAACTTACCAAACATATTTATATTGAGTTGATACTTTAGCACAACGATCCATGGGTCATTTTTGACATGTTAGAGTCAACCTCGCCTCAATCCGAAGCATGAAGTGTCCGGTATCACTCGTAGTGTCTTTCTTTGGTTTAAAATGGACACCCATTTAAGTAAAAACAACTGGCATACAAAAAACTGACTAAACATATTTGGATTCTATTGATATATTAGCACAATGATCCATGGGTCATTTTTAATGTGTACGAGTCTACTCCCCCTCAATCTGTAGCATGGTGTGGCTGGTACCACTCAATCTGTCTCACTTTTATTTGAAATGGACAACATTTTAAGTGAAAACAACAACTGGCTTAGAGAAAACTTACCAAACGTATTCAGTTTGTGTTGATACTTCAGAAAAATGATCTGTGGGTAATTTTTGACGTGTATAAGTCAACCTTTCCTAAACGTGAGGCATGGTGTGGAAAGTACCACTCAAAGTGTCTCGCTTTTATTTGAAATGGAAAACATTTTAAGTGAAAACCACTAGTGGCATACAGAAAAGTGACAAGACACTTTAGGATTCTTTTGATACATTAGGAAAATGATCCATGGGTCATATGTGACGTGTACGAGTCAACACCGTCTCAATCTGAGGCATAGTGTGGCCAATGTCACTCAAATATTATTTCTTTTGTTTTAAATGGACAACATTTTAAGTAAAAACAACGACCGGCATACAAAAACTGACCTAACACATTTGGATTGTGTTGATACATTATCACAAGGATCCATTGGTCATTTGTGACGTGTATGAGTAAACCCCTCCTCAATACAAGGTACGTTTTGGTCGGTATCAATCATAGTGTCCTTCTTTTGTTTAAAATGGACACACTTTTATGTAAAAACTACTGGCATACAGAATACTGAACAAACATATTCGGATTGTGATGATACAATAGCACAAGGATACATGGGTAATTTTAGACATGTAAGAGTCAACCAAACCTCAATCTGAGGCATGGTGTGGCTGGTACCACTCAAATTTTCTCACATTTATTTGAAATGGATAACATTTAAAGTGAAAACAACTGGCATATGGAAAACTAACCAAACATATTCGAATTCTACTGATACATTATCACAACGATCCATGGGTCATTTTTGACGTGTAAAAGTCATCCCTGCCTCAATCCAAGGTACGGTGGGGCCGGTAAAACTCAAAGTCTCTCACTTTTATATGAAATAGACATCATTTTAAGTGAAGAAAACTGGTATATGGAAAACAGACCAAACACATTCGGATTATATTTTTATTTTAGGAAAACGATCCATCGGTCATTTTTGATGTGTACGAGTCAACCTCGCCTCAATCCAAGGCATAGTGTGGTCGTTATCACTTGAAGTGTCTTTCATTTTTTTTTAAATGAATACTCTTTTAAGTAAAAACAACTGGAATATAGGAAACCAACCAAACTTATAAGGATTCTGTTGATACTTTAGCACAACTATCCATGGGTAATTTGTGACGTGTATGAGTCAACCTCGCCTCAATCTAAGGCATGGTGTGGCTGGTACCACTCAAAGTGTCTGACTTTTATTTGAAATAGACAACATTTTAAGTGAAAACAACAACTGGCATACGGAAAACCGACCAAACGCATTCATATTGGCTTGATATTTTGGGACAATGTTCCATGGGTCATATGTGATGTGTATGAGTCAACCCTGCCTCAATCTGAGGCATGGTGTGGTCAGTATCACTCGATGTGTCTTTCTTTTGTTTAAAATGGACAAAATTTAAGTGAAAACAACTGACATATGGAAAACCGACCAAATGTATTCCAGACTGTGTTGATACTTTGACACAAGGATCCATGGTCCAGCCTCACACAATCCAATTCTCATGTGAGGAACACCTACCCATATTCTAAAACACATGACATTTAATACGCCAATCCCATCCTCAAGTAGTGGGATCTAGGACCAAACCAATGTCCCTTTGGGAACCCAATATCAAAGGCATAATTTAATATTCATACATACTACCCAAAATGGGGATTCATCTCACATCACACCCAGGAGACCAAATTAAAATTATACACATACCCCCTTATTCCAATAGAAAAGTCTACGAAAAACATGTAGTCTTTTCTGGTAACCCATCTCATATGTTGATATTGGCCATTGTTTCCAACTAATACATCAGGAACCATTTGTACATGGATACATAGTCATTAGAGGAATATAAAAATCTCATGTACTTCATATAACTCATCATAGGTCAAAGCACTTGACTACTAACATTTTTTATGTTATGGGTATCATGATCCTTGTCCACTCTACCCAAGTATTTCTGTTGGTTTTAATATAGTCAACCCAAGACCATGAGTAAACATCCCATGTGCTTCCAATAACATGTAGGCTTTTTCACTTATGTTGATTGGTGTTGTGGTTTGAGTGACGAGTGAATTCTAAATTTTGAATATTGTAATGGGTGTTATTGCTTTTCATTTCTAAATTTCTGAATTATTGATGTATTAGATTCTGGTTGTATTTGAAATGAATTCTAAATTTTGAATAATTTTATGTTAATTGGATTTTTGATGTATTTTATTTTAATATTATATTGGTGTTATGGGTGTTATTTCATTTCTATTCTGTATGTATTGGATTATATATTTTTCTCTTTTTTTGTGGTTTGAGTGAGGAATGAATCTAAAATTTCTAAATTTCTGAATTTTTGATGAATTTTAGACATCCCATGAAGACTTTTGGATTTTGGTTGTATGTGTTCTTGCAGGTCATGGAGAGTTACAGGTTGGAGGTTATTGCTGGCTGCTGTGGATCTGTAGCATTTGTATACCAACGGCTTCCAAAACCGTTTCAATAGTCTTTTGATTTTTATTACACCAACGGTTTTTTATAACAGTTGGTATAAACATTTACCTATGGTTTTGAAAACCATTGGTATATCCTTTGGATGTATATTTTACACTATATACCAACCGTTCTAAACCATTGGTATAAGGGTAACATATACCAAGAGTTTGTAAAACCATTGGTATGTCTCTTACTTTAACACATATACAAACAGTTTACATAGAACCGTTGGTATAAGCCTTACCCACAGCTTACTTGGCCACTGTATGGGAAAACGTTGGTATATAACATACCAATGGTTTCCCATCCTTTACCAACATTTCTAAACTATTGGTAATGGGTAAAATTCCAATAGTGAGTGTTTAAGAAGATATGAATTTATAAGGAATGTAGTGAACAAAAGGATTAAAAAATAAACACAAACTCCACTAGTGCTCAGCAACCACCTTGGACTGTCACCTTCTTCGGCCAATGATGGAATCTCTATCATATAACCTGGCACCATGTTCCCCCCTGACACTATGTGTCTCAAGTACCGATGTCCTGAAGGAACTCCCAACAATAGTAGCCTGGAGGAACGGCGATGCCAGTCCTCAATAAGTAACGGGAGGGACAGTGATTTCTACCCTCAAAATAAGTATCCAGAGGGATAGCGATGTCTGCTCTCAAAATAAATTGTCCGGATAGATAGCGATATCTGCCCTCAAATAATGGCGATCCTTTGCCTCCAACCCGATTGCCTCAATTATATTCCATGAAGGTTCCTCACCTTCCACATGGCATCCTACGGAAAGCACCCCCAAACTGATAGTACTTAAACTACAACTAATGGGGGCCTCTACCCACATGAGTGCTCAAAACCACCTCATCATAGAGCCTCTCTATGTGAACACAACTCATAGTTTCCAACTGAGCGGTAATCACCAAAATAGTACCCAAGCCACTACACCTGTGAAACCTTATGTCCCTATGACAATGCCGCTCATGTCATATGGTCTTGCCATCCCAGTAACCTGATCCATGCCCAACCTGACAGTCATCCTACCTCAAACTGATGCCCATGACGCCCAATCCCATTGTCAGAACCACCCAACATATCTCGGGCCAATCCCAACCTGTGATCAACATCACTCAACAATACCCCGGCCATGCCTCGCACAACCCGAATGTTCCATCATATGCAATATCAAACATCACATATATAATCACAATGGAAAACGTCAAATAGGAAAGACAATGAAACATTTGAATTACACATGCATGGTGTTGTCCCATACCAGCACTAAGGTCTTGAGAGCCTCTAACAATTCATATCAGGCATAATAAACTAAACTTATTAGATAACACATCACAGTTAAATCATAACCATTTTGGATTTCCCTATCCAAAGTGCCCCAATTGAGCAACGACCCATCGCTCGGCCCCGCTCAAGAAAAACAAGTAAAGGGCATGTCCAAAGGCATCCCACGGGTCTAATGATCAAGGTAATATGCATTATTAGATAAAAATGGGTCCTGCTCAAAATACCTGAAAATGCACCTAAGGCCACCCGACCCTAATGACCACGAAAACAAAAATATATATATATGTACCACCTACCTTAGACAAGTACGATGCTACTCCTCCAATAACAACCTCCAATTAGGTCTAAAACATAGTAGATCTACAAAAGAATAAAAACCTCTCAAACCCCAAAAACTCATTCACAAATAGAAAACAAGAAGAACAGCTCAAGAAAAATCAAGGCCTTACTGAGGGGGTTCCAACGGATCAACCGGTATTCGAATCGAAGTTCATACAGATGATATGGAGCAAAAACATGGTCCGACCAGCTCTCCACACTCAAACTCTTTGAGGGGTTTGGGTTCTGCCTCAAAACTAGGCTATTACCCATTTTAGTAAAAAAAAAAGAAAATACACGGAATGTACTTTATGTACAAGGCATGTATCATTTTACTGTTCATATGACGGCTGGAATTTCGCTGACTTACATTCCCAAACCTGCTGACATGAGTACACAACGTGTACCTGTGAGTATATGGCGTATACTTAGTTTTTCTTCACTTCCTAGACAAATTACCCACACACCATCTATATCCTTCTTACATGGCTAGAATACAAGACATGACCAATAAAGACATGGCATGTACTTGGTTAATCACTTCTACTCGGCCAACAGGCCTTCACACCATGTATGACCTCCACACGGTCACAGTCACATGACGTGCCGATAACTACACGTCGTGTAGTAAGAAATTCCTACATGGTCATCACACATCATGTACTCGGTGGCACACAACTGGTGATCACCCAACCCATACACGACATGTACTCTAGAGTGCACGGCGTGCAGTCTTGAAATTTCCAAAAACTGCCCAATTTCTCCAGTTTTCTCAAGGACAATTCAAAAATTCAAATAGGGTTAGGATTTTGACCCATTCTAAAAACTCAAGTTTTACAATCTCCCCACCTTAATATAGCTTATCTACGAGATACCAAATTAATCCCAGAGATGGCACCAAACATACACCCTCGATCAACTAACTCGGACTTCCCCGGTCTCAAAGGTTCTGGATAAATTCTTCAAGGGGATCCCCACATTAGGAATCACCTAACTCATTCTCAACCCGAAAAAACTAAAAAAAACAATGGTTCCCTACCCATTTTTTCGGACACATTGTCCTTCCATGACGCATCGTCACCCCTTCGCCTCATTGGTTCTCTTGTGTTGTTCTCGACACCCAATGTATCCCGCACCGTATCGTTGTCCACCTCCACGAGGTTCTGCATCCCATGGATTCTCAAAAACGAACCTGGTGCATAGCACCTCAAGTAACCCGCATACTCAATGCCCCGATGCCAAAGGCACCTCAAGTAACCCACATCCTCAATTCCTTGATGCCCATGGAACCTCAAGTAACCAGCATTCTCAATGCCCCAATTCCCATGGAACCTTAAGCAACCCGCATCCTTGATGCCCCTGATGCTACGCATCCCATATATATATTTAAATTTATCACGCACCCGATATGGTGCCAATCCCACTGACTAGAATCTAGTCTGTCCACATAGATCATGAGCTTCACGTGCACTCAAAATGGAAATGCCTCTACAGGTCATGCCAAAAAAGGAAACATGGAAATCACAACCACACCGGTGGTGTACCTCCAACCATCATTGGCTCACGAGCCTGCTCAGCCTCTGGAAGCTCCACAGCATGCACCTGGCCAGAAATTTGGTGCCTGATGCCTGACCTCCCTGCTGTAATACTCTAGCCACCATCCACTAACCCCTTAGCTGGATCTTGATGTCTCTGTCACGTCCTCTGCATGCAACTGAACCTCGGCTACCCTCCCTGGGTATCAAACCTGAACCAACTCTAGATGCCAATGTATCTCCCAGTCACTGCCTGTCGGCCGTCTGAGAAGGCTGGATGCAAAACCTCTCAATATTCCCGACCTTTCCACATGCCCGGAACTCCATGGGGGACATATCGCACTGAGTCCAAGCATGCCATGGTTGTCCACACTGAAAGAAAACCACTGAAGAACTGCTACTAGGTGGTATAGGTGAGTCCTTGGCCTGACTGCCATGCTGAAACTCATCCCTTCCTCGCTTCCTGCTGTCTGAACCCTCACCTGAATCCATCGTCCGGCCAACCTGAGGCATATCTCTACGGTTTCCCTCCACAATGAGTGCTTGATTTGGCACCTCTAAAAAATAAACCAGCCTAAAGATATTCACCTGGATCCAAATGGCATGTCGTAAGCCATCCTCGAATCACCTCACCCTTTTCGCGTCATCTCTTACCATACCAGGTGCAATGCGAGACAACTTAGTGAAAGTAGCTGCATAGTCCATGATTAACATGTCTCCCTACTGAATAATCAAGAACTCCCATGCTCTCTCAGCTCATAGTGTCTCTGGGTTAAAGTTATAAATGAACATGTCCTAAATGTCCTTCCATGCTAGTCCCTCATGCCTGCGAGCTTGAACCTACATATCCCACCAACTCTTTTATGGTCCTCACAACATATATGTTTCCATCTTGACCATCCGCCATGGAGGTGTCCTGAGATTCTTTTGGATCATCTGAATGGTCTCTGTTTAGTTCTCAACCACCTGTGGACCACCCTCACCCAGAAAAAGTGGTGGGTGCTACGACTAGAACTCCCGCGTCAGATATACCATAGATGGCTCTGTACCCTGCGCTCCTCTTTCAATTTTCTGCAAGACGCAAACCCGACTAGCTCGGAGCTTCTCATCGATCCATGGTCCGAACGCTTCCAAACCCGGCTATTGTCCTACCTACACTTGATCATGAACCTGATCATGTCCCTGAGCCTCTACCTGTGGCTCCTGCTCTGCCTGCACCAGATCCTAAACCAGATCTGGTACATGCGTCACTGTACCATCTTTCATCTGACGCTCTATCTGAGGCATCTAAGAGGAACCCGCTGAATACAATACATGGTCAGACATCCCACATACATAAAAATGTATAAATATATACACAGAAAAGGAAATTAGTAAAAGGTAGTGCATAAATATTACCCTTACTCTCTCCCACCGCATCCATGCCCCATGGCATCTCGGCCTCGTGGCCTCCTTACCCACCTTTTACAGAGCCAAGCATCAAAAGTAACTCGGGCCATGCCCGTCCAGACAACCAACATTGCCTCAAACTGATGATCGAGTCGCCCAATCCGGGTGATCAGAATCACCTCAACCATAGTACATGCCTGCTCTCACAAGATCCAGGCCCAAAGAACTAGTCACATGTAATTCTAAAAATATATAAAGCATGGCATAACATGTTGCAATTAACAAGAAATTTTATCAGGAATTTCACCTATTCACATTTCAAGAGAGCACCAAGCATGGAAATTAACATTTTTCAAATGGTATTATCACATCACAAAGCATACGTGTAGTTATGAAATTGAAATAACTAAAAATGCACAAATTAAAATCCAAGAAACAAGCCTTGCCATTCCGGGCCAAGGTTCAATTCTCCCTTACCGCACCGGGTCAAGGGTCACATATCCCAATAAATAACATCACACACCATGTGAGCCACTGAAATGGAAATCATATAATATGAAATTTGAGCAAAATAAAATGATAAATCCCAGCCATGGAAACATGTTCCATCACTCATACCCAGGGCTACAGTCACCCAAGCATAAGCTAGAAACCCAGTTCCAGTAACAACCTTTCTACAGTCTACCATATACCAAATTGTAAAACCTGCAGAAATAAAATAGAAGTGTTAGTATTATTAGTAGAAATCAAAATACTACAACTATATCCTTGTCAAGAACTCCTCTGATACCACTTTGTAATGACCCGGACCCGAACAGCCACTCGAACAGTGCTAAACGGGTCCGGTGCTACTACCTTATGTGAAACTCCCCGAATGCCAAAGGCTGCCGACTAGCAGCGAGGGTCTTATAGGTATAGTGGGGAGGATATACCCTCTTGGAAGATAATAATAATGGTACTAGTCTGAGTATAATAATAAAGAGGAAGTGGAATAATGGACTTAGTAGACTCGAACCAGACCCGTAGAGCAGAAGCACATTCAATATCAATAAACAGCGATAACAACAAATATAAACAACAGCAGCAGAAATAAACACAATAGCATGCTAATCACTTGTAACTACTACTGAACAATAAACCATGAATCCAAAGAAGGTCATACATATATAAATATAAAGGGCACCCATGGATAACAAACTATAGCTATAAACAAGCATGCTGATACAAAAAAAAGCAAAAAATAACCAAATTCCAGCTAGGTAAGACCTCAAGGTCCATATACTCTCTGGGCAACAGCTAATTCAACCCAGCTCCTGAATCCGGGCTCTTTCATGTAAGTAAATCCATAATGTTAGCACGCATCCCAAAGGGCCCATACAGGGTGTGAGACAAATCTCATTAGGATACCACCCAACAGTGCATACCTTATATACGTGTTGAAGCAGTCATGCATTTATAAGGAAAGCAGTAAACAGAACGATGCAAAAATAAACACAAACTCCACTAGTGCTCAGCAGCCACCATAGAGTGTCACCTTCTTCAGCCAATGCTGGAATCACTGTCATATAACCCCACACAATGTTCCCCCCTAAAATAGTGGGTCTCAATTACCGACGTCTTGAAGGCACGCCCAACAATAGTATCCCGGAGGAACAACGATGCATGTCCTCAATAAGTAACCAGAGGGACAGCGATGTTTGTCCTCAAAATAAGTATCTAGAGGGACATCGATGTCTTCCCTCAAAATAATGTGTCTGGAGAGACCGTGATATATTTCCTCAATAAAGGAGATCCTCTTCCCCCAACCCGATAGCCTAAACTACAACTAATGGGGGCATCTACCCACATGAGTGGTCAAAACCACCTCATCATGGAGTCTCTCACTGTGCACACTACTCAAAGCTTCCGGGTGAGTGGTAATCCCCAAAATAGTACCCAAGCCACAACACCTTTGACACCTCGTGTCCCTGCGACCATGCCGCTCAAGTCGGATTGTCTTGACATCCCAGTAACTTGGGCCTTGTCCAACCTAATAGTCATCCTGCCTCAAAACAATTTCCATGATGCCAAATCCCATGGTCAAGACCACCCAACGTAACCCGTGCTAGGCCCAACCTATGAACAAAATCACTAAACAATACTCAGTCCATGGCTAGCACAACCCGAAGGTTCTAGCATATGGAATATCACACATCACATATATAATCACAATGGAAAACATTAAACATACAAGAGAATGAAAAAAATTGAATTACACTAGAAAGGTGATGTCCCATACTAGCACTGAGGTCTTGAGAGCCTCTAACAATTCATATTAGGCTTAATGAAGTAAACTTATCAGATAACACATCACTATTAAATCATAACCATTTTGGATTTCCCTACCCAAATTGACCCAATTGAGCAACGACCCCTCGCCCAACCCCGCTCAAGCAAAATAGGTAAAGTGCATGCCCAAAGGCATCCCACAGGTCTAATGAACAAGTTGATATGCAATATCAAGCAAAATGGGTCCCTCTCAAAATACCTGATAATGCGTCGAAGTCCGCACCACCAAAATGAACACGAAAACACTAAAAGAGGTATGCATCACCTACCTGAGACAAGTACAATGCTACTCCTCTAATAGCAGCCTCTAATTAGGTCTAAAACGTGGTATATCTACAAATTATCAAAATTTCAAAACCCCCAATAACTCGTTCTTGAACAGAAAATAAAAATAACTACTCAACATGAATCAAGGCCTTACCTAGTGGGTTTCAATGGATCAACCGGTGTTCGAATCGGAGTTCGGATGGACGATACGGATCAAAAGCAAGGTCTTGTTGGCTCTCCCTACTCAAACCCGTCGAAGGGTTTGGGTTCTACCTCAAACTGAGGATACTGCCCGTTTTAGTGAAAAAAAGTAAATACAAAGCATGTACTTTAAGTACACGGCGTGTATAATTTTACTATTCATATGACGGCTGAAATTTCACCGAATTTCTTTCCATATCCCATCAACATGAGTACATAGTGTGACCTAGGGGTACACTGTGTTTACTTTGTTTTTATTCTCTTCCTCACCGACTTACCCACACAAAATGTTTATCCCTCACACACGGATAGACTACACGGTTTTTAAACGATTGAAATGGAGTGTAATTGGTTAAATACTTCTACCTAGACAACAGGCCTACACGCCATGTATAGCCTCCACACAGTCACTGGTACATGGCATGTTGATAACAGCACACCATGTAGTAAGAAATTCCTACACGATCATCACACGACATGTACTTGGCGGCACACGGTCGGTGCTCGCCCAACCCATACACGACGTGTACTTTAGTGTACATGGTGTATAGTCTTTAAATTTCAAGAAACTGCCAAATTTCTCCAGTTTTCTTAGGGACATGTCAAATGTTCAAACAGGGTCGGGATTTTGACTCATTCTAAAAACTTGGGTTCTTATAATGGACCTTATAAAATCAAATATATATATATATATATATGAATAATTTTCTATGGTATATATATAATGAAATTTATTTAATTATTCGGTAAGTTAAGTACATGTACAAATGCTTTTGCACATAGGTAAGGGTTTCACCTCAAGAAATCCTTCACTGAGACAGATGGTCTTTTTGTCATTTAATATCATTTAAATTGACTATATATATATAACTATATATTTTATATCATGTATTACTATTATTCATGTTTTTTTAACTTCAACCTAAATCTCTCTCCCTTTCAATAGTTTTTTATGAGTACGTTTCTAACATTTTATGGGTCTCTTATCTCAATTACTCTTCAGTGATGCATGCTTTAATGTTATCCACCAATTTATTATATCTATCGTTTATATACTTACAAATAATTTATATTGAAATTATCCTTGATTTAACTCATTGTATTTATATAACCATATGAATTTTTAGTTTCCGTTGAATTTTGATTCAAAAATTTCATAGGCTGTACTAGCTTGTCATGTCAAATTCTTCTTATTGAGACATGTTTTTTAGGATATAAAACATTATTTTATATGTATTATATGACTAATAATTTATATGGTGTATTTGTAAATACCCTATATTCTTGATATTTTAATTTATATTTCACTCCCCTGCTCTCCTTAAATGGTTTTTATATCAATGTCACTCAAGCCGTAAGGTTTGTATTTCAAACTAAATTTTAAAATCAAAACCTCTAAAATAGTACAACTTATCTGGAGAATTGTTATATACCTTTATAAAAATATCACAATCATTTAACTCTCCTATTTTTTCCTTGGTGAGGTTTTTCTTATATTTTCCTTGATTTAAATCAGAGGTTTTATAATATTCTAAATCGATGTGGTCATCAGAAATAATAGTTTTTGAAAAATAAAAATTGATTTTATGGTAAATTTCAATTTTTTAGGGCATCCGTTTTTGTATTTAAAAAAATTAAAGGCTCTTTTCATCTTCTTGGATCTTATTTTGAAATTTTTTAGTGGAACTGGCTTAATTTTTCTATATGGAATGTTTTTGATAAAAATAACCTCTTTTTATGTTTATGTATAATTCAATATTTCATCCATATTTTTCATTTTTATATAACATTATATCAATTATTTCATGCATCCTTAAATAATTTATATTCCCTAGTATTAGAAAAAAAATTAGGAAAAATTTTCAATTGATCAGGTGTTTTTCTCCAGTCCAAAGTGATTCAATTTTTTAAACTCGTAAAAATGTATTCCATCAATATATACATCCCATTATATATCTTTTTCTTTGTCAAATATATTAATAAAATTATATAATTAAACTTAATTACCCAGATGTATTATTTATTAAGTCCCTCTATCAAATGAATGATCCATATATTTCTTATTCTAACTTATTAATTTTTTATATATAAATATAATCATTTTTCAAATATCTTTCTAATTTAAATACCCTTTTCATGATTCTTCTTATTTAAGTGTGTTCACCAAGATTCCATAAATCTATTGATTGGAGAGAATTATTATTTTAATCATATACCTTTCTTCCATTCTGTGTAAATACTATATACTTTATCATTTTTATTTAACAATATTTACCTAGAAAGTAACTTAATGTCATTGGATGCCACTTTCTACTCCATGGGATGAATATTTTATGATTTTTTATAGTATTAATAATTAATATTCTATTTTATTCAATATTAAAACTATTTTCCTTATATGGGTTCTTTATGATGTGTTAAATGAATCCAATTTTATTCCCATGGGTTATCTCCAGTATACAAATTAATTACATTAGTTTTTTAAGGTTATATGAAACTCATTTTATTTTTGATATTCTTTATAATGTGATAGGTTTTTTATATCATATGGAATAAACATATATGGATAATTATATAGGTGGGATCCATATATCCCTCTATGGAATTAGGTAAAGAGTTATATCTGAGGGATTATAAATGTAATGTAAAGGGGGTAGCAAACATTTTTGTTCACAATGGGTGTGTGTGATGCTATTTAAGTCTACTCATAGTTTTATAAGTAAATGGGTTGGTGGGTATCTAAGTAAAAAAAGTTAATAAATCATATTTTAATTAGTTTAAAACTATATTTCATATGTTTCTTGGATTATGTATTGTGTTTCTTGTTGGTTCAATCATGTTTCAGCACTCTTTTGATACCAATTAATATTCCATGACTTCTGATCTATGCTATGTTGGATATGTATTTTCTTATGTATCATGATTATACCTGTATACTCACCTTATGATCACTTATTATATTATGTTGTTATGATTTATGTTTACCCTTATTGATAATATAATTTCACCACCATTCTTATGATTCGTTTTCCCTATGTTATGAATAAATTGTTTTGTAATATGTGTATAGAAGAGTATCTTATGAGAATATTCTTTGGGAGATTCAGATGTAATTTAATTGATTAATTTTTTGTTTATATAATGTTAAAAACTCCATTAGTTGAAAAATACATGTGTTTTATTAGTTAATGTTTTTTCCTAATTCTCTAAAACTCATAAATTAAAAGGTATTAAAATGTATTATATTTAAATATTTACTTTAAGTCATACATTTACCTAATGATTAGTTGTACGGTGTCATTAATGGCATGTTAAGTACATACTTTTATGATTAAAAATATGATGTTGAGTTTTTTAGAGGTTTATCTAGTAGTGTTTGTTAAGGCCATATAAGAGTACACTAGAGTTTTTCCCCAATGTGGGCATAGCACTACATCCTTGATATTAAATCAAGTATGGGAATGAGATAAAGTCAGTTTTCTCTCAGATATCGATATCTTTTAATATAATGGAACCCCTTGAGTTGCAACAACAACATATTTAAATTAATGAGCATTTTATGAGTTTTTATTCGATATAGTGTGTCACATTATTTTTCATTGTTATTTTTTTAAAGAATACAGATTTGGGAATATGAAAGTGTATTTATTATCATCACAAAAATTAAGTGACAGAGATGAAAAACTATATTGATCCAAGGATTGATGACCTATTTTATGAGCTGAAGTGATCCCATATGTTTTTTAGGTTAGAATTGAACATAGGGTATCCATTGATGTTGGTCAAGTATAATTATATCCCAAAAACATCAATAAGGATTAATTATAGGTACTATAAGATTGTGACAATCTCATTAGTGTTAAGAATGCATCATCCATGTTCATTGAAACGACCTAAACATTTAAAAATAAAATTCCCTTGGTGGTTTAATTAAATGTATTATTACAAATTGGGGTCATATAAAAAAATGTACTTCTTTGCTTTCCTATTATCCTATCATATTTAAAAGAAAATTAATCATCATAACCATTGATAATATAGTCATTGAACAGTGACCATATGGTTAGTATAAATATAGGAATTTCACAAATCTAATCTACACATAAAAAGGAATTGATGGCCTCAACCAGTACGATTATACACTATGAACTCCATTTATTAGAGCTTAGGAAGGATATAGAATCATTGTGATTATCCTTTGAGGAATCCTTAACTAATATCCAATAACTAAGGCACGATCTAAACCATTTACCAAATAAGATCAAGCGTATCGAGATCACGGTCCAAACCGTGTACACCGAACCACCCCATGAAATCCTCATCATCGCCCACCTTACCAATAAAGATTTTTCCAGTGTAATAAATGGATATGTCTCAAGACCCTAATAATATGAATATTAATATTTTATAAAATACTTAATATAATTTATTCTTATTGTTGTTACTTTATAAATGATTTCTATTTTGATTCGATAAAACACAAATTATATCTTTGGTTAATATGTAATTCCAATAAAGACAATACCTTTAATAAATTAGAGATTTTAAAAAATATATATATATTTTAATAAAATATTATCATTAAATAATATTTATTAATTATATCTCATAATATAATTTTTTGAAGTGAAAAATAATTTTCCTAAGGGTTTGAAAACTATTACTGTCAAGAATCCCATAATTTCAGAATAAATAATTATTATTATATTTTAATGTAAAAATTTATATATTTAGGAAATTATTTAGATAAAATAAAATTTATTTTTAGAATCATATAATGAAAATTATTGAATTGTTAATTTTTCATAATTTTTTGAGATGGTCAATTTTTCATAAAAAAATAAATTCAATTAAAATTTACATTGTGTATTGTGATATCATGGTGACCCAAAAATGATATAATAAATGTTGTAAATGGTATCAAGGAAAAAATATATGTTTACCCTTTAATATTATTTAATTATTATGTTATTTTATTAATTTTATGAATCCTTCAAAGCTTAAATTATATTTTTAGGTTTTAAACTCATTTCTTTAAGGATATAACTAACTTGAACATTATAAAGTGTAATATTTTAATAATTTATGCCATTTTAAATATAAAATAATTAAAACCAGACCAATTTGGAAGAAATAATGGGTAACACCATGGGATTTTTTGGTTTTTGGTTTCTTTATTGTATAGATTCGAAAACCTATTTTTGAAAACTAATTAATAACTCCCATCTCTTTTCCAATATAAACCCACCTAAGATCCCATTTCTCTACACTAGAAAACTTGTATCACATCATTAATCATCACTTCCATATCTATATTCATTCCAAGGTTTCCCAAATCTCAAAATAAGCCCTTCTTAAACTTTTTGGAATCACACTCTTGAGGTATGGGATCTCCAACTCTATTTTTTTCAATCACCTCTTTTATGTTATTCCACATTATTTATATATTTTATTTTTTGGGAATGTTTTTGTACATCCTTATTAATTAAATTAATATTTTCCATATTAATAGATACCACTTTCACTCTAATTAATCGCTCGAATTAAATTTTATGTACACCCATTACCATACCAAAATTTAGTAAGCGACCCCTCCCTCCTCTTTTTAGTTCAAGAATGTTCTTCATTTTAGGACTTTTATTCCAAATACAATTTTTTGGATATTCCTTTAAAAATCCCTATTACAATTCATTTTATTAAAAAATAAATATATTCTAGTTTCATCTCATTAAACCATTTTTATTAGTCATTCATTATTTCCATTTTTCTGCCAACATTTCACTATGACTTCTCATGGAAAATAATTTTGTAGTGAATACCTATACTCATTTCCTATCTAGGGTGTTCACCACTATTCAATTATACCTACTTTATTTGGTACATTAATGTATTTATTCTACACTCCTTGATCATGTAATAAAATTTTATGAAAATTTATTCAATGTTGTATGATCTATGTGGCACACTTAATCCTGTGAATGATATGAAATTGGTGGGTGAACCAAAAATTATATAGTGATCCAATGCATTCGGTGATGTTTTAGTCATATTTGATGTCATTAAAGTTATTAGGAAGTCAACCTAATCCATCATAGTACTTTATATATCCTGATTCAATAGAGGTTATCCTTAACATATGTTTATGATTCCATGTTTAAAGTAGTTTCCACATTTCAATGTTTCCTTTATGTCATAATTCTTTATCAGGCCTCATTGTCCATCATCATGTTTCTCAGCCATTTTATATTCCATTTAATTTCCTATTATCTAACATGTAATAATTTTTTCTTGTTATTTTATGTTTACTCCTATACTAGTATTTATAGCTCACCCATTTCTTTTTTATTTCCATAGATTATCACATTTAGTTTTATATATAGTGTAATATTATGATCCAGTGATTGAAGTTTTCAATATTTAATATGTACCCCCAATTAAAAAATTTTATTTAATGTAAATATTTCAAAAATAAACTATACTTATCAGTCTTCCTCATTGTTTTATGTGTAATATATTTTAATAATTCGTGATATAATGTGTAATAAAGACATAGGTTTTAGTAGTTGGTATCAAAGGAAATATTAGTTTTTTTGGATTAGGATAATCAAACTCTATAAAAAACCTTAGGGAAAAGATTAAACTTAAGAATACATCGATAAATATTTGTAACATATAGAGTAAGTCATTTCTAAGAAAATAAATCAATTTATGTATTCTATAAGTGGAAGTGGCTCTAAAATACATGTACCTATAGTTGCAACATGAAAAAGAAACATTGTTCTAGATATGGGCGAGAACTTGTCCATGATAATGGGGCGTGTTACACACCTATTTTTATATTTTTGGAGGATATGCATGGGTAAATTTGCAAGATCATTATGAACAATTTTTAAGGGAATAAAAATTTCTATAACTGTATATTTAAAAGAATATAATATGGAATATATATATTAAAGACCAGGAATTCTTATGTAAAGGAATAAATTTATTTTATAAATTATCTCATCAATGTTATTTGATTCCAATTTATGTTTTTAATATGTCGAAAAATATCATCCATGGGTCTGTCCTGAATAATGTAAATTATTATAATGAGAATTAAAATTTTAATGGTAGTGTTATCATCCATAGTTATATGAATTATTTTGTGTCATGTATGTTTAGTAGAACTATTATAACCCCACCAAAAATAATGGATGTAGGGTTGTTGGCTAAAATATAAAATGGTGAAATGATTTTATCCCAGGAATATAACTTATCAATTTTCAATGTTTGTGGGGTTATCATCCAAAAAAACATTTAATAATTATTATAGTTGAATTTGTTTCATCTATTGAAATATATTGGATTTCCTTATATAGATCCAACATAAATAGGTTTGAGAATAAAATCACTCAACATATTGGGAATCATCCCCTGATTATGTAAAAGTGTAAGTTAGAGGATAAATATTCTTTAGAACCAAAATTTAAATAATGAATAATATTTCTGTAACACTCCAATATTTCATAGTATGTTATCTCTTCAATGTAATTCAATAACCTGCGCTACCGGCATCACCGAGTTTGAGTGCGCCACGACTTACCAAACCAGCCATTCAAAAAGCAATTATGAATAGTATTAACTAAATTTTGAATTTTATATACTCTTTATAATTTTAGAATCCATATTATGTGTTTCTTAAACATAATATAAGAACCAATTAATTTTTTAAATATAAAAGAAGTATTTTTCAAAAAATGCAATTTTACCGCCTTTTAATGGAGAACCCTTTTTAAAACAAATATTTGAAACTTTTCTATATTAAATTAAATTAAATTAAATTCTTATTTAGAATCTAGACGTAAATATTTTGTTTGGATAAATATTTGGTACTTTTCCGATAACTTTCATATTTTAATGAATAGTGAAAATACTTAATTGTAAATTGAAACAACTTTTTTCATAAAAGTAATTTATAGGGTTAAATTATGAATTTTAATGGTTTGAAATTATAATTAGATTATACATTTATATCATTCAATAAATTTTTTATCATGATAAGTAATTTCACATTTAAATTTGACATAAACACATGTCAATCTTTTGATTGTTTTTACTTTTTAAAAACCCGCCTTTTGGTTTTGACAACTGGAATTATTTTTAAATTAATTAATGAAACATCTATGTTTTTAATTTGGTATTATAGACTTTATTTTTTAATTCAGAATATCAAAATTATCTTAGGGCTAATTTTTGGTTTTACCTAGAATCTTTTAATTTTTGATTAATTGTGAAAAACACTATGTTATTGTTTAAAACTGAATTTTTATTTAAATAATTATTTATTTAATATTTATTTTTTAAGTAAATATATATATATATATATAATACCTATATATGTTTAATTTAATTCATTTTATTCATTTTATAATGAAATTTTATGTATAAAAGTTTAGTGAACTTTTTAACGTCTTTTACCCACCTTCTTGACAGATTTGCAAATTTGCATAAAACATAATTTTACCGCTTCTATGAATTAAATTCCAAAAATAAGAAAGAAATGGTTGAAATTAGTAAAAAAAAATTGTTTCAATAAGATGAAAATAATTTTTGGTGAATAATAACTATTGACTATTATTTACCATGGTTTAAAGTTAATAGGGTAATTAAAAGTAAATATGATATTACAATTACCCTAACACATGTCCTAATTCTATTGGATATGTTTATTTATATCATAAACAAGCTTAGGATTAAATTATGATCCTTTTTTACCCATTTCTATTAGATTAGGACATTTATTATTATTTTATTTAAAGAAGAGTTAAAAGTGTAATATTCAAATTTTAATAAATAAAACATTTTTAATATAGGTTTCTACAAAATATAAATTTAACTATAAATATTCATTATAAATATAAATTATTTCCAACATTGTGGTATTTTATTTATAATTTTTATACATTAATTATTTAAATTTATATATGACACAACGATGATGTTGTAATAATGTTATTAATGAAAGAATCAAATAAATGGTATTATAAATATTACAATAAATATAATTTCAACATTTTGATGATATACAAGAAATTTAATGTTTAATATGACATGTTAGTGTTGATTCAATGTATTTCATTCGATGTAATAAAGTTTTTATGACTTTCACAAAATCCTAATAATAAATAGTGTCATAATTGACATATATGTGTTTTTTAAACAAATACTATATTATTAAATAATATAATAGTCCTGACAACATAAGGTTCGGCAAAAGGACACATATAATGATACATATGTCATTAATGAACCACTTGGGGTTCTATTGCAATTTTATAGTATTTTTATTAACCATTTATTATAATAATACAAGAAGTCATGGTAAAAGTGAAACTATTTAACTGAGGGTTAAATCTATAAGATAAGGATAATATAGTGACCCAAATTTGTCTAAAACCTATTTTTTGTGAGTATTTAGACCCATCCCATCATTATCTTATAAATAAATCAATTTGTAATAATTCTAACCCTAAAATGATTTTATAATAATATAATATTTCAATCTTTTCAAAAGTTACCCTAACCACTCTAATAAAAGGGTGCATCCCCTTCTCTCAAAATCACACCTCCAAATCCATTTTTCTCAGACAACCCCTACCAAAATGTCCTCCCAACTACCCTTCCTTCTACCTAGATTCATTTCATTGATTAGAAAGCCATTTTATAGAGCCCATTTTATCAAATCAAAAGGAAATACCCGAAGAAGAGGTAATAATTTCACCACCTCTTTCATAGTTATTTTCATCATCCACTTTCTCTTTATTTGTTATTCCCATACCAAAATAATAACTCCAGTACCTTATAAATACTGTGATGTTATTATAAATATGGTACATCCATATTCATTATTCTATTCATCATATGAATGACAAGTCATTATACGTGTGTATATAAGGCATACGGTCTACTCATCGTGGTGTAGTTTGTTATTCAAACAAATCATTATTTGGATGGGTATAATAATGAGTATAATTGATTTAAATAATAAATATATCATATTGAGGATTATTTATATATGATATAACTTCCCATTACATATGATTTATCCATCAACAGATGATATTGTCGCTCGTGCGTACGCACGGATTACTGTTTCCACGAATGTGATGAAATTCATTCCCCAACATAACCATTCAAGAATAACTTTCCATTTGTGATTAATAATAATGTTTAATAACATAATTTAATTCTGGATATGAAGCAATTAATTCCTATCCATAACATACATGGCTTACGTAACCAAGCATATAAAAGAAAATGAATCAGTTAAACCTGAAACGATGATACGACTGAAATATTATTAACAATGCAATATTAGAAGTTCATATATGATATAATATTTATGTATATAGTTCTTGTATAATTTAATAACAATGTTTTATCTATTATAAATTTAGTTAACATACCATCGAATAAGGAAAACTAAAAGGTAAGGGTTAATTTTACAATCTCTTTACTTATATGAGGTTGTTAATACGTAAGTATCTACTAGGACAACTTTATCATCCACGTCCGTGTTTTCTTAAAATTGTATTTCAAAACATTATTACTATTTACTATACTATGGGTTAAAGTCATATATACCCCTATTTGACCTTATATGTTTTTAATGGAATCTTTCTATCATTTTCCAAACAAGGTACTTTATGAGTTTTTTGACAAAAATAAGGTAATAATGTATTTTTTTTACTTATATGGCGGGTGTGGCTATTTTTCGTCGTTATAACAACATAAAATTTTCATGTACAATATTATAAGAATATTTTCAAAATAAATGTTTTCTTTTATAAATACGTAACTCTTAAAATATTTCAAAATAGAAAGAGATATTTCTCTCAAATCGTTTTTATTCCATCTATGTAAACAACCTTTGAAACATTTTATACTTGATTAAATTATATTTATTATGATACAAATCTTTAATATTGTATTTATGGTTTTCTGATATGTTCGACTATGGATGTTTTACTTTTCTTCCATTCATGGTTTGTGGTTAATGTATTTAGATTTCGTATACTAGTTTTATTATGAATGTTTTTGTTATGATTCAACCTTTCCATATGAGGAATGTATTGGAATTTGTAAGCGAAGGGTGGAGCCCGCTATAGATCCTCGATGCATCAGTAGGTCTCATGAGACAATTAGACATGGAATTGGATGAGTCCTTTCCCAATTTGATATATGGTTCTGGCTAAGGCCTTAATCATTTTTATACATCATGGATAAGGCATTGAAAAAATGTTTCAAAATGTCCTACATTATGCATTCCCTCATTATGAAAATAATATTGTTGTTTCATGTGATTATTCAACTATTAGAATACCCATGATTATTTTTTATTATGTAATTAATTACACATCTCATATTCCTACCATAATGTTTTCATGTTAATTATTTTTAAAGGCATGTGTTTTCAATTATTCACCATGCCTAATGATTTTGAAGTATTTCTTACTCATACTGAGCGTTTGAGGTCACCACTTTCTTATGTTTCATTGTCCCAATATTCCATACAATTTATGATGATTGATATTTAGGGTTAAGCTAAAGGGAATAATAGAATTATCAAAGAACTATCTATGTTGTATTTTATGTTTGAAATTGTAATGTAAAGTTAATGTGTGTAATCTATTTTCCAAGACTGCTAAAATGATCAGTCCTTGAAGACATCATTCCTTGTAATCATGCCAATGTATTAAAATAATTCACTGGATTCTGACTTTTGGGGTTGGTGCGTTAGAGTTCGTATTAGAAGAAGATTAGAAATAACCGTGGAAATAGATTTAGATTAACTATTATTAGAGAATATTACCCTAAGATTTATTTTGAGGATTATTACGCAATAAATTCCCAGATTTTTGGTAATCTAGATATTTTGGGTATTTTCCAAGAAATATATCCATGTTTGGATATGAACATGTTTAGGCAGCTCTGGAACAGATGTACCTAGAAGTGAGAACTCCGACAAAGAGTTTAAAGCTTGACCCAAGGTATCCTGGTACATGACAACCGGCCTTGATACACTCTTGGTTACAACACTCCAGGAGGATATGCTTAGGATAATTCACATTTTATTTAAAAACCATTATAAATGATTTATAAGTAATTACTTCCTCAAAGAAAACATTTTTATTATTAGGAATTATATTCATAAACATTTCAATTTACATTGGGTATTGTACTAGTTTGAATTATGCATTGCAATTCATAAACTAACCTAGTGGATGTAATTTTTTATAAATGGTGCCCAGTAGAAGGAATGATAACTCCAGCAATACGCATGATCCAAAGAGTAAGAAGGGTCCTATCATTCATGATATTACACCATCTTTTAGAAGGGAAATTATCTTCTCTATATTCTAATCATATGGAGAAATAGTGTCATCTGTTAATAAGATGGGTAATGAATTCTATGAGTCATATGGCTTTAAATGGAAGCCAGAGAAGAAAAATATGGTAGAGAGAAAGATAGATAAAGGGAAGAAGGGATAAAATAATTCTCCAAAATCTGATAATTGTGGAAAGAATCACCTTGGTAAATGCTTGAAGGGAATATGAGTTTGTTATAAGTGTTAAGGAAAATGATACCAAGTACGTGATTTCAAGGGTAAGAAAAAGGATTCAAATTTACAATGCTTCATCTACAAGGAGTTAGAACACTATGTGAATCTATGTCCCAAACATCTAAGTATGCCCAAATGATGCTATTGGATAATAATCAAGTTATGAAAATAACACAGATGAAGTGGAATGGCTATTGTTCTTATGTTTTTGCTAATGAATTATATCATTTGTGTGTTTTATAGATGATATATCAGTTATATGGATTATATAAATAAATAAAGATAGTAATGTAGTACTATTTCATTGAGGATTTGAGATTGTATGGTACAAAGAAAAGTGACTCAATAGAAAGTTAAACATTTTGGAAAACACATGGCTGGGGAAAGATAAATATTAAAATAGTTCTGATTCTGAGATAGTTATTTGAAATAAGATATTATTTATTTGGATAAATTATATTTGATATTCATGACTACGTTGAAACTGATTAATGATTTTTATATTCCATCATGGTTGGAGTTTACAACATTTTTGGATATAAAGAGTATATACACTATTTTATAAGGAATAAGTGAGAGTGAATGTATTCTATAATGTTTTATGGTAATTCAGGGTGTAAAGATGTTTTAAGAGGATACATGATGAAGGTATTCAGATATTATTATGTGGAAAAAAGAGATCTGCATTATGAATACCTTCCTTATAAATTTTGGACAGTGACTTTGGACAGAAGTATTTTGGATAGTTCTAAAGGATGGAATGGATTAATTTGGACATTGGATACAATTTTTTAAGGCTAAAACATATCTTATTATTATTTTTGGATTGTTATAAAAAGTACAACCCAATGTTCGGGCAACAACCTGTCGCATTAGGCAAGGTCACGAGACTTGAACTCACAACCAAAGGGTGACAAGGGTGCATCAGCTACCACTTGCCCAAGTGATGTCCTAGTTTGTAAAATGAAATTTTTTTAAAATGGGCTGATAATGAATTAAAAATTCATTTTTTGTAACCCTATATGATTAGGAGAAATAGAATATTTTGGAGTTATATTATCTTTTGGAGTGAAAGATGAGTTTGTGGTAGAAAATAGTTAATGGATGGAACTATACTAGTCAAGTATTTTGTTTTTATACTTATTCTATGAAGAAAATAATGCATAACCTTAAGGGAAGGTATCTTAAAACAAAAATGTGTTATCCTAATACCTTATTTTTTGTTGAACTGATGATATATTAAATCATCATTGATTGTTGGCATTGAGGCTCTAGAATTTTACACTTGTTTGTGATTAATGACCTCAATCTCTGCATATAAATATTTTCATATTTCCTCTAATTACGTGTCTCTAATTTCCACCAATGTACTCATAATTGAGATCATAATTTTTTTGTGACTTTTTAATTTCCCTTTCCCTCTTATTAAGACTAAATTTTATTAACCCAATTTCTGATGAAGGGTTTCCACAAAGGTATTTTTCTATTTTAACCGTTTATTTTCAATGAACAATTTTAAATTGCGAGGATGAAATTTATTGAAGGAGGGTAGAATTTAACACCCCAATATTTCATAGTACATTATCTCTTCAAATTAATTAAATAACTTGTGCTACATGCAACTCTGTGTTCGAGCGCACCACGACTTACCAAATTAGCCGTTCAAAAAGTGGTTATGAATAGTATTCACTAAATTTTGAATTTTATATACTCATTATATTTTAAGAATCCATATTATGTGTTTCTAATAAATAATATAAGAACAGATTCATTTTTTTAGATAAAAGAAGTATTTTTCAAAAAATGCAATTTTACCACCTTTTAATGGTGAACCCTTTTTAAAAAAACATTTGAAACTATTATATATTAAATATAATGAAATTAAATTTTTCATTATAAGCAAGACCTAAAATATATATTGGTTAATTTTTTTTTACTTTTCCGATAACTATCATATTTTGATGAATAGTTAAAAATTGTATATTTTAATTGAAAACAACATTTTTAATCAAAATAATTTATAGTGTTAAATTATGAATTTTAATGGTTTTTAAGTATAATTATATTATATTTTTATCATTAAATACAATTTTGGTCATTATAAGTAATTTCACCTTTAAATTTGACATAAACACATGTCATTCTTTTGACAGTTTTTAGTTTTTTAAAACCAGATTTTTTGGTTATGAAAAAGAGAATTATATTTAAATTAATTAATGAAATGTATTCGCTTTGAATTTGGAAATACAGACTTCATTTTTTAATTAAGAATATCATAATTATTTTAAGGTGAATTTTTTTATTTTTCAGAAAACATTTAATTTTTTATGAATAGTGAAAAACACTATGTTATTTTTAAAACTGACTTTTTATTTAAATAATTATTTATTTTATTTAAATTTATTTTAAGTAAAAATAGATATATAATACCTATATACGTTCAAGTTGATTCATTGGATTAATTTGACAATAAAATTAGATGTATAAAATTTTATTAAACATTTTAATGTATTTTACCCTCATTCTAGACACATTTGAAAATTTGCATAAAATGTAATTTTACCGCTTCTGTTAATTGAATTTAAAAAATTTGAGACAGAAGGATGATATTGGTAATAAAAATTTGGTTTAGTAAGATGAAAATATTTTTTGGTTAGTAGTAACTTTTGACTTTTATTTACCATAGTTAAAAGTAAATTGGGAAAATAAAGGTAAAAATGATATTAAAATTTCCCTAAAACATGTCATAATTCTATGGGATAAGTATACTTCAACCATAAACAACCTTAGGAATAAAATATGATCCTTTTTGGCCCATTAGTATTATATTATGACATTTAATATTATTTTATTTAAAGAAGAGTTAAAAGTGTAAAATTACAATTTTAATAACTAAAATATTTTTAATATAGGGTTGAACATAACATAAATTTGATTATAAATATTAATTATAAATATAAAAAGATTTCATACATCATGGAATTTTATTTATATTTTTTATACATTCAATAAATAAATTTATTTATAACACAATGAAGATACAATAATTACCTTATTAATTAATGAATCAAATAAATGGTATTATAAATATTAAACTAAATAAAATTAAAATATTTTTATGAAATCCCTTAATTTTATAGGTTAATATTACATGTTAGGTTTGATTCAATATATTTTATTTTAACTAATCAAGTTGTAATGACTTTCAAAAAAACCAAATACTAAAGAGTGTCAAAATTGACATAAATTAGTTTTTAAAACAAATAATATATTGTTAAATGATACAATATTCCAAAAAACATAAGATTCAGAAATAGGACTCATATGATGATATATATTTCATTAATTTACCACTTGGGGCTCTCTTTTCATTTTATAGTATGTTTATTATCCATTTATTATAATAATACATGAAGACATGGTAAGAGTAAAACTATTTAACTAAGGGTTAAATCTAAATGATAAGGTTAATATGGTGACCGAAACAGGTCTAAAACCTATTGGTTAAGTGTATTTTGACCCATCCCCACCTTATCCTCGAAATAAAACCATTTTTAACTATTATAATCCGAATATTATTTTATAATAAAATAATATTTCAATCATTTCCAAAACTGACCCTAACCTCTCGAATAAAAGGGTACTTCACCTTTTCTCAAAATCACACCTCCAAATCCATTTGGCACCTCTAACCCCATCCCAAATATCCCCCCAACTACCCTCCATTTGACCTAGAGGCCTTAATTTTATCATAATACTAACCTATGGATCCCTTTTGATCAAATCAAAAGGAAACACCCGAAGAAGAATTAATAATTTCACCACCTATTTCAATGTTCTTTTCTTATTCCACTTCCTCTTTATTTGTTATTATCATACCAAAATAATAACTCCAGTACCTTATACCTACTGTGAGGTTAATATAAATATTTTAAAACCATATTCTTTATTATATTCATCCGATGAATAACAAGTCACCATACGTGCATACGTACAGCTTACCATCTCCAATCGTGGTGTAGTTTTTTATTCAAACACGTCATTATTTGGATTGGTATAATAATGATTATAAAAAATTTTGATAATAAATATAACATGTTAATGTTTTTTTAAATAATATATACCATCCAATTACATACTATTTATCCATCTATAGAATGATATTGTAGCACTTGTGTACATACGGATTATCGTCTCCACGAACGTGATGAAATTCATTCCCCGTCATAACCATTCAAGAATAATTTTCATTTAATGATTATAAATAATTTTTAATAACATAATATAATTTTGGATACGAATAAAATACTTCCTATCCATAGAAAACATGGCTTACATAACCATGAATATAAAGAAAAATGAATCAGTTAACACCTGAAATGATGATACTACTGAAATATTATTAATAAAGAAATATTATAGGATATTATATGATATCATATTTATGTGCATATTTCTAGTATAATTTAATAAAAAAATTATAAATATTATACAGGAGGTTAACATACCCTCGGCTAAGGAAAAATACAAGGTGTGGGCTATGTTTATAATCTCTTCACTTATCTGATGTTGTTAATACATAAATATCTACTGGGACCTCTCTATCTTTAAAATTCATGTTTTATTATAAATAAATTTCAAGAAAAATTACTATTTACGAGACTGAGTGTTAAAGTCATTTATATCCTTATTTGACGTTATATATTTTGAAAGGAATCTTTCCGTCAATTTTCAAACAAGGTAATCTGTGACCTTTTTGAAAAAATTAAGGGAAGAGTGTCTTTTTTTAACTTATATGGTAGTTGTGGCTATTTTCCGATGTTATAACATCATCGCAGCATCCCTTACAATCTTAAAAAAATATTTTCAAAATAAAATTTTCTTTTATAATTATGTGACTCTTAAATGATTTCAAAGTATAAAGATATATTTCTCTCAAATAGTTTTTATTTCATCTATGTCATCATCCTTTCATTCATTTTATACTTGTTTCAAGTTGATTTATTATGATACAAATATTCCATATAGTATTTATAGTTTTGTGATATGTTTGACTATGGATGAATTATTTTTATATAATTTGTGGTTTATGGTTAAAATATTGACATTTTTTAATCTAGTTTTAATACTAATTTTTATGTTATGTTTCAACCATTTCATATGTGGAATGTATTGGACTTTGTAAGTGACGGGTGGAGCCCGATATAACTCCTCGATGCATCAGTAGGTCTCATAATACAATTAGATGTGGAATTGGCTGAGCCCTTTCTCATTTTGATATATGGTTTTGGTTTAGTCCATAATCATTTTTAGATGTCTTGGTCGAGGCCTTAACAAAATGTTTCAGAATTTCAGGCATTATACATTCCCTCATTATGAAAATAATATTAATTTTTCATGTGTTTTTTTACTAGTATAATACCAATGATTATGTTTTATTATGTCATTATTTACTCAGATCATATTCATGCCATAAATTATTCATTTTTATTATTTGAAAGGAAATGTGTTTTCAATTACTCACCATGCCTGATGTTTATGTTATTCTCCACTATATGGCTTAAACTTACTAAAATTTTGAGATCACCCATTTCTTATGTTTCATTTTCCCAAGATTCCAAGAAGTGTATTATGATTTATATGTAGATTTAAGCTAATATAAATAATGGAATTCTAAAAGAACTATCTATGTTTTATTTTATGTTTGAAATTGTAATGTATAGTTAATGTATATAATCTATTTTCCAAGAATGCTAAACTAATTGGTCCTTTGGGACTTGATTCCTTGTAATCATGCCAATGTATTAAAATAATGCACTGGCTCTGGGCTTCTGGGGTCAGGGTGTTACAATTTCCCTCGGGGAAACCGTATTTAGCTCAAATGATGGAGACTAATGAAAATATCACAATTAAATACATTCTCATTATGAGGGAATACATTGATGTGTTTCCCAATGAATTTTCCAAAATATTTAATTCACAATTGAAATTATACCTCGTGTATTTTTTATCTAAAACTATAAATATAATGCTTTTTTATAGATTTTTGAGCTACATAAATAACTACTAGATAATCCAGATAAATGGTTTGTTTGTCTAAGTGCTTCACCATGGGGTGCATCGGTCCTCTTCATCAAGAAGAAGGTTGGGTCAATGTGACTTTTCAATGATTATTGTGATCTCAAAAAGATCATGATAAAGAACAAGTATCTACTCTCATGTGTTGATGACTTGTTCGATCAGATATGTATACCCCAATGCTTATCTAAGGAAGATCTTCTGTCAGGGTATTATCAAGAAACGGTAAAGGAGGATATCCCCAAGACTGACATCCATTCATGGTATGAGCACTATGAGTTCACATTAATATCATTCATACTCCCTAATTCCCAATAAATTTTCATGGAGATGATTAATAGTTTCTTTATTGATTATATAGACATATTTATAGTAGTCTTTACATAACAACCCTTTCCTTTATTACACACTTAAACATGATTTATTACATAAACTCTTTACTTGATACAACATGGAAGATCGATAGTTCTAGTGTATCTGGATCATAATATAATTACATAACAACTTAAATTATGAAATAAAACATCTTTATTGAAAAATACCTTTACATGAACACTGCATTCCCTCGTACATAGCATTGTATAGGATAATCTAAGGACATTCATAAGAAAACGTTGAGCTATAAAGCCTAGTAAGGGAATAAATATGGAATAACATGAGTAATACATTACATTATAGGAAATATGAATACCAATGGAGAACAAGAGAAAAATGAACATAAAATCTTGATAAAGAATGATAATCATAACATGGTAATGTGGAAACAACACTTAACATGGAATTAGTATGAGCCAAGGCTCATTGCACATGGAGCATGAGTAAACCCTACTACACATAAATCACTAGTAAACCCACATTTCAAATGAATTGGCATGATTCAACACTCATTTCACATGATTTATCATGATACTATACTTTACCCAATGCATTGGAGCGCTATCAGGGTGCACCCTTTCTTAAACATTTCATTTCATACATAAGTGTGACACATGGATCATATAACATGAAATCAATCAACATCATAAGTTATTCAACAATTAAAAAATTTGGAATAAATACTTGACCGTATGATTAAATATGTGTATGTGCAAAAATGTGAATAACCTTGATAGATACATGGTGAAGGTATTCACTACACAATGATCCTGGCTTGGAAAAACATGGTGCAATTTCGAAAGTGTAACGGCATGACATAATAATTCATAAAAATTGTTGATGAGAGATAAAGGGGTGTCTAATCATATTTAAATGAAATTGAAGGTAATTTATTCATGTAAATAAATTTCCCAACAAACTTAATGGAATTTAGATGCACAATACGAAAGAATTACTTGGATGTAGAAGATGAGAGAGAAATCCATCACAGAATTTTTGCATGGTTACGGGTGTACATGGGAGGCATTAATGAGAGAGAACGGGGTCTCCCATAATCCAAACATAAATAGGGCAGTATGGGGGAGGTTAAAAATCATACCCTAACATTTTTAATTGAAAAAAGGGCATAACTACTTAATGAAAATTGGGCAACAATGAGAAAGGATGAATTCCCTTACTTGGAAGTGTGATCCCAAAAGCTTGGGAGAGGCTTGAGAGAGAATTATTGGGAGCTTGGGGAACTATGTGATTATTCTAGAGAGAGAAGGGTAGGGTTTGGGCGAACTCTAAAGGCTTTGTGTGAAGAGGAAGTGGGATCATGGGTAGGTTTATATAGCTAAGGATAGGGAATTCTTTATTATTTAGGTTTGGGAAAACTCACATTAAACTAATCAAAACCACCAACTAGACCATATTTTTTGCCCACAGTTTTTGAAAAAGTGCAGTAGGAAACAATATTTTATAATCCTAATGGAAGAACTTATTAAAATAATAGGGTTTCTTATGTTGAGGTGAGTCACACTCTCAAGGAAAACAATTTAAAAAGACAAAAAAAAATTATAATCCTTGAAGTGTCCACTAAAGCTTTGTAAGATAAATCAAACAGACCAAAAATCACATTATTTTAATGTTAATACATATATTGGGTGAACATAATGTTTATATTATTTTATTACATCACTATTGGGTCATTTTTATGTCATAAAACATATTATATATTTAAACGGTATTTAATTTTTTCCTAAAAATTCTACTGTCTTACAAAGTAATGAAACATTCATCATTGGATAATTTTTATGTCATGATTCCAAATATAATATTCATTTTATCTAAATAATTTTCTAAATATGTGAATTTTTACTTTTAAAATAAAAACCGATATTAATCAAAAACTCATTGGTTTTGATAAAATCCGCTTTCAAACATTAAAAAAATTACAATTTCATTCATAAAATAATACGATCTTTTATATTTAATAAATATTTATTTAATAATAATAATAATATCTTTATAACAATGATATTGAATTCAAAAATCCATTAATTCATCAAAATAGATTTCTTAGTTGAATATTAAATAAATATATTATTTGCCATTTAAAAAAATTACAAATTAATCATAATAAAATAAATTTATATTCATTATTATATACAAAAATAATTCACACATTCATAGTTCTAATGTCTTGTTACATAACCCCTTATAACACCCGCATAAGACAGAAGTGTAAGGTGTGTGATGGTGACAGACTCTTGGGGTGGCTAGGACAACATCGCTCGGGTGGTAATCTCTTTTAACTTCCACTTCTCCCGTAGTCGATTATGCTAAATCCTAACGTGTTCAAGATCATCTTGGGGTTATTCAAGAGTAAATCCCAATGATTCCACCTCCTTTCCGAGCACAGATAATTGGTTTTTGTATGGGGTAAGACTATTAGATGAGGCCATCACTTCCTTTGTCTGAGAAAATTGGATTTGTGAAATCCCTATATTTATACTAATCATGTGATCATTGTTCAATGTCTATATCAGAAATAGTCACAATTATTAACATTATTTTAAAATCCAAAACATTGAACCAATGAAGTTCACATTTGATATATCCATTTTTCATAATAAGACAGTTAATTAAATCAAAATAAATTTTCATTAATTAATGTTCGGGTCATTACAATCCCCCCCCTTAAGAAATATCACCATCGAAGTTTCCATTTCCCACACTAAAAGAGATTTGGGTAACTCTGATTCATTACTTCAACCCATTCCAATGTCTCTTCTTCAAACATTCGGTTTCACTGCATCACCTTCACGGGAGGCATTATCTTATTTCATAGGGCATTTCCCTACAATATAAGATATTCAAAGGTTTCTCCTCATAGGAAAGATCATCCTCTAACTGTACTACCCCTGAAGTGAGTACATATGAAGGGTATGGTATGTACATTCTTAAGAGGGATACATGAAAGTCATCATGAATTTTGGCTATGGTAGGTGGAAGTGCTATTCGATAGGAAACAACCCCGACATGATGAAGAATCTCAAAGGGGCCGATGTACCTATGAATTAACATCCCTTTGTTTACAAACCACATGACCTTCTTCCATGGAGATATGCATAGAAATACCATGTATCCAACTTTAAACTCAAGTTCTTATCGAGGGTTATCTGCATAACTCTTCTGTCGACTCTCGGCTGTCTTGATATGATGATGAATGGGTTTCACCTTCTCCACCATTTCCTCGACCATTTCTTTTCCTAGATACTTATGCTCACTGAATTCATCCCAACATGTCAGTGTTCTGCATCTATTCCCTTACAAGGCATCATATGGTGCCATTCGGATGCTCGAGTAGAAACTGTTTTCAAATGAGAACTCAACCAGAAAAAGATGTTGATCCAATCCTCCTTTGAAGTCCATTGAGCACACTCTCAACAAGTCCTCAACTGTTTGGATAGTATTCTTGCATTGTCCATCATTTTTATAATGATAAGCTATACTAAAGTTCATCATAGTATATAGAGCTTATTGAAGACTCCTCCAAATCTAAGAGGTGAATCTTGGATCTCGATAAGATACAATAGATAGTGGTACTCCATGAAGCCATACCACATCCCTGATATATATCCTTGCGAGTTGATAGAAGGAGAAATCCGCTTGAATTTTAATAAAGTGTGTAGACTTTGTAAGAAGATCCACAAAATCCCAGATTTTTTTGTTGCCTTTGTATATCTTCGCAATTCATATGACAATGTCCATGGTGATTTTCTCCCATTTCCATGCTGGTATGGGCAATGGTTGCATCATCCCCTTAGAATTCTACCTAATTTCCTTCACTTGCCGACACACTAGGAACTTTGATGTATACTCAGCAATATCCTTCTTCATATTATCCCACCAATAATGCTCTCATAGATCTCAATACATCTTTGTGTTTCTTTGGTGAATAGAGAAATTTGAACTATGTCAATCATCCAGAAGTCCCTTCTTCAGCTCTATACTTGATGGAACACATATTCTTTTCCCAAATCTCACAATTCCTTCTTCATTAACATTGATCTCTGAAGATTTGCATTTTATATTAGCTTCCACTTTCTTTTGAATTCCCACATCATCCTTTTGAGCATCCTTTAACCTTTCCAAAAGATATAGTTGATCAATTATTTGTGAATGGATTGATGATGTTACCTTCATTGTGATTCCCTTTTACATCTTCATCATGTCTAAAAATATTGTATCCATCTCAATTCTTATCACTGATAGAATCACGAGGCCCTTTCTAAATAGATCATCTACCACCTTGTTCTCTTTCCCAAGGTGGTAATGGATTGACAAGTCTTAGTATTTGATCACCTCTAACCATCTTTATTGGCACATGTTGAACTCTTTCTATGTGAATATATACATGATAATTTTTTGTCCGTATTTATTTCACACTTCTCTCCAAAGAGATAATGCCGCCAAAATTTTAAATCGAAGATCCCCGTATCCAACTTCAAATCATGTGTTGGATAATTCTACTCATGAACTTTCAGTTTCCTTGAGCCATAGGCAATGACTTTTTCATTTTACATCAACAAGTAGTCTAGGACCTTATTCAAATCATCACTGAATACCACAAAACGATCTCCAAATGTTGGTAAATTGAGCACAGGCGTAGTGATAAACCTCTTTTTCATCTCCTTGAATCTTTCTTTGCATTCATCTCTCTAATTAAACTTTACTCCCTTCCGAGTTATCTTGGTAAGATGGTTGGAAAATTGTGATAAATTTATCATAAATTTTTGATAATATCCAACTAAACCCAAGAAGCTATGCATATCTGTTACCAATTTTGGCCACGGCCATCCCTCTATTGCAGCTATCTTGGAGGAATCCACAGATATCCCATTGCTTGTGATGATATGGCCGAAGAATGAGACCTCCTTCAACTAGAACTGATAGTTTCAGTACTTTTCATAGATTTTATCCTTTTGTAAGGTATCTAATATAGTTCATAGGTGCTTCTCTTGATCCTCCTTGGTTTTTAAGTATATTAGAATATCATCTATAAAGACTACCACAAATTTTTTGAGGTAATACCTAAAGACTTTATTAATCATGTCCGTGAAGATTGATAGAGCATTAGCGAGTTCGAAAGGCATTACTATGAATTCATAGTGCCTGTATCTTGTACAAAAAGCTTTCTTGAGGATATCTTCCTTCTTCACCCTTACATAATAATATCCTGACCGAAAATCCACCTTGGGGAAGTATTGTGCTCCATGCCACTGATCGAAAAAGTATTCAATTCGAGGGAGAGGATACTTGTTCTTTATCGTGATTTTTTTATGTTCACGATAATTGATGAAAAGGCGCATTGACCAGTCTCTCTTCATGATTAAGAGGACTGGTGCACCCCATGGTGAATCACTTGGATATATAAACCCTTTATCTAGATTCTTCTCTAGTTGTTTCTTTAGCTCCTCAAGATCCACAATAGCCATTCTATACAGAGTCTTGGAGAGTGGAATTTCACCAAGTATAAGATCAATTGAGAATTAAACATCTCTTCATGGAGGAAGACCAGGAAATTCCTCTGGAAACACATCGGCGAATTCAATCACAATAGAGATGTATTTATGGATGGTTGCCTCATTAGACTCAATAATGTAATCCAGATATGTGTGCTCATATTGCAATAATATCCCCTATTGAGATGGTGGAGATAAAGAATATTCATCTTCCTCCTCGAACTTGTATAGAATCAGGGGTCGATTCTCCACATGGAGATTGATTTCCCTATCATTGAAATTTATGTTGTCTCTATATAAGGAAAACTAATCCATGCCATGAATTGCCTCAAAGTCCACCAGCAGAAGTATGACGAGGTTCTCCATGAAATTCAATGCACATATTATGACAGGGGATGAGTTATATTCATGGGATGTAATGATTTCCCAATTTTTCGTACTCACCAACAGTTTTACTTCCATGATTTCTGGTGGTGCTGGGATTGTTCTACTAATCATTCAGGATATAAATTAATGCATAGAACTAGAATCAAAATGTATGTTCTCTATTCTTGAATGAATAACTGGCGTACCTGTCACCACATTGTTGTTGGGGTTCACTTCAGCAGTAGTGATGGAAAAATATCACCCTTGCTGCCTTGGAGGTTGTTGGTTGCCTCCGAAAACCCTTGGCTTAGGGCACTGATTTGAAAAGTGACCTGGTTGTTTGCACATGAAGCAATGAACAATGAGTTGAGGGTCAAGCGGAGCATTACTCACCTCTATAGCAGCCTTACTTTTTCATGCCAACTGTTAATAGCCATGTGCCCTTATCTTCCACACCTAAATCATTTCCTCATCCCCTTTGGGAAATTTCTAGGGTTCTTCATTCCTTTCCTTTGGCAAGTGGGGTATGAGATTTTATTAGAACCATTGGATTTATCCATCAGATTTCCAGAATTGATTTCCACCTAATAGTTCTTATACCCATGATACCCCTAAGGTTCACCGATCTACATTTCAACCTTGAGAGGACATCAGACAACATCCTCATAGCTGTCGATGTCGCAGATCGGTAGGGCTTTCTATAGTATAGGTTTCAGCACACTAAAGAAGCGGTCATCCTTGAATTCAGGGGAAATGAGAAAGCCAGAATCATATCATTCAAGCCTTGTAAATTTTTCCTTTTACTCTCAGATATATTCATCATATATTTTCTTGAGGAAAAGGAATTCCTTTTCCATCTTAAGCCGGAGGGTGTGCGGAAAATATTTATCAAAAAACATCTTCTGGATATCCTTCCATTCCAACGCCTCAATATCTTCCTCAAGCTTAATATTTTTGATCAATTTCCACCATTGATCAGCTTCACCCTCCATACAATAAGCAATAATAAGAACCTTCACCTGTTCAAGACATTGAAGGATGGAGATGATCTTTTCAATGCAGTTTATCAATTGTTCGGTGATTGAGGGATCAGATGATCCATAAAAAGTAGAAGGTCTTTGTCTAATAAGGCTCTCGATATCTACTTGTTATTTCTTGGGGGTGGGGGGGTGAACGTTCCTCTTGAACCATGTTTCTATTCAAATCTTGAGTTAACTGATAGAGAAACATGACAATGTTCGTGATTCCTGCTCCCATCGGATTGGTCATCTCATTAGCATAGTCAACACATTGATCTTCACATCGGTTGTTAGCCCGAGTCCTCCTATAACTGGCCATTGGATGGAATAAAAGGAAAGTAAAGGGTAACACATAAAGGGCAATCCAAGGACAAAACTGATAACTTATAAATAACATTTATTTCATTAACATATGAATCCATAGGCTTCAATCAATTCTATTCATGATCTATTTTCTAACATATATTCTTAGGGGGTATTTTTAAGTCCCATAATAACGGTTTATACAAAGCATGTGAATTTACTAAATCATATCCCCCGGGAGAGTCATAACCAAGAGTGTAGAAAGGTCTGTTGTCATGCACCGGTTCCTGTTCGGGTCTAGCTCAAAGCGGTGTTTTCTGGGTTTACCCCTATGATATATCTGTGTTAGGGCCACCTATACCAGCTCGTATCCAGACAGAGATTTACTTTATTGATAAACCACTAACTCAATACTCACCAAAACATAAGGATGTTTTATTTATACTTAGTATTGTCTTTATGGATTCACTAGGGTTTTCAAATCATAATCCCAAAAATAACTAAACCTAACCTCTAATACCAACTATGACATCCCTTCCCTTTCTTACACACTGAAACCCGATTTATTACATAATCTCTTCACGTGATACAACATGCATGATCAAGTGGTGTAGTGTCTTTGGGCATAGGATAATTACATAACAACATAAATCATGAAATACAACATCTTTATTGAAAACTTGCAATACATGACCACTACATTCCCTCATACTTATCATTGCATATGATAAACTGAGGACAGGCAGAAGAAAAGGGTGAGATATAAAGCCCAGTAAGGGAATAAACATGGAATAACATGAGGAATACAATACATGTTAGTAAATAATCATATCAATGAATCACAAGATAGACATAAACATAAAGGCTTCATAATTCATGATAATCATAACATGGAAATGTGGCAACAATACTTAACATGGAATTAGCATGAGCCAAGACTCATTGCACATGTCGCATGAGTAAAACCTCATTGCACATGAAGCACTAGTAACCTTACTTTCACTTGAATTATCATGAGTAAACACTCATTTCACATGACGTATCATGATACTATATTTTACCCAATGCATTGGAGTGCTATCAGGGCACACCCTTTCTTAAACATTTCATTTCATGCATAACTGTGCCACTAGGATCATATAACATGGAATCGATCAAGATCATAAGTTATTCCATGAATAAGAAATGTGGAATAAATACTTGAATGTACCACTCAATATGTATATGTGAATAAATTTTAATTCCCTTAATAGAGACACAGGAATGGTATTCACTACACAATGATCATGGCTTGGACAAACACGGTACAATTTCGGCATCGTAACAATGTGACATAAGAACTCATAAAAATGGTTGATGAGAGAGAAAGGGGTGTATCATCATATTTTCCTGAAATAGAAAGTTATAGATTCATATATATAAATTTCCCAACAAACATAATTTAATTGTGATGCACAATGCAAAATAATTACTTGAATGTAAAAGAAGAGAGATAAATCCCTCACGGAATTTCAGCATAGCAACAGGAGTACATGGGAGGCATTAACGAGAGAGAATAGGGTATCCCATCATCAAAACATAAATATGGATGTATGGGGGAGGTTCTAAATGATACCCGCACATTTTTAATTGAAAACAAAAGGGCATAACAACTTAATGAAAATTGGACACAAATGAGAAAGGAAGAAATCCCTTACTTGGAAGTGCGATCGCAAAAGCTTGGGAGAGGATTGAGAGAGTACTCTTGGGTGATTAGGGAGCCTTGGGAGGATTATAGAGAATTGAGGTCAGGGGTATGTCGAACTCTAAAGGCTTTTAGTGAATATTATGTGGGTTTTTATAGGAAATGAGAAGGAATTATTTATTATTTATGTTTGGGACACCACATAATAAACTAATCAAAACCACAAACCAGCCCATGGATTTTGCACATGGATTTTTCCAAAGGGTAGTGGAAAACAATATTTTATATGTACAATGGAATAAATTCATAAAATAATAGGGTTGCTTAGGTGGATGTGAGTCACACTCTCAAGGAAAACAATTTAAAAAGACAAAATTTTAATATGCCTTGAAGGGTCCACTAATGATTTGTAAAATAAATCAAAAAAACCAAAAATTACATTATTTTAATTGTAAACCATATATTGGACGAACATAATGTTTACAGTATTCTATTACACCACAATTGGGTCATTATAATGTCATAAAACACATTATATAATTAAACAGTATTTAATTTTTACCCAAAAATTTGACTGTCTTAGAAAATTTTGAAAAATTCAACATTGGATAATTTGGACTTCCTGATTCCAAAAACAAAATTCATTTTATATAAATAATTTTATAAATATGTTAATTTTTTATTTTCAAAATAATGACCAAAATTTATTGGTTTTGAAAAAATCTGCTTTCAAACCGTAATAAAAAATACCTTTTCATTCATAAAATTATACGATCATTTATATTTAATAATAATTAATATAATAATAATAATAATATTTTATTAAAATATTATTTAATAAAAAAATCCATTAATTCATTAGAATATATTCATTAGTTTAATATTAAATAAAAATACTATATGTGCTTTAAAAACTATTTACAAAGTAACAATAATAAAATGAATGTATTTTCATTATTATATAAAAAAATAATGCACATATTCATAGTGTTATAGTATTGTTACATAACCCCTTATAGCACCCAAATAATACCGAAGGGTAAGGCGCTCGATGGTGACAGACTCTTGGGGTGGCTCGGATAACATCGCTCGGGTGGTAATCACTATTAACTCCCACTTCTCCAATAGTCGGTTCCACTCAAGCTTAACATATTCTTGCTCGACTTGGCCTTGGTCAAAAGAGAAGCCCAATGATGCACCTCTTTTCTAAGCTCCGATAAATGGGTTTCATATGGGTAAAGTATAATGGATGAGGTCATCGCTTCCTTTTTCCAAGTAAATTGGATTGGTTAAAGCCCTATATTTATACAAATCATGTTATCACTATTTCAACAACTATATTAGAAATGGTCACAATTCATAATGGTATTTTAAAATACAAATCACAGAAACAAAGAAGATCACATTTTATATATCCATTTTAAATAATAATACATTTAATTAGATCTAGATAAATTTTCATTAATGAATGTTTTGGTCATTACACTTTATAAATAATATTATATTATACTCTAAAAGAAATGAGGAGAATGAGGAGAATTAGATCACAATGTTGGAAGCCTTACAAAAGGATAATATTTAGTTAAACTATATAAAATGTGAGTTTTGGTTGATGTAAGTTTCATTATTAGGCCATATTATAACAATTAATGAGATATCCCTCAACCATTTAAAGAAAAAACCACTTGAAAGGTGGTCGAGGCCAATATTTCTGACAAAAATCTTTAGATTCCTTAAATTACTTGGGTACTATTGTAGATGTGTGAGAATGTTCTCTTGATTTTCAAACCCTCTAACAAAAATAACTCAGAATGGAGTCATGTTTTTTTGGAAAGATGAATTTGAATATATATTCAAGGAGTTGAAAATAGGATTATCACTACAATTTTACATACACTACCTAAGAAATGGAAAAATTTGGTGGTGTAAAATGATACTTCTAAGAAGAGTTTGGTTTGGCTATTAATGATGAATGATAGAGTGATATCCTATTATTAAATGAAATTGAATGTTAAGGAATATAACTACCCAATAAATTATCTATATTTAATTTCTATGAACATCACACTAAAAATAAAATGGCATTATCTCTTTGGGGGGAATTGTGAATTATATATGTTTCATAAGATACTAAAGTATATATTAACTCAATAAGAGATGAATATGATCCAATAAATATGGTGAGAGATTATTGAGTACTACAACTGATCAATCCACTACCATCTTTGGAATGTGAATAAAGTTGTATACACACTTAGTAGAAAGGATCTTGTATCTTTTGCATTGATGATAATTTAGAAGGATCATATCGTTTAAGAAATGAAAAGGATGGACATAAGAATCATAAAAGGAGGAAAATCATCAATAATTTCACAAATTATATCGCAACCAGCCCTTCTAGATACGATAAATAATGATCAAAGAGATGTTGTGGAAATTCATAAAAAAGTGGAGGCTACAAATAAATCAAAATACTTAGTGTTAAATTTGAATTAATAAGGAAATGTAATATTTGGTCCTTGAATATGTGTACGATCAAATATTGTGTTAAAGAATTAGTTATTGGTTGATTCACATAGTTTGACCTTCTCCATCCATCAAGGAACCAAAAAAATGTATCAAGATCTCTTATCACACTATTTTAGGTACAATATAAATAATTAGATCATGTAATATGAATATAGGTGTCTTGTATGTTATCAAGTGATGTATGAAAGGAAAATATCTAAGGGGATGACGAAACCAGTTTCCATACCTCTATGGAAATAGGACAGAATAAACATGGACTTTTCCGCTGGTATTTTGAAGACGTCAAGAGGAAATAATGTTACATGTCTTGTATTGGTTCATCATACAAATAATAATCACTTCATTGAAAACTGAGAGTACTTTTCAATCAATCAACATGCAAGGATTAAAATTAGATAAGTGTCGAGGATATATGGAACTCACATTGAATTGTATCTAGTAGAGATCCATGATTTACCTTCATGATCTGAAAGTGTATCCAATATTATCTAAATAATGATTTGAGCTTCATCATGGCTTATCACCCTCAAACAGTGGACCAATCCAAGAGGACTATCCTGGCACTTGAGGAAATATTAAGAGCATGTTCAATTAAAATTAAATAGGGTTGGGAGGAATATCTCTCTCTATTGAATTTCCCATAAAATAATAATTTCTAATAAAGTATCCAACTGCAACCCTGTGAATACATTTATTGGAAGAGGTGAAGAACACTAACCAATGGGGATGAGGTTGTGTAGTGAAAAATTTTAGGTCCAAAAATGGTTGATGAAATATTGTAAAATGTCATGATCATTCAACAGCACATCAGATATTATTAAAGATGAATATACATATATGATTAAAATCATCAACAAGACCTACAGTTTGAGGTTGGAGATTAAGTATTCCTCTGCATGTCTCTATGGAACATAGTCAATATATTCTAGAATAAGGGAATGATTAGTCCATGAAACATCTATCCCATTGAAATCCTAGATCGCACCAGAGTAGGGGCTTATGAAATATCACTCCCACATAAAATATATCATGTATATGATGTGTTCCACATATAAACTTTAATTAAGTACATACTATAACCCTCTCATGTCTTGAATCCATATGTGGTACTATTAAAGAGGTTGATATTTCATATGAGGATCATCTGGTGAACATATTAAATCATAGAGACAATTTTTTATGAAATAAGACAGTGAACCAAGTTAAAGTTCTATGGATAAACCAAAATATTGAAGAATTCACATTGAAACTATAGTAGGTGCTAAAATAGAGTTACTATATTCTATTATAGTGTGTGAAATGATAATTTCAAGGGAGTAATTTCTAATTGAGGGAGCATTGGGACTATTGGAAAATTTATAAAAAATATTCTCTTTGTTGTTTAATTAAATGTATTCTTATGTATTTTGGTTATAGGAAATAAAATCACTTATTTGGTATGATTATTTCTTGCTATTTTTAAATAACCATTATTCATCATGATGATTGATAATATAATCTTTGAAAAGTGATCAAATGGTTAGTATAAATAAAGTATTTTGATAAATCCAATTGACCCAAACAATGAAGGAAATAGCCTTAGGAAGTAGGATCATACCCTATGAATCCCATTTATCAAAGATATTGATAGAGATAGCATCATTGTGATTTCCCTTAATCAATAATAGGATGATATCCAACGACTAAATCATGAGAGAAACCGTTTATGGGAGAAGTTCAAGCTCATCAAGATCATGACCAAAACCAAGTACACTGAACCACCCAAAGAATGTCTCACCATCTCACACGATACCTTCAGATATTTTCCCAATGTAATAAGGTTATACGTATCATGACCTAAATAATATGAATACATATATTTTATAGAATAATTAATTTAATTTCTTCTTAAATTTATAATTTATATGTGATTTTGATTCGATAAAACACAAATTATATTTTTGGGTAATATGAAAATTCAATTAAGACATTCCTTTTGATAAATTATTTTTTTGAAGTAAATTTTATTTTAAAAAATTTTATCATTCGATAATATTTATTATGTATATTTTGAATTATAATTTTTAAAAGTAAAAAATAATTTTCATAAAGTTTTGAAAACTATTATTTTCAGGAAACCCAAAATTTATCAATAAATGATAATTATTATTTCTCTAATTTATAATTCACAAATATAAAAAATATATATATAGAATTAATATTAATAATTGATTCATTATTAAAAATTTATTTAATATGAAATTTTTCATAATTTTCTGATATAATCGAATTTTTGAGTAAAAATTAAATATGATATAAATCTATGGTGTGTATTAGGATATAATAATGACCAAAAATTATGTAATAAATAATATAAACAGTATCCATGACCAAATATATTCTTAAACATTAAAATAATTTGATTTTGAGGTTATTTGGTAAATTTTATAAGCCCATTATGAATCCTCGAAAACCTATATTATATTTAAAAGTTTTAAAATCATTTCTTTAAGGACATGGTTCACTTCCACATCAGAAATAAAAATATTTTATTAATTCCATCCATTTTTCTTATAAAATAATGAAAACATCCCTATTTGGAAGAATCCTTAGGCAAAACCCATGGTAAGGTTTGTGATTTTGGTTATTTTATTATAGAGAGTAAAAAAAATATGTTTGGGAAATAATGAAGAGCTCCCCTATTATTTAATATATAAACCCACTCAAAATCTCATTTCTATTTACTCAAAAACATTGGATCACGCCCTTACTATTCCATACCATTTCAATAGTACTCCCAAGGGTTCCCCATGCTCTCTAGAAACACCTCCAAATCTTTTGGGAATCACTCTCTCAAGGTACGAAATCTCCCACTGTACTTTTTAATCAAGAACCTCTTTTATGTTATGCCTAATAATTTACATTTTTTCTTATTTGGACTTGTTTTCATACATCCTTATTTCTGTGATTTTTATTTTCAATTGAGAAGATATCCCTTGCACTCGCATTAACCTCTCCCATGTACCTTTATGTACAATCGTTACCACGCCAAAATTTTGCAATGAACAACTTCATCCTATTTTCAATTCATGAATCTTATTCATTTTATGAAAACTTTTTTAAAATCCTAATGTTGGTATATACCTTTCCACATCCCTACTAATTTTAATTTATTTTCAAAATAAATATAGAAATATTTCCCTATGATTAATCTTTTTTATGAATACTTGCACAAGAGCCTTAGCGCAGTTGGTGAGGACTCGCTAGGTGCATCCAAGAGACCCGATATCAAATATGGGTGGAGGCTTATTTCAGGGTACTGTAGCAGCACTGTAGCAGGCACTATTCGATACTGTAGTAGCTGGAACTATTCATCCATCTGGGACTTCGGGCCGCCGGTTTGGTCCTCAGGTCCTGCAAGGCTTTCGGGCCACTCAAGGCCTTTGGGCCAGTTGATTCTCAAGGCCTTCGGGCCACAATAAGGCCTTATGGCCAACCAATGGCCTTCGGGGAACATGAATGCAGGCCCTATAAACACTACAAAAAAGGAGCAGCCCTAGAAGAAGATTCAGAGCAGGTGCACTCACCAGAGCAGAGCCAAATGGATTGTTAAAATAAGAGGCCTATGCCATCGGTACTAGCCTGTGAATGCACGAGAAGCCTAGACAGATGGTCTTGAAAATGTGGAGAGCTATTATCAGGATGCAGATGTTGGGGAGGGGCATTTCCTTGTAGATTGTCTAGTTGAATTCTATAAGACCTTCGGGTCATGTGATCTTCTAAGCCTACGGTCCATGTAATATCTGAGCATGCGGACCTTGTACGGGTTCCCCTCATCCCTTGAAAGGGGGGCTATCAAAAATCAATAAAAATTAAGGCATTCTGGCCATTCAGGAAGGCTATGAATATTTGTGTTTATCCATTATGCTTTCAAAATTTCACCATGTTTTTCTATGCCAACATATACTGATTTACTATTAATGGTGTTACAATTTATGAACATATACATATTTTATTAGAGTATTACTTGTATTAATTCAAGACTCCTTGATCATGTAATAAAATTAGATGAAAACTGATTTCATGATGTATGCTATTTGTGTAACACTTATGCATGTGAATCATATAAAAGTTAATGGTGCACCCATAATTATATATATATCCAATGCCTTGGATAATGTTTTAGTCTCATGAGACATCATTAAAGGGATTATTAAGTGAACATAATCCATAATGGAACTTTTTTCATCATGATTTATTTATAGTTTTCCTTGACCTATGTTTACGATGCCATGTTCAAAGTTATTTCCCCATTTCAATGGTGCCTTTATGTTATCATGATTTATCATGACTAATTGATCATGTTCATGTTTCTCACCCATTTTGTGATGAATTTAAAATCATATTCTCTACCATTTAATAATTTATTCATGTTATTCAATTTTTAATCACTTGTTGGGCTTTATATTTATCCCATTTCTTATGTATGCCCCCAGGTAATCACATACAGTTTTAAGTATGATGGAATATTATGAGCACGTTAATGAAGTTTTAAATAATTGTGAAGAACCCCATATTTTATGTTGTTATGTAATGTAACAAATTCTCAAATAGAATTTACTTATTTATCTTCTAGATTGGTTTATGTGAAACACTTGGTAATAAATCCTGAAATAATGTGTAATAAAGACATAGGTTATCATGTTCATGGGAATAATTAGAACTGTATTTTTTAGTTCATTTACAAATTTGTGGTTATGTTAATTGAATATATCATTGTTCATTTTGAGTCTATGGAAGGGGAAATAGATAATATGTGGGCATTTTATAGTTTCTTCAGTGTAATCAAATACTTTTGGAAGATGTGTAAGTGTATGATCTCTAACCGTGAGTTGAATTTATTGTGATATATCATGTCCTAGATAGGATAATATAAGGATACTTTGAAGAACATGGTTGTAGATTATTAGGTAGCCCCCAATAATTATATAAAGGTTCAAATACCTCTTGTTCTCAATGAATACTACATAAATTCTGTGCCTTATTTATGTTGGATTATAAAACATTTAACTACCACGACTAGAAAAGATCAAAGTTTTATTTAAACTAACTAGTGTTGGGATGATTTTGTTTATCTAAAAGAAATGTTATCCAATTTTTATATTCTCCATTTCCATATTAAGTAATTATATCTGAGGTAATATACAATGGATCATTCCTTTGCTTAGGGTATTTTATGAGTCATCTGAGAGTAGTTATATCTTAGGATTCTATGTAGTTAAGGAAAATGAATTTGACTAAACATCCAATGATCTTTATCGTGACACAGTTATATAGGCCTTGTTGTTATGGATACATTATATCATTGGTATTATATTTTTGATCTTTATGACTTAGAAGAGTTTGAGATATGTCATATCCCAACCTGATTTGAACTTGAAATAAAAATGGTGGATAGAAGTCTTATAGGACTATAAATTTGATGTTTTCTATACCTAGGGGAAAATAAATATTATTACCCACACACAAATCATGAATTCATGTGGTAATGTGTTTCATGAGTATAAGGATCCTTAGAGAGTGATGGAGGATCATGTAGTGATGTACCTTGGTATAGAGGATGTTGATGGAAGACAGTTTATATATTTGTTGAAAGTCAATAAATCATTGATGTAATTGGTTAATAATATCTTTTCACAGTTTCTGAGGTGAGTTTTTATATGAATCATTTTTTTTGTCTAAATTCCATTAAGATATAGTCTAGGGATGGTCACCAATGGGTGTTTTCTAGGGGACACTGACTATATTTTTTGATATTTTTGAAATATTTATTCACTTGTATTATATATTAACCAATTTCATGTATCCTAGGGTCCCTAGAATATAAAATTTGGGGAAGATTCAGTTTTAGTGGTCTTGGTTTAAAATATCTACAATACAGTATGTATGCAAGTGTTTGTTCTACAAGAATAAGTAGGTCAAACATCATTTTCGTGGTGGGGTTTTACTATTTTTATATATCCCTTAATGGATTTAAGATGAAATATCTAATCATTTTACCCCCTTAATGATGTTAATTTTGGGATATCTTGGTGATTTTGGTTCATTTGATGATGTCAGATCACTTAGTATAGATTTTGTTTTTGAGTGAAATGCATGTTTTATTAAAAGAGTGTTTGAATGTGAATAATCGAATTAGATTATTATTAAGATACAAATTAGATGTAATTTTATTCAATATATATATGGATTAATGTAAATAAATATTAAATTTAGGTTATAAAATAATATACCAATGAAGATTAACATGATAATGGTAATGGATTATTTTTTCCAAATGTTTGAGTTGTTTCTCATATATAGATAGCAAGTGGATACTGACTATATATTTAGAGAGTTATTACAAATATAACTAATTAGATGCATGAACGTCAAATTATTATTGTGGTAGTTTTTTTACAAATACATGGAACGTTCTATATCAATTGGGAGCATGATCAACTACACAATAGTTTTAAGATGTGGAAAAACCTAGCTATATTGGACAGCTTGAATAGGCTTTGATTGATTCATGATTGATTAGAAAGGTTTGATAAAATAACAGGAATACATCCTGTGATTTTTAGTCATTTTTGTTACTATAATTACTGGGTAGTAGGACTTTTATAATGATTTATAAAGTTTAAATTGAAATCTATATTTTAATGAGTTATTGAGAATATATTAAATAATTCATTTATAATTAATATATGATACCAAATACATTAGAAATGATGTGTAATAGTTTTTTAATTATTTTTAGGATTTAAAAATTTCTTCAATGTCATTTGATTTGATTTTATTTGATTAATAATTTCTTATGAATAACTGAAGAAGATTTTAGAGTAATTTGAATAAATAAGGAATTTTATAGTTGAAGTTAAAGAAATTATTAATTACATAACATTACTAAGTGATGTAATATTATCTATGGATGATATGTAATATATTTCTCTATGTTTCATAATAAAATTCAGAAATGAATTTTGTGAATATGATATTTTAGTGATGTGTAACATATATGGAATAGTTAAATCTAGACTAGAGAAAACTAAAAACATAATTACAGTGTATATAGAATTTTTAGTTATAAATAAATAACCTCAAATAAGGATCTTCCAAGTTCAAAACATTGTGAAAACATCATTAGTTTAATATTTAATGTTTATAAAACTTTACATGGGAGATGTACATTTTTTTATGATGATATATATGGAATTATTGAGCATGCATCTTGTATTATCTAATAAGTATGATACTTTTTACACTCATGATTGAATAAAACTGAATCAAAAAACAATACATATATATAATGTTCAAATGTATGATATATAGAATTCATATCTATTCATATGATAAGGTAGTTTCATTAGCGGACTAGAAATATTTATAAGTGTAAAAGTCACACTGAAAAATATAATTTTCATTTAACTCATACTTCAGATTCATTTTGGAAAAAATTTACAATGTATGTAGATCTTCACTACAGTATATAATGTAACATTTTTATAGAAAAAATTACAAAAATTCATACACACATATTTTTGTTATTAACAGTAATATACTATTTTGTAATGGTCAACACATGATGCATAATTTTCTCTTAGTTAGTGAAATATAGTGTCTATATTTCTATAAGATACAAGAAATTCTGAAAGGGACTTTAAAAAACTAAATTAGATAATTTTATAATTTATTTTCAAGAGTTAAATATTATGTTTATTTATTAATACCTGATTTTATCCATTATATATATTAGCGAAGTAAAATGAGTAGAGAACTGGTCGAATTATCCTATTATTTTCAAATATGAAAATTTAAATATCATAGACTATGATCATATCAAGATAATTTTGCAATAAACTTGTTCATTTAGTTTAAATGTGTTTATGGTTACTCATGAAATACTAATTGAGATAGGATATTAAATGAAAGAGATTATACAGATATAGTGGGGTGTATAGCCATGTGGATTTTTTATAATTTAATGAGAATGATCATGGTGTTGAGATTAAAAAAATTTACATATTTGGAATATGAATATTTATTTGATTGATTCTATGCATGAATAAATTAATATAACATTTTATGGATATAGATATTTATTTTTATATTTATATAAATTAATAAATAGTGTATGATGAGAGTTACAGATGGAGATATATATATATAAAATATAGAATGGAATAGAAATTAATTCAACATTCTAAAAGTAAAAGATAATTTTTTTTATTTAAGGAAATGGAAAACTTATTATATTTGAAGATGTTGATCTAGTTAATCCAAGTAGGAGAATAAGGAGAGTGGAGAACAGAATTATATATACTACTTCTGTTCATATTATGTGTTGATAATTTCATAATGACGAGCTACTATTATTTTCAAATCAAAAGGGGATAATGATTTTAGGAAAAGTGCAGATCTATATTCATTGTATGATCAAGATTATTTTTTTTTGTAATGACTAATTTCTATTAATATTTATATATTTTCATATGTTTTTTTATTAAAATGGCTGAGGAATAAGATCAAATAACTTTCTATAATGAAATCATGTGAATGATTTGAGATGTTTTTTAGTAGTGGAAGTAAATGTTTTAAACGTTTGGGATCTAGTATAAATGATTTTTTTTGGATTTTAAAGTTATTTTAGTCAGATAAAATATAAGGTAATTGAAGATCTATACCCTTGGATTATATAAGATTCCTAGAAAGAACCAATTATATTCCCATTTGATATCATTTTAATTTATATGACTCAAACACAACATGATTTTATAAACGATGTGTTTACCCATATAAAATGGGAAAACTTTTATAAATAATATGTGTCATACTTCCACTTCGTTATCTATATTTTCAAGTTGTTTATTTGAACTATATAATCAAACAAAAAATCCTAATTATCCTAATAGAAAATATTGGTTCAAATATTTATAGAGGATAATTTAGACTATGTGAATAGAATACAATAAAATATGTTTCCTTTATTCACTCCACTCCATCTCATGTGACTACATAGTCATACTGGGGGATCTTAATTAGTATCAAAAAATTGATTCCCTATAATTGGATATAATTTCATTTTCACTTACTTGGATTGAAATATAATGAAATATAGATTTTATGAAAGTTAAATTGAGTCTTATTTTTATTAGTTACAATATATATTTTCTAACGAAATCCTTGAAAGCATGAAAAAAAATAGGAAAATAAAATAAAAAATAACATAAAGGAGAAATAGATTTTACTAATACTTAAGTGTAATAAAATTATAAATTGACTATATATATCTATTGAAAATGAATATTATGATGGATCAACATCAATATATGATTAATATTATGTGTATGCTCGTAATAAATCAATTAAAGATTTATTTTCTATCATTATGTTTAATTTTATAATTATTGCTATTAAATTATTCACATAAATACTTGCATACAAAAAAGGACATCAAAATGAAAAAATAATTATTAGATTTTGAAGATAATGCAATGTAAATTCAATTGGTGAAGAAGTTGAAAAAGTGTAAGAATCATTGCAAATCCATTTAATGTTTTGTATCCTAAAAGATAATCCATTTCCCCTTATGCTCTTGTTTTATTATTTTAAGTCATTTTGGGTAAAACCTTGTGTTATTTGAGAAGCATGAGAAATTTTTTATGTTTTTTTGTAGGATTTTTGGTCGAAATGGGTGGAACCACACAGTGGTCAAGATGTATGTTCTACAATTCTACTATGGACATGATGACATGATATAAAGGAATAGGTTGTCTCATAGTGATGTTGTTCGATTGAGGTTTTGTTGTAACAATTTCTGTGGAGATATATTCTTGGAGACTAATATATGATGGGTAAAACCACACCATAAAGACTTGTTGAACATTAGTTTCAAGGATCTTGTATAGTCATTCATTGATCCTTTAGTGTTTAGGATTTATTGTTTTAAATGTTCCTTTTTAGAATTTTTTTCAAAGAATATGCCTCATATTTAAAAGGGGAATTCAGGATTCTTAGACAAGGGTTTCCACACTGAATGAATCCATTCAAATACATTTTCCCTTTTTCACTTAAACATGGTTCTAGAGAACTTTTTTACTATATAGATGCATCCAGAATGCATCACCCATCCTTATACAACAACAATTTTCATTTCAAAGTAGTTTTAGGATGTATTCTCCATCTTTATGGCATGGTGTTCATTTTCAGATGCCTTCCACACAAAAGTACTTGGTTCAAGGACATAGTCGATAATTCCCAGGCCATATCCATTTGACATATTTTTTGGTGGTACCCCCGAGTGTGACCATGAACTATAGTGGTTTCATTTTCACCATGGCGGTCTTTTCAATACACCTCCGCACCATAGTGTCCCCTTGAGTCATAGAACCTTTAAATTTTCACAATACCTTCCTACCGAGATTGATGTATTTTGGTGGTCTATATCTTGTATGAATTGGTTATTACCTTTTTATTTTTTCCCCTTGTCATAAACTATAATCCTTTAATATTAGATTATAATTGATTTTAGGAGTCATTTGAGGGTTATCACATCCTAGTTGGGGTGAAAACATGGTTCATTTGATGACATCTTGGATGAACGTCGATGATTTTGAGAAAACGATGAGTTAAAAATTGTCCTGCCATTTTGGGACATGTATATGATATCTGTATGATATGTTCTGTGTGATTTATTAATAACCCTTTTTTGTTTTTAGTTTCATGTGGGTTTGTGTGTTTTTGTGATGCATACATGATTATGGATGTGTGATTATTTGTGGATCCTAACATTTGATATGGATGTTCCATATTATTACTTATAGAGACATGTACTTATTTCTATTTAATAACCTATGGAAAACTATTTTAATTAAATAGATGATCAGGTGGATCCATGAGGTTCATGAGGTGTGTTATATAAATCCTTAAAGGTGGGCTGGTTTTCCCTATAGAGATATGTGCATAAGTGGTGAGTAAACCAACCTAACATAGCCCAAACATCCTTAAAGGTGGCGTTTGATATAAGAATGGAACGTTAAACAACACATAACCAGGATTTAAGTTAATAATTAAAATTAGGGATATTTTTTTGTTTAGTGATTTTGAGAATTAGGCAATAACTATTACATAATAGAACAAGAACTTACATGTGGATAGTTATGCTAAGTATTCACGTTTTCTACCAAATGAAACCCTTTAAACGAAATATGATTTATTTTTATTCATTAAAATATTATTAAATTCTTCCTTTCTCTTACACATCCCTATACCTTTTGGAAAACAATTCCAAAACATATGATGAGCATTAAAATCTCAGTAAGGAATATAAAATAAGGAATAAAACTATTAGTCTTGGAATATTAAAAACCGATGAAAACATTTTCCTAAAATCGTAATTTTCACCCATAAAACATAAACTACTTTTCTTACATCATGTAATCATAAGATTCTTACAAAACTTCATATAAATCATAAAACATAATAGTAACTTTTTGTAACGCCCCAACCCTAATTACCTAGAGTCGGTGCATTATTACATAACATTGGCATGATCATGAGAAAGATCAAGTCTCGAAAGACCGATTAGTTTAGTAGCCTTGGAATAACTAGATACATCCATAAATTTTTACATTACATCATAAAAAAAACATCTTGTCTTCATATCCCCTCATATTATCCCTGCAGGTCATTCATAAATTACTTCTTCATAATCCTGGGAAAAAAAATAAAACATTGAAAGGGGTGAGCTCGGATGCTCAGTAAGGATAACATTATAGCAGAAGCTTTCATAAATAAGCATAAACACTTAAGGCAATTTATAACTAAAACAAAAGCCTTTTAAACTTGAACTTCAGCATAAAATGGCAAAGGTAAAATGAAATAATGCCATTTACTTACTCACATGGATATTCTACTAGTCGAATGATCACATGCAATATCAATAACCACTTTCATAATGATGGAATGCATAATGCCAGACTATCATAACCACATAGCCAAGGCCTCGTGCCAAGACTACAAATAAGATTTTGCCAAGGCCTTGTGCCAAGACACTAGTTTGTCTCATGAGACCTACCGATGCATCGAGGAGCTATAGCGGGCTCCACCCGTCACTTATTAAGTCCAATGCATTCCTCATATGAATAGGTTTAAGCATAAAATAAACATTCGTATTAAAACTAGCATACGAAATGTCAATACTTTAACCACAAACCATGAATGGTATAAAAATAGAACATCCACAGTCAAACATAACTCATTTGATACAATATGGAAGATTGTATTGTATCACATTAACCTCAATCATGAATAATGAAGGATGTTGACATAGATGAAATTAATCATCAAAACTATTTGAGAGAAATATCCCCCTTTTTTCTTGAAATCATTTAAAAGTCACACTATTTGTCAAGAAGCCATTTAAAAATAGATTTTTGAATCAAAGTGTCCCATACCACTTTGAAACTTTTTTAAAAGGAGTTTTAATTTCTAAACTTTAATGTCCATATAAATAAATCCTTGAAACCATTTTTAAAACATGGACATTAATGAGAAAGATTTATATGAATAAGTCTTTAAAACATTTAAAAATGGTATTTTAGTTAGAGATTCTATCCAAAAGAGAGACAATTGAATACAAATAATTAAGGTAATCAGAACTTTGTAATATCATGAGAATAAAGGGATTCATGATATACTACTTCAAAGTACTTTATATACACCACATAAAAGTGATTTGGTGTATATCAACAAAGAAGTCTCAATGGAATGTAAATTGTGATGAAATCTCTCATAAAGGCTATATCCTTAGGTTAAGGATAAATCAACGACATAATTATGTGTGAAAAATATAAATACACTAAATATGATTGGATATTCAGTGTAAAACAATCAAAGGATATTCACACATATTCTTGTAAAAGCAACACCAACGAATTGGATGTTTAACTCAACAAATGGTGAATGAGTTAAAATTACTCTTATCAAATTCATATCAATGACTTGAGAATTACCAATGAGTGATTATGTGTATCAAACTTATATCCACAGGAAGGGGAGTGGAAATTATGACATAATCAAATGAATAGTGATTCCACACATAATCATGGAGTAATATAATCAATGAAATATGCGTAAAGCCAAATGAGTGGGAATTGAAATCTCAAATTCCCTTATCGATTAGGTAACATACGAAACATACACCCATGAAAGAAGTATCATACCATGATGATGTAAATACCCATAAATTAAAGTATATTACACAATGAATACAATCATGGGCAGTACACATACACTACATGCAATAATTAAGTGGTGATCAATGGAATTCTCACGGAATTAAAAGTGAGATAAGAAAACCCTTACTTTGTACTTTTTCCTTGGTCGATGGTAGGTTTACCTCCTGTATAATGGTGAAATAATTGTTATTGAATAATACAAGAATCATTTACTTTAATATGATATCATATATGATCTTTTAACATTGATTTGTTAATAATATCTTAGAATTATCGTCATTTCGAGTGTTAACGGGTTCATTTTACTTTATATTCTTTGTTATGTGAGCCATATTCGTTATTAATAGGATGTGTATTATTCATATCCAGAATGGTATCAAGTTCTTAAACATCATTTTTAAATCATAAAATGATAATTATACTTGAATGGATACGATGGAGAATGAATCTCATCGCGTTCGTGGAGACGGTAGTCCGTACGTACGCACGAACGCTACTTCCATTTAATTTTTATTTTAAAAGAATCGAATCCAAATGATACATAGGTATATTACTATTCCAGTATAATATAATATTTTATATATGTTACTTAAGTTCATTAACACCATCCTTTATACGTTCCATGTGTGGTATGAACGAGTCATATCATTTTAAGGGGGCGGTAGTCCGCACTTCCTCCAATTAAATTATCGTATGTATATACAACATGAAACGAATAATGGTATGAAATAAAATGGAATTAAAGAAGCTTATATATAAAATATATATCATTAACATCATATTTAATTACAGTGCCATCATAATGGCCACCATGAGAGGCGGTAAGATGTATTTGAACAATCATCGTTTCGTGAGACGTTAGTTTGCCATCCACAGAAACATTATGTTCATCATCCATTAGATGGAGTTGTGTGTATGTGTAGTTTGAATAATTCTTATAAAAACATCCTAGTATATTGAGGATACTGGTGTTGTTACAAAAAAAAAGAAATAAAAAGAGTTTGGGGGTTGGAGAAGGAAAATAAATGAAAATAATTTAAGAGAAAACGTTACCTTTAATTTAGGTAACTCACTTTGGTTGGAACCAAAGGACTTGTTGAAATGCTTTCTGCCTAAGGGAAAGCTTCAAGGAGGAGGAGAGGGATGTGGGGAGCTTAGTTGGGCAGAGTTTGGACGAGCCAAGTGGCTTGAGAGGTGTGAAGAAATGAGAAGGAGGAGTGCCCTTTTATAAGAGGGGTGAGGGGCACCTTTGGAAAAGCTAGAAATATTAATTTATAATAAATTCATATTCGGTTTCCAATGGCTCCAAAGTTGATTATTCAAAGGATAAGGTGGGGATAGGTCGAAAACCACTCAACCAATAGAATTTAGACAGGTTTGGGTACTTATATTAACCTTATCTTTAAGTATTAACTCTAAGTTAATTAGATTCACTTTTACAATGTCTCTTTGTATTTTTATATAATATGGTTAATAAACTTACTATATACATCCAAGCGACCCACAAGTGGTCCATTAATGATGAAACTATCCTGATATAAGTATTTTGGCCGAACCTTAGATTTTTAGGAATTTAATATCAATTAATAATATAATATTTGTTTTAAGAACTCTTTTATGTCAATTTTGACACTATTCAATAGTTGATTTTTGTGAAACTCATAACAGATTGATTACTTCGAAAAAAGTCAATTAAATCAATCCTAATATATCATAATATCTTAGAAAATTAGTTTAATTCATTAAAAGTTTCATATTATATATTTTTGGGTATTTATAATATCAATTATGTTAATTTTTTACTATTTTAGTAATTACTGCATCATCATTGTGTCATAAATAAAATAAATTATTTAATGTCAAAAAATTATAAATAAAATATAATAATGTAGGAAATCTTTTTAGCTTTCTAATGAATATTTATAATCTAAAAGCCAGCATATATAACCCTATGTAACAATTGTTTTGCTAAAAGATATATGCTTGTGTCATTTTTGTATTCATTTTAACTTAATTAATATAAAGTGTCATTATCACTTACAAGTGGATCCATGGGGTCCCAAAATTGACCCAAAGATGCCCATGGTCGACCATGTATCAACCAATAGGGTTAAGACACATTTTAGGGTAATTTAGTATTATTATAATATTATGTTTTTAACCCTTATTTACCGGATTTACCCTTAACCATGGTAATAAAATATTTACCGCAGTAATTATTCAAAATGTCTAAAAATAAAAGTTACCTATTTACACAATTTGGACATCCTGATTCCAAATATGGAATCCATTTTTCTAAATTCAAAACACATAAGTGGCAGAAATTAATTTAAAATTAATTCCCGCTGTCAAAACAAAAAGCGTGTTTTTAAGAGATAATAACTATCAAAAGATTGACACTTGTTTATGTTCGGTTTAATTGTAAAATTATGTCCAATGACCAACATTATATTAAATGGTAAAAATATATTCTAAATATACTTTAAAACCACTCAAATTCACAATTTATCACTATTAATTATTTTGATTAAAAAAGTTGTTTTTAATTAAAATTTAGTAATTTTCACTATTCATCAAAATATGAAAGTTATCCGAAAAGTACCAAAATTTCACCTTATGCTAAATTCGATATTCCGAATCCAAAAATGAAGTCCATTTTGAAATATAAAATATATATAATTTCTAAAAGTAGGTATTACTATTCATAACGGCTAGTTTGATTGGTTGTGGTGTGTTAAAATCTCGAAGTTGCGTACAATGCACGTCATTGCATTATTCGAAAGGAAACATACCGAGGAAGCTTGGGGTGTTACATTCTCCCCTCCTTCAATAAATTGCGTCCTCGCAATTTTTAAATTTTTGCTTGGGAATATAATGGAAAGTCCTACATCGGAAAAAGAGTCAATAAAACTGTCACTTTAAAAGAAAGGAAGAGAGGTATAAGGGTCATCCAAGATAACCCATACTAGGATTCCATGTAAGAAAACATGGATATGGATGATAAACTAAGTGTCAATTTCTGATGGAGAGGGATAGAAATCATGATCAGGAGAAAGTTAACAATGAGAAAACCACAAACTTGTGTTGGGACAAACGACCATTAGTCTCCTAGTAGGAAAGTAAACGGACAACATTTTTTTTAAGTTACATTACATAAGGAAGAGGAATTCATTTATGATATTGACTAAGAACATTATGAGATATACTTACATTTTAAGTATATTTTCATTCTTTAATAAATTTCACCACTAACTCATTTTTTTTTTAAAACGATGAGTATTCAAGAAGACTTGGTCACATTGGAAGAGATAGAATAAACTTCTATAGAATCACATGATCCATGAAGGATAAACCATATATTTACATTGTCTTTGAAGATTAATCAAAACCAAAATGGTCAGTGAATGATCTAATGATCCCCAAAAGGATATTCATTGAGATAAATATGCACTAATCTTAATTTCTAAAATTAAACCAACAATACCCCAAAGTTAAATAGATACCATTCAATAACCAATTGTCCTTAAAATCCTTTAATATAATCCAAACTAATATTGAAACCCAAAACATAGAAGAATTTGATTATGTAGTCTCCCATGTTAAATTGTATCTCCAAATGACATCAGATACTCTTAAAGTCACATACTCAAAAGTAATTAACCTAATCACATATTCTCTATTATAGGTTAATCATTTCCATAAATAACCCAAATCACTATAAATACACAATAAAAACGTAGATAAAAATCTATCATTACTCCACAAATGAAACCCCATAGTATTCTATTTTCCTTGGACATATAGTGTTTCCAACAAAGCGAACATCTTCCAAAATAACATTTATCACTTAATCACCAAATCATTTTCCTATACCAAGGGTATTCTTTTGATATGAAATAAGAACCCAAATCAACTTATTATTGATCAATAAAATCATTTAACAAAAAAAAGTCACACTAACCAGGGACTTCACGTAGTCCAGTGGTAGGCGATAAATCCCAATCGCACTTTGGTTGTGGGTTCGATTCCCATAGCTTTGTCCGACGCGACGGGTTGTCACACGGTCTACGTGTTGTCCTTTTTCAAAAACTATATTTTATAATATTGCCAAAATGAGATAAATTCCTCAAAATACTATATCATAAATTTAACCACAAATGTTATATCATACCTTGAATCTTCATCCCAAATTAGAATAACTTATAATTCTCTCAAACCCCAATGATCATATAAATCCAAATGGTTATTTATACCCAAATCCACAAGAGAAGAGACAATTCTTCCTCAAATATCATTCTCACATGGCAAACTGCGGGGTTACAAATACAAGAGAAAATTATTCCATAGTAAACCCATCAACAAAGAGTGCTAATACTTTTTAAACATTTTTCCAACCATTTATTCCCACATAGCTTCTTCTTTGACCAAGAAAATATCCTATAGAATAGGACATTCACTCGGGAAATGGCCAGGTCCCCTACATTTACGGCAAATGACTGTAAATGGACTCTTGGGACCATTTTTATCTTCTTCCATAGTACTCTTCATTTTTCTTCGGCAATTCTTTACTTTATGTCCTTCCTTCCCGCACGTAAAACATTTCGTTGTCCCATTGAGACACTTTCCTGGGTGTCTCTTTCCACATTTCCTGCATGATGAAAATTGAGGGTTCTTTTCTCCATGGTCTCCATTGCTGGAGCTCTTATAATTTATCACCTTTCTCTTCCTTGTTGAGTCTGGGAGTTGGTTAATATATATGTTGTTGATCATATTTTTGGAAAACTGATTTGGCATAAAGACGATATCTTTTACGCCTATCAACATTCCATTTTGTTGCTCATTGCCACCACCGTTCCCATCTTGTACATCATTCTCAAAGTCACTATGACTTCCTTGGAATCCAGCCATTGACTAAAACCATAAAGCATTGTGTGAGTAATAGTAGTCGTAAAATCATTTAGAGATTAAAATGTCACCATATTCTCAATTTGAAACATATTAGGATTAACCAAGGTCATTTACTCTCATCTTATATATATATTACTTAAATTGGTTTGTAAAGAAAATGTAAATTATCCTAAGCATATCCCCCGGGAGTGTCGTAACCAAGAGTGCAACAAGGCCCGTTGTCGTGCACCAGTTCCCGTTCGAGTCTAGCTCAAAGCGGTGTTTTCGGGTTTTACCCCTAGGTACATCTGTGCCAGAGCCGCCTCTACCTGCTCGTATCCAGACAGGGATGTATTGCTCGGAAAACTCACAAAATCTCTACAATACAAAAATTCTAGGAAGTTCTTTTATACTAATCCTCAAAGTTCATCTTAGGTCTACGTGCTCTAATCAGAGTTTATCTAAATCTAGCTGCCAAGGTTTGTACTAAACTTCCTCTGATACCAACTGTAACGCCCCGACCCTAATTACCTAGAGTCGGTGCATTATTACATAACATTGGCATGATCATGAGAAAGATCAAGTCTCGAAAGACCGATTAGTTTAGTAGCCTTGGAATAACTAGATACATCCATAAATTTTTACATTACATCATAAAAAAAACATCTTGTCTTCATATCCCCTCATATTATCCCTGCAGGTCATTCATAAATTACTTCTTCATAATCCTGGGAAAAAAAATAAAACATTGAAAGGGGTGAGCTCGGATGCTCAGTAAGGATAACATTATAGCAGAAGCTTTCATAAATAAGCATAAACACTTAAGGCAATTTATAACTAAAACAAAAGCCTTTTAAACTTGAACTTCAGCATAAAATGGCAAAGGTAAAATGAAATAATGCCATTTACTTACTCACATGGATATTCTACTAGTCGAATGATCACATGCAATATCAATAACCACTTTCATAATGATGGAATGCATAATGCCAGACTATCATAACTACATAGCCAAGGCCTCGTGCCAAGACTACAAATAAGATTTTGCCAAGGCCTTGTGCCAAGACACTAGTTTGTCTCATGAGACCTACCGATGCATCGAGGAGCTATAGCGGGCTCCACCCGTCACTTATTAAGTCCAATGCATTCCTCATATGAATAGGTTTAAGCATAAAATAAACATTCGTATTAAAACTAGCATACGAAATGTCAATACTTTAACCACAAACCATGAATGGTATAAAAATAGAACATCCACAGTCAAACATAACTCATTTGATACAATATGGAAGATTGTATTGTATCACATTAACCTCAATCATGAATAATGAAGGATGTTGACATAGATGAAATTAATCATCAAAACTATTTGAGAGAAATATCCCCCTTTTTTCTTGAAATCATTTAAAAGTCACACTATTTGTCAAGAAGCCATTTAAAAATAGATTTTTGAATCAAAGTGTCCCATACCACTTTGAAACTTTTTTAAAAGGAGTTTTAATTTCTAAACTTTAATGTCCATATAAATAAATCCTTGAAACCATTTTTAAAACATGGACATTAATGAGAAAGATTTATATGAATAAGTCTTTAAAACATTTAAAAATGGTATTTTAGTTAGAGATTCTAACCAAAAGAGAGACAATTGAATACAAATAATTAAGGTAATCAGAACTTTGTAATATCATGAGAATAAAGGGATTCATGATATACTACTTCAAAGTACTTTATATACACCACATAAAAGTGATTTGGTGTATATCAACAAAGAAGTCTCAATGGAATGTAAATTGAGATGAAATCTCTCATAAAGGCTATATCCTTAGGTTAAGGATAAATCAACGACATAATTATGTGTGAAAAATATAAATACACTAAATATGATTGGATATTCAGTGTAAAACAATCAAAGGATATTCACACATATTCTTGTAAAAGCAACACCAACGAATTGGATGTTTAACTCAACAAATGGTGAATGAGTTAAAATTACTCTTATCAAATTCATATCAATGACTTGAGAATTACCAATGAGTGATTATGTGTATCAAACTTATATCCACAGGAAGGGGAGTGGAAATTATGACATAATCAAATGAATAGTGATTCCACACATAATCATGGAGTAATATAATCAATGAAATATGCGTAAAGCCAAATGAGTGGGAATTGAAATCTCAAATTCCCTTATCGATTAGGTAACATACGAAACATACACCCATGAAAGAAGTATCATACCATGATGATGTAAATACCCATAAATTAAAGTATATTACACAATGAATACAATCATGGGCAGTACACATACACTACATGCAATAATTAAGTGGTGATCAATGGAATTCTCACGGAATTAAAAGTGAGATAAGAAAACCCTTACTTTGTACTTTTTCCTTGGTCGATGGTAGGTTTACCTCCTGTATAATGGTGAAATAATTGTTATTGAATAATACAAGAATCATTTACTTGAATATGATATCATATATGATCTTTTAACATTGATTTGTTAATAATATCTTAGAATTATCGTCATTTCGGGTGTTAACGGGTTCATTTTACTTTATATTCTTTGTTATGTGAGCCATATTCGTTATTAATAGGATGTATATTATTCATATCCAGAATGGTATCAAGTTCTTAAACATCATTTTTAAATCATCAAATGATAATTATACTTGAATGGATACGATGGAGAATGAATCTCATCGCGTTCGTGGAGACGGTAGTCCGTACGTACGCACGAACGCTACTTCCATTTAATTTTTATTTTAAAAGAATCGAATCCAAATGATACATAGGTATATTACTATTCCAGTATAATATAATATTTTATATATGTTACTTAAGTTCATTAACACCATCCTTTATACGTTCCATGTGTGGTATGAACGAGTCATATCATTTTAAGGGGGCGGTAGTCCGCACTTCCTCCAATTAAATTATCGTATGTATATACAACATGAAACGAATAATGGTATGAAATAAAATGGAATTACAGAAGCTTATATATAAAATATATATCATTAACATCATATTTAATTACAGTGCCATCATAATGGCCACCATGAGAGGCGGTAAGATGTATTTGAACAATCATCGTTTCGTGAGGCGTTAGTTTGCCATCCACAGAAACATTATGTTCATCATCCATTAGATGGAGTTGTGTGTATGTGTAGTTTGAATCATTCTTATAAAAACATCCTAGTATATTGAGGATACTGGTGTTGTTACAAAAAAAGGAAATAAAAAGAGTTTGGGGGTTGGAGAAGGAAAATAAATGAAAATAATTTAAGAGAAAACGTTACCTTTAATTTAGGTAACTCACTTTGGTTGGAACCAAAGGACTTGTTGAAATGCTTTCTGCCTAAGGGAAAGCTTCAAGGAGGAGGAGAGGGATGTGGGGAGCTTAGTTGGGCAGAGTTTGGACGAGCCAAGTGGCTTGAGAGGTGTGAAGAAATGAGAAGGAGGAGTGCCCTTTTATAAGAGGGGTGAGGGGCACCTTTGGAAAAGCTAGAAATATTAATTTATAATAAATTCATATTCGGTTTCCAATGGCTCCAAAGTTGATTATTCAAAGGATAAGGTGGGGATAGGTCGAAAACCAGTCAACCAATAGAATTTAGACAGGTTTGGGTACTTATATTAACCTTATCTTTAAGTATTAACTCTAAGTTAATTAGTTTCACTTTTACAATGTCTCTTTGTATTTTTATATAATATGGTTAATAAACTTACTATATACATCCAAGCGACCCACAAGTGGTCCATTAATGATGAAACTATCCTGATATAAGTCTTTTGGCCGAACCTTAGATTTTTAGGAATTTAATATCAATTAATAATATAATATTTGTTTTAAGAACCCTTTTATGTCAATTTTGACACTATTCAATAGTTGATTTTTGTGAAACTCATAACAGATTGATTACTTCGAACAAAGTCAATTAAATCAATCCTAATATATCATAATATCCTAGAAAATTAGTTTAATTCATTAAAAGTTTCATATTATATATTTTTGGGTATTTATAATATCAATTATGTTAATTTTTTACTATTTTAGTAATTACTGCATCATCATTGTGTCATAAATAAAATAAATTATTTAATGTCAAAAAATTATAAATATAATATAATAATGTAGGAAATCTTTTTAGCTTTCTAATGAATATTTATAATCTAAAATCCATCATATATAACCCTATGTAACAATTGTTTTGCTAAAAGATATATGCTGTGTCATTTTTGTATTCATTTTAACTTAATTAATATAAAGTGTCATTATCACTTACAAGTGGATCCATGGGGTCCCCAAATTGACCCAAAGATGCCCATGGTCGACCATGTATCAACCAATAGGGTTAAGACACATTTTAGGGTAATTTAGTATTATTATAATATTATTTTTTTAACCCTTATTTACCGGATTTACCCTTAACCATGGTAAATAAAATATTTACCGCAGTAATTATTCAAAATGTCTAAAAATAAAAGTTACCTATTTACACAATTTGGACATCCTGATTCCAAATATGGAATCCATTTTTCTAAATTCAAAACACAGAAGTGGCAGAAATTAATTTAAAATTAATTCCCGCTGTCAAAACAAAAAGCGTGTTTTTAAGAGATAATAACTATCAAAAGATTGACACTTGTTTATGTTCGGTTTAATTGTAAAATTATGTCCAATGACCAACATTATATTAAATGGTAAAAATATATTCTAAATATACTTTAAAACCACTCAAATTCACAATTTATCACTATTAATTATTTTGATTAAAAAAGTTGTTTTTAATTAAAATTTAGTAATTTTCACTATTCATCAAAATATGAAAGTTATCCGAAAAGTACCAAAATTTCACCTTAGGCTAAATTCGATATTCCGAATCCAAAAATGAAGTCCATTTTGAAATATAAAATATATATAATTTCTAAAAGTAGGTATTACTATTCATAACGGCTAGTTTGATTGGTTGTGGTGTGTTAAAATCTCGAAGTTGCGTACAATGCACGTCATTGCATTATTCGAAAGGAAACATACCGAGGAAGCTTGGGGTGTTACACTTTTGGACTCTATATCATTCTTACATTGTATCTCTCACAGTTGTGTAGGGGGTAATCTCTATGGTTATGTTTGGAATACCCATCACAACATATTCCCTTAATATCATAGGAGAAACCTTAACGTTTACCTCTATCATGTTACCCAATGAATTGTAGAGATATCATGGGATCGCCCACCCTATTTTTATCATGGAACAACCTGTATACATAATCAATGCCCAAAAACAATAACATAATCATAAAACAAAAATCCATCTTAATGGAAAAATATCATTTCCACATTTTCATTCACACGATATCTTTTCAATATATTGACATTATCAATCCAATATAAACAAAAACACATTTATAATATTTAAAAAATATATTTATGAATCAAAGTGCCCCATACCACTTTGAAACATTTAAAGTAATTAACATTTTAAAACATTAAAGTCCACAAAAAATCCTTAAAACCATTTGGATAACATGTACATTGATGATAAAAATTTATAATAATAAATATTTAAAACATTTAAAATTATGTTTTAGTTAAAGAGTAAATTACCAATTGAGAAAATAATGAAAAATAATAATTAAAGAATAACACTAAAGACATATAATATCATGAAAATAAGAAGATTACTGATACAACAGGTCAAAGGATAGTATATACACCCTATAAAAGTGAATTGGTGCATAACAAAAAATAAGACTCAATGGAATTCCAATTGAGATGAAATCCCTTAAAAATATTGAATCGTTATGTTAAAGATAAACCAATGACATAATTTTGTGTGAAAAATATTATTACTCCCAACATTAGTGTATATTTAGTGTAAAATAATCATAGTTTATTCACACAAATTCTTAGAAAAACAAAACCAATGACATGGATATTTAACTCAATAAATATAGATTGAGTTAATATTTCCCTTAAAAAAGTTCGTATAAATGACATAACAATTTATCAATGGAATGATTATGTGTAGAAAAAATATATCTACACAAAGGGAAGTGTAATTTATAAAATAAATAAATAAACAATGACTCCACACATAATCTTGACATTATATAATCAATGAAGTATGCATAAAACCCCATGAGTGGAAATTGAGTTTAGAAATTCTCTTACATTGAGTAAAACTTATCTCGTTCATTATATAATTTCCTAAATAATAAACAAAAGATAATTTATACATTCTTACTAAACTCTTTAATTATTATTTTTCATTTTATATCACTTATTACAATGTTATAAAAATTAGTTAATTATTTGAGTTTATATCGAATGTTTTGTCAATGTTTGGTACTTGAGTAAAAAATGAAATTCTTTTGATTTAAATTGTACATGTGGTCATAAGTCCATAATCTATATAATGAAATTAAATATTTAAATATCATATATATTCAGTATTTATGTATTTATATTTTTTCATAACATCTGGATATAATAAATGAAATGCCTCGATCATGGACACGATAGGTTGTACATACGCTTGAATGCTGCTTTAATTTCTTAGTCATATTAAAAGAATGAAAACTAAATAATACATAGGTATATTATAATTCCATTATAATTTATATGTTATATATGTTACATATTTTTGTTAACTCCATCCTTTATACATTCTATTTATTTCATGAATGAGTCATATCACTTTGAGGGGGCGGTAGTCCACACTTCCTCAAATAAAATTATCGTATTTACAAATAACTGAATGAATAAAGGTATGTTATATATAAAAATTATAGAAGAATAGATAAAATATAATATATATAATATATAATATATAAATATAGTTCTATCATAATGTCCACCATGAGATATGGTAGGAGAAAACTGAACAATCATCGTTTCGTGAGGCAGTAGTTCATCATACAGAGAAATAGTATGATTGTGTTCATTAAATGGTGGTGTGTGTATGTGTGGTTCAAATAAAACTCATGGAAACATAATATTATTTTGAGGATACTATTTATTTTAATTAATAATATAATAATAAGATTATATGTAGGGACAAAAGAAAAATAATGTAAAGGAACTTGAGAGAAGACGCTACCTCTAAATCAAGTAACTCCTTTTGATTTGTGCCAAAATGCTTTCATAAATTCTCTTATTTCCAATTTAATGATTCTATGAGAAAGGTATGGATTTTTGGAGATTATCGGTGGATAATTTAGACTATCCAAGGGGCTTTATAGGTGTGAGAAAGTGGGTATAGTTTGTGTCCATTTATAAGAGGGAGGACCACCACTTTGGGAAAGTCTTGAAATATTATTTTATTATAAATTTATCTTGGAATTATAATAGCTTCAATGTGATATATTTATATGATATATTAAGTAAAGGTTGAAATCCTCTCAATAAATATGTTTTAGCCAAGTTTAGGTAATAAATTTAACCTTTTATTTTGGCATTAACAGGTAGTTAAATAAATTAAATCTTATAATATCTTTTTGTATTTTTACTCAATATGGTCAATATAGTTACTATAAAATGACAATAGAGACTCAAGAGGATAATTAATTAGAATTTTAACATTATATAATTTATTTGTCCTAATATTATATTTTTATAAATATTATATCATTTAATAAAATAGTATTTGTTTTAAAACCCCATTTATATCAATTTTGACACTATTTAGTAATTTATTTTTGTTAAATATATAACACCTTTATCAATTAGAAAAATAGAAATTAACTAAAATTTAGAACTTCATAATAATACATAATATTTATGGATGACCTCAAAATGTTTAAATTTCATTTATTTTATTATTTATAATATCATTTATTAGAATCTTACATTAATATGAAAAATTATTGCATCATCATTGTGTCATAAATAAATTTGTTTATTTAATGTCAATAAATTGTAAAAAAAATACCATTATTTAGGAAATATTTTTATCTTTATAATGAATATTAATATTCAAAGTTACCAATTATATTACCCAACCTTAAATTTTTATTAGTAAAAAGATACATGTTTATGTTTTATTTCTCATTACATTAAATTAATTATTATAACCTATCATTATCACACCCAAGTGGCTTAAAGGGGTCCTAAAATTGGCCCATGGATGATCATGGTAGTCAATATATGATTTAATATGTTAAGGACACGTTTTATGGTAGTTTTTTAAAGTTATAATATTATTTTTTACCCATTTTTACCTAATTTACCATTTAACCATTATAAATAAAAATAATTACTAGAGTTACTCTTCATAACACCCTAAAATAAAAGGGACCTATTTACATAATTTGGACCATTGGATTAAAAATATAGAATCCTTTTTACATATTTTGAGACACTAAAGTTTCAGTAATTAATTTAAAATTAATTCTCATTGTCAAAATGATAAAATAGGGTTTTTTAAAGTAATAACAATCAAATTATTGAAGTGTGTTTATATATAATTTCAATGTAGAATTACTTATAAAGAAAAAATATTGGAATAAATTACAAATAAAGAATTAAATTAGACTTTAAAAAAATTTCAATGATAATCTGACAATATAAATAAATTATACGAAAAGGATGTTTTGAATTAAAATGAAGTATTTTTCACTGTTCGTAAAAATAAAAATTTCATCCAAAAAAAACCAAAATTTAAAACAAAATTAATTTTGATATCCTGCTTCCAAAGAAAAAGTTTCTTATATCAAATAGAACATTTCAAAATATCAAAAACTTGATTCAAAAATGGTTCTCCATCAAAAGGCAGTAAAACTGTATTTTTTTTAAAAATACTTCTTTTATCCAAAAAGATGAATTTATTATTATATCATATTTAGAAAAAATTTAAGATAAATTTAATACCATTAAAATTAAAAATATAACATATATTTTTCATTAAATAAAATATCTATAAAGAGTGATATGATTTTATATACACAATTATTCACTTTTAGATAGGTTATCATAAAAACACATCCTCTCTATTCAATTGATTTTTATTCCCATTTCTAATAAGTTTATTTAAAAATGAATCATTATTTAAAAATGTGAAAACTATTTTTCCCTAATTCAGTTGATATTATTCATTCTCTTTATTCCAATGGCTAGGTTATAATTGTATAATTTAAATAATATAAATTTAGTTCTTTGTTTAAGCTCGATGTAGCATATAATGTATTCTATTGAACATAGTATTTATTTCATAAAACATTGGAGGATAAAGTGTCTATCCTGATAGTGGGATGTGAATAAGTTTTTAATTTTAAATTACTTATATGGGCTTCTCAGGAACATGGTTCTTAGGTGTTAAAATGGATATATGGATGGGGATTGATATGGTGAGATTTGTGGCATTCTTTATGAAAACCACCATCATGGTGGGGTGAGCTATGTGACCATACAGGTGATACTTATTTGATATTGAGAGCATCCTTACAGGTAATGAGCCAATGTAAGAAGGGCTGAGGTTCTTGGAGGCATAGTCATTGAACAATGAATTTTAAAATGTCTGGATGTATTTTTATTTACTGTTTACTTATTTCATAATATACATCTATTTATATTACATACACATCTGTTAAGGATTCATTGGTGGTATCCTACTGTGTCTTGTACTCACACCCTACTTAGACATTTCAGTGTTCTTATTGATTTCTTGACTAGGGAGTCGGTGAAGGAAAAGGGACATATAGTGTATGGATAATTAGAGGAGTATGAGGCAAGTTATAGTCCAAGACAGACTCTTGGTTTCCCTTGATTTATTTATTTATTAACAATTATTTCATTACATGGTTTGGATAATCACATTGAAGACCTACAATATATTGTATGACTTTTATTCCATATTTCACTTTTATCAAGACTAATATGATTATTTGTTATCTTGGTTATTATTAAAAAAATTCAAGGCTCTATACATTGATACTAAGGATATAGTCTCCGCACTGGTGAATTTAGGATCTCACTTCTAGTCAACAACCTCTTGCATAAAAGGAGGCATGCATGAAATCATGTGTCATTCTAGATGAAACCTAGTGGTTTGGGTCAGGATGTTAAAAAATGCTGTTAGATAAGTTTATTCTTTTCTTCTTGACTTAATGAATACATGGTAGAAAGGAGATTGTTATTTGGGATGTTAGTATAGAATTTTTCGTGTTCCTATCAAATAAAAGTCTAATAGACCTTAGACTTACCATTGATGGGATTTTTGTTACGAAATATTAAATTCGCATTTGGTGATGCATGTGATTTTGATATCATGTTTATGAGACCCTGATTATGTTTGTTCTTAATTACTAGGAACATATGATCAAAATAAATGTATATAAATTATATATTCATATTAGTCCTTTAATTAAATTCACTAATTTGTGCTATCTTTTTGGGACATTTTCCATGATTGGGTTATATATCATTGTTTCATTACTATTATGATATGACCATATAGGAATTAATTAGTTTAACTCAACATGATGTTCTGTTATTATATATAAAATAACTATAACTGACATGTGGGGATAGATTCTAGTATTTGTGGTAGGAGGGTTATACATTGGATTGAGGGTGTACTCCTAGAAAATCCTTTATGTGATCCCATAAATTGGTGAGGAGTTATTAACATTCCTAATGTTCTTTTTGTTATAGAGATACAGAATCAGAGACATTTTACTGGACCACCTGCTATAGAATACAGGATAAATATTATTCTACCCCTCGAAGTGCATGAGTATATGCCTCGGCATGCTCGTGTAGTAGCACATGTGATCTTGGATACATATACCACTTATATGGTAGACTTATGGATTATTCTCTCCCAAGGTAGAGAGAAATAGAGGACCATGATTGGCCATGATTGGGATTTCCATCCCTGTCATTCGTCTATGATCCATTAACTTGTGGCATGTAATGTTTATAGAAGTGGCTGGAATTTTTCAAGATAATTTTTGAGATGGTCTAGAGTCCTTAGGTGGGGAGGCTAATTATGGTAACATTTATGTTTTATGTACCCTCTAAGAGATAGTGGACTCCATGATTTAGAAAGAGAAATGTGATGGTATTACTTTGGAGACATTTAAATAGTTGTTTCTCGAGAACTAATTTCCTAAGAAGATGAATTTATACCGTGTTTGGGATTTCATAGAGTCATGGAAGGGTTCTCTGATTATCATTTCTTACTCAAACCAGTTCATACTGTTACTTTGCATTCCAGTTTTTTTGGTTGTGATTAAGATTCATAATGATATGAAGATTGATATAAGCCTTTGACTATAGGTACGATGTCAGGTTAGTGGATTTTTCCTTTCGAGAATCTCATCGGGACATTATATGGCCTTGCCTTTTAAGAAGTTACTGGAGGACGAAAATGCAGATTGCTAACTTCCATCCCACATTGGAAAAGTGATAGAACATTTTCTCAATAAATTAAAATTGTATTTTAATATTATGAAGTTTAATGGTTCAGGACCATCATCTTTGAAGATAGTCAGGTGAGATTATGACTACTTCATTAACCCCTTAGGGAAATGATTTCATCATGTGGTCTAATTGAATGCTAAGGGTTCACATTATTAGTGCTTTTACAAATCTATATATTGAGTTCAACCATTGTAAAATTCTATTAATAATAGATGTTTTTAGTGATTGTCTCTCGGTGTAGTACTAGAAGATCATGAAAATTTATGTGTGGTGTAATTACATAGAGAATATATACTTCCAAGATAATGATGACTCGGGGATAGGGTCATAGAGATATAATAGGGAATATTTATGAAATGGACTAGGTTCTACTAGATGACATACATGGGTCATCTATTATTTGATGTATTGTCTTCATCATCTCAAAATTATATAAAAATTTGTTTAATAATGGTGTTTCTAATTCCTCCATCACTACACAAGTAGTTGTTGGGAAAAACCTACTTATCAAGTTATCTTCAAAGTTTTTCTCCCACGATAAACCATTAGGTATGAAAGTGAACCATATTAAGTGACTATCATGGTGTACCTTATTCATATTTTCATATGGACATATGTGGGAGTTCATGATTTTAGGGATGATGAACTTTGATATGATTCTTGGAAAGGATTAGTTGACCAACATCTGAGTTCACATAGATTTTAATTTATGTTGTCTATCCTTAACATTATAGAAGAGATATATGCTATTAGTGAATGAAACGGGGGATAGAAAGTACGAATTGCAGGACCATAGTTGAGTTATCTGAATATGATCACATTTGCTGGTTTATTTTGGCAGGTTCAGTGATAGCCACCTAAACAATTCCTCTAGTAAGGTATCTCTATCATGATATATTTCTAGATAACTTTATTGGAATTATCCCTAATAGGGGATTTGACTTTGATATTGTTTTCACATTGGTTTTATAAACCATTTTTGATAACCATTTATTGCAAGGAACCATAGGGACTGAAAGAGCACAAGATATTTCTCATGGAGATAGAGCAGGTGGATTTTTCAGGACAAGTAATTCACCATGGGGTGTGCCAAAATTGTTCTCCAAGAAGTAAAATAATATTTTTTTTAACTCTGAATTGATTACTATAAGTTAAACCATGTGATATTTAAGAACTGATATCCATTTCCTAGAATCAATGATTGTTTTGATCAATTATAAGGATCATTTTATTTCTCGAAGATTGATCATTGATCAGGTTATCACAAGTCATGAGTTATATAAGATTAAATTCTGAAGAAAGTGTTTCAAAGAAGGTATGGGTTATACTAATACTTAGTGATTTCATTGGGTCTAACGAACACTCAGTTAGTGTTCATGGATCTCCTGAACAAGATATTCCACCCATATCTAGAATCATTTTTCAATGTTTTATTCAACTACATCCTCATCTATTCATAGTCATTGTGACGACATTCTAGATACCTCAAGATTGTATTAAGGATACTATGATAACATCATATTTACACCAATATATCTATGTGTGACTTATAGACACAAGACGTGAGATTCAAATGTAATTTTTTCCCTGATACCAGTATATCCTTGGACCAATAGAAATTGGAGGCATTGATATCCTAGACACATCCCAAGAATTTTATAGACATCGAAAGCATTTAATACTGATCAAGATATTATAGATTATTTATCTAAACTTATCCCAAGTATCAGAACACATGATATCACTAATAAATATTTTCATATAGTTACAATGGTTATCTCATGGCGAATAATTCTTAATTGAGGTAAATAAGAGGTTGATGTACTCTCTATTGTTGACACTCCATGACCCTGGGATGGGTTATGAAATTTATTTTGAAGCATCGAGAATTGGGATAGGAGTGTTTCTAATGTAGAGAGAAAATATAGTAACCAATGGGCCTCAATAACAATGAACCCATTAGAGGAACTATCCTACTCATTGCCTGGAGCTGATAGCAATGGCCTACATTCAATAGTATTGGTGAAACTATCTATTTGGTTATATTTTTTATGTTTACATGGACCATAATAGACTTCAATATATCATTTCATAGTTGGAAAATAATCTGAGATAGATGTATGTGGTACATTTTTTTAAAAAAATGACTTCAAGATGGATTATCCACTAGGGAAAGGAATTTTTTTTGGATGATACTCTTATCCATAAGATAAAGACTAAGTAGAATCATGGAGAGATGACGTATAAATAGAATTAACACTTGATGAGTCTGTTGGATAAATAGAGGATGGATTATTTAGAAAATTAGGGATTGATGATGTGTCTTAATTTGGTGATCACATCCTCACTTGAAGTCCAGGTGAAAACTAGTTTACATTAAAACCTTATGTGTGTTGATAGAAGGGAATTACTAGTTGGAGGTGAACCCTATCACGATCCACCTTCACCATGATGAGGGAAGGGATGACAGATTGACATACCCTTCCTTCTTCAAGTTTAAGGAGAGATAATGGCCCCTGACACCCGCCTTAAATAGGCTCCAGAGTGGCGACTAGCACCAAGGGAATAGAATCACACACAATATGGAATTCATTACCCTTTTTCTTTATTATGATTAGGAGATAAGATAGTAAAACCCAACAACACAAAAACTGGGGGGAAAAATTAAATCCAAAGAAATCCATTCCCATATGCATGTTACAAATATAAATTCCAAAAAGTACTAGGAGACTACAAAGGTAAAGTACCAAAGAAAAGAAAAATAGAAACTGCAACTGCCCCAATGTTTGAGTTAGTACGGCCCCGCATGATCCATGAAGTCCTCCTAGAGACCTGAAATCAGTTTTATACATTTAGGGTAAGCATACAAGTATACTCAGTAGGGAAAACAAAAGACTATCGTGCACAAGTGGGGAGGAATTATAATAACCTATGGAAAAAAGAGATAACCGAAGCACCTAGAAAGGAAAACAATCCACCCGAGCCTCACCAAGGCACACTCCCCAAATAATGCAAGTCAAGTAATGTATAGTAATATCACATCGACATTTGGGTACCCCACGTCACTTACCTACTGGTTATTGAAGACATCCTACGCATCAAACCAATCCTACCATTCTCACCACAGTCCCATTGTCACACCCCGCCCGCACACACCTGAGCCACAACCATACATCCCACCCGCAAACACCTGGTCCACAACCACCATCCCGCCCGCTAACAACAAGGACACATCCACCACACGTAACTACGCCAGAAATCATTTGGGCCTCATCCTGAAGACTCTTGGGAAACAACTTGCCCGCACAAACCTGGTCCAACAACCACAACTACCCTGCCCAAATAATTCTGGGGCTATAATGGACCTCAGGTCATTACAGTCTGCCTGAAGAGACTTGGGATATTCAAGAAAGGGAGCATAAAATGAGCTAATAACCAGCCACTCATAGGAGTGTTGGGAAAAACACCCTCCCCCATGAAATGGAGGTGTTCGACACTAAGTGCTCAACTTATGTGGGTGTGAATAAGAAACATAAATCTACAGATATATGTATAGGTAAAAAAACGCATCCCAACCTAGGGTTTCCAAATCCAATCTAAGCATAACACCCTTGTTAATATGCATTCATAAAATGAAGCACAACCCTCATGGACAAGTCATAACTCATTCCCAAAACCAAATCCCCATTTAATACATTCTGGTTTTCATGTTCAAGTGATTCCATTTAGGTGAATTCTAAACTACTGGGTAAATAACCAGCATAACCACAATCCAGAGAAAGAGAATAATCCAAACATAAATTTAAGTATTCACACCTGGTTCTCTTGTGAAGTCCCAACAACAAACAGATCAGTGAGATCCCTCAATGTACTTGAACCAAACCAAGCCTCAAGATACAACCCCACACAGATTCAAATTCACACCCAACAACTGTGCCACAACAAATGATCACATCCTCATCCACGTCACCCCATAATCATCGAGAAGAACAAACAGACGTGCCACCAAGATAGAGCAAGGAAGTTTCCAGAATCAAGCACATCATTTACTAAGTATTCATTTTTCTATTTGGTTAGTCAGGGTGATCCTACAAGGATTGTTGTTCACTAGACATTCATTTTAATCTGCTGAGTTTACGTGATTAAAAAAATTCCAATGTTGGAGCCATTAAATCGTCAAAGAAGACAGAGGTTCATTAATTCACAAAGAAAGACCACCAACGACCATGATTTTCAATGGGCATAGGCCCCGCACAATTCACAACATAAATAATCATGGGTAAGGAAAAGCAGAATAACATCAATCACACCCCCTTAATTATTTAAAAGTTCATTTTTTATCTTCAATAACGTTTGGTTTCATCCATCCCGCAGAAACAATATCATACCCACCATTCATTATACACAGTAAAGAGAGACGAATGAAAACCCTACCTGGTTGATCAAGGATCGCCGTTCTTCTCCACGCGCCAAGAACTAGGGATGCACGACCTGCAGGGGAAGGACTCTGGAGACTCCAAGGATGAGCAGAAAAACTATAGCGTAGGCGCACCACTTGCCTCGAGAAGGGGAACTCCAAAGGCGCTAGGAAAAAAAAGGAAACTAGCCAAGAATAAAAAGGAGAAGAAATTCCGTGCAATATAAGGATGAGATCCCGTAGTTACGGGATGTGGAAATTTGAACAGCATTAAAGTCGGATCAAGGTTTCCTATGAAGTTGGGAGGTTACAGACGATGGGATTAATTCTTATTTAATTATTCCCATTGGGGTGGTGGCATACCGGTTGTGCGTTAAACCGTTTCTTTTAATACAGAGGAAAACGTGCAATGGGGGCGGAACTGGAAGGTATGGGGAAAAAGGGTGTGGCACCGAGGAAAAACAACAAGTTTTGGTAAGTTTAAGGTTTGCTAAATTTTGGGGTATTTTTGATATTATTTATGGGCTTTAAATGGAGTTGAAATGGGATATTAAATCATTTTTACACTAAAAGATAAGTTACAGGAGCGGAAAAAGATAGAAATTGGAAAAAGGACGAAGACGACTTGGTGAGGACATGGTGCCACCCTCACGTTGCCAACGTCATGGTGTCACCCTTATGGTGTCTACATCACCGTGCCAACCTCACAGTGCCACCGTGACTAGTGTGCGTCCGTCACGGAGCCACCCTAACCGGTGCCATCGTTACGGTGCCGCCGTGACCGGTGTGTGGCCGTCACAGTGCCACCGTAACTGGTGCCACCGTGACCAGTGTGTGGATGTCACGGTGTCACCGTAACCGGTGACCCTATGACTGGGTTCCCCAGTTAGTGGTTCTGTGTTTTGGAAATTTAATGGACTAGGAGGGTCCGAGCCATTACATCAGATACCACTCAAACTATTCTCGCCCTCGAGAATCAAATCTATACCCAATGAAAAGAGGGTTTCCGAACAACCACCTAGAAAGATACCTCTCAAGAGTGAACCTCATCGACATCTAGGAACGCCTATTCCTCAAGTAACCAGGCAACATTCGAAGGTCAAACTATCCAGTCATATGGGTTAGGGAGCTTCTTCCTCCATGTCAAGATATTATCCACTTTGGGTGGCACTGACTCGCCCACACGGGTATAATCGCATCCACCTTAATGCGTCTTGATTTGGGATCAGGTACTCCCCACCCCATAGTCAGGACTCTTCACCCACATCAACTGAACAAGGAAAACCTCACGTTCCATAGTTAACAAGGTAAATCGTTCCATCACAAACTAGTACAAACAAAATAGAACAAACTCAAAATAGCTCTAGGTGCTAGGCGCGCATCTGCATCTCCCGTTCACAGGTACATTTATTGAGCCCCCATGCCTCCAAAACACACGATCCAAAGGAATGGTCCATCCATGGAGAACCTTCTCCTCACAATCCTCACTTCGCATAGGTATTTCCGCAAATGTCATGTTGGCCTCGATGTCCAGCTTTCCCCAGTCGAGGACGTGTGAATCATTGTGTAGATACCGTTGGAGTTGTGACTCATGTAAGACGTCATGTATCTTTAGTAGCGGCTATGGTAGCGCTATCTGATAAGACACTTCTCCGACCCACCACAACACTTCGAAGGGCCTGATAAACCTTGGGGAAAGCTTACTCCCCATGTCGAACCTCTGTTGTCCACACCGAGGGGAGACCTTCAAGAATACGTGGTCCCCGACCTCGAACACCAAGGGTATCCTCCTATTATCGGAATATGACTTCTGTCAGTCTTGATCTGCCTTCATCCACTCCCATATAAGTTTAAAATTCTCTGTTGTGCTCTGTACCATCTCCGGGCCAAGAACACCTGCTTCCCCAACCTCGATCTAGCATACGGGTGAGGGACATGGTCTTCCGTACAATCCTTTGAACGGATCCATTCCAACGGTAGAGTGATATATGTTATTGTAGGAAAAATCTACCAGAGACAAGGGTCACACCCACGATCCCCCAAAATCCAGAATACATGCTCGTATCATATCCTATAATGTTTTGATGGTGCGTTTTGTCTGTCCATCTGTCTGGGGATGGAAGGCAGTGCTAAGACGTAGCTGGGTGCAAATGCATGCTGCAATCCTTTATAGATTCATGAGGTAAACCGTGCATCCCTATCCGAGACTATGGACCTCATAACTCCATGTAACTACACCACCTAGTCCATGTACCTCCATGCTAAGGCATCCACTGCTCCTGACTCCCTGATCCCCATAAAGTGAGCTGATTTCGTCAACCAGTCCACCACTACCCAGATAGATTCGTAGCCTCATTGAACCTTTGGTTACCCTATGATGAAATCCACCAAGATGTCATCCCACTTACACTCAGGGACATCTAAAGGCTACAACAAGACTCCTGGAACACAGTGTTTAGCATTCACCTGCTAACACACTAGGCATCTGGCCACGAACTCTGTCACCTCCCGCTTTACCATGGGCCACCAGAATTGACCCCTCAAGCCCTAGTACATTTTGGAAACTCTCGGGTTCACTTATGGGGGTGAGTTGTTGAACACACCAAGAACTCTCTTGCGCATCTCCTCTGGGACAAACAACATTCACTCGAAAAAAAATCCAATTATGACCATCCTCTAACCATCCTTCCGGAGCATTGCCTTGGTTAGCCCGATAGCAAATCACTTCACTCTCTATGTATCCCCACTGATACTCCACTACCTGCCACAGTAGGGAAGAATGCACTGTCATCTGATATAGGCAACCTCTACCACCATCCATCCTCGCATCAAGGTGTAGGGAAGCCAACTCCTCCATCACATTCCAAGCATCTGCCGACTCTCGAACCGCATATTTCTGGTACTTCCTGATCAAGGCATCGGCCGCCACATTCCCTTTTCCTAATCTCTATGAAATCTCGAAGTCGTATTCCAGAAGGAACTCCATCCACCTTTGCTGCTGTAAGTTCAGGTCCCACTAGGAGAAGACATACATCAAGCTCTGGTGATCCTTGATGACCATGAAGTGCTCCCCGATGAGGTAATTCCACCACAACATTGGTATGAACACGACCACCTCAAGATCTAGATCGTGGGTGGCATAAATACACTCATGGGGACGTAACTTTCTAGACCCATAAAAATCACCTCTTGTCATCGCATCAGCACACAACTGAGGCCCTGTCCTGAAGCATCACAGAATAACTCATATGTTGCCCCTTCATCTAGAACCTCAGCACTGGGGCACTTACCAACTTCTCCTTCAGATAGCTAAAGGCTTCTGGCACTGCCCATTCCACATGAAAGCCTCTTCTTACTTGGTAATAGTTGTCAATGGTACTGAAAATCAGGAGAATTTGGGTACGAAACTTCGATAGTAACCTACTAGTCCAAGGAAACTACGAACCTCTGCCACGTTCATGGGTGATTACCAAGAAAAAACTGCCTCGACCTTTGATGGGTCCATCGCTATTCCCTGCTTGGACACCAAGTTCCCAAGGATGTGCACTTCTCACGTTCAGAACTTTCACTTGGACAGCTTCCCATAGGGTTGGTGCTATCAGAGGACCTCCAAACCTGTTATCAGGTGCTCAGCATGATCCTCCTCTGATCTTGAGTAGATCAGGATGTCGTCAATAAACAAGACCTTGAACCGATCAAGGTATTTCCGCAAGACAGAGTTCATGAGCCCCATTAACACAACTGGAGCGTTCGTAATGGCGAACGACATGAACGCAGTCTCAAAGTTCCCACATCTTCACCTGAAGGTAGTCTTCAATATTTCACCCTCCTTCTCCTTAGCTGGTGATATACCAACCGCAGGAAAATCATGGAGAACCACCCTTCCCCTTTTAGATAGTCAAAAAGGTCATCTATCCTTGGTAGAGGGTAATAGTTCTTAACCGTTACCTGATTCAATCTCTGGTATTCTATGCACAGCCTAAGACCATCATTTTCCTTCTTTACGAATAAGACTGGAGCACCCCATGGAGAAGCACTTGGTCGAACAAAACCCTTCTTCATCAGATCATCAATCTGAATCCGCAACTCCCGCAACTCAGAAGGTGCCATCTGGTAGGTAGCCATCGAAATCAAATGGGAACCAGGTTGCAAGTCTATCCTGAACTCAACATCCCATCGAGGGGGTAAAGTTGCCACCTCCTCAAGGAAGATGTCTATAAACTCACTGACGATACCTGAGACATCCACCATTTCTACATCCACCGACTTCACTGATAGTTCAGCTAACAAGGAAAGGTGGGGCTTCTCTCACCTACTACCTTTCTAGCTACCCCGCTTGCTGGTGAAAGTTACACATCGGTAGCCAAAATCGGAAAACACGACCCTTCCTCGGAAGCAGTCAATGATAGAACAAATAGAGAACAGCAAGTCAATGCCTAGGATGACATAGTATGGATGTATCTGCAATAGTAACGGATCCCTGATAGACTGATGCGGCCTTATCATAAGTTTACACCCTCAGCAAACATAAGACAAGTCGTTCTGACCTCCGACTGGTGTTATTAGAATCGGGGGCACTGGAAGTCTCTCAGCATCTAAACCTAGAGCACGGGCTAGATTGGGTGCAACAAAGGAGTGTGAGGCTCCTGTATTGAACAAGGCATTGGAAAGAGTACTAAACAAGCTGATCGTACATCGGAAGACTTCTATCCCTGCTGGAACCGCTACCTCTACGGCGTGCAAATGTGCACGCCCATCTCCCCTTCCTCTTGGTTGTTGTCCGCCTCCCTGACCACGCCTTGGTTGAGGCCCTTGAGGGTCACCACGGGGTCAGCCTCCTCCTGTCCCATCTAGTCCCAGAGGGGTGGGAGCTTGCTTCCCCTCATGCTGCTGCTGAAAGGGCCTAGCTGGAAACTGCTGCTGCTAAGGTGGGTGCTGAACCTTTCCACCCTTATTGTATTATACTATGTCCAGGAAATGATTATGAAGGTGCCCATGGCTTCCATAGATGAAACATCTCAGCCCTGGGCCTAAAAGGAAAGGGCGAGGGCCAAGAGATCAGAACTTGAACTGTTGAGGTCTGCTCCCTATTGGTCGAAACCTAGAAGGACCTGATGATAGAGGCCTGCTGCTGATGGATTTCCCATTCGACGAGCCCAACCGAATTCCCTCTCGCGATACACGTTTCAGCGTGTGCATCCTTTCCACCGCTTCAGACTTCTTCTGGACCTCCATGTACGTCGATAGGGTGAAGGTATTAACAACATACTAGAGAGAAGGTCAAGGTGCCTCCTCCAAATGTCTCGCCCGAGACTCCTCATCTGGAAAGAGGTCGGGAGCAAAGCGAAGGAGATCCTTGAACTTGATCCTCAACTCTCTCACTGACATTCTCCTTTTCTGGAGAGAGAGTTGTTCCTGACTCTTCTCATCCTTCATCATGGAAGAGAGGAATTCTGCCCGGAACTCCATCTCGAAGACAACACACGTAACCTCAGTCACCCTCTTCTCCCCAGGATAAAGCGTCCATCACTGATGCACTACTCCATGAATCTAGACTACAACCAGAGGAACCCAGTACTCCGTCGGAGCTCAGATCAAGTTGAAGGCTATCACCAGCTTCTCTATCCATCTCTCGGTCCCCATGTTTGAGATTTTACCCTCGTACTTCCAGAGGGTCTGCCGCTGAAAGGCGCCAAGCATCCTCTGCCACTGATCGTCCTCCTCCTCTCGGTCAGCCCTCTTCCGATCAGCTAATTCAACCTCCTGGACCTCGATCGACCGCACTACCCGTGATCATCTCTCAGGTGCCATAACAGCAAGGTAAACATGGAATTTCTAAGCCCGAGTAGTGTATAATATTGTTCTTAAATTTTCATAGACTTCTTATTTATTTTAAATCCCCAAAAATACCCATGAAACAAAAGAACACAAGTCATTATGATACATGTACGTTCCCAAGGGTCTCTACACTGCAATCTATTCATCCTCCCTTGGTCCTTCGGTAGGCCCAGAGTCCTTGCATCGGATCACAGGAGGCCCTAAAATCCCATGTACTAGCTGGTCTGCCCTGGTCTATTTCACGCACTAAGATCACCCAAAATTGTTACCCTACCATCCCATGCAATCCTCACTATGCCAAACTCCAGACTCCCTCCTATCACTCAACCTCCACCTCAGATACCATTCTTTCATGACCCGCGTTCACCAAGATGAGGGAAGGGACAACAGATTGACATACCCTTCCTTCTTCATGTTGAAGGAGAGATAATGATCCCCCGAGACCCGCCTTTAATAGGCCCCGGGGTGGCGAATAGCACCAAGGGTATAGTATCACACACAATATGGAAGGCATTACCCTTTTTTGTTAGGATTGGTAGATATGACAGTAAAACCCAAAAACACCAAAACTGGGGGTAAAAGTAAAGCCAAAGAAAAACCATTCCCATATGCATGTTACAAAAGTAAATGCAACAATGTACTAGGAAACTACAAAGGTAAAGTACCAAGGAAAAGAAAAACATCAACTGCAACTATCCCAATGTCTGAGCTAGTATGGTCCGACACAATCCTTGAAGTCCTCCTGGAAACGTAAATACAGTTTTATACAGGTAAGGTGAGTATACAAGTACACTCAGAACGGAAACCCAAAGACTCTTGTGCACAAGTGGGGAGGCATTCTAATGCCCCATGGAAAAAGAGATAACCAAAGAACATTCAAGGAAAACCATCCACCTGATCCTCACCAAGGCACACTCCCCAAATAATGCAACTCAAGTAATGTATAGTAATAGAACATCGACATTTGGGTACCCCGCACCACTTTCACACTAGTTATTGAAGACATCATATGCATCGAACCAATCCCACCATTCTCATCGCAGTCCCACTACCACACCCCTCCCTCACACACCTGGGCCACAACCATACATCCCACCCAGAAACACCTGGGCCACAACCACCATCCCACCCACAAACACTTGGGCCACAACCACCACATGTAACTATTCCCGCAGGCACCTAGGCCTCATCCCGAAAACTCTTTGGAAACAACCTTCCCACACACACCTCATCCAACCACCACAACTACCCTACCCAATGAAATATTGGTCTATAATGGACCTCATACTGACACAGCCTGCCCGAAGAGTCTTGGGCTATTCGGGAAAGGGAGCATAAAAGGAGCTAATTACCATCCACTCAAAAAAGTGTTGGGAAAAACACCCTCGTCCATGAAATGGGGGTGTTCGACACTAAGTTCTCAACTTAGGTGGGGCGCGAATAAGAAAAATAAAACTACAGATATATGTATAATTTACAATCACTCATCCCAACCTAGGGTTTCAAAATCCAATCTAATCACAACACCTTTATTACTATTGATTCATAAAAAGAACCACAACACTCATAGGAAAGTCACAACTCATTCCCAAAACCAAATCCCCATTTAAACCATTCTTGTTTTCATGTTCAAGTGATACCATTTAGGTGAATTTTACACTACTTGGTAACTAACTAGCATAACCACAAGTCAGAGAAAGAGAAAAAGCCAAACAAAAATTTAAGAATTCACACCTGGTTCTCTTGTGAAGTCACAACAACAATGGGATCACTGAGATCCCTCAAAGTACTAGAACCAAACCAAGCCTTGAGATACAGCCCCACATAGCTTCAGATTCACACCCAACAATCGTTCCACAATAGAGAATCCCATCCCCATCCACGTCACGCCATAAACATCGAGAAGAACAAATATACATGCCACCAAGACAGAGTAAGGATGTTTCTAGACTCGAGCACATCATTCACTAAGTTTCCATTTATTTTTTGGTTAACTGGGGTGATCACGCAAGGATTGTTTTTAACTAGACACTCATTTTAATCTGCCGAGTTTATGTGATTAACCAAATTCCCATGCTGGAGCCATTCAATCATCACAAAATACATAGTTTCATTAATTCACAAAGAAAGACCACCAACAAACATGATTTTTAGTGGGCATAGGCCCACACAATTCACAACATAAATAATAAAGGTTAAGGAAAAGGAGTAGAACATCAATCACACCCCCCCATTCACTCTTTAAAAGTTTGTTTGTTATCTTCATTAACGTTTGGGTTCATCCATCCTGCAGAAACAATAGAATACCCACCCCACATGATACACAGTAAAGAGAGACGATGGAAAACCCTACTTGGTTGACCAAGGATCGAAGTACTTATCCAAGCGCCAAGAACTGGGGATGCGCGACTAGCAGGGGAGGGACTCCAGGGACTCCAAGGATGAGCATAATAACTCTAAAATAGGCGCACCACTTTCCTTGGGAAGGGTAACTCTAAAAGCACCAAGAAGAAAAGGGAACCGACCAAGAGGAAGAAGGAGAAGAAATTCCGTGTGATATAAGGATCATATCCTGTAGTTACGGGATATGGAAATTTTAATAGATTTAATGTTGGATCGTGGTTTACATTGTGGTTGGGGGGATACAAATGATGGTATTAATTCTTATTTAATTATTCACATCGGGATGGTGGAATAACGGTTGTGCGTTAAACTGTTTCTTTTAAAATGGAGGAAGACGCCCAACGGGGGTGGAAATGGAAGGTATGTGGAAAAAGGGTGTGACGCCGAGGAAAAACCACATGTTTTTGTAAGTTTAATGTTTCCCCAACCTTAAGAGGATTTATATATTATTTATTTGCTTTAAATTTCATTTAAATGGGTTATTAAATCATTTTTATGCTAAAAGATATGTTCCGGGAGTCGAAAAGGATAGAAACATGAGAAAGGACAAAGAATGCTCGGTGAGGACATGGTGACACCGTCACGGTGCCACTATGACCGGTGCCACCATGACTAGTGTATGGTCGTCACGGTGCCACTATTACCAGTGTGTGGCTGTCACGGTGTGACCGTAACTGTTGACCCCGTGATCGATGCCACCGTTTCGGTGGAGCCGTTTTTTAGAAAAGTAATGGACTAAGAGGGTTCGGCCCATTACAACCCCATACATGGATGGATGTAGGATACCGATGATGTGATCATGCTACATATGAGTGTAGTGGTACCATGTTCTATTGTACATGACCGATGAGTGATTACCATAACTATATATGGGAAGTAAATCCTTGGACGATGAAGAAATACCATGACGTCAAGAAATAATTATAGTAGCTCACATTAAAGAGGGGAATTGTTGGGCTTGCCTCTAGATGCCTTACCAGTTATAGGGTGAAGTTTGATATTTTGTAGCCTATTTATTTTCTTCATACCCTTATAGTGCCCATGTTTATGTTGGTGTACATCACATTGGTCTTCTTTACAATATAAACCAATACCCAGAGGAGTTATGAAACGATCTAGATGATTGTTGATCAGTCGATGAAATTTTCACACATTTTACCAATCTAAGAGACTCACTCAATGGATGATCTATGATATCATTAAATCCATGAGATCGTATAGTTAAATTGATAAAACATGATCATTTTGTTCAAAAATATATTCATGTTTTTCATTTAGAATTTTTTATGTCTTGAAGAAATCTCTAGAGACACAATTGTGAATGGGTAGTGTGTACCATCATTAGATAGACATAAATTTAGAATAGATTAAAGTTAAATTGAAGGATATTATTTTCGCTTTCAATTAATCCTTAAATGGAGTGTATGAAAATCATTTATCCTGGGTTGAGTTGGTATAGAACAATTTTTTTCTTTCTTCGATTTAGATAGAACCATATGAGGATCTGTATTGGAGGTTGTTTTGTTCACCACATTTTTCTCATGATCTGGGTAAGGTAGATGATGTGGGTACCAGTTTTGTTTAGATGATATTTGAGAGAGTGTTTCTTGTTCCAAAGAAATTTATTATCGCTGTTAGAAGGTAGATATCAAATGTCGACCGTCGTAGGAGTCCATTAGAGTTTGATCAGATTTTCATAAGAGTGACTCATTGGTTTGGTCACTTATGTCCGAGGAAGAATGGAATTCAAGCACCATGTTTTGTTTGACCATTAAGATCCCCAAAATAGTTGGGACAATAACATACTTTCTAGACCATCGTCTATATTATAATTTCATTCATGATGTGATCATTTTTTATCAACTTTGTATGTGCATGCTTGATCTTGTGCATGTTATAGATATTGAGGAAGTTGAGATGGAACCATATGTGTCTTATGAGGTGATTTTTATTTGACTAATAAGCCTAAGTTATAAATTCATCCTAGGTAAGATGATACCACTCATATGGATTTGGTGGTAGTGTTCTCTGATCTAGTCGAATAATTGGGAATAGGATATTGACATTTGAGATCGGTGTCATGAGTTGATTGAAGAGGTACCTTACAGATGCTTCAATAGGATGATAAATCTTAATGAGGGTGACAATTGTAATGACCAAAAATGATTTATTTTATTAAGGATAATTTTTATCCATTATTCATACTTTTTTTCCATTTTGGGTAAAATATTTTAGGATTTGAGAAACATGAGGAATGCTTTAAGTGATTTTGAAAGCATTTAAATCCACATTGGGTGGAACTACACAATGTTCTATATAGTTGTGCTGCAACACTACTATAGAGATAAGGTCATGTTGTAGAGGAAAAGGATGTGATGTAGTGATTTTTTATATAGGTTTCATTTTAGTCTTAACCATGGAAGGATATTCATAAATACTCTGTCCTTATGTCATAGACCATGCCACATATCCATGTTTTGAAAGAGTTTTAGACAGCCGATACAAACATTTTTCAGCCTTCAATATTTAGGAGTTATATATTTAAATTATTTATTTTATCTAACTGTTTAATAATTACTACACACTACATCACTAATCCTTACACCATATAAGTTTATATTTCAAACTGGTTATACAATGTAGTCCCCCTCCATGTATTTTGGATCTCATTTTACAAATCTTTTCAATCCACTATAACCTTCTCTTCACAATGGTACCCTTTTCACAGCTATTCTACCGGTTTCATGGTGGTATCTCCAAATGAAACCTTCTACCATAGTGGTAACCTCTATATTGTGGTGGTGTTTTTAAGCACACTTATATTTCGATGTTCCCTTCTTTCAATATAGATCCATTACGATTTCCAAAACACCATCCAAATGATGAAGAATTATTTCAGATATCGACTTCTGATAATAATTTGTTCTACCATTTAGCTTGTTTATCCTTTCCATACACTTAAACCCTTATCATGATGGATCATAAGAGTTTCTAATTGTCTTTAATGGGTGATCACATCCCAGGTGATGTGAAAACATGGAATGTGTGATGAAACGTTCACTGAACCTTGGTAATGACATTAAAACCATATTTTAGAAAGTTACATACCATATTTTTTCAAAATATGATGTTTAGAAGATATGTTTTTTATGATTTTTTAATAAAAATTAATGCTGACTTGGGATCAACATGGGGGAAATTTTTTTTGTTCTTGATTACATCCACTAGGTGGGTGGGGTAAGATGTGTGGCCATAAGGGTGGTACTTTTTTTGACATATCTAACATCATTACCAGCAATGATCTGAAATATGTGGGGTTAGGATTCAAAGAGGATTGGTCTGTAAACTATGACATTACACATATATGGTTGTATTTTTATTGACTGTTTATTTAGGTCATGACATACACTATTATATATTATGTGCACTTATATTAATTATGAATTGGTGGTGTCTTATTAGGTCTTCTACTCACACCCTATATGGGAATTCTAGTGCGCTAATATATTTTTTGACAAGAGACTAGGAATAGGTAAATATTCCTATAGTGTATGTTAATCCTTTTATTATGGAGCCAGTAGAGGATCGGGATAGACTCTAGAGGACATATTATTTATTTATAACCACTTTTATCTTTTCATGGTTTGGATTATCACTTTGGGAACTCATTATCTCTTATATGACTTGTACACCATATTTTTTTTCTGCGTGATTACTCTAATTATGTATTATCTGGTTGATTATTATCATTTTCTCGAATCTAAATGACATTATACTAATGGTATTGGCTCCCCATTGGTGTACATAGACTCTAACTAATATCTAGGAGCCTCTTGCATATATGGAATAATTTATGAGGTCATGTGGCATTTTGTCTTGGACCTGGTGGTTTGGTCTGTGATGTTATAACTCTCATGATACATGACCTATAAAAGAAAATTACATTCATGTTATATAAATGAATATTCATCATGGATGAAAAAACATTACATAAATGTATTTTTCTGAATTATAGGATTTAGAAAATAGACAAAACATATTTCTTGTTCAAAATGAAATCAATTGTTCCAAAGATAATAAATTGGTGAAAAATAATAAACTGATTAAAAAGATTTAAAATTCAATATATAAATCAATTAAAATTCATGAAGATCATATTGGGAAGGTGAATAGTTAATAGAATAATAGGTTGAGCTCATTTTACATTATGTAATGTATTCTTAGCTTGATGATCCTTTATTTTTAAATGAATATGATAAATCTAAAACCAAATCAAGGAGAATTCCCACAAACTATTGAAAAAAGATGTACTACCTTGAATGTTTCTAAAAGGTATCGTAGCTCTTAAAATTACAAGGAAATAAAAAGGGAGATTATAGCTGAATCTATGAATTATGTTGTTAAGTAGAATAAATTTACATATAATGTAGAAATATGTTCCCAATAAATGTATACTCGTAACTTTATATTTTAAATGAAATTTTTTTATAGTTGTTATTTTTGAATAATAGTGTTTTTTTAATACTACCATGTATAATTCACATACCTATAGGAAGACAAGACCAAAAAAAATTAAAGAAAAAAAGGATAAATATAGATAATTTATCATTTGGTTGCAAATAAAAGAGGAATCATATGGACTGATCACATAATAAAAAAACCAAAAATGATGATACACCCTAGAAGAAGAGATGTTTCTACTATAGTAGGAAATTATTCATGATGAATAGATTTAAGAAATACATTACATTAAATGGTAATGAAATTATATTGAATTTATAAGGAGAATTAATCCATGTTATAGATAGAAAGTATAGTTTCTTGGAATACATTCGTAAAGAAGATGATAAGTCTCATTAGTCGTTTCCTGTTATTAGTAACATAAATTTTCATGTGAAACCATATATAAATTTCAAGAATGATTATCTTTTCAAATAAATATTATTACCTATTTGGATATCCCAAATATAATTGGCAAAAAATATAAGGAATAAAAAATTTAATGCAAGTGGTAATGGAAAAAAGAAAATACCGCAAGCAGAATAAATAAAATTTAGTGAGGGCTCATCAAAATATGAAAACCTAAAAGTTATTTTGAATCAATGTGGAATATATGAATAGAATTATGAAACTATTAATAATTTTATTATAGGGATACCTAAAGATAATTAGTTGTTTCAAAATCACTAAATCACCATTCATAGCATGCGGTTCATTATCGGTAGTTATAAATCAAATTACCCATAGTAATAATGATAAAAAAGATGTACATACTGACCTAGAGTGCTCAAATGTTTATGGAAAAGGAGGATATTTCATTATGAGTCCAAGATAAACTATATAAGAGAATAAAATAGTTTAGAGGTTGGGAAGAAAATATCTTACCTTTTCTCTAATTAAGAAGCCAGGGAGAACTCACCATACTCGAAGTTGTTTTTTATTTGATTGTGAATTCTTGTGGGAAACTAAAGGTTATTCCTTATAGATAGAACTAGAGTGTCTATGGAATATTTAAAACAATAAAGGATAATCATTATGGAATAATTTACCTTTTATAACAATTCCTCCTTGAAAAAAATCTATTTAAAACAGAAGGTTCATAGAGCACATTTTAAAAATTACAAGCTATGGTGAACACATGTTGCAGTGAATTCTATAACACGCCAAAATTTAAGTATGTATTTTTCTATAAATAAGTACAATATATTTTAATATGAAAAACACATAAATAAAATTATATATGAATTATTATAATAATCCTTTCAACAAAAAAAATATATTACTCAAAAAGGAAAATTGTTATTATTTTTTGATAGATAAAATTTAGTGATTATCAAAAATATAATAAATGTTATATGAATAAAATAATTCAATGATTAAATGAAGTATTTTTAATGTAACTACTTTTTATGTGTTTTTTAGTTTAATAAATTGATCAATATTGGTATACATCAATATGAAAAAAAAATTAACGTTTAATTATAAATTGAAATGAAATATGATTAAGGATAGATGAAGTTTTAAAAGGTCATTTTTTGGTAAAATTTATATTTATATACATTTATATTTTTGAAAATGATAAATTTAAAAACCTATAAAATTTAATTTCATAAAATAGAAATTATTTTTTAATTCATCATGTCAATATCAACTTATAGTTAATTTTTTGGATCATTATTAATTGGATTATTTTTTGATATATATTGAAAATATTAATCCTAAAATTATTTTGACATTTATAAAATAATTATGATATATTAATAACATATAAATATATGAAACATTATTATTTATAAAATAAGTATTTAGGGATTAAAATAAGTAATTTAAATATCTTATTTTCAATTTGAAACCATATTCTTGAATTCTAGGAACCTAATTTATATTTTACTCAAATAAAAATTTCATTTTATTCATTTAATTTAATTAAGTATTCACCATGATTCATCTTGTTTTATAATAAATTGAAAGACGAATATATCTAATATTTTTATTAATAATCAAAAAAATGTAACTGAGATCAATTTTATTTTTGATTTTGTTGCAAAATAAAATGTATACATAAAAATATATTTTCAAATATATATATATAAATATATTTGTTATGTTATGCATAATTATAATAAAATTAATTTTCTTCACTTTTATAAATTGAATATTTTCACATTTATTAAATATTTGGGATAAGAATATTGAAATTTTGTAATAATTTCCATTTCATTTTTCTAATAATTAATAGTTTTCATGGTAAATTTTTTTCACAATGGTTATGGATAAAAAGGTTTAGTTGTGGTTAAACTAAGGGATAAAGATTAAAAACCCTCAAAACCCTATTAACCATTGATTTAATTAGTGTATTTATAACTTACCTTATCATATATTCAAAAATTTCTTTATTTCGAGTCACTTTCATAGATTAGTATATTTCATTGATAATATATAATTAATATAAGAACAACTTCACTCTCTCTCAGTTAATACATTATGAAGATAATGATATAGATAAAAATAAATTATGAATGGTTAAATATAATCATATTAATAACTAATAAATTATTTTTATATCTGTAATTTATTTTTAATTTGAAATGATAGTATATTTCTACAGACATTTTATGTAACAATGATGCAATGCTTATACATGAAATAGGAAAAATCAGGTAAATGATTTTAAAAACCAAATAAATAAAATTTGTTGGATGAATTAATGTGTTAAATTAATATTGTAAATCTCTGACCCCAGTTATACAGATTCAGTGCATTATTACATAACATTGGCATGATCACAAGAAAGATCAAGTCTCAAAATACCGATTAATTTAGTAGCCTTGGAAACGCTAGATACATTCATAAGTCTTACATTACATCGTAATGTACAAAAAACTACAACAACATATTGCCTTCATATCCCCTCATACTATCCCTGATGGTCATTCATAAATTACTTTTTCACATCCTGGAAAAAATAAAACATTGAAAGGGGTGAGCTCAGATGCTCAGTAAGGATAACAATATAGCGGAAGCTTTCATAGATAAGAATAAACATTTAAGGCATTGTATAACTAAAAAAAATCCTTTTAAACTTGAACTTCAGCATATTATGGAAAAGATAATATAAACTAATTCCATTTACTTATTCACATTGATATTCTACTATTCGAATAATAACATGCAATATCAATAACCAATTTCATAATAAAGGAATGCATAATGCCGAACGTTAATTTCTGTGTCAAGGCCTCGTGCCAAGACCTAAGGGATCACTGTAATCGGAACCCAACCCGAAGATCCTTTGTAACCGGACTCCATCCTGGAGAGCCTCTATATCCAGAATCCAACCTAGAGTGCCTCTAATAACTTGACACCAACCCGGAGTGCCTCTAATAACTGAACACCAACCCAGAGGGCTTACTTTTACCGCTCCCCAACCCATAATATACTAGTCCACCACATTCATCTTAAGAAGAGGATGAAATATAACATAAACATTCGTATTAAAACTAGCATACGAAATTAAAAAACATTAATCATAAAACATTAATGGAATAAAAATAACTCATCCATATTCAAACATATCACAAAACCTTAAATACAATATGGAATATTTTTATCATAATTAATCAACTTCAAACAAGTGTAAAATTTATCAAAGGATGTTGACATAGATGAAATCAAAACTATTTGAGAGAAATATCTCTTTTTTTGAAATCATTTAAAATTCACATAATTATAAAAGAAAATATTTACTTTGAAAATATTCTTATAATCTTGTAAGAGAAGCTTCAATGATTTTATAACGGCGGAAAATAGCCGCACCCGCCGTATAAGTAAAAAAAATTCATTCTTACATTAATTCTGTCGAAAAGGGTAAAAAGGACCTTGTTTTGAAAACGACGGAAAGATTCCTTTATTAACTTCGTATAAAAAGTCAAAAAAGGGTATAGATGACTTTAACCAATATTCTATAAAATAGTAAGAATGTTTTGAAATACATTTTTAAGAAACATGGATGTGGATGATAAACAGGTCCCAGTAGATAATTACCTATAAATATCCTCGGATAATGAAGAGATTGTGAAATAAACCCTTACCAATTTGGTAACTTATGAAAGATACACCCCATGAAAGAGGTATCATACAATGAATATGTAAATAAATATAAATTAAAGTGTATTACACAAAGAATACAATAATGGTCAGTACATACACCACACAAAAGATAATAGTAGCAATATGGTATGAATCTCACGGGAATAAGGAGTGATATGAAAACCCCTTACCTTGTAATTTTCCTTGGTTGAGGGTAGGTTAACCTCCTGTATAATGGTGAAATAATTTTTATTAAATTATACAAGAATCATATACATTAAAATGATATCATATATGATCTTTTAACATTGATCTGTTAATAATATCTTAGTATTATCATCATTTCAGGTGTTAATGAATTCGTTTTCCTTTATATATTTTGTTACATAAGGTGTGTTTTTATGGATAGGATGTATCTTATTCATATCCATAATGATATAAAGTCCTTAAACATTATTTTTAATCATCAAATGAGAATTATAATTTCATTGATACGATGGGGAATGAATCTCATCGCGTTCGTGGAGACAGTAGTCCGTACGTACGCACGAGCGACAATATCACTCTTTTGATATTAAAATAATATGTAATTGGAAATTATATCATATATAAAGAATAATTATCATATTATATTTAATATTTACATGAATTAAAGGTCATTATTTTACCCATCCAAATAATAATGTTTTGAATAACAATTACACCACGATGTGGAGACGGTAAGCCGTACGTACGCACGTATGGTGACATGTCATTCAAAGGATCGATAAAATAATGAATATGGTTGTACCATATTTATAATAACATCACAGTATATAAAAGATACTGGAGTTATTATTTTATAATAGAAATATCAAATAAAGAAGAAGTTGAAGAAGAAAGGAACTTGAAAACGGTGGTGAAAACATTACCTCTTCTTCAGGTTCTTCCTATTGATTTGATCAAAAAAGATCTTTACGTTGGCTTTCTGATCAAAATAAGGCCTCTAGGTTGAAGGGAGGGAAGTTTTGAGAATATTTGGGTAGAGGTTGTCCGAGCCAAATGGCTTTGACGGTGTAAAATAATGAGAAGGTTGAGTGCCCTATTACGAGAGGGGTGAGGGGCTCTTTGGGAAAAACTTAAAGTATTATTTTATAATAAATCATATTCAGTTTCTAAAGGCTCAAAGGTGTATTCATTACAATTTATGGTGGTTATGGGTCTAAAACCACTCGAACAATATAATTTAGATAGGTTTGGGTCATTATATTAACCTTATCTTTTAATTTTAACTCTTAGTTAATTAGTTTGACACTTACCATGTCACTTTGTATTTTTATATTATATTGTTAATAAACATACAATATAACTCCAATAGACCCCCAAGTGGTCCACTATTGATACACCTATCATGATATAAGTCTCTTGGACGAACCTTATATTTTTATAAATAGAACATAAATTACTAATATAATATTTGTTTTAAAAAAACTCATTTATGAAAATTTTGACACTACTCAATAATTGATTTTTATTAAAGTCTTAACAACATTATTAATTCAAAACAAATTAATTTACGCAGTACTAACATGTCATATTAACCAATGAAATTCTTTTATGTCATCGAAACTTTCAAATTATATTTATTTTAACATTTATATTGTCCATTATTTGATTCATTCATTAATAAGGGAAATACATCATCATTATTGTGTCATATATATTTTTACTTTTTCAATGTATAAAAATTATAAATAAAATAAAATTATGTAGGAAATATTTTTATCTTTCTAACGAATATTTATAATGGAATATATAACATACATAACCCTATGTAAAAATTTTTTACTAAAAGATTTAAGCTTATGTCATTTTTGTATTCACTTTAACTTAATTAATATAAAGTGTCCTTATCACCTACAAGTGGCTCCATGGGGTCCCAATGTAACACCCCAGGTAAATAAAGAATATGAAATTTTCATATTTATCCATATTTTTGAATAAAATGTTAATATTAATTTGATGGGAACGCTATGGTCGATGGCGTACCCAATATGCAACAACGAGTTTCTTTGAAATCTTATGTTGCACTCTAATAATAAAATAATATTATTTTAAATTGTAGTAAACACATAACCGTTGTATTGGAAGGAATGAATATAACTAACTAAAATATGATTATTTATGTTTATTAAATGTTTTTACATTTATCCAGTAAAAGATAAAGGTTTAAAATAATAAAGGAATTCAATCTTAAGCATAATTACTCTAATATTCACTAAAAGGTTGATTTATCGCCTTTTGATGGAGAACCCTCTTTAAAAATAGTTTTGGTCACTCTTTTACATTCTATTGGACCAAATAAATTATTTATTTAGAATCAGGGAATCAAAATTTACTTTGTGTGTGTTTTTGTTATTTTTTCGATAAAGTTCATTTTTAATGAATAAGCGAAAAATGATGTATTTTAATTCAAAACCACTTTTTAATCTAATTTATTTATATGATTAGATAATATTTTGAATTGGTTTTAATGTTCAATTAGAATATATTTTTACCATGTAATCCAATGGTGGTCATTGGAATTAATTTCACTTTGAAATTGGACTTAAACTAGTGTCAATCTTTTAATAGATATTGTTTCTTAAAAACACGCTGTTTGTTTTGATAGCGGGAATTAATTATTAAATTAATTAATGCGTCTTATATGTTTTTAATTTTGTAAAATAGACATAATTTTTTAATTCAGAATATCAAATATAGCTTAGGGTGAATTTTTGGTATTTTTCTGAAAAACATCAATTTTTGATGAATAGTGAAACGACTAAGTGGTAGTTTAAAAACTGATTTTTCGTTTAAATGAAACTTTACCACTTCTGTGATTTGAATTTCAACAATCTGACATACATGGTTTTCAATAGGATGTAAAATGTGGTTCAATGGGATTAAAATAATTTTTTGGTGAATAGTAACTTTTAATTTTTAATCACGATTAGAGGTAATTTGTGTAATTTGAGGTAAAAATAATGTTTTAATAATATGAAATGACCTTGACACATGTCCTACCCTTATTGGATGATTCATGGCCGACCAATAAAATCCATGGGTCAACTTGGGGACCCCATAGAGCCACTTTGGTCGGAAAATGACATTAATGCCTTTTTATTTAAAGTTAAAATTAAAATGTCACAAACATGTGTTGTTTTACTAAAAAACATTTAAATGGGGGTATAAAAGTCATATTTTTTTACTATAAATATTCATTATAAATCTAAAAATATTTCCTATATCATTATATTTTTTCATAATTTTTAGACATTAAATAAATTTAATTATTTATGATACAATGATGATGCAGTGATTACCTCATTATTTAACGATTTAAATAAAATTAAAAGATAATGTAAAATCTAAGACCTACACTTGACAAAAACATATTGGATGGCTGGATTTATAACTCTTATCAACTTATCCTAGAAATATAGAATTTTGGGACCTTTAAAACCCGAAACTCATTTTATAATAAAGTAACCTTTTATAACTTTCCAAGAGTGCCCCTCCTCTCCTCTTATAAAAGGCCCCCACCTATACCACCTTACCCACACCTCTCAAGCCTTTGGATCGGCCAACCCCTTCCCATTTTGTCTCTCCACATACCTATATTACTTCTATAAACCTCACTTTGGGCATAAGTCTTTCCATAGAATCCTTTGAGCTCAAATCAAAAAGAGTTACCTGATTTAAAGGTAATGTCTTCCCTAGTGTTATTTTGTTTTATTTTGCTTCTCCAACCCCCTAAACTATTTTTATTTATTTCTTTGGTAATAAAAACAGTATATTAAATATACTAGGATTTTTTTATGAGGATTATTAGAGATACACTAACACACAACTTTGTCTAATGTTTAAAGAACATACTGTTTCCGTGGATGGTGAATTACTGCCTCACGAAACGATGATTGTTCTTTCTTCTCACACCACCTCTAATGGTGGCCATTATGATGGAACTACATTTATTTATAATATATATTATATTTATTTATTCTCTATGCTTCTGTATTTTATATTTAATATATACTTTTATGCTTTGCATTTTGTGCAAATGTGATAATTTCATTTGAGGAAGTGTGGACTACCGCCCCTCAAGTGATGTGACTCGTTCATGCAATACATGGAATGTATAAAGAATGAAATTGATTAACTTATGTGATCTATATAACATATATATTATACTGGATTTATAATATATATATATATATATATATATATCATCTAGTTTTAATTCCATTAATGTTCCAAAGAAATGAAAGTAGCGTTCATGTGTACGTACGGCTTACCGTCTCCATGAACGGTACATTTCATTTCTTATCTCCAAATGTTATGTACTATTATAAGTACATATATATAATTGATATATATGTCATATATTATATCTAAATGATGGTTATCATTCTGGAATTATAATATATATATCTCTCATTTAGTTCTAATTCCATTAATATGACAAAAAAATGAAAGTAGCGTTCATGCGTAGGTACGGTCTACCGTCTCCATGAACGGTGCATTTCATTTGTATTATCTCTAAATGTTATGTAATAGTATAAAATGAATATATAATGGCTATATATTATAATTAAATCATTAATACTATTATGGTTATGATGTACTTATAACTACATGGATAATTATTTTCCAACAAGTTCACTTTTTACTCATGTACCGAACATCGGAAAAAAACGTTTGATATGAACTCAAATTATTAACCAATTATTATAACATTATAAAATGTGATATGAACTGAATAATAATCTTTAAATGGGGTCCTTAAGCAATTATAAATTGACAAAAGTTTATTATTCAGGAATATAAAGAAACAAACAAGACAATTCAGACTTGAGGTAAGGGATCTGACCTCTCGCTTTCTTTTCAAGTACCCTCTTTTATGTCATTTCATTTATGCGCCATGTTCTTATGTTGGAGGATGTTATTTTATATTAACCATACTGTAATTTTTATTTTTATATGATGAGATACCCCCTCTTAATCTCATCAATTCATTTTTTTAGAATTTTTAATTGGCACCGTTAGGCTGTCGAATTTTCGTAAGGGATCCCACCCCTCTCTTTCTTTTTAAGTACACTCTTTTATGACATTACTTTTAAGCTCATATTTCTTATGATTGGGATGTTCATTTATATTACTCTTAATGTAATTTTTATGTTCATATGATGAGAGATCCTATTTTCTCTCATCAATCCATTTTGGATGTTTTGAGTGGTGCCGTTAGGCTGCCGAATTTTCTTAAGAGATCCAATCCCTCTCTTTCTTTTTAAGTAATCTCCTTTATGTCACTTACTTTAAGATCCTATTTGTTATGTTGGGGGATGATATTTTATATTACTATTTCTCTACTTTTTATTTTAATATGATGAGAGACCCTATTTGATCTCATCAATCCATTTTTGGAAGTTTTAAGTGGCGTCGTTAGGCTGCCGAGTTTTCGTAAGGGATTTTTCATCTCACTTTTATTCACGTGAGATTTATGCTACATTTACCACCATTTCCTTTGAGTGGTGTATGTACTACCCATTATTATATACTTTGTGTAATATAATTTCATTTATGGGTATTTACATATTCATTGTATGACCCTTCTTCAATGGGATGTACGTTTCGAAAGTTACCCAAGTCAGTAAGGGGACCTTTCACCCTCCTCTTCTTTAAAAAGACTTCTTTTGTTATGTCATTTAACTAAAATATTATTATGTTGGGATATGATATTATATATCCTTATTGCTATAAATTTAATGTACAAGTGATGAGATACCCTTTTTATCTCTCATCAACTCATTTTATGAATTTTGAAGTGACGTCGTTAGGCTGTCAAATTTGTTTTGGCAAGGGAACTTCTAAACCCAATTTTGATTATTTGGGTTAAACTTGTACTCCTTGAATATGTCGTTCTATGAATATGTGTGAATTAACTCTGATTGTTTTACACTTAATATCCACTTATATTTGGTGTATTATTTTTTCACACATAATTATGTAATTGATTTATCCTTACTCAAAGGATACCGTCTTTGTAAGGGACTTCGTCTCAATCTCCTTTCATTGAGGCATATTTTGTTCTAATACAAGGCTTTATTTTATACGGTGTATAAACCCCTTTCAATTTTAATTTTATACAAAAGTAATCTTTTTCAATGAAGCATTTTACTCATCGACAAAAAGGAATGTTTCCTTTAATGTACGCGGTGACAACGACCTTTTCCGCCGCCACGAGTATTATTTGGTCTTTGGATTCCTCAACAAGCCGTAATGTTTTTAAAATGAAATAAATACCATGTACACTTTTATGTATTTTGGTATCGAAAATGGTTTTAATAATTTATTTGTTATGTGAATATATTTAAGTGATATATTGTGATCAAAATGTGGAAATTTTTTCTTTCCATTATATTTGTTTTATGTCTTATGATTTTATAATGGTACACGGACATTTGACTGGTGGTTACGTGATAAACCATATGACGGGTGGTTCCGTGAATACCAGGACGGGTGGTTACGTTATAACCTCCAATGCATTGGGTATGGAAGTCGGCTATAACGAACCATACTTTACATACATTTTTAATACTTCAAAAATTGAAGCACACTTATTACAACATATCATAAAGTCACAAAGGACCGTATAGGTATAGTGTCTTTAGAAATTGGGAAACATAAACAACTGGTTCATAAATCTTCTACAGTGTCTCCCATTTATTTCATCATATCTAGGGTCCCTTTTAGCATATTCTACTTAATATCCATCTTCCTGACCTGGGGAAAAGAAAACATAAAAGGGTGAGCTCAAATGATCAGCAAGGGAAAATAAAGGAAATAAAAATCATATCATATCTTTTTGAAAATCAAAACCTGCAAAAGAGATCATAATATCTTAACATGGAATAAATCATAGAAGTGAAAATGAGATCCCCATAATCATAACATAAAACGTGAAACTTTGTGGCATGCACACATAATCATGGAAAATCATTTCTTGTTAGTCATGACTCATTTCCAAGACTATCTTAGTGGACAAAGTCCCTTTCTGAATCGAGTAACCCTCGTTTCAGTCCTGTTTCACTGAACCGGTATAACCTACCATTCCAGCCATGTCTATCTCATGAGATATAAAATCATTACCCAATGCATTGGAGGGAGATATAGGTCCCACCCATCTTATAATGAATCCTTTCTTATGTGTGCCACATAATCATAAATCATACATCATCGCATAACACATGTAACAAAAATGGCATTCTTAAACAACATGACATCATTAAACAATTCATATAAGATAAAGGAATTCATAAAAATGTTTCCATCACAACATAATCAAATCCATGTAATAATATGGATAAAAACAGAACCCTTTTATTATCTTAGATGGAAAATAATTTTGATAAAATACTTGAACTTCATTCTTGAGGAAAATATCCTTTCTACTTCAAAAACACTTTTCCTTTCTTAACATGTCATACAATTTTAAACTAAAAGAAGTTGATTAAAAATAAACTTGAATACTTGTAAGGGAAGATTTTTGGAAATAATGTTTTATAAATCCATTCATGCCGTATAAGTTAAAAAAAATATTCTTCGTACTTTTGTCGGAAAAGTCAAAAAGTACCTCGTACGAAAAATGACAAAAGATTCCTTTCATATCTTTTACTAAAAACTCACCGAAGGGTAAAATTGGATTTAAACAATTGTAGGTGGATGTAAATAAAATTACATATTGATGAAACATGGATGTGGATGATAAAATATACCCTAGTAAATTTCAAAGTACAAACAATCTCGGATAAAAATGAGATTGTGATATTTCCCTTACCTTAGGTCCGATTTGCTTTGTATGTGTCCGAAGCTCCTGTATAATGGTTTAAATAATGTTATTGACTTATTCCAGAATCATACATATTGATATGATATCATATATGGTAATATTCTTAGCTTCTTATTAGTAATATTTCATTGTTACTTGTTACTCGGGTCTTTATTGGCTTTTGTTCTTATGTGTGTTTTGTCGAATAAATTCTTATTCTTCTTTTAAGGTTATAGATACCTTATATTCATAATGGTATTAGTGTAACATATATCATATTTATTCATTCAATTCATTTATATAATTACTATGTAATGATGATCATGTAGAACGAGCCGCATCACATCGTGGAGACGGTATTCCATACGTACGCACGAGTGATGATATCGTTCCTATGATCGTGGAACTGTATTGGAGTATATATATATTATTTCAGTATCAATATTACTTTATAATAATCATAAATAGTTACTCATTACACCATTATACACATCCTTGTAAAGTGATGGTGGAAAATAGATTACACCACGGCGTGGAGACGGTATTCCGTACGTACGCACGCGCGGTGATTTCATTTTTCCGTAGGATGGATAGAAGGTGAATTAGGGTTGTTTAATATTTATAATAACATATCAGTATGTATGTAATACTGATGTTATTACTTTATCATGAAACAACTAAAGAAGAAGAAGTTGAAGAAGAAATAAATTGAAAAGATCGGTAATGGATATTACCTCTTCTTTGGAATGCCTCTTTGAATTCTCCACTTAGGGAACTAAGATTGGTCTTTGAAGAAGACCAGGACCTCTAGGATTATTCTAGGGAAGTGGAGAGGAGAAAATGGCAGGGTTTGGCCGAGCTTGAGTGCTCAATTTGGTGTGAGGAGGAGGGCGAGGAGGTGCCCTTTTATAAGGGAGGAGAGGGGCACCTTAGGAATATCTCAAAATATTATTTTATATTAAAGTAAAAATCGGTTTATAATGGTTCCAAAGGGTCTTATTTCGAAGATAAAGTGGGGATGGGTCGCAATCCTATCAACCAATAAGATTTAGACAAGTTTAGGGTATTATTTTAACATTATCAATTAGATTTAACTGTAAGTTAAATAATTTAACTTTTACCATGTCTTTTTGTTTTCTTTCACTATATGGTTAATACACTTACTATAACATGCCAAACGAACCCCAAATTGTTTATTATTAATATATATATATTTATCTAAGTCATTTTTCCGAAATTTAGATTTTTAGGAATAAAATAACAATTAATAATATAATATTTGATTTAAAAACTATTTTGTGTCAATTTGGCACTATTTGATATATGATTTTTGTGAAAGTCATAACATAATTATATGTTCGAACCAAGTTGATTAAATTAACATTAATATATAATAGTAACCTAGAAAATTAGTGGAATTCATAAAAAGTCTAAAATTACATTTATTTTGGTGTTTATAACATCAATTATGTCAATATTTCATTAATAAGATAATTATTGCATCATCATTGTGTCATAAATAAATTAAATTATATAATGTCTAAAAATTACAAATAAAATACGATTATGTAAGATATCTTTTTAGCTTTCTAATTAATATCTATAGTCGAATTTATCTTATGTATAACCCCATATTAAAAATTATTTACTTATTAAACTTTGATTTTAACTATTTTAACCCTTCTTTAAATAAATTAATAATAAATGTCCTAATCTAATCCAAGTGGGCCTAAATGGTCATATTTTATTCCTAAGTTTTTTTTGGTCGAATTACACTTGTCCAATAGAATTAGGACATGTGTTAGGGTAATATTGATATCATATTTACCCATAGTTACCCTATTTACTATTAACCGCGGTAAAAAAAATAAAAAGTTACTATTCACCAAAAAATTATTTTTATCTCATTGAACCACATTTTACTTACTGATATCAACCGTGACTGTCGGATTTTTGAAATTCCATTCACAGAAGCGGTAAAATTAAGTTTTATGCAAAATTCAGTTTTTAACCTACCACTTAGTGGTTTCACTATTCATCAAAAATTGAAAGTTTTCAGAAAAATACCAAAATTTCACCCTAGGCTATTTTCGATATTCTGAGTCCAAAAATGAAGTCCATTTTGAAAAATAAAATTTATATAATTTCAAAAAGTGGTTATTACTATTCATAATGGCAAGTTTTAATAGCATATCATTGTTTAGTGAAACTCGGTATTGCGTACGACGCAAGCTATCGAGGAAGGTCATGATTGCGTGTAAAGTAAGCCAAGCAAGTGTGTAGTGAAAGATTCCTTTGATGATATAAAAACAAAATATTACTCATAAAAATCTTGGGTGTTACATTCTACCCCCCTTAAAAAGAATTTCGCCCTCGAAATTCGTCACTTTGTAACAAACAGATGAGGATACTTCTCCCTCATCATATCCTCAAGCTCCCATGTAGCTTCTTAAAGTTGGTGGTTCCTCCATAAAACTTTCACCAAGCGAGTGGTCTCGTTTCGTAGGACTTTTTCGCTAAGATCCAGAATCTCTATCGGCTGTTCTTCATAAGAAAGATCTTGCTCCTGTGGTACAACTTCTGAGCTGAGTACATGTGAAGGATCTGGTATGTACTTTCTCAGGAGAGATACATGGAACACATCGTGAACTTGAGAGAGATTCGGTGGAAGCGCCAATCGGTAAGCTACCTTCCCAACACGATCCAGTATTTCGAAAGGACCGATATATCTAGGGCTCAACTTCCCCTTCATTCCAAATCTCATAACCCTCTTCCAGGGAGATATTCGTAAGAACACTTTATCACCCACTTCAAACTCTAGGTCTTTTTTTCGGTTATCGGCATAACTTTTCTGTCGACTCTGAGCTGCTCTTATGTGTTGTTGAATAGATCTGACCTTTTCTGCCATTTCATCAATGAGATCAGGTCCTAATAGCTTTCATTCCCCAACTTCATCCCAGGAAGTTGGAGTCCTGCATTTCTTTCCATAGAGAGCTTCATAACGAGCCATCTGAATACTGGAGTGAAAGCTATTATTATAAGAAAATTCCACCAAAGGTAGGTGTTGATCCCAACCTCCTTTGAAATCCATAGAGCAAGCTCTCAACATATCTTCTAGGGTTTGAATTGTTCTCTCACACTGACCGTCTGTCTCGGGATGATAAGCAGTGCTGAAACTCAACTCTGTATCCAGAGTATGCTGAAGACTTCGCCAGAACTTCGAGGTAAATCTCGGATCCCGATCAGATATAATAGAAAGTGGTACTCCATGCAATCTTACCACTTCCTTTACATATATCCTGGAAAGCTGATCTAGAGAGTAATCCTCTCTAATAGGAATGAAGTGTGCAGACTTTGTAAGACGATCAACTATGACCCAGATAGAATTATTGCTTTTGGATGTTTTAGGAAGTCCTGTGACAAAGTCCATAGTGATGTTTTCCCATTTCCATTCGGGTATGGGTAATGGTTGTAACATCCCCTTAGACTTCTGTCTCTCAGCTTTAACTTGTTGACAAACCAAGCATCGAGAGACATATTCAGCAACATCTCTTTTCATGCCATCCCACCAGAAGTACTCTTTCAGGTCCCTATACATCTTCGTGCTTCCAGGATGAATAGAGAATGAAGAACTATGAGCCTCATCCAGAAGCTCCTGCTTTAATTCAGGGATGGGAGGAACACAAACCCGATTCCTGAACTTTATTATCCCATCACAATCAAGGTTGAATTCAGGAACATTTCTCACCTTCTTTTGTAACTCGACATCTTCTTTCTGTGCCTCTTTAATCTTCACATGTATAGATGGTTGAACATTCATTTGAGAAAGATAAGATTTTTCCCCTTCCATTATTATTCCAAGATCCATCCTTTGTAAATCCATAAATATTGGATCTTTTGTGATCCTCATCATCGATAAACTAGCATGGTCTTGTCGACTTAATGCATCTGCCACCTTGTTTGCTTTCCCAGGGTGGTAATGGATTGAGCAGTCATAATCCTTAATCAGCTCCAACCATCTTCTTTGACGCATATTCAACTCCTTTTGTGTGAAAATATACTTTAAACTTTTATGATCAGTATAAATATCACACCTTTCACCATAAAGGTAATGCCTCCAAATCTTTAATGCAAAGATTACCGCAGCCAACTCCAAATCATGTGTTGGGTAATTTTGCTCATGGATTTTCAACTATCGTGAGGCATAAGCTATCACCATATCATTTTGCATAAGAACACACCCCAATCCCTTCTTGGATGCATCACTGTAGATCACAAACCTTTCTCCACTACAAGGCAGTGTGAGCACAGGTGCACTAGATAACCTTCTTTTCAACTCCTTGAAATTCTCTTCACATTCCTCTGTCCAGACAAACTTAACTCCTTTCCGAGTCAACTTGGTGATTGGATTAGATAATCGTGAAAAATCTTTTACAAAACGTCGATAATATCCAGCCAAACCAAGAAAACTTCGGATCTCAGTTACTGTGGTTGGTCTCGACCATCTTTCGATAACCTCTGTTTTTTCTGGATCCACAGATATCCCCTCTTTTGAGATTATATGACCCAAAAATGCAACTTTTTGAAGCCAAAATTCACACTTGGTAAATTTGGCATAAAGCTTCTCCTTTCTCAGGGTCTTCAATATAATTCTCAAGTGATCTTCATGCTCTTCCTTGCTCTTTGAATAGACAAGAATATCGTCTATAAAGACTACCACAAATTGATCAAGATAGTCTCTAAAGACTCTATTCATTAGATCCATGAAGATAGCAGGGCATTAGTAAGACCAAATGGCATCACTATAAATTCATAGTGTCCATACCTTGTACGGAAAGCCGTCTTTGGTATATCCTCCCTTTTGACCCTTAATTGATGATACCCTGAACGAAGATCAATCTTGGAAAAGTATTGAGCTCCGCGTAGTTGGTCAAATAAGTCATCAATGCGTGGGAGAGGATATTTGTTCTTGATAGTGATCTTGTTAAGTTCTCGATAATCAATGCAGAGTCTCATTGATCCATCTTTCTTCTTAACAAATAGAACAGGTGCTCCCCAAGGTGACGCACTAGGACGTATGAATCCCTTATCAAGATTCTCTTGGAGTTGCTTCTTCAATTCCTGCAACTCAATTGGGGCCATTCTATAAGGTGACTTTGAAATAGGCAAAGCACCAGGTACGAGTTCTATTGAAAACTCAACTTCACGATTTGGTGGAAGACCGGGTAATTCCTCCGGAAAGACATCATCAAACTCCCGTACAATGGGCATATTCTTAATCGTGAGTTTCTCACCAACCATTTGAGATAAATAACCTTCATTTAGTGGAATCAATACCCATAAGATGGAAGAAATTTCCACTGGAAGGTTATGTTCATCCTTGCATTGATAGACGATCGTAGATTGATCTGGAATATGAAATGTGACTTCCCTTATTTGGTAATTGATATGAGCTCCATGTAGAGAAAGCCAATCCATGCCAAGAATCACATCAAATCCCACTAAAGGAAGGATCACAAGATTTGCAGGAAGCACTTTCCCACAAACTTCGATCGGAGAAGAATTATAAACTTTTGATGCGATTGATGTGCCATTAGGTGTTGTCACAGCTAACTCAACATCTAATTGTTGAGGTAATACGGTGATACCCTTAGAAAAGTCTTCAGAAATAAAAGAGTGGGTGGATCCAGAATCAAATAAAACATTTGCTACTTTAGAGTGGATGGTAAGTGTACCTTTCACCACATCGTTATCGTACTCCACATCGCTGATAGAAATTGCATGTTACTTTCCTTTGTCTTTAGCCTTAAGAGTTTGTTGACGTCGACCATCATCATCAACCCTTGGATTTGGGCATTGATTGGCATAATGCCCCATCTCCTTGCACTTGAAACATTGAAGTGTAGTAGGTTCATTCTGTGTATCCCTTCCTTTGTTTGCATCATTAGACATCTTCTTCCCATTATCACGGCATTCAAATGCCCGATGACCTTCTTTTCCACATTTAAAACATTTACTTGTCCCTTTAAGACAACTCCCTCCATGTTTCTTTCCACACTTTGAGCATAAGGGAAAGTTCATCTTCTTTTCCGTGTGCTCTTTAGATTTTTCTTTGAATTCCATCTTCCTCTTCTTATCAAACCCATGTGACTGATGGGTTACTCCAATCTCCATCTCGACTTTGAGAGCACATCGAACGATTTCCTCGTAGCTATTGAAGTCCCTTATGGCTAACTCCCTTCGAAGACTTGGTTTTAAGCCACTAAAGAATCGATCGATCTTACTCTCAAGTTGGATAATAATACCAGAAGCGTACCTTGCAAGTCTTGTAAAATTTGCTTCATAGGTACGAACAGATTCATCATCCCTTTGCTTCAGTTCAAGGAACTCTTTCTCCATCTTTGCTCGGAGAATACGAGGGAAGTACTTATTGAAAAATAAGTTCTTGAACTCGTCCCATTCCATAGACTCAATTTCATCCCTTTGCCTCGTATTCTTAATAAGATTCCACCATTGATCAGCATCTCCTTCCAAACGATACACTGCTAGGATAACTTTATCATGCTCAGAACATTGAAGAACTGAAAATATCTTTTCAGTAGTACTAATCCATTGTTCACCAACTAATGGATCAGTAGACCCGCTGAAAGAAGGTGGGCGCTGCCTCATGAAGGATTCAACAGAATGTTGCTCCCTCCTTTGCTCGTTTGGAAGTCCTGCATGATTCATAGCTTGAGAAAGTTGTGTGAGCATGGCTACAAGATTTTGCATTCCAGCTCCCATATCGTTTGGTTGCTCAGGGGGACAATCATTGCATTGCCCATCGCATTCCGCATTAACACGGTTCCTTCGGGTTCTAGCCATTGACTAAAACCAAGAAGAATAGTGTGAGCAACACTAATTATAATAGGAAACCACATAATTCAAGAATAAAATTTTCATGCTTAAGGTCTTATCCTAGGTTATTCAAGGCCATTTCTAAAACACTAAGATTGTGTTCTATGCTTAGACTTATCCTTAGGGTTCTTACTAAGGCTTTCACATCCTAGTTTCCAAAGGTTGACTATACATTTCCATTGATACCAACTATAACGACCCATACTTTACATATATTGTTAATACTTCAAAATTGAAGCACACTTATTACAACATATGATAAAACCACAAAAGACCGTATAGGTATAGTGTCTTTAGAAACTGGGAAACATAAACAACTGGTTCATAAATCTTCTATAGTGTCTCCCATTTATTTCATCATATCTAGGGTCCCTTATAGCATATTCTACTTAATATCCATCTTCCTAACCTGGGGAAAAGAAAACATAAAAGGGTGAGCTCAAATGCTCAGCAAGGGCAAATAAAGGAAATAAAAATCATATCATATCTTTTTGAAAATCAAAACCTGCAAAAAAGATCATAATATCTTATCATGGAATAATTCATAGAAGTGAAAATGAGATCCCCATAATCATAACATAAAACTTGAAACTTTGTGGCATGCACACATAATCATGGAAAATCATTTCTTGTTAGTCATGACTCATTGCCAAGACTATCTTAGTGGACAAAGTCCCTTTCTGAACCGAGTTCACTCCTCGTTTCAGTCCTGTATCACTGAACCGAAATAACCTTCCGTTCCAGCCATGTCTATCTCATGAGATATAAAATCTTTACCCAATGCATTGGAGGGAGATATAGGTCCCACCCATCTTATAATGAATCCTTTCTTATGTGTGCCACATAATCATAAATCATACATCATCGCATAACACATGTAACAAAAATGGGATTCTCAAACAACATGACATCATAAAACAATTCATATAAGATAAAGGAATTCATAAAAATGTTTCCATCACAACATAATCAAATCCATGTAATAATAGGGATAAAAACAGAACCCTTTTATTATCTTAGATGGAAAATAATTTTGATAAAATACTTGAACTTCATTCTTGAGGAAAATATCCTTTCTACTTCAAAAACACTTTTCCTTTCTTAACATGTCATACAATTTTAAACTAAAAGAAGTTGATTAAAAATAAACTTTAATACTTGTAAGGGAAGCTTTTTGGAAATAATGTTTTAGAAATCCATTCATGCCGTATAAGTTAAAAAAACATTCTTCGTACTTTTGTCGGAAAAGTCAAAAAGTACCTCATACGAAAAACGACAAAAGATTCCTTTCATATCTTTTACTAAAAACTCACCAAAGGGTAAAATTGGATTTAAAAAATTGTAGGTGGATGTAAATAACATTAAATATTGAGGAAACATGGATGTGGATGATAAAATATACCCCAGTAAATTTCAAAGTACAAACAATCTCGGATAAAAATGAGATTGTGATATTTCCCTTACCTTAGGTCCGATTTGATTTGTATGTGTCCGAAGCTCCTGTATAATGGTTTAAATAATGTTATTGACTTTTTCCAGAATCATACAAATTGATATGATATCATATATGGTCATATTCTTAGCTTCTTATTAGTAATATTTCATTGTTACTTGTTACTCGGGTCTTTATTGCCTTTTGTTCTTATGCGTGTTTTGTCGAATAAATTCTTATTCTTCTTTTAGGGTTATAGATACCTTATATCCAGAATGGTATTAGTGTAACATATATCATATTTATTCATTCAATTCATTTATATAATTACTATGTAATGATGATCATGTAGAATGAGTCGCATCACATCGTGGAGACGGTATTCCGTACGTACGCACGAGTGATTATATCGTTCCTATGATCGTGGAACTGTATCGGAGTATATATATATTATTTCAGTATCAATATTACTTTATAATAATCATAAATAGTTACTCATTAACCATTATACCCATCCTTGTAAAGTGATGGTGGAAAATAGATTACACCACGGCGTGGAGACTGTATTCCGTACGTACGCACGCGCGATGATTTCATTTTTCCGTAGGATGGATAGAAGGTGAATTAGGGTTTTTTCATATTTATAATAACATATCAGTATGTAATTAATACTTATGTTATTACTTTATCATGAAACAACTAAAGAAGAAGAAGTTGAAGAAGAAAGAAATTGAAAAGATCGGTAATGGATATTACCTCTTCTTTGGAACACCTCTTTGAATTCTCCACTTAGGGAACTAAGAATGGTCTTTGAAGAAGACCAGGACCTCTAGGATTATTCTAGGGAAGTGGAGAGGAGAAAATTTCAGGGGTTGGCCGAGCTTGAGTGCTCAATTTGGTGTGAGGAGGAGGGGGAGGAGGTGCCCTTTTATAAGGGAGGAGAGGGGCACCTTAGGAATATCTCAAAATATTATTTTATATTAAAGTCAAAATCGGTTTATAATGGTTCCAAAGGGTCTTATTTCGAAGCTAAAGTGGGTATGGTCGAAATACTATCAACCAATAAGATTTAGACAAGTTTAGTGTATTATTTTAACCTAATCAATTAAATTTAACTCTAAGTTAAATAATTTAACTTTTACCATGTCTTTTTGTTTTCTTTCACTATATGTTTAATACATTTACTATAACATGCCAAACGAACCCCAAATTGTTTATTATTAATATATATATCCTTATCTAAGTCATTTGGCCGAACCTTAGATTTTTAGGAATAAAATAACAATTAATAATATAATATTTGATTTAAAAACTATTTTGTATCAATTTTGAAACTATTTGATATATGATTTTTGTGAAAGTCATAACAGAATTATATGTTCGAACCAAGTTGATTAAATCAACATTAATATATCATAGTAACCTATAAAATTAGTGGAATTCATAAAAAGTCTCAAATTACATTTATTTTGGTGTTTATAACATCAATTATGTCAATATTTCATTAATAAGACAATTACTGCATCATCATTGTGCCATAAATAAATTAAATTATTTAATGTCTAAAAATTACAAATAAAATACCATTATGTAGGAAATCTTTTTATCTTTCTAATGAATATTTATAGTCGAATTTATCTTATGTATAACCCCATATTAAAAATGATTTACTTATTAAACTTTGATTTTAACTATTTTAACCCTTCTTTAAATAAATTAATAATAAATGTCCTAATCTAATCCAAGTGGGCCTAAATGGTCATATTTTATTATTAAGTTTGTTTTTGGTCTAATTAAACTTGTACAATAGAATTATGACATGTGTTAGGGTAATATTGATATCATATTTACCCTTAGTTACCCTATTTACTATTAACCGCGGTAAAAAAAATAAAAAGTTACTATTCACCAAATAATTATTTTTATCTCATTGAACCAAATTTTACTTACTGATATCAACCGTGTCTGTCGGATTTTTGAAATTCCATTCACAGAAGCGGTAAAATTAAGTTTTATGCAAAATTCAGTTTTTAACCTACCACTTAGTGGTTTCACTATTCATCAAAAATTGAATGTTTTCAGAAAAATACCAAAATTTCACCCTAGGCTAATTTCCATATTCTGAGTCCAAAAATGAAGTCCATTTTGAAAAATAAAATTTATAAAATTTCAAAAGGTGGTTATTACTATTCATAACGGCTAGTTTTAATAGCATATCATTGTTTAGTGAAACTCGGTATTGCGTTCGACGCAAGCTATCGAGGAAGGTCGTGATTGCGTGTAAAGTAAGCCAAGCAAGTGTGTAGTGAAAGATTCATTTGATGATATAAAAACAAAATATTACTCATAAAAATCTCGGGTGTTACATCGGCCGTATGGCTATTCCATTAAGTGATATGTGTGGAAGTCGACGGGATGGTTTTTCCACTTAAGTATGTTTATGTCCCAAGTTACCTTTATATGTTATGTGTTCTTTATATGTGTTTTATGGCAATATTTTGATTACAAAAGGGTAAGTAATGATATTTTATTCAATAAAGAGTTTGTTTTACTACTTCATAAAGGTGAAAAGTATTACTTTGATAAATTATTCTTGGTTTACTTTTTGTTTTCAAAAACTAATAGTTTTCTTTCTTTGTGTATCCTTTACTGGGATTTTTATGCTCATCCCATGTTTTTGAAATGTTTTCCACAGGACTTAAAACTGAATAGGGTCAAGGTTGGGATCAAGGAAAGACATGCTATCTAAAACATGGAACTAGACATGTTTCTTTTTAAGAGTTTTTTATTTTATGGAAACTTAGTAGAAGTGTATACATTGTAATCTTTTGAGATGTAATAGTTTTGTCCTAATTCTCTAAAACTCTAAACCTGAAAATATCCTCTATGTGAAATATTCATTTAATTCAATATTATGTAATGTTTAAGGCTAGGGCCTTATAGTTGGTATCAAAGGTCAGTTTAGATAACATTAGAGGTTAGTGTATTCTCTAACCATAAATTACAATACCATAATGGTTAGGATTTCAGAAAGAATCCTAGTTTTAGATAAAGTTAATGAGTAAGTATATCTTAGTGTTTATCTTCCTCATTATTACATGATGGTTTTGTTGATATCCTCACACTGACATTTCTATTTTTAGTAAATGGATGGATCTAGCAGGCACCAAAGTGACAATGGGTTTGAAGGAAACTGTTGTGGTTCTCTGATTAAGAGACTGGATGAAATGGGGGATTCAATGAGGAATCTCGTGGTGGTTCTAAACCAACTACCAAAGAGACATGATCAACCACTTGAACATTGGTAAGTTCTGTAATGCATCATGTATGAGATGACCAATCGATGTGGAAGTTCAGGTAATAATTATATAGGTAACCATTAGGGTTTATATGATCCTTACTTTTGAGGTAATTTTGGGTTACTATATGTTATGATGGAAAATGAAAAGCATGAGATAAACTTGAGGTTAAAATATGTTATGATTATTTTTGAAGATTTTATCTCGTTTTGGGGAATGTTTTAAGAATTATATAGTTTTGGAAAAAGGACAACACGCAGACCGTGTGACAACCCGTCGCATCGGACAAAGCTGTGGGAATTGAACCCACAAGCAATGTGCGACAGGTATTTACCACCTACCACTGGACTATGTGAAGTCCATGGTTAGTCAGGCTAATTATTTTTAGTTAGATGATTTTAGGAATCAAGATTATGTTTGTTTTAGGTTGTCTATGGAAATGATTAACCTATCATGGAGGATATGTTATTAGGTAAATTACTTTTCAATATAAAACTTTAAGAGAAACTAATGTTATTTGGAGATAATTGTAAATTTTTACCTTGGAAAACTATGTGATTAATTCCTTCAAATATTTGGGTCTAAATCTTATTTTGGTTTACTTTGAATAATTTTATGGACAAATTGTGTATTTAATGGTCTTTGTTGAACTTTGGGTATTGTTTGACAAATTTTGGAGATTAAGAATAGATTATTTTTATAAAGGATTATCCTTTTTGGGTTTTATATGATCTCATACTAACCTTTTTGGTTTTATATTTGGTTGAGGTCTAAAGACATGGGAAGTATATAGTTCTCTTTTGTGGATTAGGTGATTCTTTAGAATTTGATTATAGCTCTCTTAATGTAAACAAGTCATCCTAAATACTCATCTTTTGGAGAAAATATGATTTCATGTAAGAAATATAGTAAAAGATGAAAGTCAACATGACAAGTAAGTATGTTTACTTATGTTTTTTTATTATCATAAATAAATTCCTCAATGAAAAGTAACTTAAAAAAATGTTGTCTGTTAATTTTTCCTACTGGGGAATCAAATACTTCTTAACCCGTCACAAGTTTGTGATTTTCTTGTGGTTAACTTTCTCCTAAACATGTTTTCTATCACTCTCCATCAGAACATGACCCTTTGTTTTCTCCTCCATGACCATGTTTTTCTACATTGAATCCTAGTATGGGTTAACTGGGGTGACCTTTGTACTTCTCTTTCTTTATTTTAAAGAGATAGTTGTACTGACTCTTGTTCTGATGTGTGATTTTCAATGAATATTCCAAGCCAAATTTTAAAATTGCAAGGGTGCAATTCCAAAAAGGGGTGAAGGATGTAACACCCTAGGTAAATAAAGAATATGACATTTTCATATTTATCCACATTTGTGAATAAAATTTTAATATTAATTTAAAGGAAACGCTATGGTCGATGGCATACCCAATATGCAACAATGAGTTTCTTTGAAATCTTACGTTGCACTCTAATAATAAAATAATATTATTTTAAATGGTAGTAAACATGTAGCCGTTGTATTGGCAGAAATGAATATAACTAACTAAAATATGATTATTTATGTTTGTTAAATGTTTTTAAATTTATCCAATAAAAGATAAAGGCTTAAAATAAAAATGGAATTCAATCTTAAGCATAATTACTCTAATATTCACTAAAAGGTCGATTTAGCACCTTTTGAGGGAGAACCCTCTTTAAAAATAGTTTCGGTCACTCTTTTACATTATCTTGGACCAAATAAAATATTTCTTTATAATCGGGGCATCAAAGTTTACTTTGTGTATGTTTTTGTTATTTTTTTCGATAAAGTTCATTTTTAATGAATAAGTGAAAAATGATGTATTTTAATTCAAAACCTCTTTTTAATATTATTTATTTATATGATTAGATCATATTTTGAATTGGTTTTAAAGTTAAATTATAATATATTTTTACCATTTAATCCAATGGTGGTCATTGGATTTAATTTCACTTTGAAATTGGACTTAAACTAGTGTCAATCTTTTAATAGATATTGTTTCTTAAAAACACGCTATTTGTTTTGACAGCAGGAATTAATTATTAAATTAATTAATGCAACTTATATTTTTTTAATTTTTTAAAATAGACATCATTTTTGAATTTGGAATATCAAATATAGATTAGGATGAATTTTTGGTATTTTTCTGAAAAACTTCAATTTTTGATGAATAGTGAAACCACAAAGTGGTAGTTTAAAAACTAATTTTTCATTTAAATGAAACTTTACCACTTCTGTGATTTAAATTTCAAAAATAAGACATACATGGTTGTCATTAGGATTTAAAATGTGGTTCAATGGGATTAAAATAACTATTTGGTGAATAGTAACTTTTAAGTTTTAATCGCGATTAGAGGTAATTTGTGTAATTTAAGTTAAAAATAATGTTTTAATAATATGAAATGACCTTGACACATGTCCTACCCTTATTTGATGAGTCATGGCCGACCAAGAAAATCCATGGGTCAACTTGGGGACCCCAAGGATCCACTTTGTTAGGAAAATGACATTAATACCTTTTTATTTAATGTTAAAATTAAAATGTCTCAAACATGTGTTGTTTTACTAAATCAATTTTTACATGGGGGTATTCAAGTAATATTTTTGACTATAAATATTAATTAGAAATCTAAAAAGATTTCCTACATCATGATATTTTTTTTATAATTTTTAGCCATTAAATAAATTTAATTATTTATGACACCATGATGATGCAGTGATTACCTCATTATTTAACGATTTAAATAAAATGAAAAGATAATGTAAAATCTAAGACCTAAATTTTTCAAAAACCTATTGGATGGGTGGATTTCGAACTCTAATCACCTTATCCTAGAAATATATAATTTTTTGTCCTTTAAAAACCGAAAATCATTTTATAATAATGTAGCCTTTTATAACTTTCCAAGAGTGCCCCTCCTCTCCTCTTATAAAAGGCCCCCACATCTACCACCTTACCCACACCTTTCAAGCCTTTGTCTCGGCAAACCACTGCCCATTTTTTCTCTCCACATCCCTATATTACTCCTAGAAGCCTCACTTTGGGCAGAAGTCTTTCCAAGGAATCCTTTGAGCTCAAATCAAAAAGAGTTACCCGATTTAAAGGTAATGTCTTCCCCAGTGTTCTTTTGTTTTATTTTGCTTCTCCAACCCCCTAAACTCTTTTTATTTATTTATTTTGTAACAACAGAAGTATCTTAAATATACTATGATGTTTTTATGAGGAGTATTCGAGCTACACTAACACACACCTCCATCTAATGATTAAAGAATATACTGTTTCCGTGGATGGAGAATTACTGCCTCACGAAACGATGATTGTTCTATCTTCTCATACCACCTCTCATGGTGGAAATTATGATGGAAATATATTTATTTATAATATATATTATATTTATTTCTTCTCTATGCTTATTTATTTTATATTTAATACATACCTTTATGCTTTTCATGTTGTGCAAATGCGATAATTTCATTTGAGGAAGTGTGGACTACCGCCCCCTCAGGTGATGTGACTCGTTAATGCAATACATGGAATGTATAAAGAATGAAACTTATAAACTTATGTGATATAAATAACATATATATTAAAATGGAATTATAATATATATATATATCTCTCTCATCTAGTTTTAATTCCATTAATGTTCCAAAGAAATGAAAGTAGCGTTCATGGGTACGTACGGCTTACCGTCTCCATGAACGATACATTTCATTTCTTATCTCCAAATGTTATGTACTATTATAAGTAATTATATATAATGGATATATATGTCATATATTATATCTAAATTATGGATATCATTCTGTAATTATAATATATATATCTCTTATTTAGTATTAATTCCATTAATATGAAAAAAAAAATGAAAGTAGCGTTCATGCGTACGTACAGCCTACCGTCTCCATGAACGGTGAATTTCATTTTTATTATCACCAAATGTTATGTAAAAGTATAAAATGAATATATAATGGATATATATTATATTTAAATCATTAATACTATTCTGGAGATTATGTACTTATAACTACATGGAAAATTATTTTCCAACAAGTTCAATTTTTACTCATGTACCGAACATCGACAAAAACGTTTGATATGAACTCACATTATTAAACAATTATTATAACCTTATAATATGTGATATGAACTGAATAACAATCTTTAAAGTTGGTCCTTAAGAAATTATAAATTGACCAAAGTTTATTATTCAGGAATATAAAGAAACAAACAAGACAAGTCAGACCTGAGGTAAGGGATCCAACCTCTCGCTTTCTTTTCAAGTAACCACTTTTATGTCATTTAATTTATGCTCCATGTTATTATGTTGGATGATTTTATTTTATATTAACCTTACTGTAATTTGTATTTTTATATGATTAGATACCCCCTCCTACTCTCATCAATTCATTTTTTTATAATTTTTAAGTGGCGCCATTAGGCTGCCAAATTTTCGTAAGGGATCATAACCCTCTCTTTCTTTTTTGTACACTCTTTTATGTCATTACATTTAAGATCATATTTCTTATTATTGGGATGTTACATTATATTACTCATACTTTAATTTTTATGTTCATATGATGAGAGACCCTATTTTATATCATCAATCCATTTTGGATGTTTTGAGTGGCGCTGTTAGGCTGCCGAATTTTCGTAAGAGATCCAACCCCTCTCTTTCTTTTTATGTACTCTCCTTTATGTCACTTCCTTTAATATCCTCTTTGTTATGTTGGGGGGATGTTATTTTATATTAATATTTCTATAAATTATATTTTAATATTATGAGAGACCTCATTTTATCTCATCAATCCATTTTTGGAAGTTTTAAGTGGCGTCGTTAGGCTACCAAGTTTTCGTAAGGGATTTGTCATCTCACTTTTATTTTCGTGAGATTTATGCTACATTTGCCACCATTTCCTTTGAGTGGTGTATGTACTGCCCATTATTATAATCTTTGTGTAATATAATTTCATTTATGGGTATTTACATATTCATTGTATGACCATTATTCAATGGGGTGTACGTTTCGAAAGTTACCCAAATCGGTAAGGGGACCTTTCACCCTCCTCTTCTTTAAAAAGACTTCTTTTTAATGTCTTTTAGATTACATATTATTATGTTGGGATATGTTCTTATATAAACTTATTGCTGTAAATTTAATGTACAAGTGATGAGATACCCTTTTTTTCTCTCATGAACTCATTTTCTGAATTTTGAAGTGACGTCGTTAGGCTGTCAAATTTTTTTTTTGCAAGGGAACTTCTTAACCCAATTTTGATTCTTTGGGTTAAACTTGTACTCATTGAATATGTCGTTCTATGAATATGTATGAATGACCTCTGATTGTTTTAAACTTAATATCCACTTATATTTGGTGTATTCTATTGTCACACATAATTATGTAATTGGTTAATTCTTAATCAAAGGATGTCGTCTTTGTAAGGGACTTCATCTCAATCTCCTTTCATTGAGGCATATTAAGTTCTAATACAAGGCTTTCTTTTATACGGTGTATAAACCCCTTTAACTTTTAATTTTATACAAAATGAATATTTTTCTACGAAGCATTTTACTAAATGAAAAAATGGAATGTTTCTTTTAACGTACGCGGTGACAACGGCCTTTTCCGCCGCCGCGAGTATTATTTGGTGTTTGGCTTCCTCTACAAGCCGTAATGTTTTTAAAATGAAATAAATACCATATACTCTTTTATGTATTTTGGTATCAAAAATGGTTTTTATAACGTATTTGTTATGTCAATATATTTAATTGATATATTGTGATCAAAATGAGGAAATTTTTTCTTTCCATTATATTTATTTTATGTCTTTTAATATTATAATGGTACTTGGACATTTGACGGGTGGTTACGTGATAAACCATATGGCGGGTGGTTCCATGAATACCAGGATCTGTGGTTACGTTATAACCTCCAATGCATTTGATATGGAAGTCGGCCATATGGCTATTCCATTAAGTGATATGTGTGGAAGTCGACCGGATGGTTATTCCACTGAAGTATGTTTATGTCCCAAGTTACCTTCATATTTTATGTGTTCTTTATATGTGTTTTATGGTAATATTTTGGTTACAAAAGGGTAATTAATGATATTTTATTCAGTGAATAGTTTTTTTACTACTTCATAAAGGTGAAAAGTATTGCTTTGATAAAGTATTCTTGGTTTACTTGTTGTTTTGAAAAAATAACAGTTTTCCTTCTTTGTGTATCCTTTACTGGGCTTTTTATGCTCATCCCATGTTTTTGAAATGTTTTCCACATGACTTAAAAATGAATAGGGTCAAGGATGGGATCAAGGAAAGACATGCTATCTAAAACATGGAACAAGACATGTTTCTTTTTATGATTTTTTTATTTTATGGGAACTTAGTAGAAGTGTATACTTTTTAATATTTTGAGATGTAATAGTTATGTCCTAATTCTCTAAAACTCTAAACCTGCAAAGATCCTCTATGTGAATTATTCATTTAATTCAATATTAAGTAATGTTTAAGGCTGGGGCCTTATAACCAAAATCGACCCAAAGATTCCCATGGTCGGACATGTATCCACCAATAAGGTTAGGACACGTTTTAGGGTGAATTTATTATTATTATAATATTATTTATTAACCCTTATTTACCGGATTTACCCTTTAACCATGGTAAATAAAATATTTACCAAAGTAATTATTCAAAAATGTCTAAAACTAAAAGTTACCTATTTACACAATTTGGACATCCTGATTCCAAATATGGAATCCATTTTTTCAAATTCAAAACACAGAAGTGGAATAAATTAATTTAAAATTAATTCCCACTGTCAAAACAAAAAGCGTGTTTTTAAGATATAATAACTATCAAAAGATTGACACTTGTTTATATCTGGTTTAGTTGTGATTTTATGTCCAATGACCAACATTCTATTAAATGGTAAAACTATATTCATAATATACTTTAAAACCACTCAAATTCATAATTTATCACTATTAATTATTTTGACTAAAAAATTTGTTTTTAATAAAAATTTATTAATATCCACTATTCATCCAAAAAAAGTTATCCAAAAAGTACCCAAATTTCACCGTAGGGTAAATTTGATATTCCGAATCCAAAAATTAAGTCCATTTTAGAAGTTAAAATGTATAAATTTTCAAAAGGTGGGTATTACTATTCATAGTGGCTAGTTTTATTAGTTGTGGTGTGTGTTAGAACTCGAAGTTGCATACAACACAGGCTACTATACTATTCAAAGAGAAGCGTACCGTTGAATCTTGGGGTGTTAAATTCTCTACTCCTTCAAATAATTGTGTCCTAGCAATTGCAAATTGTTCTATGAAAATAAAAGGTGGAAAATAGAGAACACCTTTGTGGAAAACTCATATCGGAAATAGGGTTAATAAAATCTAGTTTTAATAAGAGGGAAAGGGAAATGAGAATGCCACCACCAAATTAGGGTTTGGAATAATAGAACATTGGTGGAAATTATAGACACGTAATTAGAGGAAAAATGTAAATATTTATAGGGAGTTATTGAGGTCATCAATCACAAATAAGTGTAGAATTGAGGGCCTCAAAGCCATCAATCTGTGATGATTTAAAATATCATCAGTTCAACAAAACATAAGGTATTAGGATAAAACATTTTTTGTCATAATGTCCCTTCCCTAAAGTTCAAGAATTAATTTCTTCATAGAATAAGATTAATATATATATTTACATATTGACAAGTATAGTTCTCATCCTTTAACTAATTTCTACCAAAAACTCATCTTTCACTCCAAAAGATAACAAAACTCAAAAATATTATATTTATCCTAATAGTATAAGGTTCCGAACATTAAAAGATAACATTATAATGAAAAAAATATATTTTTTAATAACTAGGGACTTCCTGTAGGCTTGTGGTATGTAATAAAGGCCTGCCGCACTATGGTTGTCGGTTCGATTCCTGCAGCTTTGTCCGACACAACGGGTTATCGCACGACCTACAGGTTGTCCTTTTCCTAAAACTATAGTATCATAATATTCCAAAAATAATTGTAAGAAATGTTCTAACCTTGAATAATAGTATCCAAAGTTCAACTTAATCCATTCCAAAACAATATAGTTATCCAATGTAGCTTTGTCCAGACTTTCTGTAAAATGTATCTAAATTCCAAAATCAATCGCAACATCAGATTATCAAAACAGAGTAAAGTTTCTCTTGTTGTCACATACTGAAAATATGATTACCTTAGTCATATTAAATACTTAATGAAAAAAACAAGTACTACAGCACAATACTTATATATATCACGTTATGCTCATAACCAGAATATAATCCTCGAGTCTAGAAACACAAATACATTAATTATTCCTCTTCAACTGTAGTAACAGCATAAGCTTGGCCTTGATCCCTTGGACTTTTCTAAAGTACGTTTCCTTAATGCTTAGGACATTAATTTGCATAATTCCCCATTTCACTACAATTGTAGCATTAAACATTGACATCCTCTTTCTTTACCTTACAATCATGAGTCTGGTGACCTTTTTCTCTACATTTGTAACAAACTCCCATTCCTTTTAGGCAAGAACCGGGGTGTTTCTTCCCACAATTTTCACATAATGGAAAATACTTCTTTCCCTTTTCCCTTTATCTGTCTCCTTCTCCATCGTTATATTCTTATCTTGCTTTACTTTATTGTCATATGATTTAGAGAATTCATTTCCTATCTTGATAGCACATGAGACTATATCGTCGTATGTTGATAAATATTGTGAGACTAATGCTCGACGAAGAAATGGTTTTAACCCATCAAAGAGATGATCAATATTACTTCTTGGGTTATGTATATAATCCCAAGCATACCTTGCTAACCATGTAAAGTTATCCTCATACTTTGCGACATTCTCATCCTCCTTTTATCTCAGACTCAGAAATTGCATTTCCATATCGGCTCCACGGTCACGAGGAAAGTATTTTTCTAAGAAAAGCACTTTGAACTCCCTCCATTCCATATTTGATACTTCAAAATCTTCCTTTGTGTTTTGAATCAATGACCACCATTGATTAGCATCTCTAGTGTGGTGGTAAACTGCCATGATAAATTTTTCCCTTTCATTACTCCCCAAGGCATTGAATATTTTCTCTAGGGAACTTATCCATTGCGCACCTACTAATGGATTTGTACTCCCATTGAATGTTGGTGGTTTCTACCTCATGAAGCGATCTAACATTGATCCTCCATGATGTGGATCTGGGTTCCACATAAGGGTAAGGTTATTATTCATAACCTGAGTGAGTTGTCCCAGTATGGTGATATGCTTATCAGCACCTATTGCATCACCACCTCCACTATAATTATCTTGAGTAGGTGGGAAATCCGTACATGGAGTGTGTGCATTGATACGGTTTCCATTTCTTCCACTAGGTGCCATTTCTAAATAGTGGTATAAACTAGATCAGTTTATGAATCAAAATACATAAATCTATACTTGTAATAAACTTAACATAAATTGAACTATTTATGGTTATAATTCATAATATTAAAAATGGTTTCTTTAAGGAAATATATACTCATAAACACTTCATAATTTTTTGTATAGAAAATGAGAATTATCCTAAGAATATCCTCCGAGAGTGTCATAACCAAGAGTGCAGCAAGGCCCGTTGTCGTGCACCAGTTCTCGTTCGAGTCTAGCTCGAAGCGGTGTTTTCGAGTTTTACCCCTAGGTACATCTAAGCCAGATCTGCCTCTACCTTTTCGTATCCAGACAAGGATGTATTTCTCAGAAAACTCACAAAATCTCTACAATACCAAAATTCTAGGAAGTTCTTCTATACAAATCCTCAAAGTTCATCTTAGGTCTACATGCTCTTTTCAGAGTTTATCTAAATCTAGTTTACAAGGTTTTTACTAAACTTCCTTTGATACCATTTGTAACGCCTTGACCCCAGTTATCCAGAGTCAGTGCATTATTACATAACATTGGCATGATAACAAGAAAGATCAAGTCTTGAAAGACTGATTAGTTTAGTAGCCTTGGAAACACTAGATACATTAATAAGTCTTAAATTACATCGTAAAATAAAAAAAACTACAACAACATCTTGTATTCATATATCCTCATACAATCCCTGATGGTCATTCATAAATTACTTCTTCACATCTTAGGAAAAATAAAACATTGAAAGGGGTGAGATCAGATGCTCAGTAAGGATAACAATATAGTGGAAGCTATCATAGATAAGCATAAAAATTTAAGGTAATGTATAACTAAAACAAAAGCCTTTTAAACTTGAACTTCAGCATAATATGGCAAAGATAAAATAAAATAATTCCATTTACTTATTCACATGGATATTACACTATTTAATAATCAAATGAAATATCAATAACCACTTTCATAATGAAGGAATGCATAATGCCGAACTTTAATTTCTGTGTCAAGGCCTCGTGCCAAGACCTAAGGGATAACTGTAACCGGAACCCAACCCGAAGTTCCTCTATAACTGAACTCCATCCCGAGGTGCCTATAATAACTGAACACCAACATAGTGGTCTTACTTTTACCGGTCCCCAACCCGGAACATACTAGTCCACCACATTCATCTTAAGAAGAGGATGAAATATAACATAAACATTCATATTAAAACTAGCATAAAAAATGCCAAAACATTAATCATAAACCATTAATGGAATAAAAATAACTCATCCATAGTCAAACATATCACAAAACCTTAAATACAATATCGAAGATTTGTATCATAATAAATCAACTTCAAACAAGTGTAAAATTTATCAAAGGATGTTGACATAGATGAAATCAAAACTATTTGAGAGAAATATCTCTTTTTTTGAAATCATTTCAAATTAACATAATTTTAAAAGAAAACATTTAATTTGAAAATATTATTATACGCTTGTAAGGGAATCTTCAAAGATTTTATAACGGCAGAAAATAGCCGCCCCCACCGTATAAGTTAAAAAAAGACATTCTTACATTAATTCTGTCAAAAAGGTTAAAAAGGACCTTGTTTGGAAAACGACGAAAAGATTCCTTTATAAACTTCTTATAAAAAGTCAAAAAAGGGTATATATGACTTTAACCCATATTCTGTAAAATAGTAATATTGTTTTGAAATACATTTTTAAGAAACATGGATGTGGATAATAAAGAGGTCCTAGTAGATAATTACATATAAACAACCTCTCATAATGAAGAGATTGTGAAATAAACCCTTACCAATTAGGTAACTTACGAAACATACACCCTATAAAAGAGGTATCATATAATGAATATGTAAATAAATATAAATTAAATTGTATTAAACAAAGAATACAATTATGGGCAGTACATACACCACACAAAAAAGTAATAGTGGCAATATGGTATGAATCTCATGGGAATAAGGAGTGAGATGAAAACCCCTTACCCTATAAATTTTCTTGGTTGATGGTAGGTTAACCTCTTGTGTAATGGTGAAATAATTGTTATTAAATTATACAAGAATAATATACATTAATATCATATCATATATGATCTTTAAACATTGATTTGTTAATAATATCTTAGTATTATCATCGTTTCAGGTGTTAACGCATTCGTTTTCCTTTATATATTTTGTTACATAAGATGTGTTTATTATTGATAAGTTGTATCTTATTCATATCCATAATGATATAAAGTCCTTAAAAATTATTTTTAATCATCAAATGAGAATTATAATTGCATCGATACGATGGATAATGAATCTCATCGCGTTCGTAGAGATGGTAGTCGGTACGTACGCACGAGCGACAATATCACTCTTTTGATATTAAAATAATCTATAATTGGAAATTATATCATATATACAGAATCATTATCATTTTATATTTATTATTTACATGAATTACACATCATTATTATACCCATCCAAATAATAATGTTTTGAATAACAATTACTCCACGACGTGGAGACGGTAAGCCATACGTACGCACGTATGGTGACATGTCATTCAAAGGATGGATAAAATACTGAATATGGTTGTACCATTTTTATAATAACATCACACTATATATAAGATACTGGAGTTATTGTTTTAGAAGTAAATAACAAAGATAGAAGAAGTTGAAGAAGAAAGGAACTTGAAAAAGGGTGCTGAAATCATTACCTCTTCTTCAGGTTCTTCCTTTTGATTTGATCAAAAGGGCTCCTTAGGTTGGATTTTTTTATCAAAATAAGGCCTCTAGGATGAAGGGAGGGAAGTTGAGAGAATATTTGGGCAGAGGTTGGCCGAGGCAAATGGCTTTGAAAGTGTGAAATAATGAGAAGGGGGAGTGCTCTTTTATAAGAGGGGTGAGTGGATCTTTAGAAAAAACTTAAAGTATTATTTTATAATAAAATCATATTCGGTTTCTAAAGGCTCAAAAGTGTATTATTTAAATTTTATGGTGTGGATGGGTCGAAAAACACTCAACCAATAGTATTTAGATAGGTTTGGGTCATTATATTAACCCTATCTTTTAGTTTTCACTCTTAGTTAATTATTTTGACACTTACCATGTCACATTGTATTTTTATATTATATAGTTAATAAAAATACTATATACCTCCAAGTGACCCCCAAGTGGTCCATTAATGATACACATATCATGGTATAAGTATCTTGGTCGAGCCTTAGATTTTTAGGAATATAATATAAATTAATAATATAATATTTGTTTTAAAAAACTCATTTGTGTCAATTTTGACGATACTCAATAAATGATTTCTGTTAAAGTCTTAACAACATTATTAATTAGAACCAAATTAATTTAAGCAGTCCTAACATGTCATATTAACCAATAGAATTATTTTATGTCATCAAAACTTTCAAATTATATTTATTTTAATATTTATAATATCAATTTTTTGATTCTTTCATTAATAAGGAAAATACTGCATCATTATTGTGTCATATATATTTTTACTTTTTCAATGTCTAAGAATTATAAATAATATAACATTACGTATGAAATCTTTTTAGATGTTTAATGAATATTTATAATTGAAAATATAACAAATATAACCCTATGTAAAAGTTGTTTTTCTAAAAGATAAATGATTATGTCATTTTTGTATTCACTTTAACTTAATTAATATAAAGTGTCCCTATACCTACAAGTGGCTCCATGGGGTCCCAAAATCGACCCAAAGATGACCATGTTCGGACATGTATCCACCAATAAGGTTAGGATATGTTTTAGGGTAATTTATTATTATTATAATATTATTTTTTAACCCTTATTTACCGGATTTACCCTTTAACCATGGTAAATAAAATATTTACCAAAGTAATTATTCAAAAATGCCTAAAAATAAAAGATACCTATTTAAAAAATTTGGAAATACTGATTCCAAATATGGAATCCATTTTTTCAAATTCAAAACACAGAACTGGAATAAATTAATTTAAAATTAATTCCCGCTGTCAAAACAAAAAGCGTGTTTTTAAGATATAATAACTATCAAAAGATTGACACGTGTTCATGTCCGGTTTAATTGTGATTTTATGTACAATGACCAAAATTGTATTAAATGTTAAAAATATATTATAAATATAATTTAAAACCACTCAAAATCATAATTTATCACTATTAATTATTTTGTTTAAAAAAATTGTTTTTAATTAAAATTTAGTAATTTTCACTATTCATCAAAATATAAAAGTTATCTGAAAAGTACCAAAATTTCACCCTAGTCTAAATTCAATATTATGAATCCAAAAATGAATTCCATTTTAAAAGATAAAATGTATAAAATTTCAAAAGGTGGGTATTACTATTCATAGTGGCTAGTTTGATTAGTTGTGTTGTGTGTTAGAACTCGAAGTTGCGTACAACACACACTACTATACTATTCAAAGAGAAGAGTACCGTGGAAGATTGGGGTGTTACAAATATTAAATAAAATTATAAATTATAAGTGATGATTTGGGTATTTTAATTAATACTACATGGTTATTTTTGTGTTTCAACAATAAAATTGTGTGAATATTCCTGAAAATGACTATAAGAATATTTAATGTCAAAAATTATTTTATTAACTGAATTAAAAATAATTAAAATATTATATGAGGACAAATTATAACATATATGAACCATTTATGATTCACATTTCATTATTTTAATTACTCTCCAAACCCTTAAACGCTATATATTTGTGAACAAGGCTTAAATGTTTTACCTATGTAAGGGGTCTAAATCTGACCATTAAAAAAGAACATATACATGCTGTTTTATGTAAAATTTATTCTAATATACCACTCAAAACTACTCATTTAAAATTACTAATCCTATGGTGTGATAGTAAACCTCTATTACAACATCCTTAAGTTTAATTTAAAGAAGCATATCAGCTGAATCAGTATAAGTCTCAACCAATTTTTTCAATGTTTATTTATTATTCCACCATAAAAAAATCTATTCTAACCATACTACTAATAAATCAACAAAATATCTACTGTAATCAATTTTTTTTGGTAAATGGTAGAAACACTTTCCATCTTATTTCCATCAAATGTGTAATGAAAGTGTTACTCAAGTGTACGTGTAGACTATCACCTCCTTGAAGTGATATTTTTAATTTTTCATCCCCAATCCTCATGGATAGTTATATAGGTTTATATAATTAATATATATAATATTAATTTAAAAAATAGTTTCTAAAATGTAAATTAATTTTTACCTTCCATTCTTTCAATATATTTAAAAATGAAAACATCACTCATATGTATAGACACAGTACTATCCCCAGGAAGTGATGTAATTCATTATCTATAACCACCTAACATGAATCGATATAAAAAATAGTTTAATATAAAAATATGATATATATGAAATTATTCATATTTTCAGGTGAAAAAATCATGACCACTATTCACTGAAATGAACCACCAAATCAAAACATGTATGAGAAATAGAACATTTAACACCTAAATAATTTATTTTCACAATGAATTATGTGTAAATAGATAAAAAAACCACAAGAATATGTTATATCAAAATATTTCAACAATTAATTTATATATATAAATAAAAAATATATATTTATTATATATGATGTTGGAATGCATCCGACCAAGTTTGAATCCAATGTAAGGGTTTTTCATCTCAAGTTTCCTTCTATGGGTCTTGTTTCAAATTATGAACCTATATTTATTTTTATGTTTTATATTGATCATATTTTTAATATGATATCATTTTTATCTTAATACTCATGGTATTTTAAATTAATTCACAATTTATTTCTTTCAAGATGCTTATGATTTTACATTTTTTATGTAATTTTTTTCTAAATAATTATTTTAAATATCATAATTTCTTTTCCCCCATACCCATGTTCATTGAAATGTTTCAATATTCTCCTACATTAAACTTCAATCATTGTTAATGGAAATTTTCAATAATTTTTAATATATTTATAAAAAATTAATGTAATGCTTTACATTTTTCAAATAAAATTATTTTTTAACTTTCTTTACAAAGTCAAAAAAGAATATTTTTTTAAAAAAAGAGTATTTTTTAATGGTGTTTTCCTACAATCATGACCATTAAAAAATATAAATCTTAATTTACATGTTTTTTTGTTATTTCAAAAATATATATAATTCCATTTGTTCTGGTAATTTTTAGTAATTCATAAAAATAAAAAGTAAAGGGTATATATTCATTCATTAAAATAGACATTATTATTTCTTTATGAAAGTATTTTACATCTATTTCAATATCGTTTGATATATTTTAGGCATTGTTGGAGATATTATTTAATTATTCATTCCACCTACTTTCACTCTATGACTTATGATCATGATATTCTACTGACTATGGAGTATTTATATTTTTGTATAAATGATTCAACATATATATTTATGTTTTGATTAGCCTCATTAATTATGTATTATGAAAAAAAATTAATGTATTAAAAATTGAATATAAATGGTTATGTCATAGATGGGTGCTCATTATATCCCTTAAATACATATGTAGGCCTCGTGAGTAAGAATATCATGGGTATTTCACATATTTCTTAACAATTTATATATAATGTCTTGATTGAGAGTCCTTGACTATATGTAATATGTGTTGGTTCTCCTCCTTTTAGGGAATGATTAATATGTCTAAAATTTTTTAATTACATTATTATAAAAAACATTATCATTTTCTATGTGATTACTAATTTTTTTTAATGTAAATGTTTCAGGATAATTTTTATCAATTATATGGAACAATTATTTATTATTTACTCTACCATATTGTTTATGATTTTTGAAATCATGATATCATTGGTTCTACGCTTTTCCTTGTTGAGAATCTTATCTCACCATTTATAATTCTTTCCACCATAATGACTATAAGAAGTGATCATTTAATTATTTATATGATTTTATAAAAGTTATAAGAAATGTTTTATGATTTATTCATGATATGATTTATTTTTTCGATTTAATATTGAAATCATTTATGTATCTAGTCTCACAATATTGTAAATCTATTTGATCATTTTTCATGTTATCTCTTATAAATTTTTTCAATTTATTATAATAAACATTTTCTCTCGGATGCTAGAGTTAGCTTTTTTACACATTCCATGTGGTAGTGTACACTATAATAGATTCTTCCATAATACTATATTTTTTAATTATTTAAGAATCCTACAAAGATTTTTGAAAATGACAGTTTTTTTATCATAATTATGTCATCATCTCATTTTGGATAATATCAAATCCAATTATTAAGAGGATTTTTTAAAATAATAATTCATCATAACAAGGGAAATTTATTTTTTTCATATGAATTTTCCATAGTTTTTATGATGTTTGTAGGTGATTAGGTGTAAAACAAAATGAAAATACCCTAGAAAAAATGGTGATTGGTATCACATATTAAATAGTTTAAAGATAAACTTCATATTAAACATTATTGATATTTTTAACATTTAATATTTCTCATGAGGACATAGAGTTATTTAATTCATGTTTCATTACTATGTAAAAGTTTATTACATTCTATTCTAGAGTTTATAATATTTTATAAATAAATAACGAAGGAAAAAAGGGATAAAATATAAATTTTCCAAATCATTGAATAATTGTAAAATTTATAGAATTTACCCTTACTTACACACCATTTAATTTACTTTCAATAATGGGGAGAAAAATTTATTTTATAATTAGAATCAGAATGGAAATTAATTCCAATGGGGGATATTTAATAACCTAACCAGATTGTGTGATGAGATTCACAGGGATTATTTGTTTTCCAAATATAAATATGGATAAAACTCGATATATTTTGAGGTTGGATGATGAAATAATAACACAATGAAGTTAATAATTATTTTTCCATTGAATTTTTTAATGAATTTCTACTTCATAAATTTTGAGATTATTCTCACATATGGATAAAAAAAGGAAAAATATTCAATACATGTAGAGATATTTTGAACATATTTAAGGAGTGTCCTTAAAATCTTATGACTAATGATCTAGTTTTTAAAGGATCCATTTAATGTGTGGTGGATATTGAGAGATCTATCTATAACACAATAGTTTTTTTATATTAAGAATTATAGTTGTATTGTAAATCTAGAATAAGTCAGGATTGAATTGTTTTAAAAGATAAAAATTGGATGAAATGTTGAGAATCCATTCTTGGATTTTCAAAAAATAGTTACATGAATCAATGTGGGGTATATTTTGGATGAAGATTTGTGAATAAAAAATTTGTTTCTAGAATTTGATGAGGTCTTTAAAATAAATTGAAGATTTCAAGGACAATTCTTATATGCTAAAGGAGACTTTTTAATTGAATCTGATTAGGTTTCGAAACATTATTATTATTTATAGATTTTTTAAAACTCATTTTAGTTGATTTTAAATCATTTAGAACATTCTAAAAATAATTGAAGATGATCTAAACACATTTTAAGAATGTCAAAACTCTATATTTAGATTAGAAAATGGATATGTCTAAAATCATACTAAGTAATATAATAATCTCTCAAGATAATATACAATATATTATTCAGAGTTGGATACTAAAATTCAAAAGGGTATTCTAGGAAAAGGATACTTTAGTGATGTGTAATACACTTACTAGAGTTTATGGTAGAATGGAGAAGTGAAAAATCATATTTGTTTATGCAATTATAATGAATCTGTAAGAAACATAAATTTAGAATAAGACAAATTAAAAACCTTATGCAATGGTTAATAGTATTATATGTAAATTCTAAAAATCCATACGTGATAGGTGAGTAGTTTTTCATATGATTATTGAGTATTTATTGACGTTAGATAATATATTATATTGTGTATAATATATTTTCATTTTCTCCAGAATAAATATAATAGTGTAAGAAACATTACATACAAAAGTATGGGTTAGATACATTATATGTAAAATTTTTCTCGTTGTATATATAAAATTAGGTTTGTTATCTATCGTGTAATATGGGTAATTATGGGAGACACACTAATATATGTATGAGGCTTTTCAAAAATGCGTAAGTTTTGTTTTTATGTAAATTTAAAAAGAACTCCACGATTTTCTGGAGTATATAAGGTTTACCATTTGATTTTTAAATATTACAATGTCCTAGAACCATGTTGTGGTATATTAGAGTAATCTAATCTTAAATAAGGGATAACATAATACATGTAGTGGTCCTTTAGTAAGTAAAATTTATATTTTTATTTCTATAATATATATAGAAAATTCGTAAAGGGGGATTTGAAAATTAGACCATATGATATAGTAGAAATTATTCAATAATTAAATATCATAATTTTTTAATCGATAAATTATGAAATACTAAATAACGAGGAAATTAGATCATTATTCAACAAATATTATTTTTCAAATATGAAAATATCCAAATCTATTATTATGATCAATGATGGATATTTTAGTAGAGATGTTATATAGTTAGAATTGATGAGTTGATGGACATTCTTGTAATACTAGTTGGGTAACAATATTAAGTAAAGGTGGATATTGAGTAATCTTGGGGTACATACCCAAGTGGTTTTGTTGAGAATTTAATTTTAATGAATATTTTTATGATATTGGAGTTATTTTGAACATTATAAATACACTAAAAAGATCATGGTTTGGCGAAAGCTAGGACTAAAATTTATTAAATTTAATGTAAGAATAAAAAATCAAGCATTACAAGTTTGTTTACAAATATGGGATTTGGTTACACCCTACATATCGACATCCACTATTGGTGAATAGTATTCATGAATCTTGATTGACCACATGGTACTCATTTCTATGATTACACTCTTTAAAAATTAATCTACCACTTAATTTTTTTCTTATAGACATGTGAAGGAGTTTAATTGTGATACTTGTCATGGTTGGGATATATAATCCAGTGAGGGGGGATTATCCAAGGAATGTCCCTTGATCTTTTTAGGTAATTAAGAACATGTTCAATGTCTGATTAGATATATATTGAGTTCTATTTATGGTAGATATGATTCTTGATGGCATATATCATGGCCCAAAACTCTACTTCATATTCAATTCCTTACCGAATAAAGTGTTGAAAACAACCTTTGAAAAAGTAATGGTTGGTGAAGAAGACAACCACATAACCTAAGGTTCCTAGAATTACATAGGATTCTCCATCAACATTTACCTTCATACATGAAAAAAATGGAGGGATCCAGTGGATAGATTGTAGTATAAGAGGATTCCAATGTCTACCCGAAATACCCAGGATTCTAAGGATATTGAGTTTTGTGAAGTTGTTGTTCATGGAAAACATATTCATATTTTTCAAAGCATGTGTTTCCCAATGCACAGAAAGATTACCAATATGAATGGATAGTGGTTGATTTTTAAAACAATCATGCATTTCATTCGGTCTAGATGGAAGTTAAGACATATGTAGTTTCCACAAGAAGGTGTTTTTGGATCTTTTAACACCTCTCAATCTTGCTAATTCATTCTATTTAATCATCTATATAATTTTACAAAGATGGATCATTGCTAAATAGGATATGATAATTTATCCATAGGTACTTGGAAAATCTATTGCCTAAGAATGTGTGTTTCACATTTTCCGCATCCCTTAAGAATATGGGACCTACTGATAAAAAAATTTCATCAATTCCCTCCTTAGATGATCATGTCTGGGTAATCGATTATTCAAAATCCTCCGTAAAAACAAAACAATTGTTGGTTTTACAAAATGTTTCAAGAATTTTATCATCCATGTTTATGGTTTAATGGATCCATCACACTAAAACATATAATATTCAATTACATTATAGTGGACTTTTGGGTCTCTTGATCTAGGTGTCGGCATCCATAGTCTAATTATTTAATTTCCAGTATAATTGAGGGGGGAAAGTGTCATGAAGGTTGGTACTGTGAGATATAAGATCTACCACAGTCATTTGAATCATACTAGAAGATTAATTCATAGTGATGAGTGAATTTTCCAACAAGGGAAAAGTCGAACACATTATCTTTGAATGTCCAAAAACTAACCGTTTTAAATTATTCATGATATTAAGGAAATAATGTCTGAAATAGAGAAAAACATATGATTTATGATATTATGGATACCCATTCATCATCTTCATTTTGAACATTATTGATAATAAATCAATAGAGGAGTCATTAGAGGTTAAAATATTCTACTTAAATTTATTAATAAGAATATCATTGAGCATTTTAAAATCTTTGATTCTAAGTCCCCCTATTTCAATGGGTGTGATAAATCCCTTCCAAGAAATTGTAACGAGATTCCGTCCATCCTATATACCTATCTATATAAAATTATTTTCAATGCATTGAATATCATTGATGAGTATTCTTGTCCATCTATAGGGATAAAATGAATACAAATATATAGAGGTGATAATTGAGTTAAAAAGGCGCACCCTTCCATCTTGAGACATAACTTTCCCTTCCCACCTATCAAATTCATTTATGATGCTAGGGAATATTCTTTATAGATATTGAATTCACACCATTCCCCCAAAAAGGGAACTTTAATATAATTTTAGGGAAGGGAAACCCTCTTCACACTAAGAGTTCTTGTGAATTTTTTTTAACATCAGATATTTTATCTCTAAAAATATTAAATGATTTTCTCTATCTTTTGGATTGACCATACACATTCTCACAGTGATAAAAAGGATTTAATATTATATGTGGTTTTACTATAGGATTTCCCATGGATGATAATGTCATCAGCATATAATAAGTGTGATATAATGAAATTATCTCTACCAATATTTATTTTTTTATAGAGTCCAATTTGATAAATTTCATTAATGAATCTTCTCATTTAATCTTCATACATTGAAAACAGTATACCTAAGAGTATATATCCTTATATGACACCCCGTGGGTATTATAAATAGCTTCTAGGTGGTCTATTTAATAGGATGGAAAACCTTTGATATATGATGATGGTGATAATTAATCTAATAAAATCATTTTAAAATCAACACATTCTTGGAATATTAAAAAGGAACCTCTATTTTAACATGTCAAAGGCCTTAGAGATTTGATTTTTGAGGGAAAATATATATTTCTATAATTTACTTTTCATTAGATTTATACTTTTTAATGTAGTGAATAGACAATTTTGGATTCTTCTACCTAGAACAAATCAGAACTCATTTGGGGTGATATGATTCATAATTATTCCTACCATTCTAGTCATAATAATTCTAATAATGACATTTAGAATACTTTTTCCAAGAGAAACCAGCTAGAATATTTAATTTCAATTGATTTATTATTTATTGGGTATTAGAGAAGTGAAATTTGAATTCATCCCATAAGGTATTGAAGTCTGAGTAAACAATTTTTTTTATTTCATTATTCTTTTAATCTTGTAGAGTATCTATATAAAACATGAAAATTTTATTTTTAAATCCATCAAAGCCCGCACAACTCTCTATGTTGAGAGAGAAGATGGATTTATTGATTTCAAATTTATAAGGGATCACGATAAAATCCATGTTTTGATAATCCTCAGTGCAAGAAGATATTTTATCCATTATTTTAATTGTATTGTCTATACCATCATTAGAGTACAAAACATTGAAATAGTTCACCACTACACTTGATATTTCACTATCAGATGTGTGAAGACAACCATTGGTATAAATTTCCTTCATCCATGCTCTTATTCTCTTTTCATTGTGCATCCTAAGGAAGAATGTAGAGTTCTTATCGCCATAATTCATCCATTAAACATTTATCTTGTTTCAGTCCAACCTTTCCTTGATAGTTTTGAGATCATCATTCCTTAAAGTATATTCTATTTATTCTCTAGAGGGGTTGTTTTGGTTTTAACTTATGATTTGGTAGTTTTATTTATTCTCTTCGGTATTCTTTATCTTATGGTCAATCATGGAAAAAAACCTTCTGCTCCAATATTTTAAAATCCTTTTAGAATTATTTAACTACATAACAATTGTATGGAGTGGAATACTAAGGGGTTCCACATTCCAAACTTTCATAATAATCTTCTTGCATCCATGAGTAATAAGCCACCCATTGTCGAATCGAAATAAAAGGGAAACTGACCAGACCATGTGATTGGATAGCTCAACAAAAATATGGTTCTTATTTGAGGGATTCTTTTGGAGGTTGTATCATGAGGCCCCATCATCCACACTCTTATCATCAATTTAAAAAACATATATCCAGTCACCTTGCATGTCCTCCATTCAAATGGTTCATTCTCTTGGTGATCTAAACACTTAAATTTTGAACATCAAATATATTTTATTGGTCAATGCATGTGGATAATTCTATTTAGGATGATTTACTAAAATTAGAACCATTTTTTCCCTCACACATAATGACTATGTTGAATTCCCCCATAATCATCAATTGATGTGATATATTTTTAGATATTTCCTCAATATCTTTTCAAAATTCCATCCTCTATATATATGTTATAGAAGAATAGAAAAAGGAGATAGAGATTATACAGCCTTAGATGTTGAAAGATATAGAGATACTCTATGATTTTGTGATACTTGAGAGTGTGTGAATGCTATCAAACATGAGGACCCAAAGTTGATCCATATTAAAATCATGAAAATTCAATGAGGAAAAATTATACCCACAAGAGGTCCACTTAAAGGCCCTTCATTTATAAAAGTGAGTTTTTGGACATTTAATTCCAATAAGCATAGGTTTTTAGCACATAATATAATGCGATAAGGGCCCTTTCTAATTGGGGATTCCTAGGCCCTTGATAATTCTAATAAAGAATATTTATTCCAAAAAAGATTTTCTCCTTGTTAGGGTCCCTTAAATTAATGCCACATACTTATGAAATTTTCCTTTTTTTACACTTCTTTTATTCTTTTTTTATTTCGGAGTTTCATCCACTACAAATTTATCTGCAATTACAGCATAGCATTATCTACAAGACCAACATTTCATTGACTCTCCTCTTTATTTGGAAAGGTTTAAACCTACTTAGGGGGTTTTTATTTACAAGTTGCATCAAGAAAAAAAATTCATTTAGTGGTTTGAATATATTACGACATTTAATAAAACTAGGGTCATTGTACCCAAGGATTTTCCTTTGAGACTCTTTAGAACATGGAATATGAAATAATGGTTCATCCAATTTAGTGTGAGTAGAAGTTTGATCATTCTTGTCACCACTCTTATTAATCATAATAGAGTGGGGAGTGTTTAATGAGTTATGAATCATATTAGCATCATGAATCATCATATTATAATAATCATTCTGACCATCATTCCTCATTGTTCCCATTGATACTATATCATCAGGATGATCTTCTTGGGAAAGGTACCTATTCTGGGGGTCAATTGGTTCCTATGGTGTATTTTCTTTAAAGATAACCTTTGTCACTCTAGTGTTTTCATGTAAATAGCTATCCTCATCAGATCTAGATATCAAATAATTAAATTTGGGTTTATGTTCCGTATAGTTATCATATTCAAACAGTCCCATATACCTTGTGACTTACATAGACTTTTTAGATGAGGGATATCCAGATTTCCCATATATGAATTCCATCAATGTTCGCTCGTGTTGTTCAGTCTAATCTTATTCCTCTATATCTTTAGAGGGTCTAGACTTGGATATGTTCTAAGGATTAAGATATGTAATCTTATCTTCCCTTTCCTCCTTTGACATATGGAATCATCATGATCCTTCACCTTGAAAAATCATTACTCCTTGTCCCTATTACATTCAGCAATCAAATGACCAAATAATTTTCATCCCATGTATAATTTTGGCCACCAATAATATTGAATCTCAGGTATCATTATTTCAACCCTGGTTTTTAGGACCACCTATTCTACAAGGGTATTGTACATATCAACCTCCACCATGATCCTGGAAAAGGTCCAAACCTAAGATTATATTTTATATTATCCATTTGAATGGGATTTCTTATAGATGAAATTGTATCTTATAGGATAATTGGATTCCAATTAATCTAATTTATCTTATATATGCGTATCCAAACCTCAATATGTGTATCCCAGACATTGGTTGGATCAAAATTCTTATCACATTCTTATATTGTTAAGAAATCATGTTTTAGGGAGACTAATCCCTAGTCCATACTCTGCATTTTCAATTATCATAAGTGAAACCACATGGTAGTTCCCACTGCCAATCACTATTATCCTCCACTCATCAAATATCCATATCTCTATAATCCTTTTGGTAAAGTCATTAAACTTCCATGGGTTTTCTCTATTTGGAATTAGGACTCACGTGATGATTTATTATATGCATAGATCCGCCCATTATTCTACAGTTTCATGATTATCCAAAATTTTAGTGATTTTTCCTTCTTGATCACACTTCTAGGAGGGGTTTTGAAAAAATATGAGAAATGATGATCATAAGTGAACTTCACCACATCTGAAATGTTCTGATTTGGACTAGTAACATCATTAGGGGAATTCAATCACATTTTCATTATTGTTCACAAGAGTGAAAAATCTTCATATCCAAAATGATCAATCTATTTGTTCTCTATATCTTCTTCATTTGAATTTGTGGCATGAACCATCTTCTCATAGATTCCTGGATCTCTAGAATTTGGTTTTCCCCCTTCTCCCTTTCCTCTTCCATCTCTTATTAATTTTAAACGATATAGAGAAGAGAGAATCATCAACATTATTAATATATAATGTACATGTTTTGATTATGAGAATAAATAAATATTTGATATAATAGAGAGATAAAATATATAGAATAGAATAGAAGGAAACCAAATACAATATTCTAGAAGAAGAATATCACTATTTGAATTGAATAAAGAGGGAACCAAAAGAAATTTTAAATATCATAATCCAGTTTCTCGATGTAGAAGAAAAAAGAAAATAATAGATAAGGATGGAGTGATATGAACTATTATTTTTCATCATTTATCTTTATATTTTTATATTAAAAATGTATTGAGTTTTGAAGATAATAGGAGTCTCATTATTTCAGTAAAATTAGATATATAGATTCTATGTAAGATATAATTTCATGGTTATTTACAAATACTTATTGGATTGTATATCATTTGATTATCATAAGGTTATAAAAGAATCTATTTTATTAAAAATATCAGATTACATGATGAAATGAAATCCGAGATAAATTGAGTGATTTTATTCAGTAGTTAAAGGAAATGTTTTAAACTAGGGAGACCCAATATAAATAATAGATGATATATTATAAAAGGATTTCAAAGAGACAAGGTTTTTTTAATAGATGGTACTTGACCTAGGGTAATGGATGATTTCTTCCCAAAACAATTAATAATCACATATCATATTAGTAAAATATTTGTGACTTTGAATCAATAAAATCATAACATGGACATAGTCACTCACATCGGGATTAATCCTTATAAAATACCTCATGCTTCATTCTTGATTTACCATTAAAATTTTAATGTGGTTTAGGTGTGGAGGGTATTACTAAAAATATATATTATTATCCAAATAGAAAAAAATATTTTTTGATATTGATAGGGGTCATTTAAAAAAGATAATTGTAATTTAGTAAAATAGTTCACTATGATTCCCCATCACCTCTATAGTTAATTAATAAGCATGTTGGGGGATCTTATGATGAGATTTTGAGGCTTCATAGAGCTCTGAGGTTCATCCTCTTGAATCATGATCCCTATTTTACCACCTGGGTATGGAAAATTATACAACTGGATTTTCAATGATAGTTATAACTCGACATATCCATTTATCCACTAATGGACAGTTAGACACAGTAGATTAACTATACTGTGGAAGACATGTTTCACAAAGGTGTTCTATACATTGGATTATAATTTTTAAATCACCCACCCTTTGTTGTGTTTCATTATAATAACACATTTCAATACTCCTTCAATATGTATTTTTTGAAACACTGTATCGATGCCCATGTAGATATGTTATTTGTTTAACTGAGGATCGAAAGATAGAAGTTATCAAATCCAAAATGGTGTAGATCATTAAAATAAAGGTGAATGTGATACATGTGTGTATAAATGGAGCTCGGTATCATCATAATTCTAATTATTTTCATTTTAAGTGGACATTGGAATTTTAGATTAGAGATTTTTTGTTCTTGAAGGCATCTCCTCGTCCTGGGATGTAATGATTTTGTTATTAGAGGAAGTTTACAATATTAATTTTTGGGAATTTTGAGGTTTCTTATCATATTATTGATCATATATATTTATTGGATCTTACACTATAGATGAATTGGATCCATCAAAATGTTCAAATATCATATCGTTGACAATATATTCAAGATGAATATGATTCCATTGACTTAAGTGAGTAACATGTTATAGATGAAGAAATTATTTATAAATGGCCTCATGAGATATTTACCCATCATTAGAAGGGGTTTTATGGGCATTATATTCATTTATTTCATGTCCATTGGTGGTACGGTGGCTGGGAAGAGTATACTTCTGAACATGAGTCACAAACGCATTTCCAATATCCCAATAATATTGGTGATTTATTTTATTGATATGAAATATATATATATATTTATATTTATATTTCTTTTATATAATTTATAAAATGATGATATTGTCTAATATTATTCCCCTGCCTTATGGTGTAATGGTTGTTTTATTATATCCATACCCTTGTTCGAGAGGTATTTCATGGGATGATTATTTTATTACCATCTTTCATTTTCCTTCATTGGATTGATTTTAATACTTGATCTTGAAAATAATTTCATAAAAATATAATGTGCTTTCTCAAAAAATTATATCCCATTTCATTTTATTATTCTAGTAATTGGGGTTGAGATAGGAAATTTTATGGTGTGCAAGGGATATACTTTATAGTACATTTCCTTGGAGTCGGAAACTCCCAATATTTTATGGTGAGGTTGAGTTAATTTTAGTAATATGGTCATGGTTGGTTATTTATTTTATCTTATGGTAGAAAATGATAAAAATTTCCCATTTTGATATGAGTAGTTTCTATAGATATTTTCACGATGTCCCTCAGTAAAATGGGGATCAGTGTAATGAAAATTTAAATGGGTGTTGCACCCTATGGACTCTAGTGTGACCTTTATATATGGGTCAGTTATAATTAGTGATATCACTTAAATTGTGCATTAATATTAAAAATGTTGAGAAGAGATCATCATATCCTAGTGATGGTAAATTTAGTGAGTGTGGTATCTAGACATTTCTTGTGGAATCCATATTGGAAATGACGGTTGGTGAGAAATCATTTTTAAAATTCATAGTGTTATTACACAATGTTTATGAAGTTTCATTTTCATGGTCATGTTTTAGAGGATGTGAGAAACTATAAGGGTAATCAAATTACTCTTTTCAAGTTATTTTTATGTTTTGGTTCATGGTATATTTTGTTTATTTTAGTATCAACATATAATGTTTTTTTGATACCATTATTAAAATATACAATATGAATTCCAAGAATGTTGGTATCAGAAATGCTGAAAACCAAGATTTCTTGATTAAGATATTATTTGGACCACTATAGGTTTTTTGGACGTCTTCCTAATAAAGAGGTAGAAATTCAGGTTTTCTATTTTAATAGTATTATGGTTTTCATTTGGTTTTAATCCAATAGAATTAATTTGAACCATAGATAACTCCAAGACTTCCTATAAAACCCAAATATTTTATGATATATTTCTTTTCAAATAATTTTTTTGTTAGATTGTAATTCATGAAACCCCAAGTCTAACTGAACAATATTATAGTCTACCATTATAACCAATAAAATCAATTAGTGATATTAAAATTAATAAACACACTTTAAAAATATGTATACATTTTATCGATAAATAATATATATTTTTTAGTAAATTCTATATAAGTTTCAAGAAGATTTTTTTTCCTTCAAATAGTTTTTATTTATTTTTATGAAAAAGTAATAAAACTTGTTTTTTAAATCTTTTAAGATTTTTTTGTCGAAATTAACTGTTTTTTTAAAATTAACAAGTAAAATTATCTTAGAATTAATTTTTGAAAGATTTATTGAAAGAATAATTTTTAGATGATTTCAGAAAAATAATGGTTTTTATTAAAAATTGAATTTTCATGTAAATAATTTAAATTTTTAATTTTTTTTAAATGGTTTTAAAGAAATATTAATTCATTATTATTATTATTAATCTAATTTATGTAATTTTAATCAATTTTATTTTTAATTTGGATAAAACCCCTTTATACTTATGAAAACCATTTCTTTGGAAAAATGATATTCGTTACTTTAGGGGTTTAATATTAAATATAAATCTTCCAATTCTATTAATTGAATTTGGTAAAATGGATTAAATAATTTTTTTAATATTAAATAATATTATTTATTTAGTTAAACTAAATTTTTTTTCATACTAAATAATGAAAAAAATTATTACCACGATTAAGGTTAGAACAGATTTATCAGGGGCTAAACTAAAGTCATACGGGTTAAAATAACCTAAAAATTGTTATAAATTTTTTTTTTTGAAATATTTCAACCATATAAAATCTAATATTTATTTATTATACATTTTGGATCCATTTTTATGGAATTATTCTCGAATATATTTTATTGTTTTCATAAATTCCATGTGGGTCATCTCCCCCACTTTTAAAAGGTCACCAGCTCTACTCTCTTGTGCACCTGTCCAAAGAAATTTGGTTCTTCCAATCATAAAAAATGATTAATTTCATCCATTAGAATGACCTAGAGTCCATGTTTTTATTATAAAACCATCTTAGGATGGATTTACCTGTAAACCTAATGAGTTTGTCCGAAGAAGCGGTATAGTTCTTACCTTTGTGTTTTTGTTTTATTCATTTTTATAAGTCCATAAAATATTATTCAAACATGATGAAATAATTAAAAAAATGTATTATGTATCATTATATGAAATAATTTTATTTTTATAACCAGTATCTATCTCCACTTCTGTGTAATAGAAAATGATGTCGTTGATCACGTGTACGTCAAACTACCGCCTCGTGAAATGATAAAATTTTTCCCCATAACCTCCTCTCATGGTTGTATATAATATTGGATTTAATTTATATATATTATATTTATGAAATAATTTTACTTGTTTCATTATATATCACCTTAACCTTATTATCTTTAAATCCTTTGTAAAATGATAATGTTGTTTGTGCGTATGTATGGACTATCACGTCCATGAACTCATGCGATTCATTTTTCATTTCTGATTTATATTATTGGTAATAAAGAATATTTTTTGAATTTATATTATATATATAATATAATATTTCTTCAAAAAATATTAATTATTATTTACCTTTCTTTTGTTACATCCTTCTATATATGAAAACAACATTTAAGGGTATAAATGGTCTACCGTCTACATGAATAGTGAAATACATTTTTCTATCTATAACTATTATGGATGACTATAAATATGTATTGAATTAGTAAATAATATATTTATATCATTATTTAAATTATTTATATTATATTTCCATACTCAATGTAGAAGACCAAAACTACCAAATCAAAACAAACATGAAAGTAAGTAGTTATCACCCAAAATATTGAATTTAATAAAGAATTGTTATTAAAATAACGATAAAAGGATTTACGAAAAAATATATGTTATGATATATAAGATTATGTTTCTAGAAAAATAATTTATTAAATACATATTTATTATCTATGAGGTTATAACATGTACAAAGTGTATTGGACTTGAGGTAATAGTTTTGTATTACAATCTCATTGTTTGTCTAGATTATTTATGATTGTGTTTTAGATGAATAAATTTCATGATATAACTCTCAAGAATCTTGTTAATTTTATAATAGTCTGTTAAATTCAGTATAATGCATCGGTTACTTTAAATTTCATCTCTTTAAGTACTTAAGAGACTGAAAGAATGTATTTTTTTAAGGAAAATTGACTTTATTTCTCTCTTCGGTAGAAAATCATCTTTATTCTATGTACATCCTTTCTAAAAAAAATTCAATAATATTTTTAATATTATATGATGATTGTTTAAAATAACTTTAAACAAATATTTACCTTTTAAAAAATTGTTTAAATGGAATCTATTTTAATTTTTTGAGTGAATTACTTTTGACTTTTTACAAAATATGTGGAAGGAATAATTATTTTAATTTATATGGAATGAATGTAATTTTCTATTTTAATATAAAATCAATGATTTTAATCTTCCATTACATGTTTCCTTGTAAATTTTAAAAATATATTTTTTTAGTTAATATATATGATTTATTTATATTTTAATGAAGTGATTTCAAAGAAAAAATACTATTTTCTTCAAGTATTGATCCAGGTGATCTTTGAACAGTATTTTCCATCTAGGGTGTAATACTCTAACCTTTCATTATATTTACTAGGGATATGACTTAATTATACCATTATGATTCATTCTATGTCTGATTTATTATTATTATGAAAAAAAAATTATGAAACATGTTCCATTTCCATGGGTTATGCAATAGTGAATTGATGAAATGTTTATCAAACAAATTTTCTTTACTAGGGTTATTTTCTAATTATGTGATGATTTTGTATGATCTTTTAAAGAAAAAAAATTGTGGTTTTAATTATTTTATGTATGGGTTTATCATTATATATCCCTCTAAAGGATTGGGTATGGAATGATAACTCATGAGATAATCAAGACCGGAATGGGGAGTCAACCTGGTTCAGTAAGGGACTCTATCCACTGTGATAATATTAGGATAGAACAGTGACTACTATAATGGTTATGAGAGTCAACTCAATATTCTATGTTATTCGTTGAAATTATTCTTTTTTACTAATATAATTATTTTCTATTCTTATATTTATACCAAAACTCATGTATTATACTTAGGTTATGCTCTCATGACTTATGTTATTTTATTTTTTTATGTTTCATAACTTATGAACTACCAAGATTTATTCCATGATTCATGAATATGATCTATGATATACAAGTTATGGTTTTAAAGTTTTATTCTAATTTTCTCATATGGATATGCTCGTTGTATGTATAATTGATCACTTATCTCACTAGTTTTCCCTTATTGAGCATCTGAGCTCACCCTTCTTATATTTTCTATCCTCAAGTTTTGAAGAATGGTATTTTGAATGATATGTCAAAGAATGGATCTATTTATGAATAATATAGTGTGGGGTGATATAGTTTTCTTATGAGTCGGGTTTTTATTAATTCATGTTTACAAAGATAATATACCTATATGATTCTTGTATGGATCATTATGTTATGTAATAAATATTCAAGTAATAATATGTAATATATATGCATGAATAGTATAGGTCACTATATCTGGTATCAGAGAAATGTTGGTTACCTTTGAAAACATTTATGAGATCACTTTAGTAAGAACCATTAATATAATCCAAAGTATATGAGAACATCGTAAATTATGGCAAAGAAATGAGTGTGGTTTCCTAAAAAACATATGTTTCTGGATACTATAAGTGGATATGGTTTTATCATAGATGTATCTATAGGTCATAACCTTAAAAATTGTTGGTTGAGTATATATTATCTATCATTCCATTGCATGGTGAGTGTGCCCTTACTGATCTCCTGGTATGATACTCCCAGGGGATATGCCTAGGTTAATTCATATTTTCTTTAAAAACCATCATGAATGATTTGAGTAGATAATGGTTAGGAATGACATGGGTAAAACCAAATGTGTTATAGATTGAAAAGAACGTGTCATTATTTATACATCCTATAAATTATGTTTCATGCTTATATAGTTTTCCACTATGATAATTGTTTATCACACATTGATTTTTGTTGTTTTAAAAAATAGATTAAACCTAAAGGAACCATGTCAATGATGAATGTTATTGAAATTGAAATTATTTTCTTCTTCATTAAAAAAATTTAATGGAAACATCAATGAAAAGTAATGGTACTATGCTTACACAGTATTCTATATATATGAATCATGTTGAACATATAAATAAAAAATGAGGGAATAGATTTTTGTTAAATCCTTTATAAGGAAAAACCCAAATTAATATAGTGGGTCCATTAATCCACTAGTTTTTATGTACTTTATCAATAAAATTGAAAAGATATTTTATATTATCTAGTGTTCAGAGTTTGAAAAAATTATTTTAGATATCTATCATTTTGAAGGCGAATAAGATCAATGGTTGATTGTTATAAAGAATACCAGTAAAATGGATGAAAATAATATTATAGATTTAGATGAGTTTGAGAGATTATTTTTCAATAATTAATTTCTACATATTATTCATATAAAAATGGAGAGGGAATTTCTTCCTATTAAGTATAAATATTAAATGTATATTATTATCTTTGAGGTACATTTTACAAGAATTATGTGGTATGATTCAAGTATTATAATCTAAACTAAATGTAAGGTCGGTCGATTCTTCTGTGGATTTAAACTAAGTCTCCAAATGGATTTATTCAAAAGGGACAGCAATAGCTATGCATAAATATTCAAATGAGATATTAATGTGTAAATGTTTGTTATAGTTATGACTCAATCTAATGGTTTAGATATGATACAAAAAATGACATTGAAGGAAATTATAAAAATCATGGATATAATAAGATATGTCTTCCATTATATTCTAATAATGGAATGAAATAAGGTGGGTATTGTATTAATGGTACAATTAAATGTTTTAAGTGTATAAAGGAAGGATATCATGCAATAAAAAGTTTTAGTGATGTGAAATTTTTTTCTAATGATATGAATAGAGAGAAAGCTTCATAGAATATATAACCCATACTCTAGTATTACATAGGCAAGGAGTATAGGCATTAGGAAAATCAATGCTCAAATGAAAAGGTTATTGATGATGATCAACAATAAAAACCTATTAATCCTAAAGACAGTGTTAAATATCATGAAATATTTATTTCTGAAGAGGGGTACGATAATGACATTGTGAAAGGAACACATACCAACCACTCTAGAATGATAATATCTTATTTGTCTCGGGATCTACCCACTATTTTAAATATGAGTAATTTTCTATTTTTATCAAAAATCCAACACAACAATTAGATGTTGAATTATCAGTGAAACCCCATTAATGTTATGATAATCACATCTTATGTCTAGGAATCTTTTCCAGTTGATGTTTATGGAAATTTTCTTCCTATAAATGTTTGTTTTCTCCCCCTATTTAAATTTTATGTTATCTTACGTCATGAACAAAATGTCATCACTATTAAAACTGAAACATGACCTAGTACATGAAAACTATCTAAGGTCATTATATATCACCACAGGTTGGAATAAGTGCATGTTCATGATAAACAATGGTTTGGGAAAGGTTTACCTGATTTTAGAAGCATTAAACAACCAAAAAAAGTAAACTAAATCTGAAAATTACCATCCAAACAATCCTTAAATAAAATTCATAACTGAACACATAGTTTTAAACATTAAAAAAGTGATCCCAAACTAAAAAATTATCAGTAAAATATTCCATAGACCACCACACAATAAGGGGTCATCACCCCCAAGCCGTCTCCACAACACTGCACCATGGAAGGAATCTAACAACCTGAACCGCCGTCTCCAAGGAACATGCCCTTACCTATGTCAAACATGATCAAGTCTACTTAAACCCAAATGTTTAAGTATAGTGTGATTCTAATCTCAATAGGATACCACCCAAATATTCCATGTGGAAAGAATTATTAGATAAAAACATCCATGTTTTTATAAATAAGACATGGTAGTAACAATTTAGAAAGAGAAACATTTAATTTAAAAAGGTTTTAAAGGGTAAACATTAAATAATGAATAAACATAATTATATAATGTAATTTACTGAATTTTAAATCCAAAATCTCTATAATTTAACTTTAAATTCCAATTAGTAAATGGAAAATAGTAATAGGAACACCCCAAGTCACTACCTATATGTGGACCTCAGGTACCTCATATCACGTTGTGAAAGTAACCATACAAAAAAAATTTATCATGCATGAGAAACTAGTAGAGAACATACCCATAACCTAGTGGCCCCCAGTAATCCTCATTATAGTTTTTTAATGTTTTCAACATCAAAATTGTTATGTGAAATAAGGGAAAACCCACTCTAAGACACTATAGTACTGGTACACATTCTCCCACCTAGATACCATGTTTTCCCGCTTTGTAATAAAAAATGTTCCACATGATATCAAATTTTATTTACACCAAAAAATATACTAGTTTAGTTTATACACAATCAAAACAGTAGCTAAACATTCTTATCATTATTCGTATAGATCAAATTAACACTTAGAATTTCCATCAAACAATTTTACAAAGTATAAAAAACATTTCACATAAAATTCATTTAAAACCCCTATTTTAAAACCAAATGTATACCAATATTACACCAAACTAGAGTTGGAATCACTAAAACATTTTAATAAAAAAATTCTATGAAGTAAAAACTACCCAAATTGGTATAACATAAAATTCACATGACAAACCAACATTTTCACACAAAAATGACACTTAAAAAGTAATCTCTTAAAAAATGATACCAAAAATGGATTTATAACCAAAAAATGAAATATGAAAATGCTAAAAAATAATTTCATTAAGATAACTCATTAAACAGTGCTTACACATGGAATCACCTACCAAATATATCAAACCCCTCAAATCCTTGAGTGAAACTTAAATCACACCATTTCCACACCTCATGTGAGGGAATATGAACCTAAAACCACAAGATTAGATCATGAAATTCAAAGGAAAACCCTAGGTACAAAGCTCTATATTCTATACATTGTAATCTTTAAGAAAATCGGAAGAAATTCCAAGGAATTTAAAGAAACAAGGAAGGAAAATCACTTACTTGATAATCCTTGACGTTTTTCCACAAAATCCACCTTAAAAATTGATTTCCAAGGGATGTTGAGAGATATTTTTGGTTATCCATTAGGCAGTAAATGGGAAAGAAATTGGTATATTAGGTTTAATTATGAAAGTTTAAAGATGTAATTTCTAAATATATTTTTTATGACCTAGAGGATTTTCACGGTTTTTCCGCACTGTTTAGTAAACCATGTGGCCAAATCATGTGGCCCATTCAGGCCACCAAAAACAAGTCCAAAAACTCTAAATTAAATGGGGGTCAAGGAGAAACCTCGGGGAAATCATATGCCATGAATAGAAGAGAAAAACATTCTTAAAAGAGAGACATGGATATGACAATTCTCCCCACTATAAAAGACTTTCTTCCATGTAAAGTCAACTCGAAGATTGATCAGAAAACATAAACATATTTCCCATGACACTAAAATACACTAAAAATTAGAATATACTTTCATTGAAGAACCTTCTATTGGGAATCAACCATTCACACCGACCTCTCAAAAACAAGGAAATCGGGCTTTATCTCTAACTCCTCCCAATTCAGCACATGAGACATATCTGGGTGGTACTTCTTCAACTGGGATATGTGGAATATGTCATGGATATATTTAATCTAAGTGGGAAAAGATAATCTTTATGCCACCTTTCCTATGTGCTCAGTGATATAAAAATATTTGAGAAACCTCGATTTCAGTTATCCTTGCTTTCCTAAACGATGATGACCCAAACAAGGGTCAACATTAAATAATACCCAATCACCCATAGAAAACTCTAGGTCTCAACACCTATATTGATTATTAGATATGTAGTGAATCTGATCTATCAATAAATGTTTCCTGATCAACATGACCTTCTCAGATGCCTCTTGCACAAGGCTCGGTCCTATTTATGAGGTCTCACCTACCTCATCCCAACATAGTGGGGACGGACAAGGCCAGCCATACAGTGACACAAAACTTTCCATTCGAATAGAGTATTGGTGACTATTATTATAAGTTAATGAATCCAATCCCAAATGGCTATCCCAAGAACCTCAAAATTCCAAAAACAAATTCACAGAGTATTTCCTCCAAATTTTGATTGGCTCACTCTGCCTGACCCTCCGTTTGAGGATGGTATCCCGTGATTATTTTAATTAGAGACCCCAAGGCCTTTTGAAGGCCTTCCAAAAAATGAGTAGTGAAATGGGGAGTCTCTATCTGAGACCTCTACTAAAGGAACACCTACCACCTCTTGAATATACAATTGACCTAACTTGTCTACATTAGATGTATATCTGATTAGAAAAAAGTGGGATGATTTGGTCAAACAATCAATCACTACCCATATGGAATTCATACCTTGATGTGTATGAGGTAACACAACAATTAAATACTTGGAGACCACATCCCAATTCTTGGTATGAATCGGTAAAGGCTGGAGAAAATCGGAGGGTCTTTGATGCTCTGCTTTTACCTACAGACAAGTGTAGCATCTCAACACGAAGTCTGCTATGTCCAGTCTAATACGTGGACACCAGAACACCCTAGGAACGTCATAGTACATTTTGGAAGACCTATGATGGATGACCCACAAATAATTGTGGCTATCCTGCATCATTTCCTTCCTTAGAGATAGCAGAACCACTGCACAGCCCTTGAAGCACAAGGTACCCTCGGGGGACAAAGGCCAGTCAGGAGATGTCTCCCCACCATGATGAAACTACCTCAACAACCTAAAAAGTTCATTAATTTTCTTATCACACTATATAAACTCTAAAAGAGTGGGTTTAAAATGAATTCTTTTCAATAACGCACCTCCACTGTGCTCCTGGGTCTCCATATGCATCTGAGCAAAGATCCCCATGAGGGTCTACTCATCACTGGACATCCTAAAATCATGTAATGGTACTCTCCTACACAAGTAATTAGCCACCACATTATCCTTCCTTGGGGTATATAAAATGTAAAAGTCGAACCCATTTAGGTACTTGATCCGACGTCGCTACCTCAGATTAATATCATTCTGAGAGGAAATGTAGGCCAGGCTCTTGTGATTAGAGTAGACCAAAAACTTCTCACCAATGAGGTATTAATTCCAATTCATGAATTAATGTTTCACCACTACCAAATCCAAGTTGTGGGTTGAGTAATCATTTTTATATGGTCATATTTGGTGAGATTTATACACAACCATGTGGTCACCCTGTATAAGAACACACCTAAGACCCATACCTGAAGCATAACAATACACCACATAGCCCATTCCAGATTTTGGAAGGGTCAACATGGGGGGGTAGATAACATTCAATTAAACTCCTAAAATAGTTCCTATCATTATCGGCCACATAAAATCTTCTCCCCTTTTGGGTGAGCGCGATCATGGGTGAGGAAAGCTGAGAAAATCTCGAACAAACTGCTTGTAATAACATTCTAGGACAAGGAAACATCTGATCTCAAACACCATATTCGGTAGTTCCCATGACATCACATCTCTGATCTTCTCAAGGTCCACTAAAACTCTTTTCTCTAAGATCACATGACCTAGAAACATCACTTCCTGGATCTATAAAGTGAACTTGGAAAACATCACATAAAAGAGATGATCCCGCAAGGTACCTAGTAGAATCTATAAGTGATGCTCATGCTCTTCCTCAGATCCATAGTAACCCTGATTTTATCCATGAATATAATGAAAAATGAGTCAATATACTAGTGTAACACACTATTCATGAGTTCCATAAGAACTAGAGGGGTTATGGTCAACCCAAAAGGAATGACCAAGAAATCAAAGTGGTCGTTCCCTCTTCTAAAATATATCATCAGGATACCTTTCTATTACACCATGAGTTGGTGGTAACCCAAAAGAAAGTATATCTTATTAAACCACTTATCACCCATCAATTGATCAAAAAAATCCACTATTCAGGGAAAAGGATATTTGTTTTTTTTTTGTTACCTTGTTCAACAATCGGTAGTCAATAAACAACCAGAGGGACTCGTCATCATTTTTCTCAAAAATAACAGGAGCGTCCTAAAGAAAGATTATCAGGAGAATGAAAACATTGGATTTCAAAATCATTTAGCTATATCATTAATTCACTTATCTTAGTGGGGACTATAGGATACAAGGGAAGATATATCATCTATGTTCCTGGTGCCAAATCAATCGATAACTCCACATCCAACTCTGGGGAAAGCCTGAAAATTATTTGAAAATACATATGAGAACTCATCCACTATGTGAGGTAAATCACAATGAGTATAATGACCATTTTATTCTAGTGAGAGTGATGATAATTATATGAGGATCCCATTCCCAATGAAAAACTTAAGGCCCACCAGCAGGTTCCATTTAACTCACCCTCCATTTATAGAAATTGATGTGCCCATAAAAGTTCTATAGACAATACATGCCAAGGATTATGTCAAAAAGGTCCATATATAGGACCGAGAGGTCACACTCCTTATCAACCCCAAACACGGTGTGTTCACACAATGGGCACCTAAGACCTTGCTCCATCATTTACCCAACGACATCACCAACTCCTTCGCATCAGATAGTAAGTTAGTTGTCAAATTCAGCATGCTCACAAAAATGGGAAGAGATTAAAGAAACAAAAGCACTTGTATCAATATGAGCATCATCTGTAGAAGATGAAATCATGATGGTACCTTGAACTCTATAAGGCCCCACATCTGATCCCACTGGCGCCTACTCTATGGCATGAATGTGCTTACTCTCTACCTGAGAATGGCCTCCCACTTCTGGCTCTGACATGAATTGGATATACCCAAAAGACAATCTGGCCTTGCTACTATGACCATGAAACTGAGATCACCCCTTCCTTGACTGCTCTAACTGAGCTAGAACTCTCTCGGAATCCAATTATCTGGGCCAAATCTTGAGTAGATGTTTCATCCTACAAAAATTCTCCAAGTTTCCCATACCTCCAAACTGATAACATGACCTAGGAGGATATTTTCATGTGCGTCAGATGTTACATGGCCTCCCACACTGGTGGTACATGACGAACCTCACATCAGAAGCCCCAAAAGAAAACTTCCTGGAAGGTTGGACTAAACTACCACCACCATTCTTCACCTACTCCTCCTGCTTACATTTCTTCTTAGAATTATTAAAACTTCCCATCAGTGACGCTACCCCATAGAATCCATTCCTCCCGTTGGGGTAAATATCACCCACACCAGCCCAATCAACCACCTCGGCCTAAGTCTTTAACTCGATCAAGAAGACCAGGGAAGAGATCTCTGGTCGCAAACCCCTATATAACTTCTGACCTGTCATATGCTCATTTGATACCATTTCCATAAGACACTAGACTAGCCTAGAAAAACTTTTTTCCAAAACCATCACTGAATGTTCCCCCTAAAATAGCTCCATTAGCTCCCATGATCAGGTATATTCCAAGAATTCAAGGCAGTACAGGTCATTGAATGTATCTTTGAAGTCTTTCCAGCTCATCATTTCATGTTTCCTAGCTTGAAGCACTGATTCCCACCACCTACAGATGTGACCATCCACCAAAAGAGTGGAAAATGTCACCCTGGCCAATTTAGAAAATTCAAAAAACATAAACATGATTTTAGCCTTCTCGATGCACTCCTCTTCTTTTTTGGGTTTTCTGTAACCTTAAAGAGTAAAAGGCTAGATCTTTAGGAACTCCTAGGCTTTCTCCTTCCTAGGACCAGACTCTTATTCTCTAAATGAAGTAGGAGAAGCTGATACTCCCTATCATATGGCTCCGATATCCCTAACCATACCTTCAACCATCCTTTGATCAATCGGTGAGGGGGAACTCTCTCTAGCGCTCTCCCGTGGGTGTATGGGAGATTTCGGGGAGGCATGTTTCTACACAAGGTAATAGTAAAAAAATAAATCTTCAGTACAACAATTATGAAATTTTTTAGTAATTACATCAAATATTAATAAGTCAAATGCATCACAAAAATGAAATAAACAACCAATTCACTCCCACCTGATGTCTACATGCAGTCTGCAGCCCACCCGTCCTGCATGGAGGAGAAGTCAAACAAACAATATCAACATCCCATGGTGACTCGTGGGTTTTCATGAGAAGTACTTATCATACACCCTACTCATAAAAAAAAATATGAGCCCCGGTAGTCCTAGCTTCTGTATAACCAAAAAAATCCCAAAATAATGATATGACCCAAAAACATTAGCCTACCACTGATACAATTTTGTCATAAACTGAATATATTCACCATTAAATCTGGCACCCAAATCGGTCCATGGTAAGGATCAAAGAGAATTCCTGATTCCCATTGGCTGGTACAAGTTCCTGATTATGATAAAAAAATGGATTGGGAATGGTCTACTAGATTTTAGAAGCATTAAACAACAAAAAAAAATAAATAAAATCAATATGAAAAATTACCATCCAAACAATCTGTTGGCCCATATGGGACTGTTGGCCACCCTCAATAGTATTAATGGTTCTAATAATCAAAAAACATATCAAATCCGAGTAATATTTTCTAATAATTTCAATCATGTTTATTTTAGTTTTAATATTTGTAATTATTATTATTTATGACCACATATAAGTTTAACACATTTTTATAATATTTATGGTGTATGACAGTCCAAGTAGAATTATTTTCTAAGTATGATAGACTGACACTGACAAAATATATGAGAAAATGAGAGTTAAACAGAGTCACCGACAGTTCAATCAACACACCAATAGACCAAATGTATCACTGACAGTTCAAATGAGTCCCTGGTAGTTCAAAGGAGCTAAAAACATAGGACTTACTGATTCAAAGACTTACAGATGAATGGACTTACTGATGAAAAGACCTACCGATACAGGGACTCAACGACAGTTAAAATGATTCACTGATGCAATTAGTCATTGATGCATTGAAAGACTGACAAAGTGACTCTCTAATAGGATGAGTCACCGATAGAAGGAGATTCTGAAAAATGACACACCAATAGACTATTTAAATATTCATTATTTAAAATTATTTAAAATAATTAATTTTTTTTTGTATTAATGCGGCTGATTAATTTAATTTCATTTAGAGACATCAAAAATAAGAATGTTAGAAGTATGAGGGACATCATCCACCTCAAAACATTCACATTGTCGGGCTATGAGAGTATAAAATAAATGGACTCAAGATTATAGATACATAAGAATCATATAAGTCATATACATAGGAAGATACAAGTAGTCACAGTAGAAGAACCACACGAGGAAAATACAAAATGGAAGAAAACATGAGGAACTCTCCATTCATTCTTACTATGATTTAGAGAACTGTTATTCATCAAAGATCCAAAATATTTGTAAAATCCAACTAAACCAAAGGAGAAGATAATCTCATCTTCTTTGAAGGAAGAACACAATGCTCCGAGACACTCTTTTTTAGTGTCTACTTCTAGAATAGGACTCCAGGTTCTATTATAATAAATCATAGAGTCTAGAACTAAATGTCATTGCACACAGAGCCTTCTAAAACCTATCTAATATTTTTTTCTCTAGTGTGTGCCTTTTTATTACCTTTTTGAGTAGTGTGTGAATCTATATATAAAACACAAATTGTCTCCTACACTGAACTACATGATACTAGATATCATCAAACAAATAGAATTTTACAATTCTTTACCCCATACACAATGGTGGAAGTGGTCCAGTGTGACCTGATTGTATTTTGTTCCCATGTAGAATGGTGGTAGTGGTCTTTTGACCTGGAATGTCTATGTAATGTTTTGTAAACCACGATACGAGGTGTAGATCAAAACCGTTATCTATATAGATTGCATAGTGTCACGTGATCACCAAGGGGAGAAGACTACATCTCAGTTTGAGATTGAACCTCCTGTTTTATATCTGTTGTGTATTCAAATTCAATTTTCTCTATTTTTACCTATATTTTGAAAAACTAAATTTCACTTGGACAGTTGGACTTGTCTAGTGTTTATAACTATTTTGTCTTATTAGATTAGTTTAAAAAGTTGAATCAATATCTCATATTGTTATAGCTAAGAAATAATCAATCATTTGAGATATTAATTGAACAATCGGACTATTATAAATTCACTACATTGATTAACATGCCTATTAAATTTTAGATTGGGGGAATCTTTTAAATAATCTTTTTAACAGAAATTTTTATTGGAAATCAATCCCCCCCCCACCTCATGAGTTTCCTACTCCGAAAAACATTTGGTATTAAAGGTTATTTTTAATCTACTATTTTCAATAGTTTCAAAGCATTTTCAAATATTTTCAACTGTGATATTTTTGTGTTTTAAAGATCTATAAATTCTATTAGTTCTAATTTTTTTTATCTTTGAATGTTTTTTCTAAAGTATGGCCAAAATATTGAAAGGTTCTTCTACAAAAATACCTCCCTAAATTAATAGATCAAACTTTGACCAGTGAAAGATTATATTGATAATTCCTTTATAAAGTATGGGCATTGATATTTCGACAATTATAGAAGTTAAATATGAAATACCAAAGATATCTAGGAATTCTTGGAGCGATGACACAAAGATTGCTTATAATAACAATTGAAAAGATATGAATGATATATTTTTTGTGCACAAGAAGTTGAATAATTTAATAGAATATCGTCCTGTACATTTGTTAATGAATTTTGGGACACTTTAGTTATTTCACATGAAGGAACTTCTAATGTTAATGAAATGCGAGTTAACACTAATAGTATTATGTATGATACTTTTAAGATGAATCTTGACGAGCCTATTTCTGAAATGTATCATGGGTTTAATGAGATTATGAACACCATGATCCCAATAGGTAGAGCTCTTATAACCAAGGATAAAATCACGATAATACTCATACTCTTACCAGATAGATTGAGAGGGACTTCTGTGTCAATAAGATAATCATGTAACCTCAACACTTTTCAAGTAAAGGAGATGGAAGCAAAATTGATGGAGTATGGTGAAGAACTAAAAGTAAATAATAAAAATGAAGATGAACACAAAAGGAAATCCATTTATTTCAAATCTACTATATCATAGAATAATGAAAATGCTCTAGATGAAACCGAATGTTCATGTAATGTACACTCATCAATAGACAACGATGAAGAGATGGATCAAATAGCTATAAGTTTTAAGAAATTTTATAGAAAGAATAGATTCTTTAGAAATCCCAAATACAAAGGAAAGTATGATTATAAGGTGCATTGGAAAAAGGATTGGAAAAGAGGTGATACAGCAAATAAGATAATATGCTATGAGTGAAAAATAAAGGGACATGTAATGGTTTGTCGTCCAAATCTATAGTACATGAAGAAATATGATGATAAGGATTTAAAGTATAAAAAGTCCATGAAGGAGACATTGAGTGCTTCTGAAGATGGCTCAAGATACCTAGAATCTTCTAATGATAAAAAGGATAATATGGAATATATGTTTTTTATGAAAAACATGTTTGAGGTAACACTAAACTATCCTGAAGATAATGGTTACTATTCTGTAGATGAATATTATTTTGAAAATATGACCATTATGGAAATGTTTTAATATTTCAGAATGATAGAGGACATTTTTAATTAACATAAATATTAATAAAAAACTATAAATAAGTAGCATGATTTAACTACCTCTGTTAAATCTGAATGTGCTATAGAAAAAGAGAAAATTTATCAACTGCTTAGAGAAAATAATGAGCTTAAATTGTCAAATGAGCAACTGAGAAGGGATTTAGAAAGGTTTACTAATGTTAAGGAAATATTAGTTCAAATTATGGGTAAAAAAGTATTTCTAAAATATACTAATGGAATAGGATACAAACTAGGAAAGAGGAATAGAGATAAAACCCAATTTGTGTTAAAATCTGTGAAATCCAGTTTTATGCTTGTTCTTGAAAATTTTCTACATGTTCCCACTATGAAAATTCTTCTACTATATCATGATTTTTTGCACCAAATAAAATATATTTTTCAAATACATTATATGATGCTTATAAGAACCCCATGAAGAAAATGTGGTTTCATAAAGCTCTAATTACTAATATTACAATACCCAAACAAATCTAGGTACAAAAATCATTTCTGTTATAATCAATTTTTGTAGGAAAATTGTTTTAAGAGCGCTTGTAAAATCATATGGTACATGGATAGTGGATGTTAAAGACATGTGGCAGGATTTTACTCATTCATTAGGAACTTGATAAATATTGATTGTGTGCATGTCACTTTTGATGACAATTCTAAAGGAAAAATCATTGGCCTTGGAATGAATTGTAACACTAACTTAGTTATAATTTTTAATGTACATTTTGTTGATTGATTAAAATAAAACCTACATAGTATCTATTATTTATGTTATGATGGTTTTAATGTGAAATTTGAAAATGATGCATGAAATGTTTTTAGTTCTAAAATTTATTTAGTATTTTCTACTCTTAGAAATGAGAATGTTTATTCGATTAACATAGATTCATTGATTTCTAAAAAATTTCCTGTTTGAATTCTTTTCATTGAGACTCTTCGCATTAGCGTAGAAGATTAGGGAACTACAATATAAACTCACTTATAATTTTTTCTATAAAATTATTTTTCAAGGATCTACCTAAACATGAGTTTCTAAATGAAAAAGTCAGTAATCCTTGTCAAAAAAGTACAAATCACAAAATATCATTAAAACCCAATAAAAAAGTTCCCAATTCTCAACCAATTGAGTTGGTTTACATGGATCTATTTAGAAATTATATTGTTTCATGTATATGTGGGAAGAAATATGACTATGTTCTTGTAGGTGACTACTATAGATATACTTGGACCTTTTTGTTGGCTCACAAAATTGATGATTTCTATCAATTCATCGTTAATTCTAGGATAATAGAAAATGTTAGTGGTCTTAGAATTAAAACCCTAAGAAGTGACCATTCTCGTGAGTTTTAGAACCAAGAGTTGGAACCCTTTTTCTCACAAAATGGCTATAGTCATAACTTCTCTTCTCCTAGAACACCCTAGAAAAATGTAGTTGTAGAAAGAAGAAATAGAACCCGGTAATAAATTGCTAGAACCATGCTTAGTGAGTATGACCAGCCTATATAATTTTGGTAAGAAGCTCTAAATACATCCTTCTATATAATCAATAGAGTCTTGATTAGACCTATCCATAATATAACTCTTTATGAGTTGTGAAACAATAGAATCCCGAAGGTTAACTACTTCAATGTATTTGGTGGAAGAGTCTATATTCTAAACACTAAGGATAATCTGGAAAAATGTATCTCTAAGAGTGGTGAAGGAATTTTCTTGGTATATTTATTTTTAGGTAAATCCTATAGAGTCTTCAATGTGAAAACAAATTGTGTGGATGAATTTGTACATGTCATGTTTTATGAGATTAATCCACATGATCCAAGGACCTATATAGAAAATCTTGAGGATGATATTTCAAATATGGACATCAATACTAAGTCTTCTTACCATCCAGTTAAAGAATAATTAAAAACATTAAATTTTGGAAATTCTATAGATTTTCTTCCTGATGAACCAAAACCTATAAAAGAATTTGAAGGGACTAGACCTTAATTTTCTAGACCTGTTGGAACTATCTTGAACCATCCTTTAAATTCTATAGTGTAGATTTTAACAGAGGATCTCAGACTAGAGCTTCTCTTAGAAATCGGGTTGAACATCAAGCTTTCTTATCAAAACTTGAACATAAGAAAATCAAAGATGCTAATAATGATGAACTTTGGGTGATGGCTATGCATTTAGAGTTAAATCAGTTTGAAAGAAACTATGTTTGGAAACATTTAGATAGACTCAAAGACACCATGAATATATTCACTAAATGAGTGTTTAGGAATAATGTTAATAAATCTGGTAATATAGTTTGAAACCATGATATATTGTTTGCACAAGGTTATAGTCAAGAAGAATGGATCAACTATGAGGAAACCTCGGCACCAGTAGCTAGACGTGAGGGTATTATAATCCAACATGCCTATGCCATACAACTAGATTTCAAACATTATGAAATTGATTTCAAGAGTTAATTATTAAATGGTTATATAATTGAGGATGTTTTTTAACAACCCCTTGGTTTTACAAATCCACACTTTCCAAATAATGTTTTTAAATTAACTGAAGCATTATATGGTTTAAAGAGATCTCCAAGAGATTTGAATGATAGGATCACCATTTTCTTATTTATAAATATTTTAAAAAAGGTATTTCTGATCCTACCATTTTTATAAAATGAATATCTAGAGATGTTTTAGTAGTAAAAAATTTATGTAGATGATATTATTTTTGGATCTTCTAAAAATTCATTATATGTTGATTTTTCAAAGATGATGCAATGTGAATTTGAAATGAAGTTGATGGGATAACACAAATTGTTTCTTGAATTTCAAATATTTCAAAATAAAAAAGGTATTATATTGAATCAAATTAAATATACTAAGGATCATTTAAAAAGACATAGCTTTGAAATCAATAAAAGAAGTGACACTCCAATGAGTACCACATGTATGTTAGACCTTGATGAAGATGATAAATCAGTTGATCATCCCCCTTATAGAATAATGATTGGGAGTTTACACTACTTAACTGCTAGTAGGCCAGATATTATGTTTAGTGTGTGCATGTGTACCCGTTTTAATGAAATCCCAAAAGAATGTTATATGGACTCTATTAAAAGGTTTTTCAAATACCTCAAATATACAAACCATTTGGAAATTCTCTATCCTAGAGGACAACCTTTTATTTGTTGAATTATTCTGATGCTGACTTTAGTGGCTGTTTGTTAGATAAAAAGATCACCTCTGGTATATGTGAATTTTTGGGCAAGTCTCTAGTTTCATGGTGTAGTGAGAAAAAAAATTCTATCGCATTATCCACTACCAAAGCTCAATAAATAGTTATTGGTAGTTATTGTGCACAAATTTTTTGGATGAAACACACATTACAAGACTATGGATATAAATTTAGACATGTACGTGTAAATTTTGATAACACCAGTGCTATTACTATTTCTGATAATCATATTTCACATCTACGACAAGAAACATTATTGTAAGACATCATTTTTAAAAAGACCATTATCAAAAAGGTGATATAAATTTAGAGTTCATTGAAACTAAACAACAGCTTGTTGACATTTTCACTATTTCATTGATAACTGATAGAATGAACTACATCAGACCTGAGTTAGGAATGATCAATAAATAACAACTTATGTTGTTATTCACTCAATAAATTTAAGTGAATTTTTTATACCGACACTGACAGTATGAAGTTGAATTTTTAATTCTGACATCTATGACTTTGTCATGATGACCTTTACGTTCTGTCATGCCGACATAGATGTCATGCCAACACTGACACCTAAATGAAGAAGAATAAGGTAAAGAAAATGCTGATAGAAATGGAAGTAAAGAGCGTGCCTTGGGTTATGATGATGATGAAGGTAGTAGTAACGGTAGAGATAATGATATTGACCATCATGATGATGATCAAGGAGAATATGTTAAGATGGTTGAATTTGTGGTTTAGGAATGGTTAGAAGATCCTCCAGAAGTTGTGGTTAAACAAAGGGAAAATTCCAAGGTTCAAGATGAAGTGGAAGATCAGGAAGCCCATATAACTCAGTTAGTTTATGAAAGAAGTAGACCTCATGTTGAGTGTGATAAACCAGTGAGGAGAGCATATATTTTGGGGAACTGAAATAATGGATAGATCAAGATAATTGGGTGCATAGACCATTAATAGTAAGACATGACACTCTCCCTCCTCTGGATAGTGATGTTATGATTGAATGGACAAGGAATCTTAGATATTTAGCACTTGGTTTGGATTATGAAGACATAGATGATAAGGTATTTGTACATATTTCCAAATAATCAGAGGCTAAGACCCATCCTAGTGACTCTTTAACTAAATAAGACTTTTAATGATTTAATGAAGAAGTCTGTTCAGCTATAAGTGTATCAGTTCAATCTCAGATGGTCCATGATATTCAAAAAAAATAGAAGAGAAAACAATGAGCTTGGTGATGAATTACACACTCTCAGATCCTTGAAAAAACAAATGAAGCAGTCTTGGAAAGCAATTTATTTTACAAGTCGTAAAGTGGGTGTGAGTGAGGCTGATGTAGCTAATTTTTCAAATAAAGTGATAGAAGATATTTAACCCAACTTAATCACAACATGCTGAAATAATTTTTGAAAACTCCACCATGCTGAGAAAATAAATTACGGGGCTTTTCTATTCAATAAATAGTTTTACCTTAGAGTATAAAATCTTTTTGGATTCATTTATTAAATATTTGAAGACTCATACTTCCTCTTCTGATGTACCTTCTACCTCTTGTCAGTCTTCTCAGGCCCTAGACATTGAGGCAGTTCGAAATGTTGTTAAAGAAGTGCTTCAAGCTCTGTTTGATGCTTCTAGTTTTTCCAACATTTCTAATATTAAGAAAAATAGTGACCTTGTTCATCATATGTTAAGACTCTATTCCAAGAGTGTTGATACATCTAATGATAAAATTATAGAGAAGGTGGATTACTATTTCAAAAAGATCGTTACCAATAATCAGTTGACCAGTATGTTTTAGTATTTTACATAGAACCTAACTTTTCCGCCAGTAACTAGTGCCTTTAAAGATCAACTATATAATTTGAAGTAATTATCCCTCTTTTGGACAAGTTCATTGATGATAAATATGACTTTAAGAAATATTTGAAGTATGGTGGTGAAATCATTGAGGTTTTCATCGGGCCGTAGAAGCCATACCTTCTTGTGAAATGTGAAGAAGTTGTGGTACCTCCTCTTACACACCTTAAAATTGCTATATCAGTTCCTCCACCTCAAATGTCAGTTGCCCTGTATTTTGGTCAGATTCATCTATTGATCGAAGAGTAGTCTCAACCTCTTGTGTTATCACAGCACGAACCCAGTCTTGAACCTAATGTTCCAGAAGGAGCGATCCTACCTCCATTGAATATTTCTTTAGGCCCTTCTATTTCTCAGCCAACACTTATTATACCTTCTATTGATCCCTCTATGAAAGGTAATTAACCTCTTGATATTGAGAAGTAGTATTTATAACTCAATAATAGGGTTGATTCATTGTATTTTTTGTCTTTCACTAGAGATTTCTAATAATGTGTACTTAATTGATTAATGAAATTTCATGTTCTTGTATTTCATCACTTTGTGTTCTATCTATTATTCTATAATATTTTTTATTCCATTGGTACATATTTCTTTCATGATTAGAATCAAAAGGGGGAGCACAGTTTTCTATACCCTTTCACTTTTTTATAATCCCAAAAGTGGGAGAACATTTTGGAATTATCCATATCTATTTTACCTTTGATATCAATATTATGTATTTTATTTTCATAACATCTGATTACATATGGGAAGTAAATGAATTAGTCATTGATAATATTATTTTTGTCTCCTTTTTATACCATTAGTAGTTATTTAATTTTACCCTTAATTACATATGGGATGTAATGGAATTAGACATTATTTCATCAATCATGGGATATAATAAGTAGAATGACTATATTATCCATAAAATTATTGTACTTTATAATGACATGATTTGTGATCATTGAAAAGGGAGAGATTTTTGTCCCACATGAGATTTTCGGACGCCCTCTCAAGTATTAATGGTTTTAATAATCACAAGTCATATCAAATAAAATTAATCATATCTAATCATTTAAATCATGTTTAAATACATTTCAATATGTTTAATTATGATTATCTATGATGAAATATATGTTTAACACGTTCTAATAATATTTATGTTGTATGAAATTCCAAGCAGAAGTATTTTCTATGTATGACTGACCGACACCAACAGAATAGATGAGACACCATTAGTTAAACTAAGCCACCGACAGTGCAATTGACAAACTGACAGACTAATTGTCCCACAGATAGTTCAAACGTGTCACCGACAGTTCAATTGACCTACTAAATCAAGGGATTACTGACGCAAGGACTTACCAATGAAATTACTTACCTACGCAACGACATACCAATGCAAGGAATCACGGGTAGTTAAAATTATTTATCGAAAAAAGGAGTTACCGACACATGGAATGACTGATAGAATGACACACTGATGGAATGATTCACTGATAGAAGGAGATACTAGTAGAGGACTCACCACTAAACTATTTAAATTTAATTTATTTAAATATATTTTTAATGGTCATATTTTGATTGTTTTAATGTGATTGATTAATTTAATTCCTTTTGAATACATCTTGAATAACGATGTCAGAAGTGTGAGGTACATCATCAACTTCGAAACATGTACTTTGTAGGGTTGTAAGAGTATAAAAAAGGACTCAAGATGAAAGATAAAAAATAATCACATGAAATATATACACAGGAAGATATGAGTAGATATAGTATCACAACTACACGAGCAACAAACATAAAGGATTAACACACGATAAACACTTCATTCCTGTATGACATGATTAAAAGAACTATTTTTCATTAAAGTTACAACATATTTGAAGAATGTAACTAAAATTAAGGAGGATAACATCTCATATTCTTGGATGATAGAACATTGTTCTCCGTGGCACTCTGTTTGAGTTTCTACGTCCAAAAGAGGACTCCAACTTCAAATCTGATACATCAAAGAGTTCATAGCAGAACTGCATAACACACAAAGACTTTAAATCCTATCTAATATTTAATGCTCTATTGTGTACCTTTTTATTACCTTTTCTAGCATTGTGTTCATCTGTCTATAAAAAACTCTCTCTCTTATACACTGAATTGGAGGATACTATATATCCTCAAACAAATAGATTGTTACACTTGTTTATCCAACGAAAAAATGTGGAAGAGGTCCTCTGTGACATGATTGTATTTTTTTTCCCATGTACAACTATGGTACAGTTCCTATGTCCGGGACAGTTTTATTACTATTGTGTAAATTCCAATCCAGGGTGTTGATAAAAATATTAATCTATATAGATTACATGGTGGAAGGTGATCATCAAGTGGATAGGACTAAGTATCAACTGGATACTGAAGATCATGTTTTATATCCTCTATGTATTCAAAATTGGTTTTCTCTATTTTTACCTGTATTTTAGAAAAATGAATTTCATTTTGATAGTTATTCTGGGTTAGTGTTTATAACTGTATTGGATTATTAGATTAGTTTAAAATTTTGATTCAATATCTCAATTTGTTATAACTGTTTAACAATCAATATTCTAATAAATTAGCTGAATAGTAAGACTATTATAAATTCCCAACATTTATTAATTGTCTTATTAAGTTTTAAATTGGGGTAATATTTTAACTAATCATTTTTTACATGAGTTTTTATAGAAACTCAATTCACCCCCTATAGACTTTCCTACTCTGACCAAAACAATAAATAAAAAAAATTGAGAACAAAACACAAGGTTTTAAACATGAAACAAGATGTCCAAAACTACAAAAGTAGAATCAAAATAGACCAAGGACCACCTCATAACAAGAGTTCCTCACCCATGAGCCTTCTCGTAAACACTGAACCATGGATGGAAACTAACTACCCGAACCACATCTACAAGGATCATGCCCTTACCTAGGACAAACATGATCAGGTCTACTTACAACCAATGGTGTAATTAGGGTGTGACCCAAATCCCAATAATATACCACCAAAATATTCCATGTGAAAAGCATTATTAAATATAAATCATACAATTTTTTATAAATAAGAAATTATAGCGATAATATCTAATGATAAAATTCTAATGGAAAATAGTTTTCAAGGGTTAACATTAAAGAATTAATACATTTAAACAAAACATGTAAGATAATAAATCTTCTGGAAAAACACTCCATAATCCAATGGTAAATTCCAATTATTCAATGAGAACTGTTCATGGGAACACCCCTAGGCACTGGCTATATGTGGGCACCAGGTACCTCATATATCGGTGTAAAAGTATCCATAAAAATATATGTTCTCATGCACGAGCCACTAGTATGTAACATACCCATAACCTAGTTGTCCATAATCATAATCATTATAGTTTTTTTAGTGTTTTCAACATCAAACTTGCTAAGTGAAACTGGAAAAAAACACTTTGGATCACTATAATATTAGTACACATCCTCCCACCTAGACACTCGGGTTTCCCTCTTTGTGCTCAAACGAGATCCACATGATATCAAATGTCATTTACACATAAAAGTACTACTTCTGGTCATAAACCCTCAAAATAATAGATCAACAAAATTTCACAATTAATATAACTCAAGTAAAAACTTAGAATCTTCCTAAAACAATTTCACAAAGTATAACAAAACACTACATATGAAATCCATTTTAAACCCCTCTTTTCAAAACAAATGAATACCAATATAACACCAACCCTAAATTGGATTCACTAAAACATTATAATAAAACAATTCCATGAAGTATAAAACAACCCCAATTTGAGCAACATAGAATGCACATGAACCCCCCCCCCCCCCATTTTCACCCCAAAATTCCACCTAAAAATAAACCGAAAAACAAATTTTACCAAAAATAGTTTTCACACCAAACACAATGACTGAGGAATATGATACAAATATAATTCCATCAAGATAACTCATTCTACAAAGCATAGACATTTAATCACCTACCAAATGTGTCAAAACCCTGAAATCGATGTGTGAAACTTCGATCACACTTCTTCCACACCACAAGAGTGTGAAAACGATCCTAAAACCAAATGATTGGGCCAAGAAACTAAAAAAACATTGTATGAAGCACCATATTCTGGACATTGTTAGATTCAAGAAATGTGGATGAGATCCTAAGGAATCAAAATAAATAAAGAAGGGAAATCACTTCCTTTATCATCCATAAGGTTTCTCCAATGAATCCCCCTTCAAAATTGAGTTCTAAGGGAGGTTGAGATATCTTGGAGGTTTTCCATAGATACTAGGCACGAAATGGATAGAATTGGGGGGATTAAGTTTAATTCCAGAAGGGGAATATCAAAATTTCCATCGATTTTTTAATGACCTGGTGGTTGTGCATTGTTTTCCATCATAGTTTAGTAAATTGTGCGACCAAATAGTATAGCCCATTTAGGCTACCCAAAACAAGTGAAAAAACATCCAACTTCATGGGGTCCTTATAAAACTAGGGGAAATTTATTCCAAGAATAGAATATAAAAGTACCTTAAAATAACTACATGGATGTGACATCTTAGGCACGATTTTCATTATCTACATAAATCTCACATCGATTTCCTAGTAAGTTGAGTTATGTTTGATATTATGAACCAACATATTTTTTTATATTAGTTTGATGATAAATATTAACATCCAATGTTAATAGAATGTATTGTATGGGCCTTGATTCCTATTAAAATGTTGTTTTTTCTCATATGGTTGGGGGGAAACTCAATATCAATGATATGCCTATTGTGTGGGAGTTTTATATGTATTTTAGATATAGTTACCTTATATTTAAATGAATCATGATGTTACACCCCGACCCTAGTTACCCAGAGTCAGTGCATTATTACATAACATTTGAATGATCAGAAGGGATCAAATCCCGAAAGACCAATCAATTTAGTACCCTTGGAAGTACTAGATACATTCATAAGTTTTACATTACATCATGAAATAAAAAAACAACATTGTGTCACCTTTGAACACTCTAATATTCCTTATCCTATTCATGCATGTTAATTATAATATACTTCCTCACATCCTGGGAAAAAATAAAACATAAGAAAGGGGTGATCTTAGATGCTCACTAAGGATAACAATATTGTAGAAACATTCAAAAATAAAGATAAACTTTTAAGGCAATGTATAAGTCTAAAACAAAAGCCTTTTAAATATAAACTTCAGTATGATATGGAAAATATGAATCATATAATTCCTTTTATATATTCACATGGATATTTTACTAGTCCAATAATCACATGTAATATCAATAGCAAATCTCATAATGATTGAATAGAAAATTCCAGACTTCATAACCACATAGTCAAGGCCTCGTGCCAAGACTACAAATAAGATTTTTTCAAGGACTTGTTCCAAGACACTAGTTTGTCTCATGATACATACCGATGCATCGAGGTTCTATAGCGGGCTTCACCTATCACTTAATATGTCCAATGCATTCCTCATATGAAAAAGTTTAAACCTAACATAAACATTCTTATTAAAAATAGCATACGAAATTTCAATACTAGATCCATAAACCCTAAATAGTATAAAAATAATACATCCAAATTCAAACATATCACAAAACCTTCAATACAATAAGGAATATTTATATCATAATAAATCAACTTCAAACAAGTTTAAAATCCATCAAAGGATGTTGACATAGGTGAAATGAAAACTATTTTAAAGTAATCCCTCTTTCTATTTTGAAACCATTTTAAAGTAACATAATTATAAAAGAAAACATTTAGTTTGGAAATATTATTATAAGCTTTTAAGGAAAGATTCAAAGGTGTTATAACAGTAGAAAATTTCCACACCCACCCTATAAGCTAAAAAACATTCTTTCCTTAATTTTGTCGAAATGGTTGTAAAGGACCTTGTTTCGAAAACAACTGAAATATTTCTTTGTAAACATCTTATAAAAAGTAAAACAAGGGTAAAAATGACTTTAAACCATATTATATTAAACAGTAAAAATGTTTTGAAATATATTTTATATGAAACATAGAAGTGGGTGATAAAGAGGTCTCAGTAGATACTCACGCTTTAATAACCTCGGATAATGAAGAGATTGTAGAATTAACCCTAACCTTGTACTTTTCCTTCGTAGAGGGTAAGATAACCTCCGGTATAATTTTTAAATCATTTTTATTAAATTATACAAGAACCACATACCTAAATATGATATCATATATGATCTTTTAATATTTCATTGATAATAATATTTCGGTAGTATCATTGTTTCAGGTGTTAACTGATTTGTTTTCCTTTATAAGATTGGTTACGTAATCCATGTTTGTTATGAACCAGATGTATTTGATTCATATTATGAATGATATTAAGTTCTTTAACATAATTTTCCATTTAGAAAATTAAATTAATTTTGAATGGTTATGATGGGGTATGAATCTTATCACATTCGTGGAGACGGTAATCCGTGTGTACGCACAAGCGACAATATCATTCAATTGAAGGTGAAATAGTATATAATTGAATGTTATATCATATATAAAAAAATTATTAACATGTAATATTTCTTATTTAAATCAATTATACTCTTTATTATACCCATCCAAATAATGAAGTTTTTGAATAACAAAATACAACATGATGTGGAGACTGTAAGTAGTACGTACGCACGTATGGTGACTTTTCATTCATAGGATGGATAGAATAATGAATATGAATGTAACATATTTATAATAAAATCACAATATATATATACATTACCGTACTTATTATTTTGGTATGGGAATAAAAAAAAATATGACGTAAAAAAAGATAAGAACTTTGAAAGAGGTGGTGAAATTATTACCTATTCTTTAGGTGTTTTCTATTGAGTTGATCAAAAGGGCTCCATAGGTTGACTTTATAGTAAAATTAATGCCTCTAGGTAGAAGTTTGTATAGTTGGGAGGATATTTGGGTAGGTTTTGGCTGATCCAAATTTCTTTGAACGTGTGATTTTAAGAGAAAGTCAATTACCATTTTATATGACAGGTGAGGGTAACTATAGGAAAATCAGGAAATATTATTTTATTAGAACATAATATTCTGTTTTTAATAGCTCCAAAATAATTTATTTCGAGGATAAGATGGGTATGGGTCTCAAACCACTCAACCAATAGGTTTTAGATAGGTTTGGGTCACCATATTAACCTTATATTCTATATTTAACACTTGGTTAAATAGTTTAACTTTTACTATGTATTTTGTATTATACTACTAAATGGTTAATAAACGTGCTATATAAACCATGATAACCCCTAGTGGTTCATTATTGATATATATAACCTTATTTAAGTCCTTTTTTATAACATTATATTTTTAGGAATATTATATCAATTAATAATATAGTATTTGTTTTAAAAACTCATTTATGTCAATTTTGACACTATTTGGTATTTTGTTTTTTTAGTCATAAAAGCAAGATTACATAGAAAAAATATAATTTAATTAACCCTAACATGTCATATTAACATATAAAATTAGTGGAATTCAACAAAATTATCAAATTACATTTTTTGGATATTTATAATAACTATTATTTTAATATTTTATTAATAAGGTAATTACTGCATCATCATTGTGTCCAAAATAATTTTAATTAATTAATGTTTAAAAATTAAAAATAAAATACCATTACGTATTTAATCATTTTATATTTATAATTCATATGTATAGATGAATTTATATTATGTATTACCCTATATTAAAAATGTTTTAGTTATTAAATGCAGAATTTATCACTTTTAACTATTCTTTAAGTAAAATAATTATAAATGTCCTAATCTAATTCATGTGGAAGAAAAGGATCATATTTTATTCCTAAGGTTGATTTTGGTAGAAATACACTTATCCAATAGTATTAGTACATGTTTTATGGTAATAATAATTTCATTTTTAATTTTAATTACTCTATTTACTTTAAACTATGGTAAATAAAAGATAAAAGTTACTATTCACCAAAAACTATTTTCATCTTATTGAACCACATTTTACTTACTGATATCAACCAGGTCTCTTAGAAATTTTAAATTCAATTCACAAAAGTGGTAAAATTATATTTCATGAAAATTTTTAAATACTCTTAGAAGGTTGGTAAAAGACGATAAAAAGATCAATAAAATTTTATATATCTAATATTTTTATAAAATGTCTCCAATGAATTACATTGAAAATATATAGTAATTATATATCTATTTTTACCTAAAATGAATTCAAATAAAATAATTAATTATTTAAATAATAATATTGTTTTAAACAATAACGTATTGATTTTCACTATTCATAAAAAAGTGAAAGTTTTCATAAAAATGAAAAACATTTTACCTAAGATAATTTTATTATTCAAAATTCAAAAATGGAGTCTATTTTGAAAAATAAAATTTATAAAATTTCCAAAAGTGGGTATTTCGATTCATAATGGCTAGTTTGATTAGTCTTCACGTGTTAAAACTCTAAGTTGCATACAACGCAAGATATTGTATTATTCAAAGGGAAATGTACCGTAGAAGCTTGGGGTGTTACATTCTCCCCTACTTCAAATAATTTCACCCTCAAAATTTCTAGAATATTACCGCATAAAAATATTCGGATCATTTTTCATCATATGTTCCCCAGGATCCCATGTTTCCTCTTCCATCTTATGATTTGTCAATAGAACATTTACCAGATGAGTTTTCTTATTTCTCAACACTTGTTCTCTAGTATCAAGAATTCTGATAGGCTCATTTCAATAAGACAGATCGGGTTCTAGTTTTATTTCTTCATAGGTGAGTACATGTGTTCGGTATGGCATGTATTCTATCAATAGTGATAGGTGGAATACATCATGAACTTTGGAGAGACTTGGAGGCATTTCCAAATGGTAAGATATAGCCCCAATTTGTTCTATAATTTCAAAGGGTCTAATGTACCTGAGACTTAATTTACCCTTCTTACCGAAACATATAACACCCTTCTATGGAGATACATTTAAAAAAACATGATCTTCTACATTAAATTCCAAATCCTTCCTTAGGTTATTAGCATTTCTCTTTTGCCAACATTGAGCTGCATTGATGCGGGTTTGGATAATCTTCATCTTTTCCATTATTTCCCCAAAAAGTTCTGGGCCTACTAATTTTCTTCACCAACATCGTCCTAACAAGTTAGTGTGTGACATCTCTTTCCATATAACGCTTCATATGGTTCCATTTGAATATTTGAATGGAAGATATTATTATAGGAAAATTCTAAAAGAGGTAAATATTTGTCCCACATACTTTGAAAGTGGAGTGAGAAAGATCTCAACATGTCTTCTACGGTTTTAATAGTCTGTTCTAATTGTCTAGAAGTTTGAGGGTGCTAGGAAGTGCTCAAAATAAGTTCAGTATCCATGGCCTTCTGAAGACTTTTCCATAATATTGATGTAAAATGGGAATCACGATCAGAAAAAATTGATAGTGGTACTCGATGAAGCCTTACAACTTCATTAATATATAGTTATTCTAAACGTTCAAGTGGTAAATCTTGTATTTTTGCAAGAAAATGTGATGACTTGGTAAGATGATCAACAATAACCCATATTTCATCATTCCTTCTAGGAGTATTGTTTAGTATCTTGACAAATTCGAACATAATATTATCTCATTTCCACTCAGGTATGGAATGATGTTGCATGACTCCTCTAGGATGTTGTCTTCCAGCCTTCACATGTTGACAAACCATACAACTTGACACATAATCAGCAATATCCCTCTTCATATTTCCCCACCAAAAATTTTTCTTCAATTCTCTATACATCTTAGTGTTACCAGGGTGTATAGAGAAATTTGATCTATGACCATCATCCATCAATTCCTTTTTTTAGATCAATTATGTTAGGAACACAATGTATCTTCATAAATTTCAAAATCCCATCTTCATACACGAAGTTGGTCAATCTCCCATCATTCATAGTTTTAATTTTTTTTTAAACTTCTCATCATCCGTCTGAAAACTCTTTATCCTTTCTGGTAAAGATGGTTTAGCAACCATTTGAAAAAGTATTTATGTTTCATCTTCCATGGTTATTCCCATATCCATCTTTACTAGATCCATGAAAATAGGATCCCTTTCAACTCTCATGTTGTTCGAAACTACATGATTCTTTCTGCTCAATGCATTTTCCACCTTATTTTCCTTCCCCATGTGGTAGTGTGTACTGAAATCATAATCCTTGAGTAGCTCAATACATCTCCCTTGCCTCATGTTGAGTTCATTTTGTGAAAAAGTATACTTCAAGCTCTCATGATCAGTATATATCTCACAGTTTTCACTATAGATATAGTGTCTCCAAATATTCAATGTAAGGATTATAAATGCTATCTCAACATCATGTGTGAGATAATTTTGATCACGAATTATTAGTTATCATGATTCATAGGCAATAACTCTATCATTCAGCCTATGTAAAGAGCCAAGACCTTTCTTTGAAGTGTCACTATAAATAACAAACCCATCATTCCCCGATGGTAGAGTCAATATAGAAGCATTGACTAATCTTATCTTCAGTTCTTCAAAACATTCTTCACATTCTTTCTTCCAAACAAATTTAACCCCTTTACTTGTGATCTTGGATAATGGGTTAGCCAATCGGGAAAAATTATGGACGAAAGACCAATAATAACCTACTAAACCTATAAAACTGCGTACCTAAGTTATACTTGTCGGTGCTGGCCATTCTTGTATTTCCATGGTCATTGAAGGATCAACTATAATTCCATCCATAGAGACAATATAGCCAAGAAAAAAAATATTCTGAAGCCATAATTCACACCTGATAAACATCACATATAATTCATTTCTACTGAGGGTTTTTAGAATAGTGTGAAAGTTATTTTCATGATCTGAGTATATTTTTGAGTAAACCAGGATATCATCAATAAATACTACTACAATGTCATCAAGATATATTCCATATAAACTATATTAATTAGATCCATGAAAATAGAGGGCACATTAGTTTGTCAAAAAGGCATTACTGTAAACTCAAAATGCTCATACCTGGTTTGAAATGTAGTTTTTGGAATGCCTTCCTTCTTCACACACAACTAATGATATCCAGATCGAAGGTCAATCTTTGAAAAATATTGAGCTCCATAATGTTGGTCGAATAAATAATCAATTCAAGGTAGGGGATACTTGTTCTTTATTGTTATAGCATTGATCTCCCTGTAGTCAATGCACAACCTCATAGATCCATCTTTCTTATTAACAAAAAGAACAGGGGCTCCCCATGGAGAAACACTAGGGAGAATAAATCCTTTATTACTCTATTACTCTAGTTTTTTCATTAGTTACACTAATTACACAGTAGTCATTCTATAAGAGGTCTTTGATATAGGCCTTGAACTAGGAATTAAATAAACAGAAAACTCAATTTCTCATTCTGGAGGATGTCCATGTAAATCCTCTAGAAACACATCAACATATTTTTGTACAATAGGTACGTCCTCTAATCGAACATTATTTTCCTCACCCATAGTTTTTTCATTCTCTTCCTCCCCAATAATTGAATTTAGTAGAGCTGCTAGGGGTGGATCCAGATAAGAATCAGGTGGTGACATTTCTTCTCTAACGATAAGTTACTCATTATCATCATCGAAAATTGTAACCTCTTTCTTCTAACAATAAATTTTTTCATCAAGGTCTGAAAGCCAGTCCATTCCAAGGATTATATCAAATTCAATTATGGGTATAATGATGAGATCAGCAGATAAAAAACATTTATATTCCCTAATGGATAATAATTTTCAAATCATTGTGGCAATGATGCTTTCCTTAGTAGTTTTGACTGACAACTCCCTTGTTAAATAAAATTGGAAATGTCTAATTTTCTTAGAAAACTGGGAAGATATGAAATAATGCGATGATCCATAATCAAATAAATAATTGGATAAACATGAGAAAACCGTTAAAATACATTCCACTAGATCTTTCAGATCTTCAACCTCTGCAGTTGCGATCACATAAGCATGGCCTTGCTCCCTAGTCCTTTTTTGAGGTATGTTTTCCTGGAACATAGGTCATTCATTTGCATAATACCATTTTTCTCTAAAATTGTAGCATTCAAAATTGATAGCCACTTTCTTTCCCATGCAATCACGATCTTGTTGGAATTTTTCACCACACTTGTAACAGAATTTCATTACCTTTAGTCAAGTACTGAGGTGTTTCTTCCAACATTTACAGTGGGATGGATATTCAAATTTTCCCTTCTTCCCCTAATTTCCATTTCCAGATTGTTCATCAGATCTATTATTCTTTTTAATTCATTTAATTTCATAAAACTTATTGAATTCATTTTCTGTCTTGATAGCGTATGATACAATATCTTCATAAAATGAAAATGATTGTGAGACTAATTCTCAACAGATAAATAGTTTTAACCCATCAATGAATCGATCAATCCTACTCATTGTGTTATGTATATAATCTACTAGATGCCTTGCTAGCCTGGTATTGTTAGCCTCATACATTGGGACATTTTCAACCTCCTTTTTCCTAAGACTCATAAATTGTCTTTCTATATCCGCTCGATGGTAACAACGAAATTATTATTCTAGAAAAAGATCATTAAACTCCCTCCATTCCATACTTGATAATTATTCATCTTCCTTTGTGTTTTTAATTAATGACCACCATTTATTTGCATCTCTTGTGAGGCGATAAACTTCCATGAAAACGTTTTCCCTTTTGCTACTCCCCAACGCATGAAATGTGTTTTCTAAGGAACAGATCCATTTCTCTACTACAAATGAATTTTTAGTCCCATTTAATGTTGGTGGTCGTTGCCTCATGAAGTGGTCTTATATTGATCATCTACGTTATGAATCAGGGTGTTCTATACGGGTAAGGTTATTATTCATAAATTGAGTGAGTAGTTCCAGTATAGTGATATACTGATCAACACTAGTTTCATCACCATATACACTATAATTATCTTGTGTAGAAGGGAAATTCCAACATGGATTACATGTGTTGATACAGTTTCCATTCCTTTTACTAGGCTCCATTTCGGAACAATGGCATATAGTAGATTAGTTTATGATTCACAATACATAATTCCGAACATGTAAAACACTTAAGATAAGTGGAACAGTTTATGTATATAATCCATAATTATAAAAATGTTATCTTTGAGGATGTATATACTCATATATCCTTCATAATGGTTTGTGAATAAAATGTTAATAATCCTAAGCATATCCCCATGGAGTGTCGTAACCAAGAGTGATGCAAGGCCTGTTGTCATGTACCAGGATACCCCGGGTCAAGCTAGAAACTCCTTGTCAGAGTGTTCACTCATAGGTACATCTGTGCGAAAGACGCATCTACCTAATCAGATCCAGACAAGGATGCATTGCTTAAAAACCTCAAAAATTCTCTACATTACCCAAATTTTAAGATGATATTATATACTAATCCTCAAAATCTATCTTATGGTAATGTTCTATAATCAATGTCTTTTCTAAATCTAGCTTCCATGGTTTGTACTAAACTTTCACCGATACCAACTGTAACGCCCCGACCCAAGTTACCCAGAGTCAGTGAATTATTAAAAAGTATTATCATTATCACAAAGGATCAAATCCCAAAATACCGATTAGTTTAGTATCCTTAGAAGTAATACATACATTCATAAGTTTCACATTACATTATGAAATAAAAAAACATTGTGTCCCATTTGAACACTCTTATATCCCTTAGCTTATTCATGCAGTTTAATCATAATATACTTGTTCTCATCCTAATAAAAATAAAACCTAAGAAAGGGGTGAGCTCAGATGCTCAGTAAGGATAACAATATAGCAGAAACATTTATAAATATGCATAAACATTTAACGCAATGTATAAGACAAAAACACAAGCCTTTTAAACTTAAACATCAGCAAAATATGGAAAAGATAAATCAAATAATTCCATTTACTTATTCACATGGTTATTCTACTAGTCTAATAATCACATGTAATATCAAAATCCAATTTCATAATGATGGAAAGAATAATTCTATACTTCATAACCACATAGTCAAGGCCTGAGGCTAAGACTACAAATAAGATTTTTTCAAGGCCATGTGCCAATGCACTAGTTTGTCTCATGAGACCTACCAATGCATCTAGGAACTATAGTGGCCTCCACCCATCACTTACTAAGTCCAATTCAATCCTCAAATGACAAGATTTAAACATAACATAAACATTCGTATTAAAACAACCATAATAAATGTCAATGAATGATCCATAAACCATGAAAGGTTTAAAAATAACAAATTCATAGTCAAGCATATCACAAAACCATAAATACTACGTGTAATATTTGTATCATAATAAATCAACTTCAAACAAATTTTAAAATCCCCCAAAGGATGTTGACATAGATGAAAGGAATACTATTTGAAAGAAATACCTATTTATATTATGAAATGATTTAAAAGTCACATACTTATTGTAGAGACCCAAAGCTTGACGTACATGGACATTACATTAATTTTTCAGAATATTTAATACATAATAAAAACCAACACTCAAGGATCGTAATAGTTTAGTGCCTTTGGAAGCTCTGAACATAATCTTCTAATCTTGGTGAAAGATCTTCAATATCACCCATAAAGATCTTCCCTTTTTGTTTTCTTACCTAAAACCTTTCTTTATATCATAAGGAAAATAAAACATATAAAGGGTGAGCTCAAATTCTTAGTAAGGGTAAGCAAGGGGAAAATAAAACAAACTATATACATTTGAACTTAAAAACATGACCATAATGTTTCAGCAACAAAATATTGAGAAATGACATAAAACACGGCATTACATAAGGCATAGATCATAATGGAACATCAATCATGATAAAATTTCATGGGAATAAAACATGTAATTGTGGAATCCATTAATCACATGTTATGATATCCATAGTATCCAAGGTCTTGCTGCCAAGACCATCTTAGTGGGAAAAGTCTCATACTCAATCGAGTTCACTCCTCGTTCCAGTCCTTTATCACTAAACTGGATTAACTTTCCATTCAAGCCATGTATATCTCATAAGATATAAATCTTTACCCAATTCATTGGAGGTATATATAGGTTCCACCCATCTCATATGGAAATAAATCTTATGTGTGCCACAACATAATCATAAATCATTCATCATAACCCAAAGAATAAAATGGGTTTCATAAACATCATCCCATCATAACACAATCCATATAAAACAAATGGATATCTTTTCATCATAATAAAAGTGAAACAATGTAAATAATAGAGACATTATACTTGAAACATAATCATACTAAATAATTTCATCTTAGATGGAAAATAGTTTTGACAAAACACTTGAAATGAATTCTGGTGGAAAATATCCTTTCTTCTTCAAAATCATTTTCTTTTCACAAAATGCTTTGAAATTTTAAAAAAATGGATTTTTTTGAAAATAATCTTGAAATATTGTGGTGGAAGATTCATGAAAATAAGGTTTTATGAAAATGTAAAAATATGTTCAAGCCGTATAAGTTAAAAAAACTTTCTTCTCGTACTTTTTCCAGAAAAGTCAAAAAGTACCTTGTATGGTAAAAAAAATAAAGACTGCTTAAATACCATGTAGTGAATGTAAAAAATGGGTAAAAAGGAATTTAAACTTACATGAAACATTTTTTAGAAAACAGGGACACGGTTGAAAAATATAACCCCATTAAATACTTATGAATAAACAATCTCAGATAAAAATGAGATTGGAAAAGTTATCCGTTACCTTATGTCTAATATGATTCGTATGTATCCGAACCTCCTGTATAATGATTTAAATAATTTCATTGACTTAATACAGAATCATATTCATTGTTATGATATCATATATGGATCACTTATGACATTATATTACACGTTCTTTTGTAAATTCCATGTTAAAGCAGTGTTTTGGGTTAAATCGTTTCATTTATCGTACGTGTTTCGATTTGTTGTTCTTGATATTATTACTTATATCCTGATTTACTAATTTCAGAATGTAAAACATGATTTATATATAATATATATTCATCATATAAATATATATGATAGATTGATAAATGGAATGAAATACATCATTCATGAAGAGAGTAGGTTGTACGTACGCATGAATGGTGTTTTCGTTTCCTTTTTAAATTAAATAGAATTAAGTAAATGAAACATATATGTAGATAAATCCAGTATAATTATTATGAAATATATTTTATGAATATTTATTATATATACTTTATAATCATAATTGAATGGTTAATCATGTAAAATGAATCTCATCGCGTTCGTAGAGACTGTAGTCCGTACGTACGCACGAGCGATGATATTGTTCCCATAATTATTGAATAGAATTGGAGTGGATGATATAATATCTCAGAATCATTATGATGTTATAATAACCATATATAGTTATTCTTTACAACATTGTACCCATCCAAGTAAGGTGGTGGTGGAAACACTGATTACACCATGGCGTGGAGATGGTATTTCGTACGTACACACGTGCGGTAATTTCGTTTTCCGTAAGATGGATAGAAGGTGAAATGGGTTTGTTTAATATTTATAATATAATATCATTATATTAGTGATTCTTATTTTATTAATTTATAATGAAACAACTAAACAAGTGGAAGTTGAAGAAGAAAGAGACTTGAAAGAATCGGTAGAAGAGATTACCTCTTCTTCGACGCACCTCTTTTAAGCTTCCTTTTAAGGGACTAGAGTTGGTCTTTTGAGAAGAACAGAACCTCCATAATGTTTCTAGGGAAGTGTAGAAGAGTAATGGTCAGGGGTTGGCCGAGTTTGAAGGCTCAATGTGTTGTGAAGAGGAGATGGAGAAGGTTCCCTTTTATAAGAGCGGAGATGGGCACCTTTGGAAACCTCAAAAATATTAATTTAATATAAATTCAAACCCCACTTCAAAACATCCAAAATGACTCATATCTAAATATTAGATGATATAAGTTTGTAATATCATCAAACAATAAATTTTATAAATGTTGTAAATTTATTTTAAACCTTATCAACATGATTTATCCTTATTTAATCTATTTAATTTTATTTGTGGTAATGATATTCTAAATTTTAAATTGTTATAAATAATTACTTATGTGTTGTGAATTATCCGTAATTTGGTACATTATGACATTTTAGAACAAATAAATTTAAATTTTAAAATATTTATGTGTTTTCTAATCAATTTAATAATATGTTATTTTAATAAAATAACAATAGTGTTAATTTTGACACTATTCATTTATTTGAATTTAAATAAAATCCACACCGAGGATATATTCGAACAAAAATGTTTAATAGATTCCTAACATGTCATATTAGTCTATAAAATTTGTGTAGAACATTAATTAGTTCACATAATGTTTATTTTAATATTTATAAAACCATTTATTTGATATTTCTCTTAATAAAACAATTACTGCATCATTTTTTTATAATCATTTAATATACATATTAGTTGTATAAAATTTAAAAATAAACTCCTATTATGAAGATAAATATAATAACTTTCATAATAATATTTGTACTCGAATTTATCATCTTAAAATAACAACATTAAAAGTGTTATATTTATTAAATTATGAAGGTGACATCTTTGAAATTATTTAAAATAAAATAATATAAATGTCCTAATGGGTTTTAAAAGGATCCAAATTGTCCAAAAATCGACCGTTGGATGCTTAGGGTATAGATATACTAGAAAAATAATTTTTTTTCATGTTTCCTGTCCTTTTGATAGGTATTGGTATTTTAATAAAAACTATATTATTGATTTTTCACTAAATAAATAATTTCTATATCATTAATGTATAAGCTATTAAGGTAATTAAATATCTCTTAAAATTTACAAATAAATTACCAAAAAACGAAAAACATATTAGATTTCCAATGAGTATTTATAATTGAATTTATATTCGGTATAACGTTATATTAAAAATACTTTAATTTTTAATGTTTTATTGAGAAATATTTGACTTTCTTTAAAATAAAATAAATTAAAGGTCTTAATCACATCCAAGTGGGTTCCAATGGATTCATTTTAGACCCAAATATTTTTTAGGATGATATATAATCATCCAATTATATTAATACAATTGATAGGGTAATTTTATAATATTATATTTACCCTTAATTATTCGATTTACCTTTAACTATGGTAAATAAAATTTACCGTAGTTACTATTCATAATGCCCAAAAATAAAAAGTATTATATTAAAATAATTTGGACTTACTGATTTAAAATATGGAATATATTTTTCCGAATTCAAAACAAATAAGTTTCAGTAATTAATTTAAAATTAATCCCATCTTCGAACAAAAACGGGTTTTTGTTTAAAACATTACAAAAGATTAAATTGATTTAACCTACGAATTCAATGTAAAATCAATGATAATGACATAAATTATATTAAATGGTAAAAATATATTCTATTTATAAAATATAACCATTAAATATTATAATTTAATAATATAAAGTATTATAATGAAAAAAATATGTTTTTAATTAAAATGTAGCGAGTTTTTACTATTCCTTAAGATAAGAACGTTGTGAGAAAAATATCAAAACATTATCCAGTGTAAATTTTTATATACGGATTCAAAAGAGGAAGTTTATTTAGAAAATTAAACTTATAAACTAGTCAAAGATTATATTTAAAATGGGTGCACCATTAAAAGGCGACAAAACTGCATTTTTTTAACAATACTAATTTTACACGAAAAAATTATTTTGTTCTCATACCATGTTCTAGAAAATGTGTAAGATGAATAATATTGTTATAAAATTCAAATTTTATTTAATACTATTACTAAAGGCTAGTTCATAGTAATATTATAATTATATATCATTGTTTAGTGAAACCCGATATTTAATACTACACACACTATCGAGGAAGGTCGTGATTGGGTGTAATGCAAGCCATGTCAGGGTTGCATGTAGTGAAAGCTCCCTTTGGTGTTGCATATAACATAATCAAAAATTATTTCATTTATACAGTAAACAAAATATATACTTAACGTTTCATAGAATAATTTCTACAAAACAAACTTGAAATTGTGTATAACATGAGCCAAGAATAGTGTTACATATAATACAAGCTAATATGGTGCTTCGTATAGTACAAGATAATCTTGGTGTAGTGTAAAATAGAAGACATCAAAGAAATTAAAATGAATAAATCTCATAAAATCTTAGGGTGTTACATTCTACCCCCCTTAAAATGAATTTCGCCCTCGAAATTCTTCGGGGTTATAAATGGATTACTATATGATAGTTTCTTTCATTGAAACCCACATCATAAAAAGGAATACTAAAACTTGATTTTAAAAATTAATGTATGAAATGTAACAGTTATCCAAATTAACTCATCACTGGGTTTCCACATATGAAAATATAGCTGAAGATATGGATATGGAAGAGAGATATAACCATCATGTTCTGATTGAGAGTGGTAGAAAATATGGCTATGAAAAATCCAACAATCGCAAAGCCATAAATTTTTGATGATCTAAGGTACCATCTGATTCATTAAATATGAGAACAATAGGAAAACATTTTTGGTTTTCAAGATCATCTCCTTAATGTTTAAGAATTTGAATTAGAAGAAATACTTACCTTATTTTGGTAAAATCTCACCATTGTTCGTGCCTTGAACAATTTCCACTTCATCTCTTAAAGAAATGAAGTTGAATTTGTCATTCTTGGAGTGTTTGCAGATCATGTGATAGAATGATGGGTCATTCCATCTGTCTCAAACAAAAGGTTAGCAAAAGTTATTAAGTATACATAAGTCTATCTATGGTGAGGTTAATCGTATATGATTTTAAAAATGCACTTATACGTCATCTATCATACCATTTAATAAAATAAAACTAGTTTCTACTAACAATGGACTTCTTGTAGGCCAGTGGTAGGCGATAAAGGCCAATCGCACTTCGATTGTGGGTTCGATTCCCGCAACCTTATCCGACGCTGCTGGTTTTCGCATGTCGTGCAGGTTGTCCCTTTTTCTAAAACTACATTATTATAACATCCAATAAAAAATATCGAAAAAATTTATATCCTTGAACAATAGTAACGTATGTCCAACATAATCCATTCCAATATTTAGGCTTATCTAAAATACTTCTGTCCAAGATCATGGTATAAAGAAAACAATTACTAGAAATGTCATCTACCGAGCATGTGAATACCCTAATTTATCCCTCATATATCATACGATATATCTTTTTGGTAACATTACAAATATGTGAATACCTTAATCTTGTATTCTCTAGAGAAATGAATACCCATTTAACCTTAGTGAAAACATGAATGCTGTCAAAAGTTATCACTTTCCACAAACAAAAATCCCCAAATTTCTATATACTCAAACCCTGATATAACTTTTTCCTTATATCATCCATGAGCTCATTTCATTTTCCCTTTATCCCTTCATTATGAGCATATCAGCTTCATTCCAAAAATATTTCAATCACTTTTCATGGTTACCGGTACCATATAATTATTGAAAACCAATACAAAGATATTCCAAAATTCTACTATACCATAATTGAGATTCCATGATACTATTTTTAAATCCCATTACATAAACACTTAATCATTCCACAACAGCATTTTCATACTCAACATCACAAATAGTGATCACATTTGACTTATGTTTATCCTTTTCCTTAAGAGGTTGCTCACGTCGATCATCATTAACCCTTGTATTAGGGTATTGATTAGAATAATTCCCTATTTCCTTGCACTTGAAGCATTGAAGTGTTGGTGGAGCATTGTCTATAGTCTTTTCTATATTCACATCATTAGCTACCTTTTTCCCACTACTTCAACACTGAACTGCTCGATGACCTTCTTTTCCAAACTTAAAACATTTTCTAGTACCTTTTAGGCAATCAACACCATGCATCTTTCCACACTTTGAGCATAAAGAAACATTCATCTTCTTTTCACCATTGTTCTGAGATTTCTCCTTGAACTCCATCTTTCTTTTTTGTCAAAACCATGAGATGGATATGTCACACCATATTCCAGTTCTACCTTGATAGCACAACGCACAATTTCTTCATAGATACTGAATTATCTTATAGCTAATTCCCTTTAAAGACTTGGTTTTAAGCCACTAAAGAATCGATCAACTTTACTTTCAGGTTGAATGATAAAGCCAGATGCAAACCTTGCAATCCTTGTAAAATTTTCCACGTATATACCAATAGATTCATCATCCTTTTTCTTAAGCTCAAGGAACTCCTTTTCCATCTTTTTTTGGAGAATATGAGGGAAGTGCTTTTTTAAAAACATGTTCGTGAACTCGTCCCATTCCATTGATTCAATTTCATCTTGGGGCCTTGTATTCTTAATTAGAATCCTCCACTGGTTTTCTTCACCTTCTAAAAGGTAAACAGCCAGAATGAATTTTTCATGTTCTAAACAGTGAAGTATGGAAAATATCTTTTCAATGCTACTGATCCATTGTCCTGAAACAAGTGGATTAGAAGACCCACTGAAAGAAGGCAGACATTTCCTCGTGAAGGACTCAATAGAATATTGTTCCCTTCTCTACTCATTTAGAAGTCCAGAATGATTTATAGCTTCTGTAAGTAGAGCAACAAGATTTTTCACTCCATCTCCCATAACATTGGCTTGTTCAAGAATATAATCATTGAATTTCCCATTACATTGATCAACATGGTTTCCTCAGGTTCCATCCATCGTCTAAAACCAAAAATGAATAGTGTGAGAGGAAAAAATCATGCTAGGGAAAGCAACATAATTAAGGGGGAGTACCATCAATATCTAACATCTTAGGTTTAATTATAATATCGTTACCATAATTCTAGGACTATAACATATACTTATACATAACCTTAGGGACATCCCTAGACATACCTTAGGTATATCTCTAGGATCTCACTAAAGTTTTTGCATCCTAGTTTCTAAATGTTAACTAAAACGTTCCTCGGATACCAACTATAGAGACCCAAAGCTTGACGTATATGGACATTACATTACTTTTTAGTAATACTTAATACATATAAAAAACCAACACTCAAGTATATTAATAGTTTAGTGTCTTTGGAAACTCGGAATATAATATTCTAATCGTGGTGAAAGATCTTCAACATCTCCCATAAAGATCTTCCCCTTTTGTTTTCTTACCTAAAACCATTTCTTATATCCTGGGGAAAATAAAACATATAAAGGGTGAGATCAAATTCTAAATAAGGGTAATCATGGAGATAATAAAACAAACTATATACATTTGAACTTAAAAACAAGACCATAATGTTTAAATATGAAAATATTGAGCAATGACATAAAACATGGCAGTACATAAGGCATAGATCATAATGGAACATCAATAATTATAAAATATCATGGGATTAAAACATGTAATTGTGGAATCCATTAAGCACATGTTATGATTTCCATAGTAGACAAGGCATTACTGCCAAGTCCATCTTACTGGACAAAGTCCCATACTGAATCGAGTTCACTCCTCTTTCCAATCATGTATCACCAAACCGGATTAACTTGCTGTTCTAGACATGTCTATCTAATGAGATATAAATCTTTACCCAATAAATTTTAGGTAGATATAGCTCCCACCCATCTCATAATGAAATTATCCTTATGTGTTCCACAACATAAACATAAATCATTCATCATAACACAATGAATAAAATGGGATTCATGAACATCATACCATCATAACATAATCCAGATAAAACAAATGGATATCATTTCATCATTAGAAAAGTCAAACCATGAAAATCATAGAGACATTATACTTGAAAAATAATCATACTAAATAATGTCATCTTAGATGGTAAATAGTTTTGAAAAAACACTTGAAATGAATTCCTGAGGCAAATATTCTTTCTTCTTCAAAGTTATTTTCTTTTCACATAATGCCGTCATATTTTAAAAAAAAGGGATTTTTTTTAAAATAATCATGAAATATTGTGAAGGAAGCTTCATGAAAATTAGGCTTTATGAAACCGTAAAAATCCATTCATGCCGTATAAGTTAAAAAACATTCTTCTCGTACTTTTTCCGGAAAATTCAAAAAGTACCTCATATGGTTGAAAAAAGAAAGATTCCTTACATACCATGTAGTAAATGTAAAAAATGGGTAAAAGGACTTTAAACATAAATTATACCATTTTTATAAAACAGGGACATGTATAATAAATATAATCGTAGTAAATACTTACGAATAAACAATCTCGGATAAAAACGAGATTGGAAAAGTTATCCCTTACCTTATGTCTGATATGCATTGTATGTATCAGAATCTCCTTTATAAAGATTTAAATAATGTCATTGACTTATTATAGAATCATATTCATTGTTCTGATATCATATATGATTCCCTTGTGAATTTATATTACCCGTTCTTTTGCAAATTCCAAGTTAAAGTAGCGTTTTGGGTAAAATCGTTTCATTTATCGTATGTGTTTCGATTTGTTGTTCTTGATATTATTTATTATATCCTGATTTAATTATTTCTAGAATGTAAAACTGGATTTATATATAATATATATTCCACATATAAATATATATGATAGATCGATAAATGGAATGAAATACACCGTTCATGGAGACGGTAGGCCGAACATACGCCTGGATGATGTTTTCGTTTCCTTTTTAAATTGAATAGAATTAAGTAAATGAAACATATATGTAGACAAATATAGTATAATTATTATTTAATATATATCATGATTATTTAATATATATACTTTATAATAATACATGAATGGTTAATCATGGAAAATGAATCTCATCGCGTTCGTGGAGACGGTAGTCCTTACGTGCGCACGAGCGATGATATCGTTCCCATAATTATTGAATAGAATTAGAGTGGATGATATAATATATAATAATCATTATGATTTTATAATAACCATATATAGTTATTCATTACACCATTATACCCATCCAAGTACAGTGTTGGTGGAAAAACCGATTACACCAAAGCGTGGAGACGTTATTCCGTACGTACGCACACGCGGTGATTTCGTTTTCCATAGGATGGATAGAAGGTCAAATTGGGTTGTTTCATATTTATAATATCATATCAGTATATTAGTGATACTAATTGTATTACTTTACAATGAAACAACTAAAGAAGAGGAATTTTAAGAATAAAGAAACTTGAAATAATTAGTAGAAGAGACTACCTCTTCTTCGATGCAACTCCTTTAAGCTTCCTCTTAAGGGACTAGAGTTGGTCTTTTGAGAAGACCAGAACCTCCATAATGTTTCTAGGTAATTTAATAATACAAATGGGAAGGGTTTGGCTGAGCTTGAAGGTTCAAATTGTTGTGAATTGGAGAGGGAGGAGGTGCCCTTTTATAAGAGGGGAGAGAGGCACCTTTGGAAACCTCAAAAATATTAATTTAATGTAAATTCAAACCCGAAATAAAAACTTCCAAAATGACTCAAATTAGAATATTAGATGATATAGGTTTGTATTATAATCAACCAATAAAATTTATAAATGTTGAAAATTTACTTTAAACCTTATCAACTTGACTTATCCTTATTCAATCTATTTAATTTTATTTGAGGTAATAATGTTCTAAATTTTAAATTGATATAAATAATTACTAATGTGTTTTGAATTATCCGTGATTGGGTACTTTATGATATTTTATAGTATATAAATTTCAATTTTTAAATATTTATGTGATTTTTAATCAAATTAATAATATGTTATTTTTATAAAATAAAAATTGTGTTAATTTTGACAATATTCATTTATTTGAATTTAAATAAAATCCAAACATAGGATATATTCGAAAAAAGATGTTTAATATTTTCCTAACATGTCATATTTATCTATAAAATTTTTTTATAACATTAATTAGTTCACATAATGTTTATTTTAATATTTATAAACCATTTATTTGATATTTCTCTTAATAAAACCTTTACTACATCATTTTTGTATAATAATTTCATATACTTCTTATTTGCATAAAAATTAAAAATAAAATCCTATGACGAATATAAATATTATAAATTTCAAAATAATATTTTTAATCGAATTTATCATCTTAAAATAACAACATTTAAATTGTTTTATTTATTAAATTATGAAGGTGACATCTTTTACAATATTTAAAATAATATAATATAAATGTCCTAACCGGTTTTATAAGGCTCAAAATGGTCCAAAAATATACCCTTGTATGATTAGTGTATATATATACTCTACCAGTAATGTTTGATCATTTTTCTGGTCCTTTTGATAGGTATTGGTTTTTTAATAAAAACTATTTTATTGATTTTTCAGTAAATAATTTATTTCTACATCATTAATTTATAAGCTATTAAGGTAATTATATATCTCTTAAAAATTAAAAATAAATTACCATAAAAAATAAAAACATTTTAGATTTAGAATTAGTATTTATAATCGAATTTATATTCTGTGTAACATTATATTAAAAATACATTAATTATTAATGTTTGAGTGAGACATATTTCACATTCTTTAAAATAAAATAAATTAAAGGTCTTAATCACATTCAAGTGGGTTACAATGGATTCCATTTCAACCAAAATATGACTTATGACGAAATATAATCATCCAATTATATTAAGAGAAGTGTTAGGGTAATTTTATAATATTTTATTTACCCTTAATTACCTGATTTACCTTTAACTATGGTAAATAAAATTTACCGTAGTTACAATTCATAATGCCCAAAAATAAAAAGTAGCATATTAACATAATTTGGACCTACTGATTCCAAATATGGAATCCATTTTTCCAAATTCAAAACACATAAGTTTCAGTAATTAATTTAAAATTAATCCTGTTTTCGAACAAAAACGGGTTTTTGTTTAAAACATTGCAAACGATTGAATTGATTTAACCTACGAATTCAATTTAAAATCAATGCTAATGACATAAATTATATTAAATGATAAAAATATATTCTATTTATACTTTAAAACCATCAAATATTATAATATATCCATATAAATTATTACGATGAAAAAAAGTTGTTTTTAATTAAAATATAGCGTGTTTTTACTATTCATTAAAATAAGAACGTTGTTAGAAAAATATCAAAAATTTATCCATTGTAAATTTTTATATCTTGATTCAAAAGAAGAATTTTATTTTGTAAAATATAACTTATAAAATTGTCAAAAATTATATTTAAAATGGGTGCACCATCAAAAGGTGGCAAAACAGAATTTTCTTAAAAATACTTATTTTACCCGAAAACTTTATTTTGTTCTCATACCAGGTTCTAGAAAATGTGTAAGATAAATAATAATGTTATAAAATTTAAAATGTAGTTAATACTATTCATAATGTCTAGTTCATAATAAAATTATAATAATATATCGTTTTTTAGTGAAACCCGGTATTGCGTACTACACATGCTATCGAGGACGGTCGTGATTGTGTGTAATGCAAGCCAAGTCAGGGTTGCGTGTAGTGAAATCTCCCATTGGTGTTGTTTATAACATAATAAAAACTTATTTGATTTATACATTAAACAAAATCTATACTTAATGTTTCTTATAATAATTTCTTCAAAACAAACATCAAATTATGTGTAACACAAGAAAAGAATAGTGTGGCGTATACTACAAGCTAATATGGTATTGCGTATAGTACAAGCTAATCTTGTTGTAGTGTACAATAGAAGACATCAAAGAAATTAAAAATAATATATCTCATAAAATCGTGGGGTGTTACACTTATAAAAGAAAACATTTATTTTTGAAATATTCTTATATGATTTTAAGGGAAGCTTCGAAGGTGTTATAATGCTAGAAAATAGCCGCACCAACCATATACGTTAAAAAACATTCATTCCTTAATTTTGTCAAAATTGCCGTATAGGACCTTTTTTGGAAAATGATGGAATGATTCCTTTGAAAAAATCTTATAAAAAGTCAAACATAGGAATAAATGACTTTAACCCATAGTCTAGGTAATAGTCAAAATGGTTTTAAATACATTTTTTTAAGAAACACAGATGTAGATGATAAAGAGGTCTTAATGGATACTCATGTACAAACAACCTCAGATAATGAAGAGATTGTAGAATTAACCCTTACCTTGTACTTTTCTTTGGTCGAGGGTATGTTTACCACCTATATAATAGTTAAATCCTTGTTACTAAATTATACAAGAATCACATGCATAAATATGATATCATATATGATCTTGTAATACTTCTTAGTTAATAATATTTTGGTAGTATCGTTATTTTATATGTTAACTGATTCGTCTTCCTTTATATGATTAGTTACGTAAGTCATGTTTGTTATAGATAAGATGTATTTGATTCATATTCAAAATGATATTCAGTTATTAAAAAATATTTTCTAATCATAAAATGAAAATTATACTTCAGTGGTTACGATGGGGTATGAATATTATCATGTTCATGGAGACGGTAATCCGTACATACGCACGAGGGACAATATCATTCAATTGAAGTTGAAAAAGTATATAATTAAATGTTATATAATATATACAGAATCATTAATATGTTATATTTATTATTTTCGTCAATTATACTCATTATTATACACATCCAATTAATGAAATATTTGAATAAAAAACTACACCACGACGTGGAGACAGTAAGTCGTACGTATGGACATATAGTTACTTATTATTAATATGATGGATATAATAATGAATGTGGTTGTACCATATTTATAATAACATCACATTATGTATAATGTAGAAGAGTTATTATTGTGGAATGGGAACAACAAAGAAAGAGGAAGTGGAAGAAAAAAAAGAACTTTGAAAGAGGTGGGGAAATTATTACCTCTTCTTAGGGTGTTTCCTTTTGAGATGATCAAAAGGGCACCTTAGGATGAATATCTTGTAAAGACTCAGATTTTTTTCCAAGTATTTTTTTTAATTATATGGAAATATTAAGTGTCCGCGAAAATTGACGGTGCATGATTCTGAGGCCCGGTGTGCCCGGAATAAATTTCTAATGTTTTTTTAGGTATGTTAAGTAAACTAATGAGCGGCATATTGTAACTTTTTTACCAGTGTTTGGAATTAAAATATGAGGACACTATTGAACTCACAACTCCAATATTACCTTAAAAGACCTTCACCTCAACCACAGTAGGTCGAGGGTGGAAATTAGTTTTTGGTCTTTTCATGGGAGAAAATAAATAAACATTCTTTATTTTAATTTTGAAATCGAAACATCCCATTTTGAATTTAGTGGTGGTGACCACCCGAGCTTGAAACCTTCCATTTGAATTTTGTGGTGCGGACCACCCAACCCTTTAACTCCCTCTTAAATATGAGTTAACCCTTAAAATTACCCCAATTAAATGTTCCAACATTAATTGTATTAATTAACTTAACCTATTAATTTTCCTCCTTATATCTCATGGGGAAAAAGGATAGACAAAACAGGAGATATGTAGAGAGAAATTTTGGGGGATCATATTCCAATGAAGAATTTCCCCGGATTAAGAACGAGGACAATGCACGAGCTCAGATCGGGAACATGGTGTGGGAACAACGAACGCCGACATCACCAACATCATCTCCTTCCTCATAAAATCTTAAATGAACATCAAGGAAGGGGTTTTAATTTGAATTATGATTAAATCTATTTGTTGATTCTTCATAATCGGGATTCATAATGACGTTGGCCAAACAAACATGCCCATTGTTATTCACTTATACATTGACCCTTTTCTTTCGTTCTTCACGCGTTCTTCATGTAATATTTGATGCGAAAAAATTAATGACGCTGGAAACACAATGTTTTGTCAAGTGTGATGTATGGACGCTGATCCCTCGACCCAAGGGTCGCAAATATGCGGTCGTCATATTTTTTGTGCTTAGAACTGAGTTGTGGTGAACCACAGAAGAGGAGGTAGAACGGTACACCGACCTTCCATGTGGAGGCAGTGCGGTATGATTTCGTGCCGCTAGAGGAGTAGAAGGTTGTGGTCCGTCGGCCGCGGTGGAGTAGGTTCACGTCTGGCGTGTCAGCTGGCTGTATGGCGGAGTGGTGGCGTCCGTCTGCGCCACTGGCGAAGTAGTAGCCCGCATTCGATTGGCCGCGGAAGAGGCTAAAGGGAGGCCGTCACTCGGCTGGCCATGGAGAATATCGGTTTCGTCACGCCGCTGGGAGGAGGAGGACCGGCCGGTGAACCAACAGGTCATGGTGCATCCAGAAAGACCTGCTCTGGTGGGTCCCGCTTCCAAAAACCAAACTTCCCTTTGGCTTTTTGGGTGACTTGGGAGGTGACTCCCTCCTGGGAATCGACTAAGGAGGACCCCACCACAGCGGTCCACCCGACTGTGGGCCACCCCTGTAGGTCGCACCACAGGGCCATGCCACCGGGCCACGCCCAGCGGGCCGGGCTGAACCGTGGCCCAGTGGGCCGGACCCAAATCGGTCTGGGTCAACCCAATCCTGGTCAGGTTGGACTAGGCCACCTCAGACCAGGTTGGTCTGACTGGGTCAGTCCGACCGGGTCAGACTGGACCTGGGCCCATCCAGAAGTAGTTTCTCCTTTGTGGCCATATCTTAAGAATTGGAAGTTCGTTGGTCGAACCGTCTATGGAACTGGAATCCTTGGATCGAGACGGACCTTTTGGTATACTCAACCTGAGTTTTGGATAAAGTTGGAGTATTACCGGGTAGGATCGAACTTGAATCCAACCGGGCCATCGGAGCGAAAATGCTAATAACCTACAGACCAGGTGTCTATTTGACACGACGACTGTTGTTTTGGGTCCCTTATGACATGTCTAACATTTTTATTACTTGTTTTTGGAGTTAAGTGGTGTTCAAGGTACAACCGATATATCGAGGGACAGATTCTACGGAACTCGAGGGACCAGGTTTGAGGATTCCAGTGGCTGACAGTGAAGCAAAGGTTGGAGACGGATAATACGAAGGTTAGGTACATATCGGCTCTGGGCGGGTGAGATCCTTTATGGTTCATTGTGGGGGTTCGTACCTATCAATACTATGTGGGTCATTACATACCGATCTTGTGTGGTTCAGATCCTTCGTGGGTCATTCGGGTGGTTAGTACCTACTTATCCTGTGTGGGTCAAACTCTGTATAGTCAACAGCAGGGCCTCTGGATAGAATAAGATGGTCTTGCTTCGCGACTAATCATTTGTACTTATACACTTCATTTATACATGTGTGAGCTGAGTCTTTAGGATTGTGGTGTACCTGCGCGATACTTATATCTTCGTGGTGTTACTTGTATGGTACTTCTACCTTTTTGACATTCTTTCCTCATGTGTGAGGTGTGTTTTTATTGATATATTAGGTATATGTATGGTCATATACCTAAGTATTGTGATGACTATTTATTCATGCTTTGAGACTGAGTTCTTGCTTTGTGGTTTATCCTTTGTGGATTCTTAGAGACCTTCAGGGGTCTTGGGGTCCCAACTGAGTATCGTTATACTCACCCCTGCACAGGATTCTCCCACACCTTGTTGTGTCATGTTCCAAAGACAGAAAATGCAGACCACGAATGAGGGTACCAGGGCTGGAGGTTGCTCGGGGGTGGACCATAAATGAGACGATCCATGGAGATGACCATTCTTGTGTTGTACCTACCCTTTAGGTAGGATCCTTGGCGGGTGTTTAGAGGAGTGGTATCCAGTTTTACTTGTACTTTCCAGTTTTACTTTTACTTTCGAGTTAGGTTTGTATTCTGGCTCATTTACTTAATGTACACACCATGTTTACTATATATGTTTACCTTATTCTAGTATCATTCTGTATGCTTGTATTCTGTGGGTTTATAGGTTTAGAGGCAATGCCTTCTAAGGTTTAGGGATATGCCTATCTTGTGCTAGTCTCCAGCCCATGGCCTATGGAATTCGGGCTTGGGGTAGTCACGGAATGAGCCCTGGGGGATGGTTCTTGACAAATTTGTTTCACATGAGTTCATTTCTATCGAAGAACTTAGACTCTAATATTTTAAACGGAAATAGTATTTAGTGTTATGAGTCTAGTTATCTATTTGTGGAATCCAGTGTTGGTGCGGCGACCAACTTATCTATATACCAGGACCCTTACTTCTGATTTCAGACTCAGTGCATGAAAACACTGATTGCGTGTGTGTTTTTGAGAGGTTTTCGTTGTGATATCTTTGAGTCAAATCACCGGATATAACTTATTGACGGTGGCGCACATATTCTTTCAGGATTCCTCCATGAAAACAGCCATCCAAGGTTCCAGTTAGAGTACGTGATGAAAGCCCACCGAGTGATATGGCTTTGGTGCAGGGCCCCCTTATAGAAGTTGTACCATCGTGTGGTATACCATCAGCTTCACTTCCCATTCGGCAGGTAATGCCACAAGCCCCAACACTAGGGGGTTCATGCCACTTGAGCGGGTTTCACGAGTTCCAACATTAGAGGACACTGAGGTTCCAGGGCGAGATAGATCCACAGGGTTTTGAGGACTTGCTGGAGGTCATGGTTAGAGTTTTTTGACTAGTAGTTACACCAGCAGATCTCATGGTAATTTTTGCAACCAGTCTTTTTCAAGAAACATCAGGAAGATGGTGGAGCTTGATGCTTCAGGTTCAAGATGAGGTGACTCTCATCTGGGGGGACAACGAGAGCCTTTAAGGGCATAGTTCATCCCAAAAACCATACTCTTAGTGTGTTTAAAATATATTATCCACTTACAGTAGAGTAGCATGATCATGGATTAGTATTCAGAGAGGTTCACTGACCACTCATGCTACACCACTGATATGGTGAAGGACCCTTTCTTTAGGGAATGTACCTTCGATTAGGGGCTCAGAAAAGAGATTATATCTTCGATGGTTTCTCTCAGCATCCCGAAATAGGAAAGGGTTTTAGAGAGAGAACTCTTAGTGGACATGTTCCTAGCTAAGCAGTCACCAGCAGCAAGACCCAGCACCGGATGACACGTTGCAGAGTCATCAGCAGCTGACAGAAGACAGATGACACAGTGGTCCAAGAGGAATAGACCTACAGGTGGACGACCGCAGGATACTGGGTCAGTTGTGTGGGTCTCTCAGGACAGAGCAGGAACAGGGAGGAAAAAGCAGTGTTATTCAGGTGGCGGGAAGCGTCACATGGATTGCGATGGCCTGACCCACTGTACAGATGACTAGTAAATGGTCGAAGGAACGCCTGGGTAGAGGCACAGATTTGATCAAGGAAGTCTGCAGGCAAGAGGTGGGCATGGTAGAGGGGAAGGTCATGCCTCAGGCGGTAGGCAACGATTCGAAGTTCTACTGCCACCACCTCAAGGTGGTCCACCCCAACCATAGAGAGCAGGTGGAAAGGGACAAGCTCAGTTCCAGGAAAATGAGTCATATGACCATGGCTCTCTATAGATGATATGAGGTATGATCTGTTTCTACTCCACCCTAGTTGTGGTACTTATAGACACATTTTCTGGTGAGTCATTTATTTCCACAACCCTCATTCAGAGCTCAGAGATACCGATGGAGCCGTTGGCTCGATCCTTATGGCCAAAGACTCCTACAGGAGAAGATTTGATGATTACGTGCTACTTCCAGTAGTGTGAGCTTACTTTAGGAGCCAAGAGCATCAACTGGGATCTTCTAGTAATAGCGTAGAGGCCTTGTGATGTCATTTTGGGAATGGAATGGTTATTTAAAGTCCATACTCAGATTGACAGTATTGGGGGAAAATTGCGGTGTGTCTGAATGAACGGGACCAGGTTTTCATTCATTGGAAGGAAGGGAACCCTTGCATATCATGATGGACTTACCCAGAGGAGGGTGCAGCCGATCACAAATTAGTTGGCTAGTCTTACCCTCAGAGCGGTTGATGTTGACAATCTGAGATATCATTTAGTGGTGGACCAGTACACTGATGTTTTACTTAATGATGTTTTGGGTCAACCTCCTCACAGAGAGTTGGATTCTTACATAAACTTGTACCCCATGACAACACTGATATCTACACCAACATATCGGATGGATCCTGCGGAACATCGACAGATGTGGGTACAGTAGGAGGACTTTTAGAGCAAGGGATTTATTAGGCTTGATGTTTATCCTTGGGTAGCCCCAATTTTGATCGCCAAGAAGGTGGATGGGAGTATGAGACTCAGTGTGGACTATAGGGTCCTGAACCAGGTGACCGTGAAGAACAAGTAACCACTCTCGAGGATTGATGATCTCTCTGATCAGTTGAAGGGAGAACAGTGGTTTTTGAAGATAGACCATAGATCAGGCTATCACCAGCTCAGAGTACAAGAAGTGGATATGCAGAAGACTGGCTTCAGATGTCGGTATGATAAATATGAGTTCTTGGTTATTCCTTTAGACATGAACAACAGCCCAGAATTGTTCATGGGATTCATGAATATGGTCATCCACCCAAACCTTGATCTCTTTGTGGTATTATTCATGGACGACATCCTGATATACTCATCGACAGAGGATAAGAATTCCTATCATCTGCAGATAGTTCGGGACACACTCTGAGAGAACCAGCTTTATGGTATGCTCTCAAAGTGCCAGTTATTGATCCAAGAGGTTATCTTCTTAGGTCATGTCATCTCAGAGGCCTGATTTGCAATGGATATAGTGAATATTGAGGTTGTACATTCTTGGGAGCCACCCAAGTGTGTGACGGAGGTGCAGAGTTTCCTGTATTTGGTTGGTTTCTACTGGAGGTTTGTGCCTGACTTTTCTTAATTTGCGGTACCTTTATCAGCATTGATGAAGAAGGGGAAACCCATTGTGTGGTCAGAGAGATTCCAAAGGGTTTACCAAGAGGTGAGGTAGAGACTGATGATTGCCCCCATCTTGAGGCTATAGGAGGAAGGCGTTGGGTATGTAGTCTTCTCTGATGCATCAGGTACCGGGCTTGGATGTGTCCTAATGCATGAGCGAGCAGTGATCGTGAATGGTTCTCGGCAGCTGAGACATCATGTGCATAACTACGCTACCCATGACATGGAGTTGGCAGAAGTGGTCCTCATACTTGAAGATGTGGTGACATTACTATATGGGAAACGTTTTATAGTCTACTCTGATCACTAGAGTCTCATGTATATCTTCTCTCAGAAGGAACTAAACCTGAGACAATGATTTTGGATTGAGTTCCTCCAAGACTATGACTTCGATATAGTATATACTCCTAGTAAGTGGAATGTAGTATCAGATGCACTCAGCAGGAGATCTGGTATACAATTGTGGAGTGAGGCAACGGAGCATCTAGACAATTTGCAGATATCATATGAGGATCAAGAAGGAGAAACTTATCTACAATCTATGACAGTCACTCCCCCACTCCATTAGTGAGTCAGGGAGTCGTAGCTTTGGGACACTGACTGTGAGGATTTTTGTGCTTAGATATCCACTTGATAGACACCTGTTGGATTTTCGGAAGGTGAGGATCACGCCATCCTCCTTAGAGGGCGTACTATTGTACCAATGGCGCTTAGGGAGGTACTTTTTAGGGAGTTCTATACGTCCCCTCTAGTAGTACATCCAGGAGTAGAAAAGATGTACCAGGACCTCCGGCATCAGCACTGGTGCCCGGGAATGAAGATAGCAGTGGTATTGTTTGTCTCTTGGTGCCTCACTTGTCAGCAAGTAAGGGTAGAGCATCAGGTTCCAGTAGCCTTAGTTCAGCCACTAGAGGTGCCAGAGTGGTAAAGGGATGTATTTTCCATGGACTTTGTGACAGGACTTCCACACACATCTAGGGGCCATGATTCTCTCTGGGTGACCATTGACCGACTCACAAAGTCGGCCCAGTTCGTACTTATCAGAGAGCAGGGATTAGTAGAGAGTTTGGGACTCCTCTACATGTAGGAGATTGTATGGATTCATGGAGTTCCATCTACGATTGTCTACAATCGGGATCCACATTTTTCTTCCCGGCTATGGAAGGGGTTACAGGAGGAATTCAGGAAACAACTTTGGTTGAGCACCGCCTTGCATCCTCAGATAGATGGTCAGACAGTGCGGACCATTCAACCCCTCGAGGACATTCTACGTGCTTGCATCCTCAATTTCAGTCACAACTAGGAGGATCGCTTTTCCTTGGTTGAATTATTATACAACAACAACTACCAATCCACCATTGGTATGGAACCATTCAAGGAGTTGTATGGGAAAGCCTGAAGATTGCACCTGTACTAGACTAACCCCGGGGAGTCAGCACTCGAGGGACCGAAGATGGTACATGTTACCACGGAAAAGGTGATGATCATCCAGGAGCGGATGAAGACTGCATAGATTATGAAGAAGTCCTATGCTGACATGAGACATAGAACTCTTGAGTTTGAGGATGGTGACACTATATTTATGTGGGTCTTACCTCGACAAGTTTTATTGTGATTTGGTCGGGGAGTCATGTTATCTCTGAGGTTCATCGGACCCTTTCAGGTCCCCAGCAGATTTGGCGAGGTGTCTTACTGCTTAGATATTCTACCTCAGTTGCACCGAGTGCAAGACATTTTCCACGTATCCCAGTTGAGGAGATACATATATGATCCTTCACACATCATTGACTAGGGAAAGCTGGACATCGATGATGGCAAGATGTTTTCGAAGGTTCATGTGGAGATTGAGAATCGACAGGAGCATGTCCTTCTTGGGCGGTCAATACCTCGGTTACGTGTACGTTGGCATCATAGAAACATCCATGAGAGCACTTGGGAGTGCGAGGCTCGGATTCGTGCTTAGTACCCCCGCTTGTTTCCCTAGTCTGTGTTGTGGCTTTCAGGGCTGTAAATCCCTGAGGTGGGGAGAATGTAAATACCTGATTTTTTTTCAATGTAATATTTTTCATTATATGGAATTATTATGAGTCCAAAAAAATTTACAGTGCATGATTCCAATACCTAGTGTGCCCGAAATAAATTTCGGAACTTTTTTCTGGGTACGTTTAGTAAACACGCGAGTGGAATTTTGTAACGTTTGAACCGGTTCTCGAAATTGAAATCTAAGGAAATCGTTGAACTCGCAGAACTGATATTCGCTTAAGGAGAACTTCACCTCAATCGTAGTAGGTCAACAAGGAAAATTAGTTTTCTAACATTTCATGGGAGAAAATAAAATAAATTTTTTTTATATTTTTTAAAATTGAAACTTACCATTTTGAATTTTGTGGTGGGGACCACCCAAGGTAGATACATTCCATTTGAATTTAGTGGTAGGGACCACCTGACCCTTGAACTCCCTCTTAAATGTGAGTTAACCCTTCGAATTCCACCAATTAAATGTGCCAACATTAATTGGTTTAATTAACTTAACTTATTAATTTCGTACCTCACCTATCACAGGGAAAAATGATTGGAAAAAATTGGAGATCCATAGAGAGAGATTTTGGAGGATCATCTTCCAACGAAGAACGTCCTTGGATCATGAACAAGGATGACACACGAGCTCGGATCGGGAGCCTGGTGTGGTAACACTGAATGCCGACATCCCCAAAATCATCTCCCTCCTCGCGACATATTCAACGAAAATCAAGGAAGGGGTATTAATTTGATGTATGATAAAATCTATTTGTTGATTCTTCATACTCTTGATTCACAAGGATGATGGCCAATAAACATGGCCATAGTTCGGCAATTATACCTTGACCCTTTTCTTTTATTTTTTGCACGTTTTTCATTCGTTCTTCAACGCCAAATAATTAATGAAGCTGAAAACATAATGTTTGGTTGAGCACGATGTATGGACCTAGAGCCCTCAACACAAGGATCACGAATATGAGGTTGTCATATTTTTTGGTCTTAGAACGATGTTATGGTGAACCGAAAAAGAGAAGGGTGGTCAGCACACCAGTCGACTACGTGGAGGTATGGCCACGTGCGTCCATGCCGTTAGATGAGTAGGAGGTTGCAACCTATTGGCCATAGAGGAGAAGGTTCGTGGACATCAAGTTGGGTAGCTACATGGCGGAGTGGCGGCTTACATTCGTGCCTCTGGTGGAGCAGGAGGCTGCGGGTGCTGGGCCACGGCAGAGGCCGAAGGGCAGCTGACACCTGACTGACCGTAGAGGATAGCAGCGCCGATGCGGCATTAGTAGGAGGAGGACCAGCTGGCTAACTGGCCAGCCATGACACATTGATCTGGACCCACTTTGGTGGGTCCTGCTTCCAAAAACTGAATTGCCCTTTGGTCGTTCGAGTGACCTGGGAGGTGCCTCTCTCCCAGGCGTCAGCTAGGGCGGACCCCACCATGGCGGTCCGCCCGACCGCAAGCCTCTCCTATGGGTCGTGATGCTAGCCTATGCCAGTAGACCACACCACTGGGCCGGGCCCAGTGGGTCGTGCCACTGGGCCGCGCCACCAGGTCGGGCCTAGGGGGTAGGGTCGGGTCGTCCCCTTCACGGTTCGGGTCGGACCATGGCCCAGAGGGCTGGGCCCACCATGGTCTAGGCCAACCAAGATGGTCCCAAATAGGGATGGGTCGACCTGAACCAGGTCGGGTTGGCCTAGGCCGGGTTAGGTCTGGTCAGTCTGACCGGGTCAGACCGGACCCGGGCCCATCAGAACCCAGTTTCACCTTTGTGGCCATATCTTGATAACCAGATGTCTATTTGATGAACCATCTTTGGCACTAAAATCAATGGATCGAACCGGTCATTTTGGTATACTCCAGTTGAGTTTTGGATAAAATTGGAGTATGATCAGGTTGGATCGAACCCGAATCCTACCAGGCCCTCAGAGAGGAAACGCTAATAACTTACAGACCGGGAGACGTTTGAAGCGCCGTCTGTTGTGTTGGGTCCCTTATAAAATGATGGGCCTTTGAGTTACTCTTTTCTAGAGCTTAGTGGTAGTTGAGGTATGAACGATATCTCAAGGGAAATATTTTATGGTACCCGAGCACACCAGGTGTGAGGAATCCAATGGCTGGCAGTGAGGCAAAGGTTGGAGATGGATAACACGGAGCTTAGTTAGCTATCGACTCTGGGTGGGTGAGATCATATGTGGGTCATTGCGGGGATTAGTACCTATCAATCCTAGGGGGTCAGTGCTCATCGATCCTATGGGGTTCAATGTATACTGATCCAATGTGGGTGAAATCTTGTGCGGTTCAACGCTCAGCGATCTTGTGTGGGTCAGAAAATACTGATCCGGTGTGGGTCAAGTCCTGTGAGGGTCGTTGCTGGGGTTAGTACCTATCGATAATGTGTGGGTCAAACTCCATATAATTAGCAGCATTTACTATTGAAAAAATAAGATGATCTAGCTTCGTGACTAATCATATGTATGTCTATACTTTATTTATACTTGTTTGAGCTGATTATTTACCCTTGTGGTGTACTTGTGCAGTACTTATATCTTTGTGGTGTTACCTGTGTGGTACTTCTAACTTTTGGTATTATTTCCTCTAATGTGGGGTGTGTTTTTATTGATAACCTAGGTATACATATGGGAATATACCTAAGTAGTATGATGACTATTTCTTCATACATTGGTATTGTGGTCTTGATTTTTGGATTATCCTTTGTGGATTTTCATGGACCTTCGGGGGTCTCGGGGTCCCTACTCCTCAAAATCCCTTTTTTTGAATTTTATGAAAGCCACTTTATGGTAGTTGAAATAATAAATTGCATCCCACATCCAGATGATTTCAAAATTCATAACTCAAAATTCAAACAAAACCCATCCAAAAGTTGGCGCCCTCAAGCCTAGAACCTCGATGTACCCGCTGCGAGACGAAGACTGCATCCATATGTCACCCTTGAAAAGCACCACCAAATCCCAAACCATGGAAAAGAATCATCGTGCTTGTTTTCACCAAATATCATCCAAGGGTAACAATGTTGATTGTTTTCAGAAAACCAGACTAGAAGGTATCACCAAAACCTTTGAGTTTGACATGCCAAAAAGGCCATACGGACACGAGCTCAAACCACTACAAATTTCCCAGTTGTCATCACGGCTGAATGAAGTTCCTTCACCAGAGTGAACCACAAACATTGCTAGACCATAACCCAAACAATGACCTCTGAAGGTCACCACCATCAATGAGGCTGAAAATTAGAGCTATCATCACAGATTGAGACACAACCTCGAGCCGCACAACCTCCATCCACGAATCAATCAGCACATCCCACACGTCATACCAACATTGGAGTCGACCAAACAGAACCGGAGAAGTTAACCGGAAAATCATTCAACGAAGCCATACCAGGACAGACCAAGCACAACCTCGTCATCGTCAAACCACCTTCCATGTTGCTGAACCCTGGAAAAGATCTGAAACAAACCAAGTTGTCGTTGATGAGCACCCGCCTTGACACTCCACGAATCATCGAAGAACAACATCATATTCTGTCGGGGCTTCAAACGAAATCAATGGAGACACCTTCATTCGTGCAATCATCACCCACAAAACTTCTTCAAAAAAATGGCACATAAAGGAAGAAACAAGCCGCCCATTTCAACAAAAATTGCAACTATCAACAGGCACAGCCCCAGCACAGATAGAAGCTGGATAAGGACGCGCCACCCGGAGCATCAACGACCGAACAAACATCAAATCCCAAAACCTCTTGAAACCATCGAAGAAGACTAACACGTACAACAAAGAATGGAAAAGAGGCCAGAGCAGAGATTGAAGTGGAAGGGTCTCAACAAATAAGCACGTCCTCGCCCGGAACCGCTGCCGGTAGGATCCTTGGCAGGTGTTCAGAGGAGTAGTTTTAAGTGTTACTTGTACTTTCCAGTTTTACTTGTACCCTCCAATTGGGCTTGTATTCTAGCCCCTTTTCTTACTGTACACACCATGTTTATCATATAAGTTTTCCTTGGGAGTGTATCTTTCAGTGTTCTTGGTTTCCATTAGTTTACAGGTTTATAGGCAATGCCTTCCTAGTTTTTGGGATATGCCTTTCCCGTGCTAGTCGCCAGCCCCTGGCCTATGGAAGGCAGGCATGGGGTAGTCACAGCACGGGACCCGGGGGATGGTTTGGGACATTTATGATCAAAGTAGTGCCTCTAGGTCAATGTGAGGATAGTTTGGAGGATATTTGGGCAGGGGTTGGCCAAGCCAAATAGCTTTGGAGGTGTGATTTTGAGAGAAGGGGAAGTACCCTTTTATAAGAGATGTGAGGGTCACTTTTGGAAAAGCATGAAATATTATTTTATTATACAATCATATTCGGTTTATAATGGCTCCAAAATTATTTATTTCAAGGATAATGTGGGGATGGGTCAAAAAACACACACCCAATAGGTTTTAGATTGGTTCAGGTCACAATATTAACCTTATCTTTTAGATTTAACTCTTGGTTAAATTGTTTAACTTTTACCATGTATTCTTGTATTATTATAAAAAATGGTTAATACAATTATGATAAAAATAAAAAAGACCCCAAAGGGTTCATTATTGATATATCTAAAAATATTTATGTCTTTTGTCCGAGCCTTATATTTTTAAAAATATTATATAAATTAATAATATTGTATTTGTTTTAAAAACTCATTTATGTCAATTTTGACACTACTTGGTATATTGTTTTTGATAAAGTCATAACTTAATGATTACTTTGAAAAACATTGAATCAACCATAACATGTCATATTAACCACGAAATTTAGTGGAATTCATCAAAAGTCTGAAATTACATTTATTGGGATATTTATAATATCAATTATTTTAATCTTTCATTAATAAGGTAATTACTGCATCAGCATTGTATCGTAAATAAATTTAATTATTTAATGTCTAACAATTATAAATAAAATACCATTATGTTTGAAATATTTTTAGCTTTCTAATTAATTTTTATAGTATAATTTATCTTTTGTATAACCCAATATTAAAAATGGACTCGTTATTAAACATTGAATATAACACTTTTAACTCTTCTTTAAATAAAAATAATAATAAATGTCCTAATCTAAATCAAGTGGGCCAAAAGGATCATATTTTATTCCTATGTTTATTTTTCTTGAAATACACCTATCTAAAAGAATTAAGACATGAGTCAGGGTAATAATAATATCTTTTTTACCTTTAATTATCCTATTTACTTTTAACCATGGTAAATAAAAGATAAAAGTTACTATTCAATACAAAATATTTTCATCTTATTGAACCAAATTTTACATACTCATATCAACCGCGTATCTCAGATTTTTGAAATTCAATTCACAAAAGTGGTAAAATTATGTTTTATGAAAATTTGAAAATGCTCCTAGAAGGTGGGTAAAAGAAGGTAAAAAGTTCAATAAAATTATATATATATAATATTATTATAAAATTACTCCAATTAATTATATAGAAAATATATAGGTATTATTTATCTATTTTTACATAAAATAAGTTAAAATAAAATAAGTAATTATTTAAATAAAAAATCTGTTTTAAAGAATAACGTAGTGTTTTTCACTATTCATCAAAAAATTGAATGTTTTAGAAAAATAACAAAAATTAACCCTAATCTAATTTCAATATTCCAAATTCAAAAATGAATTCCATTTTGAAAAATAGAATTTATAAAATTTCAAAAAATCGGTATTATTATTCATAATGGATAGTTTTATTGGTTATGGAGTGTTAAACTTCAAGTTGCGTACAACGTATGCTATTATATTATTCAAAGGGAAACGTACCATAGAAGATTTGGGTGTTACACATGAATTGTAGTTATTGATATAATTCAATCCTTGTGATACACCTATTTCAAATACTCCACATATAATTTCCCAATTTTAGTTATAGTAATCTAAGAAGAGACTCCTAGAGAATCATGAAAAGGGATTAATTTTTCCATTTATGTGACCGTTGAGTGCACATGTTCTTAATTTTATGAAGAAATATGGATCAATGAAACTATTCCATGATTAAAAAGCACTTAACAAGATCATAATCACGAATTATTATCATTATCCTTATATTGATGAATTTTTTACCAACCTATGGGAGCTCAATACATTTCGTATACTTATCTTCATTCTGGATGTCATCAATTGAAGTTCAAGACTGGGGATATACCCAAGAGACTATTTATTATAAGTTATAGAAACTATTAATCCATAGATATTCCATTTTAACTTACTAATTCTCCCAACAATATTCACAGATTTAACGAATATATTCATTACAGATTACTTTAATTAGTTTTTAGTTGTATTTATAGATGATATTATTATCTAATCAAAAAGAAATTAATATCATTAATATCACATAATTATTGTACTAAAGACCCTAAGGATAAATAACTTGTATGAATATTTTACTAATTGTAAACTATGGCTATACAAATTTTTAATTTTGGGTTATAAAATTTCAGGAGATGGTATATTGTTGGATAGATCCAAGATATAAGTCATTGAACATTATCCCAGACTAACTATGGTGACTGATATATTTATTTTTCTTGTTTTACTGAAATATTTTTGATGTTTTTGGAAACATTTTCCTGGATATCCAATCCACTCAACAAGTTAACTCAGAAGAGAGATATGTTCATTTCGAAAGCTGAATGTGACTAAAATTTCAATAACTAAAAAAAATATTGATCAGTACACAAGTGTTTATATTAACCATAAATAGATAAGGGTTTGAAATATATAGTGATGCATCAAATAATGGACTAGTATTAATCCTCATGAATAATTATTTGGTGGTAGCTTATACCTCGTGAAATTTTAGGATTCATGGGAAATATTACCAAACTCTTGATTTGGAGTAGGCTATTGTAATGTTCACATTAAAGATATAATGAATTATTTATATAGTGAATGGTGTGATATATATAATGATCATAAATCTTTTGTGTATATATTTTCAAATAAAGGGTTGAATATATTCAAATTAGGGTGGTTTGGATTGATCAGTGATCATGACTACTCAATAGAATACCCAACTTTAAAATAAAACAAGGTGAGTCGAACGGATCATTCTAGATTATCTAGGATAAGGATAACAAAAAATCCAATATTATGTGAATTTAAAAGGTGGGATCTAGAAATTTTGGTGAAAGGTGAGAAATGTTATATTTTTCATATGAGTTTTCTACCACCTATATGTATAGGTATTGAAGAGGTTAAGAAGGAATATGTAGAATTGTATAAGAAGTTGATTAATGTTCCTGGTTTAAAGTAGGATTTTTATGAAATGATAACATTTAGAATCCATGTATATGTATTATCCAAGCCATATTTGAATAAGGTACTATTGTGTGAAGCCCATATTTCACCATTCTCTATTTAACCTAGAATTAAAAATATTTATATACAGTTGAAACTATATTTGTGGTGGGATAACATAAAAAGAGATATTTTTTAGTCTGTATCTTGGTGATTGGTATGTAAATATGTTAAGGCTGGGAGATATAATTTTATGATGATGTATGTAATGACCCCAAACATGATGTACATGGACATTACATTACTTTTTCAGAATACTTAATACATAACAAAAACCAACACTCAAGGATCGTAATAGTTTAGTGTCTTTGGAAACTTGAAACATAATCTTCTAATCCTGGTGAAAGATCTTCAACATCTCCCATAAAGATCTTCCCCTTTTTTTCATACCTAAAATTTTTCTTTATATCCTGGGGAAATGAAAACATATAAAGGGTGAGATCAAATGCTCAGTAAGGTTAATCATAGAGAAATTAAAACAAACCATATACATTTGAACTTAAAACCATGAACATAATGTTTAAACATCAAAATTTTGAGAAATGACATTAAACATGGCAGTATGTAAGGAATTGATCATAAAGAAACATTAATCATGATAATATATAATTGCAATAAAACATGTATTTTTTGGAAACCATTAAGCACTTGATATGATTTCCATAGTACACAAGGCATTGCTTCCAAGACCATCTTAGTGGACAAAGTCCCTTACTTAATCGAGTTCACTACTCATTCCAGTCATGTGTCACTGAACCGGATTAACTTACAGTTCCAGACATGTCTATCTCATGAGATATAAATATTTACCAAATGCATTGGAGGGAGATATAGGTCCCACCCATCTCATAATGAAATCATTCTTTCATGTTCCACAAAATAAACATAAATCATTCATTCTAACCCAATAATTAAAATGGGTTTCATAAACATCATCCCATCATAACATAATCTATATAAAACAGTGGTTATCATTTAATCATAAAGAAAATAAAACAATGTAAATAATCAGAACATTATACTTGAAACATAACCATAATAAAAAATGTAATCTTACATAGAAAATAGTTTTGAATAAACACTTGAAATGAATTCTTGAGGAAAATATCCTTTCTTCTTCAAAATCATTTTCTTTTCACAACATGACATGCAATTAAAAAAGAAAAGGATTTTTTTCAAAATAATAATGAAATCTTATAGAGGAATCTTCATAAAAATTAGGCATTATGAAACTGTAAAAATCCATTCATGTCGTATAAGTTAAAAACATTCTTCTCGTACTTTTTCCGGAAAAGTCAAAAAGTACCTCATATGGTAAACAAAATAATGATTCCTTATATTCCATGTAGTAAAAGTCAAAAAAATGGGTAAAAGGGAATTTAAACATACATTAACGAATATTAAACACTTTATGAAAATTACTTTTTCTGGACATGGATGAAAAATATAACCCCAGTAAATACTTACGAGTAAACAATCTCGGATAAGAACGAGATTGGAATAGTTATCCCTTACCTTAGGTCTGATATGATTCGTACATATCTGAAACTGCTGTATAATGATTTAAATAATCTCATTGACATATTAAAGAATCATATTAATTATTATGATATCATATATGGTTCACTTATGACTTTATATTACCCATTCTTTTGTAAATTCCATTTTAATGCAGCATTTTGGGTAAAATCATTTTATTTATCATACATGTTTCGATTTTTTGTTCTTGATATTATTACTCATATTCCGATTTACTTAATTACAGAATTTAATTCATGATTTATATGTAATATATATTTAGTATATAAATATATATGATAGATTGATAAATGAAACACACCGTTCATGGAGACGGTAGGTCGTACGTATGCATGAACGCTGTTTTCGTTTCCTTATTGAATTGAATGGAATTATGTAAATTAAAAATATATGTACATAAATACAGTATCATTTTTATTTAATATCATTCATGATAATTTATTATATATACTTTATAATCATACTTGAATGGTAAATCAAGGAAAATTAATCTTATCGTGTTCATGGAGACTATAGTCCGTACGTACGCACGAGCGATGATATCGTTCCTCTAATTATAGAATATAATTTAAGTGAATGATACAATATCTCATAATCATTATGATGTTTTAATAACCATATATATTTATTCATTACACCATTATACCCATTCATGTAAGGTGGTGGTGGAAAAAATTATTAAACCACGACATGGAGACAGTATTCTGTATGTACGCACGTGCGATGATTTTGTTTTCCGTAGGATGGATAGAAGGTGTAATTGAGTTGTTTCATATTTTTAATAACATATCAGTATATAAGTGATACTGATGTTATTAATTTATAATTAAACAACTAAAGAAGAAGAATTTTAAGAAGAAAGAAAACATGAAAGAATCGGTAGAGGAGATTACCTCTTCTTCGACACACCTCTTTTAAACTTCCTCTTAAGGCACTAGAGTTGGTCTTTTGAGGAGAACATAACCTCTATAATGTTTATAGGGAAGTTTATAAGGGAAATGGGAAGGGTTTTTCCGAGCTTGAAATCTCAAAATTGTGTAAAGAGAAGAGGGAGGAGGTGCCATTTATAAGGGAGGAGAGGGGCACCTTAGAAAAAACATAAAATATTATTTTATAATAAAGTCATATTTGGTTTTTAATAGCTCAAAATTGGTTTATTTAATATATAAAGTGGGGATGGTTCGAAAACCTTTCAACCAATAGGTTTTAGACAAGTTTAGGTTACTATTTTAACCTTATCATTTAGATTTACCTCTAAGTTAAATAATTTAACTTATACTGTGTCTTCTTGTTTTATTACACTATATGGTTAATAAACTTACTATAACAAGCCAAACGAACCCCATGTGGTTCATTGTTAATATATATAACCTTATATAATTCATTGGTCTGAAACTTAGATTTTTAGAAAGAGAATAGAAAATAATAATATAATAATTATTTTAAAAACTATTTTATCTCAATTTTGACAGTATTTGGTAATTGATTTTTTGAGAAAATCATAACAACATGATTAGTTTGTATAAAATTAATTAAATAAATACTAAAATGTCATATTAACCTAGAAAATTATTTTAATTCATAAAAAGTCTCAAATTACATTTATTTGGGTATTTATAACCTCAATTATGTAAATATTTCATTAATAAAGTAATTACTACATCATCATTGTGTCATAAAAAAATTAACTTATTTAGTATATAAAAATTATAAATAAAATACCATAATCTTGGAAATATATTTATCTTTATAATCAATATTTATAGTCTAATTTATCTTATGTATGACTATACATTAAAAATGTTTTAGTTTTTAAACATTGATTTTAACTATTTTAACTCTTCATTAAATAAAATAATAATAAATGTCATAATCTAATCCAAGTGGACATAAAGGGTAATATATTATTCATAAAGATTTTTTGGTCGAATTACACTTATAAAATATAATTAAGGCATGTGTTAGGATAATAATAATATCATTTTTATCCTTAATTACCCTATTTACTTTTAACCGTGGTAAATAAAAGTAAAAAGTTACTATTCACCAAAAAATATTTTTATCTTATTGAACCACATTTTACTCCTTAATTTTAACCGTGTCTCTTGAATTTTTAAAATTCAACTCACAGAAGTGGTAAAATTATGTTTTATTTACAATTTCAGATGCTCCTATGATGTGGGTAAAAGACGGTAAAAAGTTAAATAAAATTTTTATATATCTATATTATTATAAAATGACTCTAATGAATTACATTGAACTTATATAGGTATTATGTATCTATTTTGACCTAAAATAAATTTAAATAAAATAAATTATTATTAAAATAAAATGTCGGTTTTTAAATAGCAACCCAGGGTTTTCACTACTCATCAAAAATTGAATGTTTTCAGAAAAATACCAAAAATTTACCCTAGGCTAATTTAGAGATTCCGTATCAAAAAATGAGGTCAATTTTGAAAGATAATATTTTTAAAATTTCAAAAAGTGGGTATTACTATTCATAATGGCTAGTTCATAATAATATTATAATAATATCTCGTTTAGTGAAACTCGGTATTGCGTACAACGCAATCTATCGAGGAAGGTTGCTCTGGCATGCAACACAAGACTATAATAGTGTTTGCGTATACTGTAAACTAATACGGTGTTGCGTATAGTGCAATATAGTCTTGGTGTAGCGTACAACACAAGACATCAAAGTAATTAAAAATAATATTTCTCATAAAATCTCGAGGTGTTACATTCTACCCCCCTTAAAATGAATTTCACCCTCGAAATTATTCGTGGTTATAAATCGTTTACTACTTGAAAGTTTAGTTCGTAGAAACCCACATAGTAAACGGAATACTAAAATATTATTTTAAAAAAACAAAGTAAGAAATTTAACGGTTACCTAGATTAACTCATCACTGGGTTTCCACTTAGGAGAACATAGGTGGAAATATGGATATGGAAGAAAAATATAACTATAAAGTTCTGATGGAGAGTGGTAGAGGATATGGCTATGAAAAATCCAACAATCACAAAGCCATAAATTTTTTGATGATTTAAGGTACCATCTGATTCATCAAATATACAGACACTAGGACAACATTTTTTGTTTTCAAGATCATTTCCCTAAAGTTGAAGAATTGTTGAATTAAAAGAAATACTTACTTGATTGTGGTACAATCTCTCTATTATTCATGCCTTGAACAATTTCCACTTCATATCATAAAGAAATGAAGTTGAATTTGTCATTCGCGAAGCGTTATCAGATCATGTGATAGAACGGTGGGTCATTCTCTCTATCTCAAATAAAAGGATAGAAAAAGTTATTAAATATATATAAGTCCATCTATGGTGAGATTAATTGTATATGGTTCCTAAAATAGACATATACTTCGTATATCATACCACATAATAAATTGAAACTAATTTATACTAACCAGGGACTTCCTATAGGCCAGTGGTATGTGATAAAGGCGTGTCTCACTTCGGTTGTGGGTTCGATTCCCGCATCCTTATCTGACGCAATGGGATGTTGCCTGTCCTGCAGGTTGTCCCTTTTTCTAAAACTACACTATTATAACATTCCAAAAATAATATCAAAAATTTCTAGCCTTAAACAATATTATCAGATGTAAAACTTAATCTACTCCAATATTTAGGCTTACCCAAACTCATAGTATAAAGAAAATGATTGATAGAGAGGTCATCTACCAAGCATGTAAATACCATCATTTATCCTCATATATCATAAGATATGTCTTTTTGGTCACATTCCAAATATTTGAATACCTTAATCATGTATTCTTTTGAAACATGAATTACCATAGAACCTTAGTGAAAACATGAGTGATGTCAATAGTTAACTATTTCCACAAACCTAAATCCCAAAATTTCTATATACTCAAACCATGATATCACATTCTCCTTATATCAGTCATGAGCTCGTGAATACTATCAAACATTTAATTTTATCCTTATCCCTTCATTATGTGCATATCATCTGCTTTCCAAAATATTTGAATCACTTTTCATGGTTACCGGTACCATATTATTATTGAAAACCATAATAAACCAATACATAGATATTCCAATATTCCACAATACTATTAATGAGATTATAATCATTCCACTACATCATTGTCATACTCAACATCGTCAATATTGATCGCATGTGACTTCCCTTTGTCCTTTACCTTAAGAGATTGTTGATGTTGATCATCATTAACCCTTGGATTAGGGCATTGGTTAGTATAATGCCCAATTTCCTTTCAATTGTAGCATTGAAGTGTTGGTGTAGTGTTCTTTGTAATCTTTTCTCTATTCAAATCATTAGCTACCTTTTTCCCATTACTTAGACACTCAACTTCTCGATGACCTTATTTTCCACACTTAAAAAAAAATTTAGTACCTTTTAGACAATCTTCACCATGCTTCTTTCGACACATTGAGCACAAAGAAACATTCATCTTCTTTTAAACATTGTTCTGATATTTCTCCTTGAACTCCATCTTTCATTTCATGCCAAAACCATGAGATGGATATGTAACACAAACTTCAAGTTCTACCTTGATAGAACAACACACAATTTCTTCATAGCTATTGATGTCTCTTATCACTAATTTCCTTCTAAGACTTGGTTTTAAGCCACTGAAGAATCGATCAACTTTACTTTCAGGTTGGATGATAAATCTTGATGCATACCTTTCAAGCCTTGTAAAATTCACTTCGTATATACCAACAGATTCATCATCCTTTTGCTTAAGCTCAAGGAACTACTTCTCTATCTTTGTTCGAATAATACGAGGAAAGTACTTATTGAAAAATAAGTTCTTGAACTCGTTCCATTCCATGGATTCAATTTCATCTCGGGGCCTTGTATTTTTAACTAGAGTCCACCACTGGTCTACTTCACCTTCTAACCGGTAAACAACTAAAATGACTTTTTCATGTTCTGAACAGTGAATTAGGGAAAATATCAATTCAATGGTACTGATCCATTGTTCAGCGACAAGTATATAAGAAGACCCATTGAAAGAAGGTGGATGTTGCCTCATGAATGACTCAATAGAATATTGTTCCCTTCTCTCCTTATTTGGCAGTCCAGAATGATTCATTGATTATGTGAGTATAGCTATAAGATTTTTCACTCCATCTTCCATAACGTTGTTTTGTTCAGGAGGACAATCATTACATCATCCATTACATTGATCAACATGGTTCCTTCGGGTTCCATCCATCGTCTAAAAACCAAAAACAATAGTGTGAAATGAAAAAGCATGATAGGAAAACAACCTAATAAAGGGGGAGTACCTTCAATATCTAACATATTAGGTATAATTGTAATATTGTTACCGTAATTCTAACACTATAACCTATACTTATGCATAACCTTAGGGACATTCCTAGACATACCTTAGAAATATGTTTAGAGATCTCACTAAAGTTTTCGCATCCTAGTTTCCAAAGGTTAACTAAACCATTCCTCTGATACCAACTGTAGAGACCCCAAATGTGACGTACATGGACATTACATTACTTTTATGGAATGCTTAATACATAAAAAACCAACACTCAAGGATCGTAATAGTTTAGTGTCTTTGGAAACTCGGAACATAATCTTATAATCATGGTAAAAGATCTTCAACATCTCCCATAAAGATCATCCCATTTTGTTTTCATACCTAAAACCTTTATTTATATCATGGAGAAATGAAAACATATAAAGGGTGATCTTAAATTCTTAGTATGGTTAAGCATGTAGAAAATTAAAAAGATATATACATTTGAACTTAAAAACAAGAACATAATGTTTAAACATCAAAATCTTGAGAAATGACATTAAACATGGAAGTATGTAAGGCATATATTGTAAAGAAACATTAATCATGATAAAATAGAATGGGAATAAAACATGTAATTGTGGAAAACCATTAAGCACCTGATATGGTTTCCATAGTAGCCAAGGCATTGCTGCCAAGACCATCTTAGTGGACAAATTCCCTTACTGAATCGAGTTCACTACTCGTTCCAGTCCTGTATCACTGAACCAAATTAACTTATCGTTCCAGCCATGTCTATCTCATGAGATATAAATCTTTACCCAATGCATTGGAAGGAGATATAGGTCCCATCCCATCTCATAATTAAATAATTCTTTTGTGTGCCAAAAAATAAACATAAATCATTCATTCTAACCCAATAAATAAAATGGGTTTCATAAACATCATCCCATCATAACATGATCCATACAAAACAATGGATATCATTTCATCATAAACAAAATAAAACCATGTAAATATTCAGAAAATTATACTTGAAACATAACCATATTAAAGAATGTAATCTCAGATAGAAAATAGTTTTGAATAAACACTTGAAATGAATTCTGGAGGAAAATATCCTTTCTTCTTCAAAATCATTTTTTTATTCACAAAATTCCATGTAATTTAAAAAGAAAAGGTTTTTGTGGAAAATAATAATGAAATTTTGTAGAGGAATATTCATGAAAATTAAGAGTTATGAAACCGTAAACATCCGTTCATGCCGTATAAGTTAAAAAAAATTCTTCTCGTACTTTTGAAGGAAAAGTCAAAAAGTACCTCGTATGGTAAACAAAAGAAGTATTCCTTATATTCCATGTAGTAAAAGTCAAAAATGGTTAGAAATGACTTTAAACATACATGAAAGAATATTAAAAACTTTATGAAAAAACATTTTCTATGGACATGGATGAAAAATATAACCCCAGTAAATACTTACAAATAAACAATCTCATATAATAACGAGATTGGAATAGTTATCCCTTACCTTAGGTCTGATATGCTTTGTACATATCCGAACCTCCTATATAATGATTTAAATAATGTCATTTACTTATTACAGACTCATATTCATTGTTATGATATCATATATGGTTCACTTATGACTTTATATTACCCGTTCTTTTGTAAATTTCATGTTAAATCAGCGTTTTGGGTAAAATCATTTTATTTATCATACGTGTTTTGATTTTTTGTTCTTGATATTATTACTCATATCCTGATTTACTTAATTCCAGAATGTATAACATTATTTATATATAATATATATTCAGTATATAAATATATATGATAGATCGATAAAGGAAATACAACGTTCATGGAGATGGTAGGTCGTACGTACGCATGAACGTTGTTTTCATTTCCTTATTTAATTGAATGGAAATAAAGTAAATGAAACATATATGTACATAAATCCAGTATCATTATTATGTAATATCATTCATGATTATTTATTATATATACATTATAATCATATTTGAATGGATAATCATGGAAAATGAATCTCATCACGTTCGTGGAGACGGTAGTCCGTACGTACGCAAGAGCAGTGATATTGTTCCCATAATTGTTGAATAGAATTTTAGTGGATTATATAATATCTCATAATCAGTATGATGTTATAATAACCATATATATTTATTCTTTACACCATTATACCCATTCAAGTAAGGTGGTGGTGGAAAACTGGTTACACCATGACGTGGAGACTGTATTCTGTACGTACGCACACACGGTGATTTTGTTTTTCGTAGGACGAATAGAAGGTGTAAAGGGGTTGTTTCATATTTATAATAACATATAAGAATATTAGTGATAATTATGTTATTACTTTATAATTAAAAAACCAAATAATAAGAATTTTAAGAAGAAAGAAAACATCAATGAATCTGTATAGGAGATTACCTCTTCTTCGATGTACCTCTTTTAAAATTCTTCTTAAGGCACTAGAGTTGGTCTGTTGAGGAGACCAGAACCTCTATAATGTTTCTAGGAAAGTTTAGAAGGGAAATGGGAAGGGTTTTTTCGATCATGAAAGCTCAAAATTGTGTAAATAGAAGAGGGAGGATGTGCCATTTATAAGGGAGGAGAGAGGCAACTTTGGAAAACCATAAAATATTATTTTATAATAAAGTCATATTCGGTTTTTAATATCTCCAAAAAAAATTACTTCAATGATAAAGCGGGGATGTGTAGAAATACTCTAAAACAATAGGTTATAGACAAGTTTAGGTTACTATTTTAACCATATCATTTAGATTTAACTCTAAGTTCAATAATATAACTTTTACCATGTCTTCTTGTTTTATTACACTATATGGTTAATAAACATACAATAACAAGACAAACTAACCCCAAGGGGTTCATTATTAATATTTATAATCATATCTAAGTCATTGGGAGGAACTATAGATTTTTAGGAATAGAATAATAATTAATAAAAAAAATTATTTTAAAAACTATTTTATGTCTATTTTGACACTCTTGGGTAATTTATTTTTTTTTTGAAAATCATAAGAGCATGATTAGTTTGAAAGAAATTAATTAAATCAATACTAAAATACCATATTAAAATATAAAATTATTTATATTCATAAAATTTCTCAAATTGAATTTATTTGGGTATTTATAACCTCAATTATGTTAATATTTCATTAATAAAGTAATTACTGCATCATCATTGTGTCATCAATAAATTAAATTATTTAATGTCTAAAAATTATAAATAAAATACTATTATGTAGGAAATCTCTTTATATTTCTAATTAATATTTATAGTCGAATTTATCTTATGTATAACCCTACATTAAAAATGTTTTAGCTATTAAGCATTGATTTTAACTATTTTAACTCTTCTTTAAATAAAATAATAATAAATGTCATAATCTAATTTAAGTGGACCTAAAGGGTAATATCTTATTCCTAAGGTTTTTTTTGGTCTAATTACACTTATCCAATAGAATTATGACATGTGTTAGGGTAATAATGATATCATTTTTACCCTTAATTACGCTATTTACTTTTAACCGTGGTAAATAAAAGTAAAAAGTTACTATTTACCAAAAATTATTTTTATCTTATTGAACCACATTTTACTCCTTGATACTAACCATGTCTATCGGATTTTTAAAATTCAACTAACAAAAGCAAGAAAATTAAGTTTTATGTACAATTTCAAATCCTCCAAAGAGGTGGGTAAAAGAAGGTAAAAAGTTCAATAAAATTTTTATATATCTGTATTATTATAAAATGACTCCAATGAATTACATTGAACTTATATAAGTATTATGTATCTATTTTTACCTAAAAAAATTTAAATAAAATAAATTATTATTTAAATAAATATTTGGGTTTTAAATAGAAACCCAGTGTTTCCACTATTCATCAAAAATTAAAAGTTTTCAGAAAATACCAAAAATTCACCCTAGGATAATTTTGATATTACGAATCCAAAAATGAAGTCCATTTTTAAATATAAAAGTTATAAAATTTCAAAAATTGGGTATTACTCTTCATAACGGTTAGTTCATAGTAATATTATAATAATATCTCATTTAGTGAAACTCGATATTGTGTACTACGCAAGCTATCGAGGAAGGTTTCTCGGGCGGGCAACAGAGGCCTAGAATAGTGTTTGTGTATACTATAAGCTAATACGTTGTTGCGTATAGTGCAAGATAATCTTGGTGTAGTGTACACCACAAGACATCAAGGTAATTAAAAATAATATTTCTCATAAAATCTCAGGGTGTTACAATGTAACTACCATATCCCATACCAAACTGTAAATGGGAAAACATCACTATTGATTTTTTCACTAGACTCCCCAAAATTTATAAAGTATGTAATTATATTGGGGTTGTATTCCATCACCTTAATATTTCTCTCTCAAATAGCTTTCAAGAATTTATATTAATGAAGTATTAAGATTTCATAGAGAAACATATTATATTTCATCTGATTAAGATCTGACATTTACCTAAAAGTTTTGGTGAAGTTTTAACAAAGATTTAGATATAGAGTTGAGTTTCATTACAGATTATCATCCTCAAAAATATGTTCAATCTGAGATAAATATTTAAATTCTAGAGGATATGTTGGGATTTATTCTTTGGATTTCAAAGGTGATTGGGATCAATACTTTCATGCACTTGATATTTCTTACAACAATAGTTTTCACTCCAGCATTCAAATGGATCCTTATGAATCCCTATATAGAAAAAGGTGTAGAAACTAGATGTTTTGGGATACATTTATAAAAATAAATATATTGGGGCCATATCTAACTGATGAATTTTTACGGAAATTCAAAACCATTTAAAAATATATCATGGAAGCTCAGAGTCAATAGACTAGTTATACTGATAATCATTGATGGTATTTGTATTTATTGGTTGGTGAGGAGGTTTTTATGTGAATTTCCCCATGTAATAATGTTATGATATTTGATAATAATATAAATTTCATCCATAGGTATATTATCTCCTTCGATGTTGTTGATCAAGGACTGATGGTATTCTATCGCTTGGAACTCCCACCAAACCACTCTCATGTTTGTGATGTGTTTCATATATATCTCATAGGGAAATACATACCTAAACCATCACGTGTATTAAACTAAAAGGTTATATTTCTAGTTCATAATAATTATATTTATGAATAACCTATATAAATATTAGATCATAAAGATAATGTTATAAGGAACAAGACTACTCACCTCATTAAAGGTCTCCAAAGGAATCAAATTTAGAAAAAAAAAACTACTTGAAAAAATAAGGATTTAATGAAACCTATATATCCTAAATTTTTTTATAAAAATGAGAGAATTTTAATGGTGAAATTCATTTTAAGGGGTGTAAAATGTAACCCCCAGATATTTTTTGTTTATTTCTTTTGAAATAAATTTACATTTTTGATAGCTTACGATACACGCAACCCCGAGTCTAAATGAAATGTAATATAGTATACCATTATAAAATATCCATTAAATTGGTAGTATGAGTAGTAATAATAAAATTTAAAACATATATACATATATATAGGTTTTAGATAAATCAAATATATAAGCTCAGTAATGTAATTATATGTTTCAAAATGATATTTTTCCTTAAAATGGTATTTATTTTTATTTTGTTAGAAAATAATATAATTAATTCTTTCCACTTTTAAAAAAATTATTTGACATAATAAAATTAATTTATAAAATCAAAATTTATATATAATCAAACAATTAGTTTTTGAGAATTTCATGAAAAGATTAATTATTTGATGAATAGTAAAAAAATTGATTTCTATTAGAAATTTCATTTTCCATATAAGAATTTAAAAATTATCACGTAATATTAAATGAAATAGTTTATTTATATTTTCATTAATCCAATTTAGGTAATACGAATCAATTTTATATTGAATTTTGTTGTAAAACATCTAAAACATATAAAAACATTATCTTTAGAAAACAAATTTTCATCATGTTTGTGAGTTTAATTATAAATTAAATTCTAAAAACTCCATGAATTAAATTTGGTAAAATGGATTAAATATTTTTAATACAAATAATTATTACTAGGTAATAATTTTAACTTAAATTCCATCATAATGAATAGTAGAAATAGTGAAAACATTTTGTCATAGTTAAGGTTAAAATATATTTACCATGGGATAAAATAAATATATAAGGGTTAAAAGAACCAAAAACCTTTTATAAATTATTATTTACATTATTATTTAGAACATATATCATATAATCATCCTTAATGATCCATTGTAGATAAATTTGGTGTGAAAAATAAATTAGTAAATTTTATTATTATCAAACATTCAAAGTGGGTCATCTCCCTCACATATAAAAATACACCAATCTCCTCTCCTATACACACATCAATAGTAATTTTATTCAGATGATACATTCTTAGATATATTCCTTACAAACATGCCAATGATATACGGTTCATTATTTTGATCATAAAACCATATTAAGAAGGAATTAGGTATGAACCTGAAGAGGTTGTCTGAAGAAGAGGTATATTTGTTAACCATACATTTTCATATAAAGTATTCTTATATCTATTTAAAATATTTTCCAAACATTCCAAAATAATAACACCACAATATTCCATAAATTTATATTATATTATATTAATTTTATAACCTATAACTAAATCCACTTCAATCAAATGGGAATTGAAACCATCAATTTTGTGTATGGAATACTACTGCCTCATGAACTGTTGAAATTAATTTTCCATCACCATATCTCATGGATGGATATAATAATATATTTAATGTATATATATGATATTTTTAACAAAAATATAAAACTTTAATTATATTATCATATCTTACATCTTACCATCCATGTTGTTGGAAAAATATAATGTCGCTCGTGTGTACGTTTGGACAACAAAATCAGTAAAATTTAATTTAGAGATAATAGAAATCTGTGAAAAACAAAACCAATCATAGTTCAAGGGAGAAAATAGTGAAGGAATGCCTTTTTTTTAACAAAATGTTTGAAGTAATTAGGAACAGACCCTATGCTAGAGAAGAGATTCAAGGGTTATACAGGAATTCCTTGTCTTAAAAGTGAGACCACTGGAAAGTTCCCTTCATAGTAGGTGTGAAAGACACGACCATTGTGGTAAATACAACATCTACAGTACCTGACAAGATACACTAGGTTCCGGGGAACATCAACATTCTGGTGAAGGAAGTTGACCAGAACCACCAAGTTAGTTTCCACATCCAAGACTGAAAGATTTAATACCATACACAAAAAAGAACCAAAGCCATAGTTGTAGTCTTAGAACCCAGGGAGTTTCCAGTACAAATGAAAGAGTTGAACCCCAATAGCAAGTAACGGCTATAATCCATGATCAGACTCCCTCCCTCCATGATCTTGTCGATAGAAGACCCAACAACATTCAGCATTATACTTGTGCAAGGTGTCCTTCATATGACCCATCCATGCTGATTTGAGAATCTAGTAGAGTATTTCATGAAGACTCTCAAGATAAATATCTTGAGAGTAGTATAATTCCACAAATTTTGTAATAGAACACCAAATTTTGCAACATCAGTTTTGGTTCAGATATAATGGTTACACAATGACTATAACACCCAAATATGGTATTTTCCCCTCGCTTCCTATAGATACCATAAAAAAGTCACAAAAATCATTCACCAGACTTGAATTTCCATTCTATGTTGACTAGAACCCTTGATCCAAGACTCTGTGAATATTTGAAAAGACTCACCAGAAACATGTATGTTCATACCGAGCTGCAAAAAATTCATGACTCACAAATCCCAATCACTACAAACACAAATATGACAATTTTTCTCTTACTGGGGTCTAAGGAAATAGTGAAATCGATAAACCACGTAGACACCTCTTTTTTGGACATTATCCTCAGTGGGGATAGCGTGATTCCTTATACGTTAGAATAAGAAATTAAGCTTACTTGGGATTTCCTTGCACCAGAAATTTACATCCCAAGAATCCATGACATTTAAATAATTAAGTGTATTCCTGAAGTCCCAACTAGAAAATATCCCTAAATTAGATCATATGAAGGAACATCTATCCGGCTAATCAGAAAGCATGATACTATCATAAATGAGTTTTTGCTTCTCTTTTAAGATTGCATCCGGTAAGGTTGGGTAAAGACGAGGCTCATTGAATGAAATTGAAGGAACTGGATAGCCTAAGAAATGAATCAAAAAACCCGACCAATTTGACATCCAGAGATTGATTTCACCACAACCAACAATCCAGCGATAGTGATCATCCAGATCCTCTAGGTGGTTAAGCATGCAGCGAGCCATGCCTTACAATCTTTGGGGTTGAGAGTTCTTTCTTTTCCAATATCCATACCTTTTTATGATAAATTTGGCATAATGGTAGGTCCCTTAATGAATATCCCAAGCTATATTTTATTTCATGGGGCACATGTAGTCTTCCACATCACGTAAGCTGATACCCCCTTCTTCGACAGGTTTCACCATCTGATACCAAGACGCCCAATGGCAGCGCCCAGTTTGATTGGTATCCCAAAGGAAATAAGACGTGACCTTTTCCAGTCTCATAAGAGTGACATTCAGGGATTTGATGATGTATAGGACCATCATAGGGATATATTTGAGTATTTTATTCATAAGATTTATATTCCCTCCTACCGAGATAAATTTGTTCTTCCAATTGCAAATTCTCCCCGTTATCAGGTTATTTATTTCATCTTTACATGGATGGTAATAAAGATAATTTTTTTAAAATATATGAAATATATGGTATAATAATGGTTTTAAAAATTTGAATTATTATTTACCTTTATTTAATTTCATCCTTCAAAAAATTAAAACTGTGCTCATTCGTACGTACACCCAACCATCTTTATCAATGATTTAATTAATTATTATGTCTATAAATTTTATGGATGATCCTAAATATATATATATATATATATATTTAATATATATGATAAATATTTCTTGATAAAATTATTGATATTATGTATCCATGATCAACATATAATGACCAAAACTACCGAACAAAAACAGACATGAAAAATGAAGTAGTTATTACCAAGAATTTTTATTTTAAAAAATAGTTGTTATTAAAAGGGTGGTAAACAGTTATATGTAATTATATATTGAATGATATATATTATTATGTTCCTAAAATTTATATAAAATAAATAACTATTTATTATACAGGACGTTCGAACATGTAGTAATGATGTTGGACCTAAGGTAAGGGATTAATGTTATAATCTCATTGTTTATCTGGATTATTTATGATTATGTTTTTTATGATGAAATTTCATGATATACTTCCCAGGAATTAGATATATTTTCTTGTACTTTTTTTATTTTTATAAGATATAAGATTTAATTATATTTTCTTATCTTTATATACTAAAGATATCTATAAAATTTTTGTATAAGGAAAATCAACTATTGTTCTCTCTTCGGATGAAAATAAATAGTATAACATGCCCATGATTTCTAAAAATAATTTCATGATTGTTTTTAATATTATAAAATAAATTTTTAAATAAATATTTACCAATGTTTCACTATTTATAAAGGGTTTAAAATTAATCTTATTTTTATTTTCTAGATGATGTAATCCATTCTTTTTACTAAAAATTTGATACGAATATTTTTCAACGTATATGGTATGAACAGGATTCCACACCATAATAAACTCTCTATTATTAATATCTTACTTTATAATTTTCTATGATTATTTTTACAAAAATTATTTAATATTTTATATATTTTTAGATTCTAAATAAGTGATTTCAACGTAAAAAATATATATTTTCCTCATGATTTGTTTTATGCGATCTTTAAAAATAATTTTCCATCTTGGATAAAATCCTTTGAAAATTAATAATCATTACAAGGGATATAATCCAATGATACCATAACTATTATTTCTATGTAAATTTTTATTATGATGAATAAATATTTATGAAACTCATTCATTTTCCATGGTTTGTGCTATATTTAATTTATGAAATGATTATAAAACCCATTTTATTTTCACTCGTTATGTTATGATGATATAAATAATGTTTTATTATCATATAGAACACATATATATCATATTAATTGTCTACTGGGTGGGACTGTAATTATATATCCTTCTAATGCATTGGGAAAACATTGATATCTCATATGATAAACAAGATATGAATAAGGACTAAACCCAGTTTCATAAGGGACTTTGTCCACCATGATATTCTTGGGAGTGAACCATGAATACTATGAAATTTTCAGGATTCAACTAAATCCACTCATAATGTTTTTTAAATGAGACTTGACTAATAAGGAAATGATTTTCAATACTTATGTGTTTTAAAAAAACTCATGTATTATGTTATGGTATTCTCTCAAGGCTCTTGTCCTTTGATTCCTTAATGATTAATGGCTTATGAAATTCCATGTATTATTCCATGAATCCTAATTTTGATCTATGATATGTAGATTGTAGATTTCAATTGTTATTCTCATGATCTAATACACTTATGTTCATGTTTTGGTTATGTGGTCAATGATATCTCTTTTTTTACCCTTTTTGAGCATCAGATATCTCCATTTCATATTTTTCCATTCCCCAAATTATGAAAAATGGTATTAAGAATGATATTTCTAAGAAGGATGATAGTTATTAATAACTTATTGGGAGATGATATAGTTCACTAATAGATCTATTTTTTATGTATTTAATTTTCCAAGGATACTAGACCAATACTATTCTAGCATGGATCACTGTATTATGCAATGAATATTCATCTAAAAAGAGGTATTATCTATACATGAAAAATATGGGTCACTATATGTACATAGTTTTTTATAGCCCTCTTGTCATGGATTTAATTCTCTTGGTCATTTAGGATACATCTCTCAATATACTTAGTACCCTAATTATCCTTCTTTATCAATTTCTTCTTGATCACTCCCTTCATTGAGGTTATAACAGTGATGTTTTCTCTATTTTTTGTGATTTTTTGGAAAAATTTAATAATGGTTTGTTATTTTTATGTCCTAATGGGTTACTAATGAGTTTATGGATGGTTTATCCTTACTTATTTTATTATTTTTTGAGATTACTCAAAGAAAAAATAAAATATGGGAATTTGAAACTTATCATTTATTTTATGTGTGATTGTCGAATTATCATTATTTGGATTATATTGGGTAAATTTTAGTAATTTTATAAAGTATAGAGTTATTTATAATTATTTAATTTAAAGTAATAATAGTATTTCAAAATATGTGGTTATGATCATGGTTATTAGTATTTCGTCATGATATTTTATAGATAGTGTGATAGATTATTCGTGTGACTATCGATGATTTATATTCATATTTGACATTCTTGAAACTGATTAAGATATTTAAAGTTGTAAAATAAGGAATATTATGAATTAATAATTCATTGATATTATCATTCAGTATTATAAAATGATTAATATAATATGGAATTGATTTGATAATATCTTTTAGATAGTTATTATTGATATTTTTTACAGTTAAATTGGATTAATATTTATCAAATTATGGTTATCATGCATTAGTTAATCATGTTTATAATTAAATTTTCTTATTATTGGAAATAATATTAATTTATGAATATGTTTTGAACTTATTTTCTATAATATTCCATGTATTGATTGAAGTTCAATTAATTCCACTTTTTAATTTGTTTCACTGTAATTATGATTTTCTAACGTGTATATACCTTAGAATGATTTTTTCCACAGATTTATTATACTCATAACACACATTTTTTTGGTTAGAGGGTGAGGGCTGTTCATTGATGATATTTATTTGGTTGTGGCTTAACATGATTAATTTTGGGACATTATAGATGATGTTGAATTATTTCGGAACTTATGTGGGGATGGTTTTCTAACGTTGGAAACCATGATTGATACTTGTTTAACAATTTTTTTATCATGGACTGACTATATCCTTTATCAATATCCATCCATAGATTATGAATTGTACAACATTAATTCTTGAAATCAAGGATATTACTAAATAAGGAATTTTATGGTATATGAAAATAGTTATCAAAACATAATGTTGTTTATGACATCTTAACCTTGTACTTGGTAAATTATTAAATGAGAATGGAAATGAAAACTTGAATATAAATGTCACATGGAGGCACTTTTGCTTCATATTATTAATATATACATATATATATATTGAATTAAGAATTTATATTATAAAATTGATAATGTATGTCTAATAATAAATTCTAAGAATCCAAATTGAGAAATTATGATTGAATACTTATGAAAATATTATCTTCCCATACCATGGTTTTGGTAGTTGGGTTGTCATAATAGATATTATATTTAGTTTGAATTTGAAATTATCTAGTTTCCGATATAATTATTATGTCCTATATTATTACATCTGATTTATTATTTCTTACACTCCCCCACCTTATTCTAAGGGGGAAACTGATTCCCATATTTTTAAATTGGTTCATGAAGTCTTTCAAAGATATAGGATATATAGGATACAAATGATTGAATACACACCTACCACCCTATCTCTTAAAAAGGTACCATGTATATAGAAATATACAAGATATTATAGATTTATGTTGTATGATATGTAATATTATGGTATATAATTTCTCCCCATTATGAAAGCATTGATTTTTTAAGTAGTGATTTCTCAAAGTTATAGTGGATATGTGTATCTAGGTTGTAATTGATAAATATTACACAATGAGTATATATGAGCTATTTTTAATAGAATAATATATAGTGGTAACTTACATGGACTTTAATGACTCTCATTTTTAATATGTTATGAATTTTTTTATAGTATTATATGGATATAGTTATGAGGTTTTTGTACAGGGATATATTATGACTCTTGATGGGGGTGGGATCACTAAGATGTAATATATTAGGGATTTGGATGATTAGTTAAGTGGGGAAGTGAATGTGGGGTACCTTTTCTCTATGTATGATTTTTTTTCATTTTGTTGCATATTTTTTCAATCAATTGGGATGCAATACAGGGTGAGTGTTGGAATATATTTCACCTGATTTAGATAATGAATTAATTTATCAATTTATTCGTTGGGGATTTAGTAATCTTCATGAAAATTTTCATGAGAGGTTACGGAGTAGATCCAAATGAGTATACAGGTATTCTCTCTAATATATATATATATATATATATATATATATATATATCTGTGTAGCAGGGTATTTTTAGGTCCATGAGTGGTATTTTATGGTCTTTTGGGGTGTTACTAGCTCCTAGAGACAGTTTATGCGATTATTTGTGTCTATGGTCTCTAATGTTGGTGTTCTTATTTTATATTTTAATTTTTTCCTACCATTATATGGAATTAAATCTATTGGGGCTGGTGAATTCATAATCATTTACAAGGATTATTGAGGCTAGTTCCACCAATATGTGTATGTTCTATACCATCAGTGTTTGTCTACATCCATTTTTTAATTAAAGGTCGAATTCATGGGTCACTCGCATTTTCTCTACAATCCCTAGAGGTGCATCAATGGGAGTGGGTCATGAAAAATATCTAATTTGAAAACGATGAATCCTTTTAATATTGGATATAGAGGTTAACATATTTATTTATCACCATCTAAATAATAAATATCTCATGATTTAGAAAAATTTTAATTTGATGATTATCCACCATGGCCATTTAGAGAAAATGAGAAAGAATAATAAGAGGTGATAAGAGAAATGGAGAAAAAAATATGAAGAAATAAAAGAGATACCTTGAAAAATACCTTAGATTCAAGGGAAGACAATAATATAACCACAAAAGAAGTTGATGGGAGTCATCATACATGCTTATGTAGAAATAAAAAAAGGATGGGAGTGTGAAATAGCAGACCTCTCATAACCTAAAATCTAAAAAATTAGAAATTATCAAAGAATTCATTACCTAACTACATGATTTCCTTGAAAATTCAAATATCATTAAATTTTCACATGGTCATGTTTCTTTTCCTTATATTATATTTCAGGTCATGCAACTAGAAAAATGTCTATTTTTTCTCCTACTCCAATTCTAGAAAACAAAAACACCAGATCATAAATAATACTTTAAATAATTAAAAAACTATGATATCATGAGTATGACATAGTGGATTTGGTTATATTTCTTTAATTAATTGTATGAGTTATAAATACTTTATCAGGTAAAATTTACTAACATACACAGTCTTTACACCATTGGTTGATATTGTAATTTTTATATTGAAAACTGAGTTGAATAATCATCCCTCGTGTATATATTCTTCTCTATGAGTTACCATGGATGTGTATATATATAGATAATTATTTAATGAATTGTAATAAAATTAAAGGATTTTATATTGGTGGGACATGAGAATAGTTTTCTTGAAGTGTTTAGTGGATGAATAAAATGAAAAAAATCAACCATGTATTTAATTTATTATTGATTTATTTTGGATGTGTATTTTCATAAAATCATGGGATATATTATTAAATTATATTATTTTTTATAAAATTTATTTCTTATATTTAAAATAATTGTTTAGTAAAAGATGTTTTCTTTTTAATATGTAATTCTATGTTTTAATATAACTTCATTTTTCCTTTTTATTTATATGTCACTATAGGTGAATTCCCCTCAATGAAATGTAATTATAAATTTCCATTTTAGTAGTGGATGTCAATACTATTAACATAAATTTTTTAAAATTTTATCACTTATTTTTGAGTGATAATAATTCGACTTTGGTGATAAATTTAAATATTTTACATTTGTTATTAAAATCCATGTTATAAATCATGTACCACATCATTTGTTGATACAAAAGACATATTAATTTAGGAAGATGAGTTTTTTTGTAATATTTAGCATATCATTTTTTCAAAACAACTAGAAATTTCAATGATATTTCACATTGATTATATTGAAAATCAAAAGTGATAAGTATAAATAAAGAAAACATTAATTATTTTTAAAAGAGTTTACATTAATAATTAATGTGAATCTTTATTGAGCATGATATTTAATGTAAAAACATATATGATAAATTATATTTCATTGATTTATTACAATAATCTATCTGAAAATTTATCATTTTTATAGGAAAAAACATTCCCAAAAATATCTACAGATGTTTTGGGAAAAAAAATAACAAGAATATACAAAAAAAATATTTTTACAGAAAAAAATGAAAATTTTTATGAACATTTATTTTAAAAAAATTAGTTTAAAAATATATTTTTGAATCAAATGAGAAAATACCTAGTTTATAATTAACAATGAGTGATGAAACAATCATCAATGAATTTTTGATAATAATAAATGTTAATATGATGTTATAATTAGTGAATGAAAAAAAATTACATTAGAAAGGTAACACATCATTCTATAGATTCTCCATATATGTATTGTCTAGTATTCAAATAATCACATTATATAGACATCAAAATCATGAAGAAAATTTTAAAAAAATCATGTTTCTTTAAAAATAATCACATTAAATTTTTATCTCATAAATAACTCTACCCTCATATATAAATCACTATACCCACCAAAATAATCATTGTTTTTAGTGAATCACAATTTATATTTAAAATATGAAATAATAAATCAATATTATTTGAGATATATAATTTGAAACTAATTATCACTGTTGGATATAAAATAAGTCAAAAAGATCAATAAGGTGAAAATTTTTCTTATAAAAATTAGAACTCTTACACATGGTATGATAGATTTTTTGTGGGAAAATATTTTTATTCTGGTTCAAATAATAATCAACCTACAAACATACAAATAAAAAATTTAATATCAATTATAATAATAATAAATTATATAAATAATTTAATTAAATTTAATGTTACTATAAAGTAATATGTTCATGTGTGTTTCATTGTTCCCCATAAAAATGAAATAATATTTTCTAGATAGGACCTTTCATATCTAAATATTTATATTCCAATCATTCACTCAATTTTAATAATCAAGAGATAAATTGTAACATTATATTTAATGTGAAACATAAAGTTTAATTTAGATAATTGATTGTAATCTCATATATCCTATTAATATTCGACAATGTGGTAATGAAATAAGAGTTCGGTCTTTTATTCACTCTCCTTGTATCTTATCTATTTCTTTGGCTATGTAATTTCATGGTTTAATCGTTCAAAAAAAATCTACAACACTAAAAATTACATTTTTTAATTGAATTTAAATTCATTTAAAATTGATAATAAGGTCCTAATTTTGAAAAAAAACATTCATTTAGTTTCAAGATTCTATTTCATAACATGTTTTCACCATGATAATATTCTATATATTATGGTTCCTAATGAAACAAAATTTATCACTATCATTGATGATAGATGATTATTACATGAAAAAGGTATATCTCATGTGTCTCCATATATTATTTATCATGGCTTTTTATTTAATCATTAGATACACTCATTTCAAAAGATATATTAATAAGTAAGTCTTGTTTTATATGTCATATGATATTATATTTATTTCCCATCTTCATTATTACATTAATAAAATTGTGAATTATTTTCAAATCTTATCTTATAAGATATATATATTGAGATCCTATAATAATATGTAATGGCTCACAACTATAAAATTTTACACCAATATTAGAGGTGAATGTGATTGTTTATTGTCGTAATTTCATTAATAATCAACATGATTAATGTTGAGACAAACATTATTAAAAAAATTAAAAGTTGAAATAACACCACTACCAATGATTTAATGATGGATATCATGTACAGGTTATATACCAAAATTAATATCCTAGATTAATCCATAAAAATTATGTAATGATCATAAAATTTGAAAAATAATATTTTTTTTGTATACTAAATATGTGTCGACAAGGATTATTATTTATAAATACTTATAATGGATTGGAATTTTATTATAGTATTTCTAAATAATAATATTATTTCTGTATCCGTTCTCTTTTATTTTGTTTTTTATGTATAAAATATATGAAATGTATATGGGTAATGAATTTTCTCAAACATTAATTTAGAATTATAGGTTGTTTGGGTGTTCATGAGAGCTCTATTAAATTTTATAATTTGATTTAAGAAGTTATTGAAAATTATGGAAACAATTTTGATGTTTTAAATATGACTTTTTAGGTTGAAAATTATCTGAGAGTTTAAATGTGAATAAAATTATTTAAAAGTAATTTTTGAAAAATTAATATATGTTAAAAAATATAATTGTTATTATTTATTGGTTTATGTATGTGGAAGTCAAAAAAATATAGTTATTCTTTCCTTATATGAGACCTTACCACTGTGTAAGGGTATGTTGTATTTTTATGTCTTTGTAAATATAGAGTGAATATTTTTCTTCAAATATAATGGAAAATCAGTTTTCATTGGCTTGATTAAGGGTCATCAGGTTTTTATTCTGCATGAATGAAGGTGCATTTTATTTTTTAAGGAATATATAATGGCAATACGTGATTTCCAATAAATAGATAAGGTTGATGATTTTTTTAATTAGTTGTGTGAAGCTTAATTCCTTCTTACATTAGGTCATTGAGATTCCAATGTAAAGGTAGGAGTTGTGTAAAGTTACTTATTCCATTTTTTTCTCACGTATGGGTTATCATTTTAAACTATCTAAGGGTAGTTTCAAATAAAAATTCCACATCACATATGTGTCGCATAAGGGTATGATCTATAAATAATGATGTATAAAGGTAAAATATTTTACATTTATGTACTGATATTCACCTACATATGTGTGCATAAAAATATATAGAATTCTAACTTCTCCTTCTCCTCCTTGTGGGAAATTACCTACAAGTTGTTTTAAGATATTAAATTGATGAATTAACATCAAAACCAAGGGAAATAATTTTTAAAAATAATTGAATAATTATGTAATTTTTTAAAATATTATAATACATCAAGTACATTAAGGTTTATATATTTATTTAAGGTGGGTTGAAAATACACCATTATTTTTATTAAAACTAAATAACCATATTGTAATTATAATAAGAGGGAACCCATTAAATGGCCATTGAAGATTTGGTGGGAATTAAACACCATTAAAAGAAGTCCAATTGTCTAGATCCATTTTTAATATCTTTTCATGACACTTGTTCAATCAGCATTGTGGTCTCCCATCCAAACAGCCATCTCCCACCCTCATCAACCATCACTATAGTGATCCTTCATGACTCTTCCATGGACCATGTTGTTAAATCCCTGAAGTCATGGAGATCCACCCTTCCGTCAATTATGACACAAGATGAAGATCCGTGCTTGCATCACCCACAATTTGCAGCTTTCACTATTGAATCCTACCATCATGGAGATGCACCCCACCGCCAAAGCTGACCCATGACGATGACGGAATATCATCCTTGATGGGGCACCTAAGATTGGAAGTGTCATTACCAATAAATGAAATAATTATTCTATTTATTTTAAATAATTGGAAAATGGAAATTTATGAATTTTATCGTGATCATCATATTTTTTTGATACATGTTGGGTGTGTTATTAACATGTATATTCTCTCATTTCTCCCTTTTTATTATTCTCATTCTTTACCTTTCAGCACAGTCCAACTTAGGATACAAATTAGGGGTTATGGTTATTTTCAGTAGTTTTTTTGACCCACATATTTAAAGATCACTTATTTTGATTCTGGGTTTTCTCCTCTTTCAATAGCAACAAAATTTTTGACCCTTCTCCCTCTTCTCTCTCTATCACTCTCTCTCTTCCTCCACCTAGGTGTCGTGAGTTTTTATCCTTATGAACTTTTTGATATTATTTTTATAAATCCAGGTACTTGATAGAAATACACCTCCTTATTTATGTAAAAATATTTCAAATAATGATTTATTTTTTAGTGTTTTAATATATTTTATCATCCATAAAAAGATAATGAACTTGGGAATAAAATAATGTTGATAAAATCGCATGGGGTATATTATTAATATTATTTCATCGTATTAAATAAGAAAATTTGAATGAATAAGGGGATGAAGTTAAGTGAATGTCATACAATTAAAATTACTCTTATTTACCAATTATGGACATTAAAAATAGTATATATGTTTTTTTATTATAGAGATTTATAGAAATTAAATAAATAATGATTAATCATAGGTTTTTTAGTGTATTTTTGAAAACAAAATAAAGACTATGTTAATTTTTTGGACAATTATATCTGAAATGTGGAAGTTCCTTTAACACCTTTTTGTTAAGTGAAAAGGTGGGATGGTCTCCAAGACCTCTCAAAGGAAAAATTATTTTAAATATACATGTTTTTATATTTAAAATAAATAAATTTTCGTATATTAGCATATTTATATATATATATTGTTTCTATTTTATTTTGATTATAATTACGTCATTGATAACTGAATATGAAAACGTTATGTTTTTAATAAATAAATTTTGTTACTTGTAAATGAGCTTTTACTTATTATATTTATGATTTTTTTAATTTTTCAGTTATTTCTTATATATTGATTCAGTTTTAAAATATCCCTTAGACTGTAATTATATTTTATATGTTATATTATTTCAAAATCTCTTACATGAAACATAATAAGTTTTGATGTTTATGACTTTAAAATTCTATAAACTTTATAATATAAATACAATCAATTTTTTTTGAAAACTAACTGAACATATGATAAATTATTAAAAATAATAGGCATTTCTTTAAAACATTATTGAAAATTAATTTAAATATAACAATATATTGTTGTTTTAAACAATTACAATTGCATTTATAATATCTTTTTAAATTCCATTCATTGACAAATATTTATTATATTTATAAAATTCATTTTATTTTCTAAAAAATTTTATATTCTTGTGCTATGTTATATTTTTTATTTACATTTTTATTATAGTTTTTATTTTATAATATTTTAATGCTACCTAATTGAAATTTAATAATTTTTTGTTACTTTTCAAGTTTTTGATTTTGAAAAATTAGAAAATATAAACTATAACTGAAATATAAATAAAAATTGAAATAATGTATAAAAATGTAAAAATGATTGACAGTAAAATGAATTTAGTAATTTATTAGATAGAAAATATATCCTTGAAATTGTACAAACAGTCTCTATAGCGAGGTCTCATCCCACATTCTAGTGTGTAAATGGGATGCCCATATTGAGATCGCCGACCACTATGTTGTGGTGGAGTATTATGACCTTGAGAGGGATGATACTTGGGTGTTGGAACATTGACTTTTTTATTCTCCACATGTGTCTCAATGGTATGATATATCAACTAAATTTCATCCTATGCACCTCATCCTACTTGCCCAAGGTTAATAGAAGAATCTTCCATCATTGCTTGGGGGATCCATATTTCCTTTGAAGTATCTGGTACAAAAGATGGTGGCATGGGAAATGATCCCTGACAGAAGATTGAATAATCTACACCTGGAGAAAATTCTGGATATCCTACCAAAACAGATAGATCTCAGTCCTCTGGATGCATATCCCAAATCCACTAAGTCTGGACTTCTAGAGGTACAACCTCTATATGTGGAGCAGGTGAGGTATCACGTGCAGTACAATGCGGTCTATGTCATCGTCATCGTGTATCCTTATCATCAGTATTTATTGGAAGAGTTTCCATAGTAGGAACCTATATACAATGGGTAGTAACGTCATCACCCAAGGGTGGATAATCAGAGATACTATCATCAACCGCCTGATAAGATAGCATCATCCCCTACATTACAGTATAGATTGCTGTCAGGATATCAACCTCCTCCTCCTATGGATCACTCATGTGGATAATCTTCTCTTGTCAAGTATGATATAAATATATTCAAATTTAATTAGAAAATAGTAAAATAAAAAACTAATGGAAATTTATTAGTGTGCCATATCCTAAATCCCACTTCCATGTCGAGTAAGATACAATATAGACTTCAGTCTATACCATGCCTCCTACTCAACCTAGTTTGAATGATGGAATCACATCTTACTCACACATTTGATATGAAGTATTGTTTTTCTATCATATAGGTAGAGATACAAAGCATATTATTGGTGCTAGTTGACATCTTTTCTCCATGTTTGCATCATGGAATGAAGCACTTCTGACTATCTCGGTGGAAATGGAATGTAATGAACACGACCAAACCGGTGCATGAATCTATCAGGATGGTTCCACTCAATAATATAAAATTGAATGAGAGAAACTACACACATGGAATAATTAAGTCTATCATTTTAGTATATAGGAAACTGGTATAATAAATCCTAGTATATAATAATTTAAATATGAAATGACATGTGATATTTTTACAAATGGTTTCGTAATAAAAACTAAAAATGATGATATTATGAAATCTTTTATTTAGTGAAATATTATATAAGTCATTGAGTAGAAGACTATATAATATGAGATGGTATGAACCCAAATGGTGTGTTGAAGCACTAATTTAGTGGTGTACCTGACTCTCCCTATAAAACAAAACATCAAAACTTCTAAATAATAAGAAATTAAATTCAATAACTCCTACTAGTATCTGAAAACAATAGACATGAGTGCTCAAACCAGTTTCCATGTAGAGTGTAAATCAACACAGCTATAGAAAGATCATGACCATTAACAATAGGAGAGAGGGGAGGGATATGAATACCATTCTGTAATTGAATAAGGATGACACATCTATTGAGATATGTTTGATCTAAGGATCATGTCATGCATAATTATCTATAAGTGTAAGACACACATGATAATACCTAGTTGTATGTCCCAACCTAATAAAATTATTCTAGTATCTACGTATACATCATATGCACATGAATATCATAGTGATCAATTCATAGTTTCCCTCTAATGATCTGTAAGATGTAGTAGTGGGAATGACACATTACGGTCTTCTCATAAACATTATTAGGTAAATGTGAAAACCACATATCAATAAACCTCATAAATATCTACCTTCAATCATCAGTAACTTCATCATTAAAAATATCAACACCTATAAATAATTTTACAAGCTTAGGTCAGTCTTTATGGGTGCATCTAATTACTACATATCCATGGATGGGATGATAGAGAATGACTACCACATCTTCAAGGGTGATGGTATATCTCTCTCGGGCAGGTGGAATTTGGGTGTCTATGGTATGAATCTATCAAGGAACGTAACAAGAATGTGATTATTAATGAATATATAATTTGATACCACAATTCAATATAATCTAGTATATTGTTGGTATGGTATAATGTCGAATGGAGGTAGAATGTGTTCATGATCGTGTACTCAATGCACTATGATCTTTTGAACCTAAAAACCCACCTTCACAACTTGGGAAACATGCATTTTTTTCTCAGTGAGTGGTATAATGTCCTCCATCCTTATTTCAAAAAAAATTAAATAAGTCTTAAGTATAAAATGTAAATATAACTTTATAGTCAGCATAATGTTATGATTGGTAGAATTTAGGACATGACATCTTTATTCATATTTTTTAATGAAGTCTTATTACCAAAATAAATGATAATGTATTCATGTTTCTAAAATAATATTTATAAAGGGTTATTAGATATATTTTTAGATTGGAAAGGTTGTTTTGTAAGATATGGTTTTATTTTTATATGTATATATAAAGATTTTGTCTTCATTACATAAATGTTTATTAGCAACTGGTTTCTTTGTAATTTATGTATGACTTCTCACATGGCTATATATTTAATGATTATTTTATCACATGATTTCTTTATGTTTTATACATATATATTTTGATTATGATTTTATGGATCCCCATAGGTACTTTTTATATATCCTTTTAATGTGAATGTTAAAGTCTTATTGTTATTTGGGCGTAAAATAATATAGAAATTTAAGAAAATTATTAATAATTTAGGATCATATAATAACACCATATATTTAACAATATGAGAAGACTGCATTAGATTAAATAAATCATTATGGATGAGATTATGAACTCGACCCAAAAATTTTGGGAAATTATTTTCGGTTATGACCTTCTTGATGACATATGATGCATCTCAATCTTTTCCCTTATTCAAACCTATTGGACTTTAGTCTCCCTCATTGACACAACATGTTGATGTTAGGTATCAGTATTGGATTGTCTTCAGGCAATGCGAAATATAGAAACTCTCTAAAAGACATATGTGGTGCAACATAATAGTTTGAAATGTTATCCATCTAGTACACTGGATCAACATATGATTCCCATTATATGTTAACAAAGGTAAATGTTGTGATGGTGTGTGAACATAGAATCCATAATTCCTAGATCTTATAGCACATCCTTTTCTATGCATCTAGTGGTACCACTATTTTTTCACTGATGTTACCAGTGATGGGGCCTAAACACTCATGAACATCAAATATAGATTCTTTTCAGTGGATAAGGCATACGTAATAACCAGAAGCTTTTTCGATGTTTTTTCAATATCTCATTAAAATTGGATTCTATACATTACCTCTTCCGAATCCCATCTGAAGCTAGTTTTTTCTATCAACAATGTATTTAAAAGAAAAATAAAATATTATTTGAACTAGAGAAGTTATAAGTATCTTGAAAATCCCTTTGATGGAACCATTGATGTACTCCACAATGTTTTTGGACATATTTTTGTACCTCTCCCCCTGGAAAATGTTATTAAGATACCACTTAAAAGTAAGATGGATTTTAAATCACATCTACATTCAGGATAATCTCACCCAAACTCTATTCTGTTGAAAATGTTAAGGTATTTATTCTCTATTCTAAAGAATTCATGTGTTATTTATTGGGTTTTTTCATTTCCATTTCACTTCATATGATCATAATCATTATTTTATCAGGGATAAACAAACTGATTTGATGTTTTATCATCTTGTTACCTTAGTTTACAAAACATTATATGAATACTATTGATAATGAAGGTTGACTATATAATCATTATGATTTTGAAATTTTAGAATGGATTCTTATATCCTAAAATATTACACTAATGTTTTGTAGCATAATTTCTTATCTTCTTAAATGTATTTAAATAGTTTATAGAGTAAATATGATTCATATAAAGCATATCCCCCAGGAGTGTCATACCATATATGTAGCAAGGCCTATTGTAATGCACCAGTTTCTGATCGATCTTAGCTTAAAGAAGTGTTTTTAGGTTTTTACCATAAGTACATATGTTCCTGAGCCACATCCACTTGTAGTATCCAGATGTGGATTTTATTTCTTATATAACCATATAACCATTATGCTACCAAAATTTTAGAATATTTTCTTATAACCTAAAATATGACACTAATGGTTTTTAGTACAATATTTAAATTTTCAAAATGTATGTTCAATGGTTTGTAATGATAATGTGCCTCACCTAAAACATATCAATCTAGAGTAACTAGATTAGAAATAAAGGGTGAATCACTTAAATCACAGGAGAAACAAATAATGTTTGCAGTTAAGCCTCGTTGTTATCTAGTTTTTCATCTTTCTTCCTACGATTATTCTATGTTAATCTAAAGTTAACAAATATTTAGTCATTAATTAACCATTAGTTAAACCTTCATTAATTATTAGTTAATCATAATTTAATCATTCATTAAATACTAATAAAACAATTATTAAACATTTGATAATCATTAGATAATCATTATTTAATAATTAGGTAACCATTGGTTAATAATTACTTAATCATTAGTTAATAATTGGTTAATCATTACTTAAATCATGAGCTAATTAATCGTTAATCACTCTTTAATCATTCCTTAATGGTTCTTTAATCACATTCTAATAATTATTTTACCAATAATTAATCATTTCTTAATCAATATTAATTCAGTAGTTAATCATTAGTTAATCATTAGTTAATAGTTAATTAATCATTAGTTAATCATAGGTCAAGAATTAGTTAATAATTCTTTATTTATCCTTTAATCATTCCTTAATCATTAGTTAATCATTACTTAAACATTAATTAATCATTATTTAATAATTCTTTAATAATAATTTAATCATTCATTAATCATTATTTAATAATTAGTTAATCATCAATTAATCATTCCTTAATAATTATATAATCATTCCTTAATATTTCATTAATCATTCCTTAATAATTCTTAATAAGTTAATTAATAATAAGTTATTCATTATTTAATCATTTTTAAATAATTCCTTAACCATTAGTTCTTCATTAGTTAATAATTCTTTCATTATTCCTTAATCGTTAATTAATTTTTCCTTAGTCATCCCATAATAATTAGTTATTCATCATTTAATCATTACACATGAGTTAATCATTAGTTTATAATTCTTTAATAAGTCTTTAATCAATATTTAATCATTCATTAATCATTCCTTAAAAATTAATTAATAATTACATAATCATTTCTTAATCATTTCTTAATCATTGGTTAATAATTATTCAATCAAAACATAATCATTAGTTAATCAAAATTTAATCATTACTTAATCATTATTTGTTTATTAGTTAATAATTACTAAATCATTATTTAATCAATAGTTATTCATTATATAATCATTACATAATCATTATATAATCATTTTTTAATCATTATTTAATCATTATTTAATCATTATTTAATCATTCATTAAACATTCATTATTTATTACCCATTTATTAGTTAAAAATTACATAATGATTAATTAATTATGACTTTATAATTAGTTAACAATATGGTATTCATTAGTTAATTATTATTAAATAATAAATATATGTTATTATTCTTTAATCCATGTTATTCATTAACTAATATATATGTAATAATTATAAATAATAACTATAATTTATAAAATATATAAAACTGTCTAAACTATTAAATATATAACATATTTAGATATAACTAAAAAACTAAATTAAATAAATAAATAACTATAAAATAAACAAGACAAAATACCTTTAAATGATGCTTTGCAAAAAAAAATAAACACTTATTTTAGGCCATTGGAACCACCACGTACAAAAGAACCTTATTTTAGAGAGAGATAGATAGATAGATAGAAAATTAAATTTATAGAGATAAAAGATTTTGGATATGAGGAGGGGGTTCCTTTCTATAAGGACTTAAGAGAAAGTTTGTAGGGGTTCTGCCTTTTGTCTTTACATTAAGGGAAAAGCATCCAGTCTCTGACTGCCTTTATCTTTATTTTAGGAAAAACGCAGTTGCCCCGCGCTGGCCACTTTTATGCCATTGATCCATATCAATGAAATGAAATGGAGGGACACCCCCTACTTCCTTTCAATAAATAAAAAATGCGGCAGGGGGCCTTTCTCATTTCAGGTACAATTTTTTTTTAAAAATGTCCTAGGATTAATTTAGAAAATTCAAAAAACACAGGAAAATACTATTCATTGCGAAATGATTTATTATTTTTATTATTATTATTTTATAGAATTGGAAATCGAGATATGTATTATAAGATAATATTATATATAGAATTAAAATTATTATTAAACAATTTACATGATAAGATTACTAAATGCTACAAAATGAATAAATTTTTATTTTAATTTTACAAAAAAGAGTAAGAGAGAGTATGATGCTTATAAATTTTTTACATGACGCTTACTCATTTTAAATTATGGAATAAATATATTGAGACATTAAATTAGATAATATGGAAAAAAATAATTGTATATTACATGAAATTTATTATTATTATTATATAAGTATCTTTAGTTAAATGTGACAAAGGAGATTTGAATCGCATATTATAGTTTATTATCATTATTTGATAAATTAAGAAAAATTATCGAAACTATAAAATATTTCATGTTTTTTTTTGAAATAATATCATCTATATTCATGAATATTTTAATTTTTATAATTATTGTTTCAAGGAAATTGGGAATCATATGTAGTAATTGATGAAGCGTACATCATAGTAGAATTATAATATTAGAATGAAAGAAGTAATTTTTATCGAGCACTAATAAAATAATTTCCTGAAATTTAAGAGTTATTATGATCTTAGGTAGTAATGTTATGAGTAATTTACATTTATAAAATCACATAAAATTATGAATGTGTGTTGCATGTATTTATTATTATTAATTGATGGTCTGTGATATTGTGTGATCACATGTAATTTATTCCTTGATATTGTTCAATCTTGATATTTAAAAAATATCATGTATAAATTTGGATGTGAATATTATTATTATGTATTATAGATTATATGTTTGGGAAGTTGGTAAAAACATGAATTTTTAAATGTAAAAATTTATAATTGAAGATTCATGAATAATTTATTAAAGTTTATTTTGAATATTTATGAAATAGGAAAATGTTATCAAAGAAATCTTATTACAAATATTTAGCTACTCCTAGATATGGCTATCATGTTTCTTATTACTAAAAACCTATTCAAAATGAATTGGTTAATTAATGATGAAAATGAAAATGATTGGGTATTAAAAACTAGTGATTGGGGTTGAATGTTACCATTATTGATGTGGGAGGCATGAATGTCTCGATATTAAGGCCTTTTTCACCATGACAATTATAGGACTTGTTTTTTTTATCACGATTTAGTGGTATAAGAAATTAGATCCTTGATGTGAAATATTGATAAACTATTATGGTTGGAATATTTACAGGGAATGGTTTAAGATTGCCAAGGACTATATGATGAATGTTATAAGTGGTGGAGGGATATATTAAATGGATTTAGAGATGACACTAGGAAAGGAAATATTTGACATTTGGTCTTACTCAACAATTTATATTTGATAATAATTTGATGACTGTTTCATATATTTGTTAACTACATACAATAATTATTTTATGCATAAAATTTGTGCCCTTTTTTGGTAGCATAGGATGAGTCCTAGAATACCCAAGAATTATTAAATGATTAATGAATCCATAAAATAATAGGGATAGTACTAGATTATTATGTATGATGATTACATATTTGAATGAAACTATGGTGCCTATGGAATATTTTTTGGAAGGTATTAATTTTGAAACATGAAAATAAAATGATATTAATTATTTAATGGATGATTAATAATTAATATTATTTCTTGATTCTTGGTTTCATGTATATGATCTAGGTTTTATCAATGGTATGTAAATATTTTTTGTAACATAATATATTTATGCGTTTAAGGTTAGGTAGTTTAAATTGATGTGGTTATGTGTGTTATATTTTATATTTTCAAATTTTGTAAGATTCACCACCCAATTAGGTAGGGAAACTGAATCCTATAAGTTATCAGGGTGTTTTCTTCAACATATAGGATAGTGACGAAACATATGGATGACTTATTCCTTCCCCCCCCCTTCCTGTACATATATATCATGTGTGATAAAATTTGGGGTGTGATTGCTTAAGGTATTGGATATCGAATCACAAATGATATAATGGATCAGAATTTAATATACAGTTATGTGTGCTCTATAATGGATTAAGGTTATACTAAATACATAGATCTATTCATGGTGACTACTTTTTCCCACATGTGTATATACATGGGCTGTAACTGCCTTATGTATAATGGAATTTCATGATATATACTATTTTACAGGGCTATAATTGGTTTTGTTTTGGTTGATGATGATTTGGATGTGCTTTGATTCATATGTTGCAGGTCTTGATATAGTTATGCTACAAAATTTCGGTGCTTGAAATGATTACTTAGTTCAGAAAAAGAAGTTTTATGGAAGGTATGAGAGCTTAGGATATATGGGATTGGCTTCTGGGAAGGGGAAACAATTAGTTAAGTATAAGTAAGGCACTTTTATTACTTATATTAGATTTTATATTGAAACTTTTACTTTCATGTATTACATGGTGTGTGATCCATGGTGGGTGTAGGAAATTAGTTTACCTAATTAGGTGATAAATTTATTTCATATATTTTTTAATAGGGATTTTGAGTGCTTCTTTCAACTTTATCAAGAGAGGTTTTGAGGAGTATGTAATTATGTATACAAGTTATTATCAATATATGTATATATGATATGTTTTCCCCAATCTGTAGGAACTTGTCGTGACTGAGTATGGAATTACTAGTTTGAGTAGTTGTACAATAGATTTTGGGGATTTATAGTCATTAATGAGAATTTATTTTACTATTTAATTTCTTATATTTATATAGAATTTTTTTATTTAATTCATGTATTAATCAAATCATATATAATATAGATATGGTTTTTATGATAAGATGAATTTTATATTGGTTTATCTTATCTATTATTATTGAGTTTATATTTTTGAAATGGCTCCAATATGTGTGGATAATATACCCATAGTTCTATTCTCTTTCCCACATCCTATTAAAGGTGGGCTTTAGGGGTTCACTATCTATAATAACCATTGGCCCATGAGGGGTACCAGGGAGTATAGTTTGTTAAAAGTGGAGTCATGAATTTTGGTTGAGAGATAGTCTGGATTTTGGAGTTTGGTACTAGAAAGGATTGTGTGGGAGAGTAGGGAAACAATATCAACTGGAAATAATACATGATATAAACAAGGGATCCAAGCTATGACATGAAATTTTAAGTCTCCCTATCATCTAACATAATGAAATTCATGTTTATTAAATATTCTATGAAATTTCATACTACTTACATAGTGGATACCCTCGGTGAGGATCATACATCATGATTGTTTATATCTATACATGAATTAGGTAGATAGAGAGAATTAGGTTAAATTGAATTGAATAATTTAACTTTAAAAAAATCATTAATCATGGATTAAGATTCTCTAACATTTATTCTTATTATTAGAGGATCAAGGTCAATTTACCCATCAATTTTATATTGAATATGGTTATCAGGACATTCAAGTAGATCACCATATAGTTGAAGTCATAAATGATGACACTGAGAAGAAATAACTCTAATTGTTTTACTTCCCATTTCATATGAATTAGAAGGCCTTTTTTGGGATTGTGTAGTAGATGGGTTATTAGAGGAGGTAATGATATCTTTAAATTTTATTAATTCAAGGAGGATAACTGGGTTTCATTCTCTTATACAGTACTATATATGGAAGCATTATAGTGGTTAATATTATTCCATATGGAATACATGGAATTGGTTGTATGATAGGGCATGTTTTTAGTTGAATTTTATATCATGTTTATTTAATAAAATGAGACGATAGATTATCATCAATAGATGATTTTCATCCATTAATATATTTCTAATTTATTATGTTTATGTGTCATAAGACATATAAATTATCTTATTGAACCTAAACCCATTTGATTTTTATCCCCTAGAAGTGGACGATTGTTATTATCATCATTATTTAATTTTTAGGCATTCAAAATTAGTATAGGTAAAATACTTCATTCCATTGATTGAAATACAACGTTATATCCCATAATACAATAATAATTGTATTAATCCATCCTTTGATTACAAAACTACACTAGAATTTACTTCAGATATAGTAAATAATTTCTCTCTATTGAGTTTACTGAAGATGATTTAGTTTAGGAGAGGGGTTGAAATATATTTATTTATTTACTTACCTACTAATATCTAGGGTCCTATTTTTAATATAGGGGATGTGTTTTTGATTTATTACTGTATTATATAACTCTTCTCTAGGGATAGTGTGGTAGAGATTTTTCCTGAGTGATGTGTATATTGTATTTTTTCTTCTTTCAAAATATTAATCATATTATATTACTTTAATATATGTTCTGAGTTTAATATGTTGATACGATAATAAATTTATGGGAATATATTTATGATGTTTCTATGAATATAGGTTCTTTATTTTCATAACAGATATACATTATACATTTAAGGTATATTATGGTTTCAATAATTTTAATAGGGAGGACACTTCATCCATTATGATGAATTCTTTTTATATTTCATTTTAAATATATGTAGGAGAGTCAGTGTTTCCCAAAAAATAAAATATATTTTTTTGGTCGATAGTTTCCCTTTATTTATATATTTGAAGTAACTTTGTTATGTTGATATAGGTTCTTGTATTGGAAATGTAATATTATGTCGTGTTGATTTAAAAAACAAGAAATTAATGATATTAACCTATATCATTCCTTTTTACCATTTCATTCATGTAATGAGATTATCATCTAGTATACAAATATGTTTTATTCATGATACGATGTTATTTAGGGGATTTTCATTAAATTTCTTATCACTAAATTAATATTGGGGGAAATTAAACCCATATGTGTCGATTATATTCCCAAGTGAAAGACCATTATCCTTTTATTGTTGGAGGATAGAATTGTGATTCCCCACACATAACCATCCTATAACTAGATGACTTATATAAAATAATTTTTTACCAATACTACCTTAACCATTTATGTTTATAACAGTAGAAAATTAGAAAAAATATTTTAACTAATAAATCCAATTTCTTTTTCAACTAATAGATATTTTTTCACTATATTAGGAACTACTAAATCCCAAATAAGTCTTCAATAAATCCCAAAAATTCTATACATGAACTATTTTCTTCTATACATGTCATGTGAAATGAATTTCTTCATAGATTGGAGAAAGGGGAACATAATATTGGAAAGATCAAAATCTCAATAATGGTAAACATAATATATAAAATTATTAGTCATATGTGATCCTAAAATGAGCATTATTAATTGTATAAGAATATATAATAAAAAAATAAGGAAATAATATAATGAAACTAAAACCATAATATATCCACAGATAATGATGTGAATAAATACATCTAATGGATAATAATAAATTTTTCATTGGATATGAATTTTATAATGGTGGATAGAAAATTTCATGCCATAAACCAATTCATCATGATCATATATATCATGATATCACCGTCAAGGTACAATGTCTAGACAATATATTGTTCATGGAAATCATATCGTAAAATATCCTTGATAGATTGTTTCATGTGACCTATGGATGCATCGAGGGTCTAGTATTGGCCTATCACATCACTAATGTAATCCCAATTAATTCATTGTATGATGGAATGAATATGATATATAGTACATAACCAAATCCATATTTATCAATAAACGTCCGTATTGGTATAAAAAGTATACTAATTTTTTATATCCCCCAAATAAATAAATGGAATATATCACTATATAAGAATCCCTCATACTAAAATTATATAGAGTAATGGGTATATAATTAATTTAATACTTTTCCATATAAATAAATATAATTATATGACCATGATCCATCTAGATAGTGAAGGTCGCTTGTTAAACAACACATATTTTAATGTACCGTAATGATCATTCAACATAATCATTAACAAGTTTGACATAGTTATTCATATAGTAATAGTGTGTATATATATATTTATTTAAAATTTTCCCATTCAATTGAAAAATTGGATAACTATATGAATATCCAATGATATGTATATTCACAATAAACTAGAAAGTTCCCTTGTCAATGGAATGATTATAAGGTAGTGGTGAAGATTTATTTTGTAGAACCCCTGGTTCCTATTATGTAATCCATTAATATTGATTTTAATTATATAAGGTATATGGGGGAAGCTGAGAAGTTTAGGGAGAACATTAAATATATCTTTGGGGGATCAAGGGAATTTTCATGGGCGGCACACGATTTTCCCAAACCGTGCGACAACCTAGAAGAAATTGTGCAATTCGAAAAATGGAGTTGATCTTTTTAAGATAAGGATTTGGCACAGTTTTTACATAGTTATAGAGACCATGTGATGTGAATATTCAAGGTTCATCCTTAAAGAAGAGGATAATGCACGTTTAGCACATTGTTTTCTTAACTGTGTGACTAAATCATGTGTAGGGTCAAAGTTAGATCCTAAAAAAGACAATCCAAAATGCTTTTTCAATTAAGTGTCTCATTTTAACTCCTATGTAGACCTAAATTAGTATTTTCTTTCCTCCCCAGAAATCATTTAAGGTTCTCCCATCAATCCTATGATGATCCAAAAGCATCACATGGGGATTAGAAGATGATTTCATACGGTAAGTCATCATCCTAGATTGTTCTTGATGTTTTCCTTAGATCTTCTTTACCCCTTCCCTCCTTTTCTCATATTTATACCCAATTTTGGTAGATCACAAGTTTAGGGTATAAAATAAATATAGACGTGGTTTTTCCATTCCAATTAAAGATATTTAAAACCTGTTGGTGGAGTTTCAACCGAGTGTTGTGATGATTCTCATGTCGCATATCATTTTCACCAAAACTCTCATGGTTGGTTGCTTCACACTCAACTTCTCTTTTTTAAATTGATTAGATTAGTTTTGAATGAGTGTAAATGAATGAAATTGATTCTAAATATTGGTTCAAATCATAACATAAATCTTCTTTAGTAATGATTTATGGATTTCGTTGAAATCGTGTAATTGTGGTGATTTAACGTGCAATGTGATTTAGTTTCATGAATTTAAAATGGTGATTTTAAAATATGTATTTGATGGATTTTTAAAATGGTTTTATGGAGAATAGTTTTCAATAGATAGGCTGTTTTATTGAAATTATTTTGTCTTGTTGGTATTTGATTAGTTTTTGGAAATAATTGGTATAGGTGTTTATATTGCATTTATGTGGATTGGCTGAAATATGTCCTTTTGCTCAGTGAAAAAGGTGTAATGTCCCTTGGGAAATTATTACATTGTGATAACATGGTAGATCCAAGAAAGACACTTCTTATTATAGAACTTTCTTAACAAATCATGCATGGTTGTTGGTGAGGATATTTTGAATGGAATTGTTATGCCAAATGTAACTTGTGATATGGTTTTTAAGAATGGATTGGTTTTTTTCTTGAAAATATATCTTGCTGGAAAGTTGTATGATATAGAACCTGTTTATAGTTGGTTATGAGATATTTTAGAAATTTTTTATTTTTTTTATAAATTGTATTAAAATAGTATTTTATATAAAATTTATTATAAAAATTTTCAAACTCTTATATCCCCATGGCGTGACTAGAGAAGTCATTTTTGAAAACCTGCAGTGTTTTAGTACTCACCCCTGCTTTGGCACATTGGTGAGTTGGCACATGTCATATATTGGGAAATGGGAAAGTCAAACTATCACATGTTTTTAGCACTAATTTGTGATACTTGGGTGGTTTGGTGATGTTAGATCATAGATCTTATGGATTATGGAGTCTCATGGTTGTCTTGGAGATTTATTAGTCATCTTACGTTACTTACCAAGATGTTAGTTTGGATTCTACTGTAATACACATAGGTATGTTTTGATATAAAATAATTGATTGAGTTTTCATTCCTATTATAATGCATCATATAGTGGTTTGTTTGGTTTGATTTATATGTTGATTTATATTATTATTAAAGGGTAAATGATCCCCCACTTGTCTTGAAACCCTTCGATGTTTATTTATAGTCTTTGGCATCTTGGGGATTTATATTAAGGCCTAGTAACGCCCTCCAACATTCTCAAGCCAATGTGGGGAAGGCAGGACATTATAAATGGTATCAGTTTTGTTTGGTGAAAAACTTTATTTAACATAAGTTGTATCACCTTGTTCTTTTCCTTATGGAACAAGTGGTAATCAATTTTCTCAATTTTGGAGTCGAATTCGTTATTGTCTATTCATTTGGTTGAGATCTTTGAAATTAGTAGCACTATCAAGACTTGAAATGTAGATCATAAAAAGACCTAACTAACCATTTTTGTTGGATTTTAAGTCCTTGGGTCAGATGGGTGCCACCTCTTGGTGGCCAAAAGCTGAATATGGGTGACTCATTCATGAATAAGACTATGAGGGTTATTGGGGTGCTTAAGAATTTCAAGGGTTTTGTTTTCTTGGGGTTTATTACCTTTGGCGGTCCATGAAGCCCCTTGGGTGTAGAGGCAAGGGTGCTCTTTTCAAGCCTCATGATATATTGGAGATGCGGGCTCCTGGTGGATGAAGTCGAATCAGAATTGGAGGTTCAGATGAAATCTATTCAGGTACGTCATACGGTTCCTTGGGAGTTAGTCTACATAATCTGAAGATGCACTTTGGAGACCAATAAAGGGAATATTATTCATCACAGTTGGAGGGAAAAAAATTATGGTAGATGCTTTGGATCATATGGGAATCCAGACACACACTCTTGTTATCTATGATTCTCCAGGTTCCCTTCCTATCAAATGTAAAGCTTTCATACAGGTTGATTCTCATTGCCTTCACCACTTTCTACCTCCTTGAATCCTAATTGTAGGCATCGTTTCCCTCCGCTGATTAATAAAATGTAATTTTCAGTCATTAGAATATCTCTTTACTAGTTAGTTTGGTTCATAAATGTTTTTTAGACACTTATAGGATATTGAAATCTCGTTGTTAAGGGTTTAGCCAATGAGATGATCATGATATGCATTAGAGGAATGATTTCCCATTATGATTTCATTTTTCATTTGGAGTAATTATATATTATTTGGTGCAATATGTTTATTTTTGAAAGTTATTGAAATTTTTTTCAAATGAAATATTTTGAAAAAAGATCATGATTGTGGTATTTTGAAAATAGTTTGATTTTTAAAACCAATTAGAGATTTTTTCAAAAAAGGTTGAATGTGGAAAAGGTTGAATTTTTAAAGAAACATTATAATAGTTGATGTGATAGAATTTGACATGATAATCCTTCAGTTTATAGAGAGTGAGACTTATGAGGTTCTATTTTTTTAGAAAATGGAACCTGATAGGCATCATCAAAACCAACTAGCAGAAGTTGTCGAGAATGTGGGTTCACCTGAACCAAAAATGAACTAGCAGCTGGTTCAGAGTATTGTCCAATAATTTCAAGATGTGGAAACTTGGAGACAAAGGTATGAGCCAAGACAATTAGATCATTCTATCTAGTTCCAGAAACAAAATCCACCCATATTTTGGGGCGATTCTAAACCTAAAAAGATAGTGGTGTGGCTAAACAAGACAAATTGTATCTTTGATTTCATTGGCACACCAGCGAAGATGAATTCCGAGAAGGAAACATATATTCTTTAGGATCCAGCATGATAATGAAGGGAAATATTGGTGTAGGATAATTTTGATCAAGACCATTGCTAGTAAGATTTTTAAGAATTTTTTAACATACATGTTTATCCTCACACGATTATGATCTAGATAAAGATAAAAATTTCCAGCCTGAAACAAGAAAATATCACTTTAATAGAGTATGAAGATAATTTCATGAATTTAGTGATTTTTTCACTCGATGATGATGATAGTGAGGCCTTGAGGGTATGCATATTTGAATCGGGGCTAGGTAAAGAGATTTTCTCAAATATTAATGTACTTTATATTACCAACTTTACAAAGATGGTCAATAGGGAAATGATGGAATAATAGGAAATCTGTGGATCGATGGGAGAAGGAAGTATATTGATAACCATTTAAACTAGTGGTATCGCTAATACTGGATATAAGCGGAAGAGGGACACCAACATTCAGGGGGTGAGTAGGAATCAAAATCAGACAGTTGGATCAGTGAATCTTCCTCCCAGACCCATGATAAATGAAGTATATTTCCAATGTGAATCCTTCATCCACATGATGAAAGAGTGTATAAAACCACAAAGATCATGCCATAATTTCAAAAATATGGGACATCTAATGTTCTATTATCATAATGATCTGATGTAAGGTTCTTGAGACACTTCTCTGATGTCACCAGCATCGTATGCTTCAATGGGGTGAGGATAGAATAATCAGTAGAGATAATCTATCCATGGTGATTCTAGGAATACAAATACTCCTCAGAAAGGGAATTCTTAGCCTGGAAACAAGGTGAATAGTGTAGCAATAAAGTAATTATATGGAGTTGAGAAGACGATTGTGGATAATCAAGATGGACCATTTATAATGAATGGTATGAATATTTTGAATTCTCCCTTGGTGAAATTTTTATTTGACTTTGGTACATTTCAATCCTTAATTTGTTCTTGTTCTATTGATTTTATAATTTTAATACCTGAGACGATTCCTTCTTTGATAAAACAACAAACTTCTCTTCTTCAAAAACAATGTGGAACCTTCGTGTGTAGAGCATGTTCTATAACTATTTATGGATCTGAGATGAAATTGAATTCATTGGTGTTGGATTTGGATGTTTATGATATAATACTAGGTAATGATTGTTTGACAATATTTGTAACATCCCTGGTTTTAAGAAAGAAACACTATGTTCAATAGCATACATGATATTCACCATTGAGCATTAAAAAACTAAATATTATTTTTTAAATGTTACCATTATAACATACCTGTTGGAATGCAGCGAATGAATAGTATCGACTTAATTATGAAAAAATGGTTCAAACATGTTTAAATAATGATTAATTGGTTACCAAAATTATTATAAATGGAAATTAAAACCAATTGAATATAAATAATGTGTTTTTAGGAAGACCTATTTAAAAGAGAATAACTATGTTTATAAAATCATATCACACTTTGTGGATTCTTTATTTAATGAAAAATATGTGTTATATATATAAATTTAATTTTTTAAAATCATTCAATATTTTTTTAGATATTATATAATAAAAAATTCAATTTATTGGATAAAAGAATTATTTTTCAAAAATATAATAATCAATTAAAATCATTATATATATATATTTTAAATGGATGCTTTTGAAGAACCATTTAAAAAAGGTTTTTTGTATTTTACGTTTATAAATTAAATTTATCATAGATAAAAGTTGATTATAATAGGTAATATTTAAATTCAAAAAACAAATATTGCAATATTTAATTATCTAGAAATATATATTAAAATTATAAAAAACAATTTACTTTTAAATGGCCATTTTTTAATAAAATATATTTTTTATTATATATTGTATTTTCATTGAAAATTTATTTTATAAATATTAGAATTTATTTTTGAAATGAAAAACAAAATTATTTTGGGATTAAACATTTAAATATTATCTTAGGATGGATTTTTTGAGATTTCTCATTATAAAATTGATTTTATGTTAATAGTAAAAAATACTATTTTTACAAATATCACGCCTTTTATAGAATTATTAGTTTATAAGAATCATTTATAAATTTATGAATCAATTTTATTGAAAAAAAATGCATTTTATAAGTTATATTATAAATTTAAAAATATATATTCTTCTTAAAAAATATATTTAATAAATTTTAACTTATGTAATATCTTTTTTGGGAAACTGTTTATAATATATTATATACTCATTATTTTAAAATAAAATTTTAGTAATCTTATACATTTAATCATATAAAATTAATTTAAAATTTATAATCATTTGGGTTAAATTATATTATAATTACCATTTTATTTTTTATGAATAAAGAATAATTTAGTAAATAGAAAATTTGTTACTATAGTAAAAGATAAAATGGTAAAAATTAAAAAATAAAATGTAAGAGTAGTGTCCTCAAACATGTTTAAAAATTGTGTGGGAATTTGTGGTTATGGACCTTATTTACATAATCAATTTTTACCTAAAATATTTCTCAATTTTGGATCCACTTTCCTTAATAATGACATAAAATTTTTAAATGGTATGGGTATTTACAAATATGTCCCTTTCACTTATAAAAGTGGATCACCTATCCTAACTTCTCCTTCAAGACACAACCCCCTAGGATTAATAAAAACACTACCCAAAACAATTCATAACACTCCTAAAAACTATAAATAAGTTATTTTATTCTCAAAATACCATGCCTCAATGTTTTTACCTCATTCATAATGGATATAATCCTAGAAGTGAGGTATAAATTTCAATTCTCTCCTTTGACATTGTTATTTCTTTATGTACACTTATTCTTCCAAAAATTCCATCACACCATCTTAAAATTATAACATTATAAAACAAAGTATAATGATTTGTTATTATAAATATGGTACCATAATAAACCACCTTTTCCCATTTCCATTAAGTGAAATGAAAATGTGAAATGTTTTTATGATCATACTACCACCTCAATAAATTAACGTGTTCATTTTCCATATATTACTTAAATAGAAAGTTAAAAATGTAATTTGTTATATACATATGATTTTTATTACTTATTTATGATTCTGAAAAGATAAAAAATATTACTACTCGCTCCTTTTTTATGAAAATAAAATCAGTATACATGTATGCATGTCAACTACCACCTCCAAAGATCGATGTATTCTATTTTTCATTAACATATTTTATGGAAGGTTTTAATAATATTTTTAATTGATATATATGTTTTTTATGAAATTAATAAGTCTATAGAAATAAAAATATAGTATCTTATTAATCAACTGAATGACAAAAAATAATAATAAAACTAACAGGTTTAAATAAGATAACTAAAAAGGAAAGAAATTTACTCATATTGTGTAATTGTTTCATATCAATCACTTATTATAATTTTTTTCATTTATAAATTAACAAAATAATAAACAATAAATGAAATAATTTATATACTTGTAACATTATATTAAAACTAAATAATCTCATAATCATCCATTAATCCTAGCAAGCTTAGGTTTAGGTCTCTTTACATACCTACTTGAACAATTCAATGAAATTATATCATGGATGAATATGAAAAAATAATTAGTGGTATAATATGATATAAATATTTATATAATTTTTTAATATAGTTCTATATGGGATACATAAATATTTATCTTACTAATTAAAAAACACCATTCATTAGTTAAAACAAATCATCAAACTGTGTTTATTATCGATTTCATATTCAAGGATAAAGAGTAAACCATTATTCAAATAAAATAGAAAATTAGTAAATAGTTTTATTTCATTAATTGTAATAAATTTAATTAACTTTAAATGATTATTCTTTTTATAATAATTATTACCATCACATCTTATATGAAAATAGTGTAAACAGTAAAACTTATAAACATGTGCTTTGGGAAAATAATTAAAAACTAAATAAAATTCATTTAGATAATATTTATAAATGAGAATTATAATTAGTGTCATGTATTAATATGGTTTTAAATTAGGTTATTAATACAGTTATGATTTTTATAACTTGTTAGAGTATATTCAAGGAATACCATATCAAAGTATGTTTTTTGCCTCAAAGTTTAATTCTTTAAGATATATTCATGTTATACATACTGTTTTATTTAAATTCTCAAAATAATGAAACATTAAATTTTTTTATCAGTATTCCCTTATTTTTAATGGTTTTAAATATTATAATTATATTTCATTATATCATGGGATTTATAATCAATAGATTTTAAAATTTTTATCTATTTGTTTGTCGCATTTTTAACTCTATGAGACAAGTTTGATATTTTTCATTGTAATTTCTTTTATATGATGTATTCACCACCCTAATTCTCTTAATAAAATTTAATAAATTTCATATAGTTATATTCTAATATTTATTTACTTTTAAATCTCTCATTATCATTTTATTATTATGTTTCCAATACCCTAAAGGGTTTTTTGAAATCAACATCCTTTATTGAGAAAAAATGTTTCTTATTGAAATTATCTCCTCCAAGAATGATTTTTTACACCCTAATATTTTTTAACGGTACATTATTTTTCTATATTATGGATAATGATCATTTAATTCAAATATTTTATCTTAATAAAATTTTACTTTCAAAATTATATCATGATTGAGAATAATTTTCATCCTCTTTAAGGATGGTTTCCCCTCCTTAGCCATATTTTAATTCATAAAAATTTTATCCTTGATAATCAGAATAAAAATAATTTTCTACCTCATATAACCTCTATATTTACCTAATCCTCTTTTAAAAATGTTTCTTTTACTCTTATTACAACTTGGGTTTTCAATAAGAATATTTCAAAATATTTAAAAAGGTTTTACATTCTTTCAAACATATTTTTTAAGTTCCACCAAAAAAATATTTTGATAAACATTATGTCTTTTCAGGAACTGTTATTGAATTTAATTGTTAAATTTTTTTTAAAAAATTAAAAATTTCACTTCACATTTTTTATAATTACTTTTGATACAACTAGTACCATCTTTTTTTGATAATGTTAACAATTAATTCTAAAATCTATTTTTGTTTTTTCTCCCATGATTACCCATATTCCCCTTACATTTTTTATTTTATATGATATTTTTCCCATATGTTTTCATATTTTCAAAAATAAATACTCTATATCCTTTTTTTATAAAACTTTTATTCAAAACTTTATCAAAATATCAATGATATTTCTTATTTCTAAAGTTTATTTTTCTAAAAATCGTAAAATAATTAAATTTTTATAAGTCATTTTACTTTGAGAAGCCTTATACCTTATCAATTATATTATTTAGTATAAACCTTTCAAATTTTTTCTTTCTATTGATTATTAATTCCCTATAATTTCATAGGAAAAATCCAACCCTTTCTCTTTTCTAATCATCATCAGTTCATAACAATAATTATCCTTCTAATGTATTTCCTATGTGAATACCATATTTTTTATTTCATTGATTCAAGTGTGGTAACTTAGATACCATGCATAAATTTATTATTATAAATATTTACATAATCATAAAAACTTTATCTATATAGTTTAATTATCATATTCTTTTTTATATTAAAATAATGGTACTTACCTAGAAAGTTACTAAAAATATTTAGATGTCGTTTATTTTTTCATGGACATATAGGATATGATTGTTGATCGAATTATGAATGTTTTATTTATATGATACAATTTTAATGGGATATGAGAACCATTTTATTTTCATGTGTTCTTTATGATATGATTTTATCTGGAAGCCATATAAAGGGTTAAAGATGGATGGGTTCATATGTCACCCTTAAATTCATTAATTAAGGTTAAATATCTCATTAGATAATGGGAAAATAGTTATAATGACTCAATACACCTTTGGAAATAGATGAGTAAATCCTAATTCATTATGGTAAATAGGTTGTGATGCCTAATTCACTATGTTATAATTTTTGTGCTTCTAGATATTCTAAAATTATTAAGTATGATTTGCTTCTATGACATGTGGTAATTTAAATGATGTAATATTATGTTATGAAATCATTTATAATATATTATTTATTCAGTATAAATTTATTATATTTAGTTATTATACCCATGAGATCATATTATACCTACTAATGATCATTGATTTTTATCACTTATGTTTACCCTTACTGAGTTTCTGAGCTCACCGCTTTATTATGATTCCATTTTCCAAGTTTAAAAGGATAATAAAAGTATAAAATGTATATAAGAGTATATTATGTTCATAATTAGTTGGATATTTTGAATAAATGTAATACATTAATAAAATCCTTATATAGTGGTAAAAAAGTAAAATTGTTGAATAACACATGAGTTTTTTTAGTTAATGCTTTATAGTAATTCTCTTAAATAGTAAACTTAAAAGGTCTTGGGAGATTATTTTAATGAAATATTCTCCTTAATTTATGTTATTTAAATAGTCATGTTTGTGGGATTATATATGATATATTATGTTTAGAAGAGAAATATTAATGACAAAAGGTTATTGAGTAAGATATATTCATGTTGAGAATATGAGAATTGCCTTGGAAATATCCTTTGAAATGGAGACCTAGGGGTATCTAATTGAGACTAGTGTGTTATGTGGATATTATTGGATTATAATAGGATAAAAATGGAAAAGTTTTAATAATTATTTCTAAGGGTTTTTTATCATCAATTTGTGTAAGTGATCACTTATTATCGGTGAAGGTATGGGTAATTTTGTATGTAACAAAAATAATAGTATTTCACTATTCATGTTTTGGAGGCACCGAAAGTGTAAAATAATTGATTCTAGGTGATATAAGGTAGATAATAACTCTACACATTATTTTTACACATGTTTTAAACATTTTTAAAACCATTTACCACTTTATTTTTACATTTTACCGTTTTAGTATTTACCATGATAACTTGTTTTTACACAGGTAAACTATATTTTAATAAAAATATAATATAACAGCTATTAAAAGATATTGATGTTATAAACCTAAATTTATTATCTATTTAATCTAATTATATTTTTTAATAAGATAAAATTAATTGTATAACTAAAAAATTTTATTACATAAAAAAATATGTTTGCTGGAAAATAATATTTTTATTATAAACTGTTCAAACAATTATTTATAATTGATTACCAATTGAATTATATATAATTTAAATTTAGTTTTAGGAGATTTATTTGATTCATTTTTATATAATGGATTTATTTATTTCATTAGATAAATTTTGAACAATTTTAATTAAACAATTCATTGAAAATCGTAGTTTTATCATTATCACATTAATTAACTTTAATCCAATAATAAAAATGTTATGCATAAAAATGAAATTAATATTATTAAATAAAATGTTCATTTGGATAAAAAATAAAAAATCTATTTCATTATATTTAATTTAAATAATTTATAGAAACTCATTTTTAATATAAATGTGAAAAAATTTAGAGTATAATATTAATTAAGATTGAAAAATGTTAAAACCAAATTTATAAATTCAAAATAGTATTTTAAATTTGATAATTTTAATTTAAAACCTATATATTTTATGTAATATTTTCAGAAAAATATTTCAGACATTCCATCATTATTAGAATTTCATAAAAGTGATGTTATTAGAAAAAAAGTATTTTTCAGTATTCACCTAAAATAAACTATTTTAAAAAAGTTTCAATATTTCATCTTAAGATAATATTATAATGATTAATCAATGAATGAATTTAATTTCTTATAATTAAAATTCTTTTACATAATAATTTACTATTTAATTGAAAATGGGAATATATAATTATAATTGTTTTCATAGGAAAATATATTTTTAAATTATTAACTATTATTATTATTATTTCATATAAATTACTAATAAAATTTGGTGTTGGCATGATATTGATATCAATAATTTCATTTATAGATATTATATTCTTATATTAAAATTATGTTCCCAAAAATATCCAAATACTTTTCAATGAATAAATCAATCTTAGTATTTATGTAGATATACTAACTTAATTTTCATTAAACCATAATATTAATATTTATTTTTTACTTTTATTTATGTATATATTTCATGATTTGAGTACCAATATTTTTACCCAAATATTATATAGTGATATTATAATTATTATTAATTTTCCATGGTTTGTTGAGGTTCAGTGTTGTGTGTATCACATGATATTGAACATTTTTTGTCTTAAAGTCAAATATAATTTAAAATCATGGGAAGTAACTCACATCAATGGATTGTTGTAGTTCATCACTGGTAGACCATGAGGGGCACCAATGGGGTAATATCATGAAAAAATGGAATCAATGATTTTGGTTGAGATATGGGGTACAATTTAGAGTTAGGAATAAGTGATGATTTAATGTATTATTAAGGACATTGCATCATATAGACATTGGAGATGATATAAAAAATTGAGACCGGAAAAGAGAGAGGATTTTAAGGCTCCCTATGATCTAACACAAGTTCATTCAGGTTTATGAAATATTCTAATAAAATTTATACTACTTATAGGGTAGAAAACCATAGGGTGGATCATAGATCTTGATTTTTTTAGTAAGTGTTTCAATTGGGTAGATAATGGGAATTGTTTTGAATTTAATTGAATAGATTATATTTTAAAAGTTCATTAATCTATCTTTATGGGTATTTAAAAAAATATACTTTCATTTATGGATCTTGTCCAATGTATATGGCATGTTCATTCCTAGTATGTTCAACATTACATTCCAATAAATCATTAATTAGTGTAATTTGATAACGGTAACACTTTTCATTGGACACACCAAGAGTTTCAATTCAAGATACTACAAAATTATTGGGGTGTTATTTCAGATAATGATATGGAGGAATAGTATTAGGTGGAGATGATCGCCTTTAATTTTGATTTGTTCTCAAAGGATTATTGGATTTCATTAGTTGTTATGATTCTTTATATGATAGCTTGGAAAAGGTGAATCTTGTTCCTTAGGGAATATGAGGTGTTAATTGTATTATGGGTATTATTTTGAGATTAGCTTCAATGTGATTTTATTTCATTTACTACAATATAATATTGTCATAAAGAGATTGTTTCACTCCATTAGGGGATTTCAGTGTCTTACATTGGATGTGTTATGAGACCTATGAATTACATTTTTGAACATGAATCCCTTGAATTATTAGCTAATAAAGGTGAATAAATTGTATTATGACACACACCTGTCGTGGGGTGTGGTAAAAACAATTTTATACTAAGTTAAAATATAGTATTGTAGTTAACCTAAGTTGTCTCCAGAGAGGAGCGCACAATAATCATCTTTGTCACTTTGTATTTGAATTTGATTGATTTTGAAAACAATGAAACAAAACTAAAGAAAGCAATAAAGTATAATATTTAAAACAAATTGAAAAGTAATGTGATTTAAAATAGTGATAATTATTGGGTGATCATGTTGTGTTTGGTTTTCCAATTGTAATGTTATCATAGTTTTTATTCATTCATTCCTTTTTTATTAAATAGATTAAAATGAGATTTCACAATCGCTTCATCTCACTTATTTGATTAATGTTGTTGGGGAGATTAAACCTTACTAAAATATTATTTTGGTATAATCTTTATCCTTTTGTGAAAGAGTTTTAGAGAATACCCTCAATTGATTAAGGCAATTCCAAATCGGGTCTTGTTAATCCCAAACTATATGGAATATTCAATAAAAATCTCACACATATTGACGATCTCCAAGTACTTCACAACTACGTTCTGATTTATTCCATCATATATAGACCAGAACCTAGTGAAGGATATAATTATCATTAAACAAATCAATAATAACAATAGAATATAAAATCAAATACAATCGCACAAGATAATATAAGTTGTTATTACAATTGAAACCAACTTCATAATAAAAAAACATTTTATAACATTAAGCGCATGAACTCATACATTAAAAAATGGAAAACCTAACATTACCCAATCACTCATAATATTTACCCCACCATGGTAAGGTTAATTGATTAGAACGGGGAATATGAATACATTACAAAACTAAAAAGAACAAAGAAAGAAAAAAAGAACCAAAAGTTTCTCCTCCAGAATCTGTCCACCAGAAGTTCAGCTTCGGTTCTCCCACCATATAATCGAATCAGGCCGAGGTCCCTTCTTATTGGAGGTGAATAATGGAGTTTCCCATCCACCCACGAAGTTTGAATGAATTTGGATCCGTGTGGAAGGGGTTATGGCCGATTTAGTAGACTTGACTTATTCTGGACGCCAATCACTATTCCACCAACCCAACTTTGACCGGTTTAAGGGCAGTCTTAATGAATGAATTTATTTCTGATATTTTTTTGGCAATATTACCCTTCTAGTAATATTTTTAACCCAACTATAACCACTGCATTTGGAGGTCGGTTGGCCGAGATATGCTTCTTTGAATATGTCATAGTCTATTTTGCCGGCCAGAATAACTTTTCACATTGACTGGTATTTTTGGGCATGTAGAAATTCGAATTGGAACTTGGTCCTAATGAATTATATGTATACCACAAATCATGATAGCCTAAAATAAGTAATAAGGGGAATTGGATTAAAAAAGTGGGAGTTATTCTTGAAATACAGAGGACACGTAAAACTGTTAAATGTCCAGAATTAACCACTTTTCACATTTAAGCTCAAAACTCACCAAAAGTCCTAAAATGATGCAAATAAGCTCAAATTGATTCATGGGATGATATTTAATCAATTAAAAACATATAATTAATTATGAAAATATGATCTCTGTCAATTACCCCATACTTATCACTTGGACTCCTGGATAAGTAAACATCGATATTAAATCAAAGCAAATTTAAAAACACATATCCTTGAGATACAATAATTTATCACCAAGGAACAAAAGATATCATGCCTCTTAAAAAACCATTATTCTAAGTTCTCAATTAATTTAATTAAATATATTTCCTCTTCATTTATTTTCCCATGCACATAAAACACTTACCTAACATACATTTTTTTATCATCACACAAATATTAATTTTCAACAATGTCTTTCTCATCCAATACTCATGCACGGGTCACCATAGGCTTGATAAATTCCAACATCTCCACCCGATGTGAGTCAAGAACATATGTTTATCATGAAGACTTTTAACGGTTGTTCTGTGGCTTCAGGTTGCTTGGATTTAGAAGTGAAAAATTCTAAGGCTGAATAAGGAGTGCTAGGCTCTTTTTGAATAAAAATTGCATTATTATAATTTTCACTTAAATATGGTATTCTCTTCACTCCCCTTAGCAGTAAATCAGCTCCACTAGCATGAAAAATCAGTGAAATTTCACACCACTCATCAGTTCCGCAGAAATATTTTCAATCATCTCAAACATGATTTTTCTTGAAAGCTCCAGACATGCACATCTTTTTTTCCGTTGGAAGCTCCAGAAAGGCACAGCTTCTTATACATGAAAGCTCCAGAAAAGGCATAGCTTTCAACCAAATGATTTTTTTATCAATATATTATTTTGTTCAATATTTTATTTTCCACCCAAAGTATCACCAAATTAGGTAGTACAACACAAGACAGCTTCCCCCACACTTAAGTTTAACTAGATTATGCAATTTCACTTCAAGAGCAGGTTGGATAGGAAAAATTGGCTTGTAATGTGGCTAACCTAACATGTTGTTCATGGATTCTATGGGCTTCAAGGATAAAATGTATAAGGTAGGCCATTACAAAAAGGATTATCTTGAAAAGGGGGCTTTAAAATCATATAAATTCCTCACTCATTTAAAACACATGTACCTCAAACCCTCAAGTTTTGACAGGAATAAATCAAATTCTAGTTAAATCAAGCATGGTATGGTTCTCTCAAGAAGTGAGGTGAATGAAAAGAGTATAAAAAATAGGTTTAGAAGCCTCACAAGAAAGTTATTTCAAATATAAAGATAGTGAATTATGGAATGAGATTAAAAATTCTGAGTACTTTTCATGAAATTCATAAAGAATTGAACTTGAAACAAAGTCATTTTCAGCATTCATTTAAGCTCAATTTCATCGGATAAATTGTTTCACACATTGAAATGGGTTTCAAAAATGGCGATGATATTCATTTAAGCTCAATAGTTTCAAAAACACACAAAAATTTGAAAAACACACATTTTTTTAAATAGTTGAAAATACTAAACTATAAAGGTTCCCTCCCCCACACTTAAATTATACAGTGTCCACAATGCATTAAAATTTATTTAACATGTAATTATTGTTTTAATTGAATCACAACAATCAAGAAAGTGATGTAGAGAGGTAAAACCTGACTTATTGGTAGTGCAATGTTGAGTTAAGCTCCTAAGTGCTATGCATATAAAAACCTACAAACAAAGGTAGATAATAAAACATAATAAATTTATTGAAAGTAAAGAAAATAGAAATAGAATGAGAATAGAAAGATATATCTTGGTTTAATTCCCCAAGTGGGCCTTGGGTTTTGACTGCCTTCAGATGGGCAGTTTCAGTTGGTTATCCCCAATCTGATGGTGGGTTAAGTTTCTTTAATATGAACCACCAGAACTTCTTTTTTCCATCTTGAACTTCTTCCTTTTTTGAGGACTACATGGATACGGTACACCAAGTCCACCCCTATGAAAATGATATGCATCTTGTATGGTGGGCTTAGAATAAAGAATGAGTCCTCCCATTTATTGGTTTCCAATTTCACAACATCTTATTCATTATCCAGTGGTTCTTCAAGGTATGCTGCATCAAAAGAAGAGTCAAAGGGAAAATCAGAGTGTAATTCTATTTGAATAAAATTAAAACATGATGAATCAATATCAAACTCTTCCCTTTTAAAGTAATCATGTTGTGTCTCTTTTTAAACATGAAAATCCACTTTTGTCTCCTCTTTAAATTCATCTAATAAGAATTCATCTAGTTTAGGGAGCTCTATATGTTCTTCTTCAGGTGTATCTTCTTCTTTTTCCTCATCCACCAAGGCAATACATTTTTTTCCAAAATCTGAAAATTTCAAGCAAGGGAAGGTGATACTCAATTCAGATTCTATATAATCAGAATGAAAAGAGTTAAGAAAAATATGATCTCCCTTAAGTAGGTTGACTTTAATTTCTTCTTCAGTATGAGGTTTCTCTTGTAGTTGAATTTTACAAGATAGAGGTAGGTAGTCATGCTCCTCCATCTTTTCTTCCACCGCTTTGGTGGTGTCTTCCTTCATTGGTTATAGATCTTCTAATTTGTAAGGAATATGTGGATCAAGTAGTTTTTCACACTCATTCCAGAATTCATATAGATCTTTTTTTTCTCCCACACGTAGCTCAATAGGTAATTCTTCCTTCTTGTCCTCCTCGGGTTCATTCATATGTTCTGTTTTTTCCATCATTGCACGAACATATTCAAATGCAAGTTCTACTTTGTTCTCTAGTTTTGCTATGTCATTTTTAAGTTCTTTCATATTAACTATATCATAACTAGACTCATATAATTTTTCTAAATGTGGGTAGTTGTTACATGAATTAAAGAAATAATCATTTGAAAACATCATGGAAAAAAATAATTTTTTAACTTTTTTTGAAAAATGTTAAATATTAATAATTAAATTGCGGCACTTCCTCCTCAAAAATGGCGCCAAGTTTTCACACACACCTGTTGTGGGGTGTGGTAAAAACAATTATTTACAATTTTAAAATATAATATAGTAGTTAACCTATGTTGTCTCCATAGAGGAGCGCACAACAATCATGTTTGTCACTTTGTATTTGAATTTGTTTGCTTTTGAAAACAATGAAACAAAACTAAATAAAGAAATAAAGTATAAGATTTAAAACAAATTGAAAATTAATGTGATTAAAAATAGTGGTAATTATTGGTTGATCAGGTTGGGTTTGGTTTTCCAATTATAATGTTATCATAGTTTTTATTTATTCATTCCTTTTTTATTAAATCGATTAAAATGAGATTTCACAATCGCTTCATCTCACTTATTTGATTAATGATGTTGGGGAGATTAAAACTTACTAAAATCTTAGTTTGGTATAATCTCTATCCTTTTGTGAAAGAGTTGTAGATAATACCCTCAATTGATTAAGGCAATTCCCAATCGGGTCTTGTTAATCCCAAACACTCTTGAATATTCAGTACAAATCTCACACGTACTGACGATCGCCAAGTACTTCACCACTATGTTTTGATTTTATCCATCATATATAGACCAGAACCTAGTGAGGGATATAATTATCATTAAACAAATCAATAATAACTACAGAATATAAAATCAAATACAATCGCACAAGATAATATAAGCTGTTATTACAATTGAAACCAACTTCATAATAAAGAAAACATTTTATAACATTAAGCGCATGAACTTGTACATTACAAAATGGAAAACCTAACCTTCCCCAATCACCCATAAGATTTACCCCACCATTTTAAGGGTAATTTAGTAGAAGGGGGAATATGAATACATTATAAAACTAAAAAGAACAAAGAAAGAAAAGAGAGAACAAAAAGTTTCTCCTCCAGAATCTATCCACCAGAAGTTCAGCTTCAGTTCTCCCACCATCTGGTCGAATCAGGACGAGGTCCCTTCTTGTAGGAGGTGAGTAATGGAGTTTCCCATCCACCCACGATGTTTTAAAGAATTTGGATCCGTGTGGAAGGAGGTATGGCTGATTTAGTAGACTTGACTTATTCTGGCCGCCAATCACTATTCCACCAACCCAACTTGGACCGGTTTAAGGGCGGTCTTAATGAATAAATTTATTTCTGATTTTTTGGAAATCTGAACCTTCTAGTAATATTTCTAACCCAGCTGTAACCACTGCATTTGGAGGTCGGTTGGCCGATATGTGCTTCTTTGAATATGTCATAGTCTATTCTACCGGCCAGAATAATTTTTCACACTGACCGATATTTTTGGGCATGTAGAAATTCGAATTGGAACTTGGTCTTGAAGACTTATATGTATACCATGAATCATGACAGCCTACAAAAAAAGGAAATCAGGGGAATTGGATTAAAAATTTAGGAGTTATTCTTGAAATACAGAGGACACATAAAACTGTTAAATGTCCAGAATTAACCACTTTTCACATTTAAGCTCAAAACTCACCAAAAGTCATAAAATGATGCAAATAAGCTCAAATTGATTCATGGGAAGAGATTTAATCATTTAAAAACATATAATTAATTATGAAAATATGATCTCTGTCATATTATCATCATTAATTTATTGTTATCACTTCAAAATTAGTATAGGGAAAACTCAACATTTTTTCAATTGAAATACCCTATTATATCCTATAGTCTATTATTATTTATACTACTCCGACCTTTGATTGCCATCCTACACCATAATTTCCTTTAGATATTGGTTATTATTTCCCTCTTATTGGTCTCACATGATATATTTTACTATGGGGTAGGGTTACCATTTATTTATGTGTTTACTATCTTACTCTTCTCTCAATAACTTTTTCAGTCTAAGAGATTGGGTTTCAATTTTTTCAATAATTATAAAACACTTCTCTCAGGATGTTTTGTAATATATTTCACCTAATGGAAGGTGATATTGTATGTTTTTTTCTTCCATTTTCCAATTAATATAACATTATAATACTCTATGTTGTGAATTAAATTTTTTATGTTATAATTTTTAAATTTGACGTTGTTTATGATGTTTTAGTGATTATATTTTCTTTTTTTCTTGATAGATTTCTATTATAATTGTAATATATTTTGTGGCCTGAAACATATTAACGGTGGGACACATCACCCATAATGATTCATTTTTACATGATGTGTTTTTAATCCATGAAAATGAGTCAAGGCCACCCAAAACAGAAACTATCACAGGGATATGAATGGGTTCACTTTACATGTATTTTAATGTATATTCAGTTTATGCTTATATAGGTGGTTTTATTGGATGAGAAATATTATGTGGTGCTAATTTAAATCAGCTAAATTTAATGGCCTTCACCTGTAATAAATAGTAAATGGAAACACTAAATCTTTTGTTGTATTACTAGGGATTATTCTTTGTAATTGAATATTTTTTAACAAACTTGTTGTATTTATAGATGGTCAGAGTGGTTTGTTAAAACATAATGTACTATGCTTTATATAGTATGTAAATTTAAAATGTATATTTATGAATTTATGAATTTGAAATACACATGAAAATTAAAATGTTGGAGATATATTAGTTGAATAAAAAAATATAAAATATGATTAAAGCATGTGAAATTCTAGATTTGTGAGTTATTATGGAAAAGAATAATTAATATGGAATGTAAAAAATCATTATTATGAGGTTATAATTTTATTAAATTTAACAATTGGGTTATAATGTGACATGTTAATACTTTTAATTACAATAGTTGGTGGATTATTTAAATTCAATGATGCCTGAAAAATTGAATTGGTTAATTTACTAACAAATTTTTTTTTGTTTAATTAGAAATGAAATTTTCTTTTAGATTCAAAAAAATTATTTTGACTATGTTTTCATTGGGGATTTTTGACTTATTTTTTATTATTTTTACTAATTTTTAGTGAGACATTGTTAAAAACATTATTTGGTAACTAAAATTCATGAATAAATGATGATGGATTTTTTATGAAATATGATTATTTTTTTTAAAATCAAAATGATGTGATAAAATTTTATAAATATAATTTTTTATTAAAAATTTTTATAAGGAATTATTATCAGGTTTTTAATTAAAGGATTTACAATTGGTTGGGTTTTAGATGCGAAGGTCTTGCTGAAAAACATTTAGCAGCATGATTTAAAATTTTATCACATTTTAAAATAAAAATATTCGGTTATCTTGTCTAATAATTATGCTAACATGTTATCTGAACATGATAAGATATATTCCATGTTAATTATTTTTTAAATAAGTGTGGAGTGATTGGTTTTAAAATAGTTTTGTTTTTATTTTTTTAATAATTTATTTATAATTATACATTGTTTATTGGGTTTTTTAAGCTGTTTTCGTGGCCTTTGTTGTGATTTGTAGGGAATTTAGTATAGAATGAAATTTAGGGATGTTCCTTTGGTATCTTTTTTTATTCAATGATTGGTATTTTTTAGATACATTTTAGTGGTTTTCTTCTAGTTTAATTTGTATCTCTCTTATGAGATTGTTTTGAGGTTGATTAATAATTTTTTTGGTTATATTCTTTATTCGTCTAGTGTATTGGATGTATTCCAAATATATCGATATCATTGAGAGGTATATCATGAGGTGTTTAATTTATTCCCCTTCATTTTTCTCCCTCTTTATATTTTTGGTTTAATTCTCTAGTGACGAGAATTTTTTAGAAGTATCTAATGTAATGGTTGGGAATTTTCTCGTGCTTTCCTTTTTCATTCGGCGACATCATATAGTTAGAGAAAATTTTCATAAATTTAATTAGTTTATTTAATTTAGTTTTCCAAATTATGAATGGAATTTAATTTTTTACATATTATTTTTGAAGTTTGAAATTATCCTATATTTTTAATGTGTTTAAATTATTTAGAAGTAATTTTTTGTAAATTATAAATAATAATAAATGAATTTTTATATTATTTAGAGGATTATGTAGGTGTAAGTTAAATATATAATTTAAAAATTATTTTTATTTTTATACATTAATATACCATAATAAATGAATAGGTTGTATTTTTAAGGTAGTAGAACGGTAGAGTGAATATTCATCTTCGTATGTAAAGGTAAATCAGTTTTCCCATCTGTTGTATATTATTCGTTGGGTTATTATTTAGCATTTATAAAGGTAGTATGTCCTCTTTAGGGTATATAGGGGGTTAATATTTTAATTATAATATATATATATAAGGGTAAAAATATTTATGAACTATTTTCCATAAGACAAATTTCTCTCTCTATAAAGGTAATGAAATTATCACATAAAGTTAAGTGCTATGCAAAGGTCATGCATCCATTTTATTTGTACATATGGGTCATTTTTTGGTGCTATAAACGGGTAGTTTCCACATACCCTTACACAGTGCATATATGTCATGTCTGGATTTGATTTATGAACCAAGCTGGGAAAAGGTAAAATATTTTACCTTTACATAGTGATCTTCACCTATTTAAGGGTACCTAAATATTTATTGAATCTTAATATTCCACATCCTTTTTCCTAAACACTATCTACAAGTTGATTTATAGTGGGAAATTGAATAATTTAAGTAAATATAAGTGAATCAATTTTTTAAAATCATTTAATAGTAATATAATGATTTAAAATATTAAAATCCAATAATTAAACAAATGTTTAAATTCTAAACTGATGAAACATTGAAATAATTGAATATTTACATGTCTAGAATAATACATTAATTTCAATGATATTACAATACTTAGAATAATTTATAAAATTATTGTGAGACTTCTCCCCATCATTTTTTAATAGCCCGAATGGACCAGGGGATGTGAGTTTTTATTTTATTGGATAATCCAATTTTTAACAGGGTTGATATGGAACTCTTACATGACCCATAGTCCATATAGCAGAAGGACTAGTACATGACACAAGGTCCCAAAGGTACAATTCTAAATACATGACCCAATGTCCCAACAAAACTACACTAGAATTGCCCCTCCCCTACATTTTCATCACTGATACTCCTTGGATCCCCACCCTATATGGTTGGTTGGATATAATATCCCCCTGTAGAGTCTCATGGTTCCTTGTACTGATGGTAGTTTTCATATACTATCATTCTTTCAATCTGGTAAGCTCTGATCTTGTGGTTTCTACTACTCCAAATCCTCTACTAGGCATGCACGTATGTGGTCTACTCAGGTTGATTCTTAGTCATTGTGGCTCAAAGGCCATGTGGCCCGAAGGCCATTGGTGACCCAAACACCCTATGGCCCAAAGGCCCTTATTGGCCTAAAATACCTTTGACTTGAATTCCTACATTGTCCTAAATCCCTAAGACCTGTAATCCCAAAGCAGTGGCATGAAGGCCCAAATCGGATGAATAGCTCCGGCTTCAACAATACCACACAGTACCCGCTATAGTAAATTCTACAATACTACTATAGTAACCCAAAAAATAACCTCCACCCTTATTTATTCCCGGGACTTTTGGATGCAAAACAGGTGCCTCAACCACTCGGGTACAATCTTGTTAGATCATTTTTTGTAACCATAAAATGGTAATTTATTAATTCTAAAGTTGTTATCATGTGTTTTGAAACATATCATTTTTTCTTAATTATAGATTCCCACCTTTGTCTCTATTTTATTCTTCTACATCTTCCCCTTCGAACATGTTGTAACTAAATAAACACATTTTTTGGTTGTTTTTTATCTAATTTCAACCCTCACCTTCAAAGATCACCCACTAGGATTACATATTATCTCATTGTGCAACAACTACATGAGTGTGAACCCTTATCTCTCTTTCCCCTCATATATTAAGTGAGATTCATGCTTTATTATCATTTTCATCTTCTACTATCTAAATATCCATATATGGATTCGGAATATTTCTCTTAATATATGTGTAAATATGGGGAATCATGATTTATTTTCAAAAATTTCAATTAATGGGATCAACCATAACAAGATAATAAACCTGGGAATTCAATAATAATGAAAAAATTTAAAACGTTATATGATGAATTTTATTTCATTATATTCAATAGAGAAATGTGAATTAAGTAAAAAAAGAAGATAAATACATGTAATATGTTTTAAATTACTCTTATTTCCTAATTCTGGAAATAACAAGCAGTATAAATATTTTTGTTTTCTGGCGATTTATAGAAATTAAATAGAAAATGGTTCATAACATGCTTATTGATTATTGTAATTGTTTAATAATATAGAAATACATAATATGTATTAAATAGTAATATCACATACATAATAAATATGGTTATTTAATAATTCATATAAAAAGATTATTACATTCTACAAAATTAATATTATTACCTCTTCATTCTAGAAGTAAGAGAAAGAGAGAGTATGATGGATCTATATACTATAAATTTTTTTACTAATTTATAATTATAGTATTTATATATTTATAATTAAAATTTGATAATAGATTATTATTCGACAATAATATATAATTAAATGATATAATAGTGAACTGAATAGAGTATTATATTTTATTATATGTATTTCATGAATTGAAATAATATATTAGAAACAATAAGAAATCACATGCTATGTTTTTAAATATAATCTTTCATATTCTACAATATTTTAATTATTATTATTATTATTGTTTCAAGGAAAATAAACATCATGTGTTATAATTAAGTAATTCTACTTCATGGATAAATTAAGATATTGAAAATTAATAAATATTTTCACATGATGATTAACAATATTATTTCATGAAATGTATTAATGGTGTTTTTATAAGGTTTTTATATGTTGATTAATTTACCTTCATAGAAAAACCAAAAATAATGGGCACAGGTTGTGAATATTTATTATTATTTATTGATGATAAGTTGGAATGTTTGATCACATTTAATTTATCCCTTGGTATTGTTGCCTCAGGATATTTATAAGATAATGTGTATCTATTTTTATTTGATCATTATTATGTAAACTAAATAATATTATTGAAAAAATGATAAATATCACGAATCTAGAATTATTTATTTGTATATTGAAATAAGCTTGAATAATTTATAATTTTTCATACTAAATATTTAAGAAATATTAAACAAATTGAAGCATGTTTACGGTTGATTTTTAGACACTGATAGTTGGGGATATCAGGATTATTCTTAATTAGAAAATATTCATAATGAATCGATCAATTAAATTATGTGATGAAAATGATTATTTGTTAAAAATAGTGATTTGGGATAAATTATCTCATTCATGTAAGGGGAGGCTTAGATACCTTGATGTTATGGAATTTTTACCTTGATTATTATTGAATTTATTTTATTACCATGATTATATACCCTAGGAAATTAAATCCTTCATTTAAATTATTTATAATATATTAGGGATGGAATAATTTTCAAGTAATGTTTTATATTTTTTGGGAATATACAATGATTTTTTATAGTGGTGTAGGATGAAATATATTATGTGCATTGGTTTTAGGGATGAAACTATGGAAGGGATGAGTTGAGAGATGAGATTTATCCTCGATTTTTGGTTGATATTATTTTTATGGTTGGACTATCTAATTGATGTTTGAAATAATTCTTAATGGATTTTCATGGTTGGTTTATACACAAAAAATTCATTCTGTTTGTCGTAGCTTAGATTGAGTCCAAGAGTTCCTGATAATTATGAAATGATGAAGTAATTGATTAAATAATGGGGATATGTATTCATGATTATATATTATGATGAAATTATTGGATGAAAATATGGTGGTGAAGGCACATTTATTGTATAATATTAATTTTAAATGTGAATATAAAATAATATAAATTGATTCTTATTTGATTAATTATTATTATTGAATATTAATACTTGTGAGAATGGTAGGGATATTTACCTTATAAGTGGATTTTTTGTGTTTTTTAACATTATTTATAGATTATTCTATGTCTAGGTAGTTTCCCTTTGAGTGGTTATGCATGATATATATTATATTTTCAGATATCATATACTCCACAACACCAGTTGATAGAGAAACTTACACCAATAAGTTATAGGGGTGTCTCTCTTAACATATAGGATATTGAGGAAATATATGGAATATGTAACACCCCAAGATTTAAAAATAGAAATATCTCTTTTGATATCATTTGAAACACACAACACCAAGTTTAAACAACCAAAAAAATATCATTAATTAAATTTACTCTTTTTGAAGGCTTTTGGAACAAACAACCCTAAGTCTAAATGAACAGTAATATAATATACTAACATAAAATATCCATTAAATTTTTCGGTATGAATATTACTAACAAGGTTATGGAAATTTTGGTTATCTATTGATTATAAATAAAAGGATAATCATTTAAAAGAAAAAATGTTTTGTTTTCTGAAAAACTGTGTTTTTTCTAAAAGATGGTTTAGTCACACTTTACGCACATGATTTAAAATAATTTTTTTTCACTTATAGAAAATTTATTTAAGAAAAAATAAATTGATTTTTAAAATTAGAATATCAAAATTATCTTTGGGTGAGTTTTTTGTATTTTTTTGAAATATTTCATGTTTTAATGAATAGTCACAAATACTGAATTTTAATTGAAAACTACATTTTTGTTTATATTACTTATAATGTTTTATTGTATTTTTAATTAGTTTAAAAGTAAAATAAGTTAAATTATATATAATTTAATCCAATTTATTTCATTTTAATAAATTTCATATTGAATATTTATATAAAAACAATATAATCTTTTGAAAATATTCTCTTTTAAAACTGGATTTCTCGTCAGGTCTGTCAGATTAATTTTAAATAAAATTTTACTACTTCTATAGAATTAAATTTTGAAAAAATAGATTCAATATTTTTAATAATAATAATCTATATTTTCTAATAATTTCAACATGATTTTTCACCAAAATTATAAGTTAAACCTGTAAAAATTATTTACTTCATTTATGGTTAGAACGGGTTTACTATGGTTTAAACTAAGAAGATGTGGGATTAAATGACATTAAAACTTCTCCAAAATCGCTTTTCTGTCAATATTTTTACCTTATCATGAATAATTCTCTATAATAATCCATTTTTGGACACTTTTTCATGTGAAAATATTGGGTGCACCTTTTTTGTTTCAAAAAATTACAAGTGTGTCACTCCCCTCACTTCTAAAATTCCACCCCCTACCCTCTCTCATTAACACATTAAAATGATTTTGGATAGCCTAATTCCATCCCAAGTCACTTTAAAAATTCTATCCCATAATCCTAAAAGCCTTATTGTTCTCATTAATCCATCCTTAGAAGTATTTTGGTGAAAACCTAATGAAGTTAACCAAGGAGGATCCAACATTCGTCATCAAGAGTTTCTATTTTATTTATTCATTGACCTCATTAAATTATTATTATACCTTTATTATATAATAAAATTATTATATTAAATGTAATAATATTTTTTATGCTAATTTAATTACCTATTACAATCCCCACTTCCTTCAAATTGGTTATGAAATCATCATTAGTGTGTATGGTGGACAGCCACCTCACGAACTGATGTCATTCATTTTTCCATTACCACCTATCACAGATGGATGTGATGATGGATATAATATATATATATATATATTATTTATAATATATTTATATATATTTATTCATTATATCAAATATAACATTCTAATTCCCATTCTATAAGGGATATGATATCGTTGCCATTGTGTATGGTGGACTACCGCCAAATGAAGTGACGTGATTCATTTTTTTCACTAATACTTTACATGGAAGGTAATAAGGATAAAGATAGTAAATATATGTCATATAAAGGAAATAATTATGATATTAATGGAAGATTGTAAATTATTAAAAGATAATATATTATTATATTTCTTACCTTTTCACTCACATAAAGATGATGTCATCATTCATGTACATGTAGACTACCACATTCACGAAGTGATATGACTCTCTTTTCATCACCACACCACATGAATTATGTAAATCATTATATTTAAAGAAATTATATTTTATTTAGGATATTATAACATTTTGAAAAGATAAAATATTACTTACCTCCTTTCCATAATGATTTCTAAAAATGGAAATATTACACATGCGTATGTATGGAAAACATCTCCATAACAATAACATACTTTGTATTTAAAATAATATTTCATGATTGGTATTAAAAGTATAGTGGATGTAAATTTATGATAATTATGACATCTTTATTATTTTTTACATGATTAACAAATTTAATATTCACAATAACTTGATCTTTGGTGACAAAGCACTAATGCGAAAACAAGGCAATTAACACCTAAAACAATAAAAATAATGAATGGTTATTGATGAATGGGTGATAATATGTTATAAAATAATAATATATGATATTATAAATACTAATATGGTTCTATTAATGTTTTATAAAAATGTTTAAAACCATTATAAGGTATTTTTATTCACATTTATTTAAAAGGAAGCATGAGGTGATGGACTACATCTCAATTTCTCTTCATTGAGGCATATTGTCTTGTAATATACCTAATTTTTAATATTATGTATATACCTTCGATTTGAAATTTTATATAATGAATAATTCATTATTCATGGTATTTTATGTTTCAATTTCAATTATTTCATCCATGGCTTTATCAATTGAAAATTAACTTGTGGTAATGAATTTCATAACTCAATTTCTTTCATTAAGTTATATTACTTTTTTATTGTCATAGAGATTATATAACTATGTGTATTGAATTTTAATGCATTATGTGTTATATACTTTTATTTTATATGGATTTAGATTTTATACAAATAATTGATTCATTTTCTAATTCTCACTTCAACGTTATGATCACTATGAGGGTTTATTTCATAATCAAATTTTAATCGATATTTTGTATACATGAATTTACATTAAAATATATTTTTTGAAAATTTTTTAATAAAACCTATAATATTATTCACATGTTTTTATTCATGAACTTTTTCAATTAATATTTCTATTTTCCACTCTTTGGTTCTTACACTTATAGGGAAAATGTTTTTAATAAAATTTGACATCTTTTATATCTTAGGTCGGAAATTCGTTTTCTTTTCAAGCCATGTTTGCTTAAAAAATTTTAAATTTTTTTTAACCAATTAAAAATAATTTATTAATGAAATGTTTACACTTTAATACTTTATAAAAAAAATACTTTTAAATGAACCTTCATATCATTTTCAAAACAAGGCATGTTTGGATTTTACTGAAAATATGAAAAGGTTCTTATTCTTATCATACTCAGAATATATGGAATTTATAGTTATCATGACCACTCATTGTTTTGAAATATCCTCTATAAGTATCATATATTTATTTCAAATAAATATATTTTCAAAAAAAATTGAAATTTTTCTTTTATAAAGTTAGTTTCATGAAGAAAAAAATAATTTCCCCAAGAATATTTTTAAAGATATATTTATTTTATTCCTATTAAACAATGACAAAAACACTTTATTATTACATAAATGGGTATATTTTGGATTAATATTATCATTAATCTTTATTTATATGGTTTATGATTAATTTTTCCAATAAAATTTTTGACACTCACTTTCTTGATTAATTCTATTATAGTCATTAACATTTTTTTCACACATTAACTCTTTTATTATCATTATTTCATTAATTTATCTTAAAAATACACATTATTTTTTTCATAGATATGATAATTTAATAAATTGTATACAATTTTACAAGTGGTGTTACTGTTAAATATCGATATTATTTTTATTGGGGATATTATTATTTTCTAAACCGTTTTCCATTTGTATATATGGTGTTTAATTTGAAAGTTATTTGATTAGCTTAAAAATATTGATAAATATGTATTCTTTGCTCAATATAGATATTTTTTGATAAGTAATAATTATTCATGAATTAAATCGATCATTCTATATTTGAGGAATTCGTTGGACCTCCAATTATGGTTCTGTGTAGAAATTATATATCCCCTTGATGCATCAGTATTCTTATGATGGAAATCAGTGAGAAAGAATTGAATAGGTTTATACCTATATTTTTAAGCCATATTATGAAATTTATTGATGGTAGAGTTATCATGATCCTTGAGATCATAAATTCCAATAATTAATCATTTCCTTCATTAAGAATTTAGTTATTTTTATCCAAGATATTTTCACAATGATACTATCAATGGAATAATTTCATTATCAGATTATTGATTAAATGACATGTGTTTTAATTTATTTACCATTCCATATGTATTATTTCATATCTTATTAGCCATGATATTTTCATAATGATATTATCTTTAGATTCATTTTATTATCATTTTATTTATTGAATGGAATGTTTTTTCAGTTATTTACCTTTATATATTGATTATTCCATATCTAATTATGATATCCAAGTTATTGATTAAATGGAATGTGCGTTCAGTTATTTAACATTCCATATTGATTATTTATTATTGATTCAAGATATATTCTACTATACATAACCCTTAGTGATCATTTTGGCTCCTATTATTTTTTTTCTTTTCATTGGATTCTATGATGTTTACTTTGATCGATGTGCAAGGATATACTAGTGGAAATAATTTTATTATCAAAAAGAAATTATATTGTCATTTTTAATTTCAAATGTAATATAGAACTCAATTATTTATCCATTTTACCAAGACTGCAAAAACATTCTATCCTTCAGGATTTGATTCCTTATATCTTATGCCAATGTAATAATGCAAACACCTACTTCAGGCTACTTGGGTCGTGGTCGCTACAGTTATTTTGATAGGAAGTTTTGTATATTCCATGGGAACTAGATTAATGAAAAAAAGATTTAGGAACATGACCCTATAATATAATTTGATTATTTTTATAGAATAAAATCCTAATGTTTTGGTAAGGAAGAGAATATGTGGTTTTCTGAGTAATAAATCCTTATCTATATACTACAAGTCGAAGTGATTCTAATATATATGTACCTAGGGATAATAACTCTAAAAAGGTTCATTGGTCTCAACCTGATCATAACATAATACATGATAATGGTTCTTATAGTGAACCTATTTTGACACACCAGGGGGATATGCTTTAGATAATTCACATATTCTTTACAAATCATTATTAAGGATTTAAATGGATGATGATAATGGATAACATATGTTAAACCTTATGTGTCTTAGATTTAAAATAAAAAATTTCAAAGAAACATGAATATTATTTTTCTGTAAAAAATTATGGTATAAATAAAATAATTACTGAGGAAAAATGAAGAGTATGATTAGAGGAAATAAATCTCATCCAAGGTATCCATTCTTTTTTTCTTTAATCAGGATAACCTTTTAATTTTTTGATTCAATGAACTCTTCTAAAGTTTAAACCCTATACCAATTAAGGATATATATGAAAATAAAATTCCTGAAGTATTTATGTATTGTGATTCAAAAATGAAATTGTCAATGTATATCTACCAATGGTTTTTTTTGTTATAAAAATTCATTAAACTTCTAAGGATTGGTTAAAAATTAGGAATCGTATATTTATTCTTTTTCTTAATTGTTATAGATACCATCATGGGTTTATGAATTTAATATTTATCATAAGTTCAAAGACATAAACATCCATTTTTGAGTTTTATTTGATGGGATTCTATCAGGATTATAGATATTTTAGGAGAAATTTTAGGATAGTATACGTTTTAGTGGAAATTTTATTTTATTAATAATGCCTTTAAATTTTATAGTCATAAGATTAAAGGTATTTATAACCTTCAAGGTTAATATGGTCATTAATGAAATTATAATAATATACAAATAAAATTATTAGACATTGTGGAAACAAATAATTTGTATTCAAAATCATAGTAAAACAGTTATTTAATGAATAATTTTATTTCATGTATGTCCATAAATTTTTTTAGGGGAATGTTAACGAAATATTATTCATATAATTTTAGAAAAAATATAATGTGCATGTCAGGTAGAAACCTATTGCATCTTGAAAATTATAGAGTTTTGATGCAATAATGAAAGGATGATAAGGGTTTAGTGCCTACCAATGGTCTAGGAAATTTCCTTATTAATGTGTAATTTTTTATTTAAATGATTTTATGAGTAAATTATAATGATGAACATGTTGGGTTGCTATTAATTTTTAGGGATTAATTTATTATATGGATAAATTGGGCAAAACATATTGGTTGTTGAGAATAATTAGAGACAAATGAAAATACCGGTCACTATATTATGGATCTTACGATCTGTTAAAAGTGAATTTTAGTGCTTTGGGGATAAAAAAATCATTTTTGGATATTCATTTTTTGAAGAAAGTGAAGAATTTGAAATTGATTGAAGCATAAACTAAGGATGAAACCATGATTTTTAAATAGAAATGTAACAAGTGTGTAAATTTAGTTATATTGTTAGACTATAAATAAATTACACAAATTTAGGCAATAGATCTAGAAAAAAATGTTATCCTTTTACTTTCATATCCAAATATAATTAGGGACTATAAAATAATTACATATTTATGGGTTTTATGTCCTTATCATTGCATTCTTCATTCATTTTCTTATTATTAATTCCCCCAATCATTCTCTATAATTATTTATGATTTTCTCCCAGGTCTATATAATAAATTCCATGAACTTATTCTTACATAAAAACCTTGTTATTTATTATTCTGTTTGGAATTTTTAATTCCATTTTATCTTATAAAGAGGATATTTTATTAATTCTTTTTACAATATGCATTTATCAATAAGGGTATTTTCAAATATCAAGCCCTTGGATTACCATTCTCACGTTTAAATTATAAGGATGAACATTATTTAAGTAGGGGAGAATGTAACACCATATGATTATAAAATAATAAAATCATATTCAATAGATTGTGTAACACATAACACCAAACTGCAACAACCCATGAAATATATTTCATTAAATTTGATTTATTTGATAGAGTGTGGAATATGTGACCTCAAGTATAAATGAATTGTAATATAGTATACCATTATAAAATATTCATTAAATTTATTCTTAATAATATTAATAAATAAATGATAAAAATTATGGTTATCTATTTATTATAAATAAAATAAGAATCGTTTAAAAGAAAAATAAATGTTTTCTAAAAAATCTGTATGTTCTCTAAAAGTCAGTTAATTGCTCCTTACATACATAATTCACAATTAATTTTTCTAATTAAAGAAAATTTATTAAATAAAATGAAGTTAATTTTTGAAATAATAATATCAAAATTATCTTAGGGTGAATTTTTTGTATTTTTATGACATATTTCATTTTTTGATGAATAGTGAAAATTCCAAATTCTAATTCAAAACTAACTTTTGAATTAAATTATTTATACTGATGAATTATATATTGAATTATTTTGAATGTAAAATTTGTTTAATTTTTTATCTATTAATAAAATTTATGTTATTGGAATCATTTTCATATTTAATTTTTATATAAAAACATTATAAAATTTTTATTCGTTTTCTCTATGAAAACTAGTTTTCTCCGCACGCCTGCAGGATTAATTTGAAATTAAAATTTTCTAATTCTATGAATGTATTTTAAAAACTGAAATATATATTAAAAACTCATAATTTATTTTATCTAATAATTTCATCTTAATTTTTTTGAAAAATGGATATTGAAAATAGTAAAAATTATTTAATGTGGTTAATGTAAAAACGGGTTTATTAAGGGTTAAACTTATAAGATAATGGTTAAAATGGCCAAAAAACATATATAAAATGTATTTTATAAAACTATTTAGACCTTATCATGTCTAAGTATTGATAATGATTCATTTTTAACACTTTTTCATGTGAATACCATTGGTACAACATTTTATTTTCAATAAATTACAAGTGTGTCACTCGCCTCATGTTTAAAAGGCCACCCCCTCTCCACTCTATTTCACACAATAATACAATTTTTCTCTGGCCAATAACTACCCAAATAATTTCCCAAATCCCATACTCTCATACTATAATCCTTATTTTGATAATAAATCAATCCTTTCAAATATTTTTGTGCAATCCTAAGGAGGATAACCAAGGGAGAGTTAACGTTCTTTAACAAGAGTTTTTATTTTATTTTTTCCTCCACCTCGTTCAATTATTATTAAAACCTGATGATATAACAAACCTACAAAATTCAATATACTATGATTTTTTTCTATTAAGGTAATTACTTAATACATTCCACACATCCATCAAATTATTTTCCAAATTATCATTCCAGTGTACGGTGGACTACCACCTCACAAACCGATGGCATTTGTTTTTTCCTTTAGCACTGAAATGTCCAAGGATTGGTTAGATACCACTGAGAGGCAGGTAAATCAATGGTATTCTATTTTTTTAAATTCATTTACAATTTATTCAACATATGTGATGGATTAAAGTCTAGATCCCCCATCATAATAACATAGCCTCACCGTGTAAGCGATAACAATTAAAAAATCGCAGCACACTGGGGTTTACAAGGTTCAGTAAAATGAAATACTCCTTATCTTGTTGGTTAGACCCCCACACGGATTCTCCACTATATCAGAATGTGATTACAATAATAATTTGTTAGATCCTACCCCCCATACCTAATTCCAAATGGGTTACACCCCCTCACCCTAGTTCCAATCATCCATCAACATTTGGTTAAACCCCCAACTAAACCTTCTTTATAGTGATTGGTTTAATCCCCCCAATCATAATATTCAGAAATATGTTATACCCCTCAGCATCAGCCTTCAACTTTAGTTGACTTGATCCACTATAAAAAGATAAATTTTTAGATCCTTCTATATATGATTTCTAGATCACACGGTCTCATGTATAACTTCAAGTACATTTTTACTAATTGTGTAATTTCTCAAATAATATCTAATCCCTATATATAATCCGCTTCATTAGTGCAACACTACTCAGGAAAGAATTATTTACTCTAAAAAAGACCTAGGCACACCTATCACTAAAAAATAATATATAAATTTCCTTTAAATCATAGATATAAATATTATCCCAACATGATTCTAAAATATCACTTCTCATTGTGCAATTTATATTGCATGTGAATTTCTTTAAACATCATCTATGTATTTAAAAAAAATTCACATTCTTCTCATCTTTCATAATAATTAGTTCATCTGTATACAATATTCCTCAATTAATTTTTCAATGTTTCATTTGTCTCAAATTGAATTTGTATCCCACTAACATAAATACACAAGATCTTCACTTCTTAAGCATGTGTTAACTTCATGTGTGCACATACTACCACATGCTACTTCATGTGATTTGTAAATTAATTTACACACTTCCATGCACAACAAATCAATTGCACAAACTTTGTGCAATCATTGTGCATAAAATGTATGAACTAAACTTCCTTCTCCATGTAATGTATATGTCCTTCTCAAAATCTTTTCACACACGCACTATCCACACTTCTTACACACACACAATTATTTCAGCCTTTTACATGGTGTTTCTTATTTCTTTTCATAGGTGTATACTCCCAATGTCAAGGCCTTTGAATGATCATGTGTTCTCTATGTCCTTCACAAAAGTAGTATTTTCTATTTATTTCACATCATAAAATTTTACGTGTATTCTAAAATTACATCATGGAAGAAAAAATATGTTCTTGTAGTGTTATCCTATATGCTTCGCAGATAAGATCTTAGTGACGGAAACACTTCATAGAAACTCTCCTTCTCCCTTTTGGTGGTTCTATCTTCAACTTCACCTATAATTTCTTCACTCACCTTCACAAAAATTAATATTAACTCTTAAACGTCATTTAGTCTACAGTCTTATTTGTATAACATCATTGACTAAATATTTAATAGACAAAGGTTTGTAGTACTTACAAAATCATCATGTTTTCATGAGATTAGTGATACAACTCGAATTCATGGAACTCATAGTTCTCAAATATAGAGCTCATGATCTACTATGTTTATATCACAACATTTCTCTCATATGTTCAATAAGTTCCCAGATGAGAAATATGCTACATATATAAAATGGTCTTGCCTAAGGTATTTATAGGAAACATACCACTGACTCATCTCATGTGCAGCACCTTACATCAAGTGTACCTATCATTTTATTATACTTTATAGTTACATAAATCACCATCCTCAGAAAATAACTCATTTTATTCTCATTATTTTTCATTGTTCTGATATTTGTTAACTTATTAAAATGATGTTTTATAATATTTCGATGAAATTAAAATTTTTATGAGGATTAAATAGTTATCAAAAACTTGGTTCGATTAATTATTTGACAACACTAGCTAAAAAATCAACGAACAAAACTCTTGGGTGATGCTACAGATAATGACAATGCCACTAGGTAAATTGGATTGCCTAGATGATCAGTTCATAAAATTAGATAGTGAGAGTTATTTTGGATCTACAGAAATGCTCAAAAAATATTTCCCACATTGAAACACACTTTACTTTATCACTCCCTTATAATAAAATTCATCCTGATAGCGGTCCAGAAATAGATTATTGGACACTCCTCCCTTCAATATGACCAAACCATATCATGGTTTTTCTTCACCTCCATGTTTCCCTATTTGGTGTCTCCATAATGCCTCTATGTGATCATGTGGGTATGATACTCTACCATCTTTGCAACCTCATTTCTTGACCGGGTAAAGCTCCCTTAGTTGTGGTTACCCCTCTAGGGTCCCACATAAGGTAAGGGTTGAGCTAGCTATGGTCATCTTGTGTGTGCTAGCTAATTTTTTGAGAAAGGAACAACATTACTTCTCAAAAATAATAATACTAACCCAATCCCAACATACTCAAATCCACATTTCTTCTCACTTTGTAATTCAACCACAAATTCCAACTCTTATGTTCTTCCAAATTTATAATCATTGTGTCAACCTCAAATAACTAAAAAAAGAATTTTTTCTAAAAAATAAACCAACTCTATAGACATCATAATAAAAACCTTAAAACATATCGAAATCTTTCGCCAACCACTCATTGACATCAAATTATATTCACTAGACACTTCAATATCCCCCTTTGTATTTGAAGATAATACTCAAATTATTTCAATATGTTTAGTTTTTTTATCCCCTTTATTGGAAATGAATACAGAGGTGAATTTAGGAGATAAAACCTCAACCAAATACTTCTCAACTTCATTTTTTTTAGTAGAATAGAACCTCACTCGACAAATACAATGATCATTCATTTAATCAAATAAAATTATATATAGTAAAGTATGGTGTCGAAAACCAGAGAGATTTAACCATATAATAAAATCAATTCAAAACCTATAATGTAATACCATTCCTGAAATTATTTCCAGAACTTCCACACATGGAAAATTGTGAACATGATTACTAAGAGATGTTCTGGCACACATGTCAACAAACAAATCAGAATGTTTAAGTGAAAAAAATAGCTTTTTATTTTAAATTCATATAAAAAATCATAGAGTGATCATTATATTAACAAGATTATGAATATTTTATATCTTCAAATCATCTATAAACCCCTCAAGGGATGCATCCATCTCCTTAAATTCCCTAAATGTCAGCACAAAAGCCTTTATATAAGTGAATAATGAGGAAATTGTTGGTTATATAGAAATAGAACCTAGTATAAGATTTTACGGTCATCCTTGATTTTCCCATATTCCTTTTAAACTAATATTTGGAATATTGATCGTCCATCTCTTAAGACATTAGAAGTGTCATGAAATATTTTGTTTCATGAACAATTTTTTCAACCTTTCACACTTTTGAATTTTCAATTCATCATTTTTAGGTGAATCCTCATCAATATCAAATTGTTCATATGTCATAAATTACTTTCATTTCACTATTATATGCTTCTGATCTTTTTCAATGTTGTTTAGCTTCTTACACAATTCACTGGTCATTGTAGCTTTCTTCACAATCTAACTTCTCTTCTTACATTGATTATGATGAATCTCACTTGATGAAAGAACACTGCATTTATCATCTCTTTGACCTTCTTCACCACATTTTCCACAAAATTAATTCCAACATAAATATAACTTATACATTGAATGTTTAGATAAAGTCATGAACATAGGATTCTCTTTCTGATAATTTGATCTTATTTTCACAGCATTTCTCCCCCTTGATTCATGCTCCCTCATTGGTAGTGACATGTTATACAAGAATGAATAAGTTTTAAGACTAACCACTCCATAAAACAAATAGTCACATCTTATCCATGATCTTATAAACTAATATAAATTGTGATCAAAATATTATAGTTGTTTCTGTTTCATGTATTGTGTATGTATCTCCTTTGGAGGAAATATTCTATCTGAATTTGAACACTCTTTCTTTATGGAAAATTTCTCTCATTATTTATTTTGAAAAATTTTTATTCATCCTTTCTTTAGAACTGAATTGTTAGAAATAACAAATGTACAATGATATTATTTTTCCTTATAATTACCCTTTATCTCTAAACCCTTTTTCTCAGTAGCTTTAAAAGATTCACCCTTAATCTCAATAGCTTTAGTAATGTCTTATTTCATTTTCTTAGACTCAATTTGATATACAAGGAACATATATTGTGTATCATATCTTCCCCTGTCTCAAAAAGGATTTCTTCAAGTTGTTTCATCGTTTTCTCAAATATAGGTAATTTCGAATGATTTTGTTTTTATCTTCAAAAAGTAATGATACTTATTTGTAAATATCGTTCATTAATTTTTTATTTTCCTTATTGAGTTTTATATTGTCAACAAGAGTAGATTCCAAATTATCTTTTAATATCCATTCTAAATCTGTTCTATCATCACATTCATCTCCATAAAATGATTCTCTATATTTCTTAAATTAACCTATAAAGAATATGTGATTAATATAATATCTTCTATATTCTGACTCGCAACTTGATGATATAAATTCTTCTATTTATCTACTCATCATATTTTTTTTCTAGGAATTAAAACTATTATTCTTCTTCTTCCACATCCTTTTCTGATACTTCTTATCCCATTCATCTGATTCAATGTCATAAACCCTCTTCGTTGGACAAATACCAGCAAAATGACCACTATTGTGACAATTCCATCAATTTGGTGGTAGTTTCATATTTCCCTTCCATCTAAACATTTTGAAACTAAAGTCTTATTAAGTTTCATAATCATCAGAATCACTTGATTAAAGTTATTCCTTGATTTTAGTTTTACCTTTTATCAGTGATTTTATGGCCATATCGTCTCTTGACTTTTTCATAAAGGTTGGCACTTGTCTCATTTCATAAGATATGAGAGTATTATTAAGTTCAACCAGGGAAAGGTATTCCCTCTCTTTCAGTGTAGAAATATTTGAGTTTAATTTATCTAGGAAATTTCTCATAGGATCTTTCACAATAATATAATCATTAATATTCAACACAAAGCATATGATATTGCTCAAAATTTTATTAAACTATTTTAAATTAGTCAGCATTACTTTCATCATCGTCTATTTTGATATCATAGAACATGATACTCAAAATTTATAACTTTGATTCTCTGACTTAACATTTCCATCATAAAATCATCTCAATTTATCCCACATATCCTTTATAGTTATGATACCCATCACATTACTGTAAACTTTTTCCGATAAATCCATCAAGATTGCATTCTGATCATTGTCTTCAACTTCTAAATTATTATTATCATCTTGAGTCATAAAAACATATTCATTAATATTACCTATACTAACTGTTCGTGAAACTCTAACATTCTAGAAAAAAAAGATAGAATACAAATAAGCATCATATTCTTCCCACTATGGTAGTTTGTGACATCAATACATAGAATTCCTAGACTATTTACTAAATTGAAATTCTCCATTTCATTGAAAGTTATATGGATCTACAGAGGGTACCTTGTGCTCTAATACCAATTGAAATTTCCAATTATTGGTCAGATACCACTAAGATGGGGTTCTAGATCAGTGATATATAGTTTTTACCAATTGTTTTACTTTCTATTTAACTTTTGTGATTGATTAAAGTTTTGATCCCTCCTCATTAAAACACGACCTCACTCTGTAAGTAATAACAACTAAAAAAGTCACATCACACAAGTATTTACATGGTTTAATACAAATATCTACTCCTTTTTATGTTTTCTAGACCCCCTAACATGGATTCTCCATTATATCAAAAGGTGATTACAAATTAATTGGTTATGCCCCCCCCCCCCCCCCAATAGAAATTGGTCATACCACCTAGTTCTAATCTTTCTTCGAAATTTGGTTAGACATCCCACCTAAAACTTATTCATAGTGATTTCTTAGACCCCCCCTGATCATAGTCATAAAAAATTGGATAGGCCCACTAGTTGTACCCTTCATCTTTTTTTGACTTGATCCACTATAGAAAGATCAATTTGAAGATCATCCTCCACAAGTTTTAGGGATCACACAGGGTTCTGTATAATTTTATGTATTATTTTACTAATTATAGACTTACTCAAATAATATCTTACTATTGTATAAAATCAGAAACTACTTTAAAACACTACTCATGAAATAAAGTTTTCTTCTTCTAAATACTCAACCTCACCTAACACTGAAAACTAGGATATAAATTTCTTTTGAATCACTGATATAATTATTGTCCTGGATTCAATCTCAAATATAAATTCACACTATGAATTGTATATTTCATTTACATTTCTTCAAACATCATTCATGTATTTAAAATATGTCATGGTCTTCTCATTTTATTAATGCATTATTTCATGTGCATGAAAAATGAACAATTAATTTTTCAATATTGTATTTGTTTCACACTGAATTTGTATCCCACTAATGCAAATACACAAGTTATTCACTTATTATACATGCATTAACTTTATGTTCACATATAAAACCACATGATTCTTCAACTGATGTGTAAATATGTTTACACAATTTCATGAATACACAAATAACACACACAACCTTTGAAAAAACCTCATGCAAAAAATGCCCGAACTATATTTCCTTTTCTATGTAATGTATGTGTCCATCACAAAATATTCACACATGCACACATGGTCCATGATTCTTGAACAAACACAAATATGTCAGTCCAGTACGTGGTTTTTCTCCCATATTTGTGCTCATGTGTACTCCCACTATCAAGGCCTTCATGTGAGTATGTGTTCACAATGCCCTTCACAAAATCAGTTCACATTATTTATTTCACATCACAAGATAGTATGAGGAATCTAAAAATACATCATAGAAAAAAAAGATATGATTTCAGTTATATCCCATATGATCCACGGATAATATCTTCATGAAGTAAACATATCACATAAACTCTCCTTCTCCCTTTTCGAGGTTTTATATTCATTTTCACATACATGTTCTAAACTATCCTTTACTAATAAGAATACGAAAAACTAAAAAATCATGTGATATGTAGTCTTCTTCACATAAAAACATTGAGTAAAGATTTAATATTTTACTATTTTAAGGACTCAAATAATTATCATACTATCATGAGATCAATGACACAAATCGGACAAATGGAACTCTTGGTTCTCAAATACAGAGTGTGTGATCTGATCTGTTTCTCTCTCATTACTTCTCTCAGATATTCAATGAGCGCTCTGATGAGTGTTAATATACATGCAGAAAATAATATTTGTCAAGGTATTTGTTAGAAACATAACACTGACTCATATCATGTGCACCACCTTACTTAAAACATACCAATACTCAGCTCATGCTTCTCGATTACATAAATCAACATCTTCAAAAAAACATCACATTTTCATCAAATGATTTTTCATCAGTTTGAACGTTGTAAAATTATGAAAACAGAGTTTCATAATATTTAGAAGATATTGTAATTTTCATGATGAAAAATTGTATTCATAAACTCAATTCAATATATCAGTGTAAATCACTGCATGAAAAACAAGATAAACAAAACACATATGTGAGGTTCAGGATGGGGCGACGTGGTTGGGGAGATCTGATTGACCAGATGATCAGTTCATCGATTCAAATAGAGAGATTTCATTCAAAGCTATAGTAAAGTGTAAAAAAATCCCTTTACATTACTATTACCATATAATATATGCCACACTGACAGTGTTCCATAAATTAGGTATTGGACACTCCACCCTTGGCCAGCACCACAACATGTTGGCGCTCTTCTCCACCATTGTGTCGCCACACACTATGGCTCCATGCTTTCTTTAGTTCTCATGAGGGCATGCTTCTCCTCCCTCTATGTCACCTCCCAGCTTGACATGGGATGGAGCCCTCAGTATTGGTTGACCCTCCAAGGTCCTAAATAAGGAATGTTTTTATCTTTATAGCATTATATTATGTGTGATTTCTAATTTTTTTAGAAATGGCCCACTTTACTTTTCAAAAATAATAATACCAATCCAAATCCAACATAATCAAAACCCAAATTAGTCTCTCTTCAGAATTAAAAAAACTCATATTCTTAAATTATTAAAATGTTGTAAAAATTATAGAAACCTTAAGTGAATTAATAAATAAGTTTTTTTTGAAAATATACCTTATATACCATCATCACAATAATAACCATAAAACATATTGAAATTTTACGCCAAACACTCATTAACAACAAATTTAACTCACTAGACACTTCAAGCACCTCTCACGGATTAGTATGATGATGTATATATTGTATATATATTACATTAATAGCTTAATTATACATATGGAGTCATTATATCTGATATTACTCTTTTACATTGCATTATGTCGGGTATATGATAATGTCTCCCGTGTCTACGGTGAACTACCACCTCGCAAAGTGTTGTCATTTTTTTTCACTGACACTTTATATGTAAGGTAATAAGCATAACGTTAATAAATATATGTGATATAAATCACTAATTGTGATATTAATAACATATTTATCATTAATAAAATATAATATATTTTTATCTTTTATGCTTTTTCATTAAAATATGATAACATCCTTCATGTATGTGTAGACCACCTCCATTACAAAGTGATGTGACTCTCTTTTCAGTAGCACACCACATGGGGGATATATATATATAAGTATATTTTATAAAATAATATGTTATTATGATATTATTATCATTTTTAAAGGTAAAATATTACATAACATTTTTCTATAATGACTTTTGAAAATTGAAAACGTTTCCCATACGTACGTACAACCTATTGTCTCCATCATTGTGATGTACTTTATTTTTGAAATCCATCATTAATGATTCATCATAAAATTATAACTAATGTATAAATATAATAAATATTTCATGATTATTAGTCATTATAAGATAAAACTATATAATATGAATAATAATTGAAACCTTCATAATTGAGAATGAATGACAAAATAATGAAATTAACACCCAAAATAGTGAAAGTAATGAAACACTATTAACAAATGGGTGATAAGATGTCATAAAATAATCATATATAATATTATACATATTAATATGTTTCTATAATAACTTAATAACATGTGTAAAACTACTATATAAAAGTTTAAAGCATGTGCAACCAAAAGGAAGCATGAGTTAAGGGACTTCGTCTCAATTATCCTTCATTAAGGTATATTGTAATGTATGAACCTAATTTATTTTAATGGTGTACATAATTCTCCTAGGATATGTAATGTCATGAATAATTCATTATTAATGTAATTTTATGTTTTAATTTTAATTATTTCATCAATGGATATTTGACATTAAAATTTACAAGGGGTAATTACTTTCATAACTCATTTTCTTTCATTGGGTTATATTACTTCTCCATTGCCTTTCATATTATAAGATTATGTGTTTATTGAATGTTGACTACATTATCTTTTATATTCCCTTTTTATATGGATTTACATTTGATACTCGTAGTATATTAAATTTATAATTCTCATTTCAATGTTATAATCATTGAAAGAGTTTATTTAAAAATCTCATTTTAATCATGAATTTTTATAATTGAATTTCCATTGAATAGTATTATTTTAACATTATTTGAAAAAAAAATTAACTTTATTATCATATGGTAATTCACGAAAATGTTTCAATTCATATTACCATTTTTCACTCATTGGGACTTAAAATTATTTAGAAAATGTTTTTAAGAAAATACGACTTCATTTCTCTCTTCAATCAGATATCTGTTTTCATCTAAACCTATGTTTTCTAAAAAAAATAAACAAATAAACAAATTAAAAATGATTTAACAAATAAATTTTTACCCATTTTTACTTTTTATAGAAAAAAATAAAGGAATATTTTTATAGTTTGGAAACCAAGGCCCATTTTTCTGTTACCAAAAATCTGAAAATAATTTTTTTTATTGTACACAGCATGTACATAATTTCATGTTGTCATGACCACTCAATGTTTGAAAAAATAGATTTTATTTTTCAAATGTTGTATTCAACGAAATTTATTTTCAATTTTTTTTGGGAATTTTTAGTTTTAAAAAGTGATTTTCAAAATGAAAAGGATATTTTCCTCAAGAATCTTTCTAAAGATCTTTTCATGGTATTTATATTCAACGATGATAATAACCCATTATTCTTACTCTAATGGGTATATGTTGGATTAATACTATAATTATTATTTCTATTGATGGTTTATGGTCATTTTTACTAAGGAAATGATTGAGAGTAACATTCTAGATTCATCTTTTTGTAGAAATTTACTTTCATTATAAACATTCACTCTATTGTGATCATTGTATAATTCATTTATCTAAAGTATCCATATTTTCTATATCATGGATATAATTTTTTCCTAAACCATATACCAATTTTAAATATTGTTTTTACATTGATTGTTATTTGATTAACTATGAAATATTGATAAATATGTATTCTTTAATCAATATTCATTTTTTTTGATAAGGTATATTCATTCAGGAATTAAATAAATCAAACAATATATGAATAATTATTTGGACATATAGTGATTTAGGGGGCACAGAATTATATATCCCCTCGATGAATTGGTAGTATTATAAGGTGAATCAGTAAGATAACATTAAATGGGTTTGTATCTATAGTTTTAATCTTTTTTGAATAGTTTAGATGGTATAGGTATCATGATGCCTAAGATCATGACATCCAATAATTAATCATTTCTTTCACTGAGAATTCAGTTATTTTTATTCATGCTATTTTCATAATGATATTTTCTCTAGATGCATTTCTTTCTCAGTTTATTGATTAAATTGTATTTTTCTATTTATTTACCCTTCCATATTAATTATTCCTTATCTTATTATCCATTAAATTTTTTAAATGATATGTTATCTAGATTCATTTAATTCTAAATTTATTTATTAAATGGTAATTTTTTTCTATTATTTATTTTTCCATATTGATTATGTCATATATATTTATTAAATCCAAGTTATTTATTAAATGGAATGCATGTTCAGTTATTTACCTTTGCAAATTGGTTATTATTTATTGATTCATAATAGCTTCCATTGTACGTAACCTTTACTGAGAATTTTTTCTCAACATTATTTTGTTTCTTTTCCCCTATATTATATGAAGTGTAACATGATTGATGTGAAAGGATATTAAAGTGGGAATAATATTATTCTTGAACAAAATATGTTGTAATTCATGTTTTCAAATATAATATAAGACCTAAGTTTATATCCAGTTTACCAAGATTACTAAACTATTCAGTTATTTGGAATGTGATTCCTTCTATCTTATTTCAATATAATAATGTAGACATCGACCCTAGATGACAGGGTATGGGGTCACTATAACTTAAATCTCCCTTTCCCCCACACTCCCTTCGACTATAGTATCATGTGTGAGAATATATAATATGTGATGGATTAAGGTATAGGATATGGACACAAAAGGGATTTCAGGTCCCCCGTTTTATTAAAAATTTAAATGTGGGCTATAAAAAGTTTATCTTATAGCACATAATTGTATTTGTTCATGGGTAATGTGGTTTACCATGGGTGTACTTTCATGGGTTTTAGGGTATTGAGTTATAATGCATTTAAATTGGATGTAGTGTCTTCCAGAATTGTAATTGATAAAAAATGGGTTGAAAGTGATATGGATGTTATGTATTTGGGGGGATATTGTTCTTATAAGATCGTTTTTACACAGGAAGTGGGTACACGATATGGTTTCTCATTTTATGGAAAGATGATTTATGAAAATTATGGGATCTCAGGATGTGTAGAATTTGGGATTGAGAGTGAAAAGCTATTGTGGTAATAGAAGTGTAGCGCCTTTATAAATTATGTATGATTTGATATGGATGATTTTAATTATATGTGTTACATGGTGAGTGATCCATATTGACAATAAGATATTGGTTTACATGATTAGGTTGTGAGTTTGTTTCATTTATTTTCTCACTAGGATTTAGTATTCTTCTTTCACATTTATCAAAATTATTTTTGAGGTGTAAAATACTGACTATAAATATAATGCTCACATGATTATTATATAAACTATTTTTTAGTTCCATGATATATTTTTATAGATCCTGATTGGCATTACTAGTTATAATAGATATATATGTGTTTTGGTGGATTCAAGGTCATGGAGGAGGATTTATTTTAGTATTCCAATTGTATTAGTCTTATATGTCATTTCATTCATGTATTGGTCTTATAATGCATTGTATAGAGATAGTTTATTTATGATATGGATTTGGTTGGTCGATTACATCTTATCTCTTCTTTTAAAGTTTATATTGATGGAAATATTTCTTATCAATGTGGATTATATACTCTTGAAACTAGTCATTGTCCCCATGGCCTATTGGAGGCAAGAGTTGGGGAATCACTTCTCATTACCACTGTAGGCCTATGAGAGGTACTAGTGGGAGCATATTGAGAAAAAATAAATTAAGTTTTCATGAAAAAATATATGTATTTTATTCATATTCATACCCCAAAGTTGATGAAAATATTTTATTTCATATTCATGTTATATTTTTCAAGATTCTTTAAAACATGATTATATAATTTTTTAATTTCCTAAAGTGAATTATAATGATTATAAAAAAAATCTATTTCATAATGTGAAGTGGATAAAAATATAAAATATTTTATTTTAAAGGATTTTTTGTGTGTCTTTTATTTTTTTGTTAGTCATTATTCATTATTTTATTATAATGAAAGTAAAAAAAGATAGTCCCCATCACTTTTTAAATGGAATAATTATTTAAAAATAACAATGAATTTTGAAAATATTTATGAGTTTTTTTGACCACTATGTGTGATATTTTAAAATATTATTTTTAATTATCTTTAAGAATATTTAGGTTTATTAATTTTTTTTCTTAATGAAACATTATTATTAAAATAATATTTTTTATCATGTTATTATATATTATCATTATCATCTCATTTAATTTTTATTTTATAAATGAAATTAAAATGATATATATCCTTTATTATCAAATATATTTTATAAAATTACATTTTACAATGTAAGTGTTTATGAAATGATCATCATAATAAATATAGTTAGTATTTTTAAACAAGTTGATAATTTTTTTTTAATATTAAATTACCATTCATGATTTACTAATTCCAATGAATGAATTAATTTTCTAATGTAAATGTAGTTTTAATTGTTTTTATATTAATTTAAGTGTGTGAAATTATTGAAGAAAAATTTTATGTAATTTGTGTTACTCATGACCGAATTTTTTTCAAGAATAATTATAAAGTTATAAAATCTGAACAATTTATTTCTATATAATTTTGAAAAGTTAATGTTATTATAATAATTATTTCATGAATTATAATTATAATCAAGAGGAGAAGTATGTTGCGAATCTAGAGGATTATTTCAGATTACTTCTTACTATCGTATTTGTCAGTCTTGAAATTTGTGCATCCTCCTATCAAAATTAAGTACATTTTCGTAAATTTTTTTACATGTATTCCAAACCAGAAATATCCTCTATGTTATAGGCTTAATATATTACATGTATATTATGAATTTTTTCATTAATTGGTTATCAATTACCAATAGTTGAAATTATAGTGATAAATATGAATATGTTTTTTGGTCATCATATAACACTATTTATTTATTTAATCCCCATGGGATATCTAGAATGTTTCGTTTATATTATTCTTGAAGTACATGTTTTTTAGATATTAATTTAACTAAATGGTTCCAAATAACTCATATTAGTTAATTTTTAATCAAAAATCATGAATAGTTAGTGCATGGTCATGAAATACATTAATGTTTAGATCAAATTTATAACAAGTATCTAAAATAGAAAATATATGTAAAGACCCGTAAAATTCAAGGGAAATTTTTTCTTAATTTTCTTTAGAATTTTACAAGAGCGCGGTTTCAGACGGCACCTGATTCCGAGGCCCGGAGTGCCCGGAATTAATTTCCGAAGTTTGGCTCTGGTACGTTCAGTGAACGAACGAGCGGGAATTCCTAACTTTTGATCCGGTGCTCGGAATTGAAATCCGAGGGCACCGATGAACTTGCAGCGCTGATATTCGCTTAAAGAGACCTTTTCGGGAGTTGCGTTTGTTGCGGGTTGAAAGTTAATTTTAGGGGTTTTTAGTTTGAGTTAAATAAAATTTGTTTAGAACAAACTTTATTATAACTTGTTAAAAACCTACCAAAGGAGGTTGGAAGTGGGACCCACACCCACTTAACCTCCCTTGGGAGGATTAAGTGTGGTGGGGCCCACACGAACCCCTAAACCTTTCAAATCCTCCCAACTCCTTTAACGCCTCTTTTAATGGCTTAAGTTACTTAATTAATTAAGGGAGTTAAACCCTTTTTGAATTTTAAACCTTTGAAATTCTTGTGGTTAAGTTATGTAATAATATAAGTTAAAGCTTATATTATTATAGGGGATTATTTTACCACCTTGGGAGGATTTCTTGAGAGCTTTGGAAGCTTTTCTTCTTCTTCTTCAACTTGACGAAGAACCTTCGAACTTGACGAAGAACGCTCAAGCTCCGACGAAGAACGACGCCTCTCTTCTTCGTCCTCGGTGTCAACGTGAGGGAACGCCGCTTCCTCCTCGGATTCCCTTCGTCGACATAAGAGGTTTCTCCAACGACGTATCACATCGGACGTATCCCTTCGTCAACAGAATTGACGAACGACCACCGCGACGCCCGATCTCCGCGACGTCGACTTCCGCGGACATAGTCAAATCCTCGAACTTATACCCGAGGTAGGGGTTGTTGAATTTTGTTAATTTATTCCATTTCTTGAACGTGGATCTCGCATGTCAAACTTGAGGCTTGAATGTTTAAGTTGAGTTATTTATTTAACGTGAGGGGGGGGGGGGGGGGGGGCGGACCGCATGAACACGGCCGAACCCCCCTCCATCGTTCATGTTGATTATTCTTGCGTGAGGAAGCAAGTGGCGTGGTGCCGTCGCACCACGCGGATGATCGTGCAAATATTTTACGCGGCGCTGTCGCGCTACATCGAGGAAGAATCTTCAAGAACGCGACGCCGTCGCGCCGCGTTGAAAAGAATCATGGCACGGCGAAAGGGCGCGGTGCCGTCGCACCGCGCCGGACGACGAACACCGCGGCCGGTTCCGGGCCGCGGCGGGACGAGGAGACCGCGGCCGGATCCGGGCCGCGGCGGGATGTGAAGACCGGCGGCCGGGCCGCCGGCGTCGGAAGTCGAAGGCGGGACCGGAATTTCCGGTCCCGTTGGTAAAAACCGGCCGGCCAGCTGGCCGGCCGGATGACATAAAACCGGGGGATTAAATCCCCCGGCCGGTTCAACAAAAACCCCCCCTTAATGAGGGGGGGCGGTTCCTTGAAGGAGGGGGGGAAGCCGGCCCCCCACGTGAGGGGGGCCGTTTGTTTACTTAGGCGTGGCACAAAGGCCGCGCCACCTTGATGAAGCGGGGGCTTAGCCCCCCGCGTGCCCACCTCGTGCGGCGCCAGCCGCCAAGCCACCGCGGCCCGCCGCGGCTCGCCGCGCCGCCGCCGCCCGCCGCCGCCGGCCACCGCTCCGCCCAGGGGGGGGGGGGGGGGGTCGGGCCGGGTCGGCCCAGACCCGGACCCCCCCGTTTCGAACCAGATTTGGTTTTTGGCCCATAACTTGAGCCTCGGATCTCCGAATGACGAACCGTCTGCGGAAACGCGATCCTTGGATCAAGACGGTCGTTTCGGTATATCGCACTCAAGGTTTCGGTTTACTTTGAGTTCGGCCGGGTTGGTTTGTTCACGGAACCAACCGGGCCTTCGGAGCAGAAACGCTCATATCTTGAGCTACGGACGTCCGATTGACGTGCCGTCAGCCGCGTTGTGTTCCTCTTAGAGAGACGGATCCTTTGGCATACTCCGCCCGAGGTTTGGACGCAGGTGGAGTACGGTTGGGTTGGTTTTTCCTTAAAAACCAACCGGGCCCCGGAGACGAAAATGCCAATAACTCTCAGACCGGGCGTCTGATCGACGCACCGTCTGTTGCGTTGAGTTTCCGTTTACGATACGGAACATTTGGTATCCTTCGCCCGAGTTTTGGATACAGTTAGTAGTGGCCGGGTTGGATCGCACCCGAAATCCAACCGGGCCCCTGGAACGGGAAAGCTAATATCTTTCAGACAGGACGTCCGCTTGACGAACCGTCAGCGGCGTTGGTGGTTACGTTGAGTAACGGTCCCTTTGAGTTTACCCTATGGGAGTTCGGGGTACAGTTGTGATACGGCCGGGTTTGGTTCGCACTCGAAACCAACCGGGCCCCTGGGACGAAAAGGCTAATAACTCACAGACCGGGCGTCCGATCGACGCGCCGTCTGTTGCGTTGAGACCCCTGTGACGAGACGGTCTTTTGAGATACTTCTTTGCGGGACTTTGTGATACTTGGAGTATCAACCAGTAGCTCGTGGAGCGGACCCTCCCGGAGACGAGCGTGCAGAGTACGGAGACCGTGTAGCCGGCTGAGACCTGACGACTGCTTGACCGACTCGACTTGGAGTGAGTCGACTAGCCCAGTGGACGGAGCGCCCGGTATTTGGCGGCAGACCCACGGCGGACGGAGCGCCTGGTAGTTGGCAGCAGACCCGCGGTACTCGATAGGAGGAGTACCTCAGTAGGCTATCTGGGTAGCGCCCGGTATTTGGCAGCAGACCCTCAGCGGACGGAGCACCTGGTAGTTGGCAGCAGACCCGCAGTACTCGACAGGAGGAGTACTTCAGCAGTCTTAGGTTAGTGAGCGGCGGCCTCGGAGTCGTGACAGGACCACTGTACACTCTAGAGACGGAGCTCTTCAGCAGTTACGGTTTCGATAATGAAAATCCTGGTTTGAGCTGAGACTTTTGACCTTGTGTTTACCTCATGTTTGAGATGGGTCACTTGCTAACTTTGGTATATGTATGGGCATATACCCGGGTAGTGGTTATCCGTCGTTTTCACAATCCTTGTGTTTCCTCATGATTGAGATGGGTTACTTGATAACTTAGGTATATGTATGGGCATATACCTAGGTAGAGTTTATCTGTTGAGATCTTCTTGTGTTTATCCTTGTTGGTTTTAGTGAGACCTTGAGGGTCTAGGGGTCCCTACTGAGTATCGTTATACTCACCCCTGCACGGGCTATGCCCGCACCTCGTTGTGTTGGTTGCAGACGACGGACAGTGCTGAAAGAAGCCGAAGGTTCGAGGACTGGACGGTACCTGGAGGTGGACTATACGACGAGGCGGTACCCGGAGGTGGACCACTGGGCGGGACATACTCGGAGCGGATGGCGGAACCCGAGGAGCAGAGGAGCTATCTGTACCCACCCTTCAGGTGGGATTTCCAGTGGACATCTCAGCGTAGCAGCTTTACTTTTCAGTCGCTGTTTTCCCTTTCGAGTTGTACTTTACAGTTGGGCTGGTATTTCCGGCCCCTTTTTACTTTTCAGCTCTTATTTTTGTACTTAGTGTTTTACTTCCGCTTGTACTCTGTGATGCTTGTTTTCTTTTATAAAGGCAATGCCTTCCCAGTTATCGGGATTTTACGCCTTTGGTGCTAGTCGCCAGCCCCTGGCCTATGGAAGGCGGGCTTGGGGTAGTCACGGCACGGGCCCCGAAGACGGGTCGTGACAAATTGGTATCAGAGGAGTTCGGTTCTACCGCAGAACTTATAACTCTGATGTTTCTTTCTGTGAAGCAATAGTGTTGGGAGTACCGAGTGTGGTTTTTAGATCAGGGAGTCCAGTGTTGGTGCGGGCGGCCGACGTATCCATACACCAGGACCCTGACAACTGATTTCCGACTTTGTGCACGAAAACACTGATTGCGTGTGTGTTTTCAAAGGTTTTTCCCCTTAAAACAGCTCAAACCAGGTCAGCTCACCCGGTATAATCGTTTGATCGTGTTACGTTGTTTCTTTCAGGATGGCCCCACGACGGAAGCCAGCTAGGGTTCCGAGAATCGAACGTGACGACAGCCCACCGAGCGACGAGGCCTCGGTGCAGGGCCCTTTGTCAGCAGTGGCACCGGAGGTAGCTCTACCCACCGAGCCCCCGATGCTCCCAGCAGCAGCCGCTGACGATGCACGTCGCCTCAGCGCACTGCATGAGTTTCAGCGCCAGCGACCGCCCAGGTTTTGCGGGGAGACGGATCCCCAGGCTACAGAGGACTGGCTGGAGGCAGTGGTACGAGTGTTTAGGCTAGTGAGGACACCAGCAGACCTCATGGTGATCCTCGCTGCGAGCCTACTACACGCAGCAGCAGGTAGGTGGTGGAGCCACTTGTTTCAGTTTTGCGATGAGATGAACTTCTCATGGGAAGACTTCGAGACCTTCTTCAGGGTGGAGTTTGTGCCAGTATCTCTACACCCCGAGCGTGTACAGGAGATTCTGCCTTTACCGCGTGTTTTTCGATCAGAAGCCGAGTCATCTGTGGGCAGTAGACAGATGATGCAGAGGTCCAGGAGGACCAGACCAGCAGTTGGGCGATCTCGGGTTTTAGGACCAGTGGTGCAGGGCACCCGGAGTGGGATCAGAGCTAGCCGTGCAAGGAGCAGGTTGTGTTACTCATGCCGCGGAAAGGGTCACCTGGCACGTGACTGTCCAACTCCTCGATCCGCAGGCTTGGGGGGGAGCCACCGAGGTTGAGGCAGCGACAAATGCTTGAGCAACAGTAAAGAAGGTGGACAGGAGCGGAACTAGTGGATACGTCTCTTGTACTTCTAGTTCCTTGTTGATGTTGTTTTTGTGTAGCATCTTTGTATTATGAGCTGCAATAATAAAAGACGCATACTTTGCGATGTTTTCATTCCTGTCCTCTTTTGTGATGTTACTAAGAGGTTCCAGTTGACTGTTGACTTGACCCTCACTTGTGAGACATCTACTGGAGGAGACCAGTTACCACACACTGATGCCGACAGTGTGACTCAACACTTGGAGGCGAGAGTAACGGTTGGATCTCTTAGTAGTAGCGTCGAGGCCTTACGACGTCATCCTTGGTATGGATTAGTATTATCCATGTTAGGATTGACTGTTTTAGGCAAAGAATGTGGTTCATCCAGGGGATGAGACCAGGTTTCTCTTATCGGCAAAGAAGAAATATTGCAGCTCTTGTGGGACCAAAGATGGTCCGGGCCATGTCAGAAGAGGTCCATGTCATCCAGGAGCGGATGAGGACAGCACAGAGCCGGCAGAAGTCATACGCTGACAGGAGGCGGAGGCCACTAGAGTTCGAGGATGGTGACCACGTCTTCTTGTGGGTCTCACCTCGACGTGGTATTCGGAGATTTGGCCGAGGCGACAAGTTATCTCCGCGCTTCATCGGACCCTTCCAGGTCCTCAGCAGGGTTGGTGAGGTGGCTTATCGCCTGGCTCTACCACCTCAGTTACACCGGGTGCACGACGTCTTCCACGTGTCTCAGCTGAGGAGATACGTGCACAACCCGACGCACATCCTTGACCATGTGGAGCTTGACGTTGACGATGGGGCGACTTTTACGGAGGTCCCGGTGGAGATAGAGGATCGACAGGAGCGGGTCCTACATGGGCGATCGATTCCTCTTGTGCGCAACAGATGGCGGCACGGGAATCTCCAGGAGAGCACATGGGAGCGGGAGGCTCAGATGCGTGCTCAGTACCCTCTTTTGTTTCCCTAGTTTTTTGATGTATCTTTACGGGGACGTAAAGCCCTGAGGTGGGAGTAATGTAAAGACCCGTAAAATTCAAGGGAAATTTTTTCTTAATTTTCTTTAGAATTTTACAAGAGCGCGGTTTCAGACGGCACCTGATTCCGAGGCCCGGAGTGCCCGGAATTAATTTCCGAAGTTTGGCTCGGGTACGTTCAGTGAACGAACGAGCGGGAATTCCTAACTTTTGATCTGGTGCTCGGAATTGAAATCCGAGGGCACCGATGAACTCGCAGCGCCGATATTCGCTTAAAGAGACCTTTTCGGGAGTTGCGTTTGTCGCGGGTTGAAAGTTAATTTTAGGGGTTTTTAGTTTGAGTTAAATAAAATTTGTATAGAAAAAACTTTATTATAACTTGTTAAAAACCTACCAAAGGAGGTTGGAAGTGGGACCCACACCCACTTAACCTCCCTTGGGAGGATTAAGTGTGGTGGGGCCCACACGAACCCCTAAACCTTTCAAATCCTCCCAACTCCTTTAACGCCTCTTTTAATGGCTTAAGTTACTTAATTAATTAAGGGAGTTAAACCCTTTTTGAATTTCAAACCTTTGAAATTCTTGTGGTTAAGTTATGTAATAATATAAGTTAAAGCTTATATTATTCTAGGGGATTCTTTTACCACCTTGGGAGGATTTCTTGAGAGCTTTGGAAGCTTTTCATCTTCTTCTTCAACTTGACGAAGAACCTTCGAACTTGACGAAGAACGCTCAAGCTCCGACGAAGAACGACGCCTCTCTTCTTCGTCCTCGGTGTCAACGTGAGGGAACGCTGCTTCCTCCTCGGATTCCCTTCGTCGACATAAGAGGTTTCTCCAACGACGTATCACATCGGATGTATCCCTTCGTCAACAGAATTGACGAACGACCACCGCGTAGCCCGATCTCCGCGACGTCGACTTCCGCGGACATAGTCAAATCCTCGAACTTATACCCGAGGTAGGGGTTGTTGAATTTTGTTAATTTATTCCATTTCTTGAACGTGGATCTCGCATGTCAAACTTGAGGCTTGAATGTTTAAGTTGAGTTATTTATTTAACGTGAGGGGGGGGGGCGGACCGCATGAACACGGCCGAACCCCCCTCCATCGTTCATGTTGATTATTCTTGCGTGAGGAAGCAAGTGGCGTGGTGCCGTCGCACCACGCGGATGATCGTGCAAATATTTTACGCGGCGCCGTCGCGCTACGTCGAGGAAGAATCTTCAAGAACGCGACGTCGTCGCGCCGCGTTGAAAAGAATCATGGCACGGCGAAAGGGCGCGGTGCCGTCGCACCGCGCCGGACGATGAACACCGCGGCCGGTTCCGGGCCGCGGCGGGACGAGGAGACCGCGGCAGGATCCGGGCCGTGGCGGGATGTGAAGACCGGCGGCCGGGCCGCCGGCGTCGGAAGTCGAAGGCGGGACCGGAATTTCCGGTCCCGTTGGTAAAAACCGGCCGGCCAGCTGGCCGGCCGGATGACATAAAACCGGGGGATTAAATCCCCCGGCCGGTTCAACAAAAACCCCCCCTTAATGAGGGGGGGCGGTTCCTTGAAGGAGGGGGGGCAGCCGGCCCCCCGGTTGCGCTCCAGCAGGCCCCCCACGTGAGGGGGGCCGTTTGTTTACTTAGGCGCGGCACAAAGGCCGCGCCACCTTGATGAAGCGGGGGCTTAGCCCCCCGCGTGCCCACCTCGTGCGGCGCCAGCCGCCGAGCCGCCGCGGCCCGCCGCGGCTCGCCGCGGCCCGCCGCGGCTCGCCGCGCCGCCGCGCCGCCCAGGGGGGGGGGGGGGTCGGGCCGGGTCGGCCCGGACCCGGACCCCCCCGTTTCGAACCAGATTTGGTTTTTGGCCCATAACTTTAGTCTCGGACCTCCGAATGACGAACCGTCTGCGGCAACGCGATCCTTGGATCGAGACGGTCGTTTCAGTATATCGCACTCAAGGTTTCGGTTTACTTTGAGTTCGGCCGGGTTGGTTCGTTCACGGAACCAACCGGGCCTTCGGAGCAGAAACGCTCATATCTTGAGCTACGGACGTCCGATTGACGTGCCGTCAGCCGCGTTGTGTTCCTCTTAGAGAGAAGGATCTTTTGGCATACTCCGCCCGAGGTTTGGACGCAGGTGGAGTACGGTCGGGTTGGTTTTGCCTTAAAAACCAACCGGGCCCCGGAGACGAAAATGCCAATAACTCTCAGAACGGGCGTCCGATCGACGCACCGTCTGTTGCGTTGAGTTCCCGTTTACGATACGGAACATTTGGTATCCTTCGCCCGAGTTTTGGATACAGTTAGTAGTGGCCGGGTTGGATCGCACCCGAAATCCAACCGAGCCCCTGGAACGGGAAAGCTAATATCTTTCAGACAGGACGTCCGCTTGACGAACCGTCAGCGGCGTTGGTGGTTACGTTGAGTAACGGTCCATTTGAGTTTACCCTATGGGAGTTCGGGGTACAGTTGTGATACGGCTGGGTTTGGTTCGCACTCGAAACCAACCGGGCCCCTGGGACGAAAAGGCTAATAACTCACAGACCGGGCGTCTGATCGACGCGCCGTCTGTTGCGTTGAGACCCCTGTGACGAGACGGTCTTTTGAGATACTTCTTTGCGGGACTTTGTGATACTTGGAGTATCGACCAGTAGCTCGTGGAGCGGACCCTCCCAGAGACGAGCGTGCAGAGTACGGAGACCGTGTAGCCGGCTGAGACCTGACGACTGCTTGACCGACTCGACTTGGAGTGAGTCGACTAGCCCAGTGGACGGAGCGCCCGGTATTTGGCGGCAGACCCACGGCGGACGGAGCGCCTGGTAGTTGGCAGCAGACCCGCGGTACTCGACAGGTGGAGTATCTCAGTAGGCTATCTGGGTAGCGCCCGGTATTTGGCAGCAGACCCTCAGCGGACGGAGCGCCTGGTAGTTGGCAGCAGACCCGCAGTACTCGATAGGAGGAGTACTTCAGCAGTCTTAGGTTAGTGAGCGGCGGCCTCAGAGTCGTGACAGGACCACTGTACACTCTAGAGACGGAGCTCTTCAGCAGTTACGGTTTCGATAATGAAAATCCTGGTTTGAGCTGAGACTTTTGACCTTGTGTTTACCTCATGTTTGAGATGGGTCACTTGCTAACTTTGGTATATGTATGGGCATATACCCGGGTAGTGGTTATCCGTCGTTTTCACAATCCTTGTGTTTCCTCATGATTGAGATGGGTTACTTGATAACTTAGGTATATGTATGGGCATATACCTAAGTAGAGTTTATCTGTTGAGATCTTCTTGTGTTTATCCTTGTTGGTTTTAGTGAGACCTTGAGGGTCTAGGGGTCCCTACTGAGTATCGTTATACTCACCCCTGCATGGGCTATGCCCGCACCTCGTTGTGTTGGTTGCAGACGACGGACAGTGCTGACAGAAGCCGAAGGTTCGAGGACTGGACGGTACCTGGAGGTGGACTATACGACGAGGCGGTACCCGGAGGTGGACCACTGGGCGGGACATACTCGGAGCGGATGGCGGAACCCGAGGAGCAGAGGAGCTATCTGTACCCACCCTTTAGGTGGGATTTCCAGTGGACATCTCAGCGTAGCAGCTTTACTTTTCAGTCGCTGTTTTCCCTTTCGAGTTGTACTTTACAGTTGGGCTTGTATTTCCGGCCCCTTTTTACTTTTCAGCTCTTCTTTTTGTACTTAGTGTTTTACTTCCGCTTGTACTCTGTGGTGCTTTTTTTCTTTTATAAAGGCAATGCCTTCCCAGTTATCGGGATTTTACGCCTTTGGTGCTAGTCGCCAGCCCCTGGCCTATGGAAGGCGGGCTTGGGGTAGTCACGGCACGGGCCCCGAGGACGGGTCGTGACAATATATATAAGATTTTTCAAACATATATTTTAATAAAATATTGATCTGAGAAAAACATAATATATTTTCTTTTAATTTGTGATATTATAATATTTTTTCAATAGCTGAACATAAAGTATCCCAAAATATTACTGATACTATAACATTAATTGTACAACATATATATTTGATCCATAAAGGTTAAATTGGGATTAGTAAATATATATATATATATGGTTATCAATCAAATCATAAAATTATTAGCATCCATGGAGAGGAGATTCATGTATTTATTAAAGGATGGATGTATGTCAACGAAATTTTTTTATAAATTTTTTCCAACAGTTTTTATGATATTATTGATTTCCCTCATACAAATAAATATAATTACACGTCAAGAGTTTCTTACCTTGTGTTATGTTATGGTTAATTTTCATATCATCACTTGATATATTGGAAGTGAATTCCCAATCATTATATAAAATATTAACTGTGCGATACATATGGGTGCACCCATAAAAATTGTGAAATATTTATAATATTTATAAAATATGAACCTATTAAATGGTGACATGAATTTTTATTTATCGATAATAATACAGGACATGATTTTCATTTTGATTTAATTGAATTTTATGCATCACATGAAAATTTTAAAACGGTCTTGAGGGTTCCTTTATAAAATTATAATAGAACATTCATTTAATATAAAAATAAAATAAATAAATAGTTTTATATGTTTTATACATACAGAAAACACACATGAAATAATTTTATTAAATCACTTTTCATCATGAGTATGATGTAGCAAATATATTTTCTCTTAAAGGGGAAAACTAATATATAAACAATATTCAATATTTTTATATATTGTCCCAAAAGTGGCACTAAAAAATAAATTATGATATACCATTAATTATTATTGATTATTTATTTCAATTTTACTGTTACTTAAATTTTCTATGATGATAATGAATTTTAATGGATGTAGGTATAAAAATAATCCCCAAAATAACAATTATTTAATAAAAATTTACTATGTTTAAATTATGATGTTTTAGATGGGTTATCCAAACTAAAAATGCTATTATCTACATATATCATTATTATATAATTTTTTTTAATTTCTAAATTTAATTATATATAAATCCAATTTTTTCCCAACTAAGGTTTCTCTTTTTTTCTATATGATAACAATGATTACAACATCCATATATAAGTATATGAAGGGTACAAAATACCTGAAGAAAATTCAAAATTAAATAATTTTAAACTAATTTGATATATTTTTGTATGGGGTGAACTAAAATTGATATATTTCATGTATACATCATAAAATATTTTCATATAAAGAAGGATAGGAAATTAAGTTTTCTTCACATTTATTTATAAATCTTTGTTTTTCATTAATACTTATTTTTTAATAACATCATAACTTTAGGTATTTTAAAAAATCTATGGAATTTATTAATATAAAATGTGGTAATATCAAACATGATAAGACAAAAAATCTCCCAAAAATTCATTTTTTCTCAAAAGAATCATAACAATTGAGAGATAAAAATCCATAAAATTATACCATATAAAAATTATATATATAATCTTTAAAGGATTTCCAACTGTAATGTTTGACAAGGTAACTTTTACAACTGGGATATGAAGACATCCAAATTTATCTTCATCTAGTTATAGGGTTTAGAATGTTTTACTCTTTTATATTCATTATGTTTTTCATATTTTATTTTATTGATAGACTTTCTAATGAGACATTGTAAAATTTTCTTTCATTTCAATTATTTTACCTTCACTTTTTTCACAAATGGTTTTTTAGTGGAGGATAAAATAATTTTTCATGAAACTGGTGAATATATATATATATATATATATGAATGTCATCAATACACAAGAATGGATATTATTAAATCTAAACACCAGTATTTAATATACAGGCTCTTTATACTCCAACCATTCTATATCTTATGTTAATTATAAGGTAAATCAATCTTTTTGATTTTATAAAGAATATCAGGATTAATCTTTTCTGTTGATTTTAATATAGTATATCTTATATATATGTGATAATGCCATAATAAAATAAGGATTTGTTTCTATAGGCATTCTCTTTATATCATGTCTACTTATTATAGTGTATGATTTCATGCTATCCTCATTTTCAAGTGTTCACCTACAAAAAGCCCATGTGGAGGGTTGATGAGTATGGTTATATTTTTTGACACTATATAATAAAGAATCAAACACAATGTATAATGATTCCCTCTAGTTTTATTAATTAATAATTGAAAGATGAAAACATAAATAATTTTAGAAACATTTAAGAAGGTTGGTGATGACGCTTGGTGAATTGTTATGGATTCATTTAATGGAATTGGACGTCATTCTTGAAAAATTATCCTAGTAAATATGATTATTGCAAAGATGTTCTTAATGTTGTTCCAATTAAATTTGGTGAATTCTCATTATTTATAGTTTTATAAAAAGATATTTTAATGATGGTCATCAATCATTATTTGTTTTATAAAATAACTGTTTTTAGAATGATCATATTTTGGTAATCTTGGTTGAATGATCATTAGTTGAATAGATGAATTAAAGAAGGTCATGAAATATGAAATATATTTTTCATGATTTCATTAGAGCTGGTGGAATTTCATACATATATTTAGTGTAGATGTGGCCTTATAAAAAATTGGACAACCACCCACAAGTAAAGGTCAACATCAACCCAACACATGTTAAAGTAAGCCTCAACCATTAGTCGGATCTAGCTCAAAGATGTCAAGTTGTGGAAGAGCATGACTATGGTATGTTTCCTTAATTGGAAGTTTCACTGATGGTGGATACTGTTAGAAGAGTGTCTGCGGTGGGGCGTACATAGGGGTGAGTGGGTCCCCCCCCCAAATGTGGTGTGTGCAATGTATCCATGTACGAAATCGTTTTTAGCTTTTTAGTGAAGTAGTAACATGATATATTATATTTAAGCACTAAAATGATAGAAACATTGATGTGGGACATGTCCAAGTGTGCTAATATTCACCTATTTAGGATGATATAGATAATTTAATTCTGTTTGATTCAACTGATATCAACCATCTAAATAAATCAATTCTGTCATCTCCTACCTCCCAATTAGGTTTTTCTCCACCATTCATATCCATAACTCTAAGATAGTATTCCAATTTTTGATGTCCACGCTTCCATCTATATATGGTACTATAAATAGGGCTAGTTATTTAAAAATAATCATGCATGTAGCTTTAACTTTCATGCAAGAAACTTGAATGCATCTATTTGAAGAAAAATGATACTTTTGAGGATAAAACTGAAGTTACATAAGGTAAAAATTTGAAACCAATAATGATATCAGGTTTAGTTGATTTATGTGATCCTCCTCATATATATGAGAGGATATCATCTAAAATGAATAATCAAATCAACATGATGATTCCACGAAAAATTGAATCATGTAAAGAAATATATTTGTTCTCTAAAATACTGATCTGATTGGTTATTCAAATGAATTTATTGAAATGAAATAAAAATGAAGAATCACATTTGTTAAACATAGAATAAAATGTGGTGGAAACCATTCCTATAAATAATGATTACTTAATATTGATAGGAATACTACCATTTAGGATATTTTAATATCATCGTGTTTTATAGTAAAATAAAGCATTCACAAAACCTTCTTTCATGACCATGAGTTTCATTAATATCTCTTTATATTTTCCAAGAGGGATCCATGCATTCTTCTTTTGATTTGGTCTTCATGATATCAAGTTGTATGGTTGATTCCTCACACAAGATATCATCACCTGATAAAAGAATAAGGTTATCATAGATTTCTGTATTTACTTGAAGTAGAAACACCATGTACTGTTCTTGCACTTATGAGAAAAAGAAAGTAAATATACCATATATACCTACATGAAGAAGAAATATAATACTGAATTTATTAATACATGGAGAACATTAATGTAATAAATTGAAGAAATTGAGTTTCTGGATTGTCATGTGATACATTTCAATAAATATTGAGACATTTTTATAAATCACATGAATGAAATATGTGTGCATGAAATAAAGATAGAAAGATAGGCTAAATATTTGCAATTGAGAAGTGATACAATATTGTAAGAGTGAGGATTTATGAAAAACATATAAAACAATTTTAAATCTTCAATATAAATCGTGATAAATACATGAGATAATAAATTGATTTTAATTAGAAGAATAATTAAAAATAACTAGAAACTATATTGTTGTTGTGTGTGAATCTAATTGTTCATTCAGTTATTCATAGAAGATTAGAGAATACATATTATTTTATTTCTAGAGAGTGAGACCATTCATTTTGTGAACTACTAATATCTGTGGGTATCAAAAGATGAAATATTTTTACAATTTAATTGGATAAAGCCTAGAAGTCAATCAAATGAATATTTTACAGTGTGTACTAGAAAAAATCAATACAAAAATGCACATTACAACTGTATGTAGAATAAGTTTAATACCTTTCCAAAATAGGGTTGTAATTTCATTAAATTAATGGTGGGAATCCAACATAAAATACTATATATTATAAATAGATAGCTAAACTAGAATGATAAAATAAAAAGAACACTAGAGGTTCTGATCTAAACAATTCCATATCAATAAAATTGATAATTTCTACCCAACATCGTGTGATAATTGATTATAACTTTAAATCACTACACTTTATAGTGATAATAAAATATTTAAAACAAACACATGTTGATCATGAAAATTATTAGCCTCTCTCATTAAGGATGATCCTTACAAAATAATTGTGCAATTTTATTTTATGTATTACTTGTACATGTGATTTTTTAGAGATCATATAAAATCAATCAATGTTAACCAAGGAATAGGTTCAAGAGTAAGATGAGATTATAGAAAATAAATTAAAAATATGGTAAAATTTGGGTGTATTGATTCACCCCCCCCCCCCCCTCTTAGTGTCCCAAAATAATCCATATGGGCTATAAAAGTCATACAAGATTATAGGACTACCTCTGATTGGATTAATTTAATAACCAATTTATTTGTATCAAACAAGTGCATAAATAAATATAAGAATTTATCAAAATTTTATTTGACGTAAAATTAATTTCTTATCACTTTTAGTGCCAACAAGGTGGTTTTTTGAAAAGATTAAAGAACTGATAGAATCAAGATGCAATAATTTGAAAAAATATTCTATGAATAAAGAGGGTACACTAAAAAACTAAATATTGATAGTGTTACTCTATCATTAATATCAATTAAAGAATTTGATATTAACCCTATGGACAATTCGATATCAATAATTTATATATAAATTATTAATTAGGAACTTATTTATTTATAATTATAAGTAAAAAATTATATAAATAAATTTTCTATACAATTATTTACATAAAATTTTAGTACATAAAGGGACTATAAGATGAAAAATAAAATCATGATGAATAAGAATATGATATATAGAAAGCATTGGATATGGAATTTAAAATACAAAAACCTCTCAAAAACTTATTAAATCCAAAGAAGAAACATTACTAGTTTGCAATGAACATATATCATATACTAAATAATTATTATAATGAAATGTGGTTGAGAAAGAAATGACTAAAAATGTTCTTACTAAGATGATCCATGAGCTTATGAATTCTTATAAAGCTTACATAAATGTTAAAAACTCTTAGTTGGAAATCAAAAAAATGAGTCATTCACCTTGAATAAATAAAAAAATAAAAAAATTCACAACTATGTAATGAGAGATTAATTCATATTAGAGATAAATTAAAATAGGCTATTTATGAGAAGGTTGTGACAGTGAATGTTTTTATAGATTTAATCTATTCATCAAAGATACTAAAAAACTTATATAAAGGCTAAATAGTCACAGCTATAGGATAAGGAAAATATAATTGAATAATTGAATAATATTTACTAGATGAAAATCAAATGTGTGCTGATTATATTCAGAAATTGATGAGTCAATGGGAAGATAGATTGAAAGTTGTTGAGAATGAGAATGATTTTCTCTACATTAATTTCCCTAAAATTGATTTCAAATTGAATAATCTGAAGGAAAACCAATTAAATAATTTCTATAAATAATGTGAAGATATGGTGAAATCACCTAAAAAGCAGAAATACTCACTAAATCTGAAATGTATAAAGTTGGAGATAAAATTTTTAAATATGGATTAAAAAATGTTGAATCTTCAAAAGCTACTGAGATCAAAAATTATTCTAGGAATAAATATGAAAGGATTCTTATTTCTGAATATTATGATTCTAGTGGAAATAAGAGTTTGAGATTATATAAAAATAAATATGTTTTAATCCCATTAAAATAGGTAGCCCTTGTTCTAGAAGTTTCCATTTTTACAAATATTGTTTCATCTACTAGTATAGGTTCCAAAAAGAAGTTTCATCAAACATATGTGAATAAGACAAATTATAAACCATCAATGTCATCAAATTTTTAAGTGACAGATAATATGAATTTTTTCCCTACAAAAAGGTCAAATGAAGAACCTTATTATCCAAAAAATAGAGAGACTTTAAATCCAACTGAATTATACCACAAAATAAGAAATCATGATTTATTGGTTATTTTTGGAACTATTGAAAATTTGGGCATCATGCCATTTATTATTAGAATAATTTATCAATATATGAAAACTATACAAGAATATATTTAGGGGGGGAATTTTTGATTTGAAGAGAAATACCGAAAAACTAAATCTGATAGAAAAAATGAAGAGAAATATTCATATCAAGTACATATTTTAGGGTCTTCAGTAATTCTATGATTATTTAAATTCAATTTCTCACAAATATGATGGGTGAAATTCTATACCAACCATTCACTGAGCATATTTTTATGAAAAAAAATATCACAAAAAATGTAGAGGTAAAGAGAAAAGTATGAAATGTTTTCCTTGTTGTATAAAAATAATAATCTAGTAAAGAAAACTATGAATTAGCATACACCTAAGAAGAATGATATAATGGACGTCACTCAAAATAAACAATGATTCTATTACAGAAGAAGGGGAAATATCATGGATCTTTCCGAAAAGACCACAATCACCAGTGTTAGTGGAAGAAAGATAAATTAGAAAAGGAAATCGATCTCAAAAACATTTAAATGGGTTGATTTGGTTCAATACATTCAAGATGAAAAAATTGAATTTAATGAGATTTTAGATAAAAGGGAGAAACCTATAACTATTATAAATCTATATGGAAAGTTCTTCAAGAAGTATATTGTAACCTTAAATAATATAATTTTGAAATTCAATGGAGGATCAAGCATGAAGAGTCCTCATTTATCTGATCAATAGTGTAGAAGGATATTATTCATAATGAATATGGGAAATAGAATAAAATAACATATACGAGACTCTAAACAAAAAAGAATAATCTAAAGAAATATTCCCACACTAATATTAAAAGAAAATAATGGCCTTGATTGAGAAGAAGTTCCCAGTCTGAATGTTATTTATGAGAAATTTATATGTCCCTTGGTTTTCCCTATTATTTTATGTGTTTTTAGCTAACATACATGGAATTGAAGTAGAATTTTGAAGCGATCACTATATAACAAAATTAAGAGGTTTTCCTCATGGATTCTATTGAATACCATAGAAATATAAGAAGAGGAATTCATCCCTTATAGGATAAAACATAGAGAATTATATTCAATTATATGTAATTCTAGTGAAACTAGAAATTATACATAGATTTTAAATGTTAAGGATAAGGTATTAGAATAAATTACCCCTCCCATGATTAAATAAAATATGTGAATACAATGGGATTGTTGTTTGGTGAGTAAGATCATAGAAAGTGGGAATAAATTATTCTTATAATTGAAATTTCATATGTGTTTATTGGTCGGTGTTAGGGAATATATTTCTTGGAATATATAATTTATACTACCCTTTATTTGAGAAATAAGTAATTTTCTGGTCATGATATTAAATGCATATTTGTTAATGGATAGAATATAAAGCCTTTGTTATATCTCTACTATTTTATATATCAAGTTATCCCACGTAGACTTAGAGTAGACCAACTAAAGGCTCTTTACTGAGAGAACCATATGGTAGTAATATCATTTCAAAAAAAAGGATAAGTGAAATGAAAAACCCATAAAAAGAAAAGAAATAAATGGGAAAACTCCTACATTATTCATTCTCATTTATTTTCAATAAAAGGGATAGGATGACTTTAATTTATCTAAGAAAATTTTATTAACTGTAAAGCCAGAGGGGGAGATTGAAATTCTCATGTAGATGGTTCACGGGTGTGGTTTTATTTTTTGAAAAAATATAATATGGATCAAAATCAATATATGATGAATCCCTATAAAATTAGTGATTAATCATGGAAATTTATTTATGGAAATAATTTGTGAAAGATTTGACAAGGTTGGTGAATATTATTGGATAATTATTATGTATTCATTTTATGATATTTAATTCCACACTTGATTATTTATTCTTATTAATATGATGATCGCGAATATGTTCTAAATGTAAAAATCATGTTCCAATTTCATTAGGTTAATACATTTTTTTATAGCATTTGAAAATTATATTATGATGCGAAAGTGTGAAAAAACTAGTTGGGTAGTAGAAGTGGAGTACTTTTATTAATTATATATGATTTGATATATATGAGTTTAATTATATTTGTTACTTGGTGATTGAGCCATATTGATCATGGGAAATTAGTTTACCTGATTAGGTGGTGAGTTGGTTTCATTTATTTTCTCACTGGACTTCAGTGTGCTTCTTTGACATTTATCACAGATGCTTTTGAGTTGTAATATACTAATTATACCAATAATGCTCACCTAATGTTTATATAGACAATTTTTTAGTTCCATGAGATATTTTTATAGATCCTATTAGGTATTACTAGTTCTAATAGATATATATGTGTTTTGGGGGATTCATGGTCATTGATGAGGTTTTCTTTTAGTATTTCAGTTGTGGTAGTCTTATATATCATTTCATTAATGTATTGTGATTATAATGAATTGTATAGATATGGTTAATTTTTGATATGTATTTTGTTGGTGGATTTAATATTATCACTTCATTTTAAATTTATATTGATGTAAATCTCTCTTGTCAATGTGGATTATATATTCTTGACACTAGTCACCGGCCCCATGGTCTATTAGTGGAAAGAGTTGGGGAATCACTTATCATTAACATTGTAGGCCCATGAGTGGTACCATTGATGAAAAAATAAATTTATTTTTCATTAAAAAAATATATTTTATTCATATTTATACCCCAATGTTGATGAAAATATTTTATTTTATATTCATGTTATATTTTTCAAGATTCTATAAAATCTGATCATATAATTTTTTATTTTCCTAAGGTGAATTAAAATGATTATTAAAAAATTTATATTTCATTATGTGAAGAGATTAAAAATAATAATTATTTAATTTTAAATTAATTTTAGTGTGATTTTTTTGTTAATCAAAATGAATTATTTTATTATAATAAAAATAATAAGATTGTCCCCATAACTATTTTTATGGGATAATTATTTACAGAGAACAATGAATTTTAAAATATTTATTATATTTTGTGCCCATTAAGTGTGATATTTAAAAATGATATTTTTAAAATATCTTTATGAATATTTATTCTCATTAATGTTTTCTCCTAAATAAACATTATTATTAAAAAAATATGATTTTCATGTACATATAGATTATCAATATCATCTCATGTAATTTATATTTCGTAAATGATATGATAATGTTATATATCTTTTATTATCAAATATATATTATATAAATAAATTTAACACGATAAGTGTTTAATAAATGATCATCCTAATAAGTATAGTTAGTTTTTTTAAACAAAGTGATAATTTTTTTAATATTAATTTATCATTCTTGATTTATGTAATCTAGTGAATGAATTAATTATCTATTGTTAATGTAGTTTTAATTGTTAGTTTATTCTTTTATGTGAGTTAAATTATTCACGAAAAAATTTATGTAATTTGTGTAACACATTATTGTATTTTTTTCAGAATAATTGTAAAGTTATAAAATTTGAACAATTAATTTCCCTATAATTTTGAAAAGTTAATGTTATTATAAAAAGTATTTTCTGAATTATAATTATAATCAAGATGAGGAGTATGTTTTGAATCTAGATGATTCTTCCATATTACTTCTTGCTACCGTATTTGTCAGTCTCAAGATTTGTGGGGTCTCCTCTCACAAGTAAATACATTTTCATAAGTTTTGTTACATATGTTCCAATCCTGAAAATAAAATCTTTGTGATAGGCTCGAAATATTACTTGTATATTATTAATTTGGTCATTAATTGGTTATCAACTATTAACAGTTGACATTATAGTGAAAAATATGAATTTTTTTTCTGTCATTATATTACACTAATTCTTTATTTGAACCCAATGGGTGATCATGAATGTTTCAAATATATTCTTTTTGAATTATGGGTTTTAAAGTTATTAATTTAATAAAACTGTTCAAAATAACTCATATAAAAATATTGATCAAAAATCGTGAAGAGTTAGTGCATGGTCATGTTATAAATTAATTTTTAGATCAAATTTAATCCAAATCTCTAGAAGTGAAAATATATATATACTTTTTCAAACATAATTATTAATAAAATATTTATCTATGAAAAACATAATATTTTTTCTTTTAATTTGTGATATTAAAAAAGTTTTCAATATATTAACAAATAGTATCCCAAAATATTACAGATATTGTAACATTAATTGTATGACATATATATTTGTTCCATCAAGGATAAATTGGGATTAGTAAATATATATATTTTCATCAATCAATTCATAAAATTATTAGCATATATGGGGAAGAGATTAATGTATTTATTAGAGGATGGTTGTAAGTCAACTAAATTTTTTTATAAACATTTTTTCAACTATTTTATGATGTTATTGAATTCCATCATACAATTAAATATAATGAAATTTCAAGAGTTTCTTAAATTGGGTTATGTTATGTTTTGTTTTTCATATTATCACTCGATGTATTTGATGTGAATTCCTAATAATTCTATAAAGTATAAACTATGAGATATATATGGGTGCACCCATCAACATTGTGAAATATTTATAATATTTATAAAATATAAACTTATTAAATGGTGACATGAATTTTTATTTACTAGTGATCATACAGGTCATGGTTTTCATTATGATTAAATTGAATTTTATACATCACTTCAAATATTTAAAATGGTCTAGAGGGATCCTTTATAAGATTCTAATAGCACAATAATTTAATAGAATAATAAGGAAAATCAACCATTTGATATGTTTTCTATATGCTAGAAACACAAATGAAATAATTGTATGAAATCAATGTTCATTATGAGTATGAAGTAGAAAATATATTTTCCATTGAAAACGAAAATTAATATAAAAACAATATTATATCTTTTTAGATATAGTCTCAAAAGTGTCACTAAAAAACAAATTATGAGATGTCATTAATTATTATTTATTATTTTTTTCAATTTTTTAGTTATTTCAATACCCCGTGATGAAAATGGATTTTAAGAGATGTAAGAATAAAAATAATCTCTAAAAAAAGAATTACTGGAGAAACATTTACTATGTTTATGTTATGATATTTTATATGTGTTATACAAACTAAAAAGGCAATTATATACATATAACATCATTATATAAATTTTTTTAATTTATCAATTTAATTGTATGTAAATCCTAATTATTCCTAACTAATTTTTCTTTTATTCTTCTATATGATAAAAATGACTACAAAATCCATATATAAGTCTATTAAGTGTTCAAAATGATTGAAGAAAATTCAAAATTATAAAATTTTAAACCAATTTGATATATTTTTGTATGGGGTAAACAAAAAATGATATATTTCTTGTATCCATTGTAAAATATTTTCATATGAAGAAGGACTTAACGTTAATTTTTCTTCACGTGGTTTTATAAATCATTTGTTTTTCATTAATCCATAATTTTTTATGACATCAGAACTCTTGAAATGTTCAAAAAATATACGTAATTTTTTATTATAAAATGTGGTCATATAAAACATCATAAGACAAAAAATCTCACAAAAATTCATTTTTACTCAAAAGAATCAATTAATTGAGAGATTAAAATTTATAAAATTATCCCATATAAAATTATATATAAAAATATTAAAGGATTTCCAACTACAATGTTTGAAAAGATACCTTTTTACAACTGGGATATGAAGAATTACAAATTCATATTCATCTAGTTAAGGGGTTTAGAATGTTTTTCTCTTTTTAGTTCATTAATTTTATCATATTGTATTTTCTTGATGTATTTTCTAATGGGAAATTGTAAAATTTTATTTCATTTCCATTATTTTAACTTCACTTTTTCCCACATGGTATTTTAAGTGGAGGATAAAATAATTTTTCATGAAATTGGTGAAAAATTATATATATATAAATATATATATATATACATAAATATTTAATCAATCCACAAGAATGGATATTATTAAATCAAAACACCAGTATTTCATATGCAAACTCTTTATACTCAAACCTTTCGTAATTTATTGTTAATTATAAGATAAATCTAACTTTTTTATTTTATATGGTATTATAGGATTAATCTAAACTATTGATCATAATATAGTATATCCTATATATGTGTGATAATGTCATAATAAAATAAGGATTTATTTTCTCTAGTAATTCTCCTTATATCATTTTTACTAATTTTAGTTTGTGATTTCATGCTAACCGCATTTTCAATTGTTCACCTAGGAAAATCCCATGTGGAGGATTGATGAGTATGGTTAAACTTTTTGTCTATATATAATAAGTAATCAAAGTAAATGTATTATGATTCCCTCTAGTATTATGGATTAATAATAGAAAGATAAAGAAATAAATAATTTGAGAAACATTTAATAAGGTTGGTGATGCTTCTTGGATAATTGTTATTGATTCATTTAATAGAATTGGATGTCATGCTTGAGATATTCTCCTTCTAGATGTGATTATTCCAAAGATATACTTAATTTTATTCCAATTATATTTGGTGAATTGACATTATTTATAGTATTATAAAAATATATTGTAATAATTGTGATCAATCATTATTTGTTTTATAAAATAAATATTTGGAGAATAGCACATATTGATGATCTTGGATGATTGATCATTAGCTAAATAGATGACTTGAAGAATTTCAAGCAAGATGAAATATATTTTTCATGATTTCATTAGAGATGATGGAATTTCTTACTTAGTTTTATTGTAGATGTGTCCTTGTAAGAAATTGGACAACCACCCACAAGTAAAGTCCATCTCAACCCCATGCATGTTATAGTAATCCTCTACCATTCGCTAGATCTAGCTCAAAGATGTCAAGCTTTAGAAGAGCATGACTATTGTAGATTTACCTCATGAAAAGTTGCATTGAGGGTGAATAGTTCTAGCAGAGTGTGTGTGGTGGGGCGTACATAGGGGGTGGGTAGGTCGGCCCCCCCATATGTGGTGTGTGCCATGTATCTAGGTACGGACCCATTGTCGTCTATTTAGTGAAGTGGTAAGAGGATCTATTATATTGAAGCACACATATGATAGAAAAATTTATGGGGGACATTGAAAAGGGTGATAAACTTCACCTAAGTAAGATGATATATAGTAAAAAAATCTGATTCGATCAATATTGACCATCTAAATAAATCAATGTCGTCATCTCCTACATCCTAATTAGGATTTTCTACGTCATTCATATCCATCACTCAAAGAAGGTATTGCAGTGTTTCAAGTCCATGTTTCCAACTATATTTTGTATTATAAATGTGGCTAGTGATTTAAAAATTATCATGCATGTATCTTCACCTTTCATGCATGAAACATGAATTCATATTTTTGAAGAAAAATGATATTGTTGAGGATAAAACTAAAGTTACAGAAGGTGAAAATTTGAGATAATGGATGATATTAGGTTAAGGTGATTCATGTGATCCTCATCAAATATACGATAGTATACCAACAAAAATTAAGAATAAAATTTACATAAATATTTTATGAAACATAGAATTATGTATAGAAATATATTTGTCCTCTAAAATACTGATATGATTGGTAATTCAAAGGAATTGACTGAAATGAAACAAAAAATGAGGAATCAAGTAAGTGAAACTCATAGGAAAAGCTGCTGGAAACCATTCCTATAAATACTGATCAACTAATATTGATAGTAATACTACCATTTAGGATTTTTGAAGATAATCGTGTATTATAGTATAATAGAGAATTCAAAAAACCCTGTTTCCTGAGCATGAGTTTCATTAATCTCTCTTTATATTTTCTAATAAGGATCCATGCGTTCATGTTTGTATTTGGTATTTATGTTCTCAAGTTGTATGGTTGATTCCTCAAACTTGATATCATCACATGTAAGAAAAATAAGGTTCTCACAAATGTTAGTCATTACATGATGGAGAAACACCATGTACATTTCTTTCACTTATGAGAAGAAGATAGAAAATATATCACATATACTTACATGAAGAAGAAATATAATACTGAAATTATTAATACATGAAGAAAAATAATGTTATAAATTGAAAAAGTGAGTTTTTGGGTGGCCATCTAATAAATTTCTATAAATATTGAGACATTTTTATAAATGACATGAATACAATATGTGTGTATGAAGGAAATATAGTAAGAGAGGTTGAGGCTTCGCAATGGAGAATTGATACAATACTATAAGAGTGAGGATTTTTTAAAAACATATAAGTCTTTGGTAAATCTTCAGTAAAAATAGTGATAAATATATCAGACATAAAATTGGGTCCAATTAAGAAGAAAAATTAAAAACAATTAGAAATTATAGTGTTGTTGTGTGTGAATCTAATTGTTCATTTGGTTATTCATAGAATATTAGAGAATATGTATTGTTTTATTTCTAGATAGTGAGACCATTAATTTTTTGAATTATTAATATCAGTGAGTATCAAAAAATGAATATTTTTATAACTGAATTTGATATATCCTAGTAGTTAATTAAAAGAATATTTCACATAGTGTACTCGAAATAACAAAATCCAAACATTCACATTGCATCAGTATGTATAATATGTTGAATATATTTCCACAATTGGATTTTAATTTCATTAAATAACTAGTGGTAATCCAACATAAATAACTATATATTTTCATGATATAGCTCAACTTGAAGGAGTCAATAAAAAACACTAGTGTTTCCAATCTAAAAAATTCCATATCAATAAAATGGACAATTTCTACCCAGCATCATGTGACAATTGAATAGAACTTACAATCACTGCACATTAAGGTGATAATAAAATATATAAAACAACCACATGTTGATCATGATATGGATTAGCCTCTCTCATTAAGGATGACCATTGAAAATTAATTATGCAATTTTATTTTATGTATTACGTGTACATGTGATTTTTGATAGCGTATATCAAATCAATCTATGTTAATCATGGAATATGTTTAAGTGTAAGAGGGGTTATTGAAAAGAAATTAAAAACATTGTAAAATTTTTTTATATTGATTCACCCCCCCCCCCATAATGTCCCAAAATAATCTATATGGACTCTAAAAGTGGTATTAGATCATAGGACATCCTCGGATTGGGTATATTTGTTATCCAATTTCATATTGTCAAACAAATTCATTCTTGAATATAAGAGTGTATCATAATTTCCATAGATGGAAAATTAATTATGTATCTTTATTAGTTCCAACAAGGAGGTTTCTCTGAAAATATTGAAGAACAAATAGAATTAAGAGGTAGTAAGTTTAGAAAATGTTTGATGAATAAATAGGGTACACCAAAAAAACTAAATATAGTTAAAGTGGAACTTTATTAGTAACATCAAATAAATCATTTGATAATAACCCTATTCACTATTCCATATCAAGAAGTTATAAATAATATATTATTTAATAACTTATTTATTTTTAATTAGAAGACAAATATTATCTAAAAAAAATTATCAAATTTTTTACTTAAAATTTAAGTACCTCAAGGGACTATAAGATGAAAAATAAAATCCGGATGAATAAGATGATGATATATAGAAAGCCTTGGATATGAAATTTAAAATATTAAAACATGTCAAACAACTTATTGATTCCAATGAAGAAACATTATTACTTTATAATGAACATATATCATATACTAAAGAAGATTTTCAATGAAATGAGTTTGTGAAAGAAATGTTAGAAAAAGTTATCACCAAGATGATCCATGAGATTAAAAATCGTATAAAGATTACATAAATGTTAAGTACTCTTAGCTGAAAATAAAATAAAATATTCGACATTCAACATGGATTAATAATCAAAAAATAATTTTCATTACTATATAATGACAGATTGAGTCATATTGGATATAAATTAAAATAAGTTATTTATGAGAATGATTTGATAGAGAATGTTTTTTTAAAATGTAATATATTCATTAGAGATACTAAAAAAACCTATATCAATGCTATATAATCCCAGCTATAGGATAAGTAAAATATAATTAAAGAATTGAATAATATTTACTAGTGGAAAATCAAATGCGTGTGGATTAGATTCAGTAATTGTTGAGTCAATGGGAAGATAGATAGAAATTTGTCGAGAATTAATAAGATTTTTTTCAACATTAATTTTCATGAAATTTATATCAAATTGAATAATCTTAAGGACAAACAATTAAAGACATCCGAGATTGATTGTAAAGATATAGTGAAGTCACCAAAATACAAAATAAACTCACTAAATCTGAAATTTATAAAGTTGGGGATAAGATTTAGAAATATAGATAACACCCAAGGAGAATATTTACAAGCTACTAAGATCAAAAATTATTCCAAGAATTCATATTATAGGAGTCTTATTTTTGAATAAAATTATTCTAGTGGAAATAAATGTTTGAGATTATAAAAAAAATATGTTTCATTATCATTGAAATAGGTAACCCTTGTTTTAAAAGTTTTTTTTAAAATATTTTTCAATCTACTAGTATAGGTTCTAAAAGGATGTTTCGTCAAAAAAATGTGAAGAAGACTGATGATAAACCTACCATATAATCAAATATAGATGTTAAAGATAGAATGAATTTTTGATTCCCATAAAAAGGTCATATGAAGAACCTTATTATCCAAAAAATAGAAAGACTTCAAATCTAGCTAAATTATAGCACAAAAGAAGAAATCAAGATTTATTGGTTATTTTTGGAACTATTGAAAATTTTGCATCATGCCATGTATTTTTAGTATAATTTTTGAATATATGAAAACTATAAAAGAATAGAGTTAAGGGGGATACTATTTGATGGGAATAGAAATCTATAAAAACTAAATATTAATACATAGATAAAGAGAAATATTCCTATCAAGTACATATTTTAGTGTCTTCCATACTTATATGATTATTGAAATAGAATCGGTCACATATATGATAATTGAAACTATATATCAACCATTAAATATGCATATTTATATGAAAAGAAAATACCACTAAAAATAGAGCTAAAGAACAAAGTAAGAAATGTATTCCTTATGGTATATGAAGAATAATATAGTCAATAAAACAAATAATTAGGATACACCCTAAAATATTGATATAATGGATGTCATTCCAAATAAAATATTATTATACTATGGAAGAAGGGGAAATATCATTGAACTTTTCGAAAAGACCACAATCACCAGTGTTAATGGAAGGAAGATAATTTAGAAAAGAAAATCGATCTCCAAAATAACTAAAAGGGTTGATTTGGTTCATGACATTCATGTTATAAAAAATTCTATTTCATGAGAGTTTGGATAAAAGTGAGTAACCTGTAACTATTATAAATCTGTATGGAAGGTGCTTCAAGAAGTATATAATAACCTTAAATAATAGAATTTGGAATGTTAATGAAGGATCAACCATTGAGAGTCTTCATTTATCTAAACTACGGTGGTGAATGATATTCTTCATAATAAATATGGGATAAGGAATAAAATCAAATAGATGAGACTCCAAACAAAAAGTAAGAATCTAAATAAATATTCTCACACTGGTATTGGAAAAAAAATGGCATTGATTGAGTGGAAATTCCCAGTCTGAATGTTATTTATGAGAAATCTATATGTCCCTCCTTGTTCCCTATTATTTTATGTGTTTTGAGATAACATATAGGGAATTGAAGAGTAATTTTGAAGTGATCACTACAGAAAAAAAACTCAAGAGGTTCACCTCATGGTTTCTACTAACTACCATGAAAATAGAAGATGATGAATTCATCCCTTATAGGGGAAATATAGAGAAGAATATTCCATTATATTTAATTCCAGTGAACCTAAAAAATATAGATAGATTTTAAAAGTGAATATTAAGGTATGAGAATCAATTACCCCTCCCCTGATTATATAAAATATGTAGATAATGTGTGATAGTGGGTTAGTGAGTAAGATCATAGAAAGTGGGAATAAATTATTATTATAATTTAAATTTCATATTTTTTACTGATAGGTGTTAGAGAATATATATCTTGGAAATTATAATTTATATATACTTATATTTGAGAAATAAGTATGTTCTGGGAATGATATCACTAGCATATTTGTTAATAGATAGAATATTAAACCATAGTTAAATCTCTACTATTTTCTATATTAGTTTATCCCACGTAGACTAAGAGTAGACCAACTAAAGGTTATTTACCAAGAGAACTAAATGGTATAATTATTATTTCAAAAAATGGAGACGTGAAATGAAAATCACATGGAAAGAAAAGGAATAAATGAGAAAACCCCTACAATAATCATTCTCATTTACTTTCAATAAAATGGAGAAGATTCATTTAATTTATTTACAAAAAATTTATTGAAAGTAAATCCAAAGAGGGAGATTGAAAATCCCATGTAGATGGTTATCGAGTGTGGTTTTATTTTTTTCAATATATAATATGGAATAAAAATCAATGTATGGGTAATCCCTATAAAATTAGAGTTTAATCATAGAAATTGAAATATGGAAAGAATTTGAGAAACATTTAACATGGTTGCTGAAGATTATTTGGTAGTTTTTATGTATTTATTTGATGATATTGAATGTCACACTTGAGAAATCATTCTTGTTAATGTGATTATAACAGATATGTTATTAATGTTCAAATCATGTTCCAATTGTATTAGGTGAGTACATTTTGTTTAAAACATTTGAAAAAGATATTATGATGTTGATCATCAATCATCATTTTTTGATGAAATGAAAATTTATAGAATTATCATATTTTAAAGCTTTTGATTTTTACATTAATAACATATCTGTTATCATCATATTTTCAGTACCACAAAAAAAGTTCTAATAAAAGCTACCCTTTATCACTTCTTTTATTTTATCACTGATAAAAGGGATATTTCAAAAAAATATCATTAAAATCCTTTTATTAAAAATATAAAATATAAAATATATTGACATGTATATAATATATTTTATTAAATGTGATTTTTAGAAGATTGAATATGAATTTACACTTAATAAATTAGTTATTTATTGAAAATGGATTATAAAATAATTAAAATATAATATTAATCAATATAATTATAGTTATTATCATGTAATAGTCAATTGATAACAATTGGATGCCATATAAATACAAACAATGTAAGATAAGTTAAAAACATCACTTGAACTTTAAACTGAAACCCGTGAAGTGATATACATCAAGTTGATCGGGGTAGACCTGGGTCACCCTTTTTTCATAATAAAAAAAATGCCTGGAATTCCTCCAAAACTGAGTTTTTTGTTGGGATACACTAATTTTTTAATATTCGATCAGATTTAAGTTTTTTTTAAGAGGGCCATCTTGTCCTTTTTCAATTGACAATGAATTTAATCCCAGGTCTGGCATTCATATAGTTCTTATGGTCTTCTAATTTTGTCTTTTTCATGTTGTAGTTTATTTATAATTAAATATATTCATGTTTTCTTATATTTACATATTTCAAATCAATTGTACAAATAAGTATTTAAATATATTTTCAAAAAAATGTATTCTTAAATATATAAACCATATAGAAATAAATATTTATTATTCATTTTATTTAAAATAAAGAATTATCTATTTTATTCACCTTATGAAAATGCATTAATATATATATATATACACTTATACAAGTAATGTTTATATATAAATATTTTCTTGTCAATAAAAACATATATATTTATGTGTATATTGTAATATATTTAAATAAATACTTATATGTATATTTTTGTGCATTTATTTGATAAATATAAATGTGATCATTTGTGTATACATATGTCCTTGTGTGTCTGTGTCAATATTATATAAATGCATCGTATATAAATTCATTTTTATCAATATATAATTATCATTAATTGTAGTATATAAATGTATTTAAATTAAATATTGACAAATACATTGTAAAAAAATTTAATCTAAATATAAAATTATATGTCAATATGTAAAAATATAGACATATAAATATATGTATATAAGGTATTAAATTTATATCTAAATATACAATATATAGACATATTTAAAAAAATTAAAATAATTATATAAATTATATGGAATTAGTTATTATCCATTTCATTTAAAATAATATATAACAATTTTTTACATTATAAAAAAATATGAATATATATATATATACTTATAAAAATATATATTAAATGTTTATATACACGTATGTGTGTATTAATAAACAGGTATGTATATATTTATATTCTAACACTACCGCAGATCATGTTAAATTCTTAAAAAGAAAATCATTTAACAATAAAAAAAAGTATTGATGTCCTGAGCACCTCAAATGTGGTCCCCCTTTATCGGTGCTTAAAAATCACTGATAAAGGGGATCCTTTATCAACACTAAAAAAGAGTTGATAAGGATGTACCATTATTAGTGCTATCTTAGCGTGGTTTAATTGTCTCGTTTATTGATGTTATTTCTATCATTGATAAAGGGGATTTTTATCAGCACTAGAAATAGATTATATAAAGGGGATATTTTTGTATTGTGTTGTTGATGTTACAGCACACTACAACAACAAACAAGCAACAAATAAAGAAAGCAGTAGTAAGAAATAAAGAATACCGAAAATTAATAATTTAATTGAAATAAAAATTATATCATAAATACAACTAACCCTATATTATAGACGTATAAAACATTATTTTGTACAATTACTTTAGTAATTAAAATTTATAATAAACATTCAAAAACAGCAATGGGTTCATTTTATTTGGTTCCTAAACCCCTCTCAAAAATTATTAACATTGTATCAGTTGCTGAACTAACCACCCCAACTAAAGAAAAAAAAATCCCACTATATAAGAAAATAATTATTATATTATAAATAATATAAATAAACAAATAAAACATAAATATGAAATAATTCAATAATAAAATATAAATTAACAACTAATAATGGATAATTTATGTAATACTAGGCACATTGTTTATCATATTGAGGTGTGGTTCATTCCTACATGTCACACGTAACTTATGGATTTTTTTCCAAAAGTATAGAAACAAAAATATATTTTGTCTTGGATTTGAGTATATCACTTTTATTTTTTACTAAAATGTCAATTTTAATAAAAAAGACTCACTTAGATTTATACCGGTCACACTGTGCGTCATCTTAAGGAATTTCTGATTCATACATGTCATAAATGACTTATGGATCATTGTTCTATTGTATCAAAACAATCCAAAAAATACATGTTTTTAGTATGACTTTATTTTTTTACTAAAATGTCATTTTTAACTAAAAACACACACTTTGAGTCATAATAGTCAGATCATGTGTTAGTTTTAATTAAGACTGGTTCCTATACCTAAAAAATGACTTATGAATAATTTTCCAAAATTATCATGATAATATGAGTGTGTTTTCTCTGTTTTCAGTGAGTGACACACATTTTGAAATAAAATGTCAATTTTAAACTTATAATGGAAACTTTGAGTAATACCAAGAACACCCTATATTTGATTAAGACGAGGACGATTCCTAGAAATAAAAAATTAAGTATGTATTGTATTAATAATGATTAAAAATAATCTAAATGTGTTTTCATGTATTTTAGTATGACACATTTCTTTTATACTAAAATGTAAATTTTAAATATATTGACACAATTGGCATCATACTAGTCATACATTATGTCGAATTGTGGGGTGTCTGATTCCTATAGATCTGAAATGACTTATAGTTTTTTTCTAATGTATGAAAAAAATGCGAATGTGTTTGATTAGTTTTGAGAATTTGACATATGGTTCTTATTGAAATGTCATTTTAAACTAAAAACAAGAACATTGAGTCATAATGGTGACACCATGTGTCAGATTGACAATTTCGAGATTCCAACATGTCAGAATTTACTAATAAATAGTTTTAAATTTTTATAAAGACAATCCAATAATTTTTTCTAGTTTTTCCATAGTATCAAATGTTTTGAACTAAAATGTTTATTTTAAACTGAAAACAAACACGTTGAGTCATACTGGGCACACCGTGTATAAAATTGAGGTGCGGTTGTTTCCTACGTGTCACAAATAAAAGATTCATAATTTTACTAAAGTATAAAAAATTCAAATGTATTTCTCAGTTTTTAGTATGTTGATTTTCTTTTTTACTAAAATAATAATTTTAAATAAAAATACACATTTTGGAGATATAATGGTCACATCGTGTGTTGGATTAAGGTTATTGTTATTGAAACATGTCAAAAATTACATATGGATAATTTTCCTTAATTATAAAAATAATCTGAATGAGTTTTCTTGGTTTTGTATTTTTCAATTATCTCTTTTACTAAAATGACATTTTAAACTAAAAAAATGAACTTTCTGTCATACCATTCACATTGTGTATCTGTTTTACATAAGACTAATTCTTATACAAAAAAATTTACATATGAATTATTTTATTAATATATCAAGACAATTTGATCACATTTTAATAGTTTTTAATCAGTGACATATGGTTTGAACTAAAATGTAAATTTTAAACTGATAATAGATACTTTGAGTCATACTGGGAAAACCGTGTATCAGATTGAGGTGTGGCTGATTCCAATAGGTCCCAAATTGCATATATATCATTTTATTTTAGTATCAAAACAATAAATAATCATTTGATCACTATTGAGTATTTCATTTTTATTTTTTACTAAAATTTCAATTGTAAATAAAAAGACACACTTAGAGTCATACTGGCCACATCATGCATCAGATTGAGGTATGGAAGATTATTACATGTCACAAATGATTTATGTCTCATTATCATAAATTATCAATATAATAAAAATTTGTTTTATCAGTTTGGATTATGTCTCTTGTCTTTTTTAATAAAATTCATTTTTTTAACAGAAAGCACACACTTCGTGTCATATCGATCACATCGTGTGTTATTTTTAGATGAGACAGATTCCTACGTGTCAAAAATGACATATGGATATTCTTTCTAAATTACCATGAAAATATGTGGAAATTTTCTTGGTTATCAGTGAGTGACACATGTTTTGAACTAAAATTTCAATTTTAAACTTATAACAGTCACTTTGAGTCATATCGGGCTCACCATGTATCAGTTTGAAGTCCACCTGATTTCTACACATCACAAATGACTTATAGATCATTTTACTAAACTATAAAAAAAATAAAAATTATTTTTATCTTTTATGAGTATTTCACTTATTTTTTTTTACTAAAATGTCATTTTTAAATAAAAATACACACTTAGAGTCATATCATTCATGTCGTGCATCATATTGAGGTGTGACTGATTCATGTGAATCAAAAATGAATTATGGATTATTTTCTTTAAGTATAAAAATAATATGGAAGTATCTTATACATTTTGAGTATGTGATGTTTGTAATGAACTAAAATGTAAATTATAAACTAAAAATAGGCACATCGAGTTATGACGAAAAAAAATGTATATCAAATTGAGGTGAATCTAATTGATCTGTGGATGATTCCTACACTGTTGAAGACACTTTTTATGAAATATATTTTAGGAATTCATAATTTTAATTCAACTATTTAAAAATCCCTTGGTATATTCATCCTTATGATTCACTTCACATTTCAAGTATCAAGGGGTTTCCTCTTCTATATGAGATGAATATGCTTTCTCTTTTCTGGCATATTGTAGATAGATGAACGAAAATCATGAATACCCAAAAATATCTAGGAAAAACCCATATAAGTGATGGATAAAAATTGTAAAGAACCGTAAAATTAAAGGGAAATTTTTTCTTAATTTTCTCTGGAATTTTACAAGAGCGCGGTTTCTGACGGCACCTGATTCCGAGGCCCGGAGTGCCCGGAATCATTTTCCAAAGTTTGGCTCGGGTACGTTCAGTGAACAAACGAGCGGGAATTTCTATCTTCTGAACCGTTGCCCGGAATCAAATTCTGAGGGCACCGATGAACTCGCAGCGCCGATATTCGCCTAAGGAGACCTTTTCCGAGGTTGCGTTTACTGCGGGTTAAGAGTTAGTTTTTGGGAGTTTAGAATAAGTTAAATAAAAATTGTGGAATACAAATTTTTATTTTAACTTGTTGGTTAACTTATCCCAAAGGGAGTTAGAGGTGGGACCCACATCCACTTAACCTCCCTTGGGAGGATTAAGTGTGGTGGGGCCCACACGAAGCATAACTCTTCATATTCTCTTTTTAAACTCCCAATAACCCCTCTTTAATTAACTTGAAAAATTGGGTTATTAAATGGGTGGAGTTGTTTAATTTCAAACCATTGAATTTCAAAATGGTTTCGTTGAGTAAATAAAATAAGACCTTAGCTTATTTTATTTGGGTTAGAATTCTATAGACAATCATGAGAGAATTTGGAGCCTTCATCTTCTTCTTCTTCAAGCTTTGACGAAGAACGCGAAGAACCTTCGAACATCGACGAAGAACGCCACGTTCTCGGGAATCGTCTTCCGCGACGCCATACCCGCGACACCGACGACGTCTTCTTCTATGTCATCTCTTCCACGACGATTTCCCGCGACGAAATCGTCATCAAAGAACTTTGAATCCTCGCTTCATGACATCGACGTCCTTCTTCCGTGACGCCGACCACCGCGACGTGTCTTCCGCGGGTCGTTGACGATCATCGTTCTTGAAACCGAGGTAGGGGTTTGTTGTTGATTATTTATTTATTCTTGTTCTTGGTTCTAGCATGAAAAACTTGAGGATAAATGTTTAAGTGTTATCGTCTAACGAGAGGGGGGGTGGACCGCACAAACACGACCGAATCCCCCCTCCTTTGTTCTTGATTATTATTATTTTCTTGTGGATGAACGAGATGGCGTGGTGCCGTCGCACCACGGGGGAATCACACGACAAATATTGTGTGGCACCGTCGCGCCACGCCATGGAAAGATTATCATGAACGCGACTTCGTCGCGCCGCGTCGAAAGAAACCGAAGGCGCCGCGGCCGGAGCGGGGCCGCGGCGGAGGGGCGCGGTGTCGTCGCACCGCGCCGGACGACGAAGACCGCGGCCGGTTCCGGGATGCGGCGGAAACGGGAAGACCGGCGGCCAGCCGGGCCGCCGGTGTCGGAAGCCAGAAAGGGGACCGGCCTTGCCGGTCCCGTTGAGGAAGGACCGGCTGGCCAGGTTGGGCCGGCCGGAAGGGAGAAGAACCGGGGGAATTAATTCCACCGGCGGGCCAAAACTGTCCCCCCATAATGGGGGGGACGCGGTTACACCAAGGGGGGGGCAGCCCCCCCCCCCCCCCCGTTTTTTCTCAAAGGAAGGCCCCCCACGTGAGGGGGGGGGCCGGTTTCTCCAAGGCACGGCACCCATCCGCGCCGCCAGATGAAGGGAAGCGGGGGCTTTGCCCCCCGCGCGTGGCACCCGAGCGGCGCCTCGGCCGCGCCGCTGCGCCGGGCTAGGTACTTGAGGATAAATGTTTAAGTGTTATCGTCTAACGAGAGGGGGGCCAGACCGCACAAACACGGTCGAATCCCCCCTCCTTTGTTCTTGAATATTATTATTTTCTTGTGGATGAACGAGATGGCGTGGTGCCGTCGTACCACGCGGGAATCACACGACAAATATTGCGCGGCGTCGTCGCGCCGTGCCGTGGAAAGATTATCATGAACGCGACGATGTCGCACCGCGTCAAAAGAAACCGAAGGCGCCGCGGCCGGACTGGGGCCGCGGCGGAGGGGCGCGGTGTTGTCGCACCGCGCCGGACGATGAAGACCGCGGCCGGTTCCGGGCCACGGCGGAAATGGGAAGACCGGCGGCCAGCCGGGCCGCCGGTGTCGGAAGCCGGAAAGGGGACCGGCCTTTCCGGTCCCGTTGAGGAGGGACCGGCCGGCCAGGTCGGGCCGGCCGGAAGGGAGAAGAACCGGGGGAATTAATTCCCCCAGCTGTCCAAAACCGTCCCCCCATAATGGGGGGTCCACGGTTACACCAGGGGGGGCAGCGCCCCCCGTTTTTCTCAAAGGAAGGCCCCCCACGTGAGGGGGGCCGGTTTCTCCAAGGCACGGCACCCAGCCGCGCCACCAGCTGAAGGAAAGCGGGGGCTTTGCCCCCTGCGCGTGGCACCCGAGCGGCGCCCCGGACGCGCCGCCGCGCCGGACTGCGCCGTCGGCCGGGCCGGGTCGGCTCGGACCCGGAACCCCCGTTTTCGAATCGACTTCTGTCTTTTGCCCATAACATGTGCTACGGACCTCTGTTTGACGAACCGTCAGCGGCGATGCGATCCTTGGATCTAGTCGGTCGATTCTGTATATCGCACTCAAAGTTTAGGAATACTTTCAGTTCAGCTGGGTTGGTTCGTATACGAAACCAACCGGGCCTTCGGAGCGGAAACGCTCATATCTTAAACTACGGACGTCTGATTGATGTACCGTCAGCTTTGTTATGTTCCTCTTAGTGAGACAGATCTTTTGGCATACTCCGCCCGAGTTTTGGACACAGGTGGAGTACGGTCTGGTTGGTTTTTCCTTAAAAACCAACCGGGCCCCTGGGACGAAAAAGCCAATAACTCTCAGACTGGGCGTCTGATCGACGCGCCGTCTGATGTGTTGAGTTCCTGTTGGAAATACGGAACATTTGGATACATCAACTCTGGAATTTGTGACAGTTGATGTATCAGCCTCTCGGCTCATGGAGCGGACCCTCCCGAACGAGCTTACTGTGTGCGGGAACCCTTGTGCTGGCTGCGACTGTGACTGCTACTGCTACTACTACTGTGACTGCGACGACGATAGTACAGAGATCCTTGGTGGATTCGACGATGACTACAGCACTCAGCGATCCTACTTGGATCAGTGCTACAGGTCCTGTGTGGGCCCGATCCTGTGTGGGTCCGATCCTGTGTGGGTCATTGCGCTCAGCGGTCCTGTGTGAACCAGCCCCTACAGGTCATGTGTGGGTCTTGCGGGGGTTAGTTACCTTTCGATCCTTCGTTTTTCCGACGACTTAGATGGATCAGAGATCATCTTTATCGTCCTTCGAAGAAGTATACCTGTGTGAGCTGAATCCTGTTGCTTTCCGGTGTGGATTGTGTTGTGCTATCCTGTGTGGATTTCGTTTTGTTTTCCTGTGTGGAATACGTTTACTTTCTTGTGTGGACTGAGTTATACTTGGGCTCGGAGGTTGGAGTGTATTGGAATTGATGACTTAGGTATATGTATGGGCATATACCTAATCAGTGTCGGATGTTACATCATGATTGTACCTTCCTTTGTGGTTTATCCTTTGTGGATTTTGGGAGACCTTCAGGGGTCTCGGGGTCCCTACTGAGTAGCTTATACTCACCCATGCACGGGCTATGCCCGCACTACGTTATGTTGGTTGCAGACGACGGATAGCGTTGATCGTGGCTGAGGCTTGCAGAGCAGAACGGTACATGGAGGTGGACCACTGGGCGGGACGTGCCCGAAGCGGACGACGGGACCCGAGGAGCAGTGGAGTTATCTGTACCGACCCTTCAGGTGGGATTTCCAGTGGACAGCTCGGTGTAGCGGCTTTTACTTTACAGTTGTTGTTTTCCCTTTCGAGTTGTACTTTACTTTCAGTTTGGGTTTGTATACTGGCCCATTTACTTTTCTGCACTTTCAGTTGTACTCTGTTTTTACTTAGTGTTTACTTTCCGCTTGATTACTCTGTGGTTCTTGTTTACTTTACAAAGGCAATGCCTTCCCTTTTTACCGGGATTTACGCCTTGGTGCTAGTCGCCAGCCCCTGGCCTATGGAAGGCAGGCTTGGGGTAGTCACGACACGGGCCCCGAGGACGGGTCGTGACAAATTGGTATCAGAGGAGTTCGGTTCTACTGTGAACTCTGATCTTTTCTATGTGAAGCAATAATGTTTAGCGTATTGAGTGTGGATATCAGTACAGGGAGTCCAGTGTTGGTGTAGCGGCCGACGTATCCGTACACCAGGACCCTGACTACTGATTTCCGACTTAATGCACGAAGACATTGATTGCGTGTGTGTTTCAAAGTTTTCTTTGTGATTACTTTATATCAGCTCACCAAGTATACTGTTCTGACTGTGGCGCACCAGTTTCCTTTTCAGGATGGCCCCACGATGACAGCCAGCTAGGGTTCCGAGAGTCGAGCGTGACGACAGCCCACCGAGCGACGAGGACTCGGTGTAGGGTCCTTTGTCAGCAGTGGCACCGGCGGTAGCTCTACCCATCGAGCCACCGATGCTTCCAGCACCAGCTGCTGATGATGCACGTCGCCTTGGAGCTCTGCATGAGTTCCAGTGCCAGCGACTGCCTAGGTTCCGTGGGGAGACGGACCCACAGGCACTAGAGGACTGGCTGGAGGCAGTGGTACGAGTTTTTAGGCTAGTGAGGACACCTGCAGACCCCATGGTGATCCTCGCTGCGAGCCTACTGCATGCAGCAGCGGGCCGATGGTGGAGCTTGATGCTCCAGGTGCACGATGAGGCATCTCTTCTATGGACGTACTTTGAGAGCCTCTTCCGCTTGGAGTTCGTCCCAGCCACCCTTCGTGCGGTGCGTATCCAGGAGCTTCTTCAGCTGCGGCAGGGCAGCATGACGGTCGCTCAGTACTCGGTGAGATTTACTGATCTCTCGTGCTACTTGACCGACATGGTACTGGACCCATTCTTCCGGGCCCGGACCTTCGAGCAGGGTTTGAGACACGAGATCAGGGCATCGCTGATCTCCCTCAGCATACCGACTCAGACAGGAGTACTGGAGCGGGGCCCTTTTGATTGAGAGTTTCCTTGCTGAGTCTACACCAGCGCCGAGACCCACCGCAGGGCGGCACGTGGAAGAGTCATCTGCAGCAGGCAGTCGACGGATGACTCAGGGGTCCAGGCAGACCATACCTTCAGGCAGACGACCTCAGGACACTGGCTCAGCAGTGTGGGGCACACAGCGAGGAGCCAGTCTTTCGAGAGGCAGGCAGTGCTACTCGTGCGGCGGGCAGGGCCACATGGCTCATGACTGCCCAACCCGTCGTGCCGAGGAGCAGCAGACGGTTGAGGGACCACCGAGGCAGAGGCAAGGGGTCGACCGTGGCGGTCCGCAGGGAGGAGGTGTACGAGGCAGAGGAGCTGGCCGAGCAGCAAGTGGTGGGCGACGCTTTGAGGCTCTTCCACCACCACCACCAGGAGGTCCACCCCGACCACAGGGAGCTGGCAGGCAGAGACAGGCACAACTCCAGGCAGCAGAGGCCTACGATCACGGCGCACCAGAGATGATTCGAGGTACTATCTGTGTCTATTCCACCCTTGATGCAGTACTTATAGACATAGGAGCGAGTCACTCTTTCATAGCTACTGCCCTTGTTCGGAGCTCGGAGATTCCGATAGAGCCGTTGGCTCAATCCTTATGGCTAGAGACTCCTACGGGAGCAGACTCGACGATTACGCACTGGTGCCGGCAGTGTGAGCTTACTCTAGGAGGCGAGAGCTTCGGCTGGGATCTTCTTGTAGCAGCGTCGAGGCCTTATGACGTCATCTTGGGCATGGATTGGCTATCTACGGTCCATGCGCAGATTGACTGTTTTAGGCGCAAGGTGCGATGTGTACACACCGATGGGAGCAGGTTCACCTTCAATGGTGAGAAGGGAGCCTTTGCAGCACAGGATGGACTTCCGCGGAGGAGAGGACAGCCCATCACTCATCAGTTGGCTAGCCTTATCCTTGGAGCAGTTGACGTGCGGAGTCCTGGTTTTCCTGCAATGGTGGATCAGTTTGCCGACGTTTTTTTCGACGACGTTCCAGGGCTACCTCCTCATAGATAGGTAGACTTTTATATTGACTTGTACCCCGGGATAGCCCCGATATCCACTCCAGCATATCGGATGGCCCCCGTCGAGCTTGGAGAGCTATGGGTACAGTTGGAGGACTTACAGGGCAAGGGGTTCATCCGACCCTGTGTTTCACCCTGGGCTTCCCCAATATTGTTCGCCAAGAAGGCGGACGGGAGCTTGCGACTTTGTGTTTACTATCGTCGCCTGAACCAGGTGACAGTGAGAAACAAGTATCCGCTACCGAGGATTGATGACCTCTTTGATCAGCTCAAGGGAGCACGGTGGTTCTCGAAGATAGACCTCAGGTCAGGCTACCACCAGCTTAGAGTCAGAGACGAGGACGTGCAGAAGACGGCCTTTAGATGTCGGTATGGACACTATGAGTTCTTGGTTATGCCTTTCGGCGTAACCAATTCTCCAGTAGTGTTCATGGCCCTCATGAACAGGATATTTCAGTCATACCTTGATCGGTTTGTCGTGGTCTTCATTGACGACATTCTGATTTACTCTACTATTGAGGAGGAGCACGCCTATCACTTGCGAGTTGTACTAGACACACTTCGAGAGCACCAGCATTATTGTAAGCTCTCTAAGTGCCAGTTCTGGATACGTGAGGTCCACTTCTTGGGACACGTTATCTCTGAGGCGGGAGTTGCAGTGGATCCTGCGAAGATCGAGGCTGTGTTAGCATGGGAGCCACCCAGGAGCGTGACGGAGGTTCGGAGTTTCTTGGGACTAGCTGGATACTATCGGATATTCGTGCCAGACTTCTCTAGAGTTGCGGCACCACTCACAGCTTTAACGAAGAAGGGGAAACCCTTCGTGTGGTCAGACAGATGTCAGCAGAGCTTCCAGGATCTGAGACAGAGATTGACTAGAGCACCTATCTTGAGGTTGCCTGAGGAGGGAGTAGGGTACGTAGTTTAATATGATGCATCAGGGACCGAACTCGGTTGCGTCCTGATGCAGGAGCGGGCAGTGATCGCCTATGGATCACGACAGTTGAGGCCGCATGAGCAGAACTATGCTACCCATGACCTGGAGTTGGCAGCAGTGGTCTTCGCTATGAAGACATGGCGGCACTATCTGATGGGCGAGCACTTTACAGTCTTTTATGATCATCAGAGTCTCAGGTATATCTTCTTGCAGAAGGACCTGAACCTCAGACAGCGGCGATGGATCGAGTTCCTCCAGGACTATGACTTTGAGATAGTCTATACTCCTGGAAAGGGGAACGTAGTAGCCGATGCCCTCAACAGGAGGACGGGAATTCAGCTACTTGAGGAGGCGACATAGCATCTAGCCTCTTTGCAGATATCCTTCGTGGATAGAGATGGAGAAACCTTCCTCCAGTCTCTCACAGTCACCCCTCCACTACTGCAGCGGGTCAGAGAGGCACAGCGTGAGGACGCTGACTGTGAGACACGGCGTGCATAGATATCCTCGGGAAAGGCACCTGATGGTTTCTCCCTTGGATCAGAGCACGACATACTTTTCAGAGGACGTACCATGGTACCAGTCGCTTTGCGAGAGGAGGTGCTGAGAGAGTTTCACACTTCTCCTTTGGCTGTACATCCAGGAGTGGCGAAGATGTACCAGGATCTCAGACGACAGCACTGGTGGCCGGGCATGAAGAAGGTTGTAGTAGAGTTCGTTTCTCGATGCCTCACCTACCAGCAGGTGAAGGCAGAGCATCAGGTACCAGCAGGCTTGGTACAGCCCTTGGAGGTCCCGGAGTGGAAGTGGGACGGGATATCTATGGACTTCGTGACTGGACTTCCACGCACTTCCAGAGGTCACGACTCCATTTGGGTGATTGTTGACCGACTCACCAAGTCATCACACTTCTTACCCATCAGAGAGCAGGGCTCAGTGGAGAGCATGGGACGTCTCTACGTTCAGGAGATTGTGCGGATCCACGGCGTGCCATCATCTATCGTCTCTGATCGAGATGCTCGCTTTACTTCCCGGCTTTGGAAGGGGTTACAGGAGGCGTTCGGGACGCAGCTACATCTGAGCACGGCCTTTCACCCTCATATGGATGGTCAGACAGAGAGGACCATCCAGACTCTTGAGGACATGCTCCGTGCATGTGTCCTAGACTTTGGTTGTAGTTGGGAGGACCACCTACCTTTGGTGGAGTTTGCGTACAACAAAAGCTACCACTCCACCATCGGGATGGCACCGTACGAGGCATTGTACGGCCGACCTTGTAGATCTCCTTTGTGCTAAACAGACCCTGGGGAATCAGCACTTGTGGACCAGAGATGGTCCAGGCCATGACAGAGAAGGTCCAGGTCATCCATGAGCGGATGAGGACAGCTCAGAGCCGGCAGAAGTCATATGCTGATAGGAGGCGGAGGCCACTAGAGTTCGAGGATGGCGCCCACGTCTTCTTGCGGGTCTCACCTCGACGTGGTATACTGAGATTTGGCCGAGGCGGCAAGTTATCTCCGCGCTTCATCGGATCCTTCCAGGTCCTCAGCAGGATTGGCGAGGTGGCTTATCGCTTGGCTCTACCACCTCAGTAGCACTGGGTGCACGACGTCTTCCACGTATCTCAGCTGAGAAGATACGTGCACGACCTGATGCACATCATTGACCATGGGGAGCTTGACGTTGATGATGGGGCAACTTTTACGGAGGTCCTAGTGGAGATAGAGGATCGATAGGAGCGGGTCCTACGTGGGCGATCGATTCCTCTTGTGCGCATCAGATGGCAGCACGGGAACCTCCAGGAGAGCACATGGGAGCGGGAGGCTCAGATGCATGCTCAGTACCCTCATTTGTTTCCCTAGTTTTTGATGTATCTTTACGGGGACGTAAAGCCCTGAGGTGGGAGTAATGTAAAGACCCGTAAAATTCAAGGGAAATTTTTTCTTAATTTTCATTGGAATTTTACAAGAGCGCGGTTTCTGACGGCACCTGATTCCGAGGCCCGGAGTGCCCGGAATCATTTTCCAAAGTTTGGCTCGGGTACGTTCAGTGAACGAATGAGCGGGAATTTCTAACTTCTGAACCGGTGCCCGGAATCAAATTCCGATGGCACCGATGAACTCGCAACGCCGATATTCGCATAAGGAGACCTTTTTCGAGGTTGTGTTTTTTGCGGGTTGAGAGTTAGTTTTTGGGAGTTTAGAATAAGTTAAATAAAAATTGTGGAATACAAATTTTTATTTTAACTTGTTGGTTAACTTCTCCCAAAAGGAGTTAGATGTGGGACCCACATCCACTTAACCTCCCTTGGGAGGATTAATTGTGGTGGGGCCCACACGAAGCATAACTCATCATCTTCTCTTTTTAAACTCCCAATAACCCCTCTTTAATTAACTTAACATGTTGGGTTATTAAATGGGTGGAGTTGTTTAATTTCAAACCTTTGAATTTTAAAATGGTTTGGTTGAGTAAATAAAATAAGACCTTAGCTTATTTTTTTTGGGTTAGAATTCTCTAGACAATCTTGAGAGAATTTGGAGCCTTCATCTTCTTCTTCTTCAAGCTTTGATGAAGAATGCGAAGAACCTTCGAACATCGACGAAGAACGCCACGTTCTCAGGAATCGTCTTCCGCGACGCCATACCCACGACACCGATGAAGTCTTCCTCTGCGTCATCTCTTCCGCGAAGATTTCCCGCGACGAAATCGTCATCAAAGAACATCGAATCCTCGCTTCACGACATTGATGCCCTTCTTCCGTGACGCCGACCACCGCGATGCGTCTTCCGCGGGTCGTTGACGATCATCGTTCTTGAAACCGAGGTAGGGGTTTGTTGTTGATTATTTATTTATTCTCGTTCTTGGTTCTAGCATGACAAACTTGAGGATAAATGTTTAAGTGTTATCGTCTAATGAGAGGGGGGCCGGACCGCACAAACATGGCCGAATCCCCCCTCCTTTATTCATGAATATTATTATTTTCTTGTGGATGAACGAGATGGCGTGGTGTCGTCGCACCACGCGGGAATCACATGGAAAATATTGCGCCGCGCCGTCGCGCCGCGCCGTGGAAAGATTATCATGAACGCGATGCCGTCGCGCCGCGTCGAAAGAAACCGAAGGCGCCGCGGCTGGAGCGGGGCCGCAGCAGAGGGGCGCGGTGTCGTCGCACCGCGCCGGACGACGAAGACCGCGGCCGGTTCTGGGCCGCGGCGGAAACGGGAAGACCGGCGGCCAGCTGGGCTGCCGGTGTCGGAAGCCGGAAAGGGGACCGGCCTTGCTGATCCCGTTGAGGAAGGACCGGCCGGCCAGGTCGGGCCGGCTGGAAGGGAGAAGCACCGGGGGAATTAATTTCCCCGGTTGGCCAAAACCGGCCCCCCATAATGGGGGGGCCGCGGTTACACCAAGTGGGGTGGGGCAGCGCCCCCCCCGTTTTTCTCAAAGGAAGGCCCCCCACGTGAGTGGGGGGGAGGTTTCTCCAAGGCGCGGCACCCAGCCGCGCCGCCAGCTGAAGGAAAGTGGGGGATTTGCCCCCCGTGCGTGGCACCCGAGCGGCGCCCTGGCCGCGCTGCCACGCCGCCGGCCGGGCCGGGTCGGCCCGGACCCGGACCCCCCGTTTTCGAATCGACTTCGGTCTTTTGCCCATAACATGTACTACGGACCTCCGTTTGACTAACCGTCAGCGGCGATGCGATCCTTGGATCGAGACGGCCGATTCGATATATCGCACTCAAATTTTCGAAATACTTTGAGTTCGGCTGGGTTGGTTCGTACACGAAACCAACCGGGCCTTCGGAGCGGAAACGCTCATATATTGAACTATGGACGTCCGATTGATGTACCGTCAGCTTTGTTGTGTTCCCCTTAGTGAGAAGGATCTTTTGGCATACTCCACCTGAGGTTTGGACGCAGGTGGAGTACGGTCATGTGGGTTTTTCCTTAAAAACCAACTGGGCCCCTGGGACGAAAAATCCAATAACTCTCAGACCGGGCGTCCGATCGACGCGCCGTCTGTTGTGTTGAGTTCCTGTTGGCGATACGGAACTTTTGGATACATCAACTCTGGAATTTGTGACAGTTGATGTATCAGCCTCTCGGCTCGTGGAGCGGACCCTCCCGAACGAGCTTGCTGTGTGCGGGAACCCTAGTGCTGGCTGCGACTGTGACTCCTACTGCTACTACTACTGTGACTGTGACGACGACAGTACAGAGATCCTTGGTGGATTCGACGACGACTACAGCACTCAGCGATCCTATGTGGATCAGTGCTACAGGTCCTGTGTGGGCCCGATCCTGTGTGGGTCCGATCCTGTGTGGGTCATTGCGCTCAGCGGTCCTGTGTGAACCAGCGCCTACAGGTCATGTGTGGGCCCGATCCTGTGTGGGTCTTGCGGGGGTTAGTTACCTATCGATCCTTCGTGGGTCCGACGACTTAGATGGATCAGAGATCATCTTTATCGTCTTTAGAAGAAGTATACCTGTGTGAGCTGAATCCTGTTGCTTTCCTGTGTGGATTGTGTTGTGCTATCCTGTGTGGATTTCGTTTTTCTTTCCTGTGTGGAATACGTTTACTTTCCTGTGTGGACTGAGTTGTACTTGGGCTCGGATGTTGGAGCGTATTGTAATTGATGACTTAGGTATATGTATGGGCATATACCTAAGCAGTATCGGATGTTACTTCGTGATTGTACCGTCCTTTGTGGTTTATCCTTTGTGGATTTTGTGAGACCTTCAGGGGTCTCGGGGTCCCTACTGAGTAGCTTATACTCACCCCTACATGGGCTATGCCCGCACTACGTTGTGTTGGTTGCAGACGACGGACAGCGTTGATCGTGACTGAGGCTTGCAGAGCAGAACGGTACCTGGAGGTGGACCACTGGGCGGGATGTGCCCGGAGCGGACGACGAGACCCGAGGAGCAGTGGAGCTATCTGTACCCACCCTTCAGGTGGGATTTCCAGTGGACAGCTCGGTGTAGCGGATTTTACTTTACAGTTGTTGTTTTCCCTTTCGAGTTGTACTTTACTTTCAGTTTGGGTTTGTATACTGGCCCATTTACTTTTCCGCACTTTCAGTTGTACTCTGTTTTTACTTAGTGTTTACTTTCTGCTTGCTTACTCTGTCGTGCTTGTTTACTTTACAAAGGCAATGTCTTCCCTTTTTACCGGGATTTACACCTTGGTGCTAGTCTCCAGCCCCTGGCCTATGGAAGGCGGGCTTGGGGTAGCCACGGCACGGTCCCCGAGGATGGGTCGTGACAAAAATAATAAGGAAATTAAGTTAAAAATAATGGAAAAAATGATGAAAATATTATCCAAATATGTAGTAGGAATATACCTTTTCATGATTCCTATATACATTATTGAACCATTTTTATATTTCCATTATCTCAATTATAGCCTTGAAGTCAAATATCTCATGAGCATGAAAGGCTTAAGATAAACATGCCCACTCATGAAAATTAGTCCACATATATAAGAAAACAATTCTTATGATTTTTATACTATAAAGAAATAAATTAAAAATAAATATTAAATAATACAATAATAAAATGTCTATTTTAAACTGAAACCAAACAATATGTATCATACCAAGAACGAGATGGAATGAATTGGGGTAATGATATTTCCTACACTCTACAAATGAATTATATTTTTTTTCTAAAGTATCAAAACAATTTGAATGTTTTTTATCAGTTTTGAGAATGTCACTAGTGTTTTTTACTAAAATGGAAATATTAAGTAAAAAGAAAAACCTTGAGTCATACCAGTCACACCATGCATCAGATTGAGGTATGTATGATTCATAAACATCACAAATTACATAAGGATATTTGAACTAAATCATAAAAACAGTCAAAATGTTTTTTATCAGTTTTGAGTATGACACTGATATTTTTTAATAAAACGTCCCTTTAAACTAAAAACACACACTTTGAGACATACTGGTCATAAAATCTATTTGTTTAATGTGAAAATAATTAATACAAAATAAAAATTAATTATAAATAATTTTCCAAAATTATCAAAGCAGTCTGATTAGGTTCGCTCATTTTTTAGTAAGTGACACAGGTTTTGAACTAAAATATCAATTTTAAACTAATAATGGACAGTTTGAGTCATATCGTGTACACCGTGTATCAAATTGAGGTTTGGATTCTTTATATATTTTAAAAATAAATTATTTATAATTTTATATAATTATCAAAACAATCAAAAAATGTTTTCTAGGTTTTGAGTATGTGACATGTGTTTTCAACTAAACTGTCAATTATAAACTGAAAACACACACTTTGAATCTTATCGTATACACCATGTATCATATTGAGGTGTCTCTGATTACTACATGTAAAAAATGACTTATGAATCATTGTTATAAGGTATCAAAATAATAAAAACGTTTCTTCTTGGTTTTGAGTATGTCACTTGTGGTTTTTACAAAAAATGTTATTTCTGAAAACACGGACTGGGAGACATACCTATCACACCATGCATCATATTTTCATGTGGTTATTTCCTAAATGTCACCAACTAGTTATGTTTAATTTTCCTATAGTATCCACACAATCGTAATGTGTTTCATCATTTTTGATTATTTCATGTGTCTTTTATTAATGTTGATTTAATATGAAAACATGCACTTTGAGTCATACCAGTCACATTGTGTATCAGTTGGATGTGAGACTAATTCCAACACAGAAAAAAAAATTATTAATTATTTCCCTAAATTATCAAGACAATAAATGTTTATTTTTCTTTGTTTCCAGTGAGGGACCCATGTTATTAAAATAATTGCCAATTTTTAACTATTAATGGAGACTTTGAGTCATACCGAGTACACCTTGAATCAGATTAAGGTGTTGATGATTCCAAAATGTATATATTAAATTATGAAACATTTTCATAAAGTATCAACAAAATCAGATTATTTTTTCTCAATTTTGAGTATGTGATGTGTGTTTTCAACTAAAATATCAATTTTAAACTGAAATCACACATGTTGAAACATACCTGACACAACATGTATCTGATTGATGTTAAGTTGATTTCCACTTGTCAAGAATGACTTATAGATCGTTTTATTAAAGTACTGGATAAAAATTATAAGTTAATTAACTAAAAAAATTAGATAAAATTATGAGAAATCAACTAAATAAGTAGTATGAAGTCGCCTTTTCATGATGTTTGTATACATTATGGCACCAGGTATGCTTCCCATTCGTTTATAAAAAAACTATTTTCCATTATAATAATGGGTACTTTTTAAAGTCATGTTATTTTAGGAAAATATAAATAAATAAAGGATTAATACATATTTTAAACGAAATTATAATTATCTTCAAAAATACATCTTCATGGATGATGTTTTATTGATCTAATATGATATCTTTCATAAATTTTCAAACATAATAACCCCAATATTATATATTCATTTGTTTTGGAAACTATAGAAACATTGAAATAATTATTTAACTTTTTATATATATGTTTTAATTGTGAAATATTATCGTATATAACCGAATACTTATCCACTTATAGAAGTCGATTGGCTGCTTTTATTCATGGACTGACCTCATGCTTTGATTTTGATGATATTTAAACACCACCCTATCATAAACTAATTTTCATTAAAACATAATATAAATTTTATAAGTTGACGATTAGTTATAAAACATTTTATATAGTGTATTTAAAATTGATAAACTTCATCACGTGTTTTCAGTTTTTTGTTTATCCATGCATTGAATCCCAAAAATAAATCTTTGGATTATCCCAATTGACTATAATGAGTAAACAATACTATTTAAAAATAAAAGGTAATATGTAAGTAAATTAATTAATATATATTTGATATGATTAAATTGTATATTTTTACACCTACATCATGCATGTTAATAATATTTTGTCATTATTAAGCATTATTTACAACATTAGGGCCACATTATCCTCTACTCCACTTTTCATGGGTTCTAATGAGAATATTTTTGTAGAAGTGATGTGAGGAATAATGATTCCAAATTTCATTTCATTGGGTTTTCCCTTAAAATATTATTCTAATATACACCTATAAAAACATATGAATTCTATTTAGTTCTAATTAATATAGTATATCATCTATTAGAAAAAAATTGAAAACAAACATCATGTATGAATTTACAATTGTGGCTCCTATACATTCATGTGTGAGGATTTCATTTACATTCTAAAAACCAATATAGTCTATAATTCCATCTTCATACATATATTCATCAAAATAAATTGTTGTTGAATCGCAATTTGCAAACGTTGTATCTACATAAACCGTTAATTTTAGTAAATGAGGAATTTGAATGGGAGGGGTAAATGTTCATTATGAAGATATTTACAATTGGTTGATTTCTCATTTATATTTTTTTGATTTGATATTATTTTTTACCCCATTCTCTTTTTCCATCTGTACTAAAATTCATCATTTTATACCTTTTTTCATTAATGTTTAATGTTTTTTCATGAAAAATAATTTGGAAATGAATACCTCCTTTAGATAAGTTTTTATACAAGATATAACGGTCATGCAATGAATGATCCAATAGCTTTATGAACCATATTAATATCTACATCATCAATTGGAATGGGTAGCTCATCACTCGTCTCTTGAGATATGGCAATCCCCACTCTCACATGACATATCAGAAGTTGTTTATTGTGTAGAATATCTCCTTGGATACTGTACACATTAACCATCACAACAACATGATGGGTGGGTGTTGATAGATATAAATAAAAAACAATTTTCACCATTTTGAATATCAATACAAAAATTGTATCAGTGCCTTTTTGATTCACAATTCTAATAAAAAAATTTAAAATACTGATTACCTATTCTAAGATATCTTTTTAAGGGAAATGGATAAACTTAAAACTTGTGGGGTGGGGGATATTCAAGTAGTGTTTTTTCTTATGTTTTTATTCTCTTTTATTCCTTATGATATCATTTTCTAAAAACTCTGACTACCAAAAAAAATATTCAAGAGTATCTAATCAATCCTACAACTCTTCCATTTTTTATCTTTATCCCCTATTAATTTATTTTCGAAAAATATGTTCATGGTGATAGCCCAAAACCCACACTTATGACATGGCCATACTATTATGGTCCATTTACATCCACTAATAGAGGTTTTTCAATGGGTATATATACTACTGATTCTTTTGTATAATTTGGATAATAAATATAGATAAATAAGAAATCGTTGTTATTTAATTCCGATTTAATGAAAAACAAATTGTTATTATTTCATGCATACACCTGCTACCAACACATTTTTTTCATGTATTTGTATCCATTATTTATTTACACATGCCTCCTTCCATAGAACCTGATGTGGGGTGGAAGTGGATTTGTATATAGATTCATAAATCATTATATAATTAAGGGAACATTAATAGGTTGTTGTTTCATTTAACTTAAAATTATTGTGGTAGATTTGACATACGTACCATTTTTTTCAAGTGAATTGTACAATATCCTTTCTTTATGGTAGGGCTGTGTTTGTTTTTCTATCTGTTTCTTATTTTCAACACTGAGTTTTTATTTCAAAAGATAACAATTATTACTCCAATTGATTAATACATATATTTTCAATAATTGTATTACAAGTCAAAATGTACCTCAAAAAATGTCTCCTCACAATGACCAATAAATGTATCCCACACTTGTTGGTTTATCTTGTGTGAATACATCTGTGGTGGGTGTGCATTTCTTTTCCAATCATCATCATTGAGATAATACATCATAAGAATATTTTGAAATCCTCTATGATCCCTTCTACTAATATTTAATACCATTTTCTTTCAGGATTAAACTATTATAAATGAACTCTTCAAGGGATAATGGGTAGTTATTCAACATTTCATTTTTTTACTAATATAGTGAAAGTATATCATAATGTTACAATAATCTCTTCTCTAATAGTTTTTTTAAGAATGGGAAAAACATTATGCCATGAATATGCATCAATCAACATGTTCATGTCAGTGGTGAGCCTAATGTAACTATTGAATATGGCCTCATTTGGGTTAATAGGTAGTCTACGTGCATTCCATCCAACATCAAATATGATTCCTTTGTTTCTCGCCTTAATAATTTTGTCTAACATCATCATACTATGATGCTCTTGTTTTTTCTAAGACAACAATTATTCACTATATACCATTTCCAAAGCTTCAACATCATCAATATATTGTTCCTCTAGTATGGTAGCATCATCATGTGCATAGGGTTGTTGTTCCTCGGCATCGGGATCACCAAAATGTTGAGAAACCTGTTGTTCCTAAGGATAGGGAGTACCGGTATATTTAGAAGCCTATTATTAATTGGTATTAAGAGAATATATATGTGAAATAGTCATTATCTATAGAAGTGGTTTAAAATTTAATTTATATTACATAAATACAGCAGTGGAAAGATAATTATATGAAGTAACACAGTGTATATTACAAAAAAGTATAACCTAATTATTGTTCTATATTTTTCTAAAGGATGAAGTGATTTCACCCCTCTATCATTCTTCCAACTCCATTCAATATGGTCTCCTCATACATAAAATACCATATCTACATTGATAATATTTTGAAATGATTGTAATGTCTCATTGAAATGGCCATTCTCAGTTGAGTTTACATTTGGAACTTCAATAGTTTTGGTTGATAACAAAATAATTGACAACTTTCATCCTTCAGGATCTAAAACAAAAAATAATAATTATACTACCTATGATTCCATTATAAATGGTTCATCTTTTTACCCATCCTTACTAAAATCCACTTTCATGAATCCCAATTCATCTATATTAACATCACTCCTTTTATCAACCTAATTGCATGTAAAAATAAGCACTAGAATGTTGAATATTCCAACTCCAATATTTTTTTGATGATGAAAATTATAACATATTCACATAAATTAGATTTAAATCCATGGGTCCAGATACAGGAATCACTTCAGTCACAAGTGTAACTCCACTATTTTCCATTATAGTGTGTCCATCATATTTATTTGTATAGAACGCATAACCATTAATTATATGACCATTATAATATGATACCAGCATACTTGGTCCTCTTGATATCCATCAAATTCATTCAAAACAAATTCCATATTTCCAGTTGAATAATTAAAAATATGGTCTAAACCCATCCTATAAACTATTAATTATGTGTATTTGGTATCCAACTTTTATCTATTGATGGATTCCAATTCCTAATAATAACTTTATGGGATTCATCATATGGGGAAACCTCTAATGTATTATGAAAAACATATATGTGGGCCTAATCCTAATATATATTAGTAATTGTGACAAAATCTATTCTATAAATTCTTTTACCCACAGGCCACCTCATGTGATGAAATTTAGATAGCCCAATGTTTTCCACATTGGATAGGTATTAGGTATAAAATAAAATGAATTAATGAAAAACAGATCTCTCCACAATAAATTTATCTAGATGGATTAAATTTTTAACATACCATTTAAAAATATTCATATACCATTTAATGGGGAACATCCATCTATAATGTATAGGTGCATATAGTTAAATATCTCTATCCAAGTGAAACATCATATCAAATCAAGTCGGTGGGATTAATATCTCCAATTGAAAAAATATGAAATAAATTTTTCCCATAGTTAGTAATTTCACTGGGTCTATAACATTGCTACATATAGAATTGAAAAATAAACAATTCTTGGTTAATTTATGGTAGAAATTCTTGGGGAAAATACAATGTAAAACTAGATTCATTAGATCTTGCATCAATAAATTATAGTCATGTGACTTCAAACCCTTTAACATTAAATCATTAATTGACATGATATTCTTGATATTTGATGAATACCCATCTGGAACCTTTGTTTTTCTGGGTGCATTTAGTAATGTTCCAATGAAACTATCACATACATTTTTTTCATCATGCATAACATCAATAAATTTCATGAAGTATAAACAATTCCAGTATGGTAATTTTAAAAAACTTGATCACTTTTTCTAGTCAGTTTTTGTAAGGTTTTTCGAAAATGGTTTACCAAAATCAGTGTCTATATCTTTTACATTCTCAAAAATTTCATAGCATGTTAGTGTAGATGGTGTTGTTTGTTCTTCTGAACTCTCGTCGAATTTTTTCATCCAAGATCAGAACATATATCACTAGGATATAAATATGTGATGTCCATGAATCACATTTTTTAATAAATGTTTCAACTTAATTGACTATATATTTTATTCAAAAAAGGAAAACCCTTGAGTTCCTTCAATTATATATTTTAACAAATTTCTACAAGAAGAAAATTAATTTATTTTCCCATGAAAGATATGTATAAATGTGAAATAATTAATTCTATAAGAATCATACAACATGAAACTTAAATCCCATAATTGTTTTAAAACAAAGATAAATATATCCAAATTAAAATCAATGTCATTACCTGATTGTGTTGGTCCTAATATAAGTAGGGATAACATAATGTAATTTTTTTCTCATTCATAACCATGGTGGAAAGATATAATTTACCAACATTACTATACATGTATTGTGACTACTAATTTGAAAGCCAAAAGGATTCCCTCCATCTGTAGATTGCACTAGATGAAGTTTTCTTATCTCATTTCCAAATTTAAGATACGCATGATCAATTCTCTTATACTATGGGGATTAAATCAAGTGATAAAGTTTCTCATATTTATTTCTTTTATCTATATGACACATCAATTATCTTGTATTCCCCTTAATTACATATAGGTGGATAAATAGTAAACTGGTTGGAAAGAATAATACAACTTTCATATGAATTGAATCATCTTTCTTGTATTGAGAATCACCATTCTTTGGTTATTTTTAGGTGATTTTTGTTTCTTTTGAAATAGTATAAAATAATTCAGATAGACATTTATTCTTTTAGAAATCATACCCATTGAAAGGATCATTTGTTTAGTATTATATGTTCAATAAAAAATCTCATTATCTTCTAGGAGCATATCATTCAAGAGATAAAGTAGTTTAGTAAAACCAATTTCACTCCATCTATTTCTAATTTTTAAATTATATAGGTTCATCATGGTTAACAATACTATATACATAGTACAAAAAACATGCAATGGAATATTTACACAACTATTAATCTTCTAAAAAAAATTGGATTATCACAAAGATCATATTCAACTATTACTATCATTTCCTCAATACGTTCTTCTTCATCATTCACACCTTTAATCACATCCTTGATGTGGTCTTCATCATTGTCCACACATGTAATTGAATCTGATGATCCCTAAAATGCAGACTTATCCCATTCACTAGAATTATTTTTTCCCATGTTTCTTCAAACATTTATTACATCGATATATTTTATGATAGATAAATTGTTCTTCAAACACATCTGGGTTTATTAGTCTTCAATAGAAATAGTGTAAACTTGGACAAAGGATTTGGGAAAGGACATATGCATGATCTCATGAAAACATGGTAAACTCTTTCACCCCATCATCATACTCTCTTGTCATACAATTTGAAACCATCCATTTTTGATTCATATCCATCATATTTGATTCAATAATATTATTATTTTAAAACAATAAAGCGTAAAAACCATTTTGTGTAAAATGTTCATCTTACGATTAAAATATTTCTGCAAGGTAAGATTATTAATGTTTGTGATTTTAATACATAAATTAATTTATTTATGGTTATGATTTTACTAGCATGGTTTATCATTAATATTTTCTATATTATATGAACCTAATATACCATATCATACACTAATTTAGTTCCCAATATTGAACACTCCTCTATCAAAACCCAACATATAGTTGATAAAAATATGTCCTTTAATAAAAATCTTAAAAACAATCTATCTATATCAATTCATTATAGCTATTTATATAAAAATGTTATAGTAGGTTATATTAAAATTGTAACTAAAATCACTTGGAACAATATAATTTCTATATTCTAGTATCATGGAAAGAAAAAATATTCAAAGATGACACGCTTTTGGTATCTAAAAAAAATTCATAAGGTAATGGCATGTTTTAAGAAGATATTGTGAATTTAATCTATGGGAGTAGGAGGGATACATAGAAGAATATTTTCTGAATTGTTTTATTTTAAAACATGAGTGTATGAGAGATACTTGGAATTTTGAGCTGATTACCAGTTGTGAAAAGAGGTTGCTTAATTATCATTTTCGGTCACCACCTTACATGATAAGTGGGTGGTATTTTTCATCGTTCACAACTAGGAGTACTATGGAATAGAAGTCAAAAGTAATTATTAATGAGTGAAAATGAATATGAAGGTGAGGGAGTGAGTGAAACAACAATGAATCAATGAATGATAGATTGGGTGGACTATGGGAGAAGGATGGATTCTTCGAACTTGGAACTGATCACTATATGTTACATATAAAAACTCATTCTAATTATCATTTGTAGTCACCATGATACATCATATGTGGGTAGGTTTTTTACAGTGCATATCTAGGAGCTCCATAAAATCAAAGTGAGAAATAATAATTATTGAGTGAGAATGAATGTGAAGTTGAGGTAAATGCTGAACTAACAATGGCTTGAAGAAATATATATAGGGTTTATAATCATTTAGATATATTGAGGGAAAATTAAATCTCTTATGAGCATTTTGTTCAAACCATTTGGGAAAATTAAAAACAAACAAATATGTTTGAGAGGGAGAAATAGATCAAACATGACCACATAACTTAATTTTAATATATCATTATAATTTCACGAAAACAAAATTAGATAAACTTTAAACTAAGAAAAATATATTAATATAAATTTTAAAATATAAAAAATTTAAAGAAAGAAATTATTGTACTTATAATATAACATAATTTTTTTTTCAATTTAAAGTTCAGTAAAAGAAAAAGAAATGATTGAAATTATCTTCATTTTTTTGGGAAATTTTTTAAATAAAATAAAAAATAAATGTTTTGGAAATATGGAAAAGAAAATCATACTTAAAATATTGTTTTCTAAGGCGGTAGGTATTGTTGTGGAGGAAGTTTTATTCCGCAACCAATAGCTTGCACAATCTCTCAATGACAGACCCCAACCACCATAGTGGCATGCCGCCCTTGATTACCCTAGATCCATCATCTGTTTTATTTTAGGTGAAACTTATTGCTAGAGAACCCTATCACCGACTCCTCCCCTCCGATAGAAGAACACTTCCTGGATTTTGGTCACATTGAATCTCATAGGCATGATGTTATCGATATGGATTGAAAAAAATCAACTCTTAGTGAGGTCTGTCCCACTAGTTCGTGCCTCAGTACTCATGATGAAGATCAATATGATTCACATATGGATTATCATAGTAGTGTCTTTTCCATATACAAGTATTTTTTTCTAATATGATTCATCGAAAAGGGAAATTTAAGCTTATCAAAGATAATCCTAATGTAATTTCTGAACATTTGAAGCTTGGTAGGAATTATATTAATGATCATGTTATTTTACCGAAAGTTGAAAATCCATGGATTATGAGTGATATAGTAGCCAAGATGATGGATGTTTGGGGATTCACCAATTGGAAGTGAATTTCTCTAGGTAGAGGTTTCTTCCTCATTTTATTTACCTCGAACGATCGCAAAATGAAGTCATGGGGACTCGAATCGGTCTCCCTTAAGCTGAGTTTCATGCACATTCATGAGTAGGATAGAAACTTCAAACCCACAGAGGTACAAAACTCTTCTTTAAAATTGTGGTTTAAGGTGTTTGGTATGAATTGGATCTTTTGGAATCGAAAAATCCTTTATGATATTGTGATAGCTATTGGAGTTCCCATTAAGCTAGAAAAAGAGACTGAAATGGTTAGATTCGGTCATTATGCATACTTTTTGGTAAAGGTGGACCTATGTTCTACTTGGTTTGAAATATTCTATCTTTCTACAGATAATTATGAGATTAATATGAGAATATAATATCAAATGATGGCACACATTAGTATATATTACATGGTGATCATCCCTGATTCCTCATCCTACAAGATAGATATTATTTTCAACCGTTGTTCAGCTCATGGACATGATGAACATACCTACAGTAAAGGGTCTAAGAAACACATACATACTGTTAATGAGGGGAATAAGTTGCATCCAAATTTGAATGGTAGGGAGGAGTTTTAATTTCATTCTTCCCCCTTGGATGACTCGGATAGGGGAATCATTGCTGGACCATCTTGTATGGTATCACCTCAGTAGAGGGTGTTAGATATGGTACAATCCTCTGATAAGGTAAAATCCATTACCTTGGATACAATTTTTTCAGATGTATGTGTCTATATAGTGGATTATGTCCATGCTTCTTACCCAGCGCTCTCTAAGAGAAATTGTCTAGACATTGTTGTGATGGAGTAGATAAATAATGAACCTAAGTTTGGAACCTATATTCCACATGATGCGGATAGAGAGATTCTATAGGAATATGCCTTGAATTATTTTAGAAAGGGAAAATCCATGATGAAGATGGTCTCCTCTGGACTGGACATGAAGGAAACAATGGATAATGCTGGTCTTTCATCTTCTGAAAAAGCTATGCATTGTAATTTATTTAAGGAAGGAAGTAAATTATATTAATCCAAGTCAGTGGATGAAGATGATTTTCAATTGGTTTTTTATAAGAAGTCCATATCACTTTCTGTTCATGGATAGGCCCCCCTATTTGTATTGTCATGGAGAATCAAGTGCAGTCAGATCCCTCTCCTTCTAAGAATTTAGGGTATCCTTCTAGTCTTGATGTTGTGTAGGTGTTGGTAAAGGATGAAGCATTATAGGAAACGGCTCATATTGTGCAGGACACGCCAATCCTTCCTTTACATGTTCTTTCTCTTCAAACCTGGAGATGGAAGAGGCATCCAAAAGGCTGTGTTGGGGGACATGGGTGTGAAGATTAGACTACAGCATAGGGACGTGGATATGTTTCCAAAAGGTCTTCTTTAAATCCCTAACTCACATAGGAGAAATAAAGGCTCAAGAAGCAGTATTCTTCCCTTCTCAGTCCAAAACATTCACAATTTGAATGGGAATCTGTTGATGAGGGTGATGGTTCATATTATTGTTATGGGGAGTGATGCTCTGTAGTTTATCTATTTGAATGAGGGGTTGTTGTGTGACTTTTTCCTTCATCTTTCTTGTTAGTTGTTTTTTCTTATATCTTAAACAAATGGCCAAAGGCTTATGCTTCTGACAAAACCTTTTCATTAAAATTTTTTATATACACATAAATATTTATAATCAAAATTATTTATACACACATAATCAAAATTATTTATATACACATAATCAAAATTATCAATTAAAGGTAATAAGAATTATTTAAAAATTATTTTTATAATTTATTTATTCACAATTATTAATTCTGGATCATCAAAAATATTAATTTGATATTATTAATTTAATATAAATATTGATTAAAAATTATTATTAATTCAAATTAAATATAAATTCAAATATATTAATTAAAAATATAAATTATTTTAAAATATTCAGACAATTCCAAATTTCCATTTTTAAACCATTTGAATCTATTCACTCAAATTTCAAATAAAAAACACCATTTTAAAGTCAATGTGAAACATAAAAGATCCTTTATTCAGATAACCATTGAAATCAACAATATCTACTCCAATGGATACATCATAGAAATCTAATTTATAAAATTTAAAACCAATAATTTACCTTAAAATCTTATTTACATTATAAAACCCCAATGAATCATGTCCAAATAAATCATTGGGACACTTTTTATTATTTTTTTAAAATTCTTATCACTACTAAAAAACTTGTTGCATTTTGTTTAAAATCAATTTTCAAAAAAATTACCCATTAAATAAAATTTTTTGGAAAATCAAACAAAAAAATTATTTTTAGACATCTTAATATAAATCATACAGTATTTTTAAAACCAGTCCCGTTTTATTTTGAGTCAAGATTTAAAACTTTTAAATTGATGAATCACCTAAAAACATGAGTATTATATAATAAATATAGTTTGGAAACAATAAAAATATGACACAAAATCTAAGGATAATTACTGGCTGCAATAAACAAAGCCACAAGTTTGGAAATTAATGTTCCAATCACATTAATATCTCAGGGAGCCACTCAGAATTGTGTACATGAGCTCCACATGTGTTACTAAACTCGGCAAGCTCACCATGTGTCACTATTTCAACTCCCACATCAACCCTAAACATGAAAAGATTTATAAGGAGCACAAATAATCTTTAACCAAAGAGAAGTCACCATAGATTTAAAGTCAAGGACCCCAAAAAAATAAGGAAAACTCAAACTCAATATTCGATAAAACTTGTCTGGGAAACATTAGGTTTAGAATTTGTAAGATATCATGACACCCATGCCATCTAGTATAGAATGAGATGGGTATGTTTTGGCTGGAAATTGTGGATTATCAAAGAAAATTTAGTGTACTCAAGTTGCGAAGGGAGTAGGGTGGTTTCAAGCAGTGAACAATGGATCTTCAAGCACTAAAAAAATATATCGACACATAGCATAGCTTTGGAGAAGATCGGTTCATCAGGAAGATCAATGAAGACCGACAACGTCAATAGCAATTCAATTCCACAAGAGCTTGAACGGAGTGAGGGAGGACTCTATTAGGGTTCAATTTAATGATTAGATAAGTCTTTTATCAACTCCTTCAAAAAATTATTGGTAAATAGTGATTTTATCAACACTAAAATAGTAATCACCGGTAAAACAGATCATTATTAGCACTAAAATTCTAGCACCGATAAAGATATGTTTTTTTAATGCCTTTTTATATAGATAAGAATAAATCATTATCAGTGCTAACAAAGCGCTGATAAAGGCCTATTTTTTGTAATATAATAAATATAATTAAAAAATAAAAATGCATATAATTATAAATAAATATTTATATAATTAAGAATATTTATTTATATATATTTCATTATTTTTAAAATTTATTTATCATAATTTTATATTTATTTATTTATTTATTTATTTATAATCATAATTTTGAATAAAAATATTTAAAAATATTTTTACATAATTATAAATATATTTATATATATTTATATAATTATATATATATATATATATTAGTAGTTGGGATGTTGTTTAAGTGGTTTGACCACCATGGAAATTCTGCATCTCGTCCAGGGTTCTGATCTTAGATGGCCCATTTTGGGGATTATGTGCAGTTTATACTATAGTTTTTTCACTTGATGGAGGGATTTTGTGCTGGGGTGGCTGGTATCTATGGAATTCGAGGTTGGCGGGTATGGCATCAGGTGTAAGTAATAGGTGGGTCATCAGCATCAGTGATGACAGTGGGGTTTCAAAAGCACAGGGGCAGAAGAAGGCTACAGTGGTGGATCGGCTTAGGCTATGGAGGGATTCAATGACCATGATGGTAGAATTGGAGGGAAATGCTGGAGTAGACTGTACTAGTGGGTGAAATTTGGAATATCTCATTATGGCGCATGATACAGGAGGTGTCGGCGGGTCGTACTCCGAAGGCGACTTGCAGGTGGCCTTCATTGTGCAGTGGTGTAGGTATTTGAAATATTGCACGTCCATGCTTCCAAATCAAGGAACTATGGGTCATGTATTAGGCCTTGGATCCATTTAATGGGATTCATGTCCAATGGTACTTTAGGTCATCAATATAAATAATAATAATTTTGATGGGTGGGTTGTCCCCTTGGAGGGGTTATGGCCTACCTTTCTAGCCTGCATGTGAGGTGTTTGTGTGTTTGATGTAATTTTACACCCAAAACCCATAATATATATATATATATGTATATATATTAGTAAAAATAATAAATATATTTATTATTTAATTATATTAATTATTGTTTTATATTTATTTAAATATAGATATAATTATTAATAATTATATATATTTATATATTTATATATATTTATATATTTATATATATTTATATATTTATATATATTTATATGTTTATTTAACTATATATACATTTATTAATATATAAATATATATATATGTAATATAATTATTTATATATATTTATATAGTTATTTGAATAAATAATTAAAAAATTATAACTATAATTATTAATTAATATATTTTAAAAGCACTTATATATAATTATCAGTATATTTATATTCAAAATGATGGTTCATCCTCTTTCATTCTAGGACCGTAATGTTGTGATGGAATTTTAGGCACGTATCGTGGATTTATAAATGTTTTCTTTCACCATTAACTTGGCATTAGAATGGTTTATGAAGCTGAAATGTGGGTTATCATCCATGCAAACATGTATGTTGTCCAACATTGCTGGAATTTTTTTTGGATCTAATATGGCTCTAAATTAGAAGTCAAATCCTTGAAAGAAATAATGGGAAGTGTGTCTTGGAAGATATTTCCTCATTTTATTGATTGTCCCATGCTTTCTAATTCCCTCAATATAGTTGTTTCACATGCCTGTGTAGAGACAAATAAAGGTGAGAATGATTTTTCAAAAGGAGAGATCATAGAAATGAATGTAATGTGGTATTTTAAGGCCCTATACTACAACATATCAATGGTGGAGGTGAATATGAATGGTGTAATGTAATCATAGCTATATAATAACCTATTGTGATGCTTGACCCCGAATGATTTTTATACAAATTTTTATATCACTACTTTGAAAGGATCCTAGATTTTTAGGTAAAACAGCATCAACCAGGGGTTATATCCCATGGCTCTAAAATTTATTAAAAATAAAATAAAATACACTAAAAAGGATATGGGAAATGATGTCAGTGACAATTCACTACCACAGAAATAAAATGGGAAACTTCCCAAAAAATAGAAGAAGATTTTCATCAATTAGATTGTATGCCTCTTCAACCTATTTGACGGAGACCTCTTCACCATGTTTTGGGATATTTAAATGTTTCATCCACTCTAGGATCAAAATAATCTAGTGGGGTAGGATCATCAAGTGTGCAAGGATTATGTTCACCATCAAAAGTAGCCTGACTGTGAGTCGGTTGTCTAACAACTCAGATAGATATATGAACATTTCTAAATTCCTTACAAAATACCTCCTTTCTATTCTATCTATTTAAATATTTCAAGAAAACTAAACTTATTGTTACCATAATCTGAGGAAGTCATAACATTATCATGTTCTACCCTTTCCTAAAAGTGTGGAAAAATACTAACTTCCACTAGTGAAGAGGAATGAATGTTGATCACCAAGCCTTCCTTTGGGTTCAAGGAAGACTTCTCGTCTTTATCTATTGGTCTTGACGGGTGAAGGGCCAGATGATATTGATTTCTTGTGAGTAACCAGTTGGAAAAAATCATCATCATAAATGATATTCTTACATTTAAATCCTTTAAAATGAGGGGATGGCATATGTAATGTATTCTTTATTTTTAGGAGAAATTTTTTTTTCATATTTTCCTTTCCTAATATAGATAAAGAATGCTCCTATATCATGTCATCATCCACTTCTTTCTACATACCCTTCTCAAAATAAATTTGACCATCAAATATGTCGACATTATTAGGCACCAGATTAGACTATTTTTTAGCTTCATTCTCAACCCATGATTTCTTCTTGCACATGGCCAACCCCTCATTTATCTCTATTAGTTGTGTGGAAAAATTCACAGGATATGGAGTAGCCCAATCCCTTGGATCAGGCTTTTCAGTTTGAGGGAAGCCATCTCTTACACATGTAGTGTCGGTTGTAGGGTGTTAGTGGAACACATCCTCTACTTGATGATTATTTTCCTACACACCACAATGTGGATTAAATCTAGCAGTCTTCACAAATTTATATTTCTTAAAATATTGGTTTTTATTACGACCTCTTATAGAACAAAAGGAGAAAATAATAGACCTTCTACAATTGAACATATTGTGTCTCATAATTCTACATTCAAAATAGAAATGATGAATTTTCTCAAACTCAATCTCTAATTCAAATTCATCATCTTCCATATAAGGAATAACCTTATAAACAAGGGTAAATTTAATTTAACCAGAATTTAGGTGTATTTCTAAAACATAGCTAATTCGGTCTCCATGACCAATTTATTATTTTTTTACAATTATTTAAATATTTATTTATTTGTTTATATTTATAATTATAATTGAATATTTTTATAAATATTATTATATAATTAAAAATATATTTATATAATTATATACATTTTTATATTTATAAATATTTATATAATTATATATATTTATTAATATAAATGTATATATAATAATAAATATAATAAAAATATTTATTATTTAAATATATTTATTATAATTTTAAAATTATTTTAATTTATATTTATTTATCTATAATTTTAAAAAAAATTCTAACAACATATATATATTTATAATTTACTATTTAAATTAAAAAATTATTAATAAAACGTTTAAAAAGATTAATTTTATAAATTTAAAACATATTTTTTTGGAAAAAAGTGATGAGGAAAAAATTTCCAATCCCATATATTAAAAAAAAGTGTAGAAGTAAAAACAGGAAAAACAACCCGCACAAAAACAAATTGGATTCAAATGACTCCAACAACAGACATCCTAAAAAGGCACTAAAAATAAAGAAAATCAATCATATGTGTACAGTTAGAACCCTGCCTACCCCTACCATGAGTGGTCTTCCACGGGTATTTCAACCTCGTCTACAATTCTTCACTCTCTATCATTGCTTGTGAACTACATATGAAGAGTTAAATATATACATAGACTCTATCAAAGAAAAAACCATCTCCTCTACAAATATCAGATGTAGCAGAAGAAGATATCTTTAACTCTTAGTTGAACTGAAAACGGGTCTGAATAATATCATCCCCCTGAGAAAAGGTACTAATATTTATCTTACAAACATAGGCCCCATATATATTTAATGAAACCAAATATATATCATTAGATGAACCCAAAGGAGTTTCTATTACACTGGAGGAAACCATACTTCTACTTTCACAACCAGAAAACTGCCACATACATCCAGTTGCCACATCGGGTGACCCTGCCTCAAGCTGCCTCACATTAAAATATTATTTTATATTAGAATCACCAAATAAAATAATTGTAGAATAAATATCAGGCAGTTCCATAGGGGTAGAAACATCCACCTGTATAGAAGATACTAACAAATTTTGATTCAGAATTTCAAACATACATGGAAAAACATGTTGAATATAAACTTTCTCAAACATTACATCATTTACTAAAGTGACTATAATTATAGAGTCAATAGAAATGGTATTTCTGTCTTTTTGTGATGAAGAAACAGCAATCCCCTGCCTAAGCAATTCTGATTCATTTCCACTCTCCTATGTTGTCTACACAAGAATAGGAGTAGGAGCCTGAAGAGGAACCCCACTACTAATATAATTCCCCACATCCTTTTTCAATCCATCACTGAGGTTCTTACCTCCATTACAAATATTCTCTACCTCATTAAAAATTCCTATATTTGTACATTTAATCTAAAATTCTCAATAACCTGACTGAATCTCTTAAAATTATCACATCTCAGTCCTTTTAATCATTTATGGGTTTAGTGTCCATCATTGCAGCATTTATAGAACAAATCAGGTATGGTTTCAACATCAATATAAAACTTAAAATAGAAATCCCCATCTATTATAACCACCGGGTCAATGAGACACATGCACATATCAATCTAAATTATAATATGAGAAAATTATCCAAACATTTCTTGTCCAGGTTCCTTATAAAATTTTATTGGGACCCCAATAAAAAATGAAACGTCCCACACGATTTGAATATGCTAAAGATACCAAATACGGTTGAAAACATGAATCCATACCTGAGTGGATGAGTTTCCAGAAAATGAATGGTTAAAAGTTGTATCTCAATCATGGATTCGTTGGAAATTAGGTTTCAGAAGAACAAATCCCATTCCCTAAGCTCTCACCTTCAAATTAGAAGAAGGAAAGATTATGTGAAAGAACCCCTTTCTATGTGATGCCATTTACCAATCACCGAATCCCCAAAATATAATAAGGTTTCAACGAAGATCCTTAAACATCTATCAGTTGATCCCATGTTGGGTATCTAATTGTGATATAATCAAATGGTTATACATAACAATATTTTGTGAGATATGTGAATTAGTTTCATCAAAAAAAATCCAATGATCCATTTTTCCTAGTTATTCCAGATTCTTATGAAACAAAACATGCATCATCAATGAATTTTGAAGAGGGATTGTGATATTGCTTCAAATAATTAAAAACTAATGCAGGTATTCCCTCCCCCAAAAGAGTCTCATTAACATAAACATTTTTCTAATTGTAAGAAACATTACCATCACCTTTGATAGTTTTCTTCCTAGAATCACTCGGATTTGAGTTCGAACGGAACAATATCAAATTAAATAAAAGACAATTGAAATCATCCTTCATCTAGAGAATATTGGAAGCATCAATAGAAACATGAATAAACATTGAACCATGTGATTCGAAAACACCATAAGAATAATCGAGGAGAGCTCCTTCGATGACCATATTAATCCCTAAATGATATCGGGTAATGAGGTATTTCTGGGAACCACACCATGCCTTTCTTGGGCTCAACCAAGCACATGCACGTCATCCTTCCCTAATGAAATTCGAGTGTGACTGAACTCGAACATAAGTCAGCTACATTTTAAGAGAGTGACTGCATTACAAGGTGTAACTTGGGTGACCCCTAGTCAGCATATAAATTTCAATCATATTTTAAATGTCAAAACATAATAAATAAAAAATTAATAAGTATTATTCATATAAATTACAAAAATATTAATAATATTACATGTATAACAAATAAATATCTTTATAAATAAAGATTAAAAAAACATTAAATATACATTTAACAATATTAATGAATATATATTAATAAATGAATAAATAAAATAATGTAAATTTAAAAAATATTAAAAAGTGAATTCATAATAGGTTCATGAATTGCATACATACATATATACTCATACACATCTACACACTCACATATATATGCATGTATATATACATACATATAGTTTTACAAATATTTATATTTTAAATTCATTAATATCAATATAAATATATATTTAAACAACTATATTCATTTATATATTATATAATTGTTAAAATAAAATATTAATATATTATTTTTGTTTTAATTCTATAAACATTTTTTAATTAATGTATATAAATTAACTATTAAACATTTTAACTAATATAAATTTTTATATATTTTTATATATAAATTTATAAAAATAAGATTAATTTTTTATTAAAATTTATATTAATCGTATTTATATTTTATATTTACAAATATATATATACATATTATAATATAAATATTATTTAAAAATATATAATTATTTTTATATAAACTAAATTATTCACTACAACTTTTATCCGTGCTAGATAAAATCACTGATAAAGGTGTCACGTTTATCAGCACTAAAAAAGAAATGATAAAGGGGTTGTAACGCCCCGACCCCAGTTACCCAGAGTCGGTTCATTATTACATAACATTGGCATGATCACAAAATATCAAGTCTCGAAAGACCGATTAGTTTAGTAGCCTTGGAAACACTAGATACATTCATAAGTCTTACATTACATCATAAAGTGAAAAGGTACAACAACATAACTAAAACAAAAGCCTTTTAAACTTTAGCATCAGTATAATATTGAAAAAATAAAATGAAATAATTCCATTTACTTATTCATATGGATATTCTACTAGTCGAATAATCACATGAAATATCAATAACCACTTTCATAATGATTGAATGCATAATGCCAGACTATCATAATCACATAGTCAAGGCCTTGTGCCAAGACTACAAATAAGATTTTGTCCAAGCCTTGTTCCAAGACACTAGGTTTTCCCATGAGACCTACTGATTCATCGAGGAGCTATAGCGGGCTCCACCCTTCACTTACTAAGTCCAATTCATTCATCATATGAACAGGTTTAAACATAACATAAACATTCATATTAAAACTTGCATACAAAATGTAAATACATTCTCCATAAACCATGAATGGTATAAAAATAACACATACATAGTAAAACATATAAAAAAACCTTCAATACAATATGGAATTTTTGTATCATAATAAATCAACTTCAAATAAGCTTAAAATCCATCAAAGGATGTTGACATAGATTAAATCAAAACTATTTAAGAGAAATATCTCTTTTTTTAAATCATTTAAAAGTCACATAATTATAAAAGAAAACATTTACTTTGAAAATATTATTATAATATTTTAAGGGAATCTTTGACGAATTATAACGGCAGAAAATAGCCACACCCGCCATATAAGTTAAAAAAGACATTCCTACCTTAATTTTGTTGAAAAGGTTAAAAAGGACCTTGTTTGAAAACGATAGAAGGATTCCATTATAAACGTCTTATAAAACTTAAAACAAGGGTATAAATTACTTTAACCCATAATCTATAAATTAGTAATAATGTTTTGAAATACATTTTTAAGAAACATGAATGTGGATGATAAATAGGTCCTAGTAGTTAATTACGTATAAACAACCTCAGATAATGAAGAGATTGTGAAATAAACCCTTACCTTTTACTTTTCCTAGGTCAAGGGTAGGTTAAACTCCTATATAAAAGTAAATTCATTGTTATTAAATTATAATATCATCATATAAATAAATATTATATCATATATGATATTTTAATATTTATTTGTTAATAATATTTTAGTATTATCGTCGTTTCAGGTGTTCACATACACATTTTATTTTATATGTTTTATTACATAAGCCATGTTTTTTATCAATAGGTTGTATACTATTCATATCCATAATGATATCAAGTCCTTAAACATTATTTTTAATCATCAAATGAAAAATAGTCTTGAATGGATACAATGGGGAATTAATATTATCGCCTTCGTGGAGACGGTAGTCCATACGTACGCATGAGCGACAATATCATTATTTTGATATTAAAATAATATATAATTGGATGGTGTATCATATATAATAAATCATTATCATGTTATATTAATTATTTACATGATTTAGACATCATTATTATACCCATCCAAATAATAATATATTAAATAACAATTACACAACGACGTGGAGACGGGAAACTGTACGTACGCATGTATGGTGAAATGTCATTCAAGGGATGGATAGAATAATGAATTTGGTTGTACCTTATTTATAATAACATCACAGTATATATAAGATACTGGAGTTATTATTTTATAATGGAAACAACAAAGAAAAATGAAGTGGAAGAAGAAAAGAATTTGAAAGAGGTGGTGAGATTTTTACCTCTTCTTCAGGTTCTTCCTTTTGATTTGATCAAAAGGGCTTCTTAAGTTGGCTTTATGACTAAAGTAAGTCTTCTAGGATAATTTGAGAGAAGGTGGAGTGACCTTTTATAAGAGGGGTGAGGGGAACCTTAGGAAAAACATAAAATATTATTTTACAAAAAATTTGTATTCGGTTTATAATGGCTCCAAAGTGAATTATTTCTAGGCTAAGGTGGGGATGGGTCTAAATTATTTCAGACAATATATTTTATATAGTTTTGGGTCACTATATTAACCTTATAATTTATATTTAGATCTTAGTTAAATAGTTTAGCAGTTACCATGTCTCTTTGTAGTTTTATATTATATGGTTAATAAACTTACTATAATAAGCCAAGAGAACCCAAAATGGTTCATTATTAATATATATATAACCTTATATAAGTCATTTGGACGAACATTAGATTTTTAGGAATAGAATATCAATTAATAATATAATATTTTTTTTAAATACTCTTTTATGTCAATTTTGACACTATTTAATAATTGATTTTTTTATGTCCTAAAAACTTTATAAATTAGAAATATATTCATTTAATCAATCCTAAATTTTCATATTAACCTATAAAATTAGTTTAATTTATAAAAAGTCTCAAATTACATTGATTTGGATATTTACAATATCAATTATTTTAATATATATTTTATTAGGTAATTACTCCATCACCATTGTGTCATAAATAAATTAAATTATTTAATGTCTAAAAATTATAAATAAAATAAAATTATGTAGGAAATATTTTTATCTTTCTAATGAATATTTATAATCAAATTTATCTTATGTGTAACCCTATATTAAAAATGTTTTAGTTATTACACTCTAATTGTAAATCTTTTAAATCTTCTTTGAATTAAATAATAATAAATGTCATGATCTAATCCAAGTCGACCAAAGAGTTTCATATTTTATTCCTAAGGTTATTTTAGGTCTAATTATACTTATCCAATAGAATTAGGACCTGTGTTAGGGTAATAATAATATCTTTTTTACCCATAATTACCCTATTTACTTTTAACCGTGGTAAATAAAAATAAAACGTTATTATTCACCAAAAATTATTTTTATCTTATTGAACCACATTTTACTCCATGATATTAGTTTTGTATCTTTTATTTTCTAAATTACACTCACCGAAGCGGTAAAATTATGTTTTATGTGAATTTACAAATTCTCCCAGGAGATGGGTAAAAGAAGGTGAAAAGTTCAATAAAATTTTTATATATCTAAAATTATTCTAAACTAACACCAATGAATTAAATTGAACTTATATCAGTATTATTTATCTATTTTAACCTTAATTAAATATAAATAAAATAAATAATTATTTAAATAAAAAATCGGTTTTAAACAATAACTCAATGTTTTTTTACTATTCATCAAAAATTGAATGTTTTCAGAAAAATACCAAAAAATCACCAGAGAATAATTTTGATATTCTGAATCGAAAAATTCTGTCTATTTTACCAATTTCAAAACATAGAAGTTGCATTTATTAATTTATAATTAATTCCCGTTGTCAAAACCAAAAGGCGTATTTTTAAGAAATAATAACTATCAAAAGATTGACACTTGTTTATATCTAATTTCAAAGTAAAATTACCTAAAATGACCAGAATTGGATTAAATGGTAAAAATATAATCTATTTATACTTCCAAACAATTAAAATGTATAATTTAACACTATAAATTCTTTTTATTAAAAAAGTTGTTTTCATTTAAAATATAGTATTTTCACTATTCACCCAAATATTAAAGTTATCAGAAAAAAACCAAAAATGTATTGAAACTAAATTCTTGTGTCCTTATTCTAAATATGATGCTTATTTTGTGAAATTGAATATATAAAAGTTTCAAATATTTGATTTAAAAGGGATCATCATTAAAAAGCGGTAAAAGTGCATTTTTTTAAAAAAATGATTCTTTTATCGGAAAAATTAATTTTTTCTTACATTATGTATAAAAAAACTCATAATATGGATTCTAAAATTATAAGGATTATATAAGGTTAAAAATTTAGTTAATTCTATTCATAATCGCTTTTAAACGGCTAGTTTGGTAAGTCATGGTGCGCTTGAACTCGGTGTTGCGTGTAGTGCAAGCAGTTGAAATACTTTGAAAAAATAACGTACTATGAAATATTGGGGTGTTACATTCTTCCCTCCTTAAATAAATTTCATCCTCACAATTTGAAATTTTTCTTCTAAAATAAAAGTTTCAAAATAGAAAATACTTTTTTGGGAAAACCCACATTGGAAATTGGGTTAATAAAATTTAGTCTTAATAAGAGGAAAAGGGGAATTAAAAAGTCACCAACAAATTATTATCTCTATTAAGAGAACATTGGTGGAAATTAGAGACACATAATTGGAGGAAAACATAAATATTTATAGGGAGTGATTGAGTTAATCAATCACAAACAAATGTAAAATTGAGGGTCTCAAATCCGTCAATCTATGATGATTTGAAATACTATCGGTTCAACAAAACATAAGTTATTAAGATAACACATTTTTTGTTTTAAGATCCCATCCCTAAAGTTTAAGAATTAATTTACCCATTGAATAAGTGGGAAAAAATTTTTTATATATATATATATATATATATAATTGACAAGTATAGTTTCATCCTTCAACTAATTCCTACCACAAACTCATTTTTCACTCCAAATGATTTCAAAAAAAAATTTCTATTTATCCTAATTTAATAGGGTTCCAAAAATATTGAATTTATAATTCACATATCAGACACTTTAAAAAAGAAAATACATTATACATTATTGGTACTTCACATAGTCCAATGGTAGGAGATCAATCCCAATAGCACTATGGTTTTGGGTTCGATTCCCGCAGCTTTGTCCGACGCGACGGGTTGTCTCACGGTCTGCATGTTGTCCTTTTATAAAAATCCAAAAAAAACTTTCAAACTTAACCCATTCCAACCTTTAGAATTATCCAAAATAATTCTATCAAAACTCACAGTCCAAAATTTATAATGATGTTAAACACAATGAAGATACTTTTTTCATGTAATAACATGTGAACACCTTAATAATGTATTATTTTAAAACATGGTAACACCGTAAATTACCATAAAACCTTATTGACTACATTCATGCTCCATTATTCCTTATAGAATAATGCATATACTTCTTCCATCCAAAAATGTTTTAAACTCCAACAATGACAGAATATACAAATCATTAATCAGTTTCAAGGTAGTCAAGAATATCTAATATAATTTTTCCAAATCAAACATGTATTGTTCCAAAATCACTACCTCAGTATCAGAACCATGTTATGGTTTATCTTTCTCTCAACCATATATTTTCGAAAAAGTTAACTTACTATTAAGTCACTTTTCCTTGTTCCACACAATCTCAAGTCCTTAATAAAATATTATTGTAGTACAATCCTTATATACTTCATAATTATTATGACCAGTACATTGTTGATACAACACTCAAATGAAATTATTCATTAATAGAAACATAAGAACTCTAATCATTCCTTGTTATTTGTGGTAGTATCATAACTTGATTATTATCCTATAGCATCATTTGGGGCGTACTCTGGTGATTTGGACATTAGTTTGCATAGTGTCCCAAATCCTTGCAGATGAAGCATTGTACATTTGAAACCTCTTTCTTACCCTTGCAGTCACGTACTTGGTGTCCTTTTTCTCCACACTTATAACAAACTCACATTCCCTTCAATAAAGTTCCAGGGTGTTTCTTCCCACAGTTATCACATATGGGGAAATTCTTCTTTTCCATCTTCCCTTTATCCACCTTTCTCTCTTCCATCATTTTCTTCTCTTCCTTCCCTTCAAAGTCATAGGACTCAGAAAATTCTTTACTTATCTTATTAACACATGATACTATTTCTTCATATGTTGAGAATACATGGGAGACTATTTCCCTTCTAAATTCTTCCGTAATACCATGAAATATATGATCCTTCTTACTCTTTGGATCATACGTATTGCTGGAGTTTACATTCCTTCTACTATGCGCCATTTATATACAATGGCATACACTAGATTAGTTTATGAATCACAATTCATAAATCCAAACTTGTAAAAAACTTGATATAAGTTGAACAGTTTATGGATATAATCCATAATCATAAAAATGTTTTCTTTGAGGAAGTATATACTCATAAACCCTTCAAAGTGGTTTGTAAAGGAAATGATAATTATCCTAAGTATATCCCCCAGGAGTGTTGTAACTAAGAGTGTAGCAAGGCCCATTTTCGTGCACCAGTTCCCGTTCAAGTCTAGCTCAAAGCAGTGTTTTTGGGTTTTACCCTTAGGTACATATGTGCCAGAGCCGCCTCTACCTTCTCGTATCCATACAGGGATGTATAGCTTGGAAAACTCACAAAATCTCTACAATACCAAAATTTTAGGAAGTTCTTCTATACTAATCCTCAAATTCCATCTTAGGTCTATGTGCTCTAATAAGAGTTTATCTAAATATAGATTCCATGGTTTGTACTAAACATCCTATGATACCAATTATAATGACCTGACCCTAGTTACCCAGAGTCGGTGCATTATTACATAACATTGGCATGATCATAAAAGATCAAGTCTCGAAAGACTGATTAGTTTAGTATCATTGGAAACACTAGATACATTCATAAGTCTTACATTATATCATAAAGTAAACAACTGAAACAACATAGTCTCCATAGTCCACCCTCACATCCCCTCATACTATCTCTGCAGGTGAGTCATAAAATACTTCTTCACATCCTGGGAAAAATAAATCATATAAAGGGGTGAGCTCAGATGCTCAGTAAGGATAAAAATATAGTGGAAACATTCATAAATAAGCATAAACATTTAAAAAAAGTATAACTAAAACAAAAGCCTATTAAACTTGAACTTCAACATAATATGGAAAAAATAAAATGAAATAATTCCATTTACTTATTTACATGGATATTCTACTAGTCGAATAATCACATGGAATATCAATAACCACTTTCATAATGATGGAATGCATAATGCCAGACTATCATAATCACATAGTCAAGGCCTTGTTCCAAGACTACAAATAATATTTTTTCAAGGCCTTGTGCCAAGACACTAGTTTGGATAATGAGACCTACCGTTGCATCAAGGAGCTATAGCGGGCTCCACTCGTCACTTACTAAGTTCAATGCATTCCTCATATGAACAGGTTTAAACATAAAATAAAAATTCTTATAAAAACTAGCATACTAAATGTCAGTAATTTCTCCAATAACCATGAATGGTATTAAAATAATGCATCCACAGTCAAAAATATCACAAAACCTTCAATACAATATGGAAGTTTTGTATCATAATAAATCAACTTCAAAAAAGCTTAAAATCTATCAAAGTATGTTGACATAGATGAAATAAAAACTATTTGGGAGAAATATATCTTTTTAAAATAATTTAAAAGTCACATAATTATAAAATAAAACATTTACTTTGAAAATATTCTTATAATCTTTTAAGGGTAACTTCAATGATTAATAATGGTGGAAAATAGCCACACCCACCGTATAAGTTAAAGAAGATATTCTTACCTTAATTTTCTCGAAAAGGTTAAAAAGGACCTTGTTTGGAAAATGACGGAAGGATTACTTTATAAAAATCTTATAAAAAGTCAAACAAGGGTATAAATGACATTAACCCATAATCTATAAAATAGTAATAATGTTTTGAAATACAGTTTTAAGAAACATGAATGTGGATGATAAAGGAGTCCTAGTAGATAATTACGTATAAACAACCTCGGATAATGAAGAGATTGTAAAATAAACCCTTACCATGTACTTTTCCTTGGTCGAGGGTTGGTTAACCTACTATATAATAGTTAAATCACTATTATTAAATTATTAAAGAATTATATCATATATGATCTTTTAATATTTCTTTGTTAATAATGTTTTAGTATTATCGTCGTTTCAGGTGTCCACTTAATCATTTTCTTTTATATTTTTTGTTACATATGCTGTGTTTGTTATCCATAGGTTGTATATTATTCATGTCCAGAATGATATCATGTCCTTAAACATTATTTTTAATTATCAAATGAAAATTAGTCTTGAAATGATACGATGGGGAATGAATCTTTTCACGTTCGTAGAGAGGGTAGTCCGTACGTACGCATGAGCGACAATATCATTATTTTGATATTAAAATGATATATAATTGGATGTTGTATCATATATAAAGAATCATTATCATGTTCTATTTATTATTTACATTATTTACACATCATTATTATACCCATCCAAATAATAATGTATTTAATAACAATTACACCACGACGTGGAGACAGTAAGTCGTACGTATGCACGAATGGTGAAATTTCATTCAAGGGATGGATAGAATAATTAATTTGGTTGTATAATATTTATAATAACATAACAGTATATATAAGATACTGGAGTTATTATCTTATAATAGAAACAACAAAGAAAAAGGAAGTGGAAGAAGAAAGGAATTTGAAAGAGGTGGTGAGATTTTTACCTCTTCTTCAGGTTCTTCCTTTTGATTTGATCAAAAGGGCTTCTTAAGTTGGCTTTATGACTAAAGTAAGGCCTCTAGGATGAAGTGAGAGAAGTTTAGAGGATATTTGGGTAGGGTTTGGCCGAACCAGAGGGCTTTTAAGGTATGAATTTGAGATAAGGTTGAGTGCCTTTTTATAAGAGGGGTGAGGGGAACCATAGGAAAAACATAAAATATTATTTTATAAAAACTTTATGTAAGTTAATAATGGATCCAAAGTGAATTATTTCGAGGATAAGGTTGGGAGGGGTCGAAATACTTTCAACCAATAGATTTTAGACAGGTTTGGGGCACTATATTAACCTTATAATTTATATTTAACTCTTAGTTAAATAGTTTAACATTTACCATGTCTCTTTTTATTTTTATATTATATGGTTAATAAACATACTATAACAAGCCCAGAGAACCCCAAGTTGTTCACTATTAATATATATAACTTTATCTAAGTCATTTGGCTGAACCTTAGATTTTTAGGAATACAATATAAATTAATAATATAATATTTGTTTTAAATACTCCTTTATGTCAATTTTGACACTGTTTAATAATTTATTTTTTGTTAAAGTCCTAAAAACTTTATTAATTATAACTAAATTCATTTAATCAATAATAAGATGTCATATTAACCTATAAAATTAGTGTAATTCATAAAAAATCCCAAATTACATTGATTTGGATATTTAAAATATCAATTATGTTAATATTTCCTTAGTTAGGTAATTACTGCATCACCATTTTTTCATAAATAAATTTACTTAAATAATGTCTAAAAATTATAAATAAAATACCATTGAGTAGGAAATAATTTTATCTTTCTATTTAATATTTATAATCAAATTTATCTTATGTGTAACACTATATTAAAAATTTATTAGTTATTAAAATTTGATTTTAACTATTTTAACTCTTCTTTGAATTAAATAATAATAAATGTCCTAATCTAATCCAAGTGGACCAAGGAGGTTCATATTTTATTCCTAAGGTTTTTTTCGGTCGAATTATACATATCCAATAGAATTAGGACATGCATTAGGGTAATAATAATATCATTTTTACCCTCAATTTCCCAATTTACTTTTAACTGTGGTAAATAATATTAAAAAAGTTAATATTCACTAAAAATATTTTTATCTTATTGAACCACATTTTACTCCTTCATATTAATCTTTTCTTTTGGATTTTTGAAATTCCACTCACAGAAGTTTTGAAATTAAGGTTTATGTGAATTTGAAAATTTTTCGAGGAGATGGGTAAAAGACGGTGAAAAATTCAATAAAATTTTTATATATCTAAAATTATTCTAAACTAACTCCAATGAATTACATTGAAATTATATAGATATTATGTATATATTTTCACCTTAATTAAATTTAAATAAAATAAATAATTATTTAAATAAAATTTCAGTTTTAAACTATAACTCAGTGTTTTTTCACTATTCACCAAAAATTGAATGTTTATAGAAAAAGACCAAAAAATCACCCCTATGATAATTTCGATATTCTGAATCCAAAAATTATGTCTCTTTTACCAAATTCAAAACCTAGAAGTTTCATTTATTAATTTAAAATTAATTCCAGTTGTCAAAACCAAAAGGCATATTTTTAAGATATAATAACTATAAAAAGATTGACACTTGTTTATATCCAATTTCAAAGTAAAATTACATTCAATGACCAGAATTGGATTAAATGGAAAAAATATAATATATTTATACTTCCAAACCATTAAAATGTATAATTTAACACTATAAATTATTTTGATTAAAAAAATTTCATTTAAAATATAGTATTTTCACTATTTACCCAAATATGAATGTTATCAGAAAAACACCAAAAATTAATTGAAACTAAATTCTTATGTCCTAATTCTAAATATGATGTTTATTTTGTCAAATTTTAATATATAAAAGTTTCAAATATTTTATTTAAAAGGTTTCATCTTTTAAAGGCTGTATAAGTGCAATTTTTTGAAAAATACTTCTTTTATCTGAAAAATTAATTTTTTCTTACATTATGTATAAAAAACACATAATATGGATTCTAAAATTATAAGGATAATATATGGTTTAAAATTCAGTTAATACTATTCATAACCACTTTTGAAGGGCTAGTTTGGTAAGTTGTGTTGCGCTTGAACTCGGTGTTGCGTGTAATGAAAGTTATTGAATTACTTTGAAGAAATAACGTACTATGAAATCTTAGGGTGTTACAGGGGAGAATTTTATCATTACTAACAATGTGTTACCTTTTATCAGTGCTTTTTTAGCACTAATAAAAGATAAATTTTTCAACGCTTTTTGCGTATGTGGAAAAAAGACCCCCCCCCCATTATTAGTACTTTTTGTCTAGCATTTTTAAAGGCCAGTTCTACATAAGGTGTGATTTTTGGTGGTGTAATATATTTAAATTTATATTAATATATAATTTATTTATATAAATATAAGTATACTTATATCTCACACACACACAAGTATATATTTTATAAAAATATATATAAATAATTATATACATATATTAATAAAAAATATATATGTAAATATATATAAAAAAAGAAATATCATCAAATATAAAACAAATCAATCATAGTTCAGTTTTAGAGACATTCAAATTAAAAAATGTGGTGTATGAGGATCAAATCACGCCATGTGTGTCTTTGATCCATAGGCAATGTATTGGGAAAATTCTGATAAAAGGGAATTCCAAGCACTGATAAAGAGGGTGGGGGAGTGTGGGTTTTAACTGGGTTGGAGAGTGGGTGGTTGAAAAGTGATGGAAAATGTGGGGAAAAGAACTAATAATGGGGTGGAAAGTACTCAGAAATAATAATAACTTTTAAAATATTATTAGCACTAAAAAACACTGATAAATGGAGTCTTCATCAGTTCTTTTATTATCATTTATAATGGTAAATTTTATCTACACATTTATTATTATTGATAAAGGGGTCCTTTATTAGTTTTTTTAACCCTGATAAATGAGGTCATTATCAGTGCTAAAAAATCAATGATAAAGTCCCTCTTTAGTAGTGTTTTTTGTACAGTGGTAAAATGGAATTCCAATAACTAGAAAAAGGGGTTGGTGGAATGTGGGTTCTAACTAGGGTTGAGGGGGGTGGATAAAAAATTGGTGAAAAATTCTGGGCAAATGAAATAATAGGGGGGTTGTGATAACTCAAAAAATAATATCTTTTCAAATGTTATTAGTGCTAAAAACACAAATAAATTGAGTCTTTGTTAGTGCTTTTTTAGTGTTGATAAATGTGGCTTTTAACAACAATTTTTTTAGTGCTGATAAAGGGAAATATTATTAGCATTTTTTAGCGCTGAAAAATGCGGGCATTATTAGTGATAAAAAAGCACTGATAAATTCCCCATTTAAGAGAACTTTTGTTTTCACTGATAAAGATTATATTTTAACATCATTTTTAAAAGCATGATCTATATTAGTGGAAGTGAATAATTCATGCACAAAATTGATTGAAAATTTAAGAGCACTTATAATCACTACATTTTATAGTGATAATATTTTCTGTGAAACAAATACAGGTTGATCACAATAAGGAGTAGGCACTCTCAATGAGGAATAACATTATAATATTTCTGTGTGGTTTTTTACCCTCATTACATGCGCATGTGATTATTGAGAGTTCATATCAGATCCATTCTTCTTAACACTATAAAAAATAAGGAATTAGTAGAAGTATTTTTTCTACTGATGAAAAGTTAAACTGCCTCTAATTATTTTAGTGGTGGTTACATAAACCATCGCATTTTTCACAGTCAATGGTCATTTAGCGGCGGATTTTTTCTTTAAATGCTAGTTTTTATATGTGTTGGTTTGGGGGAATTAAACTGTAGTTTCAGATTTATTTAGTGGTTATTTTCTAAAAAAAATAACTTGGATGACCAAAATAAAAAATACTAAACACCACAAATATATTTTTCAATAGTTTCTAAAAATGGCAGTTGAAAATTTAAGTTATTTATTTAGTGATGGTTTATAAAAAACCACCGCTAATATTTTATTTTAAATTTTTTAAAAAAAATTATATATAAGTTATACATATAAAATCTTTTATCTATAATAAAATAAAACATAAATTCAAAAAAATATCATCATACACACATCATAAATCAATAATCATATATATATCAATACATAATCAATGTAATCTCAGACACCTTATTCCTAGTCAACAAATACAATCATTCAACTCATACCTTAGTCATCAATATGTACATATAAAATATGTCCAACAATAACTCATTCCCAATATACGAGAACCCCACAAACTTTGCTTCATACATCTACCTCCACATCCTCTCATCAACTGAAACTAACCACATCATCTCATCAATTAGAACAAAAAGGAAGATAGAAATTAAAAATGATCATAATAAATCAAAATTAAAGTATAATAATTGATAAAATTTAAAAATACCATGGAAAAAAAACCATCATAATACTTTCAAGAATCAAAATAGTAAACCTCCTATCTACTATCAACATCTTTCACCTCTAATGGAAATATGAACATTTAAGAAGATAAATGAAAAAGAGAAAAGGCACAGAATATATTTAGAATGATGCACATAAAATTATTTATTTCATTAATAAACTGAAAAAAAATAACATAAAACAAATAATATATCATGAAAAACACATTGTAAACATAAAAATACCAATTTAAGACATGATTCAGCACATGAAACTGAAAAGGGTTATGTATATAACATTCTAATTTTTTTAAATCGACGTGTGGTATTCTTGAAATTTCCTTAATAAAAATATTAAAAACTTTGATATGAAAGCATGTCCTATATCACAAAAATAACTCAATGATGGTTTTCACATGATTTAATATCAACATGAGGGATTTTTCTATGGTTTTGATCATAACATGAACATTTTAGTGATTTGAAACAATAAAAATGTGTTTATGGGCATCCTGAGAAAACCATAACTCATAATGATGTGACATTGGTTACAAAATTTCAAAAATAAATCTATGTTTATTTCCATTTGATTTCATGGGAATTTAATATCGTTTTCTGATTTTTGACCCCCCCCCCCAACACATGTTTTTAAAGTTGTTTTTACCTTTTAAAAATCTTTATAGAGTCATTCTGATAACACCACAAATTGTATTTATGTTTTTTCTATTTGTACATGTCAAAAATAACTCAACAGTGTTTTTCACATGATTTCACATCAATATGAGAATTTTTCTATGTTTTTATTTTTAAATTCATGTTTTAGTATTTTAAAACACTAAAAACGCATTTACGGTCATCTTGATAAAATCATAACATAGAAAGATGTATTGTTGGTTCTTACATTTCAAAAATCAATCTAATATATTTTTTCTCTTATTTCATAGAAATATAACATTGTTTCCTTATTTTTGACCACCCAACAAACATTTTCAATGTCTTTGGTACCTCTAAAAAGTACTTAATGAGTCATTCAGACAATATCACACATCGAATTGATGTGGTGTCAGTGAATACACATAAAAAATAACACAAATGTGGTTTTCCCGTGATATCATGTCAATATGATGTCATTTTCTATATTTTTTACTATTATACACATGTTTTAGTGCATTAAAACACTAAAAATGTATTTACATACATCCCATGAAAACCACAACTCGAAATGATTGAATAGGTTGAAAAAGAGGAATTGCACTATAGTCAGTCCTCAAATTAGGGTAGGCTGACTTAAAAGTATTCAATGGATGAGAAGGAAATTTTTATAGCTCTGAGTGATCCTTAGCTTAGAAATTTTCAAAATAGTAGTCATATCACTGATGAGGTTGATGAACCCTTAGGCATGTATGATCTAAGTGGTGAGTAGTATAATCCTAAGCAATGGAAGATAAGAAGACACACAAGAGGTTGGGGTGATAACTATAGAAGTGGTGGTTGAAACAAATTATGACTTATTGTCTATTTAATTTGGTGGTTGTTTTGTCACATGAACCATAAAAACTATGATTTCTATGTTCATGGTATTTTTATAATGATTTTTTGGGGCCATGGATTTATCCATGTTTCACACTTTTCTGGTAGTTATTTAAAAAACTAAAAATGCATCTATGGGAATCCAAGGAAAACTATAAATCTTAATGATGTGTCTTCAGTTTTTAGATTTCAATAATAAATATATAATAATTTTTCACATATTTCATGGAAATATTATGTTGGTTTCCTGGTTTTCACCCACTGACAAGCATTTTTAAAGGCTTTAGTACCTTTAAAAACTGAATATTGGGTCATTCCAACAACACCACATGTCGGATTGATGTGTTGTATACACTTACACATCAAAATAACTCAATCTTTTATTTCTCATGATTTCACATAAATTTGAGGTTGTTTTTCTGTTTCTAACCATTTTACGTATGTTTTAATGTTTTAAAACAATAAAAACATTTTTATGGGAATCCTCTACAAATTGTAACGTGGAAAGATGTGCAGTCGATTCTTATATTTTAAAAATAAATCTGCAATATTTTTCCTCTAATTTCATATAAGTAAGATATCATTTTCTTATTTTGACCCCCCCCCCCAACACACGTTTTTAAAGTCTTTGGTACGATTAAAATCTATTTACTGAATCAATTCGGCAACACTACATGTCATATTTATGTGTTTTCTATGTGTATATTTCAAAAATAACTCAAAGGTGGTTGTATCATGATTTTATGTCAATATGAAGTCCATTTCTATGTTTTTGACTGTTACACCAACATTTTAGGGTTTTAAAACACTAAAAACCTTTTTTTATGAGCATCCCATGAAAACCATAACTCAGAATGACATGTTGTTGGTTGCTATGTTTAAAATATCAATGTATGGTAATTATCCTCTGATTTCATAGAAATACAAATTAATTTTCCCTAATTAACCCTCCCCCCAACACAATTTTTTAAAGGATTTGTTACCTTTAAAAACTATTTACCAAGTCATTCTAACAGCACCACAAGTCAGATTTAAATTTTTTCCACACATACACATCAAAAATTAATCAAAGGTGGTTTTCCAATGATTTCTTATAAGGAGCCGGCCTTAAAAATTACATAATATTGAATTAAATGAATAATTAACATTGAGGATCTTTTAAGGTTTAGAGTTTTAGAGAATTAGGCCATATATATTACATAAATGCTTGAATATTACATGTAGACACTACTACTCAGTATCCATTTTTTCATTAAATAAAAACTCTTAAAAAGAAACATTTCTAGTTCCATATTTTAGACAGCATGACTTTTCCTTGATCCCATCCTTGACCCTATTCATCTGTAAGTCTTGTGTAAAATATTTCAAAAACATGGGATGAGCATAAAAATCTCATCAAGGGTTATAAAATAAGGAAGGAAAACATTATCCCATCAATAAATACAAATCAATGAAACTATCCTTTTAAATCATAATATACCTTACAAAATCATTAGATTTATGAATAACACACAAAAATGAAAAATCATAAATGTTACTTATGGAATCCATGTCAAACATACGTTGTAGCTATTACAGCTACATAGGGAGTTACACTTGGAATACCCATCATAGTATATTCCTTAAATCTCTTAGGAGAAACATCATGTTTACCTCTGTCATGTTACCTAATGCATTGGAGAGCTATCTCAGGCTCACCCTCCCTAAGTTTCTCACGGAACCACCCGTATACGTAAACAATTCCCAAGAACAATAACATAATCATAACACATAACACAATTATAAAGGTAAAATAACATTTCCACATTCCAATATGACAAATCAAGATATTGAAATAAACAATGCTTTATCAAATTATTTTCAAAACAATTTAAAAATAGATTATTGAATCAAAGTGTCCCATACCACATGGAAAATTTTAAATGAATTGTCATTTGAAAACATTAATGTCCATATAAATAAATCCTAAGCCCTATTTTGAAAACATGGAAATTAATGAGAAGTATTTAGAATAATAATCCTTTAAAACATTTAAAACGATATTTTAGTTAAAGAGTTTTTTATCAAAAATAGAGACACTTGAATACAAATAATTGAGTAATAACATTTAATCAGAACATTATAATATCAATAGAATAAATTTATTCATGATATAATATATTAAAGGAAAGTATATACACCATATAAGAGTGAATTGGTGCATAACAACAATGAAGTCTCAGTGGAAAATGTAAATTGAGATGAAATCCCTTTGAAAGATGGTATCCTTAAATTTAGGATAAATCAATCACATAATTTTGTGATAAAAATATAAATACACCCAATATAAGTGGATATTAAGTGTAAAACAATCAGATTTCATTAACACATATTCATAGGATGACATATTGAAGAAGTACAAGTTCAACCCATAATATTGAAAATGGGATAATAAGTTCCCTTGTAAAAATTCGACAGCCTAACGGCGTCACTTTAAAATTCAGGAAAAGAGTTGATGAGATAAAAAGGGTATCTCATTACTTAGACATAAATTTTACATCAATAAGGATATATAAGAACATATCCTAACATTATAAGATGTAAATTAAGAGACATAACAAAACGAAGTCTTTTAAAAAGAGGAGGGTGAAAGGTTCCCTTACCGATTTGGTAACTGACAAAACATACGCCACATGAAATAAGGATAATACAATAAAGATTTAAATACTAATAAATAAAATTATATTACACAGTGTACAATCTTGGGCAGTACATACACCACACAAAAGGAAATAGTGGAAAATATAGCATGAATCTCACGGGAATAAAAAGTGAGATGAAACCCTTTACCACGTTGTAATCAACTGATTCGTATGACCAAAAGTTAATAACCACAAAATTAATCACATAATACCATTAATATAAAGAAAATAATGATAATATATATCAAATGGTAGTATACAATACACCAAATCCAATAAATAAGTGGCGAACAGTGGAAATCTCGCGGAATTAAAAGTGAGATAAGAAACCCCTTACATTGTGTCTGATTTGACTTGTTTGTTCCTTATTCTTACTGAATAATAATTTTAAGTTAATTTTATACTTGATTAAGAAACCTATTTTAATTTTATTATTCCTTTTATATCACTGATTACAATGTTATAAAGATTTTATAATCATTTAAGTTAATAAGGGTCGTCTGTGGATATTTGGTATTTGAGTTTAAAAAAATTAACACCTTATAATTACAAGTTGTCCATGTGGTCAAGATTACATTATTTTGATAATGATATTCATGATTTGGATAACATATATATCATATATATTCATTATATATATGTATTTATAATAGTACATAACATTTGAAGATAAGAAATGAAATGAACCGTTCATAGAGACGGTAAGTCGTACGTACGCATGAACGCTACTTTCATTTATATTTTGTATTTTAATTGAATTAAAACATAATGATAAAAAGTTATATTATAATTCTAGTATTATTTCATATAAAATATTATTAACTCTATCCTTTATACATCCCACATATGGCATTAACGAGTCAAGTCACTTGGAGGGGGCGGTAGTCCGCACTTCCTCAAATGAAATAATCGTGTTTACCCATTATGGAAACCATAAAGGTAGGATATAAATGTGAAATACAGAATCATAAAGAAAATATAAACATAATATATATGATATATAAATACAGTGTCATCTTAATGGCCACCATGAGAGGCGGTAGGAGATAATCAAACAATCGTTGTTTCGTGAGGCGTTAGTTTTCAATCCACAGAAACAGTTTGTTCTTCACCCATTAGATGGTGGTTCGTGTAAGTGTAGTTAAAATACTTCTCATAAAAAAATCATAGTATATTGACTATACGTTTTTTGTTATGAAATAAAATAATAAAAAGAGTTTAGGGGTTTGATAAGTAATATAAAAGAAAAGAATATAAGAGAAACGGTTACCTTTAATTTGGGTAACTTCCTTTGGTTTGAACCAAAAGGACTTCTTGTAGTGCCTTCTGCCTAAGGTAATGCTTCTAGAAAGAGGATAGGGATGTAGGGATCTTAATTAGTCAGATGTTGGATGATACAAAAGGCTTGAGAGGTGTGGGGAACTGGTTAGAAGTGGTGTCCTTTTATAAGGGGGAGGGGCTCTTTAGGAAGGTGTGAAAATATTATTTTATTATATAATGATATTTGGTTTCTAAAGGTCCAAAACTAATTAAAGTCTAATATAAGAGGAATCATGGTCGAAATAAAATAATAAAATAATAATTGGACAGGTTTTGGATGTTATTATAATATTTATAATCTTATTTATTTAAATCTTTTATTAATGAGGTAAATACAACATCATTATTGTGTCAAAAATAATTTAAATTATTTGATGTCTAAGATTTATAAAAAAAATACCGTGATGTAGGAAATTTTTTTTGATTTCCAATAAATATTTATAGTTGAAAAGATAATTTATATAACCCCTTGTAAAAATTAATTTACTAAAAGATATTTTCTCTTTTCATTTTTGCCTTTAATTTAATTTATCTAAATTGTCATTATCACTCCCAAGTGGCTCAATGGGGTCCCAAAATTGACCCAAAGATGCCCATGGTCATAACTGACTCAACCAATAAGGTTTGTACAAGTGTTATGGTAATTTTGAATTATTATAATATTATTTTTACCTTGAATTACCCTATTTACCTTTAACCGCGGTAAATAAAAGTCAAAAATTACTATTCACCAAAAAATATTTTCATCTTATTGAACCAAATTTTACTTACTAATAATAAAAATTTATGTTGGATTTTCAAAATTCAAGTCACAAAAATTGATAAAATTTTATTTAAAATAAAAAAGTCAGTTTTTTAACTACTAGTGAGTGGTTACACTATTCATCAGAAATTGATGTTTTCAGAAAATTAACAAAAATTCAGCCTAAGATTTATTTGATATTATGAATTCAAAAATGATGTCTATTTTTCCAAATTCTAAACACAGAATTTTCATTAATTAATTTAAAATTAATTCTCATTGTTAAAACAAATAGCGAGTTTTTAAGAAACGATAACTATCAAAAGATTGACACTTGTTTATGTCCAATTTCAAAGTGAAATTACTTCCAATGACCAACATTGGATTAAATTTTAAGAATAAATTCTAATTAAAATTTAAAACCAATTAAAAAGAAAATATATCCATATAAAAAAATTAGATTAAAACACAGTTTTGAATTAAAATACAATATTTTTCACAATTCATTAAAAAATGAACTTTATCAGAAAAATTCCCAAAATTTAACAAAGTAAATTTTGATGTCCCCATTCTAAAGAAGGATTTTATTTCATCAATTAGAATTTATTATAATAAACAAAACTATATTTAAAGAGGGTTTTCCATTAAAAGTTGATAAATCGACCTTTTAATGTATATTGTGCTTAAAATTAGATTCATTCATATTTTAAGCATATACCTTTTATTGGATAAATGTAAATACATTTAACAAACATATATATTTATATTTTAGATAGTTCTATTAATTCCTGCCAATACAATGGCTAGGCATTAACTACCATTTAAAATAATAATATTATATTATTAGTGTGCAACGTAAGATTTCAAAGAAACCTTTTGTTGCTTATCAGGTACGCCATTGAACATAGTGTCCCCTTTAATGTAAAATTAATATTTAATTAACTATTATTAATAAATATGAATAGTTTCCTATTCCTTATTTATCTGGGATGTTACATCCTTCCCCCCTTTTGGAAATTGTGTCCTCGCAATTTTTAAACTAGGCTTGGAAACTTCATTAAAAGTCACACATGAGAAAAGACTCATTAAAACTATCACATTAAAAAACAAAGAAAAGTACAATGGTCACCCGAGATAACCCATACTTGGATTACATGTAAGAAAAACATGGATATGTAAGAGAGAGAAAAAGGTTATGTTCTGATGGAGAGTGATAGAAAACATGATTAGGAGAAAGTTAACCAACAGAAAATCACAAACTTATGATGTGTTAAATGGTCTTTGGTTACCCAGTAGGAAATGTAAACCAACAACGTTTTTTCTTTACATCCCTTTTCATAATTTGTAGGAATTAATTTACTACATGGATTAAGAACATAAATAAATATACTTACCTTCAAGTGGAGTTTCATCTTTTAATAAGTTTATACCAAAAACTAATCTTTTCTCCAAACAAAGAGCATTCAAAAAGACTTGGTCACATCAAAAGCACAAGAATCATCTTCTAGAGAATCACATAATCCAAAAAATAAAAACTATATATTTCCCTTGTCTTTAGACATCAACTAAAAGAAAAATGGTTAGTCTGAGATTAGATAATACCCAAAAAAGATAAACTTTTACATAAATAAAAACTACTCTTAATCTCTAAAAACATTCTAACAATACCCAAAGTTCAATATAGACCATTCAATAAATAATTGTCCCTAAAATTAATCAAAAGTATTCCAAACTGATATTGTAACACAAATATCATAAGGATTTAATTTTATAGACTTCAAAGATATATCTTTAAATTTATATCCAAGTAACACCAGTTACTCATAAAGTATCATATTGAAAAGTAATGAACCTAATCACATACTGTCAATAATAGGTTAATCATTTTCATAAATAAATCAAATCATCTTATGTCCATAATAAAAACATATATTCTTCCAAACTAAAATTTTAACCATTATTGCACAATTTAAATCCCATAGTATTCTATCTTTCTTAGGCATATAGTATTTCCTCAAAAGAGAGAACGTCTTCCACAACAACCTTTATCACTTAATCACTAAATAATTTTTTGATACTTTGTATATCCATTTGATAAAAACTATGTTCCAAAAATAAATTTATTCTTGTTCCATAAAATCATTTTACTAAAATAATAATTCATACTAACCAGGGAATTCAAGTAGGCTGGTGGTAGGCGATGTGCCCTTGTCGCCCTTCGGTTGTAGGTTTGATTCCTGCAGCCTTGCTGAATGCAACGGTTTGTCACCCATCCTACGAGTTATCCTATTTATAAAACTCAAAAATAACCCTAACATGTTTTAACCTCAATGGTTTCTTTATATAAGGCCTCAGCCTTAAACCTTACTTAATCTTGAGTTATTACAAGATTACACCTTGAGGATCTTTTCGGGTTTAGAGTTTTAGAGAATTAGATCATAAAACATGCATTACATTCCACATATAAACAAAGTGGTTACATAAAGATATTATTCTTCATTCCCATCAATGGAAAAATATTTAAAATAAAACATGGATTCTTTCTTGACACTTCCTTGACACTATCATCATATCATGTACCTTTCCCTTGACCTGTGAAAAACATTTCAAAAAAACTTGGGATGAGCATAAAAAGCTCAGTAAGGGATATAAAAATATGGAAAGAAAACATAGGTACATATATACATAAGAATGAGATCATACTTCACCCATAAAACATAAGCACTTTAACATACCTCATCAAAAAATGAATAAATCATAGAAATCATAAGACATAAAGGTAACTTGAGGCATTAATAGCATCCTTAAGTAGGGAGTAACCATCTTGGTTACGTTTGGAATACCCATCACAGTATATTCCCTAAATCTCTTCAGAGAAACCTTAACGTTTCACTCATTCACGTTACCCAATGCATTGGAGAGCTATATCGGGCTCACCCGCCCTTAGTTTATCACGGAACCACCCATCTTCATAATAATGCCCAAGAACCTCAACATAATCGTATCACATAAAACATGCATAAAGGAAACATAACATTTCCACCTTTCAATCACAAGATATCAATACAACACATTGATATAAAAACATTATGAAAACCATTTTCAATACCAAAATAAAAGAAAATTAAAACATTGTATTGATTTTTCTTTTAAAAAGAAGGTATGGCTTGTAGAGGAAGCCGAAACTCAAATAACGGTCACGGCGGTGGAGAAGTCGTTGTCGCCGCATACGTACGACAAAAACATTCCCTTTTGTCATTTAGTAAAACTCTTCGTATAAAAAATATTCCTTTTGTATAAACATAAAAGTCAAAGGGGTGTATACGCCGTATAAAAGAAGGTTGTGTATAAAACAAAATATGCCTCAATGAAAGGAGATTGTGACGAAGTCCCATACCTCATATCCAACTTGACCCGACCGTTCTTTAATCTCCTGAATAATAAACTTGAGTTAATCTCTACTTGATTAAGAACCTTTTTCAAGTTCATTATTCCTTTTATACCATGTTATGAACATCATGTAATCATTTAAGTTAATAATGTTCATTTTGTCGGTATTTGGTTCTTAAGTCAAAAATAGACTTCTTACACTTACATGTTGTTAATTTGGTAAAAGGTTCGTTATATCCAGAATGATATTAATGATTTGGATAACATATATATCATATATATTCATCATATACATGTATTTATAATATTACATCACATTTAGAGGTAAGAAATGAAATGCACCGTTCGTGGAGACGGTAAGCCGTACGTACGCATGAACGCTACTTCCATTTCTCTTTCGTATTTTCTGGAATGAAATCATAATGATATAAGAGTATATTATAATTCTAGTATAATAACATATATCATTAACTTTATCCTTTACACATCCCACATATGGTATTAACGAATCAAATCACTTTCAGGAGGCGGTAGTCCGCACTTCCTAAAATGAAGATATCGTGTTTACCCATAATGGAAACAATAATGGTATGCCATAAATGAAAAATACAGAAGCTTAAGAAAAGAATAAACATATTATATATCATATATAAAAATATTGACATCATAATGGCCACCTTTGAAGGTGTTAAATGAGTTTTGAACAATCATCGTTTTGGGAGGCAGAATTTCGCCATCCACGGAAACCATATGTTCTTTAACCATTTGATGTAGTTGTGTGAGAGTGTATCTCGAAAAAATCTTATAACAACATCCTAGTATATTGAAGATACTGGTGTTGTTACAAAAGAAGTAAATAAAAGATTTTAGGGGGTTGGAGAAGAAAAATAAAACAAATGAACATGAGAGAATGAATTACCTTTAAAAGTGTAACTCCTTTTGATTTGAGCCTAAAGGCTTCCTTTGAAAGGATTCTTCCCAAAGGGAACACTCTAGGATGAGGATAGGGATGTGGATAGAGTAAATGGGTAGGGTATGGCTGAGTCAAATGCTTGAGGAGTGTGTGAAAGGAGGCAGAGGTGGGGGCCTTTTATAAGAGGAGAGGAGGGGCACTTTTGGAAATCATGAAACTATTATTTTATTTTCAAAAGTGTTTCGAATTTCTGAGGTCCCACATTGATATATTTCGAAGATAAGATGATAAGGTTTCGAAATATTCCCATCCAATAGTTTTTGGACCAGTGTAGGTTTTAGATTTTATATTATCGTTTCATTTTATTTAAACTGTTCATTAATGAGGTCATCGTTGCATCATCATGATTTCATAATTAAATTAATTTATTTAATGTCTAAAAATTATAAAAAAATATCCTGATGTAGGAAATATTTTTAACTTTTCAAAGAGTATTTATAGACAAAATTATGATTAGTATAACCCCTTATAATAATTTTTTTAGTAAAACAATTTATGTTAGTGTCATTTTCACCTTTATTTTTAAAAAAAGGCATTAAAGTCATTATCTCACCCAAGAGGCTTCATAGGGTCCCCTAAATCGACCCAGGAGTTTTCTTGGTCGGCCATGACTCATAAAATAGAGGTAAGACAGGTGTCATGGTGTTTTCACATTTTTATAATATCATTTCTACCTTAAATTACACTAATTACCTCTAATCGCGATTAATGAAAAAAAGTTACTATTCACCAAAAAATTATTTTCATCCCATTGAACCACATTTTACATACTAATGACAACCATGTATGTAGGATTTTCAAAATTTAATACACATTAGTGGTAAACTTTCATTTAACTGAAAAATCTGTTTGCTTGATTACCACTTAGTGGTTTCACTATTCATCAAAAATTGAAGGTTTTCAGAAAATTACCAAAAATTCACCCTAAGAGATATTTGATATTCCAAATTCAAAAATAAAGTCTATTTAAAAAAATTCATAACATATAATTCACATTAATTAATTTAATAATTAATTCCCGCTGTCAGAGAAAATAGCGTGTTTTTATAAAACAATAAGTATCAAAAGATTGACACGAGTTTAAGTCTAATTTCAAAGTGAAATTGATTCCAATGACCACAATTGGATTAAATGGTAAAAATATATTCAGATTACACATTAAGACCAATTCAAAAGATAATATAATCATATAAATAAATTAGATTAAGAAGCAGTTTTGATGTAAAATGTAGTATTTTTCACTATTCATTAAAAAATGAACATTGTCAGAAAAATACCAAAAATTCACACAAAGTAAATTTTGATGTCCCAATCATAAAGAATAAGTTTATTTTGACAAACATAGCTTATAAAATTGTCAAAAGATAGATTCAAAAATGGTTTGCCATCAAAAGGCAGTAAAACAATCTTTTAAAAATATTAGTGTATTCCATGCTTAAGATTGGATTTATATTCATTTTAAGCCTCTAAAACACTATCTAATTCATTAATAGGCATAATTAAAAATATCTATTATTCATTACTTACTTGGGATGTTACATCCTTCCCCCCTTTAGAAAATTGTGTCCCCGCAATTTATTTACTTATCGAATAAATGGGGGTACTTATCCCTCATAGAATTTTCAGATTCTCATGTTGCCTCTTCCATCATGTGGTTTTTCCACAAAACCTTTACCTGCTTAATCACCTTATTCCCTAAAAGTTTCTCCCTGTGGTCAAAAATCTGGACCGGTTGTTCCTCATTTGATAGGTTCTCTTCCAGCTGAACTACCTCTGGACTCAAAACATGAGATGGATCTGGTATATACTTTCTCAACATCGAAACTTGAAAAATATTGTGTACCTGAGATAAACTCGGAGGTAAATCCACTCGGTATGCAACTGATCCAACTCTCTCCAGAATTTCATATGGTCCAATTAACCTTGGACTCATCTTTCCTTTCTTACCAAATCCCATGACACTTTTCCATGGTGATACTTTGAGAAAAACATGATCATCTACCTCAAAAGAGAGATCCTTCATCCTGTTGTCTACATAACTCTTCTGCCTGCTCTGATCTGTTCTCATGTGCTTCTGAGTCAGCTGAACTTTTTCTGCCATCTCGTCTACCAATTCCTGTCCCATCAACTTCCTTTCACCCACTTCATCCCAGAAAGCTGGAGTTCGACACCGCTTCCCATATAATGCCTGAAATGGTGCCATCTGTATACTGGAATGAAAACTGTTAGTATATGAAAATTCAACCAAAGAAAGATGTTGGTCCCAACTTCCCTGATAATCCATAGAACAAGCTCGTAGCATATCCTCCAATGTCTGAATCGTTCGTTCTGACAGCCCATCTGATTGAGGATGAAAAGCTGTACTAAAATTTAATTCAATACCCAACAACTTCTGAATGCCTTTCCAAAAGTTAGAAGTGAACCTGGGATCACGATCAGATACAATGGAGAGGGGAACTCCATGTAACCTGACTATCTCTTTAAGATACAAATGAGAATGTTGATATAGAGATAATGTATCTCGAATAGGAAGAAAATGAGCAGATTTGGTCAAGCGATCAACAATAACCTAGATTGCATTATTACCTCAAGATTTCTTTGGTAATCCCACAACAAAGTCCATGGATATATTCTCCCATTTCCACTCTGGCACTGGTAAAGGCTGAAGCATCCCTTTAGGTAACTGGCGCTCTGCTTTAACCTGCTGACAAGTCAAACACTTCACAGTAAAATTAGCAATATCTCTTTTCATTCCATCCCAATAGTAATACTCCCGCAGATCCTCATACATCTTAGTACTGCCAGGATGAACTGAAAGCAGAGAACTATGATCTTCACATAACAACTCTCTCTTCAACTTTGAATCACAAGGCACACACAATCTCTTCCCAAATCTCAAAACGCAATCATTATCAATGTTGAATTCAGGCAACTTAACTTTCTGAACCATCTCTACCTTTTTCTGCAACTCACTATCTTGCTTCTGTGCTTGCTTGATTCTATCTGATAGAGATGATCTCACTGATACCTGAAACAAAACAGAAGAACTTCCTGCACCAACAACTTCTATGCCAAAGTTCATCAAATCCTTAACCAAAGGATCACGTTCCAAATGCAACATTGCTAATGAAGCATTACTTTTTCGACTCAAAGCATCAGCCACTTTATTTCCTTTTCCTGGATGGTAATGAATTGTACAATCATAATCCTTGATAAATTCTAGCCATATCCTTTGTCTCATGTTCAATTCTTTCTGAGTGAATATATACATTAAACTATTTTGATCGATATATATTTCACACTTTACTTCATACAAATGATGCCTCCAAATTTTTAAAGCAAAAACAACAGTGGCTAATTCCAAATCATGTGTAGGGTAATTTACCTCATGAGTTTTCAACTGTCGTGAAGCATAAGCAATTACCTGATCATTCTGCATTAGGACGCAACCAAGTCCTTTCAATGAAGCATCACTGTAGATAACAAACTCACCATTCCTGGAAGGTAGTGCCAAAACTGGAGCATTCGCCAATCTTCTTTTCAATTCCTGAAAACAATCATCACATTCTTTTGTCCAGATAAACTTAACACCCTTCCGAGTTAGCTTAGTCATTGGACTAGATAACCGTGAAAAATTTCTAACAAACCATCGGTAATAGCCTGCCAAACCAAGCAAGCTACGAATCTCAGTTACACTTGTGGGTCTTGGCCAGTCTTCCAAAACTTTTGTTTTTGCAGGATCAACAGCTATTCCATCTTTAGAAACAATGTGACCAAGGAAAGAAATTTGTTGCAACCAAAACTCACACTTTCTGAATTTCCCATACAATTTCTTTTCTTTTAAGGTTTGTAAGATAACCCTTAAATGTCTTTCATGCTCCTCTTTACGTTTTGAAAACACCAAAATATCATCAATGAAAACCACCACAAACTTATCCAAGAACTCATGGAAAATTATATTCATTAAGTCCATTAATACAGTAGGTCTATTGGTTAGCCCAAAAGGCATTACTACAAATTCATAATGGCCATATCTTGTACGGAACACGGTCTTCAGAATATTTTCCTCCTTTACCTTCAGCTGATGGTACCCCGATCTCAAGTCAATATTTGAAAAAAAACTCAGCTCCCTGGAGCTGATCAAACAAATCATCGATATGAGGCAAAGGATATTTGTTCTTAACAGTGATATTATTCAAGGCCCTATAATCAATGCAAAGTCTCATAGAACCATCTTTCTTTTTAAAAAATAAAACAGGAGCACCCCATGGTGATGTGCTAGGTCGAATGAAACCTTTCTCTAATAAATCTTGTAATTGCTCCTTTAACTCTAAAAGTTCAATTTGAGCCATTCGATAAGGGGGTTTTGAAATTGGCTTAGCATCAGGAACTAAGACAACATTAAACTCAACTTCCCGATCAGGTATTATTCCAGGCAACTCATCAGGAAAAACATCAAGATACTCATTTACCAGTGGCACATCATTAATCTGAACAGTTCCTTTATTTTCAACGATGTGTGCAAGGTAACATTCATTTCCATCTTTTACAAGTTTCTCGGCCTCTTGATAAGTTATCAACAGTAAGGGTTCATTCTTGTACACAAACTGAAAGTCTTTCTGAAAAGAAACTTCTTTAGCTCTACATTCAATCTTAGCATGGTAAATAGAGAACCAATCCATACCCAGGATAACATCAAACTCTACTAGAGGTAGAACAATAAGGTTTGCAAGTAGGTTCTTTCCACAGATAAGGATAGGAAGATTCTTATAAATTCTTTTTGCCTCAACATTTCCCCCAGGTGTTTTTACCAAATGTTCAGGAGTCATTTCTTGAGATGGAATTCCCGTTTTACTAGAAAAGGTTTCAGAGATGAAAGAATGTGTAGACCCCGAATCAAACAACACACTGGCATAGTCTAAAAAAACAAACAAACTACCGGATACAACTTCATTTGATGGCCTGACATCTGCTGAAGTAGTTGCAAAGGATTTCATCACCCCTTTCTTCTTGTAGTCTAATTGCTTCCCATCACTCAAGCTCTTTGTCGGACACTCATTTACATAGTGACCCATCTCATTGCACTTATAAGATTTCACTAACTGTAAATCATATTTGGTCTTACCATCACCTTGATCCTTTTCAGTGAAATCACGAGCCTTATGTCCCATATTACCACATCGGTGGCACTTTCCAGAATTCAGAAGACATTCCCCAGCATGCCTTTTGCCACATTTATCACAAACTGGAAACTTAGTTTTCTTACCATCATACTTTTTTGAAGAATTCTTACCTTTCTCCTGCCACCTCGGTCTCGTCTTCTGTTGGTTGTTATAGAACACTTGATCATCGGCAAACTCCATTTCCACCTTCTCAGCACATCAAACAAGCTTTTCATAACTTTTAAACTCACGAGAAGCTAATGATCTTCGATATTTTGGATTTAATCCTGAGTAAAAATGATTGATTTTACTATCAACGTCTCGGGTAAAATTCGGAGCATACCTTTCCAATCGAGTGAACCTTTCTTCATAGGTAGCCACTGAGTCTTCCTCTTACCTCAATTCCAAGAATTGATTTTCCATCCTAAGTCGAACAGCCTTAGGAAAATACTTCTCAAGAAACATACCTTTGAATTCATCCTAGTCGAGAGCATCAATCTCATCAGCATCCCTGATATTTTTAACCATAGACCACCACTAATCTGCCTCACCCTCCAAACAGTAAATAGCAAGTCTAACCTTTTGATTGTCTGAACACCCCATGACATCAAAAATCTTCTCCAGTGCTTTAATCCACCCTTCAGCTAGCACAGGGTCAGATGATCGTCTAAATGATAGGGGATGTTGCCTCATGAAATGTTCCACCACTGACATGTTCCTCTGCGGTTGATCTGGCTGATCTCATGCATGGATACCACCACCATTTATAGCCTGATTGAACTGTGCCATTACTGCAACAAACTGTTCAGTTCCATTTCCGACCATCTCAGGATGCGGATTCGGAAGGTTATTTCCTTCTGTATGCCTTCCTAGCACTGCTTCCCTGTTTCCTCTACGGAAAACCATTCTGAACAAACATGTCTTAGATAAAGCAACATGGTATTCTTCAAATGCTATATCACTTCAATTTGACCATAAAAAAAATATTTTTGGATAATCATTTAATAGAATTCTAACTCCTAAAGTTATCTAAATAGACCTTTGATACCAACAATAAGGCCCCAGCCTTAAACCTTACTTAATCTTGAGGTATTACAAGATTACACCTTGAGGATCTTTTCGGGTTTTGAGTTTTAGAGAATTAGATCATAAAACTTGCATTACATTCCACATATAAACAAAGTGGTTACATAAAAAGAGTATTCTTCATTCCCATCAATGGAAGCATATTTAAAATAAAACATGGATTCTTTCTTGACACTTCCTTGACACTATCATCGTATCATATACCTTTCCCTTGACCTGTGAAAAACATTTCAAAAAAACTTGGGATGAGCATAAAAATCTCAGTAAGGGATATAAAAATATGGAAAGGAAACATAGGTACATATATACATAAGAATGAGATCATACTTTACCCATAAAACATAAGCACTTTAACATACCTCATCAAAACATGAATAAATCATAGAAATCATAAGACATAAAGTTAACTTGAGGCATTCATAACATCCTTACGTAGGGAGTAACCCTATTGGTTACGTTTGGAATACCCATCACAGTATATTCCTTAAATCTCTTCGGAGAAACCTCAACGTTTCACTCCATCGTGTTACCCAATGCATTGGAGAGCTATATCGGGCTCACATGCCCTTAGTTTATCACGGAACCACCCGTCTTCATAATAATGCCCAAGAACCTCAACATAATCGTATCACATAAAACATGCATAAAGGAAACATAACATTTCCACCTTTCAATCACAAGATATCAATACAACACATTGATATAAAAACATTATGAAAACCATTTTCAATACCAAAATAAAAGAAAATTAAAACATGGTATTTATTTTTCTTTTAAAAAGAAGGTATGGCTTGTAGAGGAAGCCGAAACTCAAATAACGGTCACGGCGGCGGAGAAGTCGTTGTCGCCGCATACGTACGACAAAAACATTCCCTTTTGTCATTTAGTAAAATGGTTCGTATAAAAAGATTCATTTTGGATAAACGTAAAAGTCAAAGGGTTTTATACACCGTATAAAAGAAGGTTGTGTATAAAACAAAATATGCATCAATGAAAGGAGATTGAGATGAAGTCCCATACCTCATATCTGACTTGACACGACCGTTCTTTAATCTCCTAAATAATAAACTTGAGTTAATCTCTACTTACTTAAGAACCTTTTTCAAGTTCATTATTCCTTTTATACCATGTTATGAACATCATGTAATCATTTAAGTTAATAATGTTCATTTTGTCGGTATTTGGTTCTTAAGTCAAAAATAGACTTCTTACACTTACATGTTGTTAATTTGGTCAAAGGTTTGTTATATCCAGAATGATATTAATGATTTGGATAACATATATATCATATATATTCAGCATATAAATGTATTTATAATATTACATCACATTTAGAGGTAAGAAATGAAATGCACCATTCATGGAGACGGTAAGTCGTACGTACGCAGGAACGCTACTTCCATTTCTATTTCGTATTTTCTGGAATGGAATCATAATGATATAAGATTATATTATAATTCCAGTATAATAACATATATCATTAAATTTATCCTTTACACATCCCACATATGGTATTAACGAATCAAATCACTTTCAGGGGGCGGTAGTCCGCACTTCCTAAAATGAAGATATCGTGTTTAATCATAATGGAAACAACAATGGTATTCCATAAATGAAAAATACATAAGCTTAAGGAAAGAATAAACATATTATATATCATATATAAAAATAGTGAAATCATAATGGCCACCTTTGAAGGAGTTAAATGAGTTTTGAACAATCATCGTTTCGGGAGGCAGAATTTCGCCATCCATGGAAATCGTATGTTCTTTAACCATTTGATGTAGTTGTGTGAGAGTGTAGCTCGAATAAATCTTATAAAAACATCCTAGTATATTGAAGATACTGGTTTTGTTACAAAATAAGTAAATAAAAAGAGTTTAGGGGGTTGGAGAAGAAAAATAAAACAAATGAACATGAGAGAATAAATTACCTTTAAAAGTGTAACTCCTTTTGATTTGAGCCTAAAGGCTTCCTTTGAAAGGATTATGCCCAAAGGGAATACTCTAGGATGAGGATAGGGATGTGGAGAGAGTAAATGGGCAGGGGATGGCCGAGCCAAAGGCTTGAGGAGTGTGTGAAATGAGGTAGAGGTGGGGGCCTTTTATAAGAGGAGAGGAGGGGCACTTTTGGAAATCATGAAACTATTATTTTATTTTCAAAAGTGTTTCGAATTTCTAAGGTCCCACATTGATATATTTAGAAGCTAAGATGATAAGTATTCGAAATATTTCCATCCAATAGTTTTTGGACAAGTGTAGGTCTTAGATTTTATATTATCGTTTCATTTTATTTAAACTGTTCATTAATGAGTTCATCGTTGCATCATCATGATGTCATAATTAAATTAATTTATTTAATGTACAAAAATTATAAAAAAATATCCTGATGTAGGAAATCTTTTTGTCTTTTTAAATAGTATTTATAGACAAAATTATGATTTGTATAACCCCTTCTAAAAATTGTTTTAGTAAAACAATTTATGTTAGTGTCATTTTCACCTTTATTTTAAAAAAAAGGCATTAAAGTAATTATCTCACCCAAGAGGCTCCATAGGGTCCCCTAAATCGACCCATGGGTTGTCTTGGTCGTCCATGACTCATCCAATAGGGGTAGGACAAGTTTCATGGTGTCTTCACATTTTTATAATATCATTTTTACCTTAAATTACACTAATTACCTCTAATCGCGATTAATGAAAAAAAGTTACTATTCACCAAAAAATTATTTTCATCCCATTGAACCACATTTTACATACTAATGACAACCATGTATGTCAGATTTTCAAAATTCAATACACATTAGTGGTAAACATTCATTTAACCGAAAAATCAGTCTGCTTGATTACCACTTAGTGGTTTCACTATTCATCAAAAATTGAAGTTTTTCAGAAAATTACCAAAAATTCACCCTAAGCTATATTTGACATTCCAAATTCAAAAATGAAGTCTATTTAACAAAATTCAAAACATATAAGTCACATTAACTAATTTAATGATTAATTCCCGCTGTCAGAGCAAATAGCGTGTTTTTATAAAACAATAAGTATCAAAAGATTAACACCAGTTTAAGTCTAATTTCAAAGTGAAATTGATTCCAATGACCATAATTGGATTAAATGGTAAAAATATATTCAGATTACACATTAAGACCAATTCAATAGATAATCTAATCATATAAATAAATTAGATTAAGAAGCAGTTTTGATGTAAAATGTAGTATTTTTCACTATTCATTAAAAAATGAACATTGTCAGAAAAATACCAAAAATTCACACAAAGTAAATTTTGATGTCCCAATCATAAATAATAAGTTTATTTTGACAAAAATAGCTTATAAAATTGTCAAAATATAGATTCAAAAATGGTTTTCCATCAAAAGGCAGTAAAACAATCTTTTAAAAATATTAGTGTATTCCATGCTTAAGATTGGATTTATTTTCATTTTAAGCCTCTAAAACACTATCTAATTCATTAATAGGCATAGATAAAAATATCTATTATTCATTACTTACTTGGGATGTTACACTTTATACCTCTCATTTTCATCCAAATTCATTATGATCTCAATATCTTAATTCTTAACGTCTTATTTCACCACCATATGATAAAATAAAATGATCCCCAAAATGAAGAACATCATACCATGATCATGGTGTCCATTTGGTTTCATCGTCATCTTTTTCACGTAGGTAGAAGGTCCATGCATTGCAACAATGATTTAGAGATCCTTCAATATCATTTTCTTCCTCCATCCAAATACACCTTGTACAACATGGATCATATGGGTGTTCACAGAAAAATAGTTTTGGAAAATAATCATGTATGACATATAATTTCAAATCATCTGATAAAACACGATTTTTATAAAATAGTCGGACCAAATTAGAGTTGAAACTTTCAATTAACGGTCATATTAAAATACCATAAGTATGTGTTGAGAGACTATATTGTAAAATCAAATATAAATTGCTAGTGCAAGGGTCTCCTTCTTCAGTACCTTTTTCAAAATCATAATATGCTTCAAAATCTTGTGATAAGGTAAAATATTTGAAAATTCCTTGATAATATTTACCTTTCTTGAAAATATGAGAATATTGTGAAAATATGATTTGTCTAAATGAAACCCATGATCTATGATGAAAACGAGGTATAGTGGAGGTTTTTAATATCTAAAACAAGTGCTTGCAAGTGCGTTGTATGCTAGAAAAAGTTTCACAATCATACGAACATGACTTTGCAATAATTATTGCAAGCATGTGATCATGAAGAGATAGGAATATCATTTAAGATCATCCTCCTTCCATTTATAACTGACTTTTCTTGATCTGAAAAAGTTATAAAACAAGTATTTAACTGAAATAATAGACATAGGGACTAACCCTGTGTCTAAAGAAAAGTCATAATCCCTAAAGTTGTCTAAACTGACCTCTGATACAAACTATAAGGACCCGACCTTAAACATTACATAATATTGAATTAAATGAATAATTCACATTGAAGATCTTTACAGGTTTATAGTTTTAGAGAATTATTCCATAAATATTACATAACAACATAAATATTACATATAGACACTTATAATCAGTATCCATTTTTTTCATTAAATAAAAACTCTTAAAAAGAAACATGTCTAGTTCCATATTTTAGAAAGTATGACTTTTCCTTGATCCCATCCTTGACCCTATTCATCATTAAGTCCTATCAAAAAAATTTCAAAAACATGGGATGAGAATAAAAGGCTCAGTAAGGGTTATAAAATAAGGATGGAAAACATTAGCCCATCAATAAATACAAACCAATGAAACTATACTTTTCAATCATTAAATACCTTACGAAATCATAAGATTTATGAATAACACACACACATCAAAAATCATAAAGGTTACTTATGGTATCCATATCAAACATACATTGTAGCTATCATATCTACATAGGGAGTTACACTTGGAATACCTATCACAGTATATTCCATAAATCTCTCATGAGAAACATCATGTTTACCTCTATCACCTTACCCAATGCATTGGAGAGCTATCTCGGGCTCACCCGCCCTAGGTTTATCACGGAACCCCCCATATAGCTAAAAAATTAAAAATAACCATAACATAATCATAACACATAACACAAGTATAAATGAAAGATAACACTTCCACATTCCAATATTTCAAATCAAGATATTGAAATAAATAATGCTTTATCAAATCATTTTAAAAAAATTTTAAAAAAGATTTTTGAATCAAAGTGTCCCATACCAATTTGAAGATTTTAAATGAATTATCATTTGAAAACATTAATTTATATATAAATAAATCCTAAACCCCATTTTGAAAACATGGAAATTAATGAGAAATATTTTGGAGAATAAACCATTAAAACATTTAAAATGATATTTTAGTTATAGATTTTTTTAACAAAAAGAGAGACGCTTAAATACAAATAATTGAGGAATAGAATTTAATCAGAACATTATAATATCATGAGAATAAATGGATGCATGATATAATATGTTAAAGGACAGTATATACACCATATATGAGGGAATTGGTTTATAAAAACAATGAAGACTCAGTGGAAATGTAAATTGAGATGAAATCCCTTATAAAGATGGTATCTTTAAATGAAGGATAAATAAATCACATAATTATGTGTGAAAAATATAAATACACCCAATATAAGTGTACATTAAGTTTAATAAAATCATAGTTCATTCACACATATTCATAGGACGACATATTCAAGAGGTACAAGTTGAACCCAAAGAATTGAAATTGGGATAAGAAGTTCCCTTATAAAAATTTGACAGCCTAACAACGTCACATTAAAATTCAGGAAATGAGTTAATGAGATAAAAATGGTATCTCATCACTTATACATAAATTTTACATCAATAAGGATATATAATAACATATCCTAACAGAATAAGATGTAAATTAAAAGACATAACAAAAAAAGTCTTTTCAAAAGAGGGGGGTGAAAGGTTCCCTTACAAATTTGGTAACTTACAAAACATACGCCACATGAAAGAAGGATCATAAAATGAAGATTTAAATACTCATAAATTAAAGTATAATACATAGAGTAAAATATTGGGCAGTACATACACCACGTAAAAGGAAATAGTGGCTAATATAGCATGAATCTCACGGGAATAAAAAGTGAGATGAAACCCTTTACCACGTTGTAATCAACTATGTCGTATGACCAATATTAATAACCACAAAATTAATCACAAAATACCATGAATATAAAGAGAATCATGATAATATATATCAAATGGATGTACACAATACACCACATCCAATATATAAGTGGCGAATAATGGAAATCTCATAGAATTAAAAGTGAGATAAGAAACCTCATACCTTGTGTCCGATTTAACGTGTTTGTTCCTTGTTCTTACTAAATAATAAACTTATGTTAATTTTATAAATGATTTAGAAACCTTTTTAAATTTTATTATTCCTTTTATATCACTTATTACCATGTTATAAACATTTTGTAATCATTTAAGTTAATAAGGGTCGTTTGTCGATATTTGGTACTTGAGTAAAAAAAATGAACACCTTATAATTACAATTTGTCCATGTGGTCAAGAGTACATTATTTCCAGAATGATATTCACAATTTGAATATCATATATATAATATATATTAAGTATATATATGTATTTATAACAGTACATAACATTTGAAGATAAGAAATGAAATGCACCGTTCAAGGAGACGGTAAGTAGTACGTACGCATGAACGCTACTTTCATTTCTATTTCATATTTTAATTGAATTAAAACATAATGATACATAGGTATATTATAATTCCAGTTTAATATAATATATAATATCATTAACTCTATCCTTTATACATCTTACATATGTAATTAACGAGTCAAATCACTTTGAGGGGGCGGTAGTCCATACTTCTTCGAAAGAAATTATCATGTTTACCCATTATAGAAACCATAAATGTAGGACATAAATGTAAAATAAATAAGCATAAATAAAATATAAACATAATATATATAATATATAAATACATTTTCATAATAATGTCCACTATGAGAGGCGGTAGGAGAAAATCGAACAATCATCATTTCGTGAGGCGTTAGTTTTCCATCCACAAAAACAGTATGTTCTTGACCCATTAGATGGATGTGTGTGTAACTGTAGTTAAAATACTTCTCATAAAAACATCCCAGTATATTTACAATACTGTTGTTGTTATAAAATAAAGTAATAAAAAGATTTTAGGGGTTGGAGAAGTAAAATAAAATAAAATAAGCTAAGAGAAACTGTTACCTTTAATTTGGGTAACTTCCTTTGGTTTGAACCAATAGAACTTATTGATGTGACTTATGCCTAAGGTAAGGCTTTTAGGAGGAGGATAGGGATGTAGGGAGCTTAATTTTTTAGAGTTTGGACGATCCAAAATGCTTTAGAGGTGTGAGGAATTGTTTAGAAGTGGTGTCCTTTTATAAGGGGGAGGAGGGGCCCTTTCGGAAAAGTGTCAAAATATTATTTTATTATATAATTATATTCGGTTTCTAAAAGTCAAAAACTAATTAAAGACAAATATAAGATGACTCGTGGTCTAAATAAAATCATCCAATAATAATTGTACTGTTTTTCGAGGTTATTTCAATATTTATAATCTTATTTATTTAAATCTTTTATTAATGTGGTAAATACTGCGTCATCATTGTGTCATAAATAATTTAAATTATTTGATTTATAAAATATATAAAAAAATAGAGTGATGTAGGAAATATTTTTATCTTTCCAATTAATATTTATAATAGAAAATATAGTATATATAACCTCATGAAAAAATTAATTTACTAAATGATATTTTCTTTTTTCTTTTTTTCCTTTAAGTTAATTAATATAAATTGTCATTATCACTCCCAAGTGGCGCAATGGGGTCCCAAAATAAACCCAAATATTCCAATGGTCGTAAATGACTCAACCAATAAGGTTTGGAAAAGTGTTAATGCAATTTTGAATTATTATAATATTATTTTCACCTTGAATTATCATATTTACCTTTAATCGCGGTAAATAAATGTCAAAAGTTACTATTCAACAAAAAATATTGTCATATTATTGAACCAAATTTTACTTAATAATAACAACCATTTATGTAGTATTTTCGAAATTTATTTCACAGAAGTTGTAAAATTTCATTTAAATGAAAAAAGTCTATTTTTTAACTACTACTAAGTAGTTTCACTATACATCAAAAAATTGAAGTTTTTCAGAAAAATATCAAAACATTAGCGTAAGGATTATTTGATATTCTAAATTCAAAAATTATGTTTATTTTTTCAAATTCTAAACATTGAAGTTGCATTAATTAATTTAAAATTAATTCTAGTAGTTAAAAAAATAGAATATTTTTAAGAAACAATAACTATCAAAAGATTGACATTTCTATATTTCCAATTTCAAAGTGAAATTAATTCCAATGAAAAAAATTGGATTAAATGGTAAAAATAAATTCTAATTACACTTTAAAACCAATTAAAAAGATAATATAACCATATAAAGAAATTAGATTTAAAAGTAGTTTTGAATTAAAATAGAGTATTTTTCACTATTCATTAGAAAATGAACTTTATCAGAAAAATTCCAAGAATTTACAAAAAGTAAATTTTGATGTCCCCATTCTAACGAAGGATTTAATTTTGTCAATTAGAATATATTAAAGTGACCAAAACTGTATTTAAAGAGTGTTCTCCATTAAAAGGTGTTAAATCAACCTTTTAATGTAAATTGTGCTTAAAATTAGATTCATTCTTATTTTAAGACTCTAACTTTTATTGGATAAATGTAAATAAATTTAACAAACATATATAGTCATATTTTAGTCAGTTTTATTCATTCCCTCCAATACAACAGTTAGGCATTAACTACCATTTAAAAAATTTATTATATTATCAGTGTCCAACGTAAGATTTCAAAGAAACTCGTTGTTGCATATCGGGTATGCCATCAAACATAGCATCCCATTTAATGTAAAATTAATATTTAATTCACAAATATTAATAAATATGAAAAGTGTTATATTCCATATTTATCTGGGATGTTACATTTCTTGTTAATATATGGCTTTTTCTATATTTTTTACTATTACATGCACGTTTTAGTGTTTTAATACACTAAAAAGGTTTTTAAGGGCATATCAAGAAAACTATAACTCGGAATGACATGTTGTCAGTTCCTATATTTCAAAAATCAGTCTACAGTATTTTCCATCCAATTTCATGGAAATACTAAGTCATTATTTTGGTTTTGATCCCCCCACACACATATTTAAATGTGTTGGTACCTTTAAAAAATATTTATCGAGTCATCCTGATAACACCATAATTCCGATTTAAGTTTTTTCTACACAGACACAAAACAATTAATCACTGTTTGTTTTCTCATGATTTCCCACCAATCTGAAGTCTTTTTATATGTTTTTTACTATTACATGCATGTTTTAGTGGTTTAAAGCACTAAAAATTCAATTATGTACATCCCATGAAAACAATAACTCATAATGTTGTCTCATCAGTTCCTAAATTTCAAAAATCAACCTATGGTTGATCTCCTATGATTTCATGGAAAACCAACATCTTTTTCCAAGTTTTGACCTCCTAAAACACGTTTTTAAAGGCTTTAGTATCTTTAAAAACTATTTATCTCATCATTTTGATAACATTTCACATTTTATTGATGTGTTTTCTATAAGTACACTTCAAAAATACCACAATGGTGGTTGTCACACAATTTTACATCAACTTGAGTTTGTTTGTTATTTTTTTGACCATTAAATGTGTGTTTTAGTACTTTAAAACATTTAAAATGTGTTTATAAAGATACCGATAAAAAGTAACTCATATTGACATTAATTAAATTAATACATTTTAAAAATCAATATATGGTCATTTTAGTCTAATTTTAGAACAATTTGACATCGTTTTCCATGTTTTGACTACTCGGCCAACATTTTTAATGGTTTTAATAACTTAAAAATTGTATACAAATTCATTCCGATAGCGGTGCATGTCGTATTAACATGTTTTATTCATATACATGTCAAAAATAACTCAATAATGGTTACACCTTTATTACACATCAATCTAACGTCATTTTCTATTTTTGGATGGTTACACTCACGTTTCAAGGTTTTAAAACACTAAAAAACATTTTTGGGATTCTTGGAAAAACCATAACTTAGAATAACATGTTTTTGAACCTTCATTTCAAAAATAAATATATTTAATTTTTCTATGATTTTATGAAATTATAACATAGTTTTCCCGATTTTGAACCCCCAACACACATTTTTATATGTTATGGTACCTTTAAAAACTATTTACCATGTCATTATGAGAACACTACACATTGGATTGATGATTTTTCTATGTTTACATGTAAAAAATAACTCAACTGTGGTTTTAACAAGATTTCACATCAATATAAGGTCATTTTCTATGGTTTTTATCATTTCATGTTCATTTTAGTGTTCTAAGATAGCAATAAGCATTTACGGTCATTCTAGAAAAAACAATAACTACGAATTATGTGTTGGTAGTTCCTACATTTAAAAAATAAATATACATTAATTTTACTTTTATTTCATGGTAATATTATGTCTTTTTATAGTTTTAACCCCCCCCCCCCCACACACACACACACACACACTCACACATGTGCATTTTTAAAGGCTTTGGTACAGTTAAAAACTCTTTTCTGAGATATTTAGACTACACTGTGTGTCATATTGATGTTTGTTCAATGTGTACACATCTAAAATAAATCAGATGTGGTTTTCTCATGATTTCAGGTTAATATGATGTTTTTATAAGGATTTTATTGTTACATGCATGTTTTAGGTTTTAAAACACAAAAAAAAACTCATTTACAACCATCCCCAAAAAACTGTAAATCAGAATGGCAATATGTTCGTTCCTAAATTTCAAAAAGTGATCTATGGTTTTTTCCCTATGATTTTATAAAAATTCAGAATCTTTTCATTTTTTGACCCCTCGACACACATTTTTACAATCTTTGGTACCTTTAAAATTTTTTTACTGGGTAAAAACCAAGAAAATGAGATCAAATTATTTTCAAACTTAATGATAATAACCTATAATTCATTTTTGTTGTGTATGAATCCACCACACAACAAAATAAAATAATTTTTAGTTGGTATGAATCAATGTATTTTTTGCAAAATAAAAGTGTCATTTTAGTTTTATTTATGGATGTTGTATATGTTACATGAAAATCATTGAATGATCTAGGGAATTTAGAATTTACCTCAGTGGGATTATAAAAAAGGGTAGTAATTTATTTAGGTATCATGTTTTTCATCAAAAAGAATATAGAAACTAAATAATTTTCCATTGTCAACAACCATTGATCCTTTGTTTTCCTATAAGAGTCATGTTCTTACATATTTTCTTTTAACCTTGTAATTTCACTCTTTGATTCTCAATCAACATCACTACTAAAACCCCAACTAGGTTTTAAAGTAAGTGATGATGATTACCTACTAATAAAAATAGATGGATTATTCCAAGAACTCATCCCCCATACATGTGTAGTATTTTTCCTTCCTAAAAAAATTTCAACTACATCATTCTGGGAAACTGATGATGATTATAAAGGGTTCGGATCCAAGGCTTCTTGAATTTTAACATGTTAATATAAAAAGTTTGACAATGATTTAAAAAAAATATTTGAACATCATAATATTATCTAATTAATAAATTTTCACTTCTATTTATTGTTATTTAATTACTATAAAAACATACTACTAAAAAATAAAGTGTAAAATAGCTATTCCATAAAACCAATTAATTAGATCTGGATAGATGTATGAAATGATGAAAAATTATAATCGTTTGATCCATATAGGTGGACCCATTTAATTAGGTTTAAGTCATGTTTGTTGTTTTAGTTTATTTTCCATTATTATGTTTTTATATTAATTAAATAAATTTAAATATTAATGAAAATTACATACTCCAACGTCTTTGGTAGATTCATTTCCAAATATACCATGGGGATTCATATGTAATTTAAACAAAATCTTTGTTTGGAAAATATAGTGAACTAATTCATTATCCTTTATAAAAAAATATAATCATGTTATAAAAAACCTTGACTTATAATAAATTGATATAAATTATAATAGATAAAATACAAACCAAAATTGTTTTTTTTTCTCAAAAAAATATAAGACCCAGAAATATAAGGAGTGACTTATTTCTCATGATTCAAAATATTTTTTGAAAATTACTTTAAAAATAGAAAAATTTATAAAAAGAATAATTTTATTATGCTTATGTTATTGAGATACTGTAAAATATGCAATTACCGCATGAGATGTATCTCTTTTAATATAAACAAAATTATTTTATCTCTTACAATAAATGCCTTTAGGCACTTTCTCATACATATATCATGAGCTCAGATATGTTTCATTAAACACATTTCATAATCCCCATTTAAAATATCTTCATTTATTGGTCTAAATTTTTATATTTCAAGGGCATCAAATGAAGTCAAGGACAACAAAATGAAAAAACATCTAGAAATAAAAAACATAACACTTTATAAGTATATTAAAAAAATCAGGTATTTAAAATTATTTATTGATGAATATTAAATTAATATTACCATTACTTTATTATCAAAGACCATGTTTTCCCAAGTTGTGTTAATATGCCTCCAGTAATTATAATCAATGGGAAAGCACATCATTTTACAAGAAAGATGCACAATAATATGCCCATATATTCTAACTGCTTTACCAGTAGTTACCACGAAATCATACAATGATATTATAATATTGAATTCTATCAGGTTCCAAACATCATTTGTGTTCAGATTTATATCCCTTCTATAGTTACCATTATCTATCTTCCAAATTCATTAAACAATTAATAAAATATATAGTTTTGTTATCCAATTATATATGTACCAGTAAAGGTGACTCACCAATATCCACTAGATGGACTGGTTACCAACTACTCCATTGCTAGAGGTGAATTGGGAAATGGGCTACCAACAACATCTAGGGACATGTTGGGCACGCTAATAGTCATGCGTACAACAAAATCACTCGGATCCAATGAAGCTGGTAGTAGAGATAGTGTGCTCCTCAATGATGATCATCTAGGATCTTTATTTTTTTTTCTCGATACTCCTAGAATTCAAATGGTTTAGATATATTAACAGTATAAAAAATTAAAATATAATTTGTTTTTATAAAAAATAAAAAATAAAACAATGTATCTATGTACAAAACACTTATAAATGAGAAATTGTAATATATTTTCATTACCAATTTATAAATTAAATTATCATCATATTCATCTTATTTATTATTATCAACCTCCATTTTAATAAGTTCTTCATTTTCACCCTTTATAAAATGTTCTATTTTTTATATTCTTAGGAAAAATATTCAATATATTGTGGTTGATGTGGTTCATTGTCACAAAGTATAAATTGATCTTCATCACCCATGTCATGTAATTATTTCTTCATTAAGTGTATAAAAACACTCCATATTTCATGTATTTCATCATCCACATAACAAACAATATCTTCTAGTTAATCCATGATAAATGGATCATACTCTTCATGCTCACTGGTATGGAACAAGGATGAGAAGTTAACATAATTAAAATGTAATCAATCTTTCATTATAGCCCTACCAATGTTGACCCACTTGCATTTGAATAAGAAAATTGTACACTGACCTTGATAGTTTAATTCAATCATAGGATTCAACTTTCCATAATATCCCACATTTGCAAGTCCAAATACACCACTTTTTTTGAGTTTTCATGTCTTTTAATTGTCAAACTGTACGAAACCTAAGGCCATGAATATTATAGGAATCAAATATCTTAGTTTTCCTTAGAGATCGTGAAACCAAAAACAAAAAATCATTTTATATTTTAGCTCAATTATCAACATTAATTAACTTGAAAAGAAGATACAATGTGTCACTTTTATCTTAATAAAAATAACTAAACATCAATAATATTAATATGAGTATATACTTACACAATGGGCGAATCATTCAAAATTCACTTTATTAATATCTTTTGTAAATTTCATCTCATTTCGAGATCGACCCCTTAGTTGTATCTTTGTTAAAAATATCAATTAATAAATAATTATATTTGTAATAAGAATATGGAGTAGCACATATCAATGTGATTATAGAAAGACCAATTCAATCAGTGTGAAATTTTACCTCTTTCAAATTGGTAGTCCAATAGTTGGAAATATAGATGATCTGTTATTAGAATGATAATTAGTGGAGATTTAATAAACACATTCAATATGATTTAATATCATCTCAATTAGATCCAAATACTTGGAATAAAAGTACAATCCATATCAGGCTATTTATTCTTCAGAAATAGAGACGTTTAGTTGAGATTTATTCCGCACATATGATTTCAAATGACCTATGTACCTAATGAAAAAAAAAAGAGAAATATAAAGAAAAATTACAAAACTACATGATAAAATTAAATTTACCAATGTAAATAAAAAAATATCAACACAACTCTCAATTGGATATATCAATCAATATTATACCAATCCACCAAATTTTCCGTCCTCAATCAAATGAACAGACCAAGGAATAATCAATGTGAATAATGAAGGCGGAAATAGCATCTCTAAATGAAAATGTGTCAAAACAATTATTTCATGAAATTTAAAAAGATAATTTTGATTTATTGTTTTTCCAAATAAGATCTCATAAAAAGTACAAAACTCAACTAAAATTTCAGTTACTTTTTCAGGTAATGTATTATTCAATGAAAACGGCAACAACAGTTCCATCAGAATATGTGAGTCATGAATTATCAATCCATGTAACTTTTGATGTTTTAAGTCTAGACACATTTATATGTTACTTTAATAACCATATAGAACATTTAAATTATTTAAATATTGAAGTAATACATCTTTATCATGATTTTTCATAGTAAAAATAGCTGAAGGATACTTTATATTCCAATTTACCCACAAATCATGTTTTATATTCATTGACTCAAAATACTTATGAAAATTATGGAGATCCTTTGATTTACCTATCTCATTAAAAAAATTTAAAATAAATTTTCAAATTAGTTCTTCTCAATATACATTACATCAATGTTATGAGGTATCAAATTAAACTCCCAACAAAGAAATTTGAAAAATATTATAACAACCCTGCTTTTTAATACACACTTAAACATGATTTATTAAATAAAATATTCACTTGAGACAACATATAATATCGATAAGTCTAGTTTATTTGGGTCTTAGGAACATTACATAACAAATTAAAACACGAAACACAACATCATTATTGAAAACATTCTTTACATGACCACTACATTCTCTCGTACTGAGCATTGTATGGGATAACCTGAGGACATGCGTAAGAAAAGGGTGAGATATAAATCCCAGTAAGGGAGTAAACAAGGCATAACATGAATAATAAAATAAATTTTATTCAATAATCACATCAATTGAGCATAAGATAAACATGAACATAAAGGCAAGATATAGATTTATTATCATAACATGGAAATGTGGGAACAAAACTTAACATGGTATTAGCATGAGCCAAGGATCATTGCACATGGAGAATGAGTAAACCATAATTGCAGTTGAATTATCATGATTAAACCCTCATTTAACTTAAAGTATCATAATACTAATCATTACCCAATGCATTGGATCATTATCAAGGTGCACCCTTTTTAATCATTTCATTTCATGCGTAAGTGTGTCACATGGATCATATAACATGGATTCATTAAACAACACCATTAATTAAATGATAAAGGAATGTGGAATTAATAAATTAAACTCTATAATAAATAAGTAAATTTGCATAAAGGTTAATACCCTTGATAGAGAAATGGTCATGGTATTCACCACACAATGACATTGGCTTGAAAATTGTTGTGCAGTTTCGGCAGCATAACGACGTGAAATAAGAATTCATAAAAATAATTAATGAAAGATAAAGGGGTGTCTCATAATATATACATGAAGTAAATAGTAAGGGGTTCATATATATACATGTCTCGACAAATGTAATGGAATTTAGATTCATAATACAAAAGTAATTTCATGAATGTAAATGAGGAGAGAGAGATACCTTACTGAATTTCAGCATGGTAACGTTTGTGCATGGGAATAATTAATGAGAGATAAAGGGGCATATCATCATTCAAACATATTGAGGTCAGTATGCAAGAGGTTAGAAATCATACCCCAAAATTTATAATTGAAAATAAAATGGAACAACAATATTAAGAAACATTGACATAAATAAGGAAGAAAGAAATTCCTTACTTGGAAGTGTGATCCCAAAGGCTTGGGAGGGGATTGATAAAGGATTATTGGGATATTGGGGCACCTTGGAAGGATTATAGAGATAGGAGGGAATATTTTGGTCAAGATCCAAAGGCTTTGAGTGAAGAGGAAGTGGGATCTTGGGTGAGTTTATATAGTAAATGGGATGGAATTCTTTATTATTTAGGTTTTGAGCACCACACATTAAACGAATCAAAACCACAAACCATCACATGGTTTTTCCCATGGTTTTTAAAAATGGGGAGTGTAAAAAATTATTTTATAAGTCCAATGGCCAATATTTTTAAAATATTAGGCTTCCTTATGTGGACGCGAGTCACACTCTCAAGAAAATCAATTTAAAAAGTTAAAATGTTTTATAGTTCTTGGAGGGTCCACTAAGGCTTTGTGAAATAAATCAAAAAAAATTAAAATTACATTATTTTATGTTTAAAACATATATTGGCCGAAAATAATGTTTATAGTATTTTATTACCTCACTATTGGGTCATTCTGATGTCACAAAACACGTTATATATTTAAACGGTATTTAATTTTTACCCAAAAATTCAACTATCTCAGAAGATTATGAAAAATTCACCATTGAATAATTTCAACGTCCTCATTCCAAAAATAATATTCATTTTATCTAAATATTTTTTAAATATGTGAATTTTCACTTTTAAAATAAAAACCGATATTTATCGATAATTCATGGGTTTTGAAAAAAATAGCTTTCAAACCATAATAGAAAATCACAACTGAATTAATAATAATTATATAGTCATTTATATTTAATAAAAATTAATTTCATGATAATATTTCATTAAAATATTATTTAATTTAAAAATCCATTAATTCATCAAAATATATTTCTTAATTAACTAAAAATACTATTTTTTTCTTTTAAACCCATTTACAAAGTAACAATAATAAAATAAATATATATTCATTATTCTATTCAAAAATAATGCACATAATAATAGTTCTAGGTTCTTGTTACATAAACCCTTATAACACCCACATATGACCTAAGGGTAAGGTGTGCGATGGTGACAGACTCTTGGGGTGGCTCGGATAACATCGTTCGGGTGGTAATCTCTATCAACTTCAACTTCTCCTGTAGGCAGTTCTGTTCGATCTTAACATGTTGAAGCTCGACTTGGACTTGGGAAAGTGAGAATCCTTATGATGCCACCTCCTTTCTGAGCTCCAAAAAATGGTCTTCTTATGGAGCAATTCTACTATATGAGTTCATCTCTTCCTTTTTCTGAGTAAATTGGATTTGTTAAAGACCAATATTAAAACTAATCATGTGATCACTATTTAATGACTATATTAGAAATGGTCATAATTCTTAATGGTATTTTAAAATCCAGAAACATAAAACCAAGTAAGTGCATATGTTATATACCCATTTTACATAATAATTCATTTAATTAGATCAAGAGGAATTTTCATTAATAAATGTTTGGGTCGTTACAATATTCCCCTCCTTAAAAAATTGAATCCTCAAAATTTCTTTTTCCCACACTAAAACAGATGCGGGTAACTTTTCTTTATCACTTCCTCTTATTCCCATGTTGCCTCTTCAAACTTGTGGTTTTTTCAAAACACCTTGATGAGGGTAATTGTATTATTTCGTAGAAGGTTTTTCTTACAATCTAAGTTATTCACCATCTTATATTCATAGGAGAGTTCATTCTACAATGGTACAACCTCTAGATTGAGTACATTTGATGGGTCAGGTAAGTACTTCCTCAATATTGATACATGGAATACATCATGTAATTGAGATAGGTTTTGTGGGAGTCCAAGTTGATAGTCCACTGCTCCAATGAAATCAAGGATCTCAAAAGGGCCAATGTACCTTGGAATAATCTTTTCATTCATCCCAAATCTCAAAACTCTCTTCTGCGGTGATATGTGGTGGAATACCATGTCTCTGACAACAAACTGTAGGTCTCTTCGATGATTATCAACACATATCTTTTGTCAACTCTGAGAAGATTTAATGTGGTGTTGGATGGTCTTAACCTTCTCCACCAATTCTTCGACCATTTCTGGACCTAGGAGTTTTCTCTCCCCAACATGATCCCAACATGCAGTTATTCTTCACCTCTTCCCATAAATGGATTCATAAGAAGCGATTTTTATTCTTGAGTTGAAACTGGTGTTGTAAGAGAACTCAACAAGGGGAAAATGTTAATCTCATCCTCCTTTGGTGTCCATTAAGCATTCTCTCAACATATACTCAAGTGATTGGATAGTTCGCTCATATTGGCCATCAGTTTGAGGGTGATAAGTCATACTGAAGTTCAGCTCAGTATTCAGAGCATGTTATGACTCTTCAAAAACATAGAGGTGAATCTTGGATCTCGATCGGATACAATCGATATTGGTACTCCATGTAGCATAACCACATCTCAGATGTATATCTGTTCTATTTGATCTAGTTAGAAATCCTATTGAATTGTAATGAAGTGTGCACTCTTTGTAATATAATCTACAACAACCCAGATAGAATTAATTCCTTTGGATGTCTTCAGAAGTCTGGGGACAAAGCCAATGGTGATGTTCTTCCATTTCCATGCTGGTATGGGTAATGGTTTCATCATCCCCTTAGACTTCTATCTATAAGCCTTCACTTTCTGACATACCAGGAACATTGATGTATACTCAATGATCTCCTTCATCATGTTATCCCACCAATAATGCCTTAAAATATCTCAATACATCTTTGTGTTTCTTGGATGAATGGAGAAATTTGAACTATGTGCATCATCCAAATATTATTTCTTAAACTCAGGATTTGATGGAACACATAGTCTTGTCCCAAATCACACAATTCCTTCTTAATTAATATTGAACTCCAAGGATTTCCATTTTCTAATAGTTTCCACTTTCTTTTGAATTCCCACATCATCCTTTTGATCATTTTTTTAACCTTTCTAAAAGAGATTGTTGAGCAATCATTTGGGAAAGGATTTATGATGTTCCATTTTTTATGATTCCCATGTCCATCTTTATCAAATCTAAGTAGGTTAGATCCTTTTCAATTCCAATTAATGATATAAATATTGGGTCATTTCTACTTAGAGAATATTTCACCTTGTTTTCTTTCCTAGGGTGGTAATGTATTGAGAAGTCATAGTCCTTGATCATATCTAACCATATATATTGGTGAATGTTAAACTCTTTCTATGTCAATATATACTTGGGGCTTTTGTGATCCATATATATTTCACTCTTCTCCCCAAAGAGGTAATGCCACCAAATTTTAAAAGAAAATATCACTAAAAATATCTCTAGATCATGTGTTGGATAGTTTTTCTCATGAACATTCAATTTCCTTGAAGAATAGGCAATGAATTTTCCATTTTTCATCAACACATAGCCCATTCCCTTTTTCGAAGAATCACTAAATACCACAAAAATTTCACCACTTGTGGGTAATGTGAGAATGGGTGCAGTGATAAGCATCCTTTTAAACTCTATGAATCTTTCTTCGCATTTAACACTCCAAGAAAACTTGACTCCCTTCCAAGTTAGCTTAGTTAGAGGGTTTGAAAATCATTATAAATTTCTCACAAATTAGTAATAATATCAAGATTACCGCAAGAAGCTACGGACATCTGTTACCAATTTTGGCCTCGTCTATCTCACTATTGTAGATGTCTTCAAGGGATCCATAGATATCTCATTGCTTGTGATGATATTACCCAAGAATTATGCATCCTTCAACCAGAACTCACACTTATTGTACATTGAATATAGCTTCTCCTTTCAAAATTTCTCTAGTACAGTGCCAAGATGCTCCTCATGCCCCTCCTTGGTTTTGGTGTATATTAGAATATCATCTATAAATACTACCACAAATTTTTCAAGGTAATATATAGAGACTATCTTCATCAAGTCTATGATGATTATTGGAGCATTAGTGAAACTGAAATGAATTAATATGAATTCATAGTGCTTGTACCTTGTATGAAAAGCAGCTTTTCAGGATATCCTCCTTCTTCACCCATACTCAGTAATATCCCGATTGAAAATCCACCTTAGATAATTATTTTGCTCCACATAGCTGATCGAACAAGTCATCAATTCGTGGCAAAGTATACTTGTTCTTTTTTTGTAATTTTTTTGCGCTCAGGATAATCAATGCAAAGACTCATTGACCCATACTTCTTCCTGATGAGAGGATTGGTAAACCTCATGGTGAAGAACTTGTGTGTATAAAACCATTATCCAAATTCTCTTGTAGTTGTTTATTCAACTCCTAAAGCTCCACAAAATCCATTCTATACAGTGTCTTGGATATTTTCAGTGCCCCAGGTATAAGATCAATTGAAAATTCAACATATCTTCTAGGAGGAAGACCTTGAAATTCCTCAGGAAACACTTTTGTGAATTCCCTCACAATAGGCATGTCTTTAAGGATGGTCGCTTCCTTAGAATCAATCATCTGAGATAGATATGCATTCTCATAGGGCAGTAATATTCACTCTTGAGATGATGGTGATAAAAAAGATTTATCCTCCTCCTTGCACTTGTACAGAATTGGTGGTCGATTCTCCATAGGGAGAGTGATTTCCCTCTCATGGAAATTTATGTTGGATCTATATATGGAAAGCCAATCCATGTTGATAATTGCATAAAATTCCACCATAGGGAGTACGAAGAGGTTCCCCAGGAAGTTCAATCCACAAATTTTGAAAGGGGAAGAGTTATATTTATGCAATGAAATGATTTCCCCATTTTCTATACTCACCAACATCTTTACATCTAGGATTTGTGGTGGTTTCAGGATTGTTCTACTAAAATTTTACGATATAATAGATTGTGTAGAACCAGAATCAAAAATTAAATTCACCATTCCAAAATAAATAAATATCCTACCAATAACCAATTCGTTTTCGGGGTTCACTTCAGCGGTAGTGATGGAAAAATCCTGCCCTTTCTACCTTGGTGGTTGTGGGTTGCCTCTGAAACCCCATGGCTTAGGGTACTGATTTTCAAGGTTCCTTGGTTCATTGTAGTTGAATATATGAACAACAAGTTGAGGTTCTAACAGATATTTCCTCTCCTATATCGTAGCCATGGATTTTTCTTATCAATATCTAACTTCTAGGTTTCCTTCTATTCCACACAAAAATCATTTTCTCGTCCCCTTCAGGCAATTTCTGGGGTGCTTCTTTCCACGCCTTTGGAAAGTGGGGTGTTGGATCTTCTTAGCACCGTTGGATTTATCCATTAGACTGCTATAATTAAAATTCACCTTATTCTTCTTATCCCCATGATACCCCTAAGATTCGTCAATCTTCGTTTCGACTTTGAGGGCACATCAGACAATTTACTCATAGCTATCAAAGTCACGGATCGCTATGGATATCCGTAGGCTAGGTTTTATCCCACCAAAGATGTTTTCAACCTTGCTTTTGGGGGTAATAAAAAAGCTGATGGCATATCGGGAAAGCCTTGTGAAGTATTCCTCATACGCTCTAACAGATTTTTTGTCTTTTTTCTTGAGGGAAAAAATTCCCTTTCCATCTTAAGTCGGAGAGTGCATGGAAAATATTTATCGATAAAATTTTTTCAGAAATCCTTCCAATCCAACAGCTCGATCTCTTCCTCGGGCTTCGTATTTTTTTATCAATGTCCACCATTGATCAGCTTCACTCTTCATATGATAAACATTTAAAATAACATTTTCTTTTTCAAAACATTGAAGTATGGAGAAGATATTTTCAATGGAGTTGATCCATTGTTCGGTGATTGAGGGATCAGATTATTCCTTTAATGTGGGAGGCCTTTGTCTCTTAATGCTCTTAACTTCGACTTGTTCTTTCTTAGGTGGTGGGGTTGAACATTATTCTTTACCCACACTTCTATTAAAAACATGAGTTAACTGAGAGAGTATCATAACAAAGTTTGTGATTCACGCTCCCATCGGATTGGGTGTATCATTAGAACAATAATCACATTGATATTTGCATCAGTTGTTAGCCCGAGTCCCCCTATTACCGGACATTGTCTAGAATATACGGAAAGTTATGGGGTAACGCATAAAGGGTAATCCAAGGCCAAAACAAATGACTTATAAATAACTTTTATTTCCTTAACTTATGATTCTATAGGCTTCAATCTATGTTAACCATGACCTATTTCCCAACATATATTCCGAGGAGAATTTTTTTTATTCCCTTAATAATGGTTCATACTGAGCATATTATTTATCAAATAATATCCCCTAGGAGTGTCGTAACTAAGAGTATAGCAGGGCCTGTAGTCGTGTACCAGGATGCCCCAGGTCAAACCTAAAACTCTTAGTTAATTTTTTCACTCCTAGGTACATTTTTTCCAGAGCCTCCACTACCTACTCGTATCTAGATAGGGATGTATTTTATTGAAAAACCACTTACTCAATACTCACAAAAACTTAGGGATGTTTTTTATACTTATTCTTATCTCTAGGATTTTACTAGGGTTTTCTAATCCTAACCCCAAAAATAACTAAATCTCCCTTTGATACCAACTATAACCACCATGATTTTTAATACACACTTAAACAAAATTTATTACATAAACTGGGGACATGCATAAGAAAAGGGTGACCTATAAAGCCCAGTAAGGGAGTAAACAAGGAATAACATGAATAATACAATAAATTTTAGGAAATAGGCATATCAATGGAGCATAAGAGAAACATGAACATAAAGGCATGATATAAAATTATTATCATAACATATAAATGTGGAAACAACACTTAACCTGGTATTAGCATGAGAAAAAGATCATTGCACATGGAGCATGAGTGAACCATCATTGCACTTGAATTGTCATGAGTAAACCCTAATTGCACTTGAAGTATCATGATACTAATATCTACCCAATGCATTGGATCTCTATCAAGGTTCACCCTTCTTAATCATTTTATTTCATTAATAAGTGTGTCACATTGATCATACAACATGGATTCATTAAACATAACCATTTATTCAGGATAAAGGAATGAGGAATTAATATATGAAACTATATAATAAATAAGAAAATGTGAATAAAGGTGAATACCCTTGATAGAGAAATGGGCATGGTATTCACCACACAATGACTTTGGCTTGAAAATTGCGGTGCAATTTTGGCAACATAACGGCGTGACATAAGAATTCATAAAAACGATTGATGAGAGAGAAAGGGGTGTATCATCATATATACATGAAATCAGCAGTAATGGGGTCATGTATATGTACATTTCACAAAAAATGTAATGGAATTGAGATTCATAATACAAAATAATTTTTTGAATGTGAATGAAGAGAGAGAGATTCCTTACTGAATTTCGGTATGATACTGGGTGTCCATGGGAGGAATTAATGAGAGAGAAAGGGGTCTATCATCATCCAAAAATAAAGAGGGAAATATGGGGGAGGTGATAAATCATACCAAAACATTTATAATTAAAAATAAATGTGCATAACAATATTAAGAAACTTGGTCATAAATAACGAAGAAAGAAGTCCCTTACTTGGAAGTGTGATCCCGAAGGCTTGGGACGGGCTTGAGAGTGGCTTCTTGGGATCTTGAAGTGCATTGGGAGGATAATAGAAAGAAGTGGAAAGACTTTTTTCGAGCTCAAAAGGCTTTTAGTGAAGTGGAAGTGGGCTCTTGGGTGGGTTTATATAGGAAAAGGGAGGGAATTATTTATAATTTAGGTTTCGGGCACTCCACATTAAACAAATCAAAACCACAAACCAACCCATGGTTTTTGCCCAAGGTTTTTTCCAAATGGGAGTGGAAAACATTAGTTTATTATTCCAATGGCATAACTTCTTAAAATATTATGATTCCTTATGTGGAGGTGGGTCACACTCTCAAGGAAATAAATTTAAAAAATTAAAATGTTTTATAAGTCTTGGATGGTCGACTAAGATTTTTTAATATAAATCAAACAAACCTATTATAACATTATTTCATTGGTAAAACATATATTGGCCGAAAATAATGTTTATATAATTTTATTACATCATTATTGGGTCATTATGATGTCATAAAACACATTAAATATTTCAATGGTATTTAATTTCTACCCAAAAAAATCAACTATCTCAGAAAATTATAGAAAATTCACCATTCGATAATTTCGACATCCTCATTCAAAAAATTATATACATTTTATCTAAATAATTTTATACATATTTTAATTTTTACTTTTAAAATAAAAATGGACATTTATAAAAAAAATCATGGGTTTTGAAAAAAATAGCTTTCAAACCATAATAAAAAATCACAATTGAATTCATAATAATTATAAAGTCATTTATATTTTATATAAATTAATTTAGGGATAATATTTTTTAAAAAAACTATTTAATTCAAAAAATAATTAATTCAACAAAAAAAATTTCTTAATTTAAAAAATTCTATTTTTATTTAAAACCCATTTAAAAAGTAACAATAATAAAATGAATGTATATTATTTGTTATATAAAAAAATAATGCACATAATCATAGTGATAAAGTCTTGTTACATAACACTTTATAACACCTGCATATTTCTTAAGGGTAAGGTGTGCGATGATGAAAAACTCTTGGGGTGGCTTGGATAACATCGCTCGGGTGGTAATCTTTTTCAACTTCCACTTCTCTCATAGGCAGTTCTGTTCGAGATTAATGTGTTAAATCTTGTCTTGTACTTGGTCAAGAGAGAATTTGAATTACTCCACCTCCTTTCTGAGCTCTGACAAATGGGATTCATATGGATAAATTTACTATATGAGGTCATCACTTCCTTTTTATGAGTTAATTGGATTTGTAAAAGTCCTATATTTATACAGATCATGTGATCACTATTTAATGGCTATATTAGCAACGGTCATAATTCATAATAGTATTTTAAAACCAAAAAACATAAAACCAAATAATTTCATATGTTATATAAACATTTTACATAATAATACATTTAATTAATCAAGAGGAATTTTCATTAATAAATATTTCGGTCATTACAAATATACCCTATTTCTTCCATTTTCTGTTCTAGCTACTTTGGATATTGTACCTCATACCCTTTACCCCCTTCTTTAAATAGATTACATTTTATAAATTCTTTAATGGAATTCATTAATAGTCCCAGGATTTCTGAAGAAGATAACACCTTCGATGGTTATATCAATTAAATATCTCTGTTAAATTGTTTCTTGTTAAACCTAAATTAATGAGAAGCATTATGAAATTGGTGATGACACATAAAACTCCATTTTCTAATATGATTTAATCATTGAGTATCAAAATAAAAATTTCCATATGGATAAGACAAACTAGTATGATTTTTCTAACCATATAAATTTCTTAATCCAGGAAAGTTTCTAATATTCCAAATTAAAGTAATATGTAATTTAAATAGTTTTCTCATTGATGCATCATATGTTTTCATGTCATCATCCCATAATTCTCACAATTCATTCATTAAGGTTAAAGGTATATATCAATGTCATATCGAGGAATTTTCTTTTTAATAATAATCATCTAAATAAGGAAATAAGTTTTCTTCATACATATCCATGGTGGTAGATTATAGGGGATCAAAACAACTAGAAAATTTGTATAATTAGTACTTGAAGTACCAAAATGGTTAAAATCAGCAAAAGATAATCAAAAAAATACATTCCTAGGATTCAAAAAAAATATTAATATAAAAAATTTAACATTTTACACGATGTTGATTCTTTTTGATGTCTCATAAAGCCATCATTAATATCCATAGTATTCCACTTCATGTCATATGAAGTCTTAAAAGATGTGAATAATCTTTGTAATAGTGGTTTCAAAGTAATGTAACACAATAACTTTGAAATATTTTTCTTATTATATTTCTTCTTGTGGTTTCATTCATTTATACTCCCATTTTTGTTCATTTAATTCCATATTATGAATTCACCTATAATGTACTCTTCTCCCCTATAAAGAATACAATCATTAGGGAATGCATGTATCTTTTCATAAACGAGTCTAAATTTGTTGATGAATTTATTTATCTCATAGAATTATGAAAGGATCTTAGCTTTAACACTAAAATCTTAGACATTGCTTTGTCATTAATTCCACATAGACACTTGATATGATACAACTTAAGAAAAAACGATAACTTCGAATACATGGCATACCCTTCATACAGTTCTTGTTGCCTATCTTAAACTATTTCATAAGACTTGTTTTTTTAACTAAAGTTTTGAGCAAGATTAACCCACTCAAGATGAATATAAGGTTCTATTGATCTATTAAAATCTTGGACATTTTATCCTATAAATCCAAAATTCATTATTTATCAAATTTTGAACTGAATGGTTCTCTAGCGAGTCGCATTTTATTTTTTTGGAAGGATTGTCATTATTTTGAATTTCCATAACATCTGATTCACTATGAAAAATACAATATGCATATCAATTAAGAAATAATTTCAATATAAAATTCTCATATACTTTATTTATATTCAACCATCTCTTGAATTTGTAATCAAGACATAGAGATTTTATTCTACCACCCACTAATTGATTTTAAATTGAATAATCTAAAAATTATTCGAAATCCTTGGCATACTGAGGTATGTATTTAAGTAAATTGATCCAAATTTTATCCATGGGTATTACATTTTCACTCCTCTGCTACTTCATTCAAAAATAAAGATATAAATGGTTAATCAAACAAGTAAAATCAAAATTAAGCATCACCCAAATTTTTCTATATTGATCCCTAAATGTGTACTATAATTTTATAATTATATTATATAAAATCAGGGTGAAAATACAAGTATAATCTGAATGTTCTTACTTATAAACTCTCATTCCAGTGTGCAAGAATCATGTAAAAACATTAGTGAATAATAAATAAAACCAACTGGATTCTTACCCTCAGAACAACCATTCTCCCAAACTCACCAAGGCTTACTAACCAAGAATTCATGACTGATAAATGAATCATGCCTCTAAAAACTATTTATAACCCCAAAAAACAATAATTCATAATATAAATGAATCATCATCCTCATTTGTGAAAATAATTAATGATAGTTATGTCTATAGGATTTTCTAGAGATAACATTTATCATCTGATTCTACAATATGATATACTGTATAATGATATATCCAAAAAATCATATAATATTAAAAAATTATATATTATGATTGGTTATCACACTCATTGGGAAAAGGGGAAGATGGGTCACCATAGGGGATCATCATCAAGGAGAAGGGGTTATTGTGGGGTCTTTATCAGGCAGCATATGGGGTCGGGTCATGAGGGTTAGAGGTGAGGGTGGGGCGAGGGGAATTCATCGTCAGGGTTAAGGGGAGAGTTATCGCAGAGAAGGGGTGTGAAGGGGGGAGGGTGATTTGTCAGAGAGAATGGGGATATCCATCGTGGAGAGGCAGGGAAGATGGGTAGGGGAGATCACCAGTGTCGGGGAGAATTAAGAATGAGGGGTTTGGGTGTTCACTAGTGTCTGGGGGATGCTGGGCCAAGCGGAGGTCACCTTCAGGGCTGAGGGATCGGGGGATGTCAGGGGGCTAGGGGATTGGGTGGGGGTCTAATATTTGTTATTTTTAAAAATTTAGTGAATGTTTAATCAAAACCATCACTAAATATTAAAAAATAGCATAGGTTATTAGAAATTCCGCTAAGATCTCTTTTTGTAGTGTAACCAGAGCATAGATTTGAGTGTAAGAGGAGCTAGTTGAAAAGAAAGTAAAAACTTGATAAAATTTGGGTACACTGATTCACCCCCCCCCCCAATCATCTCAGTCTCCTTGTAGGATCTATCTGGGATTTACAACCTAAATTCAACGTTATGTTCCTACTTCGATAGGTATCACAATTAGTTTAAAATTGTAAATTTTGTCCTAATTTTCAAAGATTTATTGTTTCAATAAGTGTTATGATTCAAATTCATAGAAAATGTAAATTCTATAGTAATTTTTTGAAAATAATATATAAAAAACAAAAGATAAAAATATAAAACTTTGATTGTGGGGGGGATAAAACATTAGGAATGAAAAATGAATATAAAATTAGTATGGTGGTAGGAGAATTTTTACATTGTTTATATTAACAATATTGATATAAAAAATTATAAATAAATTTTAACGATGTATTTATCTTCACGTGTTATATAGTAGTGTTTATTAATCCTGTCCTTAATAATGATCTATATAAGGGTGATACAATAATATCTTATATATAACCTAAACAAATCTATGTTGTGGAACTATAGAAGTGCATGAAGAAGAAGACAAAATGTATGCATCCCATCGAATCATATTTTCTCAACTCATTCATGCCACTCTTTGTTGTCAAACAACATCTTTTCATGTCGACTGTAAACCAATGTGTATAACATATCTAAATAGAGTATGGAAGATATGAGATGTTGTGGCACACACATATCGAGAAAACTACTTGGTTATACAGAATAATGGTGTGTGTGCACACTACTATTCATATTCCCTTTAATAAAATGAAGAAATCCTTTTAACCTCACTAAAATTGCATTGTTAATCACATCACTGGTGATGTGGGTACCCTTTATCATTGTTATTTATACTACTAATAAAGGATACCCTTTATCAGCCATTGAAATAGCGTTGATAATGGACTAGTTGGCTGAAATGTGTTGTTAATATTACAGCACACCTAGCAAAAATAGGTATGTATATACAATGCACCAAGTGAAAAAATCAATATACATTTAATTGAAATCATGAATACAAAAATATGCACCCATGGTATATATAAAAACACTACTATATACATTTCAAACAATTTTTTATATAATTTCATTTACAATTATCCAACAAATAGTTAAAAACATTAAAGTATCAAATTTTGATGTCTCTGATCCCATCTCAAAAATTTCTTCACATGGTATTGGTTTCTGGAAAAATCATCCCAAATCAAGAAAAATATTACACCTATATAAAAAAAATACTATGTTAGTAATACTATAAAGAAATAATTTAAACATTAATATAAAAGAATACTTTAGCAATAGTGAATTTTTAATATAAAAAAGTCACATTTGGAGTTATATCAGCCACACCATTCCTTGTATTGAGGTGGGAGTGATTACTATATGTTGAAAATAACTTATAGATCATTGTCTTAAAATATCAAAAAAATACAAATTTGTTTTCTCAATTTTGATTATTCGATGAGTTATTTTACTAAAATTGTTATCAAATTTAAATAATTACACATTTGGAGTTATACCGGTCACCCCATGAATTGGATTGAGATGTGGTCGATTCCTATCTGTCAAAAAAATACCAAAGAATCATTTCACTGATGTATCAAAACAATATGAATGTGTTTGTTTGGTTTTCAATATGTTCATTTTGTTTTTTACTAAAATGTCATTTCAAACTAAAAAAATTCATTTTGAGTCAATGGTGCTTCTGATCTCTTTAGGACGACACTGGTCCCTCACTTTAGGGGCCACTGCCCTTCGGTGGATGCATTTGATAGTTTCGTGTTTTAATATTAGGGACTTCAAGACCGCATGGTGGTCAGGTTTCTCGACAGGCATCAGATGATGGTTTGTTTTTCCTCAAAGAGTGATTTGATTTATTCTTGGTCCAATTCCCCCCAAACCCTCAATGGATGATGATTTTACATCCTTCGCTGGTCCTTTGAATCCAACATGAATCGGGATGAACCGATGATGGCGGTCTGGGTAACCTTCCCAGATTTTCCGCTTCCTTTTTAGATTCCTTAAATAATAAGTATGTTAGGGAACAAGGTTGGTAGATTTCTCTATACGGATAGTAGGACTGCTGCTGTTTGTAACCCTATCGACCCTCGCATTTTTTTTTTGAGGCTGACGTTTTGAAGACTCCTACAGAGTGTCTTTGGATTTCGGTTGGCGAAGAATTCAGATGGAAACAACATGTGGTCTTCGAGTCTTGGCCAGCGTTTTGCTCGGGTTTCCATCATCTAGGACATTTGGTCCCTGGATGTCATCGAGGTCCAAGGGCTCATCAACTGTTGAATCCCTAACCAGAAGAGTCTTAGGCGTAGGCCATTCCGATTGTGATTCAGTAATCAGATAGAGCAGTACTGGACTGGCCTACAGAGGCACGCGGGGTTGATCCAGGGGATCGGGATCTAGGCGGGGTTCAATTCAGTACAGGCGAGGATTTGGGGCTGGAACTAGAAGTCAGTCCTCAAGAGGGCCATCCTTTGCAGTGTACTTATCTGGTGGTACCAGAAGCAATGAAGAATGTTGAGGCCAGTACCCCCTTGCCACGGGTTGTGGATGTCCAAGCTTGGTTAAGGCAGGATTTGGGGATCTGTTCATTGCAGGTGAATGGAGTGGAGGCAATGCAGGGGGAAGGAAAGGATAAAGAGCTATCCTGGCATGTGGATGTGGTGGAGCATCCGATCTCGGATAGAATTGTCGATATTGTTCTGGTGAAGGGTGTTAACGGGGTCCATGGCCATGGGGGTCCTCAAGGTCTGGAATGGGAGGGATCTAACTAGCAGTCTCAATTCATTGGTCATGGATATGAGTAGTCCATAGGCCTGTTTCTGTGTAGTGAGGTCACTGATCATGAATTTGTAAAGGAGGCTGAACCATCTGTCAAGTTATTGCAAGGGAAATCCTTTTTGCATGTAGCTACAATCTCTCTCCATGGTCAAGGAAGGTAAGAAGGGGCTAGTGTATTGGGTCATCTTGATCCAAACATGCTCATTTCAAAGTCCTCCTTTCAGATGACTAGGAGTGAGGGGAAGAAGAAGAAGGACTTGGCGGTCAAAGCAGGCAAGTTGGATTCTTTGGGTAGGCTGAAGGATCTCAAATAATGATCGAGGGTTGAAGTGAAAAACTGATTTGAAGGCATGGAAACTCAAGAACAATCATTGTCACAAGAGGATGAGGATTCAGGTGATGATAGTTTTAGCTAAATCTCATTCGACATCCTGAACCAGTTCCAAGGGAAAGGTCCCCACAGTCCAAGAAAAAAGAAGGGTAAAAAAGGAAAGCGCAACTTGGGGAAATGAATAGTGGTTCAGGGGAAAACCCCAAGTGGTGCAAAGACTACTCTCACTTTCTGAAACCAATGGAAACTAGGCTGGCCAAGAAATGTGGAAGCAAGGAAAGAAAAGTCCTTTAAGATGGGGAAAGTGGGGATCCAAGTAGAGAATCAAGAGTAATAGAGGAAGAGGGTGCGGAGTGTCTAAGGCTCATCTGCCACTCTAAGGAAGAGATGCCTGAAAAATCCTTTAGGACAAACATCTCAAATTAAGAGCTATTAAGGATTTATGAAATATTCTTGTAGACTGAGGTCACAGAGGAGCAAGAAGCATGGATAGATGATCAAGACCGAATCATCACCCGAGGCTTCAACCAAGGTAGAATCACCTTGGAGGATTTATTCCAGATAATGGACAGAATGATTTATCACCTTGAAGCACTTATTAGATAGGATCTAGACACCCAGGTTAGTACTCTGCATTGGTAATTATATAGATCATCTGACTCAAATAACCTTAGTCTTGTGTATAACAACTATGTGAGCTCTTTCAGTACGTAGTCCTTGTGTGTGAACTTTGATTTCCCACTTGTACTTAAAGTGGATTAATAAAAAATTATAGTTGGATGGTGTCTATCTAACATGAGATGAATTTATACACATCACAAATGACAGATGAATCATTATCCTCAATTATCTAGACAGTCAGATTTTGTTTTCTTGTTTTTCAATTTGTGACACATTTTGATCTAAAATATGAATTTTAAACTGATAAAGGAAATTTTTAGTCATACCTGTCACAATTTTAATTGGATTGAGATGTGGTTGATTCATTGTAAAGTCCCGTGTTTTTTAACCGGGGTAAAATATGAATTTATTCGAATTTTTTTTCTATTTATCAACGGTTCATTTTTTTTTTAAACTAAGCTCTAGAATTTTATTCTGAGTGTTGGAACACCTAATGGTGTCATTTCTGGAATTGCGTAATTACCCGATAAATTTTAGAGGGTGTCCTGATGAGTCTCGGGTGCACCGGATCCGGAAAAATCCACTTTAGTGGATCTGCATGGGTAGCGCATGGTTGCGGTCCAACCTATGCATTTTATCTTATTTAATAAATTATTATTATTTTATTTAATTAAATATGATTATATGAGAGATTTAGATTAATTAAAATAAAGTTTTAACAATAATATTATTAATGAAGTTATTATTACTATTATTGTGGTTGTTAAATTTATTGAATGTTAAAGAATTAATTAAATGTTAGTTGAAGGTATTGACGTGGCTTTTGGGTTTATCAAAGAACCGTTTTATTTAAATGAAAAGTTTCAGAATTATTAAAGGGCCATTTATTATTAAATGGAGGAATTTTATAATAATAATAATGTCATTGTTATAATTACAGAGTCTTAAATTATGTTGATACTTTGATATTTTGATTTCATGTTAAAGGAGTGTATCATTTATGAGAATTAAATGTGGCTTTTGAGCTTCTCAATGAAACTTTTAATTAAATGAGGGGTAATGGGTTGGAGTTTTTATCATATTGATGATATTTTAATAAATTGGGGGTTTGGGTTATTAAATACATGAAATTTTAAATATTAATAATAATGATTTTATTATTATTTTTGGGGATATTTTGTTAAATAAATGTTAAAAGAATTTAATGATCAATAAGGAGGTTTATAATTAATTACGAAACATTTATTATGAGAATAATAAATGAAGGTTAAAAATGAATTAGATAATTAATGTGGATTTAAATGGGGAGGTTGGACATAATCAGAAGGAGAATTTATTGTTTATTTTAAAACAATTTAATTATGGGGTTTAACAAAGTTCTGTTTTTATTTAATTGGGTGTAATACTTATGTGACTTTAATGAGGCTGTTGGGTATCTCGGTGAAACGCATAATTAAATAAGCATTTTTGGATTTAATGAAGGTGTGTGGTTATTTAATAGAGTTTTTGGGTTATATCAACGGTTTGAGTAATAATAATTATATTTTTATAATTATGGTTTTACAAGTATCATAATTATTGATCATTATGGATATTATTATTATAAATAATAATATTAATGAATTGGGGAGTTTTGGTTGGAATTTAAAAAAATGAAAATTTTAATAATAATAATGATGATGATTTAATTATTATTATTATTATTTTGTTAATTAATTAAATTCAAGGAAAAATGAATTTTATTAATTGTGGGAAAGTTTACTACTTTCAAGTCAAAGAGATTTTAATTTAATTGAGGAGTAAAGGGGAGTTTGATTTTCTCAATGAAACGTTTCCTTTAAGAAGGATTAATTGGGGAGTTTTTTTTAGTTTTTAGATAAGTGTTTAATGTGTATAATAATAATAATAAAATGAGTATTATTATTATATTTTATTATTATTATTATCACATTAATGGTAGTATTATTATTGGGTTTTAAGTGTTTAATAATAACTATTATTAATTGAAATTAATTTAGGGGTTTGAAAAAGAAAATAAAGGGAATAAAATTCCCCTCTTCTTCCTTCCTACGCACAAGCTGCAACACGCACGCAGCAGCGCACCCCATGACGCGGCCACTTCCTCCCTCCTTCGAGCTCCCTCCTCGGCATGAGCTCCTTCCCGCGGTGAGACCAAGAGGCATGTGAACCCCTGAGCGACCCTCCATGTCGTAGCACGACACCCGGGCAGAGCTCCTGTAGTGCGCGACCTCCGTCGTGCAACCCCCCTCTGGGAAATACCTAGAGGCATACCACCACTCTCCTGGACTCCAATTTGAACACGATGATTCCCCTCGAACTCTTCACGAATCTTCTCTACCTCGTCAAGCTAAAACCCAAAGGTTCGGGTTTAATCTGATCGTTGTGTTCCTCTATTTTTATGATTTTCGAATGTTGACTCGGGACCCATTGATCCATAATCCGACATGTGCCACAAAGGGCGAGGTGGATGGTCTCAAATTGTCTTGTCGTTGTTGGTTCGGGATAGTTTCTAAACACACAGTATGGTTTTGCACCGGTTATATTAAGTCATATTAAAAAAATTATGAGTTCTTGGTACCATGTTAGAGATGTGTTGTTCATTACAACTTTGATTCTGGTTACTGGTTTAATATATGTAATTTTCATTGATCAATGTACACAATGCGCATATATATATATATATAAAGGTGTACGCACATGCGATTACGGACTAGTTGTGGACTGGTTTCCACCAAGTACATTAAAGCGCTTCGGATTTAAAATGGTTTCACCCCGAGGTAGGTTCTCAAATCCTTAACACTTTATTTTAAGAATTATATCTTTTTTAAATAAATTGATAATGTAAGTTTCCTTGATTATGATATGTCTATGCATGAAACTTTGGAAGTTATTAAATGATGTCGCCCATGTGAGATAAATGATTTCTTGAACTTGTGTTGTTTTTAAGCATGTTTTGCTAATTTGGTTAAAGTGATATGATTAAACAATAAAATGATTTGATTGGGATGAATGTATAATAGGGTAATTAATTGTAGAATTAATTATCAATTCATGAGTTGGAATAAAATTTGTGGCTTTTATTGATGATTAGGAATATTGAATATTTGACATTTTCAAAAGTATAAATTAGAAATTGGTAATAATTAATGAATGGATTAATTACTACATGATAAATGTTAAATGGTTAATTAATTTATGGTTGGTTTAAGAGATAATATTTAATTAATTAATTTTTGAATTAATTAATTTTCATTCATTAAATTAAGATTGTGAATTGATTGTTTGTTATGACTGTTGGCCAAGGGTACTTTTTGATACTTGTTAGATTTCCATGCATTAATTTGTCTTGGATGGAGTTGTTCTATATTATGATATGATGCGTGAGATGGTTGATAAATATATGTGCTTGTTCAGAGTGTTTTGTAATGATTATGACGTGCATGCAAATTGATAAAGTCCTGGACAAATCACTGTTTGAGTGGATGAGTTCAGACTTGTTAATAAATTTTGATTATTAAATGTTGAGTTAATTATTTATTTGGATTTCTAAGAATAATTAATTTTTAATTAATTATTTACTATTGAGATATTAAATGGTTAATTAAGGGTTGACTTTTGACGGGTGATTTATGTTGTTAATTAGTTTTTTAATTAATTAACGGATTGGATTAATTAATTTATGAAATAATTAATGGATGGTTGTGGGGTGTTAGACATGGGGTTCTAATCCAATGATAAATATATATATTTATTATTGATAAATGGGTTGTGAGACAGGGACTGATGCTCCAAATACTCACAGGGATCTAGACATGAAGTTCTACACCCAGCTTGCAAGAAAAGTTTCTTTTATGGGACAGGGACTGATGCTCCAAATACTCATGGGTTTTGAGACATGGATTAATGCTCCGAATACTCACGAGGGTGATAGAAATTATGTTCTACACCCATTAATTATCATTGGACTGTGGGTCCAATTTTTCATGCATGAAATGTGTTTAATGGTTAATGAAGGCTGTTGTGACATGATGATTTGGGAATTGATAATGAGAAAGGGTTCAGACTTTTTATGAATTGGATGAACTACTTTTAGTGGACGGGCTCAGACTTAGTTTATGAAAGGTCGAATTGAATAACTTGTGATTCGTTATCCAAGTCGAATCACAAGCTTGGAATTGGTCTTTACTTTGATTACTTAGATGGTCTTTAGAGACATCTGTGGTGAGTGACTATTACGGGAGATGTTGGACATAGGTCGAATCTCAAGACCTTCATAATTTATTAAGATTGGAATAATTAATAAACTATGAATGATTATGTAATTAATATTGAGTATGTATGAAAAATGTATAATAAAGGTTCAGACACAAGATGAGGGCTGAAGTAGGTACTTGGGTATATAGTTACATTGTATAGTTTACTTAATTTATGCATTCCTTCACTTGTTATATGTTATTTATCAAATGTCTGGTTTCTGGTAGACACTGGTGGTCCCAACCTACTGAGATTTATATCTCACACCCTACTTGGGCCGCCATTGCACTGGGTACCCAAGTAGATTCTATTTTGTTGTTGAATTGTGTTGTTTGCATTTACATGGGAGTTAGGAGCACAGGACCGAGCGGATGCTCGGGATGCTCGAGGAGATCGCCCTTGGGGCTTTGAGTCATTATTTATTTATTTATGCTTTGAAATGTAAATCATGTTGTTTTGTTCACTATTTTCTACTTTTGTATCATTAGCATGGCATGCATGCATCTGCTGTATAATTTGGCGTTGGCCATTTTTTTGTACAAGATTTGTAAAAATCTGATTTCCGCTACTTATTCATTTATTATACCGTTTCCACTATTTATTGACTTTTTCTATTTTTGAACACTAAAATGAGGGTATAGTCTCTCCACTGACTATCCTTAGACCCTCGATGCTAGTCGGAAGCCTCTGGCGTATGGGGAGGCGTGCTTGAAGTTATGTGCCGACCGGTCCGGCCACCGGTTTAGTGGTGATCCGAGTCGGGACGTTACATTCACAAATATAAAAAATGATTGATGGATAACTGTCCTTAAATATCAAAACAATCTAAATGATTTTACTTGATTTTCAATATGTCACTTTTTGTTTTTACTTACATTAATGTCCATTTTAAATAACAAGACACATTTTGAGTTATACTAGTAACATTGTGCATTGTATTGAGGTGAGGTTGATTCCTACCGGTCCAAAATGACCCATGGATAATTTTCCTAAAATATAAAAAAAAATCTGAATGTGTTTTCTTGGTTGTTAGTATGCCACTTATTTTTTTTCTAAAATTAATGTTAATTTTAAATAAAAATAGACACATTGAGTTATTCTGGCCACACCATACCTTATATTTAGGTGATTTTGGTTCATAAACATCACAAATGACATATAGATCGTTATCCTAATGTATCAAAACAATCCAAACTTGTTTTATCCATTTTTAGTAGGTCATTTGTGTTTTTTACTAAAATGTCATTTCAAAATGAAAACATGCATTTTGAGTCATACCAGTTTCATTATAAATCATTTTTACATGAAATTGTTCCATATATGTTAAAAATGACTTATGAATTGTTGTCCTGAATTATGAAGACAATTAGAGTGTTTTTCTTGATTTTTAGTAACTGACACATTTTGTATTAAAATGAAAATTTTGAACTGATAACATGCATTTTTAGTCATACCGGTCACACCATGTGTCGGATTGAGGTGTGATTGTTTAATACACATCGAAAATGACTCATGGATCATTTTATGAAAGTATCAATACAATATAAATGTGTTTTCTTTGTTTTTAGTGTGTCACTTGTTCTTTTTTCTAAATTTAATCTCAATTGAATATCAAAATACACACTTAAAGCCATATCAGCCACACCGTGTGTCAGATTGAGGTGCTCTTGATTCCTACACATCAAAAATTACTTATGAATCATTTTTATAAATTATAAAAATAGTCCAAATGCATTTTATTAGGTTTCAGTACTTCACTTGTATTTTACTAAAATTCAACTCATTTTTAAATAAAAAAGAGATAATTTGAGTGATACCAGCCACACCATGCATCATATAGATGTATGTTTTATTACTACATGCTAAAAATGACATATAGATCATTTTAATAAATTATCAAAACAATTTAAATGCATTTGATTGGTTTTCAGTATGCCTGTTGTGTTTTTCTACTAAACTTCCTTTTCAAAATAAAGATATTAATTTTGAGTAATATCAGCCACATCGTTCGTAGTTTTGACATGAAAATACTTCATACGCAACACAAATGACTTATGAATAACTTTCCTAAATTAGGATGATTATCATAGTATGTTTTATTGGTTTTCAGTGAGTGATATGTTTTGAACTAAAATGTAAATTTTAAACTGATAACGGACACTTTTATTCATACCGGTCACACCATGCATCGGATTAGGGTGTGGTTGATTCTTACATGTCAATAATGACTCATGGATCGTTATCCTAATGTATCAAAATAATCAAAAAAAATCTTGGTTTTCAGTATGTCACTTGTTCTTTTTGCTAAATTTTATATCAATTTAATATAAAAATGTACACTTAAAGTCATACCGACCACACCATGCATCGGACTGAGGTTTGGTTTATTCCTAAACATAACAAATGACTTGTGAATAATTATTTTAAAGTATGAAAACAATATGAGTTCCAATTTTTCTTTAAAATAAAATTAATTTCAATTTTAAACAAAAAGTGACACATTGAGTGATACTGGTCACATTGTGCATCATATGTTGGTCCATTTGATTCCTAAATGTCAGAAATGACTTATTGATTATTTTGTTATAGTATACAATCAATCAGAGTGTGTTTTATTGTTTTTTGTGTAGGTCAGTTTTTTTATACCAACTATATTGACCCAAAAATTTCATACCTAGATATCACATCTTAGTAGATTAATATTCCTTATAGAACATACTGATCCATGCCTGAATAGTTTAGTTATAATGATTTAGGAAACATAGAAGCATAAATAACTAATTCATAAGAGTATCTTATAAAGTTATTATTTAATATAAACCTTCTTATACATTTCATTAATAAACCCGTTCTTCATAACCTAAGAATATGAAACATAAGAAATGGTTTTCATAGGTACTTAATAAGTGTAAAAAGGGGAGATATCAATGATCAAATAAGGATAATATCAGCATAAATTTGTTAGAATGTGATATTAATATTATAAATTCATATACTGCATATCAGAGATAATAATCATGAGTCATGGATCAAGGAAGGGTAGTTCAGAAGACAAGAATCTTAAATGATCAAAGGATATTTTAAATTAAAACATACACTTTGAGTCATAAGAAGCAAACTCTGTATCAGATTGAGGTGTAGATTATTGAGTTGCAGCTGATTAAAACATTTTTCGGGAAAAATTACCTGAAATATTCATTAGGTTAGATATAATTTACATTCAACTACATATAAATACCTAAGTAGATACATCCTTATGATTCAATTCACATTTCATGAAACATGGGGTTTTCTCTTCCACTCAAAAGGAACATGCTCTCTCTTTTTTGTATTGTTATAGATAGTTGAAAGAAAAATACGGTTTCCCATAAGATCTGTAAAAAAACTAAATATGTATTAGTTAAAAAAGATAAGGAAATTAAATTACAAATATTAGATGAAATTATGACAAAATTAATTGATTTCATCGGTATTAGGAATTAACCTTTATACATTCATGACCCATTTCCTTTTTTTGTTTTCTTAGTTGAAACATCAAAGTCTAATCTCTCATATGCATTATTAGTTACGAAAAAACTTCCCCATATCTAATAAATAAATAAACATATATAAGAAAAAATTATTATGTGAGTAATACAAAAAATAAGTAAATTCAATAGAAATATGAAAATATTCCACTACTTATATAGAAGTTGCTTATTCATTCTTTTTGTGTACATTCTTCCATCAGGAATGTTTCCCATTCGTTTCTTAGAAAATCTATATCGTCTTTTGAATATGGGTCTTTTAAATGGTCATAGTAATACTTGAAAAATATAATTATAGAAAGTATTAATAAATATTTGAAATGAAATAATAATTATATTCCAAAATACCTCTTTAGGGATGCTAGTTTTTATGGAATTTGATTTCTATCATAAATTTAAAAACATAATAACCACAGTTTTTTCCATTTTTTTGTTTTGGACACTGAAAAATAATAGATGAGAATATGTAATTTGTTTATATATGTGTTTGGAAAGTGAAATATTATTATATATTCCCTAATACTTGTCTAGTCGTAGTAGTTGTCATATTTCACTTACTTATCCCCTATCCTCATTCCTTTTATTCATGATATTGATGCACCACCCTATCATAACATAATCCACATTAAAACATAATCTAAATTCTATAACATTATTTTCGTTTCCAAAACATTGGATGTAGTGTATTAAAAATTTTCAGAAACCATCATGTCTAATCTGTTTGTTGGATATCCATGCATTGAATCCCAGAAATAAATCTTTACAGTATACAAATTGACCTCAATGAGCATCCAATGTCTCCTAAAAACACAAAAAGAAATGAGTAATGAATGAAATGAAATTATATTTCATATGATTAAATTGTATAGTTTTACCCATGAATTATTTGTATTATGAAGAGTTTGTCATCTAAAATTGTTCTTTCAAATGATTTGAGTATGCCTTCAACTATTTCATCTTCTTTTTTGGGAGCTATTTTTGTTTGTTCTTTAGAGGACATGTGAGGACTAACGAGTCCAAAAAAATCATGGGGAAGTACCTACAATATTTTTTGATATATACACCTTCTAAAAATATGAAATATATTTATTCATTATAAATATAGTATATTAGCTTTTGGAAAATAAAATCATGAAAACATACCTCATGTATACATTTACAACTAATCCACCTAGGGAATCATAGTCATGGATTTTACTAAAATTATCAACACCAATGAAGGCATGAACTTCCTCTTTGTACATATTTTCTTCAAAATCATCATTACGGGTTGATCCATTTTTTATCTTTGTATCCATATGAACCTTCAATGATAGTATCTTCAGGTATAGAATAGGCAGTGTAAAAGTGATTATGGTAGATCTTTTCGATCATTTGGTCGATCCATTAGATGGTTTTGAGGTAGTCATTCGTTTTACCATTTCCCTTTATCCATCTATAATAAAATTCATAGTTTTAGTCATTTTTAATTAATTTTAAAATGTTTAGCTAGAAAAATAAATTGGAAATGAATACCTTATTTTCGACATGTTTTTTTAAGATGTGACAACCATGCGATGAATGTTCTAAAAACTTGTTCGGCCTTGTGAATATATTCCTAATCAATTGGAAGAGTTATCTTGGAACTCGCCTCATGGGATATGCTAATCGATACACTAATATGACTTTTTGTAAGTGTTCTATTATGTAAACTATATTCTTTGATATTAAACATAGTAGATCTTGAAACAATGAAATGGGTTGGTGTTGATAGATTTAAATCACATTCATTATCACCATGTAGAATACATGTAATGTAAATATATCAGTGTCTTTCTAATTCACATTTCACAAAAACAATTATTAGAACATTTATTACCTCGGCTAAGATGGTTTTTTAGGGTAATGGATTTCCATAAAGCTGGTGATGGGTGGGGAGATATATTCACACAATAGTTTTTCTTGAGTTTTTTCTTCTATTTGCATCCCCACATAATATATTCTAACAACTCCTCATGCCATTGGAATCGGTCTTCAGGGGTAGTAATTCTTTCCTTTTCAATGAGCCTCTGAGCGGTGTGTCTCCCAAACAGTGGCAGCTTGGGTTTCTCTAGTATCGGTTTCCACTCTTCCCCCCTCCAGACTGGCTTTTATCATGATTTCTGATTCTGGTTTCGGTCCAGCATGGGCATCATCAATCCTTGTGCATTTGTCTCGGCGTGTTTAGGCATCAGCGGTGCATCTTGGATCTCGTCTGGCGTGATGGTAGTGCGACAGTGTTGCTCCACGTGGCTAACTGTGGCTGGATCGTCTGGCACGACGGTGTTGCTCGACGTGGCATGGTGTAGTTGGATCTTTTCTGGCATGGCGGCGGTGCGATGGTGTGGTGTGGATCGTCCCTCTTCATCGACGATGAGGTTTGGTGAGTGATCAGCTTAACAGCTAGGTTGTTTCGTCCGACTTCGTCGGGTTCCAGGGTTCTCGGAGATTCGGTGCACCCTGTCCAACTTCATCGGGTAGCCTGGGTTCCTCAGATCATCTGGAAAGATCAGGTGTGGGTCTTCAGTCAGATCCACAACAGTTTGGAGGGGGGAGGTATTAGGTTGTGGCTTCTCTGGGTTTTGCAGTTTCTCTTTTGGTATGGTGTGATTGGGTATGTTGTGGTTTGTTCTATCCGGATGGATCCGTTATGGTTTGTTTAGGTTCGATCATGCTGGATCTTCTCTACCTTTTCTTGATGCCATTCTTGTTGCTATGAGGTTTCAGAATCTGGTAAGGGTATATCCTTGGTTTTTATAGGATCAGATTCATGCCCATTGTGGCGCTTTTATTTCATAACTACCCTGATCCTCTAGTTAGTGGTGCCCTCTTGGTGCGGGGTTGGGCCACCCAGTCCTAGGTGACAATGGATTGTTCTCATGACATTTGGGTTTCTTTCTGGGCTAATGTGACTTTGCTGGCTGGGGGGGTTTGATGAGTGCAGTGGTGTTGGTCAAGGATGACCTTTGATGGTGGCCATTGGAATGGTCATTTCGGAAGGACGAGTGGTTTTTTATTATGAGTTCTGTTAGTATGGTGTTGTATCCAGACTCAACCCGTGGATCAGGCCCTAGAGGAGGTTCCATATCTGCTCTTCATCAATGCAGTGTTTTTTGGATTTGGTTGTTGAGAGGGTATGAAGACAGTCATCAGATCGGGCCTGTGCTTTGACACGGGACACTTTTTTACTATTAATCCTTGCAACGACAGAGTGATTTTCCATGTTCATATACTGGGGAGGGGAATCTTCATGTGTCAGTTTGGTTTGTCTCGCTAGACCTCTGGGTCGTGAATTGTTTTAAGTCGATGATGTCTTGGGTTCCCCCCCCCCCCCCCTTCTTCTCTTAAAAGGGGGTTTATGTTTATGTTTTTGATGAAATAAAAAAAATATTAAAGGCCTTCGGGCCGTTGGATGTAAGGGTAGTTATTATTTCTCTCATCTGATTCATTTCTTCACTTTGATCCTCCTCTTGTTTTTTTCTCAAAATATGTTCAGGGTATCACTGAAAAATCTATACCTTTGATGTATCCATAATGTTCTGGCCACTTTGAGGCCATTTATGTTAGGTTTTCATTTGGTACAGGTATTTTTGATTCCTCTTACTATCAAAGACCAACCCAGGTCGACCCTGAACCGGTCACCCAAGTCGGTCTTTGACATGGCGCGAAGGGCGTTCATGATCCCCAGAAGATGGAAACCAGTTCCGGGCATCAAATTTTTTTTTTGTTGGGAATGATTTGTACCATGAAAAAAACAAAAAAAATATAAACATATAATAAACTTAACATTAGCAGTAGAAAGAAAATAAAACCAAACATACCTCCACGTGACCTTTTAGGTCAACTCCCGACCAAAGGCCGACTTTTCTCCAATAACGAGCAACTCAGTCAAGAAAACTTGAGCAAGGAAACATGCAACTAAAATGATAAAGATAGGCGTGAGCATTAAAGATGCTTAGTAGGGATGCCAAAATAAACCAAAAAAATACAACGCCTCCTTTCCCAAAACAATCCATTAACACAAGTTTAAAATATAAATATAAAAGTAGGGTTTTAACATTTTAAAATAAGCAACATGATTTTTCTTATTCAGAAATCCAAAAAAAACTACATGCGATTTCCATAAAAACTTATTTTCTTTCTATAACAAAAAACCGAAACAGAAGATACCAAAACTGGGCTATGATAATATAGGTAAATAATAAAAACTGGAAACAAACTAGTATGAAAGAAAGTAAACATGTAATATAAGTAAAAGAGAAACCATGGGAGATCCAAAACATCCCTAGAAGACCTCTATATGTACTCAGTTTCAGAACCACATACTGGAATATGGTGATTCTTTTGAGTCTATAACCAACTGGCCTCCCTAAACTGACCAATCCAGTGGAAAAGCCTTCTTGTCCTAACAACCAACCAGGGGGAACCAACTCGTCTAATCGGGGTTGATCACAAACCGTCACTCGATCATCTAAAATATTCCTAGGAAACAATGGTGGTTATATTAGTACCGTTTAAGTAGGAAATCCCTCACACGCATGACTCATCTCACTGCACTTTCCTTCCCCAAACATTGATGCTTCTTGTGCGTTCACCCATAAAGGGTTACCCTAGATAGGAGCGCCTCCAAAAACACATTCAAACATTTCACATGAACAAAGTTCCAACCAGGTTGTCACAACACATTATCATTCAAACCATCATTTAATATACCTTAGGTTTCCAACCACGCATTCACATTTTCCGAATCACAATATTTTAAAAAATGACCAAAAAACATCACTATTAGAAGTACAATGTCACATGGGCCTTCAAGTTTACACACCCAAACATATTTACCAAAATATTTCCAAATCATTTCTAAAACCGATTCCAAATATACTATATCAAACAGTCCTTTAAACCATTTGAAACCAACCATGTACCAAAAGGCCCCATGGTTCAAACATTAAATAACACATTAATAAATCATTTTAAACCAACATTTAATACCAACACACTTTTTACAAATTTAATATCCATTTTATATGGAAGATAATGGGAGAGAGAAGAGAAAACATTTGAAAAAATCAAGGTTCATGTATAATATCCTTCTCCAACCCACACCAAAACATGTTTCAAACCAAATGACCAAGCATTAAAGGACCCATTATAAACCATTTTTTCTAAAACGTCTCAACAAAACCAACCATTTATCATAAAACCATGCTCCACTATCCACCTCACATAGAAAGTATAAATATACCCGAGCACCACCATAGAAATATTTTTAAAACATTTTCATATAATAACACAAATCCATAAAATAACCCAGTAGAACATGAAGTAATAAGTTTGAAAACCATCTATTTATAATCCCATCATTTCTAAAGTTATAAATTTTATAAAACCCCTGAAGTGCGATAAAACGAAACATTTCACACCAGTAACCATGAAAACTTATTTTTAGAAAATTAAACGGACTCCAAAACAATGTAATAAGATAACAAAGTGTGCCATGTAGGTGAGAAAAATATTAGAGAGAAATTGAAAGCATTCATGTGCCAAAGAATTAATCAGGAAGGGAAAATTTGGGTTCTCCTACCTCAAACCAAGTTTGGATGCAGAAACACTTCATCAGAAGGAAGGACAACCTCCCGCGCACCAATCTCACACCTAAAACAACAAGGAAAACGTTTGAATCAACACCTGAGGTGTTGGGACTTGGATAAAATAAATAAAAACACCAAAAAGGTAGAAAATAAAAAAACATGCAACCACGAAAAGGACACCCAAAAATATTTTAAAAAAACTTTCACTTGCTTTAAAACCACAACCAACTACTCACATAATTAAAGAACATAAAACAACCCCCATGAAACCATAGAAACCCTTTCCAAAATATTTTACAAATTAAACATGTCCAAGTATTACTAATTCAAACATACCAAACCAAGTTAACAAGTAGACAGCTTCCATCACACTATAACTAATGCTAAACATTTAATGAAATTCCACAATTTTATTTAACGGAATAACAAAATTTAAAATAAACACCCTATGCGCTAAGACTCTAGGCATTTCACATAATTAACCTTAAACAATCCAGTTTTCATAAACCAAAACAATTTCAAAAGCCAACAATAAGATCGACAAGGGTGTCAAAGGTTCCAACATAAATAAAACATCACAAGGTGAAAAAAAATACCGAAGTAGGGGAGCGGTTTGGCGCGCACAAGGGTAAGGTGGTTTGAGGCTATCGAGGCCAGGGCAGGTTGGTCATGCCTCAGCTGGTGGCCGGAGAAGAGGGGTGAAGGTTCGATGAAGCTCCTATGAGGGAGCAGATAACTGGGGGGTTGACTTGCCAAAGATGTGGAAGGGTGAGGGCAGGCCTGGCGAGGCATGTGCGGAGGGGAGTGTCGAACTGGGGAGGAAGGGAGGAGGGCGGTTTTTGGGAGTTTGGAGGTCAGTACGGCTGCATGAGGAGGCAGGGGGTAGCCGGGTACAGGAGGGGTGGGAGAGGCCGAGAGCGACTAAGGCTGGGGATGGCGTTGCCGAGATGGGAGGCCGGTTGGATGAGCAGAGAGGTGAATTGTAGCAGAGGGACGAAGATGGTGTGAAGCTGGGTGGAGGATACAGAAAACGGCAGGGGTGTGGGGTCTCGGACATGCATGGAGGGCAGGGAGGCGGAAGCTGGATGGGATGGCTGAGGCGATCACGGGAGGCACTGGAACCTGGGCAAGAGGCATAGCGTGGGAGTACAGTGGAGGTCGAGGACCTTCGGGTGATGGCAGGTGTAGGCAGAGGGCCAGAGCGAGTGGCAAAGCTTCTTTGTGTCGATCGTACAAGAGATTGAGGTGCACGTCGTGGTGTATGGGGGAAGGAGAAGGGAGGATGGGGGGCTGATGAGATTTAGGGTTAGGAGCTTTTATTTTTTCCTACATTTTATTATATTACTAATAATAATACATTAATAATAGTACTAAAAAAATAATAATAATAAAATTAAAAATATGAAAAATAATAACAATAATATATAAAGAATAATAATAACAACAATAATAATAATAAAAATAAAAATAATATTATATTATCATTATTATTAATATTAAATATTTTATAAAATTCTGTTTAATTTAATTTAACCTACTTTATTTTATTTATTTATTATTTTTCTTTTCATTTACCATTGAAATCAATTCATTTATTTATTTCGAATACTGGGGCAGTTTCATTGTTCACATGTAGTCTGATGCACGGTTGAAAAACTATGCCCAAACCATGCTACCTGGTACTACCCACTTGCAGGGTCGAGTCGCATGCTTTCTGCGCGGTTCTATAAACTGTGTGTGAGTCGCGCGCTATAACTCTAACACACCCGTGTGTTCGTGCGGGCACTGCACAGTCACTCCTAACCGTGTGGGATGACTGTGAAACAGTGGAAAAAAATATCTGAAACCCAAAATATTAATTAATGAAATTAAAAATAATAAATTTGTCTGGTCAGAGTGTGACAATTCTCCCCACCACAGTCACTTTATTCCCCCAGAAAGTCACACAGTCTAACGATAGACAAAACAAGAATACATGCCCGATTAAAAACCGGAAGAAACCACAATACAAGAGAATGGGAGAACACGATAGGGTTTTACCCACCATAAGAACACATCTAGTGTGGAAATATAACACTCAAACAAACCACCCTGGGAAGGGGGAGAGACAAGAACTCCCAACCAATCCAAACTATCCTCTATAGCACGAGAGAACACCCCCACTGAACCTTGAAACACTCGACCTGGACCAAAAACTCCAAATACTGGATAAAAACCACTAAGAATAACATAACTCAGATAGTAAACCCAATTATAACTACAATATTTAACTCCTTCGTAGGCACATACATCTCCAAATGAACACCGATAAACCATGATCAACCCAAAAAAGGGGCCAAACACACTTAAGAAAAGTGAACAATTTTGAAAACCTTGATCAGACAAATTGAATTGTTTGGATTACAATATACAATGTATATTATATCTTCTCGATGAAACAATGGACCTACAACAATTTCAGAACTTCAATAGTAGAGAAGCAATAATTAAAAGACTTTAAATGTTCCACTGCCAATAGGGAACACAAAACCTAGACCAAGGCTTCAGACCCCTGGCCACTCCTGACTGCATGTGAACTTCACCCCATAGCCTGTTCTTGGGGCTCTGATGAATTAATCATATCTTGCCTCATATTCAAGTACTGAAATTCTTCTGGTCACAGCATCTTCTTCAAGCTATGCTTCATGCAGAACATCTCTAGATGACCCATACATCCGCAGCAACGGAACGTCTTCGGAGGGATGCAACATGACGGCTTCATGTGCCCGAACCAACCACACCGCTGGCACGCCACTGAATGGTCCGATGAACTAGAATCCAGAACCACTATATAGGATTATTTGTAAATAGGTCCCTCTGGCACACCCTACTCGCTAGATGGGGAACCTTTACGAGCAACTGTATATGCTAGATTGCCAAGAACATGTGCTCTGGAGACCAACTCACCTAGGAACACCTCCTCCACCAGATTTGTGAAACGATGGCCTTTAGAAAGGAGAACCCGCTCCTTGATCTCAGGAAGAAGACCTCCAATGAAGAGATAATTCCTCATCAAATCATGTGATACTACCTCTGGAGAAAAGGACACAAGCAATTAAAAAGGGTCAACATTTTCCCTCACCGTCTGTTGGCCTTTTTGAATACGCATTAGCTCTTCCCTTTTCTTCATCTTTACCTCTTCAAGTATAAACCATCGAATGAGGATGGATTTAAAGACATCCCATGTCATTCCAACTCGCACTGACGGTCTGGCAACCAACTCCCATACGTCTAGAGATGGACCTTCGAACAAACCCAAAACGGTGCGCACACTAACATCATTGGGAGTTCCCAATATCCTGAAGACGTGTTCGACCTCTTCAAGCCAGTCTGCTGCCTCTAATGGACCCCAGTCACCGTGAAGAACAGGTAATGTCTGAGAAGGACCAAAAACTAGGCATGAATTATCAGAAACCTTACGGACCTTTCTGGGTGGCATTTTTTGAACAACATAAAAAACACAAAACCCAAAACAATATCAAATTGAAGCAACAACATTGAAATGGGTTTCATCTTAAACAACTAACTCAAAATAAACAAGAAAATAAAAATCAACAAAAAAATCATCTTCCAAAATCGTCTTTCCATTTTTGATTTCAAAAACCTCCTTACTTCAAGGCCACTTTTCGAATACCACACCCACTTTTCAAACCAAATTCAATTTTTCAAAAATCATCTCCCCTTTTCATTTTCAAAAACACGATTGCATCAATAAAAACCAAAACAAAACCCAACTTACAGCAAACCATCGAGATGAGGAACTATCCATTATGCTTAACTTGGAGACATGGTAGTGATCCATGCCCCAAGCTAGTGTAAATGACTGGGAGAAGTGCAATCAAGAAATCAGACTCCACATGGGTCACTACTCCATGTGATATCACGACATGACATTGGTCTTCCTCCATTGTCATTCCTCAATCCCAAAACAAAACTAAAAGACTCAAAACCCAGACTATCCAAGGAAACTTGAGGTTTAGAACGGATGAGGGTTCATGACATCCTTCCTGTACTTATCTCTTGAGTCCCAACAGTCCTAATCTCCATCTACCAGATACACCAAATAACAAGGGCCTCCTCTGATACAATTTTATCATGAACCAACCTGGGTCGACCCTGAACCGATTACCCAAGTCGGTCTGCAACATGGCTCGAAGGGCGTTCCTGATCCCCACAGGCAGGAAACCAGTTCCGAGAATCAAAATTTTAATCGTTGGGAACGATTTGGCCAATGAACAAAAACCAATAAACAAAAAAAATAGATAAATGTAAATAGTTGATAAACATAACACTATCAATGGAATGAAAATAAAACCGAAAATACCTCCACGAGTCCTTTTAGGTCACCTACCGACCCAAGGCCAACTTTTCTCAAATAACGAGCAACTCATCCAGGAAAAACTAAGCAAGAAAACCTACAACTGAAATGATAAAGATGGGCATGAGCATTAAAGATGCTCAGTAGGGATGCCTAAATAAACCATAGAATCCAACGTCTCCTTTCCTGAAACATTCCATTAACACAAGTTTGAAATAAAATTATAAAATTAGGGTTTTCACATTTTAAAATAAGAAACATGATTTTTCTTATTCAGAAATCTAGCAGACACTACATTAAATTTCCATAAAAACTTGTCATTTTATGAACAATACCCGTAATAGAAGATACCAAAACTAAGCTAAAATAATTTAGGTAAATAAGGCAGACTAAAAATAAACTATTAAGACAGAAAGTAAACAAGCAATATAAGTAAAAGAGTAACCATAGGTGATCCTATATATCCATAGAAGACCCTTGGACATACTCAGTTTCAGAACCACCAATTGGTGTATGGTGAAGCTCCTAAGTCTATAACCAACTGGCTTCCCTAAACTGACCAATCCAGTGGCAAAGCCCGCCAGGCCTAACAACCAATCCAGGGGGTACCAACCCATCTAATCAGGGTTGATCAGAAACTTTCACTCGATCATCTAAAAGATACCCATGAACCCAGGGTGGTTATATTAGTATCGTGTAAGTATGAAGTCCCTCGAACGTGTGACTCATCTCACTGCACTTGCCTTCCCCAAACATGAATTCTTCCTGTGTGTTCACACATAAAGGGTTACCCTAGGCAAGAGCGCCCCCAAAACACATTCAAACATTTCACATGAACAAAATGCCAATTGGGCCGTCACAACACATTATCATTCAAACCATATTTTAAAACACCTTAAGTTTCCAACCGGGCATTCACATTTTTCGAATCAAAATCTTTTCAAAAATCACCACAAAACATTACTATTAGAAGTATAAGACCACATGGTCCTTCCAGTTTACAAACCCCAATATATTAACCAAAATAGTTCCAAATCATTTCTAAAACCATTACCAAGTATTCTATATCAAACGGGCCTTTAAAAATTTTGAAACCAACTGTGTCCCAAAATGCCCCATGGTTCTAACATTAAAGAACACATTCAAAAATCATTTTAAACCAACATTTAAAACCAATGCACTATTTAGAAATTAAAGATTCATTTTAGATGGAAGAAAAAGGGAGAGAGAAGAGAACACATTTGAGAAAATCAAGGTTCATGTATAACATCCTTTTCCAACCCACACCAAAACATGTTTCAAACAAAATGACCAAACATTAAAGAACCCATTATAAATCGTGTTTTCCAAAACATCTCAAAAAAACCCACCATTTATCATAAAACCATGCTCCACTATCCACCTCACTTTGAAAGCGTAGATCAACCCAAGCACAACCAATCGAACATGCCATAATATTTTTTCAAACTATCTATTTATAATCCCAACATTTCTAAAGTTATAATTTTCATAAAACCCCCGAAGTGAGATAAAACGAGGCATTTCACACTAGTATCCTTGAAAAATATTTTTAGAAAATTAAACAGACTCCAAAACAATGTAATAAGATAACCAAGGGTTCCACGGAGGTGAGAATAATATTAGAGAGAAATTGAAAGTTTGAAAGTGCTAAGGAATTAATCAAGAAAAGAAAAGTTGGGTTCATCAACCTCAAACCAAGCGTGGACGCATCAACCCTTTAGCGGAAGGAAGGACAACCTCCCATGCACCAATTGCACACCTAAAACAACAAGAAAAACATGCTAATCAACACCTGAGGTGTTGGGACTTGGTTAAAATAAATAAAGACACTAAAAATGTTGAAAATAAAAAAGACACCCAACCACTAAAAGGACACCCAAAACTATTTCCACAAAACTACCACTTTCTTTAAAACCACAACCAACTACTCACATAATTTAAAGAACATAAAACAAGCCCATTAAAACCATTCAACCCCTTTCCAAAATATTTTACACATTCAACATGTGCATGAATTACTAATTCAAACATGTCAAACCAAGTTCACATGTAGACAACTACCATCACACCATAATTAACGCTAAACATTTAATGAAATTCCTCAATTTCATTTAGTGGAATAACAATATTTAAAATAAACACCCTACGTACTAAGACTCTAGGAATTGTGCATAAGTAACCTTAAAATAATCTATTTTTCACAAAACAAAACAATTTCTAAAAGCAAAAATAAGATCAATAATGGGTATCAATGGTTCCAACTTAAATAAAAACACCACAAGGTGAAAATAAAAAATACTAAAGCAGGGGAGGGTTCGGCGCGCACAAGGGTAATGTGGTCAGAGGTTGGGGACGACAGGGCAGGTTGGTCACGCCGTAGCTGGTGGCCGGAGAAGAGGGGTGCGGGTTCGCCGAAGCTCCTATGAGGGAGGAGAGAACCGAGGGGTTGGCTGGCCAAAGATGTGGAAGGGTGAGGGTAGGCCAGGCGAGGAGTGTGCGGAGGGGAGTGTCACACTGGGGAGGAAGGACATAGGGATGTTGTTAAGAGTTCGTAGGCTGATACGGCTGTGTGAGGAGGCGGGGGGTAGCCGGGAGCAGGAGGGGGAGGTGAGGCTGAGGGAGACTAAGGTTGGGGTTGGCGCAGGGGGTAGGAAATGGAGGATGGGGGCCGACAAGATTTAGTGTTAGGAGATTTTATTTTTTTCTACATTTTATTATATTACTAATAATAATACAATAATAATAGTACTAATATAAATAATAATAATGAAATTAAAAATATGAATAATAATAACAACAATATATAAAGAATAATAATAATATTATTATTATTATTATTATTATATTATCGTTATTATTAATATTAAACATTTTATAAAATTATGTTTCTTTTAATTTAACATTCTTTATTTTATTTATATATTTTTCTTTTCATTTACCATTTAAATTAATTCATTTATTTGTTTCGAATACCGGGGCAGTTGCATTACTCACCTACAGTTTGACGCACAGTTGAGAAACTGTGCTCGAACCGTGCTACTCGGTACTACCCGCTTGCATGGTCGAGTCGCATGCTTTCTGTATGGTTCTATAAACTATGTGCAAGTCATGTGCCATAACTCTGACACACCCAAGCATCCCTGCAGGCACCACGAAGTGTAATTAAACTATGTGCGAGTCGTGTTCCATAACTCTGGCACACCACGCAATAGTGGAAAAAATTGTATGAAACCCAAAATATTAATTAATGTAATTAAAAATAATAAATATGTCAGTTCGGATTGTGACACTTACGATGCCGGTTAGAAAATATAGGAAAATAAGTATTCATTATTATTAATAGTGATTTAATGAAAAAAATAAATTTAGTATGCCAAACTTACACATGTTTCCCACACTTTCTGTGTGTTTTTATCTATTTGTATCCCATATTTTTTTACACGTGCCTCCTTCCATATCACATGGTATGGGATGGAAGTGGATTTAGATTTGGAGTCATCAATCTGCATATAAACAAAGGAACATAATTATGTTGTTTCATGTCACATAAAATTATTACGGTAGATTTAAAATATGTACCAATGATTTTTCAAGTGAATCCCACCCCATCCATGCTTTACTGTAGGGTTACATTGGTTTTTCTATGCATCCCTTATTTCTAACACTCATTTTCTATTTCGTAAATAAAAAATTGATAATCAAGTTGATGAATCCATGTATCATCAAACAATGTATTGCTAGCCACAGTTAACCTGAAATCACACATCCATATGATGGCTAGTAAATGTGTCCCATGATTATTGGTTTATTAGTTGTTCATAGATAAGCAGTGGGAGCCGATTTAATATCCCATAAAAATCATTAAGATAATTTCTTTTTAGAATTTTGTGAAATCTTCTTTTAATCCTTTCTGAAATCAATAATACATATTTATTATGATATTCATATAATATAAATGAACTATATATGGGATGATAAAGAGTAATTCAATGTTTAATTATTTTATTTTCAGTAAAATAATAAAATGATATCATAATGTTACCATAATCTATTGTTACATCAACATTTTATTCTTGGCCACAACATGGGGCCACGAATCTAAGTCAATGAACACACATTGTGGAGTGATGATTCCAATATAACTACAAAACATGGACTTGTTTTTTGTAACATTTTGGCCTCAACATTCCATCTGACCCCTTATTTTATGCCTTTGTTTTTTTCCTTAATGATTTTTGTTAACACCTTCAAACTACGGTGCTCCAACATTTTTTGCGTCATCTGTCCTACATCACATAGAATTTACTTGGATTCAACATCATAAATATGTTACTATTGAGAGGTAACATCGACATGTGTATATCGTCATTGTACCTCTATAATGGGAGTATCAATAGATTAAGAAACCTATTTCCCCTTAGGATTGGGAGCACCATCACATGTTGAAGGTCGTTGTTCATCTGCACTGTGAGAAGCTGTATGTTTAGATACTTGTTTTCCCTTGGTATTGGGAGCACCAACACGTGTAGAATTAATTATTTGCAGAAGTGGTTTCATATTTAATTTTGAGTACATAAATATTGCAAAGAATGGATAAAAACACAAGGTAAAATGATGCATATTACAAAAAATATATAACCTGATGATTGAAATCTATCTTTTTTTAGGATGAAGGGATTTGACCCCTATATCAGCTATCCAAATCCCTTCATTGTGGTCTCCTCTGATATAAAAAATTACATCTATATTGGGACCGCTACGAAATGATTACGATGTCCCAATTAAAGGGTCATCTTTATTAGAATTTCCATTGGACCCTTCAGTGTTGTTGGTCGATAACTGAATAATTGACCACTTTTAGTTTGTGGGATCTGGAACATAAAATACTCTTGTATCCTATGATGATATTATAAATTGTTTTTCTTTGTATCCCTCCATACCTAAACCAAATATCATGAATCCTAATTCATCTATTTTAGCAGCACTCATGTAATCAACCCACTTGCATTGAGAAATCTTCAAGTGGAATATTGTATAATCCAACTCACATATTTGTTTGATGATGACAAAGTATGACATATTCAGGTAAATTGGATTTAAGTCCTTAGTACTAGAAACATGCATCTCTTCATCCATAAGTGTAACAACACTATTTTTCACGGTACTGTCTTCATCATGTTCAGTTGTATATAATGTATAACCATTGATTATTTAACCACAATAAGATAATATATACACACTTGGTCCTATGGCTAAACATTGAATACATTTTGAAATTTAATCCATTTTTTCCTTTGACTCTTTAAAAATATGGTCTCGAAAACATCCTATAAACTATTTATTATTTGTATTTTATTTTCATACTTCATCCCTTGATGGATTCAAACACCTAGGAATTTCATTGTGGATTTCCACATATGGGGAAACCACCAAACTGTTATAAAAAATGTAAAGGTGGCCCTGCCCCTGATTTGTAATATTGATGGTGATAATATCCATTCTAGATATTCCTTTACCCATAAGTCACCTAGTTTGATGAGATTTTGGTAGACCAATTCTTTCCACATTGAATAGGTATTCAGTACATAATTTAATGGCATCCTGAAAAATATATCTCTCTACAATACAACCCTCTAGCCTACATCTATTTTTGACATACCCTTTCAAAATATTTATATACCGTTTAATGGGGTACATTCATCTATAGTGTCCAAGACCAAATAGTCAAATCTCTCTCACCAAGTGTACCATAAAATGAACCATCGTGTCAAAGAATGTTTGTGGGAATAAAATTTCCAATTCACATAATATAATGTAAATTTCTATTTCATAAGATTTTTAAAAAATAGTTTACCAAAAGTAGTGTCCACATGTTTTACTTTCTCAAATAGTAGATCACCTATTAGTGGAGATGGTGTTGTACATTATTCTAAACTTCAATAAAATGATGTCATCTAGGATCAATACTTCTATAATCAGGGTAGAAATATGTGATTTCCTATAAACACTATTTTTTGATGAATGTTTCATTGTAATTTACTGGGTACCTTGTTTGCATAAGAGACACCATTGAGTTCCTTGGATGTTATATCCAGAAAATTTTCCATAATAATGAAATTCATTTATCATCCCATACAACATGGATCTCAATGTGAAATTTACATTACTCTAACCATCATACAACATAACACATGAATCCCACAATAATTTCAAATCTTGATCAATGGATCCAAATAAACATCAAAATAATTATCTAGTTGTTTTTTATCCTAATATAAGCATAGATAACATGATATATTTTTGTTTCATGCATGACCATAGTGGAAGGTTATAATTTACCAATATAACTGGCCACGTACTATGAGTGCTTCATCGAAAACCAAAAGGATTTACTCTATCTGTAGATAACACGAGCCGAATGTTTCTCATCTCATTTCCAAATTCCGGATACTCATTATCAATTCATTTCCACTAAAGAGATTATATCAGGTGATTTAGATTCTCATATTTATTTATTGTATCTATGTTCCACATCAATTGTCATATAGTCTCCTCACTTCTATATAGGTGCTAAACCTTGGAAAAATTGGAAAGTACCATAAAACTTTCATAGGACCAGATTCATATTTATTTCATCAATAAGAACCACCCTTTGGGAATTCTATAAGTGTTTTTTGGTCCTTGAGAAATAGTATACAATCATTCAAGAAAAGGTTTATTCTTCCAGAGATCATACCCATGGAGTATAGCATTCATTTGGCGTCATATGTTCAACTCGGGAGCTCATAATCTTATGGGAGCATGTCATTAAAGAGATAAAGTAGTTACATAAAACTAGAATCACTCCATATATTGCCTTATTTCAAATTATATATCTTCAACATGGCTGACAATGTTGTATATTTAGTGCAACTAGCATAAAATGGCATCTTTGCACAACTCTTAAACTTATCAAACAATTTTGGGCAATCACTTAGTTCATCTTCAATTGTCCTTGTCATTTCCTCAATACGATCTTCATCATTATCCGCATCTATAATCACATCCTTAATATGTTATTATTCATTTTCACACATTTAATCATATCATATGATCCATAAAACACAATGTTATCCCAGCCATTAGCTACATTTTCTATTTCCCCTTGTTTATTCTAATATTTATAACTTTGATCTATTCAATGAAAAATAAAGTGTTATTCCAACATTATTTGACTAATTAGTCTTGAATAACAATATAATAGACACATAAAAAGGATTTAAGAAGGGTCATATACACAATCTTTTGAAAATTTAATGAACTCTTTCACTCCATCTTCATACTATATTGTCAGATGATTAGCATACATGCATTCATTATTCATATTCATTATATTTGATTCATTAATATTAATATTAAACAAAATAAATACAGAAAAAAAAAATTCAACTATGGTAATCATACAACTATATAGCGCTCTCAAAAGATCCAAAGGAAGTGAGATGAGCCAGAATTAACCTGAACCTATAAAAATAAAACAACATTTTCCAACATTTTTAATACTTTTAAACCATTAAAACTCTTAGTTTCATATAAAATTAACAGAAGAATAATTTTTAAAACATCAATTAAATTATTACCACTATTTTTAAAAGAAAAATAATTTTAAAAAAAATCTATTTAGGCATTTTCTCAAACACTTTTCATCGAATATCATTCCATAACAAGGGATAAAACTGCTTGGAAAACACTATTTATCCCTCACAAGCACTCAAATAGGCATAAGTATAATAAGGAAACACTTTCAAAACAACAATAATTTAACGATAATGAAAATATGAAGGATAAAGTAAAATAAAGGGAACATTATATATATGAAATCGCATAAAATTAAGATGATGTAGCAAGGACTGAGAAGGAAACATCAAATTTAAGCAAAGTATATCCTTAAATGACACATAATCCCTTTATAAAGGAGGATTATCCACGGAATGGATTAGGTTTAATATAAAAAGGTAATTGGAATTTTCAATTAATAGTACATAAAACTATTTATTCTCAAAATATAAGAATAATAATACAAGAACAAGTAATCACTTTTGTAGCAAAACGTGAAGTCTTCAATAAAAAATTCAAAGAATAATAATTTAAATAAAAACAACCAATATTCTATAATTCCCCATAAAAAACATTTTGATATTAAAAATACATTCAAATATCAAAATAGATGTGGAGAACAAGTATTGAATAAATTCCACACCACCAAAATATCATTATTTTAACAAAATATTTAGAACATTGCATTTTTATCATAAAGATCATTAAATATTCCCTTTCAATCCTCGAAAAAAAACCTATCTCATTAAAACAATTTTCTTCAAAGAAACCATATAGAAATCATGTTATTGGAAACTACATGGATAGAAATTAATATAAATACTTAAAAGCCTAAAATTTGTATTTTTTAGGGTAAAAAATACCCTATCCTTGAGTCCCATAAAACAATTGGATCATTTTATGGGTTTAATTAAAAACAAAACCCTATAAAATCATTCCCATTATTGAAATCCAAAGGATGGTTATATAGGTTACAGGATAAGGAATATGGGTTTAATTTAGATAAGAACTCAAATTGTAGATACTTAGAGAAGGGTGGGGAAAGAGCTCTTTTGTAGACAACTGTAATGTAATTTTCAAAATTAAATGTTAAGTATATAATTTCTATATGAAATGTGGATAATAAAATAGACTTGCAAAGAGAAAATTTCACATATCTCACATCTTCATATTTCATAAGATTTGATAAATTTCATTTAAAGCAACTACAATAAAATATATCTTCATGTTGTTATTCTCATATCACACTTATCTGCACAACTTAATATAAACATTATCCTAAAATATCTAAATATGAAGCTATATGAATTCATTGATATAATCAACCACCTTATATCCATTTCATGTCATACACTTGTAGCTCCAGTTATCTACCTAAACCAATCCAGAAACCTTTTATACCTACCATGGGTCTAGCACTATTTAACCAACTATAAATCATCATTACCTTGGCTACATCAAGTAATTCCCATGACTATAGATTCAAACTAACAAAACCCAATTGGTAAGTAATTTTCATCCATAGTTTTCTATGTTAAAGACTAGATCCCATACATAGAGACACTATAGATCCAAGATGACCTTTCCACACCTTACTCCAGACCAAAGTAGATCACACCCATCTTATTAACCACCTGATCAATGGAACTAGCTATGAGAATCCTTTGCACTAGAATGTTTTAGTATTCCACATGTGATCTTGTGAAAATACTTCCTTGAAGAGTATAATGATAAAAAAATATACACTTTCCAAATACACAAACCTAAATCTAGAAATACCAATAATAGTTGACTGAGAACCACTTTGATATTTTGTTCTACATACCAATGTTTATTTAATTTACACATACAATGCCACACCAAGAACCTCCCGGATCATGATTCAATAATTTTATCATGTTGTAGTCACTATCAAATATATCCATCAAATTGTTCAATCAAATGAATGAACTAACTTCCATATGAATTTTTGTAAACTGGGCTTTCATTATTGATCTAGAAACATAATCCATTCTCCACCAGCCTATGTCAAGTAGGCCCATACACTAAACATAGATAATTTTAGAATTCATTATCTATATAACCACTTCAATCTTACTCTAAATCATTTCCCTCATCACTGAGAACAGCACCATATCATGCCTATATATATTCAAGAACTAGTAACTGCCTGAAAACTTTTTTTAAGTCATACTTTACTATGACTAATTATCCCTCCATAAAGTTGTAGTTCTGTACCTTTCACAATTCTGGTTAGACCAATAATCTCTCTCTCCAAACCAATATATCCATACCTCTTACTTGTGTACAAGACAATCATAGCAGACTTGGTTCCATCTTATCAGAATCACTCAACATTCAAAACCTCACAAAATTTGATATTTACCCCTTTATATGAACCAAGCGTCCATTTCATGAAATACAATCCCTAAAATCATCAATGTGTCACCTTTAAAGGAGTCCAGGTAGTAGCATAAGTCCTCCCAATTCTTGGTTAGATAACATTTTTTGAGTTTCATGTAGGATTATTGATGAATGTCCCCAAGGAATTTTTCCTTTATTGCATTGCAATGTTACAAGTTGAATGCATAAACCAGAAGTATGGTACGACCCATCAGACCAAAATATTTTCATACATGATGATTTCCCATAATTTAAGCACAAAAAAAACACCATTTTTTTAATAAAATAACCATATTCATTGTATTTAAAAGAAAATTTAGAGAGCACATGCATATTTTAGAAACAGTGGAATAAGTGGAACCAACTCTTGAAATTTTTAATGGATAAATCATGAAGGAAAATCATAAAAAAAATTTATCAATGGCATGGAATAAATAAGAAACACTGACCCTACTACCCATATTTCGAAACACATTAAAAAGAAAAACCTTACATGATACATAAAGATTATCAATCATCAATGGATCTTACCTTTCATTGAGTGACGATGGTGAATTAGAAGGAGGGAAGCGAGGCATGGAGAGAAGGTGGTGAGGTAGGAAGAGACGGTGGTGAGGTAGGAAGAGACGGTGGTAAGGCAGGGATAGACAGAAGTTAGGTAGGGAGAGATGACACTGAGGCAGAGAGTGACAGTGTTGAGGAAGGGAGAGACAGTGGTGGAGGTGGGTTCATGGTAGATGAGGGGTTTACAGAAGAGGTGGGGTTTGCAGAGGAGGTGGGGTTCAGTGACAGAGGTGGGTTTTAGAGGCGGAGTTGTGTTTCACAGTATCAGATAAGGGGGTATTCACAGTGGTGGATGAGTATTTCATGGTAGAAAAGGAGGGGTGAGTGGTGGTAGGGTTTGGCTACTATGATAGCTTCACGTGTGCAAGAGAAGAAGCTGACTGTTAGGGTTCATTTAAAAAAATGGTTAAGGATTTTATTATCACTACTAAAAAAAGATTATAAATGTATGTTTTATCAGTTCTAAAATAGAAAGCGTTGATAAAACCTAAATTTATCAGTTCATTTTTAGCACTGATAAGAATATGCCTTTATTATCAATCAAAAGGTGATGATAAATGGTGACTTTATCAGCACTAAATTAATTTCATAGATAAAGACAACTATTATCAGTGCTTTTTTAGTGCTAATAATGGTGTCTCTTTATCAATACTAAAAAAGCACTAATAAAGATATATATTAGGTGCTTGGGGTTATAGTTACATCAAACACAAACACACACTACACACACAGGTCTAAAATGCAGGCCACACCCCCCAGGGATAACCTAACCCACCACCAACTTTATTACATTATATATATTTGGCCCGAAGGCCTAGTGGGAATGTAACCATTACATGGCATGTTGGCTCGAAATTTTGTCCAAATGCCCATTCTATGAAAAGTATTGCTACAGTGCCCTATCTGCTACAGTACTTGCTATAGTACCACCTCCGCTACAGTATCCACTATTGCTGGAGTAACCACCACTGCTATAGTTACAGTTCATGCCACTGCTATAGTGATTATATTGCTACATTCCCTTTGCTGCAACAATACCACTACAGTACTTCTACGGTAACCTGGGCCCAATGGGTTTTGAACCCTCATTTTTCATTTAGGATAACGGGGTGCTTACCACTAAGCCAAACCCCAACTACGCGCTGATAATGATATAATTTTAATGAATTATTTAAATTATTATATATATTTATAAAATTATATATATGATAAATATATATTTATTATAAAATAATAATAAATGAATTTATTATAATTATAATTTTATAAATATATATAATTAATATATTTATTAAATTTTACAACTACTTGAATATATCTATATTTATTTATAATTGTAATTATATATATTTTTATTTACTTATAAATATTTTTATATATTTATAACATTATAAGTATAATAAATATATTTATTATAATTTTATAATTATTTAATTATGTATATATATATATTTATAACATTATAAGTATAATAAATATATTTATTATAATTTATAATTATTTAAATATATATATATATTTATTTATTTATAATTATAACTATATATAAATATATATATTTATAATTATAAAATTAAAATAAGTATATATTTATATATAGTTGTAATTATATATATATATATATATATTTAAATAACTGTAAAATTATTAGAAATATGTTTATTATATTTATAATTTTATTAATATATATAGTTAAAATATTTATCAAAATTTTATTATTGTTTAAATATATCTATATATTTTTTATAATTATAATTGTAAATATTTTTTTTTATTTATAAATATTTGTATATATTTATAAATAAATATGTTGAATTATATATATCAAAAGGGTTTAGGAGCCAGGAGAACTTGTTCCAACAAAAATTTATTGAAAAATAAAAGATATGACATGAGAAAGCAAAAGGACAGGGTCAAGTCCTTATACCATAGAAAAACTAAAAATGGGTAGAACTAGGATCATCCCCATAATCATGATCAGATGTATCATTAGCAAATTCTTATTCTGACTGTGAATTCTTCTAACTTAAAAGCACATAATACTTTTCTGTGAGTTTAATCTACCCCAAAGTGAGCTTCTTGGTAGAATATCTGGTAAACTGGTAGTTCCCATGTGCAGAAGCCTCCCTTCCATGCCTCATCCAGGGTTTTTTGGATTCCATCTACATTTCCAAGTCATAGTTTTCTATCGATCCCCTTACGGTTCAAAAAGAGTGAAAGGCTGCTCGAAAGAATCATTAATGAATCTTGAAGCAGCATATGTCATAGATTTCACTCTCATGTCTTGTTCAAAAAGCTTCATTCTATTCATGATTGGTGATATATTATTATTATTCCCTTGATTTTTACCTATCTCAATGGATTTTTGAGCAACTTTATCAGACACCAAACTACCCTCCTCTGTATTCTGTTCAACCCCAACGATAATAAGTGACTATAATTTCTTTTTACCAGTGCATTGTAAATGAATGTCTTCTCCTTCCTCCACATGGATAGTAGTTAAATCGTAATCACCTTCAGACTCCAAAATCAACATTCCAGAGATATCACAAGTTAGATGTCCAAACCCTACACTACCATTACTAGAAGTAATTTTATTCTCATGTATAGGGGTTTTCATTACCAAAACCATTTTAGTGTCAAATTTATATGTTTCCATCACATTTTTATGTAGTATGTTGGGAATATGGGATCTCAACTATAAAAAGTACTTTATAGAAGTATCCACTAAAGGTGTGTCAGCCTCATTACGACATGAAGTAGTTGTAAACCAAGTCTTCTCATGCCCACCAGAATACTGGATGGCTTCATTTTTATTCTTCTTCGACATATCTTAGTTTCATTTCCATGTAGAGAGTAATATTCAAAGACAATTGATTTTCTAAAATTTGATATCTCATGTCAAATTACCTTGCATTCCAAAAAAATTGGAATTTTTTCATACACAATTTGCATGTCATGTTCATCTTCTTCAGTGAACAGCAGAACACAATCCACTAAAGTGGAGTTCAAATCAACTTCAACCAAAAAGTGAGAAAAGTGGCCAAATCATACAGTCTCCATTTCTTTATCAATCTTAATTGGAACTCCAATTGACATTGCAATATCATATAGTATTTTAGGATTCCAAATAATCAAATTAAGTTAACAGACCCTTATCTATATATGAAAAGAATACTTACCAACTTCAAGAGGAATAAAATTCATATCCCATTCATGGATATGGATAATGCCTGGTTTAAGTGAAATTCATCCAAATCCCCATTCCCACATCCTCATCTCATTAGATGGGAAGTGCATATTAAAGAATCTGTAACCCAATAAAATGCATTTCCGAGATGAGAAACCCGAGATTTGCATGATTCTCTAAATTATTTATTCAATTTTCATTGTGTAGGAACCCCTAGGTAAAACAAGATGAGATATTATAAAGTTCTCACCTATTTTGAAGCATTATGAGACAGAATTAAGATCTTCCTTGATGTGTTCAACGCTGAATTTTTTATGAATGGGAGGATCATATGATCCCTTATAGAGATAGAATGAGCACTTATCAGATCTCTCAATAGCTGAAGATACATCACTGCGAGCAGGACAAACGTCTAAATCTTCACCGTGAGCATTAGATTTGACATAACCATGATCCATTGGTCCCGAACCGATCGCATCAATCCTATGAGTGTAGCACCTAGAAACCAGATGTTCTACCATCATAGATCTGAGAAGAGGCACAGTGTTGAAATCATGAGCCTTTGGTCCTGAATTGATCGCAGCAATCCTATGAGAATCAAACCTCCTAGAAACCAAATGTTCATCCATCAACGATCCAAGTAGAGGTGTAGTGTAAAAACCCTAGTATTTATCACGCCATAGGGAGAGAACCTCCTGAGAAAACCTATATGTTGAGAAAAAAATTGTTTTCAACAATACATAATAATATTATTTAAAGGTGTAGATTATTGAAAGTAATACTCTGTCTCTTTATGAAAATTTTGATGCTCAAAAATACCCTTAATTATTTTCTAATGATTTTATTTAGTATTTTTCATGAATTTGTTCATTTATTTTACTCTTGAAATTAAGGGAATTTATCATTAAAGTATTCGTATCTAGCACGTTTTGTAAAAACTATTCATGCGCCACTTATTCAGAATCATCTTTAGCACGTTCTGGAATCACTGTTCATACCCTACGTGGATAAACGTAGCGTAAGGATAAAAAGCGTGTATACTTTTTGAGATAAGAGAAAAGTATGGTTGATCAACCATACGTTATCCGCAAAGTATGGAAGAAGAACCTTACATTTTGAAGGAACCTTACGTTTTGGTTATCAACAAAGTATGGAAGGAGAACCGTACATAAGTACTAAACGTTACGTTTGTTTTTCAAAAGTATGGTTCACCAACCTTACTTTTGTGAGCAACCATACATTCTGGGAAAATTATGGATCAAGTAAAAGTATGGATCTTTTACCGTATGTTTGAGAGTTGAAGAAAAAGTATGGATGATCAACCCTATGTTTATGATCAACCTTACGGTTGAGGAAAGTAACATGAACCCAATGTTTATGTTTAACCTTACGTTGTCAACCCTACGTTTAGAGGCCATGTCATCAACCTTACGTTTGGCGTCGGAAAGTTTGAAAGATGATATTTTTTATGCAATGGTCAGCAAGCTGATTGTTAAGAGGATTTTAAGCTGGATTTAAAGTCGATTTTAAAATACGACTTTGACCGATTCAAATCCGTTTTATCAATGGATTAAAGATCGAATTAAAAGGATCTTTTTATGCTGAGTATTTAGGGAAGTTACGACTACTCTGTAAATTCAAATGTTTGAATTACACGAGTAGAAAGGTGACTTTTATGGATCTAAATGTGCAGGGAATATGCTCTGCTTTATTATATATGTTTTCTCTGAAACACCAGGCACATGTGTGTGGTGATCAATCTATTATTCAAAAAGGTGGAAAATAGAGACCGCAAAAATCACACTGATATGTTGATTCAAAAAGGAGCATCAGAGATCTGTTTATTTAAGAAGAAGGAACTCGATAGAAGATTCACTTGTTCTACATAAAATATCTACTGTGGATCTACTACTGCTGAAGTTGTGAATTATATCTCTATATCTACTGTAACTGGATCGACACAAAAGTACATCGACTTGAAAATAAATATTTCTAGAGATGGTGATCCATCTGTTGTCAATTGCATTCTGTCACAATTGTGAAGATCAATTGAAAAATTTCTTTCAAAAAAAATTATCTTGAGTAACCAGCTTCTCGTACTAAGATGAGTAAGATCGTGCTTGAACCAGAAGGCTTTGTTTTGCCTTGGATTGTAAAGGTATCAACTGCTTGTACTCAGTTGTGAACTGGTCTATTGAAACGAGGACCAGATAGTGAAAATAACCAAGCTCATGGAGTAGAGTGTTGGTGGACTAGAATAGGGGCCTTCTGTTCCCCGAACCACTATACATATTGTGTTTCTGCTATTTAAATTTCCACTGCATCATTTTATCTGAATAAAGTTAAAAGGTAGAACACAATCACGCAAATATTTTTGAGAAGACACAATTCACCCCCCCCCCCTCTTGTGTATATTTGATGTAATCTGATACAAAAATTTTTATCTGAGGTTGAGCTTTTTGACAAAGCTGAAAGAGATTATACACAAAGCAAGATGACTGATACAAGAGAGGGAATGTCTATGGTCAGAGAATTGTAATACAATGGAGAAAACTATGGATGCTGCAAGTCTCGAATGATCATCTATCTGAAAAATCTTGGTTACAGAGTCTATTATAAGATTCTAACTCCATATGAAATACCAGAAAAACCTGAAACATGGTGTGCAGATACTGAAGAAAAACATGATATGAATTTGAAGGCTATGAATGCAATCATTTGCGGTCTTGGACCAGATGAATTTAACAGATTATCTCAGTGCCTGGCAGCATATTATATGTGGCAAACAATAGTTATGGAGTATGAAGGAATAGACAATGTGAGACAAATGAGATATGCAACTGCCAAATTGAAATTTTATACTTTCAGAATGTTTGAAGGTGAAATAATTACCCAAATGAATGGGAGATTGACAGAAATTTTCAATAATATAACATCTCTAGGAGAACCTATCAAGAAGGATGATCAAGCATTAAAAGTACTGAGAGTACTGCCTATAAAATGGAATGGAATCTCTATAGAAATCAGACAATTGACACCTGTCAAAGACTTAACCACGAGAGAACTGATTAGAATATTAATGATGTATGAAGCTAAGATGGAAGATGAAGCTAAAGAACATAAAGTTCTTATCAAAATAGAAGATACTACCTTGAAGGTAACTTCACAATAAAAGAATAAAAAGATGAAGAACAGAGAAGTCCAAGCTAAATCAGAGAGCTCTGACTCATCAAACTCAGATAAAGAACTGGCTCAGCTAGCCAGAAAATTTAGAAAATTCTACAGTAAGAAAAGAGGCTTCAAAAAATCTTTTAAGAGAGATGATAAGGAAGTAATATTCTATTAATGCAAGAATATGGGGTATATCACACCATATTTCACACAATTTAAAGATGAAAAGAAGAATAAATTCTTCAAAAGAAATTACTATGAGTAGAAACACAAGAAAGCTATGAAAGCCACTTGGAGTGTATCTGGAGACTCTAGTAGCTCTCCTGAATCAAGCTCAGAGAAAGAAGAAGTAAATCTCAAAGAAAACATGTGTTTCATGGCATAAACCGATGAGGTACACTCATATTACTCCTCTGACTCAAATAATGAATCAAAATATGAATCAAGCTACACAAATGAAAAACGTGTAGCCTACTTCAATATTCTTGAAGAAAGATCTGACTCACTATTTAAGAAACATAAGTCACTAAAGAACATAAATAGAGATGTTTCAGATGAAAGAGATACAATGCTGAAACAACATAAGGAATTAACTGATAAATACAATTCTATTAACACTAACTATATTAATTTTGAATCAACAATAAAAACACTGTAGAATGAAGTAGAATCTTACAAATAGGCTGCATTGGTTTTTACAAAAGGAGAGAATTCATTAAATGAAATTCTTAGAAAAACTGTCATTAAAAAGGAGAGATTTGGAATTGGCAGTAAAGGAGAAAAACCTAAGCTATATAAAAATTATTTTGTTCCTAGCTCTAAAAGGGTTAATTGTAACTTTTGTGGGATAAGGGGACATATACTAAAAACTATTTCTCAAGACAACCTCAAATTTGTGGTATTAAGAAAGCCTATGTTTCAAAAGACTTATATGATTCAAATGATTTTAAAAGAACAAAGCAAATCTGGATACCCAGATCATTGCTAGCTAACACCCCTGGACCCCACAGAATATCGGTACCAAAGCAATTTATTTAAATGTCTTTGCAGGTAGCATGTCACTAGAGTAGAAAAGATATATGGTACATGGACAGTGGCTACTAAAGACATATGCGTGGATACTCATTGAATTTTTCTTCACTAACTCAAAATGAAGGAGGACTTGTCACATTTGGTGACAATGCCAAAGGAAAAATCATTGTCATTGGAACTGTTGGAGATCCAAAAACAGCCTCAATCAACAATGTACTTTATGTACAATGATTAAAACACAACCTGATAAGTATCTCTCAACTTTGTGATGATGAATATACTCTTTATTTTACTAACAATTGATGTACTGTTTCTAAAGATAAACTATTTAAATTTAAAGCACCAAGAACTGATAATGTCTATACTTTGGATTTAAATTCCTTGTGTAAACAACAAGTAAACTGCTTGACTACTAATGTAAGTGAATATTGGATCTGGCATAGGAGACTTCGACATTGTTATATATATGTTTTAAATAAGTTATCTAAGAAACATTTAGTTTTTGATTTACCTAGTCTCAAACTTGAAAGTGACAGATTCTGTGATGCATGTCAACTTGGTAAGCAACACAAATCATCCTTCAAATCTGTTAACAAAATTGCTACTTCTAAACCTCTAGAACTTATTCATATGGATTTGTTTAGACCCTAAAGAGTAGCAAGCTTGGCTGGTAAATTATATGTATATGTTTTAGGTGATGACTATTCTAGATTTACATGGATTTTCTTTTTGAAATTTAAAAATGAAGCTTTTACTTTATTTGAAATTTTTTGTAAAGCTACTCAAAATGAAAAAGGTTTTAAAAATAATTTCATTAAGAAGTGATCATAGTGGAGAATTTGAGAATCGGGAATTTAATTCCTTCTACTCAAATATGGGTATTAAACACACCTTTTCTGCACCAAGAACACCTCTCCAAAATAGAATTGTTGAAAGATGAAATAATACTATTCAGGAAATGGCTAGGACTATGCTAAATGAATACAGCCTTTCTACCTACTTTTGGGAAGAAGCTGTAAGCACAGCCTGCTATATAATGAATAGAGTTTTAATTAGACCTATTTTGAAAAAGACACCCTATGAACTTTGGAATAATAGAAAACCTAAAGTTAACTACTTTAAAGTTTTTGGATACAAGGTTTACATCTTAAACACCAAGGATAATATTGGTAAGTTTGATCCAAAATCTGATGAAGGAATTTTCTTAGGATATTCAGTTACTTCCAAAGATTATAGAATCTATAATAAGAAGCCAAGTATTTTTGAAGAATCAGTTCATGTGAAATTTGATGAATCTGATCCCTTTGAGAAAAGGACAGGTCAAATGGGTGAACCTGACTCTAATGATAACATGATACTTGAGAACTTAAAGAATGATTTTAAAAATGATATAAAATAAATTCAGTCCAATTCAGAGGAACATGATACTGAAGAACCTTTAAATGTTTTACCTAGACAGTCTATAACCCTAAAGAATCACCCTTCAGAAACTGTGATAGGTGACTTAGAAACTGGTATTCAAACTAGAAGAAACTTAGGAAACCTAGTGGAATTCTCTGCCTTCCTATCCCAACAAGAACCAAAGACTATAGAAGAAGCTTTAGATGATGAAAGCTGGGTAATATCAACGCAAGATGAATTAAACCAGTTTAAAAGAAACGAAGTTTGGGAATTAGGGGAAAGACCTAATAATTATCCAGTAATAGGAACCAAATGGGTCTTTAGAAATAAACAGGATGACCAAGGAACAATAACTAGAAATAAAGAAAGATTAGTAGCTAAAGGATATAATCAGGAAGAATGAATAGATTATGATGAGACTTTTTCATCAGTATCTAGGTTAGAATCCATTAGAATCCTTTTAGCCTATGCATATTATATGAATTTTAAATTATTTCAGATGGATGTTAAATCTGCCTTTTTAAATGTTATTTAATGGAGGATGTTTATGTTGAGAAACTTCCTGGTTTTGAAAATTCTCAAAAACCAGATTCTGTTTTTAAACTTACTAAAGCTCTTTATGGCCTTAAACAATCACCTAGAGCTTGGTATGAAAGATTAAGTTCCTTTGTTTTGAAAAATGATTTTACTTTTGGAATGGCATACCCAACACTCTTTAAGAAAACTATGAAAAATAATATTTTATTGGTTCAAATTTATGTTGATGATGTAATTTTTGGATCAACTAATAAAACCCTTTGTCATGAGTTTTCAAAGTTAATGCAAAAAGGAATTTGAAATGAGTATTATGGGAGAACTAAACTTCTTCATAGGAATCCAAATTTATCAAAAAGATTTTGGAAATGTTTTGAATCAAATAAAATACATTACTGATTTGTTGATGAAATTTGGACTTCAAAACAGCAAGACATATACAACTCCTATGTGTACTAATATAAAAATTGATTTGGATGAACCTGGAAAATCATTTGACAACAATTTATATAGAGGTATGATTGGTAGTTTATTATATATTACTTCTAGGAGGCCAGATATAATGTATTCAGTATGTCTTTGTGCAAGATTTCAATCAAATCCTAAAGAATCTCATCTAACTGCTATTAAAATAATTTTTAGATATTTAAAAGGAACTTTTTTTCAATCTCCTCTCTATCCTAAAACTTAGGATTTCAATTTGATTTCATATTCAGATGCTGAATTTGGAAGTTTTAGATGTGATAGAAAAAGTACATCAGGAAGATGTCACTTTTTAGTAAAATCTTTAATGTCATGGTCTAGTAAGAAACAACATTCAGTTGCCCTATCAACAGCTGAGGCAGAATATGTTTCTGCTGGCAGTTGTTGTGCACAAATGTTGTTGATGAAAAACACTCTTATTGACTTTGGATTGAATTTTAAAAATACACCTATTTTATGTGATAATACATGTGCAATTAATATTTCAAACAATCCTATTAGTCATTCTAGAACTAAGCACATTGATATAAGGAATCACTTTTTAAGAGATCATGTTCTTAAAAAAGATATATCTTTAGAATTTGTAAGTACTGAAATTCAATTAGATGATATTTTTACTAAACGACTTCTTACTGCAAGGTTTGATTTTATTAAGGTGGAGCTAGGTTTATTTGATTTTAAATAAAATTTTATTTTGCAATGCTAGTTCTTTATTTTTAATTCTGCTTAAAATAATTTTGCTATTTTTTTCAAACAGAATAAGTTTCTTTTATCCACGTAATATATTTTATTTATTTTTAAATATATGAAAATATTATTAAAAACATGGGAATCAAGGTTGTCAGAAACCCTTTCAACTTCTAAACCGTTTCATTTCTATCGAAACCTTTTTGAACCCCCAAACTGCACCTCTACTCGTGAACCCAAATCTTCGATCCTCTGAAACCCTAACCTTCAATCCATGAGAGCTTCTTGCAGAGATGGTAAGGACTAAAAGATCCAGTGAAACCGAGCGAATCAATTCCAAGAGACAACGCTCTGAAAGAAGAAAAATCTTACAGGGCAAGGTAATCGATCTCGACTGGTTATTTCAGAAAAATCTACTATTGTAACAAGTGATGTCATTTCAGAACATTGAACAGATGTTCAACTATAAAAATACGGAATTTTTGTATGAGGTAGAACATAGATACTTCTTCAAATCTGTCCAGTTTAGTCTGGGAGATACCGAGGACAGTATGATGGCTAAGACAGAGGATATGGATTTCTCAATCTCATTAGTAGAAATTGGTCAGATTCTCAATTGCCCTCATGAGAAAGTTTTTCATTTTGATTTGAAAAATATTGGAGATTCTGTGCATAAATCTGATGACATAATTTTGTTTCTTTTTGGTACTAAGACTATAAAGAAAATTTTTATCAAGGATTTGGAGCCTGATCAGAAAATTTTGGTCAAATTTTTTCAGACTGGAATAGCTCCAAAAATTGAGGAAATGGAAAATATTTTGTTCCCTAATATGTACATAATGTATCTTATGATAAGTGACATCAAATTAAAATTCCCAATGTACATGGTAAGGTACCTCAATTACTGCTATCAAAGTGATTCCCAGATGAACTTTTATCCTTTTGGTCGATTCATTTCCAAGTCGTTGCTTAAGAAGGACTTGGTGAGATTAGTGGATGCCCAAGTACACTGTCATCATAGTAATGTGTTTAATGCTGGAACTTTAAGGTAGATTGGATACCTTTGGAGCACCATTAAAGGAAAAAAAAATCTAGTAGGAGCTGAGGATGACTTAGAGAGTGCTCAGGATCAACCTGCTAAGTCCAAGGAGGGACAAGTTGAATCAAGAGTTAGCAATGTAGCAAGAAGGATCCAATTTGAAGTGGAAGATGCTGAGGAAGAAAGAAGTCAGAAAGTAATTCAATCTCGAAGAACTAGATCTGTTAATGAGGAAATTAGTTCCCCTGCATTGGAAAAAACATAAGATTTATTTTCTAATTCTTTTGTAAGAGAAGTTGTTGTTGGTAAGACCATGAAAGATGTTAGTGAAAGGAAAACACTAGTAGAGGGATCAGAAGTTCAAGAAGAAGCTCAAAGGGAGACTCAGGAACAGATTGTAGATGATGTTGAAGTTACACTTTAACAGGAACAAGATAAGGAGACACATCCTGGTGAGGAAGTGGCCAGACCTCAGGAAACTCCTGAAAAATTATTCTTGAAATTCAAGTGGAAGACAAAGATGCTGATGTTTGTGATGAACATCTCCCTGATGCTCCAACAGAGGTACTTAAAGAGGATTTTTCTATGGAGGATTCTAGAAAGGACTCTGAGAAAAAATTTGTGGACAAACCTACTTAGGACAAGGAGAAAGAAAAATCTGATGCTGAATCATTACCTTTGGTACTACTACATCATCCAGAGCCTGATAATGAAAATCAAGCATAGGGTGCCTCTACTTCAAGGAAGAAAGAAGTTGAAGAACTGTACAAAAAGTTTTCTCAGTTGTAATCTGAGAATATCACTCTGAGAAATGCCTTAGACTTAGAACAATTGAGATTTCAAAAGTTGAAGGAGAGTACAGTCTCAAGGCAAGAAGTTGAAATGTTTAAATAATATATGCTGAATTCAGTTGCAAAATTTAAATCTAAAATGGTCATGAAGATAGATTTATCAGATCAAAAAAAATTATGGTGAACCAATTTGCATCAGTTGTAAATAGTGTTGTTAGTGGATCAGGTACTTCACCTGATTTAATCAGAAGATTTCAATCTATCATAGCAGTGATGAGCAACATGAATTACAGGTTGAAAGATATTCAAGGTAATAGTGCTCCATTATCAGTGTTGCTGGACAATCAGAAATTTTTAGTGGATCAACTGACATCTAGTGAGACACCAATTAGAACACTGCTAAATCATATGTCAGAGAAGCTATCAGTGTTTATAGAAAAAGAGGAAAGGATGCATGAGTTTTTCAGAGTCAATTTAATCGAGGATATTCATATGACTCGGGAGAACAGAGAGCTCATTATCAAACTTGGAGATGGGATGATGAAGAGACTCAGGGAACAATTTACAGAAATCAAGTATGTAATCTAGAGGAGGTAGAACCTATTGTCTATCTTGCCCAAACCTTGATTTCTATGTTTCTCATACTTGTATTTATTGTTTATTTTTAATGAAGATATGTTTCTTTCTTTCAATTTTTTTTCCTATCTTTATTTTGATATGCCAGTGCTCCAGATTTAATTATTGATAAACAGTTAATAATATCATTTACCTACAGTTCAGTGCAACATTAAATGTGTTAAAATCCATGATTTATCATTCTTTTTTATATCACAAAAGGGGGAGAAATTTGGATATACACAACATTTTATTTTACAAAACCTTATTTAAATTATTTCCTGTATATTTAATGTTTTCGATTTATACAGATTAATTCTTACACATAAAACTATTTTTAAAGTTATTAATAGTCATTTACTATAAAGGGAAATTTTATTTTTCTTTATATTCAGAGGGATAAATTTGGATAAAACTAGAAACTTTTATTTATAAAGAAAAATTATTTTATTTTCATGAAGGGGGAGAAATTTTTATTCATTGAAATGATTTTGTTAAAATTAAATATTGTTTTATCCTCTCAAAATTCTAAAACTTTTTGTAACTAATTTTGTATGTTAATTTCATTTAATTAGTTTTGTTATCTTATGGGTTTTGTGATCATCAAAAAGGGGGAGATTTTTGAGCAACGTATTGTTTAAAATAATACATAATAATGTTATTTAAAGGGTGAGATTATTGAAAATAATACTCTGTCTCTTTATTAAAATTTTGATGCTCTAAAATACCCTTAATTATTTTCTAATGATTTTATTTGGTATTTTGTAGGAATTTATTAATTTCTTTTACTCTTTAAATTACGGGAATTTATCATTAAAGTATTCATATTTAGCGCGTTCTGGAAACACTGTTCATGTGTTACTTATTCGAAATCTGGTTTAGCGCGTTCTGGAATCACTGTTCATACTCTACGTGGATAAACGTAGCGTAAGGATAAAAAGCGTGTATACTTTTGGAGATAAGAGAAAAGTATGGTTAATCAACCATACGTTATCAGCAAAGTATGGAAAAAGAACCTTACGTTAGGAAAGAACCTTACATTTTGGTAATCAAAAAAGTATGGAAGGAGAACTGTACATAAGTACTAAACGTTACGTTTGTTTCTCAAAAGTATGGTTCATCAACCTTACTTTTTTGAACAACCATACATTCTTGGAAAAGTATGGATCTTTTACTATAAATTTGAGAGTTGAAGAAAAGGTATGGATGATCAACCCTACGTTTATGATCAACCTTACATTTGAGGAAAGTAACATGAACCCTACGTTTATGTTCAACCATACGTTGTCAACCCTACGTTTGGAGGCCAAATCATCAACCTTTCGTTTGGCGTCGGAAAGTTTGAAAGACGATATTTTTTTGCAACGGTCAGAAAGCTGATTGTTAGGAGGATTTTAAGATGGATTTAAAGTCGATTTAAAAATACGACATTGACCAATTCAAAGTCTTTTTATCAATGTATTAAGGATTGAATTAAAAAGAGATTTTTATGCCAAGTATTCAGGGAAGTTATGACTACTCTGTAAATTCAAATGTTTGAATATCACGAGTAAAAAAGGTGACTTTTATGGATCTAAATGTGTAGGGAATATGCTCTTCTTTATTATATATTTTTTCTCTGAAACATCAGGCACAGGTGTGTGGTGATAAATCTATTATTCAAAAAGGTGGAAAACGGAGACTGAAAAAATCACACCGATCTGCTGATTTAAAAAAGAGCGTCAAAGCTCTGTTTATTTAAGAAGAAGGAACTCGGTAGACTATTCACTTGTTCTACATCAAATATCTATTGTGGATCTACTACTGTTGAAGTTGTGAATTATATCTCTATATCTACTGCAACCGGATCGACTCAGAACTACTTCGACTTGAAAATCAATATTTCTAGAGACGATGATCCATCTGTTGTCAATTGCATTCTGTCGCAATTGTGAAGATCAACTGAAAAAGTTCTTTCAAAATTCTTTTTATCTTGAGTAACCATCTTCTCGTACTAAGCTGAGTAGGTTCGTGCTTGAACCAGAAGGCTTTGTTTTTCCTTGGATTGTAAAGGTGTCAACTGCCTGTACTCAGTTGTGAACTGATCTGTTGAAATGAGGACCAGATAGTGAAAATCACCAAGCTCATGGAGTAGAGCATTGGTGGACTGGACTAGGGGAATTCTGTTCCCCAAACCACTATACATCCTGTGTTTCTGCTATATAAATTTCTGTTGCATCATTTTATCTGATTAAAGTTAAAAGGCAGAACACAATCATGCAAATATTTTTTAGAAGACACAATTCACCCCCCTCTTGTGTATATTTGGTGTAATCCGATCTAACACTATAATCCATAAAAATTATATCATTAATTATATATATTTATAACATTATAAGTATAATAAATATATTTTTTATAATTTTATAATTATTTAAATATATATATATATTTATTTATTTATAATTATAAATATAAATATTTATTTATTTATTTTTAATTAAAAAATTATAATAAATTTATATTGTTTATAGTTATAATTATGAAAATATATATATTCATTTATTTAAATAATTATAAAATTAAAAAATATATATTTATTATATTTATAATTTTATACATATATATATTTATTATTTTTATTATAATTTTATAATTATTAAAATATGCCAATATTTATTTAAAATTATACATATAGATATTTGAATTTATTTAAAAATATTTATATATATATATATAATTATTTAATTATATATATTTATAAATTTCTAATAATAATAAATATATTTATTATAATTTTATAATTATTTACATATATATTTATTTATAATTATAAGTATAAATAAATATATTTATGAATATTTGTTGGTCATGACTCTGATCATTATTATAGAGATGCTTGATTTTTTTTTATTTTTGGATGTGGGCTTGTCATTGATGATCCCATCTGTCTTTTCATGTGCTTTTTTTCTTATTATTTTATTTTAATAACAAGGGGATTGACCCCAACTTTTTCACTATAATAGATGTATCTATCATAATTTTATATTTATTTAAATATATATAGTTAGAATTTTAATTATAAATAAATATATATATAATTATATATAATTAAAATTTTTTAATTATAAATGTAATAAATATATTTATTATTTAAATATATTTATTTTCATTTTATAATTATGTATGAGAACCTAATATATTAATGGGTATAACATGAATGAATCATATACATATAGTAAAGTATAGATCATAAAAAATGAGTCATCACATATATGGACAACATGAATAATAATAAAGGTGTAATGTATAAATGAACATTCATGGTGAATACATAACATATTCATGTCAATTATACTCACGCATCAATATATTTATTGACCAAATTAATTAGAACATTTATTTATTTATTTATATTTATAATTATAAATTTATATATATATATATATATTATTTATATATAATTATAACTATATAATTATAAATATAATAAAAAAATATTATTTAATAATATTTATTATAATATTATAATTATTTAAATATATAATTATTTAATCATAATATTATAAATACTTTTATTAAATAATTATAATTATTTATTTATTTATTATTAAAATATATATATTAATTACAAAAATTGAGTTTTTTATTTAATGTATAAATAATAATAATTTTTGAATATAAATATAATAATTTTATTTAAATTAATAATATTTTTATTTAAAACTTTTATCAACGCTAATAATAGAACTGATAAATATACATTTTATCACCGCTAAAAAAAGCATTAATAAAGGGTGCATATTTATCAACACTTGTTTTAGCACTCATAAAGAATAGATTTATCATCACTTTTAGCTAGTGTTGAAAAAATTCCCCTTTTATCATCATATTTTTCTTAGCACTGATAAAGGTCGGTGTGCCCTTATGGCAATCTATGGTGGTGGTGATTGAATAAGAAGGTTTGGGTCTTATACCCTTTTGGTTTGTGTTGTTGGAAAAGTTCCAAATCCCACCTAGTCTTAATGTTGTTTCATGGAACTATGGGTAAGGGTTAAGAAACTTGTCCCATGGAGTAACGCTTTTAACATTTCCATTATCATTATTATTCATGTGTGTAAACCTATTTTGGATCATAAGAATACCATTTATATAATTATATCACAATCTAATCCAAACAAACCTAATTATTTAATATAACAATTACCATTAAATAATATTTTATATAATCGAACTCAATCATTCAACACTACAAAAAATTAATTCTTTTTCATTCAATCATATTGAATAATAATTCATATCTTTATTAATCTTTCTATGACTCCTTACACTAGTAATAGCATTAGTGGTGGAATATAAAAACAATAACCCCCATGTGGTATCTACCAATACGTCGTTGTTAAACAAATCATAAGAGGATTGGTTTGATCCAATCCACAATTGTGTATCCAAACAATAAAGGACCCCTTTTATCGGTGTTTTTTTATTACTAATAAAGAAGGCTCTTAATCGGTATGCTTTTTTCAATGCGGATAATCGTATTCTTTATCATATTTGATTAAAGGTATGCCACATTAAAGAATTAAAAACTTTTAAATATCATTTTTTAATATATAAATATATTTATATTAATATAGATATAATATATTTGAAAAAATATTATTTATATAACATTAAATGAGTATTTACACTTAATATAAAATAGATTTAGTGAAAAATTGTTTATAAAATAATTTAAAATTAATATTAATTATGAATTGACTAATTAGAATCGATTAATATACATTTATCAACAATTTGGTGATAGAAAAAATTAATAAATTAGTTAACATCTTAATACAAGTCGAAAATATGACTTGAACTCCAAACAAGCAAAACTTTTTATTCAGATATTTGTTGGGACTCAACCACTTATCAAATCAATGTTTTTGAAAAGATATTTGAATTGTGGACTTAGGGGGGCTTCATCACTATTTATTGAGGTCCAAAAAGTTCAAAAAGGCCTACAAACTATGTTTTTAGTTGGGATGCACTTCTTTTTGAATATTTGATGGAATTTTAGTTTCATTTAGAAGGGACTTCTTCAATTTTTTTAGTGAAGACTTAATTTATTCTTAGGGATCACACATTCATATATATATTATGGTTTTAAAATTTTATCGCTTTTCATATTGTTGTATTATTTATAATTAAATACGCACACACACACATATATATATATACATATTTATATATACATATTTGAATATATTTACATATAAAAATTTAATTGTATAAATAAATATTTAATCATATTTACATGTAAAATATATTTTTAAACATATAAAGAGTATCGAAATAATTATTATCTATTTATTTAAAAAAATGTATGACTATGTATATACAAATTTTTATATATAAATATATGATTGTGTGTGTATTAACAAAAATATATATATTTATGTATATATTATAATTATATGAAAATAAATATTAATATATAATATATTTAAAATAATATTAATACACACAGACATATTTGTGTATATATATAAATGTACACACAAATACACACACACAAACAAACATATTTTATAAATGTGTTTAAAATTATTATATAACCATATAGAAAAATAGATGTAACTAAATTTCTATAAATAAAGTGATATATCTGTAATGTCTCAGATTTAACAATGTATTATTTTTAGAAATTATATGGAATGATTTTGAGACCACACACCAGGACGACGTGTGATTCTGAGGCCCAGTTTTCATGGAACATTTTTTTGAAAAATAGTAATCTTTTAATATCATGCGCAAAACAGTTTTCCCAAAAACGGGCATAAATATTAAATGGGTATGCATATTAGATATATGAGGGTACAGTTGAGCTTAGAATGGTGGTTTTTACCTAGGCGTAACTTAACTTTAGTCAACGTGGGTAAAATGAGAAAAAGATATCATGGGACATATTACGAAAGAAATAATTTAAAAAATTATTCTAATCAACGTAGAGACATTTTATATTAATATTACTTTTTCAGTAATTCAGGGTTATCACCATAACCCTAGAATTCCTCTCAGATGTGCAGAATAACTCTCTCGACAAACAATGATGGATCTTGTATTGACAATCAATGCACAACCGATTCAATGGAATCTCACTGATGATGATGAAGTCGCAACGATCCTTCATTAACAACTTATCCAAATCAAGGTAGGGTGGTTGTTTCTTTGTTATATTTTCCCCGTTCATTATTTTATATGACTAATGTGAATCAATAAATAAATATATTGATATGTGATCTGAATGTCTTTCGGGATGGAACTATTTTTGTGGGTTATCGAGATTTAACTAACCCAAATTCCCTGACCTTGATTGTTGGAAAAGAACATTTGGCCAACGATGGTGATCCTTAATTATTATTCTTTTCAACCACTGTTCTTCTCTATTAGACCCCCATAGTCATGGCTTGACTTTTCGAGAGTCTCCAAACGCTATCGGACCCCAGGATTGGTGGCAGACCAATAGCACAGACAGGATCAGTGTATATTGGGGCTTGAGGAACCCTGATCTATGATTGTTTCGAGATACATGCATCAGAGGAATAACAGAGGCTATGGGACCACAGGATGCTGTGTGGCCTCGGAATGTAGCGGGGTGGCTGGATGACTTAGCAAGGCTGCCACGTAGAGTGGTGGCGGTCACGGCGGGTGACCGCATGCAACTGGGGATGTATGTGATAGACCTTGTGGCCCATGTGTGAGTGGTCCGGGATAGGGGAGGTGAGTTGAGCCCAAGTGGAGTGGGCCGGCCCAAACCGAGTGGGGTGGGTCAGGCTAGATGAAGCAGGCTGGGCCGGCCCAACGGACAGGGCCGGATCCAGGTCATACCCGAGTTGGACCTCAGGTCGACCCGAGGCAATATCTTGGTCAACCGTGGTGGTTGACCACCACAAAAGCTTCTGATTCTATGGCACAGTCGCACAGATCAACCACGTGGAGGTTGGCCACCACAGTTATGAAGGTTCCCCATGCAGGGGAAGCACGGTTGGGCCAGTGCCCAACATTAATTTTTATGATGATCAATTATTATTCTGAGATCAATACGAAGATAAAATCCAGTCTTTGCATAATAGAATAAAAAATTTAGATAAAGAAGAAAGAGGCTTGAAACCTTTTGATAGGATCTTGCACATCATGTTTATAGTTGATGTAAATTAAATTTCTAAAAAAATAAAATACCTGATTCTTCGGCACATTCTTCATTGATGGTGTTGGCCATCCCGGATGACCCTTTCAGATTGTCTCGTTTCACTTGCAAGGATCCAAACCAGTATCCCTCTAGTGGTGATCCATATGTTCATCAATGATCTCCAATTTACGTCACTCTCCTTTCGGGTGCTAGCGTAGTGAAGCAAATTTCATGTGTCGATCATTCTTAACCACATGTTCTTCAACCTTGAAGAACATCTCTCATTATTTAGAGGGAATGAAGGGAGCTGTCAAGGGAAAATTCATGACTTTGAATTGCTTTGGCGTCACTGATTTCCCATACAACTTTCCATGCGTAATTCTTGGTACATGGAATAATAGATGTACCTGTCTATTTATCGACATGGAGTTTCATTTATAATATTTAATCGCATCACAGCGATTAAATACCATTACATCCATAGAAAAAATCCATGCCATGTAATAATAATAATAGTGTCATTATTTATGGTGCACCCGCTTGTGAAAAAGAAAACCACCAAGAAAATCCTATTCTATATAATGATGACATTGTAATTTTTATTTTGTCTTGTTCCATCCATTTAAATAATTTATTTATCATCTTTCTAATAATTATTTTTCTATCGGACCGTCCTTGGTCCTATCAAACACCACATCCATTTATTGAACACCCAAATAAATAAATAAATAAATTATTCACATAAATAAATATTTTATTTAAAAACTAGTAAATAAGTATTTTTTTAAATGTTCAATAAAACAAATAAATATATTTCTATTCACAATATAGTGAATAAATATTTATTTAATTTATATGATCATTTTAACTTGAATAAAATTATTCCATGATCTTGAGAATAATATATATTCCATTAATTAAATTCAAATATAATTTAACTGAGACCACCAGAAACACTTAATGTGTGACCCTCTAGGATTCTTTCTCATTGGCATTAGTCTTGCTTGCCTAAAGTCCACATGTACTATCTAGAAATAGGTCAAGGAACCCAAGAGAAATTACTTAAAGTCGCAACAACAACATTCACATACAAGCATTCACTATTTAACATAATCATTTTTTCTCAATATCTCATCAAGAAGGTTTGATGATATTTTCGTCAACCTTTAAGCTTGAAATTTCATTATTTGACTACCTAAAATAAACACTTTGTTACACCATGGACATGGAATTTCACGCGATGGTTCTATTTCAATCAAAGGGATGAGATATCAACTTCCATAAATGGAAGGTACAAATACTTTTTCAACTTATCCGTTAATAACATGTCATTCATGACCCACCCAATGTACCCTACTTCATGCCAACTGTCTGCATGATAGTTTTCATCAATAAATTAAAGTGTGTGAGCCATGAAAAATATTAATGATAATATTAAAGTCTAAGGGTCATTACACACGCTCGCAAATAGGAATATCCAATGACACCAAAACATGAGTAATTTATACTGGAGGATCTTTTCTCATAATCTGTCATCTTAAAGATTAACAACTGCTAATTACATGAGATGAAGTATCATCTGATTATGAGTAATCGCACCTGATAGTCTGTATACTGTGTGTCCCATCGTATTATTTCATCCTACCGCAGAACTATATTTAAGAATATTTTCATATCACTTCATGGTTCTCATTATAGCGGGTAACCTATATGACTTTGTCAATGCGACAAATACTCACAAACATTATTGCAATATATACATGTAGAACATTGAACAATATGTAATAATACATTTAATATTTAAATACATTAAATATTGTTTTAATCAAAGTACAAATAGTTGGTTCTAGGACACCACTTCTTACAATCTCTAACATATACTAGAGCCAACTCCCTGTGAATTTTAGTCCACTAGACCTCACATGATGATCATGTTTCTATTAAGTCAAGGCTTTAGTCAAGGGGTCTTCCCAAGTTGTCTTCTGTGGAAAAACTGCTCACAAAAACTTCACCTCTATGAGAAAAATATTTCAAGAGATGATAATTCTGAAGTATGTGCTTCATCTACTAATGTGAGCTTGGATATTTTGTGAGAGCAAACGCTGTTGTATTTTCACAGTATAGTGTGATGGGATTATTACAATAAGTTATGACATCCAGATCTTAGAAGAATCTCTATATCCAAACATCTTCTTTTGCATCATCAGAATCTATGATATACTCAGAATTTGTTGTAGAATATATGACCACACTCTTCTTTGAGCTCTTCCATCTCACTGCACCTCCATTCTAAGTGAAGATGTATCATGTTTTTGACTTCATGTCATCTTTATCAGTCTGGAAACTAAAATCTGTATATCCTCTGATGACTAGTTCCTTATCTCTTCCATAAACTAGGAACACATACTTAGAACAGCTCATATACTTTAGGATAGTCTTGACTTCCATCCAATGGTGGTCACCTAGGTCATCTTGATATCTTCCTACTACACTCAATGCGTAGGCAACATCTTGCTTAGTACATAGAATAACATACATGAATGACACAATCACTGAAGAGTATGGAGTCTTTTCCATTATCTCTCTTTCCTCATGTGTCTGAGAACACATTTTCTTATAATGATGAATGCCATGTGACGCTGAAAACAATACCCTCTTTGACTGTTTCATACTAAATCTCTTAAATATCTTGTCAATGTATACACTTAGACTTAGGCCCACCAATATCTTGGATCTCTCAGGATTGATCTTGATCCCAATACACTACAGGATAATGAACATTTCGTGGATGTTTTTTTGGAATTGGTGACGGTTTAAACCGCCTCCATATTATTATGTGGCGGTTTCGAAAAATCACCTTTAAAGTGTGTGTCATCATACAATACACATAGGAAAACCACTAGGAAAACAATGGAATTTCAAGATTCTCATGGTGCATAGGAAAACCACTAGGACAACATGCATAGAACCACTTCATCCCCAAGTCAATGTTATATATCCCATTTTACACAAGAGCACGACCAACATAAAACTACCTCTTTTATATCTAGAAAACTCATTGCACAATCTGGGGTGGCATTCAAAATTCTAAAACAGCACCTCAAACCTCAAAATCACCAAAAAAAACTCCCTAAACATCCCCAAAATTTGATAATGCCCAAAGGTATGTTCATAAAGGGTATGTACTATTACACTCATTCTATTTATTTTATTTTCCCTATTATTTATCAATTCTATGTCAAGGTGATCATATTTTCCCCAAAATTATAAAAACTATGTGTGGATTTATTCCTATTTTCATGGGACACATAGTGATTCTAAGATCTCCTATCTCAAACCCAACCAAAAAACTGATATCAAATCCCCCTCTTTATCTTAGTGACAAAGTTTCTTCATTCACATTGGTTTTCCATCCATAGGGTTGGCGTCAAGACAAGTTCCTTTCATTTTAAACATCATTTTAAACTACATTAAACCTCATATAATAAGGTATTTTTCATATGATCTTAAACTGTAGATTATTTTAGTCATTTTCACATGATGTAAAACTATGTGATGCATGGTCCATCTTATAAGGCATGAAACTTCTTAGTGTAGTCTACTTGGTAAGACCTATCTTCCTCTACATATTATTCAAATCTACATAAGGATCTTTAGCATGTGGTTCTTTATCTGTAAACCTATGTTATGAAAAACATGAATCCTACACTAGGAAAGAGCCTAATATGCATAGGGGTATTATATAAAAACTATATGTGGATTTACTCATGATGTTTCAATATATGTAGTGATGTTGGGATCTCCTATAATATGCGTCGGTGAAAAATATAATCTCATTGGTTATACCCTAAAGGCGAGACTCTTCCTCATTCACATCAATTTTTTTATTTATTTCTCAGATAATGGTTCTTATACATCTCATCCTTCTCCTCTTATACACGAGACAATTTTTTATAGAGAACCTTTTCTAAGAACTATGAATGGATTGATTCTTGTTACTATAGGATATTTTTTTATCGTTCATCCTTGGGTAAAAAACCTAATAAATTTAGGGAAAATGAATCATAAAAAATGATTCATGACAAAAAAGTAATCGATATATATGGTGCATACCACACTCGAGAAGTTGGGAGCTCATTCTGTGGATTGACATCAGTGCTCAACCTTTCTATAACGTTTGATTCTCCGTGCCAAATCCAACACAAATATTGACTAGGGAATTTTTATTAAATGTTTTGATGTTGATGGTGGTGTTTTTCAGTTCCAAATGCATCATTTATAAGGTTTTTCATTTCATTTCCCATTGTCGACTAAGTTGGGATCTCATTCTGTGGATTGAAATCAATGCTCAACCTTTTGTATTGTTTGATTCTCCATGCCAAATCCAACACAAATATTAACCAGGGAATTGATTCAATATTAAATGTTCATAATCTTTATCTCTATTCAACCATCTTCTAAATTTACATTTTACACATGGACATCTTATTCTCCCTTCAACGGATCTATTGGAAATTAAAAAATCTAGAAACTCCACTAAACCATTAACATACTGAGGTGTGTTCCTCAGTAATGTGATCCAGCTTTTATCTATATATATCAAAATGTACCTACACAATATTGAAAAATTAAAACACATAAATATTAATAAATTTTTAAATAGATTCATATATAATAGTTGATAAAATATATAAATATGTTAAGGATTTGGAAAACATCTAGGATTAGATCAAAATAATCTTTAAAGACACTTTTTTCGAATAGCCCGTGGTAACTTAAGGCATTTTAAGATGATATTTGGATAAGAAATTTCTCATAATATACCTCTTAAGTCTCAAAAATTCTATCTCATGTCTACCAAGACATCCCAAACTATACACCAATTTCAAAGAAGAGGCATGAATTCCTTTGATACCAATTTGTCACAAACCAACCTTGATAACCTGCCTAAGTGGCATATTATAGGGTTTGTATGTAGATTAAAGATTTCATGGATGAATAGATAATTAAAAAGAAATAAGAATGTGGTATAGAAAATAGAGGCATATTATATTTTTTAAGATATGAATGTGTGATAAAGGATACAAGTGGAGGAATCATGGAGGAAGGGAAATAGATGTTGTGATGATGGGAATGTGTCAGAGGTGGAGCTTGAGGAATGGACATAGGGAAAAAGATATGGGTAATAGGTGATGGGAAGGAGGTAATACATCAAAGAATGAGGAAATGTGGTGGAATTATGTATGGGGTGTGAGGAAGAGTTGGGATTTGGGGGGTTCTAGAGTTATATGTAAATGTGGTTGTGGCAGAACATAGATATTGGGTAGGGAATATTTAGGGAGGGAAAATAAGATACAAGTGTAAAACACATGTATAAGTGGGCCACCAGCATTAGTATATGCATAAATAATATAGAATATTTTTTTTGTATGTTATAAAAATCACCCAATTAAAATTATATATCTTTAAATGCACCTTATATTAGTTATGTAAGAATGAAACCAGAACCAAATGTATTGATCTATCCCTAGTAAGGATAATTTATATAATCATGGGGTTCAAAAAAAATTGGTTAACATAACCATTTTATTAACTAGAGTAGTATCCATAAAAATACATGGTTAAATATAGATGTTCACACTATGTATTTATAAGTATAAGACATCCATTTGGGTAGTATACTCAATAGGCCAATTTTTGGTGATTTAATGCAGTTTGTATAAAATGCCTACCAAAATACCATCAAATGAATTAATGATTATATCTTCTATTTCATTTGAGTGATTAAATATATCCTTTAAATACTAATATCTGAGTGATAAAATATTATATATCCAGTGATGAGAGTATTTCGGATTTTATAAAATAATGGGATACTAGTAAACTATTTTTATTAATTCATAACTAATAATCAAGAGATAATATAAAATGATTCATTTATTTTTTATAGAGAAATGGAAAGACACTTCATGGAAAAATATATATCATTCTAGGAAAGAGAAAATACGCCCACTAGTATAGATTTAAATTAGTGATATAGGATCTTCCAATCATTATTACAAAAATAAAATTACTACTATGTACTAGAATCACATATTCATGATCATCCACCTCAACAGAAAGGTAGCAAGGCGGTGAGGGGATAGGGATTCTAGGGTCACTGTGGGGGGTCTCATGTGGTTCGGGGGGAGAAGGGGGGTCTCAGGGGGTGGGGGTGAAGTGTCGGGATTGAAAAGAAAAAGTTTTAGTGGCAGTTTATTAAAAAACACTGCTAAATAATTAATAAAAAATTAGCATCAGTTTGGTAAACCACCGCTAAAAACCACCGAAAAAGGCTATTAATGTTGTATTATAATAGGTGGATGATATGAAATTGGTCATTCAGATGGATTTATTAAAATAAAATAAACAATGAAGGAATCTGTAATAATGCTTGGATAATTAACTTTATCCCAACTAAAGCTTGTGTTATTGTTTCTTTCTTCTAACTCAAGAATTCAGACTACAAAATAACCACCCTTAAACCCATTTACATTTTTATAATATATAAAAAATCTAAAATGATGATAAGTGATTTATTATAGTGATTAATGACTAAATATCTTCAAATTATATGACCTTGGTCTACACCCTAACTATATTCCATGTTTATAAATTATAGTGATTTGAGGCTTTTGGTATCCTTGTATCATATTGGCACCATTTCAAGGGATATAAGTTAATCATTCATTATTCTATCACTTTTTGAGTAAATTTAATTTCTTTTATTAATTTTAAAATTTTTATAAAAATCTATTTTTTAGCTCACCTCTAATTTTTGGGAAATAATTAAAGTAGTTGAAAAGAATATTTGATGGGTGTAGGAATCTAAATATGTTTAGTAGTTATTTGTTTATTTCATTGAATATATTTATGAGGACCGTAAATAATCATACCTATATTATTTATAAAAGGAAATAAGTTAGTGTTCTTATTAATTTTGAGAATCTCAACCACAAGTGGAAATGAATCAAAAAGATACACTCCTTTTATATACCCTTGTTAAAAGAATATTTTGGGTTAAGGAGACACCCAAAAAACATATAATATCTAAGCAATCAAGCTTAATTCTAATTTCATTAAATAAATATTAATAGATCTTTTATGTTCCACTAAAGGGTGTGGATCTAATCCAGGATTCAATTCTTTTTTTCTTTTTACTACATTCATTTAATTATAAATCCCTTATTGATTTAATTTCACATGTGGTTGTGAAATATATAATTTTGAAAATATTGGAAAATAATATTATGTTAAATTTCCAATAATGAAAAAATGGTGTTATAATTAAATTATGGAACAACCCAAGAGTTGGCGGTTGAACTAGAAAATGATTTTTGGGATGAATTGAAGCACAAACCACCAAAAAACATCCAAACAAACTATTTATAAAGGATTTTTAACCTAATATCCCTTTTACTCTCATATCAATTCCCCTTACATATATTCTCTTACTATCTCATATTAAGGGTAGGGACATGTTTTCCCTTATAATTTGTGGTTTCCCTTTATTAGTGCCAGCTTATAAACGCCAATATAAATGATTCATGGTATTTAATATAATATAAACCCCATCCAACATTTTACTAGGGTTAACAAAATAATTGTCTAACTATAGGCATTATAAACACATCACCACTTTATCAATGAACCAAGACAATTTTCTTCCTTCTTTCTCTTTTTAGTTTTTATAAAACTACTTAATATATCTAAATTATATACGTTTTTTGATTATATGTTTTATAAAGTGTTATATTGGAGAATAACTCTATCCATTAAGACCAAATAAAAATGTTGTTTTCCTATATACCATTAAATTATTCATTTCTCTGAATTAGAGTTTTATACATTAAAGAGGATAGTATAATTCAATTGTAATGGATTTTCAACTAGTTGTATATTTATTACATTGTTTTCTTATTTTTTTAATTTTTCATTACATAAATGGTTTGATTGATTTCTATAATTTAATGATCCTAATCCTTGAGTTCTCTAAGATAAAAGATTTATTTGAGAAAAGGAATGATTTCCTAGTACGAAAATTCAGAAATAAATTTTAATGCATATAGATTTAAGTAAACCACTATTAAATAAGCATTAAATGGATTAAAGGAACATTAATTTTAGTGATTCACTAACTATAAAAGTGTATCAATTCATGGTTAAGGAAACTCATTGATGAAAATCCCTCACTTTATTGGTTGTGAGAACTTTTACCTCAATTCGGAAAGGTGACAAGGTGGAGAGGTGGTGAGGCAGTGAGGGGCTAGTGATTTGGGGGGATGTCAGGGGGGGGGGGGTCTCGTAGGGGTCAGGGGGAGAAGGGGGTTCTCGGGGGGTGGGGGAAGTGTTGGGATTGAAAAAAACGTTTTAGCAGCGGTTTATTAAAAACCACTTCTAAATATTAATAAAAAAGTTACCGGTGGTTTAGTAAACCGCCGATAAAACCCCGACGCAAAAGGATATTAATGTTGTAGTTATAACGTAAGCTGCCTTGACCATGTCCTTAGTAGAGAATCATCGATTCAACCATGCCTCAATAGACTTTAATACTATTATCTCTTTTTCAATAAGAAATAGGTCATCAACATATACTATTAGGAAAACGACTACACTCCCACTAAACCTTTTGTAGCCACAAGGCTCAATTTTTTTCATAATAAAACCAAATTATTATATAGCTTCATGAAAATGAATGTTCCATGACTAGGATTATTTAAACCATAAATGGATTTTTGCAACTTGCATACCTTATTTTCATCCTTTGGAGTAATAAACCTTTCAGGTTGTGTCAGGTAGACATATTCCTAATGTTTCCCATTAAGGAAGGTTGTTTTGATATTGATTTTTCAAATCTCATAGTCATGGTAAGTCATTATGGAAAGTAGAATTCTTGATGGATTTCAGTATTTCAAGTGGTGAAAATTTTTTATCATAGTTAATGCCTTGACACTATTTGAACCCTTTTTCAACAAGCCATGACTTATAGGTATTGACTTTTCCTTATAGGTCCATTTCTTTTTGAGTACCCATTTTCAACCAACGAGCTTTACATCAACTAGAGGATCTTCCAAAATCTTGACTTGGTTATGGTACATGGAATCCATTTTAGAATTCATGGATTCTTGTCTCTTGGACACTTCTATGCCACTTACTGCTTCCTTGTAAGTTATAGGATCGTTATTATCAACTAATAATGTGTCACCATCCTTGGTAACTATAAAACCATACCGTTCTAGTTATCTAACCTCTATTTTACTCCTAAATAGTTATTGTGTCTCAGGAATAGTTATTTCTCCCATTGGGATTTTTGTAATATCTTCATGTACCAAATCTTGTGTACCTTGAGCCTCGACATCATTTAAGTCTATCTCACTCCCACTATCTCTTTTGGAGATGTCCTCCATCTCAAGGAATATGGAATGTCATGACACTATATCCCTTCTGTCTGAGGAGTTTTATAGGTAATATCCCCTTGTTTCCTTGGGGTATCCTATAAAGGTACACTTTGTTCCTCATGTTGCAAGTTTTTTACCTAAATAGGCCTTAACAAACGCTTCACTTCCCCACACATGTAAATTTGACAACATGACCTTCCTTCCACTTCATAACTCATATGGAATATTATTTGTCGATTTATTTGGTACTTAAATTTGTATGTTTGTTGTGGTTTGTAACGTATATAAACCAAAATTATAATGGAATACTTGCATGAATCATCATTTATCTCACCATGACCAACAATATGTGGTTCCTTCTTTTACTCATACCATTCCACTGGGTCATGTAAGGAGGAGTGAGTCGGGATAGGATCCCAAACTCTTGTATGTAATCAATGATGTATTTATTAAGATATTATCCACCTCAGTCTAATTAGAGTTTCTTAATCTTCTTACCATGATATTTCTCAACTTCATTCTTGTATTCTTTGAACGTATCAAAATAATCAAACTTATACCTCATTATGTAGACATATCCATATCTACTAAAATCATCTATAAAATTTATGAAGTATGAGTACCCACCCCTTGCTTCAACTGGAAATGGTTCACACACATCGGTATGAACCAATTAAAGAAGCTCTTTGGCCCTTTCACCTTTCCCACTAAATGGTGATTTTGTCATTTTTTCATGTAAACATGCATGACATACGCCAAGTGGGTTTAGTTCAAAGAATCTAAATATCCATATTGATGTAACTTTGTTAAGAATTTCTCATTTACATGGCCTATCCAATGATTCCAAAGTTAGGTATGGAATGAGTCATGCGAACTATCTCTCTTATCGATTTCTATTACATAGTTTGTGTAATCCAACACGTAAAGACTGTTGTATAAATGTTCCCTACCAAAACAAATGATATCTTTGTAAAATAAGCAACATTCATTTCCAAACATGAAAAAAATCCATATGTATCAAATCTGGATATGGAAATAATTTTTTTAGTAAAAAATGGCACATAATAACAAACCATTAACACCAAGATCATCTCAATTGGCAACGTGAGGTGGTAGTCCCTGATATCTACAGCAGCAAGTTTGTCTCCATTAGCTACTCGTAGATCTAACTCCCCTCAGTTAATCTTCCTGAATCAAATTGGTTCTTGTATTTTGATACATATGTGAGCACCACAAGATCTTTCTAATACCCAATTTGTAGAGACAGATAGATTGCATTCGATAACAAAGTCACTTGAAGCTTCCCCTTGCTTTTTAGGCTAGGTTTAGTTCTTCTTCTAGTGTACCTTCATTACACATGCGAAACAAATAGCTTCTTGTTCCCTTCTTCCCCTGGATCTTAATTTTCTTGGAAGACCATGAAAAAGCTTTTGGATTAAATCTCTCCTCCTTCCATTTCCTCTTATACACCAAAAGGACAGAAGTATTTTCGCACTTCATATCTTTTTCCTCATGGAGAATGAGGATAATAATATTATATATAGACTTCTCAATGTTTTTTATATTGATATTAAAAACAAAGGTGGAAAAGCTCTGAGGGTTTAATGGAAGAATGAGATCAGTACCCAGTTATTCAGGGAGTTTGAACCCAAGAACCTCTAGGCGCTCAATGTAGGAAATGATCTTGACTGCGTGAGTCCCAGCTAAGGAACCCTCTCCAAGATTACTCTGAAAGAGATCCTTAGATATCTCAAACTGTTCTTATCTTTCTCTTTCTTGGTAAATACCACAGAGGTGCTCGAGATTTCTGTAGACATCCATGTTTTAATGAGACTTCATGTGCTCACTAGAAATTGATGATAGCATCAAACATTTAACATCGACTACATCATTCATATGTTTCTCATAGACCAAGAACTCTTCATCACTCACCTCTTGGGCAGGTGCATTAGGTAATGATGATTCTAGCACGTAATACTTCTGTTCATAGCATAAAATTACCCGATGGAATCTAAACCATTATTGAAAGTTACAGCCAGTGATGATGTTTTCTTTATCTTGAATTGATCACAGGGATAGTGTGGTTGACGAGCATGTAATTTTATTCTACAATTAAAACATCAAATGATTTTTACTTTCTTTACTGCATTTTATGAGAAATAATAAACTAATTTTATTAAGTCTCTCACTATTTTATCAATTCCCAATGGACCTCACCATTGAAATTGGAATTTCCAAATTCCATGACATTCTAGTAGAAAGGATCCATATTCTCTTTCACATAACCCCAAAAGGATTGGTCAAGACATTTGAAGGTATTTTATGTAGTCAGGTCTTTTCCAACTTTGGGCTTGCATCTGCTTAATTCATTGAGCGGACTCCCCACTCCTGAAATTCGGACTTCTATTTTCTGAACATTTTCCTCGAATATTACACCAAGTCTATCAAGGGATACTTTTCTTAATGTAGTATGGTTATGTCAACCCGAAACAATTAATAAGGGATTCATGTTTAAAAGTAATTTTTCCAACAAGGGTTGGTCAAACACATAGTTTTATTGAGTCTTTCCCTTAATCAAGTAACATAAGGCTTAGTCTAACTTAATATTTTGTTGAGGTATTTTTATCTCTTATGTGTAAATTGCCTTATTATTTTTATCACATTCTTGTTAATGTAAAGTGGAAGTTTCTTAATTGATTAACCATGTTGTGACAATATTTACACATAAGCCTAGATTATTTTAGTTCCATATTACATGCTTGTTATTTCATTAATTATATGATTCTGACAACACATACATAATGAAAAAACATGAAACTGATAGAAATAAAATAAAGTAAAGGGCATGATCATGAGCCCTTTCTAATGGTCAGTTTATCTAGAAGTTGATAAACTAAACCTGACCTAGGAAAGGAACACATTCATGTTTATAACTTTCTACCTATCCACCTTTGTATCTCGTTGGATTGGTTCACCTCGACTCTTGACTTGGACCACCTTCACAAGCTTGGGAGATCCATCCCTTACATATGCTTTTTAACACACACATAGGTGAGGGGTAAAAAAGGGGGTTTATATAAAATAAAAAATGGGTATGTATGCCCTACATATTAATGAAGTGAGATTCCTCATAGGCCAACATTTAATTTAATAAATAAATTAAATGCAAACCAATCACATACAAAGGTCTTGTTCTAGCTCAAGATCACCCACATAAAAGAAATGAGTTATTCAATTAAAAAAATTAGAATTAAATTATTTAATCATTATTATATAGATAAATCAAGCTCTAATTGATTAATAATTATATTTAACTAATCATTCCTTTTATATTAATCCTTTTTTGAATTTCCTTAAGATTCTCATCCTTGTAAATAAATGCACCTTGGAGGTAACATGGTGAATACATGTTAGAATATACCCAACATGTATTATATCTACATAATGTCTTACTCTTATGAAATATGGAATATAATATGTTTCAATGCATAGATTAACATGTTGTAGTATGATTCATACATGATATGTTGTTCTGAACAATACACAAACATTAACATTTTTATTTTGTGTATTTTGGTAAAGAACAAGGCGTGTAGTTCCTACAAAATGGCATGTACTTCTTTCACCATTTTTTATGAAGTACACACCAAGGGACTATACCTGTGAAACGTACTTTAGAAATTTCTAAGTACATGGTGTGTACAGTGGGCTACACACAGTGTTGTCTCCATGTTACATGGTTATCAGTTGGCTTATCCATTTATGGGATACACGGTTTGGCCCCTAACCTGAAGGGACTACACATCATGTACAGTGGTCCACACAACATGTATTCTGGTATTCATGTGCCTTTATATCCCAGCCATCACACTGTGTAGAATTAACTACACCGCGTGTAATAAATGTACATGGCTTGAGTAATTGTCGAATTACTATCGATTCGCTGAACATGACTACACAACGTACAGTCTGGATTACACGGCGTTTATGGTAGAGAACACAACATATAAATATGAAAACATGACATGTACTTTCATGTGACCTAGGAAGAATTATCGGTGCCTCCTGATGACTTCCTTGTTAAAACATTAATCCAAAAACTATTTGTTTCTGTGAAATCTATGACAAAAGAAAAACAAAGAACAAGTCTCAAAATATAGATTACAAGAACGATTAAACTTGAATTGAGAAAAAATATTAAATTTTAAATCATAAATTAATTATTTAAATAATTATAAACTATGATGAGCTCACTCTAATACTACTTGAAGGTTCTGGGCACAACGGAAGCGTGGTTGGGCCGGCACCCCACATTAATTTTTACCATGATAAATGATTATTCCAGGATCAATAAAATGATTAACTCCAATCTACATGGAATAGAATCAAAGATTTAGATAATGAAGAGTCCTAAAACCTTTATAGATAATCTTTCCCATCATGGTTATAATTAATTTAAATTTAATTTCAGAAGAAATAAAATACCTAGTTCTTCGATACATTTTTCTTTGATGATTTTCATCATCTGGTATGACCCTTTTGGATTGTCTTGCTTCACATTCGGGGATCCATTCCAGAATCCCTCTAGTGGTGATCCACATGTGCTCTAATGGCCTTCGATTGACGCTGATCGCTTTCTGGGTGCTAGTGCAGTGAAGTGGATGTCTTTTGTCGATAGTTCTTGATCGTATATTCTTCGGTCTTAAAGAATCTATCTCATTTTTAAGAGGGATAGAGAATAGGATTCAAGAAAAAATTTCATGACTTGGAATTTCTCTTGCATCACCAGCTTCTTGTATATATTTACAGGCCTAATGATCGGTACTTGGAACAATATACGTACCAATATATTGATCAATATGTGGTTTCAATTATAATATTAAATCACATGATAGTGATTAAATGCAAATACAAACTTAGAAAAAATCCATTCCATGTAATAATAATATTAGTGTCTATATTTGTGGTGTTCCAACTTGTGAAAAACAGAACCATAAATAAAATATTATGTCACATAATGATGACAACGTTATTATTATTTTGTCTTGTTCCAACCATTTAAATAATTTATTTACCATCTTGCAAATAATACATAACAATCGGACCAGCCTTGGTCCTCTCAAACTCCACATCCATTTATTGAACACCTGAATAAATAAATAAATATTTTATTTACAAACATGTATATAAATATTTTTTAAATGTTCAATAAAACAAAAATATATATTTTTATTCACAATCTGGAGAAAAAATATTTATTTAATTTATGCAATCATTTTAACTTCAATAAAATTATTCCATAATCTTGAAAAAAATATTTATTCCATTAATAAAAATCAAATATAATTTAACCGAGACCACCAGAAACACATAGTGTGTGACCCTCTAGGATTATTTCTCATTGGCATTAGGTGGGATTGCCTAAATTCCAAGAGTGCTATCTAGAAATGGGTCAAGAAACCCAAGAGAAAGAACTTAAAGTCTCAAAAAACATCAACATACAAATACTCACTGTGTAATATAATCCATTTGTCTCAATATCTCATCATGATGGTTTAATGATAGTTTCATCAACCTTTATATTTAATATGTCATTCTTTGACTACCTAAAATAAACTCGTGATTACATTGTGGACATGTAATTTCACGTGATGGTTTTATTTAAATCAAAGGGCCAATATATCAACTTCCATAAATGGAAGAGACAAATCCTTTATCGACTTATCTGTTAATAACATGTCATTCTTGACACACTCAATGTACCCTACTTCCCATCAACAGTCTGAGTGATAGTTTTCATCTGTAAATCAAATTGTGTAAGTCATGACATGTATTAATGATAGTATTAAAGTCTAAGGACTATTACACATGCTCGTAGATAAGAATTATGTATGACACCAAACCATGAGGAATTGCTACTAGAGGGTCTCTTCTCATAATCTTCCATCTTAGAGATTACCATGAGCAAACTTCCAAAGAATTAGTCACATATTCTTACGGGTACTCACACCTAACGGTCTATTTATTATGTTTCCCATCATAGTATTTCATCCAATTGCAGAACTATATTTAAGAATATTTTCATATCACTTCAAGGTTCTCATCATAGCGGGGAATTGCTATGACCTTGTGAATGCGACAAATACTACATGACATTATTACACTATAGTCATGCAGAACATTGAAAAATATGTAATAAGATTTTTAGTATTTAAATAAATTAAATATTCTTGTAATAAAAGTACAAAAATTTGTTTCTAGGTCACCAACTCTTACATGTTAGTGGACCGACCATGTGGTCGGCCCACGTCCCAGTAACCCCCTTCTTTGAAACATCAAATTGTGATAACTTCCAAACGGTGTGTCTATTTGAAGTTATTTTGATGGTTTTAGAACCTTGAAGATGAGGAGTAACTTTTGATATAATGCAGTGAGTTTTTAGCTTTGAAAATTATAGGTTGATAGATTCATTCATCTTTCCATGGTACTGTAGTGTGATTCTCTATCACACCTAGTGGAGTTTTGTGGAATCAACATAGCCTCCAAGAGTGGGGAATTTGTTCTCTATCTAGAAGGCCACATTAGTAGGGTTAGTTGTATTCCCCAGGGTGTTGGGTAAGATCCCATATGTTTTTAATTGATCCAAATTGGGTTAGAGGTATTCCCCTGCATGTTTTGGAAAGATCCACTCTTTGTAGTATCATAACATTCCTTGACTAATAGGTTCTCATTTGGAGGGTACCAAATGATCTAGACCTCTTCATGAGAGTCTCTGATGATATCATGGATTGATAAGTGAGTTCACCCAGAATGAGAAGGCTTTGAGTAGAATCTTGGGTCCAGATGTTGGTTAAGACAACCTCATGGTGTGGTTTTTCCCATGAGTTTATCTATATATTCTTTTTATCTATTCTGTTGACATATACCTATGTGTAGATGACTGATATTTCCTTTCTAGTATTTTCTTTCATGTTATTTCCTTAATGGTGTCTTATTTGTTGTATTTTCATTTATGGTTATGGGGTTTCCTATTGAGAATTGTTTTACTCACCCATGCACAGGCTTTTCCCCCACATGTCGTGTCTTGTGCAGACGATCGACCTCTCAACAGAGTTCTAGGAAGACCAGGACCATGAAGTGCCTTGTGAGACTGAACATACCAAGGTGTGTCCTGATGGCTTTTCAAATGATAGTCCCAGTACCTCTTATATTACAGGTTGGACTTGTGTTTGTAGACTCATTTCTTTAGGTGGTCTTGTTTTTGCCCTGTATACTTTCCAGTACATTCACTTTTATACTCTGTTTTGTGGTATATAGTGGCTTTCAATCATTGTTTACTTAGAGTTTTACATTTCATCATTGGTGGCCTGGGAACGTGTGCATGTGTAATGGTACATTAGGCTAATGCCTCCCATTTCTTGGATATTCTTACTAGATGTTAGTCACAATCCCCTGGCCTATTGGATGTGGGCTTGGGGTAGTCACGACATGGTCCCCACTTGGACAGGTCATGACAATATCATAAAATATAGAATAACTCAATATGGAGTAGTAGTAAGGGAATAGACATGGGGGGTCTTATGGTTTAAATCCAATAAAAGGCGCATGTGGGTGGCTGGGCATGGGTGGGTCGAGCACTCACTACTATAGATATTATCTTTTACAGTGCACAAAAGGGCTTTTAATAGTGCAAAAAATATTGTTAATATCAGTGCTAATAATGGGGGGTCCCCTTTAGCATTGCAAAAAGTTATAATAATGGGTGTCCTTTATGAACAATAAAAAATGGATGATAAAGGCCCCCCATTGTTAGTGCTATTTTAGCACAGGTAAATTACACCCTTTAACAGCACTATTTTTAGCACTGATAAAAGCCTAGCTTACTACAATGTGCTGTTAATATAACATCATACCCAAAAAACATATAATATATCAATGAAAGTTATATAATTTAATTGAAATAAATTTGACATCATGAAGAAAAAAACACTATAATATACATTTAAAACAATATCTTATATAATTTCATTTATAATTATCCAACAAACATTTAAAAACAACAATGTTTCATCTTTTTATGCTTGTGATCCCCTCTAAAAAGTTTCACTCATGGTATCAGTTGTCGAAAAAATCATCTCAACCTGAGAAAAATATTATTCATATATAAGAAAACAAATATTATGTTAATAATACTATAAATAAATTAATTAAACATTAATATGAAAGAATACATTAATAAAATGTAAAATTTTAATAAAAATGTCACATTTGGAGTTATATCGGTCACAAAGTGCATCGTATTGAGGTGGGGTTGATTCTTACATGTCAAAAATGAGTTATGGATCATTTTCGTAAAATATAAAAATGATATTAATGCATTTTATTAGTTTTTAGTGTAACAGTTATTCTTTTACTAAAATTAATGTCAATTATAAATAATGACACATTTGGTGTTATATCGGTCACATTGTTCATTAGATTGAGGTTCAGATAATTCATACTAGTCACAAATTACAGATAGATCATTTTCCTAATGTATCAAAATAATCCGAATGCATTTTATCGGTTTTCAGTATGTCACTTGTTCTTTTTAATAAAAATAATGTCATTTTTAAATAAAAAGATACACTTTGAGTTATACTAGCCACACCATACATCATATTGAGGTGTCGTTGATTCGTACATGTTAAAAGTGGCTCATGGATTGTTTTTCAAAAGTATCAAAGTAATCTAAATTTATTTGGTTGGTTTTAGGTATGCCACTTATTCTTTTTACTTAAATTAATATCAATTTTAATTAAAGACACACATGGAGTCATAGCAGTCACACAATGCGTCAGATTGAGGTGTTTTTAACTCCTATGAATAAGAAATTACTCACAGATCTTTTTCATAAATTATAAAAAACACTCTGAACTCATTTTCTCAGTTTTTAGTATTCCACTATTTCTTTTTACTAAAATTAATGTCATGTTTAAATAAGAAGAGAACATGTGTGTTATACCAGCCACATTGTGTATCATATTGAGGTGATGTTGATTCCTACGCATCAAAAATAACCTATATATAATTTTCCTAAAGTATCAAAACAATCTGACAGTATTTTCTTGGTTTTTAGTATTCTGATTGTGTTTTTTTACTCAATTATCATTTCAAATTGGAAACACTTATTTTGACTCATAATGGTTGTATTATGTGTTGGTTTGATGTGAGATTACTTCATACATTTCCCAAATGACTTATAAATTGATTTCCTAAATTATCAACATAATCAGAGTGCATTTTATTGGTTTTCAGGGAGTGACACATTGTGAACTAAAATGTCAATTTTAAACTGATTATGGACACTTTTAGTGATATCGTCCACATTGTGCATCAAATTGAAGTATGGTTGATTCCGTAAAATCAAAAATAAATTATGGGTCATTTTAATAATGTATCAAAACAATATAAATGTTTTTGGTCAATTTTCAATATATCACACATTCTTTTTACATAAATTAATGGAAATTTTAAATAGAAATACACACATTGAGTCATAGCGGTCACATGTTGTGTCAAATTGAGGTTTGGCTAACTTCTACATGTCACAAATGAGTCATAGATCATTTTACTAAATTATAAAAACAATCCTAATGTGTTTTCTCAGTTTTTAGTTTGTCACATGTTATTTTACCTGAAATTAATGTCATATATAAATAAAAAGAGTCACTTTGAATTACATAGACCTCGCCATGCATCATATTGGGGTGTGGTTGATTCCTACACATCAAGAATTACATTTATATCATTTTACAAAAGTATAAAAACAATATGAATGTGTTTTATTAGTTTTCAGTATGTGAGTTGTGTTTTTTTTACTAAAATATCATTTCAAACTAGAAACACAAATTTTGAGACATAATGGTCACATCATGTGTCAGTTTGATGTAATATGACTTCATACACGTCAAAAATGACATATGAATTTTGATCCTAAATTATAAATACATTCAATGTGTTATTTTTTGGTTTTCAGTGAGTTACATGTTTTAAACTAAAATGTCAATTTTATAATGATAATATAAACTTTTAGTCATACCAGTCACACCGAGCATAGGATTGCATTTTCATTGATTTCTACATGTCACAACTATCTCATGGATCATTTTCCTAAAATATCAAAACAATTTGAATGAATTTGATCAGTTTTTAGTATGTCACTTGTTCATTTTACTTAAATTAACGTCAATTTTAAATAAAAAGGCATACTTGGAGTCATAGCGGTCACATTGTGCACTGTATTGAGGTGTGGTTAACTCATACACATCAAAAATGACTCATGGATCGTTTTCTTATATTATAAAACCAATAGAGATGTGTTTTATTAGTTTTTAGTACGTCACTTGTTCTTTTTACTAAAATTAATGTCATTTTTAAATAAAAAGAGACACTTTCAATTATATTGGACACAATGTGCATCATATTGTGGGTTTCATGATTCCTACACATTAAAAATTACTTAAAGTTCATTTTCCTAAAGTATCAAAACAATATAAATGTGTTTTATTTATTTTAAATTTGTCACTTACTCTTTTCATTGAAATTAATCTCAATTTTAAATAAAGAGGAATTCTTAGAGATATAGTGGTCACATTGTGCATCAAGTTGAGGTCAGGATAATTCCTACATGTAAAAAATGACTTATGGATCAATTTCCTAAAGTATCAAAAAATCCGAATGATTATTCTTGGTTTTTAGTAAGTCACTTGTTATTTTTAAAGAAAATTAATGTTAGTTTTAAATAAATAGATACACTAGAAATTATACCAGTCACATTATGCATCATATTAAGGTTTGGTTGATTCATAAACATCAAAAATGACTTATAAATCACTTTCATATAGCATCAAAACAATATGAATGTGTTTGTTCATTTTTCAGTATGTCACTTGTTTCATTTACTAAAATTAATGTTAGTTTTAAATAAATTGACACGCTTAGAGTTATATCAGTCACACCATGAATCTGATTGAGGGTGTGGTTTATTCTTACACGTCACGCACTACTGGGAAGTTGGGTTTTCCCAAAACATGTATACCAACAGTTCTGAGGAACCATTGGTAAAGGTTGGTTTATTGAAGGATTTCCCAATGGATTTAAGAAACCATTGGTAAATCCACAACATTATCACCCTTTACCAATGGTTTGTATGAAAAGTTGGTAAAGGCCATGATTTTCCCAACATTTTTTTAAAAATGATGGAAATGGTCTCCCCAAATAGCACCTGATTACACAGAAGTAGAGAACTGATTTCCCCTGATTTCCAAAACCCCCCACGCACAGGTGAACCCTAACCCAAGGTCTTCTATCAGATCGGTTGTAACTCCCCCATCCAGGTTAGACTTCTTAAACCTCTTCCAAATACAAACATAGAATCTCTCTTCCCCTGATTTCTACATTTATTTCAATATTTAGAAATATCACGTCATTTTTCTCTATTTCAAGGGATTTTAGAATATTTTATGATTCACAATATTTGATATTGAATCAAGGACTAATACTTGATTGGTAGATGTTTGTGAGTATATAGAATATGGTTTATAAAATTTCCCTTAAAAGTATCATTGTTTTGTGTTCCTTATAATGTTTATAGTATCATTGACATACTTTATTATTAATCTCAAATTTAAAAATAAATGTTTATGTCTATACTTTATGAATTTAAACCTCTTTATGATCCATGAACAACCTATTAGTGTAGAAGTCTAAAATTTATCCACCGATGGGGTGCGCTTGACTAGGGAATGTTTTCCCTGAAATACCCAGCGCCCTAGTTCCCAGTAGGTCTGATTGGAGACCTAATCCAGACCTCCTCCCGACATATTCTTGGCCACAAAATACCTTCCAATTTAAGATACTTCTTCAATCAAACAAATTTATATTTCTAAACATCAAATTAGTAAGTGTTATCATAGTTTTATTGTTATTCCTATTTTTTATTTTATGTTTGAGGTTTTTATTTCGGTTAAATTAGAGTTATTGTTGTTGGAGTACTGAACCCTTTTTTTATTTTATGTTTTTTTTGTTCTACACTTCATACATCGTAAATAGTCTATTTAGTGGGGTTGGTTTAGTGAAGGGGTAAAGGGTCTGTTTTATGTTTTTTGTTTAGAGGGGGTGGGATGTCCAGTTGGGGGTGTGGGCTATCCAAGGGGTGGGGTGGGCAGTCCTAGACACCTTGTACCCCTTGGATAGCCCCCCCCCCCCCCCCGACCCCCCTGGATTGCCCCTCCACCCCCGTGGACAGCCTGCCCACCCCCTAGACACCCCGTACCCCCTTGGACACCCCCCCCCCCCAAAAAAACCTCCCACCACCACCCGAACACCCCCATCCCACCAGAAACCCCCACCCCCCTGGAAATCCCCTCCCCCCTGACACCCCTGAACCCACTGGACAACCACGCCACCCCCTGTGGACAGCTCGACCACCCCCCGTGGACAGCCCGCCCACCCCCTGGACAGCCTGCCCACCCCCTGGACACCCCGTACCCCCCCCCCCCCAGGACAACCCCCACCCACCCCCTAGACACCTCACTCACCCCCTTAGACAGCCCGCCCACCCCCTGGACTCCCCCTACCCCCTGGACAGCCCGACCCCCCCCCCCACCCCCGTGGATAGCCTTCCCACCTGGACCCCCTAGACAGACCCCCACCCCCTGGACACCTCCAACCCCCCAGGACAGCCTCGACACCTCCATGGACACTCCCTCCCCCTTGGGAAATGAATGTGATCACTCGAATTATCTACTAAAATATAAAATTTCTTCGATCTAAAATTTATTCAACTATTAAATAATTCTCCTCCACAAGTGTACATGATCTTTTACACTCATGTATAGTTCTTCAAAGATATTTTGTTATAAATATAATATTTTTTTGTCTTTTATATTATGATTCTCATATAGAGTAGTGTGTTAGTTGTGGTTTCATATAAGGTGAACAATTCTTATTTACTTAAATATATTTTCGATGAAACATCAATCTTATTGAATTTCTTTTGATGAAATGACTTATAACAATTATTTTTTTACAGAATGGATTGAAGTTGGATGTATGAAACCGATCGGATCTCAAGTGATTTTCAAAACAATTTGGAGAGATTTTTTGATTCTACATTTCACAATGCTTCAGATAGTGGTCACATACATTGCCCATGTTTCATTTTTTTGGAAGACCTTGGTTGAGCCGTGAAGGAGTCAGCTACCACATTACCAAATATGGTTTTCAAGAAAACTACTACGTGTGGTATCACAATGGGGAGAAAATGAAATCTCAAATTTTTCATGATCCAAATGAGAGGACTAGAGTGGAGAATTTTTTATATGACCGGTTTCCATTTTTTCATCATCCTGAAAAACAACGGGTTCCGACCCAAGAAGACTTCGATATGAGCACACATGAAGCGTCTAATGAAAATGATGATGTTGTCAGGGTGAAAAGATTTAATGATGCTGGAACGACTCCAGTATATCGAAAATGTGATGAAATGAAACAACTAGAATTTTTAATCCGATTGTTTCATGAGATAAACTATGTATGGGATTTCTAATATAACAATCAATTACATTCTTACCTTCTTAAAAAATTTACTTCCATCTGATATAGATATTCCCTCAAACCACTATATGGCATGAAAGTTAGTTAAGGAACTTGGATTTTCAAGAAACAAAATTCATACTTACCTGAAAGATTGCAGTTTATTCTGGGAGGAAACCACTGAACGAAATGATTGTATAAAATGTCGTACATCCTGCTAGAAGTTAAAATTTGATGGAACACCATTCCGCGTGCTACAGAAAGTAATGTAGCACTTTCCATTGATCCCTAGACTCCAGAATCTTTTTATGTCTGATGATATATCAATAAAAATGATATGTTTTGATACCGATATAAATAAGACTAATGATGAGTTGGTTCACCCTAAAAAGGATTTTCATGGCAGAGATTTGATGCTCGAAATCTTGATTTTTCATTTGACGTGCGTAATGTGAGGATGGGTCTTTCATGCGATGGTTTAAATCTATTTGGGTAGATGCTTACTTCGCACAGCACATGGTCAGTTTTTATACACATTTATATTCTTCCCCCATGGTTGTGTATGAAAAAGCCTTTCACGTTCATGAGTATACTCACATTTGTCCCTTCTGATCCTGGCATTGATATTGATGTATATATGCAACATTTAATAAAATATTTGAAACTTCTTTGGGATGTGGGTGTATTCACATACGATTCATATTCAAAAGACATATTTCATATGTGTGTTGTGCTTCTGTGGACGATCAATGATTTTAAGAATTATGCAATGATGTCTGGATGGAGCACGAAGGGAAAACTGTCATGTCCTGTTTGTATGAATAATACACGATCCAGAAGACTGAAACATCACTGTAGTTTCAATTTTATCAGACATCGTCGATTCTTTGCAATGGACCATCGATATAGAAATAATCATCGAATATTTGATAATACCATAGAGACTGATGATCCACCTCATCGTATGTCTAGAACTAATGTGCTTAACGAATTTAAAGATTTCATTTTTTCATTCAGGAAGGGTCAAATGAAATCTGGAATGATAAAGAATTTTTCCACTCAAACCTGTTACAATTGGAAGAAGATGAGTATCTTTTTTGATTTTCCTTATTGGTCAACCAATTTGTTACTTCATTTCATAGGGGTAATGCACATTGAAAATAATATATGTGAAATGTTGCTTTAGATACTTCTAAATGATAAGTGAAAGAAAAAAGATGATTTACGGTCTTGGCGTGACTTGGTGGATTGGGGAATCAGACCAGAATTGCATCTTGTGCATATCAGTGAAAATAAATGGAAACTTACATATTCTTCTTATGTGATGACACCTACAGAAAATAAAAAAATTCTTGAAGTATTAGAGAATATTAGGGTTCATGATGGCTATTCAAGCAACATATCTAAACGGGTCAATAGAAGAGAGTAGAAGCTAAAATCATTGAAGACTCATGATTATCACGTTCTTCTACATGACTTAATTCTAATAGCAATCCAATAATTTTTGTCCAATAATGTAAGGTTGACTGTTATTCAGTTGTGCCATTTTTTTAGAGATCTTTGTGCTAAGAAGTTTTCCAAGTCTTTCTTGCAAAAAATGTTGACAGATTCCCCATTAATTTTTTTTGAGTTGGAGAAAATATTTCCTCTATCATTTTTCACGTGCATACTTCATTTGACTGTCCATATTCCCACTGAAATACTTCTCGGAGGACCTATTTATTTTCATTGTATGTATCCAACTGAAATAAATATGTACACATTAAAGTATTATGCTCGAAACAGGAATCATCTTGAAGGTTCTATCGTGAACGGTTACTTGGCTCAAGAATGTATGGATTTCTGCTCAATGTATTTGTCTGATCTTACTACAAGAATGAACAGACAATGAGAAATTAAGAAGAAGAGTATGAGAAAATTTGACCCAGATTTCCATCACTTCCTCAAATAGGAGGAATTCTTTGATTATATTCATTGAATATATTAAGCCTTGTAGAGCAGGAGATAGCACATCACACAGTTTTGTTCAACTGTGATATATTCAATGACTACATCAGGTAACTAAATTGAATATGTATATCTTACATATATATATATATATGTTAATATATTCATATTTTTTAATCTATAGGGAACATAAAACAATGATAAATAGAAAGCATCTTTCGTTATCTTTGAGAAGGAGGGAGTCTTTTCGTAACAAAGAGTTTTTTTCATGGTTAAAATAGAAGGTAAATATATTATTGTTTAAAATAATTAAATCAATATTTAATTAAGTTTAATATTAATTGATATTACTGGTATTGATTTTTCCTTCTGAACTTGTCTATGAAGAAATAAGAGCTTTGGATTTTGGTCCTAATACTGTGGTTCGTGACTGTCAATCAATTGTTATCAATGGGTAAAAATTTATTGTCACTGAACAAGAAAAGAACATGAGAACACAACATGATGGTGTTATGGTTACTTCCACAACAGATTTTTATGCCAGTCCATCAGATAGTATACCTCGATTTGAAAATGTGGGTAATTATGGAGTTGTTGAAAAAATAGTAATATTGGATTATTACTCTCATGGACGAGTCACGATTATGAAATTACATTAGTTTGATTCAATGACAATACATGGCACATTTATTAATGATTGTGCATTTTGAGTAATTAATATAACTCACACTCTTGCTACCGAAGAGCCATATGTATTGCCATCAATGGATAAACAATTTTTTTATGTCAAAGACCAACTTCGATCTGAATTTGGTGTCTTAGTTGAAGTAATTCCAAGACATATTTTTTATGATGGTGATGATGGAATTGACACTATCTCTACTACCATTGGAATCAATCCATTTATTTATTTTGATGACTCTAATAGCTTAATTGTCAGATTTGATTGTGAAACTGAAGTTGTGGTGGAAAATATATAGAATCATCCATCCATGTACTCAATTCTTTTGGTTTACATCAAGTTGGGTTGTTAAGGTTGGTACTATTCAAATTGATTTAATATTGATTACAAATATATTGTATCCTATTTGACCATTATGTACATTTTCAATGTTTATTGGTTGGAATTTTTATTTGAATTGCATTTTGTAATTTGGAATTGAACTGTATTTAAACCTACAAAACCAACATTTCTAACTTGGTGAACATTTCAATGATACAACTATGATTTGTATAAAATTTGTATGAATTTAAGACCTCTCTTTAACATTTTACTAGGTAATGAACATGATGGTTTGTATTATTCTGTAGAACATGTATTGAAACCTGCATCATCTACCTGAGCTAAAGAAATTAAATTATTCCTTAATTTTGACAACTGTTTCACCACTTATGAATCTGGTAGAATCAATGTTCCACGATTTTAATAGACAAATGACACTTAGTAAATAATCATCCTACTAAAAATTAAATTTTTCCCTCTCATTTATTTCGGTTTTTGGGTTACACATTAGTTATCCTTTTCTATTTACTTCCATATTTGTTTTCAAATGCAAGAAAATGAAACCAATTTAAGAGAGGCGACGAAAACAGACTATGGACAACAGTCATCGCATGGCTGAGTTGGGTATTCCACCACTCATTCCTGCAATGAGTACTTTATTTCAAATATATTTATTTAAATAAAATATAATGTCATATGATTATTTTTTAAAAAAAAATTCATAGGATCCATCTATTAGGTGACAGTTATTCGATGCATATCCTAGTAGTGGTCTCAGTACTCAGGGTGTTCATATGAGGGGGGGTGGTACGGGAGCTAGATGATCTGGTTGGCGTACCCGATTAGACCCTGACCATCCCACTGACATACCATCCATCCCACATTCTGATCCCAGTGTGTCGTTAGGGACACACGAGATATTTAGACCTCCAATGTTTTCACCACCCTTTACATCTGAGCATCCTCACCTGTTTGTACAATATCTGATGATGATTCACACTCCCCACCCAGCATTTGGCCAGTTATCCTTGTCATCTTCTTTTACTTCTACTTCCTTCTCTCCAAGATTTTATAATCCATCTTCTTCGACTACTGCTCCACCAGAGTATATCCATGTAGATCATACATTGGATCACACTCCATCTGTACAGGGTGTTCCTACTATTTCTGCAGATCCAGTAGCGCCCATTGATCAGACTACCATAGGTATAATTATACAACCATAACAAATTTTTACACCATTATTTGTTTTCATTATAACATGTATTGATAAAATATTTGTTTTTATTTCATTATAGATACATCTACTGATGGGAGGAGAGGGCGGGGGCGTACATGCATGTGTTCGGTGTGGAACAGTCGCACGCAGTTGATGGTGGATTACAATGAAGATAGTCAGATGATTGAAAAATCATGGCATCAATGTGGGAGTTTTTTGGCGACGCTTTCCAAATACTCCGACATCATTTCTGTCAGCCTTCTCTCATGGAGAAAACTACCAAATGAAGTCAAGGATAAAGCCTGGGCAGAGATATGGTTAAAAAAAATAAGTTGTATTTAATGCAATATATTAATTTTTGTATTTATATGAATTAATATTTTTGGTTTCATCTACAGTTTAATTTCCCTGATGGTGAGGGTGCACGGCCAGCATGTCTAAAGGATTTAGGCAAGATTTGGAGAGATTATAAGCATTAGTTGTACAATGGAGGGCGTGATAGACTGGGCACAGAGTTAGAGGTGGTCCTTATCATGGATGATGGTCCATTAGAACAGTACTGATAGATGATTACTCATTGGGAGACTAGACAATTTACGGTATTAATCAAATTAGAAGTATTTAAATTAAAATTTTCATGTTTTTCATTAATATTAATGATTGAATTTTATTTAAGATGCATCTGGAAGAAATAAAAAAACATTGATGCTAAGAAATATGTCCACACATTGGGACGTACTATAATTCTAGATCATGAGAGACAGCTGGTATGACAGTTTATAATCTTTCTTTACGACTTGCACTTTCTATTGCTTCCTCCATAATTTATTCGATTGCTAAAGTTGTTATATAATTTTAGTTATGAAATTACTGTTTTTTTAATCCTATTTTTAATTATGGTTTCCTACATTCAATTTCATTTTAGAGTCATAAATTGAATATAGAAGGATGTGTGCCTCGAGCAAAACTGTTTTGCTCGAGTAGAAATAAGAAATATGGAAGTGCGGTTAAGGAACTGACTAAGCAGCAGATTCTATGTTTTAAGTTGTAGATTTTAAATTTTAATATCTATTTTGTACCTTAATAATATATTTATATTTGTAACAGGCTGCTTTAGAGGCCATTTATGCCCAGAAACCTGACAATTTTTGGCCAAACGATCACTTACATCAGGTGTTGGGAGATGATCACCCTAGTAGAGTACACTGCTAGCCTGGGAAGAGTATAGTTCTGATGAGGTATTTTTCCTCCTCAGGTACAAGTTGTAGTGCCACCGAGTAGCAGTATGTTAAGGCACATGTAGAACAGACTGCAAAAAGGGCCACAGACACAGCAGCATAGTCTGCTATGAAAAACACTGCTTTTTTGAAACTGATGGAAGCTTTACGTCCAACACTTCCACCAGAGGCCAGCACTGCTTGTGAGGAATATATGGCATCGATGTGTTCTATATATGGTGAACCAGGTGGAAGTTCTAGTGGTGGACAAGATGATGTCAAGGAGGAGGCCGAGGAAGAGGAGGATGGCGATGAGGAGGTCGAGGCTGAGTACTAGGGTGAGAAGGAGGGTGGGGATGATGATGGGGATGATGATGAGGACGGGGTGAGGGTGAAGATGATGGTGATGATAGTGATGGTGATGAGGGACAGATTGATCTGTTTCATTTTTTACTGATATTACTGACATTTTATGTTTATTGATTTGTTGTAACTGAATATATGTATGATTAGGTAGGTCACATTATCTTTATTTTTTATCTATAAATAATAAAACGTGATTTGATGATTTGCTGTGAAACCCCCCTATTTTAATGAAATTGTAATTTTTTAGTGGACAGCCCCCCACCCTCCTCCCTAGACCCTGGACAGCCCCCCACTCGCCTCCCTGGTCCCCGGACAACCACCCGGGACAGACCCCTAGATATCCACCCACCCTCTTTTCTGGACCCCGGACACCCCCCCCCCCCCACCCACCCACCCTCCTACCTGGACCCCAGACACCCCCCCCCCACCCTCCTCCCTGGACCCCGGACAACCCCCCCAGACAACCCCCCGGACAGCCCCCCACCCTCTTTTTTGGACCTTGAAGAGCCCCCCCCCCCCCCCCACCATCCTCCCTGGACCCCGGAAAGCCCCCAGGACAGACCCCTGGATAGTCCCCCACCGTCTTTCATGGACCCCGAACAACCCCCCCCCCCCCCCCCCCCACACACACACACACACCCTCCTCTTACCATGCATAACCCCTGCGACATATATCCTCATCCTCTACTGGGTACCTCACACAACTGTGTATCACTGCCATCATCACACCAATCACCACATCATAATGTCACTGAGCCCATTCTAATCTCTCTTCAAGATTCACCCTAAATCCCAATCTAATTTACATTCCATTACTATTACTTCAGTACCAAGCACCGACCACCTACATTGATTCTGGAGACAATCACACTCTTAATTTGGCATCTTGGATCCCAATCTATCATATCTTCAAGATTCACCCTAAATCCCAATGGAAAAGAGCTTTTTATAGATTCAGAAGAAGATGAGAGAAGAGTGAAAACCCTAATCGAAAAGAGGAAGCAAGGAGAAATTTTTAAGTAAATTCAACAGACATTAGGAAAACTGACCAAATGCTTTCTGATTGTATTGATACATTAGAACAAGGATCCATGGGTCATTTTTGACATGTATGAGTCAACCCCAACTCAATCCAAGGCACGGTGTGGCTGGTACCACTCAAAGTGTCTCACTTTTATTTGAATTGGAGAACATTTTAAGTGAAAACAACAAGTGGCATACATAAAACAAACCAAATTCATTATAATCCTATTGATACTTTAGGAAAACAATCCATGGGTCATTTGTGACGTGCACAAGTCAACCCCGCCTCAATCTGAGGCACGGTGTGGCCGATACCACTCAAATTGTCTCACATTTATTTGAAATGGACAAGATTTTAAGTGAAAGTAACAACTTGCATATGGAAAACCTAATAAACGCATTTGTATTCTATTGATACTTTAGGAAAACTATACATGGGTCAATTTTGACATGTAAAAGTCATCTCCACCTCAATCCAAGGCACGGTGTGGCCGGTACCACTCAAACTGTCACACTTTTATTTGAAATGGATAGGATTTTAAGTGAAAACAACAACTTCCATACGGAAAACCAACCAAACATTTTCTGATTGTATTTATACTTCAATAAAATGATCCATGCGTAATTTTTGATGTGTACGAGTCAACCCCACCTCAATCTGAGGCATGGTGTGTCCGATACCACTCAAATTGTCTCGCATTTATTTGAAATGGACAAGATTTTAAGTGAAAACAACAACTTTCATATGTAAAACTGACCAAACGCATTATTATTCTATTAATACTTTACTAAAACGATCCATGGGTCATTTGGTACATGTATGAGCCCACCCCTCCTCAATTCTAGGCACATTGTGGCCGGTATCACTCAAAATATATCACTTTTATTTGAAATGGACTGGATTTTATGTGAAAACAACAACTTGCATATGGAAAACCAACCAAATTCTTTTTTATTATATTGATACTTCAAGACGACGATCCATGGGTAATTTTTGATGTGTACGAGTCAACCCCGCCTCAATCCGGGGCACGGTGTGGCCGGTACCACTCAAACTGTCTCACATTTATTTGAAATGGACTAGATTTTAAGTGAAAATAGAAACTTGCATATGGAAAACTGAACGAACATGTTCGGAATCTGTTGAGACTTTAGTAAAAATATCCATGGGTCATTATTGAAGTGTACGAGTCAACCCCACCTCAATCAGAGGCACGGTGTGGCCGGTACCACTCAAACTGTCTCAATTTTATTTGAAATGGATTGGATTTTAAGTGAAAACTACAACTTGCATATAGAAAACCAACCAAATGAGTTCTGATTGTATTGATACTTCATAAAAACAATATATGTGTCATTTTTGACGTTTAAAAGTAAACCCTACATCAATTTGAGTCATGGTGTGGCCGGTATCACTCAAAGTTTCTCTCTTTGGTTTAAAATGGACACTGTTTTAAGTAAAAACAACTGACATTTGTAAAACCGACCAAACCTATTAGGATTGTGTTGATACATTAGAAAAAGTATCCATGGGTCATTTTTGATGTGTACGAGTCAACCCCATATCAATATGAGGGACGGTGTGTCCTTTACCACTCAAATTGTCTCACATTTATTTGAAATGGACAAGATTTTTAGTGAAAACAAAAACTTGCATATAGAAAACTGACCAAACGCATTTAGATTCTTTTGATAATTTAGTAAAATGATCAATGGGTCATTTTTGATGCGTACGAGTCAACTCCGCCTCAATACAAGGAAAATTGTGGTCGGTACCACTCAAATTTCCTCACTTTTATTTGAAATGGATAGGATTTTAAGTGAAAACAACAACTTGCATATGGAAAACTGACCAAACGCTTCATGATTGTATTGATACTTTAGGAAAATGATCCATGGGTAATTTTTGACATGTATGAGTCAACCCCGCCTTAATCTGAGGCATGGTGTGGCTGGTACCACTCAAAGTGTCTCACATTTATTTGAAATGGATAAAATTTTAAGTGAAAACAACAACTTGCATACGTAAAACTGACCAAACGCATTCATATTCTATTGGTACTTTAGAAAAACTATCCATGGGTCATTTATGATGTGTAAGAGTCAACCCTACCTTAATCTGAGGCATGGTGTGGCCAGTACCACACAAACTATCTTCCTTTTATTTGAAATGGATAGGATTTTAAGTGAAAACAACAACTTGCATACGGAAAACTGACCAAATGCTTTCTTCTTGTATTGAGAATTCAGGAAAACGATCCCTGGGTCATTTTTAACGTGTAAGAGTCAACTTCTCCTCAATCTGAGGCACGGTGTGGCCGGTATCACTCAAAGTTTCTCTCTTTGATTTAAAATGGACACTGTTTTAAGTAAAAACCACAGACATTCGGAAAAATGACCAAACATATTCTGATTGTATAGGTATTTCAGGACAATGATCCATGGGTCATTTTTGACATGTATGAGTCTACCTCATCTCAATATGAGGGAAGGTGTGTCCATTACCACTCAAACTGTGTCACATTTATTTGAAATGGACAAGATTTTTAGTGAAAACAACAACTTGCAAACGGAAAACTAACAAAACGCATTCAGATTCTGTTGATACTTTAGAAAAATGATCCATGGGTCATTTGTGACATATAAGTGTCAACCCCGACACAATATGAGGCACAGTATGTCCAGTACCACTCAAACTATCTCAATTTTATATGAAGTGGACATGATTTTAAGTGAAAACAACAACTTGCATATAGAAAACTGACCAAACGTATTCGAATTGTGTTGATACTTTAACACAAGGATCCCTGACCCATCCTCACACAATTAACTTCTCATGTGAGGAACTTCTACCCCTATTCTAAAACACATGACATTTAATACACTAGTCTCATCCTCAAACAGTGGGTTCTAGGACCAAACCAAAGTCTCTTTGGGAACCCAATATCAAAGACATAATTGAATATTCATGCCCACTACCCAAAATGGGGATTCATCTCACATCACAACTCGGAGACTAAATTACAATTATCCACATACCCCCTTATTCCAATTGAAATGTCTATGAAAAACTTGTATTCTATTCTGGTGACCCATCTCATATGTCGAGATTGGCCAATGTTTTACACTAACATATCAGGAACCATTTATACATGGATACATAGTCATTAGAGGAATATAAACATCCCATGATATTCTTATAACTCATCCTAGGTCTAAGAACATGGCCACTACCATTTTCTATCTTATGTGTATCATTATCCTTGTCCACTCTACCCAATTTTTTCTGTTGGTTTTAGGATAGTCAACCCAAGACCATGAGTAAACATCCCATGTGATTCCTATAACATGTAGGTTTCTTCTCTTGTGACTATTGGTTTGGTTGTTGGAGTGATGAGTGAATTCTAAATTTTGAATACTGTTATGGGTGTTATTGCTTTTCAATTCTAAATTTCTGAATTCTGGATTTATTGGATTCTGGCTGTATTGGTAATGAATTCTAAATTATGAATACTATTATGTGTATTGGATTTTAATTTTGAATAGGTGTTACGGGTGTTATTGCATTTCAATTCGGGATGTATTGGATTGTGGATGTATTGGATTATGGATTTTTCTCATGTTGTGGTTTGAGTGGGGAATGGAATTTAAATTTCTAAATTTCAAAATTCTGGATCAATTTTAAACATACCATGTAGCCTTTTGGATTCTGGGTGTATGTGTTCTTGCATGTATGGAGAGTAGGTTGGAGGTGGCTGCTGGCTGATGCTCCTGTGGATTCGAGCTGCTGGCTGCTACATCATATGTATACCAACAGTTTTGAAAACCGTTGGTATATACTTTTGATATATATTATACCAACGGTTTGTTATAATCATTGGTATAAACTTCTATATTTTACACTATATACCAACGGTTCTAAACCATTGGTATAAGGATAACATATACCAACGGTTTGTGAAACTGTTGGTATATCTCTTCATTTAACACATATACCAAAGGTTTACACAGAACCATTGGTATAAGGTTATACAAATAGCTTACTTGGACACAGTTTGGGTAACTGTTGGTATATAATATACCAATGGTTTCGAGGCCTTTACCAGTGGTTCTGAACCGTTGGTAAAGAGTATAATTATAGTAGTGACAAATAACATATGGATTTTTTTATTAAAGTATAAAAACAATCCAAATGTGTTTGCTCAGTTTTCATTATGTCAGCAATTATTTTTACTAAAATTAATTTCAATTTTAAATAAATTGTAGGAATTCACCTTTTCATGATGGTTGTATACATTGTTGACCTATTTATTTGTGGTCATTATCTTAGTTGTAGCCTCGAAGCCCAAACTCTCATAAGCATAAGCAACTTCGAACGAACCACCTCATCTCAAACAAAGGAATCCACCTATATAATAAAAAAATAATATTTGATTACTACTAAAAAACAATAAATTAAACATAAATATGAAACAATCTATTACTTATATATAAGTCACATCATCATGCAATTTTTTACATTCTTCCATCAAGTATGTTTCCCATTAATATCTAATAAAATTTATATTGTCTTATGAATATGAGTCTTTTCGACAGACATAGTAGTACGGGAAAAATATAAATAAAAAAATTTATAAATAATATAAATGAAATTGTAATTATCTTTGAAAATACCTCTTTGGGGATGCTAGTTTATTCATGTAATATGATCTCTCTCGTAAATTTACAAAAAAAATGACCATGATATTTTCTATTTGTTTGTTTCATACGCTACAGAATCATTGAGGAGAATAAGTAATTTTTTTTATATGTGTTTGGATAGTGAAATTTTATTATGTATACCCTAAGACTTGTCCAATTTTAGTACTTTTTAGGGTCCTTGTGCTTATCCCTTGGCATCATTCCTTATTTTTCACGATATTGATGAATCATCATATTATAAGAGAATCTTGGTTAAAAGATAATATACATTTTATAAATTTAAGTTTAGTTCTAAAATTTTGGATGTAGAGTATTACAAATTTAAAAACACCATCATGTGTGGTTTTTTGTTCGATATTTATGCAGTGAATCAAGAAATAAATCTTCTGAGTATCCAAATTGACCACATTGAGCATCCAAGGTTTTCTAAAATCACAAAAAGGAATAAGTAATGAAATAAATGAAAATATGTTTTATATGATTAAATATTATAGTTATACCCCTTTAATTTTGGTATTAAGAAGAGTTTATCATCTAAAATTTTTATTTCAAATGATTGGACCAAGCCTTCCACTATTTCTTCCTTTTTTATGGATTATATTTTTTCTTTTTCGGTATAGGTGGTTTGATACTAAAGAGTCCAAATGTTTTTCATGGTTAAATCCCTTCAATTGTGTTTGATATATACTCCTCCCAAAAATATGAAATGTATTTATTCATAATTGACATAGTATATCATCATTTGGAAAATCAAATCATGAAAACATACCTGATGTATACATTTTTAATTGAGGCACTTATCCAATTATAGTCAAGGATTTCATTTACATTCTCAACACTAATTATGTATTTAACTTCCTATCTATATATTTTTTCTTTACAATAAACAATGAGACTAATATCATTTTCTTGACATTCTTTCCACATGAACCTTCAATGTTAGTAAATTAAGATATTGAATGGGAGGTGTAAAAGTTGTTTTGTTATACCTTTTCTATTAGTTGGTCAATCCTTTTGATGATTTTGAGTTACTCTTCCATTTCACCCACTTCCCTTTGTCTGTCTGTAATAGCATTCATCAGTTTAAACCTTTTTTCATTTATTGTTATAGGCTTATCTTGAAAAATAAATTTTAAATTAATAACTCCTTATTGACATGTTTTTTAAAAGATGTGACATCCATGTGATGAATGTTTGAATAGCTTTTTCGACCGTATGAATACCTCCTTGATGACATGTTTTTCTAAAACATGTTTGAAAACCAACCACTTCCATAAAACTAGGCATGGTGGCCTAAAACAACATTTTCAAAACTCACAAATTCTTGGAGTTTCAAATAAAAAACATTATAACTTTATCCATTTGAGAACTATTTTCAAACTCATTATTAAAATAGTTTTAAAATTCATTAAAATCATGCTTTCTTTTTTTCCTTCTTTTAGAACCTTTGACAATCCTTTTTCAAAAAAAATGAAAAAGAAAACTATACAAATAATGATGAAAGATCAAGGTCAAGCACCTCTATGTCAAGTCACTCAATATGGGGAAATAACAATAAAATATGTTCCAAACAATAATATAAATAGAATGGGATATGATGGAAGGAGAGAGATAAAACCCCTAAATTATCCTAAAAAGGAATCTATTTTCATGGACATTTTAAGTAGGATATATTAATAAAATGACTTGAACTGGAAATAAGGAAACTAGGTCACCGCTACTAAACCAATTTACACCCCTAGAAGTCCCACAAAACTATGTCATCAATAATAAACATCCCCATATGTGATCATAAGCTACAGTGGTCATACAAGAATCAAAGGGTCTTAAGAGGGTATCACACCTTTAATGAATACTCATTTTTTATAAAATTTTAAAATGGTCCTTCTTTTTTCAAAAAATTATTCAAATGAAAATTCATTTTATCATTTAAAAAAATTCATACAAATCTAATCTTCGCACCAATTTTATCTAAACACCTTTGAAACTCAAATGGGAATTTACACTACCCTTTAAATAGCCATTGAAAAACATTAAAATGTGCAATAAGTTTAAAAATATAATCCACATGGGAAGACACACCATTTTGAAATAATACATCTCATTTGGAAATCATAAAACCTTTAAACACACCAAAACATTGATATAAAAATTACCCATGTCTAAAAAAGAGTTGTTTCAAATATATATCACAAGGGTTAACTCACCACTTTAAAAATAAAAAAAATATTATCCAACATTTTTAACACTTTACAACCACAAAAAATCTTGGTTTTAAATCCAATTAACACAATAATAATTTTTAAAACATCTAATCAGTGATTACCACTGATTTTAAAACGAAAATAATTCTTTAAGAAAAATATTTAGGCATTTTCCCAAACATTTTTCATCTAATATCATTCCATAACAAGGGATAAGATTACATGGAAAACACCATTTATCCTCAAAGGCACTCATATGGGAATAAGTATAATAAATAAACACATTCGAAAAAATAAATTAAAGTTAATGAATATATAAAGTATAAAGTAAAAAAGGGAACATGGAATATAAGAATGCTAGTAAAAATAAGATGATGTAGAAAGGACCGAGAAGTAAACATCAAATCTAACCAAAGTATATCCATAAATGACACATAATATATTTATAAATAGGATTATCCCATGAATGGATTTAGAATAATTAAAAAGTTAATGTAATTGTTCAAGTAATAGTAAATAAACATCCCATTCACCTTTGAAATCTTACAAATGCCATCATGTTCCAAGTTCCTTAAGGAACACATTTATAATAAAAATAAACTAGAAGATGTAGGAGTGATTTTTATACGACCTGATTTCTTAGTTATTGATCAATGAAATCTTCCACTAAAACTTCATGATCCATGCAGCTTTTCTATTCCATGCAATATTAGTGCAAGAACATTCTAGAATTCCCTTTTTGATTTATAGGGGTCTATCCGGCCTATGTTGATAAATATTTTCAAGAAAATTAATCCAAATAAAATAGATGTTATTATTTAACTATAGGACTATTCCATCGAGTACTTCATTGGAATTTAGGATGATGTATTATTCTATGTAAGTAAATTAATCATTCCCTTTGATATTATCGTTCTAGAAACTGTGGAAGAATAATAAATACTAATAATACTTGGATGAATGTTCATATACATGGGGAATTTGTTCATTAATTTTAATCAAGTTTGATCACTAACATTTTTTTTAACAAAATAGCTCAATATACTCCAGATCATTGAACACTTGTCATAAGTACTATATTTTTTTAATTATGCACTTTAGGTGTTCACTTCTCACACTCATTTTAGACAAATGATTGTATAATAAAAATTAATTTGTAAGCCTTAAAAACTAGATACAAACTCCAAAAAATATTTCAATCCAGCGAGGAGTTTCAACGCTAAATTGAAGGTTTTCTTCCAATTTGTGTTTTTTATAAAAAATGAAAAACCCCCTTACAAAGTGTATTTAATCAACTAACAATAACCATATGGTAGCATTTCATCATGAACGGTAAGTGTTGAACCAAAAAAACCATGATCAAAAACCATGGTTTTCAATCAATGTAGCCATACCTTAGACATGAAACTACAGAAGAACAACAAAAATATATCCTTAATGGCATATGAAAATTGAAAAGAGTTCATGAAATTCCACCAAAAAACTATACAGTAAACATTTGAATGAACCCATCTTCATATTCAAGTTTCATGGACCTTACTTGTAGAGACCCCGAACCTAGAAACCCAGGATTCGGTGCCTTCTAAACATGATGTGTTGTTTTAAAATAGAACACACATTGTTAACTACACATCATGTCCCATACAAAGGATCGGGTGCGGTTAGGGTTCTGGGAAACCGTCATCTCTTGAAATGATTCATCTTTTAAAAGATGATACATGAAAATTTTAAATCAAAACATAGGGTGAGCATTGAAATACTCAGTAAGGTGTTTTTAAAAAAAATAAAAACAGTGTAACATTTGAAAACATTCTTTTAAAAGAAATTGAACATTCACTAAAGGAAAATTTTAACACATAACATAAACATGCTCAATCAAGGTTTTCAAGAAGAACATGAAACAATTATGTCAATTCTCGAAGTAGTAATAATGTTTATCATAAAAAAGTATGACATGTTATTTACTTATTCATAAATTAAACATTTAAGAGTAATGCATAATCAAAGTTGCGCATAAAGGAAACAACTTAAATTATCATATGTTGGTTACTATTTTACTAAATGATAATAACAAATTATGCACCAACTTATACAAATGAAATAAGAACTTTATGAAAGCATAAAGGCAATGGTCATGAAAGAATGGGAACTTTATCTTGAAAAGAACTTGTGACATAACTTGAATCATGTGGAATCAACATTTAATTTAGACAATCAATTCTGTATCACCAAGGTCCATCCCCAAGGTTTCATTTGAAAACATTACCAAGGTTCATCCCCAAGGCGTCATTAAATTTGTCATCTCTAGAGATTAAGTCTTTACCCAATGCATTGGAGTGCTATCAGGGCACACCCTTAAATTTTTCTTTATTATCCTGTGAGCCACATCGTTCAAGCCTTACTTAGACCGTTTGTATATTCAAGATGTCCCATACCACCTTGAATAACTCATTCATTTTCATATTACCCAAGGTGTCTCATACCACTTTGGGTAATCTAAATCCTTAGTTTATTTAGTAATATGTCAAGCATGCATTATGTAAAATAATAACTAAAATAAATAATGAACCATCACAAATTTTCCTAATACAAGGTATGATAGTTAATTTTTCAAAATATGTCAATAACTAATCAAAGGCATACATAGCTTAGTAAAACATTCTTTTCACATAACCTAATTACTAAAGCATATAAAATGATTATATAATAAATGATGAATTGTTGAAATTATTATTCCATGGAAATGGAGTGCTTAAATAAAACACTTGAAATCAGTTGTGGTGATAAATAGGCCCTTGAAATTTTAAATAAATTACACCATAACTTGATTAATTAATTCATTCACCAAAGTAAGTTCATTTTTTCTTTAGATAATAAATAAACACAACATGATATCATGACCCATTAAATCTTAAATCCTCTAATATATTTAAATCAAACCAAAATACACACTTTATCATAAAACGCATCAGGGGTAATGTTAGATAAAGTTCTTTAACAAAACATGCCCATTTGTGTGTATTTTAAAAAAAATGTTGGTTTAGCAATCACGCAAATTATATCTTAATGAAATATTACCTACATCAAAGAATAAATTAAGTCCTGTTATTTATAAAAGAATATAATAGTGTTTGGAAATTATTCCTATAAATACATATACACATACCCATATATACCCGAAGTGTATATATGGGCTTTACACAATTCAAAAACAAAGTCTATTAAATTACTTATGTACTGAAGGTTTCCAACCATAAATCAATTACATGGTTGAAAACTAAATACATATAAGGTTTGTTATAAATGTAACCATATTTATAAAAATTAATGTTATACAAACATAACTCCACTTAAACCAAAAAAAATAGTTTGCATATATAAAAAAATTATTTAATGATTGATACCCAAAATAGGTCGGGTTAGGTTATAAGGAAACATTCATGAAACTGTATATATACCCAATATACATTAAATATAAGTTTTAGGTTTTGGAAAACTGTATAATAAAAACTGTGTATATACCGTATGTAAAAAAAATACACAACCCGAGAGATTTGTATTGTGTAAATGTACATATATAAATTGTATATACCATCTATATATATATGAAACTGTATATACACAATGTACAAACCGATGGATTTGTATTATGTAAATATACAGATATATACAGTATATACCATGCACAGGTTTCTCAAAATGAAAATAATGTATATAAGCACCGTTACATATGCACCCTACTGAAAACACGAAGGCCAAAACTCCTTGAAGGAAATACAAACCGAGGGGTTTACATTATGTATATATATATACATATATAAACTGTATTTACCGGGAGTATAAAATGAAGATTTTCTCCAAAAGAAGGAAAGCATACAAGGACCCTTACCTTGCTTGAGGAGAAAACTCGGACCAGAGGTACGTCACTGGTCTTGTTGGGAGTTCTTGGGAGGGAAGGAGGAGGAGGAACTGCCCCGGTTTCATGAGGCAGGAGGTGTTTATATAGGCCTCGGTGTTCATTGGTGACTTGACCCAAGAGGTTAGACCGACATGGGAAATACGAAGGAATAGTGAGCTAGGAGGGGGTGTTCGGAGGTCAAGAGGACCAGTGCTGGGGAGAGGCCGAGGGGTCCTTGAGCAGGCCAACAGGTCGGGACCCCTATTGCGAGGAAGAAGAAGACGGGGTCGATGCGATAAAGAAATGGATGGTACTGATTAAATCCATGCATGATTGGATGGCTGGAGGAGGCGTGGGAAAAAAAGAAAGGTTGGTCGATTTAATTAGATCGAGGGTCGGGATTAGATCTCGGGGAAGATCGTGCGGTCAAAAGGTTTGGACGGACGAGATCGACATGGAAGTCGATCGGACGGTCCTGATTGCGCGGAGCGCATCCCCCATCGAATCAAAATGTGGTTGAGGTGCGGTTTATAAAACAAAGATTGCCACCTCCGGTGAAATAACATGAACACACACACATCAGGGCCTTATACACGGGCCCCATGTGGGCTTCGGCCCAACCCCACGCAGCGCGCGCCGCGGGCCTTACACACGGGCCTGTGTGCGACCTAGTAGACCTATGCTCGGCTCAGGACCTGGTTGGACACCCACTAAACTTGCTTGGGACCATGATGGTCGGCACCTCGGGTCCCTTGGGGCTTGGTCTCGGCCTAGACGGCTTGTCCCAAAGGGATGCCCTTAGCTTGGCCGGCCCCAACCTGATTTTTGTTAAAAACTTATTTAGATTTACTAAATAACTAGTATAAGTATACTTAGTAAAAAAATAGTGTGTAACACAAATATTTGTACAAAAATGAGTTAATATACTATAAAAACAAATAGTTTTAATTTAAAATCTAAATCCCTTTTCTATAAATCTTTAAAAAGAAATACCTCTCATATTTTACATACAAAACCAGTATAATTATTTGGATCTTTAAAATACACCCCTATCTATTTTCATAAAGTTTTAAAGACCAAAAGTTTTCCCCAATTCATAATTTTAGTGGTCAAAATATATAATTATTATAGATTCCCTTTAAACATATCTTTTATAAAAATAATACTAAGTTTTCAATCATATAAGTATCCATCGGGATTTTTGTAAAAACAAAAAGATTTATTTTCAAGAATACTCTTTTTATTTTAAAACTATAAATCTTTTGTGGAAAAAATTATAATAATATCATAAGTTATAAGATCATAAAAACCAAGTTTTCATATAAAGATAAACTTTATCAACCAAAACCCAAAGGTTGTTTTTTTGAAAACCCAATGGCTATATGTATCTAACGGTTATATCTTAAAGGACCATTATAAAAATAAGGGGTATTTCACAAAATCAAAACACTTGAACCAGGAAGGATGGATCTCCTCATACCATTGGTGTTGACTATGTGCACGGTGGTTCTGGCTGTTATATTTTTCACATTGATGGACCCTGAAGACGACGACTATCCAATTACTTGATTTTGGATTCTTAGTAGTCTTGTTATGGCTGTGTTAGGTCTTGGGCATGGAATTTTCAATTAGTTGGGTCTTGTTGCAATTTAAATTTTAAATATATACCATTTTACCATATTATCCATGTTTTATTTCGTTTCAAATTCTTAATTAGCACAAAAAATAAATAAAACAAGAGACATCATTAAAATCATTACATTGTTCACTTGGACCAGTTCATAAAACTTGGGGCGTCACATTATCCCCCCCTTTAGAAAATTGTGTCCTCACAATTTATTTCACAAAACTACAAGGTTCTGCAACATCCTCACCATCTCCACAAATGTATAGGGTCAACAGGTGCATTTAGTGGAACCCCTATAGCGATGCTCACCTCTTCCAGTTCCCAAACCCAGATGCACCTAGGACAGGATGGGTTGCACGTATATTTTGGGCCTTCAGGCTTTCAGGGGGAAGCTCAAATAGTAAAAAGTTCTGAAATGTCTTTGCAGACCAACGTATGAAGGACTTACCGAATTATGTCTCGGTCGAGGACATTGAAGCCATAGATGCGGTCAAATAGGATAAAGCTGAGAAGTTGGATCATATAAGCCGCATAAATATTTCCCTCTAACGTAGCCTCCTGAAATTTCACTCTGGCCGTGTAGTTTCGGCCTAGGGTGAAACATAAAAAGAGCCCTTCGTGGCAACTTCCTCTTCGTTCACGTCCGGCCAGCTGTGCAGAGCCAATGCGGTAATTGATGGAGGCATTCCCCTGGCAGGTGCGGAGAATCTCCGGACCGTTTGTTACCTCAAACCACTTCTTGCATGTTTTTCAAAAATTTGTGAAGGGGTCATACTCGTCCTCACACGTTTTGATAGCAATGATTTCCAGAATCTCAGTGGGAAGAGATAACAGGTGGGTTTGTCCTACCATCTTAAATTTTTAAGGCAGGAGTTCAATCACTTGAAAATCATTCAAGGATAAATATAAAGTAAAGGCAAGGAAAGGGAAAGACAATATTTCAATAAACATAAGTTTATTATTAAACATTAGCGCTTGAGTTTTTCTTAACCACCGACTAAACGAACTCCACACAGAGATGCAAAAATTCTTAACTCCTTGAACCAAACACAGGCTGAGCATTCAGGGAAAAACTGATGGGGCACCTATGACATCTTATGAGTCTAGCATGAGAGGTATGAAGTTGGGAGACATCCACATACACTTGTTGTCTGCAAGACAGTCGGGTGGACTCGTCTTCTAACCATCTGAAGTCCAACAACTGACCCCAGAAGCCATAGTTTAAAATATGACAAAGGTAGCCAGCTTGGAGGTCCCCATCAATAGCAGCTTCTTGGAAAGGGTTATCAATTATAGTGCCAAAGATCTCACCTGCAGTAAAAATTCGGAAAAGTCCCTCATAGTACCCTCCTCAACGTACATAGGAGGGAAACTGGGTCATCATCATAAGGAGGTAATATATTCCTACCCCCTGGTGTAACTAAAGCACCCGTGGTGAATTGGATATGTCGTAAAGGTGTTTGAATGTCATGCGGATATGGGCATATTTTAGAAAATCCTCACAGCTAGCTAAAGACACAATGGTATCTAGGGCCTCTGTGGGGAGAGATAACAGATTTGTTCCTTCATTTTCCATCTAAAATTTAAGAAACCCCATTTTTTAGTAAAACTGGAGTATATATATATATATATATATATATTTGTTTCAGTTTTCTAGTTTTCCAGAGTTATCCAAACCTCCCTCTGATACCAACTGTAGAGACCCCGACTCCAGAAACCCGGGAGTCGGTGCCTTCTAAACATGATGTGTTGTTTTAAAATAAAACACACATTTTTAACTACACATCATGACCCATACAAAGGATCTTGTGCAATTCGGGTTCTGGGAAATAGTCAAATCCTGAAATGATTCATCTTTTAAAAGCTGATAGCTGAAAATTTTAAATCAAAACATAGGGTGAGCATTGAAATACTCAGTAAGGGGTTTTTAAAAAAATGAAAATAGTGTAACATTTGAAAACATAATTTTAAAAGAAATTGAACATTCACTAAAGGAAAATTGTAACACATAACATAAAAATGATCAATCAAGGTTTTCAAGAAGAACATGAAACAATTATGTCAATTCTAGAAGGAGTAATAATGGTTATTATTAACAAGTATGACATGTTATTTACTTAAGCATAAATTAAACAGTTAAGAGTAATGCATAATCAGAGTTGCGCATAAAGGAAACAACTTAAATTCTCATATGCTGGTTACTATTTTACTAAATGATAATCACAAATCATGCTCTAACTTATACCAGTGAAATAAGAACATTATGAAAGCATAAAGGCAATGGTCTTGAAAGAATGGGAACTATATCTTGAAAAGAACTTGTGACATAACATGAATCATGTGGCATCAACATTAAATTTAGACAATCATTTCCGTATCACCAAGGTCCATCCCCAAGGTGTCATTTGAAAACATTGCCAAGGTCCATCCCCAAGGCGTCATTAAATTGGTCATCTCTAGAGATTAAGTCTTTACCCAATGCATTGGAGCGCTATCAGGGTGCAACCTTAAATTTGTCTTTATTATCATGTGAGAAACATCGCTCATGCCTTACTTAAACCGTTTGTATATTCAAGATGTCCCATGCCACCTTGAATAACTCATTCATTTTAATATTACCCAAGGTGTCACATACCACTTTGGGTAATCTAATTGCTTAGTTTATTTAGTGATATTTCAAGCATTCATTATGTACAATAATAACTAAAATAAATAATGAACCATCACAAATTTTTCTAATACAAGGTATGATAGTTAATTTTGCAAAATATGTCAATAACTAATCAAAGGCATACATAGCTTAGTAAAACATTATATACACATAATATAATTACTAAATCATATAAAATGATGATATAATAAATGAATAATCGTTGAAATTATTATTCCATGGAAATGGAGTGCTTAAATAAAACACTTGAAATCAGTTATGGTGATAAATAGGCCCTTGAACTTGTAAATAAATTAAACCATAAAATGATTAATTAATGCATTCACCAAAGTAGGTTCATTTTGTCTTTAGATAATAAATGAACACAACATGATATCATGACTCATTAAATCTTAAATCCTCTAATATATTTAAATCAAACCAAAAGACACACTTTATCATAAAATGCATCAGGGGGGATGTTAGATAAACTTCTTTAATAAAACATGCCCATTTGTGTGTATTTTAAAAACATGTTGGTTTAGCAATCACACAAATTATATCTTAATAAAATCTTACCTGCATCAAAGAATAAATTAAGCCCTGTTATTTATAAAAGAATATAATAGGGTTTGGAAATTATTCCTATAAATACATATACACATACCCATATATACCCGAAGTGTATATATGGGCTTTACACAATTCAAAAACAAAGTCTATTAAATTCCTTAGGTACTGAAGGTTTCTAACCATAAATCAATTACATGGTTGAAAACTAAATCCATATAAGGTATGTTATAAATGTAACCATATGTATAAAAATTAAGGTTTTACAAACATAACTCCACTTAAACAAAAAAAAATAGTTTGCATATATAAAAAAAATTATTTAAAGATTGATACCCAAAATAGGTCGGGTTAGGTTATAAAAAAACATTCATGAAACTGTATATATACACAATATACATTAAATATAAGTTTTAGGTTTTGGAAAACTGTATAATAAAAACTGTATATATACCGTATGTAAAAACAATACACAACCCGAGGGATTTGTATTGTGTAAATGTACATATATAAAAAGTATATACTGTCTATATATATATGAAACTGTATATACGCAATGTAAAAACCATTGGATTTCTATTATGTAAATATAAATATATAAATAGTATATATCGTGCACAGGTTTCTCAAAATGAAAACAAAGTATATAAGCACCCTTACATATGAACCCTACTGAAAACACGAAGGCCAAAACTCCTTGAAGGCAATAAAAACTGAGGGGTTTACATTAAGTATATATATACATATATAAACTGTATTTACCAGGAGTATAAAATGAAGATTTTCTCCAAAAGAAGTAAAGCATGCAGGGACCCTTACCTTGCTTAAGGAGAAAACTCGGACCGGAGGTACGTCGATGGTCTTGCTGGGAGTTCGTGGGAGGGAAGGAGGAGGAGGAACCACCCCATTTTCATGAGGCAGGAGGCGTTTACATAGGCCTCGGTGTTCATTGGTGACTCTACCCCAAAGGTTAGAATGACGTGGGAAAGACGAAGGAATAGTGAGCTAGGAGGGGGTGTTCGGAGGTCAAGAGGAGAAGTGCGGGGGAGAGGTCGAGGCGTCCTTGAGCAGGCCTACAAGTCGGGACCCCTATTGCGAGGAAGAAGATGACGGGGTCGATGCGGTAATGAAACAGACGGTGCTGATTAAATCCAAGTGTGATCGGACGGCTGGAGGAGGCGCGGGAAAAAAAGAAAGGTTGATCGATTTAATTAGATCGAGGGTCGGGATTAGATCTCGGGGAAGATCGTGCGGTCAAAAGGTTTGGACGGAAGAGATCGACACGGAAGTCGATCAAATGGTCCTAATCACATGGAGCACATCCCACATCGGATCAAAATGCGGTTGAGGCATGGTTTATAAAAAAAGCTTTCCGCCTCCGGTGCAATAACACGAACACACACACACTGGGGCCTTATACATGGGCCCCATGCGGGATTTGGCCCAACCCCACGCAGCGCGCGCCGCGGGCCTTACACACGGGCCTGCGTGCGACCTAGTGGACCTATGCTCGGCTCGGGACCTGGTTGGACACCCACTAAACTTACTTGGGACCCTAATGGTCGGCACCTCGGGTCCCTTAGGGCTTGGTCTCGGCCTAGAGGGCTTGTCCCAAAGGGATTCCCTCAGCTTGGCCGGCCCCAACCTATTTTTTGTTAAAAACTTATTTAGATTTACTAAATAACTAGTATAAGTATACTTAGTAAAAAAATAGTGTGTAACAAAAATATTTGTACAAAAATGAGTTAATATACAATAAAAACAAATAGTTTTAATTAAAATTCTAAATCCCTTTTCTATAAATCTTTAAAAAGAAATGCCTCTCATATTTTTCATACAAAACCAGTATAATTATTGGGACTTTTAAAATACACCCCTATCTATTTTCATAAAATTTAAAAGACCAAAAGTTTTCCCCAATTCATAATTTTAGAGGTAAAAAGATATAATTGTTATAGATACCCTTTAAACATATCTTTTATAAAAAGAATACTAATTTTTCAATCATATAAGTATCCATCAAGATTTTTGTAAAAACAAAAAGATTTATTTCCAAGAATACTCTTTTTATTATAAAACTATGAATCTTTTGTGGAAAAAAATTATAATAATATCATAAGTTATAAGAGAATAAAAACCAAGTTTTCATATAAAGATAAACTTTATCAACCGAAACCCAAAGGTTGTTTTTTTGAAAACCCAACGGCTATATATATCTAACAGTCATATCTTAAAGGACCATTATAAAAATAAGGGGCATTTCACAAAATCAAAACACTTGAACTAGGAAGGATGGATCTACTCATACCATTGGTGTTGAGTACGTGCATGGTGGCTCTGGCTATTATATTTTTCACACTGATGGACCCTGAAGATGACGACTATCCATTTACTCGAGTTGTGATTCTTAGTAGTCTTTTTGTGGCTGTGTTAGGTCTTGGGCAGGGCATTTTCAATTAGTTGGGTCTTATTGCAATGTAACTTTTAAATATATACCATTTTACCGTATTCTCCATGTTTTATTTCGTTTCAAATTCTTTATTAGAACAAAAAAACAATAGACATCATTAAAATTATAACATTGTTCACAAGGACCAGTTCATAAAACATGGGGCGTCACATTACTAGTCTAGAGAATTATTTATAGCCTAGTTCAGCCCATGATCATGATATTTTTCGATTTAAGCCTATCTCACATGGTTTTTCTTTCCTTGTGCTTTGGCCCTTAGGCATCCCCTAGGAAAAGGCCTCATGATGGGATTGGTATCCACACCACCTTATAAGGGGGTCCTTTATACTCATCCTCCTTCGATCTGTGATTCCTATAGTCGACCCCATTAGAAGGGCCCAACATCCTCACTGGCACATCAATTGGACACTGGCTCTGATACCATTTGTAATGGCTCAGTCTAGCCCATGGTCATGATATTGTCTACCTTATGCCTACCTCACATGGTTTTTCTTTCCCAAGGCTCTGGCTCTCTGACATCCCCCAATAAAAGGCCTCATGATGGGAGAGGTATCCACACCACCTTATAAAGGGGTGCTTCATGATCCTGCTCCTTAGATGTGTGTTGTAACATCCCACCTTTAATCAAGGTATAGACTATTTAATGTTTTAGTCTAAATCCTTAAAGCCACCCATGTCACGCATATGCACACCTTGTTACAGGTCCCAGGAATCTATTAAAATTATTTAAATAATTTCATGTGTTTTATGTAAAATATTACATCACTCACTAGCACAGCATTCGGGTTAAAATAATTATAATGGGATTTAAAATGGAAAAAATAATTTTAATGAAATAAAAATAAATGAAAAGTGGATAAAAATAAATAATATAATAAAAGTAGTTGATGAATAGTGGAAATAATTAAAAAGGGTTAACCCATTTTATTAATTATTTTCCTTTCCCCCTTCTTGTTTATTTTTACCATTTTATTTCGTTTCATTTTCCTTTTTTCTTCATTTTTTATTTTATTTTTTTCCACCCCCTTTTTCCTTTTTTATTTTCTTTTTTTCCTCTCTTCCTCTCCTCCCTCTCCCTTGGTGTGTCTCGCCCCTAAAGCCCCCCTTGTAGCACCTCGACGTCCTTCTCCTTTAGAATCCCCCTAAGACTTTGTTCCTCCTCCATTTTCGTCTTTGTATGGTGCGAATTAAAGCTCTTGGTAAGGCTAACCTCCCACATCAATAATCATAATATCTCATCCACTATCTGTCGTGAAATCTTCCACATAATTTTTATACCTAAAATTGGGGTTTTTCTAAAAGCATCTAATTTATTCTATTTTAGGTCATATCAAAGATTTTTGTGGAGCATAAGATCCTATATGGTTACGAGGTAGGCCATCTACTCTCTTTCCTCTCATTTCATTTTGTATTTTAGATCTCACATTGTGCCACTCGTCGGTGCCTACCAATGATATTCAATTTTTCCAATTCTAATTTTACTAAATTACTTGGTTTGATTATTTGAGCCTTGTTTTAGATGAACTAGCTTGTTTAATTTTTTGGAACATCATTGGATACCCATTTGGGTTTGCTGGCATAATTTTTCTAAATATTTTTACCCCAAATAATGAATTTATTAATTTCATGTGTTCTATGGCCCCTCTTCAGTTGAGTTTTAAATCAAATAAATTATTTAGGATAATTGTGATGCATGAATTTTGGGGTTTTTTTGTTTTTTTATGCCTAATGTTTTCCTTTTTTTTAAATTCTTTATCGGACTATTCTATTGTAAAAGATAAAAGTTCATTTTTTCTTCATTTTTGATAAAGTGTTTTGATTGTGAATGTTTGTATTGAATGATCAGAAATTATCTGGCTCTTTATTATTTAAATTATTTTATTGGAATTATAAATGCATACTCTGTGATATCTAATTCCTTGAAATCTAATTAAATTCAATGTGGTGAGACAATGTGGGTTCTGTATTAAGGACCACACATGGACTCTCTCTTCTAGATTGGTTACTACACTACATGTTGGAGAGGCAATGTATTAGGAATTTTGAGATAAGTGTTTCCCTATGTTTTCTATATACTCATGATTGATACTAGTTCCCTAAGGGACAATCACGGAAGTACTCATTGAAAGAGTGTCTATTCCATGCCTCAGGTGATACTATACCCCTTATGTGTGATACTTATGATAGACTCATGATAAGGACATGCCTCAAGCGATACATGGTCTTCCAGAATATTTCATTGGACTAGCTCAATGGTATTGGAAAAATTTAATGATGTAAAGTAGTGACACCATCAGGATGATATTAGACTCCAACTCTAAACATTAATATAATAATAATGATAATACATGGAAGGTTTTATTTGATGAAGATTTGGGTTAATTGTGAATTGTGATACTTTTCTAGTTCTTTGAAACAAACTTTTTTAACACAGAAATTAGGCCAAAGCAAAATCACAAGCTTGGGGGTAGGATCCCTTTTTTATGCCTTTTATTTTTCTAGCCTTTATATATATATATATACACCCTTCTTATTCTAGGTACTTTATTCAGATTCATGTCTTAGGCTAAAGCAGATGGTATGGACAGTTTTCACTGAGAACCTAGACCAAGTTATACTTATTTTATTTATTTATTTAATTGCTTGAATTTGTAATATATTTGCACCCTACTTTTTTTACATCATGAAATAGAATGTTTTAGAAACGTTGGGTGTCAGCCTACTAGGATTTAATCACACACCTTTCTTGGGTGACCTTTGGTACCTGGGTAGACTTTATGTCCATAGGTATGGATATAGGGAAGTGTTCCGCTCACAATGCTTGATTGCATTGCTGTTTTATATGGAGCTTGGGGGTAGAGGAATAAGCCTATACTTGATATTCAATTGTTGCACTTTTTTTTGTTTTCATTTTAATTTTGATAGCATGCTTGTATTATTTCTTTATGTACTTTTATTTTAGTAAAGACGTCATAGTGTGATATCATTGTGTATCCGGTTTGATTTATCAGCTTCCGCACTTTTCATTTATTTAGTTGGGATTATTTAATTGCATCTACTGCAGTTTGTTTATTTTTATTATTTCCCTACTTGTTATAAAAAAATTACACTGTGTATTACATATTACCTATGTGTTCATATTATTCCCTGTGAACACATTAAAAAGTCCGTCACTGCTAGTCGTGAGCCTCTGGAATTCTAGGAGATGCGCTTGAGGTCATGTGGCCAACCCGGCTCGGATCACCATTCAAGTGGATCCTAGAACAGGGATGCCACAAATTGGTATCATAGGTGGTTATTTTTTTACTTTTGTCTTAATTTTTTTGTTATACAGATGACTAGAATATAGGAATTTGGAATGTACCATGTTCTTGGACATAGCTAACCCATGTTCTGAGGAAACCCAAATTCCTTGTTTGGGATTACAGATATTGATTATTCCAATTATTGTTGATACAATTTCACCATTTGGTGACACACTTATTCTGTGATGTTATTGATATTGGTATTATTGAGGTAATGTTTTTTCCATTTCTACTTGATAATACAAGGGAAATGTATTTACACTCTTAATATTATACACCATAGGGATTAAAATGACTTGTATGTTTCCATTGAATATCTACTTTTAGTGTGAATCTTCTGGTTTTCATGTGAGTGTTGTTATTCATAGTTGTAAAAAAAATTGAAGTGCATATTTGTTAAATAAAAGGTTGTGATATTTGTTAGATGTTAACTTGAATTTTCTTGGGAAATACTTGACAGGCCTCATTTTAGTGATTGTTCTAAGTTTTATCATTTTTATCTCGACCCATTTCTTAGAGTGGAAAATCTGTTGTGTTGTGCTCAGAGTGTAAGACCATCTATGGTTAGTGATACTATTCTAGTAGCCTCTACATTAATTTCTTCCCTATTTGATACAATTGCATCACACCCATTTTTAGTTGTTGTTGTTTTTTCGAATTCCTTTGTTTCACAATCAAGTACCTTTGCAGCATCATGTCTCTTGACACTCCACTAGGGATCAATAAAGATGGAGTATTCTAGTTCCAAGAGTACCCCCTTGAGATAGGTGGGTTAAATTTCCTTAGGAATTTTTTACATCCTTAATATTTCTGGCATTGGTGTCATTCTTAGTATGAACTGGCTCACTCCTTATCGTACCAAAGAGGATTTCTATCACCATCATGTGTCCTTCATATCCCCTGAGGGTGAAACATATTTCCACAAAGTATAAAGGGATATGAAGGCAGATCGAGATGGACTTAAACGTGCTGGACTAAGAACAGCGATATCTCAGTTAGAAATTCTCTTCATGAGTGATCATGGAATGTAGCTAGTGGAATTACCTACCATTTTGGATCATTTCATGGACTTCTTCCCTGATGATTTATCTATCTTACCTCCCATGAGGTATGTGGAGTTCACTATCAAGCTATTTCCATGTATGTCCCTAGTGTATATTCCTCCTTATATGATAGCACCTACAAAGCAACATGAACTCAAAAACAGCTTTAAGACCTCTAGGATAAAGGTTTTATCATACCTAGAACATCACCATGGGGTTCACCAGTTATTTTCTCCAAGAATCCAGACAATACCCTCATATTGTGCATGGATTATCATTGAATCAACCATCTTACGGTAAATAATAGATTTAAGTTTCCTCATATAGACGACCACTTCAACCTGCTCCAAGGATAAAACAAATTTCACCAAGATTGATTTGAGGTTGGGATATCCCCAGGTGAGTATGAGACCATCTGATATACCATGTACTGTGTATCGAAGTAGGTACGGCTTGTACGAGTACCGGGTTATTCCATTCAGCCTCATGAATGCACTAGAACTCTTCAAGGCTTTGATGAATCAGGGTTTTAACTCGTACCTTGATTCCTTATTAGTGGTTTTTTTATGACATTGTGGTTTATTCGTGCTCCAGAAACAACCATGAAACCCATATTAAGATTGTGATGAGTATACTGAGAGAGAACCAGCTATATGTAACACTACTAGAAAAAAGGCCTATACCCACGGTTCAAAACCGTGGGTATAGCCCCCAAAACCGTGGGTATAGGCTATACCCACGGTTTTGGGAACCGTGGGCTGGAACGTCGTCGGTATAGGTCCCCAGCCTATACCCACGGTTTTCCAAAACCATGGGTATAGGTGTTCTGCCACCGTGTCAACAAAACATTCCCAATTGCCACGGTGTCAATGGATTTTACCCACGGTTTCAAAACCGTGGGTATAGATCCTAAAATAAAGCGGCAGTCGGGTTTCGATCCCACGACCTCTTCGCTGCAAAGTACCGCGTCTAACCACTACCCTACTATCAATTATGTGTATATATATTTATATTTAGTTAAATATAGTTATATAAACCGTGGGTATAGAGGGAAGAACCGTAGCTATAGGACTCCCGCCAAAAAAAATCTTTCCCACGGAAAAAAAAAATTTCCCGCGCACACATGGGAAACCTATACCCACGGTTTTTCAAAACCGTGGGTATAGGTTTTTTATCCTATACCTATCCCCATGGTTCTCCTCAAAACCGTGGGGATAGGTACCCCTATACCCACGGTTCTTGAAAACCATGGGTATAGGTCAATTTTCAAGACCTATCCCCACGGTTTTGGAAAACCATGGGGATAGACCCCCCTATGCCCACGGTTTTTGAAAACCGTGGGTATAGGTCTTGAAAATTGACCTATACCCACGGTTTTCCAAAACCGTGGGTATAGGGGTACCTATCCCCACGGTTTTGAGGAGAACCGTGGAGATAGGTCCATTTTCCAGTAGTGTAAATATCAACATTTGCCACTTCTAGATCAATACAGTCCACTTATTGGGTCATCTAGTATCTGAAGAAGGTGTATTAGTTGACCCAGAAAAGGTGAGAGGCATAGTTTCAAGGGAACATCCCAAGAATGTTTTCAACATATGCAGTTTATAAGGGATTTCTGGAAATTATTGGAATTTCATCCAATATTTCTCTTACTTAGAAGAACCTGTTATAGCCCTAACAAAAATGGGTGTACTGTTCATCTGGTCAGAATCTTGTGAAAAATATTTTCAGTAGTTAAAGGGAAGACTAACCACAGCTTCAATCATGATTTTACCTGATCCAGGTAGAAGTTATAATGTTTACTGTGATGCCTTAGGAATCGAACTGGGTGCAGTTTTGATGTAGGGAGATTGCATCGTGGAATATGGATCCCTCCAACTGAGACCTCATGATATGAACTATACTACACATGACCTTGAGTTATTATCTGCAGTTCATGATTAATGCTATTGGAGACACGACTTGTTGCGTGATTGGTTCATTATTTACACAGATCATAAAAGCTTGAAGTATATATCCACAAAGTGATACTTGAATTTGAGACAGTGCAGGTGGTTCTAATACCTACAGTCGATCGATTATGATGTTGCTTTTACCCCTAGTAAGGGAAATGTCATGGATGATTCTTTGAGGTGCAATACACATACATAAGCTATCCAGACAGCCATTAGTGAGTGGCATATGATGTCTTTGTTTTATGTGATGCATCTATGGGTTCAATAAAATCATGGAAACTAGTTTTAACAGCTCTTACAGTGACATCCTTTCATCTTGAGTGAGTTTTTATGTAGCAGTTATCTGATCTAGAGGGACTCATTCTGAGGGAAAGTGTCACAGGAGAGAACTCCTCTCAAGGTTGGGTTGTTGAAGGAAGTTCAACTCTGGTTAACCATGGCCATGTATGGGTACCCTTTAATATACAAGTAGAACTGAGTAAGGAATATCATATCTCATTTTGGGAATTTCATCTTGGATTTACGAAGATGTATCGATACATGTGATGTTGGTACTAGTGGTTGGGTATGAAGAAGTGGATAGTGGGTTTCATCACTTGGTGCTCCACCTATCAGTAGGTGAAGGCAGAGCACCAATGACCTATTGGAATTATACTAACTCTATCCATTCTTGATTGTAAATGGAATGAAATCACCATGGATTTCGTTACAGTATTTCCAATATTTTCTAAATCTAGCGATGCATTATGGGTTATTTTCGATAGATTTTCCAAGTTCGCGCACTTTCTACCTATCAAAGAGACCTTCTATATTGATGAGTTGGGATGGATATTTATCCAAGAGATATTGAGACTTTATGGCGTACCTCATTCTATTATCTTGTATAGAGACACCCACTTTACATCACAGTTCTAAAAAGGGTTGCATAAAGATCTAGGTTCACATGTACTCTTGTGTACTACATATCACCCTCAGACCAATGTGCAGTTTGATCGGACCATACGAGTGTTAGAAGATATACTACAGGCATGTATCCTTGATTTTGGAGGTTCCTAGGAGAAAAATATTCCACATTTTGAGTTTAACTATAAAAATAGATTTCAGGAGACAATTCAAATGGCTCTGTATAAGGCCCTTTATGGTAGACCATGTTGTTCACCATTATGCTGGCTCGAATTAGGTAAGGTAGTTGTGTTGGGTCCTCACCTCATTCAAGAGAATTCTAAGGAAGTTTATCTAATTCAGAATTGTATGACTACAACTCAGCCAAGACATTAATATTATATTGATCATCGCTGTAGACCTCTTGAGTTATAGGTGGGACATCGAGCCTTTTTGTGTGTTTAGGTAAGGTTGGGTCATAGCTAGATTAGGAGATAGGGGAAGTTATCATTGAGATACTTTGGGCCATTCGAGATAGTGGAGTTTGGATGGTAGCCTATTATTTATGGTAACCTCAGAGATATCATTCCATGCATTACATCTTCCATGTATCTGAACTTCAACAGTATCATCCAGACCTATCTCATTCATTTGATTCTGAAAACATTGAGCTCGAAGAAGATGAATCCTTTTTGGAGTGTCTGGTCTGTACTGTCGATTGTAGCATGAAGGTTCTCTGAGATAGTTTGGTTCCTCTGGTCTTAGTGCTATGGAAGCATAGACATGTTCAGGATAATACCTGGTGGTGGGAGGCCGATGTGCATGCCCAATGGCCAGATCTTTTCTCAAAAACAATTATACTACCCTCAACAAGAAACTCAAGGATGAATTCTCTTAAGGATAGGAGGTTGTAACATCACAAAATTAATCAATGTACATACCATTTAAATTTTTATCCCAAATACTTAAAGTGACTGAGGTAGCATGCCTGTGCACCCTGTTACGGGTCTCAGACATCTATTAAAATTATTTAAATAATTTCATAGTTTTTATGTAAAATATTGCATTGCACACTAGTGCGGCGTTCGGGTTAAAAATAATTAAAAAGTGATAAAATTAATTTTAATGAAATGAAAATAATGTAAAGGGGGATAAATATAAATAATAGAATAAATGTGGTTGGAAAATAGTGGAAATATTTAAAATGGGTTAACCCATTTTATTAAATATTTTCCTTTCTCCCTATCATTTTATTTTTATTATTTTATTTTATTTCATTTTTTATTTTCTTTTTCCTTTATTTATCCTTTTATTTTTTTTCCTCTCCCTTTTTATTTCAATCATTCATGTTTTTCCTTCCTCTAATCCCTCTCCCATGGTGCATCACCCCCCTATAGCGCCACATGCAGCGCCTCGGCCTCCTCCTCCTTTAGAAGCCTTTTGTGACTCTGTTCCTCATCCATTTTCTTCACCATAAGGTGCTTAGTAAAAATCTTGGTAAGGCTAAACTCATTCAATAATAATCGTAGGATATCATCTAATATTTTTCGTGCAATATTTTGTGGATTTTTTTTACCCAAAATGGGGGGTTTTCTAAAATCATTTGACTTCATCCATTTGGGTCAAATCACAGGTCGTAACTGAGAGTAGGATCCCATAAAGTTATGAGTTAGGTAATATACTCTATTTCCCATCATTTCATTATGTATTTTATATCGCATGTTGTGCCACTCATCGGTGCCTACTGGTGATATTGAATTTTTCGTATTCTAATTTAATTAAATTACTTGGATTGATAATTTCAACCTTGTTTGAGATGAACGAGCTTGTTTAATTTTTTGGTAACATCATTGGATACCCCTTTGGGAGTTCTTATGTAATTGGTTTAAATTCTATTAGCCCTAAATAATTAATTTAGTAATTGCATGTGTTGCACTTCCCCTCTTTGATTGATTTTTAAATCAAATAAATTATTTAGGATAATTATGATGCATGAAGTTTGGGGTTTTGTTGGTTTTTTAATGCCTAATGATTTATTTTTTTAAATTATTATTGTGTTATACTATTATAAAAGAGAAAAATTCATTTTTTATGATTTTACTGATAATGTTTTTTGACTACGACTGTTTTTCTTGAATGATCAGGAAGTACATGATCAAGATGCATATGGCTCTTTGTTGCTTAAATTATTTAGTTCTAATTATAAATTCATACTTTATTATATCTTCTTCCTTGGAATCTAGTTATATTTATGGTGGTGAGATAATGTGGGTTCCATATTAAGGACCACACATAGACTCTCCATTCTTGATTGGCTACTACACTACGGGTTAGGGAGGCGATGTATTAGGCTTTTCCAAATGAGGGTTTCATTTGGTTTTCTATATACTCATGAGTGATAACATTTCCATAAGGAACAATCAAGGATGGAACCATTGGAAAAGTGGCTACTCCATGCCTCAGGTGACACTCAACCCCTTATGAGTGATACCTGAGACTGACTCATGATAAATCCATCCTTGACCGATAATTGGTCTTTTGGAAGATTCCCTTATACGGGCTCAGTGGTATTGGATAAATTGAAGGATGTACCATAGAGATACCTTTAGGACAGGATCAGACACCATTTCTAAGATTTAATATAATAATTATTATTATGCATGGAAGGTTTTATTTGATGCTGATTTGGGTTACTTATAAATTGTGGTACTTTTCTGGTGCATTGATACACACATTGTTCACACATAAATTAGACCCGAGCTAAAGCACAAGATTAAAGGTATGACCCCTTTTTTCTACCTTATATTTTTCTATAATACAGAGGATTTATATATATATATATATCATATATTGGCACACTTCTTTTGTTTACAGTAAGAAATTGAAAGGTTTAGACATGATGGGTGTTGGCTTACTAGGATTTTATCTCAAACCCTGCTCAGGAACCGTTTGGTACCTAAGTATACTTTATGTATGCAGTTATGGATATAGGGAAACATGCCACTCCCAATTCTTGATTGATTTTTTATTTTGGATAGAGCCTGGGGGTAGAGGATTGAGCCTCTACTTGAGATACAGTTGCTTTACTTTATGTCATTTTCATTTCCATTTTGATAGCATGCTTGTATTAATTCTATCTATACGTTGATTTTAGTACAGAAATCATAGCATAACATCATTGTGTATCTGATTTGATTTATCAACTTCCTCACTTTTCATTTATTCTGTAGGGAATATTTAATTTCTTCCGCATCATTTTAATTATTTATATACTTCTGCTACCAATTTTATATTGTTTTTATTCCTATATGTATAACATATTTCTTATGAGGGCATAGTTTCTCCCGCATACATGTTAAAAAGGACCTCACTGGTAGTTGGAAGCCTCGGGCATTCAGGAGATGTGCTTGAGCTCATGTGGCCAACCCAGCTTAGATAACCCTTCCAGTGGCTCCCGAGTCGAGGATGTTACTGAATTCATCATCATTATCAAACTAGTATCGTGACCCAAAACTTTATATATGTGGTGTGAGTGAGAGATACAGAAAGGGAAGGGGAGGACACCTTATCTTGGAGGGAGGTTAGCGACAGTGGTAGGGTTCGATGGCAGTGGAGCGGTTGGCAGCGACGGCGGTGATGGTGGAAACGACGGTGTCAGAGGAGGGGTTCACAGTTGTGGAGGAGGGTTTCGACGATGATAGAGTAGGGGTTTGGTGGTGTCAGAGTTGGGGTTCCTAAAAATCATGAAGGTGTGAGAGAAAATACTCTATTAGGGTTATTTTTATGACATCAAGGATGAATTTTATCAAAGCTTTCCAAAAAGTGTTGATAAAGGTATTTTTTATCAACGCTAAAAAAGAAAGTGATGATAAATACATAATGTTATAATTTATTTATATTATTATATATATTTATAAAATTATGTATAAAATAAATATATATATATATAATAACTATAAATAAATATTTATTTATTTATATTTATATATATAATAAATATATTTATATAATTATGCCGAAAAAGTTCATGGTGAAGCCCCTTATTATTAAAATGAATGAAAAAGAAGCAAGCACATGAAAGATTTATAATTATATTTATATATATATAATTATAAATATTATAAATATATATATAAGGTGTTTGGGGGTACAATTACATTAAAACTGACACCCACCATACACACTGGCCATATAGATAGTCCATAGCCCCCCCCCCCTCATGGGATATCCCACTTATAAAGCCTCATTTTATTTAGTATATGGATCATAGGCATAGTGAGAATGAAGTACATAACATGACTCAAAATCCTAGTATAGCGTCATGTAGGCATTATTTTTCTTATGTCACCCGGCCTGCATCATGTATGCATCACCGCCTGCTTGAACCATGTCTGCATCACTACATGCCTATGTCATCAATGTGTCACCGCCACATCATAAATTCCCCAAGGGTTCCGGCTTAGATACAATCTTGGGTCTTTTGGATGCCATGGAGAAGCCTTTACCACTCAGGTATAGGCTCGTTGGCTTATAAATAAATAAATATTTATTTATAATTATAAAATTATGATAAATATATTTTTAAAATTTATAATTATATATAATTAATATATTTATTATAAAGAATTATAATTCTCTATTTATTTATATTTATAACTATAAATTTATATATATTTATTTAAATAATTATAAAATTATAATAACTATATTTTTTATATTTATAATTTTATAACTATATATAATTAATATATGAATTATATATACTTATATGATTAAAATTATAAGAAATATATTTATTATGCTTTTATGATTATTTAAATAAATGCAAATTTATTTATAATTATAACTATAAATATTTATTTATTTATTTATTTAAATAATTATAAAATTATAAGTAATATATTTGTTATATTTATAATTTTATTAATATATATAATTAATATATTTATTATACTCTCTAGAAATAGAACTGGCATTGGTTCAAGTCCTGCCACACTCAAATTTTGTTCAGGGCGTTGTCACGAACCGAATCTGGTCATCACCAATATCGGCACCAAAATTAGCCCGTGACAAGTCCCGAAGGGTGTTCCCTATCCCCACAGGAAGGAACAAGTTCCTGGGTATCATTAATTTAGGTTTTGGAATGATTTACATGAGTATGAAAGCCTAAAAAATTAGAAATAATCCATAACATAAATCTGAAATTTTAGAGACAAACAATTCTTAAACAAAACCAGAACTGAATACATCGGTTTAAAGACAATAAAAGTGTTCCAAATACAAATAAAGACAGCATCAAGACATCCCCAAGGAATCCACACGACAATGGGTCATCACCCACAAGTCGTATCCACAACTTCAAACCAATGATGGGAACTAACACCCCGAACCGCCACCACCCAAAGCCTTTCCTTTACCAGAGTCATACATAACAAATTTTAATTACACCCAAGGGGTGTAAGTAGGGTGTATTCCTATTCCCAATAGGATACCACACAATTATTCCAAATATCATGCAGTACAATGTGAAAAAACAAGCGGTTTTAATACGCAATGAAAAGTTATGATAAATTCCCAGAAATGCAACATTCAATTGAAAACAGTTTTCAAGAAAAAAAATTCAGAACGTTCACACATTTAAATAGACATTTTATATAATTTAAATTAATTCCAAAAAAAATCCCAAGACAAGAGAAAATACCACATATACAATGAGAAACAAAATCGGGAACACCCCTAGGCACTAGATAGTCTTAGGCCCCATGTACCACATACCTCAGTGTAAAGTAACCATAGTAAAAAAAATTCTCATGCACGAGCCACTAGTAGGGAACATACCCATAACCTAGTGGTCCCCAATAATTATCCACATATTTTAGTTAGATTTTTCTTTATCCAAGTTCTAGGTGAAATAGGGACAAAACCCATCTGGTTCACTAGTCGTACTAGTACACACCCGCCCCACCTAGGTACTCGGGCTTCCCCCTTTGTGATCAAACAATTTAATCATGAAACACATATAAATTTTCATGTAAAACAACACTAATTTTTACATACGCCAATTACAATAGCTTTCTCATTTTATACCACTTAAAACACACAACAAACACTTTGATTTTTGATGAAATAATTTTTCAAAATCCCACATTGTTTTTCACACAAAACCCCCTTAAAAACCACACTTGTACACTGTGTGCACACTTTTAAGTTACCAAAACAGTATATTCAGCCCAATAAGTTTCAATTAAAAAACAACTCAATTTTATGGAAGCCCCATGTTAAACAAGATGTGATAACTCTGTATAGGATCCATTTTCACACAAAAGTGGCACCAAAACTTTACTTTCTTTACAAACACACTCAAAACCCATTTTTGAAGCAACAACCAAAGGGTATAAATTTTATAAACATTATTTTATGCCCTATTACATTTAAATAAAAACAAATAAGTATTTATAGAGAAACCCTTAATGAACCAATAAAATATTTATATGAAAAAACCCCCGATTTCACCAAAAACTGGCACTTAAAAATCATTTGCTTTATAATTACCACTATTTTTTTTGCAGAAACATTAAAATGATATATACATTATATAACCATAAAAACATAATCTAGGTCACAAAGATTTCATACCAAAAGGAATCACCTACCAAATCAAAGGAAACCCTTAAATCACCGTGCGAAAATCAAGTCCCACCGCCGCCACACCAAGAGGGACTGAGATCGAATCTAAAACCACAATAATTTACCAAGAAACCCAAAGGTTAAATACTAGGATCAAACCCCTAACCTCTGGTCATTTTATAATTCAAGTAAATTGAAAGAAACTTCATGGAAAGTGGAAGAACTAAGGAGGAGAGACACTTACTTGATATTCTTTGAAGTTCCTCTGCCAAATCCCCTTTTAAAATGGGGTACCAAATATGTTTGACAAACTTTGAGGGATTCCATGGATTTTATGTTCGAAGAGTATGATGAAGGGTCTAATTAAGATCTAGAATGGAGGAAAAAGAGTAAGAATTGAGAGAGTTATGAAGGAAAGAACTTACCTCCTCAAATCTGGGTGATTTGAGACATCCTATGAATTTCTACACTAAATCGTGATGAATACAATCTCCAAAGAGGGTAGGAGGATACTAGGAACACGTATGGGTTCAGTGGGCTTGGGTGAGACTTAGAATAACTGAAAAATACTTAAAATTGAATATTTTTTTCATTTAAAAAATTCATTTTTAAAACTATAAATGGGCTTCTGGGTAGGCCCAATACCTTAAATTAAAACCCCAATAAACCATAGTTATGGATTTATAAATTCTCCAAATAGACATGGTGGTGTTAATAGGTCAGGGTAGGCCACGTAGGAATTAGAATGGATGAAAAATCTTGAAAAATGAATGAGTTATAAAAGAAACAAAATTTATTTTTCAATCTGGAATTGGGCTCACGGTTTGGCCCAATTCATGAAAACTCAGCCATTCCTACATAAAATCTTTGGAAACCCCAAAAAAAATCATGAATGAAAATCAAATTAAATATAATTTTAAAATATGTCATGTATGTAACAACTATCCCCACAATTAAAACATTTCTTCCCAGAAATTCGACATGAATTTTGATCAGAAAATATGAACGAATACTCTTCCACAACCCATGACATCCTCTCCCATGTCTCATGTGTATCATTACCATGCTGCCAACGTACCCGGGCCAGCATAATAGACTTTCCTCGAAGCACCTTCTCTTGGGAGTCCACTACTTGCACTGCCTCTCAAAAACTAACAAGTCAGGCTCTATCTCTAGTTCTTCCCAACTCAGCACATGGGACAGATCTGGGTTGTATTTCTTCAACTAGGAGACATGGAAGACATCATGGATGGACATCAATTGAGAAGGTAAGGCCAACCTGTATGCCAGCTTTCCATTATGCTCAGTGATATCAAAAGGGCTGATATATCGCAGCGTCAGCTTCATTGCTTCCCCAATAGATGATGGCCCAGACGAGGGGACACATTCAAGGATACCCTGTCACCCACAGAAAACTCTAGGTATCGACGCCTCCAGTAAACATAGGATTTATGGTGACTCTGAGCTATCAATAAATGATGCCTGATCAACTTGACTTTCTCATATGTCTCCTGCACCAGAATCGGCCCCTGTAATGAGGTCTCACCAACCTCAGTCAAACCCAGGGGGACCGACAATGCCGACCATAGAGCACCTCAAAAGGATCCATTCAAATTGAGGATTGGTAACTGTTATTATAAAAATACTCAACCACCCCCAAATGGATATCATTATAACCTCCAAAGTCCAAGAAACATCCACGAAGCATGTCCTCCAAAATATGATTTGCCCGCTCTGCCTGACCATCTGTCTGAGGATGGGATGTCGTACTCATCTTAATCTGAGACCCCAAGGCCTTCTGAAGGTCTTCCCAAAACTGAGAAGTGAAATGGAGGTCTCTATCTGAGACAAATTCTAATGGCATTCCATGGAACCTCACCACCTCTTGAAGATACTAATGGCCCAACTCATCCACTTTAGCTGTATCTCTGATCAGAATGAAGTTGGATGATTTGGTTAGATGATCAATCACCACCCAAATGGCATTCTTACCCCGAGGTGTTTGAGGTAAGACAAAAATGAAGTCCATGGAGACCTCATCCCACTTTCAGGTAGGAATGGGTAATGGATGGAGAAAACCGGAGGGCCTTTAATGCTCTGCTTTCACCTGCTGGAATTTGTAGCATATCTACACAAAGTACGCTATGTCTCGTCTCATAACAGGCCACCAGAATTGCCGAAAGACATCATAATACATCTTGGTGTCACCCGAATGGACATCCCACTGATACCGGTGGTTTTACTCCATCACCACCCTCCGTAGAGATAACGGCAGTACTAAACGGCCCTGGAATCACAAGATCCACTCGGGAGATGACGACCAATCATAGGATGTCTCCCCACCATGAAGAAATTTATTCTACCACTGACAAAGAACAACACTGGGTTGTTCCCGGTAAATCAACTCCAACATAGAAAGAGTTAACTGGATGCTCGCCAAGAATGCCCCTCCACTATGTTACTTGGTATCCACATGCATCTGAGAAAAGATCCCCATCAAAGTCCACTCATCACTGGAATTCCTCAAAGCATGCACTGGAACTCTTCTGCTCAGAGAATCAGCCACCACATTACCATTTCTTTTGGTATAGACAATGTCAAAGTCGAACCCCTTCAAGTACTCGATCCAACGACACTACCTCAAGTTAAGTTCCTTCTGCGAGAAGATATAGGCCACGCTTTTGTGATCGGAGTAGACCACAAACTTCTACTCAAAGAGTGAGTGATGCCAAGTCTTCAAATCATGCATCACCACTGCCAATTCCTTGTCATGGGTTGGGTAGTTATCTTTGTGTGGTCGGAGTTGGTGAGATCCATACGCCACCATGTGATCATCCTACATAAGGATGCACCCATGACCCATACCTAATTCATCACAATAGACCACATATCCCTTTCTAGCCTCTAGAAAAATCAGCACAGGGGCAGTAGTCAACCACCTCTTAAGCTCCTTGAACAATTCTTGACATTCTGGACCCCATACAAACTTCACCCATTAACAGGTGAGTGCGGTCATCAGTGAAGAAATCCAAGAGAAATCCCGAACAAATCGCCAGTAATAACCTACCAGACCAAGGAAACTTCTGATCTCGAACACATTCTTCGGCTTCTCCCATGACATAACTGCACTAATCTTCTTGGGGTCAACTGAAACACCCTTCTTAGAGATCACATGCCCCAAAAATCTCACTTCCCTGATCTAGAAATTTCATTTTGACAACTTTTCATAGAGGTAGTGATCCCACAAAGTGCCCAAGATGATCATCAAGTGATGTTCATGTTCCTCCTTAGAGCCATAGTATACTAGAATGTAATCCAAGAAAACCATAAAAAAGGAATCAAGATACTAATGGAACACCTTGTTCATGAGTTCCATAAAGACCGCTGGATAATTGGTCAATCTAAAGGGCATGATCAAATACTCAAAGTGGGCATACCTACTTCGGAAGGTTGTATTAGGGATATCTGACTCTTTCACCCTAAGCTGGTAATAGCCCGAATGAAATTCTATTTTTGAGAAACACTTTTCCCCATTAAACTGATCAAACAAATCATCTATTTCGGTCCAATGGTATTTGTTCTTAATTTTTATCTTATTCAGCTTCCAGTAGTCATGCACAACTGGAGAGATCCATCATCCTTTTTCGCAAACAACACAGGAGCGGCCTAAGGATAGACGCTCAGAAGAATGAATCCTTTGGATTCTAAGTCTTCCATATATATATTTAACTCCCTCAGCTTGGTGGGGGTAATGCAATAAGAGGGAAGAGACATCAGTTGTGTTCTCGGTGCCAGATCAATCGAAAACTCCACATCCCTCCTCGGGGGACAACCTGAGAAATCACCCGAGAATACCTCCGGAAACTCATTAACTACATGAATTAGTGCACCTATAGGGGAAATTCCAACATCCTATAGCATAAGAGATGATAACTGGAAGGTAATACTTCCCAACTCTAAGAGTGGAGGTCTTGTGTGACCTGACTAAGGATCCCATTCTCCCCGAAAAACTTGACGACTCCCATCAGGTGTCGTGAGACTCACTCGCCGCCTGTAGCAATCATTGTGTTCCTGGAATTGTACTAGCCAATCCATGCCATGCATTATGTCAAATAGTTCCATATCTTGAACCAGAAGGTCCCACTCCATCTTAACCCTTAACATGGAAATTGCACACGAGGGGCACCTAAGGCCCTACTCCTTCTTCTTTCCCAGCATCGTCACCAACTCCATCACGAAAGACATCAAATCAGTTGGAAAATTCATCATGTCCAAAAACAGGAAAAAAATAAATTAAACAGAGGTGTCAGTATCAAAAAGATAAGCAGCTATAGAAGATGCAATCAGAATGGTACCTCGAACAATCGATGGTCTCGCCTCTGATCCTGCTCGTGCTGGATCCACTGCATGGAGATTTTTGGTCTCTGCCTGAGGATGACCACTAGTCTGTGGTTGTGCCCTAAACTGGCTCTACACAGAAGATGACCCAGCCCTACCACCGTGGCTGCCAAATCGAGATCCCCCAGTCCTTGACGACTCAGACTGTGTTGGCACTCCTCTTGAAGCCACTGAACCTGCCCCACTTTGGAGTGGACGTGCCACACCGTATAAGCGCTTCAAATGTCCCATACCTCCACATTGGTAACAAGGATTCAGAGGAAGTTTAAATTTTGGTAGGATGTGCTCGGGCTTTCCACACTAGTGTTGCATGACTGATCTTGCATCAAAAGCCGCAGATGAAAACTACCTGGAAGAGTGGCCTGAACTTCCCCCTATTTTCTTCACATTATCCTCCCGCTTCTTTTTCTTCTATGAAGTGCTGACACTACCCACTGCTAATACTGAACCAGAGAAACCATCCCTGCCTTTCCTATCAGTATCTACCATGCATGCCCGATCAACAACCTCACCATAGGTCCTAAGCTTAAATAAGAACACCTGGGAGTATATATCTGGTCGTAAGCCTTTCTCAATCTTCTCACCCTTCACCTGCTCATTGCAGACGATTTCTGGAGCATACCAAACCAACTTAGTGAAATGGTTGGAGTACTCCATCACAGATAAATTCTCTTGAACAAGGTCCATGAACTCTCTAGACCTAGCATAAGCCACGACCTTAGGTCAGTACTGTTTATTGAAGATGACCTTGAAATCTCCCCAGCGCATCGGCTTATTCTTCTTAGACTGAAGAACTAACTCCCACCACTTACGACTGGGACCCTCCAAGAAAAAGGGGGCACACATCACCCTGAGCTCCTCAGTTGTTTCCCGGAACTCAAACATATGCTCGATCTTCTCGAGTCATTCCGCTGCTTCTTGGGGTTCTAAGCTGCCTCAGAAGGTAGGATGATTGTTTTTCAAAAACTCCAGAGCTTTGTTTTTTCTAGGACACGTCTTTTCTGACCTAGAAAGAATAAGAGCAGGAGTCAGTTGTTTACCTAGAGCTTGGATAGCCCAGACAATATCCTCAACTAGCCCATGATCAATCTGTGTGGGAGAACTCTCTCTGGCTTCCTCTGGTGGGTGCGTGGGATCTTTCCAGGGAGGCATGTTGCTACAAAAATTAGTGGTCATAAAACAATAATCAATACCAAAATTCTGAAAATTTTAATCAAATACAATGAATTTAGATAATATAAACTCATACCGGTAATAAAATAATCAACTACTCCACCTCCGCCTGATGTCCACGTGTGGCCTGCAGCCCACATGTCTCACCTGGAAGTGAAGTCAATCCGTAAATTCCAACGTCCCCTAGTGGCTCAAGGTCTTCTACGAGAGGTGTGGGACAGGCACACTACTCAAAACCAAAACCCTGAGACCCAACAGTAATATCACCTGTCTATCCAGAATCATCCCAAAATATAAATATAACCCAAAAACATTAACCTCCTCTAATACCATTTTGTCACGAACCGAATCTGGTCGCCACTAATACTGGCACAAAACCCGGCCTGTGACAAGACCCGAAGAGCATTTCTTATCCCCACGGGCTGTAGAAAGTGCTCGGGTATCATTAATTTATGTTTGGGAATGATTTACCCGAGTATGAAAGCATAAAACATTAAAAACAATCCATAATATAAATATGAAATTTTTGATCCAAACAAGTCTTAAGAAAAAAACTAAACTGAATAAATTGGTTTAAAGACAATAAAAGTGTTCCAAATATAAATAAATACAACATCAAGACATCTCTAAGGACTCCACATGAAAAGGGGTCATCACCCACAAGTCGTCTCCATAACTCCGCACCAAGGATGGGAACTAAAACCCTGAACCGCCACCACCCAAAGCCTTTCCTTTACTTTAGTCAAACATAACCAAGCCTATGTACACCCAAGGGGTGTAAGTAGTGTGTGAGCCTAATCCCAATATTATACCACCCAATTATTCCAAATAGCATGCAATACGATGTGAAAAAAAAGCAGTTTTAATACGCAAATAAAAGCAGTGATAAATTCCAAGAAATGCAACTTTCAATTCTAAATAGTTTTCAAGCTAAAATTATCAGAACTTTCAAACTTTTAAATATAAATTTTAGATACTTTAAATTAATTCTAAAAACACCCCAATACAAGGTCAAATACCAAAAATACAATGTGTAACAAAATCAGGAACACCCCTAGCCACTAGATAGTCTCGGGCCCCATGTACCTCATACCTCGATCTAAAGTAACCGTAGTAAAATATGTTCTCATGCATGAGCCACTAGTAGGGAACATACTCTTAACCTAGTTTTCCCCAATCATAATCCACATATTTTAGTTAGATTTTTCATTATCTAAATGCTAGGTGAAATAGGGAAAAAACTCATCTAGTCCACTAGTCGTACTAGTACGCATTCGCCCCAACTAGGTACCCGGGCTTTCCCCTTTGTGCTCAAACAATTTCAGCATGAAAAACATATCCATTTTCATGTAAAATACCACTAATTTTCACATACACCTAGTATAGTATCTATCTCATTTTATACCACTTAAAAAACACAACAAACTCTAGGATTTTTAATGAAACAATTTCTCAAAATCCCGCATTGTTTTCCACACAGAAACCGCTTAAGAACCCCACTTGTACACTATGTGCACACTTTTAAGTTCCCAAAATATTAAATTCCTCCTAATACATTTCAATGAAAACAGAAAATCAATTTTAGGGCAGCCCCATGTTAAACAAGAAGTGATAACTCTGTAAAACATCCATTTTCTTACAAAAGTGGCACCAAAACTTCACCTTCATTACAAACACCATCAAAACCCATTTTTGTAGCAAAAACCAAAGGGGATAAACATTATAAACAGTATTTTAATCCCTATTACAGTTCAATAAAAAAATCTATGTATTTATTGGGAATCCCTTAATGAACCAATAAAATATTTATATGAAAACCCCCCAATTTCACCAAAAATTGGCACTTAAAATTAATTTGCTTTATAATTGCAACTAAAACCAATTTTTTTAGAAAATTTAAAATGAAATAGAAATTAAAATACCATAAACATAGTAGAAAGGTCACAATGATTTCATACCAAAAGTAATCTCATACCAAATCAAAGGAAACCCTTGAATCGCCGTGTGAAAATCAAGTCGCACCACCACCGCACCAAGAGGGACTTAGATCAAAACTAAAACCACAATAATTGAAAAATAAACACCAAGTTTTAATACTATGTTTTAAAACCTTCCCCTGGTCATTTTTTACTTCAGTAAATTGAAGGAAACTTCATGTAAAGTGGAGGAACTAAGGAGGAGAGACACTTACTTGAGATTATTTGAAGTTCATCCACAAAATCCTCCTTCAAAATGGGCTTCCAAAGTGGTTTTATCATCTTGGAGGTCTTACATTGATTTTAGGTTCGAAAAGGAGGAGGAAAGGTCGAATTAAAAGCTGGAATGGAGGAAAAAGAGTAAGAATTGAGAGAGTTAGGAAGGATAGAACTTACATCCTCAAATCTGGACGATTTGAGACGTCCTATGTATTTCTGCACTACATCGCAATGAATACGAACTCCAAAGAGGATGGGAGGATACCAGTAACGCATTTGGGTTCATTGGTATTGGGTGAGACTTTGTATCACCAAAAAATACTTAACATTGAATAAGTTATTAAATAAACATAATTCATTTTTAAAACTAGAAACCGGATTCTGGGTAGGCCCAATCACTTAAATAAAAACAAAAATAAACCTTGGTTATAGATTTATAAAGCTCAAAATTGACATTATAGTGTTAATAGGTCAGGGGAGGCTAGGTAGGAATTGGAATGGATGATTAATATTGAAAAATGAATGAGTTATAAAAGAAACAATATTTATTTTTAAATCTGGAATTGGGCTCGCGGTTTGGCCCAATTCATGAAAACTCGCCCATTTCTCCATAAAATCTTGGAGAAACCCAAAAACAAAGCATGGATAGAAATTAAATGAAAAAAACATTTAAAATATATATTTTATGTGACAGGAAGGCAGTGCACAGGTGGTGGGTTAGGTCTAGGATAGGAGCGGTGTGGTGCCAGCCTATACCTTGTTACCCAATAACACATGCCAACAAGCATGTACTTGAGTGGTAAAGGCTCATGTTTGGCATCCAAAAGACTCAAGATCGAATCTGGGTAGAGGCCTATTTGGGAGATTTATGGTTTGGCAGTGATGCAGGGATGAAACAGATAGGCAGTGACACGAGCAAGATTCAGGTGGGCGGTGACACAAACATGATGTAGGTCGGGTGATGCGGGCAAGATGATGCAGGCATGATGTTTCATTAGGATTTAGAGCCATTTTATGGGCTTCATGTCCACTAGTACTGGAGGCCATGTACTAAATAAATAAGGCTTTATGGGTTGGATACCCCCTTGGGGGTCTATGACCTACCTTTCTAGCATGTGTTTGGTGGGTGTGTGTGTGTGTTTGAATGTAATTGTACCTTCAAGCACCTAATATATTTATTTATTATAATTTTATAGTTATTTAAATGTATATATGATGATCCTAAGATGTTATTAGAGGAACAATTCATGTCCAATGGAAAACTGGACCCTGGTCCCGTTATATGGGGCTCTCCTGTTGTGGTTGGGCAGCATGGTATGAGGCATATACAGGCTTTTTCTGATGGTACTATGAAGGTCATTCCTTATCAAGAGAATGTGGAAACTCTTTCACATGCTCAAGGTTCTGCTTCAGCTTCTTGGGAGCATGTCATCACTTCTGGAAATGTTCCTGTTTCTGCACCAGCTGCTTTGGGATACTCTTTTGCCTCTGAATTTTGGGCTTGTTCACTTAGTTATACTGCTAGTTTTTGGTAGCTTGTATAGGCTACTGCTATAGCTGCTAATGCCACTAGTTTTAGGGGTCAGTGGAAGATAACATTGGTGAATATATGATGGATATTCTTTATTTTTTGCATAGATGCTTTGGTGATTTCACTAATGAGGAGCATGTGTTGCTTACACCTGTTATTCCTACTGAGCCGCTTTCACCTACTATTCCTATTAAAGGCATGGTGACTACTTATGATGACACTGCCTCTAGTATGCAGGCTTTAATCCCATATGAGAATTTTTTTCCTGCACATGCAGCTACCATTGAAAGTGAAACACCTTTTCAAACCCCCTTGCATGCGGGTACACTCAATACTATTATTATGAAGTATAATTTTTTTAACTATGCTGGAGTCTATCAACTCTCCAATTTTTGCTGAGTTCTATAGGGAGAGAAATGAATAGAAAGGTAAAAAAATAATTACCACCTCTAGTGACTAATGCTTCTAATTTCAATCAGGTTGGATCCAAGGACATGAATACAGGGAGGACCTCAACTGATGAAGTTGTAGAAAAGGGGTACTTTTTGAAGGTGATAAAGGGGAACATGTGGATCTCACTGCTCTGGTGGATAATCAATTTTTTTATCAGAACGTTTATGTGGTTGATGATGATCAAGTTCGTGTGTGGCAGACCCCGAAGTAATGGCGACGAGGAAGGCACCCAAGAGGTCATGGTATATTTTATGGATAGGGTGGTAGAAATAAAGGATGAGCTTGTTATCTGTATTTTGTGTTGGTAGTGTGTTTTTTCACTCTTACCCTAAACATCATATGTACACTTACTGATTTATTTTTATAATAAATTTCTAGGTCTATGGAGCCTCTCCATGGTCTTCGTTGTTTGGTAAATATACTTATATTTATTTAGAATTGTAATTATAAATATTTGTGTTTATTTATAAATATTTTTATATATTTATAAATATATTTATTTGATTATAAATATTTATAACATTATAATTATAATACATATATTTATTATAATTTTATAATTATTTATATTTATATATATTTGTAGTTATAAATATAAATAAATATTTATTTATTTATTATTAAAAAATTATAATAAATATGTAAATGTTTGTAATTATAATTATAATTATTTATTTAATTAATTAAATATAAAATAATAAGAAATATATTTATTATATTTATAATTTTAATAATTTTAATAATATATATAATTAATATATTTATTATAATTTTATAATTATTTAAATATATCTATATTTATTTATAATTGAAATTACATATATTTCTATTATTTTTATTATAATGTTATAATTATTTAAATATATATATATTTATAATTATAAGTATAAATACATATATTTATAAAAAATATATAATTATATATATATATATATATATATTTAGTTGCAAATATAATTATAAATACATATATATATTATTACAATTATAATTAAAAATATATAGATTTAAAAAGTATTTATATGTAATAAAACATTTATAATTATGAATATAATTAATATATTTATTATTTAAATATATTTATTTTAATTTTATAACTATTTATGAGAACATAATATATTCATGGGTATAACATGAATGAATCATATACCTAGAAAAGTATGGACCATAAAAAGTTGTTCCCCTACGCACCTAATCTATATATAGATCCTAAAAAATGATTCATCACATATATGGACAACATGAATAATACTAATTAGGGTGTAATGTATAAATGAACATTCATGATGAATACATAACATATGCACATTAATTATACCCACGCATCAATATATTTATTGACCAAATTCATTAGAGACATATATATATATATATAATTATAATTATAAGTATAAATATTTAAAAAGTATTTATATATAATTATAAATATAATAAAAAAATTATATTTAAATAAAATTTATTATAATATTATGATTATTTAAATATAAATTTATTTAATTATAATCTTATAAATATTTTTTAAAAAAGATTATATATATTTGAATTATTGAAAAAAAATATTAATTATAAACACACATATTCTTTAATTTATAATATAAACATTATTTTTTAATTTAAATATTATAATTTTATATAAATTAATAATATTTTTATTAAAAACTTTTATCATCGCTAAAAAATCACTAATAAAGTGTACACCAATATCAGTGCTTTTTTAGCGCTGATAAAGGGTAGATTTATCAGCAATTTTAGCTAGCACTCATAAAGGCCCCCCTTTTATCAGCGTGTTTTTCTTGGCACTGATAAAAGTCGATGCTACCCTTGTGTCGATCTGTGTTAGTGACTGATAAATTCTCTTGGGGGGAATGGATAAAGAGCACTAACAAATGGTGTATTTATCAAAGTTTGTTTTTAAACATTGATAAAGGGAATCTTTATCAGTGTTTTTTCTAACATTGATAAAAGATATCATCTTTTAAAGGAGGTTGCAATATTATTGCTTTTTTAATGCTAATAAACTCAAATTATAGCACTGATGAAAGGCTAATATGTAGTACTGGTTTGAGGTGATAATAATCAATGTACTCTATATTTATAATAAATGACTTATATATAATTTAATGTTATTATGTTGTGTCAGTGGATGCATATTCATAAATCATACTCAAAAAAATAAAATCATCATATCTTGATATATCATAAAATATAGATTAAATCAATATGGAAGAGTGGTAAAGGGAACGAGAATGAGGGAATTGTAGGTTCAAATCTAATCAAAGGTGCATGTAGGTGGATGAACAGGGGTGGTTCACGCACTAATAAAAGATCATAGGGGGATAAAGAGTGGTGGTGGGAATTTAGTGTTGAATTTTTTTTTTAGAACTGATAAAGACACCCTTTATTAGTTCTAAAAACGAGTTCTGATAAATGGTGTCATTGTCAAAGTTATTTTGAGTGATTATAAAGGGTGTCTTTATCGTCACGTAACGTTGATACACTACAAAAAAAGAGGTCTTAGAGGAAGTTCATTATCATCGGTTCTAATAAACATCTCTAAACAAACTGCATTAAATATAATCTATGTTATAGCAGTAGTTATATTAACACTTAACTGTTAATCTAGTTTTTTTGCTACCTATTTGATCACTAGTGAAATTTTTTTTGAGTATTGGAAGTTATTTTGAGTCTTTATTTCTGATTATCAATTTTTTATGACGCCTTTTTGGAATTTCATAAAATAAATAATTTATCACTGTGTCACTACTTTGAAATTTTAAGTCTGCAAATTTTGGCATGTTTTAAAAAATATATTCAGAAATATTTATAATGGCCATCTATTGTGTAGTACATTTTTAAAAATCATTTTATTTTTATTTTCAAATAGATTAAATTCCATGTGTTGATAAATAAAAAAAGCATGATTTTCTTGGATATTTTATTTTTAATTTGCTTTTTAAATACCCACAATTCATGTTAAAATTTTACTATTTTCAAATTATGGTGTTTTAATGTGTTATAAGTATAGAATTAAATTTTGTCTTATTTTTTTTCTTAATTATAAAAACACACATTTAGAATTTTAAAGTCAATATTAAATATAGATTAAGTTAGATTTTGTATGATAAATTTATTTGTTTCGTATCTAGAAAGGATGAAGTAATATTGTAGCATGGTTTTAAATGAATTTACATTTATCATGAATATATTTTATATTTTATGAATGTAAGAATTTGAAAGCTGTAATAAAAGAGAATATGTCACCAGATATCACAATGCCAAGTTCTTATTTTGAGATACAAGAAATCATGATTTGAATAATTATCAAAGAAAGATATAGCTATAGTCACAATCATGTTTTTATAATATGAAATAATACATGATAATATGAAAAGAAAAAAGTTAGAGATATTTTAATAGAAGAATTATGTTCATGTATTATCGTGAACTGGTAGAAATATGCTCGTCATCACAGTAACCTCTAACCTCGGCTTAGTGAACTTATTCCACAAAATCTGACTATATTATTGTGAGGGGTAATATTTATTCATTTATGTTTTTTAAGTTTTTATGCTGGATTCAATCATTTTTATGTTGAATTTGTGTTATGTTGAATCAAGACCCTTCCCTGGTCAATGAAGTAGTGGGGTGACATTTAATTTTTATTATACTTTTTTTATTAAAAAATTATATCATTATATCTTAATGTACAGGGAGAAGAGTGACAGTCCAATACCTATGGATAAAAATTTTATTAATTTACCTTGAAACACACCTCAGTATTCCTAGTGTTTAGAAAATATTTTAGATTATGTAATTGCAAACTGATTAGTGGATAGTAGAATAAAATGTATGTGTCCAGATTGTAAATTCAAGTGATGGTTGAATATAAATGAATCATATGATCATCTGATATTTAAATAGTTTTCATCTTCATATTTATGTTGGATTTGGCATGTTGAATCGAATGTCATGTAAATTCAAAATAATGATAATCCTATCAATGAAACACAAAGTAAACCACCATAGGATAATTAATTTCAAAATTTGAAAACTGATGCATTTGGATTTTTAGGATAAAAATTCCAAGATTTTAATAGATCGACATAACCTTTAGTTGATCCTAAAAAGGGTAATCTTGCTCAGAACTTCAGTGAACAAAAAATGAGTTTTATGAACTAGTTGAAGACGGATAACAAGAACTATAACAATGGTGTGACACATATTCAAATTTGTCTTTTCCACTTATGTTGTATCATATCAAGTGTCTCTATGGAATTACTGAAAATGTAATGTCCAATATTTTAGAGTTTCTTCATGATACATTTTGGTAATCTAATATCCCCACATCATTATATGAGATGAAGAAAGTCAATAACAAACGTGAAATTGATTATATAAAGATACACACATGCCTTAACACTAATAAAGTTTCCATTTTTTCAATGGATCATTAGTGATGGAATCTCATCACAAAAATTCATTAGTGATGAGAGTCCATAGTTAATGCATTGTGGAAAAAATGGCATCACAATTGTGGTTATTTGTGACAGACCGTCACAAATAAAAATAATTGCGACAAATGAAATATATATCGCAATTAAGTTTCACAATTTCTTTAAATAATTAATTGCGACTGTCCTTCATAATTGATTATTTGCGACAGACCATTCATATGTCACAAATAATACATTTTTCAACAAAACCAAAATTAAAAAAAATGAAAAATAGTTAAAAATAATTACAATTAATTAAAAATAATAAAATAATAAAAAATATATATGAGTAATTCAAATAAATTATAATATTAAAAATAATTAAAATTAAGTAAAATTAAATTAAAAAATTAAAAAACTAAAAATTAAATATATTCAAATATATTTTAAAATAATTAAAATAATTAAAAAATTGAAAAAAATTAAAAATAATTTTAAAATATAAAAATAATAAATAAATAAATAAATAAACTTTTTTAATTTTTTTAAACTATTTAAAAAAGATAAAACATTAAAAATATTTAAAAACCATTAAAAAATTTAAAAAAATAGACAAAAAAGTAATACATCATTTCAAACATAATATGTTTATAATCCCAAATTTCAAAACAGTCATAAAACTTCACAAAATATCAATTGTCTTCAGGTTGAGGGTCACTCGAAAGATCGAGGGGGGGAAACTCCATACCAATGTTATGTGCAAGTTGCGACATATACTCCAACATCTGCACATCTCTTCAACGTTGTTGTTCACACTCCTCCTCCCTCTCTTTCGGCATCTGTTGTGTCATATCATCCTGAGCTCTCAACCTCTCACCGTAAATGTGTAGCAGATGATAGCATCAATGAAAAATCTTTATGATATCTCTCCATGCTCACTAATGTCATCGTAGAAGTACCATAATAACTTATAGGTGTCAGTTGGGAACCAATACCAATCACCCAACCTTTCTCGACACTATGAAAAGCAATATGTGTCTAGGACCCCTCATTGAAACCAAAATAACCAACTTCATCTTATTCACTTTAAAATTGACTCTCTTGTGAATGGGAAGTCACACCCTCATATGTTTCCTCTAAATATAATGACAAATTAAAATAACAATAAAATTAATATTTATAAATTTTTAAAAAAATTATTAACCACAATATTTCATTTTCAGTCACATACAACTTCTTCTATATGAGGAATAAAATAAATCTTCTTATAAATTTTAAACTTCATAATATATGGGTCAGTAGCATCTTGAATAATATAAAAAAAATTATAGGTAAAGTATTTGTATTTTAATAAATAATATCACTTACCATATGTCATTGAAGTATTCCTAATGTATGAATTTCGTCCCTATGTGTGACCTCTTGCCTCCCCATGATATGACGTCCTGATGATGACCACCACCTAAAAGTCACTGCTAGTTAGAAAGATCACAATCCATCTTATACCTAACCTAATATATAGTCAGGTTGATGGGATACACAAGACTGTTTAGAAAAAGTAGCATAATCTTTATCCATAGTTTGTTTTCTAAGGTAGTGTAGAAACTGATGAAAGCACTCACATATAAAGTTCTCTTATGCCTCTCAGATAGGATCTCTCAATCTATCTTGAATCAGGGAAAATAAATTCTGCAAGATAATTAAAAATGATCTAATAGTAATTAAATATATTTTAAAAAGTATATATTATTTAATAATTTGTATTTATGTTTTCAAACATCTGGTGATGCACTATGATGGGAACTATGTCCCATGAAACCCATGGATTAGAAAGATAATTTATTAAAATCACACCAGACTTCCCATCATCTAAATGCGAAAAAAATGTGCAAATAAAAATAAATAATCATATAATTATTACCCAAATTAATACACAATGTTAATGTAAAATTAATATCTTATACAATTAAACATACCTCTGTAAATGAGGATCAAAATCAATATATGGTCATCTCTCTAGAATAGGATCTGGAATCATCAATCGAGAAATATAGTACCCCAACCTAATAGGTGCACTATATTATGGATTAGTTGAATTAGGGTCATCAACATGAAGTCCAACATTAGTGAGAGAATGAAATAGATCATCTGGATCATCTCCATCCAACTGAAAAAAACATTATTACTAGTAAGAAATTTTTAATAAAAATATAAAATATAAAAAAATAATAGATACCATAATATAATAATCATACCTATAACAAATTGTTAACACAAATATCAAATATAAAAAACAAGTAAATATCATAATATTATAACTACCTGTAAATAAATACCAAAATATAATACAACAATCGTTCTCTTCTTCATCATTGTCATCAAGAACAATGTCTTTATCCTCGTATTCAACATCATCAACTTCCATTTGACTTTTAGTTTTATCATCCCTTATTTCTTCATCAACATTATTTATATCATCATCCCTTAACCCGGGGGTTTCATCATAAATATTTATATCTCATCAGGTAAAATATATATTTTGGGATGTTTCTTGAAATTTTTCAATATGTCTCACTTCCACATAACCATTTACAATTTGAATAAACATATTTCCATGTGATTTAATTATTATCACACTCCACGTGTCATTCAAATCTCTAAAAACATACCAATAATTTTCATAATTAAATTGATGTGCTTGATGTTACAACCTAAATGGTTAATTTGATACAAGAAGTCTATTATATTTAACATCAAAGAATCCATATTTTGGGTGAAATCCCAACCCTCAATTACTATCAAACCCATGACATTTAAACATTATTACATAATTTGGTCCTAGATTACATAACTCAATTATTTCAACCAACATACCATAAAGCGTAACTTCAATTTCCTTATAATTATATCCTTTCAAATAAACACCACTATTCATTGATTTCATTAAGTCACTATATATGCATGTTTGGAATTGAAATCCATTAAATACATACCCATTTTAAGATTTTACCAATTTTGATTGATAGTTTTGGAAAACACAGAATCGACTATAAATTTTATTTTCATGTTCTGTTTCCTATAAATAATAAAAAATATTAATAATATATATCATTGAAATTTTGATTTATTTTCTCATCGAAAGAAACATTACTTACCAATCTTTAAAACCAATATGAAAAATTTTGTTGATGACGTTCTTCAAGAGCAGCATATATAATTTTTCTAATTTTTTTTTGTTATTTTCATCATATAGTCTATAAACTATTTAATGTAAATAAAATAATATATTATAAATATTTATCAAAATAAAAAAAAAATTAGTACTTATTGCAAAAAATATTCATTTTTTCGCAATTCAAAAGAACATATGTATGATCTCTTTTGAGTTCTTCATTTAAAATTCATCATTCATGATATCCACCAAAACCAAGATCGGGTTGATTGAAAACTGGAAATTAATGGTTTTTGATGTCATCAACATTTGTCTCATTTTGACCCTTCTGTTTATGTTTTGAAGGATATTTCGATTGAAAATAATAAGAGTAGAAATTTGAAATTTCCTCCTAGAATTATGCTTCTACAATTTACTCTTCAACCGATTCTTTGTTATGTACTTTATTCTTTAACTTTTTCATACATATCTCAAATTGGTACTTCCACCAGAATTGTACAAATCCTCCACATTTTTCTTCATATGATAAATGAAATATTAAATGTTTCATTGATTCAATGCTACCTGACAGAAAAATTCTCTCAAATTTTCATAAAATTAAAACAAAATATTTTTCTAGCATACTCAATGCATCATAATACAATATTTCCATACAAATATGATAAAAAAAATATGATATTTTGAACAATACATCGAAAATTATAGGATTCAATATCTTTCTAAGACCAATAGGCAGTAATATGTCCATTATATCATGGTAATCGTGACTTTTTAACCTGGTAATATGCATATTTATGATGCAATGCAAAAAATTAGAAGCATAACCATCTGGTAACCTCAATCCTTAATCCATTGACATAATAATTGGTTTTCTTTAGTAAGTGAGTAAGCTTCTTTTGGATTCATTAATTTTTGTTATCTTTCATCTTTAAATAATTTATGTTTAGGATGTCTGCAAATCTGGGTAAGATCCAACTGTGCCTTTAAATTATCATTGTTCTTACCGTATATGTCCAACATGGTATAAAATATGTTTTCCAAAAAAATCTTCTCAATATTCATTATATATAACATGTGAACAACCAAAAAATCATACCAATATGGAAGGTCCCAAAAAATACTCCACTTTATCCAACTATGATCTCTCCCAACACCATTTATTTTTTGTTTATTTATGGTTGGTCCAAAAGTAAAAGGAGATAATTTAGAGACAATAGATTTTACATTATTACCAGAGTGCACTACTAGAGGTTCATCTATTTCAATTTGACATTTTTTGTAATTATTTTTGTTCCTTCAAAAAGAGTGATCTGCAGTAAGAAATCTTTGATGATAATAAAAATGACTATCTTTCCTACCATTAACAAGAATAAACACTTTGTTCTCATCTATGTAGTATATAAATGATTTTAGACCATTGGTTATCCATCCAGTTAAAATACCATATGCTGGAAATTCATTGATCGTCCATTTTAACGCAACCTTCAATAAAAAATTCTGATCTGCAAATATATCAAATATAGTCACACCATTGTTCCATAATGAAATTAATTCATCAATTAGTGGCTTCAAATAAATTTTTATATTATTCATTGAATGTCCAATAATTAATTGTGTAAATATATATATATATGGTTCCTTCAACAACATCCAAGGAGGTAAGTTGTATGGAGTAATGAAAATAGTTCAACAAGAATATTGAATGTCATAAGCACCAAATGGACAAAAACCATCTGTAGAATGGCCCATCCATATGTTACGAGGTTCTAAATAAAAATAAGGATGTGTATGATCAAATTTTTTCCATGAATCACCATAGTATTTATGATTTAATCTTTTACTGATGGAAATATTTGATTTAGGTCATGTCATCAGTACAACTGTATAGAAAGACATAAATAAACACTGTAAATGATGTGTAATTGGAAAATACATCAATTGTTCCACATGAAATCTGGAATTTTATTGTTGTACGTATTTATATCTCGATTATCCACATGTTGGAAAATTAACTAAGGATTTATAATCGCCATAATATAAGATATAGTCATTTGAACATGCTTGGATTTTTTGAAAACTAAGACTCAAATTATGAACCAACCTCTTAATTTCATAGAAACTTGTAGGTAATGTATTTATGTTAGGTAACAATGATTTAAACAAAGATAAAATATGATTGAAACAACTATTTGACATTCAAAAATCTAATTCAATAGTGATAAATTTTGTTATAACTTGAGGTTTTCTCATCTGGAATCTCGGATATAAGGCCCCAGTAGATATTAAAAAAATTATAAAACTTAAAAGGTTCTAATTTTGGATTAGAAATATCATTATGAGTTGTTGTTTTAGGAATAGATAGTCCAATATCCTATTGTATTGGATTCTGAAATGATGGATTCGAAACCGAAAAAATTTTATTTTCTTCTGAATTATTTTCTTCATGTCGATACTAAAAAATATAATCTTTCTGATAACCAAAATGAAAAAGATAAAGTCTAACATTGTCAAACATTTTGAATCTCCTAAGATCACATTTTTACATGGACATTTATTTTTCCTTTAGAAACAAAATCCAATTTTATGATTCAAATGATATAAAAGTTTTAACACCTTCAATGTAGATAGGATTTATACCAGATCCGTTTGGACTTTTGTGGTGATTTATCTAATAATGATCACATCATAGAAATTGGTGTCTACTTCATGAGTCCATAGATATCTAAAAAACAATATAAATAAAATTAACTCTTACTGAACATTTTTACTAGTTGTAAACTATTATTATATTTTAACACCTTGAAAGAATCTATGGAATATGATCAGAGTGAGGCACTGTGTTATCACTCAATTATAGTCTCATAGAGGCTTGGCGTAGATAGAATAAAAATATTAAATATATTATGTAAGACACATGATATTTTTTAAAATAATAAAATATCTATCGAAAGGTGTCTCATATGACAAATATGATACCACCATTAGGTGTGGGATGTGGGTTTTACCCTATGTGCAACATTCTATTTGTACGCATTGAGAGTTTAGTAATATCACGCATGATGGTAATTCCATTAAATATTTTTATTTTTATTTTCTAAAAAAATTTGAATTATATTTGTGACCATGTATCATATCAAAGATCTAGGACCCCAGTTAGATCTTGGATGTTGGGTTTACCCTAGGCACAAAAATTACATTTTTGTGCGTCGGGTGTTTGGTTACATGGCACATGAGGGTAATTTATTTAATATTTTTATTATAACTTTTTATAAAAACAAATAAGTATCTCTCAAACTGTGTATTATATGAAAAATTGGAGATAGTCGTTGGGTTCGAAATATGGGGTTTACCCTAGCCATGCCATAACATTTGTGAGTGTCAGGTTTTTAGTTACATTTCACACTGGGGTAATTCATTTATAATTTTTTTGTAATTTATTATTAAAATTTAAAGTATCATTCAAACTGTGTATCGTATGAAACATCTTAGACCAACATTGGGTCTGAGGTGTGGGGTTTACCCTAGGTGCGGCATAACATTTGCGAGTGTCGGGTGTTTGGAAACATCGCACGCGAGGGTATCTTTTTCCATTTTTTATTAATATTATTTATACATATATATATATATAAATATATATATTACAATATTTATAAAAATTATTAATACAAATTATTTTAATTATTTAAACATTTATATGAAATATTGTGAATTTCTAAGAGGTATGATTTTTTATATTTTTTGCAAGGTTTGATAAAAAAAATTAGTATTTTATTAAAAATAATTTTTAAATTTTTAGTAGTTGATAAATTCATTTTTTAAGTAATAATAATTATTTATTATTTAATAAATATTATAAATATTTTACAATTACTCATATTTTTTCTTTTAAATTTTTTTACATATTTACATAATTCCTTCAAATTTTCAAATTATTAATAATAATTTAGAACTAAAAATAATATTTTCTATTTATTATTAATATCGACTAATTAATTAATAATTAGTATACATTATGTAATGATTATTATTATTATTTTAATTTATTATAAAATTTTTAATAATTACTCTATATATCATAATTTCTTAATTAATATAAATGTATCAAATATATTCGAACTCCTTTTTAAAAAAATATACAAATAGAAAATCTATATAAATATATATATATATATATATATATAATTTATAAATAATTTTACTTATAGTTAATTTTAATTATAAATAAATTATATTATCTTGAATTAATGATTTATTTAAATAATTTAGGAATAATTTCGAGTTAATATTTTTGAATTAACAATTTTTTTGAATTGATTTTTATTTGGAATTAATAATTATTGAATTAATAATTTTTACCCTAGTTTCATTATAAAATTTGTGTGATTTGGGTGTTTTTACCACATTTATAAGAATTACTGATAATAAATATTTTAATTAATATTAGATTTATAAGAATTATTGTGAATCTCTAATAATTATTATATCTTTTATATTTTTTTACAAGTTATTATTATTAATTTATAATTATCACTAATATTTACAATTTACTAATAATAAAGGATCATTAATTATTAAATATTATGAATTATTTAATGATTTTTTCTAATAATTTGAATTAATAGTGCATATTTAATAATTAATATTTTTAAAAATTATTAATAATTCTTTGTATTCGTTATTTTTTTTACAATATATAACTAAAAATTATCCTAATTATTGTTAAATAAGTATTTAATAAATGTTACATATTTTCACTTTTTACTTTTTTCTCATTAAAGTAATTTTTTAACGTTTTTTATAAAAAATAATTATTATAAATAATGTTTTGTTAAAATGTTTACATTAAATTAATTCTCCATCACTATTAAAAACCACTAATTTCTATTTATTTCATACATTATTTATATACATATATATATTACATAATTTATTAATTAAATCTATTTTGATCAAATTTATTATTACATGTTCTTTAAGAAAATTAGCATATCAAATCTATATACATACATACACATGTGCGCACAAACATACACTCATATATATATATATATATATATATGTTAATATATATATATATATATATTAAAATGTTAATATATATATATATATTACCAAATAATTGCAAACTTCAAGCATATTTCAATACCCATCATATTTCAAATAATAATATAAAATAATAAAATTCCACCAACTCTAATCACCAAAAATAATAATCAATTATATATAAAAGATCAAAAAATGAGAAAAATACCTTCAATAAAATTAAATAAATTTTTGTGGAATTAGGACACCCAAATAGGGAATAATAAATTTTGATTAACCCTAAATATTAAATTAATTATAAAAATCATGTAAATTTATAAACCTAGGTTTTCACCAAACTAGTATTTGCAGAATTGAACCAAAATACCAAAAAATAATGTCGGATGATAGAAGTTCCATTTGTACCTAGAATATCTGGGAATAAATCAGCAAAAAAATAGAAGTAATGGTCATTTTCGGAGCTACATAGAGCAGCGCCACTTGGTAGAATTTTTCACATCAGTTCGAGAGAGGGAATAATAAAGGATATGAAAAATAAAGGAGGGGTTCACGTTGTTAAATCGATGGAGTTTTTATGATGGACTATTTGCAATGGAATTAATTCCATCACAGAAAATTTTTCCTATCAAAAGTATTTTTAATAGGTATTAATGCCTATTACAAAGAGTCTCGAGATAATGGGTATTTTCAATGTAAGTAGAATTCCATCACAAATTTCCATTGTGAATATATTTCGTGCTAGGTGATGGGAAATCCTACCAAAAATATTTTAAGTGGATATAATATTCTAGTGAAAATAATTAATATTTTCAGTGGAAAACTACATCCATCACAAATAGTTCATGCCCGACAACTATTTCTGATGGGGCATTTGTCCGCCGCAAATTCCCCATCGCAAATTCTTTAAATTTAAGTATTGTAATGATTTCTTGCATTACTGGGTAGAGGAGTTTGATAAATAAAAATTCATAAGATGTTATACATGAATATGGAAGCCAATGACAAATAATGAGAGTATAAATCAATGAAACCCCTAGAAGAAATAGAAGAAGAAAACTCATGCAAAGTTATTGCATTACTTTTCATTGAAACCACACTTTCAATGATTATTCATGTCATCTAAGACTACATATTACATGAAGTTTCATTCTCAAGATAGAACCAATGGCTTTATGAGACATCAAAAATATTCAACATCATAGAAGATATTTGATTCATTATATCCATATTTTTCTTTGGATCCTGGGAATGTATGTTTGGGATTTGATTATAATGGTTTTAGGCCTTTTGGTAATTTAAGTACTAATTATATCATTTGGATAGTTTTTTTATTCCCTATAATCTACATAAATGGATGTATATGAATAATATATCTTTCATTATTTCGATGATTAAACTAAAATTCTAGGAAATGAAATTGATGTATACCTTCAACCTCCAATCAATGAATATCTAGAATTATGGGATGATAAAATGGAAAAATATGATTCCTTAATGAGAAAAATATTTAAAATTCATGCTTCTTTAATGTGGAAAATTAGTGACTTTACTATAATAGAACATTTATCTGATTAGAGCACTCTCACTAGTTTGGTTTGTCTAATTTTTACTTCTGATTTTGAATATCAATGATTACCTTACAGTAGAAAATGGTGTTAATGTGTCACCATTGATTTTATGATGCTTCTATTAAATTCATGTTTAATAAGACACAATTCAAAGGATATATTGAATTGACAAAGACAAGGAAGGTGTTCTCTAGTTCGGAACTTTTGGGAAAATTAATGAATTTTACTAAAGAATTTAGAAAATGTAATCAAATTAAAGAAGGGGGAAAAGGCATGTGGTACAGTATTCATAGTTTCTGGAACATAATAATGAATGAAAAATATTATTTTTTTCAAAATTCATTATTGGGATTTTTATTCTATATGTCATAATATTGATGTAATTCATATTGAGAATAACATCTATGACAATGTAATATTTACATTTATTTATGAGCAGGGTGAATCAAAGGATCACCTTAATTCTCATATAGATTTGGATTCAATGAATATAAAGTATGGTTTTTGGAAAAATGAGACTTAAAAGTATCCTTAGGCTATTTTTACAATGAAAAATAATGATAAATATGTATTCCTTATAACATTAAATAATGTAAAGGTACTAGATGGTTATTCAAGTAACATATCAAGGTGTGTTGAATTCAAACATTGAAAGTTACATGGATTTTAATCTGAATAATCACATATTATAATGGAGTAGTTGTTATATTTTGAATTATGTAATATGTTACCTAAAAATTAATTATGGATCTAGATGATTATTGTATATTTTTTAGAGAGATATTTGGAAAAACTATAAATCCAACTAATATTGATAAACATAATGAAAAATTTGTTTTAAACTTTTTCATTTACAGATGTTATTTCCCCTATCATTATTCCCAATCATGATTCATTTGACATTTCTTTTGGTTTAAGAAACTAAACATGGTGGGTTGGTACACTGTCGATGGATATATCCAATTGATAGGTGCATTGATATTATTTTTATTTTCATTAGCTAATTAAATTTTATCATATAATTGTGTAAAATATTTGGATGTGTTTATTATAATTTTATTAAGTATGTAGGTCATTTGAAATCATATATGGGGAATAAATCTAAACCATAAGCACTATTTGTTGAATGTTACATAGCGGAAGAGTGTGTGATCTTCTATTCTTGGTATGTGGATGGGATTGAGAATAGATTCAATCATGTTGGATGTGTTGATGAAATATCCACTAATTGTCATTCTGAAAACCAGTCATTATTATTTTCAACTATTGGACAACCAATTATAAATGGGTCATTTTTTTACATTAACTGAATTAGAGTTTCCACAAGCACGTAGATATGTGTTACTCAATAGTATGATTGGAGATCCATTTACTGACAATAATAGAAAAAATCATATACCAGAGCTTTGAAACCCTTGGTATAACCTATACCAATGGTTTTAAGGGAAATTGGATGTTATAGCGTTGGTATAGGTAATGTAAAAAACTAAAACCCATCAGTTTTAAATCCTATAACCTCACTTTCATAATCCAACGACCTAACCACTAACCTAAGATGACATTTTTAAACTTTATTTCATAAATTTATATATTTATATTTGCAATTATTTTATCTTTTTATATAGTTAATATTATTTTAAAAATGAATCTATAAAAATATGGGTACCTATACAAAAAGTTTTGAGTACTATTGGTATAGCTAATTTGATATTTTTAGTTATACCAATTTTTTTTTAAAAATCGTTGGTATAGGTCGTTATAAGTGACATATCCCAATGGTTTTGGCCAAAACCATTGGTATAGGGTCTCTATAAGGGACCTATACCAATGAATTTATCCAAAACCATTGGTTTAGGGTCTCTACAAGGGACCAATACCAACATATTTTCTATAACCATTGGTATAGAGTCTCTCTAACGTGCCTATACCAATGATTTTGTCCAAACCATTGGTATAGCTCAAATTTCTAGTAGTGTAAGGAATTTTGATTTCAAACAAAGAGGTGAATAAGGGGTCAAGCTCAAAATGAGCAGTAATTAACTAAAATTATTAATAAGAATATTGTTGAATGGTTTAATCATTTTGTAAGTATATACTCATATTCATATTATTAATGTGTGGTTATTTTTTCTATGTTAAAATTAATACCTTATATATTATTTTATAGATAATTAATGTCGATAATCGATCTCAAATATCAAATGATTTGAAATATATATCTCAAGGTCCTCTAAGGTGGGATAAGTGATTCGATGCGTATAGTATTAAAGGCTTCATGTTTCGTAAAATTTATCATGAATAAAACTTTAAAAATAAAAATAGGGGTGTATTTACACATTCATAGGGGGTATACTATGGAAAGTTGAATGATATAATTTAATTAAACTATCACGATTAGTTTTCAGTCATCTTATTCAAATGAAAGTGGGTCAACATTGTTTGTGGTATAATGAAAGATTTGTAACATTTTACTTATGTCAACTTCTATCCCTTGATCCAAACTGGTGACCATGAAGAGAATGATCCATTAATCATAGATTTATAGGAGAAGACAGTTTATTATATGGATGATGAAATACATGAAGGTTAGAGTGTTTTTTTACACATAAAAAAAGAGAGACTTATATGATATGGGCGATGAAGATCAATTGGAACTTTGTGATAGTGAACCACATCAACCACAAACCATTGAACAATTTTTTCCTAACAATATTGAAAAAAATATAACTTAAAAGAGAGGAATAAAATGAAGCACTCGTCACAATGGAGGTTGATAATAGTCAATAAAATGAAGATAAATAAAATTGAATGTATAAATTTGTAATGAAAATATATTACAATTTTTCATCGATAAGTGTTTCGTATATATATATATTATTTTATTTTTACTTTTTATTTTAAAATCTTTTAGTTTTTCATTTTCTATAACTTTAGTATATCATAACCATTTTAATTGTAAGTGTAATGTCCTAGACCTCTCTGGTATATTCCTTTACTGAAATTTGGCGTTTAAGGTGCTCTAGGAGGTCAAGGTGGCTTATCCCCAAATCTTTGTCAAATTTCTAGTTCTGTGAATAGTGTTTCCAGTTTTGTGAATATTGTCATTGGTGAGATAGATGTGAATAGTATCATCGATTAGACAGATGTGAACAGTGCCATCGGTGAGATATATGTGAAAATTTTCATCGGTGAGAAAGATGTGAATAATGTCATTGGTGAGACAGAAGTGAATAGTGTCATCAGTGAGACAGATGTGAACAGTATCATTAGTGAGACAGATGTGAATAGTGTCATTAGTGAGATAGATGTGAATAGTGTCATCAGTGAGATATATGTGAACAGTTTCATCGGTGAGATAGATGGGAATAGTATCATCGGTGAGACAGATGTGAACACTCTCATCGATGAGAAAGATGTGAACAGTATCATCGGTGAGACAGATGCAAATAATGTCATCGGTGAGACAGATGTGAACAATGTCATCGGTGAGACATATGTTAACATATTGATCGGTGTTTTATTTGTATTATTGAATTCAGTGATTCATTTATACTATCTGTGTCGGTGAGTCATTTGTACTCTCAGAATTGGTGAGTAATTTGTATAGTCTGCATCTGTGATTCATTTGTACTCTCAGCGTCAGCGAATCATTTGTAATTTTGGCATCGGTGATTCATTTGTATTGTCGGCATCATTGAGTCATTTTCACTGTCGATGTTGGTAGGTGTACAGTGTTTCCATCCATCGGTAGGTGTGCAGTGTTTCCAACCACCAGTAGGTGTGCAGTGTTTCCCTCTTCCTACAGTTCCACCCATTTAATATTTTCTTTGAAAAAAATGCATTCAAGGCCTTATTTTAAGGTATTTAAAGCTAATTCAAATATCATAACTCCTATTTTTATTTTTTTAAGTCTTAGGATGCCTTTACTTGGTAAAACTGCATGGTTTAATATGATATTATTTTAATGGAAAATCTAGTCTATCTTAAACTACTGCTCTGTTAAATCTACTAATGGGATGATATATCTTCCTCTATTGTTCTATCTTCTTGTTCCCTGGTGTGATATTCTCTAACCTTTCCTTCTTCTCATTGAAGTGGTGTGATCGAACCTAAATCCCTGGATTATTTCCCCTTGCAGTTTCTTCCTGATGCATAAGCACACCCTGTTTTGGTGAAATCATCAAGTGTCGATCCATCATCAATAGAAGGTATGATATTCCTCCATTATTGTGTTTCCTTCCATCCTTATTCTCTTATTTCTACTTTAAATTTTATGGCATGTGATCTCCATGCTTCTAATGGATTTTTCTTGGGTGTCGTTTGGTGCAGTCATGCCGCGACATCCTCAGGTGGATGTAGTTGTCACGGGGGAGGCGATCGTGATCAGTTGTGTGGATCATTCTCAGGTAAAGAATGTCAATAATATTTTGAGGTAGGGTATTCGTTGCTTCTCTATTCTTTTATGTGCAACTATAGAGTTAGAATGTTTTATCCCACTTGATCACAACGGAATTGACATAATAAATATTTGAACTTGATAAATAAATTTGTATCGATCATGTGTTATTGCCTCTTATTTTTCTAGATAGTGTGATATCTATGTGTTCCTTTTTTATCATGCGTTATTGGAAAAAAATAGTAAAGAACATAAATTGGGATTAATTTTAAATTAATTTTCAAAGATAAAGATGCATCTAAATGAATCTGGTAGTTGTTGTTCTAATTTGATGTTAATCAAATTGATGCAACAAGAATGTTTAATTATTTGTGATATTTTACTATTTAGGTTGACCATAGTAGGAACCTACAAATAAAAAATCGTTTAATTCCAAATGGATTAAATAACTTACTATTTTATATAAATATAACGCCTAGTAGGGTTCTGAGTTACCCCCGTTCTTGTAAGGTCAAGTTCCTTGTGATTTGGATCCTTGAGAGCTCGTTATGTTTGAAGGTCAGATGCCTTGTTTGAGGGCCAAGAGACTAGTTGATATGATTGTTTTTTCCCTAATTTTTGTGTTGATATGTGAGCCTAGATGGTTTTTGTTATGTGTAGGCTCTAAGAGGACCATTGGTGGTGGTGTCAGTTGACGCCTAGATTAGGGAGATGCATCATTTTATGCATGTTAGTGTCAGGGAGGACACCAGAGACGATGAAATGGGATGGATGTGAATGTATGGATTCTTGTTGAATCTTTTTGTTTGTTTATCTTCTTTAATTTCCCCACTTATCAAGGCAGCTAGTCTTGCTTGCCCTCTTTCCAAAAGGGGTGAAGATGTGCGGGTTATGCCACGTTCTTTCTTTGTTTAGCTTCTTGAGGGAGGATGGGTCTACTCTTTTGCTATAGGTGGAAAAGACTCGATGGGTAGTTCACCTACTCACCATATTGATCCCCTTGTGTTTGGTGACTTATAATATTTTCTATAATGTTTGGGAATATGGGAAAGTGATGATGTTTTTAAATGATTGAATGAATGATGATTAACCGATGGGGTTGGAGATTTCTTGGAAACAATGTTGAGGATGTGATTTAAAGGAACTATAAATATTGGTTGGAATGAAAATGAAATGTAATGTGGAATTGATAATGGTTAATAAATGTTTAAGGAACTAATTAACGTAAAGTGAAACTGATAAAAAGGGAATGAAGTAATATAATAAATCTCTTTAAATGGTTGTGTCCTTATAGGATACCTAGTCATTGTAGTGGCATCCGGGAGTCTGAGAGACGTTTGCTGCTATTGAGTCTAAGATTTGGTTATTCCCATTTTGAGGTTTTGAGGTATATTATATTATATACTTTTTGTGTTTCTATACACTAATCCACCCCATCAGTTAGGGAAACGGACACCTAGGGTATTCTAAGCCCTGGGAGAGTGTTTTCCCCAACATTCCGATGGGAGGACGGATGGATGACTACCCCCTTTGGCCCCGCTCTCTTCTCTTGGTAGTTACTTGTACTGGTAGGAACAATGGAAAGTTTTCCCCATATATGTGTGTAGAGGTATGTAATTGCTTCTGGTTATTCACACACAAATATTCTGGATATAGTTTCCTTTGGACTACTATCGGAGTAATGTGTATAGGCTATGATGGATTGAGGATCCTTAATTGGTGTATGGGCTGTAATGGATTTAGGTATAATTCCTGATGTATGATACACGTTATGAGAGATGTGGTGGGTCCCATAAACTACCTGGTTACTTTGGTTACATGGATGTGGTGGTTGTCCTGCATGAGGTGCATGTTGTGGTGCTTTTCCCAGGTGTCTGCAGGTAATACTTTTAGGAGAGAGATGCTTAGGACATGCGATGTTGGGGAAAATAAAAAAAACCAATGGGGAAGTGGTAGTGGGGTACCCTTGATATTATTTATTATATTATATACTATTTTATGCGATATTTGGTGAGAGTAGCAATTGTGAGGCTGATAACTTAGTATACATGTTTAGGTGACAAGTTAGTTTCACTTGTTGTTCACTGTGATTTAGCATGCTTCTTTACATTTGCATGAGAGGCTTCGGGGAGGATCCTAATGAGTATATTGTTATACTCACCCAACATATATATAAATTTTATTCAGGTCACTTGGAGTAGTTTGGAGATCAGGCTGGTTACTACTAGCTTGGAGTTGCAGGAGTTGTTCGGGCATTGTGGTCGCTTCCATTTTTACATTCTTTTGGTACTTTCAATTTTCCATTTTATTTGTATTAGTTATTGCATTACATTACATATTTGTACTTGGGAATTATTTTATATTGTAGTATGAGTTGGAGTTGGTTGGTGTATATCTTCTCTCTCTCTCTCTTTCATGTGTTCTCTTAGAGGGTAATGCCTCCCATTTTGTGTGGTTACTATACCCTCAGTGCTAGTTTCCAACCTGGGGCCGACTGGAGGTGGGACTCGGGGGGCACTATCACCCTTTTCACATTTCCAACCCAAGAGGGGCACACCTTGTGGGGAGTTGATAATGACAGAGTGGTATCAAAGGCCTGGTTGAAGGATAGGATGGTGTTTGTTATTATGAATAGGTGAGGTTGCATGGGTTGGTAGGGAAACAGTGTCAATTAAGTTTATCATGTCATGTAAACACTAAGGACCGGCTGAGACTTAGTAATTTAAGGACCCCTATAATCTGATGCATGAACCATTATGTTTATAGTGGCTACTAAACAAGGTGATACTGGTTGTTGGGTAGGGACCTAGGAAAGAATCTTGCATCATTCTTCTTTGTGTATTTGTTTTAATGGGTTGACCTTAGGATAGGTGAACCTAAAATGAATAAAATAAAAAAATAATTATTTAATTTTGAATATTCCATATTTCAGTTTTAGTTGCTCTAACTGTTGGTTATTTTTCAGGTATGGCTCCAGGTTAACATCCTCGTCCGGTTTGCGCAGAATATGTCCAGAAGTTTGCACTAGGATATCGCCATAGGGTAGAGGTTGATGATGGTGAAACTTATAAGAGGACACTCCGAGAGTTTTTGTGAAAGATTCTATAGAAGTATGAGGGATCCATGTAAAATATAGTCATGAAAGACTAGTTAGAGGATGTTTAGATAGCATTTAGTTAAATATTTGAACGAAAGGAGCACTAGGTTTCTATTTTTGTGATGATTCTGCATTACGTAGTGAGGTAGTGGTGGTTCTTGTTCCTCGGGGATCTCGAGGAGTCGGTGATCTCATGGGAGTAGTTCCGAGACAAGTTCAGAGATGATTTTCTTTCTTCGACCATGAAGGTGTCCAGTAGCCAAGAGGTATGTACCCTTCGACAGGGGAGTTTCAGTTTGAGAGAGTTTGGAATCCATTTTAGGAACCTTTTATGATATGCTTCAGACCTGTTTCCAGATGAGGAAACCATGGTGAGGCATTTTGAGAAGGCTTTGCATCCAGAGATCCCGCACCAGGTCACCCCATTTATACTGAAGACATATCTTGAGGTGATGGTGAGGGAAAAGGTTGTTGAGACAACATTATCCAATACTGGATCGTTACGATAGGAGAGTCATCATTATTTCTCACGAAGTAGAGATGGGGTCTGGGGTTCCCAGTTTTCAGGGAAGAAGAATTTTTGTTTGCCTAGGGGTAGGTTACATCCCTCAGCATCTTTTTTCTCTAGGGGTGGTGGCTATTAAGAATATTTCAAGGGATATGGCACTTATTTTTATTGTGGAGACCAAAGTCATCAGTTGTGAGAGTGACCTACCTTTCAAAGTGGTCATCATGCACCATGTGTTCCACTCCAGGTTCCTCTGTTGTGGTAGTTCTAGTCGAGGCAGCAGCAATAGTTTTCACCATCATTGGATCAGCAGAGATTGGATGGGGAAAGTAAAGGATGGCCCTGTGACGCTCCCCGTTCTCATATATTAGAGTGTGGAAATGGTGGTGGTCGTCATCAGGGTTAGAGAAGCTGTGGAGGAGGTTGTGGTCAGCTTCATGCTTTAGCGTTGCCTGCACCAGGCAAGACAGATGTCATTTTAGGTACCCTTTGGTTGTTTTATATTTTTTTGTATGCCTTGTTTGACTTAGGATTCACACAATCCTTCATATCACCTACCCATGTCCATTATTTGGGACTTGAGGTAGAGAGGCTTCCACTTCCCTCAGCATTGACTATGCTAGTTGGAGGTCGAGATGACTTGTTTGAAGTTGGTATAGACTGTGATCTAGTCTTGGGGTGGAAATGCTCTTGAGGATATTTCCAATCATTATGAATAAAACCATAACATGTCATCCTTAGTATGGATTAGTTGTATTCGGTGCATGATATTGTGGATTTCTTTAGGAAGCAGGTGGTGTTCTTCGATTCTGATGGATAGCCAGTAGTGTTTGTTGGTGAGCGAGACCCTCAGATGGGTCAGATGTTTGTTTCATCCATGTCATCCTTTATGGATGAGCTGATATTGAGTTCTTCGGAGGTTCATCAGTTGGCGTTTCCCAGGTTCGTATAATAGTACCCTAAGTTATTTCCATAAGAGGATCTAGTATTTCCCCCTCGATGAGAGATCGATTTTGGGATCGAGATAAAACTAGGAGCATCTCTTATCTATATGCCTCTGTATAGGATGGCCCATTATGAGTTACATGATATGGGTATATAGCTTTATAGTCTATTACAGTGTAGTATTGTTTGGTCGAGTGTTTCACCATGGGGTGTACCAGTTTTATTCATGAAGAAGGCTGACGACAGTTTGCACTTGTGCATCAATTATCATTGCTTAAACAAAGTGACAGTGAAGAATTACAATCCTCTTCCATGGATTGATGATTTATTTTCTTAGCTGAAGGGTTCATGTTGGTTCTTGAAGATCAATTTGTGGTCAGGATATCATCAGATTCATGTGATGGATGAGAATATCCTGAAGACTCCTTTTCTTAGTCATCATGGGAATTATGAGTTCATTGTAATTCTATTCGGTGTGAAGAATTATTCAGTTTTATTCATGGGGTTGATGAATAATATGTTCTGTGAGTTTCGGGATAAGTTCATGGTGGTTTTCATTTGTGACATCCTTGTGTACTCCGCGTTTGAGGAGGAGCATGTGGATCATCTACATGCTATTTTGGGAGTTTTTCATCAATATAACATATTTGGGAAGTTGTCTAAGTTTGATTTTTGGGCTCGAGAAGTACATTTCTTGGGGAATGTGGTGTACCAGTATGGATTAGTTGTGGATATGTCGAAGATAGAACCGGTTCTGTCTTGGGAATCCCCTCAAGATAGTGGTAGAGGTCCAAAGATTCCATAGTCTCATAGGCTACTAAAGGAGATTCGTAGCTAATTTCTCTCAGGTTGTGACTCCTATGAAAGCATTGAATAGGAAGGATCAGATGTTTCTGTGGACTGATCATTGTCAGGTAGCTCTTGAGTATCTGAAGGAGAAGTTAGTAAGTGCTCCATTTCTTCGTCTTCCAGTAGAGGTTGGTTTTATGTTTTATGTGATGCTTTGCATCTGGGGTTAGGTTGTGTTCTAATGCAGAAGATATTAGTTTTTTGTTATGGTTCTTGTAAGTTTCATCCCCATGAATGTAACTATGCCACACGTGATCTTGTGTTGGTGGTAGTGGTGTTTTCTCTGAATTTTTTGAGACATTACCTCATTGTAGAGCGCTTTTTGATTTTTCCCAATCATAAGATCATGAGGTATGTTTTCTCCCAGAATGAATTGAGCATGCAGCAACATCAATGGATGGAGTTCCTATAGGAATACAACATAGAAATATTGTATACACCTGGAAAGAGGAATGTTGTAGCTGATGCGCTAAGTAGGAAGTCACGTAGTGATGTAGTGTGTGAATATGGTGATTTATAGGGAGTTATGGAATAACTTTCAATATTACATCTCTATATGTGAGAATTTGGGGGCAGAGATTGTATTTTTTAGATGATCATAAAGTCATATCTAGTGCAGCAAGTGGAAGAGTCCTAGTTGGGAGATCTAGAGGTGGAGGTCTGGAGAGACTGAGTTGTTTGTGGTGATTCCCCTCAGGGTTGGTATGAGGATTAACAACACTGAGTGTTGTAACAAGGATTGATTTTTTTTCCTTTGTCAATTCATGATATAGTTCTCAGAGATTTATATAGGTCTTCTTTAGTGGTTCATCCTGGCGTAAAAAATATGTACCTAGCTTTGAAGAGTTAGTTTTGGTGGCCTAGGCTAAAGAATGAAGTTGTGGGGTTTGTGCCCCCATGTTTGGTCTTCTAATAGGTGAAGGTTGGGCATCATATTCATGGTGGATTGATCCAGCCATTAGATATTCCATAGTGGAATTGGGAGGACATCTCAAATGAATTTTTTTACTGGTTTACCTCATGCTGAGGGAGGCCATGATTCTATTTGGATGGTAGTGGATCGTTTAACGAAATCAAACCACTTCATAGCGATCAAGAAATTGATCTCAATATAAGTTTTGTCGAGAAAATATCTAGAGGAGGTGGTGAGACTCCATAGAGTCCCAAGGATGATCATTTATTATCGAGGTCATTGTTTTACCTCTAGGGTGTGGAGAGATATCTAGCATGCTTTCAATTATCAGCTATGCCTTAGCACTACTTTTCATCCACAAATGGACTGTCAGACATAGTGGACCATCAAGACTCTTGAAGACATGTTGTGCTCTTGTGTCTTGGATATTGGAGGCTTGTGGATGAGGAACTTACCCTTAGTGTATTTATCTTACAACAATAGTTTCCACTCCATGATCGTTATGACGCCATTTGAATCCTTTTATGACCAACCTTTCTGTTCTCTATTATGTAGAACTGGGGTTGGAGGGCCAACAATTCTCAAACCGGAACTGGTACAGAACACGATAGAGGTGGTTCAAATGATTAGTGAGAGGATGAAGGAAGTGTGAGATCATCAAAAATACAATGTTGATTAAAGGAGGATACCATTGGAGTTTCATGTTGGGGATGACGTGTTTCTGAAGGAGAATCCCCATCGTGGGCAGTGAAGGTTTGGTTGTGGGAGTAAGTTGTCTCCCCATTTTTTTGGTACTTTTGAGGTTTTGTCTCATGTTGGAGTCATGCGGTATTGGGTAGAACTTCCCCCACATATGAGCTTGATACATGATATTTCTCAGGTGTCATAGCTCTGTTATTGTCTTCATGTTGACTCTCACATCATCTCATCAATTGGGGTAAGATCGACATTGAAGATGATGCGACTTTCGAGGATTGTCCTGTAGAGATCCAGGACAGCAAGGAGAAGGTGTTGTGTGGGCATTTTATCCCCTTGGTTCGTGTTTTGTGGAAAAACGGTGGTGTGGAGTAGATTACATGGGAATTTGAATCACATATACATGTTCACCACCCTGAGTTGTTTTATGTTTAACTCTTTTCATGTAATGATGTTTGTTTTGTGGTTATAGACCTGTATTGTTTATGAGATGGATTTCTTTTGTTTCTTTTTATGGATTGTTCTCTTTTGAAAGGTATCTCGATAGGTGGTTGTTTGGACCCCTTTTTTGTTTACTTTTAGGTTGGTTTTTAATTCTTAATGATGAGAATGTTTTGAGAGGTATCTGATGTAATGGCTCGGACCTCTCCAGTCTATTACATTGCTAAAATTTGGTGTTTGAGGTATTTTAGGATGTCAAGATGGCTTATCCCAAACAATATTCCAAATTTCTAGTTTTGTGAACAGTGTTTCTAGTTTTTTGAATAGTGTCATCGGTGAGATAGATGTGAATAGTGTCATTGGTCAGATAGATGTGAACAGTTTCATTAGTGAGATAGATATGAAAAAATCCATCGGTGAGAAATATGTGAAAAATTTCATCGGTGAGACAGATGTGAACAGTGTCATCGGTGAGACGAATATGAATAGTGTCATCGGTGAGACAAATGCGAATAGTGTCATCGGTGAGTCATTTTTACTATTGTCATCAGTGATTCATTTGTACTTTCGGTGTCGGTGAGTCATTTTTATTGTCGGTGTTAGTGAGTAATTTGTACTGTTGGAATCAGTGAGTCATTTGTACTGTCGGCATCTGTGATTCATTTGTATTTTCAGCATCTTTGATTCATTTGTACTGTTGGTTTCGGTGTGTCATTTGTACATTCAGCGTCGGTGATTCATTTGTACTATCAGCTTTGGTGAGTCATTTTTACTTTCAGTTTAGGTGTTTGTACAGTGTTTCCATCCATCGGTAGGTGTACAGTGTTTCCAACTTCCTACAGTTTTTCCTATTTAACATTTTCTTTGACGAAAAACGCATTCCATGCATTATTTTAAGGGATTTAAGCCTGATTCAAAGCCCATAAATCCTATCCTAATTTTCTTAAGTATCAGGATTCCTTTACTCTTTCAAACCACATGGTTTAATACAATTATATTTTAATGGAAAATATTATGTATCTTAAACTGATGCTCTGTTAAATCTACTAAAGGAATGAGATATCTTTCTCCTTTTTTCTTCCTTCTTATTCCATGGTGCGATACACGCGAACATTTATTTCTTTACATTGGAGTGTTTTGATCTAACCTTAATCATTGAATCGTTTCCCCTTGCAGTTTCTTTCTGCTGCATGTGCATCCCCTGTTTTGGTGCAAGCAGCATGTGCAGATCCATCATCAATAGAAGGTATGATATACCTTCGTTCTTGTTTTTTCTTCAATCCTTATTCTTATGTTTCTTATTTCCATGTTATTTCATGTTATATCCATGCTTCTAATGGAGTTTTTTTTTGTGTCGGTTGGTGCGGTCATGTCGCAGAATCCTTGGGTGGATGCAGTTGTCGCGGGGGAGTCGATCGTAATCGGTTGCGTGGATCATTCTCATGTAAAGAACGTAAAGAACCTTTTGAACTAGGGGATTCATTTATTCTCTATTATTTTACGTAAAAATATAGAGTTATCATGTTTTATCCCACTGGATCATAATGTAATTGAAATAATAAATATTTTAACTGGATAAATAAATTCGTATTGATCATATGTTATTGCATCTTGTTTTTCTATATATTGTGATATCTATGCTTGCCTTGTTTAGTATGTTGTTCTTGATAGGAATTGGTAAAGAATGTAAACTGTGATTACTTGTAAATTAATGGTCAAAGATAAAGAGGCATGTAAATGAATCTAGTTGTTGTTATTGTAATTTGATGTTAATCAAATTAATGTAGTAAGCATGTTTAATTATTTGTGATAGATTACTGTTTAGATTTCCTATAGTTGGAATCTAAAAATAATAAATTGGTTAATTCTAGATATATTAAATAATCATATGTTTCATAAAAATATAATTCCTGGTAGGGTTCTGAGTTTCCCACTTGCTTGTCAGGTTGAGTGCATTGTGTGTTGGAGCCTTGAGAGCTTGTTATGTTTGAAGGTTGGATACCTTGTTTGAGGGCCAAGATCCCAATTGATATTATGGTTTTTTTTCTTCTATTTATGTTTATATGTGATCCTTGATGGATATTTTGATGTGTGGGGGAAGAAAGTACTATTTTTTATGGCATCAGTTGACGTCTAGAGTGGCGAGATGCATCGGTTTATGCATCTGGGTGTCAGGGAGGACACCAGAGATGATGAAACGGGGTGGATGTGAATGATTGTATGATTGATGAATCCTTTTGGTTGGTTACCTTATTTACTTTCACCACTTCTCAAGAAATAATTTCTTGCATACCCTCCTTCAAAAAGGGGTGAAGACGCATGGGGTATACCATGTGCTTTTCATGTTTAGCTTCTTATGGGAGGATGGGTCTACACTCTCGCTATAGGTGGAAAATACTCGATGGGTAGTTCATCTAGTCACCATGTTGAGCCCCTTGTGTTTGGTAACATTTAATGTTTTCTAGAATGCCTATAAATTTTGGAAAGTTATAATGTTGTTAATAAATGGTCGAATGAATGATTATTAAACCATGGGGTTAGAGCTTGTTGGGATGTAATGTTGAGGTTACAATTTAAAGGAACTGTGGATCTTGGTTGGAATTCTAATGAAAATTAATGGTGAATTGATAATGGTAAATTAATGTTTAAGGAACTAATTAACTTAATGTGAAACTAATAAAAAGGGAATGAATTAATATAATAAATCTCTTTAAATGGTTGTGTGCTTATAGGATACCTAGTCTTAGTAGTGTCAGTCGGGAGTGAGAGAGACGTTCTCTGAAGTTGAGTCTATGACTAGGTTATGTCATTGTGTGGTTATTAGATTTTTTATTTTCTATAATTTTTGTGTTTCTATACACTAATACACCCCTTCAGTTAGGGAAACTGACACCCCAGAAATTTGGAGCCCTGGAAGGGTGTTTTCCCAAATATTCTGGTGGGAGGATGGACGGTTGACTACCCCCTTTGGCCCTACTCTCTTCTCTTGGTAGTTACTTGTGATGGTAGGCACAATGTTTAGTTTTTCTCATATATGTGTGTAGATTTCTGTAATGGCTTGTGTTTATTCACACACATATATTCTGGATATAGTTTATTTTGGACTAAAATAGGTGTAACGTGTATAGGCTGTGATGGCTTGAGGATCCTTACATGGTGTATGGGCTGTAATGGATTGAGGTATAATACCCAATGTATGATACACATTATATGATTTGTGGTGGCTCCCGTAAGATACTAGATTACTTTGGTTAGGTGGACATGGTGTTTTTGTTTCACGAGGTGCATGTTGTGGTGCTTTGCCCAGGTGTCGGTGGGCAAGCCTTCTTAGAGAGAGATGCTTAGGATGTGTGATGTTGTGGCATAGCAGAAAACCAGTGGGGAAGTGGTAGTGGGGTACCCTTGATATTATTTTTCATATTATATACTCTTTTATGTAATACATGGTGAGAGTAGCCATGGTGATGTTGGGAACTTAGTATACTTTTTTAAGTGAGGAGTTAGTTTCACTTGTTGTTCATTGTACTTTAGCATGCTTCTTTACTTTTTCACAAGAGGTTTCTAGGAGGATCCTACTGACTATACTATTATACTCACCCTATGTATATATAAAATATTTTTTAGGTCACCTGGAAGAGGTTTGAGATGAGGCTGGTTACTAATTGCTTGTGGTTGCAGGAGTTGTTCGGGCTTTGTGGTCGCTATCGTTTTTACATTCTTTTGGTACTTACAGTTTTCAGTTTCCATTGTATTAGTTCTTGCATGAAATTACATATGTGTACTTGGGTTTTTTTTATATTTCAGTTTGATTTGGAGTTGAGTTGTCTCTATCTTATCTCTCTCTTTCTCATGTGTTCCCTTATAGGGTAATGTCTCCCATTTTTGCGGTTATTAAACACTCGGTGCTGGTCGCCAACTCGGGGCCTACTGGAGGTGGGACTCAAGGGGGTCATTATCTCCCTTCTCACATTGTCAGCCTAAGAGGGGTACACCTTATGGTGAGGGGTTCGTGACAGTATGAATGCTGAGAAAAAAAATCAAGATCCTAGCTAATCATCATCTTGGAGCACGCCACCACTATGATCAACTTTAGTGGATCCAAGTGATTTCGTTGTACCCAATAATACTAGTGAGCCAGCTATTTCCCCAGATATTTTTGATATTCCACCACTTGAATCACCTTCGGTGATGGATTAGTTGGTCACCTCTCCATAAAGGGGATATTGTTGAGTTACTGTTACAGGTACGTATGTCATTGTACAAAACAAACTTTATATTTTATTATTTTTTTAATGCATTTTCCAAATAGATAAAGATAATAATAGAAGGGTTATAAATATAAACATGAAAGACGTATGGGACCTAATGGAATTCAAGATGATCATACCATTTAAGGATTTCAGGGTTCCTACAAGTGACACTGCCAGAATATAAAGGAAGATTCCTGGGAAGCTTTCTAATTATTTGTTGATCTTTCCCATTAATTATAAATATTAGGGGAATATTCCCACAACTTTAAAAAAAATGAGGTATTTGATAATAAATCAAAGGTAATATTAATTTAATATTTTTTGATACCTAATTTAAAATACACGAGTAAAATTTTGTAATATAATTATAAAGTGTTATGTTTTTTACTTATTGATGTTTTTTCTTTTGATGTCCCTAACTCTGTTTCATGCCCATGGAATTTGAAAATTTGGGGCAAGAAATTGAAAGATTTTAAAAGGAGATTAAGTAATGAGTTTAATGACGCATCTCTAAGATCACTAAAAATGTATGAGAAAGTGCCTAAAGGAATTTCTCAAGGGAAATGAAAGTTGTTTACCAGTATTAATAAATATTCACCTCCTAAGGTAATTTCACCTTTTATAGTATCTTAATAAAATAAAAACAATAAAATTATAATTTTTATTAATGTTTCTATTTTTTAGGAATTATATAAAAATAATACTATGAATCATGATAAATAATTCATTCAGTATATCACTAGGTTATAATGTTTGTTGAGAAAAGAACAATTTTGGTTGTTATTTTATAAATTATTATTTATATAATTTTATTATAAGTCAGGTTTTTTTCTAACTTGTTTATATTTTATTATAAATTATAATAAATTAGGTCACTCTTTTGGCTTAATAGATATGTGGTTTAGATTGAATTTGAAACCCGATGATAGTTTTGTTAATGGCCCTAAAAAAGGCGTTAGAATGGGTAATTTTCAATACTATTTCATTTTATTTCGTTATTATAAAAATATAATATTGAAAAATATATTATAACAATAAAAAATCATTAAACCCAATTAAATGGGTCCGAATACATGGATCAAACAATGCCAATTTAGCATCGTTTGATACATCTATCTGGCCCCAATTAATTGGGTTTAAGATTTGTTTGTTGTTATAATTTATTTTTCAATATTATATTTTCAAAGTAATGAAATAATAATATATATTTAAGAAAAATTTATTAATTAGATAATATTATGATGTTTAGTTATTATTAAAAATAATTTTTAATATTTTTTATTAATAGGTTAAAATTCAAGTAGTCTAGGATTAGATCCCTTCACAATCGTCATCAATTTCCCAGAATGATGCAGTTACAATCGTTTTAGAGATAGATTATCCAAGACATGTGTGGGGGATGGGTTCTAGCCTAACACCCTCAGCTTCCTTTGGTAGGGCTTCACCATCAGTTACTAAAACACCCAATGGGGGTTCGAATAGTGATGTTGATCAGAAATCATGAAGAGAAATTGAAAGGTTGAATGAAAAAAGTGAAAGAACAAGACTCTTATAGGTAAACACATGATCAATGGTGGTCACCAAGGAAAAATTATTCAGTTTCTATATTTCAGTGCAGGATAAGAACAATCCCAAGGAAATTCATAGCCTTATAGCTCATACTGTCAAGGTATATTCTAAATTTCATTAACCATTCACACATTTTCAAAGAACACATACAACATCCATAAATAAAACTTTCATATTTAAAACATGCACTTTGAGTCATACTGGCACATAATGTGATTGATTTAGATATGGTTGATTCCTACACATCAAAAATTAATTATTGGTTATTATCCTTATATTTGAAAACAATCTGAGCCCATTTTCTTGATTTAGACTGAGTAATAAGTTTTTAAAGGTACCAAATCCTATATAAATGTGTGTTGGGGGTCAAAATTTGGAAAATGATTTCATGTTTCCTTGAAATAATAGGAAAATGATCATAGATTTATTTTTGAAATGTAGGAACTGATGACATGTCTTTCTGGGTTATGGTTTTCCTAAGATGCCCATAAATGCATTTTTAGTGTTTTTAAACACTAAAACATGGGTGTAATGGATAAAACCATATAAAGTGAGCTCATATTGACATTAAATCAAGGGAAACTCACCATTAAGTTATTCTTTATGTGTAATCTTAGATAAAAATTCAATCTAATATGTGGTGTAGTCGGAATGACTCGATAAACAATTTTTAGAGGTACCAAAACCTTTAAAAACATGCATTGAGGGGTCAAAACCAAAAAAACATTGTTCGATTTCCCTAAAAAAATTTGTAAACACCATACATTTATTTTTGAAATGTAGGAACTTTCTAAACATATTTCTAGGTTACATTTGGCATGGGATGCTTGTAAACATGTTTTTAGTGTTTTAAAACACTAAAACATGAGTTTGATGGTAAAACCCATAAAAAATGATCTCATATTGATGTGAAATTAGGGGGAAACCACCTTTAAGATATTTTTTGTGTGTATGCATTGACAAAATATCAATTTCCTATACAGTACGGTTAGAATGACTCAGTAAATAGTATATAAAGTTACTAAAACCATTAAAAACATGTGTCTGGTCATCAAAACTAGGAAAACGAAATCAAATATCTATGTAATCAAAGAAAAACAACTGTTAATTTATTTTTGAAATATTGGAATAAATTATACTTTATTATGAGTTACAGTTTTCCTAAGATTCTCATCAATGCATTTTTAGTGTTCCAAAACACTAAAACATGCGTGTAATGGTTAAAAATGTATAAACAACCTCAGATTGATGTGAAATTATGGGAAACCCACATTTGAGTTATTTTTGACACATACATGTAGAAAACACAAAATCTTAGAATTGATGTAGTTGAGATGACTCAATAAAAAGTTTTTAAAGGTACCAAAGCCTTTAAAAACATGTTTCAGGGAGAGAAAACCATTCAAACAATGTCGAATTAAAATTAAATCATAGGGCAATGACTTTATATTGATTTTTGAAATATAGTAACTAAAGACCATCCATTATATGTAACGATTTACCCAGGATGCCTATAAACATGTTTTTAGTGTTTTAAAACACTAAAATGAGAATTTAATTGTCAAAACCATAGTAAATGAAATAATATTGTTTTTAAATCTTGGTTAAACCATATTTGAATTTCTATTGATGTGTAAGCATTGACAACATGTTAATATGACTTGCGTTGTGGTCGGAATGACTCAGTAAACAATTTTTAAAGGCACCAAAGCCTTAAAAAATGTGTGTCAAGGGGTAAAAATAAGAAAAAAATATCATATTTATTGAAATCAAAGGATAAAAACCATTGATTTACTTTTTGAATTTAGGAATTGGATTCCTAGTCAGTGTTTTCCCAGGATGCTTGTAAACATGTTTTTAGTGTTTTAAAATAGTAAAATGTTGATGTAACGATCAAGAACATATAAAATGGCCTAAGATTAATGTGAAATCATGGTAAACCCACTTTTGAGATATTTTTTACATGTAACATTAGACTACACATCGATATATTGTGTAGTGTGGTCAAAATGATGTGGTAGTAGTTTTTAAAGGTATCAAAGCCTTTAAAAACGTGTGTTTGGGGGGTCAAAACTAGACAAATGATTTTAGATTTCCTTGAAATCAAAGGATGTTCGTAGATTGATTTTTGAAATATAAGAATTGGAGGCCCTTAATATCTAGCAATGGTTTTATCAGGATGCATGTAAACACATTTTTATTAATTTAAAACACTAAAATGTGCATGTAAGTTGCAAAAAAATAACAAAAATCCTATGATTGACATGAAATCTTGGGAAAACACTGTTCAATTATATGCGAAAAGTATATATAGACAAGACATAAATCAGACTTGCGGTGAGGTTGGAATCACTCAGTAAATTGTTTTTAAAGGTACCAATGCCTTTACAAACATGTGTTGGAGGGTTAAAATAGGAAAAACCCTCATATTTCCATGAAATCAATGAAAAAAGACCATATATTAATTAGTGAAATGTTGGAACTAGTAGTATGTAGTTCTAAGTTATGATTTTCCCAGGATTCCTCTAAACATATTCTTAGTGTTTTAAAACACTAAAATGTGTGTGTAAAAGTCAAAAACATAAAAAAAACCTATTATTGATATGAAATTATGTTAAACCACCATTGAAATATTTTTTATGTGTAATTTTAGACAACACATCAATCTGAAGTATGGTGTGGTTAGAATGACTAGATAATAGTCTGTAATGGAAAAAAAAAGCCTTTAAAAAATGTGTCGGTGGGTCAAAACAAGAAAACAATGCCATATTTATATAAAATCAGATAAAAATTAACATAGATTGATTTATGAAATTTAGTAACTAACAACACATCATTTCAAGTTAAGATTTACCTGGGATGCCTGCAAATGCATTTTTAGTGTACTAAAACACTAAAACATGTGTGTAATTGTAAAAACCATATAAAATGACCATATATTGATGTGAAATCGTGAGAGAACTTTTTTAGATTTATTTTTGATGTGTATGCATATAAAACACATTAATTCAGTGTGTAGTGTGGTCAGAATGACTCTGTAAATTGTTTTTAAAGGCACCAAAGCCTTTAAAAACATGTTTCAGGGGGGTCAAAACCAAGAAAATGTTGTCATATTTCCATGAAATTAGAGGAAAATTATCATAGATTTCTTTTTTAAATATATTAACTGATGAAACATCATTCTGAGTTGTTGTTTTCTAGTGATTCATGTAAATGGGTTTTTAGTATTTTAAAACACGAAAAGGTGTGTTTAATGGTCCAAACCATTGAAGTCAAACTCATATTTATGTGAAATATTGGGAAACCCATGTTTAAGGTATTTTTTATATGTACACATATAAACACATCAATATGATGTGCAGTGTAGTTATAATGACTCAGTGAACAGTTTTTAAAGGTACAAAATCCTTTAAAACGTGTATTGAGGGTTCAAAACTAGGAAAAAAATATCAGATTGCCATGAAATCTGAGAAAAATGACATTATATTGATATTTGAAATGTAGGAATAGATAACATGTCATTACAAGATATAGTTTTCTCAGGATTCCTATTAATGCATTTTTAATGTTTTAAAACACTAAAATGTGTGTGTGATGGTCAAAGGAATATAAAATGATCTCGTATTTATGTGAAATGATTGGAAAACCGCTGTTGAGTTATTTTTTAAATATAGGACATGATTTTATATCAATTTATTCAACTTGTTTAATAATTAAATTTCAAACACACTGTATGCTAATTTAAATATTAACTAGAATGTTATATAGTTATCCCTTTTCAATGCCAAGTGTTGTATCATAGATTAAATGTGAATGTTTATGTTTTCAAATTATTTTTCGTGATATAATATTTGTTTTAAGTTAAAATTTATTCAGTTTTATTGAAAAAATAATAAAATTTATGTGCAATATTCTGAATATATTATGTGTCCTTTATCTTTCTTATTTCTTTTCTTAAATGTTCTGGTTTTTTTGAATGTGATCGATTTTGGCAGTAGGTGGGAGGTTTACCATTATGATCCATGAAATTCTTCATAGTGAATTCATGATGGTTCTTAGTTTCCATATTATGGTTGAATTTTATCAAATGTTCTACTATAATTCTTATCTTTTATGTTCAGTTTTTATTTCTATATTCTTTTTTGTTACATTTGATGAGATGGTGTGGTCAGTTTGAGTTGATGAGATGATGTAGAGGTAGATGAATGTAGTGGAGGTCATGTGGTGGACATATATTGGGAAAGGGTTATTTTTTGGATATATTTTATTTGTATACATTATTTATTAATGTATGGGTCGAGAGAGGTTTTCACTTGATTGAGGTTATCTTGACTGAGGTTATGGTGACTGTGGATGTATGTACATATAACTATGGATGTATAATGTATGATGTATTTATGATGAGTTTACTATGAATTTTTGTTTTAGTTTATTACAAGTTATATTTTTATATTTATAGTTTTTTATGATTTTTTTAAAATAAATTTTATGAGAAATATATAGTGGTATTTTTCATAAATCGCTGTTAAATAAATAATTGAAAATCTAAATTAGTGGTTGTTACTATTAACCACTACTAAAACATAACTTCAACTAAATATATTAGTGATGGTTAGGTTCATTTTACCTATTTTATTTTTAGGTTAATTTTTAAAAAAATTACAGTAAATAAAATCAAATCCACAACAAAATGTTCCAAAAAATGACACATACAAAAACTGTCAATAAAATAAAAAATTGTCGATAAATGAATTACGACCATGAAATACTGGGTGGTTTTAGTAATTACTACTAAACAATTTTATGGCGCTTTAAACTACTACCAATAGGAAAAAAATCACTGATAATTCCTTCTTTTTTTGTACTGATAAAATATACTAAATTTGAAAGGTGATTACAATATTTGTGCTTTTTTAATTATGGTAAACTCAAATTCTAGTGTTGATAAAATTACAGTCCATAGTAGTGATTTTATGTGATAATAATCAATTTACTCTGCAATTAAAATAAATGACTTATATACAACATAATTTTTTTATGTCGTATCATTGGATACATATTCGTACACTACTAGAAATTTGACCTTTAGCGACCGCCAACCGACCACTTTTGGTGGTCGTAGTTGGCCCATTGCTTAATGGAAATAGAAATTGGCATTAGTGGTCACTATAGTGTTACATCAGACAACTGAATTGGTAGTCATTGGGAATAAGATTGTTTACCAGCATTGGAGGTCGATAATGCAACCCAACATTAATATAATTAACGACAACTATAGGTGGCAGCAAAGGCTAAATATATTGGTGACCACTATATGAGGTTTTTAATGTTTCTATAAATGAATAGTATTAGAGACAACCTAATGTGGTTGATATGTTGCATAATTTAAAAAATCATATTTTATACCACCATCAAATGCCGAAATAAAAAAACCACCAAAGAAGAAAAATAGAAAATAAAAAACAGAAATCTAGGAAAAACCAAAGATCCAAACATCTACAGATCTTTTGAATCCTCTATCTTCATCAACCTATGTGATAATTTACATAAAATAATTAAAAAAATGAAATAAAAATTAATATATTTAATATTATTCAAAATTATCCAGTTCATATATATATAAATAATAATAATAACATTTTCTATGGTTTTGCATACAGAATGAATCATAGATGCATAAATGAAGAAAATATAATCAAAAATATTTGAATACACTATTTATCAGTTTAACAATTACTATTAATAGTTTAAAACCACATTTAACACGTACTAATAAATCCAATCATTTAATTTATGTGTGTTTGATTCCAATAGATAATATATGATTTGAGGAATGTTCTCTTAGCTTCACATGATAATTAGAATTCATTTGATCATTTTAGACCCCATGATGGGAGAAATGTTCTTTTAATAAAACGAGATAATGTTACCTATTGTTTTCCATCAAATTAAGTGATATAAGAATCTCATGGATGTAGAATTATTTTCTAGATACCAAAAACATATTAGTGATTATTCTCCCAATATTTCTTGTCAATATAAGTGTATTTTCTTGGTACTCACTCCTTTTATGTGATTTTTCACATAACTCTAAATTTGAGAGTCAAAAATTACTTTTTAACATACCAATCAATTCAGGTATCTAATCCATATTCAGATGCTTTATATAGATATTAAATGACTTAAATATAAATGTTCTAATATTTTATATCAATAGAAACTTGTTTGGTCAATTTTTACCCCTACACACTTGATTTTCTCATTATCATAAAATGATAATAAATGTGAAAATAAACTATTAATTGTACTAAAAAATTCGGTAATCATTTTGATGCATGGTTTATTCCACTATATCACATATGATTTAAGGGATATTCTCTTGATTTTTCACATCAATCATATTTTTTTCTCATTTTTGATCCTCTGACAAAAGATATGTCATTTTAATAACACATGACTACTTTACCCATCATTTTTCATCATACTGAGTGGCATAAGAATCCGATAGATACAGAGCTTATTCTTATAAATAAAACATATATCGGGGATCATTATCCCATGATTTTATTTCAATAAAAGTGTCTTCTCTTAGTATAAATCTCTTTATATGATTTGTATCATTACTCCAAATCTGAGGGACAAATTCCATTTTGGACCATACCAAAAAATTCATGTATCCAATCTATATTCTAATGATTCCTAAATATTTTAAATGAATTAAATATATTTTTCCTAATATTTCATGTCAATTAGATCTCATTTGGTCAGTTTTGACCCTCACACACGTGATTTTACCATTATTACTAAAAATTTGATAACTATGAAAATGAAAATTTAATTGTACAGATAAATATAGACATTGTATTAATGCGTGGTTTATTCAAATATATCACATATGATTTTAGGAATGTTCTTCTATCTTAGAATTTCAATCAGAAGTTCTTTTCTCATTTTTGACCCCCTGACGGGATATTTGTCATTTTAATAACACAAAGCAACGTTACCATTCATTTTCCATCATATCAGGCGACAAGAAAATATAATGGATGAGTAGTTGATTCCTAAAAATCAAAAATGACTCAATTATTGTTCTCCCATGATTTGATTTTAATCCAAGTGCGTTTTCTTGGTATATTGACCAGTTTTAAGTGATTTTTCACTTAACCCAAAATCTGATGGATGAATGTCATTTTCAATCATACTGATAAATTTAGATACATGAATCATGTTCTGATAATTCCTACATATTCTAAATTATATAAAAATTATTTTCCAAAGATTTCATGTTAATCGGAGCTTGTTTGGTATGTTTTGACCCTTACACACATGAGTTTTCCATTATTACGAAAATGGAAATAAATATGAAATTTTTATTTGAATTTTACTGACCAATATGGTCATAAGATTAATGTGTACTTCATTACAATATATCACATATGATTTTAGTAATGTTCTCCTAGATTTTCACATCTATCAAAAGTTGTTTTTTTATTTTTGACCCACTAATAAGAGACATATCATTCTAAACACTAAACAACATTACCTATTATTTTCCATCATCCCCGACGAATAATGTGTCTTAGTTAATAAGGGGACTTTCATGTTGTGTTGTATTGTGTGATGAGTTTATAGAATCTATGTTCTTAGGAAATGAGGAATTATTTGATGTGGTGAATTACATTAAAGAATCTGAGTCCTTTGATACCTTATTAGAAGCATGATATATGTTTTGGAATTATTATATTAACTATGTTCTTTATATTGGTGGTTTCTCAGGGTAGGAAGTGGTCTTATAATTAGATTTATTATATTCAACCATGGAATATTCTCAAGAAGACTCAAAAATAGAATCGATTCATAACACATATTTTATGCACTAAATCCAAATCCCATTCATATTGACCAGATTCCAGATAAAATAGATTACTCAACCTTCAAAAATTATACAACCAAAAACTAGTAGTGAAATGAATTTACCAATACTATAATTAGGATGAATCCCATCACAATGGGTTACTAATAATACTTGTAGGTTATAACTAATTTTTTGAATTGGGTGTTATGGAATACCAAAATTCTGTTTGATATTTATTTATCCATTTTAATTCCAATTAAAATTGTTCATTTTTCTAAAACTTCTAGTTATGATTCTTATTCTAGTTATATTACCAAGAGAGGCCTATAAACCAGATAAAACAATAAACCCCAATAAAATATCATCCATCTAACTAATCATTGAATATAGGTTTGTTTTAATATTTTATAAACTACAATGAACTTCCATGTTTTAGAGTCATTATAGTTCATCCATATAGTTCTACAACCTATAACAAAAGAATTATTCTTATATTATCCAGTTCTGTAATAAAAAACATCTTCATCGAACCATGCAGTAGGAAATAGATCAAGTGAATTGAAGGTGGGGGAAATTTTTAATAGATATTCAAATAAATTCTTGATGAACCTAGACTTTTCTTCATCCCAGAAAACATCATCATCTGAAAGACTTTGTGGTTTTAGACAGTAATTTAAAAAATAAGTACATTGGACTCCCCTGTTTTGGATAGAATTATCTCTATGTATCTATTCATGGAAGGGATATACTTCTTCTAATGGGTTTCACCCCACATTTCATTCTCTTATAGAGAATTAATAAAAATTAGTTTGAAATAATCTTTCATATTGATGCTTCCTAACTTTGAATTAGTAACAAAATAGTGGTTGGGCTCTTCCTTTAAGGGGATTCCATTAAATAACTCCTTTGATTCATTATTGAGGACTGCCTTATTAAGGATTAAAAACTCCTTGGACTCTTAGAATTTCATATCTAAATCTAGGTAGTAGGGGAAATATAACAAGATTCCCAACCAATTATCTTTGAAAAAAAGCACTTCTAATTTACCTATGATCTAACATGACTTCCAAACGTGGTTGAAAATATGTTATGAAATATTTCTCTGATGGGGATAATCCATTGAATTTAGGTGTCTTGTAATATCTATACTTTTCCCACATTCTTTTCTAGTTTACTATCCCAAGAAAAATATCCAAGACAGATTGGCCTACATGACCTTCATGGTTTCGTCTAGATATTATATGATGATCCATACTTTATCAGGTGGTTTATCTAGGGGAACTTTCCTTTCCAAATGACACTTTCCTTCTTGATGAGAGTCAAAAATAAAGCCAATTATTGTATTCTCAATGCTCTGGATGGATTCATTAGGAGTATTGATAACTAAAAGTATATTCATGGGAATCAATGTGTGGATATGGTTAACCAATTTCAATCATCCTATAAAAGATAATAGATGAATTTTTAAATTGGTTATATGACAAAAATCCTTCTTAGAAAGTTGTCAATGTGAGTAATCAAATTGAATCAGTAGATAATGGTTCCACTAGGTACTCTATAATAAAAAAATACTTTGAAACTGAGGCCATTCTCATTTATTTTAAACCTTTTAGTAGAGGTTGATCTCAATTACAAATTGACTGATAAAGTTGTTTTATCAAACTAATGAGGTTATTCTGAAGATTGAATTTGAAAAGATTCCTCCATTTTTTCCTGTTTTTGGTACAATTAGACATTTAATGTCTAATTATAAAAGGGAGGTTATTTTCTGACACATTCATATGATGGGATATTATTTGACCAATTTTCAATGGAGGAAATATAACTCGTAAAAAGATAAAGGAAATTCTCATAAGACGTTTTCCAATTATTTTTTAGTAGCACGGACTTTAAAAAATAGAGGACTAGATACAAGAAGACACCAGAATGTGGCTAACCATGAAGGGTGATCAAAATCCGGTAAAATGGCTGAAAATCATATTGAAAATCACTCATCAAGGAATGGTACAAAGACTATCAATGAACTGGAAGAGTATACGGTGGATCAAGAGCAGGGTGATGAATGGGAAGGGATTGAGGACGGTCAGGGCTAGATGTAATCTTGAGTTCTTCATGTTTATATTAGACATTATTTAATCATGGGGGTCTACAAGGTGTTCTTTAGCTTGAAGGCTTGTAGTTTGGGAAGATTAGATCCTCTCTGGTATTGGATACTCCATATCATTTTTTTAGGGGTCTCTACTTTATGAACTCCCTATGTTGGAGGGAATGCTATTGCTTATAACTGATAAATACTGGTGTGGTTTTCCCCAATATCTCGTATATGTCATGGGGTATTCATGGAAAGGCTCCTTTTATTATGTGTATTCAGTAAAAGGGAAAGAAAATCAAGGTAATTGAAGGGTTATTTTAAAAGGGTTTTAAAAAGAAAATATAAGGACCCGGCCTTAAAACATTACATAATATATAATTAAATGAATAATTCACATTGAGGACCTTTTCAGGTTTAGAGTTTTAGAGAATTAGGCTATAAATATTACATAACAACTTGAATATTACATGTAAACACTACTACTAATTATCCATTTTTTCATAAAATAAAAACTCTTAAAAAGAAACGTGCATAGTTCCATGTTTTAGATAGCATGAATTTTTCTTGATCTCATCCTTGACCCTATTACACTTTATGTTCTGTGAAAAATATTTCAAAAACTTTGGATGAGCATAAAAAGCCCAGTAAGGGATACACAAAGAAGGAAAACTGTTATATTTTCAAAACAACAAGTAACCCATGAATATTTATCATAATTAATACTTTTCCCCTTTATGAGTTAGTAAATACTTCTCATTGAATAAAATATCATTGCTTACCCTTTTGTAACCAAAATATTACCATTAAACCCATAAAAATAACACATAACATATAAAGGTAACTTGGGACATAAACATTATTATGTGTAATAACCATACGGTCGACTTCCACAAATATCACTAAATGTAATAGCCATACGGCCGACTTCTATACTCAATGCATTGGAGGTTGTAACGTAACCACCTGCCCAGGTTTATCACGGCACCACCCGATATTTGGTTTTTCACGTAACCACCCATAAAATGTCCAAGTACCATCATAACACATAAAATATTTCATATATAAACATTTCACTAATAACATTTCATTTGAAATCACAAGAAGTAATTTTAAGATATTAAAATAATCATTTCATTTTCATAAACCATTTAAAAAGAGATTTTTGAATCAAAGTGTCCCATACCACTTTAAAGTTATTAATGGAATTATAATTTTAATACATTAATGTTAATATAAATAAATACTCAAACACATTTTTAAAACATGGACATAAAATATAATTATTTAGAATAATAAATCTTTAAAACATTTAAAACGATATTTTAGTTAAAGAGTTTTTAACAAAATGAGAGACTCTTGAATACAAATAATTGAGGAATAACATTTAATCTGAACTTTATAATATCATCAGAATAATTTTATTCATGATATAATATGAAAAAGGACAGTATATACACCATATAAGAGTGAATTGGTGCATAACAACAATGAAGTCTCAATGGAAATGTAAATTGAGATGAAATTCCTTATAAAGATGGTATCCTTAAATTAAGGATAATCAATTACATAATTATGTGTGAAAAATATAAATACACCCAATATAATTTGATATTACGTGTAAAAAATCCATATGTCATTCACACATATTCATAGGATGACATATTAAATAAGTACAAGTTTAACCCAAAGAATTGAAATTGGGTTAAGAAGTTCCCTTGCAAACAATCGACAGCCTAACGTCATCACATTAAAATTCAGAAAATGATTTGATGAGATAAAAAGGGTATCTCATAACTTGGACAAAAAAATTTACATCAATAAGGATATATAATAACATATCCCAACATAATAAGATGTAATTTAAAAGACATAACAAAAAGAAGTCTTTTAAAAAGAGGAGGGTGAAAGGTTCCCTTACTAATTTGGTAACTTTAGAAACATACAACCCAGGAAATAAGGATCATAAAATAAAGATGTAAATACCCATAAATTGAAGTATATTACCCAATGAATAAAATCTTGGGCAGTACATACACCACACAAAAGGAAATAGTGGAAAATATAACCTAAATCTCACGGGAATAAAAAGTGAGATGAAACCCTTTACCACATTGTAATCAACTAAGTCGTATGACCAAAAGTTAAAAACCACCAAATGAATCACATAATACCATGAATATAATTAGAATCGTGATAATATATATCAAATGGAATTACGCAATACACCACATGCAATTAATAAGTGGTGAACAATGGAAATCTCATGGAATTAAAAGTGAGATAAGAAATCCCCTTACCTCGTGTCCAACTTCACTCGTATGTTCTAGTTTCTTCCTAAATAATAAAATTATGTCTATTTCTAATTCCTTAAGAAAATTTTTCAAGTTTATTATTCCTTTTATATCACTTATTACCTTTCTATAACAATTAGTTAATTATTTGAGTTCATATCGGACATTTTCTTGATGTTCGGAATTTGAGTTAAAAATGAACTTGTTATAATTACAATTTGTCCATGTGGCCAAAATTACATTATCTTCAGAATTATATTAATGATTTAGATATCATATATATCTTATATATCCAGTATATATATTTATTTATAACAATACATAACATTAGGATATAAGAAATGAAATGCACCGTTCATGAAGACGGTAAGTCGTACCTACGCATGAATGCTACTTTCATTTCTGTTTTGTACTTTAATGAAATTAAAACATAATGATACATAAGTATATTATAATTAAATTATAATATCATATATAATATCATTAACTCTATCATTTATACGTCCCACATATGGCATTAACGAGTCATGTCACTTTGAGGGGGCGGTAGTCCCAACTTCCTCAAATGAAATTATCGTGTTTACCCATTATGGAAACCATAAAGGTAGGCTATAAATGAAAAATATATAAGAATAAATAAAAATTAAACATAATATATATCATTTAAAAATAAAGTTCCATATTAATGGCCACCATGTTAGGTTGTAGGATATAATCGAACAATCATTGTTTCGTGAGGCGTTAGTTTTCCATCCACAGAAACAGTATGTTCTTCACCCATTAGATAGAGGTGTGTGTAAGTTTAGTTCGAATAATTATTATAAAAACATAATATTATATTGATAATACTGTTTTTGTTATAAAATAAAGGAATAAAAAGTGTTTAGGGGGTTGGATAAGTAAAGTAAAACAAAATAAAACAAAATAATTTAAGAAAACGGTTACCCTTAATTTGGGTAACTTCCTTTGGTTTGAACCAAAAGGACTTCTTGAAGTGACTTCTGCCTAAGTTAAGTCTTCAATGAGGAATATGGGGATATTTAGAGATTATTTGGGTGGGGTTTGGATGAGCCAAGGGGCTTGAGAGGTGTGAAGAGTGGGTTTGAAGTGGTTTCCTTTTATAAGGGGGAGGGGGGCTCTTTAGGAAAGTGTGAAAATATTATTTTATTATATAATGATATTCAGTTTCTAAAGGACCAAAACTAATTAAAGTCAAAGATAAGATGACTCATGGTCGAAATAAAATCATCTAATAATAATTTTACAGGTTTTGGATGTTATTTTAATATTTATAATCTTATTTATTTAAATCATTTATCAATGAGGTATATACTGCATCATTATTTTGTCATAAATAATTTAATTTATTTTTCTCTAAAAATTATAAAAAAAATACCATGATGTATTAAACCTTTTTACCTTTCCAAATAATATTTATAGTACAAAATATAACTTATATAACCCCATTTAAAATTAATTTTCTAAAAGATATTTTTTTGTGTCATTTTTGCCTTTACATTAAATTAATTAATCTAAAGTGTCATTATCACTCTTAAGTGACTCCATGGGGTCCCAAAATCGACCCAAATATTCCCATGGTCGTCCATGACTCATCCAATAAAGTGAGGACAAGTTTTAAGGTAATTTTTTATTATTATGATATTCATTTTACCTTAAATTACCCGGTTTAACTTTAACTGCGGTAAATAAAAGTCAAAAGTTACTATTCACCAAAAATTATTTTCATCTTATTGAACCACGTTTTACTTACTAATAACAACCATTTATGTCATATTTTTTAAATTAAATTCAAAGAAGTGGTAAAAGTTCATTTAATGGAAAAAAGTCCTTTTTTTTAACTATTGCTAAGTGGTTTCACTATTCATCAAAAATTGTAGTTTTTCAGAAAAATACCAAAAATTCAGACTAAGATATATTTGATATTATGAATTCTAAAATGATGTCTATTTTACATAATTCAAAACATAGATGTTTCATTAATTAATTTAAAATTAATTCTTGTTGTCAAAACAAATAGCGTGTTTTTAAGAAACAACAACTATCAAAAGATTGACACTTGTTTATGTCCAATTTCAAAGTGAAATTATTTCCAATGACCACCATTGTATTAAATGGTAAAAATATAATCTAATTAAACTTTAAAACCAATTAAAAAGATAATGTAACCAAATTAATTAACTAGATTAAAAGGTAGTTTTGAATTAAAAAAATAGTATTTTTCACTATTCAATAAAAAATGAACTTTATCAGAAAAATACCAAAAATTAACCCAAAGTAAATTTGGATGTCCCGAATATAAATAATAATTTTATTTTTTCAAATAGAACATATAAAAATGATCAAAACTATATTTAAGGAGGGTTTTCCATCAAAAGGCAGTAAATCGACCTTTTACTGAATATTAGAGTATTCATGCTTAAAATTTGATTCATTCACCTGTTAAGCAACTCAATTTTATAGGATAAAAGTAAAAACATTTAAAAAACATGTATTATCATAATTTAGTTAGTTATATTCATTCCTTCCAATACAAAGGCTAGGTGTTAAATACCATTTAAAATAATAATATTATATTATTAGTGTGCAAGGTAAGATTTCAAAGAAATCTGTTGTTGCGTATCAGGTACGTCATCGAACATAGAATCCCCTTTATTGTAAAATTAATATTTAATTCACAAATATTAATAAATATGAAGTGTCTTATTTCTTATTTATTTGGGTTGTTACAAAAAATCTAGGGAACTATGGATTGTTGAGGTTGACTCTTCTAAATATTTCCAATATCATTAAACAGTAAAGAATTATTATTATGCTTCCATGTTTGGTTAGGTGGAATCTATCGAAGGAATGACCAATTCATCTGAACTAGTGGTTCTAAACACTCCAATCCTCACTCGATCAGAGAAAATTGTAATGAACCATGTTTATTTGTTTATAGATCTGCTTGGTGGCTTGGATTTTTGTGATTCCACTAAACAAGGCATGTATTTTATTTATGAAACTGCTATAGAAGAAGTTAAACACAATGTTTTATAGGGATATTCTATTGATTACGGATCTCATTTCACAATGTAATGAAATTTCCAAACTTCTAACTTTTTGGATTCTTCACATGTGATGCACGGTTGAAATTTAAAGATAAAAAAACAATTACTGGTTATTTTTATATGTTTTCTCATGTATATAAATCTCTTTAGTTAGTTTAAAATAATGACATGGTCAAATTTAATTTTAATGAAAATGAAAATGTGATTTTTAAATTTAATAAAAACAAAAAAACAAAATGAGATAGTCGACTTGAGTGAGAAACTAGAAAGATAAAACAAAATAGAAATATTGAATATAATGCATCATGCGGGACCAAGGAAACAACTTTCATCTGGTGTGGAAGGGGCCTATAACAAATAAAAATTATTAAGATAATAATAATTAATTTAATAATAAATTAATTAATTAATTAACTATAATCTTATATCATAGGATCCCCTACACCATCACCTCGGTGCATATACTCCCATAGTGCTCTTGCCTCAGCTAACAGTTGTGCATTTAAATCCTCAGAAGCACACGCTTGTGCCTCCAAATATGTCTCCATTTGTTTCATCCAAACAACAACAAGATTTATGGAATTATCACATAGAAATATAGAGTTATAAATCCCCATTCCATATGTAAAGCAATAGTCATTCCCATCATGACCAATAATGTGATGAAATATCCCATCCCTTCACATGTAAAGTTGTCGTTCGTTGTACTGTAGCTATGCTAACTCAACTTAAAATTGATCCTATGTAATATATAAAGATAGATATATATGTATGTAAAACATTATATAAGTATTGATAATTAGTATAAGAACTTACCATAAGAGCTACAGTGATCATTTCGATCACGAGTCATCATCCACACCGACATTTTATCAGTCGGTGCACCTTACTCCTATAAATATTTACTAATTAGAAATAAATATAGAACCCAAAACCATATTAAATAATAAATTTAATAATTTAATAATAAATACATCATGTCGAATCATGGACACATTATGAGTCCCAAGCTTGTGAGGTGGTCATTACAATGCATGATTCTCAGAATGACATGTTGTCAAATCCTATATTCAATTAATTCAAATTTTAAACATGTTAATAAATAAACATTATTTGATATATATAATCCAAAATAAATAGACTCACCATTATAGACTTAGTGGACTAAAATAAAACTAACTCATTCTACTAAGACGGGAGAAAATATCCCAATACTATGTCTTGAATGTTCGGGGCACCCACATTTGGTACCCAGTACTCCCTCTTAACTCTCCCTTTATGATATTTCCAAAATCTATAACATTTTTGTATAAACAATTTCTAGAACTCAATGGGTAACACTCTCATATTATTTTATTTAAGAAAGAAATATAAAAAAAATATTTTTCAAACATAACTAAGAAACTAAAATGATCCCCTTACATGAACTTCACTCCATCACTAATATAATGTATACTAGGGGAATGAAGCCCAGTAACATGTAGTCAATGAAAATATATGTGGGTTGTATATGAAATGACCCAACTGGGCAATAAATATTGGGGAACCCACTCCCATAGGATGTTATGTATCGTCAAATAATACATCAAGGGTCGTGTCAGAATTCTATGATGAAATACCAAGACCAGGTCATCCCTTATGAGAGGAAGAAGCAGTCAAGTCTAATCCTATTGAAAATAATTTCATACATAATTACACAGATGTTAATATATATTTTTAATTATTTATTAAAAAAATAAAAACACATTTACATTCATACATACCTTGACCCATAGATACAGATGGCTCTATAGAATGATGGGGATCTGGTGTCAATTCCCCTGCCAATTTTTTCAGACATAGAAATCATTAGTAAATAAATGATTAATTTCTTATTACAGTTCCATATAATTTAAACTACAAATTAATCATGTAATTTTTTATCACACACATATTTCATAAAATATAAATGATTTGATGGATCAAAACACATGTCTTATAAAATCTCTGATATGTTATTGTCACATGACCTTGAAATCCCATAGAAAGTATAAAGATCCAATACCATCTCATTTGATTCATAAAAATTGATAAATTAATATAGGCTGAGCTTCTCAGCAATAAGAAAAAATATGTGTTGAATGATTCATTCCACTAAAAAAATTAAATACCATCATTATCATATACTAGAAAAGAGGCATGTATATACATGAAAATAAAATATGATTTCATATATCATAAATAGAGGAATAAACCTTCTATAGGTAGAATATTTTTAGACTATAGAAGAACATGGGGATGAAAATAAAATATTATTTCATTATCTATTCATTGTCCATTCATAAAGAGAGTCATAAAAGGAGGTATATGATTCCACTATTCAAAGATAGAGACATGAAAATAAAATATGATTCCAATATCCAATCATTATCCATTCATAAATAGGGTCATAAATAGAGGCATATGATTTCACTATCCAATAACTATCCATTCATAAAGAGAGGCATATTATTTCCCTGTATATAAATAGAGGCATGAAAATAAAATATAATTTCACTACATGTTCATTCCACTTCATTCATACATTCATTTTGAGGAGGATATGTATATGATAAAAGGAAATGGGGTGGAGATGCATGATATAGAATAAATTTTTACTCCCTTGTTATATATTTTTTAGTATTCTAAAATAGGAACTCTTGTGGGGGAATGGGATTTAATTCTTTGATTTCATCATATTAATTGAAATATAGAAATATGTGATCATCATGACTCATCTAGGAGGTATAAATGAAACTTCAATCAAGCTATAATTGTGTTATTTCAAGGTAACATCCAATAATAATATCAATGTGTACTATTAAATGGAATTCATGTGAAAAAAATACAATTTTACTAGTATAATGAAAAACTATAATGATTTTGGAACATTTCCCATAAAAATATAATATAAATTATCAGGTAATGATTAAATAATATAATTCATCACTCAAACAACTCAAACCCACATTAAGTGTACTTGAGTAAAATTTTCTTGAATAGATAAATGGATTGACCAATTTTCTATAAATACCCATGCATATATCCTATACTTTGAAATCCAAGTATAGAAGATAACTAGATAAAATAATGTGAGGGATAAATGAAGAATGATAATTAGTTCTAAATTAATCCATTGTAGTGTGTTTTAAAAATTACTATATATAATAGTAGTGATACAAAGGAGGGGTTATGAAAAATCTAAACAATAAGTAACTGAATGAGAAAGAAGATATAATGAAATTTGAGAAATGACACAACCTTCTATGGGAGGATAAGTTAAGTATGAGAACTAGTCAAGAAGTAAAAAATAAAAGAGGAATGAATTTGGAAAATTTTATTAATAATGGACTAGAAAAGTATGGACATCTAGTACTATTCAAAAATAAATAAATGATAATAAACTATTGAAGGAACATCCTTCTTATAGGAATACCTCTATTTTATATGCGAAATTGGAAATTTAAATTTCAAATATGAGAAGATAGATATGAAACATGGAAGAAAGACACACATCGCATGGAAAGACCATAAAAGAATTATTGTATTATACCCAACCATTATATCTCACCTTCCTAAGACATTTATTAATTTTTAAATAATTAATTACATCACACTTTTATTTCTCAGAATCAGTGGAACTTTTTAGAACTTCATAATCAAGTTACTTATTTCACTCTCATATGTTACACTACTTTTCTTTGACCTATATTTATAATAAAACTCTTTGATAGATAATATATTCAACTGAATATTCATGATCTTCTCATAATGTGGGTGTTTCCTAATTTATCACCATAGCCTATAATAGTTTTTTATAATATAAAAATAAGGAAATATTATCATTTACTTTATTTTAAGGCATATGTGTATTAAGAAATTAATTATATTTTTATTCTTGAATCAAACAATTTGAATCCACTTCATACAGAATTATCAAATTTAAAATAGATAAAACAATTATAACAAACTAATTTTAATTATAGTAAAATAAAATATGAATACTATGAGAAAATAATGAATCATAACAAAATAGAGCTTCATAAAACATTGTGGTCTCCTCTACAAAGTACTCAAATATTTCCACTATTTTTCACTATCCACAAAATGTACATAAATTTCCTAAAGAAAGTATGGTAATAATAACTTTTAGATTTCTCTCCAAACATTAGAAAAAAACTAATTTACCATGTCACACATCTTGAAAACATCACATGTGATAATCATATTATTCATTCAAAACACAACATGTGATAAATGAGAATGTGAATACAATATATTATATGTGTCATAATCCTCAACCTGTAATATTCATTCATAAACTAAATACTAAAATTTAAATAAATGACCAGGTAAAATTCCACAATATTCATGATTTAGATGAAAATGAACTATAACACTACATCTTAAAATTGAAAAATAAAAAACTCATAATATGTAAATTTTGGTATGCATTCATTAAGTTTCCAGTAGTACCATGCCTCGCTTCTTTATATAGTGAGACATGGTAAATTTTTGATCCTACACATAATAATGTGTCATGTACCATATGTCACATGTATTCCTCTGATTTATTGGATCGTACAACTTAAGATTTATAAAAAATGTGTTTTATAATTCGTCCAAGAATATAGAAATTATATAATAATTTTTCAGGCATGTATGTATTAAATATATAGAAAATAAATACACATAAAAAAATATCTATATAGTTCATAAAAATTTAAACAACTTAAAAAAAGGATTTAAATCGAAGAGTGGGAAACAATAATACCTTTTATTAAATAAGATAATCGATCATTGCTCCTTCAAGAATCTATATAACCCAATGAATATCTTCTTCAAATTGAACTATGGTGTGTTGATCAAGATTTTGTGCATAAAATGAAATAGTCTTGGGTTTTTATCGTTCAACTAAAAACACTCCTCGCGTTGACATTTTCACAACAACATTCCAATTTGGATTAGATAGAAAGGTAATGAACAAAAATTGTTCTTCTTGTGATGAAAAATGAAAGGTTAATTACTAACTTATTCATCCCTATATAACATATTATTAATATTCACCAATGTAAACTATATTGATCAAATTTTATTTTATGGATCAGATCAAACTAATTACACTTTTACAGAATGTATTTCAACTTGTGAACATATACAACTTAAAAGATGTATTTCAAGTGACCATAGTAATAACCAGAATTGATTAATGGAAAAATAATTCTGCTATCTTGTGTTTCTTAGTTTTCATCAAAATATTTAATGTGAAACAGAAAACCATTAGCTTCTAAATCTTGGTAATGATGAGCTGTTATAGATTGACCCACATATTTTTGGTCAAATTATTCAATTAGTGTAGGGTCACCAACTCCCACAAGTTATGAACCTATATATTTCAAAAAATTCAATAAAAAATTATGCAGAATGAAAAATTTTACTATACCTAAATCATAATGAAAATCTTTTTTACGTAAACAAATCCTTGAAACAATCATTAAATAATTCATAATGGGACTGTTGAATTTGATAGTCAATCACATGAGACCTCTCTTATTTTATCTCATTAATGTGTTTCCTATAAATGAAATCACCAAGTTTAAATGATAAAATTATATGCAAATAGAACATGTAAAAGTTAAATAATAAAAGTGATAATCCACTTAATCTATCATTGGTGCAACTGATGGATTATTGAAAAATATATATTGATGAGATTGTACCCACTCGATGTTTTCAGTATCAAATATATTTTCTTCACTAACTGGACCATCATAAAATCTAATAGGGGTTATCTAATTTTCTTTATACATACATAAGATGTCCTATGAAAAATTTAGTGATATCATCCATTAAATAACCATTGGTTATTGATTCCTCTGTATTTTCTATGTTATGTAAAAATCATTTCAATGTATCTAGATACCACTCAATAGGATACATCCACCAAAATTAAACTGGACCAGAAGACATTACTTCATCAGTTAGGTGTATTTTTAAGTGAACTATAACATTAAAAATTGATGGTGGAAATAGTTTCTCTGTGTTAAAATTCTTAAGTACAATTATTCCTTGAAAAATTTATAAATCACCCATTTTTTGATTTATTAAACAAGGATGTCTAAAAAATTACTCATCTCAAACAACAGTTGAACAAAATTTGGTGATTAAAAATCATGAATTGATATTAGAATCAATGACTGTAGTATTGTGTAATTGTCATGACTTTTTAACCCTTGCAATTTCCTTCTAATCACATACACACACATAGAAATATTAGAAGAGTAACCATCAGTATCCTTAATCATATTCAAAATAAATATAAATCTATATTTCTCTTTTTTCTCATATTATACTATGAAGTAAGAATGTATGACTTATTTCCCTCACCCAACTATAATTGCAATTTTTCCTTAAATTAATTTCTTCTAAATCACATTTTACATTGATATGGTCCTTTTATTTTCCATTGACACCTAAAATTGTCCACAATATATTATCACAAACATTTTTTTCAATGTACATGACATGTAGATTAATTCTTAACATGTTGTTTTTACATAAAGGTGTATTAAAAAAATAATTTTATTCTTCTAATTGGGAATTCACCATCTACCAAAAACAAAAATATTGGGTAATGGATGATCCATCAAATCCGACAGATCACATACCATTTGGATGTTTTCTTCCTCAATATGCAATAATATTTCCACCCATGCCATGATCTTTGGTGTTGTGTTGAATTCCATAGAATCAGAGAATGACACTTTGTCCTTTCTAAACTCTTAATGTGGGGGAATAAAATGTCTATAATCCATGTATTCTAATTTTTTAAAATTTTAATCCATTTATATTTTTGCTTTTATTTCAACAAGAGAAAAAAAATTCTCCTTTCTTACTTTAACCTGATAAATTTTCATAATTCAGGAAGTCATTGATTTTCTAAAATAAATAAGACTACAGTTTTAACATGTCATTCATTTCATAGTTATAATTTATCACACCATCGCCCCAATGTTCATTCAACTCATCAATCAATAACTAAAGTAAAACATCAATATTATCTCCCATACATATAGGTCCATCAATATGAGTAGAAAGTAATAGAAATTTTTGTTTCTTAAAAATCCATGAAGGAAGCTTATATGAAACCAACACCATGGTCCATGTGGTTATGAGTTGAAACAACCATATTCCTAAATGGATTTAAACTTTTTTCTTCCAAACCCAATTGGACATTATTAATATATTCTAAAAATTCAGGGTGTCTCTTATCTAAATCCTTCCCAATGATTATTCTAACAGTTATAATTTTTCAAAATACCTATTCAATAACAGATGATCCATCAGGATAACTTGTTTAAATTTATATGTGTCTTCACATTTAATACATGGAAAACTAATATAGTCATTTTTAAATCCTCTAGTGAAATTAATAAACTGCATAATGCCCTCAAAATATTCTCTAGATAATCTATTTGGATGATCAACCCAACTCTTATCCATATTCATATATGTACAATAAGAAGTTACATTTATATTGGAAATCATATTGCATGCATTGTTAAAATAAATAAACAATAATTGAAAAATAATAACATAATTATTTAAAATATATATATTATTCTAAGAATGGTCATAACTCAGACCAACTTCTAGTGTACTCAAGGAAACATGTCTTGAATAGATAAATTTATTGACCAATTTTCATAAAAATACCCATGCATGTATCCCAAACATTAAAATCATTATAGAGAATGTGAATATATAAAATAGTGTGAGGGACAATGAAAGAATGACAATTATTTCAAAATTTAATCCAATGTAGTGTGTTGTAGAAATTACTATATACAGTTTTAGTGATACAGAGGAATAAGGTCCCAAAAAAATTAAATAATGAGTTAATTAATGAGAATAGATATATAATGAAATTTAAGAAATTCCACAAAAGAAGATATTGATGTTGAAAAAATTCAAAATAAGGGGAAAATTTATATACTTGAGGGGAGCTTATAAGAAAAAATATAATAAAATATGTTATTTATTTGGATAAAAATGTATTATAAGAAAAATAATTTGTTGAATATTCACTTGGGTTCCGTCAAATTATGTTCCAACTACCCATGGACTATGGATGTACCCATGGATGAAGAAGTCTGGCTGACAAATTAAAAACTAGCACCCATTGGTGGAAAACCAATCATTTGACTTTTCTTTTGTTATTTTAATTATTTTTATCAATAAAATTATTTTTCATCCCACTGAGTGTGTTACGTTGTTTATGAAGGTATCTTAATAAAAAAAATAAAACCAAGGAAACATGGAATAAAGACACACATCGCATGGAAAGATCGAAAAGGAATTGATTCATTATACCCAACCACTATATCTCACCTTTCAAATACATTTACTAATTTTTATATAATTCAATACATCACTCTTTTATTTCTCACAAGTAGTGGAACTTTTAATCACTTCGTAAGAAATTTCATTTGGCCACTCTCAAATGTTACACTACTTTTTCTTGACCTCTATTTATAATAAATCTATCTGATGGATAATAGATTCAACTAAATCTCAATGATCTTCTTATCATGTGGGGGGTTTCCTGATTTCTCACCAGATCTTATGACAGTTTTCATAATAATGAATCTTTCTTCACCATGGTGCTTCCATTAAATAAATATTTTTATCAAATATATATCGGTGTGAAAAAATGGGATTCACTAACATATCTAAAAACAAAACTCAAAATTTTCAGACATTAGAAGAAAAACTGGTGGCTAAGGCTTTGGTGTAGCCTCTCATGGTCATTCATGGAGTTAATTCCATTCATCAAAATCTGTAACAATCTTATTGGGAAATTTTTTATATGATTTTGTTTTGGATATGTTTTCACTTCCATGAATGGAATTTCCCGTAACACTTACCTACCCAAAATCAAAAAAAGAAAAAAAAATTGTCAAATTATGTTTATCCTAAATAATTTATACAGATGACATGAGTGACTCCTCAACCTAAAAATCCCACAATCATATTTATTTTTGAAAACTTTCCAAAAAAACTTTAAGATCATGGAATCAAATTTCTAAACTGATCATCGATGATAATAATAAAAGCATACAAATATCAATATCATTGGTTGCTTCAAAAAATAATTAACAAAATATATTTAAAAAATAGATAAAACATACTATTTAAGATGGTTCATAAGGGGGAGGGTGGAGACAAGGAGTGGGTGTGGTGGGGGTAAAGGGGTAGCAACTACAGTGGGTGAGGTGAGGGTGTGCAACGAAGAGGGTGGTGGTGATGGGAAAGGTCGGGTTCATGGTGGTAGCGGAAAGTGAGGTGAGGGTGGGAGAGGGAGAGGGTAGAGGAGAAGTGATGTAGTGAAAATGAGGTGACAGTGTGTGAGGGAGAGGTCAGTGGCAATGGGTGAGGTCGGGTGTGCGAGGAGGGCAGGGAGGGTTAGTTATGTGGAACTATTACTGATATTACCTTTAACATCACGCAAAAAGGCATTTAACAATGCTAAAAAAGCATTGTTTCCCTCAGAATCATTAAAGGGGTTACCCTTTATCAATTCTTTCAATAGAGCTGATAAAAGGCCCAACTTAGTACAATGTGTTGTTTGTATAACACCACACTATAATAAATTGTAACCTTCACACAATATATATAATTTAATGGGAATATATATTACACCATGAATCCAAAAATATACTACTCTATACATTTAAAACAATGTTTTGTATAATTACATTTACAATTACTATCTACAAACATTTAAAAACATTAATGTTTCATCATCTTTTCCACCTGTGATCCCCACTTTAAAAATTCCACCAATGGTATAAGTTTCCAAACAAATCACCACAACCTGAGAAAAAGAATTCACTTATATAATAAAAAAATCTTATGTTAGTAATACTATAAATAAATAAACTAAACATTAATATGAAAGGATACATTAATAAAATGTAAATTTTAAATAAAATACACACTTTGAGTTATACGAGTCACATTGTGCATCATATTGAGGTGTGGTTTATTACTACATGTTTAAAATGAGTTATGGATCATTTTATTAATGTATGAAAACAACCCAAATTCTTTTTCTTAGTTTTGAGTATGTACCTAGTTCTTTTTACTAAAATTAACACCAAATTTAAATATAGATACACTTTGAGTTATAACGGTCACACCATGTGACTGATTGAGGTGATGCTGATTCTTAAAAGTCACAAATTAATTATGGATCATTTTTCTAAAGTATCAAAACAATCTAAAATATTTTTTTTCAGTTTTTAGTATGTCACTTGTGTTTTTTATTAAAATTTTATTTCAAACTGGAAACATGAACTTTGAGTTATACCAGTCATATCGCGTGTCATTTTGACTTGACACTACTTACTACACATCATAAATTACTTATGAATCACTTTACTAAATTATAAAGACAATCATATCATGTTAACTTGGTCTTAAGTCAGTGACACATTTTTTGAACTAAAATGTCAATTTTAAATTGATAATGGAAACATTGAGACATACTAGTCATACCTTCCATTAGATTGATGTGTTTTGGATTCTTACAAATCAAAAATGACTCATGGATTTTTTTCTAAATTATCAAAACAATATGAATTCATTTGATCCATTTTCAGTATGTTACTTATTCTTTTTTGTAAAATTAATGTCAATTTTAAATAAAAATACATAATTGGAGTCATATCAATCACATCGTCAATCATATTGAGGTTAAGTTGATTACTACACTTTAAAAATTACTTATGGATACTTTTCCTCAATTATCAAAACAATATGAATACGTTTTCTCAGTTTTTAGTATGTCACTTGTTCCTTTTACTAAAATTAATGGCAATTTTAAATAAAAAGATACACTTGGAGTTATACTAGTCACATTATGCATCATATTGAGGTGTTTTTTATTCCTACACATCAAAATTTACTTATAAATCATTTTTATAAATTAAATAAAAAGTATGAATGTGTTTTATTAGTTTTTAGTATGTTAGTTATTCTTTTCACTAAAATTAATGCCAATTTTAAATAAATAGACACGCTTTGAGTTATACCAGTCAAACTATGCATCATATTGAGGTAAGGACGATTCATACACATCAAAAATGGATTATAGATATTTTTTCAAAAGCATCAAAACAATATTCATGTGTTTTATTGATTTTGAGTGTGTCAGTTGTGTTTTTTATTAAAATTTCATTTGAAACTGGAAACAAATGCTTTAATTCATATCATCCATATATTGTGTCTGTTTAATGTGAGACTACTTCTTACACATCACAAAAAATTTATAAATCATTTACCAAAATTATCAATACAATCGGAGCATGTTTTCTTGGTTTTCATTAAGTGACACATTTTGAACTAAAATGTCAATTTAAAACTGATAACTAACATTTTGATTCATATCGATCACACCACGCTTTGGATTGAGGTGCAGTTGATTCATACACATTAAAAATAACTTTTGTATTATTGAACTAATGTATCAAAACAATCATAATTTTTTAATTGGTTTTCAGTATGTCACTTGTTATTTTTACTAAAATTAGTGTCAATTTTAAATAAAAAGACACAATTATATTTATACAGGTCACATCGTGTATCGTATTGAGGTGGGGTTGATTCCAACATGTCATAAATTAATTATGGATTATTTTTATAATGTATAAAAATAATTTTAATGTGGTTTCGTGGTTTTCATTATGCCACTTTTAGTTTTTTCTAAAATGTCATTTGAATCTGGAGACATGCACATTGAGTAATGTCAGTCACATCGTGTGTAATTTTGAGGTCAGAAATCTTCCTACACAAAAAATCCAACTTATGAATCATTTTCCTAAGTGATCAAGATGATAAAAGTTTTTTTGGTTGGTTTCCAGTGAGTGACACATGTTTTCAACAAAAATGATAATTTTAAACTATTAAAAGACACTTTTGAGTCATACTTATCACATCACGCATTATATTGAAGCTCAATTGATTCCTACTCGTCAAAAATGGCTTATTGATCATTCTCATGAATTATCAAAACAATATGAATGTGTTTGATCAGTTTTTTATCTCACATTTTATTTATAATAAAATTAATGTCAATTTTAAATAAAAAGACACACTTGGATTCATATCGATCAAACTATGCATCGAATTGAGGTTTAGTTGATTCTTACACATCAAAAATGAATTATGGATAATTTTCCAAAAGTATCAAAATAATATAAATTATTTTTCTCAATTTTGAGTATGTCAGTTTTCTTTTTAACTAAAATTAATGTCATTTTTGAATAAAAATATGCACTTGGAGTCATACCGGTCACACCATATGTCAGATGAAGGAGCAGTTGATTCTTACATGTTATAAATTACTTATGGATAATTATCTTAAAGTATAAAAACAATCTGAACTACCAATGATTCCACACATTCTATTGAATTTCATTTTCTTACTACTAACACTCTATATTAATTTGATGTTCCCATCTGAAAAAAATTCCTCTATTATTCTTTTTTTTTTAAACGAGAAAGGTTTTTTGGAAAAGAACATCGAATCAATATGCAATGTTAGTAGTTTGAAAAACAAAGTAAATGGAAAGTGTGGTAATGCCATAAGAGTGGTTATCGCACTAAAAGTTCATATAAGTTCCCTGATTTTATGAGAACCCAAAAGTGCTAAGAAACTATTCTTTAATATATATTCTCTATCTAGATGATATAATTTGTGGGACTCAAATGATATAGGCTATCAGGGGTGGATACTCATAGGATTATTAGGAACCTTCTCATGGTGTACACCCTTGGTAATATCCAGTAAGATATTATTAGAACGAGACCCACCAATAGGAAATACACATTTCTATGTGTCATTATATGTTTCTATCTGTGGATGTGTATATTGGTCCTTATACTTTAATATTATTATTAATGAGCATTATGAGTCACGCACTTAGATGTATTGATGAAAACTATGATGACAGATGTTCACGCTGAGGTAGGATATGTTGCGTGTGTTACGAGTAATATTGAATTAATAAATAATATGAGAAAGGATTTATCCCATATGTTATTTAATGTAAGTTAATATCTTAGGCCCTTTGATGGAAATTATATAGCCTAAATAAATCCATTTCCATGGTGATCAATAGGAATGTTTTATTTCTGAAAAGATGAAGAAATGGATATCAAGCATATAGGTTGATGGCACTGGCATGCAACCTGCTCAATTTGTGATATTGTGATAAAGAGATTATATTACATGTTAATCATTAATATGAGGGGACATGTCATTTCGGTATCAACTTATTTCTCTATGGGTATCTAGGTGTGTTTTTAGACAAAACCCTTGAACTTTAGGTTGCTTTACCTAATACCACTGAGAAAGAGGCCTATAGGGTCACACAATAAGTGTATCCAAAATCTCACATAAATAATATATTATTACATATTATTTAACAAGCTGAATAAATATTATTCATGTATGTGGTTTAATAATTATCATATATGCTTGATCGCATTTATTACATCACTAGTTATTCGAGAGAATATATTATGAGTAGGATATTTAATAAGTATTTATTTTTTATTTAGTGAATATAATATTTATTTATTTATTAGTTAATAATGTAGTGATATTTATATAACAAATAAATATAAATATTCAAGGCCAGATAAATAATGTAGAGGAATGGCGGATAGAGTTTAATTGTCCAGTGAGAAGTAATAATATTAATATTATTTAATTAAATAATATTTATTTATAATTCTCAAGTTAAGTGCATGTCGAGAAATAATAATATTACTATTATTATTTGGAATGGGGTTTTTTGGGGATTAAATAAATAATAAGGGAACTTGTGCAATTATTTAATTTTAACCCTAGAAATATAAATACCCAATTATATTACTTTCTCCATAGCCTATTCAGTTGTTCACAACAATCTTGGATGATTCTCTCATGGATAGAGAGCTCCTTTCTCTAAGAATGATCCCAAGAATGGAAAGAAATTCTCTTCTACCATATCAATGAGAATACATTGGAAGCGATTCTCAATGTGAACAAGGCGGTCAATGCAAGCACAAGGATCTTCTATCCATGCACCTGGAGACACCTTCGGTTATATGTTGAGACTCCTAGAACACGTGTGGATCGCCACTAGAATAAATCTACACTTCGTTTCTATAACACAATGACGTAGCATCGCAAATCTATCACTGAACTCATCAATGAATAAATAATTCATTAGAGGTAATTATTTATCCAATTAAATTAATTACAAACTATATTTGTTGATATCCTCTCACTCAGTTATGGAACAATTCTTCATTGTTTATTTTATTTAATCAATTTCAAAATCATGGTGTTCATTGTCGTATATATCTCAGATTGATCATTGATTATAGAAAAAAATTAAATTTAGGCACTTTAAATTGCACGCTTCCACAGCACTCAGAACCTACAAGTGGTATTAGAGTGGGAACATAGTTTTTTATAATTATTTAAAAATCATAGGTGATTTATGCATTTTTAATTTAGTTTTTAAATTAATGATTGATTATTCTTTTAATCTAAATTGTGAGATATGTTTCTTCCTCCTCTATTTCTCAAATATCCAATTGAGACATTTAATTTTTTGAATAAAATATATTGAGGAACTCATCTAGATGAGCCAAGGATTCTTCCCGGATAACACAGTAGTACATTCCATGTAACTAGAGTTACAAATCATGTAGTTGTGTTCAATATTATGGGATTTGATTCGGCAATTACTCAACCCATGTGCATTAATGACACATGGTGTAGTTAATTATTACACCACATATTGACCAGGATAGACAGGTGCACGGTAGACTGGAGTACCTACCATATAGCCCATGTACATAGAATGTAGCCCCTTTACGTCAAATACAATCTGTGTATTCAATACACGGCTTACATGATTAGTGACTTTGTAACATGGTGTCAACATGGTGTCTGGATCATTAGACACACCATATACTCCAATTTTTTTAAAAGGAATATACTACATACCGAGTTCCTAGGCGTGTGTCTCAGATAGATGTTGAGAGGTGTACATGTTATGTATATCGGATCAATACGAGGTGTACTTATACCAAGTTACACAGATTTAAAATTTATTTATTTTTACAATTAAAACCATGAGACATGTACTTGTGTGTGGTCGTAAAGATAGTATATGTCATGTGAAAAGAGTTAGTATACATATATGTTTAAATGTTTAATTAATATCTATGTAATTTTCAAGATCTGGATATCATGTATGAGTTATATTACTTTTTTTAACTCTACGTTCATTGAATCATAACACATGACCAAAAAATCATGTAATTCGTGTAATCATCCATGAAGTATACATCATGAAAGTACGTGATAAGTCTTGTATGTCATATGTCACAAGAGTAAAATAGTATAAGAGTATAATACATGTTGGGTATATTTGAATAGGTATTCACTTTGTTTCTTCTAAGGTACATTTATGTACAATGTTAATTTTAAATGAATAAATTTATTTTCTTTAAAATTTTAATGGATGGTAATCTCAAGGAAATTCAGATAAGGATTAAGATAAAAGGATTGATTAATTAAAGGTAATAATTAATCAATTTGAGTATGATTTATCTTAAATAAGAATGATTAAGAATTGAATGAATGTTTTATTAAATGTGTAATTGCTTATATGCTAGTGCATGATCATGATTAGGACTGTAACTTTTGTATGTGATTCGTTTAATTTAATTTGTTAATTAAATTAAATTGTTGGCATCCATGTCATCTTTCCTTATTATTATACAGGGCCTGCGTGACCATGGTTTCTTTTATGTAAACCCATTTTTTCCCTAACCTGTGTGTGAGTAAAACGCATATGAAATGGATAGAGCTCCAATGCTAGTGGAGGCGGATTAAGTTAGCATCTGAGGTGAAACCAATTCAAGGAGATATAAAGGTGGACAAGTGGAAAGTTGTAAACACAAAACTCAATTGGTTCAAGGTGTTTTTCCCCAAGGTCAATAGTTAGTTTTTCAACTTCTAGATAAACTGACTATTAGTATAAGCTCATGATCATACCCATAATTTTATTTCTTTTATTTTCATGGTTATTTCATTATGGTTGTCCTATCACAATCACATAGTTAATGAATTAACATTCATGCAATATGGAACTAAAATAAATTTTCTTATGCGTAAATATTATCTATAATATTTTTAATCACTTAAGTAATCCCACTTAATATTAAAAAGATTGTAATAAAGATAATAATTGTAAATTTATGCATAAAGGATAAAATACCTCAATAAAATAATAATTCGGTATAGCCTTCCATTGCTTCAGTTAGAATCAAACCATGGTTCAAAGTGCTTGACCAGCCAAAGGTGGGGTGCTTTCAATTATGGGGGAATTTTAACATGAGGTACTAGTTTAAATTAACAAGGTTTGCATCAAGGGTTTACTGCTAAATAAGGAAGTTGTGTAACTGGGAGGAAAAGTTTGAGAAAATATAAATTAATGATTTCAGGATCAAGGAGTCCACTCCGCTAATCAAGGAACTGTGAGTTAATGTAGTTGGAATTTGGAATGCCTACATAACATCATTTGAGTTTCTTGACCAACCAATGTTGAGGTAATGAGAAGTTTAATATAGACCATTTCCATTTTAATGTCCAAGAAATGGGATATTCTGAATCCAATGGTGAGGGCTATTGGGTTTTGATAAAATAGTGGGAGAATAATAAATATAATTTTTATTTATTTGTCTAAATTTGTTAGATAATGTAATAAAATTATACTCATCTTATTTTTTAGAAATAGTAATAAAATGAAATCAAACATATCATTGAGATCCATACATGATAAGGAAAATGTTCTCACCGGCACTACTTTCAATGAGTGGAAAAAGAACCTACGGATCATCCTTCTCCATTAAATAAAATTGTATGTGATAGAAGAACCTTTACCAGTTGAGGTTGGAAATGAGGAAAGTGATAAATATTTATCCCTCTATGATAATCATCTGAATGATGCTACAGATGTTTAGTGATTCATGTTAGCATCCATGTCAAATATGATTTTAAAGTAACAAGATGATATGGATGCCTATAGCATGATGTCTCACCTTTGGGATCTCTATCAAGAGAAGGCGGGATAAGAGAGTAATGGGATCTCCAATTCTTTGTTTACAACTATGCTTGGAGTGTCTACACCATCTGGGCCTCATGTAGTCAAGCTTATTGGAAACATTGAACACCATGGAATCTTAGGTATTAAATTATCAGATGAGTTGCATACAGATCTCATATGTGAATCAATTCCCAAGACCTTCTCCAACTTTGTTATTAATTATAATGGGAGAAATAGTGAGAAGGGTCTTTTGTAACTAATGACCTTGATTCTCTAAGTGGATAAGGACATGGGGTGTGAAAAACTCGTAGTCCTTATATTGTATAAGAAGAGGAATAACAAGGAAATGGTCCCTTAGACTTATAAACAGTATAAATATCCCTACCACCATCCTACCAAGAAGAAGAATATCCAAAGGCCGGGAAAGTAAAATGAGGTAGTTTGTTTTTCATGTGGCAAGTATGTCCATTGGAAGAGAAACTACACCAATAGTCAAGGGTAAGCTAAAGGTTTTTTCGTTATTGAGTGAAATATTTGAATTTCTACACATTTGGTGTTAGATAAATCTTGTGGTGCTCACATCTATATCCAAATGCAATAACCAAGTAGATTTCAAAATATTTCCAGAGGAGAGGTGGATCTGAGAGCTGCCAATGGAGTGAAGAAAGCTTCCCTAGCCATTGGTGACTACCACATTTCATTTTCAACAGGAATGATTTTGGTTTTAAAAGATTTTTATTATGTACCTAAAATTACAAAAAATATAATTTCTATAGAATTCCTAGATTCAGATGGTTTTTTTTAAAATTTGTAAATAAAATGTGTTTTTTTATAAGGAAACATATGTTATGGTATGGCGCATTTAAATAATGGTATTTATGTATTAAATTATGAAAACCTAGTGTTGGAAATCGATAATGAATCATGTTTACATGACTCATATAACACCAAGTTGTGGCATCACTATCTTGGTCATTTAAATTATAATCATTTGAAAAATCTCTGTCAATATGGATATTTAGACTCTTCTAAGCTAGAACCACTTTATAAATGTCATGCTTTTTTACAAGGGAAAATGACAAAACCACCATTTTGTCGACAGGGTGAAAGGGACACAGAGCTTCTAGTATTGGTACACACTGATGTGTGTGGACCATTTCTAGTAGAAGCTGGAGGTGGATATTCTTACTTCATAACTTTTACTGATAACTTGAGTAGATATTAATATGTCATCTTAAAGAGATATATTTCATAGTTCTTTGAGAAATTCAAGTAATTGAAGAATGAAGTAGATAATTGGGTTGGTAAGAAGATAAAGAAGATTTTATTATATTGAGGTGGTGAATATCTTGACCAAGAGTTCAATGACATTCTATGGGATTTTTTTATTCTATATCAACTCACTCCACCTTACACACTATAGTGGAATGGTGTTATTAAAAGGAGGAAGTATACCTTAATGGACATTGTAAGGTTGATAATGATTCATGTAGATATTCCATTATCATTTCAGGTATATTCATTACAAATTTCATCCTACACATTAAATTGAGTACCAAATAAAGAGTAAAATAGAATTCCCTTCGAGTTATGGAGTGCAAAGAAACCCATTTTATCATATACACATGTATGGGGTTGTGAGTCATTTGTTAAGTCCTTATAATACAAAAAAATAGCACAACAGGGTATGAAGTGTATCTTTATAGGGTATACCATGGAAACAAAGGGATACTACCTATACAACCCCTCACACAAGAAAGTGTTTGTCTCCAGAAAAGCCATATCCTTTGAGAGGGAACACATCCTCAAAAAGAATAGTGGGATAAAGATTGACTTTGATGAAGTTGATACTCATGATACACAAGAGTTGGTATAGGAATAGATTCCATAGGTACCCATGAAAGAAGTAGTTCCTGAAACACATGTCCTACATAGGAGCATTAGAGAGGTAAGAGAACTAGAGATATATGGTTTTCTGGTCACTGAGGATGGTGACTCATTGTTGGTAGACAATGATAAACCTCTATCCTACAAGGAGGAAGTAGAGAGCTCAAAATCTATAATATGGATTGAAGCTATGAATTTAGAGATGGATTCCCTATATCAAAACTAAGTTTGGGTTCTAGTTTATTTTCCAATCGATGTAATTCCTATTAGATGAAAATGGGTATTCAAGAGGAAACTGGACATAGAAGGTAAAGTAAGTACCTATAAAGCAAGGATAGTGGATAAAGGTTTTAAATAGCATCAAGGAATTGAATATGATGAAACCTTTTCTCTAGTTTCCCTGATTAAATGCATCAAATTCATAATTTCTATAGTATCTTACCATGACTATGAGATATGTAATATGGATGTAAAAATTTCATTCCATAATGGGAACCTTCTAGAATATGACTATATGAAAAATCTATAAGGTTTTGTGAATCCATGTGACACTAAAAGGATTTTCAAGTTACAGAGATCCATTTATAGATTGAATCAAGTATTTGGGTCATTAAACATTCGATTTGATGAGTTCATAAAATAATTTGGTTTCATTAAGAATGATTGTGATTAGTGTGATTAAAATAGGTTTAATGGGAATGTGGCTATTATCCTAGTAGTATATGTTGATGAAATATTAATTATTGGAAATGACATAATATTCTTATAGTCAGTTAAGGACTAGTTAAACAAATTCTTATATAGGAAGTAATTAGGTGAAGAAGCCTATATTCTATGGATCAAGATCATTTTTGATAGATCCAAGAGGCTTCTTGAACTAAGTAAAATTATAAATATTGACGAGATACTAAAGATACTTAGTGTGGAACAATCCAAGTATGGATTGGTTCCAATGTCACATGATTTATATATTTATAATAAAATGTGTCTCCAGACACAACAATAGGAAGATATAATGAGTAATATCCCATATGATTCAGTGATAGGATCAATCATGTATTCCATGTTATATAATAGACTTGATGTTTTCTATGAACTGATCATGGTAGGAAGATATCAAGAAGATATAGGAGAATAGAATTGGACTGCTATTTAGTCTACCCTTAAGTATCTGAGAAGAACTAAGGATATGTTCCTAGTGTATTGAGGTGATGAGGAGCCGATCATCAAGGGTTATACCGATGCTGGTTTTCATACAGATCAAAATGATTTGAAATTTCAATCAGGATATGTTTTATATCTCAACGAAGGATATGTGAGATGGAAGAGTTTAAATCAGGAAGTTGTCTCTTATTCTATAATGGATTCCAAGTATATAGTAGATTCAGATGCATCCAAGGAAGCTTTTTGGATTTTGAAATTTGTCCAAGAGTTTGATGTGGTACCAAGAAGTAAATAACCTATCACATTGTATTGTGATAATACTGAAGCGGTGGATCTTTCAAAAGTTATAAGGTCACATCAATAGACAAAGTAAATACTCTAAAAGTATCACCTCTTGAGGGATTTTCATCAAAGGGTTGATGTTTCAGTGAGTAGAGTACCCACATAAGAGAACATGGTAGACCCCTTTATTAAAGTCCTATCTCAGTAGAAGTATGTGTCTCATGTGATAGCTAGAGGATGAAGGTTGTTAGTAGTTGGATCTATTGAAAGTGGGAGTCTATTGGATTTTGTGCCCTAGAACCGAATTCTATATACTTTATGATAAACTTGTATTAATAGTTTTGAATATTAATAAACTAATTATCACATCATGATTATTATTTTTCATAATATTATATGTGATAATGTCCTAAGAGTGGATATCGCACTAAAAGGTCATAGAAATTCCCTACTATGATGAGAACCTAGAAGTACTATAACACTATTCTTGAATATATGTTTTATAGCTAGATGATAACATTTTAGGGACAAAAATGGTACAATATATCATAGGTGGAGTCTCATAGGACTTCGAGGCACCTTATCATGTTGTACGCCCTTAGTAATATCATGTAGGATATTATGTGAATGAGACCTGCCAGTAGAAAATCCACATTTCTATGAGTCATTGGATGTTCCTATATATGGATGTGTGTATTGGTACTTAGGATTTAAGATTATTATTAATGAGTATTATGAGTCACTCGCTTATATTTGTTGACAAAAATCGTGGTGACAGATGTTCGCGGTGAGGTAGGATATGTTGGGTGCATCACAAATAATATTGCATTAATGAATAATTCAAGAATGTATTTATCCCTTCTGTTCTTTAACAAGAGATAATATCTTAATCCATTTTATGGAAATGATATATCCTAAATAAATCCATGGTTATAGTGATCAATATGCAAGTTCTATTTCCATAAATTTAAAGAAAGAGATAACGAGCATATAGTTTTATGGAACTCACATGCAACCTGCTCTATTATAGATATTGTGATAAAGGGATTATATTACATGATAAGCGTTCATATGAGGTAACATGGCATTGAGACATTAACTTCATTATCTATGGGTGCCTTGGCATGTTTCTAGATGATGATGTTTTACTTTAGGCTGCTTCGCCTAATTCCACTAAGAAAGAGGCCTAGAGGGGCACACACTAAGTGTATCAAGAATCTTAGTGAAATATTATATTATTATTTATTATCTAAAAGGTTGAATAAATATTATTCCCATATGTGGTTTAAAAATTATTCATGAGTTTTTTATCGCATTTATTTTGTCACTAGTTATTCAAGATAATATATTGTGAGTGGAATATTTAATAAATATTTATTTGCTATTTAGTGAATATGATATTTATTTATTTATTAGAAAATAATGTGGTGATATATATTTACTAAATAAATAGACATTATTCAAGGCTCGATAAATATTATGGATGAATGTAGAACTGAGTTTAATGGTCCAGTGAGAAGTAATAATATGTATATTATTTAATTAAATAATATTTAATTATAATTCTCATTTAATACATGTGTCAAGAAATAATAATATTACTATTATTATTTGACATATGGTTTTTCTAGGATTAATTAAATAATAAGGTCATTTGTGCAATTATTTTATTTTAACCCTATAAATATAAATACCCAATTATATTATTTTCTCATTATCCTATTTGATTGTGAAAGAAATCTTAGAGAATCCTCTAAATCATAGAGATATCACTTCTCCAAGAATTATCCCATGAATTGAAATAAATCATCCTACATCGGATCAAGGATAACTCTTTGGAAGAAATTCTCAAGGGGATCAAGGTGGATAATAGAAGGACAAGGATCATTCATGCTAGCACTCAAAGACTCCTTTGGTGGCATCTAGAGATTCATGGAACACATGCGGATCACCGCTAGAGGAAATATTCACTTGGTTTCTAAAACACAATGGCAGTACACCATAGATTTTTCATTGGACTCATTAACGAAGAAGTAATTCCGTAAAAGGAAATTCCTTATCCAATTAAAATAATTTTAAAAAATATGTGTTGATCTTTTATCTCTCAGTTCCAAGGAAATTATTATTTTTCTATTTCTTTGACATAGTTCCTTGGATTACGGAATTCATCATCGTATAGATCCTGCATTGATCATTGATTATGGAAACAATTAAAGTTGGGTGTTTCCCATCGCATAGTTCCATTGCGCCCGATACCTAAAAGTGGTATCAAGGATGAATAATAATTATTTATAATTATTTAAAAGTCTTTGGTGATTTACACATCTGTAATTTAGTTTTCTAATTAAAGTTTAATCATTATGTTAATCTTAATTTTGAGATATGTTTTTTCCTCCTTCGTTTCTCATAGATCTAATCGAGACTTTTAATTTTTTTTATTAAAATAAAATCAAGTAACTCATCTAGAGGAGCCAAGGATTCTGTCCAGATAACATAGCATTACACACCGTGTAACCGATGTTACATGCTTTGTAGTTCTGTTTAATGAAAAATGAGTTAATTTAGAAATTACTCAATCTGTGTGCATTAATGACACATGGTGTTGTTAAATATTACACCACATGTTGACTATGACAGACAGGTGTATAGTCAACCAGAGTACATGCAGTGTATCCCATGTACACACCGTGTAGTCCCTTTGTGTCAAAGACGGGTCATGTATCTAATACATGACCTACCTGACCGATGACTGTGTAATAGGGAAACAACATGGCATGTGGACAATTAGAAACACCGTGTACTCCAATTTTTTCTAAGGCATAGACTACACGTTGTGTCTCTAAGCATGTGTCTCGGAGAGACACTGAGAGGTGTGCATACCATGTAGATCAGATCTACTCGCTGTGTTCTTATACCAAGTTATGTAGATTTAAAATTTATTTATTTTACTATGCAAACCTTGAAACATGTACTTGTGTGTGGTCATAAAGATAGTACATGCCATGTGATAGGTTTTAATATACAAAAATATTTAAATATTTAATTAATGTCTTCATAATATTCAAGATCTATATATCATGTTTGAGTCGTATTACAATTTGTTACTCTACATGCATTGAAGTATAACACATGACTAAAAAAATCTTGTAAGTCATATAATCATCTAATAAGTACACATTATGAAAGTATGTGATAATTTGTGTATTCCATATGTCATAAGAGTGAACTAGTATATGAGTATAATAAATTTTGGGTAGATTTTGACACGTATTCACCATGTTTCTTTCAAGTTAAATTTATGTACAAGAATATTTTTAAATGAATTTATTTAATTTGTTTAAAATTATAATGAATGATAATCTCAAGGAAATTTAGATAAGTATTAATATAAAAGGATTGATTAATTAAAGATAATAATAAATCAATTCAAGCATGGTTTGTCTTAAATAAGAATGATTAAGAATTGAATGCTATTTTTATTAAATGTGTAATTTGTTGCTTGCTAGTGGATGATCATGAGATAGACTGGACCGTTTGTATGTGATCTGTTTCATTTAATTTACTAATTAAATTAAATTTTTGTCATGATTTCCTTCTCTCCTCATTATTATGTATAGACTACGTGCCAATGGTTTCTTTTATGTAAACCCCTTTTCCCCCTCTCATTCGTCTAAGTAAAATGCATATGTAATGGATAGAGATTCAAAGATAGTGGAGGCAGTTCAAGTTAGGAGCTAAGGCAAAACCAATCCAAGGATATGCAGAGGTGGATAGGTGGAAATCTGTAAACACGAACCTCAATTGGTTCAAGGTGTTTCTCCCCTAGGTCAGTGGTTAGTTTATGAACTACTAGATAAACTAACCATTAGTATAATCTCATGATAATACCATTCATTTTATTTCTGTCAGTTTCATGGCTATTTCATTATGGATGTCTTATCATGATCACATAATTAATGAATTAATAAACATTAAATATGTAACTAAAATTAACTATATTATGAGTAAATATTATCTAACATGGTTAATCACTTGTGTAATCCCACTAAATATTAACAAGAATGTATTAAAGATAATAATTGTAAATATATGCATAAAGGGTAAAATATTAATTCAGTATAGCCTTCCATTACTTTGGTTATAATCGAATCATGGTTCAAAGTGATTGAACATCCAAAGATGGGGTGATTTCAATTATTAGGGAATTATAACATGAAGTTTTTGTTGGTATAACTTGGTTCACATCAAGGGTTGATTTTCAAAAAAATAATTGGTGTAACTGAGAGGAAAAGGTTGAGGAAATCTAAATTAATGATTCCAGGATTAGGGAGTCCACTCAGAAAATCAAGGAACAATGATCTAATGCATTTTTCATTTGGAATGTCTACGAAAAACCATTCTAGTTGTTTGACTAAGAAAATTCGGGGTAATGAAAAGGGTAATATAGATCATTTCCACTTCTATGTCCAAGAAATGGGATATTTAGAATCCAATGATGAGGGATATTGGGTTTTAATAAAATTGTGGTATACTGATAAATATAATATTTATTAATTTGTATAAATTTATCAGATAAAGTACTAAAATTATGACCATATTTTTTTGTAGAAACAACAATAAAATTACATCCAACATAACATTGTCATCCATATATTATAAAGAAACCTTCCCATCGGCGCTAATTTCCAAGAGTGGAAAATGAACATATAGGTCATCCTTTTCCCTAAAAGAAAATTTTATGTGCTAGAAGAACCTTTACTAGTTGCGCCTAGAATTGTGGAATGTGATTAAGAGCTAACTATCTATGAGTAACATCTGAATGATTCTACAGATATTCAGTGCTTCATGATATCATCCATGTCCAATGGATTTTAAAGAAACATTATGATTTGGATACCTATAGCATGATATATCACCTTTGGAATCTATATTAATAGAAGGTGAGACAAGATAGGTATGAGATCTCCAATTCTTTGTTTACAACTAATCTTGGAGAGTCTGCACCTGTTCAGCCTCATATAGTCAAGGTTATTGGATACATTGAATTTTTGGACATGTTAGGGATTAAATTCCTGGATAAGTTGAATATATATCTCATAAATTCATCACTACCCAAGATCTTATCCAACTTTACTATTAATTACAATATGATAAATACTGAGAACTGTTTTTGGGAACTTCCAAATTTAATTTTCCAAGTGGATAAAACATGGGGCATGACAAAACCACAGTTCTTATGGTAAATAAGAAGACGAAGGACAATAAAAAGGGGTACAAGACTAATAAACAATATAAATCTCTCAAAATCATCTTACCAAGAAGAAGAAGATCTAGAGGTTGGAAAAGGAAAAGGAGGAAGTATTTTTTCATGTGGAAATTCAGGCCATTGGAAGGGGGACTTCACCCAAAGGCAGGGGAAGCTAATGGTATATCGAGTGAAATATTTCCATTTCTACACATTGGGTATTACATACAGCTTTTGGTGCCCACATATGTATCCAAATTCAGGAACCAAGTATATTTAGAAATATTTACAAAGTAGAGGTGGATTTGAGATCTTTTAATAGAGAAAGGAAGGATACCCTAGCCATTGGTGACTACCACCTTTCATTTCCAATGTGAATGAGTTTGGTTTTTAAAGATTTTTATTATGTACCTATAGTTACCAAAAACATAATTTTTATATCATGCCTAGATACATATGGGTTTATTTTCAAATTTGAAAATAAAAGTTACTTCTTTTATAAGGAAAACATATGTTATGGTATGGTGCATTTAAATAATGATATTAATGTATTAAATTACATAGATGTCATTCTGAACCATGTATGGACATTATGAGTTTACAGTAATGTCATTCGTATTGACTAATGAACCCTCTATTTTCATAGATCTAATGAACTGATGTTTAAGGGATATCTTGATGATTTTTTCATAGTATTTATTGATGATATCTTGGTATAATCCAAAATCTATGAAGACCATGTTAACCACTTTCATGTTGTTCTGATGACTTTTAAAATAAATGAACCATATGGGATGTTTAGAAAGTTTGAATTCTGGCTTCAAGAAATTTATTTTCTTGTCCATATTGTCTCAAAGGATGGAATTTATATTAATACTTCAAAGACAAAGTCAATCTAATAATTTATGGAACTAATGATCATAACTAAGGTATGTAGTTTTATTGGTTTAGCAAGTTACTATCAGCATTTCGTTCAGAATATTTCCTAATTGGATAAGCCATTAACCAATCTCACACGTAAATGGGTTAAATTCAATTAGAAAAAATTATATGAAGAATTTTTTGAATAATTTAAAAGAATATTATTCAATGATCCTATCTTGAATTTACCATATGGGAATTATGGGTTTGTGATTTATAGTGATGCATCAAGAAAAGGACTTTGTTGTTTCCTTATTTATAATGATATGGTTATTGATTATGCATCAAGTCAATTAAAAATTCATGAAAAAAACTATCCAACTCATGATCTTGAGTTATCAATGGTAATATTTTCTATAAAGATATGGAGACACTATCTATATGGTGAAAGATGTGAGATATATAATGATCACAAGAGTTTGAAATATATTTTCTCACAGAAAAAACTCAACATGAGGAAAAGGAGATGGGTTGAGCTATGGAAGAATTGTGATTACAAAATACATTACCACCAAGGTAAGGAAAATAAGGTGGTGGATGATTTGAGCTGAAAAGACCATGGAGTTCTAAACAAAATGAGAGTTGAAAAGGATCCTATGTTCATGGATCAAGTGAAGATGGATATAGGAATTTTCATGGAATTTTAAACATCACTACTTTTTCAAATGGTTTCCAAACAATCTTTAACATAAAGGATAAAAATTTATCAGTCTAATTATATTGAGTTTCAAAATAAAAGTAAAGTTGTGAATCATGGGAGATTGATTGAATTCATATTTGAATATAGCATTTTAAAATTTGGGAAGAAGATTTGTGTTCCTGATATACCTGATCTAAAATGGAATTATTGGATGATTCCCATAGCTCCAATTTATCTATACACCCTAGTGGCACTGTTATGTATAGAGATTTGAAGGAACATTTATGTTGGGAAAACTTAAAGAGGGAGATTTCTGATTATGTGTAGAGATGTTTGGTTTTTCAATAGGTGAATGTTGGAAGATAGCATACTAAAGGATTCATGCAGCCTCTTCTTATACCTATGTGGAAATGGGATGATATTACGATGGAATGTTTCATGGGGCTACCAAAGACTACTATAAGGAATGATGTGATATGGGTTATTATTGATCATCTTACCAAATGATAACATTTTTTTCTATAAGAGAAGATTTACCACTTGAACGATTAAAAAGACTATATATTAATGAAGTTGTAAGACTTCATGGTGTACCCTTATTGATTATTTCTGATCATGATCCCCATTGTACATCAATATTATGTAAAAGTATTCAGAAATACCAAGATATTGAACTTCGTTTGAGCACTTCATATCACCCTCAAACTGATTAACAATCAGAATGGACAATTCAATCTTTAGAAGACTTGTTGATATCTTTCTCACTTGACATTAAATGTATATGGGATCAGTATTTATCACTAGTATAATTTTCCTATAATAATATATTCCATTCAAGTATTCATATGTCACCATATGAATATTTATATGGAATGAGATGTCGTACAACTAATTATTGGGAAGATGTTGGTGAAATAAAACTCGTAGGCCCAAAACTTGTTGAGGAACCAATGGAAAATGTGAATATTATCCAAACCGAGATCAAAGAAGATCAAAGTAGGCAAAAGATCTCTGCTGATAACCGAAGGAAGGATTCAGAATTTCAAATATGAGATCATGTTTTCTTGAAGGTATCTCATTGGAAGGGTGTTATTAAATTTTGTAAGAAGGGTAAATTAAGTGCCATGTACATCGAATCTTTTGAAATTCTAGAAAGAATTCAAGTTTTAGATTACCATTGGGAAATGCTGCCAAGTCCCTACAATGTTTATGATGTGTTCCATATATCACTATTAAGGACATACAGTCCAGAACTAATGCATGTACTTACTTATGAAGAAATAAAATTGGAACCTGATCTGTCTTATTTTGAAGATCTTATCAAGATTCTTGATACCATAGAATGAGTGTTTAGAAATCAGACAACAATTCTGGTAAAATTTAGTTAGAGAAACCAAAAAATGGAAGATGTGACATATGATCCGAAGGAACGTATAATCAAGAACCACCTGAATCTTTTTATGCATTGATATTCTAGAAATTTTGGGGAAGAAATTATTTGAAGGAGGGAAGAATGTAATACCCCAATCTTCCTTGGTATGTTTCCTTTTAAAAAATTTCAATAGCTTGCGATGCACACAATGCTGAGTTCGAGCGCACCATGACCTATCAGACTAGCCATTTGAAAAAGGGTTATGAATAGTATTAACCCAATTATAAAAAATTATAAATTTAATTTTTTAAAATAGACTTCATTTTGGAATTCAGAATATTAAAATTAGCTGATGGTGATATTTTTGTATTTTCTTGAAATGTTTCGATTTCTGATGAATAGTAAAAAAATAGTGCACTGTAGATAAAACCCAAATTTTTCATTTATATAATTATTTTAACATAAATTTATTTTAAATTTAAAATAGATAAATAATAAATTTATGAATCTAATGCAGGTCATTGAAAATAATCTTTTCAATATAAATTAGATAAAAAAATTATTGAACTTATGAACGTCACTTTTACCCGCCTTCTAACCACATCTACATATTAGCATTAAACGTAATTTTACCACTTCTGTGAATTAAATTTTGAAAAATAGATATACATGGTTTTAATCAGTATAAAAAATTTGGTTTAATAAGATCAAACAAATTTTTGGTGAATAGTAAATTTTGATTTTTATTTACCACGGTTAAAGATAAATAGGGTAATTAAATGTACAAATAAAATTATAATAGTATAAAATTACCCTAACACTTTTCTAAATTAAATTGGATAAGTATATATAGACCAAAATCAACCTTAGGTCAAAAATAGGATCCCTTTTAAGCCACTTTTGTTAGATTAGTACATTTATTATATTTTATTTAAAGAAGAGTTAAAACTATCCTATTCAAATTTTAATAACTATATCATTTTTAATATGAGGTAATATGAGTTATATGGTAAACTATAAATAGTATATGGAAATATAACATAATTATCTACATTATAGTAATTTATTTATAATTTTTAGAGATTAAATAATTACCATTAATGATGACACAATAGTGAATATGAAATTATTTTAATAATGGAAATTGAAATTAAATGATATTAAAAATAATAAAATAAATATAATTTCACTTAATTAAAGACATAAACTAATTTTATAGATAAATTATACATGTTATTCACATATTTTAAGTATGTTTTCGAATTTATCATTTTGTTTGATATTTTAAAAAATTAAAATATTGAATAGTATCCAAATTGACATAAATGATACTTTAAAATAAATAATATTTAATTAAATGCTATAAAATTCCTAAAAATATAAGGTTCACAAAAATAACTATTATAGAGTTAAATATTTTATAAATGACCCATTTGGGGTTCATTTGTGATTTTACAGTAACTATATTAACCTTATAGTATAAAAATACAACTAGACAAGATAAAAGTTAAATTATTTAACTAAGGGTTAAATCCAAAATATAATGTTAATTTTCAAAATTAAACATATCTAAAAATAAATATTTGATATTATTTATACCCATAATCATATTATTCTAGAAATAAATCACTTTTGATCTATTTCAAACTGAAAATAAATTTATAATAATCTAATAGTTTTGGAGTTTTCAAAAGTTCCCCTCCCCTCTCTTATAAAAGGGTACATCTAATTCTCTTTTATTCACACCTCTAAATCCATTTGTCTTAGAAAAACCCTACACAATTATCCTAAAAACTTCCCTCAAATCGTCATAGAGGCATTACTTTGGACATAAACCTAACCTACAACATCCTTTTGTTCAAATCAAAATGAGATACCCAAAAAAGAGGTAATAGTTTTATCAACTCTTTCAAAGTTATTTTCTTTTTCTACTTACTCTTACTATGTTGTTTCCAAACCAAAGTAATAAATACAGTATCATATATATTATGATATGTTATTATAATTATGGTACAACCATATTCATACTTTTATCCATCTTAATAATAATATCATCATGCGTGTGTACATACGGGCTACCGTCTCCACGTCGTGGTGTAATTTGTTATTCCAATATACTTTATTTGGATTGGTATAATTATGAGTATAATGGATATAAATAATTAATATTACATGATAATTATTCTTTATAATTAATATATCATCCAATTATTTACCATTTAACCATTAAAGAAACGATATTGTCACTCATGTGTACGTACGGCCTACCGTCTCCACGACACGATGAGATTCATTCTCTATGTTAACCATTAAATAATGATTATAAAATTTATATGATGAGTAAATATAATATTTAATGACTTATTATTATTCTGGATATGAATAAAATATATCATATTCATAAGAAACATGACTTACATAAAAAAACATGTATAATAAAATGAAATTGTTAACACCCGAAACAACGATAATATTGAAATATTATTAACAAGATGATAAAAGAGGATCATATATGATATAATAAATATGTATATGGTCCTTGAATAATTTAATAACATGATTCATCCATTATAAAAAAGGTTAACCCACCCACTACTAAAGTAAAGTTCATATTAAGGGTTAATTTCGCAATCTCATTATTATCCGAGGTTGTTTATACGTAAGTGTCTACTGGAACATCTTTATCATCCACATACATGTTATTATAAATGTATTTAAAAATATTATTACTATTATTATACTAATGTTTAAAGTAATTTATACCCATTTTTTACTTTTTATAAAAGGTTTTGAAAATAATATTTCTGTCATTTTCAAAACAAGGTACTTTATGATCTTTTCGACAAATTATGGAAAGAATGTTTTTTTAACTTGTACGGCATGATTAGCTATTTTCCACTATTATGGAGCCTTAAAATATCAAAGTTTTCCTTACAGTATTATAGGTTTATTTTCAAAATAAATGTGTTATTTTATCATTGTGCAGCATTTAAATGATTTAAACTAAAAAAGGGATATTTCTCTCCTAGAGTTTTAAAGATTTTATTAGATTATTTTCAAATATGTCAACATCCTTTATTGGATTTATGCTTAATTGATATTGATTTATTACAGTAAAATCATCCATATTGTATTGAAGTTTTTATGATATGATTGACTGTGGATGTGCTATTTTTATACCATTCATGGTTTATGGTTAAATTATTATCCTTTTTTATGCTAGTTTCAATACGAATGTTTTTGTTATGTTTTACCTTTTTCATATAAGGAATGAATTGGACTTAGTAAGTGACGGGAGATTCCCATTATTGGACTCCTCATGTATTAATCAGGTTTTAATGATCACAAATCTCATTAATGATCACAAATCTTATTCAACCTAGTTAACTCATAAATTATATCCAATCATGTGTATTTATGTTTCAAGTTCTCTCGTGCTTTATAATGGTTAAGCTCAATCCATTTCATGCATATCACTGTTTAAGTCTGAATACAGTTGTTTGCCTAAGTACAAGACACTGTGAAGCCAAACACCATGAATCTAGACACTATAAGCCAGACATCGTGAAGCTAGACACTGTAAGCCAGACACCGTGAAGCCAGACACCGTCAGCCAGACACCGTGAAGCCAGACACCGTAAGCCAGACACCGTGAACAAGACACCGTGGACAAGACGTTGTGAAACTCAGACATTGTGAACAAAACTCCATGACACTGAGACATTGTGACACTCAGACGTCGTGACACTCAGACACCGTGACACTCAGACACCATTACACTCAGACACCGTGTGAAGGAGACACCATTTTCATAACATACTGTGACACCGTTTCTTAAACTATTTTTTTGTCGTTCAATTTAATTTCTAATGGTAATATTTTATGCCTTCAATGCAATGACATAATTAATGTTTCTTTGTAGACATATTATGAGGTACGAGGTACAAAACACATGGAACTTGTTGGCTAAAACCCATTCATTTGATGATAAATAGAGAAGTGTGCCCAATAACAAGACAGTGCGATATTGAACGAAAAATAAGCCTATGAGCACGACCACGAAGAGCATATTGCAAGATTTTCAAAGAAATCATTGTCTCATGAATGAAATCCGACTCTGATAAAGAACATAAGAAGTAAACTGGAATCCAGAGAACATCTTTACATTATCAACACTCATGAAGAATACAAGCTAAATTACGACACTATGTTTTTCAAGACAAAAACCAGAGGACTCAGAAGCATTTTCTGTTTAATCAAAGGAGTCCATAGTTGCACTTAAAATCACTAGAGCATTATAAAATCATATCTACTCTCTCTTAATTATTCTTTTACTTAATTTTTGATCAGTGTGTGTACTGTTTATATTCCATACACACACTAACTCCAGTGCTAAACTGGAGGATTTCTAAATCCTTACACCAATCTCTTTATACTTTTGTTTACCCACGACAACTGTGGAAGAGGTCCCTGTGTGGCCTAGTTATTATCTTTGTTTACCCACAAAAACTATGGAAGAGGTCCCTGTGTGACCAGGATAGTCTGTATACTGTTTTTAACCCCGATCCAGGGTGTGGATCAAAGTTTATTTATATAAACTGCTTGGTGGAAGGTGATCACAAAGTGGAGTGGATTAGGTCTCGGCTTGAGACTGAACCACTTCTTTCATATCTGTTGTGTTATTTCAATTTAGTCTTCTCTGTTTTACTGCTTTGTTGCATAATCCAGGAAACACTAATTTCACTTTGATAGTTAGTCTTATAAATAAGTTATAACTGATTTGTCTTAGTAGTATAACTTCAAAAGAAATATTAATGATACCAATTAATATTACTGATAATTAATCAATCTTATAAGAAGTTGTTTAAAAATTCAAACCCTTATAACAGTATAACCTTGATTAACTGGGATGTATATATTTTTGGGGAAACCATTTCATTTAAAATAATATTCTTTTAACAGAAATTTTTATAGTTACTCAATTCACCCCTCCCCTATTGAGTGAACTACTCCGACCAACATTTGGTATCAGAGGTTGCTTTATTAGGACTCTGTGTAATCTTACTCAACTATGGTTGTAGTTGTACTTTAAAGATCTATAAATTTTTGTTAATTCTAAATTTATAGCTCTTTTAAAGTAATACGTTGGTATGGATATTATATTGGATGGTTCTGCAACCAACAGACCACCATTCTTTAATAGAACCAATTATGCTCAATGGAAAATTAAAATGAAATTGCATCTAGAGAATATAAGATTTGAAATTTGGTCATCCATTATAGATGAATACAAACTTCCTATGACTGATATAATTACATGGGATGAACCTACCAAACTTTCTTACAATAAAAATTGTAAAGCCATGAATGCTTTGTACTGTTCCTTAGGAGATGAAGAATTTAATAGGATTTCTTCTTGTAAAACTGCCCATTAAATTGGGATACCTTTTCTGTCTCTCAAGAAGGCACATCTAGTGTAAAGGAAATGAGACTTAATACTTACACTATAAAATATGATAATTTTAAAATGAAACTTGATGAGCCTATTTCTGACATGTATCTCAGGTTCAATGATATTGTCAACACAATGATTTATCTAGGAAGAGAAGTCACTACCAAAGAACAGATCATGAGAATCCTTAGATGTCTACCTGATAGATGGAGGGGAACCTCTGTCTCTATTAGAGAATCATGTGACATCAACAAGCTAACTATAAAAGAACACATTGGGAAACTGATGATGTATGAGGAAGAGAAAAAACTCATCAAAGAAGAGTTGGATGAACCAAAGAAGAAATTTGTAGCATTCAAGACCACCTTCTCGAAGCACAAAGACAAAGGGAAACTAGAAGCTTCTGTAGAATGATTTGCCACGTAACAATCATCACCTAAAAGAGATGAGGATATGGATCAACTAGACCGAAGATTCAAATGATTTTACAAAAAGAAGAACTTTTTCAAAAAGCCTATATTCAAGGGAAAGTATGATAAAAAAGGAAACTAGAAAAGGGACTGGAAAAGAAGTGACAAAACTGATGAAATTGTATTCTATGAATGTAAACGCAAAGGAAATATAAAGGTTTACTGACCAAAACTCAAGTTTAAGAATAAATATGAGGACAAGGAAAAGAAGTAAAAAAAGGAAATAAAGGCAACTTGGAGTGCCTCTGAGGATAGTTCAAGCGACTCAGAGACATCACATGATGAACAGGCTAACAAAGCCAATATTTGTTTTATGACAAACACATCTGAGGTAACACTGAACTCGTTTGTACATAATTCATACTATTCTGAAGAGGAAAGTGACTCTGAAAATATGACTAATGAATAAATGTTTGAATACTGTAAGTTGCTTGAAGAGACATGAAATGAATTAAAAGATAAATATAAATCATTGAAGAAATAGCATGCTCTCACTGTAAATGTTAAATCTGAACTTACTACTGAAAAGGAGAAAAATGCTCAACTACTCTAGGAAAACAATGAATTAAAAATGTCTACTGAAAAATTAAAAATTGACTTAGAAAAGTTTACTAATGGGAAAAATAACCTTACCCAAATGCTCGGAAAACAAATTACCCCCAAATATAATATTGGAATCGGTTATAAACCTGAAAAAAAAACCTTGGTAGAACGAATTTTTTTTCAAAGTATAGGACATATATTTTTTCCCAGTTCGGCACATAACTCAACTAGCTCAAGTCATGATACATATTCTATTGTTTCATGTTTTTTTGGACCGAATACAGTTTATTTTTCAAATACTTCACATAATTATTATAGGAAACCTATGAGACAAATATGGGTTCTTAAAGAAATTATTACTAATGTTAATGGACCCAAACAAGTATGGGTACCAAAACCTGTCTTTTCTTGATCATGTTATAGGAAAGCTGCTTAAATACCTCTTGCAAAAATCTATGGTACTTGGACAGTGGATGTTCAAGGCACGTGACAGGAGAATACTCTTTCTTTAAGAACCTGATAAAAGTAGATGGAGACATGTCACATTTGGTGACAATGCCAAAGGGAAGATCATTGGCTTAGGCCAGATTGGTAAAAATGGTTTGATTTTAATTTCTAATGTACTATTTGTTAATTTCTTAAAATATAATCTTCTTAGTATCTCACAATTATGTGATGATGGATGCCATGTTAAATTTGAAAATGATGCATGTAATGTATTTAATTCTAAAGATGAATTAGTATTTTCTGCATCAAGGAATGAGAACGTTTATTCTGTTAATTTAGATTCCTTAGCTTCTCAAAATGATTCATGATTAAGTGTATTTCATAAAGAGTCTTGGATCTAGAATAGGAGACTAGGACACTATAATGTTCACTCCATTAGAAAGCAAACAAGAAAATTACTAGTTAAAGACTTACCCAAACTTGAGTTTCCACATGACAAAGTATGTAATCCTTGTCAAAAGGGAAAACAACACAAAATCTCTTTCAAAAAAATGAAATACGTTTCTACTTCTCAACCTCTCCAATTGGTTCACATGGATTTTTTTGGACCATCTAGAGTTTCTATTTTAAATGGGGAGCACTATGTTTATGTTATGGTAGATTATTTTTCTCTATATACCTGGACATATTTCATGGATCACAAAAGTGAAGCCTGCTCTTATTTTACTAAGTATGCCAAGTCTTTAGAAAATCATAGTGGCCTTAAAATTAAATCTTTAAGAAGTGATCATGGCCATGAGTTTGAAAATCAAGAGTTTGAATCCTTTTTCCCACAAAATGTTTATAGTCACAGTTCATCTACCCCTAGAACACCTCAGCAAAATGGTGTTGTAGAAAGAAGAAATAGAACCCTGCAAGAAATTTCTAGAACAATGCTTAGTGAATATGACTATCCTATTTACTTTTGGGTTGAAGCTATTAATACAACATGCTACATAATCAATAGATTCTTGATTAGAACAATTCTCAAAAAGACCTCGTATGAACTCTGGAACAATAGGAAGCCTAAATTTAATTACTTTAGAGTTTTTGGTTACAAATTCATTATTCTCAATACTAAGGATAATCTTGAAAATTTTCATCCAAAAGTAATGAAGGAATTTTCCAAGGTTATTCAATATTAAGTAAAGATTATAGAGTATTCAATAAGAGAACTAAATGTGTGGAAGAATCTGTTCATATCAAGTTTGATGAAACAAATCCACATGAGCCTGGAACCATCCTAGAAAATCTAGAGGATGGTGTATCAAATCTGAACATCAACCCAAAATCCTCAAATTCCTCTGTGAAAGAATCTGCGAAAACTTCCAATTCTGAAATTTCTCTACCATCGAATCATAATGAACCTGAATTTGTTGATGAACCTGAAATCACTAGTCCCTCTTTTTCTAAAAAGGTTAGAACCCTTAAAAACCATCCCTTAGATACTTTTGATGGAGACTTAGAGAAAGGAACGCAAACTAGATCTTATCTTAGAAATCAAGTTGAACATCACGCCTTCTTGTCACAACTTGAACATAAAAACATTGATGATGTCATCAACGATGAATTTTGGGTGATGGCTATGCAAGAAAAACTTAATAAGTTTTAAAGAAACAAAGTTTGGAAACTTGTGGAAATACCCAAGGACACATTCATCATAGGAACTAAATGGGTGTTTAGAAATAAGGTAGATGAAGCTGGAAATATAGTTAGGAACAAGGCTAGATTAGCTGCACAAGGCTTTAGTCAAGAAGAAGGAATTGAATATGATGAGACCAATTCTCCAGTAGCTGGACTTGAAGCCATCAGAATCCTACTTTCTTATGCTGCACATCTGAATTTCAAACTATATCAAATGGATGTTAATAGTGCATTCTTAAATGGGTATATAATTGAGGACGTCTTTGTTGAACAGCCCCCTGTATTTACAAATCCACATTTTCCCAATCATATTTTCAAACTATGAAAAGATTTATATGGTTTAAAGCAATCTCCAAGAGTTTGGTATGACAGATTGAGTACTTTTCTCATTTCCAAAGGTTTTAAAAAAGGAATAGTTGATCCTATCATCTTTATAAAACGAATTTCTAATGATGTTTTAGTTGTTCAAATCTATGTAGATGATATTATTTTTGGATCTTCAAAAAATTCATTATGTATTGATTTTTCTAAAATGAAGAAAAACGAATTTTAAATGAGTTTAATGGGAGAACTAAAATTCTTTCTTAGATTTCAAATCTTTCAAAATAATGATGGAATTGTTTTAAATCAAAGTAAATACACTATATATCTTCTAAAACGTTTTGGATTGGGTAGCACTAAAAGTTGTGACACTCCCATTAGTACCACCTGTAAGTAGGATCTTGATGAAGATGGAAAATCTGTTGATCAAACCACTTATAGAGGAATGATTGGAATTTTACTCTACTTAACTGCTAGCCATATGGACATTATGGTTAGTGTGTGTATGTTTACTCGTTTTCAAGAAAATCTTAAAGAATCTCATTTAAATGTTGTAAAGAGAATTTTCAAATACCTCAAGCATACACCCAATCTAGGGTTGTTCTATCCTAAAGGACAATCATTTGAACTAGTTAGTTACTCTAATGCTGACTTCAGTGGCTATAAGTTAGATAGAAAGAGCACCTCTGGAATATGTCACCTTTTAGGGAAGTCACTATTATCATGGTGTAGTAAGAAACAAATTTTTTTTGCATTATCTACTGCATAAGATAAATACATAGCTGCTGGAATTTTTTGTGCACAAATTTTTTGGATGAAACACACATTACTGTATTATGGATATCAATTCAAACATGTACCAATAAATTGTGACAACACAAGTGCTATTAACATCTCAAAATATCTTGTTTCACATTCTAGGAGAAAACATATTGATGTAAGACATCGCTTTTTTAGATATCATTATCAAAAAGGTGATATCACCTTGGAATTAATTGGTACTGAATATCAACTTGCTGATATTTTAACCAAACCATTAAATTCTAAGAGAATATACTACATCATACATGATCTTGGCATGATAAATCTCAAATAGATATCTTACATGTCTTATTGTTCAACATTTTACTATGTTTTACTTTACTATTTAATGATTACGGTTTCTCAGTTACTGTCTCTCATGTTTATAGTCTCACCATTAGCACTTTGTACTTACAGTATGACATTCACTGTCTCATCGTGATGACCACTCACTATCTCACCATGACGACCACTCACTGTCCCACCGTGACGACCACTTACTATCTCACCGTAATGACCATTCATGATCTCACCATGAAAATTATTTATGATTTTATTTAAACCCGTATCACGGTACTTTTTATTTCAACTCTTTTACTTTCCCACATTTTTATTTTTGTGATGATTGGCATTCCTAAATGATAAAACAAAAAGTTTCACTCGGTTCTTCACTCGGACATTCTCTCATTTCGAACCCTTTCAACCTTGCAACCCCTTATCTCTCTCTCTCTCTCTCTCTCTCTCAAACCCTCAATGGATTCCAAGAATGAAATTTCCATCATCATCTACACCTGATAAGGGCCGCCTGAAAAAGAAGAAGATTGCACCTAATCTGACACCTGAATGACCTTTTAATATGAATCTGGTAAATCGAAGTGTTTTTCCTGAGAAAGAAATTCTCCCCAAATGGATTCTATCTAGAGAATCCCTAGTCTTTAAAGTGTTAAAAGAACAAGGCTGGTTATAATGGTACTCAAGGGAGAATATACCCATCTATCCCAGGTTAGTGGATCAGTTTTACCAATACATGCTGTTCTCATTTGATTCTGGTGAAAGTTATGTTGTGAGGAGCTGGGTTAATGTCCAAAGATTCTCCTTCTCTTCGAGGTTATGGGTAGCATGCCTTAAGATGCCTCATGAAGGTATATGTGAGGATTATCAGAGAGAACCTCCTACTTCAACCGATTTCTTTGATCTTGAAGATGCTCTGAAAACCCTAACCAGAAATGGCACCAAAAGAAGGGCAATCGCAGCTGAACTAGATGGAGAAACAAGGATGCTGTTTAAGTTTGTTCAAAATCTGGTTATTCCAAGAAAAGTTGATTTTTCTCTATTAAAGTATCAATATGTGTTTTTGATTCACCTTATGAAAAATGGACACAAGATCAACCTATGAAAGTACATCATTCACCATATGTGTGAGTTTATCAAGGTTACATCCAAGTCCACTTCTCTGTTCTACTCTTGGCTGATATCATCCATGCTTATTCCAAAAGGTGTGGTTGGACCTAATAAAGAAGTGCTTATGGACTGTGAATACTGTATCTCTAAAGACACCATCAAAATAATGAAGATAAACTTGAACCCCTGTAAAAAGGAATGGGTGGAAGACAATGGTAAGGTTTATGTGAAGTTTAATCCTGTGGATTATCCATCAAGGCCGAAAGACATTTCTGATCCTGGTTGGGAACTAGATGAACTTGTTGAGTATTCAAAAGAAGCGGAAGAAGAGTCTAAAGTACTTCATAGGGAAGAAGTTATTGTTGAGGAAGAAAGGATTATTGTTCCTCTTGTTGTTCTTGAATAAGAAGTTCCTACCCCTAGTGAAGATGTCAATTTGGAAATCCAACCCAAGGCTGAAAAAGAATCAATAATGACAAAATCTGAGTAGCAAGCCATAAAAGAGCCTATAGTAGAAGAAATCCATGTTGTGCAAGAAGAAAATCTAGAATAACTCCCTATTATGCAAAAATAGAATCTGGAAGAACTCCCTATGGAACAATCTGTTCCTAAAATAATACCCTCTACTGAAGATAGGATGGAGATAGCCTTTCATTTGGCTAGACAATAAATAAATGAGGAACGTACAAATGAAACTGTAGATTTAGACCAAGCTCTTGAGTCTCTCAGTCCTGATAAGGAGGCACATTTTTAAGGGGAGAAAACCCCAAATCTTGAGTCTGGTGAATCCTCACATCCAACTGAGTCAAGTCATGTGGACACTCAGTACAAATTTCCTAGTTTTTATGATGTGAGTGATTCTCAGCAGGTTACTGCAACCAAGATTGATCTCTCTTCCCTATTTTAGTTGAATTCATTCACCAACTTCACACCTGAGAAGGAACCTGAACCTGAACCTATCCCTGTACCAATTCCTACACCTGAACCTTTATTTAAACAGTTTTCCTTTGTCAGTAAGGATGATTTAAAGTAATTTATAGATACTCTCCTATCTGGAGTTGAGAAACTTATGAACTCCCAACCTCATCCTATGACAAATTTGAGTGAGAGAGATGCCTCACTACTTTTTTAAAAGATCATTTGGAAAATACAGCCTAAGATGCTCTATGAGATTCAAGAAGTATGAGTTGAAAATAAGCTACTCATTAATGAAGTCACAACCCTAAGAAGAATGGTGGAAGACATGCAGAAAGAGCTACATTCGAGATCATATCCTGCTACTGCTCCTCTAGAATCCACTATTTCTCAAATATCTTGAGATTTTGAGTCTCAGATTCACCCTTATCTGTTATCCTTCGATGAAAATATTTTGGAAAGGCACAAACATATGTTGAAGGACATGAGAGATCTTGTGGTGAACTTTAATAAACTCACTAATGAGTACACTGGTTGTCTTCAAAAGGTACTAAATCAGCTCAAATCTCTGACAACAGCCATCAAAGATTCTAATACCTCTATTCAATCCTCTACACCTTCCTTGGATAGTACTTTTCTCAGATATATAGTCAACGAAGAGCTTCAGAATGCTTTCAATTGGATTTAATGTGGCTTCTTTCTTTGAAGTTGTCAAGAACAGTGATAGAGTGCTTGACCTTGTACAAATTCACTCCAAGATTGCAAATGATGCCCAGCACGAGATTTCTAGGAAGGTGGATTTCTATTTCAACCAAATTTTCTCCAATACTGATATGACCAACCAATTAAATTACCTTGTAGAGAATCTGAAACTTCCTCCTATGACTCAAGCCTTCAAAACCCAAGTCCAAGAGCTAACCGAGTTTACCCGATTGTTGGACAAGTTTATGGAAAAAAAATATGACTTTGAAAAGGCCATGAAGTATGGTGGAGAGATTATTGCAGACTTAATCCAACTCCTGAGACCTTATCTTCATGTCTAGAGTATAGAAATTGTTGCTCCAGCGGCTGCACCTCTCAGACCTGGGCTGCCTACCTTCACCTCTACCTCAGCCTCAACTACCATGTCTGCTGGCCAAGCTCTCAGTCAGATCAGGCATGTGATTCTTAATCAGCAACTGCCTAGATCTTCTACTTATTTTACCTTGGATACCTCAATCTTTGAAGGTCTCCCTTTACCCTCTCTATCTACCACCTCTCTGCCTTCTTTTACATCATCAACTTCCCCTATGGCTTCCTCTTCTACTGCTGATAAAGGCAAAGAGAAGGCCAATCTTAGAAGAAGACTAGTGCTTACTATTTTTTGATGGTCATGCCATTATTTTTGTATTTCTCCTTTATTTTGTACTAAACTGTTTACTCTTAATGGAATGTGCACTGTTTACCCTCTCTTATTTCAACTTTTTGATAATCCTAAAAGGGGGAGAAGTTTCTGCATAAAGTTTCTATCTGTTATTTTCTATGTAGTTGCATCTAATTTACACTTTACCTGTACATGATTTTTGAACATCAAAAAGGGGGAGATTGTTGGACTCCTCATGTATTAATCATGTTTTAATAATCAAAAATCTCATTAATGATCACAAATCTTATTCAACCTAGTTAACTCCTAAATTATATCTAATCATGTGTATTTATGTTTCAAGTTCTCTCATGATTTATAATGGTTAAGATCAATCCATTTCATGCATATCACTATTTAAGTCTGAATACAGTTGTTTTCCTATGTACAAGACATCGTGAAGTCATACACCGTGAAGCCAGACACCGTAATCTAGACACCGTGAAGCCAGAAACTGTAATCCAGACACCGTGAAGCTAGACATCGTAAGACAAACACTGTGAAGTCGGACATCGTATTCTAGACACCGTGAAGCCAGACACCATAATCCAGACACCGTGAAGCCAGACACCGTAATCCAAACACTGTAAAGCCAGACACCGTAAGCCAAACACTGTGAACAAGACACCGTGAACAAGACGTCGTGACACTCAGGCATTATAAACAAGACTTTTTGACGCTCAAACACTATGACACTTAGACGCTGTGACACTCAGACATTATGACACTCAGACACTGTGACACTCAGACTCTGTGACACTTAGACACCGTGTGAAGGAGACACAGTTTTCATAACATACTATGACACCGTTTCTTAAACTAGTATGTCATCTTTCAATTTAATTTCTAACGGTCATATTTGATTCCTTTAATGCACTGACATAATTAATGTTTCTTTTTAGACATAGTATAAGGTAAAAGGTACAAAAAACATGGAACCTATCGGCTAAAACCCATGCATTCTAAGATAAAGAGAAAAGTGTGCCCAAGAACAAGACAACGCGATACTGAACGAAAAACAAGCCTATGAGAACGACCACGAATAACATATTGCAAGATTTTCAAAGAAATCATTGTCTCATACATGAAATACGACTCTACTGAAGAACATACGAAGTATATTGGAATCCATAGAACATCTTCACATTATCAACACTCACAAAGAACACAAGATGAATTTCGACACTCTGTTTTTCAAGACAAAAACCAGAGAAGGACTCAGAATCATTTTCTGTTCAATCAAAGGAGTCCAGAGATGAACTTCAAATCATTATAGCATTATAAACTCATATCTACTCTCTCTTAGTGATTTTATTACTTACTTTTTGAGCATTGTGTGTACTCTATATATTCCATACACACACTGACTCATGTGCTAAACTGGAGGATTTCTAAATCCTTACACCAATCTCTTTATACTTTTGTTTACCCACAAGAACTGTGGAAGTGGTCCATGTGTGGACTGGTTATTTTTTTTTTACCCAAGAAAACTGTGAAAGAGGTCCATGTGTGACCTGGACAGTCTGTATACTGTTGTTAACCCCGATCCAGGGTGTGGATCAATGTTTATTTAACTAAACTGCTTGGTGGCAGGTGATCACCAAGTGGAGTGGATTAGGTCTCGGCTTGAGACTGAACCACTTGTTTTATATCCGCTGTGCTGTTTTAATTTAGTCTTCTCTGTTTTACTGCTTTATTGCATAATCCATGAAAGAAAAATTTTACTTTGATAGTTAGTCTTGGAAAGAAGTTATAACTGATTTGTCTTAGTAGGATAACTTCAAAAGTAATATTAATGATACCAATTCAGATTACTGAGAATTAATCAATCTTCGAAGAAGTTTTTTAAAAATTAAAACCCTTATAACTGTATAACCTTGATTAACTAGGATGTATCTATTTTTGGGGAAACCATTTCATTTAAAATAATATTCTTTTAACAGAAATTTTTATAGTTACTCAATTCTCCCCTCCCCTCTTGAGTGAACTACTCTGACCAACACCCACTCTTGCCCCTCGATGCATCAGTGGGTCTCATGAGACAAACTAGTGTCTTGGATCAAGGCCTTGAAGGTATGATTATGTATTTTTTGGAATGAGGCCTTGATGGTATGGATATGATGTTCGTAATTATGAATTCTCTAATTATGAGATTAGTTATTGATATTACATGTGATTATTTGACTAGTAGAATGTCTAAGAAATTGTTTAATTGAAATTATTGCATTTATTATTTACATATTATGCTAAATATATTGTTTTAAAAGTCGTTTTTTTAGTTCTATACCTTTCCTTAAAAGTTTAAGCTTACTTATGATAGCTTGTGTATATTTTTTATCCTTACTGAGCATCTCAACTCACCCCTTTATTATATTTCATTTCTCCACAAGATGTGAATACATAAATTATTATTGAACTATAGGGATAGAAAAAGGGATATGATAGTTTTAAAATGGGATAATATGTTGCTTTTCATTTCAATATAATGTAAAAATTATGTTTATATCTAGTATTTACAAGCCTACTAAACTGATCGGTCTTTCATGATTTGATTTTCTTGGGATCATGAAAATGTAATAAAATAATGCATTGACTATGGGAAACTAGGTTTAGGTAATTACAGTTGGTATCAGAGGATATTTATTACAATTCGTGGAAATAAGATTTAGAAAAACTTTTACTTGGGAACATTACCCTAAGATAGACTTTGAGGATAAGTATAGAAGAACATCCCATAATTTTTGGTAAAATAGAGATTATATGGGTCTTCCATCAAATAAATCTCTATCTAGATACTACAAGTAGATGTGATTCTGGCATAGATTTTCCTATGAGTAACAACTCTGAAAAGGTGTTCCGGTCTTGAATCAGGGTATCTTGGAACACAACAACGGGCCTTACTGCGTACCTGGTTTGACACTCTCAGGGGATATTCTTAAGATAATTAACATTTTATTTGAAAACCATTATGAAGGATTTATAAGTAAATATGTCCCCAAAGAAACCATTTTTATGATTATGAGATTATATATCCATAAATTTTTCAATTTATGTTATATATTTTACTAGTTTGGAATTATTCATTATGATTCATAACCTAATCTACTGTATTCCATTTTTGATAAATGGAACCTAGTGTAATGAATGGAAACTATATAAACACATGTAAATCCATGTAGGGATTTCCCTCCTATGATATATAATGCTAGTGGAGCCAGTGATACAACTAGTTCTAAATAGATTATAACTATATTGGGATAGCTAGCTCGAGTAATGAATAATGACCTTACCTATATGAAGCATCATGATCTACAACATAGAGGATCAATGTTAGACCGATACATGAGACAACAACCTCCAACATTCAATGGGACTACAAATCCATTTTTAGCTGAGTAATGGATATGGTCCTTATAGAAGATATTTCTTTATTTGGGGAGTAGTGAAAGTGAAAAAGTTGTCATTGTAGTTTATCATATCTCAGGAGATGCAAATCAATAGTGGACATTATTTCCAAACACGAAGGACGATGAAAAAGTATCAAATATTCAATGGAGGGAGATTAAAGAAATTTTCCAAGAAAAATATTTTTCTTGTGAACAGCAAGCCGATATAGAAAGGTAATTTATGAGTTTAAGTAAAAAAGTGGATGAGAATGTTTCCAAGTATGAGGATAAATTCACAAGGTTATAAAGGAATGATTTAGACTACATATGTAACCCAACAATTAAGATTTATTGATTATTTTATGGGTTAAAACAATTACTTCGATGGGCATTGGTCTCACAATCTTTCTCATCATATGAAGATATAGTCTCATGTGCTATCAAAACACAAAAGTAATTCTCTAAGTCTTATGAATTTAAATGGAATCTATAAAATAATATTTTCTTGTAACACTCATGAAAACGAATTAAGGAGAATAAGGTAAAATTTGACTTTCCACTCTACAGTAATTTTGGGAAGAAACTCCCCGGTATTTTCCTAAAGGGGATGGGAGTTTGTTATAAGTGTGGAGAAAAATGACACAAAGCTCATGGATGCAAGGGAAAGAAATAGTATGGTAATGTTAAATTCTACAATTTTAAATAAATGGGAAATTATGAAAATTATTGTCCTAAGGGTCGAGAAAACATTACCTAGAAATGACCAAGGGAGAAAGGCCAGGCTTTTGCAATCACAACTGCTAGTGTTGAAACTTCTAATGATGTTTTTCCAGGTGCTATAAAAATATCCTCAAATTTAGTCAAAGATTTATATGATTATGTATCCTCACATTTATTTATATCCTCCTATATTTTATTAAAAATTAGATATTTCCAATTCAATTTAACAAGGGAGTTATCAGTAAAACCCCCTAAGGGAAGTCTCATTGTAACAAATATGTTTTGGAAGATCCCATTATGGAATATGAACGTGAATTATCTGCTAAATTTATCATCATACCTATGATTGACTTTTATATAATCTTTGTTATGTATTGTATATCAAAATATCATACAAAAATTTATTGTAATAATAAGGAAGTTATGATTTGTGAGGATGATGTAGAATCCATTATCTTTAGAGGTGAAACATCATCACCCAATTATTATCAAAATCCACCCCTAGTAGCTTTATTGAATGAGATTATAAGGGATGAAGAGGAAATAACATCTTGGTATGAATAAATAAATATTAAAATTGAGGATATACCTATTTTAAGGGAATGAATTTATGTTTTTCTTGAAGATTTACTTGGATACCCCACCAGAGAATAAAGTTGAGTTTTGTATTGATTTAATCTCTAATATAAGACCAATACAAAAGAATCCCTATAGAATGTCCACAGTGTAATTAGTAGATCTGAAGAAACAACTAGAAGAGTTGATTAATAAAAGATTTATTCTACCTATTATTTCTCCATGGGGAGTCCCAGTTCTTTTTTTAAGAAGAAAGATACATCAATGAGGCTGTTTATTGACTATAGGGAAGTCAATGCTATTACGATAAATAAAAAATATCATATACCTCACATTGATAATTTGTTTGATCAAATTGAGGGAGATCAATATTTTACAAAGATTGACCTTTGTTTTGGATATCAACAATTATGTGTAAATAAGGAATATATTCCAAAGAAAACATTCTGAATAAGGTATAGACATTACATGTTTATAGTAATGTCATTCAGAATGACTAATGCACCCACAATTTTTATGGATATAATGAATAGAGTGTTCAAGGAATATCTTTATGATTTTTTTTTAGAATTTATTGATGATATATTGGTATACTCTAAATCAATAAAGACCATGAGAACCACTTTCGAATTTTTATGACGACTCATAGATTATATGAACTATATGGTATGTTTAGAAAGCGTGAATTCTACTTCAAGAAATTTCTTTTCTTGGAAATATTTTATTGAAGGATGGAATTTCCATTTATACTTCAAATAATAAGGTAATTAAATAATTTACAACACTAATGTTCATAACTGAGGTATGCAGTTTTATTGGTTTAGCAGGTTACTATCAGCGTTTTGTCCATAATATTTCCCAATTGGCTAACCCATTAACAAATATCACACTAAATGGATCAAATTTGTTTGGAAAAAAGAGTTTGAATAATTTTTTGAAGAATTGAAAAGAATATTGTTCAATTATCCTATCTTGATGTTACCTTCTGGGATTGATGGGTTTGTGATTTATAGTGATGCATCATGGAAAGGACTCGGTTGTATCCTTATGCAGAATGATAGGGATATTACTAATGCATCAAGGTAATTAAAAATTCATGAAAAAAAACTATCCAACTCATGATATTCAGTTAGATGTGGTGTAACGCCTTGAACCTAGTTTCCCAGAGCTAGTGAATTATTTTAATACATTATAAAGATTCAAGGAATCATGCCTTGAAAGAGTGATCAGTTCAGCAGTCTTGGAAAATAGATTAGATAAATGAACTTTACCTTACAATTTCTAACATAAAACACAGCATAGATAATCCTTATAGAATTACATTATTACCCTAGATTAACCCTTCATATAAATCAAAAAAACTTATTGGAATCTTGGGAAAATAAAACATAAGAAAGGCGTGAGCTCATATGCTCAGTAAGGATAAACAATATAGCATAATCCATTATAAATGATCATAAACATTTAATGAAAGGTACAAAATTGAAACTCAAAACTTTTAAAACATTATCTTCATCATAATATGGTAATAATAAATCAAATATTACCATATAAACATGCATGTGGATATTCTTCTAGTCGAATAATCACATGTAAAATCAATAACTAATCTCATAACGAGAGAACGCATAATTCCAAACATCATAACCACTACGTCAAGGCCTTGTGCCAAGACCATTCACAAATATTCTGTCAAGGCCTTGTACCAAGACACTAGTTTGTCTCATGATACCTATAGATGCATCAAGAGTCTATAGAGGGCTCCGTCCATCACTTAGTAAGTTCAATGCATTCCTCATATGAAAAGGGTTGAACATAACATAATCATTCGTATTAAAACTAACATACAAAATGTAAATACTTTAACCATAAACCATGAATGGTATAGAAATAGCACATCCATAGTCAAACATATCATAACTCATTAAATACAATATGGAAGATTTTATTATAATAAATCAACCTCAATCAAGAATAATATCCAGTAAAGAATGTTGACATAGTTGAAAATGTTCAGTAAAACTCTTTGAGAGAAATATCCCTTTTTCATGAAATCATTTAAAACTCACAAAATTTATAAAGGAATTCATTTAAAATATATTTTTGAATCAAATTTTCCCATACCACTTTGAAACTTTTGAAGTTAATTAACATTTTAAACCAATCATATTCATATAAATAAATCCTTAAAATCATTTTGAAAACATGGACATTAATTAAATAGATTTAGATAAATAAATCATTAAAACATTGAAAATGATGATCTAGTTAAATATATACTTCCATAAAACCATAAAAGATTAATTTTGTAAAAAAATTGTGAAACATGGACATGGATGATAAAAATGTCCTACTAAATAGTTACATATAAACAATCTTGGATAATAATGAGATTGAGGAGTTAACCCTTACCTCTAGTTCGATACTCTCAAAACGTGTCTGAAACTCCTGTATAATGTTTTTAAAGATATTATTAACTTATATTAAAATCATAATAATATTTATGATATCATATATGATTCATTACCTGTTTATTAACAATTCTAAGTTAATGCAACATTTCGGGTAATAATCGATTTGTTTATCGTACGTGTTTTGACTTGTTATTCTTGATCATATTACTTATATCATGATTTACTTACATCCATAATGTATAATATTATTTTAATATCATATATATTCATAATATAAATATATATATATATATAATAGATAGATATATGAAATGAAATACACCGTTCATGGAGACGGTAGGTCGTACGTAAACATGAACGTTGTTTCCGTTTTATTATCATATTGAATTTAAGTAAGTGAATGGAATATATGTATGTATATATATATCATAATGGTAGAATTATTATTTCATATATTTTATAATTATTAATAATATTTATTCTTATAATCATTCTTCAATGGTGAACATGGAAGATGAGTCTCATCGCGTCGTGGATATGATAAGTCGTACGTACGCATGAGCAATGGTATCATTTACTTAATGGTTAAATGGTATGAAATTGGATTGAATGTGAATTTTAAAGAAACAACATCATGTTATATTTATTATTTAAATCCATTATATTCAATATTATACCCATATAAATAAAGTTAAAATGAAAAAAAAAAATACACTACGGCGTGGAGACAGTAAGTCGTACGTACGTACGCATGGTGGTATTGTTTTTCGTAGAATGGGTAAAAGGAGGAATATAGTTTTACCAATATTATAACAACATATATGTGTTTTTAAGATACTGGATTTATTATTTTAGTAAGGAAGCAGTATATAAAGAAGAAGTAGAAGGAGAAAAGAACTTTGAAAGAAGGGATAAAATGATTACCACTTCTTCAGGTGTCTCCTTTTTATTTGCACAAAAGGACTCCTTAGAATGGGTTTATGCCCAAAGTTTATCCTATAGAATGAAGTGAGGGTGGCTGGGAGGAGAAATGGTCAGGTTTTGGCTGAGACAAAGAGCTTTTGAGGTGTGAATTAAAGAGAAAGGGAGTTGCCCATTTATAAGAGATATGAGGGGCACTTTAGGAAAACATTAAATATTAATTTATTATAAATTGATTTAAGTTTATAATAGCTCCAAAGTAATTTATTTCAGTAATAAAATGAGTATGGGACAATATTATCTCATAAAATGATTTTTAGACAATTTTAGTTCATGAAATTAACCTTATCTTTTGGGATTAACCCTTAGTTAAACAGGTTAACACTTACCATTTTGTCTTGTATTTTTATAATATAGGGTTAATTTAGTTACTATAAAATGCCAAAAGAACCTAAAGTGTATAATTAAATACATTTTTAACATTATCTAAGTTATTTGGATGAATATTAGATTCTTATTATTTTAATATCATTTAATAAAATAGTATTTGTTTTAAAAACTCATTTATGTCAATTTTGACACCATTTAGTAATTGATTTTTTTAAAGTCATAACAACTTGATTCCTTAGAAAAAAGGCATTAAATCTTCTCTAATATTTCAATTTCATCCAAAAAATTAATGTATGGCGTCGAAATGTTCAAATTACATTTATTTTAATATTTATAAATTTATTTATTTGAATCATTCATTAATAATGTAATCACTGCATCATCATTGTATCATAAATAAATATATTTATCTAATGTCTAAATATTATAAATAAAATAACATGATGTAGTAAATATTTATATATTTCTAATTACTATTTTTAATCAAATATATCATTCATATAATCATATATTAAAATTGTTTTAGTAAAATATACATGTTTATGTTATAATTATCTTTACTTAAAATTAATTCTTATAACATGTCATTATCACACCCAAGTGGTCCCACGGGGTCCTAAAATATTATTAGGGACTCCCATGGTCGGAAATATATCATCCAATATGATTAAGACATGTTTCAGGGTAGTTTAATATTATTATAATATTATTTTTTACTCTTATTTACCTGATTTACCCTTTAACCAAGGTAAATAAAGATAATTACTAAAGTTACTATTCATAATGTCAAAAAATAAAAGGTACCTTTTTACACAATTTGGACCTTATAATTCTAAATATGGAATCAATTTTTTCAAATTCAAAACACAGAGTTAGTATAAATTAATTTAAAATTATCTTCCGTTGTCAAAACTAAAAAATGAGTTTTTAAGGGTTAAAAAATATCAAAATATTAGCATGTGATTATATTCAATTTAAATTTAAAATTACTTAAAATTACCTAAATTATATTAATTTATAAAAATATAATCTAATTATACTTAAAAATTAGTCAAATTTATAGTTTAAAACTATAAATTATTTCAATTAAAAAGTTTTTTTCAATTAAAATTTAGTATTTTTCACTATTCATAAAAATATGAAAGTTATCAAAAAAGTACCAAAAATTTATCCAAACTAAATTTTTATTTCCCACTTAAAAAGAAGAATTTAATTACATAAAATTTAATAAATAAAAGTTTCAAATATTGTATTTAAAAAAGGTTCTCTATTAAGAGGTGGGAAAACTCTATTTTTTGGAAAATACTTATTTTATCTGAAAAATTGAATTTTTCCTTATATTAAGTCTGAGAAACACAAAAGATGAATTTTAAAATTATATGGGATATATAAATTTCAAATTTAGGTTAATATTGTTCATAATCTCTTTTTAAATGGCTAGTTTGATAGGTCGTGGTGCGCTTGAACTCGGTGTTTCGTACATCGCACACTATTGAATTATTTAAAAAGGATGCATACCCTAGCATATTGGGGTGTTAAATTATCCCCTCCTTCAAAAAATTGTGTCCTCACAATTTAAACTAGGGATTGAAAACTAGAGGTTTGATATTTCAAAATATCTTATTTGAAATACAACATTAAAAAATCGATTAATAAGACCTCTATTTTAATATAAATAAAGGTAGGTTTGAAGGATACCAGAAAAAACCCATACTAGGGTTACATGTATGAAAAAATGGAAATGGAATAGAAAACTAATCATCAAGTTCTGATGGAGAGTGATAGATAATGTTATTAGGAGAAATTTAACAATCTAAAATCCATAAATCTATTATGATCCAAGGGACCATTTTATTCCTTGCAAAAAGAACATACTAGGAAAACATTTATGATATTTTTTATAGAGTTGAAGAATTAATTCATACACTAAGAACATACGGAATCTTACTTTATTTACATGTAATGTTCCATCTGTTAACTAATTCCTATCACAAACCCATCTTTCTCTTCAAAATATAATAAAACTCAAAAAAATCTATTTATCTTAATCACATAAAGTTCCAAATATAAAATTATACCATTTAAATAAATAAAACTATGTTATACTAACTAGGTAATTACTGTAGGCCAATGGTAGGAGATAAATCCTTGTCGCACTTTGGTTGTGGGTTTGATTCCTACAGCCTTTTCTGACACGACAGGTTATCACCTAACTTACAGGTTTTCCTTTGTCTAAAACTATAGTATTCTAAAAAAAATATTAAGAAATGTTTTAACCTTATAAAATACTATCAAAAGTTTAACTTAATCCATTACAGCTTTTAGAGTTATCCAAAATAAGTTTTTCCAAACTCTCTCTAAAAGATCACTAAATTTCCAAAAATCAATTGTAAAATTAGATTCCCCAAACAATGTAATGTTTCTCTTATTGTCACATAATGAATATATGATTACCTTCATCATATTAAAACCTTAATTAAAAAAAAGTAATACAGTAAAATCCTTATATATATCACATTCTTATTATAACCGTAATATAATTCTTGAATCCAATAAAATAAAAAAACATTAATTATTCCACTTCGACTGTAGTAATAGTATAAGATTGACCTTGATCCATTTGCTTCTTCTGATCTATATTTTCTTAACACTTTGGAAAATCATTTGAATAATGTCCCATATCATTACAATTATAACATTTCACAACTTCTTTATTTCCCTTACAATAATGAGCTTGGTGACCTTTTTCTCCGCATTTGTAACAAACTAACATTCCTTGTAGGCAATTACTAGGGTGTTTCTTCCCAAAATTATCACATATGGGAAAATTCTTCTTTCCTTTTTTTACTTTATCTATCTCTTGTTCCACCGTTATCTTCTTATCTTTCTTTACTTTAATGTCATAAGACATAGAGAATTCATTTTTCATCTTGATAGCACATGTGAATATATCTTCGTATGATGAGAAAATTATGAGACCAATGATTTTTAGAGGAAAGGTTTTAACCCATAAAATAATCAATCAATCTAACTTATTGGGTTATGTATGTAGTCTGTATCATGCCTTGATAACTTTGTTAAGTTATCCTCATACTTTGAAATATTCTCATCTTCCGTTTACCTCAGGTTCATAAATTTCCTTTCCAAATCTGATCGTTGTTCACGAGGAAATCATTTCTCTATGAAAAGTTCTTTAAACTCCCTCCATTACATATTTTCTACTTCTTTATCCTCCTTCATGTTTTGAATTAATGACCACCATTGATTTGCATCTCCTGAGAGACGATAAATTTTCATGAGAACCTTTTCCCTTTTGTTACTTCCCAAAGAAGGAAATATTTTCTCTAAAGAACTTATCCATTGCTCATCAAAAAATTTATTTTTAGTCCCATTGAATGTTGGAGGTTGTTGTCTCATGAAGCGGTCTGAAATTGATCCTCTATGTTGTAAATCAGGCTGCTCTATATGGGTAAGGTTATTATTCATAACTTAAGTAAGTTGTCCCAGTATGGTTATAAGCTATTAATTAACAGTTGTATCACTATCTCCACAATAATTATCTTACATAGGAGGGAAATCCCCGAATGGATTAAGTTTATTGATACAATTTTCATTCCTTCCACTAGTCTTCATTTCTAAGCAATGGTATACACTAGATCAGGTTATGAATCATAATTCATAAATCCAAACTAGTAAAATACATAACATATATTGTAAATATTATGAATATATAATCCATAATCATAAATACAAATCCTTTTAGGACATATTTACTCATAAATCCTTCATAATGGTTTTTAAATAAAATATGAATTATCCTAAGCATATCCCCCAAGAGTATCAAAAAAGGTGTGTTGTAAGTCCCATTGTCATGTACCAAGTTACTCTGAGTCAAGCCTGGAACACCTTGTCAAAGTTTTAATCCCAAGGTACATATGTTCTAGAACCACGTCTACATGAAGTATACAGATAGGGATGTACAACTTGTAATATCCACAGAATCCCTACTTCAACAAAATTCTAGGGGGTTCTTCTATACTTATCCAAAAAGATTATCTTAGGTTTATGATCCCTAATATAATTTTTCTAAATCTATTTCCAAGGTTGTTTCTAAACTTACTCTGATACCAACTGTAACGCCCCGACCCCAATTTCCCAGAGCTGGTCCATTATTTTAATACATTAGCATGATACGAGGAATCATGTCTCGAAGGACTGATCAGTTTAATATTCTTGGATAATAGATTACATACATGAACTTTACATTACAATTTCTAACATAAAACACAGCATATATAATCCTTCAAAAATGTCATTATTCCCCTAGCTTAACCCTACATATCAATTATGAAACACTTCTTGGCATCCTTGGAAAATAAAACATAAAAAAGGGGTGATCTCATATGATCAGTAAAGATAAACAATATAGCAGAATCTATCATAAATAATCATAAAATTTTAAGGAAAGGTGAAAAATTTAAACACAGACCTTTTAAAACATTATCTTCATCATAATATGTAAATAAGAAATCAAAAATTACCATATAAACATGCACGTATATATTCTACTAGTCAAATAATCACATGTAAAATCAATAAGTGATCTCATAATGAGGGAATGCATAATGCTGGACATCATAACCACTACATCAAGGACTTGTGTCATAACCATTCACAAATATTCTGTCAAGGCCTTGTTCCAAGACACTAGTTTGTCTCATGAGACTTACTGATGCATCTAGCAGATATAGCGTGCCCCTCCCATAACTTACTATGTCCAATGTATTCCTCATATGAAAAGGGTGAAACGTAACATAATCATTCATATTAAAAATAGCATATAAAATATCAATAATTTAACCATAAACCATGAATGGTATAGAAATAGCACATCCATAGTCAAACATATCATAACTCATTCAATATAGTATATAATATTGTATTATAATAAATCAACCTCAATCAAGAGTAACATCCAGTAAAGGGTGTTGAAAAATTTGAAAATGATCAGTAAAACCTTTTGAGAGAAATTTTCTTTTTTATGAAATCATTTAAAAGTCACAAAATTTATAAGGAAAGTAATTTAAAAGATATTTTGAATCAAATTTTCCTATACCTCTATGAAACTATTGAATTAAATTTACATTTTAAAACAATCATGTCTATATAAATAAATCCTTAAAACCATTTTGAAAACATGGACATTAATTAAATAGATTTAGAAAAATAAATCTTTAAAACATTTAAAATGATGATATAGTTAAAGTTACCCTTCCATAAAACCTTAAAAGATTAATTTTGAAAAACAAAATTATGAAACGTGATCATGGATGATAAATATTTCCCAATAAATACTTACACATAAACAATATCGAATAATAATGAGATTGATGAATTAACCCTTACCTTAGGTTTAATACTCTCTGTACGTGTTCAAAACTCCTGTATAATGTTTTTAAAAATATTATTAACTTATATCAGAATAATAATAATATTTTGATATCATATATGACTCTTTTATGACTTTATATTACCCATTTATTAACAATTCCAAGTTAAATCAACGTTTCAGGTAATAATCACTTTGTTTATCATACGTGTTTTGACTTGTTATTCTTGATCATATTACTTAGATCATGATTTACTTACTTCAAAAATGTATAATATGATTTTTATATCATATATATTCATAATATAAATATATATATAATAGATGTATATATATTAAATGGAATACAACGTTCATGGAGATGGTAGGTTGTACGTATGCATGAATGATGTTTCCGTTTTATTATCGTATTGAATGGAAGTAAGTGAATGAAATATATGTATATATATATCATCCCAGTATAATTATTATGTCATATATTTTATATTTATGAATAATATTTATTTTTATAATCATTCTTTTATAGTGAACATGTAAGATGAGTCTCATCGCATCGTGGAGACGGTAAGTCATAGGCACGCATGAGCGTTGATATCATTTCTTTAATAGTTAAATGGTATAGAATTTGATGGAATATGAATTTTAAAGAAACAATATCATGTTATATTTATTATTTATAGCCATTATGTATATCATTATACCCATATAAATAAATTGTACATGAAAAACAATTTACACCTGTGTGGAGACGGTAAATCGTACATACGCACACATGGTGATATTGTTTTTCATAGGATGGGTAAAAGGAGGAATATGATTTTCCCATAATTATAATAAAATATTATAATGCGAAAGAGAGTTTATTTATTATTTTACTATGGAAACAATAGATAAAGATGAAGTAGAAGAATAAAACAACTTTTAAATCAGGGATAAAATGATTACCTATTCTTCAGGTGTCTCCTTTTGATTTGCACAAAAAGACTCCATGGGATGGATTTATGCCCAAAATATAGTCTATAGAATTAATTTATGGTGTTTAGGAGGAGAAATGGTCAGGTTTTGGCTAAGAAAAAGGGCTTTGGATGTGTGAATTAAAGTTAAAGGAATGTTCCCTTTTCTAAGAGAGGTGTGGGGTACTTTAGGAAAAACATGAAATATTAATTTATTATAAATTGATTTTCGGTTTCTAATAGCTCCAATGTTATTTATTTAAAGTATAAGATTATAAGGGGTCTAAATTATCTCTCACAGTGATTTTTATACAAGTTTAGTTCATTAAATTAATCTTATTTTTTGGGATTAATCCTTAGTTAAAGAGTTTAACACTTACCATGTCATCTTGTATTTTTATAATATAAGGTTTATTTAGTTTCTATAAAATTAAAATAGACACTAAAGTGGGAAATTAATAAAATTTTTAACATTATATAATTCAGTTAAACTAATGTTATATTTTTATCATTTTTATATCATTTAATAAAATATTATTTGTTTTAAAACTCATTTATGTCAATTTTAACACCATTTAGTAATTAATTTTTTTAAAGTCATAACAACTTGATTTATTAGAACCAAAGGAATTAAATCATGCCTAATATTTAAATTTCATCCATAAAATTATATTATGGAATAAAAATTTTCAAATTATATTTATTTTAATATTTATAAATTCATTTATTTGAATCATTAATTAATAATGTAATAATTGCATCATCATTAGGTCGTAAATAAATATATTTATCAAATGTATAAAAAATATAAATAAAATAAAATGATTTATTAAATCTTTTTATATTTCTAATGAATATTTATAGTCAAATATATCATTCATATAACCCTGTATTAAAATTTTATTAGAAAAAGATACATGTTTATGTTATAATTATCTTTACATTAAGTAAATTCTTATAACATGCCATTATCACACCCACGTGGTCACATGGGGTCCTAAAATCGTCCTAATGATGACCATGGTCATAAATATCTCATTAAATAGGATTAATACATGTGTTAGTGTAGTTTAATATTATTATAATATTATTTTTTACCCTTATTTACCTGATTTTCCCTTTAACTATGGTAAATAAAATTAATTACTGATGTTACTATTCCGAATGTATAAAAATAAAATGTACCTATTTACACAATTTGGAACTTATGATTACAAATATGGAATCCATTTTCCAAATTCAAAACATATAGTTGACAGAAATTAATTTAAAATTAATTCTCGTTGTTAAAACTAGAAAGCGGGCTTTTAAAAAGTAAGAACCATCAAAAGATTGACATGTGTTTATATTCAATTTAATTGTGGAATTACTTCCAATGACCTGAATTATATTAAATTATAAAAATATAATATAATTATACTTTAAAACCACTCAAATTTTTAATTTAACACTAAAAATTATTTTCATTAAAAAAGTTGTTTTCAATTAACATTTTGTATTTTTCACTATTCATCAAAATATTAAAGTTATCAGAAAAGTACAAAAAAATATCCAAACTAAATTTTTATATCACACTTATAAAGAATAATTTAATTTCCACAAATTTAATATATAAATCTGTAAAAATTTTGATTTAAAAATGGTTCTCAATTAAGTGGCGGAAAAACTGCATTTTTTTAAATACTTCTTTTATCTGAAAAATTGAATTTATCACTATATTATGTCTAAGAAACAAAAAATGTGAATTTTAAAATTATATGTGATATATAAAATTCAAAAAAAAAAAACGATTCAGAACAACTTTTTAAATGGCTAGTTTGATAGGTCGTGGTGTGCTTGAACTCGGTGTTGCATACATGCATGCTATTGAATTATTTAAAAAGAAAGTGTGTCATGGAAGCTTGGGGTGTTACAAGTTGTAATATTTTCTTTGAATATATGGAGAAACTATATATATGGTTAAATATGTGAGATATATACTAATCATAAGAGTTTGAAATATATTTTCTCATATAAAGAACTCAATATGAGAAAAATGAGATGGCTTGATCTACTAAAGGATTATGATTTCACAATACACTACCACACAGGTAAGGAAAATAAGGTGGAGGATTCTTTGAACTGAAAATACTAGGGAGATATAAACAAAATTAGAGTTGAAAGGGGTCCTATGTTCCCATATCTAGTGATGATGGATATAGAAATTTTAAAAGAATGTGAAATATCACTACTTTTTAAAATGGTTGCCAGACCATCTTTATTGGAAATGATAAAAAGTAATCAGTCTGATGATGAGGAGTTTAAGAAGAAAATTAAAGATTTGAATGATGTGATATTTATTTTCTTCATATTTGAAGATACAATTTTGAAATTTGGGAAGTGGATTTGTGTTCTTGATATACCTGAGCTAAAAAGGGAATTATTGGATGATGTTCATATCCCCAATTTCTCTATACACCCTAGTGGTACTAATATGTTTAGATATTTGTAGGAAAATTTTTTGTGGGAAAACATGAAGAGGTATATTGCTGATTATGGGTCAAGATTTTTCATTTGTCAACATGTGAAGGCTGGAAGACAACATCCTAGAGGATTCATGAAACCTATCCCTGTACCTGTGTGGAAATGGGATTATATTACGATGGACTTTGTCATGGAACTACCAAAGACTCCTAGAAAAAATTATGAGGCATGGGTTATTGTTGATCACATGACCAAATAAGAAAATTTTCTTGCTATAAGAGATGATTTAACACTAGAACATTTAGAAACAATATATATAAATGAAGTTGTAATACTTCATGGTGTACCCCTATCGATTGTTTCTGATCGTGATCCCCATTTTACATCAAGATTCTGGAAAAGTATTCAAAAATCCCTAGATACTGAACTTCGTTTGAGCACTGCATACCACCCTCAAACTGATGGACACTCATAATAGATAATTCAAACTTTAGAAGACATGTTGAGATCTTTCTCACTTGACTCTCAAGGTATGTGGGATCATTATTTACCTCTAGTAGAATTTTCCTATAACAATAGCTTCTATTCAAGTATTCAAATGGAACCATATAAAGTGTTATATGGAAAGAGATGTCATACACCTAATTATTGGGAATATGTTGGGAAAAGAAAACTCAAAGGCCTGGAACATGTTAAGAAAGAAATGGAAATGTGAAGATTATCCAAACCCACATCAAAGTAGCTCAAAGTAAGAAAAAAAAAAGCAATGCCAATAATTAAAGGAAGGATTTGGAATTTAAAATTGGGTATCTTGATTTCTTGTAGGTATCTCCTTGGAAGGATGTTATACAATTTGGTATGAAGGTTACATTAAGTCCCAAGTACATAGGACCTTTTGAAATTCTATAATTAATTGAAGTTATAGTTTATCATTTGGAAATGCATCCAAGTCTTTTAAAAGTTCATGATGTCTTCCACATATCGCTATTAAGGAAATACATGTTAGACCCATTGTATGTAATCACCTATGAAGAAATAGAGCTGGAACTTGATCTGTCTTATTGTGAAGAGCTTATCAAAAAATTTGATACCATAGAACAAGTGCTGAGAAATCAGACAACTCGTCTAGTAAAAGTTCTTTGGAGAAACCATAAAATGAAAGAGGTGATGTGGGAACCTGAGGAACTTATGATAAAGAACCACCCGAATCTTTTTATGTAATGATATTCTAGAAATTTTTAGGAATAAATTTTTTTAAGGAGGGAAGAATGAAAGACCTCAAGCTTCCTAGGTACATTTCCTTTTAAGTAAATTCAATAGCTTGTGTTGCACGCTCAAGCGCACCATGACCTATCAAACTAGCTATTTGAAAAACGTTTATGAATAGTATTAACTATATTATAAAAATTTATAAATTTTATTTTTAAAAATATACTTTATTTTTTTATTAGTAATACTAAAATTATCTTATGGTGAATTTTTGGTATTTTTCTGAAATGTTTCTATTTTTGATGAATAGTGAAATATATTGCACTGTAGGTAAAAACTGAATTTTTCATTTAAAGAATTATTTTAATTTTAATTTATTTTAAAGTCACAATAGATATATAATACATTATTCACTTAATTTAGGTCATTTAAAATCATTTTTATAATATAAATTAGATATAAAATTTATTGAACTTTTGAACGTCACTTTTACCTGCCTTCTAACCACATCTACGGATTAGCATTAAACGTAATTTTTCCTCTTCTATAAATTTAATTTTGATCAATGGACATAAATGGTTGTAATTACTATGAAAATTTTTGTTTAATAAGATCAAAATAATTTTTGGTGAATAGTAACTTTTGAATTTTATTTATCACAGTTAAAGGTAAATAGTGTAATTAAACATAAAAAAATATTGTAATAATATTAAATCACCCTAAAAAATATTTTAATTCTATTGGATAGGTATATTTCAACCAAAATAAACCTTAGGTCAAAAATATGATCCCTTTTATGGCACTTATGTCAGATTAGGACATTTACTATATTTTATTTAAAGAATAGTTAAAAATGTCATATTCAAATTTTAATAACTATATAATTTTTAATATGAGTTAATATAAGTGATATGGTAGACTATAAATAGTATCTAGAAATAGAAAATAATTATCTAAAACATGGTAATTTATTTATAATTTTTAAATATTAAAAAATTACCATTAATGATGACACAATAGTGAAGAATAAATTATTTTATTAATAGAAATATCAAATAAATGATATTAAAAATATTAAAATAAATCTAATTTTACTTAATTAATTACATAAAATAATTTTATAGATAAATTTGAAATTTTAGTGACATATTTTAAGTATTTTTTCAAAGTTATCATGTTGGTTTGGGTTTTTTTTAAATGAAAATATTGAATAGTGTCAAAATTGACAAAAATGATACTTTAAAATAAATAATATTTTATTAAATGTTATAAAATTAATAAAAATATAATATTCTACAAAATAACTATTATAGTGTTAAATATTTCCTAAATTACCCAATTGGTATTCGTTTGGCATTTTATAGTAACTATATTTACCCTATAGTACAAAAAATACAATTAGACACGATAAAAGTTAAATTATTTAACTAAGGGTTAAATCCAAAAGATAAGGTTACTTTTGTTACCTAAACTTGTCTAAAAATTAGTGTATTAGATTATTTCCACCCATCCTCATATTATCTTAAAACTAACTCACTTTTGGGCTATTTGAAATATAATATCAATTTATAATAGATTAATAGTTTTGGAGTTTCTAAAAGTGCCCTCCCCTCTCTTATAAAAGGGTGCATCTTCTTCTTTTTTATTCACACCTATAAATACCTTTGACTCAAACAGAACCTTCCCAGTTCTCCTCTGAACATCCATCACATCTTCCTAGAGGCCTTTTTGGACATATAAAAAACCTAAGGATACCTTTTGTTCAAATCAAAAGAAGGTACCCAAAAAAGAGGTAATTGTTTTATCAACTCTTTCAAAGTTCTTTTCTTTTTATACTTACTATTCATGTGTTTTTTTCATACCAAAGTAGTAAATCTAGTATCATATATATTCTGAGAATTTATTATAATTTTTTTACAACCATATTTCTCCTTTTATCCATCCATATAATAATATCACCTTGTGTGCGTGCGTACGACATACCATCTCCACGTCGTGGTGTAATTTTTTATTCCACTCCAATTTATTTGGATGGGTATAATTATGAGTATAATGGATATAAATAATTAATATCGCATTATAATTATTTTTTATAATTAATATGTCATCCAATTTTATACCATTTAACCATTAAGGTAATGATATCGTCGCTCGTGCGTACATACGGTCTACCGTCTCCACGATGTGATGATATTCATTCTCAATGTTAAACATTCAATAATTATTAGAAAATTTATATAATTAGTAAATATAATATTTAAGTACTTATTATCTTTCTAGATATAAATAAAATATATCCTATGCATAAGAATCATGACCTATATAACAAAATGTGCATAAGAAAATGAAGCAGTTACCACTAAAAAAATGATAATATTTAAATATTATTAACAAAATGATAAAAGAAGATCGTATATGATATCATAAATATGGATGTGGCCCTATAATAATTTAATAACATGTTTCATCCATCATATAGGAGGTTAACATACCCTCTACAAAATCAAAGTACAAGGTAAGGGTTAATTTCACCATCTCAATATTATCTGAGTTGGTTTATACGTAAGTATCTACTAGGACATATTTATCATCCACATACATGTACCTAATAAATATATTTCAAAATATTATTAATATTCCTAGAATATTGTTTAAATACATTTATACCCATGTTTTAATTTTTATGAAACATTTTGAAATGAATCTTTTCGTTGTTTTCTAAACGAGGTACTTTATGAACCTTTCGACAAACTTAGAGAAGAAGGTTTTTTTAATTTATACAGCACGAGCATATATTTTCTACTTTTATGATGAATTAACATTTAGAAGCTTAACTTACAATATTACAAGTTTATTTTCAAAAGAAGTATTTTATTTTATAATTGTGTGGCTTTTAAATTATTTAAATTAAAAAAATGGATGCTTCTCTCAAAGAGTTTTAATAATTTTATTAGATTATTTTCATCTATGTCCACATACTTTGTTGGATTTATGCTTAATTCAGATTGATTTATTATGATAAAATCTAAAATATTATATTTAAATTTTTATGATATTATTGATAGTGGATGATCTATTTTTGTACCACTCATGGTTTATGGTTAAAGTATTAACATTTCATATGCTAGTTTCAATATGAATGTTAATGATATGTTTCACCCTTTTAATATGAGGGATTAATTGGACTTAGTATGTGATGGACGAGGCCCACTTTAGCTCCTAAATTCATTGGTATTTCTCATTAGACAAACTAGTGTCTTAGCACAAGGCCTTGATGGTAGGATTATGTATGGTCTTGGAATGAGGCCTTGACGTTATGGTCATGATGTCTGCCATTATGCATTCCCTTGTTATGAGATTAGTTATTGATATTACATGAGATTATTCGACGAGTAGAATTTCTATGAGAATGTTCAAATGGTATTATTTGATTTATTCTTCCGATATTATGCTAAATATAATGTTTTAAAAGTCTTGTGTTTTAGTTTTATACCATTTCTTAAAATTTTATGCTTACTTAGGATAACTTCCCCTATATTGTTTATCCTTACTGAGCATCTAAGATCACATGTTTCATATGTTTCATTTTTCCCTAGGATTCAAAGAAGTATATAATTATTGACCTGAAGGTGTAGACTAAGGCATATGAGAGTTTGAAATGTGGATAATCTGTTTTTTTTTCATTTCAAGATATAATGTAAAACTTATGTTTGTATCTAGTATTTCTGAGGCTACTAAACTGATCGGTCGTTATGGATTTTCTTTTATTTTGATCATACCAATGTAATAAAACAATGCACTAACTCTAGGAAACAAGGTTTAGTTAGTTACACAAGGCACCCCAAGCTCTCAATAAGCCCATCTTCAAGATTTTGAAGCCACACACTCATGTAAGGGTTCTTTCCTTTCTCATTTTTATCCAAGTTTCCTTATATTGTTACACCCTTTTATTTTAAATTAAAAATTATTGGGTATGTTTTCAAACCTCCCTGATACTTCCCTTATTTTATTTAAATGAATATATTCCCATTTCTCTCTCATTAATCCCTCCCATGTACACTTGTTACCATGCCAAACCTTTGTAAGAGTTATTCCATTCCTCATCTTTATCCATGTTTCTTTATTATGTTATGCCTTCTATTTAAAAATTCCTTATGTTAGTACATGTATTTATATGACCCTCTTACTTTCAATTTCATGTATATATTATGAGATTCACCTTTATCTCTCCACAACCATTTTTATGAATTTTTATGTCACGTTGTTAGGATGCCGAAATTGCACCATAAATTTCCTTTCCAAAACAATTTTTTATTGAATACTGTACCCATCCCCTATCAAGTTTTTTCAATTTTATGAAAATATACCATTTTATTGATGACATAAATGTATGTATTCCACTACCCTTGATCTTGGAATAAATCATAAGGATAAATGAATCCATGTTTTATGATCTATGTGGCACACTTAGGCAAGACAATGAAATGAAAGTGTTGGGTGTGACCGAAATTATATAACACTCCAAAGCATTGGGTAATGTTTAGTATCATGATATGTCATTATGGGACAGGGGTTTACCTAATTCCTTTATGGGACTTTTTGTACTATGGTTTATTTGTAGTTTAGCCTTGACCTATGATGTAGTGTTTTAAGTTGTTTCCACATTTCTATGTTATGATTATCATGTTATATCATTCTTTATGATTCATGTTATTGTATACCTCATTGATATGACTTTCCTAACATGTATTATTATCTTCATGTTATGTCATGTTTACTTCCTTACTGTTCTTTATATCTCACCCCTTTCTTGTGTATTTTCCTCAGGATATCCCATACAGTTTTAAACTCGATCATGTTAAAGAAGTTTTCAATAAATATGTTGTTTTTCATGTATAAAGTTATAATTCAATGTACCTAATTACCAAATACACTAGACTTATTGATCTTTTGGTTTTTATTAAGTGTAATTTTATTTAATTAAATCATATATGAATGTAATAAAAATAACTGGATTATTATCCTTGTGAAATTATTTTATTTTAACACTAGCTATATAAATACCCAATTATATTAGTTTATCATTAGCCTATATGGTAGTGTAAGACAATCATGGAGAATCCTTTCAAGACTTGAAAGATATCTTCTCCTAGAATTCTCCCAATAATGGTGAGCTATAATCCTCAATCATATCAAGGAGAACTTCTTAGAATTGATTTTCGAGGTGATCAAGATGAACGACGCAAGCATGAGGATGTTATGTGATAGAACGCGAAGACTCCTTCGGCGATGTTTGGAGATTCATAAAACACATGTGGATCACTGCTAGAGGAAATCTAAACTTGGATTCAAAAATTAAATGATGGTGCACTACAGATCTGTCATTAGAGTCATCAACAATGAAATAATTCCTTAGATGTAATTCTTTATCCAATTAAATTAATTATAAGCAATATGTGTTGATCTCATCTTGCTCAGCTCTGGAAGAATTATTCTTTTCCAATTTCTTTAACTCAATTCTGTGGATCATAGAGTTCATCATCATATAGATCTCAAATTGATCATTGATTATGGAAAAAATTAATTTTGGGCACTACCCATCACAGGATTCTGCTGCACCCAGAACCTACAACATTGGCAGAAAGGAATATGTTATCTCTTTTGTGGATTTATATAGATATTTGAAAGAAAAATATGAATTCCCAAATGATCAATGAAAAAACTAAATAAGTATTAAATAAAAATGATAAGGAAATTACCTTACAAATAGTTGATAAAATGTTGACAAAACAAATTAAATAAGTATAAGGAATTCACCTTTTTATGATGGTTGTATACATTCTTAACCCATTTTCATGTTATTATCTTTGTTGTATCCACAAAGTTCAATCTCCCATGAGCATGATCAACTTCGAACAAACCACCCCAACTCGACGAAAAGAATCCACCTGTAAAAGAAAACAATTCTTATTTGTGTAATAATGAAAAGAAATAAATTAAACATAAATATGAAACAATCCATTACATTTATTGAAGTCATGTCTTCATGATATATGTGTACATCCTTCCATCAGTTATTCTTCCCATTTTTTTCTAAAAAATCTATTTCATCTTGTGAATATGAGAATTTTCAACAGTCATAGTAGTACTGGAAAAATATAAATACAAAAAGGTTTAATAAATATTTAAAATGAAATAGTAATTATCTTCAAAAATACCTCTTTGGGGATGCTAGTTTGTTGATGGAATATGATATTTCACATAAATTTACAAACATAATAATCATAATATTTTCCATTTTGTTATTTCAGACATATCAGAAAAAATGATAAAAATGATTAATTTGTTTTGATATGTAACAACCCGACTCTTTGGAAAAGGAAAAGATCATTAGTTTTTCTTTCAAATCTTTCCTTTCAGCTTGTTTAATGTGTGTAACATCCTAAGGAAAGTCAGAGGAGTTTCCGGGGTTGGTTCGGAGCCTGGGATTTTGAGAAATGGGCTTATAGGTAGTGGCGCATGGCCTACGAACGGTCTGCGCACGGTTTGGGATAAACTGTGTGGCTGTAGACAGGGGAACCTGTAGGGGCGCACGGCCATGTGGACCAGGCCGCACGGCCATGCAGCCTTTGGTCTGAAGTCAGTTAGGTGCGCACAGTTTTCTCATGGTTTGGGGAAACCGTGCGACCCTGTTCTAGGTAAAAATTACCATTTTTTCCTTAAATATCTTCTAAGGATTAAGCCTTTTCTTCTTCTCCTTCCCGCGGACAGAATAGAGGTAATCCCTCCTTGAGCTCCAAAATCTCACTCTCACTCTTTCTCTTGTGGATTCTTCATTCGGCGACCGTTATTCAATCCGTTGAAGGTGTTGGATCACCCTCGGTAAGGCTTACCTCACACAATCCTCTTTCCATGGTTAATCTTGGTATCCATTGTGTTATTTTACCGTAGGCTCATATGCCTTATCTTCAGGGCATTGGACTGGAACTTAGATCTCTTCCAACCTATTTTGAATCTAAGGTTGATATCAGGCGACCATACGCCTACAGCTCTAAGGTAGGTGGTCACATGGTTCCCATTTTAGGTTTTATTCTCTCTGAGATTATATCATCGTGACGTGGTTTTTCTTTTTACAAACCCCTTATTTATAATGACTGCTTCATATCTAAATGACCCGTGTGGTATGAGATTGATGAATCTAACCTGGATAGGGCATTTAGATGAGGTATGGACTGGGTAAGGTCAACCATAGGTGTTATGCCTTGACATTTGGCCCTTTTTACCTTTGGACCTTAATGTTATGTCTTGAACGGGATTTTCCATGTTATGAAAATGAGATGGTTGGGTTAGAGGTTGGCTAGGATTAGATAGCCCAAACCCTTTAATGAATTGAGATGTATGTTTTCCTTATAACGTGATTGGGAAATTCCATGATTTGTTAATGTGATATGTTATAAGATGGATTGCCTTATATATTTTTATGTGAATGGTTATGCATTACTGTGTTGACATGCCAGTGATAACCCGTGTGTGGGTGAGAGGCATTCTTACCCCATGCCATATGAATCTCCATGTGTGGGCAGGAAGCATTCATACCCTGTTCTAGATGAATCTCCATGTGTGGACGGGAAGCATTCTTACCCCATGCCAGATGAATCTCCGTGTGTGGGAGGGTAGCTGTATAACCCCATGCCAGCTGAATCTTTGTGTAATGGGACGGGAAAAATTCATAGCTCGTGCCTATATATCCTTTATGGGTGGGAGGCATTTTTTCCCATGCCAGCTACAGTTCTTATGGATGAGAGGCATGCTTACCTCATTCCAGTGATAACCTATATCTATGTACTTGTACCTCTGGTGATTTTTCAGATTACCAGCCATGAGCTGAAGTAGGTAGACCCGCCAGGTGTCCTTCCGGAACCTAAGCGGGGGGGTTGTTTATTACTTTTGTTTATTTACTTGCAGTTTACCACACACTATTTATTTTTCGAACACCTATTTGGATTACACGTAGACACCGTTGGTGGTGTCCTACTGATACTTGTCTCACACCCTACCCGGGCGACCTTTTTGGCACCCGTGTAGACTTTACTGCTGCAGGTACTAGTAGGGGAAAAGGCCTAGCTTCAGGTTGTTGATACATGTATGTTCTATCTGGAGATCCAGAGTAGAGGATCGAGCTTGGCTAGAGATTATCGTGGACTACTTTTATACTTTGTTCACTTTTTGTATTATTTTATCATCATTCCATGCATATATTTTGTATCAGACACTGCCTATGTGGATTTTGTATATTTATCTGGGTTTTTCCTTATTTTTCTTGTTTGGTTTGTATGTTTCCCTTCTTCTCTTATTTATCCATTAGTTTTGCTTCCCCTATTTAATCACTTGCTGCTATACCGCCGTGTTCTCTGACATGGGGGTACAGTCTCCCCACTCACTTACCCTTACACCCCCACTGCTAGTCGGCAGCCCCTGGCCTATGGGGAGATGAGCCATGGGTCATGTGGCCAACCAGGCTCGGGGCTCGGGTTGAGGGGCAGCCGGGTCCAGGATGTCACAAAGTGGTATCATAGGCTTTCTTACATTCTTTATTTACTATTTTATGATGATAGACTTGGAGACTGGGAATGCATAAGGACATAGCCATGAGTCATGCTTGGGTGTCGCGAACCCATGTACGGGGTATGGGCAATGTTTCCTATTTTATGTTGTTATTGATTCAGCTATTTACTATTGATACCGTTTCACCGTTGGGTGCTTCACATGTTTTTTGATGTTATTGAGATTTGAAATGTTGGAATTTGGATTTCAGGGTTTGACCCGATGAAATGAGGGTTATACATTAAAACATGCATCACGATAGGCACAATATGATTAGGCCATGCATCTTTCCATGCCACGTTTAAATTTTCAGCGAGCATTGTCTGTTGTTTATTTCCATGATTTGTTTATATTTTTACAACTGTGATAACCCTTCTTGAAGATTTTTAATTGAGGAATGATTTGGTTTTGGTGGGTGTCACTGTTTGGTTCATAAGGTGTATGGTCCTTTATGGATCGGAAAATGACATTCCAACTAAACCAATAATTTTCTTTAAAGGAAATTCAAATACTTAATTAGCACAAGTAAATGAGAAATGGCATCCAAGTGTGTGTCATCTTTTAGTTAATGAGGAGTATGGGCCCTTATGGGCTAGGAAATGTCATGTCATTATATTAAGTTAAATTTGAATAGTTGCAGGTTTTATTAATAATTCATATGGTTATGGATAGGTGATCTTACGGGTAGGAAGTCTTAGTACCTATCCTAGCTTCTAGAGTTCAACCTTTAATTTGTTGGTTTCTTCTTTTGAGACGTTCGTTTGGCATTGTAGCACTATGCCTCTGAGATGTCCTCGAGTCGCACAAGCTGTAGGCGGAGACGATCACGTTCTTGAGGTGGCGGGCCCTGAGCCTCCAGTTGATCATTCTGTTGATCCACCCGTGGCTCCTCTTGTTATTACTGAGATTGGCGTCGATTCCTAGTTTCGTGAGATATTCATACATATGATGCAGAGTATGCAAGGTGGAGTGTGACCTGCCCCGAGTATGGCAGAGTTGACCCACGAGTTTTAGTCGCAGCATCCTCCTAATTTTTTAGGAGATGGTGGACCACTTGCTGCGGATTCCTAGTTGGAAGCTATTCTGACCATCTTCGGGCACCTTGAGATGCCTCCAGAGTGGAGGGTCAAGCTCGCAACTTATATACTACGTGGTTCATCCAGGAGGTGGTGGGATGTCATCACCGAGTCGGGTTAGCAGAGAGATATGATTTGGACTGTTTTCCAGACCGTCTTCTACGATTACTTCTTTCCCCAGACTTTGAGGGATGACAGAGCTATGGAGTTTATCAATCTGTAGCAAGGGACCATGACAATCATGGAATATTCGTCCCGTTTCACTGAGTTATAGGGTTTTTCTCCTACACTAGCTGCTGATGATCTCACGGCCGCTATGAGTTTTAAGGATGTGTTGTATTACGCTATCTGGTCATAGGTTAACATGTTCAGGTTGATGACCATTTTAGATATTGTCAATCAGGCTTTGATCACATAGAGGAATTTGAGAGAATCAGATAGTTTGAACCTGGGTGGTTTGGAACATAAGGGTTCTAGTGGATCCGCTTCTGGGAAAAATTGGCGTTTTGAGGACTCTCATGGTGTTAGTGGTGGTCAGACCCTTTTCTCAAGTGGTACTTCTATCTGTCACCAATGTGGGGTTCCAGGACATATGAGGAGGCAGTGTACATGAAATCCAGTAGAGTGCAGAGGTTGTGGTATGTTGGGTCATCTCCACCATTTCTACAAGACTTTTCCCCCAGGGCCCAGCGAGCAGGGATCTGTACCTACTCCACGATCTAGTACTGGATCGACAGGATCACGTCAGTCAGGAGGCTGGAATACCGCCGGCCGATCAGGTCGTGGCGGCGGTCAAGGCAGAGGTAATCAGGTGAATGAATCTCAGCGCCAGCAGAGCGGGTCTGCTCAAGGTAGTCAGGCTGTGACTCAGGGTCGTGGTATTGTCTAGTTGTATGTAGTCCATCCTACGCCACAAGAGCAGTACGCCGGACCATCTACTATACAAGGTCCGATTCTAGTTTCCTCTACGTTAGTATCTGTTTTGTTTGACATAGGCGCTTCTCACTCTTTTATATCGGAGGAGGTTATTGGAATTTTGGGCCTCGGCGTTGAGTCATATCATGGCATGATCACATTAGATACCCCATTAGGTGTCCGTTTAGATGGGTGTTTGACATTTTTATAATTTTCCCCTCGAGGTGGGCGGTTACCTTTATGTGTGTAACCTGTATGTTCTAGATATGATAGGTTTTGATGTAATAATCAGGATAGATTGGTTAGTTCCCTATAGAGCCCAGATTGACTGCTATCGTCGGAGGGTGGCGTTTACGTCACCAGAGGGCGACACACATATGCAAAAGGGAGAATGGGATCTAAGTGCGACACGAGCAGGACCGGAACACTAGAGTTTAGGTGGTGTCATGGCACATGTTTCCAGTCTTTATCTCGATGACCAAGGGTTATGACCCTCTGTTTATCCTTCGGTGGTGGATCTTTTCATTGATGTCTTTCCTGATGATCACTACGGGAAAAATGGGTATTTGCGACGGGTTATTTGCGACGGGAATAAATCCCGTCGCAAATAGTCCCGTTAAAAACTTGTTTGCGACGGGGGTCTTTACCCGTCGCAAATAAGTAGTCTTTTGCGACGGGGAAGCCTATCCCGTCGCAAATAGTTTTCCCGGGATTTGGCGCCAAATCCGGGGAAAACTATTTGCGACGGGGATGCCTATCCCGTCGCAAATAACCGGCGGCGGTAAAAGGTATTTGTGACGGGAAAGTATTCTCATCGCAAATAGTATGTTATTTGCGACGGGTCCCGTCGCAAATAACTATTTACCGGTTGACCGTAATAAATGCGGGCGAAGGTATTTGCGACGGTGCCCGTCGCAAATAATACTATTTGCGACGGGATTCCCGTCGCAAATGGACTCGTCGCTAATAATCTAACCTATAAATACCCCCATCCGTTTTTCTCAAATCATTCTCATTCTCCACCTTCTTCTGCTCTAAAATTTCTATTTCAAAATTTGAGTTTTTGTTCAGTTTAATTTTTTTCTTCAGAGCTGTTATTAAAGTTTTGAAGAACGATCAGAGCTCATCAATTTTCAAGGTATTTATGTTCATTTTAATTTAATATTTATTTTTAATTTTGTATTAATTTCAATTATTTTTGATTAGTTGTAATTTAATTATGTTTATATTGTTTTCTTACTTAATAAATTTAAATTATTAGTATTGTTCATAGTTAATGGTAATTAGGAATAATTTGTAATAATTTTTAATAATTAAGAATAAATATTAATAATTAGTAATAATTAGTAATAATTAGTAATAATTAGTAATAATTAGTAATAATTAGTAATAATTACCAATAATTAGTAATAATTAGGAATAATTAGTAATAATTAGTAATAATTAACAATAAATAGTAATAATTAGTAATAATTAACAATAAATAGTAATAATTACCTATAATTTGGAATAATTACCAATAATTAACAATAATTAGTAATAATTAGTAATAATTGCCAATAATTGCAAATAATTAAGAATAATTAGGAATAATTAGGAATAATTAGGAATAATTAGGAATAATTAGTAATAATTAGGAATAATTAGTAATAATTAGGAATAATTAGTAATAATTAGGAATAATTAGGAATAATTAGGAATAATTAGTAATAAATATCAATAATTAGTAATAATTACCAATAATTAGTAATAATTACCAATAATTAGCAATAATTACAAATAATTAGCAATAATTAGCAATAATTAGGAATAATTAGCAATAATTAGCAATAATTACCTATAATTTGGAATAATTACCAATAATTTGGAATAATTACCAATAATTTGGAATAATTACCAATAATTTGGAATAATTACCAATAATTAACAATAATTAGTAATAATTTGTAATAATTTGTAATAATTTGTAATAATTACCAATAATTTGTAATAATTAGGAATAATTAGTAATAATTAGGAATAATTACCAATAATTAGGAATAATTTGTAATAATTAGTAATAATTAGTAATAATTACCAATAATTGCCAATAATTAGTAATAATTATCAATAATTGCAAATAATTAGGAATAATTGCAAATAATTAGGAATAATTAGGAATAATTAGGAATAATTAGGAATAATTAGGAATAATTAGTAATAATTAGGAATAATTAGGAATAATTACCAATAATTACCAATAATTACCAATAATTGCCAATAATTGGTAATAATTACCAATAATTGCAAATAATTGCAAATAATTAGTAATAATTAGGAATAATTAGTAATAATTAGGAATAATTAGGAATAATTAGGAATAATTAGGAATAATTAGGAATAATTAGTAATAATTAGGAATAATTAGTAATAATTAGGAATAATTAGTAATAATTAGGAATAATTAGTAATAATTAGCAATAATTAGTAATAATTAGGAATAATTATCAATAATTATCAATAATTATCAATAATTACCAATAATTACCAATAATTAGCAATAATTACCAATAATTAGCAATAATTAGCAATAATTAGTAATAATTAGCAATAATTAGGAATAATTAGCAATAATTATGAATAATTACCAATAATTAGGAATAATTACCTATAATTAGGAATAATTACCTATAATTTGGAATAATTACCAATAATTTGGAATAATTACCAATAATTAGCAATAATTAGTAATAATTTGTAATAATTACCAATAATTTGTAATAATTAGGAATAATTAGTAATAATTAGTAATAATTAGTAATAATTAGTAATAATTAGGAATAATTAGTAATAATTAGGAATAATTAGTAATAATTAGGAATAATTAGTAATAATTAGGAATAATTAGTAATAATTAGGAATAATTAGTAATAATTACCAATAATTAGTAATAATTACCAATAATTTGTAATAATTAGTAATAATGACCAATAATTGCAGATTTGAGACTTCCAGATGGTTGTGCTTCCAATTTGGGTAGATGTGTAAAGAATGGTCATATTACTGGATTGAAAAGTCATGATTGTCATGTTATAATGGAGAGACTTCTACCCATTGGATTAAGAGGTCTGTTGAATTCTGTGATTTGGGATTCCATAATAGACATGTCTCATTTTTTTCGGGAAATTTGTGCGGCTACGGCAGATTATGATGCTCTAGGAAAACTTGAAAAAGATGTTGTTGTAATTATATGTAAACTGGAAAAAATATTTCCGCCATCTTTCTTCGACTCAATGGAACATTTGATGTTACATTTGCCATATGAAGCCAAATGTGGAGGTCCGGTACAGTTTCGATGGATGTACCCATTTGAAAGATGCATGCAAAAATTGAAAAGAAAAGTACGCAACAAAGCATCTGTTGAAGGATCTATTGCAGAAGCTTATTTGCAAGAGGAAATATCTTTTTTCTGCTCCCATTATTTTGAATCTGAGTATCCTTCAAAACACAACCGAATGGGACGGAATGAGAGGAATATTGATGAAATCGACAATCAATTATCTGTTTTCAACCAGTCAGAGCTTGGTTTTGGTGGAGTTTCTGAACGCTGGCTTTCAGATGATGAACATCATAGAGCTCATACGTATGTTCTGCTCAACTGTGAAGAGATGACATCAGTTGTACTGTAAGTGTTTATATCACTTATTCTATCATTTATGTTACAGTAAATAACTTTGGTTTTTATAGGTTGTATGATAATCATATCAAGAAACAAATTCCACAAATTACAGCAGCTGCTCTCGAAGAACGTCGACTGAAAAATTTCTCTCAGTGGTTTCAAAAACTGGTAACATAAATTCTTTATCATTTAGCAACTCATTCAATGTATAGTTTACTATATTGATAATTATTTCACAAATCTTCAGGTGTCTCGACATGCTGATAAAATTGACAAACGGCTGTGTGTATTGAGTAACCCACCTTCCAAACTTGTTAAAACTTATAATGCATATGTGGTGAATGGATTTCGATTCCACACACATGCATATGGGGAATCGAAAAAAACAATGAACAGTGGAGTTAGCTTGAGAGGATCTCATCATCGAGAAAATGAAGTTAACTTTTATGGCATAATTGATGAAATCATTAAACTCTGTTATCTTGGACAACATTACATAACCATGTTCAAATGTCGGTGGTTGGATACAGAGAGAGGCGTGCGTGTTCATCCGACTCATGGAATCATCGATATTAAATGTAAAAGTGTTCTCGCAGTAAATGAACCATTCTTATTGGCTCAACAGGAATATCAAGTTTATTATGCAAAGTACTGTGCAACATCAAGAGACTTGACTGATTGGTGGAGTGTAATAAAAATCAAAATTCGAGACAATCAATTTAGTCAAAGTGAATGTGCTTTCACTGATGTGCAAAGAATTGAAGTTTTTCAAGAGAGTACTCAAAATCAATCTTTTTTACAAAGAGATATGAGTATCGATGACGACACCCCACATTTAAGAGTCGGTGATGACGATGATGTTAATGATGTCACACATGAATTTGAAATGGTAAGAGATGAAGCAACTGCAACTCGAATGGATATCGATGATGTTGAGGAGGAATATGAAGATGACATTGACATATATGAAGATGATGATGAAGATGAACACTTATAGAATTCCATGGTATTTATATACAATCATAATATGTATATATGTATATATAATAGTAATTATCAATTATTTGCTAATATTAACATTTTCTGTTTCAGATGGACGAGGCCACATTTTGTGAGTTGGCGGAGGCTGACCTGCCTTTCGATGCGGATGAGTTGCTGGCAGATGACCCTCAGCCTGCAGGCGCTCCAGGGAGTACGCGGAGGGGGCGCGGTCTTGCACGATTGATGATTCCTGACCCCGTCCCCGAGCGACGTCCACGTCTTGGGTTTGATCCGCGCACCCGGAGGTGTGATAACCTGTGTAATAACCTGTGAATTTGACTAAGATTTCATTAATCTATTCACATAATAAATGTTTATTATTTTTTCAGTTTTTCGCATATAGCAGTCGGACAGGGCAGCGCTATTTTGCGCAACTATTTCTCTCAGTCGTGGACCACATGGGAGCAGATTCCCATTGATGTGCAGCAGGCCATGTTCGGTCATTGGTTGGTACGTACGTAAATAAATAATTTTTATTTTGAAAATTATTTCATTTCTAACTTGATATTTTGATTTATTTGTAGGGTTTATGGTATCCGATCGAGGATACCATGCGTGACGCCATCCACGAGGCATGGGAGGTGGCCATGCATGATCGCCTTCGTCAGTTTTTGCACAATTTAAGAAAAGCTGTGATGAAGAAAGCAGGAGTGTCAGATTTTGATGAGTCATGTAGAGCACACCGACCAGAGTACATTTCATCCCATGTATGGGATGGATTATGTGCGCACTGGTTGAGTGGTGCCTTTCAGAGGAGATCATCGGTGGGGAGGCGGAATCGGGGAGGCAGGAGGTGACTCATCGAGCTGGGAGTCGTTCTTTCAGTACTCATAGACAGCATCTGGTACGTACATTATTTATAAATATTTTATATAACTATAAATATTAACAGTTTATTTTTTATTCTTATAGGCTGTCGAGCACCCCGATATTACAGAGTACGACGTATATCGGAGGATGTATAGTGATCCTGCTACTGGGGAGCTCAGAGGTGATCGTCAGCATCACATCGTGGTCATTATTATTTGTTTTCAAGTTTAAAAATTAACTGCATATAATATATTCACAATTTTAATTTTAAATTGCAACTATAGGAGTCATATGAGGCTGCAGCGGCACAGGCCCATCCTGAGAGTCAGGCCGAGGCATCAGATCAGACCACTGCCCGTCAGTTTGATGAGGCGGCATGGATGCAGGCCACCCAGTATGCCTTCGAGAAGGGCCGGGTAGTTGGTATCGGCTCTCGACTGACTCCCGGAGATTATTATGGCAGTGCTGCGATGTCGGCGTCCAGCTCGAGAGGAGCTCGTGCATCTTCTTCTACACAGTATGAGGAGCAGTTGCGATCTCAGACTGCACAGATAGAGAGTCTCCGACAGGAGCAGGAGCAGATGCGTCAGCAGCATGAGGACGAGCGTCGACGCCAGCAGCAGCTGTACGAGGAGCAGACGAGTCGGTGGCAGCAGCAGCATCAGGAGCAGATGGAGTACATGCGCCGACTCACTCATGCTTTAGGGATGGAGTTTCCTCCACCACCATCTGCAGATCCCCCACCTCCCCCCCCCCCTCCCCCCCTCCTACAGATTAGAGTTTGTATTTCTGTTATAAAATTTGTGAAATCAAAATATTTTTTTTTTCTATTCGTAGTTTCTGTCTCATTATAAAATATTAATAATATTATATTTTTAAATAAAAATATTAATATGAATAATAATAATATTTATATTTTATAATATTAAATTATATATATATATTAAAATTTTATTTATATAATAAAATTTTATATATATATTAAAATTTTATAATATTATAATTTAATTATTTTTTTGTAATACTTGAATTATTTTAATATTTGAATGTAAAATAATTCTATTATTTTTATATTAATTAAAATAACTTATTAATATTTTTTTTATTTATGAATTATAATTATAATATTATTATATTAATTAAATTATTTATTAATATTCTATTATTTTTATTTTTGAATTATAATTCTACTATTATTATAGTAATTAAAATAATTTATTATTTTCATTTGTAAATTATAATTCTATTATTATATTAATTAAAATAATTTATTAATAATTTATTTTTTTTTATTTTTTTTATAGTATTTGCGACGGGATACTATGCCCGTCGCAAATACTAGTATTATTAATAGTTTTTTTTTTTTAAAGAGTATTTGCGACGGGTCCCGGTTCCCGTCGCAAATACTAGTATTATTAATTTTTTTATTTTTTTAAAAAAGAATTTTTGCGACAGAACCGTCGCAAAAGGTATTTGCGACGGGCCCGTCGCAATAACTGTTTAAAAAGTTTTTTACAAAAATACGGAATACTATTTGCGACGGGGAGAATGCCCGTCACAAAAAAAGGCTTTAGCGACGGTCCCGTCGCAAATAAGTTTAGTTGCGACGGCGTTTTCAGCAACGGGCTTTTTGCGACGGGACCCCGTCGCAAATGGCTATTTGCGACGGGATCCCGTCGCAAATAGCCCGTCGCAAATACCTGCTTTTCTAGTAGTGGATTTCTATGGTCTACCTCCAGTGAGAGTGGTGGAGTTTACTATTGAGCTTATACTAAGAGCATCACCAGTGACCATAACTCCTTATAGGATGGAACCTAAGGAACTTCTAGAGCTCAAGAGTCAGCTGGAGGACTTGGAAGCAAAAGGCTTTATATGTCCCAGTACTTCTCCTTGGGGATCACCGGTTCTCTTTGCCAAGAAGGCATATGGTACCCTTCGTCTTTGCGTGGATTAGCATAAGTTAAATTAGATGACTATTATGAATCGGTATCCTTTACCTCCAATTGACGACCTCTTCGATCAGCTTCGAGGAGCGAAGGTGTTTTCAAAGATATATTTGAGGTCGGGATATCACCAGGTGTGTGTTAGGACTTTGGACATACCTCACACGGCATTTAGGAGTAGGTATGGTCTCTATGTGTACCTATTCATGCCGTTTGGGCTTACGAATGCACCTGCGGTGTTTATGGCTCTCATGAATTGGATTTTTCACCCTTACCTTGATTCTTTTATGGTTGTATTTTTGGATGATATCTTAGTCTATTCACGCTTGAGACACTACCATGCAACCCATCTTGAGATCATGTTTAATACACTAAGAGAGCATAAACTTTTTGCTAAGCTCAGTAAATGAAACTTTTGGATAAATAAGGTTCACTTCCTGGGTCACATTATTTTTGAGTCGGAAGTTTCATTTGACACTGAGAAGGTGAGTGTTGTAATTTCTTGAGAGTAGCCGAAGAATGTATTTGATATCATGAGTTTCTTGGGGATCTGTTGATATTATAGGTGGTTCATTCAGGACTTTTCACACCTACCAGCACTGCTTACAGCTTTGACCAAAAAGGGGGTGAGATTAGATTGGTTAGAACCTTGTGAAGTAGCTTTTCAGAAACTGAAGGGCAGACTAAGTTCATCACCGATACTGATCTTTCCAGATCCCGGTAGAGCTTATATGGTCTTTTGTGACACGTCAGGTATCGGGCTTGGAGCTGTCTTGATGTAGGATGAGCAAGTCGTTGCGTATGGTTCTCGTCAGTTAAAGGCTCATGAATGGAATTATCTGACGCACGACCTCGAGATCGCAGCGGTTGTACATGCCTTACGCTGTTGGAGACACGATTTTTTGTGAGAGAATTTTGTGGTATTCACTTACCACAAAAGCCTCAAATATATCTTCACTCAGTGGGATCTAAATCTCAGGCAACATAGGTGGGTCGAGTACCTGAAATCCTTTGATTTTGAACTGGCCTACACTTCTGGGAAAGGAAATTCATTAGCCAATGCGTTGAGTTGGAAAACTCAGTTGCAAGTGGTTCGGGAATCTAATGAGGAGTGGAAGCTGATGGCCCTATTTTCATAGATTCACATTGAGGTTCAGGAGGGTCAGGGTCAAAATGTTCTCTCAACCTTAGCGGTGACATCTACTCTTTTGGAATGGGTCAGGGCAAGACAATTATCAGATCCGGAATGCCTTGTTCTACGAGAAAGTGTCATTGATGACACCTCTACAGATTGGACCATGGATGAAGGAGATACTTTATTGTTCTGTGGGTGTGTATGGGTCCCAGAAGACATTATAGAGGAGCTGATGGGGGATTTCCATGCCTCAGCATGGGCAGTTCACCCTGGCATCACCAAAAATTATCGTGATTTGCGAGGACAGTACTGGTGGCCTAACATGAAGTAGAAGATAGTCGGTTTTATTATGCGTTGTTCCACTTGTAAACAGGTTAAGGTGGAACATCAGCGTCCGATAGGGATTTTGCATCCATTGTCCATTCCAGAGTGGAAATGGGATGATGTTTCTATGGACTTTGTAACCAGTTTACCCAGGTCACCTCATGGCAATGATGCAGTATGGGTTATCATCGACTGTCTGACGAAGGTCGTGCATCTATTACCTATGAAGGGGACCTTCACAGTTGATTACTTGGGAAGACTGTATGTCAAGGAAATAGTGTGCCTTCATGGAGCACCTCGTTCTGTTGTCTCGGACAGAGATCATCATTTTACATCTCGGTTCTGGGAGGGTTTACAGAAGGCCTTGGGTACGCAGGTACTTTTGAGCATGGCCTATCACCCGCAGACAGACGGAAAGACCCAGCGAACTATACAGGTACTAGAGGATATGTTACATGTGTCACGACCCAACCCAACAGGGCTCGAGCCGCGACTCCCCAAACCCGCCTCCAATAGGCCAGGGGATGGCGACCAGCGCCGAGTAGGCTATCACACACATGGGAGTCATTAGCCTAAGGAACCTATACACACGCACCCACAAACACCTCCATGCAACAGTTCAAAGATATAGAAAACTAAAAAGGAAATGCATGCATACAAACTATCCCAAACCAGAGTGCAACAGCAAAAGTAAAAAAGGGAAAAACAGGGCCCACCAAAAGAAAACTACAAAGCGCGTCCAACCTACTCTGAAGAAGGGGAACGCTTCCACAAACACCTGCCGGAAAGCTCCCCAGCAGAGCTCCAGTAAACACCCCGGTCAAACATGCTCACTATTCCCCGCCTGCTCCGGGTCCTCTTGGGACTCCGTCGAAAGGTCTATGGTCTGCACAAGACACAAACATGCGCGGGCAAAGCCCATGCAGGGGTGAGTTTAAACATACTCAGTAGGCACCCCAAAAACCCAAAACAAAAGAGAGTAACTGAAAGGCAACAGTCCGCTCATCCCAGCCAGAGGGAAGCCAGATTAGAGAAAAATTCTATCTCGTGACCATCCTCGGCTAAACACAACTAGTTAGCTTAGCTCAGGAGTATGCCCATACATACACCTTGAACAATCCAGATATACTCAGCTCACGCACCAAGCCACAAGAGGCACCAACCTCATCACCAGCAACTGTCCACAACCATAAGAGTACACCCCACGATCACTGTCATCCCAGATGACACTCATCTGAGAGATACACTCCATCGGGTTTCTCACAAACATCTCAGACGCTCACCCGAGAGATCATGTTCGTCGGATAGCATCACTGAGGAAACCTCGCTGAAACAACATAACCACCAAACTCCTCGGATAGGGGATCACTCCTAGGGTCTGCTAGGGGATACCAGAACCCACTCCGATATACGAAGCTCATAGATAGGGGATCACTCCCAAGGTCCACTGGGGGATACCATGACCCGATCTGGCATACGAAGTTCTCACAGATAAAGGATCACACCCAGGATCCGCTAGGGGATACCACAACCCGATCTGGCGCTCGACAGAAACACATCACTCAGATACAGGATCATCGCCCATATAAAGGTGGTCACGACGATACCGGAACCCTATCTGGTATAACTTGTGATGTAGAGGATCGAACCGACGATGCCGCAACCCTACACAAACCACGCACTGAGTAGGGGATCACATAACCAATGATACTGCAACCCTACTATACACCTCATGCTGAGTGGGGGATCGTATACCCGACGATGCCACAACCCTACTAAGTAAGGCCCACCGCGTAGGGGATCATAATCCCAAAGATGCCACAAACCCTGCGAGGTTAACCTGCTAGATAGGGGATCGCCGCCCGTGAATAAGCGGTCACAGCGATACCAAGAACCTGATCTAGGGAAAAGATGCTAGAGGATCTCGCTTCGGGCCCACCGTAGGTATGCCACAACTCTAACAGTTTAAACATCTCATCGAGAGGATCACAAACCTATACGAAGGTTGTGATGCCACATGAACCCTCGTGGGAACAAACTAAGGAAGTACCCTCAACCGCTATTGGTCCAAAACGTCGCTAACCCGAGCGACCCGCAACAACGCCACACTACATACCTCCAAGGCCAATACCGAGGCCACCATCGCGATCTACACGGAAAAACACGCAGGATAGGCTGTTTACTCACCCGAAACGGAGCACCGATGAAAACGACACTATTCACCATAGCTACCTCACGCGGGGCCCACACAACGATCCCAAAACCCATCAAGCAGATCGTACCACGATGATCCCCTTGGAAAAACAAGCGGAATCGACTACTCGTTTGTCCAAAATGGACACTCGGTGAAAAAGGAACTATTCACCGAAGGCCAGCCCGGGTGGGGCCCACGCCTCGATCCCAAAACACATCGAATAGATCGTACCATTGCGATCCTCTTGGAAAAACACACAGGTTCGACTATTTATCTGCCAAAAACGGACTCCTGGTGCGGAAGCTGCGTTTCTCCGCAAACACCAAAACTCGGCCTTGTGGGGCCTGCACCCCATTCTCAGTCCCAACACCCAGAAACCATCTCAAAAAGGTCTTTCGTACCATCAGGGTCTCAAAGCCACTGACGGCATGTCAATCAGACACTCCGGGCAAAAGTTACGGCCGGTCAAGTCAGATAATAATTAAAATATTAATATTCTCCGACGTTTCGTGACCCCGGGCCATGGACCCAACCAAAAAAATTCATGAACCTATCCCAAAATGGTCTGCCTCGATCCAAGGGTCGTGTTTCCGCAGACGGCATGCGAAACGGACTTCTGGTTTGCGAGATACAGTGGTTTCCGTAAAAGCCTGGCTTGCCGACCCTCCACCGCTGGCCCTGTCGGAGCCACCGCGCCACCTCACCGGACCACCGCATCGGAGTCGCCGCACCACCGCGCCAGAGTGCCGCCGCCTTGCCGGAGCACTGCTGCTCACCGGAAACCTGCCGGAATCGGCCCCCCTTTGCCAGAAAACTTTTGTGGACCGCCGGGAGCTCCCCGGTGTTCCGTTTTTCGATCCGGAAGCAACTGCGCGACCCTCGGGACCCCTACTACGCTGCTACAGGTTTGATTTGAAGAAAAAATGCAGCAGAAATGGGATCAGGGATTAAAACTCAAACAGCCTACCTCGCGGGTGAAACGCCGACGTTCTGCCTTAGATCTGCGCTCCAGAGCTTCCGCTGCACGCTCCAGGAACGTCCGCCATCGAAATCCGAGCTCGTGGGCACTTCGTTTTCTCGATTCGGCAGATCGGCGGCAAAGAATGGTGAAGAACGTCGAGAGGAATGAAAGGGGGGGCACTGATATTTATATCGGCTGCCCGCCGGTGCCAAACCCGCCTCGGACCCGACGCCCGATGCGAACAAAGGTAAGGTCACCCCTATGGTAAACGTGTCATTCTGAACGCAATGACGGACTCAGATTTTCCATCCGAGACTCCGTTCAGAAGTTATTCGAGCCAACGCTCGCACACTAACTTCTCCATTTAATTACGAAAATGCCCCTGGTGGCGTTTCTCACCGCAGGCCCGCACCAACAAAGTTTACACCTTGCCTAGGGTAAATGGCACGTTCCGAATGCAACCGTGCCCTCAGATTCTCGCTCTGAGCTACTGTTTAGGAGATATCACACCCCCGCCACATGCATAGTATAAAAATACTTAATATTTTTATAAAATTAATTCCGGGCACACCGGGCCTCAGAATCGCACGCCGTCTTCACGCCTAGCTCTGGAATTATTCATAGAAATAATCCAAAGTCTGATAGGGCCAAAATCTGAGTCGCTACAACATGTATGTGTTCTTGATTTTGGAGGTTCATGGGAGAAACACATTCATCTTGTCGAGTTCAGTTATAACAATAGATTCCAGGCTACCATTGAGATGGCTCTCTATGAAGCCTGATATGGTAGCCCTTGTCACTCGCCTTTTTGTTGTCTTGAAGTGGGGGAGGCAGCTGTTCTTGGACCACGTCTAGTGTAGGAGACTACAGAGCAGATATAGCTTATTAGGAAGCGTATGCAGACAGCTCAGTCTATACTTCAGTCCTATGCTAACAAGCACCGGAGACCTCTTGAGTTCGAGGTTGGGAACCGGGTTTTCTTGAAGGTCTCACCAAGGTTGGGGAAAAGACGTATACGGAAGAATGGTAAGCTTTTTCCGAGGTTCATAAGACCCTTAGAGTTGATGAAGCGAATCTGACCAGTAGCTTACCAGCTTGCACTTCCACAAAAATATCAGGCCATGCACAATGTTTTTCATGTATCTCAGCTACACCGGTACTTTTCAGATCCGAATCATTTTTTTATCCTGGTGAAGTTGAACTGGATATGGATACTTCCTTCGAGGAGTATCCGATGTTAATTGTTGACCGGAGCGTGAAGACACTCTGTGGCAGGTATGTTCCTCTTGTACGAGTGATATGGCAGCACGGCCGGGTACAGGACGATACTTGGGAGCAGGAGGCTGATACACGTTCTCAATGGCTAGAGATTTTCGTTGATGACACCTCAGTACCCTCGGAAGGCCAACTCAGGGATGAGTTTCTTTAAGGAGGGCAAGTTTTAACAACCCAACTCTTTGGTAAAGGTATGGATCGTTAATTTTTCTTTCAAATATTTCCTTTAATATTTTTTAATGTGTGTAACATCCTAAAGAAGGTATAGGGAGTGTCTAGGGTTGGTTCAGAGATCGGGAGTGTAAGAAATGGGCTTACAGGTAGTGGCACACGTCCTGCGCACGGTCTGTGCACGGTTTGGGATAAACTGTGCGGCTGCAGACATGGGAACCTGCAGGGGCGCATGGCCCTGCAGACCAGGCCGCACGGCCATACAGCCTTTGGTCTGAAGGCAGTGAGGTGTGCACGGTTTGCGCACGGTTTGGGTAAACTGTGTACCTAAATTGTGCGACCCTGTTCTGGGTAAAAATTACCATTTATCCCATAAATATCTTTTAAGGCTTAAGCCTTTTCTTTTTCTTCTTCCCGTGGACAGAACAGAGGGGAGCCCTACTTGAGCTCCAAAATCTCTCTCTATCTCTCTCTCTCTCTCTTGTGGATTCTTCATCTGATGACCATTCTTCGATCCATCAAAGGTTTTGGATCACCCTCGGTAAGGCTTACCTCACGCACCCCTCTTTCCTCGGTGAATCTTGGTATCCGTTGTGTTATTTTACCGCGGGCTCATATGCCCTATCTTCATGGAATTGGAATGGAACTCAAATCTTTTCCAACCTATTGCAAATCTAAGGTCTATATCAGGTGAGCCTATTCCTACATATCTAAGGTAGGTGGTCACGTGGTTTCCATTTCAGGTTTTTGCCGCTGTGAGTTTATATCGTCGTGTCGTGGTTTGTCTTTTGCCAAACCTCTTTTTTATAATGACTTCTTCATATATAAATGACATGTGTGGTATGAGATTGATGAATCTAACCTGAATAGGGCATTTAGATGAGGTATGTACTGATTAAGGTCAACCATAGGTGTTATTCCTTGAGATTTGGCCCTTTTTACCTTTGGACCATAATGCTATGTCTTGAACAGGATTTTCCATGTTAGGAAAATGAGATGATTGGGTTAGAGGTTGGCTAGGATGAGATATCCCAAACCCTTTAATGAATTGAGATATATGTTTTACTTATAACATGATTGGGAAATTCCATGATTTTTTAATGTGATATGTTATAAGATGGATTGAATTATATATTTTGATGTGAATGGTTATGCCTTACTGTGTTGACATGCATGTGATAACACGTGTGTGGGCGGGAGGCATTCTTACCCCATGCCAGAAGAATCTCCATGTGTGGGCAGGACGCATTCTTACCCCGTTCCAGATTAATCTCCATGTGTTGGCGGGAAGCATTCTTACCCCGTGCCAGATGAATCTCCATGTGTGGGTGGGAATAATTCTTACCGCGTGCCAGCTGAATCTTTGTGTAATGGGACGGGAAGCATTCATTCCTCGTGTCTATATATCTTTTATGGGTATGAGGCATTTTTTCCCACGCCAACTATAGTGCTTATGGAAGAGAGGCATGCTTACCTTGTGCTAGTGATAACCTATATCTATGTACTTGAACCTCTGGTGATTGTTCAGATTAACCGTCATGAACTAAAGCAGGTAGACCTGCCAGGTGTCCTTTCGGAACCTGAGCGGGAGGGTTGTTTATTACTTTTCTTTATATACATGTAGTTTACCACACACTGTTTATTTTGTGAACACCTATTTGGATTACACGTAGACACCGTTGGTGGTGGCCTACTGAGAATTGTCTTGCACCCTACCCGGGCGGCCTCCTTGTCACCCGTGTAGACTTTACTGCTGCAGGTACTAGTAGGGGAAAAGGCCCAGCTTTAGGTTGTTGATACATGTATATTCTAGATGGAGATCCAGAGCAGAGGATCAAGCTTGGCTAGAGATTCTCATGGACTAATTTTGTTCTTTGTTCCCTTTTTTATTATTGTATCATCATGCCATGCATCCATTTTGTATCAGACACTGTCTATGTGGCTTTTGTATATTTATCAGGGTTTTTCCTTATTTCTTTTATTTGTTTTGTATGTTTCCCTTGTTCTCTTATTTATCCATTAGTTGTTCTTCCGCTATTTAATCACTTGTTGATATACCGTTGTGTACTCTGACATGGGGGTACAGTCTCCCCACTCACTTACCATTACACACTCGCTTCTAGTTGGCAACCCCTGGCCTATGGGGAGACGAGCTAGGGGTCATATGGGCAACCAGGCTTGGGTCTCAGGTTGAGGGGCATCTGGGTCCAGGACGTCACATGATATGTGTTTGGATAGTGAAATATTATTATATATACCCAAATACTTGTCCACTTGTAGAACTCGGATGGCTCCTTGTGAAAATGAAATGTCTTCATACCATGATTTTCTCGATATTTAAACATCTCCATATCATAAAAAAATTTCTCATTAAAACATAATATAGAATATAAAACATTAATTTTAGTTCTAAAATTTTTGTTTTAGTGTATTCAAAATTGAAAAATGTCATCATGTGTGGACAGTTTTTCTGGGTATCCATGCAGTGAATCTTGGAAATAAATTTTTGGACTATCCAAATTGACTGGAATGAGCATCCAATGTTTCCTAAGAACACAAAAAGGAATAAGTAATGAAAGAAATTAAATTATATTTTATAATATTAAATTTAAATGTTTTAACCCATCATCATTTGTATTAATAAGAGCCTATCATTCATATGTTTTATTTTAAATGATATTGCAAGTTTTTCAACTATTTCATTTATTTTTTATTATATTTATTTTTTGGTTTGTAGAAGTGACGTAAGGAATAATGAGTCTGAATTTATGTTCATGAGTTAATCCTTTCCATTGGAATACATATATATGCCTCTAAAAAATATGAAATGTATTTATTCATAATTAACATAATATATTAGCTATTGGAAAAACAAATCATAAAAACACACATCATGTAGAAATTTATAATTGAGACTCTTAGCCATTCAAACTTGAGGAATTCATTTACATTCTCAAGAAAAATGTAGTCTGTAATGTCCTCTCCTTACATTTATTATTTAAAATCAACTATATGATTACTACCACATTGTAACTTTGTATCTACATGAAACTTTAATGTTAGTAATTGTTGATATTGAATGAGAAGGGTAAAGTTTTTTTTTTGAAGATCTTTTTTATTAGTTGTTTGATCCTTTATATGGTTTTGATTAAACCTTTTGTTTCACCCCATTACCTTTGTTTGTCTGTAATAACATTCATCAGTTCAGACCTTTACCATTAATTGTAAAAGGTTTAGCATGAAAAATAAATTGGAAATGAATACCTTCTTATCGACATAATTTTAAAATATATATGATGGACATGCTATGAATGTTACAACAACTTGTTAAATCATATGAATATCTATGTCAACAAGTAGAATAAGTAGCTCGGCACTCAGGTCATGGAATATGTTAATCGCCACTCTCACATGACATGTTGGAAGTTTTTTGTTTTGAAAAACTTCTTCATAGATATTGAACATGGTATCCCTAGATACAAGGTGATGGGTGGGTGTTGATAGATATAAATCATAATCATTATTACCCTGTATAATATCAGTATAGGAAAGGTATCAATTCCTTCATGATTCAAATTTCATAGAAACAATTATGAGAATATTTATTATCTCATATAAGACATTTCATTGAGGGGAATGGCTTGCCTCAATGTTGGTGGTATGGTGGGGGATGGATCACTACACAATGGTTGTTCTTGAGTTTTTTCCTCTCTTTGGTCCCCCCTATAACATTTTCTAGAAACTCAAACTACCAATGAAATTTTTCTTCAAGTTCAGCTACTCATTATCTCATCTCTTCCATTTATTTATCTTTATCCTCATGTTGTTTTCCTTTCTCAAAATATGGTTTGGGAATCACCCCAAATATCGAACCTCTAAAGCGACCATACTATTATGGACACTTTATGTCTACTGAAAGTAGATGTTTATCTAGAACAGGTGTTGGTGAATCCTAGGTCTAAGTTGGATAAAAAATATTGGAAAATAACTAATTGTTGTTATGTAATAGCAATTTAAAGAAATTTTTTTTTATTATGTCATACTTACACATGTCTCCCATACTTTCTGTGTGTTTTCATCTATTAGTATCTCATCCTTATTTACACATGCCTCATTCTATAGCACATGAGGTGTGATGGAAGTGGCTTTGGATTTTAATTCATCAATACGCATATAAATAGAGGAACATAATTATGTTATTGTTTCATGTCGCATAAAAGTATTATGGTAGATTTAAAATACGTACCAATTTTATTTCAAGTGAAGTATACCCCATCCTTACTTTACGGTAGGGGCAAATTGGTTTTGTTTCTCATTCCATATTTTTATCACTCAATTGTTGTTTCAAAAATAAAAAAAAACCACGATCAAAGTGATGAATACACTTATTATCCAATAATGAATTACCATCCACAATGTACGTGAAAATATATATCCCCATGATGGCCAGTAAATGTATCCCACACTACCAGTCTTATCAAGTCTGTATAAATAAGTGGTGTGTGAGGGTTTATTTTCCCATCAACATCTTTAAGATTAAATATAGTTTGAATTGTGTGAAAGAATATGGGAATCCTTCCGGTATGAGTTAATACATATTTCTTATTGGATTCATCTACTATAAATGCACTCTTCAAGGGATGATGAAGAGTATGTCAATGTTTCATTATTTTATTTTTTATTAAAATAAATAAATTATATCATAATGTTACTATAATCACTTCCCAAATCGGTGTCTTAATCATGGGAACCACATGGTTCCATGAATCTACATCAATCAACACACATTTCCTTGTGAAAAGCTCCATGTAACTACTGAACATGGACTTTTTGTTGTTAACTGGATGGTCACATGCATTCCATCCAACTTCAAATTTGATGTCTCTTCTTTTTACCTTAATTATTTTTTCTAACACAATCACACTAAGTCACTCCTATTTTTAATAAAATAACTATTCTTTTCCATCGACCATTTCCTTGTATTAAACATCATCAATATGTTTTTCCTTTGTATTGGTAGTATCGGCATGTTCAGAAGGTCATTACTTCTTTGTATTGGGAGAAGCATCACGTTAAGAAACCTATTGTTTCTTTGGATTTATATCATCGACATGTACAGAAGGTCATTGTTCCTCTACACTAGGAACAGAAGTAGGATGAGAAACCTGTTGTTCCTTAGGATTGGGAGCATCAATATGTGCAGAATTTTTTATCTGCAAAAGTGGTTTAACATTTAATTTAGAATACATAAATGCATTAGAGAACATATAATAACATGAGGTAACACAATGTACATTAAAATATATATAACCTGATTATTGAAATATCTTTTTTAAAAGGTTGAAGAGGTTTTACCCCTCTATCAATTATCTAAATCTCTTTATTGTGGTCTCGTATAACATAAAAAACTGCATCTACATTGGGATCGCTATGAAATTATTGTGATGTACTAATGAAAGGGTCGCCCTCAATTGAATTTTCATCTGAACGTTAAGTGGTTTTGGTCGATAATAAAAGAAATTGACCACTTTTGGTTTGTGGGATATATAATATAAAATACATGTACTATATTTAATTCCATTATAAATAGTTTATCATTATACCCTTCCTTAATGAAATCCCCTTTCATGAATCTCAATTCATCTATTTTAACATCACTCATATTATCAACTCACTTGCATTGAAAAATAATCACTTAGAATGTAGTATAATCTAAATACCATATTTTCTTTAGGATGCCAATATATGTCATATTCACATAAATTGGATTTTTATCCTTAGTACCAGTAACATGAATTTCTCATCCACAAGTGTAGATCCACTATTTTTTACGGTACTTCCTTCATCATGTTAATTTGTAAAGAATTTATAACCATTAATTACATAACCATTCTTAGATAATATATACACACTTGGTCCTCTGGCTAGCCATCAAATACATTCTAAAACTGAATCAAAATTTTTATCTAAATCCTTAAAAATATGGTCTCAAAACTATCCTATAAACCATTGATTGTGTGTATTATATATCTATCATTAATACCTTTATAGATTCAAAATCCTAAAAAAATTGTGGGTTTCAATATATGGGGAAGACTCTAAGCTGTTATGAAAAACATAAAGGTGGAACTGCTCCCAATTTGTAATATTGATTGTGATAACATCTCTTCAAGAAATTCCTTTACCCAAAATCCACCAAGTGTGATGAGATTTTGGTAGACTAATTCTTTCTGCATTGGATAGGTTGTTGATACATAATTCAATAGTTTCCTCAACAATATATCACTCCACAATATAATCCTCTAAAAAATTCGATTTTTTACATACCCTCTCAAAATTTTTATATACCATTCAATGAGGTACATTTATCTATAATGTACAAGACCACATAGTCAAATATCTCTCACCAATTAAACCATAAAGTGAACCATCATTTAAAATAATGATGGTAGGAAGAAAATTTCTAATTCACATAATATGATAGAATTTTTTTTTTAGTTGGAAATTTTATCGGGTCTATAACTTTGTTGTATAGATATTTGAAAAAGAAATAGATCTTGGTTAATATATGGTGAACATTATTGTAAAAAATGGAAAATAAAGCTACAAGAATTAGATCTTGCATCAAAAAAAGAACATATTTTAATTTAAAACCCTTTAACTTTAAATCATTCATTAACACGGTATTCTTAATGTTCTATGAATACCCCTCTAGAAAATTTAGATCATTCAAGAAGTTGCAAAACTTATATATCTCCTACCTGAAAATAGTTTTTACAACTGGAGGAAGAGAAGTTTGTTTCTCATCCTTTACTAGCACCAACTATTCCTATAATCCCATGTCAATCATGTCCAACCTAACCTTAATTTCATTCTTTGTTTAGTCAGGTGCATTTAGTAATGTGTTAATAATACCATCATATACATTTTATTCAACATTCATAACATAAAGAAAATGTGTGATGTACTAACCATTCCAGTATGGTAATTCAAAAAAACTAATCTTTTTTTCTAATTTGTTGTTATATGGTTTTTCAAAAATGGATTACCAAAAGTAGTTTCTATATCTTTTACATTCTAAAATATTTGATCACTTGTTATTGGATACAATATTGTACATTCTTCTAAACTTTCATCGAATGATATCATCCAAGATCGGTACTTATTTCATTGGGGTATAAATCAGAAATTCCCAAGAGATACAGTCTTCAATGAATTTTTCAACCTAATTGACTATGTACATTGATCAAAAATGGGACTCCCTTATGCTTCTATAATTCTATATCCTGAAAATTTTCCATAAGTAGGAAAGTCATTTATCATTCTATACAGCATAGATCTCAATGTAAAATCTTCATTTCAGTAATCATAATACAATATAACAACTACATTATACATTAATTTCAAATCATTGATCAATAGAACCAAATAAACATCAATATCATTACTCGGTTGTTTTGGTCTTGATATAATAATAGATAAAATAATGTATTTTTATTTCATGCATAACTATGGTGGAAATTTATAATTTACCAACATAACTAGCCATGTACTTTGAGTGCTTCTTTGAAAAACTAAAGGATTCACTTCATCTGTATATAATTCAAGATGAAGGTTTCTTGGATTGTATCCAAATTACGGACCCTCATGACCAATTCTCTTCCAATGAGGAGAATCTATCGGGTGATGAAGTTTCTCATCATTATTTCTTGTATCTGCATGCGACATCAATTGTCTTATAGTCTCTTCACTTCCATATAGGCACCTAAAACTTGTAATGATTGGAATGTACCATAAAAATTTCATACGGCCCGATTCATCTTTCTTGTATCAAGAATAACCACACTTTGGGCATTCATTAAGTGATTTGTGGTCTTTTCAAAACATTATACAATCGTTTAGACAATAATGTATTCTTTAAGAGATCATAATGAGGAGATGGATTTTATCACATGAGGATTTTCCCATAAAGTGAATTGTGTCACTAGGTTTTCCCCCACTTCTTCCTTTTTCTCCACCATCTTGGGTCATCTATGGCTCTCTCCTCAGTGCTTCTTCTCGGCACATTCGCAGTGTGCGGTCTATTCAAGTGGTGGAGTCGTGCGAGCTTGACATTCTCAGAAAACCTCTTCATTTTCTAGCCTTATCATATTTCGGTGCTGTGTTGGTCCAGGGTGAGAGTTTCAAATGATGCGGTTTTGGGTTTGATGTTGCACTTCATGTCATCTGTGGGTGTAGTGGGAAGATCTGGTCTCTAGGTGCGGTATTGAAAGAAGCAATGGGGTATTCTTCTACCACTGAGATCTGCCATTCAAGAGGTCTTCATTTTTGGGTTTGGTTTTTTTTTATCTTTTGATTTCATTTATTGGTTTTGGTAGTTCAATGGATTTGGTGGCGCGTGGTGACGACATCGACGAGTGGTCCTACCCTGTCAGTAGGGTTTTGGCTTCGGATCTGGAAACCGTTGAAGAATGCTTGGGGAATAGGATCTTGGTATGGGGTGATTGTGGTGAACTAGGACATGGAAATTTTGAGGTGGAAGAGCAATCAGGTTGTGAGATGGTTTCTTTAGTGTGTTGAATGAATTTGACGATGATGTTGGTTGTCTATGCTTTGTTTGTTTTCATTGCTGAAATTTCAAGAGAAAAAGGTAGAGGGTAGTTCTCTGGTGAAGGATCCCTCGGCCTTTTTGCATTATAAAGTTTTGTCTCAGTTGGTTTATTTTCTATTTTGTCTCGGATTATCCCAGACATTCTACAAGGATTGCTTCATATGAGGATTTAGAAAATGTTTCGTTCACCATGCGTGGCTATTTTGATTTAGAAGATTAAGATGGCATGTCATAGACATCAGTACTAGGCCCATGTATTTATGCACAGGACAGATTGCTGAGCAGTCATCACTACCACAAAATATGGTTTCCATAGCGCCACCCTTTATCAGTGCTAAAAAAGCGCTGATAAAGGGGGTGCCTTTATCAGCGCTTTTTTTTACCGCTGATAAAGTGGCCCCCATTATCAGTGCTTTTTTAAGGAGCGCTGATAAAGGGGGGGCTTTATTAGCACATTTTCCTAGCACTGATAAAGTGTATATTTCAAAAAAAACATGAAAAATAATATATTGATATATAAGTATATTTATATTGATATAAATATAATATATATTTTTTAAGTATGTTTTATATAAGTATAAATTGACTATTAAATTTAATATATAATAAATTTAGTGAAAATGGATTTATAATATTTTAAAAAATATTATTAATTAATAATTTTTTAATTATCATCGACTAATAGTCATTTAATAACAATTTGAAGACACACAAAATAAAAAATAATAATAAAATATCTAAAATAAGTTGAAAATATAACTCAAACTTCAAACGGGCATACATTTTGATCCGGGTGTCTGTTTGAGCTCTACAGCATATCAAATCAAATCCTACGATGATCTCTATTCGCTAAAACATGAGAGAACCTTTTTCCACATTTTCTGAGGTCAGAAAAGGCCCAGAAGGCCTCCAGAACTAAGTTATTAGTCCGGATACCCAAATTTTTTAACATTCGATGGAATTTCAGCCTTGTTTCAGGGGGTCTTTTTTACCTTTTTCATTGGGGAATAAATTTATTCTGAGTGGTTACATTTATATTGATATTATGGCTTTGAAATTTTATCATTTTTCACAATGTAATGTTACTTATAATAAATTATATAACAATATATACATATTTTTTATATTCACCCATAAAAATTAAATTTTATAAATAAATAATTAATCATATTTACATATAAAGTATATTTCTCAATATATAAAGATTATCTAAATAAAAAACTAATATCTATTTTATTTAAAATAAAAATATATTTATATTTATATACTTATATGATGTGTGTGTGTGTGTCTATATATATTTGTGTGCATCCTTATTGAAAAACTGATATTTATTATCTGTATATTCTAAACATTTGTATATACATATTAATATATAATATTTGTAAATATATATAAATATATATAATTATACTTACAAATATGCATAGAATGTGTGTGTGTGTGTGTGTGAGAGTTTTATATATGTATTTATTTATTTATAAACACACACAAAAAATAATATTTTATAAATGTATTTAAAATTGATCTTATAAATATATATTAATATACGAATAAATATATTAATATATATATATATATTAATATACATATATATATATAACTAAATATATATATATATATTAATATAACTATATATATTAATATAAATATATATGTGTTTTTATATTTATATATATATATTAATATTTGAGTAAATATAACTGTATATATATATATATATATTAATAAATGAATAGAAAAACAATATGGTGGAGTGGTAAAGGCCTAGGCATGCAGGAAACAGGTCACGAGTTCGAATCTTGGGGAAAGCAGGTCGCACATGCGGGTTGGGAATAAGGCTTAGCACTTTAAAGGGAGGTGGGGTGATACTAAAGGCCTAGAGGTGGTTGGGGCATGCGGGCTCGGGTGGGAGGTGGGGGCACTGTTGAATGGGGATTCAAGCACTGTTGAAGCCCCTCCCCAAATTGTAGAAATATTTTTTTATTTTTTTATTTATTTTTTTAACTTGTATCAGTGCTTTTAAAAAAGAACTGATAGAAGGGGTCTTTTATCAGCGCTAAAAAAGAGCTGATAAAATCACCCTTTATAATCTCTTTTTTTACCACTGATAAAAGACCCCATTTATCAGCGCTTTTTTTAGCGATGATAAAAGGGGTCTTTATCAGTGCTTCTCTGAGTGCTGATAAAAGGGACCCCCTATATTCGCCTCGATTAACAGCACTTTTCTAGCGCTATTAATGCCCTTTTCTAGCGCTGATAAAGGCCATATTAGTAGTAGTGAATGCGAAGGTGTAGGCATTCCATAATGATGTTGATGTTGGGGAGGGGGATTTTTGCGTTGTCTTGTTCGGGGAGGAGTACAACCCTTTTGATCCTCAAATTTTTTTAATGTCTCTAAGTCTTGGAAGTCATGTGAGGTTTCCCCCTTTACCCTTAAAAGGGGGTTTATCCAAAAATAAATAAAAAATTAGGCCTTCGGGCCATTCAGTTAGAGATCATAACCATCAAACATAACATTCATTTATCATAATATGTTCCACTAGGGGTCTTATTATCTTTTAAGACCATATCATTCAAGAGAGAATTTAGTTCATTAAAATTGGTGTCACTCCATCCATTGCCAACTTTTAAATTATACAGATTCATTATGGCTGATAATGCTTTATATTTATGCGTCCAACATACAAATTAGGTTTAGGATTTGAAATGGGGTGAAACATTAATTCACATTTTTTGGGAGTGAGGTCATGATGGATATTCTATTTGTTGGATAGAGTTAGTGCCATGCCCTTTCCATAGTGTTATTATCAATCTATATTATATAGGAGGTGAGAATATGTGTATCTAGGAGGTCTCTAAATGTTAATATGATCATATAAATATAGATAACACCCATTATGAGTATAAAATGATCTACTGATGCAATTATAAAAAGGAATTGAATAATTTCCCCTTTAGATACATTTTTTAACATGAAATCCAAAAAAAAACTAATTTTAAAACTCATTCAATACTCATCTAAAAGCATACATCCAACTTCTATCTGTTATGATTTAAAACATAAAATATTGCATATAATAAAATAATTATTAACTAGCCAGATGAATTTGATAAAAAATAATAATCATATTACAAAATTAAAAAAATTATATAAAAGTATAATTTATTGAAATAAATTTTATGAAAGTATAAAGGTATTAAAATATTGATAAATTGAAAATATTATACAGTTATAAAAGTATTAATTACAAATGTATATTCATTTATATTAGTATATAAAATTATAGACATATATAGAAGTATAAAATTAGATATAATTTATAAAAGAATATATATTTTAAAAAAAATATACATAATTTAAAAAAGTAAATAAATTGATAAAACTATATAAAAGTACATGTATGTTATAAAAGTATACATAATTTATAGAAGTATATAGTTTTACAAATTTATAAAAGTATAAAACTATAATATATAAATGTAAAATTTACAATACTATAAAAGTAAAATAATTTATAACGAATAAAACTATAATTGTATATTAATTTATAAAACTAGAAAAATATAAAACCATAAATAATTAATGAAATTTTATATTTAAACTATTTATGTAAATATGATATACTATAAAATTTATAAAAGTATAAAAATTTATTAATTAATAAAACTATAAAAGTATAAATATTTACTTTAAAAATATTATAGAATTATATTATTATAATACGATATACTACAAAATTTATAAAACTGTAAATTTATAAACTTGAAACACTTTGAATATGTCAAAATACATTTGCATACCATGAATTTTTTGTGCTTCTTATAATTGTTTTTAAAAAATAAATTTGATAGAGGGTCTATAGACTAATTATTAATTTCTATCCTTCTTAAATTCATATAAAATACTTTAATAGAAATCTAGTTATTGTGAAAAATTACTTCATTTAATATAAAAAGAGTTTTCTATGAATTATATACAATGAAAATATATTCATTATAACCGAACACTATATCTTTTATAAAAAAATATTAAATAAAAATTTTATATATATTGAATTTCAATCCTTCAAAATATCTATGAAATACTCTTTTATAGAGAGAGTGATATTTTTAATGAACTATATAAAATGGAATAGTGAAATATAAATTTAAAAATAAATTATATTTTAATGATTCACACTATTGAAATTTTATATTTAGTTTTATTGGGTCATCCAGAAATATTTAAAATTAAAAAATCCCATGATTTTTAATAATGAAAAAAACAATATTTGTAGAAATATTTAAAATTTAATAACTAATCAATAAAATTATATGAGATATATTTTAATTATTTTTCATTATCAAAATATTTGTAATAAAACAAAATTTTATCCTTTGAAAATTCATGTATGAACCAATTTGTTATTATAAATCACAATCACATTCATATATATATTCCTTGGAATATTATGAAAATTTCATTTTTGATATTATGTCAAAAGAAAGTTCTTTCAGACCCATGAAGGGGTTCTACATAATGTCGCACACGCTACGTATTCATCATACATTACATACTAGCACTGTCTATTTAAATCAAAACCCTTAGTGAGAGAAATAACCTACTATGATATGAAAATTAATGAATAAATACATGAATATATAAAAACAATAATAATTACATGTTTATAACACATATAAAATCATTGGAAATGTCCAAAAAAGAAAATAATAAAACAAAACATAAGAAAATGGAATGATAATAACTACAAGACAAAATGTTAAAAACACTTCTTAATTTTTTCTTTCAAATTCCGGGATAAAATTCAGTCTCCCCGTCTAATTAGCTATAAGGAGAAGTGATATGACTGAGTGAAATGACTAGAACATGAACTTTTAGGACTATTTCTGGGAATGATTGGTCTGGAGAAGAGTAGAGAAAGTCTGAGACATCTGGCTAGAGGGCCACTTCCTGATCCATGGTTCTTCAAAGAGAAGTGTCTCCTCACACGTCATATCTAATTGTTGACAAAAAATGGGTAGGACTAGATTTAAGACAAACAAAACTAGATCTGAAGTGGAGATGGTCCCACCCACCACTATCGAAGACCTTAAACCCCAACCCAATGTCGTCAGTGATAAAATTTACACTAAATCCAAAGATAGGGTTCTGAGAAATAGAAAATAGGAGAAGGAGGATGATATAAGACTCTTACTCAAACCAGATAGAGTAAGGATGGGAGAAACTCATTCGGGTCGTTGAGAAGATGTGAAGAGGTGAGCATGCAAGGTGTGGCTAAAAAATGTTTTTTTTAGGTGTAAACAAGATAAATCCCCACATACCTAATATTTTTATAGATTGATTCATCGAGCATGTGGAATAGCGGTGGTAGTAGGGTCTGACGACAGCAGTGGTAGAGCTTTGGTTCCGCGAAATCTTGAGGCCTGAACATCTACAAGGTTCTGTTAGGGTTCAATTTATAAGAACCTGAATGGGTTTTATCAGTTATTTCTAAAAAGAATAGGTAAATGTTAGTTTTATCCATGTTAAAATATAAATTGCTAATAAAACTAACCTTTATTGGTGATTTTTAGCACTGATAAAAAGAGTCTTTATCCGAGCTAAAATTCTAACACTGATAAATGGGTATCTTTATCAATACTAAAAAATCATTGATAAAAGTATAATATTTATAATTTATTTATATTATTATATATATTTTGAAAATTATATATGTAATAAATATATATACAACTATAATTATAATTATAAATATATTTTTATTTATTTATAATTATATATATTATAAATATATTATAAAAATTTCTCTATATTTATAAATATTTGTAGATATTTATAAATATTTGTATATATTTATAAATATATTTATATAATTATATATATTTATAAAATTATGAATATAATCAATATATTTATTATAATATTATAATTGTTTAAATATAGATATTTATTTATATATAAATATATATATATTAGGTTATTAGGGGTACAATTACATTAAACATATACACACCACACCCAAAGGCTGTAAAGGAAGGACATAGACCCCCCCCAATGGATAACCCACCCATAAAGCCTTATTTATTCAGTATTTGACCTGAAGGCCCAATGGGAATGAAGCCCATTAGATGGCTCAAAGGCCCACAAACTGGCCCGAATTCTTAGTTCAGCGTCATTCCTGCATCATGTATGTGTCATCGTCTATATAATAAAACAAATATTATATTTTTAATACTATAAAGAAATAAATTAAACATTAATATGAAAGAATACATTAATAACATGTCAATATTTAATAAAAAAATGTATATTTGGAGTTTTATCGGTCACACCATGCATCATATTGTGGTGTGGTTGATTCCAACATGTCACAAATGACTCATGGATCATTGTCCTAATGTATCAAAACAATATGAATGCATTTTATCAGTTTTCAGTATGTCACTTTATCTTTTTTACTTAACTTAATGTCAATTTTAAATAAAAAGAGACATTTTTGAGTTATACCAGGCAGAACTTGTGTCATATTGAGGTTTCATCTATTCATATACATCAAAAATGACTCATGGATCATTATCATAAAGTATCAAAAAAATATGAATGTGTTTTCTCAATTTTTAGTATGCATGTTGTGTTTTTTTACTAAAATTTCATTTCAAACTAGAAACACACATTTTGAGTCATATCGGTTGCATCGTGTGCTTTTTTTATGTGATACTTATTCATACACATAAAAATAACTTATGAATAATTACAATAGATTATGAAGATAATTAGAGCATGTTTTCTTGGTTTTCAATGAGTGACACGTTTTGAAATAAAATGTCAATTTTAAACTGATAACAGACACTTTTAGTCATACTAGTGACATCGTGTGTCGGATTGAGGTGGGGTAGATTCCTACACATCAAAAATGACTCATGTATCATTTTCTTAAAGTATCAAAACAATGTGAAAGTGTTTTCTTAGTTTTCAGTAGGTCACTTGTTATTTTTACTTAAATTAATGTCAATTTTAAATAAAAAGACACACTTCGAGCCATATCGGTCACATCATGCATTGTATTGAATTACAATTGACTCACAAACATCACAAATGACTCCTGGAACGTTTTACTAAAGTATCAAAACAATCCTAATGTGTTTTTTTTGGTTTTCATTATTCAAGTTTTGTTTTTTACTAAAATTCCATTTCAAACAGAAAACACACATTTTGAGTCATACAGGCCGCATCGTGCGTCGGTTTGATGTTAGACTACTTCATACACATAAAAAATGACTCATCAATCACTCTCTAAAATTATCAAGACAATCGAAGTGTTTTTTTTTTGTTTTTAATGAGTGGCACATTTTGAACTAAAATGTAAATTTTAAACTCATAATGGACACTTTTAGTAATACTAGTGAAACTATGGATCAGATTGAGGTGTGGTTGATTCATAAATGTCAAAAATTACTAATAGATTGTTTTTATAAATTATAAAAACAACCTAGATGTGTTTTATCTGTTTTCTGTATGTCAATTGTTATTTTTACTAAAATTAATGTCAATTTTAGAAAAGAGACACACTTGAAGTCATATGAGTCAAGTCGTGCATCGTATTAAGGTGAGGTTGACTATTATACATCAAAAATGACTCATGTATCATTTTTATAAAGTATCAATACATTCTTAATTCATTTTATCGGTTTTTAGTATTCCATTTTTGTTTTTTTACTGAACTATCATTTCAAACTGAAAACACATATTTGGAGTCATATCGGTCACATCATGCATTAGTTTGATGTGATACTACTTCATAAACATCACAAATGATCTATGAATCGTTATCCTAAATTATCAATACAATCAGATCGTGTTTTATTGGTTTTCAATGAGTGACATGTTTTGAACTAAAATGTCAATTTTAAACTGATAACAGACACTTTTAGTCATATCAGTGATGTTGTGCATTATATTGAGGTTTGGTTTATTCCTACACATCAAAAATGACTAATGTATCATTTTCCTAAAGCATAAAAACAATCTGAATTCATTTTCTCAGTTTTCAGTATGTCACTTTTTCTTTTTACTTAAATTAACGTCAATTTTAAATAAAAATACACACTTAGAGTCATACCAGTCACATCGTGCATCGTATTGAGGTTTGGTTGATGCCTACATGTCACTAATGAATCATTGATCATTTTCCTAAAGTATTAAAACAATACCAATTCATTTTCTTAGTTTTCAGTATGTCGGTTGTGTTTTTTACTAAAATGTCATTTCAAATTGAAAACACGCATGTTTAGTCATATCGATCGCATCGTGTGTCGGTTTGATGTGATACTACATTATACATGTTTATGAATCTATGTCCTAAATTGTTAAGAAAATCGGATCATGTTTTTTTGGTTTTAAGTGAGTGAAACGTTTTGAACTAAAATGTCAATTTTAAGCTGATAACGAACACTTTAGTCATACCAGTCACACCATGCGTTAGATTGAGGTGGGGTTTATTCCTACATGTAAAAAATGAATCATAGATAATTTTACAATAGTATTAAAATAATATTAATGTGTTTAATTAGTTTTAAATATTTCACTTATTATTTTTAATTAAATTAATGTCAATTTTCAATTAAAAGACACACTTGGATCCATACATGTCACACCACGTGTTGTATTGATGTACGGTTGAATCTTACATGTCAAAAATGACTCATGGATCATTTTCCAAAATTATTAAAATAATCTGAATGTGTTTTCTCATTTTTCAGTATGTCACTTGTTCTTTTTACTAAAATCGATGTCAATTTTTAATTAAAATAGACACTTTTAGTTATAACAGCCACACTGTGCGTCATATTGAGGTGAGGCTGATTCTTATATGCCACAAATTACTTATAGATCATTTTCCTAAAGTATCAAAATAATCCAAATGTGTTTTGTCAGTTTTGAGTATGTTAGTTTTCATTTTTACAATAATTAATGTTAATTTTAAAATAAAAAGGATCAATTTGATTAAGTTAATAAATTAAAGAATAGATAATATTATGAGAAAAAACATAGCGTATTAAAAAAACTTTACCTTCTCATTGAATTATGAGTTTCAACCTCGAATTCCTATCTCTCATGAGCATGAGCATCTTCGAACAAATCACCTGAAATCTAACAAAGGAATCCACCTATATAAGAGAAAAATTAATATATGAGTAATACTAAAACGAATTAAATTAAACATAAATATGAAACAATACACTACTTATTTGGAATTCATGTCTTATTGATATTTTTGTACATTCTTCCATCATGTATGATGCCCATTAATTTCTAAGAAAATCTATATCATCTTTCGAATATGAGTCTTTTGGATAGTCATAGTAGTACTCAAAAAATATAAATACACAAATTCTTAATAAATATTTTAAATGAAATAGTAATTATCTTTGAAAATACCCTTTTTGGGATGCTAGTTTGATGATGGAATTGATTTCTCTCATTAATTTACAAACATAATAACTACAATCTTTTTCATTTTTTTATTTAAGACACTACAAAAACATTGAGGTGAATAAGTAATTTTTTATTGTCTATGTTTGGATATTGAAATCATATTATATATACTCAATACTTTTCCATTAATAGAACTTTTCATGGTTCCCGTGCTTAGCCCCTAGCCCCATTCATTTTTTTTCATGATATTGATGCATTGTCCTACCATAATTGAATCCTCATTAAAATATAATCTAAATTATATAAATTGATGTTTTATTCTAAAATGTTGGATTTATTATATTAAAAATTGAAAATTTTCATTATGTGTGGTCATTTTATTGTACATCCATGCATTGAATCCAAGAAATAAATCTTCGGAGTATCCAAATTGACCGCAATGAGTATCCATTATTTCCTAAAAACATAAAAATGAATATGTAATGAATGGAATAAAAATATATTTAACATGATTAAATTGTAGAGTTTTACCCCTACATCATTGTTATTAAGAAGAGTTTGTCTTTTGAAATTTTCATTCAAATGATTTGACCAGGCCTTCTACTATTTCATCCTTTTTGTTGGAATCTATTTTTTGTTATTCTGTAGAGGATATGTAATGACTAATGAGTCCAAACAAAATCTGGAGGAAATCCCTTCAATTGTTTTATATATATATATTTTCCAAAAATATGAAATTTATTTAGTCATAATTAACCAAGTATATCAGCTTTTGGAAAATAAAATCATGAAAACATACATCATGTATACATTTACAAATGAGGTGCCTAACAAATCATAGTTAAGGATTTCACTTAGATTATCAACCCCAATGAATTCTTGATCTTACTCTCCATCCATATTTTCTTCAAAATCAACTCTATGACTACAACCATTTTTTAACTTTGTATCCACATTAAACTTCATTGATAGTAAATGCAGATATAGAACAAGTAGGGTAAAGGTGCTTTTGGTAGATCTTTTCGATTGGTTGGTCAATCCTTTAGATAGTTTTAAGACTGTTTTTTATTTCAACACCTTCCCATTGTCCGTCTATAATAAAATTCATCAGTTTAATCAATTTTTCATTAATTGTTAACGGTTTAGATTCAAAAACAAATTGGAAATTAATACCTCTTTGTCGATATATTTTTTTTCCAGATACGATGAATGTTCCAACATCTTGTTTGACCTTATGAATATCTTCCTCATAAATTGGAACAGTTAGCTCAGTGCTCGGCTCATGGGCTATGCTAATCGACACTATCACATAACCTGTTGGAAATGGTCTTTTATGTAGCATGTTTTTTATGGATGTTGAACACTTTATCCCTTGGTACGAGGTGATGGGTGGGTGTTGATAGATATAAATCACATTCATTATCACCCTATAGAATATCAGTACAAGAAAGGTATTAGTGTCTATCTGATTCTCATTTCATAGAAAATATTTTTAGAACATTGATTACCTTGTCTAAGATAGTTTTTTGAGGGGAATGGTTTGCCTCAAAGCTGGTGGGGGTGGGGATTGATCTTTACGCAATTGTTGTTCTTGAGTTTTTTCTTCTCTTTTCTTCCCCTATAAATGTTTCTATCAACTCTCTCTACCATTGGAATTGTTATTCAAGGGAATCTATTCTTTCTCTCGTCTATTTCACTTATTCACCTTGATCTTCCTCTTTTTTTCCTCAGAATATGTTTGGGGTGCCACCCCAAAACCCATACCTATGATGTGAACATACAGTTCTAGTAACTTTAAGGCCACCGGTAGTTGGTGGTCATCTGGTATAATTGTTTCTGATTCCTAGGACTATGTAAGATAGAAAATATAGTAAAATAATTAATCATTATTATGTAATAGCAATTTAAAGAAAACAATTTTTTTATTATTTCATGCTTACACATGTTTATCACACTTTTTTTGTGTTTTCATATATTATTATCTCATTTTTATTTACACATACCTCCTTCCATAGAAAATGGTGAGGGATAGAAGTGTATTTGGATTTGGATTCATCAATCTACGTATAAATAGAGGAACATGATTATGTTTTTGTTTCATGTCACATAAAAGTATTATGGTATATTTAAAATATGTACATTTGTTTCAAGTAAATCATACCCCATCCTTTATTTATGGTAGGAGTATGTTGTTTTTATGCCCAATAATTATTTCCACCACTATGTTTATATTTCATAAATATATAATTTTCAATAAAAGTGATGAATCCCTTTATCATCAAACAGCGTATTACTAGCCACAATGTACCTGAAAAGACACATATGCATAAAGACCAGTAAATACATCTCTTGATTCTTGGGTTATCAGGTGTGCATAGATAAACGGTGGGTGTGGGTTTATTTTTCCTTCAACATATTTAAGATAAAGTCTCGTTAGAATTGTGAAAAGGCCTCTATGAATCCTTTCAGTAATAATTAATACATATTTATTGTGGGAGTCAACTACTATAAATAAACACTATAAGGGATAATGAAAAGTAATTCAACGTTTCATTATTTTATTTTTTAGTAAAATAATGAAATGATATCATAATTTTACTATAGTATCTTCTCACATCAGTTTCTTATGCCTTACCATAACATAGTGCAACAAATCTACATCAATCGGCACGCATATCGGATTGATTAATATAATGTAACTGCCGAACATGGCCTTGTTGGGGTTAACATTTTGGACCCATGTATTCCATCCAACCTCTTATTTGATACCTTTTATTTTCATCTTAATGATTTTTTTCTAACACTGTCAAACTACGGTGATACTTTTTTTTATGCATTATCAGTCCTTTGTCACCTACCATTTCCCTAGATTCAACATTGTCAGAATATTCATCTTGAGTGGTAGCATCAGCATGTGCATATAGTCATTGTACCTCTATACTGGGAGCATCAATAGGTTGGAAAACTCATTGTTCCTCTATATTGGGAGCACCATCACATACAGAAGGTCATTGTTCCTCTACACTATGAGCAACAACAAGTTCAGAGACCTATTTTTCCTTGGAATTTGGAGAACCAGCACGTACATAAGTCATTATCTACAGAAGTGGTTTAACATTTCATTTATAGTATATAAATTCAATAGTAAATGGATAATAACATCAGGTAACATGATGTATATTAGAAAAAAATACAACCTAATTATTAAAATCTTATTTTTTAAGGCTAAAGGTATTTTGCCCCTATGTTGACTATCCAAATCCCTTAACTTTGTTTGCATTTGGACTGCTGTGAAATGATTGTGACGTCCCAATGAAAGGGTCATCCTCGGATAAATTTTCATCTAATCCTTCATTGGTTTTGGTCGATAACAGAACAATTGACCACTTTTGGTTTACAGGATCTGGAACATCAAATACTTGTATTTCCTATGATGCCATTATAAATGGTTTATCTTTGTACCCTTGCTTACTGAAATCAACTTTCATGAATCCCAATTAATCTATTTTAAAAAAACTCCTATTATCAACCCACTTACATTGAAAATAGTCACTTGGAATTTTGTATAATCCAACTCTCATATTTGTTTAATGATTCCAAAGTATGACATATTCGTGTAAATATGATTTCTGTCCTTAGTACCAGAAACATGAATCACATCAGCCACAAGGGTAACTCCATTATTTTTCATGGTACCATCTTAATTATGTTAGTATGTATAGAATGTGTAACCATTAATTATATATACATTGTAAGATAATACATAAACAATTGTCCCTCCTACTATCCATTGAATTCGTTCTAAAATTGAATCTAGATTTTCATTTGACTCATTAAAAATATGGTCCTGAAACAATCCTATAAACTCTTGAATATGTGTATTTGATATCCATATTTCATCCATTGATGGATTCAAATGCCTAATGGGGAAACCTCCAAAATTTAATGCAAAATCTAAAGGTGGGCATGCTCCTCATCTATAATATGGATTGTGACAATATCTCTTCTAGAAATTACTTCACAAGAAATTCTCCCAATGTAATGAGATTTTGGTAGAATAATTATTTCTACACCAGATAGGTATTTGGTGTATAATTCAATGGCTTCCTTAAAAATATATAACTCTGCAAAACAACCCTCTATCCGACTTCAATTTTTGACATACCCATTCAAAATCATCATATATCGTTCAATGGTGTATATCCATTTGTAGTGTATAGAACAACATAGTAGAATCTCTCTCTCCATGTGAACCATTGAATGAACCATCATATCAAAGAATGTTGGTGGGAAGATCATTTTCAATTCACATAATATGATGGAAATTTACCTTTCCATAGTAGGCAATTTTGCCGAGTATATAACTTTGCTGCATATAAATCTGAAAAATAAATAGAGCTTGGTTAATGTATGATTGACATTCTTGGTAAAATTTAATGTAATGCTAAAAATAATAGATCTTTTATTAAAACATGTAATTCATTTGATTTCATCCCCTTTAACTTTAAATCGACCATTCATACAATGTTCTTGGTATTCGATGAATACCCCTCTGGAACCTTTACAACATTCAAGAAGTTGAAAAACCGATATCTCTCTTTCTTGGAAAAAGTTTAAGTAGCTGGAAGAAGAAAAGTTCATTTTTCACCCTTCAATGTCACCAACTCTTCTCTTATTCCCGTATCAATCATGTCCAAACTAGCCTTAATTTCATCCTTTGTTTTTCCGGGTGCATTCAGTAACATAATTATGACATTATCACATACATTTTTTTCAATAAGCATAACATCAAGAAAATTTTAGACGTATAGAAAACTATAGTATGGTAATTCAAAAATAGCTGATCTCTTTTTTCAACCATTTTTTGTAAGGTTTTTCAAAACTGGTTGACCAAAAGTAGTGTCCACATATTTTACTTTCTCAAATAGTTGATCACCTGTTAGTGGAGATGGTGTTTTGTGTTCTTTTTAACTTCAATCAAATGATTTCATCCAAGATCTGTACATATGCCATCGGGGTAGAACTTTGTGATGTCCTAGAAACATGGTTTTTGATGAATATTTCAACTTAATTGATTGTGTGCATTGTTCAAAAATGGTACACCCTTGAGTTCCTTTAAATCTATATCCTGACAAATTTACATAAATAGGAAATTCATTTATCATATCATACAACATGGATCTCAACATGAAATCTTCATTTCTGTAAGCATCATACAACGTAACACCTGAATCCCACAATAATTTCAAAATATTTATCAAATGAGACAAATAAACATCAATATCATTACCCGATTGTTTTAGTCCTGATATAAGCATAGATAACATGGTTTATTTTCATTTCATGCATAACCATGATGGTAAGTTATAATTTACCAACATAATATGCCATGTACTGTGAGTGCTACTTAGAAAACCAAAAGGATTCAATCCATATGTAGATAACGTAAGATGAAGGTTTCTCGAATCATTTCCAAATTCAGGATACTCGTGATCAATTCTCTTCCACTATAGAGAGTCTGTTGGATGGTATAGTTTCCCATCTTTAATCTTTGTATTTTTTTTCACATAAATTTACATGCAGTCTCCTCACTTTCATATAGAATCCTAAACCTTAGAATGATTGGAAAGTACTATAAAAAAAATTTAGGTCTGGATTCATCTTTATTGTATCGATAAGAACCACACTTTTCGCATTCTTTAAGTGATTTGTGGTCCTTGAGAAACAGTATATAGTCATTTGGGCATGCATGTATTTTTTCAAAGTTAATACCCATTGAGCATAGCATTTGTGTGGCATCGTATATTCGGCTCAGGAGATCATTATCTTCTGGGATCATGTCATTCAAGAGAGAAATGGTTCTGTAAAACCAGATTCACTCCATCCATTTCCTGAAAAAAAAAACTATACAGCTTTAGTATGGCTGAAAATACTGTATATTTAGTGCAACCTATATAAAATGGTGTCTTTTCACAACTCTTTGAATTATCAAACAATTTTGGGAAATCATGAAGCTCAACTTAAACTGTCTTTTTCATTTCCCTAATATGATCTTCATCATCATTCACATATGTAATCACATACTCGATATGGTCTTCTTTATTTTCCACACTTGTAAGCATACCATATGATTCATAAAACACATTTTTATCCCATCCAATAGCTATATTCTCTTTTTCCCCGTATTTATTCCAACATTTATAACTTAGATCTATTCCATGATAGATAAATTGTTCTTCTAACTCTTATGGAGTAATTATTCTTGAATAAAAACAGTTTAAACATGAACAAAGGATTTGAGAAGGATGATATGCATGATCTTTTGCAAACTTGATGAACTCTTTCACTTCATCTTCATACTCTTTTTTCAGACAATTGACATCCATCCATTCATTATTCATATACATCCTATTTGATTCAGTAATATTAATATTAAAAAAATAGACAAAAGGGGAATTTCAAATAAGGGGAACTCAACATTTGAATGATTGTTATTATTGAATTTTGTTTCCTAATACTCATCCCCTTATAAGATAACACCAAACTAGAAAGAAGATGTAATTGTAGAGGAATCCCCTAATTTAAACCATGTCGGTGATGTTGGATAAAAAGTAGGTTTAGGAGTTACAATGGGATTAAACATTAATTTACATTTTGTGGGAGTGATGTTATAATGGATATCCTATGGGTTGGATAGAGTTAGTGACATGCCCTTTCCATGGTGTTATTATCAATCTACTTGTCTTCCCTATATAATGTAATTGTTTTCCTAATTCTATAAAAATATAAACCTAAATTATTATGGGAAAACTACTTTTTAGATGTCCTTTGAAAACTATTGATAAAATCACACTTGAAATCCCATTTAAAAACCTATCATTTAAACAAATTCCTATTTAAAATAACACACCTTTTTTAATATAAACCAATCAATTCCAAGTACTCCATCACAAAACCACGATTAATTTTTTGAGCATTCATGGAAACTTCATGAACCAATAGTCTTAATAATTTAAAATGATAGAAAACCCTCTATATTTTACAAATTTTCATTTAAAACTTTACACACCCCTTGTTAATATGAAACTTACATTAAATACACTTTCCAAACACTCATGTCCCTTTATGAAAGTCAATCAGGTGAGTTGAAAAAATAATTGGCATGAAAACTAAGTCCATGCGAAGTGTTTAAATCATTTTAAATCTCATTAAAACCAAAAAAAGGTTATGTTGAACACGTCAATTTTTTTAAGAAACATTTCAAAATACTTGACTTGTTTTAATGGAGCCACTTAGGAATTTTTACAAAGACATAAATCCCAAGAGACACACTTAATAAAAGATACATGAATCAAAAATAACTAAAATTTAATAAAATATAAAGCTATAAAAGGTTTACACATGATCCAAAATATGAAGGTAAACCAAAAATAAATTTATTTTCAAGAGATTAACTTTATAGTAAACATCTTAAAATAACACAAAATGAATATTGTCTCTTTATTCCCTTTGGTGACCTCTACATCCCATTATCATTATATATTTAACAAATGATTATAGAACACCACTATAAAAGTGTGACCATCTCCTTTTACCTGTATCATAGAGAAATAAGACTATATACGCACCAATGTGTATATGTATGGTGTGAACAAAGAGCCTAGTAGGATATCGTCAAAGATTTTATACCATTCATTTTTACGACAAACCCAAAAAATTCTAGTTTTAGGGAAAATAAGAAAATAATTTTATTACATAAGGTTGAGTAAATAAAATAAAAAAAATATTTTTATTTTAATAAAAATATAATTTACCAAGATACAACCATAATATTAAATAATAATAAAATATCAAGCATCAACCATTAACGGGTACCTACCGAAGGCCTAAGGATATAATCTAAGTTGAAAAATTAAGGGAATCATCGCACTAGAATATTTTTTCAATATAAATACAACACAATAAACTCGCCATTAATGGCCTCATTGAGAAGAAAATTCTAGTAGTGAGTGTGAGGCCCAAGATAGGGGTACTATAAATGCATTACCATAATATTATAACTCATGTCTCTAGAATTACCACATCTCTACCTAAATATTCCCATGATGTTTTTCTAAAATCCCAAGACTAATAATCAATTAAACTCACTTATAAAACTATATTTTCAACATTTAATAACATCCATTGAAGCATTTACTTACACAAAAGAAGCCATAATTAAAAATGATAAAATTTCAAATATATATTAGAAAATCATACATAGAAAACACCTCAATTCATCCCAAATCAATCATCAAAAATGTTAATCAAAACCCAAACACAGATCCCACTTTCACTATAAGTTCCAACTCAAAAGTATTTTATATTATTTATCCATTGAAAAAATTATATTTTATCCAAAATACTCACCATAATCACTCCATTATAATACCAATCGTGATACTTTTCACTTAAAACAATCCCTATAAGGTTTCTAATATATCAAACCACCTCATCCAAACATGTTCTGACATTTAGATCAATCCAAATTAAGTAATTTTAATTGTACCCATGTCCTAGAAAACTATACATCGAAAAATATCAAAATTTTCATAGAATATTACCAAAAAACCAATCGAACACATTACCAATCAAAAAAACATTGTCTCACAATAATGAATCAAACCAAAAACATAATTCATACATCAATAAAATTTAGAACACTAAAACCCTATAATTAATCTTTCACTATCTAAGCATTCCAAATCAAATAAGAACATACCTTAGATTTGGAGGTTTGGAGGCACCAGTAGGGTTTGACAGCGGTGGAGTTGGGGTAGGAGGTGACGACGGAGGATGTAGAGGGGTCTGCGGTGGAGGTGGGGTTCACAGCGGAGGTGGGTTCGTAGAAAACGATGTTTTCACGGTGGAGGTGGGGTTCAACGACAGAGGTGGGGTTCGTGGTGGAGGTTGGTTCACGATGGAGGAGGGGTTCGCAGTTGAGGTAGGGTTCTGTGCGCGGCGGAGGTGGGGTCGCGACAGAGGTAGGGTTCGTTTACCAGTTTCAAGTCTCTCTAACCCTACATCTTGGTCTGCCCTAACATGGACGATGCTTCCCTTATGATGAATGGAAAAGGTAGTTGACACATATGGACAACATGAATAATAATAATAAGGTCGTAATGTATAAATGAGCATTAAATCACGATGAATAGATAACACATGCACGTCAATTATACTCACGCATCAATATATTTGTTGACCAAATTCATTGGAAACATATATTTATTTAAAAAGTATTTATATATAACTGGGGACACTGTAGCAGTGGTGGGCACTGTAGCAGGAACTGCAGTGGCGGTAGCATTGTAGAATGTACCATAGCTGCTCAAGTACTGTAGTAGCACTATTTATCAATGGGTCTTTAAGTCAATAATTTGGGCCTTCTGGGCCTTTAATGGGATTTCATGCCCACCGGGCCTACAAGCCATGTATTGAATAAATAATGCTTGATGGGTGGGATATCCCTTCAGGGGGCTATGGTCTGCCTTTCCGGCCTATGTGTGTGGTGTGTGTGTGTTTAATGTAATTATACCCTCAAGTACCTAATATATATAATTATAAATATAATAAATAAATTTATTATTTAATAAAATTTATTATAATCATATAATTATTTAAATATATATTTATAATCTTATGAATACTTTTTTAAAAACATTATATATGTATTTAAATTATTAAAAAAATTAATTATAACCATGAATTTTTTATTTAATGTGTATAAATGAGCAATATTTTTTAATATAAATAAAATAAATTTATATAAATTAATAATATATTTTATTATAAACGTTTATCAGTGCTAATAATAGCACTGATAAAGACCACCCTTTTATCTGTGCATTTTTCACCGCGTTCTTAAAGGTTGGTGCTGCCCTTGTGTCGATCTATGGTAGTGATTATACCTCATGCTCCACACTGCTTTTGGCATATTTATATATTTATATATATTTATGTCAATATATAAATATATATAATTATATATTAGATGTTTGGGGGTACCACTACATTTTAACACACACACATCTCACACATAGGCTGGAAAGGCAGGCCATAGCCCCTCAAAGGGATAGCTCACCCATCAAAAATTATTTATTCAGTACGTGACCCGTAGGTCCAGTGGGCATGAAACCCATTACATGGTCCGTAGTGGGCATGAAATCCCATTACATGGCCCAAAAGGCCCATATTTTTTTACTTGAATGCCCTTCAGGGAATAGTACTGCTATAGTACCCAGGCTGCTACAATGTTATCACCGCTATAGTACCAGGGACAGTGCCCCCCACCGCTACAGTGCCGCTGTTGTTATAGTCCCACAATTGATACCGCGCCGCTACCAATACAGTTCCTGCTACAGTGCCTGTCACCACCACAATGTTGGCAGTCTACAGTTCCATCGCTGTTAGAGTAACCTGTGCCCAATGGGTTTTGAATCCCCATTTTTTATATAGTATTACGGGATGAATGCCACTATGTCAAGCCCCAACTACATAATAATATATAAATATATAAAATTATAAATATAATAACAATATTAATTATTTAAATATATTTATTATAATTTTATTATTATTTAAATATATTTTTATTTATTTATAATTATATTTTCTTAATAAATTTGTAGTCATGAGTTTGGTTCCCAAACCCATGGCTAAGCCTTTTGCATAAAAATTTCTAATTATATATATTAGGTGTTAGGGGGTACGGTAACATTAAACACACACACACACACCACACACACAGGCCGGAAAGGCAGTCCATAGCTCCCCCAAGGGATAACCCACCAATGAAACCTTATTTATTTAGTACATGACCCGAAATCTCAATGGGCATAAAGCCCATTACATGGCCCAAAGGCCCACAAATTAGCCTGAAGGACCAGTGTAGTGTCATGCCTGCATCATGTTTGCGCCACCGCCTGTCGTCGTCATGCATGCGTCCCCGACTGCCCGCGTCATGCCTGCATCACCGCCTACCTACGTCATGCTTGTGTCTCCACCTACACGCATCATGCTTGCATCATGCCCGCATCACCGCCTGCCTGCGTCACGACCTACCTACGTCATGCTTGCGTCATGTCTGCGTCACAGTTTGCATGCGTCATCGCTTGCCAGTGGAAATTCGCCCCCACCCAGATTTGAATCTTGGTCTGATGCCGGATTACGGGGAGCATTTACCACTCAGACAAGCCCCTATCTGCAAATGTGTTATTTGGGTAATGAGGTATAGGTGGTCACCACACCACATATGTCCTGGGTCCAACCCACCACTTGCGCGCCACACGCCCCCAACTAATTTTGAGTGTGGCAGGACTCGAACCTGAGTCAGTTCAGTTAATAGGGAGTGGTAAAAATGTCTAATTATAAATATAATAAATATATTTATTGTAATTTCATAATTATTTAACATAATAAGTTCATGGGTAGAACATTTTTTTTAAAGGTTGGGGACGAAGCCTCATTTTATTATTAAAACAAAGACCTCTTTTGACTGGGTAGAGGGAGACTCATTATATAGCCCGAAGGCTCAAGACCAAGTGGCCTGAATACAAGGCTTGAAAGCCCATTTTTTGGCCAAAAGGACCCCTTGGTGAACAGTACTGCTATAGGACCAGCCTACTACAGTGGCGCCACCGTTACAGTTCCAACTATAGTACCTCCATTGCTACATTGTCACCGTTGCTACAGTCGCTGCTGCTACGTACAGTGGCCAGCTACAGTACCCAGAATTTTGTCTCTGCTCGGATTTTATCTTGGGTCTTTTGGATGCCAAGCAGGATCCTGTACCACTGGGGTACAAGCTTGTTGGCAGCTCATGGGTAGAACATGAATAAATCATACCTAGTAAAGTATGGATCATAAAAAACGACTCGTCGCATATATGGAAGCATGACCAATAAGGTTGTCAATGTATAAATGAATATTCACGAGGGTGTGGTATATCATCCTAGACTTAGCTCACACCAGAGAAGGAGAAAATTAAGGAGAGGTTTGTTGCACCTTTCAATCAAAAGAACTCTCAGTTAGAGTGGGAGTCTGCCGATGAAGTTGGAGATTCTGCTCATGATTTTGATTTGGATTATGGCGAATTTTGACATGTTGTTTCTTTTTATGGATGAGGGTTTGTCTATGTATTTGACTTCATCCTTCTTTTCTTGCGTCGCTTTATTTTTCATTAAATTTTATTAAATGGTCAGGATCTTCACCTTATGGTTGTACCTTTCTTTGTATATTATATTTATTGACCCAATTAATTGGAGACATATATTTATATTTATATATTTATTATCTTATAAATACCTTTTTAAAAACATTATATGTGTGCGTGTGTGTGTGTGTGTGTGTTTGAATTATGCAGTTGGGGTGTGTCTCAGTGGTAGAGGTGTCTTGTGATTCTGTATCAGACCTGGGTTGAAATTCGGATGGGAGTGAATTTTCGCTGGCAGGCGGTGATGCAGGCATGACCCAGACATGCGATGACGCAGGCATGACGCTGCACTGGGTCTCCAAGCCAAATTATGGACATTTTCGACCTTGTAATGGGCTTCATGCCCACTGAGATTTCGGGCCATGTATTGAATAAAATAAGGCTTGATTGACGAGTTATCCTTTGGGGGGCTATGCCCTGCCTTTTTGGCATGTGTGTGTGGTGTGTGTGTGTTTAATGTAATTGTACCCCTAAGCACCTAATAAATATACATGTGTTTGAATTATAAAAAAAAATATCTTAATATATCATATTTATATTAATTATAAACATGCGTTTTTTAATTAATGTATATAAATAAACATTATTTTTTAATATAAATATAATTATTTTATATATATTAATAAAAAAATTTATTAAAAAAAATTATTAGCGCTGATAAAGTTCAACATTTATCAGTGCTAAAACAAGTGTTGGTAAAGGGTACAACTTTACCAGTGCTTTTAGACACTTTTGATAAATGTGTCCTTTTTATCAGTGATTTCTGTTTAGTTTTGATAAAAGCAGACACTTACCTTGTGTCGATTTGTGGTAGTATGGGGAGCTGGGGGGGCGACATGGTAGGGGGGTTTTTCAATTTGAGGCGGTGACTGCCAACGATAGTCACCCATTCTTAATGCCTATTGCTACATTTTCAAGTAGTGATAAATCGTACTAAAAAAAACTCATCATATCTTGAAATGATATACAATTCATTTCAGTCTTAACACGTCACAACCCATTATATTTGATTTTAAATTGGAGACTTGAGGCACAACAATTGAAAAATAATAAAAATATGTTTCTTTGAAGCTTGAATACTTTAATTCACAGTTCGAGATGGTTTAATCCAGCCCTAATAGCTGTTGTAAGGTCTCGATGCAATGGACTCTCAATGATACAAAGAAAATGGTGGAGAGTGCAAGACAACGATTACATAGCCCACCTATATGAGACACTGAATCGGAATTTCAAATAGTGGAGGTGAAATATTTCAACTGAAATAGTAGGATTTCAGTCTAACAAAAACGGCAAAACCCATATTTATAAGACTGTAGGGATATATTACTCGAGAGATTAAATTGCAATTTTTTTCAATTCTGGAGTGAAGTATTTGGAGTGTTTTTATTCTAGTAAATGATAGACCAATAATCGTAAATCATTTTGTTTTTTATAAATACTCATTTTCCTGTAGTGAATTGTAAATACTTTTCTAATTTTTCAAGTGTATGATTTTTTAATCACTGCTCAGTATAAAAAATTCGGTATAACACCGAAAGCAGCACACAACGCAAGGAAGAAAATTACATTAAATTGCAAGTCCGGGGACTTGACCCCGCGACCTGTACTTTACCCCCCAAACCCTTACCACCCCACCACCAACGGGGCAGTACTCAGAATACTTTTGCTGGTTTCTCGCGTAAAATCTGCAGGCACCAACTTTTGGTTTTCAATTTCTGTTCATGTGTTCTGTAATGGTATTCAGTAATCCTTATCTAATAACGACATAGACTCAGACAATAATATCTCATATATCACCTGAACTGGAACTGTAGAAGTGGATGAAGAAGAAGACAACATGCATGCATCCCATGGAATCATATTTTCTCAACACATTCGTGCCACTCCATGCTATCAAACAACTGCCCTTCGCATCGGCTTCTGGTTTGGTATTTATCTTCTTGTGTTCAGTAATAGTATGGGGTAACACGACATAAGAGTGGGACAATAATATCTGTCTGATATATCACCCGAACAAATCCATGTTATGGCCTATAACCTAACTGTAGAAGAGGATGAAGAAGAAGACAACATCCATGCATTCCATGGAATCATATTTTCTTAACAGATTCATGCCACCATCCGTCGTCCGCTTCTCCCAGGAACCAAAACCATGCCTGTATGGTATCAAAATTGTGGCCTCCGCATCGACTGCCAACCAATGGGCATATCAAACCGAAATAGTGGATGGAAGCAACGAGTTGTCGTGGCCACATTTCAAGCAGAGGACTTGCCCCTGAAAAAACACCGCTACTCCGTAATGGCGTCTGCGCGTTTTCCTGAGGTGGGTTGGGGTTTATACCATTTTGGTTTGTGTTGTTCCGACACTGCCAAATCCCACCCAGTCTCAATGTCGTTTCATGGCACTGCTGGTCACGGTCGGGGACCTGTCACGGAGCTCCGCTTTTGATGTTAGATCCAAAATAATTGGACTTCAGGTGGGAGTTTATATATATATATATATACACACACGTTTTATTTAAAAAAATATTTATATAAATAATACCAGGTTAAATTATTTTCTGAAACCTAATGCGGAAAGGCGGCATCATCGATGCCGCCTTTGGATTATATTCCGAAGCCAGCAAGACCGAGGCCGCCTTTGCCGATTTTTTTTTTTAAGAAACAAACCGTCAATTTTCTTAAATTACATATGTTTGAATATTTTGATATATATAAATATATATATAGTGTTTATTTTCTTTTGTTTAGATTATGTCCATTAATATTTGAAAGTTAAATTGTAATATTTTTAAACAATAAATTTTGTGATATGTAAATTAGTTTTTTCTTGTTATATTTACGATTTTATTTTTTATTTTCAATTATGATTTATAGAAGAACGGTGCAGACAATGGGTTATCAGCCCATGATCTCAAAATTTATTAAGAGAAAATAATAACACCATACAAGATGGAGATAACATAATAAAACAAATGAAACAAACACCACTAAAATGTCTGACCCATTCAGAAAACAAGAGAACATCATCAATGAGAGCGATGTCCCCCACCCCTGCTACGGGGATGTCGTCCTCTCCTCCATGTCTTAGGTTGTTTCCTTGTCTCATCATCCACCTGAGAGATAGTATTTCCCTCTGGTGGTAAGGGTCCCTTGGCTGCGGAAGGTTCCAAATCTCTAACCGGATCAGAGCTCTCCGATGGGGCTTTCAAAGCAAATCCCCCATGCATTGATCATTTCAGAGCCGTGAGTGCTCCAAAATTCAGCACGGAAGTCCTCCCTTCTACTGGATCTATTAAGAATGTCAAGCAGATTGAAGACATTTTCCCCAGACTATGGCACGCCATTCATAGGACTAGTCGCCCCTCGTCCCTTGTGAGGGACTGTAACTGCATCCTGAGATGTCTCCAGTGGAGTTACCACTTCGGCAGGACCTCGAGTCTTGTTCACCTTGGATGGGAGGGGAGAGTCAACAAGTTTCCCTTTCCAGTTTTTAGAAGGGCGTTACTCCTCCCAAAACTGAGAGTCAGCTTGCATTTGGGCATCATGTTCTAAGTTAGACTCATCACGTTGATCTTCAAAGGTGTCTTGAATCCCTGCTACAAGAAAATCATTAAAGGAAGCCGTAGCATTTTCCTTACCAAGGTTGCATCCCACTTTGTGTGCAGAACCAGATGGAGAACAAGCCCTCCCCATTGAAACAGAGTCAGTTGGTGCATCAACTTCTGTATTCTGAAGTGCCCCTTCCTACACCCCCTTGACCAGAAAGTACCAAGGGGTGTTGGTCAAGAGGCTTGGGCCTATCCTCCTAGGAGACAACCACCTGGGTCGTCTTACTACCATGTTTTATCACCGTGAAGGATCCATGATACTTTTTTCCATGGGCAGAAGGCCCCACTTTCATCTAGATTTTCCTCACATTCCTACATTCGAAACATCATGCCCCACCAACCTGCAATAGCTACAAAATGTAGGGATTGACTCATAATCAAATTCAACCTCAAATTTCTCCCCATTGGCCACCAATGTGGCCCAATCAAGTAAAGAATTCTACATGTCCACATCAACCAAAACTCTGGAGATGTAACTAAATTTTTCATGCACTGCAATCTTATCCATCCTCATGGGGGTACCAATGTAGGAAACTAAGTCATTCAAAATTAATGGATGCCAAAATACCCAGCTTAATCCATGAATTCTAACACAAATCTAAGCATCAGAACGCTTCTGCATGTATGGGAAAAAATTTAAATCCCAACCAGACAAACAAAAGCATCATGGATTAAGAGAGAAGAACCCATTGCTCCATTCCCTCGATCTGCTATTGGCAGATGAAAAAATAAAGTGAAAGTAACCTATGCCAATATGGACTATAATTTAGATTGTATTTAAATTTTATAATTTATAAGCTTTCAAAGTCACCTACATGAAACATAATAATGTTTCAAGTTGGTGGCTTTGAAAGTCTATAAATAATAAAGTACAAATACAATCTAAATAAAATTCGACATACTTACTGACCATATAATAAAAAATTGGAAATAACAATCATTTCATAAAAACAATTAATGAAAAGTAATTTTAGTGGCACAATATATATTTTTTAAACCATTACATTTTTATTTATATATTTTTTACATTCCTTTCATTTTCAATTGTTTATTATATGTTTAGTCAATGTTTTAAATTTCATTACGATTTTGATTATACTATATTTTATGTGACTTTATTTTTTTCTGTGTAAATATTATGTTTTTAATCAATAATATTTATGTCATGTAAATTATCATTGATTTATTATATTTACGAAAATATTTTTATTTTCAACAAATTTTTAGATATTTAAGCCATGTTTTATGTTTTATTTATATTTTTTTATAGTTTATATTTTACAAGATTTTAAAGTTACCTATTTAAAACTTAATAAATTTTCATATGTTTCAAGTAGTCAACTTTAAAAGCTTATAAAATATAAACTATAAGAAAAATATGATTGAAAATTGAAATAGTGATTAAACATGTAAAAATCGTTGATAGTTAAAATAATTTCATCATTTTGATAGACGGAAAATAAAATAGAGGATAGAATACATTGTTATTTAAAATTCTTTAAGTCAATAGCACACATATAAATAAGTGAGTACAATCATTGTTTATAAAGAGGTCCAGTCTCACAATTTGGTGTGCGAATGTGATACCCATATCGAGATAACTGACCTCTGTCCTGGGGTGGAGTATGATGAGTTCGATAGGGCTCATCCTTGAGTGATGAGACCTCATATGTATGATGCACTGCCCGTGACACATCGGGAGGGCATGACATCCAGTTGTCATCATGTGCATTTGATCCTTCCGCCACTGTGTAAGTGGAAGGACTAGTAATCATCTACTAGGGGATCCGTAAGGCCTGTGAAGTCTCAGTAACTAAAGGTGGAGGCATGGGAAATGACCCCAATATGAGCTTGGATACAATATATCCTTGGAAAATTATGGATATATTGAAAATATAAATGGATCACATGCCTCTAGGTTCACATCCGCAATCAACTGAGGTTGGACTACTAGAGGTTCCCCCTCTACCTCTGGTTTAGGTGAGGCCTCATGTATAGAACAAAGATTTCTACATCGTCGTTGTCATGGCTCCTCAACATCGGTAGCTATTGGAGGATGTTCCTGAGTAGAAACCTACTCTCCCTGGGTAAGAACAACATCTCTCTAAGGTTGACTATTAAAGATAATATCGTGTAGAACATGATATGATGACATCATCCCCTACGCTACAACATGGTACATTGTCGGGCTAAAAACAACCCCCTCATCTAGATGAGACATGCGAATAATATGATGTAGTCGAGTATGGTGTAAAGAGATTCAAAATGAATTTAAAAAAGTACAACAAACAAACTAATGGAAATTTATTAACTTACCATATCCTGAAGTGATATTCAATGTGGAATAAGATACAAAAAAGACTTTATTCAAAACCATGACTCATACTCGAGCTTCTCTCCTAGAGGGAATCACATAGTACACATACCCTCAATATGAAATGATGATCGTCTATCCCAACGGTTTAGATAATCTGCATACTATTGGAGCTAGTTGATATCCTACCTCCATATCAACTTCATGAAATGAATCACAATTGACTATCTAGGTGGAAAGGGAATACGTTGAACAAATCCGAACTAGCACATGACTCTATCAGGATGGTTTCAATCAATGATATAAAAGTGAATGAGAGGAATTACAACCATGACACCATGAATCTCCTCAGTGAAATATACAGGCAGTTAGACTAATAGATCCTAATATGGAAACCATGCAATCTGAAATGACTTGTGACAATTGTTAATTTTTTACTAAAAACAAAATATATATATAATATTATGAAATTAATTAGTCAAGGAATGAATGTATATACTTACATCATTGGGTACTAAACTTTCCAACAAGAGAGGATATGCACCCAAATTGTGCCTCGGTATCCTAAAAAAGTGGTGTGTCTAACTCCATCTGTATCATACATCAAATAAAGTGATAAATAATAAGAAATTAAACGTAATAACTCATAGTAGCATTGGAAAAAGAAAAGATGAGTGATCATACCAGCATCCACACTAAGCATTGTGCAACACATCTATACGAATCTTCTGAACAACTATAATAGGGGAGATGGGAGGGATGAGCTCTCATTACCACATCTAAATAAGGATGGAATATCCCTCAAGATCAATGAGATCTGATTGGAATTCCATCCATAAAGCTCTATAAGTGTATTCCAAACATACAGATCCCCAGTTGTATCTCTCAGCCTGATCAAAATCCTCTAGTAGCCCCAGATACATCATGTGCATATGCATACCAGAGTGATTATTTCACAATGTCCCTCCAATGATCCAAAAAAATATATGCTCGATCATGATGCATGACAGTATTCTTGTCAGCGTTAGCGGGTAACTATGCAAAGTGCAGCTCAAGAAAGCTCATAGATATCGACCGACTATTTATATCACCATTATCACCCAAAATGTGATTCCTAACAATCACTGTATAAGCTCAGGCTAGTCTCCATAGGTGGGTCCTATAATAGAATCCCCCTAGATAGGAAGACCGAGTAGAACTACCACATCCTCAAGGGTGATGGTCATCACTCCCTAGGGAAAATGGAATGTATGTGTCTCAGTTCTCCATCTCTTGGTGAGATCAACAAGGAGGTGATGTTCAGAAAATGTAAAATCAAATACATCAATGCCCATACTACTCAGTGAGTAGTGTAGTATCCTCCATCTCTATGTATAAAAATAAAATAAGTCTTAAGTATAAAATATAAATATAACATTATGGTTAGTAGAATGTTATTACAAGTATAATTTGAGACATAACATGTTTATTCCCATTGTTTTATGATGTTTTTCTTACCAAAAGAAAAATGTTTATCTTCATGTTTCTTAAAGAATATTTCTAAAGTGTTTTTTGATATGATTTTACCTTGGAAAGGGCGTGTTGTTAAATTGAGCATGTTTGATACATGAAATATCTTGTGCCTTTTAGCCTCATTTGTTTACTTGATCCATGCTTGGGAATTGTTTTGGTAAACTGAGCTTGTTTGATAAAAGAAAACCAAAGGAATTTTAATTCTTTACTTGAAGTTGGTTTATTTTCAAGTGGTTTAGTTTTGAACTTGTATTAAAACTAGTTTATCAGTTTTCATGGATAAAAACATTAAATATATTCATGGTGGTATCCTACTGGGATTCATGCCTCACACCCTTCTTGGGACCTTTTTTAGAATTCATAGATTTCATTTTCCCAATATTTGTTTTCCAAGGTGACTGGATTTTCCTCTGTTCTTGTTGAAATAGAGTCATGTTTTTAAAGAGATTTTAGAAACATATTTTTCCACACATAGGTTATATCAGTTGGACCTGCCTTATGGATTGGGGATTTCTTTAATGTCTAGCACATATACTAATAAGTTAGATCCCAACTGGTGTTCTTTTTAATTAATTCATGATTTCTCACATGATGGTACATTTCATGATTATTTTATCATATTTTTACTTTATGGTGTATCTATGGATAGTTTGATTATTCTTTCAAGTCACCTCACATATACTTTTCATATTTCTAGTAATGTGAATATGAAAGGCTTATTATTATTTGATAGTAAAAGTATTCGAAAATGTCAAAAAATTATAAAAAATAAAGGATTTTATATAACACCATGTAATTGATAATATGAAAAGTTCACATTTGAGGCAATTAATAGTTTTGGTTGAGAGTGTGAAGTAAATCCAACAATGTTAGGGAATAATTTCTTGTTATGACCTTCCTGATGATGTATTCTGCATCTTAAACATTTCCCTTGTTCTTGAGGTTAGTCAATCTCATTTCGTATCCTGTTGGACTTTGGTCACCCTCACTATCGCAACTTGTTGATGTCATGTATCAATATTGGATGGTCTTTAGGTATTGGGAAATGTCAAAACTCCCCAATAGGCACCCATGGTGCAACATAGTTGCTAGAAATAGTGTTAATATAGTACACTATATCAACATATGTTTCCTATGATATGTTCATAGAGGCACATGCTGTGACGATGTGTGCCCATGGAAACTGTAATTCTTGGAAGTTTCCACATTGACATTTCCTCACTTCTAGTAATACCACCAAGACTCAACCATTTTTATTTGTGATGGGGTTCAGACACTCATGAACTTCAAATCGAGAGACTACTCAATAGAAAACTCACAAATGATAAAGATAAGTTTCTTCAATGTTCTTTTCAATCTCTTATTGAATTTGTCTTTTATACCTTATCCCCTACAGAATCCGGCATGCGGTATGATTTTCTCTATCAACGAAGTACTTAATACAATGAAAAAATGTCTCCTGAACTAGGACAATTATAGGTAAATTGAAAATCCCATTAAAGACACCACTGATTTCCCTCCATAATTTTTTTTCATTTGTCTGTACCACTTCCCCCTATCATATTCCAATGCCTATTTTTTGTTTGGAATTCACATCATATAACCATACACTCCCTGATTATCCATAGAGATTTATTTGAAATTTTGTTCACACCCTCATTGATCTGGATCATATTATATACATAAGTGATCACACATCACATAAATTAATTTTATCATTAAATTGAAATAGTAAAAAATTAGAAAGAGATTGCATACCAAGCCTTGTGATTTCCATCTTTATAGGTTCATCATGGAATGTTTTTTGCACATTTCTAGCAGTGTGTCTAATGTAGTACAGATAATGTTCATTAAAGGGTATCCAAGTATCAAGATTCAAATTGATTACCTCATTGATTTCTAAATGACAATTATATATCAAACATACACCCCGAATGCGGGTGAAAATGTTATTGATGCATGCTAAAAACCAACTCCATGATTCATAATTTTTCTTATACACAAAGGAAAATGCAAATGAAAGAGGTGAAAAGTTGTCATATTAGTTTTCCACAATAAAAAATATTCCCCTATATTTTATATAAAGAAAATTTTCATCAATCTGTAGGAACTGTTTGCAGAAATGAAATGCGGAAATACAGGGAAGGAATGCACAGAACAACTGATGAAATTTGAAATGATATGGATCGAGTTAGTTATCTTCAGACACATATTCATTCATATAAATATGGAATAAAGCTTGGTCATTGTGTCTTAGTATGGATAGAAATTGTGGCATCACCCGATATGAGTCATCCAAATCACCATATACCTTGACCATTTCCTTCTGTTTCACCATACATGTCTTATTATAAGAAATATTATAACCAGAAGTTTGTTGTATCCTATATTACACATGGGATATAAGAACATCTTGGTAGGTCCTAATCATCTCAATGATAATATATGACAAAAATTTAACATCCAATGAATTATGATCTTGTTTCTGGTTTTTTGGAATGTAAGTATAATCTGCCTCAATCTTAGAAATTCTCTAGCCTCCAAATGTAATGTTAGGAATCTCCCTAAAGAGAAACATATAATCATCCCCATATTTATCACATAGTATGATATATTTTGTATGGATTTATTCTTGAACTAAATATCTATAATGTATCTCAATATGAAATCTTTTTTAGTGTGTTTTTCATTGCATATTTACATGTAAAATCACTTACAACATATTTTTTTGACCAACTCACTAAAACTATCCTCTAAAACTCTAGAAAAAACAATTATAGGTGTGATAAAATTCTAGTAAAATTCAATAAAATGTTCCAATACTTTTGACCAAGATACAAAGATTGGTGGATGATTTATTTTGCATCGAGGCTACTATACAACTACTACATTTATAGAAACTTCCACCCCAACTTTTGATGCTTCCTCCTCATCAACATTGTTGTCTACATCTGTTCCAAAATTTGAAAATTCATCATTATAAAATGGATTTAGTTGTATATCTGGGAGATCCGTTAGGTTTCCTTCTTTGGAATCATAGGGAATAACCTCATGTTATTAGGATGTTCCTTCTTCAACCACTCTTTTATGTCTACGTATTCATGAAATTGGACATTGATATTGTACACTAAAAACATAAACATATAACTCCATCATGGAACCATATAACCACTAGGAAAATAAAGTAATTGCTTGGACCTAGTGCTCATTTGTAGCCAATGGACAAGCTAGATGCCAAATTTTCTCTAAGAATTACAAATATATATTGCTAATAGATTGGATCTATTAATCTGGTCTCAGATTTAAAAAACCATGAATTATTTCCTAAAGTTATCTTATGGTAACACAATCAGATGTCTTAACCACTATTGTTGGATGTGTACAATAATAATCTCCATGCTCGATTTGAATAACCTCCCCATAATAGTAGACACAGAAAAAATTATTATCTATGTGAAAAATGTTTTTTTGATCAATATTGTGATAGTGTAAATAATATTGACAATGCAGAATAATCATGTAGCATTGACTTAACATTCATTATTATACCAGAATTTTAGAACGACTTATTATATCCTAAAATATGACACTAATGTTTCAAGTAAAATTTTTAATCTTGCTAAAGGTATGTTCAGTAGTATCTAATAAAATTATGAATCATCTAAATCATATCTCCCATGAGTGTCAAACTAGGTGTGAAAAATACCCTTTTCCATGATCCAGTTCCTGATCGAGTCTAGTACAATGCGGTGTTTTATAGGTTTTACCCCTAAGTACATCTATGACAAATCCAATTCCACTTGTAGTATCTACACAGTGATTTCATTAAATTGATAACAACATCATCATTGTTATACTGAATATTTAAAATGCATTCTTATATCCTAGAAGATGAAACTAATGTTTCATAGTATAACTTATAATATTACTAAAGGTATGTTCAATGGTTTATAAATAAAATATTAACATCTCATACATATCACCTATGAGCATCAAACTAGGTGTGCAACAAGACATGTTTTTATGCACCAGTTTCGGATCTAGTCTAGATTAATGTGGTGTTTTAAGGTTTTACCCCATAGGTACATCTATTCAAAAGCTACATCCACTTGTATTATTCAGATAGAGATTTCATTGCTTAGATAACCACATAATCTTTATTATACAAAAGTTTTAGAATGTTTTCTTATATCCTAAAAGATGGAACTAATGTTTCATAGTGTAATATTTAATCTTCTTAAAGGTATGTTTAGTGGTTTTTAAAGAGATCACGAATCATCTTAAATATATCTATCTAGAGTATCATACTAGACATTCAATAAGTTATAAATCATCTAAATCATGCTATTATAAAATAATGTGTGCAGTTAATCATGTTTTTCATCTAGTTATCCATCTTTGATCCTATGTTAATTCGATGTTAATCCAAATATAATAAATAGAAAATCATTATTTCATAATATGTTAATCCTTAGTTTTTCATTACTAAGTCAATAGTTAAGAATTCATTAATTATTAGATTTTGAGTAGTTAGTTCAAAGTTAATTAATAGATATAAAGTACTTACTTTAATAGTTAATCATTATTTAATCACTAGTTAATCATATGTTATTCATTAGTTAGTCATTATCTAATCATTAGTTAATCATTATTTAATCCTATATTAATTATGCCTTAATCATTCATTAATCACTAGTTAATCATTACCTAATAAATATCAAATAGTTACTTTATAAATAATTATTAGTTAATAATTAATTAATCATTAAGTAATTATTAGTTAATCAATATTTATGCATTAGTTAATCATATGTTACTCATTAGTAAGTCATGATCTAATCATTAATTAAGCATTAGTTAATCCTATATTAATTATTCCTTAATCATTAATTAATCACTAGTTAATCAATACTTAATTAATAGATATCATGTACTTACATTATAGCTAATTATTAGTTAATTAATAGTGATTAATTATTTAATTATTAGTTAATCATATATTATTCATTAGTTATTCATTATCTAATCATTAGCTAAATATTAGTTAATCCTATATTAATTATGACTTAATCATTCATTAATCACTGGTTAATCATTACTTAATTAATAGATATCAAATAGTTTCTTTATAGCTAATTATTAGTTAATTTTTAGTTAATCATTAAGTAATTTTTAGTTAATCATTAATTGATTATTAATTAATCATTATTTTCTCATCAGTTAATTATATGTTGTTCATTAGTTAATCACTTGTTAATCATTAGTTGGGCATTAGTTAATCCAATATTAATTATGATTTAATCATTCACTAATCACTAACCATTCATTACATAATTAATAGTTTTCAAGTTGCAATTTATAGCTAATTGTTAGTTAATTAATATTTATTCATTAAGTAATTATTAGTTAATCACTAATTAATCATTAGTTAATCATATGTTACTAATTAGTTAATTATTATCTAATCATTAGTTAATTATATATTAAGTGTGCCTTAATCATTCATTAACACCAGTTAATCATTACATAATTAATCGATAACAAATAGTTACTTTATAACTAATTATTATTTAATTAATAGTTAACCATTAAGTAATTATTAGTTAATCATATGTTACTCATTTTTTAATCATATGTTATTCACTAGTTTAATGCTAGATAATCATTAGTTAAGCATTAATTAATCCTATATTAGTTATGTCTTAATCATTCATTAATCAATAGTTAATCCTTACATAATTAATAAATATTAAGTAGTTACCTTATACTAAATTATTAGTTAATTACTAGTTGATCATTATTTAATTATTAGTTAATCATTATTTAATCATTAGTTAAAAATCTGTTTGAAATTATTAATTTATTAGCAAATTATTAGTTAAGAATTACTTAATCTGTAATTAATTATATCGTACTCATTTTGTCAGTAATATTTATTCATCATCTAGCTAATATTAATTTTTATTATGTCACTGATATTTAAAAAATACTATATTATACTAAATAATATTATTATAATAATAATAAATATATTACTCATACAAATTATAATTTATTTACTGAAAAGTTATAAATAAATAATAGTATTTTATCTACTTATATTAAATATTATTTCCAAACTATATCTAATTAACTAAATAACTGTGTAAATAACATATTAAAAACTAACTGAATAAGAAACTTTTAAATGAATAAATCACATTAAAATAATTAAGAAAAAAAATATAAATGATTCTTTGCAAAATTTGGGACTCCATTTTGGCCAATAAAATCCCCGTGCACAAATGAGGGAAAAGTATAAAGAGATATAGAGTGGAATTAGAGAGATATTGGGTGAAATAAGTGAAGAGAAGGGGGTGGGGTGGGTGACCTTTTATAGGGGTTTGGGGAAAAGGTGGCATTTATGATGTCACCTTTTTCCTTAATATACTAGAAAGGAAATATCTTGGATGCCACCTTTTCCAGGTCATTGATCTAGGCCGATGAGAGGCAAAGGAAACATCAGTCTTTCCACTTTTCAAGATAACCCAAAGGTGGAATCAACAATGCCACATTTTTTCATTGGTTTATAAAAATTAACCTACTATTATTTAAATAAATAAATTTATTCAGAAAACATATAAAAAATATCTAGGTGGCCAAAATTACATGATAAAAATTAAGTGCAACAATATATAAATAAAAATGAACATCAGAAGTAATTTGAAAAAATCCCAAAATTAAAGGGATAAAAAAATGGGAAAATAGAATGATCTAACTATGGTAAATGCAGGTAAAAACTATTTATCTTTCAATTACCAGGAGAAATCATTCAAAATATTCACTCTTGAATAAATGGATAAACACTTGAAAAAATAAGTGATGATCAAAATTGTTGGGGGACATTCCTTTTTATAGGGTTCCCTCACCCTCCTTTGACCTCCTATCCTTTAATAAAAACTATTTTTTTTGGTATTCATTTTCACCAGTCCTAGGTCTTCTAGGTCCAATACATAAGGCATTCAGGGGTTTCTTCCTAAAACTCATTGGGTGATAGAAGGAATTTTCCATCCAACCTTATATGTTAGCTATCATCCTTCATTGAATATAATGTGGGACTTGAGATTACTCTAAAAAATCCTCCACTCAAACCAAAGACCACATAATTTGGTCTCTCCTTCAACAATAACCCACAAGATCCAACAATTTTTGCACTGTCGTTTTATCTTCATCGGGAATCACCGCTAGACCACTGTTATCACGAAGAATTTCAATACAATTTACTGTAAATCCAAATGATTCAAATGAGTCATTATTACCACTGTCAGCCAAGTTTGGGGAATAATATACCCAATATCACACATGGTCTCTACCATGGATCTAATATCACTTGTTGAGATCCAATTAAACTATCCCTAGGTTTTCCATGCCCAACACAAATTCCCTTATGGGGTTCCATCCTAAAACTCATTGGGTGATAGGAGTAATTTTACATATAAGAGTATATGTTAGAAAACATCCTTTATATAATCTTATATGGGACATGGGTTTGATCCCAACATTTTACATCTCTATTACCATTATTATTCACGTCTTCATAACTATTTTGTGTCGTAAAAATACTATTTTTCAGTTATCTACCTTGACATATTGATTATACCTTATTTAATCATGATAGGTTTTGTTGTACATAAAACATACTGAGTATTTTAGATCACCCATTATATTGTTTCTTTTCCCCAGGATACGAAGGAGGAATCTTTTAATGAGTTCAATGATGAAGAATATTTACTTTCACTATGTTTTATTTTTTATGTTTTCAAATGTAATGTAATATTTATGTATATATCTAGTTTACAAAGTCTACTAAACTATTTTGTCCATTGGGATGTGATTGTTTGTATCTTAAGCTAATGTAATAAAGTAACCACCGACTCTAGGCTATTGGGGATGAGGTCTTTGTAGTTAGAGGCGAAGCTAAAGACATGATGGATGATAAGAAAAGAGAGTGTTAGGGAATTAATAACTTGGGGAAGAATTATTGACCCTTTATTTTTGTTTTTTATGTCTCTATAAAAATGATTGGAAAAATAAACTAACTTCTTCAATATAATTTCCTTTACTCTCAAATAAATTCTTATCAATGAACCCTTAAGGCTAAAATTTGTAAAGAAAAAACCAAAACTTCAACCAAAATACTTGAACAATTAAAATCACCCAAACATGAATTTCTAAACCCTTTATAAATCATGGATAAATAAAGAACCATGAAGGAATTATCTGCATCAAACCAAGGTAATCAAAAACCTCATGGTCTTGATCATTTAGAATAGGTCAAGCCACTAAGATATTAGAATGGGGGTGGTATGGTACATAAGGAAAGAAAAAAATGATGAAATAATGAACGATTAACTAAATAGGAGTAGAAAAGGTAACATACCTTAGATTTTGAGAAGGTTTATTAATCCAAAAAGTTCAAGGGGGAGAGACGGTAGAGGTTGAGTTCCATGAGAGCATGAATGATGAAAATGAGTAGGGTTTTTCTGAGGTTGAATTTAAAATTATGGGATGAGTTTTATCAGTGATTTTTGAAAAGCACTAAAAAATATTTTTTTTAACTGTACTATAATAATAAGAGGTGATAAGAATTATCTTTATCATCACTTTTTTATGCACCGATAAAAATAGTTTAAAATAAAAAAAAATATTAAACTAATATATATTAAAAATGAATAAATTTTAAAAAATAAAAAACAATTAGTTTTATGAATGAATAAATAATCATGAATTATTGAATTTTTAAAATAGGTGAAATTGAATAATTTCTTTTAAAAAAAGTTGAGGTTGAAGATGCCATTTCATTAAAACAAAGGAACACTTTTTTTGGAAAGAGGTGACCCATTATATGTATCATAAGACCATAGGGAATTATATACCATTACATGGACTGAATGTCCATATTTTTAGCCCAAAGGCCCCTCCATTTAATAGTAGTTCTATAATACACGAGCTGCTATATTACCCAGGCTGCCACAATACCTTCACTACTAATTTGATTATCATGAAATTCACTATTGAGGATGGGAAGCACACTGGTGAGGTGGGATAGTCTACATATGAGGATATTGGTGTTGTGATAGAGTATTCCCCTTCATGAATTAATGAGAAAGGCTGTATTGTGAAACCACTGGTCAAAAAAAATTTAGGGCATGTTCCACATGAAAATGGATCCTGATAATTGGATGTTCACTACAGTGTGAATTATATTCAAGAGATTTAGAATGTCTTCAATTATTTAGGAATGTATGGTAAATGGGGTAATGTTTTGAATGATGGAAGTGAAAAGGAGAAGAAAATGATTTTATTGGACACCACTCATCTCTAATCTACTGGTAGTGGTGACCATGTTTGTTTTAAGGATTTTTTTTAAATGGAAAGGGAAAGATGTTTAGTAGTGAAGGATTAGATCTGGTTCCTCCAAAAGGAATATCGCAGAAGGATTATTCCAATCTGCCTAGGAATGTGTCTATTAGGTCGTCTTCTAAGGAATCAAATACCCATCTCACCCTAGAGCAGGAAAGGTCCAAGGAGAGGATCCTTGGGATCCTCAATCAAGTTAATTCATAGTCAGAGTGGGAAAATTCTCCTAATGATGATGATTCTGAATATAATTATGAAAATGATCCCACTTTTTTTTAATCATTTGTTTAATTTTTTGGATGAGAGCATGTCCCTTTGTATGACCTCGTCCATTTCCTTGCTCGCCTATTATTGTTTTCTTCCACCTTTAATAACTAGTCAGGAGCTTTGGCTTCTTGCGAGACCCTTTTCATACACGTACCATGTTAAAAACATTAAATTGTTATGAATAAACATGTATAAAGAAATATTAAAAAATGGATAAAATTAAAAAAATATTAAATGTATAAAAATAAAAAATGAATAAATTTAAAAAATATTAAAAAATAAATAATAGTATTGATGAATAAATAATATTACAAATGAATAAATTAGAAGAAATAATAAAAATAATAAGTAGTAAATATTAAAAAAAAATATAAAAAATGAATAAGATTTACTGATTAAATACATTATATATTAAGTATATTATGTCAATAAATAAAATTATTAAATTAATATTAAATATTTAATAAGTTACATAAATATTATGCGCGTGTGTGTGTTTCTATATATAATTTCAATAATTACACACATGTGTGTATAAAGTTGTTATATATGTATATATATAACACAAGTTTGATATATGTTAAATTGAAAAAACAAATGAAATTATATAATATGTACCATATATTAATCGATAATAATTAGCAAATAATTTTAATTAATATTAATTTTTAATTATAAACCAATTTTCACTAGATATATGACTTATTAAATGTAAATTCATATTTTGTATATAAATCATATTTAAAGAAACATTATATATTTATATATATATATGTGTGTGTATGAAAAATATAAAAATGAATAAACAAAAAAAATATAAAACAAATAAATATTAAAAATGAATAAACTATAAAAACGAAAAAAAATTACATAACATTATTAATAAATAATTAATATTAAATGAATGAATGATAAAAATGAGTAAAATTTAATTAAAAAATGAATAGATCTAAAAAATATTATACGAATGAATAAGAGTAATTTATTATATAAATTTTTTAAAAATAAAAAATGAATACTTGAAATAAAAATTAATATACATATATTATTTATGAAAATTACAACTATATTAAAAAAATTAATTGTTAATCAATAAATATGTAAAAATAAATATTAAAAATGAATAAAATTACTAAAATATCATATAAATTAAAATTAAATTTCAATAAATTACCAAAATATTAAAAATATTTAATAATGATATAAATAATAAAAATATAAAATATATATATATAAATTAATAAATAGTGTATATATATATATTAAATAAAAATATAAAAACATAAATAAAATTCAATTATAAAAAACAAAATATGTTAAATATTAAATATCAATAAATAAAAAACTAAATTGAAAATATTAATAATTTATTATTAGTGTATGCTTGTCTCTATAAAATTGAATTAATTTTGTATATATATGGTGAAATTATTATATGTCATATTAAGTGTAAACACAAATTTAGTTAGTATTTTTAATTAATAATTAAATATTTATTATTTGATATAAAAAATGTTATTAAATGTTAATTAATTTTAATTAGTCAATATTTTAAACAAATATTAACTTGTACCAGAAAGGTTAAGGAGTCAGTTGAACCTGTTCCTATAAAAATTTATTAAAAAATAAAAGGCATAACATGAGAATGAGAGAGGACAGAGACAATAAAAGAAAAATCATCATCTAGAAAAGAAAATTAAAAATGGGTAGAACCAGGGTTATCCCTATATTCCTAATCAGAGATATAATCGGAAAATTTCCATTCGGACTATGAATTATTCTAACTAAAAGCACAAAATACTTTTCCTTGAGTTTAATCTGCTCTAGAGTGAGATCCTTTGAATAATTTATGGTAGACCTTCCATGCGTAGCCCAGTCATCTCTACCACGTATTCATCTATATTTTTTCAGATTCCGACCTCATTTCCATGTTTTCATTTGTGGCCAATACCCCTATGGTTCAGTGAGAGACTGCTCCATAGAGTCATTAATGAATCTTGAAGCATAATCTATCATATCTTTCACCCTAATATCAGGCTAAATTAGCCCCATTGTATCCATGGCATGCGATGGATGCTTATCAGTCAATTGTCTGCTAAAAATTTCAATGGATTTTTGATCACCTTGATCCGAACTTCTCTCCCCTACATTTTCTCCCAACCAACAATATGTTGCCATAATTTATTCTGTCCAGTGCATTGAATGTCTGCAAGAGATGTACCCCCTACTTCCACTCACCTAGTATCACCTAGTAACTGTCCAGAGGACCCAAAAACTAGTTTTCCATCCCCTGCACTTCAATTTCTAGGAGTCTCCAACACAAGAGGTGGGTACCTCTACTATGTTCTATCTTGTGTGTCAACTTCCCCATTGAGAGCATCAGGTGAAACGCTCTGTGATGGTAGACGGATTTGCCTTGATGTGCGCAACACTAACTTTCGGATGGATGGGAGCAACATATAAACCCTTTTAGACTGAGAATGAGCACTTTCTATCCCTATTAGTATCCACTATGTTTTCACCACAAGTACTAGATAGAAGACCATGAGAATTAGGGAAAATAATAATTAGATAAAAATCATTGTAAGACGATCTTGGAATAGATGCAGCATGCTTAAATGAATCAAAACATCCCTGGCCCATACAAGATTTAGTAAAAACTGCCATCAACCAAAGGAACATCAAGCGGGCTGGTAGGGATCAAACCCACAATAAAACATTAGTGAGATTGCATGGAGACTCCCACAATGATGCCTCGATGAGAGACAACAGTGTTTAATGACATCAGAACAAAAACCCATGGCAGCAGACTAAAGATCCCGCAACGACACGCCGACGAGGTGTTGCTTCACCATTGTGAGCAACATCAACATGAAGGATCCAGCAGCAGTAGATCAAGAAAGATCTGGACGGATCCATTGGTAGTGGTCACAAAAGAAATAAACTTCGGTGCAGATCTATATCGTAACTAGGCAAGTCAACCAAGAAGGTCCACCATAAGGTGTAGTGCAATTAGAAAACCAAAAATTCCTCATGTATAATTTAGAGAATAGATAAAAGAATAGAGTACATTGCAGAAGATGAGTACTCATCCATGAGACATACAATTTGGATCCCAAAAGGCTAAAACTGAAAGAGAAACAAGACAATCCATAGGTTCAAACTCTATGTGACCATCTGTCACCACCTAACCATCTCACTTCCAAGGTACTGGTGGCCAAGGGAAGTCAGCAAACTACAATACACCCATCCCTTTACTCAAGTACTCCAAGAAAACATCTAAAAATTCCCAAAATAAAATGTAGGTTATGAGAACAGATCCAAGTAGGATTTCACCAAATAAATTATACAGAGCCTCATACTATGAAAACATTAGCTCTAGAATTAACAAATGCAGCTTATAATGCATTTCTGAAAGATAAACATTTTTCAAACCCTCTGGTTTTCATAAAAGCCTTCCATTTTTTCACAAACAAGGAATATGAAATGTACATGTAAGAAAGCATGATAGCATAAGAAAAACCAACTATGGATACACCATAAGATAAACAAGTGACCAACCAACCATGAAATATACCATCATGTGTAAAACCAAAAAAAATGATAAATCAAAAGATTTTGGATCTATCGTATGGGGATACATACTCATACATAAAAATTAAAATTATTTCCCAAGAATTAAGTGAATCCAAATGACATCGAGTCCTGTTAGAGTCTTTCGATATCAAAACCTCTATTGGTATTACACACACTAAAGTGAGAAGTCTATTTCTCGATGCACCCCAGGTTCCCAATGTACCATTATTATAGAAACCATTTTATAATCATGATCACAATTTATAAAACATTTTAACATTTAAGTATTATTCCCCCATGCTTGAAAATCCTTTTTTAATCAAATTTTTCATTGAGGCATTTCATCGACACATAGTGTTCCCAAATCCATTTTTAAAACAAAACCCATTTTGAAACATAGGTTTCACGGGAAAAATCCACCTTAATATCAAATAAACATTTTCCATGAAACTAACCAAAGTAAATATACAAGAACATCATGTAATTAATGATTTAGAATCACTGTATAGAGACACCTACCTCAAGAATAAAGAGAAACCAACAAGAATTGATCACCTATGGCCCATTGTCGAAGTCCAACAAAAATAGGCTTCAAAGACCTTTTAAAATATCTCTTGGGCTCTAATGGTTTGAGATAAAAAGTTCCAAGAAGAACCGGTTTGAAGGAAGATTGGATATTTATTATCCATTGAAAAAATTATAATACCACAATGCAACCCACAACACCATGGCACAAAACTTCTAAAAAAGGTCCAGATCATGGTGTAGTGTAATGGAGCACACCACAACCTATCTAGTCAAAGTGTATATGAGAACCACAATGTATAACATGCTGAAGATCCTATATTTTAGGAGAGGGGACTACATCACAACCTATACCACCATGCCATAGAGCCCCACTGCAAAAAAATAGAGCTATACAGTAGCATAATCCCCATGGCGTAGCTACACCAAATGTGGTAGAATCACCCAAAAATACTCCTCATAGAACTACAGTGCCGAATTCTCCACCACACTACAGCACTTAGCTTGCCTATGCCACATCCCTACTCCATGATGTAGTCATGCTGAATATGGTAGTGGCACCAAAATTTCCTCATATATGGGTCTATGTCAAAATCGGATGTTCTGTACTACAGTCGGCCTCCCCATTCCATAGAAACTCCCATTCATGGAATAGTCCCCTATAAAAATCCATATTACCTCTAAAAATCCATGTTTTTGACCACCGATTCCCGAAAACCTCTATAACAACCCCAAGGATAAATCAAGCTCAAATTAAAGCATACATGTGACCTGGAGGGTGTCATAATTCTCACCACTATGAAATATTTCTATAACAAGAAATTGATCATGATTCCAAACTCACAAAAAGATAAGGTCACTATTTCCTCATCAACAATTCCTACTCCCAATTCCCAAGGATATCCTATCCACACTACCATAGTACCACACAGTACCTTATCTTGGAGATCTATAACCTAAACTGGTTACTCAACCACAGTGATGTTAGGATCAAGATCAAAATCTTCCCATTCAATCACATGGGAAGCATCCAATAGATATCTCATTAGCTGGAAAACATGTTGTGAATCGATGTAAAATGAGATGAAAAGTATAACCATCATGCCAACTTCCAATTAGTTCAGTGATCCCAATGGGGTCGGCAAACCTCGATGCCAACTTACCTTGCTAACCCAACTAATGGTGTCCCAAGCAAGGTGAAACTCAAAGAAAAACCTGATCACCAACCTCAAACCCTAGAATCTGATGATGACGGTCTACATAGAATTTATAAAGACTCGGTGTCCTGACCAATATATTTTTGATCAACCGCACCTTTTCCATAATCTCATGAATGATGCTCATCCCAACCAAGAACCACTCTCCCAACTTTTCCCAGCATAAGGGAGATATACATGGTTTCCCATACAATGATTCAAAGGGATCCACCATAATCAAATCCTGATAACTATTTTTATAGTAGAATTTGTGTAGAGGAAGATATTTTTCCCAAGACTAACACAAATCAAGCACATGTGCTCAGAGCATATCCTTGGGAACTTGGATAGATTTCTCAGTTTTTCCATCTATTTGTGGATGATACACTATTCATAATTTTAACTATAAACCCATCACATATTCAAAACCGTTCAAAAACCTATATTTGGACCATGGTTCCATGTCAAAAATAATCATAGAGGTAACCCCATAAAATCTCACAACCTCTTAGACATACAAGTGAATGAGCTTCTCCGCCTTCCTCATATCTTTGATAGGGAAGAAATGAGTTGATTTCATAAGTTGATAAATGACCTCCCAAATTACATCCTTCCCACAAGAATTCCATGTTAAAATTATGATGAATTCCATGGAAATATCATCCGACTTTTATACCATAATGGGGAAAGGTTGTAATAAAATAGTAGGTCTCTGGTGTTCCGCCTTAACTATCTGACAAGTAAGGCACCATGACACAATGTATGGAATTGTCTTCCATATCCCTAGCCACTAATAACAACATCTCAAATCATGATACATCATGGTAGTCCCATGTTTCATTGACTAGTAATACCGATTTCCATGTTCCATCAATTCCTGACTTAGAGACACGGGAACATCCTACTTTCCTTGGAAACACACATTATCAATGGGAGATCGATTCCACTTACTTGAGATCACCCCATAGTTCAGGGTTTCACTAAAAAACTGGTAATAAAATTCGGTTACCTATTCATGTATAACTTTCTCATAAAATGAAGAGTCATCCTTTACTAAGGCTACGAACACTTTAACACCAACCTCTTCCACTCCTAAGCTCATCTTAGCAAACAAACTCATCCGAGACCACTCCTTCATTGATTCCTTCAAGGAATGAGTTGGTAATTTATAGATCAACATGTCGTAGACCACATTTACTTTTTTGAGAGTATATGAAATATAAAAATCAAATTTATGAAGAAGCATAACCCAAGGTATCTGTTGAAAATTCAGATCCCTCATAGTACAAATATACTTCAAACTCTTATGATTATAATATACCTTGAACTTCTCCCCAAATAGATAGTAACACTAATTTTTGAGTGTGTGCATAACCACTACTAACTCATGATTGTGGGTAGGGTAGTTCTTCTCATGGTGGCATAGCTAGTGAGGGCCATAATAAACCACATTATTTTTTTACATCAAGACAAACCCTAAGCACATACCTGAAGCACCACCGTAAACATCATAAATTGAACCTGATTCTGAATGAATCAGAATGGGATATAAAGTCAATATAACCTTTATTTCCTCAAAATATCTCTAACACTTATCATTACACTCAAACATTACACCCTAATAGGTCAATGATATCATCAGAGACACAATCTTGGAAAATTCATAAATGAACCTCCTATAATAACCATCCAAACCAAAGAAGAATTGGATATCAAATATATTTTTGGGTTTCTCTAAGGAAATTTCAACCTTTATATTTTCAGGATCCACTGAGATTCCCATCTCAGATATAACATGTACTAGAAAGTTCACTAATTGGATCAAAAAATTTCACTTGGAAATCTTTCCAAACTAGTGATGTTCCCTCAAGGTTTTAATGATGATATCCAAATGGTCCACATGTTCCTCTTCTATCTTAGAGTACACCAAAATATCACCCACAAAATAGTAACAAAAGAGTCCATAAACCAATTAAATATCCAGTTCATCAGTTTCATAAATACCATTAGAGCATTAGTGAGACCGAATGGCATAACCATGAACTCAAAATGACCATAATAGGTCTTAAACACTATCTTAAGTATATCCTATTATTAGACTCTCAAATGATGGTACTAAGATTGGTGATCAATATTACATGACCAACAATCCCCTATGATTTGATCAAATCTATCATCAATTCTTGACAAGAGATACTTGTTCTTAAAAGTCACCTGATTTAACTTTTTAAAATCAATGAAAATTATGAGGTTCCCATCTCCCTTCTTAGTAAAGAGGATAGGTGAAGCCCATGTTGACATGATAGGATGAATAAATCCCTTTGCATCAATGTATTCAAGTTGGAATTTAAGTTTCATTAACTTAGTATGTTCCATGAGATATTATGGCATAGAAATGGGAATTACACCAGAGAGAACGTCAATAGTAAAACTAACCACTCTATGTGGTGGCATCCCAAAAAATATTCAATAATGACCTTAGTGTATTCACTCACCACTGTAGGAAGTGGACTACGTAAAAAATAATCAATGACATCGAGGAACATCTCTAACAACTGGCATGAGATCACTTTATCATACTGAACAACATGCCCTGCTCTCCCAGATATAGAATCCCACTCACCCTGAAAGATCTGAGACTACATCAGGAGATAAGAAATGAACTTGATGATGATATCAGTCTATCTGGGTCTTAACGATGATCAACCAATCCATTCCAATAATCTAGTCGAGATATCAAGATCACGAATCAAGAAATCCCACACCACTTAAAAGTTGGCTATCATCACCTGACATAAGGGACATTTAAAACACTATTCATACCTCTTTCCCAAAGGCGTGGAAAGATCCAAAAATAATGAAAATATCCTAAAAAAATCCCAACACATCAATTAACTTTTATTATATAAAAGAATAAGTAACACTTATATTAAATAAATCTTTCACCATAGAGTATAAAATAAAAAATGTACCTCAAATAGTCACCGACCCTACCATAGACTCCTCTGATGCACACTATACTTCGTAAAGATGTCAAGTATTAAATACTACATGAACCTTCTCAGCTACATGAACATCCACCTTGGCATGAGAATAATACCCACCACCTCTGGAAGCATCAAAATGAACCTACGAACCCTTGGTGGGAGTGGATAAATTCTTACTACCTTTGCACATCCTTACAAAAACACCTTAGATGACCAGAATGTCTAAAATGATGAAAATTTTGAGGTGATTCCATAAAATTAGTCTTGGTATGACCGATCCATCCACACTGATAGAAAACAACCTATTGTTGTTTTGAAAAAGTCACCGAAACTGGCCTCAAAGAAAACTGAGCACCTTTGTGTTTCCTTTTTTGTCCAGAACAAATACCATGTCTAACAATAATAATAAATGAAGCTCTACCTTTACCCATCATCCTAGCTATGTCTACTTGATTCATAGAGGTTTTATCTACCACATTAAAAAAGTTGTAATGCATATTAGAATCAATACCAACTAGATATCATCCCTCAACCCCATCTCAAACTTATGATCATTAAGGAAGTAATTGGTAGCTCGTTTAGGTGTTAGCTGTAAAAAATCAATAAAATGAGTCAAATACTCCAAAATTGAATGCTCCCCTTTCTCCAAGGTTAGAAATTCTAGGGTCTTCTCTATTCAAAACATTTCTAGATAAAACCCCTGGTTTCATATTTTTTTTTGAAATAAGTCTAGGTAAGATCCCCGTGCAATTTATATTCCATGATAGAGTCCTACCACCACCTTCCCTGATCACACAATCAAGTAAGTTGTAAAACCCACCATAGATTTCTCATGTTTTTTTAGAAAATTGATGATTCTCTAATTATTCTCAAGACATTCTTAATTTTATGGGTCCTTTTTCATCACAGAAGATGGGTGGATTCTTCTTAGTAAATCCCATTCCATGATCCACCATTCATCCTTGGTGTCCTATACCCGCCTGGATAAGAGTATGAATAGTTCAGATTGCATCCTCCACCAAGTAAGGGTCCATCTGAGGATTTGACTACAAAGCTTTTCTCACAGATTCCTTTCATGTATTCAGAAGATCTCTTCTAGGAAGAACTATCTAATGACCATAAGACAATAAACAATCATCTTAATAGAAAATTATAAAATCAAAAGGCCCACCACAAGTATATATATCAATTCCTTTAAACAAAATGTATTTAATGAAATCATGGATTCTTTGAATGAGTAGAAAAACATTAAAATGAATAGATTTAATCATATGAACTCTAATTCCAGTTCATTCGTACAACCTAAAACACCAAGTCTCAAACTAGGAAAAAATTTCCAACCACCCATGGTAACTCAATTTCAGTCATGGAAGGGATCTGGCCAGACATCGTACCACACTCACTACCCAAATTCTGATGGTCCTAACTCATATCTACCAGCGACCACCAACCAAACCCAGGTAGCATCACAATACTTTGGGTTAGGTAATCCCTATGATACTATTTTTTATAAAACCAAACTGGGTAAACATGGCATGTCACTTAAGAAGGTCTTCCACATGGTGTGGTGAAAATAGGAAACTGAGCATGTCTCATCTATAATATGAAAAAGAAATAAAGTAGTAGAGTACAATTTAAAAGAAGTGACAAATCCATGAGACAGACAACGTCAAGCCCCAATGGCTAAAACTGAAATAGAAACAAGACATCCATATACTGAAACTCCATGTGACCATATGTCACCACCTAACTATCTCATTATAAAGGCGATGAAAAACAAGAGAAGCCAACGAACTACATGATGCCCTTCCTTTTTCCTAATTCCTAAAAAACCATATTTGCAAATGCCCAAAGGAAAAAGTAGGGTGTGAGCAAATAGACCAGTACAATTTCACCAAAGAATCTATTCAAAGTCTCATACCATGAAAATGTTACCTCTAACTTTATAACAAATCTAGTTTATAAAGAATTTACGAAAGTTAAACATTTTTCAAAGCATCCTTTGGTATTCATAAAATCATTTCATATTCACACAAACAAGGGATATGGAAAGTACATGTAAGAAATCTTGATAATATAAGAAAAACCAACCATGGATACACCATCAAATAAACAATTGTGCAACCAACCATGAAATATACCATCATGTGTAAAACCAAGCATAAATGACAAATCATACAATTTGAGATCTAGCTTATGGGGATACATATTTGGATATAAAAAAGAAAAAACTAAGTCATGAATTAAGTGAATCCAATTGATATTGAGTTTTGTCATAGTCGGTCGATATCAAAACCTCTAATGGTATTACACACACTTAAGTGACAAGTCCATTTCCTGACGCACCAAAGGTGCCCAGTATGTACCATGCCAGTCAAAACCATTGGAAAAATATTCTCACAATTTAAAAAAAAAATTTCACAGTGAATCATTACTACTTCTATGCTTGAAAGTCCATTTTTGTAATCAAAATTTCCATTGATTCATTTTACTGACACATAGTCTACCCAAAACTATTAAAAACCCTTTTAAAACATAGATTTCATGAGAATATCCACCTTGATATCATATCAACCTTCCATGAAACTATCCAATGTAAATATACAATAACATCATGTAATTACTGAATTAAAACCTTTTCATAGAGACATCTACCTCAAGAATGGAGATAAACTGTTGGCTATACAAGCCCATAAATAAGAGGAATAAGAATTATGGGACAATAATACAACAAAGATTTCAAGAAATATATTTTTCACACTCTGCAATGGATTACAATTTCTCCAATATATAGGATATACCAAAAATAAAGACACTCAAAAAAATACAGAGCATAACATTTATTAATGGAACAAAAAAACAAATCAACAATAAATGATTGCATCAGAATTGAGAGCAGACGCATGGGGAGAGCAACGATCCGCAAGGGGAATTCACTACATGGGATAAAAAACTGCTTTGGAACAAACACTATGTGAAATGGTTTTAATTCCAACACTCCCCATCAAACCAAATGCGGCTTCATTTCAAGCATCCTTCATAGCCATTTGAATGCATCTATCGGTAGTTCCATTGTGAAAATGTCTACCACATGTTCGGTAGTATGACAATATTACAATTTTATCATTTTATGTTTCATATTATCTCTCAAAAAATAGAATTGAGTATCAATGTGTTTGCTTCTCCCATGATGCACTAGATTTTTGGATAGTTCAATAGCTAAATTGTTATCCACATATATCACTGTGGATCCATCATGTGGATTCTTCAGCTCTTTTATAATATTTCTCAACCAAATTCCCTCACAAATAGTGGACTATACTGCCACGTACTCTCCATTACATGTGGATAAAGCGACCACACTCTGCCAGTGTGACTCTTTCAGAGCTTCCATATACCTCCTTAGAATCCCAACACTATAGAAAACATCAGGCCTTGTGATTGTGAGATACCTCAGGCTTCCAATCAGACTCTTGAATAGATTCGAGTCAACACTTCTTCATTCACTATCTTTTGTTATTATTAAGCTCATTGCTACATGTGTGTTTTCAGCATTGCAATTGGCCATCTAGAATTTTTCAAGAAACTCCTTGGCATACCTATTCTGAGATATAGAGATTACGCCATGTTGTTTCTTTACTTCTATGCCCAAAAAGAAGGACATGAGACCTCCATCGGTCATCTTGAACTCCTTGAACATGACCCCCTTGAATTCATCAAACATTTGTAAACTATTACCTATAAAAAATAAATCATAAACATAGAAGAATGAAATAAGTGTATCACCATGATCATTATTCTTGATGTAAACCACATACTCATATGGACATTGAGAGAATCTATTCTCTCGATGACAGCTGTCGATGCATGCATTCCAAGAACGAGGAGCCCGATTCAACCCACGTAGAGATTTCTTCAGTCGATACACTTGGTCTTCCTCCCCTTGCATAAAAAAGCCTTTAGGATGGTCAAAATAGACCTCTTCTACCAAAGTTACATTCAGTAACGCAGACTTCACATCCAGTTGGTAGATCATCCAACCGTGATGGACAATAAGGGAGATAATCATCCTTATAGTGTCAAGGCGAGCAATAGGAGATGAGACTTATTCATATTCCACATCATACTTCTGTTTATACCCCTTTGTTTTGAGCCTTTATTTGTATCGATATATCTCTCCATCAGCATTTCACTTTCTCTTGTACACCCATTTGATGTTAATGCTCTTTTGGATTTTTGGGAGTGTAGTCAGCTCCCACATGTCATTTCTCTCTATGGAAAAAATTTCTTCTTCCACATCCATTCTCCAACATTCTTCCCTCAAGGCTTCCTGAAACGTCAGAGGATCATGATCTTCATATAAGAAAAAAATATTTACCTCTTCGGTCTTCTCATAAATGTCACTCAAATTTTTCTTCTTCATTGGATCCATAGGCGAAGATGAGCTATCCATATTTTGATTTGCAGGAGTGCTTTAAAGAGTGATTGAATGTACTCCTAGACTTCTTCCAATTGATTATGTGCCTAAGGAAGGTGTTGCGGGTGTTTTCTCCTAATGATCATGCCATTATTCAGGAACTTATTTATCGATTGGAACATCTTTGTTTGATTCTTCATCATCCCATTTACACGCTTCTTCCTCACCAAATACCACATCTCTACTCACCACTAATTTATTGGTTAGTGGATTGTAGAGCTTGTAAGATTTAGAGGATTAAAAATAGCCAATGAAGATGCACTTTTCACCATGATCATCAAGATTCCTTCTTCTCGCTTTCAAAACATGAGTGTAGGTGACACAACCAAAGATTCTTAGGTGCGCCACAGTCGGTTTGTAGCTGCTCCACACCTCTTGTGGCGTCAAGTTTTTGACTCTCTTCGTTGGACACCGATTGAGAAAGTAGGTAGTACATGTCACAACCTCTACCTAGAATCTCTTTGGAAATCCTTTCTCCTTCAGCATGGTCCTTGTCATGTCGAGGATGGTGCAGTTCTTATTTTCTGCGATGCCATTTTTCTATGGCATGTATGCAGTAGTATATTGTTGTTCGATTCCATGTTCCTTGTAGAAATCTTGATATTCATTTGAAGTGTATTCTCCACCTCTGTCAGATCTGATTACATTGATTGTGTGGCCACTTTTAGTTTCAACACGAGCATTGAAAGTTTTAAAGATAGTGAAAGCGGAAGAGTTTTCTTTGATGAAATACACCCACAACTTTTTGCTGAAATCATAAATGAGGGTAATAAAATACCTATTACCTCCAAGTGAGGGTGTTTCCAGTGGTCCACAGATATCAGTGTGAACCAACTAAAGTAGTTCCATTGATCTTCTAGATACATCACATGGAAATGAGTTTTTTTGTTGCTTACCGAGTGTACATGCCTCACATACATGAGTTGGAACTTCAATCACTGACAAGCCACTCACCATGATTGATGAGGATAGAAGTTTATTCCTGCTAAAATACAAATTCCCAAAGCATAGATTCCATTACCCTGAGTCATTTTTCATGAGACTAAAGAGACACTCCTTGGCCTTTGTGTTGATATGCAGTGGAAACACGCGATTCTTCTCCATTTGGACTTGAGGAACAAGTCTCCTATGAGAATCTCTTATAGAAAAAGCATAATTCTCTATGTGTATGACATACCCCTTGTCAAGGAGTTGGCTGATACTTATGATACTATTTTTCAGGATTGGTACTTAATACACATTAGAAATGTAATTAGACTCACCATTATTCAGATAGATTTTTATTTTACCTTTTCCAATCACAGGTACCTTCGATGAGTCTCCAAAACTCACGTCACTGCAAACTTCTTTGGTGAGTTCCTCAAACAACTATTTGTTACCATTCATGTGGTTGCTTGCACCTGTGTCCAAATACCATACATCGGTGCGTTCACATGCCTTTTCCTATGCCAGGAGGACTGTGGTACCTTCTTCTTCATGATGAGATTCTTCAGCATAGTTGGATCGTTCATCATGATCCACTTTTCTCCAACAATCAAAGGCATAATGACTGAATTTCTTACAGTTATGGCATCATACATTCTTTGTGTTTCCACAACCATGCGTGAATCAGATTCCACCATTTCCTCTTCCATGGAAGCTAGTAAAATTTTGTTTCTTTTGTTGATACCTTGGATGATATCCACGCCCTATCCCTCTTGCACAATGACCACCTCATTGTGCTTGGCCATTCTTTTGTTCTCGTCGAGTCAACTTGGACTCTAAGTCATGCTCTATTGTTGAACTCACATTCTTCCGCATTCGTTTCTCATGTACTTGAAACGACCCCATCAATTATTCAATAGACAATTTTTCTAAATCTTTTTAATCTTTTATTTCCACAACCACATGCTCAAATTTTGTGGTGTGAGATTGATGTGCTTTCTTAATAACAAGAATGTCCTCCACGTTTTCACCATTTCTTTTCAAATTGTTACCAATGACAATTACGAGTGAGAAGTAATCAGATATACTATCACCATCTTTCATATGTGATGATTCGAACTCTGCTCTTAGTGTTTAAAGATGAACCTTCTTTACTCAATCAACACCTTTGAAGATGGTGGCAAGGGTATCCCAATATTTCATTCTTGATGTTGTTCCGAAATTTTTTCGAACGTAGATTCATCCAACCCTTGATAGAGGAGGAACAACACTTTGTTGTCATTCTTCCTTTTATTTTTGACAGCCATCTTTTCTTCATTTGTGAAGGTGGATTCTTCCTCCATAGTGGGTACAATATACCCGTCAGTGACGATCTCCCACAATTCTTGCGATCTGAACAACGCCTTCATTTGGATGCACCATCTTTCTTAGTTGTCCTTAGACAGCTTCAGAACTTTTGGCTGGATTGCGGTGGCCATCTTCGGAAATTGGAGGACACTTTAGTACCGCCTCTGATACCAGTTTGTTGGCTATACAAGCCCAGAAATAAGAAGAAGAAGAATTATAGAACAATAATACAACAAATATTTCAAGCAATATATTTCCCACACTCTGCAATGGATTACAATTTCTCAAATATATAAGCTATACCAAAAATGAAGAGACTCAAAACAATACAGCACATAACATTTATTAATGGAACAAAAAAAAAGCAACAATAAATGCTTGCATCGGAATTGAGAGCGAATGAATGGGGAGAGTAATGGGCCGCATGAGGAATATAATGCATGGGAAAAACACTACTTTGGAACAAACACCCGGTGAAATGGTTTGTAATTCCAACAGAAACCACAAAGAATTGTTCTCTTAAGGCCCGTAATCCAAAAAAAGGGGGCTTTAAAGACCTTGGAAAAGATCTATTAGGTGATTATGGTTCGAGAGAGAAAGTTGGAAGAAGAATTGGTTTGGAGAGATGTTGGATATTTATAAGCCATTGAAAAAATAGAAGACCGTGACACATCCCACATCACCACGGTGCATAACTGCTGAAAAAGGGATAGACCATGGCACATGCAGTGTATAAGGGACCATGTCGCAACCTATCTGGTCAACGCGCATTTAAGAACCACATCCCAAACCACATCGCAGATCCTATATTTCATGAGAGCTACCACGTATCCTAGACCACCATGCTGCAGAGCCACAATGCCAAAAGAGAATTGCGTCGCAACCTACTCCCCACAAATACCTTGAATTTGGCAGAACAACCCAAATGATTCCCTTGGAGCGCTACGACACAGCCTGCTCAACCACACTGCAACACTCAACAGCACTACAAAACGGGAAAGGGAAGTGCTACCCCTTTATCAGCGCTAAAAAAATGTGCTGATAAAGGGGACCCCTTTATCAATGCTTTTTTTAGTAGCGCTGATAAAGGGAAGATTTATCGGCGCTTTTTTCTACCGGTGATAAATTTTATGTTTTAAAAAAAATCATGAAAAATAAATTATTGTTATATTAGTATATTTATATTGATATAAATATAATATATATATTTTAAATATGTTTTAGATACGTATAAATAGACTATTACATTTAATATATAAGAAATTTATTGAAAATGGCTTTAAAATATTTTAAAAAATATTATTAATTAATAATTTGCTAATTAACAATGATTAAAAATCATTTAATAACAATTTGAAGACACAAAAAATCAAAACAATTAATAAAAGATCTAAAATAAGTTGAAAATGTAACTCAAACTTCAAACAACCATAACTTTTGATCTAGGTGTCTGTTTGAGCTATACAACATATCAAATCGAAGCCTGCGACGAGCTCTACGTGCTGGTGACTAATGTAAAGCTTGTAGCACATTTTTCGAGGACAAAAAGGCCTAGAAGGTCTCCAAAACAGAGTTTTTAGTCAGGATACCCCAATTTGTTAACATTCAAACAGGTATAACTTTTGATCCGGATGTCCGTTAGGCCTGTATCACATATCATATCGACGATTGTTTCATTTTATTTGATTTCACTGGTTGTGGAGTAGAAACAGGCTTGTTGATTATATGTTATGGTCATTTTAACATTCTATGGCTTTTCAAATATACATTTCGTAAATATGTGTGTGTGTGTGTGTGTGTGTGTGTGTGTTTGTGTGTTGTATATATGTATGTTTGTATTTATTTATTTATTTATAAACACACATAAAAACGTATTTTTTCATAAATGTATTAAAAACTAATCTTATAAGTATATATTAATATACAAATAAATATACGGATAAAAAATTATAACTAAATATATATATATAAATAAATATAAATATATATTAATATACGAATGAATATATATATACTAATATATGAATAAGTATATTTATATTATCATGAATCTATATCAATATACGAATAAATATAACTATATATATATAGATAGATATATCATTAAATAGAGAAAAAAACGAAATGACTTAGTGGTAAAGGTGCAGCTGCGAAAGGGGGGAGGTCGCGGGTTCGAGTTCGGGTGGACGCAAAGGGCTGCGTGCGTGTGAGGATGCGCGGGAAGGGCAGCGCGCGAGAGAAGTGTGTGTGTGTGGGGGGGGGGGGGGGGTCAAGCATTGTTAAAATCTCTCACCGCATTATATCATTCTTTTTTATTTTTTTTTATTTTTTTTGACTTTTATCATCATTTTTAAAAGCACTGATAAATGTCCCTTTTATCAGCGCTAAAAAAAGCATTGATAAAGGGATCTTTTATCAGCGCTTTTTTTTTATCGCTGATAAAAGGGACCCCCTATATCAGCGCTGAGTTTTACAACGCTTTTTAGCGCTGTTAAAACCCGTTTTGAGCGCTGATAAAACCTGTTTTTGTAGTAGTGCAACTTGCCTATGCTATAGACCTACTCCACAAAACATCCAAGCCAAAAATGGCAGTGGCACCAAAATTTCCTCCTCTGGGGCTCCACGTCGCAGTGGATATTCCACACCATTGTCAGTCTCTCTAGGCCGCAGTCGCTCCCATCCTTGGAGCAGTCCCCTATAGAACTCCATATTAGCTCCAAAAATTCAATGTTTTTAACTGTCGCTTCCCGAAAACCTTTGGAATGACCCCAAGGATAAACCAAGTTCAAACTAAAGCATACATGTGACACAGAGGGTGTCACAATATATATCAATATAAATATATCAACTGTAAATGTATATATAGTCATATATAAATCATATTTAATGAGATATGATTTTCAATGATATATTTTTTTATTTGAAATATAGATTTTGTCAGTGCTAATAAAGAGAGTGTTTTTATCAATATGTTTTTTGTGCTAATAAAGATCACACTTTTTCAATGCTTTTAGCTATCACTGATTATCTTGGGTTCTGTGGTGTGGTTTCATTCGATTTTGTTCTTCACGCTTAATTTGAATTGCAGGTCATACTTTGAGAAATCCGGGGAATGAATTTTGTAGATTATGTGGTATGGTTTCATTCAATTTTGTATATGATTTTTAATGATATTTTTTTATAAAATATACCTTTTGTCGGCGCTTTTTTATGCTAATAAAGGGGATGTATTTATCAACTTTTTTTTGCACTAACAAAAAGCTTCCTTTATCAGCGATTTTAGTTATCACGGAATTTCCTGAGTTTTATGGTAGTGTACTGTTTATGGTTTCATTCAATTTTCTTCTTCATGCTTGAATTTTATTTCACGTCATACTTTGATTAATCAGGGTGAGGGGTTTTGTGTAGATTCAGTGTTTTTGACCCAAAATATAAATTGCGTATTTTTCACGGTACCGCTTTGCCCATGGTTACTTCAATAAATGATATGACCAACATGAGGTGATTGCTATTACACACTCGTTCAAGTCATAAGAGGATTTGGTTTGATCCAATCAACAATTATGTAGTCATACAATAAACATATGTTTCCTCATTTACCACCAAACTTAGGCAAATGGACAAAGAAAACAGAGGCAATGGACAAGGATGTCCAAACTTCGAGAGTATTGGCCTAACAAGCTGTAGTTGTGGCGCCTATATGAACCAGGGCTGTGATAGGAGGAGACACTGCATCAAACCCTTTTCAGGATGACACTCTTCACCGAGCAGAACCTGGCCTTCATTTTTGGTGTCTTGGGTATCTACTCACTTTCTCCATCCAAACATATTCTTCTTTGGTTTCTTATTATTATAACTGTGGGTATGTTGTTTTGCAAGGTAACGTTGTGTCCATCATGGTATTCTTTGCGCCAGTGTAAGCCCCCCCTACTCAACCAAATGTATCGAACCAATTCCTAAACATTATTTTGCTTCTTTATTCTGTTTAGCCCAACGTTTCGGAGGATCTATAGGAACAAGTCGTCCGACGGGTTTCAATCCATACCTTACGTGATTTCACTCTTTAGTGCCGCAATATTACTGTATTATGCTTTCGTCAAAACAGATGCTTACATGATTGTGTGCATCAATGGTTTTGGATGCATCATAGAGATTTCTTATCTTGCCATCTACATGTACTACGCATCCAAGAAAGCTAAGGTAACTTATAATTATAACTCCCTCTTCCATTTAACGCCATCTTCTGATTCAAAGGGTTGGGCCTCTTCACAGATGTTTACTCTCTGGATGGTACTCTGCTTCAACGTCGGGGTCACCGGCACCATTATCCTTCTCACAATGGTTCTTGAGAAGGGGAGTCGACGTGTCACCATCGTGGGATGGATCTGCGCCGCCGTTAATCTTGCAGTTTTCGTAGCTCCTCTCAGTATCATGGTATTTATTTACCACTTTTAAATGTTAATTTTAGATAATACTTATTAAAGAGACTGTGTGGATTACAGGGAAAGGTGATACGTACAAAGAGCGTCGAGTACATGCCTTTTCTCCTCTCCTTCTCCCTCACAGTTTGTGCGGTTCTCTGGTTTTTCTATGGTTTGTTTATAAAGGACTTTTACATTGCAGTAAGCACTTCAAAACCCAGAAGCTACATTATTTAAAGGGTTTTATGCAAATTAGGGGTTTTCAAATGATGTTATCTTTGATTTGGTTCAAAATAGATACCGAACACGCTGGGTTTCGGTTTTGGAGTCGTGCAAATGGTCCTCTACATGGTATACAGGAAGAATTCGAAGCCGGAACAGGACGATGAGTTGAATTTGATGAACGATATGAAGGGGAACCTCGAAGACAATCATGGAGGAACAAACGTAGAGTTGTCCAAGGCAGCAATGGTGCGGGGTTGCAGTGTTTGAGGATATTGAAATTATGAACTGCGAACAACTTGGTTGTAATAGCAAGTGCGAGTGTGTGTTTGATTAAATGTACTAGAAAGCTTTTCCATGATTACTACATGGCAGAAATTTATGTATTGGCAATATGAAAAATATGAATGGATCATAGATTTTATGTAATTGGTCTCATCAAATTCGCTTTATAATAGGGGTGTTTAGGTTGGTCAAACCAAATTTGAAAGCCCGCCGTATGAGAAAGAAATTCATTTTACAAAGACTAAACAATCAACAACAAACAAAGCACAGTACGTATGCTATCAAGAAACAAGAAGAGAATAACAAGTAAACACAAATATTTTTTTTGGGTTTGTTATTATTTTAACTACGTCAACTGATGGAAACTATTGTGTCATTCATGGTATTCTTGGTGCCAAAGTAAGCCCCCACTATTCAAATGTATTGAATAGAATTCTTTAACGTTATTTTTCTTCTTTATTATGTTAAGGCCAATGTTTTACAACACTACTACAAAAACGGGTAAGGGAAGCGCCACCTTATATCAACGCTAGCGCTGATAAAGAATCCCTTTATCAGCGCTAAAAAAACGCTGATAAAGAAATCGTGTATCAGCGCTAAAATTTTAGCGCTGATATAGGGTAACCATTATCAGCGCTAAAAAAGCGTTGATAAAGAGACCATTTATCAGCGCTAGAAAAACGCTGATAAAGAAGAACTGTATCAGCGCTAAAATGTTAACGCTCATACAGGAAGGATTTATCATCATTTTTTTTGCGCTGATAAAGAGGACCTTTATCAGCGCTGATAAAACCGCAGTCCCATATTTTATAAAATCGGTCGCATAATGTCCTCGTTTTATCGCGACCTAAAGCTCTCGCGGTACTGAAACCCTGCGACTCCCCTCTGCCGCCCCCAAGCTTCGCGTTTCCGGACCTCCGCCGCTAGCCCTTCTCATAATCCTCCCCCTCGAACTCCTTCATCGGATCCTCCTCCCCGCAAACCCTACTTCTCCTCCTCTTCGCTCGACCCTCCTCCCCGCGAATCCTACTCCTCCATTTCTCTTCGGTTGGCGGCTCCTCCCATGCACCTCCTCCCGTGCACCTCCACCTCTAGAAGTTTTTAAGTGTGTGGTAAGTGATTGAATGCTTTTACATTATTAGATGATTTTGATATGCTTTCTTATTTTCATAGGTTATGCCCATGCTATAACTTCTTATATTTGGATGGGTTAATTATGAATTTAGTGTTTTTGTAATGGAACCCCATGCTACCTCATATTCTACCTCTATTAAAATGCTATCATATGTTATCCTTGTTTATGAAAGTATAAAATGATAAAACTAATTTTGTTTTCTTCCTCATTGGTTCATTATGGATTTTATTTTTTGAGACAGTGCGTTATCTCTGGTCTTAGTGATAGTGGCTTATTATGTTACATAAGGATTTTTGGAAATATGCTTTCATAATAATCATTCCCTATAAACGACATTTTTTCACATATTTTTTGAGTTGTGCTCTTCATTTTGATGATGTTAATCATGCTCACATATTGGATTAAGATTTTTCATTAGACTGTTACTATTTTAGTGGAATTATAATATATTAGGTAACCACTATTGTTTTTTTTGTGTTAGTAATTTATTATTTTGTGTGTTTCATCATTTTTATTCGGAGGAGTATCTTTTAGTTAGGAACCTATTTTATGATTCCCCCCCTACAAACACACAGGGTCAAAATGTAGTGATAGTTTTTTAGAATCTATCTACATGTTATTTTGTTTTAGACCTTTTTTCAAGGTGTTCATTTATTGTTGAGGTCGTTATATATGAGAATCAATATTTCCACATCATTGAATTACCCTTTATGTTTGGGTCCCTCATGATTGTTTGAACTATTAGAAATGGGAATATGTGTAATTTCACATTTCTATATTCAAAATAAAATATCTATCAGTGAGAGGAAATTTTGATAGTTATTCATATTTTCTTGACTATTTTCTTGTTATTAGTGTTGTAATTTTGAATATTTTTGGAGCTGGGCACCTCTCTTACCCTGCCTTGCAAGATCATGCTCCGGGTGTAGGATGCCTTCTGCTGGACTCAGGAGATCATCTACCATATTTTCCCTAGGTTTTTTCCCCACTATCTTCTCTAAGGTAATTATCTTCAGGTTTGTAGAAGGTGACACCAAGGGGACCAACGCCACCCCCTTACAATCTTAATCAATAAGGATAGATTGTCCCCCCCTCTCAGATGTCTCTCAGATGGATTCCTCGACATTAGTAGGTGTTCCGTTGATGGTTCCCCCCTCAGACCCCACCCAATCCTTTGATATGTCTTCCCCCTCATCTCTCGTTGATGCCATGTAAATCTACCAAGCCCTTGTCCTCTCCATTCCAAATTAGTTTCCTTCCTTCTGGTTTTGCGCAATTGTCCCCCCTTCTTTCCTTTATGCTATCTAAGTTACTCTATTTGGAAGTGCACTTGTATGGCATGATGCCCAGACCACCAAGCTTTCTAACCTTTCCACCCCTACCTCCATCTCTATCCTTCTCCCTCGCTGAGGTTACTGACTACTTCTCTAAAGTGGCCAGGCCCCTTCCTAGCAGTGTTTGTTCAATCTCCCTTGGCTCTGAGCCTGTCATCCAGCTCCAAATACTTATAGATCTAGAGAGAACTCCATCACCAGCCCCCAAGTTTCATTACCCATCTTTCCCCTACCCCTTTGGATCCTCATCTCCCACTCATATGAATCTTACCAACCAGAAGGGATTATGAACATGTTCAAAATCAAGGGACCTCAATGAGAGATCATCCTCCCACTTTAATAAGGCTACTAGCTCTAGATCCAATGCCAGAGCCCTATCCTACCCATCATTATAATCTTTATATGTAATGCTCATAGTCTTAGTGCCCATGTTAAATCGTACTTACTCACCATATAAATCAAAAATCATAATGTCATTGTTTTTGTTGTTAAATAACACAAAAACCCCTATCATAATCATAGAATTATCCTGGAAGATTAAGTTTCATGGATTTCTACACTCTGACCCCTCCAACAGACACAAATGGGTATTTTGGCACAATAAATATGTTGTTCAGACTGTTCAAGATTGAAATCAATTCATCACTACCAAGGTGTCCAATGGTGACACCTCCTTCCTTATGACTTTTGTTTTTGGAAGCTATGACCCTCTTCAAAGGGAATCTCTTTGGAGTGAACAAAATAACTTCAATCCCGGCCACCATCCATAGTTTGTTGGGGGTGACTTTAATGTCATTTCCAACCAAAAGTAAAGGAAAGGTAAAAGCCCATTCCAAAGGAAAGCCATCATGGAGTTTGTTCAGTTCATGGCTGGGAAGGGCCTCATTGATCTCAGCTTCTCAGGTGACAGTTTCACCTGGTGCAACAACTGCAGGGGCCATCACTACTAGTGGAGTCTATTCGATAGGTGTCTATCCAACATGAAAGCCACTGACCTATTCTCAAATACCATGTTTTTCCATCTTGCTTGAGGTATTTATAACCACTCCCCCCTCTTGATTTCCATTTCTTCTTGGCATGATCATCAGGAACGGTTTCACTTCCACCAGCAGTGGGTTAACATCCTAGGGTACCAGGATGTGGTCAGTGACATATGGAATGAACCCTTGTAAGAGTATCGGGCCACCTTCAACCTTAGTGACCAGACCTCGAACCCCGATAAGTGCGTGTTCTCCCCTTCCTCCTCAAGAACCTTCACCACGTGGGACTACTATCGCATATGGGCTCCTTCAGAGTATTCTGATAGATGGAATGGTACCTTGGGTTTATTGGATTATTAACACCAGTTTGAGATTTATGTGTGACAATATACTTATTATATTTTCTTATTATTTCTTACACACCACCACTTGAGTCGATTAACCTTATTGAGATCCATATGGGTACTTTGGTTCTGATGTGGTTATGGTTTTTTATGTATTTGTGACATGTGTATGTGTGGATATATGGGTATTTAGGCATGATGATATTGAATGTAGGGAAGAGACATATGAGTGGTAGATGTATCATTCTTGATTATTCTTGTGTTTGGACTGGGGTGATTTGAGGAATCTATAATGAATCTAAAGCAATTATATTTAATGAATTCCATATTGTAGAGATTACGAGAATGCTTTATTTACTTATAGAGTTGGCTAATGGTTTTCATCCATATGTATTTTAGGTTGGTGAGGTATAAAATGATGGACTAGTTGACCATTGAAGGGTTGACCCGATAGAGGAGGATGAGCCATAGAGGATGATGCAATGTGAGTTTTACCATCTATGACACAAGTGATTATCCCCGTGAACCCCTTTGTGATTGGAAATGGTGTTTATTTTGATGGGGGTCTATCTTAGTTGTGTTGATTTCCAAATCTTTATTGGAAATGGTTACGATTTATTAATCTCTATTTTTATAAGGAATTGGTTCTCTTCTACTGTATTTGGAAGTCTTATTTTGTGTACTTGCACCGTAAATACTAATATTTGAGATTAAAATAGGATGAATATGAATAAAGATTGGATGGATTCTAGCCGTTTGACAATAGAGTACGAGAACGGAGTGAAAGAGTTCATCAAGTTTGTAAAGGATCACACAAAGGATCATTCTAAAATCCTTTTTCTGTGTTTATGTTGTTGTCTACCTAATCCAGAGGAGTTGGAAGAACATTTGATATGTCACGGAATAAATTGGAGTTATAAATGTTGGAATAAACACGGAGAAAAAGCAAATGTAGCTACTGGATGGGATAAAACTGCATTTTATGGATCATCCAATATGAATACAAATATGGATAATGAAGACGACCATTTGGAGGATGTGATTACAGATGTCAATGATGCTGAAGGTCGTATTGAGGAAATGACAAAGACAATTGAAGATGAACTCTGTGATTTCCCAAAATTGTTTGAGAAGTTAAAGAGTTGTGAAAAGACACCATTGTATGATGGTTGCACCAAGTATACAACATTGTCAGCTATACTGAAGTTGTATAAATTAAAAGTAGGCAACAGATAGAGTGATGTCAGTTTTACGAAACTACTTGATCTCTTGAATGACATGCTCTCTGAAGATAATGAGCTCCCAAGCCGGACATATGAAGCTAAATGAATGCAACGCTCAATGGGTATGATTTCTGAAAGAATACATGTCTGCCTGAAAGACTGTATATTGTTTCGCAAGGAGAAAAAATCACTTACAGAATGCCCAAAGTGTGGTGCTTCTCGATACAAGAAAGATGAATCCAATCCTACCAAAGTTGTATGGTACTTTCCAATCATTCCAAGGTTTATGCGTCTATATGGAAGTGAAGAAACTGCAAGACAATTGTCATGAAATGTAGATAAAAGAAATAAAGATGGGAAATTATGTCATCCGGCTGACTCTCCTCAATGGAAGAAAATTGATCATGAGTATCCTGAATTTGGAAAAGATCCGAGAAACCTTCATCTTACGTTATCTATAGATGGAGTAAATCCTTTTGGTTTTAAAACCAGCACTCATAGTACATGGCCTGTTATGTTGGTAAATTATAACTTTCCACCCTGGTTATGCATGAAGCAGAAATTCATCATGTTATATATGCTTATATCAGGACCAAAACTGTAACGGGCCGAAATTTTGAATAAATCTTGTTCCCTAATTTCATGTGTTATTTTATTTTATTTTTATACTCAACAAAAATGTTTTATTTGATAAACATGATTATAATTAAAATGAGACCAGTGGGTTTTGACTGTTATATGACCATCGGTCAATATAACCACTGTGAACAAAATGTTTTGATTATTGTCTCCAAATATAAGTAATCTTGGTTAACTATTATAGAAAGAAGATTTGATGGCCTCACCTAGTAGTCTTGGACCGATCGAAGCCCATCTAATAGAGCTTGGGAAGGAGGTAGCACCATTGGGCTTTGCTCTGGACCAAATCCAAGCTGAACTTCATCATGTGAAGCTAGAAAGGAATCGTCTTCGCGAGAAGTTCAAACTGATAGAAATTACTACTCGGGCAATGTTGACTGAGCCGCCCCAAGATTCTATCAACCTAGCACACCTTACTCTTAGGTCCTATGCTGGTATTATAAGGGGCTATGTAATGAGACCATAACTGCCTTGTGTAATCCTTGTTTTAAATAAAAATTGGTATTTCTTATTATGATGATGTTTATGAATTTTCAAATGACTGGATAAAAATAGTATGCATATTTTTGATGAATTTTCAAAAGGATATTTAAAAAAAAAATGTTTGTGTAAACCTTAAATAATTTAAAATGTGTAATGATTCTCAAAAAATGGTCTTCTACAATTATGTCCAGTACGAAATTTAGAGCCTAATAAGATCAACTTGATTTTTGATGAATAGTAAATTATGAATAGTGATTTTATGATTAGGATTAGTAATATGACCAAATGGATTAGTAATCTCACTTAAAGAAAGTTTTAAAATAATCTAGGCACCTTGATTAAGTAATGTGATTCAATAAAATGGTTAAATAACGGTTTCATAAATTATTATTCAAGTATTAGTTTTTTTTCGGGTGAATAGTGTTTTTTAATTAAAAATTTAATTAAAAATAATTAGAAAATTATTTTTATAAAAAGGACTTTATTTTTGAACTCAGAGCATCGATATTATGTTATGGTAATTTTTGGGGTTTTTTCTAAAAAAATGAATTTTCGGTGAATAGTGTTTTTATTTAAAAATAAATTTAAAAATACTTAGAAAATTATTTTTATAAAATGGAGTTCATTTTTGAAATCAGAGCATTGATATTTAGTTAAGGTGAAATTTTGGGATTTTTCTGAGAAAGATGAATTTTTCAGTGAATAGTAAAAATGCAGTTTCAGGGTTTCGGTATGTTTAATGACATCATAGCTGTGTCATGATGATTTCATGGAATATTTTAAGGGTTGGCCGGCCAAGGGTGATGAATTATTGTTGTGGGGGCCCCATGTGGCCTAACTCCATGGTAAATGCCAAGGGAGAGCACATGGGTTTGAGAAAAGCACATGTGAGGTGTCCCTTGGCCATTAATGCCTTGTCCCCTCACTTTCCCTATAAATACCAAGCCCTCCTCTCATCAATTCGACTCCCCACTCTTCCCCAACGAAGTTCTGGTCTCATTACCTCCCAAGGAGTCCTCCCAAGGTGCCCCCAAGCCCTCAAGGTCCCAACCATTGAGGTTTAAGAGTTACATTTTAAGGTAAGGGATCCGATCTTTCTCTTTCTTTTCAAGTGATATCTTTTATGTCATTTATTTTACACTCCATGTTCTTATGTTAGAGGAGGTTCTTTTATACTCCTCTTACTTCCCTTTTCATGTTCATATAATGAGAGTCCCCTTTTTACTCTCATTATTTCGTTTTATGATGTTTTAAGTGGCGCCGTTAGGCTGCCGAAATTTTTGGAACAGATTCTTTCTCCCTTCTCATTTTTCAAGATCTATTTTCATGTAAAGTATTTCAAGTTCCTTTGTATTATGTTGGGGTATGATCTCTAAATTTATCATACTGATATTTTATGATCATATGATGAGAGACCCCATTTGATCTCTTCAATTCAGTACTTTGATGTTTAAGTGGCGCCGTTAGGCTGCCGAATTTTTAAGTGGTTCTTCACCCTTCTCGTTTTGAAGTTCTACTTTCATGTCAATTCTTTCAAGTTCCTTTTTGTTATGTTGGGGTATGATCTCTATATCTATTATACTGGACTCTTATTTTCATATGATGAGAGACCCCATTTGATCTCTTCAATTCATTATTTTGAAGTTTTAAGTGGCGCCGTTAGGCTGCCGAATTTTTTTAGGGGATTCTTTCACCCTTCTCATTCTTTTCAAAGTTCTACTTTCATGTCATGTCTTTCAAGTTCCTTTTTAATTATGTTGGGGAATTATCTCTATATCTATCATACTGAACTCTTATGTTCACATGATGAGAGATCCTATTTGATCCTTTCAAATCATTTTTGTTGAAGTTTAAGTAACGTCGTTAGGCTGCCGAACTTTCATAAGAGAAATCTAATTTTTGTCTTCCTTCCATGTTTTTCATTTAAAATGGTATGTCCTTGAAATTTCATTACCATGATCATGTATCATTCTTATTCTGTCCACCTACTGTTTTATGGGTCATTTATGAATGTTTGACCCATTTTCCCTCTCTTTTTAATGTCTTCTAAACGTCGTAACATAGCCGTTATGCTGCAGAATTTCCGTCTCAAAATGTCTCTCTCTTTTTCTAAAGTTCTTTTATTTTATTAAGTGAATACTCAAAGCTCCTTCTTCTAAAGGGGTATTCACATATATACCAAAATGTCTATTTTAAATTCTGGGATTTACATACATGAGACCCACCTTCCTTTTCTGTGGGTTTTAAAGTGACGTAAAGATCATGTCTTTAAAGCAGTTTTTAAAATGTTATGATTATGAAATGAAACCCATTTATTTTATGCTATATGGGTTATTTATGAAATGTTTGATGATGATATATGTGGCTCACATTATAATAAAGGCAAATTTAAGGGTGCGCCCTGATAGCGCTCCAATGCATTGGGTAAAGACTTAATCTCTAGAGATGACCATTTTAACGACGCCTTGGTGAATAACCTTGGTAATTTTAATGACACCTTGGGGATGGACCTTGGTGAAACGAAACGATTGTCAATATTAAATGTTGTAGCCACATCTTCAAGTTATAAAAAAAATGTTATTTTTATTATGATGTATCTCATGATTTCATTCTCATGCCTTAATGCTATTTTCATGACCTTATTGAAGTATCTCAAGTTCACATGTAAAATGTTTCTCTGGTTTCTCTTACTGGGCCTTCTGCTCACCCTTTCTTTTGATGTATGTCCCCAGGTTGTGAGATGCAGTAATGAACCTAGGATGAACTTGAGGAGAATCCTTTCAAGTGTTTAAGAAGAATGTTTTTTTTGTTTCATTTATTATGTTCCTGGTTTCCAAGACACTAAACCTTAAAGATCCTCGGTTTTGTAAAATGTAATGAAAGTTTATTTGATAAAAAGGCGGGATGTTATAGTTGGTATCAAAGGATGGTTTAGTTATTTGTGGAAATTAGGATATGAAAACTTTAGGAAGAACCCTATAAAAAAGTTTAAATATAGGAAATCTTCCTAGTATTTTGGTGAGTATTGAGTAAAGGGTTTCCAAGCAAATACATCCCTGTCTGGATACGAGCAGGTAGAGGTGGCTCTGGCACAGATGTACATAGGGGTAAAACCCGAAAACACCGCTTTGAGCTAGACTCGAACGGGAACTGGTACACGACAACGGGCCTTGCTGCACTCTTGGTTACGACACTCCCGGGGGATATGCTTTGGTAAATTCATAAGCTTAGTATGAACCATTGTTAAAGGAACAAAGATAAAATAAAATAAAGATTCACATAAGAATATATGATCATGGATAACCTAGAAGGGAACCTAGGGGATCATAAGTTAGGGTATACTTTACTTCTACATGTTATCCTTAGATGCTTTAAGTTTCTTTTCATGATTATTGACTAAGTATTTAAGCCCCTAACTATAGCTTCTTTTCTTAGTTAATGGCGGGAAATGGAAGAACATGTCCCAACAACCAATGTGATAGGAAATGTTATGATTGCCGTATTAATACGACATAGATGATTAGGGGATTAAAAGATGATTATTATTTTGGAAGACGTTCACTATTTTGAGGACCATATATGATCAAGGTAAATAGATTACTACGGTGTCTTCATTGAGGAGTAAGGTTGACTTATATTTTGAAGAATCAATGAATTTAAGGTGGCCTTATAGTAATTTAGGTTACTTACGGGAATGATTAACCTATCTTGGGTAAAATATGTTTAGGTTAGCTACTTTTGTTATAAGATGTTAGGAGTGGTTGATGTTGTTTGGAGATAAACAATGAAGTTTATTTTGGAAGACTATGTTATCAAGTCCTTCTTGTATTTGGGTTTCAATCTTAGTTTGGTTTATTTTCAGGAATCTTAAGGGCCATTATTTACGGAATGGTCTATGATGAACATTGGGTAGTACCATGGAAATTTGAAGATTTAAAAGTAGTTTCCATTTCTATGGGATTCTTTTTGAAGATTTGTTTTACCTTACCCATTCTTTTTTTGGGATAATGTTTAAAGATAGAAGAAATAGATAGTTGATCTTTTGTGGATCATGTGATTCTCTAGATGATGATTCTTGTGTTTTGATGAGACCAAGTAGTTTTGAATGCTCATCGTTTGGAGAAAAGATTAGTCTTGGTAGAAACTTATTAATGTATGAAACTCTACATGAAGGTAGATATATTTCCTTATGTTTTTGTTCTATGTTGTAAATGAATTCCTCAAAGTTATTAAAAGGAACGTAAAACAAAAACGTTGTTGGTTTAAGTTTCCTACTAGGTAATCAAAGACCGTTTACACACATCATAATTTTAGGATTTTCTGGTGGTTAACTTCCCCCTAATCATGTTTTCTATCACTCTCCTTTAAGAACGTTACCCTTTGTTTTCTCCTCCATGTCCATATTTCCTACATGGAATCCTAGTATGAGTAAACTCAGGTGGCCTTTGTACTTCCTTTTCTTTCTTTTAAAGTAATGGTGTTACGGACTCTTTTCCCGATGTGGGACTTTAAATGAAATTTCAAAACCCAATTTTAAAAATTGCGAGGACGCAATTTCTTAAGGGGGGAAGATTGTAACGGCCCGAAATTTTGAATAAATCTTGTTCCCTAATTTCATGTGTTATTTTATTTTATTTTTATACTCAACAAAAATGTTTTATTTGATAAACATGATTATAATTAAAATGAGACCAGTGGGTTTTGACTGTTATATGACCATCGGTCAATATAACCACTGTGAACAAAATGTTTTGATTATTGTCTCCAAATATAAGTAATCTTGGTTAACTATTATAGAAAGAAGATTTGATGGCCTCACCTAGTAGTCTTGGACCGATCGAAGCCCATCTAACAGAGCTTGGGAAGGAGGTAGCACCATTGGGCTTTGCTCTGGACCAAATCCAAGCTGAACTATATCATGTGAAGCTAGAACGGAATCGTCTTCGCGAGAAGTTCAAACTGATAGAAATTACTACTCGGGCAATGTTGACTGAGCCGCCCCAAGATTCTATCACCCTAGCACACCTTACTCTTAGGTCCTATGCTGGTATTATAAGGGGCTATGTAATGAGACCATAACTGCCTTGTGTAATCCTTGTTTTAAATAAAAATTGGGATTTCTTATTATGATGATGTTTATGAATTTTCAAATGACTGGATAAAAATAGTATGCATATTTTTGATGAATTTTCAAAAGGATATTTAAAAAAAAATGTTTGTGTAAACCTTAAATAATTTAAAATGTGTAATGATTCTCAAAAAATGGTCTTCTACAATTATGTCCAGTACGAAATTTAGAGTCTAATAAGATCAACTTGATTTTTGATGAATAGTAAATTATGAATAGTGATATTATGATTAGGATTAGTAATATGACCAAATGGATTAGTAATCTCACTTAAAGAATGTTTTAAAATAATCTAGGCACCTTGATTAAGTAATGTGATTCAATAAAATGGTTAAATAACGGTTTCATAAATTATTATTCAAGTATTAGTTTTTTTCGGGTGAATAGTGTTTTTTAATTAAAAATTTAATTAAAAATAATTAGAAAATTATTTTTATAAAAAGGACTTTATTTTTGAACTCAGAGCATCGATATTATGTTATGGTAATTTTTGGGGTTTTTTCTGAAAAAATGAATTTTCGGTGAATAGTGTTTTTATTTAAAAATAAATTTAAAAATACTTAGAAAATTATTTTTATAAAATGGAGTTCATTTTTGAAATCAGAGCATTGATATTTAGTTAAGGTGAAATTTTGGGATTTTTCTGAGAAAGATGAATTTTTCAGTGAATAGTAAAAATGCAGTTTTAGGGTTTCGGTATGTTTAATGACATCATAGCCGTGTAATGATGATGTCATGGGATATTTTAAGGGTTGGCCGGCCAAGGGTGATGAATTATTGTTGTGGGGGACCCATGTGGCCTAACTCCATGGTAAATGCCAAGGGAGAGCACATGGGTTTGAGAAAAGCACATGTGAGGTGTCCCTTGGCCATTAATGCCTTGTCCCCTCACTTTCCCTATAAATACCAAGCCCTTCTCTCATCAATTCGACTCCCCACTCTTCCCCAACGAAGTTCTGGTCTCATTACCTCCCAAGGAGTCCTCCCAAGGTTCCCCCAAGCCCTCAAGGTCCCAACCATTGAGGTTTAAGAGTTACATTTTAAGGTAAGGGATCCGATCTTTCTCTTTCTTTTCAAGTGATCTCTTTTATGTCATTTATTTTACGCTCCATGTTCTTATGTTAGAGGATGTTATTTTATACTCCTCTTACTGAACTTTTCATGTTCATATAATGAGAGTCCCCTTTTTACTCTCATTATTTCGTTTTATGATGTTTTAAGTGGCGCCGTTAGGCTGCCGAAATTTTTGTAACAGATTCTTTCTCCCTTCTCATTTTTCAAGATCTATTTTCATGTAAAGTATTTCAAGTTCCTTTGTATTATGTTGGGGTATGATCTCTAAATTTATCATACTGATATTTTATGATCATATGATGAGAGACCCCATTTGATCTCTTCAATTCAGTACTTTGATGTTTAAGTGGCGCCGTTAGGCTGCCGAATTTTTAAGTGGTTCTTCACCCTTCTCGTTTTGAAGTTCTACTTTCATGTCAATTCTTTCAAGTTCCTTTTTGTTATGTTGGGGTATGATCTCTATATCTATTATACTGGACTCTTATGTTCATATGATGAGAGACCCCATTTGATCTCTTCAATTCAGTATTTTGAAGTTTTAAGTGGCGTCGTTAGGCTGCCGAATTTTTTTAGGGGATTCTTTCACCCTTCTCATTCTTTTCAAAGTTCTACTTTCATGTCATGTCTTTCAAGTTCCTTTTTAATTATGTTGGGGAATTATCTCTAAATCTATCATACTGAACTCTTATGTTCACATGATGAGAGATCCTATTTGATCCTTTCAAATCATTTTTGTTGAAGTTTAAGTAACGCCGTTAGGCTGCCGAACTTTCATAAGAGAAATCTAATTTTTGTCTTCCTTCCATGTTTTTCATTTAAAATGGTATGTCCTTGAAATTTCATTACCATGATCATGTATCATTCTTATTCTGTCCACCTACTGTTTTATGGGTCATTTATGAATGTTTGACCCATTTTCCCTCTCTTTTTAATGTCTTCTAAACGTCGTAACATAGCCGTTATGCTGCAGAATTTCCGTCTCAAAATGTCTCTCTCTTTTTCTAAAGTTCTTTTATTTTATTAAGTGAATACTCAAAGCTCTTTATTCTAAAGGGGTATTCACATATATACCAAAATGTCTATTTTAAATTCTGGGATTTACATACATGAGACCCACCTTCCTTTTCTGTGGGTTTTAAAGTGACGTAAAGATCATGTCTTTAAAGCAGTTTTTAAAATGTTATGATTATGAAATGAAACCCATTTATTTTATGCTATATGGGTTATTTATGAAATGTTTGATGATGATATATGTGGCTCACATTATAATAAAGGCAAATTTAAGGGTGCGCCCTGATAGCGCTCCAATGCATTGGGTAAAGACTTAATCTCTAGAGATGACCATTTTAACGACGCCTTGGTGAATAACCTTGGTAATTTTAACGACACCTTGGGGATGGACCTTGGTGAAACGAAACGATTGTCAATATTAAATGTTGTAGACACATCTTCAAGTTATAAAAAAAATGTTATTTTTATTATGATGTATCTCATGATTTCATTCTCATGCCTTAATGCTATTTTCATGACCTTATTGAAGTATCTCAAGTTCACATGTAAAATGTTTCTCTGGTTTCTCTTACTGGGCCTTCTGCTCACCCTTTCTTTTGATGTATGTCCCCAGGTTGTGAGATGCAGTAATGAACCTAGGATGAACTTGAGGAGAAGCCTTTCAAGTGTTTAAGAAGAATGTTTTTTTTGTTTCATTTATTATGTTCCTGGTTTCCAAGACACTAAACCTTAAAGATCCTCGGTTTTGTAAAATGTAATGAAAGTTTATGTGATAAAAGGCGGGATGTTATAAAAACAACCAGGGAACAATATTGATGTTTATTTGGATCCTTTGATCAAGGATTTGATGTTACTATGGGATTCATGTGTTATATTGTATGATGATTATAAAAGTGAATACTTCACGTTGAGAGTGATGTTGTATGGGACAATAAATGATTTCCCTACTTATAGAAATTTTCCAGGCTATAACAATAAAGAAACTCAAGGGTGTCCCATGTGCAAAGAATATACATAATAAATTAGGTTAAAAAATTCATCGAAATCTGTGTTTCTAGGACATCATAGATTTCTACCTCCTCGGAATAAGTACCGATCTTGGATGACATCATTCAATGGAAGTTTAGAACAACGCGCAACACCGTCTCTACTAACAGGTGATCAACTATTTGAGAAAGTAAAAGATGTGAACATTGTTTTTAGTAAACCATTTTCAAAAAACCTTATGAAAATCGGTTGGAAAAAGAGATCAGTTTTCTTTTGAATTACCATACTGGAATTTTTTGTACGTCAAACATTTTCTTGATGTGATGCATGTGGAAAAAAAATTATGTGACAGTGTTATCGGAACATTGCTAAATGCCCCTAGAAAAACAAAGTATGGAATTAAGGCAAGGTTGGACATGGTTGACATGCGAATATGAGAAGAGTTGGCTTCCGTGAAGGGTGAAAATCTAATGTTTCTTCCTCCAGCTATTTATACTCTTTCTAGGGAGGAGAGATACCAGTTTTGCAACTTCTTCAAGGATGTAAACATTCCATAGGGATATTCATCAAATATCAAGAACATTGTTTCAATGAATTATTTGATGTTAAAAGGTTTGAAATCACATGACTACCATGTTTTGATGCAAGATCTAATTCCTATAGATTTACATTTCATTTTTCCCAAGAATGTTCATCATACGTTAACCAAAATTTGTTTCTTTTTTAGAGTTATATGTAGTAAAGTTTTAGACCTGGAGAAATTGCCAGCTATGGAAAAAGAAATGGTCATCATATTATGTGAATTAGAAATGTTCGTCCCGCCAACATTCTTTGATATGATGGTTCATTTGATGATTCACTTGGTGAGAGAGATTCACCTTTATGATCCTGTGCACTATAGATGGATGTATCCTATTGAACGGTATATGAATATTTTGAAAGGGTATATCAAAAATCGAAGTCGGCCAGAGGGTTGTATAGTGGAGCGATATATTGTTGAGGAAGCCATTGAATTTTTTACCGAATACCTATATAATGTGTAAAATATTGGTCTCCCAAAATCGTGTCACACTGGATACATTGAGGGTGAGGGAATTTATGGAAGAGATATTGTGACAATCAGCATTATAGATTGGGAGCATGCCCATATTTATGATTTTCATAACAGTTGGGAGGTTGCTCCATATATTGAATCCATCAAGGGCTGAAAAATGGATATCAAATACACATAATCACCAGTTTATAGGATGATTTAAGGACCTTATTTTTAAGCAGTTGGATGGAAATCTGAATTCAATTTCAGAACGACTTCGATGGCTAGCCACTAGACCAAGTGTGTATGTATTATCTTACAATGGTTATGTAATTAATGGTTATACATTCTATACAAATGAACATGATGAAGATAGTACCATTCAAAATAGTGGAGTTACACTAGTGGATGAAGTGATGCATGTTTCTAGTAGTAAGGACAAAAATCCAATTTATGCAAATATGTCATACTTTGGAATTATCAAAACAATACGGGAGTTGGATTATATGACATTCCAATTGCCGATTTTTCAATGAAAATGGGTTGATAACAATAATGGCGTTAAAATAGAATAATGGGGATTTATGAAAGTTGATTTTAGTAAAGAAGGGTACAATGATGAACAGTTTATAATGGAATCACAAGCGGTACAAGTTTTTTATGTTCCAGATCCCTCAAACCAAAAGTAGTCAATTGTTCTGTTATTGTCCAAAACTACTGAAGGTTCTGATGAAAATTCAGTTGAGGATCATCCTTTCAGTGGTACATTGCAATCATTTCGGAGCGGTCCCAATGTAGATGATGTTTTTTATGTTAGTGGAGACCACAATGAAGGGATTTGGATAATCTATAGAGGTTTCAAATCCCTTCATCCTTTGAAAAAAATAAAGAGAGTTCAATAAACAGGTTATATTTTGTTTGTAATATAGATCTTATTATCTCATGTTATTATCTTATCATTACTAAATTTATGTAATCTAAATTAACTGTTCAACCAATTTTGCAGATAATGAATTCTGCACATTCTGGTGCTCCTAACCTTGAGGATAAACATGTCTCTCAAGCTACTGCTGCTATGGCTGCTGCTGCTCCTACTGCGGCTGCTGTTGCGGCTGCTGCTACTCCTGCTGCTCCTGCTACTCCTGCTGCTCCTGTTTCTCCTCCTGCTACTCCTACTACTCCTACTGCTCTAGTTTTTGTGACTCTTGTTGCTCCTAGTGTTGAGGTTCAACAACCATCATCACATGCCATTGCTACCATTTCATATGAACATATAGATGATGTTGATATCAATGAAATGGTCGGGAATGAAGGATCGACGTCACAGAAAACACAGGTGCATCGTAGTTTGATGGTGTTAGCCAAATTTCATAAGGTGAAAAGCAAAGGCATCAAATTTGATGTCGGATGGAATGCACGAGGCCAACATGTGAATCCAAACAAGGCTATGTTTAGTTGTTACATTAGAGTTGTCACTCGGCAACGCGTGCCGATTGATATAAATTCATGGCACCATGTTGTGTCCAGGATGAAGGCTATGATCTGGGAAGAAATTATGGTAACATTATGAATTTATTTCATTAATTTACTAGCAAATAAAATAATGAAACAATATCGTACTCTTCTCAATATCTTGCAGAGTACATTTATAGTAGAGGATTCACATAAGGATTATGTACTAAGGCTTATAGGAATGATTCATCGAGGTTTGCGCACTATTTTAGCAAGATGTCAACTGAAAGATTCAAAAGGTAAAATAAACTCACACCCACCCATTGTCTACACTCACCTGATATCCCAAGAAGCATGGGATGCATTTATTGTCTTCCGTGGGGATGAGAAGTTTCAAGTACATTTTGGGTGATAATACATTGTTTGAGGATACATGTATTCATCACTTTGATTTTCAATATTTCATTTATGAAACAACAACTCTATAATGAAAATAAGGAACATGCATAAAAAAACATACCCCTATCATAAAGCAAGGATGGTGTACACTTCACTAGAAAAGAAAATGGTACGTATATTAAATTTACAGTAATATTGTTAGGTTCCAAAAAACAACATCATAATTATCTTTCTATGTTTATATGTAGATTTATGAGTGTAAAACCAAAGACACTTCCATCCCACGTCATGTGCTTTGGAAGGAGGCACGTGTGAATAAGGAAGGGAAGCTAGTAGATGAGAACACCCAAAAAGTGTGGGAAATTTGTGTAAGTATGACACGATGATAAAAAGATTTGTTTTAAATTTCTATTACATTAAAATAATTAGTTATTTTCCTATATCTGACAGTCACAGGAATTAGCTACTCCTGTAGCAGAAGCAGACCTATTATCGATGGCTTTGAAGCAGCCAGAAAAATACGGTCGTGTCAGAGGTGCAGGGTTTGGGGTGACACCCCGAGTATATTTTGAGAAGAAGAAAAAAATGGATGATAGAGATGAAACATTAAAACAAATGAGAAAAAAACTAGTAACCCTTGAAGAACGATTGCAATGGTAGGGAGAGTTGATAGCAACTTTTATTGGTGGGAAGCAAGGAGAAGACACAACTCAGGAACAACCAGCGTGTGGAGATCCCGCCCCACCCCCAACAGCTTTGAGGTGACCCATTCCCCTCAAAGAGCTGTCTTAGCCGTGGTAATCAATATTCTAATAATTGTTCCCATGAAATGTGAATCAGACAAACACTGATATTTTTCCTATACTGATCTTCAAAAGGGTGATAATGATTTTGATTTATATCTGTCAACACCCACCTATCACCTTGTAGCGAGGGCAACAGTGTTCAACATCCCAGATGACATGCTGCATAATAGACCACTTCCGAAAGATCATATGAAAGTGATGATTACTGTAGATCATGAGCCAAATACAGAGATACCTATTCCACTTGATGACGATGATATTCATACGGTCGAAAAGTCTATTAGTACATTCATTGCATGGCCATCACAACTTGTAAGAGTACATGTGGCCAAAGAGGTATTTATTTCCTTTTTTTTCAAGCTAAACCTTTAACAATTAATGAAAAGGGTCTGAAACAATGAATGTTATTATAGATGGAGAAAGGGAAGGGGGTGAAAAACGTTGGCTCAAAACCATCTAAAGGATCGACCAACCGATCCCAAAGAGCTGCTGAAAGCACAATAACACCACCTGATCTCTATCCACATTTACTAGCATTGAAGACTCATGTGGATACAAAGCTAAGAGGTGGTAGTAGTCATATAGTGGTTTTCGAAGATAATATATATGGAGAGGAAAGTCAAGATTTCGTTGTTGCTGAAAATGTAAATGAGATCATTGAAAACGGTTGGCTAAGCATCACAGTTGTAAATATATATATGAGGTACGTTTTCGTGAATTGATTTTCTAAAAGCTGATCTAATGTGTAAATTATGACTAAATGCATTTTATATTGTTGACAGACGTATATATGAAAAATAGTTGACAAAATTTTCCCATGAGCCAAAATTTGGACTCCTTAATCCTCATACCACATCATCACATCTAACTAAAATAGAGCCATCAAAAAAGAATGAAATAGTGAACAGCTTACCGAAAAAATTTGAAAGTAAGACTACATATGACAGACTCTTTCTAATACAAACCATGCAGGGGTAAAACTCTACGATTAAAGTATATCAATTATATTTTTACTTCTTTTATTACTTATTCCTTTTTGTGTTTTTAGGAAACATTGGATGCTAATTATGGTGAACTTGGATACTCCATAGATTTATTTTATGGATTCAAAGAAAGGATATCCATCAAACCAACCGCAAATGATGGAGTTTGTGAATCTGTAAGACACTACATCCTACGTTTTAGGTCTAAAAATCAAGTAATATAATTTATATTATCTTTTATTGAGGATTATGTTATGATAGGGCAGTGTATCATTATCCTCTAAAAAGGGATGAGGATAGGGGCTAAGCATAAGGAGAAAAGCAAGTACTACGTCCGGAAAAATATCAGGGTATATATAATAAAATTTCACTATCCAAAAACATCTCAACACAAGTTACTTATTATCCTAACGATCAAATTTCTTGCAGTATCCAAAACAAACAAATGATAATGATTGTGGTTACTATGTTTGTAAATTTACGAAAGAGATCATTTTTCATCAACAAAAAAGCATCCTTAAAGAGGTATTTTCAAAAACAACAACTAGTTCGTTTAATTTATTTATTTATTAATTATTTTTATATTATGCAGTACTACTCTGACTGCCGAAAAGCCTCATACTCACAAGGCGAAAGAGATATGTTCAGAAACAAGTGGGCTTCATACTTGATGGTAGATTTTACACAAATAACATAAAGATCTGACTTGGGGACTTTTACAATTAGCGGTCATTTTTGAGAGGGGTTAAGGGGATCAAAAGATAAAACATTGTTGTATGTAAATGTTTGTAGGAATATTGTAATTGTTATTAAATAAAATATATTCTATCCGATGAGTAAATTTACCATTTTAATAGATGTTATGCACCAACAACATGCTAGAGTGATGAACCACTCAAAGGGTCTCTCTTTTGTTTAAAATGGACAGATTTTTAAGTGAAAACAACCACTGACCTACAGAAATCTGACCAAACACATTAGAATTGCATGTATACTTTAGGAGAACGATCCAAGGGTGTGTTGGGGATGTGTACGAGTCAACACCACCTCAATCTGAGGCATGATGTGGCTGGTACCACTCAAAGGGCCTCTCTTTTGTTTAAAATGGGCACAATTTTAAGTTAAAACAACAACTGACCTACAGAAATCCGACCAAACGCATTAGGATTGTGTTGATCCTTTAAGAGAACGATCCATGGGTGCGTTGGGGACATGTATGAGTCATCCCCGCCTCAATCTGAGGCACGGTGTGGATGGTACCACTCAAAGGGTCTCTCTTTTGTTTAAAATGGATTTTTTTAATTAAAAACAACAACTGACCAACGGAAATATGACCAAACGCATTCGGATTGTGTTGATCCCATAAGAGAATGATCCACAGGTGCGTTGTAGATGTGTACGAGTCATCCCTTCCTCAATCCGAGGCACGGTGTGGCTGGTACCACTCAAAGGGTCTCTCTTTTGTTTAAAATGGACACAATTTTAAGTGAAAACAACAAATGACCTAAAGAAAACTGAACAAACGCATTCAGATTGTATTGATCCTTTAGGATAATGTTCCACAAGTACTTTGTGACGTTTAGGAGTCATACCCACTTCAATTTGAGGCACTTTGTGGCCGGTACCACTCAAAGGGTCTCTCTTTTGGTTAAAATGGACAATTTTTTGATTCAAAACAACAACTAACCTACAGAAATCCGACCAAACACATTTGGATTGTGTTGATACTTTAGGGGAATGATCCAAGGGTGTGTTGGGGATGTTTACAAGTCAACCCCATCTCAATCCGAGACACAGTGTGGCCGGTACCACTCAAAGGGTTTCTCTTTTGTTTAAAATGGACACAATTTTAAGTGAAAACAACAAATGATCTCCAGAAATCCAACCAAACGCATTAGGATTGTATTGAAACTTTAGGATAATGATCTACAGGTACTTTTTGATATGTACGAGTCATACCCACCTCAATCCGAGGCACGGTGTGTCCGGTACCACTCAAAGGGTCTCTCTTTTGTTTAAAATGGACACAATTTTAAGTGAAAACAACAACTGACCTACGAAAATCAGACCAAACACATTATGATTGTCTTGATCCTTTAGGGGAATGATTAAAGGGTCGTTTTTGATTTGTAAGAGTCATCCCCACATCATTCCAAGGCATGGTGTGGCCGGTACCACTCAAAGGGTCTCTCTTTTGTTTAAAATGGACAAATTTTTAAGTGAAAACAACAACTGACCTACGAAAATATGACCAAAAGCTTTCAAATTGTGTTGATACTTTCAGAGAATGATCCATGGGTGCTTTGGGGATGTGTAAGATTCATCCCCGCCTCAATCTGGGTCACGGTGTGGCTGGTACCACTCAAAGGGTCTCTCTTTTGTTTAAAATGGACACAATTTTAAGTGAAAACAACAACTGACCTATGGAAATATAACCAAACACATTCGGATTGTATTTATCCTTTAGTAGAATGATCCAAGAATCCATTGTGACGTTTAATAGTCATCACCTTCTCAATACAAGGCATGGTGTGGCCGGTACCCCTCAAAGGGTCTCTATTTTGTTTAAAATGGACAAATTTTTAGTGAAAACAACAACTGACCTATGAAAATCTGATCAAATGCATTCGGATCATATTTTTCATTTAAGAGAACGATCTATAGGTGCGTTAGGGATGTGTATGAATCAATATCATCTCAATCCGAGACATGCTGTGGCCGGTACCACTCAAAGGCTCTCTCTTTTGTTTAAAATGGACACAATTTTAAGTGAAAACAAAAAATGACCTTTAGAAATCTGAACAAACACATTTGGATTGTATTGATCCTTTAGGATAATGATCCATGGATCCTTTGTGACTTTTAAGAGTCATCCCCACCTCAATCCAAGGCACGGTGTGGTCGGTACCACTCAAAGGGTCTCTCTTTTGTTTAAAATGGACACAATTTTAAGTGAAAACAACAACTAACCTACAGAAATTTGATCAAACACATTATTATTATCTTGATCATTTAGGAGAACGATACAAAGGTCCCTTGTGATGTGTATGAGTCATCCCCACCTCAATCCGAGGCATAGTGTGGCCGGTACCACTAAAAGGGTCTCTCTTTTGTTTTAAATGGACAAAATTTTAAGTGAAAACAACAACTAACCTACGGAAATCTGACAAAAAAAATTAAGATTGTGTTGATCCTTTAAGATAATGATCCATGGGTGCGTTGGAGATGTGTACGATTCAACCCCACCCCAATATGAGACACATTGTGGCCGGTACCACTCAAATGGTCTCTCTTTTGTTTAAAATGGACTCAATTTTAAGTGAAAACAACAACTGACCTATGGAATTCCAACCAAACGAATTCAGATTGTATTAATCCTTTAGGATAATGATAAAAGGGTCCTTTGGGATGTGTAAAAGTCATCCCATCCTCAATCCGAGGCACGGTGTGGCCGGTACCACCCAAAGGGTCTCTCTTTTGTTTAAAATGGACAAATTTTTAAGTGAAAACAAAAAATGACCTACGGAAATCCAACCAAACGCATTAGCATTGCATTTATCCTTTAAGATAATGATCCAAGGGTGCGTTGGGGATGTGTACGAGTCAACCCCGCCTCAATCCGAGACACAGTATGGCCGGTACCACTCAAAGGGTCTCTCTTTTGTTTAAAATGGACACAATTTTAAGTGAAAACTACAACTGACCTACGAAAATCCAACCAAACGAATTCTAATTGTATTTATACTTTAGGAGAATGATAAACGGGTCCTTTTTGATTTGTACGAGTCATCCCCAACTCAATCCGAGGAACGGTGTGGCCGGTACCACTCAAAGGGTCTCTCTTTTGTTTAAAATGGACACAATTTTAAGTGAAAACAACAACTGACCTATGGAAATCCAACCAAATGCATTCGTATTGTCTTGATCCTTTATGAGAATAATAAATGGGACCTTTTTGATGTGTAAGAGGAATACCTACCTCAATTAGAGGCATGGTGTGACTGGTACCACTCAAAGAGTCTATCTTTTGTTTAAAATGGACAAATTTTTAAGTGAAAACAACAACTGACCTAAGGAAATCTGACCAAATGCATTTTTATTGCATTGATACTTTAATATAATGATCCAAAGGTGAATTGGGGAAGTTTATGAGTCAAAAACCCCTCAATTCGAGACATGGTGTGGCCGGTACCACTCAAAGGGTCTCTCTTTTGTTTTAAATGGACACAATTTTAAGTGAAAACAACAACTGACCTACAGAAATAAGACCAAACGCATTCGGATTGTATTAATCATTTATGAGAACTATCCAAGGGTCCTTTGTGATGTGTACGAGTCATCCCCGCCTCAATAAGAGGCATGTTGTGTCTGTTATCACTCAAAGGGTCTCTCTTTTGTTTAAAATGGACGCAATTTTAAGTGAAAACAACAGACCTACGAAAATCTAATCAAACGCATTCGGATTGTATTTATACTTTAGGAGAATGATCCACAGGTCCTTTTTGTTGTTTAAGAGTCATCTTCTCCTAAATCTGAGGCATAGTGTGGCCGGTATCACTCAAATGGTCTCTCTTTTATTTAAAATGGACCCAATTTTAAGTGAAAACAACAACTAACCTACATAAATCCAACCAAACACATTCAGATTGTATTGATCCTTTATGATAATGATCCATGGGTCATTTGTGACATGTACTAGTCATCCCCACCTCAATCTGATGCATGGTGTGGCCGGTATCACTCAAAGGGTCTCCCTTTTGTTTAAAATGGACACAATTTTAAGTGAAAACAATAACTGACCTACAGAAATCCAACCAAACACATTCGGATTGTCTTGATCCTTTATGAGAATGATCCATGGGTCCTTTGTGATGTGTAAGAGTCAACACCACTAACCCCCTGGACCGCCCAACCCCCTGGACACCAACCAAACCCCTGGAAAGCCCCCTCAACCCCCTGGACACCGCCACCACCTGGACACACCCATGTATAGACCCCACCCACCTCGTACAGCCCCCCCAACCCCCCACCTTCCCCCCAGACACCCCCACCCCCTGGAAAACTACCACCCATTGGATGGCACCCCACCCTCCTTGACCCCACCCCACCACCTAAATAACCCCAACCCCTCTGGACACCCCACCCATGGACGACCACCCCCACCCTCCCAGACACCATCCCACTCCCTTGGAAAGCTCCACCAACCCCCCGGACTGCCCCCTCCCCTCGGACAGCCCCACCCCCTAGAAAGCCCCCCGACACCCTGGACACCAGCCCACCCCCATGGACACCCCATAGATAGCCCCCCCACCTGGACACCCCCCCTCCTTAGACACCACCCACCCCCCTTGAACAGCCCTACCAACACCCTAGACCATCCCCACCCCCTAGACACCCCCACCCCTGGACACCCCTATCCCCCCGGACTCCCCCATCCCACCCTCCTGGACACCACTCCACCCCCTTGGACAGCCCCACCAACCCCATGGAACACCCCCACCCCCTGGACACCCCACCCACCCTCTAGAAATCCCCCTCAACACCCTGGACACCATCCCCCCCGGACACCCCCATGGACAACCCCCCCTCACCTGGACACCCCCCTCCTAGACACCACCCCACCACCTAGACACCCCATCCCCTAGACACCACCACCCTCCTTGGATATCCCCCAACCTCCTGGACCACCCCCACCCCCATGGACACCCCCATCCCCCTGTACACCCCCTACCCCCCCCCCCCCCTTGGACAGCCACCCGGACACCCCCTACCCCCCTTGGAAAGCCACCTGAAACCCCTGAACAACCCCCAACCCCTTGAATTCTGAATATAATTATTTATTTATTTAATTAACTTATGAATTATGTATTAATCGTGTATGGGTATACTTGGTGTAATTAGATTATGATTTATGTGTTAATTTTGCATGGGTATACTTATTGAGATGCTGAATTATTTACAGGTGCTGTTTGGGTGTGCTGCTATAGATTATTTTTTTGCTACAGACATGGCATTTATCAGAACTCTCTTAGTACTGATAAAAGAGGCCTTTATCAGTGCTAAAAAATTGCTGATAAAATCCACATTTATCAGCACTAAAAGATCGCTGATAAAGGAAGCCTTTATCAGCACTTTTTTAGCACTTATAAATGTACATTTTATCAGTGCTAAGATTTAAAGTGCTTTTTTAGCGTCAATAAATCCCATTTTGAGTGCTGATAAAGCCCGTTTTTGTAGTAGTGCAAGATCTACAAAAATATGGTGGATGTACCCTTTTGTTTACTTTTGCACCCAATCTTATATGATCAGACCACGAAGATCCTATTTATAATTGTATGACTTGTATGACATATACAACTCTTCATTTTGATATATCATGATGAACTTATTTACATTTTTCTCAGAATTTCAATGTGAGGATTATATTATATTGCAGTTATATTATATCAATTGTTTTGTTCTTGCTTTCGCTGTGTTTTGATGGTCATATGTACATGGGAGTATAGTGACCCCACTTGTTATAGGTTGAACCTCATTGCTAATTGACAACATCTGGGCAGGATAGATGGTAACTTATCTGTCTTTGGGTAGGTTAGGCTAGACTCAAGAATATATGTGAGAACCTTATATCATAGGGCCTGCATTTTGGGTAGAGTGATATATACCTATTATTTCTTTTACTAAATTCTGATATCTATACCTATGGTAGAATTCTGATATGAATCTTGAGATTGGTATTATAGTGATATTTGATTGTGGTAACCTTTTCTGAAGCACCAATAAGAGGGGGTAAAACATGCCCCAATGACTATGGAGGCAGAGCCTCCTATTTCACTAATACCTTATATTAATTTGTAACTTAAACAAAGTCTTTTTCAGGTGTTGCAATCAATGGGAGATGGGGCACTAGGGGCCTGGACGACCATGTCTAATCCAACCCTGAGTTTTATATATAGGATCCACTGATTACTGTGGTGAGGGTGGACTATAGGTTGCTGGGTATGGTATATAGTTTATAAAGACTATATTGAACCACCTCAAGACATCCCCTAAGTTTTGGGTGAAACTTTTCGCCCATATGTTTGAGGTACTAGTGAAGCGGTGGTGGGGCATTCTATTGGGATGGGAATCTAGGTTTTAGATCATCAAAATTTCATCCATCAGAATTACATTCACCATAATTGCATGTATTGGATTATATCTTAACTCGGTGTTCGAGCATCGACAATTCATTCTCTATAGGTGGTAGCAGGAAAAAAAAGTTCATATCTTCTGATTGAGCCATAAAGTCACCACCACAAAACTAGGTTTCTGTAGTGCCACCCTTTAGTAGCGCTAAAAAAACACTGATAAAGGGGTACCTTTATGAGCACTAAAAAAAGCGCTAATAAAGGGCACTTTTAACATCGCTAAAAAAGCATTGTTAAAAGTGACCCTTTATCAGGGCTTGTTTTAACGCTATTAAAGGGGACCCATTTATCGGTGCTTTTTTTAGTAGTGTTGATAAAGGGGGAGATTTATCTGTGATTTTTCAGTGTATATTTCAAAATAATAATAAATTTTCATGAAAAATAATATATTGATATATAAGTATATTTATATTGATATAAATATAATAAATATTTTTTAAATATGTTTTAGATATGTATAAATAGACTATTGCGTTTAATATATAATAAATTTAGTGAAAATGGATTCAAAATACTTTAAAAAATATTATTAATTTATAATTTTCTAATTATCATTGACTAATAATCATTTAATAACAATTTGATGACACAAAAACTCAAAAAAATTATTAAAAGATCTAAAATAAGTTGAAAATGTAACTCAAACTTCAAACGATCATAACTTTTGATCCGGGTGTCCGTTTGACCTCTACAACATATCAAATCAAAGAATGCAACGAGATATACATGATAATGACTAAAGCAAACCTTATGTCACATTTTCAATGCCAAAAATGATTAGAAGGCCTCCAAAACTGAGTTCTTAGTCGGGATACCCAGATTTTTTAACATTCAAACGACTATAACTTCTGATCCGAATGTACTCTAGGATTGTACCACATATCATATCGAAGATTGTTTCAATTTCTTCCATTTGACTAGTTGAGAAGTTGAAACATACTTCTAGATTAGATTTTATGGCCGTTTTAACATTCTATGGATTTTAAGATACACATATATATGTATTTATTCGTATATATATATATATATTTGTGTGTGTGTTTGTGTGTGTGTGTGTTTGTGTGTGTGCGTGTTTTATATATGTATGCATGTATTTATTTATTTATTTATAAACACACATAAAAAATATATTTTAAAAATGTATTTATAACCAATCTTAAAAATATATATTAATATAAAAATAAATATAAGGATAAAAATTTATAACTAAAAAAATATATATAAGTTGATATAAATATATATTAATATACCGATAAATATATATGTATTAATATAACTAAATATATTTATATTAATATGAATCTATATTAATATATGAATAAATATAACTATATATAAATCGATATATCATTAAATAGAGAAAGAACTAAATGGATTAGTGGTAAAGGTGCGGGTGCGCAAGGGGGGAGGTATCAGGTTCGAGTTCTGGTGGTAGCAGGGGTGCGTGGGAAAGTGGGAGGGGGTTGAGTAGGAAAGAGAAGCGTGCAGTGAGAGGGACGAGGCTCTGCCTAATTCTGATAAAAGTGGGGGTCAAGCTCTATTAAAATCTCCCCCCACATTATATATTCTTTTAATTTTTTTTCATTTTTTTTGTCTTTTATCAGCGCTTAAAAAAGCCCTGATGAAAGGGGTGTTTTATCAGCGCAAAAAAAAAAGCACTGATAAAGGACCTTTTTATCAGCATTTTTTTAGTGATGATAAAAGAGACCTTTTTAGCACTTTTTTAGCGTTGATAAAAGGGACCCCCTTTATCTTCACCTCGAATAACAGTGTTTTTCTAGTACTATTAACTCCATTTTCTAGCACTGATAAAGGCCATATTTGCATTAGTGAGGTACAGATTGTTCGATGAACAATATATTTATTGCATAATAACTATAGAAGAGTTTCCCAATGAATGTTCTTAATGTAAATGATGTTATAGGAGATCACTACTCACATACCAAATGGAGGATTTTACATGAAATTAGGAGGGTGGTGGAACCTGGATGACCAACTGATCTTCTATTTAAATGGAAGTGGGGAACTTGTACACAATTGATCCTAATTGAGTATCATAAACAACTGAAGTCCCAGTACATAATGGAAATATCGATTGTTAATCCTCTATAATAAAATCTTGATGATTTTTTTATCAGTTAAATGTTATCCTTTTTTACTTATAGTATACATATAAAGAAATTTGTTTTTTTCTCCTGTGTATACAAGAAAAATTATCTAAAGAAGGTTAATCCTATTGTGTTATTTCCTGATTTATGATTTTTTGTTTCCTGTAATTTCATTTCCTTGATTTTTTTGTGATTGTTTCTTGAGAAGTGTAAGAGGCCTATTTTTTTTGGCGGTGAGTAACATGCTTTGCCTTCCTACTTCAGGTACACTTAGTCGATAGATGAGTAAAACTTCAAGATATCTCATTTTTACTGCATAAACCCTACAACATGAAAAGTTCAAGTGGTATCAAATATTAAGGTTTAATGCTTTATTAATACACTAGAGGCTGCTAGGGTTTTTCCCCATATTACCTTGAAATGATTTTGTTTTCAGTGGGAGTTAAATGTCAATGGAAGATATTGCATCATATGGATGCATGATCTAGATAAATAAATTTTATGATTTTTTTCCTTATAGGGAATGATGTAGGAGGACCAACTAATACAAAAGGGAATGGATATTCCATTATCAAGGGAATGTTTGGAGAATAATCAAAAGGTATAATGGGAATGGTTGGATAAGAATGCACTAGAATTGGTGAGGATGTCACTAGCATGGAATCAATATCCATGAAAAGGAAACTATGGTTGAGGTGATGAGGAACATTAGGATATATATGAAAAACTAATTTAAATTAAAAAAGTTTTCGATGTGGTGGTTTTTCAAATTAAGTTAGTCGAAAGGAAGACCAATGCATGATCATGTGAATAATTGTAGAATGATTTGTGTATAGCTCAAATCAGTGAAGGTAAAATTTATGTATTATGTATGAGTGATACTTATTTTATCTTCACATTTTAAAATAAGAAATGTGATGGTTACTTTAGTAAGTAATTTCAATGGGATTTTTTTGTGTTTAAAGAATATATAGAACCTGATCCTGAATGAGTATCTTAGGAGGATGAATGAAAACGTACCAGTAATAAGTATACTTAATGTTAATGGATGAGGATAGTCACCTCAATAAAATAAAACATATAAAATACTAGTAGAAGATAATTAATGTAAAATAATTCAAAGTAATCCAGCTAGCCTTAGTCCTACATGATGGAGTTGTAGGAAGAAATGGACCATTAAGAATAATTGAAAGAGTTTCAAGGAGAACACTAAAAGGGAATCAACTTCAAGTAGTTCAAAATTTATTTAGTGTTATGGAAGGTGACAAAAAATGTTTTATAATTGTTATTACTTAGATAGAATCATGATTTATTGAATCTAGATAATCCTTTAACTCAATTTGTGAACAAAGATATATTATCAATTATGTATAAGGGGTGTTGAGAATGGTTTATTCAGTAGATGATGAATCCCTATAAGTTAATGGAAAAGAAGATGTCACTATCCAAATAAATAATATAGGGTTCTTAAATCTTATGGAAGTAAGGAAAATCCCTTATCTATGGAAAACTATTATTTCCATTAGACAACTCATTGAGGTATGTGTTGGTACTAACTTTTTCAGTGGGGCATGGAAAGTTACTCAAGGATCTATGGTAGTTGGGAAAAGAGTTAAATATAGAATTATTTAATAGAATGAAAACAAATTTGTAATTTCATTGGCTGAATGTTTACCATAATGAGATCTGGATGTTTGGAATTGTAGGGGTTTTTTACCGTAGTGAGAAGAATATAAATGTTATAACCAAAAACAATTCATACAGATGCTTTATCACATAAAAATTGGAAAGTGTGAATGTTTTATGTAGTTCAAATAGAGAAGTGTTTCTTTTAACTTAGATGTATAAAATCTTGGAGCTCATAATTTGTATGCTTTTCATGCTAATTTTTCTGGCTTCACCTGTTTAATCCTATGGTGGTTCTCTCTACTCTATAAAAATTCATGATAACGATAATAAAAAAATTTTGAGTTAATTTTTTCAGAATAAGTCTAATTTTTTTTGAATATTTCATTTAATGGAAATCCCTTACAGAAAGGGAATACAGTCAGAAGTTGAAGTGTATTCTTTCAGACAACAGAGGTGAGTACACTGGATACAACTTCTAGAATTTTTTCATAAATAAAGGGATGAAGAAAAAAATATTTTCCCCAAAACTCTGTTGAAAATGGAATGTCTGAAAGGTTGAATCAAACCTTGATAGAAAAGGTTTGAAGTATGAGGTTTCACTCATGAATGCCAAAGGTAATTTGGGCAAAGGAACTCAACACAATGGTACACCTCATTAATAGAATTCCATCTTTGATACTTAGGATGGAAAAAATGAGGATATAAAATCTAGAAAATGATTATAATTTACTCACCATAATGTCTCTGAATCTTTGGTTTATGTTCATTTTGATGCTAAGGATCGAGACAATCTTGAATAAAAATAAAAAATCCATTTTTTCATTAGAAATTGAGATGAAAATTTTGGATATCAGCCATGGGATGATGAAATATTAACAATCATCAAGAGTATATATTTTCTATTTAATGATGAGGTTCTATGTAAGGATGAAAACTTAGAGAAGATAAAATTGTAGGAAGATTAAAAAACAATGAAAGTCTATATTGATTTGAGTAATAATACCAAATGATCAAAACTATCTGATAACTCAAATGCAAATACAAAAATAACACCATTTTCTAGAATAAGATCATCTATAGTTATGACAGAAAATTTATGAATTATTGAATATCGATTTGTAGCAACATAATTTAGGGTTTTGGAATATATATAAGAGCCAAGTAGTGTAGAGAAACTATTTCATCTGTGAAGATCAACTATAATCTAAAGATCAGTCTAGAGGTTTGGGGATGACATGAAATTTATAACCAAAATAGATACATGATTATCCAAATGCTCTTAAGAAGAAACAACTCTTAGAGACCTGAAAATATAAATAAAAAATGGATGAAGGTATTTTTTCATTGATTTCATATAAAAAATTTGAGCTTAATGATTTACCAGAAGGAAAGAGATAACTTCAGAATAAATGAGTTTACTATTTGAAATAGGTGGATGATGGAATGAAGTGATTGAAGGCATGGTTGGTGGTTATTGGATTTAAATAAAAGGAATGTATAAATTTCTCAAAAAAATTCTCAATTCTAGTTAAACATGTAACTATCTGAAAAAAAATTGTGGTGGAATCAGGACATATATACTTAGAACATATAGATGTTAAGATAGCCTTACATAATGATGATTTCAAGGAAGGAATTTATGAGAAGTATCCTATAGGTTTACTAAAATATGAGAAACATAACCTGTTATATAAATTAAAGAACATTTTATGGCTTGAAGCATAAACCATGAAAGTGGAATCAGAATATCGACGGGTTTATGCAGGAAGAAGGATTTGAGAGGTGAAATATAGATCATTACTTTTATTATAAGAAATAGGATGATGGAAATTTCATTATATTAATCTTATATGTTGATGATATTCTTCTGGTCAGAAAAACTGAAAAAAGGATTTATAAATTGAATCATATGTTTTTGACAATTTTAAATCGGAAGAATCTCACAAAAAATAATAAGATAATGGGGATGATGATAGAAAGGGAATAGAAAGCTATAAAATTAGTGTTATCCCAAGGATACTAGACCTAGAAGATCAGTGAAATATTTTGGATCATCAGATGCAATCTAGTATTAAACCCTCTTGTCGGACACTTCAAACTATCAAAAGAATAAGCACTAGAAATGGAACAAGAGTCCCAATACATTGATAAAGTTACATTTTCATAATTTATTGAAAGCTTAATGTATACAATGATTTGTAATTGTATGGATATAGAATTTTATGTGGGGGTTTTAAGTATTTTTTTTCAAACCCTATAGGAATCCCTGAGAAGATATCAAATGGATAATCCATTACCTGAAAGGATTTAATATTTTTCTCTATGTTTTGGGGTGGAAAATACATTACAAGTTTTTATGGATATGTATTCACTAGAGATTAAGATAAATAAAATAGAACAAAATTCTTTGTGTTTATAGATGGATAAACAATTATTGGTTGGATATCATGGATATATAATATTGTTTTATTAAATTCAACTGAAGAAGAGTCTATAGCTGCAATAAAATAAGGGAATGAATTGTTTTGATTGGATCATTTTCTAAAGTAAATTGGAAAACATTAAGACTGAGGAAAATTATTCTATGATAATTAGAGTGTGATTTACATGAACCATAATCCACTTTTTCATGCAAGGATAAAAAATATCAATTGAAAGTATCACTTAATGAGTATCATAAAAGAGAATAAAGTTATATATCTCTAGAAGATAGTTGGAAACCAAAATTTGATAGACATGTTCACTAAAAAATTTGTTAAAAAAGATCAAGGCAATATCATGCCTCAATAGGGATTGGGTAGATGAAAGGGGGGTAAATAAACAATGTGAAATGTGGAAGGAGAAAGGATATGAGTTTTTTAGTTTTCCAAGGCATTGGAGAATTACTAACATTACCCTAAAAAAAGTCATTACGTGGGAGATTTTTGGGATGTAAATACCAGTTTTAGTTCACCATATGTTCATCCATAGGAATAGAATTCACAATTTTTTTCTTAAATCAGTGTTCAAGAAGATCCAATTTAATCTCTCTAAGTAGAAGTTGGACCAATAGAAGTTCATATCTTTTAATGGATTCAGAAATGTCTATATTTTTCGTTGAAAAATATGTTTCTAGAGTGAAGTCTTTAGAAGAGTTTATTTAAATAATTTGTTGATGTCAACAATGTTACAAGTGATCACCATTTACCTAAAAAATGAAGGATTTTTCATGATTGTTCATGGGAAGTGGGACTAGGATGATCAAATGGAGTTTTCTATAAAGGGAGCTGGGGAGATTTTGCATAGTAGATCCAAATCGATTATAATACACTAGTAAAGCACACTATACATCATTGTATTTTGATAGTCATATATACCTGGGAGTATAGTATCCCCACTTTTTATATATTGACCCACATCACTAACCAAAAACCTCTAGTATACGAGGAGTTGTGATGAGGCACATAACACCTAGTTTGGTCATAGTGAAGGTGAATAGGACCACAGATGTTAGAAAGTGGTATCGAAGCCTTATTTTTATCTTATCTTACTATTTGAGGTGTGTTAGAAAAGAGATAGGATGTTTTTCTATCTTGGTATGAATCTTATTCTTTGGAGTAGATTTTACACAAATAATGGAAGTCAAAATTACTAGTTAGTATTCATTATTTGTGGTTTTCATATTTATGGTTGGGTTAATTTTCAAAATATGACACATTTTGATATTCATTTATGATTTTGGGGTTTTTACTCTTGGAATGTGGTAGAAAAAGATCATGTTTTCATGCATAATTTTTGATAGGTAGGGCTCATGTGACATTCTTATGCATTCATTTGATTCATATTCTCAATTGGTATTCTGGTTACTAAACAATATTTGGTCAATGATTCAAAAAAACTTATATAGTTCTTTCTAATATAACTTATTGGTGTCATTATACTTGAACACCCCATGATTACTAACTATTATTATGATATGATATGATTTTTATGTGCCAACTTATGATACTGTAACCTATCTATGAGTGGCTAGGTTTGAAAATAGAAAAGAATATATTTAATAAAATTTTATCATAGGGAATGAATTTAGGATAGAGAGGCATATTCCTATTATTGTTTCCTTAATATGCGATATCTATACCTATGATATAATTTCTACATAAATATTGTGCTCGTAATTATAGAGATATGTCATTATGGTAACCTTCACTTAAGAACATAGAGGGATGGGAAAAACACACCCCACTTGTAGTGGACCTGGATCCTCCCATTACACTAATTACTTCTATTGATAAATAGCTTGAATAGAGTCATCATCAGGTCTTACAATCAATGGGATATGGGGAACCATGAACGATATAGATTCATGAGGACTATATTTAACCATATCAAGACCCCCCATAAGAGATACCATTTTTTTTACTTTTATCAGCATTTTTTAAGCTCTAATAAGAGGACCCTTTATCATCACTAAAATAAGAACTAATAAAAGTAGCCATCATTATCGCTATTTTTAGCGATGATAAAAGGGAATCATTTTAACGATGATTCAATTTTAATCTCTTTGTTAGCACTATTGATGGATTTTTTAGAGATATTAAAATCCCATTTTGTATTAGTGATGGTCATATGTACATGAGATGATAGTGAACCCACTTTTTATATTTCATCCCTTTTCACTAATCGACAACATTTGGTGTATGAGGCTATGTAATGAGGTACATAGAACCCAATTCATTCATAGTGGATATGAACATGACTGGGATGTTAAAAAGTGGTATTAAAGCCTTATTTTTATCTTGTATTACTATTTAGGGTATGGTGGCCAAGAGATAGGATGTTGTAGGGGATTGGTATGAATATTGATCTCAGGAATAACTAACCCACATATAAGGGAAGTCAAAATTACCAGATATTATTATTATTATTATTTTTTATTTTTTATTTTACGGTTGGGTTAATTTTCTAAATATAACACATTTTGACATTCATTTATGATTTATGGATTTTTACTCCTGGACCATGGTGGAAAAAGAGCACATGTTTAAGCATCATTCACAAAACATTGGGATCATCTAGAATTTTTATGCATTCTTATTATTAATATTCTCAATTGATGTTTTGGTTACTATATATAATTCAGTTAATGTGTTAATAACATATATAATGTTTTCCAATAAAACTTATCAGTGACATTCAACTTGGAAAACCCATGATTATAACTAATATTGTGATATTCTATGATTGTTATATAAAAATTAGTGATATTATAACTTATCTAAGAGTGGGTATGTAATAATATAATCGAGAATATATTTGATAAACATATATTTTATGGAATTCATATTGGTTAAAGTGATATATACCTATTACTTATTTACCTAAAATTTGATACCTATACCTATGATATAATTATGATATGAATATTGAGATTGGTATTATAGTGATATGTCATTATGGTAACCTCCACTTAAGAACCTGTAGGGAGGGGAAAACATTCCCCACCAACAGCGGAGTCAGAGCCTCCTATTTCCCTGATTCCTTCTATTGAGTAGTATATTAAACAAATTCTTCTTCAGATCTTGCAATCAATGAGAGATAAGGAACCAGGGGCCTAGACAATCATGTCTGATTTCTGCCATGAGTTTTATCTATATAATCCACTGATAATTGTGGTTGAGGGTGTATTATAGGTTACTGGGTATGTTATATAGTTTATAAATCCTATATTTAACCATTTCAAGACATCCCCTAAGTGCTGTGTTAAGCTTAATACCTATATATTTGAGGGACTAATGAAGTGGTGGTGGGGAATTTTGTTGGACTGTGAATCCATGTTTCAGTTCATTGGAAGTTCATCCATCATAATTAAATTCACCAAAATTTCCTGAATTATATTATGGATTAAATCGATGTAACGGTAGTGAAAATTAAATCTCTATAGGTAGAATCAGGACTAAAAAAACTCCATATCTTTTGATGGAGTCACAAAGTTCCAAATTTTTTGTTGAACAAGATATTTCTAGAATAAAGTCTCTTGAAGATCATACCAAAGAAATTTCTTGAAGTCAATGATGTTATATGAGATCACTACTGACAGACCAAGTGGATTATTTTCCATGAAATTTGGAGAGTCATGAAACCTGTATGACTGAATGAATTTCCCTATAAAGGGAAGTGGGGAACTTTTGCACAATTGATCCAGATCATGTTTTGTACACTACTAAAGTGCATAGTACATAATTGAACTAAATATTTTTAATCCTATATAATGAAATCTTAGCAATGTTTTTATCAATTAATGTTATTATTTTCTACTTCTGGTATATATAAAAACAAATCTATATTTTTTCTCATATGCATATAGGAAAACTTATCCAAATCATGGTAATCCTTTTGTGTTATTTCTTTCTTTATGTTCTTCTTTTGATTGTTTTTTCATTTCCTTTAATGTTTTTGAGTGTTTCTTGAGTTGTGTAAGAGGCCAAATTTGTGTGCTGAGTAAAGTGGTTTTCATTCCTACTTCGGGTGCACAAATTCAATGGATGAGGAAAATTTCAAGAGGTCTCATTATCACTGAAAAGACCTTAAAAAACGTGAAGTTCCAGTGGTATCCAATATTTATGTTTAGTGATTTATTAGTACACTATATGTAGCATAGATTTTTATCTTTTACATTGACATGATTTGGTTTTTAGTGGGTGTTTACTATCTGAGGAAGATATTGTATCAGATGAATGTAAGATCTGGATAGATAAATTTGATTGAACAAATTTTGGATTCTAGATAATGAAGTATGGGGACCATCTAATTCAAAAGGGCACATATATTCCATTATCATGGGAACGTCTAGAGAATAATAATAAGGTAGAATGGGAATGGTTGGATAATAATGCACTAAAATTGGTGAGGATGTCACTAACATGGAGTGTTTCTATCAACATCCATGAAAAGGTAACCACTATAGAGATGATGAGGGCATAATATGATATATATGAAAAACCAATAAAAATTAATTTTTTTTCAATTTGGTGGCTATTTAGATTAAGTTATTTGAAAGGAAGACCAATGAATGATCATGTGAATAACTTTAACATGATTTTTGTATAGCTCAAATCAGTGCAGAAAACATTTATAGATTATGTATGACTACTACATATATTATCTTTACTTTAGAAAAGATAGCATGGGATAGTTACTACAATATGTAATTGTAGTAGAAAAAAAATATTTTTTGTTTAAGGAGTATCTATAACTTGATCCTGAATGAGGATATTAGGAGTAGATAAGTACAAGAACCCTTAGGATGTATACATAATGTTGATGGATGAGGACATTCACCTCAACAAAATAAAACCTCTAAAAATTCATCACAAGATAATTCAAGTGAAATAATTTAGGTTAATCCATATGGTCCTAATCCCACATTATGGAGTTTTAAGATGAAAAGGAATATCAAGAAAAATTGAAAAGGTTTCAAGGATAATACTGAATGAGAATAAACTTCTAGTACTTAAAAATTCATTAGTTTTATGGAAGGTGGTAATAAATTTTTGATAATTGTTAATGCACTAATAGAATCATGGTTGATTAACTCTGGAGAATCCATTCATTCAATTTTTAAACAAAGATACATTTGGAATTATGTATATGGGGTGTTTGGAAAGGTTTATCATGTAGACGATGAATCCCTATATGTTAATTAAAAATCATATTTCACTATCTGAATAAACAATATAGGGTTCATAAATCGAATGGAAGTAAGGAGAATACCTAATATATGGAAATATATTATTTTTATTAGACAACTCAATGAGGTATGTGTTGTTAATACCTTTTTCAATGGTTTATGGAATGTTACTCAATGATCTGTGGTAGTTTCAAAAAGTTTTAAAGATATAATTTTTTAATTGAATGGAAACAAATATATAATTTCATTAGATGAAAGATCACTATCAAAAGATCTTGAAGTTTGTAATTGTATGGTTTTTCACTTTAGAAAGAAGAAGATAAAATTTATGACAGAAAAAAGGCATACTGATTCCTGATCAAATTAAAATTTAAAAGTGCAAAAGTTGTGTGTAGGTGCGATAGAGAAGTGTTTCTTTTAACTTAGATTAATGAAAGCCCAGATATTAGAAGTTTTAACTTTTTTACACTGTGGATTGTGGAGTTCCCCCGTTAAATCCTATTGGGGTTCTCTCTACTCTCTAAAAATTATTGATGATTTCACTAAAAAATTTTGGATTTAGTTTTTTAATGATAAGTCTAATTTGTTTCATGATTTAATTTAATAGAAAGCCCTGATTAAAAGGGGATGAAATCAGAAGTAGAAGTGTATTCATTCAGAAAACCTAGGTGAGTACAATTGATAAATTTTGTAGATTTTTTTAAAAGTAAAGGGAAAAGGAAAATGAATATAGTGCCCATAACTCTATAAAAATGGAATGTATTAAAGTTTGAATCAAACCTTGATGGAAAAGGCTCGATTTATGAGTTTTCACTCATGCATATCTAAGGGAATTTGGGTAAAGTCACTCAACATAGTGGTGTATCTCATCAATAGAAGTCCATCTTCAACACTTGGGATATAAAATATATGGAAATTTATTCTATTAAATTACTAGAATTTATCTAACTTAATGTCTTTGAATGTTTGGAATACATTCATGTTGATTCAAACGATCTAGAAAAGATTGAAGCAAAATAAAAAATATGTTTTTTCAGCAGATATTGATATGGGAATTTTGGATATCGACTGTTGGATGATGAAAGATGAAAAATCATTAGGATTATAGATTTTATCTTTAGTGATATAGTTCTATGGAAGTAAAAAACTTATATAAGATAAAAGTTGAGAAATATAACTAATCTATGAAAGTCTAAGTTGATTTGAGTAATAATACCAGAAGATCAAAACTCTTAGAGAACTCAGATGAGAATACTGAAATCACCCCAAGTTTAGGAATATGAGCTTCTATAGTCATGATATAAATTTTAAGAATTGTTGAAGATTTATTGGTTGAATTTTAAGTTAGGGATATAGAAGATAGATAAGATCTAAGAAGTTTAGAGAAACCACTTAATTTTAGGATATCAACAAGAATCTAAGGATTGGTCTAGAGGTCTGGGGATGATAAGAACATTATAATAAAAATAGATGCATGAAAACCCAAATTCCCTTAAAGAAGAAATGTCTCTTAGATACTTTGAAAAATATAAATTAGTAATGGATGGAGATATTACTTCATTGGAGTACTATGAATCTTTTGATCTTAATGATTTACTGAAAGGAATGAGAAAACATGAGAATAAATGAGTTTACCATTTAAAAGAGCAGGATAATGGTAAGAAGTGATTCAAGGAATAGTTGGTGGTTATTGGATTTAAATAAAAGGAAGGTATAAATTTTTCAAAAACAATTATCACAACTAGTTAAACATGAAACTATCCAAACAATGTCGATTTTGGTGGAATCAGAAAATGCGTACCTAGAACAAATAGATGTTAAGATAACCTTAATTAATGAAAATTTTAAGGAATTTATGATATGTATCCTATAGGTTTAATGAAATATGGGAAACATAAAATAGTATATAAATTTATGAAAATATTATGTCCTAAAGAAATAACCATGATAGTGGAATCAGATGTCTGATGGGTTTATGCATGAAGAAGGATTCGAGTGGTGAAAGGCTTATCATTACTTTTAATAAAAGAAATAGGATGATGAAACTTTCATAATATTACTATTATATGTTGATGATATGTTCCTGGTTAGACTAGATGATAAAATTATTTATAAATAGAAGAGTATGTTTTCGAGAAGTCTCAAGGGGAAGAATCTCAAACAATCCAAGAAGATTGGGGATGATGATAGAAAGGGTTTGAAAAGTTGTAACTTTGGTGTTACACCAAAGATACTAGAAGTATAAGATCAATGAGATATTTTAGATTATTTTATTAAATCTATTATTAAATCATCCAGATAGACACTTCAAACTATCAAAATCACATGCACCAGAAATGGAAGAAGAGTTCCAATGCATAGAAAAAGTTCATTTTACATTATTTATTGAAAGATTAATGTATTCAATGCTTTGTACTCGAGTGGATATAGAATTATAAGAGGGATTTATGAGTTATTATTTATTTAAACCCTATAAGGGAACCCTAAGAATATATCAAATGGATTTTTCATTAAATGAAAGGAACAAAATATGTTTCCCTATATTTTGGGGTGAAAGATCCATTACTTGTTTTTATGGATGCATACTTCACTAGAGATTAAGAAACATATAAGAGAACAGAAATACTTGTGTTTATAAATGTTGGAACAATTATTGGTTGGATATCATGGATGTAGAAGATTATTTCTTTAAATACAACAAAAGAAGAGTCTATAGCTACAACAAAAGCAGGGAAAGAATTATTTTGGTTGGATAATTTTATATAGTAAATTGGAAGACGTTAGGATGGAGGAATCTTATTATATGATAATAATTCTTAAATTTACTTGGATAATAATCTAGTTTTCCATTCAAGTAAAAAATATCAATTTAAAGTAACACTTCGTGAGAAACCTAAATGAGGAGAAAGTGATATATCTCCAAAACATATTCGAAATCCAAAATTCAGAAAAAAAATTCACTAAAACATTACTTAATTTTTTTAAGGAATTATCATGCCTCAATTGGGATTGGTTAGATGAAATGAGGATGAAGAAACAATTTGAAATTTAGAAGAAAAAGGATAATAGTTTGTTTAGTTTTAAAAACTATTGGAGAGTTAATAATGTTTCCCTAAAATAAGTCATTATATGGGAGATTTTTAGGACGTAAATCCATGTTTTATGTCACCAGATGTTCATCCATAGGAATTAAATTCACAATTTTTTTCTTAACTTTGTGTTCAAATAGTGATAGTTTAATCTCTCTAGGTGGAAGTTGGAGTAGTATAAGTTCATATCTTCTAATAGATTCACAAAGGTCTTGATTATTTGGTAAGAATTTTTTTTGTAGAATTAGGTCTCTGGAAGTGTTTACTAAAATAAGTTTTTGAGGTTAAAAATGTTATAGGATATCACTAGTCACATAGAAAATATATGATTTTCCATGAAAGTTTAAGGGTAGTAGAACTTGTATGATCGAATGAAGTTTCCTATAAAGGGAAGTGGAGAACTTCTCCATAGTATATCCTAATAGAGTATAATACATTTGTAAATCACACTGCACACAATTGAATTTTTATGGTAATATATAACTGAGATTATAGTAACCCCACTTGTTATATATTGACCCCCATCACTAATCGACAACCTCTAGTGCATGAGGAGCTGCAGTGAGGTACATTTAATGTAGTTCGGTCATAATGGAGGTGAACATGATGGGGGATGTTATAAAGTTGTATCAAATCCTTATTTTTATCTTTTCTTGCTATTTAAGGTATGGTATCCAAGATATATAATGTTTCTAGAGATTGGTGTGAATATTTTTCAGGGGAGTAGATGAACCATGTATAAAGGAAGTTATAATTACTGGTTATTATTATATTGTTTGTGATTTTCATATTTATGGTTGGGTTACTTTTCCAAATATGACACATTTTGATATTCATTTATGATTTTTTGGTTTTTAATCTTAGCCCATGGAAGAAAAAGAGCGTTTGTTCATGTAAAATTATTAAAAAGTAGGGATCATGTGGCCTTTATATGCATTCATGTCATTCGAATTCTTGATTGGTTTTCTAGTTACTATACAATATTTGGTCGATGTGTCAACAAAAAGTTATATAGTGTTTTCCAATATAACATATTGGTGGAATTATACACGACCAAACCCTAATTAATAACTATTATTCTGATAATATACAATTTTTATGTGACTCTTTGTCAGATTTTAACTTATTCGAGAGTGTTTACATTTGGATAGACTCAAGCACATATGTGAGAAAATTTTATCCTAGGGAATGAATTTAGGATAGAGAGGCATATTACTATTATTTGATTCCCTAAACAGTGATTCCTATACCTATGATATAATATTGATATAAATATTTCACTTGGAATTATAGAGATATTTCATTATGGCAACCTTCACTTAAGAATAACGAGGGAGGGGGGAAACATGTTGCACAAGTAGTATACCCAGAGCCTCTCATTGCTCTAATTCATTCTATTGATAAGTATATTAAACAAATTCATATTCAAGTCTTTCAATAAATGTGATATGGGGAATGAATTATGGTATAGATCTATGAGGAATATATTTAACCTTATTGAGATACCCCCTAAGAGGTGGGTGAAGCTTTCCATATATATTCTTGAAGGACCAGTGAAGTGGTGGGACATTCTATTGGGATGTGAATCATAGTTTCTATTAATTGAAATCTAATCCATAAAAATAAAATTCCATAGAATTTTAGGAATTAGATGATTGATTAACTCAGTGTTTAGGATGTGGTAGTTCCACCTCTATAGGTGTTATTATGACCATCAAAAGTTCTGATCTTCTGATGGAGTTACGAAGGTCAATATTTTTTGGTGAACAAGACATTTCTAGAATGAAGTCTCTGGAAGATTTTACTGAAGCATATGGTTGAATTCAACTATGTTATAGGATATCACTACTCACTTAAAAAATGGAGGGTCTTCCATGAAAGTTGGATGGTGGTGGAACCTGGATAAATGAATGAGGTTTCCTATAAAGGGAACTGGGTAACTTCTACATAGTATACCATGATCGAGTATTGTACACCACTAAAGTGAATAGTATATCAGTGAATTAAAAAGTGTTAATACTTTGTAATAAAATATCACTAACACCTTTTTTAGTTGAATGTAATAATTTTTTTACTTCAAGTATTTATATAATCAAAGCTTTGTTTTTCCTCTCATGAATATAGGAAAAATTATCGAAAGTATGTTAATAATTTTGTATTATTTATCACTTAATGTTCTTCTTTTGTTTTTAATATTTTTTCCTTAAATGTTGGTGAATGTTTCCTGGGTTGTGTGAAAGGTTTAATTTTTTCAATGATTAAAGCGGTTTCTCTTCCTACTTATGGTACAATTAGTCAATAGATTAGGAAAACTTATTTAGGTCTCATTTCTACTAGACAAACCTTATGATATTCAATGTTTTGGTGAATCAATGATCAAATTTATGGTGGCCAAATTTTTTTTCCCAAACTTCAAAAAAATGGTATTAGATATTTTTGTACAATGCTTTATCAATACATTAAAACTAGCTCATGTCTTTTTCTCTCTTTCTTTGACATGGTTTTTCTTTCAGTGGTAGTTAACTATCAGTTGAAGATATGGAATTGGATTAAGGAAAGACCTAGAAAGATAAATTAGTTGGAATAAATTTTTTTATTTATATAATGATGTTCGGGGACCAACTAATTCAAAAGGGCCTAGATATTCCATTATTGGAGGAATTTTTAGAGAAGATAGGGAAGGAAGAATGAGAATAATGGATAGGAAGGAACTCACATCGGTGATGATATCATTAGAATAAAATATTTCGATTAGAATTTGTTAAAATAAATTTTCTATAGAGGTGACGAGGGAATTGTAAGATATGTATGAAAAAAATGAATCTTGAAAAAGTTTCCATGATGCAGAGGTTTTTCTGATTAAGGCTGTTGAAGGGAAGACTAGAAAATTATGATGTGAATAACTTCAACATGATCCATGGGCTATTAAAATCAGGTAAGGTAACATTTATGGATGATATATTATAACTAATACTACTATCTTAACTTTTTAAAAGATGGAATATGATTCTTAGTTTATTTGATAATTCCATCAGAAAAAATAGATTTTTTGAATAAGGAACATGACGAACCTGATCCTGAATAAGGTTCTTATGAGGAGGGTAGTCCATGTACCTTCTGAAAGTGTACTTAAGGCTAATGTATGAGATAATACAAATCATTTAAATAAAATCTATTGGAATAAACTATCCAAATATAATTCTTGTGAATGAATTTGAAGTAATTTAGCTAGCCCAACTCCTATATACTGGAGTTATGGGAATAAAGGGTACATCAAGATGAATTGAAGAAGTTTAAATGAGAACCCTAAAATGGAATCAACTTATAGTAGTTTAAATTTTGTTATTTTTATATATGGTGGAATGAAATTTTTTATAATTATTAATACTCTATTTGAATATTGGGTAATTTAATTTGTATAATCCTTTCATTCAATTGGTGAAAATTTTGATTTTTCAATTATGTATCTGGGAAGTTTGGAAAATTTCATTTAATTGTTGATAAATCCTTGGAAGTTTTTGGTAAAGGAGATGACAATATTTGAATAAATAATACAGGATTATTTAAATCTGATGGAATTAAGGAACATACAGAAAAATATTATTTCAATTGGACAAATCTATTAGGTTTGTTTTGGAACTAACCTTTTCAATGGGGTATAGGAATTTAAATGGGGATCCATTGAAATTAAATGAAGAGTTAAATATAGAATCATTTATTTAACTATAGAAAAATATGAAATTACATGGGATAAAATTTCACCATCAGATGATTAGGAAGTTTGGAATTGTAGGTTTGGTCACCTCAGTGTGAATCATATAATAATCCGAATAGAAAAAGGAATACTGAATCTTGATAACATGGAAATTTAAAAGTGTGACTATTTATTTTTGGGGATAGAGAAGGGTGCCTTTCAAATTAAATTGATATAATCCTAGAGCACAAAATTTTTAAGTAGTTCAAATGGATGTTTGTGGACTTTCCCTTGTTTAATCATATGTGTTTTTTCTATACTTTGCAACCATTATTGATGATGTTACTAAAAAAATTGGATTTAATTTTTTAATTATAAGTTAGATGTGTTTTAGGATTTTATTTAATGGAAATCTTTTGAGGAAAGGGTAATCCTATTAGAAGTTGAAGTATATTCATTCAGACAATGAAGACGAGTACACCAAACACAACTTCTAGAATTTCTACAAAAATAAAGTGACAAGTAATGTGAATATGGTTCTAAGAAATCCATAGAAAAATATCATTGATGAGAGGATGAATCAACCCTTTTTGTAAAAGGCTATAAGTATGAGGCTTTACTCATGAATGTCTATGGGAATTTTGGAAAAGGTACTAAATAATGTGTCATGTCTCTTCATTAGAAGCCCAACATCAGTGGTTGGGTAGGAATATATAGAGGAGATACGTCCTGGTAAGAAACTAATAGTTATCCATCTTAAAGTCTTTATATTTTTGGAATATGTTATTGTTGATGCTAAGTATCAGGATAAGATTGAAGAAAAATAAAAAATGTGTTTTTTATCAGATATGGAGGTGAAAACATTGGATATCAACTATATGATAATAGAAGGAGACCCATAATAAGGAGTAGAGAAGTTTTATTGTATGACAAAGTCTATAGGAAGGACCAAAACCAATATAAGAACGAAGTTCTATAAGAAAACTCAACTATAAATTTCAAGATGATCTGAGTAAGAATACCAGAAATTTAAAGCTCCCAGAGAACTCAAATGAGAATGATAAAAGCATTGAAAGTACATGAATAAGAACATATATAGTAATTCTATAAAGATAGATAATGTTTGATGATTGAGTGGGATCACCAGAAGTTAGGGTCGTAGAAGATATAGAATAACCAAGTAGTGTAGAGAAAATAATTTAGTTGAGGAAATTATCTACAGTCATTAAATTTGTTCAAAGGTTTGGGGATGATATAATTTTTTTTACTCTTAACAGATGTGGGAGAACACAAATTCCCATAATAAAGAACATCTCTTAGTGACAAGAAAAATGGAAATCAGCAATGGATAAACATGTGTATTTATTAAAGTTCAATGAATCTTGTGATCTTACCAATTTATCAAAAGGGAAGATAGAACATGAGAATAAATGGGTTTACTATTTGAAAGGGGTGGCTGATTGAAAGATGTTATTCATGGTGTGGATAATGGTAAATGAATTTAAAGAGTTAGAAGGTATCAATTTATGGAAATTTCTCACAACTAGATAAACATGAAACTATCCTAACAATGTCGGTCATGGTGGAATCATAACATATTTACTTTGAATAGATGGATATTAAGAAAAAATTTATTAATAAATATTTGTAGGAAGATATTTAAAATAATTATCCTATAGGTTTCATGAAATATGGGAAATGGAACATGGTATATAAATTATAGAAAAGTGTATGGATTGAAATAAGAACCATGATAGTGGAATCGAAAGTTTGATGAGTTTATTTCAGAAGAAGTATTCGAGAGGTAAAACGGACATCATTATTTTTATTATAATAAATTGGAAGATATAACTTTCATCATATTACTGATATATTTTCATGACATGTTACTAGTAAGACAAGATTATAAAAGGATTTATAAATTAATGGGAATATTTTCCAAAAGTTTCAAGATAAAAAAACTCATACAATCCAAGATAATATTGGGGATGAAGTTATAAAGGGATTGGAAAGTAGGAAATTTGGTATTACCTAATAGAGACTAGATCTAGAATATCATTACAAGATTTGTCATGAATAGATCCAAGCTATTATTAACACCTCTAGATAGACACTTCATACTATCAAAATCAGAGACAGCAGAAACAAAAGAAGAGTACCAGTACATGGATACAGTTCATTTTTGCATCAGATGTCGAAATATTAATCTATTAAATGTTTTATACTCATTTAAATATAGAATTTTAAGTGGGGATTATAAGTTTAATTTCTTTAAACCCTAAAATGGAACACTGAGAAGCTAACAAATGGATTATCTGTTACACAAACGGAATGGAAGCTATATCTCTATGTTTTGGGGTTGAAAATCCATTATATTATTTGGTGGATATGGAATTTGTAGGAGATTAAAATACATGGAAGAGAAAAAATGTATTTTCATTTATATATGGATGAAGAATTATTTATTTCATATCAAAAATACAATATATTGTTAATTAAGTACAATATATGTTGAGTATGTAGCTGCAACAGAGGAAGTTACATAATTTTTTTGGTTGAAACATTTTACAAAGAAATTTGGAAGAAGTTAGGAAGTATTAATATTATTATGTGAATTTAGGAGTACTATTCACTTGGATTAGAATCTAGTTTTCCAGGAAAGGAAAAAAATATCAACTTAAATTTATATTTCATGAGAAACATGAAATAGGATAGAGTGATATATCTAAGAAAGATAGTCAGATGCCAAAATATGACAAACATGTTCACAAAAATGTTATCTCAATTTTTTTTGAGGAAAAAGCATTCCTCTATGGGTATTGGGTGGATTTAAGGATGATAGATAAATAATACTAAATGTGGAAGGATATAAGAAATGATTTTTTTAAATTTTCAAAAGAATTGTAGAGTTACTTATGTTTCCCTACAATAACTCTTCAAGTGGGATATTTTTGGGATGTAAACCTTAGTTTTAGTTCACAAGATGTTAAAAAATATGAATTCCATTTATTAAATTTCACCTAACTCAGTGTTCAGGTTGTAATGATTAAATCTCTCCAAGTGGAAGAAGGACTAGTGTAAGTTCGTATATTTTAATGGACTAAAAAATTTCTAGATTTTTTGGGGAACAACATGTTTCTAGAATGAATTCTCTATAAGAGTTTATTGAAGAAAGTGTTTGAAGTCAACAATGTTATTGAAGATCACCGATCACATACCAAATAGATGATTTTTCATGAAATTTGAAGGGTAGTGGAACTTGAATGATTGGACTATGTTTCTAATAAAGGGACATAGTGACCTTTAGCATAGTAGACCCTGGTTGAGTGTTGTACACTTGTGAAGTGCATAGTAAATATGTGAATTATAGAGTGTTAATCCTCTATAATAAAAATTTGTTATGATTTTCGTTAATTGAAATTTTTTCTATATACTTCTTGTATATATATAATGAAATATGCAGTGTTTATTATGTGAACATAGGATAACTTTTTTGATGCACATTAATCCATTTATGTGCACTCCTACTTTATGTTATTATTTTAATTGTATTTCCATTGCCTTGAATGTTTGTGTGGGTTGTTTGTGTTGTGTAAGAGTTTAAATTTGTGTGGTGAGTGTGGTGATTTTTCTTCCTACTTATCATACACTCAGTCGAGGGAGGAAACAAACTTTCGAGGTCTAGTTTACACTATACAGTACTTAAATCATGATAATTTCTAGTGGATAGACGATCAAAGTTCTAGTGGTAAAATGAAAGTTTCCATGACCTTCTAACATATTATGGTTAGGAAATACCAACATATGGTGATTTCCTAGAAGAATTTTTTTTCAAACATCTCAGATAATTTCTTCCCAAATATTCTTACATATGAAAAGGTCATAGATTTCATGCATCTTGTATATGGGGTATGTCATAGATAGATTATGCCCCCACCATGTTACTGATCTGCTGTAATTCAGAACTATGTTGGATGGTAATGTGATAGTCAGGGTTAGGTGTATTATGGATGTCTTGAGGCATCACATGTTTACATATTATACCTGAAAAAAATTTAAATGGTTCTGAATTAGGCACCAATTTCTTATCCAAAGTAGATAGCGGGTAGTCCGTATTAGCATTAGTATTTTTCTACCTATACTGAGAGTGATTATTTAGATAATAATAAGTGAGTATTAATATAGTCTCACTATGGTAGATACAAGAATATTATTATGACCTACTTCTAAAGGCACCCCAACTGGGTTGGTAGTGAATATGGGTGTGAATTGCAAAGTCCACCTCTAATAGGTCATGGGTTGGAGACTAGCCATATGGTTATTCAATACTCAAATAGGTGGAATTTCCCTCAATATTCATAATAAATATAAAACAACCACCAATAAACACCATAATATAAAAAACGAGTAGCATACCAATCTCAATAAATGAATTAAATACAATGAAAAAAACTAGAATAAACTACAGACCACCCCTATAGCAGTGACATCAAACTCCAAACATCCATAGATCATTCTCCATGAGATGTTAACATCTAGATCAATCACCAACAACCACATAAGATCCTATATATATAAAGGTTAGAATATAAGTGCACTTAGTAGGATCATCCTCGAAACCTCTCATGAAAATGTGGAGGAAGCATACCAAATCCCCCATGAATAAATAGAGGAACCAATTCTTCAACCAAATATGTAAACTATATTTTTAGAACCACTAGGGCTCACTCTCCAATTAACACATAGAATTAAGACCAAAATAATTAATAATTTATACCAGATGGGTTCCTTGATACCACTTTCCCACTAAACCAGTGACCCTAAACCCCAATGAAGTTTTCCATAATACCCCCATCCCCATTATAATAATCTCATACATCCATGAAAATACATCATAACCATATCCCATCAAATTCTTATAATAATAAATTACGATCATGATCTATCAAAACTCCTATGTAAACATTCAATATACCTTAATACATTATAGTTTTAACATAAATAAACATATAATACAATTATATATGATAACCTAAAGCCAGCATAGCCCACATATACATGTATTTAATAACTATAAGCCATTATAACCCCTATTGGTACACATATTATAACCTTATGAAATCATATCCTCTACATGTCTACATATAAACTGTATATATGGACCAGAGAGAGGGGTAGTGGGAGAAGTCCAGCATCTATAACATCGATAGCCTAGATATTAAGAAACACTCAAAAACGAAGGCCAATGTAAAAAATCTTCACCCTAAAAGACTCAAGTGGTGGAGCATAAATAAACATAAAATATGATGATATATAAAGTACACAACTAAACTAGGGGAAACTACCTAATCCATAGACTTCTTTTATAAGTAGAGATCCATATGAAAACTTAGTAGTCATTTTTAAGGACTAGGAAGTCAGTCATTTAGGCATTAAAGGTTCAATATCCATTAATAATTAATCATTCATTAACACTAATCCATAATTATTATTAGATTAATTATATAATCCAAGTTCCTACATTCATTACCCATAACAAACCCCATTTATTCATTTAGTAATCCAAGAAATCATTTAAAATTACATCATATTTTAATACCTCAAGCCATTCTGTTTTAATTAATTCATCATTTGATTACCATTATATAATTTTGGTAACATGAAATATACTCCTATACCTAATAATATATAAGAATCCAAAAAGGGGAATTAATGATAAAAAGGAATAAAAAAATAGAATACATGCAAAAGAATAAGAAAGAAATAATAAGGCTCTAAATCCAAGCCATCCATCATCATAATCACCTTCCCACATCATCCAATCTACCTATATTCAACTACAAAAAGTTGAGAACACCAAAATAATAACATAATAGTATAACCCCCCTCAATTCGACCAACCATAGAATTTATATATTCAAAAAAAGTTTTAATAATTTTAAATGTATCAATGGGATCATGATTTATTACTTTTAGTGGCAGTTATATATCAAGAGTAATTTAAATACCATATTTCAACCTTTAAAAATAATGTTGTAGGGTGAAAATGCAGCCATCCTTCAGTTATTTAATACCCAAAATCATCTTTTACCATACTAGTGTGATTATATCAGTTTTTTCATGATTAGAATTATGAAATCTTAAATATATTTAAATAGATCTATGAAATAGTGAAAATTTTATTAATATTCCTAAAAACCATGCTTATTTTTATACATAATTTTATGGTAGTATAATATTCACTTCGAATTCCTCTTTATTTACCCATATTATTTTTATTTTACATTTAAAAAAATTTGGTATACCTCAAAGAATAGTAATAATAAGAAATAGAAACACCAAACTACTTAGAAAATAACTTGATACAATAATATGAATAAATACATTCTCATGCAACTGCATCATCATTTCTTATTTTCCATGTTATTATCTTATTAAATTTAACTTCATATATTTATTAAATAGAAAGAATGAAGCATGATACCCCCACATTCACACATAAATAAAATGAAAAAATAATGGATCCTCTATACAGTGTTAATATGTTGTACAAGAACTATAGTCGTGATGGAGGTCTTCATGACCTGCATCTCATCATACATTTGTTTCACCCTAGTTACATAGCCATATGCATAGATACAAGGGGAGAGGTTTTTAAATATAGGAAACTCACAAAGGAGAGAATTTATATATATACGTTATTTTAAAAAATATTTATTAAAATAATTATATGTGATTTTTTTTTAAAATAAGACAAAAATACAACAAGGGCCTTGCTGCCTTTGGACTATTTTGCTCTGGGAGAAGGCGGAAAGGCCATTGCCATCTTTTCCAGAAAAATTGGCAAAGGTGTAAAGGTCCTTGCTTCCTTTTCCCCAATGAATAAATATATTTTAACTATACATTCTTGTATAATTAATGTTTTAAATTTTTTTATTCTGTTTAAATATATATAAATATATATATATATATAATATCATTTTCAGTAAAATTTAACTACTAATTAATATCTGGAATTACTACCATTAAAGCAATCTTGAATTATGATAGAAAATATCTCCTAGTGCTCCATTTTATAAGGGGGATTTCCATAAGAATACTTCTAGATTTTAAATATGGGATTCAGGTACACCCTTTCCTTCAATGAACTATTAATATACTATTATTAAAAATTGGCAATTAATTAATAACAAATAATAAATAAAAATGAATAATAATAATAATTATTAACTATTAAAATTTACTATTAAGTATTAATAATTAACTGTAACATCCCAAAATTATAAAGTACAACTTTTTATTCAATAGTGGATGTGACACGCAACACCATGTGTAAAAAGGGAATATAATGACCCGATACTTTATAATATATTTACTATCTTAAATAAATACAGTATATTTTATATCATATAAAGCATGCAACACCGAGCTGGCCTACATTACATAAAAAGGAGACCTTTCTCTATAGCTTTTGTTACATGCAAGATATACATTCTAATATAGCTTGAATTACACATAATAGACAATTTCCCCAATAGATTTCATTACATTCAAGAGTGTCCTTTCATGATAGCTTGTGTTGCACACAAAATCGAGTTTCACCAAATAACAATATATTATTAAAGTATTATTATTTAATATAATAAGATATACCCTATACATTATGTTAGAGATTATGAATATTATTAACTAACTTATGAAAATTTATGGTTTATATAAATATAAAATGAATTCATTGGTTACCAATTAATGAGAAACGAAAATAAGAACCAATTGGATATACAAAGAAATATTATTATTTTTATGCTTCCAAAAGAGTTTTGTTTTAATAAACATAATTAATTACAATTATTAAATGATTATAATGAAATATATGTGTTATATATTCCATTTTTTGATATTAATCCAATAGATTTGATAGGCTAATGATAAAAACAAACACAATTTTATGAATAGAATACTATATTTTTATTAAGGTATTTTTACCGCCTTTTAATGGCCATTTTAAATCTGAATTTAGACTCTTTAATTGATTTAATATGTCAAAATAAACTTCATATTTTAAATATAAAAATAATAATTATTATAGGGTTAATTTTTGATATTTTTCTGCAATATTTTATTTTCTAATGAATAGTTAAAAATACTGAATTTTTATTCAAAAATGATTTTTCATATAATTTACCTGTAAGGTTAAACAATAAATTTTATTGGTTTTAAAGATTAATTAGGTAATATTTTTATCAATAAATTTAATTTATCTAATTTTAATCAATTTCTATTTGAAAGTAATTATAAAAACAAAGATAACTTTAAGATGTTTTTACTTAAAAAACCTACATTGTCGCCCCGCATGCGGGATGAATTTTAAATTAATTTATACCAATTATGTGATTGTAATTTGGAAAAATTGATTCCATATTTGGAATAAAAATAATATATAATATATAATTATATAAAATTTGTTTTTGTACCAAAATGAATAGTGAAATTAATTAAAATTAATTTCAATTATTAAGGTAAAATTAAGCATAATAAAGGACTCAACCTTTAACTTAAGGGCTCAAATGACATAGCCACTGATCCAAAACTAATTTTATGGGCATAATTCATCCAAAAACCTTCAATTATTTATTTTTGTTGGTTTCTAAGACTTTTTTAGGTACAAACATTGGTACACCAAACTTCTTTTCAAAAATACCAAGTGAGTCATTTTCCACCCTTATAAAAGGCCACCACCTCTCCCCATTCCTCACACCTCTTAAAAAACATAGTTTCGGAAAAAATATGCCCATATAACTTCTCAAAATACCTAAACTAAGCCATGAATACTCCCTTTAGGAATAAATATTTCAAAGGAAGCCTTTTTCTACAAACCAAAAGAAGTTACCTGATTAAGAGGTAACTTCTTCTCTCAAGATATCTATTTTCACTTCAATTATCCTGCCCCTAAAATCTATTTATTAAATGGTTATATAAAAAAACAGTATAATAAATATACTAGGATGTTTTTAGGTAAAGGGAAAGACATAAAATTACACACACCTTCATCTAATGGGTAACAAACATATTTTTTTCTATGTACGGAGAACTACTTCCTCACGAAATGATGATTGTTCATTTTTCCCTTACCATATGTCATGGTAGAAATTAAGATGAAAACTATTTTTATAAATGTTATATATGATATTTATAAAGTCTTTAGGCTTCTGTATTTTTTATTTAGAACATACCTTTATGCTTCTTATCTTGTGTAAATAAGATAATTTTATTTGAGGACGTGTGGACTACTACCCCCTCAAATCGATATGACTCGTTCATGCCATACATAGAACGTATAAAGGATGGTATTAATTAAATATGTAACATATATAAAATATATATGGTATTTTAATTATAATATAAATATGTATTATTTTGTTTTCATTATTTTAATACAACAAATAAATGAAATTAGCGTTCATACGTACGTACGACCTACCCTCTCCATAAACGATGCAATTCATTTATAATCTCCAAATATTATTGAATACTATAAAAACACATATACAGAATATATATGATAATTAATTAATGTTTTACATTCTTAAGATGGTGAAATAATGATCTAATTAATAGGAACAGTAATTCTAATTCAAAACATACTAGTTAAAACTAGGCCAGTAACACCCGAAATAGTTAAAATAATGAAAGAGTGTTAACTAATAGGTAATAATATATTATTAGAAGCTAATATATGATATTATTGACATGAGTATAGTTATATTATAATTTAGTAACATATTTTACACCACTATAAAGGATGATAAATACTTCACAACAAAATGAAGGTTAAGGTAAGGGAATTATGTCTCAAATTACATTCCATGGAGACTTATTTGTTATTATGTGCCAATTCACTTTTATTTGGTGTGTATACTACTTTTTTAATGTTATATCATGAATTAATTTATTATCATGATATTATAAATTTCATTTACTGTAATACATTCTGAAGATTATGATTCAAAGTTTTTATAATGGTATGAGACACTTTTGAATGTTTAAAGATTATTCTCCACAAGAATGTTCTTAATGATAATATTTGTAATCTCACTACCTTTTGTAATAATTTTTCATTTTAAATTTCCTTGAATATCCATATTTTTATATGACGGATATAATTATTTCCTAAACTTCATAATATTAGGTGTCATGATTTAGAAACCCAACAAATGATATTATGGTCAAAATTTAGAATAAGGATTGTCCAATTTTGATACAGGATTTTTTTAATTTGAATAATTAAATTGTAGATGTATTTTACCAATGGTATTTTGATTATAAGAATCATGAAATTTCTAAGGAATGTGCTTGGTTTTAGAAGCATATGTTTTAGAGGAAAATGTTATTTGAGTAATAATTCCTTTACATTTATATAGATACAATTATAAAGTTATTGATAACCTTTAGGGTTTATATGATCCGTAATAACATCATACTAGTAGTCAAATAATATTATAATACTTAGTAACAAAATGGCTGTATTGAAAACTCTAGTTACAAGTCTATTTGATGATTAAATTTTAAGGGTGTCTATTATATTTATATTTTAAATTATATTAATATGGGTTTAGAAAAAGAAAAACTATATACTGGGTGACAACCTATCATGTTCAACAAGGTCACAGGTCTTAAACCCATGACCAAAGAATGATAATTCTTTCTCATCAACCACTGACCTACGCAATGTACTGGTTAATTATTTATTATTTATATTTAAAAACTTAGATTAATAAATGTTCATGATGCAAAAGTAGTATCAATTTTGAGGATGGGATATTAATCTATGAACAATTTTGGGTTTCAAAAATAGTTAAAGATAAATAGTTAGACTTGTTACTCTTTTATAGACTTTTTGCTCTATTAATAGATTCTTTTAGTGCTCCAGGCATAAAAAAAGTAATTATTGGTAATTAATTTCTAGGAGTTAAGTGATGAATTAGAATTTGATCAAAGAACAACCCAAAGATTGGATTTATCATATGAAATTTAATCATATCAAGTAAGAATATTTCCTTTTATTCTTAGTTAATAAAATAATTACCCAATATTAAGAAAATGACTTAGAAACAAAATTTTGTCATAATACCTTAATTTATGTTTAATTCATGGTCTCTTAAATCATCAATAATTTATTTATTTAAGGCCATCATCCTTATATTGATCAATAACTTGTTTATAATTGGTAACTTCATTCACTCCTTATAAATATTTACATTTTCTACCTAATTATATATTTTCACTTACCACAAATGTTCTCATAACTAGAGCCCAAGTTACATGGTAGTCCATGTGACCTTTTTTACTTGTCATTCTCCCTTTTCTAGAAGATGTTTTATGAAACCGTCTCACAATGTAGGATTTTAATGTAGGAAATATCAAACAATCTATCACCAAGATCGAGTTTAAATTGCAAGGATGAAATTTAATTATGGTGGGAAGAATATAACATACTGAAATTATAAAGTAAAACTTTTTATTCAATAGTGTTTATGACATGAAACACCAAGTTTAAAAAAGGAATATAATAACTATATACTTTACAATATAAGTACTATATTAAATAAATATATTATGTCCTATAGTTTGTAATGCACAAAACACTGAGTTTGATTGTGTTACATGAAAGAGAAATCTTCCTAGATATCAGTGTTTTGTGCATTACAAACTATAGGACATATTATATTTATTTAATGTAGTACATATATTGTAAAGTATATAGTTATTATATTCCTTTTTTACACTTGGTGTTTCATGTCATAAACACTATTGAATAAAAAGTTTTACTTTATAATTTCAGTATGTTATATTCTTCCCACCATAATTAAATTTCATCCTTGCATACCTAACTCGCGTTACAGACAAGAGTGACCTTCCTTTATATATTATGTTACATGAAAGATCAACCTTCCATGATAGCTTGTGTAACACGTAAGAGCGAGTTTCACCAAATAACAATGTATTATTAAAATATTATTACTTAATATAATATGATATAACCTAGATGTTATGTTAGTGTTTGTGAATAGTATTAACTAACACATGATAAATTATTGTTTATATAAATATAAAATGAATTCATTGGTTACCAATTAATAAGAAATAAAAATAATAACCAATTGGATATAAAAAGAAATATTATTATTTGTATGCTTCCAAAAGAGTTTTGTATTAATAAACAAAATTAATTAATATTATTAAATTTTTTTAATAAAATATATGCGTTATATATTCAATATATATTTTGATATTCATCCAATATATTTGATTACATTATGATAAAAAAATCCCAATTTTTTTACATAGAATACTATATTTTTATTAAAGCATATTTACCGACTTTTAATAGATATCCCATTTTAAATATGAATTTTGAAACTTTAATTAAGTTAATATGTCAAAATAAACTTAATATTTGAAATCAAAAAAAAATAATTAGGTTAGGGTTAATTTTTGGTATTTTTCTAAAGCATTTCATTTTTAATGAATAGTTAAAAATACTGAATTTTAGTTCAACTGCTTTTTCATCTAATTTATTTATAAGGTTAAATTATAGTTTTAATTGGTTTTCAAGTTTTATTAGATTATTTTTTTATAAATTAATACATTTTATAAAGTTGGAATTAATTTTACTTTGAAATTAATTAAAAAATATAGCAAACTTTTAAACATTTTTTACTTTAAAAACTCTCATTACCATCCTACCTGTGGGATGAATTTTAAATTAAGTTATGCTGTTAATGTGATTGGAATTTGGAAAAATGGATTCCATATTTGGAATAATTTTTTTTTTAATTTTTAATAAGACTAATTTTTTTTGACAGAATATATTAGTGAAGGTAAATAAAATTAATTACAATTATTAATATAAAATAAAGCTTAATAAAGGACTAAACCATTATCTTAAGGGCCCAAATGACCTATCCACTTGTCCAACACCCATTTTATAGACATAAATTAGCCATTAACCTTTAATTGTTTAGTTTTGTTGGTTTTTTATGTCTTTTTATGGAAAAACGTGGGTACACCTAACTTCTTTTAAAAAAATACCAACTAAGTCCTTTTCCTCCCTTATAAAAGGCCACCACCTCTCCACATTCCTTACAAATCTCAAAACACTGAGGTTTGGATAAGATCTATACATATAAATTCCCAAAATCCCTACCCTAGATGTTTAATCATCCCTTTTTATAGAATACATTCCATGGAATCCTTTTGGTACAAACCAAAAGATGTTACCCAATTAAGAGGTAAAATCTTCTCTCAAGATCTCTAGTTTTATTTCCGTTCTACACCCCCTAAAATACCATTATTCAATAATTATATAAAAAACAGTATCCTAAATATAATAGTATGTTTTTATGTTAATTTTTTGACTAAAACATACACACATCTCTATCTAATGGAAAACAAACATACTGTTTCTGTGTACGACGAACTACTGGCTCACAAAATGTTGATAATTCATTTTTCCCTTAAAACCTATCATGGTGGCCATTATAATAAAAATTATTTCTATATATTTTATATAAGATATTTATAATACTTTTATTTTACTGAAATTTATATTTATAACATACCTTTATGTTTTCCATCTTGTGTAAATACAATAATTTCGTTTGAGGAAGTTTGGACTACCTCCCTCTCAAAGTGATATGATATGTTCATGCCATACATAGAACATATAAAGGTTTATTTTAATAAAAATATGAATATATATAATATATATATTTTAATATAAATATAATATAAATTTGTATCATTTATTTTTTATTCTTTTAGCAAAACAAATAAATGAAAGTAGCATTCATGTGTACGTATGACCTACTGTTTCCATGAACGGTGTACTTCATTTCTAATCTTCAAATATAATTGACTAATATAAAAACATATGTAATAAGTATATATAATAATTAAGTCATGTTTTAAATTATTTAGATGATGAAATCATTATCTAATTAATAGGAATAAAAAATCACAAGTCAAAACATACTTGAGAAAACTAGGCAAGTAACACCCAAAATAGTTTAAATAATGAAAGAGTGCTAACCAATGAGAAATAAAATATTATAATAAGTTAATATATGATATAATTAACATGAGTATAGTTATTGTATAAGTTATTAACATATTTTAAACAACTATAATGGAGGATAAATACCACACACCAAAAGGAAGGTTAAGGTAAGGGAATTTCTTCTCAAATTACATTCCATTGAGACTTATTTGTTATTATGCACCAATTCACTTTTATTTGGTGTATATAATACCTTTTTCATGTTATATAGAGAATACCATTACTTTAATGATATTATAAATTTTATTTAATGTCATACATTCTGGATATTATGATTTAAATTTTTCAAAGTGGCATGGGACACTTTGGAATGTTTAAATATTATTCTCCTCAAGAATGTTCTTAATGATAATATTTTCAATATAACTTCCTTTTGTAAACATTTTTAATTTTTAATTTCCTTTAATATACATATTTTTATATAATGTATATTATTATTTCCCAAACTATATATTATTTCACATATGGTGTTTACTTTGAATATTATTTGATTAATTGGGGAATTATTGATAAATCAACATATTTATTCAATATAGATATTTGGTAGGGCATATTATCTATTGATAAAACTGATTATTTGATATCAAGAATGATTTGGAAATAAAATTATGAGTGAATAAAATAATTTATATATCTCCTAGATTCATCGAAATATTATCATGAGAAGATTAAGTTGGCCAACTGAAATAGGTTTTTACCTGTAGTTTTAAAGTGTCTGAATGATGGATCTTGACAATATAAGTCCTCATGTACCTAAAAAATGAAAACCAATAATTAATCATTTCCTTCATATATATTTCAGTTATTATTCATCCATGATATTTTTCATTAACATATCTATAGATACATTTCATTTTAGTTCATTTATTTAATAGCATGTGCTTCAGTTTCTTACCTTTCCATATTGAATTTTCCTTATCTAGTAATTTGAATTGAAGGTGTTATCATTTATTATTCCTTCCATGTTAATTTATTTCTATTTATTCATTATTAATTCATCTTTACTTATCCTTACTTATAATTTTATCTCAACTTTATTATGTTTCCTTTCCCTATGTTTTGTAAAATAAATCATTGAATAAACATTCAAGGACACAATTTTTTTATATAACATGTTTTTATTTCATTTTTCCCAATTTATTATTAGTATAATATATGTAATATATATTTAAAATAATTCTAAACTAAATGTGTCTATTATATTTTATTCCTTGTAATGATTCCAAATTAATAAAATAATGCACCGCCTTTGAGATTCTCGGGTCGCGGAGTTACAATTGGTATTAGAGGAAGTTTAGTAGAAACCTTGGGAACTAGGTTTAGAAAAACACATGTTAGAGAATATAACCCTAAGGTATAATTTTAGGATAATAATAGAATAACAACCTATAATTTTTGGTAAGGTATAGGTTAAGTGGGTATTTCTAGAAATACATCCCTATCTAAAGTTCCAGATTTGATCGATGGATTTCCGAACCTTCAAATTTCCTCTACTGAGTTTTCAGAATCCTCAGCTTTATTGAACCTTACCCTGGTGGCTCGGTTCAAGAACATGAGGCCTTTAGTTGATGATTTCGACATGTTTATCTTCAGAGCTTGGGATCTTCGTGATAGAGCGGTGGTTGGTTTATTGGACAGAAAGAAAATCATGATTAGGTTCGATTCAGAGGAAGACCTCATCTGAGCATGGTTGAGGGCTCCTCAGAGCTTAAATGGATCTCGTTTTCTGCTTTTGCGATGGTTGTTCAATCTCCATATGAACTGCGATTCATCTTCCATTGTGGTGTGGGTAAGTTTTCCTTCCCTACCTTTGCCGTTTCAAAACCCTTCGATTATCCGCATGTTGGGTAATTTGATTAGTAGATATCTTTGCTCTGATTGTCGCACTGAGGTGGTCTACCACCTGGTGAACCCCTAGGTGTGCATGGAAATGTATGCTTTATACACCCGTTTTGATTTTGTTTGGATCACAATTGACGAGGAATATCGATGCAAATAGAGAGTTGTTTATGAGAATTGGACTGAGTTTTTGGATCTGGCAAGAGATTGGGGAATTCGGTCAAGGTTTGCCGACGTGAACGACATTCAGGGCTGTCGTAGGCTCGTTGTAATGGGAGTTATGTTTATGTGAGCACCGAGGATGGTAGAAGAAGTGGTGTTAAAGCAGGTCTGGTTTTGAGAACTATGGAAACAGCTGACGAAGAAAAGGGTCCTCATTGGTCTGGCACTGCGGGGGATACCAATTCATTGAGGTCTCGTAAGGTGTCTTTTGAGGAAAATCAGGTCACTGAAGTTGCTGGTGTTAAGACAAACTAGGATAATCCATTGGTGTCTGAGGTTTTCAAAAGATTAAGGTAGGACTTGGGAGTCCCTAATTCTACCATGGCTGGGCTGAGTTTAGAGCAGAGTGGGGAAGGAAGAGAAGTCAGTGCTATGGAGAAAATCACCGCATCCAGTGATAAGTTTTCTAAAAACCTTGATCCTCTGGCAAAGCCTTTTATTGCATTGAGAAACATGTTTGAATGGATCTCTAAAGACCTGTTTTCTGTAGGTTTGGAAGAGGTTGTTGTGGTAGGAGGTGAGGATAGTGCAGAGACCATGGAAGAACAACATGTTGAATGTCGGGGGATTGACCCATTTTCAGTTGGTGAGGAGGTCGGGGAGGATCAACAGGCTGGTTGGTTGGGTCATGAAGTAGGTATCATGATTGTGGATAATAGTAAAAATGGGACAAGGTGTAGTCCTTTGGTGGAGAGCCCAGACCAGAGGCTGGGGAATAACGTTGAATCCATTGTTGAAAGTGCTACTACTGAGGATAGGTGCCTTCCTCTGATGTAGTGTAAAACTCCAGCCCAAAGACCGGGGAACATCTTAGAGTTTGCTGATGCTGCTTTGTGGGAGCGAACCAGATTTAGAAGGGAGTATTCTGGGGATGGGAAAGAGAATGTGAGTGGTCCAGTCAGACTTTCATTCAGTGATGTAGTTAAAAGCGGTAATAAAATTTTGGCTACTACTGATGGACCTTTGTCTGCTACCCCAAGAAGAAGACCAAGGAAGGACTATTCTTTTATTCCGAGACTGATGCAGACTGGATCTTCATGAAATCAGAACAATGAGGTGACTTTGGCCTTTAAAAAGGGGAGCGTGGTCATGAAGGTATTCCCAGACGAATCTGTTCTTGATCAGCTTAGGAGTCGGGTCCAAAGTGGAAGTTTTTGGAGGCATACAGAATGGGAATCAACTACTGGAGAAGAAGACTCATGCTTGGGATGTGTAGATGAATCTAGTTATTATGATGTGTAAGACCTTTTAGTATGTGGTGTCTGACTTGTTTGTGGTTGTAAGTTAGGGTACCAGGAACCCATAAACTGGATTTTTAAAAATGAAAAAAATTATTTCCAGGTATAAGGAATATGATTGATTTTAGAATTATATGTTTTAGAGGAAAATTTTATCTGAGGAATAATTCCATTACATTTATATAGATGAAATTTTAAATTTATTGATGTCCATTAGGGTTTATATGATCAGTAATGAAATTGTACTAATATTCAAATAAGATTACAATACTTTGTCAAATAGTGGTTGTATTGAAAACCTTAGTTAAGAGTCTATTTAATGATTAAATTTCAAGGATTTCCATTAAATTTATTTTTTAAATTATATTAATATCTTTTTATAAAAGGAAAACCTATATTCATGGTGACAACCAATCATGTATTGCAAGGCTATGGGTCTTTAAACCATGACCGAATAATGAAAATGGTTTCATGCCAAACATTGACCTACGCAATGTCTTGGTTAATTTTTTATTGTTTTTAGTTAAAAAAATTTGATGAATAAATGTTAATGATGAACTAGTAGTATCACTTTTTAGGATTAGAGTTTAATCTAGGAACTATATTGGTTTTGGAAAATAGAAAAAGGCAAATAGCAAGACTTGTCACTCTTTAATAGTCTTTATGATCCATTAAGAGTTTGTTTTAGTGCTTGAGGCATAAAAAATTCATTATTGGTAATTAATTTCTAGGATAAATGGATAAATTACAATTTTATTGAATCACAACCAAAAGATAGGATTTTTCTTTTGAAATTCAAACCTATCAAGTTAGAATATTTCCTTATATTCATGGCCAGTAAAAGAAATTTCCAACATTAGGAAAATTAATTAGAAAAAAAATATTATCCTAATACTTTAATTTATGTTGAATCGATGGTCTCTTAAATCATCAATGATTTATTTATCTAAGATAATAATATTTCCATTGATCAATCACTTGTTTGTGATTGTTTACTTCATTCACTCCCTATAAATATTTACATTTTTCATCCATGCATGTATTTTCACTTGCCACTAATGTTATCCTACTTAGAGACCTAGTGACATGGTAGTCCATGTGACTTTTTTTACTTCCCATTATCTCATTTTAGAGGTTTTTGTACAAACCCTTCTCATGATATAGGTTTTCAATATAGGGAATATTAAACAATCTATTACTAAGTCTGAGTTTAAATTGCGAGGATGAAATTTTATTAAGGTGAGGAAAATGTAACATGCCAATAATATAAAGTACAAATTTGTATTCAATAATTTTTATGAATCACCACACCAATTGTAAAAAGGGAATATAATAACCTGATACATGACAATATATTTATTATCTTAAATAAATATAATATATTCTCTATCTTTTAATGAACACAACACCGAGTTAGCTTGCGTTACATGCATGAGTGAATTTCCTTAATAGCTTGTATTACACACAAGATAAACCTTCTTAGATATCTTGAGTTTTTCACAATAGATAACTTCCTCGATAGCTTATCTTACATGTAAGAGAAACCTTCCATGATAGATTGCGTTACATACAGTACTGAGTTTCACCAAATAACAATGGATTATTAAAAAATTATTATTTAATATGATATGATATAACCTAGATGTTATGTTATAAGTGATGAATAATATTAACTAACTTATGAAATTTTATGGTTTATATAAATATAAAATTAATTCATTCATTACCAATTAATGAGAAATGAAAATAAGATCCATTTGGATAAAAAATAAATATTATTATTTATTTGATTCAAAAAGTGTTTTGTCTTAATAAACATAATTAATTATAGTTATTTATAATTTTAATGAGATATTTATGCTATATATTCAAAAAAAAATTTATATTCATCCAATATATTTGATAGGATTTTGATAAAAACAAATCCAATTTTATGCATAGAATACTATATTTTTATTAAGCCATTTTTATCGCTTATTTAATAGAGAGCCAATTTTAAATCTTAATTTTGAAATTTTAATTGATTTAGTATGTCAAATTAAACTAAATATTTGAAATAAAATCCTAATAATTAGGTTATAGTAAATTGTTGATATTTTTTGAAACATTTAATTTTTTAATGAATAGTTAAAAATATTGAATTTTAGTTCAAAACCACTTTTTCATCTAGTTTATTTATAAAGATAAATTATAGTTTTAATTAGTTTTAGTGTTTAATTATACAATATTTTTATAAATTAATAAAATTTATGTAATTTTAATAAATTTCACTTTTAAATTAATTTTAAAAACATAGAAAAATTTCAAACATTTTTACTTTAAAAACTCCCATTATTGTCCAACCTCCGGGATAAATTTTAAATTAATTTCTGCCAATTTTGTGATTAGAATTTGGAAAAATGGATTCTTTTTTTGTAATAAGAATAATTTATAATGTATAATAAGACCATTTTTTTTTGAAAAAAAATATTAGTGAAAGTAAATAAAATTAATTACAATTATTAAGGTAAAAGTAATCTTAATAAAGGACTAATGATTTAACTTAAGGTCCCAAATGACCAATACAATTATCCAAAACCCATTTTTTGGACATAATTATTTCTTGAACCTTAAATTATTGAGTTTTTTTATGACTTTTTTTGGGTAAAAATTTGGGTACACCTAACTTCTTTTCAAAAATACCAATCGAGTCATTTTCCTCCCTTATAAAAGGCCACCACCTCTCCCCATTCCTAACCCATCTCAAAACACATAGGTTTGGAAAATATCTTTCCACATAGCTTCCCAAAATTCCTCCCCTATACATTGAAGCCTCTATTTGTTCATAATTACTTCCAAGTAACCCTTTTAGCACAAACCAAAAAAAGTTACCCGATTAAGAGGTAACATCTTCTCTCAAACTCTCTAGTTTCATTTCCATTATACAGCCCCTAAAATATTTTTTATTCCATGATTATATAAAAAAAAGTACCCAAAATATACTAGTATGTTTCTATGTAAAGGGTTCATCCTACACTTACACACACCTCCATCTAATGGGTAATTAACATACTATTTCTAGGTAAGACGAACTACTGCCTCATGAAACGATGATTCTTCATTTTCCCCTTACCACATATCATGTTGGCCATTATGATGTAAAAGTTTTTTATATATGTTATATATGATATTTATAATATCTTTATTCTTATATAATTTTTATTTAGATAATTCCTTTTTTCTTTCCATCTTTTGTAATTATGATAACTTCATTTGAGGATGTGTGGACTACCACCCGCTCAAAGTGATATGACTTGTCCATGCCATACATGGAACATATAAAGGATGGTTTTAATAAAAATATGTAACATATATAATATTAATATGGTACTGGAATTATGATATAAATATTTTTCATTTATTTTTCATTATTGTAAAACAATAATGAAATGAAAGTAACATTAATGAATATGTACAACCTACAGTCTCCATGAACGATGCACTTCATTTATAATATCTAAATATTATGGAATAATATAAAAACATATATACCAAATATATATGATAATTATGTCATGTTTTTCATTATAGAGATAATGAAATCATGGTCTAATTAAAAAGAACAACAAATCACACGTCAAAACATACTTGAAAAAACTTGGCAAGTTACACCCAAAATAGTTAAAATAATGAATGAGTGTTAACAAATATGTAATAAAATTTTGTAAGAAGTTAATATATGATATTATTGACATGATTATAGTTATTTTATAAGTTATTAAATTATTTTAAACCACTATACAAGATGATAAATACCACACATCAAAAGGAAGGTTAAAGTAAGGAAATTTCATCTCAAATCACATTCTATTGAGACTTATTTGTTATTATTCACCAATTAAATTTTATTTGGTGTATATACTACTTTTTAATATTATATAATGAATACCATTATTATCATAATATTATTGATTTCATTTAATTTCATACATTCTGGATATTTTGATTCAAATCTTTCAAAGTTGTATGGGACACTTAGGAATGTTTAAATATTATTCTCCTCAAGAATGTTCTTAATTATAATAATTACAATATCACTTAATTTTATAATAATTTTTAATTTAAAATGTAATTAAATATATATATTTTTATATGATGAATAATATTATTTAAGAAACTATATTTCATTTCACATACGGTTTTTACTTTGACAGTTATTTGATTAACTGGGGAATTATTGATAAATCTGTATCTTTTATTCAATATAGATATTTGGTAAGGCATATTGTAAATTTATAAAATTGATTCTTTGATAGGAACAATGATTTGGACATAAAATTATGGGTGAATCCTAGATATTTTATAGCTCCTCGATGAATCTACAGGTTCTCATAATATGATTAAGTTGGCCAAATTAAATAGGTTTCTACATGTAGTTTTAAACTCTCTCGAGGATGGATCTTGATAGTATAGGTCCTCATATGCCCAAGAAATGATGTCCAATAATTAATAATTTCCTTCATAGATATTTTAGTTATTATTCATCCATGATATTTTGCATTAAAATATCTATGGATACATCTTATATCAGTTCATTGATTAAATGGCATGTGTTTTGGTTTCTTACCATTCTATATCAAAATTTTCTTATCTAGTAATTTGAATGGCATGTGTTATTAGTTATTTGTCTTGAGATGTTAATTTTTTCCTATTGATTAATTATTTCTTCCTCTTTATTTACCCATACTAAGCATTTCATCTCATCCTTATTGTTTTTCCTTTCCCCTGGTTATGTAGAAGTAATTAGTGAATAAACATTTAAAGACACAATTTATTTTATTTTTATGTAACATGATTGTACTTCCTATTTTCCAATGTATTATGGGTATGATGTATGTAATTTGGCTTTCAAATACTACTAAACTAAATGGTCCTTCGAGATTTAATTCCTTATAATCATGCCAATATAATAAAACAATGCACCGACTACGGGCTTCTCGGGTCAGGGCGTTACAATAACTAATAAATATTAATAATATTTTAAACAATATTAATTAATATTTAATTAATTACTAATAAATATGAATTAGTAATTAATAATATTAATAAACAACTTATTAATTATTAATTAATAGTTAATAGTTTTTAATTAATTAGTAATTAAATAATATATAATTAATAATATTAATAATGACTAAATAATAAATAATACACAATAAATATATAATAATATTATTAATTAATTAAAAATGAAAGAATAATTTTAAATATTTATTAGTAATTAATACTAATTAGAAACTTATATTAATTACAAAAAATTATTTAATTAAATAATAATAATATAATAATAACGAGTTAACGATTAGTATTTTAATAATTTTATATATTTTAATAATATTTTGTAACTAAATAATATTTTCAAATATTTATTATCTATTGTATAATAATAATTAATTATTATTAATTTTAAATAATTATTTAGTAAATTATTACTCAATATTACTAATTATTAACTAATATAATATAATTTCTAATTAATTATTAACTACTAATTATGTTATTATTTCTAAAAATTAGCTACTAAATAATAATTTTAAATATTTATTACTTTTCAATATCAATTAAAAATTAATATATATTAGAAATAAATATTATTAAATTCAAATCATAGTATTTAATTAATATTTATCAGTAATTAAAATTTATTGGTAATTAATATTAATTAGAAATAATTAGTTAATTAATTGACACAAATTGAATAATATTTAATTAATAAATAGTAATTTTAAATTTTAATCCTTATTAATAATAATTAGTAACTAAATAAATTTTTTAAATATTTATTAGTATTTTTTTATTAATAGTTATTATTATTTATTAGTTTATGAATAATTAATTAGTTAATAATTAATTGATTTTATTAATAAGTAATTAAATATTTCATAATTTGTAATCAATTAATAAAGAATTATTATATTATTTTTTTAATAATTATTTCCTAAATAATAATTTAAAATTTTATTAGTAATTAATACTAACTAGTAATTAATAATTATTAGAAAATAATATGATTAATTTGTAAATTATATTATTTAATTAATATTTATTTATAATTAATATGTATTAGTAATTAGTATTAGTTATCAAAAAGTTGTTAATTAATTAGTAATACTTTAATAATAAATAATAATAAAAATAAAATAATTAACAATTTAATCATCCTTTTTAATATTTAGAAACTTAATAACTGTTTTAAATACTTATTAGCAACTTTGTAATAAAAAATTATTCATATTTATTAATTAGTTAATAATTACTTAGTTAACTAGTAATTAATGTTATTAATAAGTATTTAAATATTTCTTAATTAGTAATTAATTTATATCTATTAAAAATTAAAAATTTATCAATATTTATTAGAAATTAATTAGTTATTAATAAATATTGGTTTAAATATTATTAATATTTATTAGTTAATTAATAATATTTAATAGTATGTGTTAATAGTTAATTATTATTACTATTTATTATTAATTAATTAATAATTGTTAATAATAATAAATCATTAATTATATACTCGAAAGGGAGGACTAGAAACCAACATTGGAAAACTATAAGGATTTCCATGGAAAGACACCTTATAAAAGGGATCTTTGTGAGATAGTTTCTGTTAGAATTCTTGGCTTCTTTAATGATAGTAATACTAGATATTATGTAGCAGTTAAATTCTACTGATTTTTTGTGTATATAAATATACATAAATAAAAAAAACAAAATAAGAATTAAAACTGTAAATATACAAACATGTATATTTAAAATATATATAATTTTCATTGGGAAAAAAGGTGGCAATGACCTTGCCGCCTTGGGCCAGGTTTTCTGGAAATGGCAGTAAGGGTCTTACTGCCTTTGTGTCTTATTTTTAAAAATAAAATAGTCCTTGTACTATTTTAATATATATATATATATATATATATATATATATATATATATCCCATGAAGGATGCTCCTGTTTGGTCTACTGCAAGGTCCAATTTTGCTTCAAATTCAGTGGAGATACTATACAGACGTCTCTGGCCATGCAGTGATCAATGGAATTGGATGGTCAAACTGAAGGAGTAGAACCCGAATTTAAAAATTTTGTTGCATAAATTATGTTGAATATGAACTCGCCTATTTCAATATGAGCCATGAAATACTCAGCACATTAATTCTCCAAATTGCGGCTCACCGATATTTCAAGCATTTATAGCACAAGTTCTCCATCCCTTATTCAATCTGTGAGAATTAAATGTTATACTATGACGAGGAGATGCATCTAAAAATATATGATCCCCAATTTCAAATTCTAGAGGTCTCCTACTATGATTGTCTTAGTAATTTGTATGGTCCATAGCTTCCTTAATCCTGACATGTATCACCCACACATTTTTTTGTCACATCATGCACCAATTTCAGTCTGTGAATTAATGAAACTCTAAACTCAATCCAACACAACAGATATCATCAATTTCAGTCAAACAAAACTTTTAATAGGTCCATACAAAGTGTATATTGATATATATTTTTATAATAAAACTTGACAAAAGGTATTCTCTTCACCCTAGAGCCACTAAAATCTAGAACATACGCACATAAAATGTCTTCCAATGTAAGGATAACCTATTTTGCCTGACCATCCATCTTCAGATGAAAATATGTTCTCTGCATAGATGAGAAACAAAATCGTATTGGAAACCTCTCCATATGTGGAAGTCAAAATGGGGATCATAATCAAAGATAATAATATTTTAAAACCTGTATATCTATGCAATCTGTTATAAATGTAGCCTTAATAAAACATCCATTGTACTCCACTCCTTAATATCTAATAAGTGGGATGACTTCATCCAGTGGTTGGAAATCACCCAAATAGAATTCTATCCACCCTGGCCTCATGTTAAAATAGTGATGAAATCCATTGAAATATCCTCCCATTTTGACAAGGAAATATCTAACAGGTGAATTAGCCCATTGGGAATATGATACTCACCTTTTACCTTGAGGCTAACCAAATACTGAGATACAATCTCTTTAATATAACTCTTCATCCCAAACCACCATAACTAAATCCTTAAGTCATTGAATATATTAAATATACTAGGATTTATTTTTAATGGTGATTTATGAAATATTCAAAGAACCACCTCCCATATCACTAATGGAAAGAAGATTATTCCTTGAAATAGAACCTGAGGACAATCATCCTCAGATCATCACTTAGGGGAATCTCTAAAAATAACTTAATACCTCTAAACTCTCACCTCGGAATCCACCAACTGACATTCTTTCACCTATTTCACCAAGGATGACTACCCATTTATCTTATAAAGACATATTCTACAATAAAATTCTCATATATAAAGGTTTAATACTAGAATATCCTATATAACTCTCCTAGAATATCTAAACTCTTAAAAAACATCTCCATTCTACTTATTTCTTGGTAATCTATAATAATTTCATCCATTTTCATTTTTTTCATGATTAAATCATGCTAGGATAAGATATACCTCTAGATCCTGTGATCTATGAAGACCACACTGTGTTTACTGGTTAATTAATGAATCCACAACTTCAAATCATACACCACTATAACATGATCATGATCATGGGTATCATAGTTATGTTAATGAGGTCATAATTTATCAGACCCATAGGAGATAATTTATCTTCAAATACAAGAGAAGTTCCAAAACTATTAAATATTAAACAGTTCTAGATAACAAATAATTGCTTTGATATTATAAGGATTCATGACTAATCCTCACAGAGACATAAAATATCCCAGTAAATTCACATCAAAGGTTTAGAACATACATATAGACAAATTTCTATGAAATTGAAGACACTAGAGAACCTCTAAAACAACTCTAAAATGGTATACATTATATTCCTTTGATGCAGAATAAATACGGATTTGATTTATTAATACCATAACAAACCGGTCTAGGAACTAATGAAAATGGATTTCATGAGTCATATGATCATTATCAGTTTGTTCATGTAACCTAAGGGAATTACCATAAACTCATAGTGTCTATAACAATATCTGATGGCAGTATTTAGAACATTCTTTTCTTTCACTATCTTTTAATGACACTATGACTAAACATTGATCCTAGAGAAATATCTATCTACCTTAAAATGATCAAAAATATCATCAATACATGCAATAGGGTAGTGGTTATTAACAATCACATTATTCAAGAGGTGTATATACAATCACAATCTAATATCTGCCTTCTGGGTGAACAATATCTCCCTCTCCAAGGTGATACACTGGTCCAAATAAAAAATCACTATAATAGATTATAAATATGGACCTATATATCCCAAAAATATAAAGGCTATATATTATATAAATATATTGAGATCATAGAGGCATTCAACTATAACATTATCCCAAACATGATCCCTCACTAAGAGGGTAGTGTCAAAACCACTTCTGGGAAGGCATCAAGGTACTCTTCCAAATCCCTAGGATTCTCTACTGGCTTAACCAATAACGAACTAATAATAAATTAAGACATGATTAAAGATCAAGACTGAGCATGATTATGAACCATCCAACTATCTCTCTCACAGATGAAAACAAAATTCTCACCGTCAACATCATAGAATTTTACTCACCTCTGGATGAAATCAATAATATACAGCACTAAATACAGTCAATCAATATTGAGGATAATGTCTTTTTGTTTTATCCTTAATCATAGTAAACATATCAAAGAGATATTTTTCCCTAACATAATCTCACAACTTCTACATCATCATATAATCTAGCTCGTCCTTTAACTGGTGTAGTCTACACTAAAGGCACTAGAATAATCTACACCTCAAGCCTTAAATTATAGACTATGGTGGGTGTAATAAATGAGTGTGTAACTCTTTAATCAATAATGTATACACCCATGTATAATAAAAATATATTTTACCTTATATGACATTCATATCACCTGGAACTAGAATCTCTAAATTATATATACGGGTGCATCTAACTCCACAACCTATCTAGCCCTAATGGAAACCACCTCCACAACCATACTATACTCCTTTTTTCTAAGGATGAGGGTAATTAATGGGTTATCCTATAACCTATTTTTCTCTTCACAACTGATAAAAACCTAAGAAAACCTACTATTATTTTTTATGATACCTTGATAGATATCGTTATAATGGTTGTATATAAAGTAGGTTTCTAGATCTACGATACATACCAAGGAATTTTATACACTATAACTTTTAATAACCATGACCTCCATAGGAAAAACAAACCACATCAGATCTCCTAACATGGGTATGAGAATTACTAGATTTGGTAAAATGGGATGAAAAAGTATGGAAATGAATCCCTACTATCTAAAACCTTTTATGAAAAGGAAAATGAGATCCTCTATCCATATATATAATACCCAAAGAGGCTCTAAGATTCACCTCATATATCAATCATGTCCTATAAAACATCCTCTTAATAACCACTCCCTTTTCCAACACCTTGATAAAATGTTAGAAACATAAATGGGGTGAATTGAGGTTGGGTCTATGGATTCAAAAATTCAAAAAAAATTCACCCCCCTTGACTCCTTATTAGGAATAAGATATGAATCATGATGAAAAATGTTCTTAAAATGAATAATGAACTCCTACATGTTGGGGAGCCCATGGATGATAGAAAAAATCTATTTCCAACATGATTCCTTCATGTTTGAAGAGATAAACTCATCCATGAACTGATTTTTTTGAACTTTTACCAGGATATCACTAACTCCTAATGACACTCAAGGAATAAGAAGAACCACTATAAGCAGCCCTATGAAACATTCTAACTACCAATGGAATTGAGTTCACCCTACGATCATGAATCATATGGAAATAAATATGTATCTATTCGAAACAAACCTTAGAATCCTGAAATGAAATATAGCCCATACAATTTGATAATATATGAAACTAACAACCTAAAAGTCTCCTCTTCAAAAAATATTCTTCATCAACATCAAATCTATGGTGACATTCCAGTGCATCTTGTTAAACATCATGTAAATGATTCAGATGAGTAAATGAATATAGATTTATACCAACAAAATAAAAAACTATCAGGTAATCCCTAAACATAGATTATAGAATATATAATATTATTTAATTATGTTTTATCCTAATTTTCATTAACTAACTAATTTAGTCTTATTCACAAACAATCATGATGGATGATTCTTACCTAGGTGTCTAACCCACAAGTAAAATCAATTTAATTTGTACATTAATTAAACTTAAAGTCTTTGAGTAAAATTATAGGTGCCCTAAGATTATGTTTCCCAACTAGTCTCTCTCAATTACATTACATAATATATCCAACTAATATTATTTCCATATAGACCCATAAAACTCTCACAAGTGATTATCCCAAATATTTATCATATCTCTCAACCAAATTCATTAATACTACTTTTTCATGACCCTCCTCTACCCCTAGTACCCCTCCACTGTTATAACTAAATATGGATGTGAGCCTTGAAACATTCCTCTAATAGTCCATGGGTTGGAGATGGACATAGAGGGTATATAATACTTAAATTATTGTAATTTCCTTTAGCATTCCTAGAAAATACAGAAGAACAATAATGAAAATCAAAAATAAAACATCACTCTCCCAATATATGAATGACATACAATGAAAAAACAAATTAAATAAACCATAAACTACTCCTATGTTAGAAATAATGAAATTTTTTAATCCCTTAAGCTACCTTCATGAGATAGTAATTTCCATATCAATCACTAACACCCTCTTTCAGACCTAAAAATCACATGTGTGTGTGTGTAAATATAGGTATACTCATATACGATCCTCTCTAAAACCTATTGTGAAAATGTGGAAGAAGTATACTAAATCCCCAATGAATAAAAAAATAAAATAACTCATCAAATAAATAGGTACAATATATTATTAACCTCACCAAAGCTCTCTCTCCAAGTAACAAGAAAAATTAATAACATAAAATGAATCATGTACATAATAAGGGTACCCTACTACTATATTCCCACTAAAGATCCACGCTAAACCCAAATTAAATATTTCATAGTTCTCTTATCTTCTCCACATGTCACGCCACAAATTTGTGGAATATATCATTGACACATCCCATCACATCCCTATAATCAAAATGTAAGAACTGGAGCCATCACATCCGTATATAAATATACACTATACCTTAAGACATTACAAATAGTGCATAAATATACACTTAACATAATTACATGCTATAACCTTAAGATACCACAACCAATATATTCATGTATAAAATAACAAAAATACATTAAAACACATATGGATACACAAACTATAAATATAATCTACGATAGCTTGTACTTTTCCATTTACTATGTCCATGTTAGAGGGGAGTGGGATATGTGGAGTAGTTAGTCATTTTTATTCTTAATAACCTAGATGTTGGGAAACACCTAGAACCTAAGGCTAATATAGACATCAAACACCCCAAATGACTGAAGTGGTGGAGTGTAACAACTCACAAAACATAATTATATATATAGATAAAAACCAAAGTAGGTACACCAACCTCATATCTATATTCATTTTATAGAAAACATCTAACATGACAACTCAACAACCATTGTTGAGGAAAATGAAGATAATAATTTAGGTATAATGGGTTCAATATCCATTAATAATTAATTATTCATTAATATTTTCCTATAATTAATCTCATATTAATTATCTAAGAAAAGATATTACATTCTCTACCAATAACCAAGCTTATTTATACACTTAGAAATCATTGATTTAATTTAAATTTACATAATAATTTAATCCCTCTATGAATTCCCTTTAAATTAATTCATCATTCAATTGCATGTTCATAATTTCTGGCACTAATACATTAATTCCTATATCTTGGAAGAAATAATAATTTATTATGTGAAATGAATGATAAGTAGTAAGAATAAAATAAAATTATCATAAATCTAATAGCCTAAAGAAATAATAATTAGGATCTCAATCTGAGCCATCCACCATCATCATCACTTTTACAATCATCTGAACTACTTATATTCCACTACAATAATCTTCCAACACCAAAATACTAATTTCACAGAATAACCCAGGGAATTTGACTAATAATAGGAATTTAGTAATTAAAGGAAAGAGTTTAAATATTTTAAAGGTATTAATAGTAGTAATAAGTATTAATTTTATTAGAATTCATATATCCATAGAAATTTATTTCCCACATTTCAACCATGAAAAACAATGGTTCAGAGTTTGAATACATTTTACCTTTAGCTATTTAATTCTAGTAGTAATCTTATAACTTACCAGAATGATTATATCCATTGATTCTTGATAATAATTTTTCCATAATAAATATATTTACATAATTATAAACATTGATTAATATTTTTTTAATATGCTCAAAGCCCATGATTATTTTCTTAAATGATTTTATGGATGCAGTATATTCATTTCACATTATTCCTATATTTATGAACATTAATTTTCTTATCTAATAAAATAAATTAGGCATGAATGAAATAAAAATAACAATATAACATAAAAACAATATACTATGTTGGAAATAACAATCTATAATAATAAGAATTAATATATCTACATGCAACCACATTGAAATTTTTTATTTTCCAATTTATTATCTTCATAAAGTTAATCTCATCTATTTATTATAGGGAAAACAATTCATGATACCGCCACATTTACACATAAATAAAAACAATTAAAGCTTATAGATCCCCTATATGGTCTGGATATATTGTGTAAGAACTAGAGTGGAGAGGGGGGCACACATGACCTAAAACTTGTGACAGGTGAGATACACCCTTGTTGTTAAGCCCACTGAACATGTATAAGGTGTGAGAGAGAGGTTTTCAAGACCAAGAAACTCACGAAGGATGATTCAGTATGGTCCACTTAGAGGACTCAGTTTTCTAAGAAGGAAATGGAGATTCTCCCCTGACATCATTGAACATGAAATGTTTATAAGGATAGCAAGGTCGAACTAAAGGAAAAAACCTCAAATATTAAGAATTCAGTTGTATGAATTGAATTAGAAAAAACCCCACTAAATTTTGATATAAACCATGAAAAACATGACCTATTATTTATCCATGTCACAAATCACCTGTATTTAAAGTATTCATAGTGATGGTTCACCTTCCATTATTCCTAGAATGCGTTTTAAATATTATATTGAAATTATTAATTTCTCTAAAATAATGGTTCTTTTTTGTGGGGAAAATGTATTTCTATAGCATCATATGCATTCCATTGTTTTTTAATTAATTAAAACATCCTTTTATTTTTATTTTTAAGAATCATGTTTTCCTCTTTTTTATCTGTAAATCGGGACACCCACTTATATTGATCACATAATATATATATATATATTGAAAAATAATATGATATATGAATATATTAAGAATATTATAATACATAATATATATATATATATATTATATTTTTATTATGAATACACAATTCATAACATAATAGATGCCTAATAAATTAGGAAATACCTATTAAAATTTCTTCATGTAAGAAACTTTTATCGATACATAAGGTTTTTGACTTTGTCAAATACATATACCTAAGTTATTTAATCAATGAATATTATAATTTAAATAGTTCATAAAATAATTTCTACACATAATATACATCAATTTGAAAAATATTTTATATATAAATATAGTTAATATGTTAGAAATTATAACATATATGTAAAATTTTTAATAGATGTGAAATATATTTAAAATTAATGCATATTATTTTCAAGTAAAAATTTGAAACCTAAGAAACTAAAAAACCATAAATAATATTTTTTTTCATTATATAATGTATATTCATATATTAATGCATAATAAATTTTGGCTATCCAAAATTAGAAAATCAAATTTAAATTCTAAAAAATTATAGAATTACTTAAAATTTAAATAAACCTTCAAAAAATTTATGAAAATAATAAAAAACATCTCATGATTCCCTCAACAGTCGAGAAATGATAAAGGCTGGTTTTAGGAAAATTCAAACCCTTATAATGAGGTTATAGAGAATGGGTTCGATTCTTCTCTATGATGGATATCCTCACTTGAGTGTTATCAGTGTGGTCAGTAGGGACATATCCAACTTGATTGTGAAAGGAAACAGAGGGAGTGCCACTCATATGAGGAGTTAGTGAATCTGTAGAGGTATTACTATATATACTATAGATATAATGAAAATGGGGATTGGGTCAGTTATATGGGTTAAGAGTATGGCCAAGATTGTATTAGTAGTTCGACAGTTGGGGTTCCTCCAATCATTCAGATCAAGGAAGAGGTTATGGTACCCAAATTATGGGAAAAAAGAACCAGATGTGAAAGGTTACTTTGGGGAGTAAGTAGATGGGATCTGAAGGTTAGGGATCAATATATATTTCTTCTATCAAGTACACTCTTATCATATTGGTTGGGGACTTATATACAGTTCAATGTATTATTATTTTAGCACCAAACCTAGAATCAACTTTATTTGGCATGAGTGTGTCACACTCATTTATCTCTACTCCATTAGTAAATAATCAATGTATTGTTGTAGAGTATCTTTATGGGGTTTTTATATTAATATTACCTTATAGATTCAATTATAGGGTATCTAAATATGTATAGAGTTCACCATAGTGATCATTTAATGTTTTCTTCACTTAGAATTCTTTGGGTTATATATGGAAAACATTAATGTGACCCTTGGTAAGGATTTATTGAATTGTTATTGAGAAAACATTGATTATTATTATTGATGAAAGTCATTCATTTCTATATAGGGTGATTGTTATACCAACATCAAAAAATGGGATATATAGGTAGGCCATTAAGTACCTATCCATCAGTAACTAGTGTAATTGGAGTCTAGTTATTTAGGGGTTCTTTGAGGGGAGGATATATTCTAAGTAGTAATTACTCATATTATTATTCAGTTTGAGGATGTTTTTCCTAAGTAATTCTTATTATTTCCACCAAAGTAAGATATTGAGTTTTCTGATATATCTTATAATTAGAATGGGACATATATCTATTATTCTATATAAGATATCTCCTTAAAATCTCTTAGAGACAAAGGTACAATGTGAGGATTTAGAGATGAATGGGTTTATTTACCCAAGCATATCCCCTTAGGGTGATGTTTTTTCTCTCTAAGAAGGTGGATAGATTACTATGTTTATTTTTGGATTATTGTTTATCTAACTAGGTGAAATTTTAGAATTAGTTTCCACTTCCTCACATTGATAAAATATTTGATCATATGAGAGGATTCCAGTGGTCACATAATATTGATTAAAGTTTATTCTATTATCATTTGTGAGCAGGGCCCTCTAATATACCATATATGACATTCTATAGTTGGTACAGTCTGTATGAGTATGTTTTGATGTTGTTGGGGTTGACAGACCCACCGACAAATTTCATGGATCTAATGAATAGGGTCTTCCACCTGTATCTTGATTCATTCATGGTGGTATTATTAGAATATATTATTGTTTACTCCCAGTTAAGGGAGTATCAAACTCACCAATTATATATTGTTTTGAGTAAACTGAGAAAGAATTAATTTTATCCCAAACTCTTGATGTGTCAGTTTTGGATTAGTAAGGCGTGTTTATTAGGATACGTGATATTTGAGGCACACATATCTTTTTACCCAAATAAGGTTGAGATCATGGTTTCTTGTGATAATCACAACAATATCTTAAATACTAATGGTTTCATGGGATCGATTGGTTGTTACCAAATTTTTATCTATAAATTATATTGTTTGGAAGAATTGATAATGGCCCGGAACAAAGGTCCATATCATAGAAATATTGATATATGGTTGCTGAGTGGTCATTTATGAGTCCTGGAAGCTAAGGCCCATGGAACTACTTGACACATGATCTGGATCTACTAGTGGAGGTACATGAATTAAAATATTAGTTTCACTAAGATATTTGTGGGAGTTTTGTAACATCCCAGGTAAATAAAGAATAAATAATTTTCATATTTATTAATATTTACGAATTAAATAGTAATTTTATTTTAAAGGGGTTGCTATGTTCGATAGCGTACCCGATACGCAACGATGAGTTTCTTTGAAACTTACGTAGCACACTAGTAATAAAATAATATTATTTTAAATGTTAGTTAACAAGTAGCCGTTGTACTGGCGGGAATGGATAGAAATAACTAAAATATGATTATATATGTTTTTAAATGTTTATACATTTACCCAATAAAAGATAAAGGCTTAAAATACGGAAAGAGTTCAATTTTAGGCATTTATACCCTAATTTTCACGAAAGGTTCACTTATCACATTTTGACGGAGAACCGCCATTAAATATATTTTTGATCACTATTATACTTTATTTTGGACCAAATATAACCCTTCTTTAGAATCGGGACATCAAAATTTACTTTGTGTAAATTTTTGGTACCTTTCTGATAAAGTTGTTTTTTTTAATGAATAGTGTAAAATGTTGTATTTTAATTCAAAACCTCTTTTTAATCTAATTTATCTATATGATTAGATTATCTTTTGAATTGGTTTTGAAGTGAAATTATAATATATTTTTACCAGTTAATCCAATGGTGGTCATTGGAATCAATTTCACTTTGAAATTGGACTTAAACTGGTGTCAATATTTTGATACTTATTGTTTCACAAAAACACGCTATTTGTCATGACAACAGGAATTAATTATTAAATTAATTAATTTGACTTATATGTTTTGAATTTTGTAAAATGGACTTCATTTTTGAATTCTGAATATCAAATATAGCTTAGGGTGAATTTTTGGTAATTTTCTGAAAAACTTCAATTTTTGATGAATAGTGAAACCACTAAGTGGTAATCAAGCAAACTGATTTTTCAGTTAAATGAAAGTTTACCACTAATGTGTATTGAATTTTGAAAATCCTACATACATGGTTGTCATTAATAAGTAAAATGTGGTTCAATGAGATTAAAATAATTTTTTGGTGAATAGTAACTTATTAAGTTCTTAATCGCGATTAGAGGTAATTAGTGTAGTTTAAGGTAAAAATGGTATTATAAGAATGTGAAAACACCATGAAACTTGTCCTAAACCTATTGGGTGAGTCATGGCCGACCAAGACAAGCCATGGGCCAACTTGGGGACCCCATGGAGCCACTTTAGTTGGAAAATGACATTAATATATTTTTTATTTAATGTTAAAGTGAAAATGACACTAACATAAATTGTTTTACTAAAATAATTTTTGAGTGGGGTTATACAAGTCCAAATTTTGATTATAAATAGTAATTGGAAAGATAAAAATATTTCCTACATCATAGTATTTTTTTTATAATTTTTAGACATTAAATAAATTAAATTATATATGACATAATAATGATGCAGCGATGCCATCATTATTTGACGATTTAAATAAAATGGAAAGATAATGAAAAATCTAAAACCTACACATGGAAAAAACCAATTGGATGAGTGGATTTCGAACCCTTATCACCTTATCCACGAATTATATCAATGTGGGACCTTTTAAAACCGAAACACATTTTCAAATAAAGTAATATTTCTTTACTTTCCAAAAGTGCCCCTCCTCTCCTCTTATAAAAGGCCCCCACCTCTACCTCATTTAACACACTTCTCAAGCCTTTGGCTCGGCCAAACCCTGCCCAATTACTCTCTCCACATCCCTCTCCTCATCCTAGAGGATTCCCTTTGGGCAGAATCCTTTCAAAGGAAGCCTTTAGGCTCAAATCAAAAGGGAGTTACACTTTTAAAGGTAATTCATTCTCTCTTGTTCATTTGTTTTATTTTGTTTCTCCAACCCTCTAAACTCTTTTTAATTACTTCTTTTGTAACAACACCAGTATCTTCAATATACTAGGATGTTGTTATAAGATTTATTTGAGCTACACTCTCACACAACTACATCAAATGGTTAAAGAACATACGGTTTCCGTGGATGGCGAAATTCTGCCTCCCGAAACGATGATTGTTCAATACTCATTTAACACCTTCAAGGGTGGCCATTATGATGTCACTATTTTTATATATGATATATAATATGTTTATGTTTTCTTTAAGCTTCTGTATTTTTCATTTTTGGAATACCTTTATGGTTTCCATTATGGGTAAACACGATATCTTCATTTAAGGAAGTGCGGACTACCGCCCACTAAAAGTGATGTGATCCGTTAATGCCATATGTGGGACGTGTAAAGGATGGATTTAAAGTTATTATATATGATGTTATACTGGAATTATAATATACCTCTATATCATTATTATTTCTTTCCATTAAAGTATGAGATATAAATGAAAGTAGCGTTCATGCGTACGTACGGCTTACCGTCTCCATGAACGGTGCATTTCATTTCTTATCCCCAAATGTAATGTACTATTAAAATTACATGTATATAATGTATATATATAATTAATGATATATCTAAATGATGAATATAATTCTGGAATTAAAATATACATACCTTTCATTTAGTTTTAATTCCACTAATATGACAAAGAAATGAAAGTAGCGTTCATGCGTACGTACGGCTTACCGTCTCCATGAACGGTGCATTTCATTTCTTACCTCTAAATGATTATGTAATATTATAAATACATGTATATGCTGGATATATATGATATATATGATATCCAAATCAGGAATTTCATTCTGGATATAAAGAACTTTTGACCACACAAACAACATGTAATTGTAAGAAGTCAACTTTCGACTTAAGAACCAAATATTGACAAAACAAACATTATTAACTTAAATGGTTACATAATGTTTATAACATGGAAATAAGTGATATAAAAGGAATAATGAATTTTAAAAAGGTTCTTAATCAAGTATAAATTAACTCAAGTTTATTATTCAGGACGTTAAAGAACGATCGAGTCAAGTCGGACCCGAGGTAAGGGACTTCGTCTCAATCTCCTTTCATTGAGGCATATTTCGTTTTATACACAACTTTCTTTTATACGGTGTATAAACCCCTTTGACTTTTACTTTTATACAAAAGGAATCTTTTTCTACGAAGCGTTTTACTAAACGACAAGAAGGAAATGTTTTTTTAACGTACGCGGCGACAACGACCTTTTCCGCCACCGCGAGTATTATTTGGTCTTTGGCTTTCTCAACAAGCCGTAATGTTTTTAAAATAAAATAAATACCATATACTCTATTATGTATTTTGGTATTAAAAATGGTTTTGATAAAGGATTCTATTATGTTAATATATTTATGATATATTGTGATTGAAATGTGGAAATGTTATCATTCCTTTATATTGGTTTTATGTTTTATGATTTTATATTGGTACTTGGACATTTTAACGGGTGGTTACGTTATAAACCATATGACTGGTGGTGCCGTGAATAACAGGACGGGTGGTTACGTTATAACCTCCAATGCATTGGGTATGGAAGTCGGCCGTATGGATATTCCATTAAGTATGTATGGAAATTGGCCGTATGGCTATTCCATTAAGTGATATGTGTGGAAGTCGACCGTATGGTTATTCCACTTAAGTATGTTTATGTCCCAAGTTACCTTTATATATGTTATGTGTTCTTTTTATGAATTTTATGGTAATCCTTTGGTTACAAAAAGGTAAGTAATGATACTTTATTCAGTGAAGAGTTTTTTACTACTTCATGAAGGTGAAGGTATTACTTTGATAGAGTATATATGGTTTATTTGATGTTTGAAAAACTAATGGTTTTCATTCTTTCTGTATACCTTACTGAGCTTTTTATGCTCACCCCAAGTTTTTTTGAAATGTTTTTCACAGGACTTAATGTGGAATAAGGTCAAGGATGGGATCAAGGGAATTTCATGCTATATAAAACATGGAACTAGACATGTTTCTTTTAAGAGTTTTTTATTATGGAAACTTAGTATAAGTGACTACTTTGTAATATTTTGAGATGTAATAGTTATGTTCTAATTCTCTAAAACTCTAAACCTGAAAAGATCTTCAACGTGAATTATTCTTTTAATTCAATATTAAGTAAGGTTTAAGGCTGGGGCCTTATAGTTGGTATCAAAGGTCGGTTTAGACAACTTTAGGAGTTAGAAAAGTGTTAAATTATAATATGATTGAAATGATATAGCATTTACGGATTACCATGTTGCTTCACCTAAGATATTTCTGTGTTCAAAATGGTTTTCCGCAGAGGAAACAAAGCAGCTATGTTGGGACGACATCAGGAGGAAGATAACCTTCCAAATCAGCAACCTGAGATGGTCGGAATCGGAACTGAACAGTTTGTTGCAGTGATGGCAGAGTTGACTCAGGCTATAAATGGTGGTGGTATCCATGCACGAGATCAGCCAGATCAACCGCAGAGGAACATGTCAGTGGTGGAACATTTCATGAGGCAACATCCCCCATCATTCAGAGGATCATCTGACCCTGTGCAAGCTGAAGGGTGGATTAAAGAACTGGAGAAGATTTTTGATGTCATGGGGTGTTCAGAACATCAAAAGGTTAGTCTTGCTGTTTACCGTTTTGAAGGTGAAGCTGATCAGTGGTGGTCAATGGTGAAAAATATAAGGGATAGTGATGAGATTGAGGATCTTCACTGGGACGAATTCAAAGGTATGTTTCTTGAGAAATATTTTCCTAAGGTGGTTCGTCTTAGGATGGAAAAACAGTTCCTAGAATTGAGGAAGGAGGATGATTTAGTGGCTACTTATGAAGAAAAGTTCACTCGATTGGCAAGGTATGCTCCAAACTTCATACGAGATCTTGATAGTAAAATAAACCATTTTTACTCAAGGTTAAAGACAAAGTATCGAAGGGCTTTAGCTTCTCGTGAGTTCAAAAGTTATGAAAAACTTGTTCGATGTGCGGAGAAGGTGGAAATGGAGTTTGCCGATGATCAGGTGTTCTATGACAAACAACAGAATAAGAGGTCTAGTTGGCAGGCAAAGGGGGAAGAATTCATCAAAGAAGCATGGAGGTAAGAAAACCAAATATCCATCCTATGAGAAGTGTGGTAAAATGCATCCTGGAGAATGTTTATCCAAGTATGGTAAGTGCTTTCAGTGTGGTAAGTCTGGTCACATTGCTCGTAACTGTAAGGAAGATGATCAAGCAGGAAATGAAAAGCCAACGGTAAGATGTTTTAAGTGTAATGAAATGGGTCATTATGCAAACGAGTGTCCAACGAAGAACTCAACTGGGGGAATGCAGCCAGACTACAAGCAGAAAGGGGTGGTGAAATCCTTTGCAACAACTTCAGCAGATGTTGGGCCATCGAATGGAGTGGTATCAGCTCCAGGGAGCTCAGTATTTTTCGAAGATTGACTTGAGGTCGGGGTACCATCAGTTTAAAGTAAAAGAAGCAGACGTTCCGAAGACTGCGTTCCGTACTAGATATGGACATTATGAATTTTTAGTTATGCCTTTTGGGTTAACCAATGCACCTGCTGTATTCATGGACCTTATGAATAAAATTTTCCATGAGTTCTTGGATAAGTTTGTGTTTGTGTTTTGAGGTTTGTGAAGAGGTTATGTGTGCCTTGTGATTCACAGTTGAAGAATGAGTTGTTTTTTTTCATCCTGGCAGTACTAAGATGTACAGAGGTCTGCGGGAGTATTACTGGTGGGATGGAATGAAAAGAGACATTGCTGATTTTACTGTGAAGTGTTTGACATGTCAACAGGTTAAAGCAGAGCAGTAGTTACCGAAAGGGATGCTTCAGCCTTTACCAGTGCCAGAGTGGAAATGGGAAAACATATCCATGGACTTTGTTGTGGGATTACCGAGGACATCTCGAGGTAATAATGCAATCTGGGTTATTATTGATCGCTTGACCAAATCTGCTCATTTCCTTTCTATAAGAGATACTTTCTCTCTTGATCAACTTTCCCGTCTGTATCTTAAAGAGATAGTCAGGTTACATGGAGTTCCTCTCTCCATTTTATCGGATCGTGATCCCAGGATTACTTCTAACTTTTGGAAAGGCCTTCAGAAGTCGTTGGGTACTGAATTAAATTTTAGTACAACTTTTCATCCTCAATCAGATGGGCAGTCAGAACGAACAATTCAGACATTGTAGGATATGCTACGAGCTTGTTCGATGGATTATCAGGGAAGTTGGGACCAACATCTTTATTTGGTTGAATTTTCATATAATAACAGTTTTCATTCCAGTATACAGATGGCACCATTTGAGGCATTATATGGCAAGCGGTGTCGAACTCCAGCTTTCTGGGATGAAGTGGGTGAAAGGAAATTGATGGGACCAGAATTGGTAGAAGAGATGGAAGAAAAAGTTCAGCTGATTCAGAAACACATGAGAACAGCTCAGAGCAGGCAGAAGAGTTATGCGGATAACCGGAGGAAGGATCTATTTTTCGAGGTAGGTGATCATGTTTTTCTCAAGGTTTCTCCTTGGAAAAGTGTGATGAGATTTGGTAAGAAAGGAAAGTTGAGTCCATGGTTGGTTGGACCATACGAAATTCTGGAGAGAGTTGGATCAGTTGCATACCGAGTGGCTTTACCTCCGAGTTTATCTCAGGTACACAATGTTTTTCATGTTTCAATGTTGAGGAAGTATATGCCAGATCCATCTCATGTTTTGAGTCCAGAGGTAGTTCAACTGGAAGAGAACCTATATTATGAGGAACAACCGGTCCAGATTCTTGACCACAGGGAGCAGGTGTTACGGAATAAGGTTATTCATCAGGTAAAGGTTTTGTGGAAAAACCATGTGATTGAAGAGGCAACGTGGGAATCTGAAAATGCTATGAGGGATAAATAACCCCACTTATTTTAATAAGTGTATAAAATTGCGAGGACGCAATTCCCAAAAGGGGGGAAGGATGTAACATCCCAGGTAAATAAAGAATAAAGAATTTTCATATTTATTAATATTTACGAATTAAATAGTAATTTTATTTTAAAGGGGTTGCTATGTTCGATAGCGTACCCGATACGCAACGATGAGTTTCTTTGAAACTTACGTAGCACACTAGTAATAAAATAATATTATTTTAAATGTTAGTTAACAAGTATCCGTTGTACTGACGGGAATGGATAGAAATAACTAAAATATGATTAGATATGTTTTTAAATGTTTATACATTTACCCAATAAAAGATAAAGGCTTAAAATACGGAAAGAGTTCAATTTTAGGCATTTATACCCTAATTTTCACGAAAGGTTCACTTATCACCTTTTGACGGAGAACCGCCATTAAATATAGTTTTGATCACTCTTATACTTTATTTTGGACCAAATATAACTCTTCTTTAGAATCGGGACATCAAAATTTACTTTGTGTAAATTTTTGGTACCTTTCTGATAAAGTTCTTTTTTTTAATGAATAGTGTAAAATGTTGTATTTTAATTCAAAACCTCTTTTTAATCTAATTTATCTATATGATTAGATTATCTTTTGAATTGGTTTTGAAGTGAAATTAGAATATATTTTTACCAGTTAATCTAATGGTGGTCATTGGAATCAATTTCACTTTGAAATTGGACTTAAACTGGTGTCAATCTTTTGATACTTATTGTTTCACAAAAACACGCTATTTGTCATGACATCGGGAATTAATTATTAAATTAATTAATTTGACTTATATGTTTTGAATTTTGTAAAATGGACTTCATTTTTGAATTCGAAATATCAAATATAGCTTAGGGTGAATTTTTGGTAATTTTCTAAAAAACTTCAATTTTTGATGAATAGTGAAACCACTCAGTGGTAATCAAGCAAACTGATTTTTCAGTTAAATGAAAGGTTACCACTAATGTGTATTGAATTTTAAAAATCCGACATACATGGTTGTCATTAAGAAGTAAAATGTGGTTCAATGAGATTAAAATAATTTTTTGGTGAATAGTAACTTATTAAGTTCTTAATCGCGATTAGAGGTAATTAGTGTAGTTTAAGGTAAAAATGGTATTATAAGAATGTGAAAACACCATGACACTTGTCCTACACCTATTGGGTGAGTCATGGCCGACCAAGACAAGCCATGGGCCAACTTGGGGACCCCATGGAGCCACTTTAGTTGGAAAATGACATTAATATATTTTTTATTTAATGTTAAAGTGAAAATGACACTAAAATAAATTGTTTTACTAAAATAATTTTTGAGTGGGGTTATACAAGTCCAAATTTTGATTATAAATAGTCATTGGAAAGCTAAAAATATTTCCTACATCATAGTATTTTTTTTTTATAATTTTTAGACATTAAATAAATTAAATTATATATGACATAATAATGATGCAGCGATGACATCATTATTTGACGATTTAAATAAAATGGAAAGATAATGAAAAATCTAAAACCTACACATGGCCAAAACCAATTGGATGAGTGGATTTCGAACCCTTATCACCTTATCCACGAATTATATCAATGTGGGACCTTTTAAAACCGAATTTTTTTTTCAAATAAAGTAATATTTCTTTACTTTCCAAAAGTGCCCCTCCTCTCCTCTTATAAAAGGCCCCCACCTCTACCTCATTTCACACACTTCTAAAGCCTTTGGCTCGGCCAACCCCTGCCCAATTACTCTCTCCACATCCCTCTCCTCATCCTAGAGGATTCCATTTGGGCATAATCCTTTCAAAGGAAGCCTTTAGGCTCAAATCAAAAGGGAGTTACACTTTTAAAGGTAATTCATTCTCTTTTGTTCATTTGTTTTATTTTGCTTCTCCAACCCTCTAAAATCTTTTTATTTACTTCTTTTGTAACAAAACCAGTATCTTCAATATACTAGGATGTTGTTATAAGATTTATTTGAGCTACACTCTCACACAACTACATCAAATGGTTAAAGAACATACGGTTTCCGTGGATGGCGAAATTCTGCCTCCCGAAACGATGATTGTTCAATACTCATTTAACACCTTCAAGTGTGGCCATTATGATTTCACTATTTTTATATATGATATATAATATGTTTATGTTTTCTTTAAGCTTCTGTATTTTTCATTTTTGGAATACCTTTATGGTTTCCATTATGGGTAAACACGATATCTTCATTTAAGGAAGTGCGGACTACCGCCCCCTAAAAGTGATGTGATCCGTTAATGCCATATGTGGGACGTGTAAAGGATGGATTTAAAGTTATTATATATGATGTTATACTGGAATTATAATATACCTCTATATCATTATTATTTCTTTCCATTAAAGTATGAGATAGAAATGAAAGTAGCGTTCATGCGTACGTACGGCTTACCGTCTCCATGAACGGTGCATTTCATTTCTTATCCCCAAATGTAATGTACTATTAAAATTACATGTATATAATGTATATATATAATTAATGATATATCTAAATGATTAATATAATTCTGGAATTAAAATATACATACCTTTCATTTAGTTTTAATTCCACTAATCTGGCAAAGAAATGAAAGTAGCGTTCATGCGTACGTACGGCTTACCGTCTCCATGAACGGTGCATTTCATTTCTTACCTCTAAATGATTATGTAATATTATAAATACATGTATATTCTGGATATATATGATATATATGATATCCAAATCAGGAATTTCATTCTGGATATAAAGAACTTTTGACCACACAAACAACATGTAATTGTAAGAAGTCAACTTTCGACTTAAGAACCAAATATTGACAAAACAAACATTATTAAATTAAATGGTTACATAATATTTATAACATGGAAATAAGTGATATAAAAGGAATAATGAATTTTAAAAAGGTTCTTAATCAAGTATAAATTAACTCAAGTTTATTATTCAGGACGTTAAAGAACGATCGAGTCAAGTCGGACCCGAGGTAAGGGACTTCGTCTCAATCTCCTTTCATTGAGGTATATTTCGTTTTATACACAACTTTATTTTATACGGTGTATAAACCCCTTTGACTTTTACTTTTATACAAAAGGAATCTTTTTCTACGAAGCGTTTTACTAAAAGACAAGAAGGAAATGTTTTTTTAACGTACGCGGCGACAACGACCTTTTCCGCCACCGCGAGTATTATTTGGTCTTTGGCTTTCTCAACAAGCCGTAATGTTTTTAAAATAAAATAAATACCATATACTCTATTATGTATTTTGGTATTAAAAATGGTTTTGATAAAGGATTCTATTATGTTAATATATTTATGATATATTGTGATTGAAATGTGGAAATGTTATCATTCCTTTATATTGGTTTTATGTTTTATGATTTTATACTGGTACTTGGACATTTTAACGGGTGGTTACGTTATAAACCATATGACGGGTGGTGCCGTGAATACCAGGATGGGTGGTTACGTTATAACCTCCAATGCATTGGGTATGGAAGTCGGCCGTATGGCTATTCCATTAAGTATGTATGGAAATTGGCCGTATGTCTATTCCATGAAGTGATATGTGTGGAAGTCGACCGTATGGTTATTCCACTTAAGTATGTTTATGTCCCAAGTTACCTTTATATATGTTATGTGTTATTTTTATGGATTTTATGGTAATCCTTTGGTTACAAAAAGGTAAGTAATGATACTTTATTCAGTGAAGAGTTTTTTACTACTTCATGAAGGTGAAGGTATTACTTTGATAGAGTATATATGGTTTATTTGATGTTTGAAAAACTAATGGTTTTCATTCTTTCTGTATCCCTTACTGAGATTTTTATGCTCACCCCAAGTTTTTTTGAAATATTTTTCACAGGACTTAATGTGGAATAAGGTCAAGGATGGGATCAAGGGAATGTCATGCTATATAAAACATGGAACTAGACATGTTTCTTTTAAGAGTTTTTTATTATGGAAACTTAGTATACGTGACTACTTTGTAATATTTTGAGATGTAATAGTTATGTTCTAATTCTCTAAAACTCTAAACCTGAAAAGATCCTCAACGTGAATTATTCTTTTAATTCAATATTAAGTAAGGTTTAAGGCTGGGGCCTTATAGTTGGTATCAAAGGTCGGTTTAGACAACTTTAGGAGTTAGAAAAGTGTTAAATTATAATATGATTGAAATGATATAGCATTTACGGATTACCATGTTGCTTCGCCTAAGATATTTCTGTGTTCAGAATGGTTTTCCGTAGAGGAAACAAAGCAGCTATGTTGGGACGACATCAGGAGGAAGATACCCTTCCAAATCAGCAACCTGAGATGGTCGGAATCGGAACTGAACAGTTTGTTGCAGTGATGGTAGAGTTGACTCAGGCTATAAATGGTGGTGGTATCCATGCACGAGATCAGCCAGATCAACCGCAGAGGAACATGTCAGTGGTGGAACATTTCATGAGGCAACATCCCCCATCATTCAGAGGATCATCTGACCCTGTGCATGCTGAAGGGTGGATTAAAGCACTGGAGAAGATTTTTGATGTCATGGGGTGTTCAGAACATCAAAAGGTTAGTCTTGCTGTTTACCGTTTTGAAGGTGAAGCTGATCAGTGGTGGTCAATGGTGAAAAATATAAGGGATAGTGATGAGATTTAGGATCTTCACTGGGACGAATTCAAAGGTATGTTTCTTGAGAAATATTTTCCTAAGGTGGTTCGTCTTAGGATGGAAAAACAGTTCCTAGAATTGAGGCAGGAGGATGACTCAGTGGCTGCTTATGAAGAAAAGTTCACTCGATTGGCAAGGTATGCTCTAAACTTCATACGAGATCTTGATAGTAAAATAAACCGTTTTTACTCAGGGTTAAAGCCAAAGTATCGAAGGGATTTAGCTTCTCGTGAGTTCAAAAGTTATGAAAAACTTGTTCGATGTGCAGAGAAGGTGGAAATGGAGTTTGCCGATGATCAGGTGTTCTATGACAAACAACAGAATAAGAGGTCTAGTTGGCAGTCAAAGGGGGAAGAATTCATCAAAGAAGCAAGGAGGTAAGAAAACCAAATATCCATCCTGTGAGAAGTGTGGTAAAATTCATCCTGGAGAATGTTTATCCAAGTCTGGTAAGTGATTTCGGTGTGGTAAGTCTGGTCACATTGCTCGTAACTGTAAGGAAGATGATCAAGCAGGAAATGAAAAGCCAACGGTAAGATGTTTTAAGTGTAATGAAATGGGTCATTATGCAAACGAGTGTCCAACGAAGAACTCAACTGGGGGAATGCAGCCAGACTACAAGCAGAAAGGGGTGGTGAAATACTTTGCAACAACTTCAGCAGATGTTGGGCCATCGAATGAAGTGGTATCAGCTCCAGGGAGCTCAGTATTTTTCGAAGATTGACTTGAGGTCGGGGTACCATCAGTTGAAAGTAAAAGAAGCAGACGTTCCGAAGACCGCGTTCCGTACTAGATATGGCCATTATGAATTTTTAGTTATGCCTTTTGGGTTAACCAATGCAACTGCTGTATTCATGGACCTTATGAATAAAATTTTCCATGAGTTCTTGGATAAGTTTGTGTTTGTGTTTTGAGGTTTGTGAAGAGGTTATGTGTGCCTTGTGATTCACAGTTGAAGAATGAGTTGTTTTTTTTCATCCTGGCAGTACTAAGATGTACAGAGGTCTGCGGGAGTATTACTGGTGGGATGGAATGAAAAGAGACATTGCTGATTTTACTGTGAAGTGTTTGACATGTCAACAGGTTAAAGCAGAGCAGCAGTTACCGAAAGGGATGCTTCAGCCTTTACCAGTGCCAGAGTGGAAATGGGAAAACATATCCATGGACTTTGTTGTGGGATTACCGAGGACATCTCGAGGTAATAATGCAATATGGGTTATTATTGATCGCTTGACCAAATCTGCTCATTTCCTTTCTATAAGAGATACTTTCTCTCTTGATCAACTTTCCCGTCTGTATCTTAAAGAGATAGTCAGGTTACATGGAGTTCCTCTCTCCATTGTATCGGATCGTGATCCCAGGTTTACTTCTAACTTTTGGAAAGGCCTTCAGAAGTCGTTGGGTACTGAATTAAATTTTAGTACAGCTTTTCATCCTCAATCAGATGGGCAGTCAGAACGAACAATTCAGACATTGGAGGATATTCTACGAGCTTGTTCGATGGATTATCAGGGAAGTTGGGACCAACATCTTTATTTGGTTGAATTTTCATATAATAACAGTTTTCATTCCAGTATACAGATGGCACCATTTGAGGCATTATATGGCAAGCGGTGTCGAACTCCATCTTTCTGGGATGAAGTGGGTGAAAGGAAGTTGATGGGACCAGAATTGGTAGAAGAGATGGCAGAAAAAGTTCAGCTGATTCAGAAACACATGAGAACAGCTCAGAGCAGGCAGAAGAGTTATGCGGATAACCGGAGGAAGGATCTATTTTTCGAGGTAGGTGATCATGTTTTTCTCAAGGTTTCTCCTTGGAAAAGTGTGATGAGATTTGGTAAGAAAGGAAAGTTGAGTCCATGGTTAGTTGGACCATACGAAATTCTGGAGAGAGTTGGATCAGTTGCATACCGAGTGGCTTTACCTCCGAGTTTATCTCAGGTACACAATGTTTTTCATGTTTCAATGTTGAGGAAGTATATGCCAGATCCATCTCATGTTTTGAGTCCAGAGGTAGTTCAACTGGAAGAGAACCTATCTTATGAGGAACAACCGGTCCAGATTCTTGACCACAGGGAGCAGGTGTTACGGAATAAGGTTATTCATCAGGTAAAGGTTTTGTGGAAAAACCATGTGATTGAAGAGGCAACGTGGGAATCTGAAAATGCTATGAGGGATAAATACCCCCACTTATTTTGATAAGTGAATAAAATTGCGAGGACGCAATTCCCAAAAGGGGGGAAGGATGTAACATCCCAGGTAAATAAAGAATAAAGAATTTTCATATTTATTAATATTTACGAATTAAATAGTAATTTTATTTTAAAGGGGTTGCTATGTTCGATAGCGTACCCGATACGCAACGATGAGTTTCTTTGAAACTTACGTAGCACACTAGTAATAAAATAATATTATTTTAAATGTTAGTTAACAAGTAGCCGTTGTACTGGCAGGAATGGATAGAAATAACTAAAATATGATTAGATATGTTTTTAAATGTTTATACATTTACCCAATAAAAGATAAAGGCTTAAAATACGGAAAGAGTTCAATTTTAGGCATTTATACCCTAATTTTCACAAAAGGTTCACTTATCACCTTTTGATGGAGAACCGCCATTAAATATAGTTTTGATCACTCTTATACTTTATTTTGGACCAAATATAACTCTTCTTTAGAATCGGGACATCAAAATTTACTTTGTGTAAATTATTGGTACCTTTCTGATAAAGTTCTTTTTTTAATGAATAGTGTAAAATGTTGTATTTTAATTCAAAACCTCTTTTTAATCTAATTTATCTATATGATTAGATTATCTTTTGAATTGGTTTTGAAGTGAAATTAGAATATATTTTTACCAGTTAATCCAATGGTGGTCATTGGAATCAATTTCACTTTGAAATTGGACTTAAACTGGTGTCAATCTTTTGATACTTATTGTTTCACAAAAACACGCTATTTGTCATGACAACGGGAATTAATTATTAAATTAATTAATTTGACTTATATGTTTTGAATTTTGTAAAATGGACTTCATTTTTGAATTCGGAATATCAAATATAGCTTAGGGTGAATTTTTGGTAATTTTCTGAAAAACTTCAATTTTTGATGAATAGTGAAACCACTAAGTGGTAATCAAGCAAACTGATTTTTCAGTTAAATGAAAGTTTACCACTAATGTGTATTGAATTTTGAAAATCCGACATACATGGTTGTCATTAAGAAGTAAAATGTGGTTCAATGAGATTAAAATAATTTTTTGGTGAATAGTAACTTATTAAGTTCTTAATCGCGATTAGAGGTAATTAGTGTAGTTTAAGGTAAAAATGGTATTATAAGAATGTGAAAACACCATGACACTTGTCCTACACCTATTGGGTGAGTCATGGCCGACCAAGACAAGCCATGGGCCAACTTGGGGACCCCATGGAGCCACTTTAGTTGGAAAATGACATTAATATATTTTTTATTTAATGTTAAAGTGAAAATGACACTAACATAAATTGTTTTACGAAAATAATTTTTTAGTGGGGTTATTAAAGTCCAAATTTTGATTATAAATAGTCATTGGAAAGATAAAAAGATTTCCTACATCATAGTAATTTTTTTATAATTTTTAGATATTAAATAAATTAAATTATATATGACATAATAATGATGCAGCGATGACATCATTATTTGACGATTTAAATAAAATGGAAAGATAATGAAAAATCTAAAACCTACACATGGCCAAAACCAATTGGATGAGTGGATTTCGAACCCTTATCAACTTATCCACGAATTATATCAATGTGGGACCTTTTAAAACTGGAACACATTTTCAAATAAAGTAATATTTCTTTACTTTCCAAAAGTGCCCCTCCTCTCCTCTTATAAAAGGCCCCCACCTCTACCTCATTTCACACACTTCTCAAGCCTTTGGCTCGGCCAAACCCTGCCCAATTACTCTCTCCACATCCCTCTCCTCATCCTAGAGGATTTCCTTTGGGCAGAATCCTTTCAAAGGAAGCCTTTAGGCTCAAATCAAAAGGGAGTTACACTTTTAAAGGTAATTCATTCTCTCTTGTTCATTTGTTTTATTTTGCTTCTCCAACCCTCTAAACTCTTTTTATTTACTTCTTTTGTAACAACACCAGTATCTTAAATATACTAGGATGTTGTTATAAGATTTATTTGAGCTACACTCTCACACAACTACATCAAATGGTTAAAGAACATACGGTTTCCGTGGATGGAGAAATTCTGCCTCCCGAAACGATGATTGTTCAATACTCATTTAACACCTTCAAGGGTGGCCATTATGATGTCACTATTTTTATATATGATATATAATATGTTTATGTTTTCTTTAAGCTTCTGTATTTTTCATTTTTGGAATACCTTTATGGTTTCCATTATGGGTAAACACGATATCTTCATTTAAGGAAGTGCGGACTACCGCCCCCTAAAAGTGATGTGATCCGTTAATGCCATATGTGGGACGTGTAAAGGATGGATTTAAAGTTATTATATTTGATGTTATACTGGAATTATAATATACCTCTATATCATTATTATTTCTTTCCATTAAAGTATGAGATAGAAATGAAAGTAGCGTTCATGCGTACGTACGGCTTACCGTCTCCATGAACGGTGCATTTCATTTCTTATCCCCAAATGTAATGTACTATTAAAATTACATGTATATAATGTATATATATAATTAATGATATATCTAAATGATGAATATAATTCTGGAATTAAAATATACATAACTTTCATTTAGTTTTAATTCCACTAATATGACAAAGAAATGAAAGTAGCGTTCATGCGTACGTACGGCTTACCGTCTCCATGAACGGTGTATTTCATTTCTTACCTCTAAATGATTATGTAATATTATAAATACATGTATATGCTGGATATATATGATATATATGATATCAAAATCATGAATTTCATTCTGGATATAAATAACTTTTGACCACACAAACAACATGTAATTGTAAGAAGTCAACTTTCGACTTAAGAACCAAATATTGAAAAAACAAACATTATTAACTTAAATGGTTACATAATGTTTATAACATGGAAATAAGTGATATAAAAGGAATAATGAATTTTAAAAAGGTTCTTAATCAAGTATAAATTAACTCAAGTTTATTATTCAGGACGTTAAAGAATGATCGAGTCAAGTCGGACCCGAGGTAAGGGACTTCGTCTCAATCTCCTTTCATTGAGGCATATTTCATTTTATACACAACTTTCTTTTATACGGTGTATAAACCCCTTTGAATTTTACTTTTATACAAAAGGAATCTTTTTCTACGAAGCGTTTTACTAAACGATAAGAAGGAAATGTTTTTTTAACGTACGCGGCGACAACGACCTTTTCCGCCACCGCGAGTATTATTTGGTCTTTGGCTTTCTCAACAAGCCGTAATGTTTTTAAAATAAAATAAATACCATATACTCTATTATGTATTTTGGTATTAAAAATGGTTTTGATAAAGGATTATATTATGTTAATATATTTATGATATATTGTGATTGAAATGTGGAAATGTTATCATTCCTTTATATTGGTTTTATGTTTTATGATTTTATATTGGTACTTGGACATTTTAACGGGTGGTTACGTTATAAACCATATGATGGGTGGTGCCGTGAATACCAGGATGGGTGGTTACATTATAACCTCCAATGCATTGGGTATGGAAGTCGGCCGTATGGCTATTCCATTAAGTATGTATGGAAATTGGCCGTATGGCTATTCCATTAAGTGATATGTGTGGAAGTCGACCGTATGGTTATTCCACTTAAGTATGTTTATGTCCCAAGTTACCTTTATATATGTTATGTGTTCTTTTTATGGATTTTATGGTAATCCTTTGGTTACAAAAAGTTAAGTAATGATACTTTATTCAGTGAAGAGTTTTTTACTACTTCATGAAGGTGAAGGTATTACTTTGATAGAGTATATATGGTTTATTTGATGTTTGAAAAACTAACGGTTTTCATTCTTTCTGTATCCCTTACTGAGCTTTTTATGCTCACCCCAAGTTTTTTTGAAATGTTTTTCACAGGACTTAATGTGGAATAAGGTCAAGGATGGGATCAAGGTAATGTCATGCTATATAAAACATGGAACTAGACATGTTTCTTTTAAGAGTTTTTTATTATGGAAACTTAGTATAAGTGACTACTTTGTAATCTTTTGAGATGTAATAGTTATGTTCTAATTCTCTAAAACTCTAAACCTGAAAAGATCCTCAACGTGAATTATTCTTTTAATTCAATATTAAGTAAGGTTTAAGGCTGGGGCCTTATAGTTTAGTGGTGTTAACCACCTTAATAACCTTGGTCATATATTTTCATAGAGGGAATTGAACATTTGGTAGAGGTGGTGGGTCGAGTACCTCTAGTATTTTGATTTTGAGATGGTGTATACCCCTAATAAAGGGAACATTTTTACTGATATATTGAGTATAAAGTCTGAGATGAATGGTTTGAATGGGGATAATAGAGAGTTGAAGATGAGAAGACTCTTCATTGAGATACTCCTTGATATTCATGAGTATCGAGGAAGCGCGATAATAAATTTTTTGATTATTAAATCCTCACTCCTCTAAATGATAAAGGAGAGTTAGTTTTTTGACTTGGACTACTTTGTCATGTTTGAAAGTATATATAGTAGGGATCCACATTCTAATTGGTCCCTTGGGGATGATGACTTCCTTTATGTTTGTGGTCATGTTGTAGTCTCTATAAGCATGCATGAATAGATGTTGTCAGATTCATGTGAAACAATATGGGTTTTTCATCCAGGGCTTACCAAGTTGTACCATGAAATTAAAAAATGGTATTGATGGTTCAATATAAATAATATTCAAAACATGTTTTGATTCATAATTCATAGCCTGTCTATGGGTAAAGGGTAGGAACTAGTGACCTTTTTTCATTCTACAGTCACTACACAATATTGAGTGGAAAAGAGATCATCTGAAAATAGATTTCAGGAAGAATTTAATGAGATAACCATTGGGAAGTCATGCAATATGGTTCATTTTTTATTGGTTGACTAAGGATACACATTTCATACTAATCTGAGAGACTTTATGTATTGATGAGTTATACGGTTGTTTGTCCACGAGATTGTGCATCTTCAAAAAGTGATATAGAGTATTATCTCAAACTATGATGCTTGTTTTACAATACACATTTGAAAAGTTCTATAGGAATTACTACATACATAAGTTAATTTGATAAATACCTACCATCCTCATACAAATATACATTCTGATATTGTCATCTAGATTATTGAGGACATGGTGGGAGTGTGCGTACTAAATTTCATTGGTTCTTAGGAGAGTTATCTCACTCTTTTTTATTTTTCATACAATAATTGTTATCAATAATTGATTGAAATGGAACTATTTAAGGCCTTATATAGAAAACAATTATAACCACCTTTGTACTATCTAAATACGGGGAAGTGAGAAGTTATTAGATCATATTTCCTATGTGAGACTTTGGAGTATATTATGGTGATCAATTTTTTTGAATAACTATTTAGAACAATAAGATATATTATATTGAATGGTGACACCATCTTATTGATATTGGGGTGCGTGACTAAAAATTCCTATAGTTTTCACCATGGTTGGGACATTGATTTATTCATAATTATGGAAATTTAGAACCCATGTTTTATGTCCATTTATGCTTATTGATAATACTAGTAAATTGACATATAAATTATTTATTCTATAGATATATCTAGATATTAATGATGTGTATCATGTATTTATGCATTGAAGAAACCATCCCCACCCTTATCACACGATAAAAGTTGATGAAGTCAAGATGGATCAAGAAGAATCATTAATATAGAGGCCCTATATTAAATCTCATCTTAGTAGACGATTATTAATTACAAAACTTAATGATCCCTACTAAATTAATATATGAATACGTACTTTGGAAACATGAACACATAGAAATTTTTTTCTTAAATGTTATACATCATATCCCACTAAGTTCTTCATAACTAGAACCATTCGTAGACATATCATACTTAGTACTGATCTTCATAACCTTAGGAATGAATGAAAAATAAAGGGAGAGCTTAGATGCTGAGTAAGGGTAAAAAAGAGAGATACAAATGATCACATAAGTATAAAATGAATATAAGTATTTGAAAACCATAACATAATATTTGAAAATAATAAACTAAATATCATAGATTATAATACTGAGTCATGAAATAAATATTGTTAGTTCATAATACATGAATAATAATGAAATTAAAGAACATAATCCATGAGAGTATATCATTGGAATAAGGCATAGAATTGTGTCATACACACAAGCATAGAAAATAATTTCCTTATTAGTTAAGGATAACAACTAATACATTGATAGTATAATGGGTTCACCCCCCAAACCATCGTAGTAGTAAAGGTTCAGCGAAAAATACTATTATAGTGAAATAGTCCTTTATTGAACTGTTTTCACACACATTCCATTCATATTTATCTCATTAGATATCAATATTTACCCAATAAATTGAAGGGACACATAGGTCCCACCCATCACATAATGAAAATAATAAAATAGTTGTAGTAAAAGATCATAAATAATTCATCATAACATATAAGGTGGAATGAAATTGGTTTCATAAATATTTCATCACTTCATAGCCCATGGAAAAGAAATGGTTTTCATAAAAATTTCATCAATTCATCATGGAATAACCAATGGAAAATGAACAGATTTCATACATATATTTTCTTTATAAACAAAAACCATCTAGTTAAAGAATAAGAATGATATACTTGGATAATATTTAAATAAAATCATATGTGAATCAAGGTTATTTTTTATTTTATGAATAGAAATATCATTAAAATATCATAAAACATTATTGAAAAAAATATACTTTCCAAGTTAAAATCAATCCTTTAAAATTGAAAAAACTGGAAAATATTATGGAAAAAATTTTATTTTAAAATATACAAGGAAAATTATAATGTAATTTTCATATAAATGAGTGGTAATGATGGCGGTAAATTCCATTCATGTCGTATAATTTAAATAAAAACATTCCCTTTTCACTTTTTTAGAAAAAAGTACCCCAATCGGAAAATAAAAATAATATTCCTTTTATTTTTTTTGTAAAAAGTAAAACATGGGTAAAAATTACTTTAAAAAATCACAAGATAATAGATAAAACCTTCTTTGAAACATTTTTATAAAATATACATATTTAAGAAAAAGTTTTTTCATCCAAAGAGAAAAATGAAGTTTGTTTTCATTAAAACAATATTTTAGTAATATGAGTACATAAGGTGTGAAAAATGAATGAAAAAAATTTATTATAAATAAATAGTATAAGGATAATAAAATTCCTGAGATTATTTATAGATATATCATAATATTTTATCATTATAAACTTCATCATAAACAATCTCGATAAATAATGATATTGTAACATAAAACCCTTACCTTGAGTTCCCCTTATACTAAAAGCATTATGACTACATGTAGAAAGAAATTTATATTTATTATAATTATATAAAATAATCATAAAAATAATTATAATATCATATAATATCCCATTATAACATTTAAACAACCCTTTTTATAAAGAATATTTAAAATCTTTTTTTTGGTGTTAATTGTTTCGTTTATCATAAATATTTAAGTTCGGTAGTTCTTGTCCGTATAAATTGATCATAGTTCCGTTATATTCAAGATTATAATCATTATATAAATAGAATATATATTCATTATATACATATTTATAGTTATCCATAATATTTAGAGATAGAAAAATGAATTACATCGTTCATGGAGATGGTAGGCCGTATGCATGAACAATATTTTTAATTTTTGAAATATTGAAAAAAAGAAAGGTTAATAATTATTCACATTTATAGAATCATTATAATGATATATATATATATATATCACATATATTAATTAAATCTATCCTTATTACTATCCAAGTAAAATGGAAATGAAAAATTTATCGCATCGCTCTGTGGATGTGGTAGTCCACATGTACTCACGAGCATCGTTATAGTTTTCCAACAGATTAGAATGTAAGAAATTAGGTTTCATATTATAAGTCTAGAAGTATAATTATTTCATAAATATAACATATAAACATTAAAATCGTCATAATACTTGTTGGCACCAAATTCCACTTGAGGCCATAAGTGAGCATCTTGGGGCTAACTAAAGACCCTAGCTAACTCAACAGAATATTCCGGGATGGACAAGGATGTCACGTGTAAGTTTGGAGACTCGAAAATAAGATATAAATCCACATTCAAGGAACTTACATTCCCAATGTGATGTAAAAGGATATCTTTTTCCCCAACCTCCTGAAAACCACTAAGGTATCCACACATAAGTTCTCAGGGCAGCGTGAAAGATGAGAAACCATGTGTCAAAACCTTATACACCCAATGCAATGTCAACTACTCCATTATATGATGTCTTCTTATATTCCCCCAAAATTAATTTTTCCAATAATTAAAAGGGAACCCAACCCCTTTTAGGGAAGCTCTCTAGAAGTTGAACTGTCACTCTCACGTGCGCAAGACATGTAACGCCCCGACCCCAGCTACCCAGAGTCGGTGCATTACTTCGTAACATTGGCATGATCACAAAAGATCAAGTCTCGAAAGACCGATTAGTTTAGTAGCCTTGGAAACACTAGATACATTCATAAGTCTTACATTACATCATAAGGTGAAAAACTACAATAACAAAGTCTCCATAGTCCACACTCATATCCTCTTCTGACTATCCCTATAGTTCATTCATAAAATACTTCTTCACATCCTGGAAAATATTAAAACATTGAAAGGGGTGAGCTCAGATGCTCAGTAAGGATAACAATAATGCGGAAGCTTTCATAAATAAACATTAACATTTAAGGCAATGTATAACTAAAACAAAAGCCTTTTAAACATGAACTTCAACATAATATGGCAAGAGTAAAATGAGATAATGCCATTCACTTATTCACATGGATATTCTACTGGTCGAATAATCACATGCAATATCAATAACCACTTTCATAATGAGTGAATGTATAAAGCCAGACATTCTGAAACATTTTGTCAAGGCCTCGGCCAAGACGTCTAAAATGATTAAGGCATCGGCCAAAACCATAAATCAAATTGGGAAAGGGCCTCGGCCAATTCCACGTCTAGTTGTCTCATGAGACCTACCGATGCATCTAGGAGCTATAGCGGGCTCCACCCGTCACTTATTAAGTCCAATACATTCCTCATATGAATAGGTTTAAACATATCATAAACCATAACATAATCATATCACATAAAACATGCATAAAGGAAACATAACATTTCCACATTTCAATCAAAAGATATCAATAAAACACATTGATATAATAAAAATGCTTTCAAAACCATTTTCAATACCAAAATAAAAGAAAGTTAAAACTTTGTATTTATTTTTCATTAAAAAAAGATGGCTTGTAGAGGAAGCCGAAACTCAAATAATGGTCACGACGGCGGAGAAGTCGTTGTCGCCACGTAAGTACGGAAATAAAAACATTCCCTTTTTGTCATTTAGTAAAATGCTTCGTATAAAAAAGATTCATTTTGAATAAACGTAAAAGTCAAAGGGGTTTATACATCGTATAAAAGAAAGTTGTGTATAAAACCAAATATGACTCAATGAAAGGGGATTGAGATGAAGTCCTTAAAAAGATAATTTTTAAAATAAAATAGATCTATTATGTGTATTCACTATAGGTACACATAAATAAATTAAAAATAAAAAATAGGACATAATAATATCATGACATAATTTGAAAGTAGGAGATTAACCCAAAGAATGGAAGTTGGGTTAAGAAATTCCCTTACCTCGTGTCTGACTTGACTCAACTGTTCTTTAACCTCCTGAATAATAAACTAGAGTTAATATATACCTTATTAAGAACCATTTTCAATTTCATTTCCTTTTTATATCACTTATTACAATGATATGAACATTATGTAATTATTTAAGTTAATAACGTTCGTTTTGTCGATCTTTGGTACTTGAGTCAACAATAAACTTCTTATAATTACAAGTTGTTTATGTGGTAGAATATCCATTATCTCCAGAATTATATTCATGATTTAAATGTCATATATATCATATATATCCAGTATATACATTCATTTATAATATTACGTAACATTTAGAGGTAAGAAATGAAATGCACCGTTCATGGAGACGGTAAGCCGTACGTACGCATGAACGCTAATTTCATTTCTATTTCGTATTTAATGGAATGAAATCATAATGATATAAATGTATAATATAATTCCAGTATAATATAGTGTATAATACCATTTAATCCATCCTTTATACATCCCACATATGGAATTAACGATTCAAATCACTTTGAGGGGGCGGTAGTCCGCACTTCCTAAAATGAAATTATCACGTTTACCCATAATGGAAATCATAAAGTATGCCATTAATAAGAAATAAATAAGCATAAGTAAAACAGAAACATATTATATATCATATATAAATATAGTGACATCTTAATGGCCACCTTTGAAGGTGTTATATGAGTGTTGAACAATCATCGTTTCGTGAGGCAGAAATTCGCCATCCACAGAAACCGTATGTTCTTTAACCATTAGATGTAGGTGTGTGTAAGTGTAGCTAGAATCCTTATTATAACAACATCCTAGTATATTGAGTATACTGGTGTTGTTACAAAAGAAATGAATAAAAAGAGTTTAGGGGGTTGGAGAAGAAAAATAAAACAAAACAACATTAGAGAAGACATTACCTCAAAATCGGGTAACTCTTTTTGATTTGAGCCAAAGGCTTCCTTGGGAAGAGTTCTGACCAAAGGGAGGCTTCTAGGAGTAAGAGGGGGAAGTTGGGAGAGTATTTGGGCAGAGGTTGGCCGAGAAAAATGGCTTGAAAGTGTGAATGAGGTGGTAGAGGTGGGGGCCTTTTATAAGTGGAGAGGAGGGGCACTCTTGGAAAGTAAAGAAAAGTCACTTTATTATAAAATGAGTTTCGGATTTTAGAGGTCCCACACTTATATAATTCGAGGCTAAGGTGATAAGGGTTCGAAATATCCTCATCCAATAGGCTTTGGACAAGTGTAAGCCTTGGATTTTGCATTATCTTCTCATTTTATTTAAATCGTTAATTAATGAGGTAATCGCTGCATCATCATGATGTCATAAATAATTTAATTTATTTAATGTCTAAAAATTATAAAAAAAATACTATGATGTAGGAAATCATTTTATCTTTCTAATGAATATTTATAGTCAAAATTTGGACTTTTGTAACTCCACTTAAAAACTATTTTAGTAAAACATTTCATGTTTGTTTCATTTTTTACTTTAACATTAAATAAATATATATTAATGTCATTTTCCAACCAAAGTGGCTCCATGGGGTCCCCAAGTTTACCCATGGGTTGTCTTGGTCGGCCATGACTCATCCAATAGGAGTAGGACAAGTTTCAAGCTCATCTCATATTATTAAAACATTATTTTTACCTTAAACTACACTAATTACCTCTAATCGTGATTAAGAACTTAAAAGTTACTATTCACCAAAAAATTATTTTAATCTCATTGAACCACATTTTACTTCTTAATAACAACCATGTATGTCGGATTTTTGAAAATCAAATCACAGAAGTGGTAATATTTCATTTAAACGAAAAAACAGTTATTTAACTACCACTTACTGGTTTCACTATTCATCAAAAATTGATGTTTTTCAGAACAATGCCAAAATTTCACCCTAAGCTATAATTGATATTCCGAATTCAAAAATGATGTCTATTTTACAAAATTCCAAACATATAAGTTGCATTAATTAATTTTATAATTAATTCTCGCTGTCACAACAAATAGCGTGTTTTTAAGAAACAATTTATATCAAAAGATTGGCAATTGTTTACGTCCAATTTCAAAGTGAAATTAATTATAATGACCACCATTGGATAAAATGGTAAAAATATATTCTAATTATACTTTAAAATCACTAAATAGTATAATTTTTCACTATAAATTATTTTGATTAAAAAGGTTGTTTTTAAGTATTTTTCACTATTCATAAAAAATTAGAAGTTCTCAGAAAAATACCAAAAATTCAACATAGGCTAATTTTGATATTCCAAATCCAAAAATGAAGTCCATTTTGAAATATAAAATTTCTATAATTTTAAAAAGTGGTTATTACTATTCATAACGGCTACTTTGATTAGTCGCGTTGTTTTAGAACTCGAAGTTGCGTACAATGCAAGCCATTGCATTATTGAATGAGAAGCGTATCATGGAAGCTCGGGGTGTTACATTCTACCCTCCTTCAATAAATTGCGTCCTCGCAATTTGAAATTTTTTCTTTGAAAATAAAAGGTTGAAAAGAGAAAATAACTTTGTGGAAAACCCACATCGGAAATTAAATTAATAAAATTTAGCCTTAATAAGAGGGAAATGGAAATAAGAAAGTCACCACCAAATTATGATCTCGATAAGGAGAACATTGGTGGCAATTAGAGACATATAATTGGAGGAAAAACGTAAATATTTGTTGGGAGTGATTGAGGTCATCAATCACAATCAATTGTCAAATTGAGGGCCTCAAAGCCTTCAATCTATGTTGATTTAAAATATCATCAGTTCAATAAGACATAAGGTATTAGGATAACACATTTTTTTGTTTTAATATCCATTTACTAAAGTTTAAGAATTAATTTATTCATTGAATAAGAGATAGGTATATATATATATCTTGACAATTAGAGTTTCAACCTTCAACTCATCTTTCACTCAAAAAGATAATAGAACTCAAAAATATTATACTTATCCTAATTGTATAAGGTTCCAAATGTTAACACATACCATTTAGATTAGTAAAATTATTTTGTAATAACCAGGGACTTCCTGTAGGCTAGTGGTAGGAAATAAAGGCCTGTCGCACTATGATTGTGGGTTCGATTCCTACAGCTTTGTCCGACGCGACGGGTTGTGCCCCACCCTGCAGGTTGTCCTTTTCCTAAAACTATAGTGTTATAATATTCCAAAAATAATCTTCATAAATGTTTTAACCATAAACAATATTATCCAAAGTTCAACTTAATCCATTCCAACCTTTATAGTTATCCAAAATACCTCCGTCCAGACTTTCTCTAAAAGGTCTCTAAATTCCAAAATCAATTGTATCATCAGATTCGTAAAACAAGGTAAAGTTTCTCTTATTGTCACATACAAAAATATGATTACCTTCATCCTATTAAAACCTTAATGAAATCAACAAGTACTACAGTACAATCCTTATATATCACATTATTCTTATAACCAGAATATAATCCATGAGTCCAAAAGCACCAATACATTAATTATTTTGCTTCAACTGTAGTAACAGCATAAGATTGTCCTTGATCCCTTGGCCTTTTCTAAGGTAATTTTCCCTGGCGCTTAGGGAATTAATTTGCATAATGCCCCATTTCCCAACAATTGTAGCATTCAACATTGATTGCCTCTTTCTTTCCCTTGCAATCACGCACCTGGTGACCTTTTTCCACACATTTATAACAAACTCCCATTCCTTTTAGACAAGTACCAGGGTGATTCTTCCCACAATTATCACATAATGGAAAACCCTTCTTTCCCTTTTTCCCTTTATCTGTCTCTTGTTCCACCGTTCTCTTCTTCTCTTGCTTTACTTTGTTGTCATAAGACTTAGAGAATTCCTTTTCTGTCTTGATAGCACATGAGACAATATCTTCGTATGTTGAGAACGATTGTGATAATAAAGCTCGATGGAGAAATGGTTTTAACCCATCAAAGAAACGATCAGTCTTACCTCTTGGGTTACGTATATAATCTGCAGCATACCTCGCTAACCTTGTAAAGTTGGCCTCATACTTTGCGACATTCTAGTCCTCCTTTTGTTTTAGACTCAGAAATTTCCTTTCCATATCTGCTCTATGGTCATGAGGAAAGTATTTTTCTAAGAAAAGATCTTTTAACTCCCTCCATTCCATATTCGATATGTCATCATCTTCCTTTGTGTTTTGAATCAATGACCACCATTGATCAGCATCTCCAGTGAGGCGGTAGACTTCCATGATAACCTTTTCCCTTTCACTACTCCCCAAGGCGTGGAATATTTTCTCTAAGGAGTTTATCCATTGCTCAGCTACTAATGGATTTGTACCCCCATTAAATGTTGGTGGTTGTTGCCTCATGAAGCGGTCTAACATTGATCCTCCACGTTGTGGATCAGGGTGATCCATACGAGTAAGTTTATTATTCATAACTTGAGTGAGTTGTCCCAGTATGGTAATAAGTTGATCCGCACCAGTTGCATCTCCAGATCCACAATAATTATCTTGAGCAGGAGGGCAATCCCTACACGGAGTGCATGCATTGATATGGTTTCCATTCCTTCCACTAGGCGCCATTTCTAAACAATGGCATAAACTAGATTAGTTTATGAATCAAAATACATAATTCCATACTTGTAAAATACTTAACATAAATTGAACTATTTATGGATATAATCCATAATCATAAAAAGGTTTTATTTGAGGAAGTATATACTCATAACCATTCATAGTGGTTTGTAAAGAAAATGGGAATTATCCTAAGCATATCCCCCGGGAGTGTCGTAACCAAGAGTGCAGCAAGGCCCGTTGTCGTGCACCAGTTCCCGTTCGAGTCTAGCTCAAAGCGGTGTTTTCAGGTTTTACCCCTAGGTACATCTGTGCCAGAGCTGCCTCTACCTACTCGTATCCAGACATGGATGTATTGCTCGGAAAACTCAAAGAATCTCTACAATAACAAAATTCTAGTAAGTTTTTCTATACTAATCCTCAAATTCTATCTTTGGGCTTTGTGCTCGAATCAGAGTTTATCTAAATCTAGCTTCCAAGGTTAGTACTAAACTGCCTCTGATACCAACTGTAACGCCTCGACCCCAGCTACCCAGAGTCGGTGCATTACTTCGTAACATTGGCATGATCACAAAAGATCAAGTCTCGAAAGACCGATTAGTTTAGTAGCCTTGGAAACACTAGATACATTCATAAGTCTTACATTACATCATAAGGTGAAAAACTACAATAACAAAGTCTCCATAGTCCACACTCATATCCTCTTCTGACTATCCCTGCAGTTCATTCATAAAATACTTCTTCACATCCTGGAAAATATTAAAACATTGAAAGGGGTGAGCTCAGATGCTCAGTAAGGATAACAATAATGCGGAAGCTTTCATAAATAAACATTAACATTTAAGGCAATGTATAACTAAAACAAAAGCCTTTTAAACATGAACTTCAACATAATATGGAAAGAGTAAAATGAGATAATGCCATTCACTTATTCACATGGATATTCTAATGGTCGAATAATCACATGCAATATCAATAACCACTTTCATAATGAGTGAATGTATAATGCCAGACATTCTGAAACATTTTGTCAAGGCCTCGGCCAAGACGTCTAAAATGATTAAGGCCTCGGCCAAAACCATAAATCAAATTGGGAAAGGGCCTCGGCCAATTCCACATCTAGTTGTCTCATGAGACCTACCGATGCATCGAGGAGCTATAGCGGGCTCCACCCGTCACTTATTAAGTCCAATACATTCCTCATATGAATAGGTTTAAACATATCATAAACCATAACATAATCATATCACATAAAACATGCATAAAGGAAACATAACATTTCCACATTTCAATAACAAGATATCAATAAAACACATTGATATAATAAAAACGCTTTCAAAACCATTTTCAATACCAAAATAAAAGAAAGTTAAAACTTTGTATTTATTTTTCATTAAAAAAAGATGGCTTGTAGAGGAAGCCGAAACTCAAATAATGGTCACGGCGGAGGAGAAGTCGTTGTAACCGCATAAGTACGGAAATAAAAACATTCCCTTTTTGTCGTTTAGTAAAATTCTTCGTATAAAAAAGATTCATTTTGAATAAATGTAAAAGTCAAAGGGGTTTATACACCGTATAAAAGAAAGTTGTGTATAAAACCAAATATGCCTCAATGAAAGGGGATTGAGATGAAGTCCTTAAAAAGATAATTTTTAAAATAAAATAGATCTATTATGTGTATTCACTATAGGTACACATAAATAAAGTAAAAATAAAAAATAGGACATAATAATATCATGACATAATTTGAAAGTAGGAGATTAACCCAAATAATGGAAGTTGGGTTAAGAAATTCCCTTACCTCGTGTCTGACTTGACTCAACTGTTCTTTAACCTCCTGAATAATAAACTAGAGTTAATATATACCTTATTAAGAACCATTTTCAATTTCACTATCCTTTTTATATCACTTATTACAATGATATGAAAATTATGTAATTATTTAAGTTAATAACGGTCGTTTTGTCGATCTTTGGTACTTGAGTCAACAATAAACTTCTTATAATTACAAGTTGTTTATGTGGTAGAATATCCATTATCTCCAGAATTATATTCATGATTTAAATGTCATATATATCATATATATCCAGTATATACATTCATTTATAATATTACGTAACATTTAGAGGTAATAAATGAAATGCACCGTTCATGGAGACGGTAAGCCGTACGTACGCATGAACGCTACTTTCATTTCTATTTCGTATTTAATGGAATGAAATCATAAGGATATAAATGTATAATATAATTCCAGTATAATATAGTGTATAATACCATTTAAGCCATCCTTTATACATCCCACATATGGCATTAACGATTCAAATCACTTTGAGGGGGCGGTAGTCCGCACTTCCTAAAATGAAATTATCGCGTTTACCCATAATGGAAATCATAAAGTATGCCATAAATAAGAAATAAAGAAGCATAAGTAAAACAGAAACATATTATATATCATATATAAATATAGTGACATCTTAATGGCCACCTTTGAAGGTGTTATATGAGTGTTGAACAATCATCGTTTCGTGAGGCAGAAATTCGCCATCCACAGAAACCGTATGTTCTTTAACCATTAGATGTAGGTGTGTGTAAGTGTAGCTAGAATCCTTCTTATAACAACATCCTATTATATTTAGGATACTGGTTTTGTTACAAAAGAAATGAATAAAAAGAGTTTAGGGGGTTGTAGAAGAAAAATAAAACAAAACAACATTAGAGAAGACATTACCTCAAAATCGGGTAACTCTTTTTGATTTGAGCCAAAGGCTTCCTTGGGAAGAGTTCTTCCCAAAGGGAGACTTCTAGGAGTAAGATGGGGAAGTTGGGAGAGTATTTGGGCAGAGGTTGGCCGAGACAAATGGCTTGAAAGTGTGAATGAGGTGGTAGAGGTGGGGGCCTTTTATAAGTGGAGAGGAGAGGCACTCTTGGAAAGTAAAGAAAAGTCACTTTATTATAAAATGAGTTTCGGATTTTAGAGGTCCCAAACTTATATAATTCGAGGCTAAGGTGATAAGGGTTCGAAATCTCCTCATCAAATAGGATTTGGACAAGTGTAAGCCTTGGATTTTGCATTATCTTCTCATTTTATTTAAATCGTTAATTAATGAGGTCATCGCTGCATCATCATGATGTCATAAATAATTTAATTTATTTAATGTCTAAAAATTATAAAAAAACTACTATGATGTAGGAAATCATTTTAGCTTTCTAATGAATATTTATAGTCAAAATTTGGACTTGTGTAACCCCACTTAAAAACTATTTTAGTAAAACATTTCATGTTTGTGTCATTTTTTACTTTAACATTAAATAAATATATATTAATGTCATTTTCCAACCAAAGTGGCTCCATGGGGTCCCCATGTTTACCCATGGGTTTTCTTGGTCGGCCATGACTCATTTAATAGGAGTAGGACAAGTTTCAAGCTCATCTCATATTATTAAAACATTATTTTTACCTTAAACTACACTAATTACCTCTAATCGTGATTAAGAACTTAAAAGTTACTATTCACCAAAAAATTATTTTAATCAAATTGAACCACATTTTACTTATTAATAACAACCATGTATGTAGGATTTTTGAAAATCAAATCACAGAAGTGGTAATATTTCATTTAAACGAAAAAACAGTTATTTAACTACCACTTACCGGTTTCACTATTCATCAAAAATTGATGTTTTTCAAAACAATGCCAAAATTTCACCCTAAGCTATAATTGATATTCCGAATTCAAAAATGATGTCTATTTTACAAAATTCCAAACATATAAGTTGCATTAATTAATTTTATAATTAATTCTCACTGTCACAACAAATAGCGTGTTTTTAAGAAACAATTTATATCAAAAGATTGGCAATTGTTTACGTCCAATTTCAAAGTGAAATTAATTATAATGACCAACATCGGATAAAATGGTAAAAATATATTCTAATTATACTTTAAAATCACTAAATAGTATAATTTTTCACTATAAATTATTTTGATTAAAAAGGTTGTTTTTAAGTATTTTTCACTATTCATAAAAAATTAGAAGTTCTCAGAAAAATACCAAAAATTCAACATAGGCTAATTTCGATATTCCAAATCCAAAAATGAAGTCCATTTTGAAATATAAAATTTCTATAATTTTAAAAAGTGGTTATTACTATTCATAACGGCTACTTTGATTAGTCGCGGTGTTTTAGAACTCGAAGTTGCGTACAATGCAAGCCATTGCATTATTGAATGAGAAGCGTATCATGGAAGCTCGGGGTGTTACATTCTCCCCTCCTTCAATAAATTGCGTCCTCGCAATTTGAAATTTTTTCTTTGAAAATAAAAGGTTGAAAAGAGAAAATACCTTTGTGGAAAACCCACATCGGAAATAAGATTAATAAAATTTAGCCTTAATAAGAGGGAAATGGAAATAAGAAAGTCACCACCAAAATTATGATCTCGATAAGGAGAACATTGGTGGCAATTAGAGACATATAATTGGAGGAAAAACGTAAATATTTGTAGGGAGTGATTGAGGTCATCAATCACAATCAACTGTCAAATTGAGGGCCTCAAAGCCTTCAATCTATGTTGATTTAAAATATCATCAGTTCAATAAGACATAAGGTATTAGGATAACACATTTTTTTTGTTTTAATATCCCTTTACTAAAGTTTAAGAATTAATTTATTCATTGAATAAGAGATAGGTATATATATATATCTTGACAATTAGAGTTTCAACCTTCAACTCATCTTTCACTCAAAAAGATAATAGAACTCAAAAATATTATACTTATCCTAATTGTATAAGGTTACAAATGTTAACACATACCATTTAGATAAGTAAAATTATTTTGTAATAACCAGGGACTTCCTGTAGGCTAGTGGTAGGAAATAAAGGCCTGTCGCACTATGATTGTGGGTTCGATTCCTACAGCTTTGTCCGACGCGACAGGTTATGCCCCACCCTGCAGGTTGTCCTTTTCCTAAAACTATAGTGTTATAATATTCCAAAAATAATCTTCATAAATGTTTTAACCTTAAACAATATTATCCAAAGTTCAACTTAATCCATTCCAACCTTTATAGTTATCCAAAATACCTCCGTCCAGACTTTCTCTAAAAGGTCTCTAAATTCCAAAATCAATTGTATCATCAGATTCGTAAAACAAGGTAAAGTTTCTCTTATTGTCACATACAAAAATATGATTACCTTCATCCTATTAAAACCTTAATGAAATCAACAAGTACTGCAGTACAATCCTTATATATCACATTATTCTTATAACCAGAATATAATCCATGAGTCCAAAAGCACCAATACATTAATTATTTTGCTTCAACTATAGTAACAGCATAAGATTGTCCTTGATCCCTTGGCCTTTTCTAAGGTAAGTTTCCCTGACGCTTAGGGAATTAATTTGCATAATGCCCCATTTCCCTACAATTGTAGCATTTAAAATTGATTGCCTCTTTCTTTCCCTTGCAATCACGCACCTGGTGACCTTTTTCCCCACATTTATAACAAACTCCCATTCCTTTTAGACAAGTACCAGGGTGATTATTCCCACAATTATCACATAATAGAAAACCCTTCTTTCCCTTCTTTCCCTTTATCTGTCTCTTGTTCCACCATTCTCTTCTTCTCTTGCTTTACTTTGTTGTCATAAGACTTAGAGAATTCCTTTTCTGTCTTGATAGCACATGAGACAATATCTTCGTATGTTGAGAACGATTGTGATACTAAAGCTCGATGGAGAAATGGTTTTAACCCATCAAAGAAATGATCAGTCTTACCTCTTGGGTTACGTATATAATCTGCAGCATACCTCGCTAACCTTGTAAAGTTGGCCTCATACTTTGCGACATTCTAATCCTCCTTTTGTTTTAGACTCAGAAATTTCCTTTCCATATCTGCTCTATGGTCATGAGGAAAGTATTTTTATAAGAAAAGATCTTTGAACTCCCTCCATTCCATATTCGATATGTCATCATCTTCCTTTGTGTTTTGAATCAATGACCACCATTGATCAGCATCTCCAGTGAGGCGGTATACTTCCATGATAACCTTTTCCCTTTCACTACTCCCCAAGGCGTGGAATATTTTCTCTAAGGAGTTTATCCATTGCTCAGCTACTAATGGATTTGTACCCCCATTAAATGTTGGTTGTTTTTGCCTCATGAAGAGGTCTAACATTGATCCTCCACGTTGTGGATCAGGGTGATCCATACGAGTAAGTTTATTATTCATAACTTGAGTGAGTTGTCCCAGTATGGTAATAAGTTGATCCGCACCAGTTGCATCTCCAGATCCACAATAATTATCTTGAGCAGGAGGGCAATCCCTACACGGAGTGCATGCATTGATATGGTTTCCATTCCTTCCACTAGGCGCCATTTCTAAACAATGGCATAAACTAGATTAGTTTATGAATCAAAATACATAATTCCATACTTGTAAAATACTTAACATAAATTGAACTATTTATGGATATAATCCATAATCATAAAAAGGTTTTATTTGAGGAAGTATATACTCATAACCATTCATAGTGGTTTGTAAAGAAAATGGGAATTATCCTAAGAATATCCCCCGGGAGTGTCGTAACCAAGAGTGCAGCAAGGCCCGTTGTCGTGCACCAGTTCCCGTTCGAGTCTAGCTCAAAGCGGTGTCTTCAGGTTTTACCCCTAGGTACATCTGTGCTAGAGCTACCTCTACCTGCTCGTATCCAGACAGGGATGTATTGCTCAGAAAACTCAAAAAATCTCTACAATAACAAAATTCTAGGAAGTTCTTCTATACTAATCCTCAAATTCTATCTTTGGACTATGTGCTCGAATCAGAGTTTATCTAAATCTACCTTCCAAGGTTAGTACTAAACTGCCTTTGATACCAACTGTAACGCCCCGACCCCAGCTACCCAGAGTCGGTGCATTACTTCGTAACATTGGCATGATCACAAAAGATCAAGTCTCGAAAGACCGATTAGTTTAGTAGCCTTGGAAACACTAGATACATTCATAAGTCTTACATTACATCATAAGGCGAAAAACTACAATAACAAAGTCTCCATAGTCCACACTCATATCCTCTTCTGACTATCCCTGCAGTTCATTCATAAAATACTTCTTCACATCCTGGAAAATATTAAAACATTGAAAGGGGTGAGCTCAGATGCTCAGTAAGGATAACAATAATGCGGAAGCTTTCATAAATAAACATTAACATTTAAGGAAATGTATAACTAAAACAAAAGCCTTTTAAACATGAACTTCAACATAATATGGCAAGAGTAAAATGAGATAATGCCATTCACTTATTCACATGGATATTCTACTGGTCGAATAATCACATGCAATATCAATAACCACTTTCATAATGAGTGAATGTATAATGCCAGACATTCTGAAACATTTTGTCAAGGCCTCGGCCAAGACGTCTAAAATGATTAAGGCCTCGGCCAAAACCATAAATCAAATTGGGAAAGGGCCTCGTCCAATTCCACGTCTAGTTGTCTCATGAGACCTACCGATGCATCGAGGAGCTATAGCGGGCTCCACCCGTCACTTATTAAGTCCAATACATTCCTCATATGAATAGGTTTAAACATATCATAAACCATAACATAATCATATCACATAAAACATGCATAAAGGAAACATAACATTTCCACATTTCAATCACAAGATATCAATAAAACACATTGATATAATAAAAACGCTTTCAAAACCATTTTCAATACCAAAATAAAAGAAAGTTAAAACTTTGTATTTATTTTTCATTAAAAAAAGATGGCTTGTAGGGGAAGCCGAAACTCAAAAAATGGTCACGACGGCGGAGAAGTCGTTGTCGCCGCATAAGTACGGAAATAAAAACATTCCCTTTTTGTCATTTAGTAAAATTCTTCGTATAAAAAAGATTCATTTTGAATAAACGTAAAAGTCAAAGGGGTTTATACACCGTATAAAAGAATGTTGTGTATAAAACCAAATATGCCTCAATGAAAGGGGATTGAGATGAAGTCCTTAAAAAGATAATTTTTAAAATAAAATAGATCTATTATGTGTATTCACTATAGGTACACATAAATAAAGTAAAAATAAAAAATAGGACATAATAATATCATGACATAATTTGAAAGTAGGAGATTAACCCAAAGAATGGAAGTTGGGTTAAGAAATTCCCTTACCTCATGTCTGACTTGACTCAAATGTTCTTTAACCTCCTGAATAATAAACTAGAGTTAATATATATCTTATTAAGAACCATTTTCAATTTCATTATCCTTTTTATATCACTTATTACAATGATATGAACATTATGTAATTATTTAAGTTAATAACGGTCGTTTTGTCGATCTTTGGTACTTGAGTCAACAATAAACTTCTTATAATTACAAGTTGTTTATGTGGTAGAATATCCATTATCTCCAGAATTATATTCATGATTTAAATGTCATATATATCATATATATCCAGTATATACATTCATTTATAATATTACGTAACATTTAGAGGTAAGAAATGAAATGCACCGTTCATGGAGACGGTAAGCCGTACGTACGCATGGACGCTACTTTCATTTCTATTTCGTATTTAATGGAATGAAATCATAATGATATAAATGTATAATATAATTCCAGTATAATATAGTGTATAATACCATTTAATCCATCCTTTATACATCCCACATATGGCATTAACGATTCAAATCACTTTGAGGGGGCGGTAGTCCGCACTTCCTAAAATGAAATTATCGCGTTTACCCATAATGGAAATCATAAAGTATGCCATAAATAAGAAATAAAGAAGCATAAGTAAAACAGAAACATATTATATATCATATATAAATATAGTGACATCTTAATGGCCACCTTTGAAGGTGTTATATGAGTGTTGAACAATCATCATTTCGTGAGGCAGAAATTCTCCATCCACAGAAACCGTATGTTCTTTAACCATTAGATGTAGGTGTGTGTAAGTGTAGCTAGAATCCTTCTTATAACAACATCATATTATATTGAGGATACTGGTGTTGTTACAAAAGAAATGAATAAAAAGAGTTTAGGGGGTTGGAGAAGAAAAATAAAACAAAACAACATTAGAGAAGACATTACCTCAAAATTGGGTAACTCTTTTTGATTTGAGCCGAAGGCTTCCTTGGGAAGAGTTCTGCCCAAAGGGAGGCTTCTAGGAGTAAGAGGGGGAAGTTGGGAGAGTATTTGGGCAGAGGTTGGCCGAGCCAAATGGCATGAAAGTGTGAATGAGGTGGTAGAGGTGGGGGCCTTTTATAAGTGGAGAGGAGGGGCACCTTTGGAAAGTAAAGAAAAGTCACTTTATTATAAAATGAGTTTCGGATTTTAGAGGTCCCACACTTATATAATTCGAGGATAAGGTGATAAGGGTTCGAAATCTCCTCATCCAATAGGCTTTGGACAAGTGTAAGCCTTGGATTTTGCATTATCTTCTCATTTTATTTAAATCGTTAATTAATGAGGTCATCGCTGCATCATCATGATGTCATAAATAATTTAATTTATTTAATGTCTAAAAATTATAAAAAAAATACTATGATGTAGGAAATAATTTTAGCTTTCTAATGAATATTTATAGTCAAAATTTGGACTTGTGTAACCCCACTTAAAAACTATTTTAGTAAAACATTTCATGTTTGTGTCATTTTTTACTTTAACATTAAATAAATATATATTAATGTCATTTTCAAACCAAAGTGGCTCCATGGGGTCCCCAAGTTGACCCATGGGTTGTCTTGGTCGGCCATGACTCATCCAATAGGAGTAGGACAAGTTTCAAGCTCATCTCATATTATTAAAACATTATTTTTACCTTAAACTACACTAATTACCTCTAATCGTGATTAAGAACTTAAAAGTTACTATTCAACAAAAAATTATTTTAATCTCATTGAACCACATTTTACTTCTTAATAACAACCATGTATGTCGGATTTTTAAAAATCAAATCACAGAAGTGGTAATATTTCATTTAAACGAAAAAACAGTTATTTAACTACCACTTACTGGTTTCACTATTCATCAAAAATTGTTGTTTTTCAGAACAATGCCAAAATTTCACCCTAAGATATAATTGATATTCCGAATTCAAAAATGATGTCTATTTTAAAAAATTACAAACATATAAGTTGCATTAATTAATTTTATAATTAATTCTCGCTGTCACAACAAATAGCGTGTTTTTAAGAAACAATTTATATCAAAAGATTGGCAATTGTTTACGTCCAATTTCAAAGTGAAATTAATTATAATGACCACCATTGGATAAAATGGTAAAAATATATTCTAATTATACTTTAAAATCACTAAATAGTATAATTTTTCACTATAAATTATTTTGATTAAAAAGGTTGTTTTTAAGTATTTTTCACTATTCATAAAAAATTAGAAGTTCTCAGAAAAATACCAAAAATTTAACATAGGCTAATTTCGATATTCCAAATCCAAAAATGAAGTCCATTTTGAAATATAAAATTTCTATAATTTTAAAAAGTGGTTATTACTATTCATAACGGCTACTTTGATTAGTCGCGGTGTTTTAGAACTCGAAGTTGCGTACAATGCAAGCCATTCCATTATTGAATGAGAAGCGTATCATGGAAGCTCAGGGTGTTACAAGACAACCCCTTCCACAAACACACACAAGTATTGACTTCAAGGTATAAGATCTTGTTTGAAAGGTCCCCCATGGGTCCCCCTTCGGGTGGACAGACATGGGATTTAACCTCTCCCACTTCTTTTTTTAAGGATGGTGCGTGAAAAAGACCCTTCTTTCTTGCAACTATCACCTAAGGTAGGTGCTTGCAAAATATCCTTCTGGTTCACACCATATAACCTTATATGCACCCATATATTGCTCAGTCCCCTTTTTTTGCATGCAAGTCTATAGTCTTGCATGCACATTTTTATTAGGACTCCATGGGTTGTCTTTACCTTAAATAACCATTTTTGATCCCCTCTTGCACAAAACATCCACATATTATGTGCACCTCCTATATGCGGCCCTCCAGGTTTGTGCATAGTGAATTTTTGGTTCCTGTTGTGGTGTCCCATTTTACATTTCCCTGCTTATTACTTTTTTGGAATAGGTATGCTAATGGATTTTCTTTTTGGCATAGCCATGATAATGTGTACCCCACGATTTACCACTCTTCCACCCCATTTTATCCTATAATTGTTGTTTCCTTACCTTCCAAAAGTGTGGGTGGGAATTAGTTTTATAAGTATAAGGGGTAAGGAGTGAGTCCCCCCTATCTGAGCTGCAATATATTAAATTACAATGAACCATTATCCTTAACACCTAATGTGAAACTGCAGTCTCGCCTCATGTAATGCACATTGGGTGCCACACCTCGGGCATTATCTATTCCCACTAATCTCTACAGAAGTGAGATATTTGTCTCACTCCTAATAGGGAATGATATCCTCCTAATGTGGAATGAGATCCTCTATGGGAATCCCTCCTAGAGTAAGTTCCAACCTCTATCTCCCTGGGCTGCCTCAGTGCATAATCCCTACATCACTTCTTATGGATACAAATTTTGCGACCCGATCATCATGTTTTTTGCTACCTATTGTTTCTCATAGCAATTATGACTCACATGGGATTAGAGATTAACAATGATAGTGACCCCATATGGGCCACCTCAGTGTGTAAAACCCAATCCCTTGAATGTTGAACCATGTAGGTTTTGATCCCTATGTTCTATACGAGGTAGTTAGGAAGTCTCCTTGAGATACAATCCCAACCAAAGGAAAACAATTGGTGCCCTCCCATATAGAGGTGCACCTCTATAATCCACCCTCAGTGGTGTCCAGATAAGTTATCACTTAGGTGGCCTCAGTGTGTAAGACCATACCATATAGATCATATCCATTTGGGCCGTTAGCCATGTGTAATCCCCAAATTATCCCAAACTATGTGTGTTTTGATCAATGTATTATAAATAGGGTATATTGGAAGCCTCTTATAATTTCAATCCCAACCAATGCTAAACTCTTGTGCTCCCTCTTAGGGACATACCCTTATGATGTTACATCTACCCTTTTTGGGACACATCCCTTGGATCCACCTCCTTGAGGTGTTTTGATCCATCCACCCAGGCAACTAGCCATGTGTAGGCACTGATTCCATCCCGAAATATGTGGATTTTGATCTCTGTATTCTGCACAGGATACATATGAAACCTCCCTAAGGTTCAAGCCCATCATACACTTCCATCTTGGTCCTTCCCTTGAGTCACTATTTCTCAGGAGGATCATGCATTAATCTTGAGGTTAAACTTCCTTCGGGTCTCCATCTGTACATTCCATTCTCATGAGTCACCTTATTAGCTGTCTCATCACCCCAAATCATCTTGAAGTACATGGGTTTTGATCTTTGTATTATACACAAGGTATGTAGGAATCCTCCTTGGGGTTCAATCCCAGAAAATGGTAAAACATGGTGTCCCCCTCAGTGGGGTCCACCTCCTAGATCCGCTCTCAGTGGTGTCTAGATCGACCTTTATGGTGTGATAGTTTCCCTTTATAGGACACACCATCTCAGGTCCGCTCTTATCAGGTGATCTAATCCATCCATATGGTAAACTTTTCTAGTGGTCCCTCCTAGGGACATACCGATATGATCCACCTACATAAGTGTTCCTTTCAGTTCGATCTATCTCCTTTAGACGTTAAACTCATGGAATACCCCTTGTCAAAAATGTGATGCCTTAAGAAAACATCAGAAGACATGCCTCTAGTATAAGATACATTGTGATTGAAATGGGAAGCCTCATGTTTTTCCCTTCATAATCCCTTTGATGACGAAGAATATAGGTAACAAATGTTTCAACATCCACACATGCTCAGCGGTGCCCAATGTGACTACTTATCTGACTAATGTTTGCGACCATGGCTAGACCCCTTTGAATGTCTAGAAAGAAAGAGAATAATTAACCCGTGGACACAAAGAGACGATATCAAGAATGAGTTTCACAAACATCATCTTAATATATAAGGGATACCCAGACTAGGCGATGGATTTCGAGGAGGAATCCATGGATGTAGAGACCAACATACCATAATCTCATTTCGATCAAGGATCAGACATCTCTAAAGAAGTAATAAATGTTGACCGCCTTTGGATAGTGGGAATGCGTGGAAACAAACTCACGTGTCATATCTCATGAAGACCGATGATGCACGCACCTTGGTGCAAAGCATCGAAAACATAAATGGTGAACCCGACGTGAACTAGTTATACTTCAACCATAAGGATTAGAAGTGTTTAAGACATCGATATATAAGAATATAACCAGATCCAACCATCCGTTATCGGGTCCCGACAAGAAAATAGTGGGTCTGACATGAAACTTACCAGAATTTGGGGTAGTTAATCTTTAGGAAATCCGGTCTATGGAATCGTCATCATGGATCACTCTCTCCACCAATAGAAAATTTAACAATGCTGGGGCATTGGGAATCACTTTCCTATTAAATGTACTGATAGCTAAATCTTCATTCTTTACAGGATCCAAGACACAATAAATCAATCACCCCAACCTATAAATGCAGGTGTAGGAGGAAAAATAATGTGGTAGTCTGGCACAACTCTAACTCCTCTATGACATCATCCACAACCATGGATACCGAGTGCATGTGCCCCATATCACCCTTTGAAATCATTCAAATAAGGGTGATAGAAACCCTTATTTTTAAATACGATCAATAGGGGGTCATTCCCATATGGGACATGGCCTATTAGGACCTGGAGGCTTCTACACCTCACTGTCACCACTACCCCCAATGGCCATGCAGGGAGCCACTGCTCCTCACTCCAACATTCAACCTATTTGAAAGACTCTCTCTGGAGGGTTCTTATGTCTCACTCCCCTATGTTGATGAGATAAGGGACATCAAAGTCTTCCCAGCTATGACTGCTACTATGGAGCTACCAATGAGGGATCTCACTAGGATGTCTCAACTCCACCAACTGATGGTCCATCAGGTTGAAGAAAAGGTGCTTTATACGCCTTCTTTGTTGGTCCCGGTTTGGATGACCCGACACCAACATCGGGCACAATTTTGGGAAGATTCCCATTAGAGGGAATCATCATCTATAGCTTCAATGTCCCATTCTACCCTCGACACATTCCACTAGGTCCCTACGACTACAAACCTAATATTCACCTATGCTCGATTGAAATTAAGACCTCACCCACATTACAAAAAGGTTGGGTTGACTCTTTTGTCCACCGACATGATTTGAAACTACCACGGGCCGACCTGTGATGATGAGATCTAGTACGGAGGTCCTCCCTATACTGCCATTAGCTAGAGTGGAGGTCCTACCCACTTTCACATCCATCATAGAGGTCATCCTTATAACGACCCATGTATTTATAATATAATACTTTCTGATTTCTATTAATACTTATGAATAAGATATTAATTTTAAGTTAAAGGGGATGATTTTTCTGATAGCATACTCAACACGCAACAATAGGCTTCTCCTAAATCTTACATTTCACACAACTTTGAGTTATACCAAAAAAAAAAATAATAATATTATTATTTTAAATGGCAGTTAACGCCTAGCCATTTTATTGGTAGGAATGAACAGAACATACTACAATATGATTACACATGTTTTTTAAATGTTTTTTCTTTTATTAAATAAATTTTAGAGGCTTAAAAAAAGAATGAATCTGATTTTAAGAATTAAATACTCTAATATTTTTTAAAAGATAGATTTACCGCATTTTGATGGTGAACCCTTTTTAAATATAGTTTTGTCACTTTTATATGTTACATTTGAAAAAATAAACTTATTATTTATATTTGATACATCAAAATTTATTTTGGTTAAAATTTTGTTATTTTTCGGATAAAGTTCATTTTTTGATGAATAGTGAAAAATATGACATTTTAATTCAAAACTGCCTTTTCATATAATATATTTACATAGTTAGATTGTTCTTTTAGTTGATTTTAAATTGTAATTGGATTATATTTTTACCTTTTAATCCAATGTTGGTCATTATAAATAATTTCACATTGAAATTAGACAAAAACACATGTCAATCTTTTGGTAGTTTTTACTTTTTAAAAACACGTTTTTTGGTTTTGACAATGGGAATTGATTTTAAATTAATTTATGAAACTTCTGTGTTTTGAATTTGGAAAAATGGATTCTATATTTGGAATCAAGAGGTCTAAATTTTTTAAATCAATAAATTTTATTTTTAGACATTATGAATTGTAACTTCAGTAAATATTTTATTTACCATGGTTAGAGGGTAAATCTGGTAAATAAGGGTGAAAAATAATATTATAATAATATTAAATTACCCTGTCACGTGTCTTAAAACTATTTTATGATATATTTCCGACCATGGGAATACTTGGGTCTATTTTGGGACCCCATGGGTCCAATTTTAAGTGAAAATGATACTTTATAAAGATTAATTTAAAGTTAAGAAAAATGTAACATAAACATATATCTTTTAGTATTTTTTTTCATATGGGGCTATATAATTGATATTTTCGAATATAAATAGTAATTAGAAATATAAAAAGATTTCATAAATCATGTTATTTTATTTACAATTTTTAGACATCGAATTAAAAAATTTATTTATGACACAATGATAATGTAGTGATTACCATTTTAATGAATGTTTTAAATAAATGAGATTATAAATATTAAAATAAATTTATTTTGAAACTTTTTATTCCATCCAAGAATTTTAGGGATAATAATGACTTTTTATATTTTCATTAATTAAGTTTTTTTGAAATAACGAAGTTTTTATAGATTTTTTTAAAAGTCATGATATGAATAGTTTATAAATTGACAAAAATGAGTTTTTAAAACAATTAATATTTTATTAAATGATAAAATAATCCTAAAAATCTAAAATTTGGAAAAATGACATATATGATGTTAAACATGACATTAATTATCTATTTTGGGTTGCTTATCATTTTATATTAAATATATTTACCATATAGTATGAATATGTAAGAGGACATGATAAAAGTTAAATTAGTTAACCAAGGGCAAACGCTAATAGATAAGGTTAATTTTATTAAATAAAGTTGTCTAAAACCCATTGGATAAAATTATTTAGAACAATACACACCTTATATTTGAATTAAATGAGTTGTGGACCTTTTCAAATAAAAATTAAGTTTATAATAAAATAATATTTTTAGACATTCCTAAAGAGCCCCTCTGCCCCCTAATAAAAGGACATCACCTCTAACCCATTACACACACCTGTCAAGCCCCTTTGCTCGTCCAAAACCTACTCCAACATGATCCCAACATTCATATATTCCTCTTAGAAGAAATACCCAATGAATAAGGCAATTAAAGAAAGCATTTTGGTTCAAACCAAAGAAAGTTACCCAATTTAAAGGTAACATCTTCTCTCAAGTTCTTTTCTTTTATTTTCCTTTTCCACTCCCTATGAACTTCTTATTATTTGTTTACATAAAAACAACTCTATCCTCAATATACAATTTTTTTTGTTATGAGAAGTATTCTAACTAAAATTCCACACATCTCTATCTAATGGATATGAAAATACTCTCTCTGTGGACGGCGAACTATTGCCTCACGAAATGATGACTGTTCAATTATCTCCTACTGCCTCTCATGGTGGCCATTATGATGGAACTTTATTTATATGTAATATATATTATATTTATTTTGTCTATATGATTATATATTTTTCATTTATATCATACCTTTATGGTTTTCATAATGGGTAAATACGATAATTTCATTTGAGGAAGCACGCACTACTAAAAATTCGGCCATTAGAGACCCCCATTGGCAGTCGTTAATGGCCTATAGAGACCGCTCAGCGACTGCCAATGACGGTCGCTTTAGGCCCGTCGCTATAGGCCAACAACAACCACCAAAGGCGATCATTGAAGGAGGCCGAAAATCTGACCTACAACGACCACCAGGCGGTCGCTGACCTATTGCTCGGCCGAGCAATAGCGACCGCAATTGGTGGTCGCTGTCTTGACCCTTGGCCAGGCTAAAGAGAACAACACTGGTGGTCGTAGTTCTGATGCTTGGTCGAGCTATAGTGATCGCCAATGGTGGTCACTATCCTATTTAGTATGTGACCTATAGCGACTTCCATTGGCGGTTGCTATCCTGGAGATTTTTTTTTAAAAAAAAATACACGGTTCCCAATCGACAAAAACAGGGTAAAAATCATAACAAATAGAAAACAATTCCAAACAACATAAACATCAAGATCATCATAAACAAGAAATGACAGACGTGCTTCAATGATCTAAACAGGTCCAATCCATTTCAATCTTCTGTTTCAATAAACCTACAATAAGATACAAAAAAACAACTAACAATTAGTATATATATAATAAAATTAAATTTGACATCAAATTATAAGTTCTATAAGAATTTAAAACCCCCAATTTTAGAAATGTCGTCATTTTATGAGTTTTTTCTTGTTTTGGAGTCTTTGGTTTAGCTTGCGGAAGTGTTCTGTGGTCTAAAAATAAATGTTTTCTGTGCGCATCGCATGAAACTGTTAAAAAAATATTCAGTCATACCATGCACAGTGCACATCTGATTAATGTATAGTCTACTCATATATGTCATGAATAATATTCCTATTGTTTTGTGTGATTTCAAGTCATTCTGAGGACGTTTGCTGTGAATTCAATCGTTACATGTTGTTTTAGTGTTTTATGACTCCAGAAATGTATTTCCAGTCACTGCGGTCAAAAAAAAACCTCTGATTGATGTGCTGTCTGCCCGAACATTTCAAAATTCACACCACAATTGTTTTTGTATGATTTCAAGGTATTCTGAGGTCGTTCGACTGGTTTTGACCACCCAACATGCCCTTTTATAGCGTGCCAAACTGTTAAAAAAATATTCATTCTTACCGCACACACCGCACGTCCGATTGACATGTCGTCTCCTTCTACATGTCACGAATAATATTCCTATTTTTTTCATGTGATTTCAAGCCATTCTGAGGATTTTTGCAGTGAATTCGACCGTTACACGTCGTTTTGGTGTTTTATGACTCTGGAAATGCGTTTCCGGTCACTGCGGTCAAACAAAACCTCCGATTGACGTGCCTTCTACCCAACCATTTCACAATTCACACCATAGTTGTTTTTTTATGATTTCATGGCATTCCGAAGTCGTTCGACTAGTTTTGACCACCCAACGCGCCCTTTTAGAGTGCGTCGAACTGTTAAAAACATCATATTTTGTCGTACCGCACACACCGCACGTTTGATTGATGTGACATCTCCTCCAACATGTCATGAATAGTATTCCTATTTTTTTCGTGTGATTTCAAGTCATTATGAGCACATTTACTCCGAATTCAACTGTTACACATCATTTTGGCATTTTAGGACTCCAGATATACGTTTCTGGTCACTGCGGTCAAACGACACCCTTGATTGACATTAAATCTACCCGAACATTTTAAAATTCACACCACAGTTGTTTTCGTGTGATTTCATGGCATTCCGAGGTCGTTCGGCTGGTTTTGACCACCCAACGAGCCCTTTTTGAGCGCGTCGAACTGTTCAAAACAACATATTCGGTCCTACCGTGCACACCGCACATCCGATTGATGTGTCGTCTCCTTTTACATGTCATGAATTGTATTATTATTGTTTTCATGTTATTTCAAGTCATTATGAGCATGTTTTCTTTGAATTCGACCGTTACACGTCGTTTTGGTGTTTTATAACTCTGAAAATGAATTTCCAGTCACCGCGGTCAAACAACACCTCTGATTGAGGTGAAATCTGCCTGAACATTTTACAATTCATAAAAAGGTTGTTTTTGTATGATTTAATGGAATTACGAGGTCGTTCGGCTGGTTTTGAGCACCCTACGCGCCCTTTTAGAGTGCGTCAAACTGTTAAAAACAACACATTCGGTCGTACCATGCACAACACACGTCCAATTGACATTTTGTCTCCTCTTACATGACAAAAATAGTATTCCTATTGTTTTCATGTGATTTTAAGTCATTCTGAGCACGTTTTCTCTGAATTCAACCATTACATGTCGTTTTGGCGTTTTATGACTCTAGAAATGCGTTTCCGATCACCGTGGTCAAACAAAAACTCTGATTGATGTACCTTCTACCTGACTATTTCACAATTCACACCACAATTTTTTTCGTATAATTTCATGGCATTCCAAGGTCGTTCGGCTAGTTTTGACCACCCCACGAGCCCTTTTAGAGCACACTGAACTGTTCAAAACAACATATTCGGTCGTACCGTGCACACCATACATCCAATTGACATGACGTCTCTTTCTACATGTCTCAAATAGTATTCCTATTTTTTTCGTGTGATTTCAAGTCATTCTGATCACATTTTCTTAGAATTCGACCATTACATGTCGTTTTGGCATTTTTTGACTCTGGAAATAAGTTTCTGGTCATTGCGGTCAAACCACACCTCCGATTGATGTGATATATGCCCGACCATTTTATAATTCACACCACGATTGTTTTCGTATGATTTCATGGAAATACGAGGTCGTTCGACTGGTTTTGACCACCCAACACACCCCTTTAGAGCACTCCCAGCTGTTAAATACAACATATTCAGTCGTACTGCGCACACCAGACATCCGATTGATGTGCTGTCCCATCCTAAATGACACGAATAGTATTCTTATTATTTTCATGTTTTTTCAATTCATTCTGAGCACGTTTTATTTGAATTCAACCATTACACGTCGTTTTGGTGTTTTATGACTTCGGAAATTTGTTTCTGGTCACCGCGGTCAAACAACACCTCCGATTGACTTGCCGTGTGCCTAAAATTTTTACAATTCACACCACCGCTGTTGTAGTATGATTTAATGACATTCTGTGGTCGTTCAGATGGTTTTGACCACCGAACGATCCCTTTTAGAGCTCGCTAAACAATTCAAAACAACATATTTAGTCGTACCACACACACCACACGTCTGATTGATGTTCTATCTCCTCCTACATGTCACGAATAGTATTCCTATTGTTTTCGTGTGATTTCTTGTCATTCTGAGCACGTTTTCTCTGTATTTGACCGTTACACGTCTTTTTGGCTTTTTATGACTCCGAAAATGCATTTCCAGTCACCTTGGTCAAAATACACCTCTGATTGACTTGCCGTCTACCCGAATATTTTACAATTCACACCATGGTTATTGTCTTATGATTTCAGGGCATTCCAAAGTTGTATGGCTGGTTTTGACCACCCAACGCGCCCTTTTAGAGGGCTCTTAACTATTCAAAACAACATATTTTGTTGTACCGCACACACTTTATGTCCGATTGACGTGTTGTATCCTCCAACATCTCACGAATAATATTCCTATTGTTTTCATGTGATTTCAAGTCATTCTAAGAATGTTTGCAATGAATTCGACCGTTACACGTCATTTTGGTGTTTTATGACTCCAAAAATGAATTTTCGGTCACCGCGGTCAATAAACTCCTCCGATTGACATTCCGTCTACCCAAAAATTTCAAAATTAACACCATGGTTGTTGTTGTATGATTTTATTGCATTCTAATGTCATTCAGCTGGTATGGGCCACCCAACACACCCTTTTAGAGCACACCGAACTGATAAAAACAACATATTCGGTCGTACCGTGCACACTACATATCCGATTGACGTGTTGTCTCCTACTACATTTCAAAAATAGTATTCATATTTTTTTGTGTGATTTCAAGTCATTCTGAGCACATTTTCTCTGAATTCGACTGTTACAAGTTGTTTTGGCATTTTATGACTCCGGAAATGCATTTCTGGTCACTGTGGTCAAACAACACCTACAATTGACGTGTTGTCTACCCAAAATTTTTAAAATTCATACCACGGTTGTTTTTATATGACTTCATGGAATTCCGAGGTCGTTCATCTAGTTTTGATCACCCAATGAGCTCTTTTAGAGTGCACCGAACTATTCAAAACAACATATTCGGTCGTACTATGCACAATGCACGTCCGATTAACATGTTGTCTCCTCCTACATGTCACAAATAGTAATCCTATTCTTTTCGTATGATTTCAAGTCATTCTGAGCATGTTTTATTTGAATTAGACCGTTACACATCGTTTTGGCGTTTTATGACATCAGAAATTCGTTTCTGATCACAGCAGTCAAACGACACATCCGATTGATGTGCCGTCTTCCAGAAAATTTCAAAATTCACACCATGGTTGTTATTGTAAGATTTCATGGCATTATGAGGTCAGTCGACTAGTTTGACCACCCAACGCGCCCTTTTAGAGCGCGCCAAACTGTTAAAAAAAACATTTTCATTCGTACCGCGCACACCACACGTCCGATTGATGTGATGTATCCTCATACATGTCACGGATAGTATTAAAATTGTTTTCATGTGATTTCAAGTCATTTTGAACACATTTTCTCTAAATTCTACCATTAAACGTCGTTTTGGCGTTTTATGACTCCGAAAATGCATTTCTAGTCAACGTGGTCAAATGACAACTCCGATTGACATGAAGTATGCTCTACCATTTCACAATTCAAAACACGGTTGTTGTTGTATGATTTCATGGAATTCCAAGGTCGTTCAGCTGATTATGATTTCCCAATGTGCCTTTTAAAGCGCGCCGAACTGTTCAAAACAACATATTCAGTCATACCGCAGACATCGTATGTCTGATTGATGTGTCGTCTCCTCCTACATGTCACGAATAGTATTCCTACTGTTTTCATGTGATTTCAATTCATCTTGAGCATGTTTGGTTTGAATTTGACTGTTACATGTCGTTTTGGCATTTTATGACTCCGGAAATGCATTTCTGGTCACTACAGTCAAACGACACCTCTGATTGACATGCCGTCTACCCAACCATTTCAAAATTTACACCATGGTTGTTTTCGTCTGATTTCATGGCATTCCTAGGTCGTTCGGCCGGTTTTGACCACCCAACGTGCCCTTCTAGAGCACGCCGAATAGTTAAAAACAACATATTCGTTCGTACCGCGCACACCGCACATCCGATTGATGTGCCGTGTCCTCATACATGTCACAAATAGTTTTCATATTGTTTTAGTGTGATTTCAAGTCATTCTAAGAACGTTTTCTCTGAATTTGACTGTTACATGTCATTTTGGCATTTTATGACTCCGAAAATGCGTTTTCGATCACCACGGTCAAACGACACCTCCGATTGACGTGCCGTCTGCCCGAAACTTTCACAATTCACACCAAAGTTGTATTCGTATGATTTCATGGCATTCCGAGGTCATTCGGATTGTTTTGACAACCCAATGATCCCTTTTAGAGCGCGCCAAATTGTTAAAAACAACATATTCGGTCGTACCGTACTCACCGCACGTCCGATTGACATGTCGTCTCCTCCTATATGTCACGAATAGTGATCTTATTGTTTTTTTGTGATTTCAAGTCATTTTGAGCACATTTTCTCTAAATTCGACCGTTACATGTTGTTTTGGTGTTTTATGACTCTGGAAATGCGTTTTCGGTCACCGCGGTCAAACGAAAAATAAAATTGATGTGCCGTCTCACCAAACATTTCACAATTCACACCACCGTTATTATCATATGATTTCATGGAATTCCAAGTTCGTTCAACTAGTTTTGACCACCCAACGAACCCTTTTAGAGTGCGCCGAACTATTGAAAACATTTTATTCGGTCGTACTGCACACACTGCATGTCCGATTGATGTGTCGTATCCTCCTACATGTCACGAATAATATTCCTGAGGTTTTTGCGTGATTTCATGTCATTTTTCAACATTTTTTCTATGAATGCGACTGTTACACGTCGTTTTGGCATTTTATGACTCCAAAATGTATTTCCAGTCACCACGGTCAAACGACATCTCCAATATATGTGAAGTATAACCGACCATTTCACAATTCACGCCAAAGTTGTTGTTGTATGATTTCATGGCATTCTGAGGTCGTTCGACTAGTTTTTTCCACCCAACGCACACTTTTAGAGCGTGCCGAACTCTTCCAAACAACATATTCAGTCGTACCGTGCACACCACATGTCTAATTGACATGTTGTATCCTCCTACATGTCATGAATAGTATTCCTATTGTTTTTTTGTGATTTAAAGTCATTCTGAGCACGTTTTCTCTGAATTCCACTGTTACATGTTTTTTTGGCGTTTTATGACTCCAGAAATGAATTTTTGGTCACCGCGGTCAAACGAAAATTTTGATTGAAATTCCTTCTACCTAACCATTTCAAAATTCAGACCACAGTTGTTGTCGTATGATTTAATGGAATTCCGAGGTCATTCGACTGGTTTTGACCACCCAACGCGCCCTTTTAGAGCACGTCAAACTGTTAAAAACAACATATTCAGTTGTAATGCACACAACTCACATCTGATTGATGTTCCATCTCCTCCAACATGTCACGAATAATATTAGTATTGTTTTTGTTTTATTTCAAGTCATTATGAGCACGTTTCTCGGAATTCGACCGTTACACATCATTTTGGCATTTTTTGACTCTAGAAATGCGTTTTTGGTCACCGTGGTCAAACGACACCTCAGATTGAAATACTGTCTACTTGACGATTTAAAAATTCACACCACAGTTGTTATCGTATGATTTCATGGAATTCCGAGGTTGTTCGGCTAGTTTTGACCACACAACAAGACCTTTTTGTGTGGGCTGAACTGTTCAGAACAATATATTTGGTCCTACCGCAGACACCACATGTCCTATTGATGTTTCGTCTCCTCTTACATGTCAAAAATAGTATTCCTATTGTTATCATGTGATTTCAAGTCATTCTAAGCACGTTTTCTCTCAATTGGACTGTTACACATCGTTTTGGTGTTTTTTGACTCCGAAAATGCGTTTCCGGTCACCGCGGTCAAATGACACCTCGAATTGACCTGCCGCCTACCCGACCATTTTACAATTCACACCACAATTGATGTAGTATGATTTAATGACATTCCAAGGTCGTTCGACTAGTTTTGACCACCCAACGCGCCCTTTTAGAGCACACCGAACTGTTCAAAACAACATATTCGATCATACCGTGCACACCGCACGCCCGATTGATGTGTCGTCTCCTTCTACATGCCATGAATAATATTCATATTGTTTTCATGTGATTTTAAGTCATTCAGAGCACGTTTTCTCTGAATTCGACCGTTACACACCGTTTTTGTGATGACCCAGACTCTCTTGGTTCTTCCCTTTGCCAAAATCTGGGTCCTAAAGGAGTGGCGTCTCGGTGAGGCCGATCGGTGAGACTGATCGGTGAGACCGATCGGTGTCACCCGACCTTGTCAAGTTGTTTCCAGTAGCGATCCTTTGCGCAAATAGGGTTTTAAAACCTATTCTAACTTGTTTAAGCGTTTTTTAAAGACCCGTAACGTGCATAAGAGTTTTAATTAAATACTTAATCAATTCATGAGTCTGCTTAAACTATCCGACCCTTTTTGTGAAGAGTGGAGCCGCGTGGTCAACCCACGACCCCCGCACCTTATGCGGTTTCACTTTTTCACCCCAACCGTCCCCGGCTCTTATAAACCAAGGGTTAGCCGTGGTTTCTCTTTTCCTGGATCGTGGTTTTTCACAAACAGCTTCTAGTGCATCGGGACCACCGCATCGTTATCCGTAAATTTTCGTGCCCCCGGCCTAAACATCGTTCATCTATCAACAAGTAGGGAATTTCTCCTTCATCTCTCTCTTTTGTGTATCATGCGGGATGGGCGTGCTTTTGTTTCTGTAGAACTGGTTGGACCAAACTTAATGAAGATAATGAAAAAATTCAATAAAGAAAGAGAGGGGGGCTGTGTTGTTGATGCTGTCTTATATTTGTTTTGATGCTGTTTCATCTGTGGCCATCCTGTTGAGTTGTGCTGGCTTATGCCTTCTGAAAATCGAGGCTGTTGGTGGTCGTTGTTAGTGCACTAATGAACCCTGCTGATGTTTTAAAAGGCCTATTTGTGGTTGTAAGCTTCTGCTGTGGAAAGTGAATTGGTTAATCACGTATAACCGAATGAATAAATTGAAAGCACCAGGATAAACCCTTCTGTGATGGCTCCCGGTTAGAGCACACAGAACTTGAATCGTGGAGTGTGTTAAGTCGTTTAAATCTGAAAATACTGGCAAGGCCATGCTTGTGTTGGTGGTGGTAGTTGGTTGTTTCCTCTCAGGCCGATGGATGGAGATGTGAGAGGGGATGGGATCGCCTGTTCTTTTATACCCTCAGTGGTTGTGAGTTTTAAGGCCCGGTGGATACTTGTTCATATCACAAATTGGGGTGGAATCCTCTGTTGTTGAGAATCAGGTGTGGACGTTTTGGTTTTTGTTTGATTGTTTACTTTCTGGACTTGTGCCTATGCTTACTAGTTTCTCAGTAGTGCTTAAACTTAAACATTATTACTGAACATGGAACAAGAATGGGACAATGGGTTTTTTTGGCGAGAATAATGACTTGTGGCTCAGATATAGTGGTGTTACGTTCCGTAGGCCGGTTAGAAAAACCTAGACTTGGGTGAGTGCTTGTTACCTATATCTATACTTGTAGTTTTGTGTTTCTTATTCACGCCCCACCCAAGTTGAGAACTTAGTGCCGAACACCCCCATTTCATGGTGGAGGGTGTTTTTCCCAACACTATTCTTAGTGGCTGGTTATTAGCTCATTTTCTGCTCCCTTTCCCGGATAGCCCAAGTATTTTCGGGCAGGCTGTGATGGCCTGAGGTCCATTATTAGCCCAAGAACCTTCGGGCGAGGTAGTGTGGTGGTTGGAAAGGTGTGTGCGGCAGGTTTTTTCCTAAGCATCTTCGGGATGAGGCCCAGGTGTCTTCGGGCGTGGCAGTGGATCCTTTAGCCTATGTGTCTTCGGGCGTGGTGGTGGTTGTTCTGGCCTAGGTGTTTGCAGGCATGGTTACGTGTGACAATTGTGGCCCATGTGTGTGCGGGCGGGGTTCAGCAGTGGGACTATGTGCGGTTGAAGCCCAGGTGTGTGCGGGCGGGATTTCGGCAGTGGGACTGCGTGTGGTTGTGGCCTAGGTGTGTGCAGGCGGGTGTGGCAGTGGGACTGCGGTGAGAATGGAGAGATTGGTCCGATGCGTAGGATGTCTCAATAACCAGTGGGAAAGTGGTGCGGGGTACCCAAACATCAATGTGCTCTGATTATATATATTACTTGACTTGCGTTATTTGGGGAGTGTCTTGGGGTGGATAGTTTACCTTGATAGGTGTTTGGTTTTATCTTTTCTCACGGGACTTTAGCATGTTCCCCCACTTGTGCACGAGAGTCTTTGGTTTTCCCTACTGAGTGTACTTGTATGCTCACCCTACGTATATAAAACTGCTTTCAGGTTTCCAGGAGGACTTCGGGGATCATTGTGGACCTTACTAGCTCGGACCTTTGAAGCAGTTGCAGTTGTTGTTTTTCTTTTCCCTTTGGTACTTACCTTGTAGTCACCTTTTTCACCTTGTGGCTTTTACTATTGAAACATGCATGTGGGAATGGTTTACTTTTGGCTTTAATTTTCTTTCTACCATGGTGTTGTTGGGTTTTCTTCTCCTTATCTCTCGATCCTATAAAATAAAAAGGGTAATGCCTTCCATTTGTGAGAAATTTCTATACCCTTGGTGCTAGTCGCCACTCCGGGACCTATTGAAGGCGGGTCTCGGGGGTCATTATCTCTCTTTCAAATTAAATATGGAAGGTCCTAGAAATCTGCTGACCCTTCCCTCCTTTTGGTGAAGGCGGGTCATGAATGTTTTGGTGTTTTGTGACTCTGGAAATGTGTTTCCGGTCACCGCGGTCAAACGACACCTTTATTGACCTGCATTCTACCCAAAAATTTTACATTTCACACCACAGTTGTTGTCGTATGCTTTTATGGATTTCTGAGGTCAGTTGACTGGTATTGACCACCCAACGTGCCCTTTTAGAGCATGCCGAACTGTTCAAAACAACATATTCGGTCATACCGCACACAACGAATGTCTGATTGACGTTCTGTCTCCTCCTAAATATCACGAATAATATTACTAGTGTTTTTGTGTGATTTTAAGTCATACTGAGAACGTTTTCTCTAAATTCGATCGTTACAGGTCGTTTTGGCATTTTATAACTTTGGAAATGCGTTTCCGGTCACTACGGTCAAACGACACCTCTGATTAACGTATCGTCTACCCGACCATTTCACAATTTATGCCACGATTGTTTTCTTTTGATTTAATGGCATTCCGTTGTTGTTCGGTTGGTTTTGACCACCCAACAAGCCCTTTTAGAGCACGTCGAACTGTTTAAAACAACATATTCGGTCATACCGCGCACACTACATGTCTGATTGACATTCCATCTCCTCCTATATGTCAAGAATAATATTCCTATTGTTTTCGGGTGATTTCAAGTCATTAGGGTCATTTTTGCTCTGAATTTGACCGTCACACGTCGTTTTGGTGTTTTATGACACCAGAAATGTGTTTCTAGTCATTGCGGTCAAACGACACATCCGATTGATGTTACATCTACCCAAACATCTCACAATTCATACCACGGTTGTTGTCATATTATTTCATGTCATTCCAAGGTCATTAGGCTGGTTTTGACCACCCAACGAGCCCTTTTTGAGCCCGCCAAAATGTTCAAAACAACATATTCGGTCGTACAGCACACACCACATGTCTGATTGATGTGACGTCTCATCCTACATCTCAAGAATAGCATTACTATTGTTTCTGAGTGATTTGAAGTCATTTTGATCACTTTTTCTCTAAATTCAACCATTACACGTTGTTTTTTCATTTTGTGACTCCAGAAATGCGTTTCCGGTCACCACGGTCAAACGACACCTCCGATTGACATGTCGTCTGCCCGGCCATTTTAAAATTTACACCACAGTTGTGGTCGTATAATTTCATGGAATTTTGAGTTCATTCGGTTGGTTTTGACCACCCAACGATCCCTTTTAGAGCACACTGAACTATTCAAAACAACATATTCAGTCGTACCATGCACACCGCATGTCCGATTGATATCTTGTCTCCATCTACATGTCATGAATAATATTTATATTGTTTTCCTACGATTTAAAGTCATTCTGAGCTTGTTTTCGCTAAATTCGACTATTACATGTTGTTTTGGTGCGTTTGAAAAGCATGTGTGTGGTAATCAAAATCGGTCGAATGACATTGGAATTACATGAATTAGAACAACAACAAAGGGTGGGTGAATTGCGAAATGGTCAGGCAGAACACACATCAATCAGAGGTGTTGTGTGACCGCGGTGACCGAAAGCGCCAGCCAGGATGTCTCTTATCAAAACCTTCCATGCATGAGAGTCTGCCGGGTGGGTTAACATATCATTTTAATGAATTTTTTCTACATTCCATATAATTAAATTAGAAACATTAGATGACATAAAAAATCTTTTCAACCTTAGTTTAAGGGGAATGTAACGCATTTGCCTTATGGAAATCGGTTTCCCCTGTATCACAATATGACTTTGATGAGTCTGATTTCCCCTGTTCTCTTTCCACCTGGAAGTGCCACAAACTGTACAAATATCGAAATGGGAAGTTTCCTCTGTAAAAAACATACAGTTGATTGCACATTAATCTATGTTCTCATATGTAAAACCTAAGTTCTCTGTCAACTTATGATCATGATAATACGACTCGGGAATCTTTGCGTCGATAGGAAGAACCTTTTTTAATAACACCAACAGCCTGTCGAATGATGTTTCTGACCACTGATTCAAAGTATTCAAATGTAGAAACTCTGCGATAAATGAAAATTTATTGTAGGAAGTACATACAAGATATAATTCTATTTTTTCATCATCAATTTCTTCATAAAACCTCCTCGAATCACGATCTACACCAGAATGAAGATTTATCTCACTGGTCTCATGATTCTGGATGTCAATGACTTCAGGATCCAACCCTCGTACCATTTCAGTAAGCATTTCATGCATTGGATCATTCATCCTTGCATCAACAGCCATCTAAACTGCATCCGTATTTTAACAACAAACATATTCTTCTCCATGATGAGTCCAACTCTTATAATTTTTCAGAAATCCATTAAAGAATAGGTTCTCCCTCACAGTATCTGGTTTTAATTGATATATGTTACCACATTTTCTACATGGAAAACTAATGTAGTCACTTTCAAATCCTTTGGGGAAGTTAATAAACTTCATAATTCCACTGAAATATTCTCTAGATGTTCGATTTGGAAGATCAATCCAACTCTTATCCATAATAATATCTGTATAACAAACATTTACACAATACATATTTCATATATTTTTCATATCAAATATATTTAAAATAAATACTAACCAATTGCATGTGGACTATTAATAAAATAATAAAATTATATCTCTGAATAATAAACAATAGAATAAATAATGGAATGTAAGTGAAAGCCCATGTCATAACTGATTGCACTACAAACCTGGAAGGGAGGGGAGATGAAGTTGGTGCTTCGGGGGAGAGGAGAGGCAGTGGAGGGGAGTTGGAGCCAGAGATGGTGTGGTGATGGAGGGGACAGGCTGCAGGGGAGGCGGTGAGGTGGCGATGGTGCAGTGAGGGTGGGACAACAAGGGAGGGTACAGAGGACAGCGGGGAGCCGGAGTGGATAGGTAGTAGTGGCGAGGGGACGAGCAGCAGCCATGTGGGGAGGGAGGGGACCGGGCTGCGGCGGTGCTGCATGGGAGGGGATGGTGAGGGTGGGTACGGACGACGATGGTGCGGTGAGGGAGGGGGGTGAAGAGGGAAGGGATGGGGAGAGCTGGAGTGAAGGGCGGTGAGGGGAAGAGGGATGAGCAGTGAGGGGCCAGAGGGTGGAGGGTGGAGGGCGGAGGGACGAGGGGGCGGAGGGCCGGGGGGGGGGGGGGTAGAGGGCTGGGGGGCGGGGGGCGGAGGGCCGAGGGGGTGGAGGGCGAAGGCCAGAGGGCGGAGGGCAGAGGGATGAGGGTGGAGGGAAGAGGGGGCAGAGGCTGGAGGGGGCAAAGGGTAGAGGGCAGAGGCCGGAGGGTGGAGGCCGGAGGGTAGAGGGGGCGGAGGGTGGAGGGTAGCAAGGGGAGTGGCAGTGAGGGGTGGAGGGCGGCGAGGGGACGAGCTGTGAGGACGGAGGGTGGAGGGTGATGGAGAATAGGCATCGATGATCAAGGGGAGGGGATGCGGGGTAGGGTTTCATGAGGGGAGGGGGGGGGGGAGCCTTTTTTTAAAGCCCAGCGACCGTCAAAGGCAGTCTCCCATGTGAGGGGGCTTCAAAGCCTATTTCTCTAGTAGTGGCGGTCTACCACCCCCTCAAAGTGATTTGACTCATTAATGCCATACCTGAAACATAAATATAATGGTGTTAATAAACATATTTAACATATATAAAATATGATATTATAATTGAATTATAATATACCTATGCATCAATAAGTTTTAATTCCTTTAAATATGAAGTTGAAATGAAAGTAGTGTTCATGCGTACGTATGGATTACCATCTCCATAAATAATGAATTACATTTCTTATCTCTAAATGTTATGTAATATTATAAATACATATAAATACTGGATTTATATGATATTTATATCATGAATATAATTCTGGAGATAATGGACTTTTGACCACATGGAAAATTTGTAATTATAACAAGTTCATTTTTGACTCAAGTTCTGAACAACGAAAAAATGTCCGATATGATCTCAAATAATTAGATAATTGTTATAGTAAGGTAATAAGTGATATAAAAGGATTAATAAACTTGAAAAATGTTCTGAAGAAAGTAGAAATTATCTTATGTTTATTATTCAGGAAGAACAAGGAACATAGAAGACAAGTTAAACACAAGTAAGGGACTTCATCTCAATCTCCTTTCATTAAGTCATACCTTGATTTATAAAAGAAATTATTTTATAATTTTTATAATAAACCCCTTTGATTTTTTAATTTTAGTAAAAATGAATCTTATTTTTATGAAGCGTTTTACTAAACGACAAAAATAATGTTTCTTTTAAAAGTACGCGACGACATGGACCTTTTTACCGCAGTGAGCATAATTTGATATTTGGCTTCCTTAACAAGTCGTACTATTTTTAAAAAGAAAATAAATAACATATACTATATTTATGTATTTTGGTATTGAAAATGGTTTTGAGAATGGATTTTTTATGTCACTATATTTAAATGTTATATTGTGATTGAAATATGGGAATGTTATCTTTACTTTATTCTTGTTCATGTGTTATGATGATGTTATGGTACTTGAGAATTGTTTACACATAGGGTGGTTCTGTAATAAACCCAAGGAGGGTTATCCTGAGATAGATCTCCAATTCATTGCGTAATTCAATAGTGATAAATGTTAACATTTCTCCTAAGAGAATTAGGAAATATACTGTGATGAGTTTTCCAAACGTAACTCCCTATGTAGATATGAAATCTACAATGTAAGTATCATATGGATTCCACAAGTTACCTTTAGGATTTATGATTTATATGTGTTATTCATAAATATTACAATTTCATGAGGTATGTTAAGAGCTTATGTTTTGTATGTATTGATGGACTAATGATTTCTTTATTTATTTTATAACCCTTACTGAGATTTTTATGCTAATCCCAAGTTTTTGAAATATTTTTCATAGGGTATAAGGAAGGGTAAGATAAAGGAAAAATCAAGAAGATTTATATCAAGAAAATACTTCTTGTTATCTTTTAAGATTTTTCATTTTATGAAAGAATGGATACTAAGCATAATTGTCTACTTTGTAATATTTGAGATGTAATGTAATAGTTATGGCCTAAATCTCTAAAACACTAAACCTGAAAAGATACTAAATGTGGATTATTATCTTAATTCTAGATTATGTATAGCATAAGGCTAGGGCCTTACAGTTGGTATCATAGGTTGGTTTATATAACTTTAGAAGTTAGGGTGTTATTTAAGCATTAGTGACATAAACATAATGGTTAGAATATTAGAAAGATTCATAGTTATTTTAGATAAATTGAATGTGTTTAAGTTAACCTGAATAAGTATAACATAGTGTTTAACCTCCTTATAAGATATTATATGACTATTCTACTGATATACTCACAATGAACTTTTTGGTTTTAGTAAATGGATGGATTAAGCAGGCATCAAAGTAACAATGGATGTGAAGGAAAATGTGGTTGTTTTCTGAATGAGAAATCGAATGAAATGGGAGCTGTAATGAGAACTCTTGTGGTTATTCTTAACCCACTATCTGTTTTCATGATTGACCACTTAAAGCTTGGTGATTTTTTAAGAAATAATATATACAAGAAACGAATCCCTATGGAAGTTCAGGTAATAATCATAAAGGTAAGTATATTAAAAAAAACCTATGTGTCAAGGATGTGTAAAGAAACACTTGGGAAAATGCTTCAAAGGGGCAGTAAGATTCTATAGATGTGGTAATGAAGGTCATAAACCAAGAACCTTCCATGGAAAAAGGAAGCGTCCAGTTGACTCCAAGAAAGGGAAATACGTTTTTTTCCAAAGTATCAATTGAATGTTTTAAATGTGGTGTGCATGGTCATTATAAAAATAGATGTCCTATGAAGAAGGTTCAGGAATTGGATCAGTAGGATCATAGAAATATATGTTTACCAATTCCTAATTCCAATCCAACTGAAGATGTGGAAACCAAAAATGACTCGTGAAAGGTATGGATTATTTTATAGCTCATGTTTTGACATTACTGAAATCTTAGGACATTATGTATGATTTTGTTTCTTGTAAATAAGTATAAAATAATAAGTTGAAAAAACATGGATAAAGGATCAGGAAGAATGTTCGAGGATTTAGAACTTATGTTTTATCCAATGGATATTCTTAGTATAGGAAAATGATTTTGTGATTGTGTGATAAATGTTATTTTGGAAGATGTTCTCTCTTTTGGGAACACTATATACCTAAGGAAAATAGAATACTATGGGATTTCATTTGTGTAATAATGGTTGAAATTTTATTTTGGAAGAATCTATGTTTTTATTATGGATAAATGGATATTTGGGTTATTTATGGAAATGATTAACCAATCATAGAGAATGTGTGATTTGGTTAATTATACTTCATTATGAGACTTTAAGAGTAGCCTATGTTTTTTGAAGATAAATTCTAAGATTAATTTGGAAGAATATGTGATTAAATTCTTTTGAGTTTTGGGTTTCAATCTCAGTTTGGATTATATTGAAGGATTTTAAGGAAAATTGTTTATTGAATGATATTTGTTGAACTTTCGATATTGTTGGTTAAATTTTTTAGATTAAGAGTAGTATTTTCTTTTTATAAAAGATTTTCTTTTTTGGGGATTATCTGATATTGTACTAACCATTTTGGTTTTGGTTAATGTCTAAAGACAAGAGAAATATATAGTTAATCTTTTGGGGATTATTTGATTCTATATAATTTGATTCTATCACTTCAGGTGTGACCAAGTCATCTTGAATACTCATCGTTTGGAGAAAATGTGAGTTTTTTTTAGAAAATTATTAAAGGATGAAACTCTACTAGAAAAGTAAGCATATTTCTTTATGTCCTTATTCAATCTCATAAATAAATTTGCTAACTTTATGAAATAGAACTTAAAACAAAACATTGTCCATTTAATTTTACTACTGGTAAACCAATGACCATTAAACCATTATAAGTTTGTGGTTTTCAGATTTTTAACTTTCTCAAAATCATGTTTTCTATCACTCTCCATCAGAACTTGATAATTAGTTTTTCTTCCACATCCATGTTTTCCTACATGGAATCCTATAATGGGTTATATTGGGTGACCTTTGTACTTCTCTTTATTTCTTTTAAATTGATTGTTTTATTTATACTTTTTCTAATGTGAAACTTTCAATGAGTTTTTGGAGCCCAATTTTACAATTGCGAGTACACAATTTCCAAAAGGGGGGAAGGATGTAATGACCCAGGTATTAATAGAATAATATGTTTTGATTTCTATTAATAATTATGAATAAGATATTAATTTTAATATAAATGGGACACTTTTTCTGATATCTTACTCAACAAGCAATAACATGCTTCTCCAAAATCTTACATGGCACACAACTTTGAGTTATACCGAAAAATAATATAATAATAATATTATTTTAAATGGTAGTTAACACCTTGAAATTGTATTTTTAGTATTAAAAATAACTATCTACAATATTATTATACATGTTTGTTAAATGTTTTTAATTTTATACAGTAAATTTTAGAGGCTTAAAATAAGAAAGAATCTGATTTTAAGCATTAATTACTCTAATTTTCTTTAAAAGGTCGATTTATCGCCTTTTGATGGGGAACTCATTTTAAATATTTTTTTCCACATTTATATGTTCTATTTGACAAAATAAACTTATTCTTCTGAAGTGGTACATATTTACTTTGGGTAAAATTTTGGTATTTTTCTGATAAAGTTCATTTTTTTATGAATAGTGAAAAATATAGTATTTTAATTCAAAAATGACTTTTAATATAATTTATTTATATAGTTAGATTATTATTTTAATTGGTTTTAAAGTGAAATTTTATTATATTTTTACCTTTTAATCCAATGTTTCCCATTAAAAGTAATTTTACATTGAAATTGGACATAAACATGTGTTAATCTTTTGGTAGTTTTTACTTTTTAAAAACACACTTTTTGGATTTGACACAGGAATTGATTTTAAATTAATTTTTAAAACTTATGTGTTAAGAATTTTGTAAAATGGATTCCATATTGTTAATTAGGAGGTCCAAATTGTGTAGATAGGTTACATTAATTTTTAGACATTATGAATAACAACTTCAGTAAATATTTTATTTATCATGGTTAAAGGGTAAATTTGGTAAATAAGGGTAAAAAATAATGTTATAATAATATTAAATTACCATAACAAAAGTGCCAACCCTATTTTATGATACATTTAATACCATGGGAATACTTGGTATTATTTTGGGAACCCATAGAGCCACTTGTAAGTGAAAATGACACTTTATAAAAATGAATTTAATGTTAAAGAAAATGTAACAGAAACATATATCTGTAAGTAAAAAAATTTTTATATGGGGTTATATACTTGATATTTTCGTCTATAAATATTAATTAGATATATAACAATATTTTATAGATCATGGTATTTTATTTATAATTTTTATACATAAAAACAAAATTTATTTTTGACACAATGATGATGCAGTGATTACCATTTAAATGAATGTTTTAAATAAATGAGATTATAAATATTAAAATAAATTTATTTTTAAAATTTTTATGACATAAAATAATTTTAGGGATAATAATGGCTTTTTATATTTTAATTAATGAAGTTTGTTCAAAGTAATAAAGTTGTTATATATTTTTTTAAAAGTATTGATATGAATTGTTTATAAATTTACATAAATGTGTTTTTAAAACAATTAATATTTTATAAAATGGTAAAATAATACCAAAAATCTAAAATTAATCCAACTAACATATATGATGTTAAAAATTTCATTAATGATCCATTTTGGGTATCTTGTAATTTTATAGTAAATATATTAACCACATAGTATGAATATACAAGAGGGCATGGTAAAAGTTAAATTAATTAACTAAGGCTTAAAGCTAAAAGATAAGGTTAATTTTATCACCTAAACTTTCTTAAACCATATTATATGAGAAGGTTTAGAAAAATAATCACCTTATCATTGAATTAAATGAGTTGAGGACCTTTTGAAATCGAAATTCAGTTTATAATAAAATAATATTTTGAAACTTTCCTAAAAGCCCCTCCACCTTATAAAAGGCCATCACCTATAACCCATTACACACACCTCTAAGGACCCTTGAATCATCAAAAATATTCTCTAATAATCTCCCAAAATCCCTATATTCCTCCTATGAGCTTTTCCTTAGGCATAAGGCAATTCAAGAAATCTTTTTGGTTCGAACCAAAGGGAGTTACCCGATTTAAAGGTAATGTCTTCTCTCAAGTTCTTTTCTCTTATTTTCCTTCTCCACTACCTATGATATTCTTATTATTATTTTACATAAAAACACCAGTATTCTAAATATAGTAGTTTTTTTATGAGAATTATTCAAACTACACTTCTACACACCTCCATCTAATGGATATGAACATACTGTTTCTGTGGATGACAAACTACTACCTCACGAAATGATGATTGTTCAATTATCTTATACTGCCTCTCTTGGTCGCCATTATGGTGATAATAAATTTATATTTGATATATATTATTATTTTTTCCTCTACGATTGTTTATTTTTCATTTATAGCATACTTTTATGGTTTCCATAATGGGTAAATATGATAATTTCATTTGAGGAAGTGCGGACTACAACCCCCTCAAAGTGATATGACTTTTTCATGACACACATGGAATGTGAAAAGGATGGTGTTAATGAAATTATGTAAAATATATAAAATATGATATTATAATGGACTTATAATATATCTATGTATCATTAAGTTTTCATTCATTTAAATATAAAGAAGAAATGAAAGTAGCATTAATGCGTACGTACGACTTACCGTCTCCATGAACAATGCATTTAATTTCATATCTCAAAATATTATGCACTATTATAAATACTGGATTTATATGATATTTAAATCATGAATATTATTCTGGTGATAATGGACTTTTGACCACATGGACAATTTGTAATTATAACAAGTTCATTTTTGACTCAAGTTCTGAACAACAACAAAATGTCCGATATGAACTCAAATAATTATCCAATTGTTATAGCTAGGTAATAAGTGATATAAAAGTATTAATAAACTTGAAAAAGGTTCTTAATCAAGTAGAAATTAACTTAAGTTTATTATTTAGGATGAATAAAGAACATATGAGACAATTCGAACACAAGGCAATGGACTTCATCTCAATATCATTTCATTGAGGAATATTTTGATTTATACAAGACGTTATTTTACACACTATATAATAAACCCCTTAGAATTTTTACTTTTATTCAAAATGAATCTTTTTTTACAAAGAGTTTTAATAAAGGAAAAAAATAATGTTTCTTTTAAATGTATATGCCGACAATGACCTTTCTGCCACTGCATGCATTATTTGATATTTGGATTCTTTAACAAGATGTAATGTTTTAAAAAATAAATAAATACCATATAATCTTTTTTACATATTTTGGTATTGAAAATGGTTTTGATAATTGATTAATTTTGTCAATATATTTAAATGTTATATTGTGATTGAAATTTTGAAATGTTATATTTCCTTTATGCTTGTTCATGTGTTATGATTGTGTTATGGTTCTTGGAATTTTTTATGTATATGGGTGGTTCCATGATAAACCTAGGGGGTGAGCTTTAGATAGCTCTCTAATGGATTGGGTAATGTGACGAAGGTAAACGTTAAGGTTTCTCCAAATAGATTTAGGGAATATACTGTGATGGGTATTCCAAATGTAACTCCCTATATAGCTATGGAAGCTACAATGTATGTATGATATGGATGCCACGAGTTACCTTTATGATTTATTATTTCTATGTGTTATTCATAAATATTATGATTTCGTGATTTATGATTAGAGTTTATGTTATCTAGGTATTGATAGACTAATTATCTCTTTATTTATTTTATAAACCTTACTAAGCTTTTTATGCTCATCTCACATTTTTGAAATATTTTTTACTGGGTATAAGGAAGGGTAAGAGAAAAGAATAATTCAAGAAGATTTATATCAAGAAAATAATTATTGATTTATTTTAAGAGTTTTTATTTTTTGAAAAAAAGGGGTACTGAGTAGAATTATCTACTTTATAAAATTTGAGATGTAATGTAATAGTTATGGAATAATTGTATAAAACTCTAAACCTAAAAACATCCCCAATATGAATTATTATATTCATTCGAGATTATGTAGTGTATAAGGGTAGGGAATTATAGCTGGTATCATAATTTGGTTTATATAACTTTAGAGGTTTGGGTGTTATTTAATCATAAGTGACATAACCCTAATGGTTAGAATATTAGGAAGAGTAATAGTTATTTTAGATAAATTGAATGGGTTTAAGATAACATGAATAAGTATATCTTAGTGTTTAACCTCATCATAAGATATTATATAATGATTTTAATGTTATACTCACACTGTCCTTTTTGGTTTTAGTAAATGGATGGATCTAGAAGGCATCAAAGTAACAATGGATGTGAAGAAATCTATGGTGGTGTTCTGAATGAGCAACTGAATTAAATGGCTGCAACAATGAGAACTCTTGTGGTTATTCTTAACCAACTTTCTGGAGTCACGATTGACCACTTGAACCTTGGTGATTTTTCTAAGGAATCATATATGCGAGAAATGAAACCCTATGGAATTTTAGTTAATAATCATAAAGGTAATTATATTAAAAAAACCTATGTATCAAGGATGTGTAATGAAACACCTAAGAAAATTCTTCAAAGGGATGAGAAGATTTTGTAGACGTGGTAATGAACATCCTAAATCTAGAGCCTGCCCTATAAAAAGGAAGCGTCCAGTTGACTCCAGTAAAGGGAATGAAGTTCTTTATGAGGGATCAATTGAATGTTTTAAATTCAGTGTGCATATTCATTATACAAATATATATCTTACGAAGAAGGTTCGGAAATGGGAATATAAGGATCATACAAATATATGTTTACAAATTCCTAATTCCATTCCAATTAAATATGAGGAAACTGAAAATGACCTATGAAAGGTATAAATTATTTATTAGCTCACGTTTTGACATTACTCAAATCTTCGGACATTATTTATGATTTTTCTTGTAGGAGATAAGTATAAAAGATTAAGATAGAAAAACATGGATAAAGGATCAGAAAGAACGTTTTAAGATTTAGATGTCTACATTTTAGGAGTTTAAGAGTTATGCCGGATATATGGATTATGACATGTTTAAATGTATCAATGGTAGGATTACATTGGAATAATTTTTCTAGTATGTGTAAACCTGAAGTTTGATATTTGAAAAAGTTATTCAAGTATGAATTATCTTTTCTTTTTTGGATATAGTTATAAATAACCATTAGGGTTTATATGATCCTATAATTTAATGAAATTATAGGTTATTACTTTTTGGGATGAAAATGTGAGGTACGAGATAACATTTTTGGTTAAAATATGTTATGGTTATTTTTGAGGAATTTATCTCATTTTTGGTAATGTTATAAAATTATATAATTTTTTAAAAAGGACAATAAGAAGACTGTGTGATAACCCGTCATGTCGGACAAAGATGCGGGAATCAGACCCACAACCAAAGTGCGACTTGGATTTATCATCAACCACTGAACTACATGATATCCCTGGTTAGTATGACAAAATGTTTTTAGTTAAATGATTTTATAGATCAAGAATAAGTTGATTTTGGGAACATATGTTTTATTAAATGGGTATCCTTGGTATATGAAAATGATTTGGTGATTAAGTGATAATGGTTATTTTGGAAGACATTTTATCATTTGGGAACACTATATGCCTAAGGAAAATGGAATACTATGAGATTTCATTTGTGGAATAATGGTTGAAATTTTATTTTGGAAGATTCTATGTTTTCATTGTGGACTTATGTAAATTTTTGGTTATTTATGGAAATAATTAACCTATCATAGAGAATGTGTCATTTTTTTAATTACACTTTAGTATGAGACTTCAAGAGTAGTCAATGTTATTTAAAGATAAATTTTAAGATTCACTATGGAAGACTATGTGATTAAATTCTTCAATGTTTTGGGATTCAATCTTAGTTTGGATTATATTGAAGGATTTTAAGAAAAATTGTTTATTGAATGGTCTTTGTTGAACTTTGGGTATTGTTTGTTCAATTTTGGAGATTAATATTAGTATTTTTTTTATAAAAGATTATACTTTTTGGGGATTATATGATCTTATAATAACCATTTTGGTTTTGGTTAATGTCTAAAGATAGGAGAAATATATAGTTCATATTTTTTAGATTATGTGATTCTATAGAAGTTGATTCTAGCTCTTCAAGTGTGATCAATTCATCTTGAATACTCATCGCTTGGATAAAAATGAGTTTTTTTAGCAACTTATCAAAGGATGAAACTATACTTGAAAAGTAAGTATATTTCCTTACGTCCTTAGTCAATATCCTAAATAAATTCTCAAAATTTATGAAATAAAACTTAAAACAAAAATGTTATCTTTTTACTTTTCCTACTTGTAAACCAATGAATATTTAACCCATCATAAGTTTTTAGTTTTTAGATTGTTAAATTTCTCCTAATCATGTTTTCTATCACACTGCATCAGAACTTGAAACTTAGTGTCTCTTCCATATCCACGTTTTCCTACAAGGAATCCTAGTATGGGTTATCTCATGTGACCTTTGTAATTCCCTTTATTTATTTTAAAGTGATAGTTTTATTGACTCTTTTTCTGATGTGGGATTTTCAATGAAGTATCCAAGCCCAATTTTAAAATTGCAAGGACGCAATTTCCAAAAGGGGGAAGGATGTAATGACCACGATATTTATAGAATAATAAATTTTCATTTCTATTAATACTTACGAATAAGATATTAATTTTATGTTAAAGGGGATTATTTTTCTGATAATGTACTCGATACGCAACAACAGGCTTCTCTGAAATCTTATATTGCACACAACTTTGAGTTATACCAAAAAATGTTATAATAATATTATTGTTTTAAATAGTAGTTAATGCATAACCATTGTATTGAAGGGAATGAATAGAACTAACTAAAATATGATTACACATGTTTGTTAAATTTATTGACTTTTATCCAATAAATTTTAGAGGCTTAAAATAAGAATGAATCATATTTTAAGCATTAAATACTCTAATATTCTTTAAAAGGTCAATTTACCACCTTTTGATGGAGAACCCTTTTAAAATCTAGTTTTTGTCAATTTTATATGTTTTATTTGACATAAAAAATTTGTATTTATAATTACGATATAAAAAATTAATTTGGGTAAAATTTAGGTATTTTTCTGATAAAGTTGATTTTTTGATAAATAGTGAAAAATACTGCATGTTAATTCAAAACTGCATTTGCATCTAATTTATTTATATAGTTATATTATTCTATTAATTAGTTATAAAGTGTAATTGGATTATATTTCTACATTTTAATCCAATTTTGTTTTCATTATAAGCAATTTCACTTTGAAATTAGTCATAAACACATGTCAATCTTTATGTAGTTTTTACTTTTTAAAAACATGTTTTTTGGTTTTGAAAACATGAATTAATTTTAAATTAATTTTTTTTAAATTATGTGTTCTGAATTTGGAAAAATGGATTCCATATTTGGAATCATGAGGTCAAAATTGTGTAAATAGGTAACATTTATTTTTAGACATTATGAATAGTAACTTTAGTAAATATTATATTTACCATAGTTAAAGGGTAAATCTGGTAAATAAGGGTAAAAAATAATATTATAATAATATTAAATTACCTTAACACATGTATTAACCCAATTTTATGATACATTTAGAACTGTGGGAATCATCGTGACGATTTTTGGACCCCATGTATCCACTTGTAAGTGAAGATGACACTTTATAAAAACAAATTTAAAGTTAAGGAAAATATAACATAAACTTATATCTTTTAGTAAAATAATTTTTATATGGGATTATATAAGTTATATTTTAAACTATAAATTTTAATTAGAAAGATAAAAATATTTTCTACATCATGTTATTTTATTTTTAATTTTCAGAGATCAAGTAAATAAATTTATTTATGAAACAATGATGATTTAGTGATTACAATTTTAATGAAGGTTTTATATAAATGAGATTATAAATATTAAAATAAATTTATTCTGAAACTTTTTATTAAATACATGAATATTAGGGATAATAATTACTTGTTTTATTTAAATTAATGTTGTTTTTTAGAAAGACTCATGTTGTCATAGATTTTTTAAAAAGTCATGATATGAATAGTTTATAAATTGACGTAAATGAGTTTTTAAAACAATTAATATTATATTAAATGATAAAAAAGTCTTAGAATTATAAAATTAGTCCAAATTACATATATGAATTTCAAAATTTCATTAATGATCCATTTTGGGTCTCTTTTCATTTTATATAAATATATTAACCATATAGTATGAATATACAAGAGGACATGATAAAAGTTAAATTAGTTAACTAAGGGATAAAGCTAAAAGGAAAGCATAATTTTATGCCCTAAACTTTTCTAAAACCCATTATATTAGTGGATTTGGAACATTACTTACCTTATATTTGAATTAAATGAGTTGAGGACCTTTTGAAATTGAAATTCAGTTTATAATAAAATAATAATTTCAAACTTTCCTAAAGAGCCCCTTCTTTCCCTTATAAAAGGCCATGACCTATAACCCATTACACACACCGATCAAGCCCCTTGGATCATCCAAACTATTTTATAATAAGTTTACAACATCCCTATATTCCTCTTAGATTCATTTTTTAGGAAGAAGGCAATTCAAGAAATCCTTTTGGTTCCAACCAAAGGGAGTTACCCAATTTAAAGGTAACATCTTCTCTCAAGTTCTTTTCTTTTATTTTCCTTCTCCCCTACCTATTATCTTCTTATACATTGTTTACATAACAAAACTAGTATCCTCAATATACTAGTTTTTTATGAGAATTATTCAAACTAAAATTCTACACACCTCCATCTAATGGATACTAACATACTGAATCTATGGACAACAAACTACTACCTCACAAAATGATGATTGTTCAATTATCTCCTACCGCCTCTCATGGTGTCCATTATGATGGTAATACATGTATATGTGATATATATTATATTTTTTATCTATATGATTCTTTATTTTCATTTATATAATACCTTTATGGTTTCTATAATGGATAAATTCAATAATTTAATTTGAGGAAGTGCGGACTACCGCCCCCTCAAAGTGATCAGACTCGTTCATGCCATACATGGAACATATAAAAGATTATTTTAATGAAATTATGTAACATATATAATATATTATATTATAATTTAATTATAATATACCTATGTATCTTTAAGTTTTCATTCCTTTAGATACGAAGAAGACATGAAAGCAGCGTTCATGCGTACGTACAACTTACCATCTCCATGAATGGTGAATTTTATTTATTATCTCCAAATGTAATTTACTATTATAAGTTCATATAAATACAGTATTTGTATGATATTTAAATAATGAAAATTATTCTGGATATAATGGAGTTTTTACCACAATGAAAATTTGTAATTATAACAAGTTCATTTTTTACTCAAGTTCCGAACAACGACAAAATGTCTGATATGAACTAAAATAATTAACTAATTGTTATAGAAAGGTAATAAGTGATATAAAAGGAATAATAAACTTGAAAAAGGTTCTGAAGAAAGTAGAAATTATCTTAAGTTTATTATTCAGTAAGAACAAGGAATATATGACACAAGTCTAACATAATGTAAAGGACTTCATCTCAATCTCTTTTCATTGAGGTATATTTCGATTTAATACACGAATTTATTTTATACACTTTATAATAAACCCCTTTGAATTTTTACTTTTATTCAAAATGAATATTTTTTTATGAAGCATTTTACTAAACCAAAAAAAGAATGTTTCTTTTAAATGTACGAGATGACAATGACCTTTCCGCCGCTGCGAGCATTATTTGATATTTGGCTTCCTTAATAAGACGTAATGTTTTTAAAAGGAAAATAAATAACATATAATCTTTTTCTGTATTTTGGTATTAAAAATGGTTCTGAGAATGGATTGATTATGTAAATTTATTGAAATGTTATATTGTGATTTCAATGTGGAAATATTATCTTTCTTTTATTCTTGTTCATGTGTTATGATTATGTTATGGTTCTTGGGAATTGTTTATGCATATGGGTGGTTCCATGATAAACCAAGGGTAGGTGAGCCCGAGATAGCTCTCCAATGCATTGGGTAATGTGATGGAGGTAAACGTTAATGTTTCTCTTAAGATATTTAGAGAATATACTGTGATGGGTATTCCAAATTCGACTCTATATGTAGCTGTGAAAGCTACAATGTAAGTATGATCTGAATCCCACAAGTTACCTTAATGATTTATGATTTATATGTGTTATTCATAAATATTATGATTTCATGAGGTATGTTAAGAGAATTTGTTTTGTATTTATTAATGGACTAATGATTTATTTCTTTATTTTATAACCCTTACTGAGCTTTTTATGCTCATACCATGTTTTTAAAATATTTTTCATAGGGTATAAGGAAGGATAAAATAAAGGAAGAATTCAAGAAGATTTATATCAAGAAAAGAATTCTTGTTTTATTTTAATAGTTTTTATTTTATAAAAAATTGATACTGAGTAGAAGTGTCTACTTTGAAATATTTGAGATGTAATATTATAGTTATTGCCTAATTTCTTAAAACTCTAAAGATGGAAAGATCCTCAATGTAAATTATTAAATTAATTCTAGATTATGTAATGTTTAAGGCCAGGTCCTTACAATCCTAATACCTATGATTGAAGATAATAAGGTACTCCCAATGTGTTAGATCATCAATGCAAAGGCCCTCTCCACATCACTCGCACCTCAAGCGAAGGTCCTCCCCACAACAACATCAACTAGAGTGAAGATACTCCTCACTCTATCACCCATTAGCATGGAGGTCCTCCCTATGTTCTCATAAGCTCAAGTGGAGGTGATACCAAATAAAACAACCATCTAAGCAGAGGTCCTACCCACTTCATCAACAATCAACAAGGAGGTCCTAACCATGTCTAGTTTAGTCAGTATAAAGTCCCACCTCATGCTACCACTACCAACTAGCATGGAGGTCTACCTCGTGCCATTGGAAACAGAGATGGAGGTCCTTCCCATGTTCTCACTAACTCCAGTGGAGGTCCTCCCAACTCCAAAGCTCCTAACCACAAAGGTCATACCCATAAATCCCCCAATCAATAAGGATATTCTTCTCGTGTTCCATTTGATATATGCCCAAGTGCTCTTTACACCTCAACACACCAAAGAGGAGGTCCTCCGCACTATAAAAATAATATATAAGGTGGTCCTACACATTTCCCATCCAGCTTAGGCAGAGGTCCTCACCACTCCAGCACCAATATGCATGTAGGTCATCCACACACCAAATAATTACACTACCTTGAAGTTACACACCATGGAAGATGGGAGAACCATTACCGCCAAAGGGAGAACTCTAAGGGGAGACATATCAATTTAAATCTAGTATGTTTCTTATATTCTAGAGGGGGGTGTGACTCAATGATGGAGACTTCAATCTGATCCTCTACAAAAGGGTATGGGGCAGAACCTGGAATGTGAGTTTTGTCATCCCAGAAGGTGAAATTTAATAGATCTTTGAATCCCTCCGCAGGTACATATAAGAGAATGAATATTTGGCTCCCTTAAAAATTATATCCATACAACCCTCTCTATCATCACTATTTTCATTCTATACCTCAACACGAGATCATAGAGAGTTATTATGGGGCATGATAAGCATCAATCACCTGCCAAAATCACCACTGACATCTACTGCCTTCGTGTATGAAGAAGTGGTATGTAATCTATCTTACAGAGATGTGATGATACAGTTGGAACCACCCATGAGAGATGACCTAGTGAGTGGTGGCTACTTAGCCCACATAGTGTCTTCTCCAATGGATAAACCATCATTGTATCAGTCTATATCAGTGTCGTTATAGGTTCCTCAATTGGTCCTGATTGAATAATGGGTCAATCAGGAGATGAATCCATCATTTTTATAGACAAGGTTATGAGAAACTCTTTCAGAAGATGAGTAATCCGAGATGTTCTGGCCAATCGCTACTCTTAACTTTGACATCCCCGGGGTGCTTACCCATGATGAGGACATCTAATTCAACCATACCATATGGGCGATGCATTTACACCTTCGCAACAAACAGATGTCTTACCCAAAGATTTGAGAGCACTTTAGTGACATTGTCCTACATTATCGCATGGTTGAGATAACATCACTTCCCATGGATCAATATATCTCATCGCCCATCTATCATATGACCCTTAAAAACTACTATATTCATGGATTCATTATGATCTACATTATTATTAATGAGGCGTCTCCATACATGCAGATCTGTGGCTGGGGGTAGTATACTACTCTTCACTTTAATCATATCCTGCAGAAGCTGGACCTACCCAGTGACATCGAGGATACGCCTCCATGAACTATTACATTGAAAATGATTTTCCTTAAGATACACCCAAAAGGGGGTGTCAATGTTGGGTTTGATAGAGATAACCTACCTTCTGGGTCAGCACAATATCCGATGGACCCCAAGGTGTTGTCACTCATTCGCAAAGGTATATACTTGGCCTTACACTATCATCCAAGTCACTGATTGTCAATAAAAACATCGAAAAAGGAAAGGAGAAGTCTAGGACCTGAAATCCCTATGACAGATCCACTTCAACGAAGAAGACATAGTTTGACCTTGCTATAGCCACTTTTCTCAAGCATCTTTCCAAATAGAAAAATATAATTGACAATAATCTTGATGATCATTTTTCATAACGATGTCTGGAATACGATGATTATAAATACGATCATGTCCTTTGTAATTCCCTAGACCCATGTATCCTGGATTCAGTGCTAAAACATTCTTTGTTATTATTTTATAAAAAAAATGAATAATTACACAACTCATTAAACAATTGAGGACCTTTTAATGACCTAGATTTTGGAGGATTAAATAGATATTAAATTTTTATTATAGATATACAAGAATAAAATAAAACAACAAAAGGAAACAATGGGTCTTAATTTCATTAGTGAATCAAACACCTTCAAATAAATCTACTAAACCTATAACAAATATATTTAAAATGTATGGTGAGCATTAAATCTCCCAGAAAGGGGTTTTGAAAACATTAATAAAAATGATTAAAATATTTTCTAGGACAAATATATATAAGTATACATAAAAGTAGTTTTTTAGAACTTTGAAATAAATATAATTTAGAAAAAATTAATTTCATAAATTATTTATATTTGAAAAGATCATTGGGAAATATTTATTGAAAATAATAATTTTTGGTGGGTTACTTATGATACTTGGATGTCCATGATAAAAACCATAATTCCACTAGCCATAACTCATATAGGACATTATCCCCTTAATTATATGGGTTCACTCCCAATAATATCACAAAGAATTTTTAATACTAGTTCCAATTTTTAAGAAAAGATTTAATTGAAACTGTCTTTCACATTCATGCCCCAAAATATTTGAAAAATACATAAATAAAATTATTTTTTAAAAAATAAAATAACCTTCCTCATAGAATTTAATAAAAATATTCTCCAGAGTTTCTAAAACTAGTTTTCATAGAATCCCAATCTTGAAATAACTATCCCTTTTTAAATCATAATAAAAATGTTGATGCCATACTTTATTAATTAATACCATGAATAAATGAATGTATCAAAAAAATATATAAAACAAAATAAATTTTAAATATATAATCACATAGATCAATAGATAAGTAATCATAGTCTTGCACATAAAATTATAGGAGAAACATAATAATTCAAGCATTTCATCCATGAGTATATTGTAAATAAAATATAGTATGAGATCGATGATATGAAATTTAAACCATATTAATAAATGTTTTTCTTTCTCATTCAAAACATATATGTATGGTTTAATATATAGATATATATATGCATAAATAAAATAAACATAAAATAAGAAATTAACATATACACAGATTTTGTAATACATGTATTATCATAGTAATTTATTGTTTGAAAAAGCTTTGATAAACATAGATATCCCTAGTGGAAGATTTAGCATTAATTAAAATATAATTTTTATAAAACATAAATAAATAATTTGATTCCTTAATAATTTGATAATTGAGAATTTTAATTTTAACATGTATAAATATAATATCACAATAGAATATTAAAACACATAATAAAATTCCACACAACATAATAAATTCATAGATAGTTTTAATGAAAATAATTATATCTTTTAACTAATAAAATCTAAAAATAAAATTGATAATCAAAATTACAGAAATTTCATTTGGGTATAAATGTATATGTAAGTATGAATAAGTAAAAATTGAAAATAAATGTAAGTTGAAATATTTAAATTTCATTAATAAGAAAATAATCATTTGAAAACAAAACAAAAATAATTTCCCTTATAGAATCATGAATCAAATCTGAAAATAATTTTAATAACACCTTAATATGAAAATATGAATGTAATAGAAAATCTACCTTTCTTGAATAAAATCCAAAAACCTACAGATTAAGAATTTATTTATTCCTTAATAGACTGTAAATTGGTTTTCCCAATTTCATTTTCACCAAGAAGTATTTTATAGCCAAAATTATACAATGTGTACAGTGACAGACATAGCTTGCAGAGAAAGTTGAGGCTGTCGATGAAGACACCAAATGGAAAAAAGGAATAATATATTGGCATAAAAAACAACCACAACATGATTCAATAATAATACATATATGGAAGAAAATGTTGGGAATTGTTTTTTTAAATGATTATAACGGGGATAGTTGAACAAATCCTGGTAGAAAAATTTCAAAACAATTATTAGAGAAATTGAAAGAGAAGAAAACAACAAAACATATCATTGTTAAACTGAAGAAATATAAACATCTAAAATTTGAAAACAAAACACCTATCGAGATATGGGGAGAAAAAAATGATATTAAAACCCTATCCAGCACCAATTCCCTTCACTGACACTCCGACCAACCTCGGTCGGTGGCAGAACACCTCAGCCTGGTTCGAACCATCACTAGAAGAAGAACTCTAATCCAGATGAAGTGACACTGGTGACTGAAACCCATTGCGTAAAGACCTTGACCACGACTCCATCTATTTTCCCAAGATTTCCCCCCAAAACGCGATGGAACCCTAAAACCGCGATGCACAGAACGACCTCTCCCACTCTACCTCATTCCCGTTTTTTGCATATTATTTTTATTCTAAAAAAAGTAATTCAAAATATAATCAATATAATTATAATTTTCATAACAATAATGATACTGATAATAAAAAACGATATTGCTTTAAATTTATTTATTTATATTTTTTTATATTACTTTAAAAAAACATAATTTGATAAATTAAAATGTATTTTAATAATAAAATTATCATATTTCATAGTTTTATAAGACAAAAGTTTATAAATTTATAAAATTAATTTAATCATAATTATGTCAAATCTAATATTTCATATACATACATACATACATACATATATATATATATATATATATGTATATCATATTTTTAAAATCAATAAAATATAAAAACAAACTAATTAAAATCATATATTAATATATATATTTATTTTAAATAATCTATTAAATAAAATTTTGATAAAAATAAATTCAATTTTTCAAAAATTATTAAATAACTATAGTTATTTTAAAATATACTTTTAAACAAAGTAAAATAATATTTTTTTAGAGTATTAATTTAAAATCAAATCGGAAACTATGAAATTTTCATAAATCATAATTGATGAAATATAATTATTTATAATACTTCAAGGTAATATTATTATATATTTTTTCAAATATTTAAATTAACTTTTGGTCAAATTAATTAAAACACTTAATTTAAATTGCTATTTTTAAATAAACTCAGATAAAAAATATTATTAGTTTTTTGTAATTGTAAATTAATATTTTTAATATAATATTTTTATAATAAAATTATGTCTAAAATTTCTAGTATGTTACACCATCCTTCCCCTCAAAATAATTACATACTTGCAATTCGTTCTTCGGACTCTAAAACAAATCTAAATTTTTAAATTGATAATTAATAAAATCTATTTTCTTTTGTGTACTTCATTAACTATAAGTTCAAAAGTAAACACTATCCTAAATGTTTTCTTAAAAAATGAAAATATCTAATCTATAATGTTTTCTAGACTATTACTCTGATATCAACTGTAATGCCCCAAACCCCCGTATCCCAGAGCCAGTGTTAAAACATAATATTCAATTTTTTTATAAAATAAACTTAATAATTACAAAACACATTATACAATCGAGAACCTTTTACCGGTCTAGGTTTTGTAGGATTAGATTGACCATAAATTTTTATCAAAGTTTTATAAGAATAAAATAAAACATTAGAAGGGCACAGCGTGCAGTAACTCTATAAGAGAAAGGAACTCCTTAGAATAAATATACTAAACTTGTGAAAAATATATTTAAAACATAGGGTGGGAAATAAATCCCACGGTAAGGGTTTTGAAAATGTTAATAAAAAATTTTAAAATAATTTTTTGGAACAAATATATATATGTATACATAAAAGTAGATTTTTTAGAACTTTAAAATACATATAATTTTTAAAACAAAAATTTCATATAATATTTATATTTGAAAATATCATTTGGAATTCTCTATCGAAAATAATTGTTTTTCAGGGTTACTTATGATACTCAGAAGACCATGATAAAAACTATAAGGCCACTAGCCATAACTCCTATGGGACATATTACCCTTAAGTATATGGGTTCACTCCACAAAACATAACATATAATTTTTTATACTAGTGACAATTTTTTATAAAATATTTAATGGACCTCCCTTTCTCATTCATTCCCTAAAACATTTAAAACATGCATACATAAAATTATTATTTTTAAAATAAAATAAAATTCTTTTCAACATGTCATAAAAATTTTCTTTAGAGTTTCTAAAACCAGTTTTCGGAGAATCCCATGGTTGAAATAAGTATCCCTTTTTAAACCATAATAAAAAATGTCGATGGCTTACTTGCTTAATTGATACTATGTATAAATGAATGTATAAAACCTTCATATTAAACAATAGAAATTATAAATTTATAATCACATAGATTAATAAATAATTAATCATAGGCCTGCACATAAAATTATAAAAAAACATAATAATTCAAACATTTCATCCATGAGTATATTGAAAATAAAATCTTGTAAGAGATCAGTGATATGGAATTTAACCCATATTGATACATGTTTTTCTTGCACATTCAAAACATCTATTTACTGTTTAATATGTCTATATATATATGCATAAATAAAATAAACATAAAATAAAAAATTATTATATACATGGATTTTGTAATACATGTATTAGAATAGTAATTTCATGTTTAAACAAAGCTTCAATAAACATAAATATACCTTGCTATAGATTTAGAAATAATTAAAACATAACTTTTATAAAAGATAAATAAATAATTTGATACCTTATTAATTTGATAATAGATAATTATAATTTGAACATGTATAAACATATTATCAAAACATGATATTAAAACACATAAAAGAATCTCATATGGCAGAACAAATTTAAATATAGTTTTGATGAAAATAAATATATCTCCTTACTAATAAAATCTGAAAATAAAATTGATAATCACCCTCACACAAATATCATTTGGGTATGACTTTATATATAAGTATGAATAAGTGTAAATTGAATAAAATGTAAGATGAAATATTTAAATTGCATTGACAAACAAATATGCATTTGAAAATAAAAGAAAATAATTTCCCTTACATAATCAAGAATCAAATATGAAAATGATTCTAATAACACATTACTATGAAAATATGAAAATAACAAAAACTCTCCTTTACATGAATAAAATAAGAAAACCTATGGATTCAGACTTTCTTTTGTCCTCCTCAGACTACAAGTTGGTTTTTCCGATCACATTTTCATAAAGAAGAATTTTATAGCCAAATGTATACTATGTGTATAGTGACATACATAGCTTGCAGAGAAAGCTAAGGATGTCGATGTAGACGTCAAATATAATAAATGAATAATATATAGGAAGAAAAAAATAATATAAAGTAGATATAATAATAAGACTTATGTGGAAAAAATGTCACACTTCGACCCCAGTTACCCAGAGTCAGTGCATTGTTACATAACATTGGCATGATCACAAAAGATAAAGTCTCGAAAGACTGATTAGTTTAGTAGCCTTGGAAACACTAGATATATTCCTAAAGTTTACATTAAATCAATAAGTGAAAAACTACAACAACATATTGTCTTCATATCCCCTAATACTATCCCTACAGGTCATTCATAAAATACTTCTTCACATCCTGTGAAAAATAAAACATTGAAAGGGGTGAGCTCATATGCTTAGTAAGAATAACAATATAGCGAAAACTTTCATAAATAAACATAAAAATTTATGTCAATGTATAACTAAAACAAAAGCCTTTTAAACTTGAACTTCAGCATAATATGAAAAGGATAAAATGAAATAATTCCATTTACTTATTAACATAGATATTATACTAGTCGAATAATCGCATGAAAATATTAATAACCACTTTCATAATGATGGAATGCATAATGCCAGACTATCATTACCACGTAGCCAAGGCCTCATGCCAAGACTTAAAATAAGATTCTGTCAAGGCCTCATGACAAGACACTAGTTTTTCTCATGAGACCTACTGATGCATTGAGGAGCTATAACGGGCTCCACCCGTCACTTACTAAGTCCAATGCATTCCTCATATGAAAATTTTGAAACATAACAAAAACATTCGTATTAAAACTAGCATATAAAATGTAAGTACTTTTAACCACAAACCATGAATGGTATAAAAATAGCACATCTACAGTCAAACATAACTCATTTGATACAATATGGAAGATTTTATTGTATCATATTAACCTCAATTGAGAATAATTAAGTATATAGACATAGATTAAAATAATCATCAAACTATTGAGAGAAATATCCCCCTTTTTCATGAAAACATTTAAAATTCACACTATTTTTCATGAATCCATTTAAAATAGATTTTTCTGAATGAAAGTGTCCCATACAACTTTGAAACTTTTAAAAGGAATTTTAATTTTAAAACATTAATGTCCACATATATAAATCCTTAAAAACATTTTTAAAACATGGAAATTAATGAGAAATATTTAGAATAATAAATCTTTAAAACATTTAAAATGATATTTTAGTTAGAGTTCCTAACCATAATAAAGACACTTGAATAAAAATAATTGAGGTAATCAAAACATTATAATATCATGAGAATAAAGGGATTCATGATATACTATGTCAAAGTACATTATATACACCATATAAAAGTGATTTGGTGTATAAAAACAAAGAAGTCTCAATGGAATGTAAATTGAGATGAATTCTCTTATAAAGACCATATCCTTAGGTTAAGGATAAATCAAAAACATAATTATGTGTGAAAAATATAAATACACTCAATATGATTGTATATTTAGTGTAAATCAATCATATTACATTCACACATATTATTGTAAAAACAACACCAAGGAATTGGATATTTAACTCAACAAATGGAGATTGAGTTAAAATTACTCTTATCAAGTTCAAATCGATTACTTCAGAATTTATCAATGGAGTGATTATGTGTATAAAAAGTATATCCATAGAACGGGGAGTGTAAATTATGAAATAATCAAATGAATAGTGATTCCATACATAATCTTGGAGTAAAATAATCAATGAAGTATGCCTAAAGCCGAATGAGTGCAAATTGAAATTTCAAATTCTTTTATCGATTAGGTAACTTACAAAAAATAAACCCATGAAATAATGATCATACAATGATGATGTAAATACCCATAAATTAAAGTATATTACACAATGAATACAATCATGGGAAGTACACATACACCACTTGCAATAAATAAGTTGTGAACAATGGAATTCTCACGAAATTAAGAGTGAGATAAGAAACCCCTTAGTTTGTACATTTTCCTTGGTCAACGGTAGGTTAAACTTTTTTATAATGGTTAAATAATTGATATTGAATTATAAAATAATCATTTACATTAATATGATATCATATATGATCTTTTAACATTGATTTGTTAATAATATCTTAGTATTATCTTCATTTCAGGTGTTAACTTACTCATTTTCCTTTATATTCTTTATTACATAAGCCATGTTTGTTATGGATAGGTTGTATATTATTCATATACAGAATGATATCAATTCCTTAAACATTATTTGTAATCATTAAATTAGAATTATAATCAAATGGATATGATGGGGAATGAATCTCATCGCGTTCGTGGAGACGATAGTCCGTACGTACGCACGAGCGACAATATCATTCTTTTGATATTAAAATAATATATAATTGGATGGTATATCATATAGACAGAATCATTATCATGTTATATTTATTATTTACATGAATTATAAATCATTATTATACCCATATAAATAATAATATATTGAATAACAATTACACCACAACGTGGAGACGATAGGTCGTACGTATGCACATAAGGTGACATGTCATTCAAGGGATGGATAGAATAATGAATTTGTTTGTTCCATATTTATAATAACATCAAAGTATATATAATATACTGGATTTATTATTTTATAATAGAAATAACAAAGAAAGAAGAAGTTGAAGAAGAAAGGAACTTGAAAGAGGGTGGTGAAAACATTACCTCTTCTTCGGGTTATTCCTTTTGATTTGATAAAAAGGGCTCCTTATGTTGGCTTTATGATAAAACTAAGGCCTCTAGGTTTATGTGAGGGATGTTGGGAGGATATTTGGGCCGAGTTTGGCCGAGCCAAATGGCTTTGAAGGTTTAAATTAATGATAAGGGGGAGTTCCCTTTTATAAGAGGGGTGGGGGGCTCCATTGGAAAAGCTAGAAATATTATTTTATAATAAATCCATATTCGGTTTATAATGTCTCCAAATTGGATTAGTTAAAGGATAAGGTGGGGATAGGATGAAAACAACTCAACCAATAGATTTTAGACAGGTTTGGGTCACATTATTAACCTTATCCTTTAGTTTTAACTCTTAGTTAATTAGTTCGACATTTACCATGTCTCTTTGTATTTTAATATTATATGGTAAATAAACTTACTATAAACTTAAAAGAGACCCCAAAGTGGTCCATTAATGATACACCTATCATGAAACAAGTTCTTTGGCCGAACCATAGATTTTTAGGAATAGAATATGAATTAATAATATAATATTTGTTTCAAAAACTCTTTTATGTCAATTTTGACACTATTTGGAATTTGATTTTTGTGAAAATCATAACAGCATTATTACTTCAAAAAAGTTAATTAAATCAATACTAACATGTCATATTATCCTATAAAATTAGTGTAATTAATAAAAGTCTCAAATTACATTTATTTGGATATTTAAAATATCCATTATTTTAATATTACATTAATTTGGTAATTACTGCATCACCATTGTGTCATAAATAAATTAAATTATTTAATGTCTAAAAATTATAAATAAAATAAAATTATATATGAAACCTTTTTATACTTCTAATGAATATTTACTATCGAATTTATCTTATGTATTACCCTATATTAAAAATGTTTTAGTAATTAAACTTCGATTTTAACTCTTTTAACTCTTCTTTGAATTAAATAATAATAAATGTCCCAATCTAATCCAAGTGGACCTAAATGAAAATATTTTATTCCTAAGGTTGTTTTTGGTCAAGATACACTTGTCCAATAGAATTAGTAAATGTTTTAGGGTAATATTAATATCATTTTTCCCTTAATTACCCTATTTACTTTTAACCGTGGTAAATAAAAGTAAAAAAGTTACTATTCAGCAAAAAAAAATTTATCTTATTGAACCACATTTTACTCCTTTATATTAACCATGTCTCTCGTATTTTTTAAATTCCACTCATAGAAGCGGTAAAATTATGTTTTATGTAAATTTCCAAATTCTCCTAGGGGGTGGGTAAAAGACGGTGAAAAGTTCAATAAAATTTTTATATATCTAAAATTGTTATAAACTAACTTCAATGAATTAAATTTTACTTATATTGGTATTATGTATATATTTTGACCTTAATTAAATTTAAATAAAATAAATAATTATTTAAATAAAAATTTGGTTTTAAACTATAACTTAGTATTTTTCACTATTCATCAAAAATTGAAAGTTTCCAGAAAAATACCAAAACTTTGGCCAAAGCTATATTTTATATTATGAATTAAAAAATGATGTCTATTTTAACAAATTCATAACATACCGGTTTCATTAATTAATTTAAAAATTAATTCCCGTTGTCAAAACAAATAGCGTGTTTTTAAGAGATAACAACTCTCAAAAGATTGACACTTGTTTATGTGTCGTTTAGATGTGAAATTACGTCCAATGACCAAAATTGAATTAAATGTTAAAAATATATTATAAATATACTTTAAAACCACTCAAATTCATAATTTATCACTATTAATTATTTCAATTAAAAAATTTGTTTTTAATTAAAATTTAGTAATTTCCACTATTCATCAAAATATGAAAGTTTTCCGAAGAGTACCAAAATTTCACCCTAAGCTAATTTCTATATTTCAAATCCAAAAATGAATTCCATTTTGAAAGATAAAATTTATAAAATTTAAAAAATTAGGTATCACTATTCATAACGGCTAGTTTGATTGGTTGTGGTGTGTTAGAATCTCGAAGTTGCGTACAATGCAAGCCATTACATTATTCAAAGGGAAACATACCGTGGAAGCTTGGGGTGTTACATTCTACCCTCTCTCAATAAATTGAGTCCTTGAAATTTTTTAAAATTGGTCTTGAGAATATAATGGAAAGTCCCACATCTGAAAAAGAGTCAATAAAACTATCACTTTAAAAGAAAGAAAGAGAGGTATAAAGGTCACCCAAGATAACCATACTAAGATTCCATGTAGGAAAACATGGATATGGACGATAAACTAAGTGTAATGTTCTGATGGAGAGGGATAGAAAACATGATCATGAGAAAGTTAACAACAAGAAAACCACAAACTTGTGTTGGGACAAACTGTCATTAGTCTCCCAGTAGGAAAAGTAAACGGACAACATTTTTTGTTTTAATTTACATTACATAAGGAAGAGGAATTAATTTATGATATTGACTAAGAACATAAATAGATATACTTAAATTTTAAGTATAGTTTCATTATTTAATAAATTTTTACCACTAACTCATTTTTTTGAACAATGAGTATTCAATAAGACTTGGTCACACTGGAAGAGCTAGAATAAAATTTTATAGAATAACATGATCCACATAGGATAAAATATATATTTACCGTGTCTTTAGAGATTAATCAAAACCAAAATGGTTAGTATAATATCTGATGATCCCTCAAATGGATATTCCATTAGGGGAAAAAACAGTAATCTTAATTTCTAAAATTAAACCAACAATACACCAAAGTTAAATAAATACCATTCAATAACCAATTTTCCTTAAAATCCTTCAATATAATCCAAACTAATATTGAAACCCAAAACTTATAAGAATGTAGTCTTCCATGTTAAATTGTATCTCCAAATGACATCAACAACTCTTAATGTCACATACTTAAAAGTAATTAACCTAATCACATATTCTTTATTATAGGTTAATCATTTCCATAAATAACCCAAATCACTCTAAATACACAATAAAAGCATAGATAAAAATCCACCATTAGTCCTCAAATGAAATCCCATAGTATTCTATTTTCCTTGGGCATATAGTGTTCCCAACAAAGTGAACATCTTCTAAAATAACATTTATCACTTAATCACCAAATCATTTTCCTATACTAAGGGTATTCATTTGATAAGACATAAGATCCCAAATCAACTTATTATTGATCAATAAAATAATTTAAATAAAATAATAGTCACACTTACCAGGGACTTCACGTATCCCAGTGGTAGGTGATAAATCCAAATCACACTTTGGTTGTGGGTTTGATTCCCACAGGTTTGTCCGATGCGACGGGTTGTCACACGGTCTGCGTGTTGTCCTTTTTCAAAAACTATATTTTAAAACATTACCAAAATGAGGTAAATTCTTCAAAATAATCATAACATAATTTAACCACAAATGTTATCTCATACCTTTCATTTTCATCCCAAATTATAATAACTTATAATTTCCTCAAACCCAATGATCATATAAAACCAAATGGTTATTTATTACTATATCCACAAGAGAAAAGATAATTCTTCCTCAAATATCATTCTCACATGGAAAACTGTAGGGTTACAAATACAAGAGAAAATTATTCCAAAGTAAACCCATCAACAAGGAGCACTAATACTTTTTAAACATTTCTCCAACCATTTTTTTCCATATAGCTTATTCTTTGACCAAGAAAATATCCTATAGAATAGGGAATTCACTCGGGTAATGGCCAGGTCACCTACATTTATGACAAATGACTGTAAATGGATTCTTGGGACCATTTTTATCTTCTTCCATAGTACTCTTCATTTTTCTTTGGCAATTATTAACTTTATGTTCTTCCTTTCCGCACATAAAGAATTTATTTGTCCCATTGAGACACTTTCCTGGGTGTCTCCTTCCACATTTCCTGCATGATGGAAATTGAGGATTCCTTTCTCCATGGTCTCTACTGCTAGAGCTCTTATCATTCATCACCTTTATCTTCTTTGTTGGGTCATGGAATTGGTTAATATATATATTGTTGATCATATCTTTGGAAAATTTATTTGGCAAGAAGACGATATATTTTACGCCTATCAACATTTTATTTTGTTTCTCATTGCCAGCATTGTTCCCACCTTGTACATCATTCTTAAAGTCACTATGACTTCCTTGGAATCCAGCCATTGACTAAAACCAGAAAGAATTGTGTGAGTAACAGTAATAATAAAATCATTTATATATTATTATGTCACCATATTCTCAATTTGAAACACATTAGGATTAACCAAGGTCATTTACACTCATCTTATATATAATACTTCAAATTAGTTTGTAAATAAAATGTAAATTATCCTAAGAATATCCCTCAGGAGTGTCGTAACCAAGAGTGCAGCAAGGCCTGTTGTCGTGCACCCGTTCCCATTCGAGTCAAGCTCAAAGTGGTGTTTTTGGGTTTTACCCCTAGGTACATCTGTGCCAGAGCCACCTCTTCCTGCTCGTATCCAGACATGGATGTATTTCTTGGAAAACTCACAAAATCTCTATAATACCAAAATTCTAGGAAGTTATTCTATACTAATCCTCAAAGTCTATCTTAGGTCTATGTGCTCTAATCAGATTTTATCTAAATCTAGCTCCCAAGGTTTCTACTAAACTTCATCTGATACCAACTGTAGCGCCCCGACCCCAGTTACCCAGAGTTGGTGCATTATTACATAACATTGGCATGATCACAAAATATCAAGTCTTGAAAGACCGATTAGTTTAGTAGCCTTGGAAACACTAGATATATTCATAAAGTTTACGTTACATCAATAAGTGAAAAACTAAAACAACATATTGTCTTCATATCCCCTCATACTATCCCTACAGGTCATTCATAAAATACTTCTTCACATCCTGGGAAAAATAAAACATTGAAAGGGGTGAGCTCAGATGCTCAGTAAGGATAACAATATAGTGGAAAATTTCATAAATAAACATAAAAATTTAAGGCAATGTATAACTAAAACAAAAGCCTTTTAAACTTGATCTTCAGCATAATATGGAAAGGATAAAATGAAATAATGCCATTTACTTATTCACATGGATATTCTACTAGTTGAATAATCACATGAAAATATTAATAACCACTTTCATAATGACGGAATGCATAATTCCAGACTATCATAACCATGTAGCCAAGGCCTCATGCCAAGACTACAAATAAGATTTTGTCAAGGCCTCGTGCCAAGACACTAGTTTGTCTCATGAGACCTACCAATGCATCGAGGAGCTATAGCGAGCTCCACCCGTCACCTACTAAGTCCAATTCATTCCTCTTATGAAATGTTTGAAACATAACATAAACATTCATATTAAAACTAGCATATAGAATGTCAATACTTTTAACCAAAAACCATGAATGGTATAAAAATAGCACATCCACAGTCATACAAAACTCATTTGATAAAATATGGAAGATTGTATTATATCAGATTAACCTTAATTGAGAATATTTAAAGATATTGACATAGATTAAAATAATCATCAAACTATTGAGATAAATATCCCCCTTTTTCTTGAAAATATTTAAAATTCACATTATTTGTCAAGAAGACGTTTAAAATAGATTTTTTTGAATCAAAGTGTCCCAAACCACTTTTAAAATTTTAAAAGGAATTTTAATTTTAAAACATTAATCTCAATATATATAAATCCTTAAAAACATTTTTAAAACATGGATATTAATGAGAAATATTTAGAATAATAAATCTTGAAAACATTTAAAATGATATTTTAGTTAGAGTACCTAACCAAAATAAAGACACTTGAAAACAAATAATTGAGCTAATAAAAACTTTATAATATCACGAGAATAAAGGGATTCATGATATACTATGTCAAAGTACATTATATGGTGTATAACAACAAAGAAGTCTCAACGGAATGTAAATTGAGATGAATTCTCTTATAAAGACCATATCCTTAGGTTAAGGATAAATCAACGACATAATTATGTGTGACAAATATAAATACACTCAATATGATTTGATATTTAGTGTAAATCAATCAGATTAAATTCACACATATTCTTGTAAAAACAACAATTATGAATTGGATATTTATCTCAACAAATGGAGATTGAGTTAAAATTACTCTTATCAAGTTCAAATCGATGACTTGGGAATTTATCAATGGAGTGATTATGTGTATAAAAAGTATATCCATAGAAAGGGGAGTGTAAATTATGACATAATCAAATGAATAGTGATTCCACACCTAATCTTGGAGTAAAATAATCAATGAAGTATGCCTAAAGCCGAATGAGTGCAAATTGAAATTTCAAATTCCCCTATCGATTAGGTAACTTACGAAACATACACCCATTAAAGAAGGATCATACAATGATGATGTAAATACCCATAAATTAAAGTATATTACACAATTAATACAATCATGGGCAGTACACATACACCACATGCAATAAATAAGTGGTGAACAATGGAATTCTCACGAAATTGAGAGTGAGATAAGAAACCCCTTACTTTGTACTTTTTCCTTGGTCGATGGTAGGTTAACATCCTGTATAATGGTGAAATAATTGTTATTTAATTATACAAGAATAATTTACATTAATATGATATTATATATGATCTTTTAACATTGATTTGTTAATAATATCTTAGTATTATCGTCATTTCGGGTGTTAACTTACTCATTTTCTTTTATATTCTTTGTTACGTAAGCCGTGTTTGTTATGGATAGGTTGTATATTATTAATATACAGAATGATATAAATTCCTTAAACATTATTTTTAATCATTAAATGAGAATTAGACTCAAATGGATATGATGGGGAATAAATCTCATCGCATTTGTGGAGACGGTAGTCCGTACGTACACACGAGCGACAATATCATTCTTTTGATATTAAAATAATATATAATTGGATGGTATATCATATATAAAGAATCATTATCATGTTATATTTATTATTTACATGAATTATACATCATTATTATACACATCTAAATAATAATATATTGAATAATAGTTACACCACAACGTGGAGACGGTAGGCCGTACGTACACACATATGGGGACATGTCATTCAAGGGATAGATAAAATAATGAATTTGTTTGTTACATATTTATAATAACATTAAAGTATATAGAAGATACTGGATTTATTATTTTAGAATATAAATAACAATGAAATAAGAAGTTGAAGAAGTAAGGAACTTGAAAGAGGGTGGTGAAAACATTACCTCTTATTCGGGTTCTTCCTTTTGATTTGATCAAAAGGGCTCCTTAGGATGGATTTGTGATCAAAATAAGGCCTCTAGGTTGAAGTTAGGGAAGTTGGGAGGATATTTGGGCAGAGTTTGGCTGAGACAAATGGCTTTTAAGGTGTGAATTAATGAGAAGGAGGAGTGCCCTTTTATAAGAGGGGTGAGGGGCTCCTTTAGAAAAGCTAGAAATATTATTTTATAATAAATCCATATTAGATTTATAATGGAGAAAAAGTATATTATTTAAATTATAAGGTGGGGATAGGTCTAAAACAACTTAACCAATAGATTTTAGACAGGTTTGGGTCACATTATTAACCTTATTGTTTAGTTTTAACTCTTAGTTAATTAGTTTGACAATTACCATGTCTCTTTGTATTTTTATATTATATGGTTATAAACTTAATATAAACTTCCAAGAGGCCCCAAAGTGGTCCATTAATGATAAAAATATCATGATACAAGTTATTTTTCCAAACCATTTATTTTTAGGAATAGAATATGAATTAATAATATAATATTTGTTTTAAAAACACTTTTATGTCAATTTTGACACTATTTGGAATTTGATTTTTGTGAAAATAATAAAAGAATAATTACTTAAAACAAAGTTAATTAAATCAATCCTAACATTTCATATTATCCTAGAAAATTAGTTTAATTCATAAAAGTCTCAAATTAGATTTATTTGGATATTTAAAATATCAATTATTTTAATATTCCATTAATTTGGTAATTACTGCATCACTATTGTGTCACACATAAATTAAATTATTTAATGTCTAAAAATTATAAATAAAATACCATTATGTAGGAAATATTTAATTCTTTATAATGAATATTTACAATCGAAATTATCTTATGTATCACCCTATATTAAAAATGTTTTAGTAATTAAACATTGGTTTTAACTCTTTTAACTCTTCTTTGAATTAAATAATAATAAATGTCCTAATCTAATCCAAGTAGACCTAAATGATAACATTTTATTCCTAAGGTTGTTTTTGGTCGAGATACACTTGTACAATAGAATTAGGACATGTGTTAGGGTAATATTAATATCATTTTTACCCTTAATTCCCCTATTTACTTTTAACCGTGGTAAATAAAAGTAAAAAGTTACTATTCACCAAAAATTATTTTTATCTTATTGAACTACATTTTACTACTTGATATTAACCGTGTCTCTCGGATTTTCAAAATTCCACTCAAAAAAGTTGTAAAATTAAGTTTTATGTAAATTTCCAAATTTTCCTTGGGGGTGGGTAAAAGACGGTGAAAAGTTCAATAAAATTTTTATATATCTAAAATTATTCTAAACTAACTTCATTGAATTGGATTTAACTTATATAGGTATTATGTATCTATTTTTACCTTAATTAAATTTAAATAAAATAAATAATTATTTAAATAAAAATTTGGTTTTAAACTATAACTCAATATTTTTCACTATTCATCAAAAATTAAAAGTTTCTAGAAAAATACCAAAAATTAGGCCTAAGATATATTTGATATTATGAATTCAAAAATGATGTCTATTTTACCAAATTAAAAACATATAATTTTCATTAATTAATTTAAAAATTAATTCCCATTGTCAAAACAAATAACATGTTTTTAAGAGATAATAACTATCAAAAGATTGACACTTGTTTATGTCTTGTTTAAATCTAAAATTATGTCCAATGACCAAAATTGTATTAAATGGTAAAAATATATTCTAAATATACTTTAAAACCACTCAAATTCATAATTTATCACTATTAATTATTTCGATTAAATAATTTGTTTTTAATTAACATTTAGTAATTTTCACTATTCATCAAAATATGAAAGTTATCCAAAAAGTACCAAAATTTCACCCTAAGGTAATTTCGATATTACGAATTCAAAAATGAATTCCATTTTGAATGATAAAATTTTTAAAATTTCAAAAAGTAGGTATTACTATTCATAATGGCTAGTTTGATTGGTTGTGGTGTGTTAGAATCTAGAAGTTGCGTACAATTCAAGCCATTGCATTATTCAAAGGGAAACGTACCGTGAAATATTGGGGTGTTACAAAAAATGTTGGAAAAAAATTTCAAATGATGATAACAGGGACAGTCGAACATATCCAGGTAGAAAAATTGAAAAATAGGGATTAGATAAGTCGATAAAGAAGAAAAAGACAATGCAAATCACTATTAAACCAAAGAATATGGACACCTAAAATGTAAAAAAACCACCTATCTTGATAGGTTGAGAAAAAATGAAATCAAAACCCTAACCAACATCGATTCCCTTGTTGGAAATCAAACTACACCCAGTCTATAGAGAAACTCCTTAGCCTAGTTTGAACCTTCATTGATGGCTGAACTCAAAGATAAATGAAGCGATACTGGTGACCTCACACCACTACGTGAAGACCTTGACCACGAATCCTTCCATCTATTTGGGATTTCTCCCAAAAATGCAATGGAACTTTCATCCCATGGCACACAAACCATGACTCTACCCCTTTACCTCATTCCTATTTGTTTTGTTTATTATTTTTTATTCTATAAAAGTAATTTAGAATATAATCAATATCATTATAATTTTCATAATAATAATGATACACATAATAACAAACTATATTTCTTTAATTTTTTTTATTTCTAATAATTTATATTACTTCAACAAAACATTATTCTATAAATTAAAATCTATCTTAATAGTAAAATTACCATATTTCATGGTCTTATAAAACATTACTTTATAAATTTATAAAATTAATTCAATTATAATTAATTCGAATATAATATTTCATATACAAATATATCATATTTGGAACATCAATAAAATAAAAAAATTAACTAATTAAAACCATATACTAATATAATTAGTGATTTAAATTATTATATTAAATCACTTTTTGATCAAAATAAATTCTATTTTACAAAAACAATTAAATAAATATAGTTATATTAAAATATTCTTTTAAATAAAGAAAAACAATATTTTTTGTAAGAGTATTAATTTAAAATTAAATCATAAACTATGAATTTTTCATAAATCATAATTGATGAAATATAATTAATTATAATACTTAAAAGTAATATTATTATATAATTTTTAAATAATTAAATTAACATACCATTAAATTAATCAAAACAATTAATTGGAATTATTATTTTTAAATAAAATAAGCTGAAAAATATTATTAGTTTGTTTTAATTATAAATTAATCAATTTAATATTATATTTATATAATAAAACTAAGTTTTTAATTTCTAGGATGTTAAATCCCTCCTCCATTTGGGTAGTAGTGGTGGAAACCTGACCTTCTTGGTGAGTTTCCTCTTATTAATCTCAACAATATCGTGCATATAGACAGGGTAGAGACTGGACCCTATGGAAAGCGACTTTGAAACTTAATGAAAAATATTCCTAAACTGTTTGAGAATCCTGCTCCAGACCCGACTCAAGTCATTACACCAATGGATCCACATGCCATTCCACCACCTACTCCACTAGTTACTCCATGATTCACTGAGCCTGCCTATCGTGTTGAAAAACATGCTAATGCACTGGTAGTCAGGAATCCTCTCCAAGAAAGGAATCACCACCTGGAAAATCTGATAGCTGATCTCATTGCCTACCTCGAGGCTCTTGATATGCGATTGGTGGAAATCCCACCAGACATAAACTGTATCTGGCATGGGTGGATGATGTGTCAACAACCCCATATTTTGGGAACCCTACCTTTTCCCCCTTCAACGGGATGGGTAACCCACTGAAACATCTACCCCACATCATTTCAAGGTGTGGAATCAAGATGGGAAACCCAACACAGTAGAAATATTCCAAGCTCTGGTGTTTTGTACAGACAATTGAAGGGCCTGTTTGAATCTATTACAACCATTTACCCATCAGTCCCATTACTGGTTGGGAAGATCTTTGTAGGTATTTTCGTTATTAGTCCAGCTCCACTATGTGAAAGAAAATTATTTCTGACCTCTTCAAGTGAGAAAAACAACTAGATGACTGAATAATAGACTTTGTCGCCGGGTGGAAGGGACTAACGTATTCACTCGAAATGCCACTAACTCAAAAACAACTATTTATGATGTGCATGGGTAATGTAAAGATAGATTTGGTTCCCTCCCTCATCACTTATAATTTCCCAAGTGGATTTTGGGATTTCTTGGACAATACCCATTACTTAGAGGAAGCCTTCTAACAGGAAAAGAATGCAAATCCATTACATCCTATATCTCCTAGAAGAAGAGTTTTTAGAGATGATTATACTATTATCGAGCAGATAGGGGCCCATGGTTGCTAGAATTGTTACCAATAGATCACCCTTCACAGCCTCTCTTAGGACAACTACCTTAGGTCTAGCCTTAGGCTTAGCATCACTCGCCGCAGAATCGACAGGTTCCACCCTATCAAGAACCACCGCCTAGATGAGACAATCATGCTCTAGTCCCCATCCCGGATCCAACAAGTCATCAGGTCCGCACTATTAGATTTCCTTTCATTTATAGGAGAAAATAGACCTCTTTATTCGATGAGGCCCAGCTCCCCGGTTATTTCTGAAGTTCCTTATGTCATGGAATTCTGAAATTTATGAAATATAGAAGAGCCGAGGAGACTGATCTCATTGATCCCCACCCAACTACTTCCAATATCACAAATTCCTTGAAAATACCATCCAGTAGTGCTATATATTCAAGGAATAGATCCAGGACTGGGTTGATAAAAATATTGTCAGGTTGGGCCCTACCATAGAATAGGTAGCATACATTTGTGTAAAGCTGGACAGCTATAGTAAATATGAGTGGTAGCAGGTATCCAGCCATGGGTCTGAGAAGTATGATTATTGGTTAGCCCTATAGAGTAGTTTCTCACACCCATGGTGTCTTTAATGGCCATATAAATTTGACTGAGCCTCCTGAAGTCTCCATGCTTCCTTCCACTAACACATTTCCATCCACATCTCAACCTTCTACTCCTTAAGGAGAAGGAACCGATGATGAAATGGAAAGAAAATCTCCTTGATGGAGCCTAACCAATCTCAGACACTCATCGATTTCATAACCATAGAAATGGGTATCACCCCCCCGAATCTGATCATTATTGGAAGATTCCTTGGATGATGAGCATGAGTATGCCTTTGTGAATACCGTCAATCTTGCAAACCCCTACATGGTTCCTATCAATGAGGAGCCTTGGGAAGATCCCCCCCATTGTTCTTGGATGACACAAGCATTGATGAGACCGTAGGTATGTGAGCCATTGGAATTCTCAGGCTAGAGCAACATGACAGTCTATGAACTGTATTGAGACCAAAAAGCAGGCTCAGGAAAAAGCTCAACATGTGCAGTCCTCTCATCCAATCTTGTAAGATTCACTACCACCACCATTCTTACTACTCTACCTAACCGAGTTGCTACAACCATATCAGGATCATTCGTGTCGATCTATAAATTTACCTCATTCATATGATAGTCAGTCGATAGTAATTTTGTGTGATTCATCTAGTGAACAATGATACATCCCAAACACCATCCATAATTCTTCGATTTGACCAACAAAATCCATCATGAATTTGATTGCCATAAATGTGTGTCTAGCATAAAATTATAATGTGCTTAAGTATATTTCCATCATTCCTAAAAAAATATAAATCCTTGAGGCCCTATTTCTATCAGAAGATATGTGTAAGGCCTTCACAGAGGCTTTAAAAATCCCCCTCTAATTTTAAATAAAGGTAGCGACTGAAGATGCCTTCCATGCAAAGGAATTCAAGTGAGCAGAATGCCAAGACATCATATTGTTCTCAAGAGAGAATAAAGGATCCCATATACATGGTCACATCCACTCGTTGTACATCAATGGTCATCACAATTGTGTGTAATTACTCTGTTATCTCTTGGAAAAATGTTACAAGAGCAATCTCATCACGACTCAAATGCTCCGCAATTTAGGACTAACTGAGAAAAATTTGAGTCCCTATAACCTGAATATTCAAGGTTATGACAGGACTAAGCATGTCCACGTGGCAAGACTCATCTAAAGACCCATTTCAATGGATTGATCACAAGTGCTGAATTTATGGAGGTCTCATAGGATACCACCTACAATGCACTGATGAGTATACCCTAGCTCCATCTACATGTGGTAGTTCCCTCCTCATATCCTTAAAGCCTCATGTACTCCCTCAATAGTCAAATGGGCATGCTCCAAGGTGACACATATCCTTTTTCCACTTGTCAAGACTAGTATCTGTATTCCAAATATTATAAGAGAAATGAAAAATAGGTTCATACCAATGAGTTTGAGCATACTACTACTTTGGCTGGTCTCTACATTGACTTGCATGATGATTTAATCCAAAACATTTACTATTTGGAGGTTATAATGCTAGAATTGGGACATTTCTTCATCATCTATGAGATGAGGGGATGTCATGTTCCTTTGTATAAGTAACATTGGATGATTACATTGTACTCATATGCAGGTCATGCTAGAGTGATACTAGAGCCTCTTACCCCTGTGAGGTATCGAGATGATCTCCACATGACCACACAATTATGCCATACCTGCTTGTTTTTCTAGACTAGTCGATGTAGACATAGACCGATCCGCCGCCACTACTATGAAATCATCAAACATGGACCCCATGATCAAATTATTGATAGAATCAGGTCTACAACTTTTGTTTCCATGGATTCAATAGTGCAAGAGTCTCCTAAAAAATATTTCACCATTGTTAAATATGGAACCAATATTCCTGTAGGGTTAGTTAACTCAGAAGAAAAGCCTCCTCCAAAATGATTCCATTGCCTCAGACAATAAATAGTTTTTGAAATATATTCCTACCACATTTTAATAGGGTGTCTCCACCACTATCGATGATTTTTATAGGTGAATATTGGAATTGAAATATATCTTAGGCTGAAACTAATCAGCAAAGCTTTTCCAATAGGGGAAAACATAATTATGTGGACTTCCTAAAGAAACATCATGACATGTTTCCCTAGAGTTGTGATGAGATTCCATGGTTAGAACCTTAGGTCACTGTCCACCCTCTTGGTCTCCCGTTGAGTCATCGTAGGTTGAAACATCCTCCCAGGAAGATGAACCCATCCTATGGTAACATACTCAAGGCCAAATATGATAAGATCATCAAATAATTCTTAATCAAGGAAGTCTAGAACCCCTAATTTTTAGACAACATCATTATTTTTAGGAAAAAGAATGGAAATTTTAGAATCCTTATTGACTTCTTGGATATCAACTGTCACTAACTAAAGAAAGATTTTACCCTTGTGGTGACAGAGCTATTGATCTATGTCACTACTGGATTTCAATATCTCTCCTTTATGGATGGGTATTTCAGGTATAATCAGATCTTGGTGGCCCTCAAATATGAGGACTCGACCACCTTCAGGGTGCTGTTTGGTACCTTCTATTATCAGGTGACTACCTTTAGTTGTAAGAATTTAGGAGCCACATTTGAGTGTTCCATACACCACATATTTAAACTGATACTCGGGATGCCAATGGAATTCTATGTTGATGAAATGGAGGTCAAATTACACCAACATAATGACTATCTCAGAGATATTTAGAAAGTGTTCAACTTCTACCACCCCCACAATCAGAAGATGAACCCCTTGAAATGTTACTTGGGGTGACCTCTGGAAATCTCCTTGGTTTCATTGTTATATATAGATTCATCGAGATCGACCTAGAAAAGATCAAGTATATCAGTTAGATACATCATTTAAGAAACCATCACGAGCTCCGAGGCTTTCAAGGCCACTTAGACTATACAGGATTATTCCATTAGAATCTAGATGGAATGTTCAATAACTTTTCAAAACACATTAAGTAAGGTGATGTCAATAAATGGGATGAAGAGTTCCAAAACACTTTTGAGGAGATCAAACAGTATCTACTGTAGCCTTCAGTTCGGATTCCACCCATCTCCAGAATGCCGCTAATTCATTTTGTGACCTCCCTGGAATGATCCCTCCGCGCCCTTATCTCCCAAAAGAACAACTATAGGACATAGAACAGTTTGTACTATCTCAGTCACATGCTTCTCAACACATAGACCATATATTCTCATATAGAGAAGAGCCGCCTCATGATGGTTTTTGTAGTATAGTAGTTTCAACATTATCTATGTCAACATGAGATATAGCTGGTGTCATGTGTGGATATGCTAAAGAATATTCTGAACCTACCTATATTGGAAGGTCATCTAGTTTTGTGGTAAGTGATCCTTCAATAGATGGAAATTAGGTTCATTTTATTAAAGGCCATCAAGGGTCAGGCCCTAGCAGACTTTCTGGCCACCTATCTGGCTCCTGTAGTGAAGTCTATATATCTCGATTTTTCTAACAAATCCATTATATTAGTGGATTAGGTTATTCCATGCTAATATATTCACATCGAAGGTGCCTCCTAGAGTCCCATAGTAGAAGGCTTGAGGATCCTCGAATCAACATAGTAGGATTGGGGATTTTCTTTATGACACCTACATAGACTATCATTAACTATTCCTTATTGATGTCAAAAAAATGCACCCACAATGAGGTAGAGTATCAGGCTCTCATCACTAGTCTTGAGTTGGATCTCGAGATTGATGTTTTGAACCTGCATGTGAAAGGAAACCCCAAGTTAGTTATCAGGGAGATTAAGGGTGATTACTTCATCAGGAAGCTCAATCTCATGCCATTTTTTTAGCATGCTCACCAGTTGATGGTCCAGTTCCCTTATCTTCTAGGGGAGACTCATGTTACATGGTCATATAATGGTTGAGCTGATTCCATGTTTGGTCTAGCTGCTTCTCTCACAGAGTCTGACTGGGAAGATCTGTTCATTCATGTGGCACATCGAAGGTTCATGTACCCAATCAGTTCAAACGATGATGATAACCATCAAGTGAACCATCTTAAAACCATTTCTTCTGCATCTTGTCCCTTTGACCCCCTTTAGATGAAGAAACATATGATTGGAAAATTCCTATCATCGAGTATCTTCAGAACGACAATCTCCAGTCGAAAAAAGCTGAACGTGAGAAGATCTATAACCGTGCAGATCAATTCACCCTCTAGAGTAGTCCCATCCTGGAGAAAAATCTCTGTAGATGTGTGTTTGATGAAATGATACTTTTCTACATTCGAAAAGAATAGATTCCACTAGTCAGGTAGGAAGTCCATACCTGGTGTTATGGTGCTAACCAGGTTGGAATGAACCTCTCTCAGAAAATTTGAAGGTTGAGATACATTTGGTCCACCATGGTCCTTGAGTGTATTATGTTCTCTAGGAGGGACCAGTCATGTCAGATCTTTGCCAAATTTCTGAATCAGTTGTCAGAAACCCTCCACACTACCAAGTACTCTTGGCCGTTTGCAGTATGGGGACTTAATGTCATGAGACCACAACCACAAAAAACAACTAATCAGTACAGTCTTATTCTAACTATGAAAATTTTATTTTCCAAGTGGGCAGAATCTAGTCTTCTCAAGGAAGTCAAAGCCTGATCTATTATTTAATTCATGATCTCCAACATCATCCATCTATTCATAGTCCCTCACAATGTTCTCAATAATAACGACACCATGTTCTATGCATTTGAGTTGAATAAATTTTATGCAAAGTGTAGTATCAAATCCAACCACACCTCTCACTACCATGAATATGAATATGTGATGATCGAGGCATTAAGCAAGACCCTATCCAACATTTTGCCAAAGATAGTGGGTCAGAACATGACAAGTTTGAAAAATAATCTCCTGAACACTTTCTGGACTTATCAGACGATGAATAGTTATTCCACCAAGGTGAATCTATATTCCCTAGTATATGGAATATAATTTGTCCTCCCTTTACCATCACTTCGTATAGTTGTACATGATCATCAGATGTCAGACAGAGTAGAAAAAGTCCATATATATGAACAGGATGGTCTAGACAAGAATAGGCTTTGGGCCTTACATAATCTATAGACGCATCGGGAAAAGATATCTAGATCTTTTAATAATAGTGTTTTCCTCTGATCCTTCCTTCAAGGTAACACATTTTTTGATTTTAGAGCACTGATGAATCCAAGTAGGAAACTTCCAAAGTTGGAGCCTAAATGGGAAAGATCTTACATTGTTATGAAAGTCTACCCAAATAATTCACACTCTTTGGTCACCCTAGATGATGAGTGAATTACTATTCCCACCAGTTCCAAGTTCCTTAAATAGTACTTTGCATGAGAAATATCTTTATAATCACAAATGATGTTAAATGTTTTCATCCCACATGACGTTAAACTGCGTGGAACTTTTCGATCATCCTACTTGATGATAAACTACAAAGTGTTCCCCACGGTCCAAGCTCTACGACCTTAAGATAAGATTTATTTCATCCAAGCCACATGATGTTAAACTGTGATACCTTATCCTACATGACATTAAACATTCATCATGATTGATGATAAACTTCACAAATCCCCATTAGTCGAAGATCTATGAACGTAAAATAATATCTCTACTATCCTACAAGATATTAAACTATTTCACCCAAGTTGCAAGACATTAAACCACAAAAAATTGATGGTCCTTTCTGCATGAACTTAAAAGGAAAGTGTGCCTTTACCTTGCATGACACAAAATTTCTCCATCCTACATGACATAAATCTGTGCCCTATCATTGTTCTTAACAAATGAAATTAAATTTGAAAAAACTCAAGAAATAAGTATGGAATAATTATCATCCTTATGGGATATGTATGAAATCTCAGAAATTCAGTCTTTGGAACCACCCACAATTCAGCCTTTCGACCCCTTGGCCTAGTCCTCTCTTAGGAGTGTGTGGTGTGGTGTGGTATTTCATGGTCCTCATTCATGTTGGGTTATTCATAAATGCCATACGTATCCCCTTTGGGGATACCGCTCTCCCCACATCCTAGTCGTATGATAATAAACTACATTACACCAATATACTTACTACATGATGTTAAACTATATAAATCTTTATGAACAACATATGGATTGATTCTCATCATTATGAGGTACGTAGTGAATCCCATGCACTTCATCTTCAGGCATAAAAAAAACTCTCCCAAACCTTTTTCTTCCCCCTATGATGTTAAACTATGTGGGAGTTCTTCTTAAGAATATGTGGTGTGACATAGATCTCTTTGGTCCTCATTCATGTCAGGTTGCTTCATGGTGCCAAACTACATATTTTCTCATTAAGAGCCTTATTCTATGGTCCATGCTCTATGACATTAAACAAAGATCCCCAAAGTTCTTATTGAATGATGATAAAGTACATAATTTCCCCCATCCTTATCATATGATATTAAACTAAATATTCGGTGTCCTAGATGAATGATGATAAAATAAACATCACTATAATTTATTTCCATGATATGAAATTTCCCCTTGGCACTTTACATATTCCATGCCTCCCCTTATGAACTATGTTTGGCATGATTCTCATCCTTATGGGATACATAGTGACGCCAAATTTTTTTATCTCAGGGCCCAACCACAGAGGTAAAAACTCACCCCTTTGGCCTAGATATAATATAATAATGTGTGGTGTGGTGTGGATCTCTTTGATCCTCATTCACATCAGGTTTCCTAATGGTGTTTCACTACACATATTCACTTTATTTAGTTTGAAATCTATGACCATAAACTAATATTTTTTAGTGTCCTATTCACAAGAAAAGAAACTATGTAACAACCATAATATTATCATTTGAGAGAACATCTACCCACTTATTGGATCTTTCCACCTTCCATTCCATATTCCAGAACTATGTATGGATTGATTCTCATCCTTATGGGATACATAGAGATGCTCATACATCTTGGCCTCAAGCCCAACCAAATAATCATGAACCCTTTATCCCTTTCTCAAATCGGGTTCCCTCATTAGGAATGTGTGGTGTGGATATATTTGATCCTCATTCACATTAGGTTATGTTCCATACCACACACCTCTCACTTGAGATGTATATATCCTTATTTAATGATAATAAACTATGTGAAATTATATTCCTCACCGCATGATGTTAAACTGCACAAGTGTTAAGACCAAGATGAAGATGAAGGTGTATGTTTTTGAAATGTTGTATTTTGTTGTCAAATAAGGATTTGTTTTTTCAATGACGTTTAAGATGAAAGATAAACCACCACACTTTTTATTTGGTGGAAATTGTTCTAACTTTTGTTTTCAAAAGAATCAGACTCGTGTTTTCTGAAAAATCAGACTCACTCAGTCCATTGTAATGAGAGAAATCTATTTTGAAGAAAGGTTTTTGATTGGACTCACCTTGGGACTATAATGAGAGAATATCATAATGAGGTATTAATTGTCATCAAATTCACTCTGAATTCGATATGAAAGAAGTGATTGTTTAGATGAAGTATTAGAGTATGCATGACTATGGTAAAATTAAATGTGATGATGCTTTTCTGATTCATATTTCATAAATCATAAGTTAATTGGATAACTTATGATGCAAGCTTGGTGAAAGAAAGGGAGAGTGAAAAATATCCAGGACGATTGTACTCATGGAAATTGAATTTGGTCCAAGAAGAAAAGAAAAAAGGCATTGAGGATCATAATCAGAATAATTGTACCCATATTTATTGTATCTGGGTGGAAGATAACAAAGATATGATATATACTAAAAAGAAATCATACCCAGATTAATCGTATATAGGTGGAAGAGAAGGAAAAAAAGTTTCTAATTCACTGTAGCATCTGATCATCCATCATAAGCATAAAAAAATTTTCCTACCCAGGATGATTGTATATAGGTTCAAAATGAAAAAAAATCATATTCAAAATGATCATAAAAAGATATGATCATATCTAGACCAATCATAATCAGATTAGATCATACTCAGGATAAAAAGAAAAAGTGAAGGTATTTGTTAGATGTACTATCAAAGGGGATATTGTAATTCAAAATAATGATTGTATCCATCATTTAGAAGTGATATCCATATCTTCATACATTTGTTTTCAATTGATATAGAGCTTCGTATTGATGAAATAAGATTTAGAAATCCACACTCATGAATTGAAATTGGACTAATAATTGAAATGAATGTCTAAAGAAGTAAAGATTGTAGAAGAATTGAGATGTTTTGTGAAGATTTAATGAAGTAAAAATTCACCCAATATTTTAGTGTAAATTAAGGTTAAAGTCAATTTTATTAATAAGATTTTTTGAGATTCCCACCATATTATCTCAAGGGTCACCTATAAAAGGCTATAAGTACATTACACTTTTCTAATGACTGATGTACTATTCATGAGAGGAAGATCCAAAATTTCGATATAAGAAGAGGGTTTCTGTATTGAGTTTTTGTGGAAAATGATTTGATATATTGAAGTGAAAGAAAAGATAAAATATCACAACTTTGTATTCATCAGATCATAACACTCAGTTATTTCCATAATTAGATGATTACCATATTCAGCTTGTCAATTTTATTCAGGTGATTATTGTATCTGGCTAAATTAATCAGATTGAGATTTTTATACTGGGTTTTCCAGACTAAGGAAGAAAGGGAATTGAAGTGGTGCCAATTAATTTCTTCTATTTTCTATCAAAGAAATATTTTTTTTGTACTAGGAAGAATCGTACAAAGAAGAATCATATTGGGAGAATCGTACTATGAGGAATCAGACTGGGAAAATCATACCCAGGAAAATCTGACTGAATTTTTTCGCAACAATGTCTAGGAAGTTCTTATGTTATTCTAGCTAAGAAATTGAATAAGGGTTTTTCAATTTAATAAATTCTATGAATTAAAAAGAAGAATATATATCCTGAGTTGTTATAGAATCATTGTATTACCCTATTTGTGGTAAAAGGGTACACATGCACTATTCAAATTGTTTACAAAGTGATACATGATTGTAAGGGTATATCATACTCATTGTAATCCAAGGATTGATTTCTAGTGGATTGTGTGGTATTGGATCATTTCCAAACAATAACATGGATGTGGCTATTCATATTGAATAGTGAACCTTATAAATACTTATGTTCCTTTTGATGTGTGGTTGAATTGTTTTTAGTAAGGAATTCAATCTTTAACAGAAGGTGAATGTTGTTTCAAGGAAAAATAAAAGAAAAAATGGTATCACTGATTCACCCCTCCCCCTATTAGTGATACAATCATTATAACTGGTCTCTTTAAAGTGGCATTAGAGGGTAGGTTTCTTACGCTGATTCATTATTGATGGAGAATTTTAATTATGGGAACAGTAATGGTATTCTAGTATTCGATAGAAATAATTATCATATATGGAAAGATATAATGTTTCCATATCTTATTTCTATTGGATATGATGTTCTCAAAGCATTAATATATGGGTTTCCTCCTATTTATTTTAAAAACCCTCTTACATATATTGATTTGAATTATATTGAGAATTATGGAAGGGATAAGAATTCTATATTATCATCACTTTCAGAAAGTGAATTATTAATAGTGAAAGGTGTTTTCATAACCAAAGGTATATGGGATAAATTGAAAAACATATACTAAGGAAATAAAATAAGTGAAGTAGGAAAAGATACAAATCTAGATATTGAAATATGAAGATTTAAAAACATGTGAACATGAATCTGTTGGGGTGTTATTTACCAGGGTAAATGACATTGTCAGTAATATCAGATGTCTTGGTGAAATATTTATGACACTATAGTTGTTGAAAAGATCTTTAGAATCCTTCTAGACATGTTTGATTGAAAATTTTTATTTATTATTAGACAAATATCTTGAAACTTTATCTATTGATTATTTTCATAGCACTCTCGTTACTAATGAATTGAGAAGGGAGAAAGCTAGGAAAAGAAACAAAAGGTGATAGAGAAATGTCTTTCGAGGCTGTAAAGAAAGAAAAAGTCAAAGAAGACTTTTATTGAATATGAACCTAAATAATCTGTTTTTGAAAATGAGGTAAGTAAAAATCTTGATAATAGTCTATCCTTTTTCTTTTCTGAAAATGTGAAAATAGGTACATGGACATAAAAAGGGGAACTTCCCTTGAAATATTCCGAATGCGAGTCCATTGGGAACTTTACTACCAATTTTTATCAAAGAATGAAAGAAGATAATAGTGAATAAGAAGAATGAAATCTAAGAAGATCGTGGAAGAAATAGTGTGATAATGAAAAATAGTATTCCATAGGGAAAGATAAGAAATTATTCAATTCTAAAATAAGATGCTTCTTATCTAATGATGAAAAAGAATAAGGAAGTTATGATGAATTTGAAAAATCAATTGTGTATGGAATATGAAATACTTTTATTGCAACAATGAATGATAAAGAATTTAGAAGTAGTAGTTCTGAATAAAAAGAAACTAAAATTGAACATCATTTGAAGTAGGAGTTGAAAGAATGCATGAGAAAGATCAAAAGGATTGAAAATAAGAACAAAAAGTTGTAAGATTAATGCTCTTCAACAATAAATAAAGAATGTTTTGATGATAAGAAAGTAAAACTGATAAAAGATATTGATGACTTGAAGAAATCCCTTTAAGGGAAAAAAGAACTGTAATGAGCATCTTGAGGTTAAGTTGAAGGTAAAAAAATAATAGTTGGAACTTTTCCAACAAAAACTATCTAAAGATGAATTGAGAAATAAAAGTTTCTAAAACACTATTACAGATGTTGGTAAATGTTATTAGAATGAAAAAATTAGTGAAGTTTCAACAAAAGGTAACTACAAATGGTGAGGAGAAAGAGGGAACTATTTATAAAATGAAAAATGATGGGAAATTTTTAGATATGTCCAAGACTAACAATATCAGGAATTCAGAAGTCTCGAAGAACCCTGATATTGAATTTTTTTTATTTGGATCTAGAAATTTATCAAACACTTCTGATTCTATCAAGTCTTAAAAGAAGAAGGATAATCTGATTGATAACATAACGGTAGATGGGGTAGAAAATAAATATAGAATATTTTCTGAGAAATGTTTTCACCATTCCAACCAATATGGAGGTTTCAAAGAAAAATAGTCATTCTATGGATATTGATGGTTTTGTGGTGGAATCGGATATACGAAAAATATTTGTTGGTTTAAACAAAAACATTAATATTACTCCATAGGTTATTAAAGGAAAAGGTCGAGGGGGATTCCATTCCCTCAAAAAGATAAGTTTGAGAATGTTATTTTGAAGAAATATGGGAAAGGTGAAGAAAAAATTGAAAATAGGTTCCAAACATAGGAAAATATTTGTGAACGATGTGAAAAACTTGGAAACCTTGCACAATATTGTCTTGTTTTGTTACAGGCATAAAAAAGGACTCTTAAAAATCCTCCAACAGAGAAGAAGAAGAAAGAAAAGAAATAAGTAAAAGCTTTAGTTGTTGAAATCCCATCGAATGCTACAAAATCAAAAGGACCATGGATTCTTAATAGTGGGTGTTCATTTCATTCGATAGGATATTTGAAATTTTTGAATAATTTGAATGATTTTAAAGAAGGAATATTGAAAATTGGAAATGATGAATCATTGAAAATTAATGGTGTTGGATCATGATGTTGGATCGGATTACACCAGATATACACAAGAGGGGGGGGGGGGGGTGAATTGTGTCTTTTCAAAAATCTTTACGACATTGTTTTCTGCCTTTTAACATTAATCAGATAAAAATATGCAGTAGAAATTTAAATAGTAGAAACACAAGATGTATAGTGGTTCGGGGAATAGAAGGACCCTAGTCCACTCCACCAACACTATACTCCATGAGCTTGATGATTTTCATTATCTGGTCCTCGTTTCAATAGACCGGTTCACAAATGAGTACAGGCAGTTTACACCTTTACAATCAAAGGCAAAACAAAGCCTTCTGGTTCACTTACAGAACCTATACAACTTAGTATGAGAAGCCGATCACTCAAGAATAGAATAGAAAGATTTTCATATTCTGAAAATACTTTCAAGATGTTATTCACAATTGCAACAGTATGCAATTGACAGTAGGTAGATCATCGCCTTCAGAAATAATAATCTTCACATAAGAGACGTTCTGAGTCGATCTCGTTTTAGTAAATATAGAAAAATAATAATTCAAAACTTTAGTAGAGACGGATCTACAGTAGATCTTTGATATTGAACAAGTGAATCTTCTATCGTGTTCCTCCCTCTTTAACAAATAGAGCTTTGCCGCTCCTTTTGAAACAGTAGATTGATATGTTTCAGTAGTCTGTGTTTTCCTTTTTTTTTCAGAATAATCAACAGATCACACATTATCAATCATAAATTTATGAAGTTTCAAAAAGCCCATATAAATAAAGAAATGATAAGAACTTATCCTGTAAAATTAGATCGACAAAAGTCGCCTTTTTTACTTTTGATATTCAAACATTTGAATTTATAGAGTAGTGGTAACTTCCCTGAAGACTCGGCATAAAAATATCCTTTTAATTCGATCAAAACATTGATAAAATAGTTTTGAATCAGTCAAAATCTTACTTAAAATCAGCTTTAAATCTGGATTGAAATCCGCCTAATAATCAGCGTACTGACCGTTATATAAAAATATCGACTTTAAATTATCCGACACCAAATGTAAGGTTGAGTTGAACTGTATGCATCCTCTGAACGTAAGGTTGATGACGTAGTCTTCAAACGTAAGATTCACAACGTAAGGCTGACAATGTAAAGTTGATAATGTAAACTTGACAACAAATGTAAGGTTCATTCCAAACACAGGGTTGATCATCCATAATTTTCTCTTCAACTTTCAAACATATGATAAAATATCCATAATTTTACTTGATGCATACTTTTCCAAGAACATATGGTTTTTTACAAAAGTAAGTTTGATGAACCATACTTTTGAGAAATAAACGTAACATTTAATATTTACGTACGGTTCTCCTTCCATACTTTTCTGATATCCCAAACGTAGGGTTCCTTCCTAACGTAGGGTTCTTCTTCCATACATTGCCGATAAAATATGGTTGATTAACCATAATTTTTCCTTATCTCAAAAATTATACACGCTTTTCATCCTTACACTATGTTTATCCACGTAGCGCATGAACAGTGTTTCCAGAACACGCTAGATATGAATAATTTAGTAATAAATTCCCCTTATTTCAATAGTAAAATATAATAATAAATTCCTGCAAAATACTTAACAAATAAAATCATTAGAAAATAATTAAAGGTATTTGTAAGCATCAAAATTGTCAAAAAGAGATAGAGTATTAATATAAACCCCCCATTTAAATTACAATATTATGTATTATTGAAAACAACACTTGATCAATAATCTCCCCCTTTTTGATGATCACAGAACCCAAAAATTAATTAAAGAAATTAACTTTCAAAATTAGTTACTTAAAGTTTAGAATTTTGGAAAGATAAAATAATATTTAATTTTAACAAAAATATTTACATAAATAAACATTGTATTATCATTAAAAATAAATTTCTCCCCCTTTATTTATAATTAAAATAAAATTATTTTTATTTAAAAATAAAATTAATGAATAAAATAAAAGTTTTTAGTTTTATCCAAATTTCTCCCTCTAAATAACAAGTAAAAGAAAATTTTCCTTTATAATAAACGACTGTTAATAACTTAAAATAGTTTGTTGTATAAGTATAAATCTGTATAAATAAAATACATTTTAAATATATAGGAAATCATTTAAATAAGAAGGGTTTAAAATCTTAAAATAAAATGTTGTGTTTATCCAAATTTCTCCCCCTTTTTGTGATATAAAAAAGAATGATAAATCATAGATTTTAACACATTTAATATTTCACTAAACTATAGGTAAATTGTATTATTAACTGGTTAGTAATAATTCAATATGGATTACTGGAATATCGAAATAAGAACAGTAAAACAGATAAATATAATGAAATAGATTTTCATTAAAAGTACAAAAATAATAAATACAGGAATCAAGGTTTTGGAAGTTAACTGGTAGGGTTTATCTTCTCTGGACTGTAGACTTGATTTCTGCTAACTATTATTTCAACCTTTTCATTAATCCATCACCGATATGAATAATAAGATCTCTAGCCTCTTGAGTCATTTGAATATCTTAAATGAGATTGACTCTGAAAAACTCGTGAAGCCGTTCTTCCTTCTCCATAAACAAAGACAACTTCTCTATGAATTTATCTAAGACAGAGCGGATTCCTGGCTCACTGGATGTCAAATGATCAACCAAGAATTTTTTATTATCTAATAAATTAGATAATGGAGCACTGTTTCACTGAAGATCTTGCAACCTTTCATTCATGTTGCTCATTGCGGCTGTGATAGCTTGAAATCTTCTGATTAAATCAGGTGAAGTACCTGATCCACTAGCAGCACTATTCCAAACTGATGCAAACTGTGTCTCCATAAACAAATTAAGATATGAGAAATCTGATTTCATAACCATTTCATATTTCAATTTGGCAACAACATTTAGCATATCCTCTTTAAAAATTTCAACTTCTTGCCTTGAAACAGAACTCCCCTTAAGCTTTTGAAATTTCAACTATTATGATACTAAGGTGCTTCTTAGAGAGTCATTCTCACATTTCATTTGAGATAACTATTTGTAGAACTCTTCAACTTCCCTATTCCATGAATCAGAAGCACCCAGTTCTTGATTCACATTCTCAGGCTCTGTGGGATGTATCAGTACTAAAGGTAATGATTCAACATCAGATTTTTCTTTCTCCTTGTCCTAAGTAGGTTGGTCCACAGATTTTTCCTTAGATTCCTTTTCAGACTCTTCCATAGAAAAATACTCTTGAAGAACTTCTGTTTGGGCTTCAGAAGCATGCTCATCACGAACATCTGCAATTTGTTCTTCCAATGAAATATTTAAAAAGATATTCTCTAGAGTTTCCTGAGGTCTGGCCACTTCCTCACCAAGCTCTGCCTCCTTTTCCTATAGAAGTAAAATAGCAACATCAGCTGCAACCTGTTGTTCTAATCTTTCAGGATCAGGATCTGTAATAGTGACATTCTGTTCTTGAGGTTGTTCAACAACCTTTTCTCTGAAAATGTTTTAAGAGAGTAAATCTCTTGTAGTTAAGTCAGGGGAAGTAAGTTCCTCAATGAAAGGTCTTCTCCTCTAAGTCTGAAGTCCCTCTTGACTTCTTTCTTCCTCAGTTTCTTCCACATCAAATCTGATCCTCCTTGCCACAGTGATGACTCTCAATTCAGCTTGTCCCTCCTTGGACATTGCATATTGAGCTTGAGCACTCTCTGATTCATCATCTTCTCCTACTGGAAAAAGTTTTCCTTTGATAGTACTCTAGAAATATCCAATCTTTCTTAAAGTTCCTGCATTAAATACATTACTATGATGACAGCGAACTCTAGCATCCACCAGTCTCACCATATCCTTCATAATCAACAACATGGAGATAAATCGACCAAAATGATAAAATTTTATCCTGGAATCACTCTAACAACAATATCTTAGGTATCTTACCATATACTTAGGAAAATTGAGTTTTACATCACTGAGAAAAAGATACATTATATACATATAGGGATATAATATCTTTTCCATTTCAGACATCCTCAGTGCAATCCCTATTTGCACAAATTTGACCAAAATTCTCTGATCAGGCTCCAAATCCTTGATAAACATTTTCTTTAGAGTCTTAATACCAAAGAGAAATGACATTATGTCCTCTGATTTATACACAAAATCTCTAATATTTTTCAAATCTAAATGAAAAACTCCCTCATGAGGGCAGTTGAGAATCTGACCAATTTCTACTGACGATATTGAGAAATCACTATCTCTTATCTTAGCCATCATACTGTCCTCAGTATCTCATAGAATAAACTTTACAGATTTGAAAAAGTATCGAAGATCTACCTCATACAGAAATTCCGTATTCTCACTATTGAAAGTATGTTTGAGATTCTACAATGGCAGTGCTTGTTTCAATAGGAGATTTTTCTGATAAAACCATTTGAGACCAATCGCCTTTCCCTGTAGGATTTTTATTCATTCTGAATGTTGTTTCTTGGAACTGCTGGTTTCGGCTTCATCAACTATTTTATTCTTTTCCATCTTTGCAAGAATCTCTAAGGTTTTGAAAATTAGGGTTTTAGAGGTTCGAATATTAGGGTTGACGAGCAGAGGTGCGGTTTACGGGTTCGAAAAGGTTTTGGTAGAAATGAAATGGTTTAGAAGTCGAAAGGGTTTCTAACAAAAATGATTCCCATGTTTTTATTAATCATTACATATATTTTAAAATAAATAAAATAGATTATGCGGGGAAAAGAAACTTATTCTGTTTGAAAAAAATAGCTAAATTATTTTAAACAAAATTAAAATAAAGAGCCACTATAGAAAAATAAAATTTTATTTAAAATCAAATAAACCTAGAAGCCCCTTAATAAAATCAAACCTTGCAGTAGGAAGTGGTTTAGTAAAAATATCAGCTAATTTAATTTAATTACTTTCAAATTTCAAAGATATATCCTTTTTAAGAACATGATCTCTTAGAAAATGATGTCTGATATCAATATGCTTGGTTCTAGAATGATTAATAGGGTTGTTTGAAATATTTATAGCACTAGTATTATCACATAAAATAGGCGTATTATTAAAATTTAGTCCAAAGTCCATAAGAGTGTTTTTCATCCACAACACCTGTGCACAACAACTGCCAGCAGAAACATATTCTGCCTCATCTATTGACAGGGAAACTGAATGTTATTTTCTTACTTGACCATGACACTAATGATTTTCCTAAAAAGTGACAAGTTAATGAAGTGATTTTCCTATCTAATCTACAACTCCCAAAGTCTGCGTCTGAATATGAAATAAAATTAAAATCAGAAGTTTTGGGATAAAGAAGATATTGAAAAAAAGTTCTTTTTAAATATCTAAAATTTCTTTTAACAGCAGTTAAATGATATTATTTAGGATTTGATTGAAATCATTCACAAAGACATATTGAATACATTATATCTGGCCTGCTAGAATTAAGATAGAATAAACTACCAACCATAACTCTATATAACTTGTTGTCAACTGATTTTTCAGTTTCATCAAAATCAAGTTTTATATTAGTGCACATAGGAGTTGTATATGTCTTGCTGTTTTCAATTCCAAATTTCTTCAATAAATCAGTAATGTATTTTCTTGGATTCAAAACATTTCCAAAATATTTTTGATAAATTTGAAGTCCTAAAAAGAAATTTAGTTCTCCCATCATACTCATTTCAAATTTTTTGGATTAACTTTGAAAACTCATGACAAAGGATTTTATTATTTGATCCAAAAATTAAATCATCAACATAAATTTGAACTAATAAAATATTCAAAATCACAGTTTTCTTAAACAATGTTGGATCTGCCATTCCATTAGTAAAATCATTTTTCAAAAGAAAAGAGCTTAACAATTCATACCAAGCTATAGGTGCTTGTTTAAGGCCATAGAGAGCTTTAGTACGTTTAAAAAAAGAATATGGTTTTTGAGAATTTTCAAAACCAGGAGGTTGCTCAACATAAACTTCCTCCATTAAATAACCATTTAAAAATGCAGACTTAACATCCATCTGAAATAATTTAAATTTCATATGAGATGAATAGGCAAGAGGATTCTAATGACTTCTAGTCTAGCTACAGGTGCAAAGGTCTCATCATAATCTATACCTTCTTCCTGATTATATCCTTTAGCTACAAGTCTAGCTTTATTTCTAGTTATTATTACTTGATCATCTCTCTTATTTCTAAATACCCATTTGGTTCCTATCACTTGATAGTTCTGTGGTATTTCAACTAATTCATAGACTTCATTTCTTTTGAACTGGTTTAATTCTTCTTGCATTGATATCATCTAGCTTTCATCATCTAAAGATTCTTCTATAGTCTTGGGTTCTAATTGGGATACAAAGGCAGAGAATTCTACAAGATTTCCTATATTTTTTCTAGTTTTTATTTCTGTATCTAAGTCGCCTATTATAGTTTCTAAAGGGTGATTATTTAGGGTTCTAGTCTGTCGAGGCAACACACTTATAGGTTCTTCAGTATCAAGTTTTATTGAATTGGACTGAATTTCATTTATATCTTTTTCAAAATCATTTTTCAAGTTCTCAAGCCTCATGTTATCATTAGAGTCAGATTAATCCATTTGATCTGTCCTTTTCTCAACGAGATCAGATTCATCAAATTTCACATGAACTGATTCTTCAACAATCCTAGACTTCTTATTATAGATTCTATAATATTTGGAGGTAGATGAATATCCTAAGAAGATTCCTTCATCAGATTTTGGATTGAACTTACCAAGATTATCCTTGGTGTTCAAGATGTAAACCTTGCATCCAAAAACTTTAAAGTAGTTAACTTTAGGTTTTCTGTTATTCCAAAGTTCATAGGGTGTCCTTTTTAAAAGAGGTCTAATTAAAACTCTATTCATTATATAGCTGGCTGTACTTACAGGTTTTTCCCAAAATTAGGTAGGAAGACTGTGTTTATTTAGCATAGTCCTAGCCATTTCCTGAATAGTACTATTTCTTCTTTCAAAAATTCCATTTTGGTGATATATTCTAGGTGAAGAGAAGGTGCATTTAATACCCATATTTGAGCAGAAGGAATTAAATTATTGATTCTCGAATTCTCCACCATGATCACTTCTTAATGAAATTATTTTAAAAACCTTTTCATTTTGAACAGCATTACAAAAACATTCAAATAAAGTAAAATCTTCATTTTTAAATTTCAAAAAAAAAATCCATGTAAATCTAGAATAGTAATCAACTAAAACAGATACATATAATTTACCAGCCAAGCTTTCTACTCTCTAAGGTCCAAACAAATCCATATGGATAAGTTCTATAGGTTTAGATGTAGCAATTTTGTTAACAGATTTGAAGGATGATTTGTGTTGCATGCCAAGTTGACACGCATCACAGAATCTGTCACTTTAAAATTTGAGACTAGGAAAATCAGAAACAAAATGTTTATTTGGTAACTTATTTAAAAAATATATATTACAATGTCCAAGTCTCTTATTCCAGATCCAAGATTCATTCATTTTAGTAGTTAAGAAATTTAATTGTTGTTTACACAAAGAATTTAAATCCAGGGTATACACATTATCAGTTCTTGGTGCTCTAAATTTAAGAAATTTATTTTTGAAAACAGAACAACAATTGTTAGAAAAATCAACAGCATAACCATCACCACATAGTTGAGAGATACTTATCAGATTGTGTTTCAATCCTTGTACATAAAGTACTTTATTAATTGAGACAACTTCTGGATCTCCAAATCTTCCAATACCAATGATTTTTCCTTTGGCATTGTCACCAAAAGTGACAATTCCACCATCTTTTTGAGTGAGTGTACAGAAATTCAATGAGTTTCCACTCATATGTCTTGAGAAGCCACTGTCCATATACCATATATCCTTTTTTCTCTTGTGACCTGCTCCCTCATCTCTTTCTACCATAAAACACATGTTGGCTTTCATATTTTCTTCCTCCTTCTTTGAGTCTGATTGAAAAGTACTACTGGAGTCTTCAGATACACTCCATGTAGCTTTCATGGCTTTCTTGTCCTTATTCTCATAGTCATTTCTTTTAAAAAATTTCTTTCTCTTGTCTTCTTTTAGCTGAGGACAGTCAGGTCTGATATGCCCCATTTTCTTGCATTCATAGAATCTGACTTACTTGTCATCCTTTTTGAAGGATTTTCTGAATCCCTACTTCTTTCTATAGAATTTTTTGAATCTTCGGGCTAGCTGAGCCAATTCCACATCAGAATTAGATAAATTAGAACTCTCTAACTTCTCTTTTACATTTTTCTTTATCTATATATTATTGCTCTGTGATGATGCTTTCAAGGCAGTATCATCTCTTTTGATAAGCACTTTTTGTTCATTAGATTCATCTTCCATCTCACCTTCATACATCATTAAGGTTCCAATCAGTTCTTTTACGGTTAAATCTTTGACTGGTGTCGACTGTCTGATTGCTGCAGAGATTCCACTCCATTTTGTAGGCAGTACTCTCAATAATTTTAAAGCTTGATCAGCTTGTTTAATGGGATATCCCATGGAAGTTATGTTTTTGAAAATCTTGGTCAATCTTCCATTCATTTGAGTAATACTCTCACCTTTAACCAGTCTGAATGTATCAAATTTAAGCTTAGAAGTTGCATATCTCATTTCCTTGATATTGTTAGTTCCTTCGTAAGAAACATCAATAGTTTTCCACATTTCATATGCTGTTAGGCATTGAGATACTCTGTTAAACTCATTAGGTCCTAGACCACATATAATTTCATTCATTTCCTTCGAGTTCATGTCATAATCTACTTCAGTAGTTGCACTCCATGTTTCAGGTTTTTCTGGTATTTCATATGGAGTCAGAATCATGGAATATACTCTATATCCAAGGTTTTTCATATATATAATCATCCGCGACTTCCAGCATCCATAGTTTTTTCCATTGAAATACAGTGATCTAACCATATACATTCCCACTCTTGTATCAGTCATCTTGCTCTGTGTATAATCACTTTAATCTTGTAAAATCATTGTCAGAAAGCTCAACCTCTGATACCAATTGTTGGATCAGATTACACCAAATATACACAAGAGGGGGTGAATTGTGTCTTTTCAAAAATCTTTATGAGATTGTGTTCTGACTTTTAACTTTAATCAGATAAAAATATGTAGTGGAAATTTAAATAGTAAAAACACAAGATGTATAGTGGTTCGGGGAACAGAAGGCCCCTAGTCCACTCCCCCAACACTCTACTCTACAATCTTGGCGATTTTCACTATCTGTTCCTCATTTCAATAGACCGGTTCACAACTGAGTATAGGCAATTGAAACCTTTAAAATCCAAGGCAAAACAAAGCCTTCTGGTTCACTTACATAACCTATACATCTTAGTACGAGAATCCGATCACTCAAGAATAGAAAAGAAATATTTTCGTATTCATAAAATACTTTCCAGATGTTTTTCACAATTGAAACAGTATGCAATTGACAGTAGGTAGATCGTCGCCTTCAGAAATAATAATCTTCACATAAGAGACGTTCTGAGTCAATCCCGTTGCATTAAATATAGAAAAATAATAATTCACAACTTTAGTAGAGACAGATCCACAGTATATCTTTGATATAGAACAAGTGAATATTTTATCATGTTCCTTCCTCTTTAACAAACAGAGATTTGACTCTCCTTTTGAAACAGTAGATTGATATGTTTCAGTAATCTCTGTTTTCCTTTTTTTTCAGAATAATCAAGAGATCACACATGATCAATCATAAATTGATGCAGTTTCAAAAAGCCCATATAAATAAAAGAACGATGAGAAGTTCTCCTGTAAAATTAGATCCACAAAAGTCACCTTTTTTACTTGCGATATTCAAACATTTGAATTTACAGAGTAGTCATAACTTCCCTGAAGACTCGGCATAAAAATATCCTTTTAATTTGATCAAAACATTGATAAAATGGTTTTGAATCAGTCAAAATCATACTTAAAAATCAGCTTTAAATCAGGCTTGAAATCCGCCTAATAATCAACGTACTGATCATTGTATAAAAATATCGACTTTAAATTCTCCGACACCAAATGTAAGGTTGAGTTGAACTATATGCATCCTCTGAACATAAGATTGACGACGTAGTATTCAAACGTAAGATTCACAAAGTAAGGTTGACAATGTAAATTTGACAATGTAAACTTGACAACAAACATAAGGTTCATTCCAAATGTAGGGTTGATCATCCATACTTTTCTCTTCAACTTTCAAATATTCGATAAAAGATCCATACTTTTAATTGATACATACTTTTCCAAGAATGTATAGTTGTTTACAAAAGTAAGGTTGATGAACCATACTTTTGAGAAATAAACGTAACATTTAATATTTACGTACGGTTCTTCTTCCATACTTTTCTGATATCCCAAACGCAGGGTTCCTTCCTAATGTATGGTTATTCTTCCATACTTTTCCGATAATTTATGGTTGATTAACCATACATTTTCCTTATCTCAAAATGTATACACAATTTTCATCCTTACACTATGTTTATCCACGTAGAGTATGAACAGTGTTTCCAGAACACGCTCAAGCAGATTCCGAAAAAGTAGTGCATGAACAATGTTTCCAGAACACGCATGATGTGAATACTTTAGTAATAAATTCCTGTTATTTCAAGATTAAAATAAAATAATAAATTCCTGCAAAATACTTAACAAATAAAATCATTAGAAAATAATTAAAGGTATTTGTGAGCATCAAAATTGTCATAAAGAGATAGAGTGTTAATATAAAATCCCCATTTAAATAACAATATTATGAATTTTTGAAAACAACACTTGCTCAACCCATGAATCATTGGGAAAGAAAAGATGAAATCCATGAAATATTAGTATATTGATGGTCTGAAACATAATTTTATAAATGTTTCATAATTTTTTGATAAGGCTAACAAAGTTAACTTTAGAAAAGATAGGGTTATTATGAAAATTTATGAATATGGGATGATAGTTACAAGAGTCCAATGTACAAAAGGAAACTTGTTTTAGGTTAGTGAAATATAAAACACTTGTTACATGACTATGGTGGAAGAGAATCAATTATTCCATGAAAGGTTGTGTCACATGTGTCAAAAAAACATGATCAAGTTTTCAAAAATAGATATTGTCCAAGACCTTACTTATTTAATAATATGAAGAGATTAGTGTTTCAGTATTCTTTATTAAGGAATGATTACAAATGTTGTGCATAATAATGTTGAGATTTGTTAAAAAACACTTGGAGATGATTCATTATGATATTTTTGATCCAATTAGAAAATAGTCAACAAAAAAATATAAGTACTTCATCACCTTCATTGATGATTTTAATCACATCACTTGTGTTATTTACATGAAACTTAAATTAGATGCTTTGAAAATGTTTAAAATATTTAGAAGGAGGACTGAGAAAGAAAGTGAGTGTTCAATAAAGAAGTTGAGAACACAAAATGGTGGTGAATAAAAAAGTGAATAATTCAAAATGTATCTTGATAAACATGGAATTCAGCATGATTATAGTTCATCATACACTTTTCAACAAAATGGGATTTCTAAAAGAAACAATAGAAGTTTGGTGGAAATGGGAAGAACTATGTTACTTGAACATGGTATTTTTCATTTCTTTTAAAGGTAATTTTAGGAGTACTACTATATATATCTAGAACCATTGTTTTTATAGGCCTCTATAAAATATTACTCTATATGAATTGTTTTATGGAAGAAATCCAAGTTTGAAACACATAATATTTTTCAGGAGTCCATGTATTATAAAGAATAAAGGTAGAGACTAGGGAAAGTTTGAGTATAAAGGTGAATATTTAATTTTTCTTGACAATTTTGTGAAAGGAAGTGGATATATATGATTCAAAAAAAGGAAAAAATAATTTTTGATTATGTTGATGTGAATGTAATTGAAAAAGGTATGAAATAAAATCATATTTATGTAGGAAAAAAAGTTGAGAAAGTTAAAAATGGAAATTCTGATAAGGATGCATACAATTGTATTTTTAATCAAGAATAAGAATTAGAATCATCTTTTTCAAGTGGCGAGGAAGATATTTGAAAATCTCTTCTAAGGATGAAGAAGAAATTGGAAGCTCAAAATATAATTTTTGATCACCATCAGAAGGTTCAAACAAGATTAATATCATATGAAATTACACATACATCTTTGTATTCTAATGAGGATCCAAATTATGTGAAAGAATATTTTGAGTTTCCAGAATGGGTTCAAGCCACGAATTAAGAGTTGGAAGAGATTGAAAATAATGATACATGGGAACTCATACCCAAACCTAAAAGCAAAAAAAATTATTAGCACATTGAGTATTTTCTAGAAAAAGATGAATGAATACGGTGAAGTGATAAGAAAAAATCAAGATTGGTGTTCAAAGGTTATTAAAAAATTTAAGGTATTGATTTTGATGAATCATTTTCTTTGGTGGAAAGACTTGAAACAATAATAATATTTATTGCAATTTCTACACAACGAGGCTACAATTTCATTCAAATAGATGTTAAATCTGCATTCCTTAATGGTGATCTTGAAGAGGAAGTTTATATTGAGAAACATTGTGGATTTTTTTGGGAAATATTAAAGTTATATGTGTAGATTTAAAAAGGATTTTTATGGCCTAAAATAGTCTATGAGGGCATGGGATTCCAAATTGGATTTATGATTAAGGAAGTTGAATTTCACAAAAGGTAGAATGGATAAAAATCTCTACATCATAGAAATTCAAGAGTGTTCCCTCATTTTTATATTTTATGCTGATGACATTATCTATGCTAGGAATGATGAAATAAGTATTGAAATACTTGCTGTATAAATGAGAAAGGTATTTGCAATGTCTATTATGGGGGAAATTAAATACTTTCTTGGGTTATAAACACATCAAAAGAATAAATGAATTTTTATTTCTCAAGAAAATTATGCTAACAAACTTCTTAAGAGGCTCATCAAGGAAAAATAAAAACTTGTTTTCATACCAATATCAATGGGAAAAATCTATCTAATGATGGAGGAGAAAAATAGGTTGATCATAAAGAATTTGTAAAGTTGATTAGATGTTTTTTATATTTAACTACCTTAATACTCGATATTATTTATGTTGTTACCTTATGTGTAAGATTTCAGAGTGCTCCAAAAGAATCAAATTTAATTTTTGGAAAAATAATTCTTAGATACATCAAGGGTATAATAGAATTTAGAATCTAGTATGGAAGCTCAGATAGTATTGTGTTGTTTGGGTATTTAGATGCTGATTGTGAAGGAAAAATTAATGATAGAAGATCTACATCTGGTGGAGTATTTCTTTTGGGAAATAATTTTTTTACTTGGAATTAAAAAAATAGTAGCTCATAGTATGGTTGAAGCTGATTATGTTCTTTCCACTCAATCCATTACTCATCTTATGTGGATAAAGACTCAATTGGAATATTTACTAGTTGAAGTGAAGTCACCCTTACTCTTGGGTTGTGATAATCAAAGTATAAGAAATCTCACTAGAAATCCAGTTTAACATTTTCATTCAAAACATATTGATATCAAATATAATTTGATCAAAGAGAATGTGGAGAATAATGAATTAAATCTGGAGTATGTTCCAACATCGGAATAAGTTGTTGAAATATTCACAAAACCTTTACCAAAGGAATCATTCTCTACATTGAGGTTGAACATGTTAGTTCAACCTCTTTCTCTTCAAGGTTAAGGTATGTGTTTATATCCCCTATCTCATCTTACTGTTGTATTTTATTATAAGGGGGAGAATTATTTTCATAAATCAATCCATTTGAATATAAAAAGGGGGAGTTGTGGGTAAGATATGAATTCAAAATTATTTTTTGAGTAAAATATTCTAACTATCTGTTGGAGTGGTTATAAGAAAAGAAATTGTTTTATATTCCTAAGAGAATGAAGAAAAGTTGAGGTTGAAGAAGTGATGAGAAAGGAAACATAAATTGGTTGTCATAATCACTAATTTTGAAAAACTTGTTTTTTCTATCAATGATTCTTGTTTCCTATAATGAGTTATCACACATAGGCTAAAAAGTATTGATATATAATCTATTTCTTGAGTATAAAAAGTTTATTTATTTATGAAACATGGTTGACTACAAAATCTAAAGGGGAGATTGTTAAGAACATTATAAAGATGAATGTGTTTGTTTTTCAAATGTTGTCTTTTGTTTTCAATGAAGGATTATTTTTCAAGAATGTTTTAGATGAAATAGAAATCAAATCAGTTTTTATTTGGTGTAAATCATACTGACTTTTGTTTTCAAAAGATCTAGAATCATGTTTTCTGAAAAATCAGACTCACTCTATCCATCGTAACCAGAAGAATTTGTTTTGAAGAAAAGGTTTTGATTATACTCACCTTGGGGCCATAATGGGAGAAAATCATAATGTGGTATTAATTGTCACCTGATTCATATTGAATTTGATATGAAAGAAGTGATAGTTTTGATGTTGTATTAGATTCTGCATGACTATGATAAACTTAAATGTGATAATGATTTTTTGATTCGTATTTCATAAATCATAATGTGATTGGATAGATTATGATTCACTATTAGTGAATGAATTGGGGAGTGAAAATGATCCAGGATGATCATACTCATGGAAATCAAATTCAGGTTGAGAATGACAGAAAGAAGGTGTTGGGGATCGTAATTAGAATAAACATACCCAAATTTATCCTATTTGGGTGGAAGATAAGAAAGATATGATATTGATTGAAAAGAAATCATACCTAGATTAATCATATTTGGGTGGAAGAGAAGGAAATGAAGATACTAATTTATGTATCATTTGATGATCCCTCGTAAGCATAAAAAACATTTCATAACTAAGAAGATTGTACCAAGGTTTTGATAGAAAAAAGTTGTGTTCAGAATGACCTTACCTAGAAATGATCGCTCCCAAGACAATGATTCATAGAAAAGATCATACTTGGGATGAGAAGAAAGGAAAGAAGTTGGAATGAATATAAAGTTATGATAATTTAAAAATAAAGTTTTCCAATGCTGAAGATATTCTCAAATGATTTTAAAGTCATGAAGGAAGTCATGGTACAAGAATAGGTTTGTGAATGAAGGTATTTGTTGAAGATAATCCCTAATTTGTTTTCAAATTTCCTCATAAAGTGGGTCAAGAGTTGAATCAATTTTTTCTCTTCAAGTGATATTTTCAATTGGGACAATAGAAGTGGAGAAGAAGAAGTTTTTTATCTCAATTGGGTTTAAGAGAAAAAGTGATGGAGTATGTACTATCAAGGGGGAGATCAACATTCAAAATAATGATCATATCCATCATTCAGAAGTAATATTCATTTCATCATACATTTGTTTTCAATTGATTTTGAGATTTGTATTAAAGATATTAGACTCATGAAATCAGAGTGATAGTTGAAAAGAAAGTCTGAAAAAAGTGAAGATTGTAGAAGAATTGAGAAGTGTTGAGAAGAGTTGAAAAAGTCAAACTTTATCTAATATTTTAGGGAAAATTGAGATTAAGGTGAATTTGATTATGTGGGATTATTTTTGGATTACCACCAAATCATCTCAAGGGTCAACTATAAAAGGATAAAAGTACATTGTACTTTTGTGAACACTGATGTACTATTCATAAGGGAGAAGCTCTATGTTTTTATAGAGATGAAGAGGGTTTCCATATTGAGTTTTTTTTAAAATGTTTTGACATATTTAATTGAAAGAGAAGATAAATGTTTACAACATTTAATTCACTTGATCATTATACTCATTGATTATCATACTCAGCCGAATACTGTATTCATATTGTCAATTGTATTCGAGTGATTATCACATTAGGCTGAATTAATAGGATCAGTATTTCTATACTAGGTTTTCTAGAATGAGGAAGAAAGGTAATTTAATTGGTGTTGATTCATTTCATCTATATTCTATTAAAGACATAATTTTCATAATTGGAAGAATCATACCAAGAAGAATCATATTAGGGGAATCATACTCGGAGGAATTAGACTGAGAAAATCATACCTAGGAAAATCAAAGTGATTTTTTCATAACTAATTCCCAAAAAATTTTACGTTCTTCAAGGTAAGAAATTGAAGATGTTTTTTTCAATTGAATTCATTCATGGAATTTAAAAGAATAATTGGTTACATGAGTTGTTACCCAATCATTGTATTACACTATTTGTGCTAAGAGGGTTTACACACACTATTGGAATTGTTTACATAGTGCTACATGATTTGTAAGGGTATATCATACTCTTTGTAATCCAAGGATTTATTTCTAGTAGATTTAATGTTATTATATCATTTCCAAACCATACCAAGGATGCCAATATTTTTATTGATTAGTTGATATTGTAAATACTTTTGTTCCTTTGGATGTGTGGTTGAATTTTCTAGTAGTGAATTTAACATTTAAGAGGAGGTGAAGGTTTTTTCTAGGAAAATAAAAGAAAAGAAGTTATCACTAATTCACTCCTCCCCCTCTCAGTGATATAATCATCTTGACTAGGATCTTTCAACAAGTACATCCCATGCACATGATGTTAAGCTAGAAACATTTGGTCCGCACTCTATGACCTTAAAATGAGAGTTTTTGGTCCAAGAAAAATGCCCCTTTAATGGCTTTCAATACCTCACATAGGAACGTGATACTTGAAGGCATATATGATCCCAAATAATAATGTTCTATACTAACATGCTTGATTGTGTTATTTTATGAGACTTAGAGTGTCATATTCCCTAGGGACATTCCTCCAATCCATTTCCATGATTCACATGTCCCTTTACTTGGTTCCCCATCTTCTTCCAAATCTGAAGTGACCCCTATAACGACCTGGCTATGCCACGTAGTCTCACCTACCATATTACGCCGATGCCTACAAATAATTTGAAAAACATTTTGAGTTGTGTCCCATGTTTTGAATAGGGTTAGTGGTCAACCTAAATTTGTTTGTCCCCATTTCGGGTAACATGATATAGATGTTATGTCTTGAATATGGTCAATAGTTTTACTCCCTCATCATTCCACCCCTACTATATTCTAGATATTAGATGAACTAATTCAAATTTTCAACCTTCTTGTGTTCTGAATGATCCCTAAAACCCCTAGTGTTGTCCCTCTATGATGCCATGTGTGTTGAGTGGGAATGTTAGTGTGACTGGTACCTTACCTCCTGATAATTCCATTCCATCATGGTGTGCTCCCATATGATGGAAAAATCCTAACATCACTCCTTATTTCCCATAACAAGCATGTATCATATGGGATTATGAGTCTTGTTAGGATTTGTACCCATATAGAATGGCCACATGACACTATGGTCCGAATTCTATAACCTTAAATGAGGATCTATATGGTCCAAACTATATGACCTTAAACTAAGAACCTTTTCATTGTTGTCTCAAAAGTGCGTGTCATGGTGTGAACCTCTATGGTTACCATTCATGTTAGGTTTCCAATAACCCTTCCATACACATACGCTTTTAAAACACCTCCTCTATAATTCTTAACTAATGAAATTAAAATAAATGGGTCAGTCTGGTCATATGACCTTAAAAGTGCATCATCATAATTCTATATGCACAATAAAAACATCATACTATTTTTGTGTTCTCTCTTGATAGGGAATAAAATTTGGCACTGGTTATCCACTATTCCACCTATTAAGAACTAAGTGTGGATTGATTACCATCCTTATGAGATACATAATGACGTCAATGTACTTTGTCTTTGGGACCATCCCCAAAATCCTTCAAACCTTTGACTCTTTGGACTTTCCCATGGTCCAAGATCTATGAACGTAAACTGTATGCAATTTATCTGGACACATCCATATGAAACATGGCCCTTATTTAGTCCCCATCCAAATCTGGTTTTACCTATTTTTTTTCACACACGTACCCTTTAGATGATTTTTCCTCTTTATGGTCCAAACTCTAAGACCTTAAACTAAGAGATGATGGACTTTATAATCTTTTAGGGTGTGTTGTGTGTTATGGACATCCTTAAACTCATTCACCTCGGGGTTTTTCATAGAACCACACTACACATACCCATTTGAAATATCAAAAATCATGATTCTATCTCTATAAACTTAAACTAAGAACCCATCCTCCTTAATGAATAAAATTTAACTACAACCATACCATGATAAAATTCAAGATTCCTCATAATGATTACAAAATGTTTCATCTTACTCACCCTAGAGTAATACCCTCACATGTTTTGGTCTAAAACTAAAATATCTTTAATAACTATGTATGGATTGATACCCACCCTTACGAGATATGTAGTGAGGCCTAAAAAGATTATCTCGAGCTCGGTCGTAGGCTATTTATCCGTTTTGGGCCCCTTGACTCTATTTACAGTCCAAACACTATGAACTTAATATAGGAGAATCAAAGGGGTATGTGATGTGACAATGGGTCTCCTTGGCCTTCATTTATGTCAGATTTTTTCCCTCATTACATCACATATGCGTCCTTCCTGTCCGTTTCTGGGTATTTTCATGGTGTGAAAGCCTCATTTCGACCATTGACACTAGGTTAATTATAGAGAACCAAGCCTAAAAAAATTGGAAATTACATTAATAATTTGTAATACTTAATACATAACAAAAACAGACACCCATGAACTATAATAGTTTAGTGGCTTTGGAAACTCGGAACATAATCTTCTAATCATGGTGAAAGATCTTCAACATCTCCAATGAAGATATTACCCTTTTGTTTTCTTACCTAAAACCTTTCTTTATATCTTGGGGAAAATAAAACATATAAAGGGTGTGCTCAATTTCTCAGTTAGGGCAAGCATGGAGAAAATAAAAGAAACCATATACATTTGAACTTAAAAACATGAACATAAAGTTTAAACATCGAAATCTTGAGTTGTGAAATAAATTGTGGCAGTACGTAAGGAATAGATCATAAAAGAACATCAGTCATGATAAAATAGCATGGGAATAAAACATGTAATTGTGGAAAACCATTAAGCACATGATATGTTTTCCATAGTATCTAAGACATTGCTTCTAGGACCATCTTAGTGGACAATGTCCATTACTAAACCGGGTTTTCCTGCCATTCCATCCATGTATTACTAAACCAGATTTACTTTCTGTTCCAGACATGTCTATATCATGAGATATAAATCATTACCTAATGAATTGGAGGGAGATATAGGTCCAACCCATCTCATAATGAAATCATTCTTTCGTGTGCCACAAAATAAACTTAAATCATTCATCATAACCCAAAAATTAAATGGGATTCATAAACATCATCCCATCATTATCATAAAAAAATAAAACCATGTAAATAATAGGAACATTATACCTAAAACATAACCATATTAAATAATGTAATCTTAGATGGAAAATAGTTTTGAATAAACACTTGAAATGAATTCTTGAGGAAAATATCCTTTCTTCTTCAAAATCATTTTCTTTTCTCCAAATGCCGTGCAATTTTAAAATAAAAGAATTTTTTTGAAGATAATCATGAAATATTGAATAATAAACTTCATGTAAATAAGGTGTTATGAAGCAGTAAAAATCCGTTCACACCATATAAGTTAACAAAAACATTATCCTCATACTTTTTACTGGAAAATTCAAAAAGTACCTCGTATGGTAAACAAAAGAAATATTCCTTCCATACCATTTGGTAAAAGTCAAAAAAGGGTATAAATGACTTTAAGATTACATGGAATAATAGTAAACATTTTATGAAAACAATTTTAGAATACATGGACATGAATGATAAATATAACCCTAGTAAATACTTACAAATAAACAATCTCGGATGAAAACAAGATAGAAAAAGTTACCACATACCTTAGGTCTGATTGCTTGGTACGTATCCAAACTTCCTGCATAATGATTTATAAAATGTCATTGACTTATTCCAGAATCATATTTATTTTTATGATATCATATAGGGTCATATTATTATCTGTTTATTAGTAACATTTCATTGTTACTTGTTATTCGAGTGTTAAATATTTTATGTTATTATGCATGTTTTGTCGAATAAATTCATATTCCTCATTTTAGGTTATAGTTATATCATTTATATAATTTTATTAGTATAATATATATCATATTAATTCATTAAATTTATTTATATAATCATTCTTCAATAAAGATCATGTATAATGAATCACATCACATCGTGGAGACGGTAGGCCGTACATACACACGAACAATGATTCATTCCCATGATTATGGAATTTTATTGAAGTGTATGGTGTATAATATTTCAGAATCAATATCACCTTACAATAATAATATATAGTAATTTCTTCCATCATTATACCCATTAAAGTATGTTGTTGATGAGAAAAAGATTACACCACGGCGTGGAGATGGTATTCCGTATGTACGCACATGTGGTGATTTCATTTTTCGTAGGATGGGTAGAAGGTGAAACATGGCTGTCTCATATTTATAATAAAATATATATATATTAGTGATAATGATTTTATTACTTTATAATGAAACAACTAAAGAAGAGTAAGTAGAAGAAGAAATAAATTTGAAAGAATCGGTAGAAGATATTACCTCTTCCTTGAACTGCCTCATTTAAACTTCCTCTTAGGGCACTAGAGTTGGTCTTTTGAGAAGAAAAAAACTTCTATAATGTAAATAGAGAGGTTTATAAGAGGAATTTTCAGGGGTTGGATGAGCTTGAAGGCTCAATATTGAGTGAATAGGATAGGGAAGGGGGTTCCCTTTTATAAGAGAAGAGAGGGGCACTTTTGGGAACCTCAAAAATATTAATTTATAATAAAAACCAACCCCACATAAAAACCTAAATAAGGACTAAACTTCGAAGATGAGATGATATAGGATTTTAATATCATCAACCAATATGATTTAGACATATCTGGAATTTATTTTAAACCTTATCATTTTGATTTATCCTTATTTAATCTATTTAATTTTATTTGTTAAAAAAATATTCTAAATTTTAAACGGTTATAAATACCTAATTATGTGTTATTAATTGTCCATATTTGGATAATTTATGAAATTAGAGACCATATAATTTTAAATTTTGAATTTTTAAATATTTTCGTGATTTTTAACAATTTAATAATATGTTATTTCTATAAAATATCAATAGTGTCAATTTTGACACTATTCATTTATTTGAATTTAAATAAAATCCACATAGAAGATATATTCGATAAAAAATATTTAATAGATTCCTAACATGTTTTTTTCATCTATAAATTTATTTTAGAAAATTAATTAGTTCATATAATTTTTATTTTAATATTTTTTAAACCATTTATTTGATATTTCTCTTAATAAAAGAGTTACTACACCATTTTTTTATAATTATTCAATATACTTATTTGATGCATAAAAATTAAAAATAAAATACTGTGATAAATATAAATCTAATATATCTCATAAAAACACTTTTAGTAGAATTTATTATCTAAAAAAACCAACTTTTAAAATGTTATGTTTATTAAATCAGGAAGGTGACAACTTTGACATCATTTAAAATAAAATAATATAAATGTCATAATCGGTTTTATAAGGCTCCAAATGGTCCACAAGTAAACACTTGGATTCTTATCGTGTATATAAACTCTACCAATAAGTTTTGGTCATGTGTTTGGGTCTTTTGATGGGTATTATTATTTTAATAAAAACTATATTATTGATTTTTTACTTAATAAATAATTTCTCCATCATTAATGTATAAGCTATTATAGTAATTATATATTTCTTAAAAATTACAAATAAATTAACATGATAAAGAAATAAATGTTTTATTTAAAATGATTATTTATAATCAAATTTATATTTGGCTTATCCTTATATTAAAAATAATTTAATTTAATATTTGAGTGAGACATATTTCACTTTCCTTTAAATAAAATAAATTAAAGGTCTTAATCTCATCCAAGTGGGTTCCAATAGATAACATTTCAACCCAAGTATATTTTAGGACTAAATATAATCATACAATTATATTAAGACAATTGTTAAGATAATTTTATAATATTATTTTTACCCTTAATTACCTGATTTACTTTTAACTATTGTAAAAAACATTACCGTAGTTACTATTCATAATGGCCAAAAATAAAATTTGCCTATTAACATAATTTGGACCTACTAATTACAAATATGGAATCCATTTTTTCAAATTCAAGACACATTATTTTTAGTAATTAATTTAAAATTTATCCCGTTGTCAAAAAAATTGGTTTTAGTTTAAAAGATTGCAAAAGATTGAAATATTTTTAACTATCAATTCAATGTAAAATTAACGATAATTACATAAATTATATTAAATGGTAAAAATATGTTCTATTTATACTATAAAATCATTCAATATTATAATAATACATATAAATTTTCTTGATATTTTTTTTTTCATTTAAGTAATATTTGGCGCATTTTTGCTATTCATCAAAATATGAAAGTTATCAGAAAAATATGAAAAATTTATCCAACGTAAATTTTTATATCCTAATACAAAATAATTAGTTTATTTTTTCAAATTGAACTTATAATTTTGTCAAAAATTATATTTATAATGGGTGCGCCATCAAAAGGCAGCAAAACTGCATTTTTTAAAAAAAATACTTCCTTTATACGAAAAATTGATTTTGTTATCACACCATGTTATATAAAATTTGTAAGATGAATTATAATGTTATAAAATTCAAAATTTAGTTAATGATATTCATAACGTCTAGTTCATAATAATATTATAATATATCATTGTTTAGTGAAACACGATATTGCGTACAACGCAAGATATCGAGGAAGGTATCTCTTACGTGTAACAAAAGCCAAGTATATTGTTGTGTATACTGCAAGATAATCTTGGTTTAGGGTACAACAGAATATGTAAAACAAATTAAAAAGAATATATCTCATAAAATCTTGGGGTGTTACATTCAACCACTTTTAAAATGAATTTCACTCTCAAAATTCATCGGGGTTATAAATCATTTGCTACTTGAATGTTTCTTTCATAGAAACCCACATCGTAAAAAGGAATACTAAAACTTAATTTTAAAAATTACAGTAAGAAATATAAAAGTTACCCAAATTAACTCATCATCAGGTTTCCACATATGAGAACATATGTGAAAACATGGATATGAAAGAGAAATCTAACCATCAAGTTCTGATGGAGAGTGGTAGAGAACATGGCTATGAAAAATCCAACAATCACAAATCCATAAATTTGTGATGATATAAGGTACCAGCTGATTCATTGGATATGAGGGTATTAGGACAACGTTTTTGGTTTTCAAGATCATTTCCCCAAAGTTGATGAATTTTTTTCATAAGGATAAATACTTACTTGATTTCAGTGTAATATCATCATTGGTCATTCCATGAACAATTTCTACTTCATCTCTTATATAAAGAAATGATGTTAAATTTGTAATTCTTGAATTTTTAGTAGATCATGCGATAGAATGATAGGCCATTCCATATATCTTTATCATAAAAAGGTTAGCACAAATTATTAAATATACATAAGTTCATCTATGGTGAGATTAACCGTATATGATTCCAAAAATGGACTTATGCTTCATCTATCATACAGCTTAATAAAATTAAACTAATTTAAACTAACATGGGACTTCTTGTAGGCCAGTGGTAAGCGATAAAGGCCTGTCACACTTCGGTTGTGGGTTCGATTCCCACAACTTGGTCTGACGTGATGGGTTTTTTCCCATCATGCAGGTTGTCCTTTTTCTAAAACTACACCATTATAACCTTCCAGAAATATTATTGAAAAAAAGTTGTAACCTTAAACAATATTTTCTGATGTCCAACATAATCCATTCCAATCATCTGGCTTATCCAAAATACTTTTGTCCAATATCATAGTATAATGAAAACAATTACTATAAAGGTCATATAACAAGCATGTGAATACTATCATTTATCCCCCATATATCATCAGATATATCTTGTTGGTCACATTTGAAACATGTGAATACCTTAATCATGTATTATTGATACATTAATTACCATAGAACCTTAGTAAAAACACGAAGGCTTTCAAAAGATAACTCTTTCCACATACCAAAATCCCAAAAATTCTATATACTCAAACCATGATATCACTTTGACCATATATCAGTCATGAGCTCATTAATACTATCAAACATTTTATTATCTCCTTATCCCTTCATTATGTGCAGATTAGGTTCTTTCGAAAAATATTGCAATCACTTTTCATAGTTATTGGTAACATATAGTTATTGAAAACCACAATAAAACAATACATAGATATTCCAAAATTCCACAATACTATAAATGAGATTCCACAACACTATTTCGGAATCCCGTTACATAAACACTTAATCATTCCACCACTTTGTTGTATTATTCATTATCGCCAATAGTGATAGCATGTGACATCCATTTGTCCTTTTCCTTAAGAGGTTGTTTATGTCAATCATCATCAACCCTTGAATTAGGTCATTGGTTAGCATAATGCCCCATTTCCATGAACTTGTAACATTGAAGTGTTGGTGGTGCGTTCTCTATAGCCTTTTAACTATTCACATCATTAGATACCTTTTCCCATTACTTCGGCACTCAGCTACTCGATGACCTTCTTTTCCACACTTAAAATTTTTTTCTAGTCCATTTAGGACAATCTCCACAATGCTTCTTTACACACTTTGGGCATAACGAAACAGTCATCTTCTTTTCACCATTGTTTTGAGATTTTTCATTGAAATACATCTTTCTTTTCTTGTCAAAACCATGAGATGGATATCTAACACCAACTTCCAGTTCTACCCTGATAGCACCAAACAAAATCTCTTCATAGCTACTGAAGTCTCTTATAGCTAATTTTTTTGAAGACTTGGTTTTAAGCCACAGAAGAATCGATAAACATTACTTCCAGGTTGGATGATAAATCCAGATAAAAACCTTTCAAGCCTTTTAAAATTTGCCTTGTATATACCAATATATTCATCATCCTTTTTATTAATCTCAAGGAACTCATTTTCCATATTTTTTTGAAGAATACAAGGGATTTACTTATTGAAAAACAAGTTCTTAAACTCGTCCCATTCCATGAATTCAATTTCATATTGGGGCCTTGTATTCTTAATTAGAGTCCACCACTTGTATGCTTCACCTTCTAAATGGCAAACAACCAAAATGACTTTTTCGTGTTCTGAACAATGATGTATAGAAAATATCTTTTCAATGGTACTGATCCATTGTTCACAAACAAGTGGATCAAAAGACCCATTGAAAGAAGGTGGGTGTTGCCTCATGAAGGACTCAATAGAATATTGTTCCCTTCTTTGTTCATGTGGAAGTCCATAATGATTCATAGCTTGCGTAAGTATAGCAATTAAATTTTACACTCCATTTCCAATAACATTTTTCTATTTAGGAGGAAAATCATTGCATTTCCCAGTGCATTGATCATTAACACGGTTCCTTCAGGTTCTAGCCATTATCTAAAACCCAAAAAGAATAGTGTGAGAAGAAAAAATCATACCAGGAAAACAACATAATAAAGGGGGAGTGCATTAAATCTTTAAATTCTTAGGTTTAATCCTATATTATTCATGATCTTTATCATAATTCTAGGACTGTAACCTATACTTTATATTTAACCTTACGAGCATCCCTAGATATACCTTAGAAATATCTCTAGGGATCTCACTATAGTTTTCGCATCCATGTTTCCTAAGGTTAACTAAACCATTTCTCTGATACCAACCGTAGATACCCAAGCATGATGTACATGGACATCTCATTAATTTTGTGGAATACTTAATACATAAAAAAATAGACACCCAAGGACCATACTAGTTTAGTGTCTTTGAAAACTCAGAGATTAATCTTCTAATCATGGTGAAAGATCTTCCACATCTCCCATAAAGATATTATTCTTTTGTTTTCTTACCTAAAACCTTTATTTATATCCTAGGAAAAATAAAACATATAAAGGGTGAGCTCAAATTCTCAGTTAGGGAAAGCATGGAGAAAATAAAACAAACCATATTCATTTGAACTTAAAAACATAAACACAATGTTTAAACATCGAAATCTTGAGTTGTGAAATAAATCATGGCAGTACGTAAGGCATAGATCATAAAAGAACATCAATCATGATAAAATAGCATGGTAATAAAACATTTAATTTTGGAAAACCATTAATCACATGATATGACTTCCATAGTAGCCAAGGCGTTGCTGCCAAGACCATCATAGTGGAAAAAGTCCATTACTGAACCGGGTTTACCTGCCGTTCCAGCCATGTATTACTGAACCAGATTTACTTTCTATTTCATCCATGTCTATATCAGGAGATATAAATCATTACCCAATGAATTGGAGGGAGATATATTTCCCACCCATCTCATAAAAAAATCATTCTTTTTTGTGCCACAAAATAAACATAAATCATTCATCATAACCCAACAAATAAAATGGGTTTCATAAACATCATCCCATCAATACATAATCCATATAAAACAATGGATATAATTTCATCATAAAAAAATCAAACCATTTAAATAATATGAACATTATACTTTAAACATAACTATATTAAATAATGTAACCTTAGATGAATTTTTTTTGAATAAACACTTGAAATGAATTCTTGAGGAAAATATCCTTTCTTCTTCAAAATCATTTTCTTTTCTCCAAATTCTGTGAAATTTTAAAAGAAAATAATTTTGTGGAAGATAATCATGAAATATTAAAGAATAATCTTCATGGAAATAAGGTTTTATGAAACTGTAAAAATCCGTTCAAGCTATATAAGTTACAAAAATATTCTCCTTGTACTTTTTACTGAAAAAGTCAAAAAGTACCTCATAAGGGAAACAAAAGAATGATTCCTTCCATACCATGTGGTAAAAGTCAACAAAGGGTAAAAATGATTTTAAATATGCATGGAATAATAGTAAAAAATTTATGAAAATAGTTTTAGAAGACATGATATGGATGATAAATATAACCCCAGTAAATACTTATGAATAAACAATCTCGGATAGAAATGAGGTCGGCAAAGTTACCCCATACCTTAGGTCTAATTACATTGTACGTATTTGAAACTTATGTATAATGATTTAAATAATGTCATTGACTTATTCCAGAATCATATTTATTTTTAAGATATCATATATGGTCATATTCTTATCGGTTTATTACTAACATTTCATTGTTACTCATTATTCGGGTGTTAACTATTTTATGTTATTATGCATGTTTTGTCGAATAAATTCTTATTCCTATTTTCAGGTTATATTTATATAATTTACCTAATTTTATTATTATAATATATATGATATTAATTTATTCAATTAATTTATATAATCATTCTTCAATTAAGATCATGTATAATGAATTGCATCACATCCTAGAGATGGTAGGCCGTACGTACGCACGCGCGATGATATCATTCCCATGATTGTGGAATTGTATTGAAGTGTATGGTGTATAATATTTTAGAATAAATATTAGTTTAAAATAATAATATATAGTAATTTCTTCCATCATTATACCCATTCAAGTATGTTGGTGTTGAAAAAAAGATTACACCACGACGTGGAGACGGTATTCGGTACGTACGCACACGCAGTTATTTCATTTTTCATAGGATGGGTAAAATCCAAAATAGGGTTGTTTAATATTTATAATAACATATCAGTATATGAGTGATACTTACGTTATTAATTTATAATGAAACAAATAAAGAATAATAATTAGAAGAAGAAATAAATTTGGAATAATAAGTAGAAGATATTACCTCTTCCTCGAAGTGCGTCTTTTAAACTTCCTCTTAGGGCACTAGAGTTGGTCTTTTGAGAAGAAAAAAATATTTATAATGTAACTAGAGAGGTTGAGAAGAGTAATTGTCAGGGTTGGGACGAGTTTTAAGATTAAAAATTGAGTGAAGAGGAGTGGGAAGGGGGTTCCCTTTTATAAGAGAGGAGAGGGGCTGTTTTGGAAACATAAAAAATATTAATTTATAATAAAAACCAACCCCACATAAAAACCTCCAAAATGAATCAAGATCAAAGATAAGATGATATAGGGTTGTAATATTATCAACCAATAAAATTTAGACATGTTTAAAATTTATTTTAAACCTTATCATTTTGATTTATCCTTGTTTAATCTATTTAATTTTATCTGTGTTAATAATATTCTAAATTTTATATAGTTATAAATACTTACTTCTGTGTTATTAATTGTCCATATATGGATAATTTATAATATTTTAGACCACATAATTTTAAATATCTAATTTTTAAATATTTTTTTTATTTTTAAACAATTTAACAATATGTTACTTTTATAAAATACCAATAATGTCAATTTTGACACTATTCATTTATTTGGATTTAAATAAAATAAAAAAAAGAATATATATTCAAAAAAAATATTTAATAGATTTTTAACATGTCTTATTAATCTATAAAATTCATGGATCATATTAATTAGTTCATATAATATTTATTTTAATATTTTTGAAACTATTTATTTGATATTTCTCTTAACAAAATAATTACTACATCATTTTTGTATAATTATTTAATATAGTTATTTTTTGCATAAAAATTAAAAATAAAATACTATGATGAATATAAATCTAATATATTTTATAATAACATTTTTAGTCGAATTTAACTTCTAAAACAACGAACTTTTAAAATGTTATGTTTATTAAATTATGAAGGTGACAACTTTGACATCATTTAAAATAAAATAATATAAATGTCATAATATATTTTATAAGGCTCAAAATGGTCCAAAAGTCTACATTTGGATGATTATGGGGTAGATATACTCAAACAATAAGTGTTGGTCAAGTTTTTGGGACTTTTTATGGGTATTATTATTTTAATAAAAACTATATAATAGATTTTTCACTAAATAAATAATTTCTACATCATTAATTTATAAGCTATTAAGGTAATTATATATTTCTTAAAAATTAAAAATAAATTACCATGATGAATAAAAACATTTTAACTTTAAAATGAGTATTTATAATCAAATTCATATTCTGTTTAACATTATATTAAAAATAATTTAATTTAAAATTTGAGTGAGACATATTTAACTTTCCTTTAAATAAAATAAAATAAAGGTCTTAATCTCATCAAAGTGGGTTCCAATAGATAAAATTTCAACCCAAGTATATTTTAGGATGAAATATTATCATACTATTATATTAAGAAAATCTTTAGGGTAATTTTATAATATTATTTCTACCCTTAATTACCCGATTTACCTTTAACTATGGTAAATAAAATTTACCGTAGTTACTATTCATGATAGCCAAAAATAAAAGTAAGCTATTAAAATAATTTTTACCTACTAATTCAAAATATGAAATCTATTTTTTCAAATTAAAAAAATATAAGTTTCAATGATTAATTTAAATTTAATCCCATTGTTGAAAAAACGGTTTTTTGTTTAAACCATTGCAAAAGATTGAAATGTTTTTACCTATGAATTCAATGTAAAATTAATTATAATGACATAAATTATATTAAATGGTAAAAATATATTCTATTTATACTTTAAAACCATTAAATATTATAATTTAACTATATAAATTTTCTTGATGAAAAAAGTTTCTTTAAAGCAAAATTTAGCATAGTTTTACTATTCATCAAAATATGAAAGTTATCAGAAAAATATGAAAAATTTATCCAAAGTAATTTTTTATACCTTGATTCAAAATAAGTAGTTTATTTTGTCAAATTTAACTTATAAATTTTTCAAAAATTAAATTTAAAATGGATGCGTCATCAAAAGGCAGCAAAAATGCAATTTTTTGAAAAATACTTCCTTTATATGAAAAATTAATTTTGTTCTCATACCATGTTCTAGAAAATGTGTAAGATGAATTATAATGTTATAAAATTTAAAATTAGGTTAATTCTATTCATAATGGATAGTTCATAATAATATTATAATATATCATTGTTTAGTGAAACCCGGTATTGCATACAACGCAAGCTATCGAGGAAGGTCGCTCTTACGTGTAACACAAGCTAAGTATATTGTTGCATATAATGCATGATAATATTGGTGTAATGTACAACAAAAGATATCAAAGAAATTAAAAAGAATATATCTCATAAAATCTTAGGGTGTTACATTCATCTACTCTATTCCATGGAAACACTATAGGAATAAATATCATAGTCCATGTAACACTACATTAAAATGTTGGTCAGGATCCATGAAATATGACCTCAAATTATGTGCAACATATTATTCACATGATGATAAACTAAGAGAAACGTCCTAATCACACAAAGTTAAACTGCACACTGCATTTTCCTCTCTTTTTGATGTTAAAATATGATCTCATAAACCTCACATGCATGACATGAAACTCTAAAGTTTCCCAGGTCCTCAAATGAGAGGTTCTATCGCATAGTTCTAGTCATCTACCACATTGCTAGCATATTTAGCTATTGTTAAGCCACCAAGAAAACACTCACCTAGAAGGTAGGTTTGATATTTTTTCAGCCCAATGCACCTACATTGGTCTACTCTCAGTCATGGTTGTGTAATTTCAAGAGTGTTGGAATTCTTTCGAACATCCTGTAACTCTACTCCATGCATTGCTTGACCCTTATTTGGATCCTTATATTCTTTTATGTCAGAAGGGACCCCCTAATAGTTTGTCAATGCTACTTTGTCTCACACAACACTCTGGGAAATTTACTTGAAGATATCGGACGACATTTTGATTTAGGCCCCGTGTTTTGGATATGAGAAAATGTCGGACCTCGTTTGTTTGTCCCCATTTTAGGATGGTGTTACAAATACTGTTTCTCAAATATAGTTAGATGTTATCTCATACTAGAATTCCATCATCTCTGTTATTCCTATGTTTGGGCATCTTATTCACACTTCCCATTTTCCCTTTGTTCAGATTGATTCCAACGCCCAAGCGTTATCCTGTGCATGCACTAGAGCATGTTCAGAAAGGAATATTGGATGTTCCTAGGTAATTATTCTTCAATCACAAAATCTCTCTTCTTGAAAACCATGGGTGTTCAGTCAACTATAACATACCCCAAGTATTTGAGAATTAGCTGGAACTCTCATACAAGGTGACTAGTTATGTGTTCATCCCTTGTTTCTCACACTAGGCATGAACCACATGAGCTTAGGGAGTTATAATTAGTTACTTCATTGATATGATCAAGGTGAAACAATTAAATAAAGGAAGAATTATTTCCACACATGTAGTTCAAAATAGGTAAGCAAAAAAGAAAGTATGTTTTATAAGTTTGGCCAAAACATGGCCCTTAAGGATCTTCCCCCAATATGGAACACTTCAACACCACCACTCTCTAGCAAGTGGATTCCAGAGTCTCCAACCGCTTCCTAAGTTACCTCTCCTCATTAAAAAAAACAGTACAGAGTTCATTATCCATGATTTTTATTTGTTCTTTCTCACATCAGAGATCAGCTATGTGATGACTTACCTAGTTCAGCTGCTATTAGGACTCTACTAGCTGGACCTGAAATCAGGGGATGAGTTCAGAATGATTGGTGATAAAGGTGGAACACTCACTCAACTATTTTTCTGGGTGTCGAATCTCTTATTATGCCTCTTGGATCTTTTGTACATTTTCATACTTCTTCTAGTACAAAAAATTATCCAAATACTAGATAATTTCCCACATATTTTTTTCTAGATAATCATGAATAATCATTTGAAGATGGTGAGGTTATACCCCTATAACATAGAGAAAGCATAGCTAGGTGCAGAGTGATCCTATTTGAAATATCCATTCTACCTCTAGGTAATCAAGGAAATGATTGATGCACTTCCATTACCTATGTCAGGTCATGTGACTCTCCTCAACTACTTCTGGGTAAGAAAATTATAGCTCCTTAGGGTCTACAGGTTTGTATACTAGAAATATTTCCAATAGCTCAACGATATGATCTTCCTACGGTATCCTCTCTCAGGGAATGAGATTTATAACATGCGGGCAACCCTCGCTGCTCGTTTACCTAGAAACCTCCCCCTCACTAGCTTCACGCTCTGTCCTAGTAGTGGAATCACACATATCCACAAACTTCTACTCATTGGGTTCTAAAGATGGATCTACTTGAGTGACCTGATCCTCACAGATAGCTATATTTTTTAGGATATCTCCTGTAGATGTCACAAACTCATTAGTTTTCAAGGCCTACAGCCTTATGATCACTGCATAGAGTAAGGCACTTTGTTAGCCATATCCTTGAGACAAAAAATATGGGTATGTGATAGTAGAGACTTACGAGAGATAAGTGCAGTTGGATCAAGTGCCTAAGTCACCACAATAAATTATATCATAGGAGACCCCTCAATTCTTGTTACTTCGATGATATACACTGACACATGAACAATTTGGGATTATGAGGTAATCGAATTAACCCCTTCAGTCAGCTCACCTCTGGCCTCTTCGGTCATTATCGGTCTATTTCCTTGTTCAGGCCCGAATGTGGCCCCAGGGACACATCCCCCCATTTCCATTGGCACATTCTCAGCCCCTATAGTGGGAGATCCTTGATTATCACAAATATGTTTCGGAATAGGAAATGTTTTTTTAGAAGATCTGAGTTATAGAAAGAGAAGGGACCAAGAGAGGTATAGGTCAAGAATTACTTCATGATGTTTAGTGAGTTACTCATAAGAGCATGTGACTTTTCAACTCTTATGTGGAATCCTCTGATAAGTCACTGTCCCTTGAGATTCCTCACCTCCAGGCTCTTCATCCTCATCCTCCAATTCTTCTTCTTACACTACTTTCCCCTATTATTATTATTATTATTATTATTATTATTATTATTATTATTATTATTATTATTCTCTTCTACTTCTTCTTCATAATCATCTCCATCATCCTCTGGTGTCATTTCTTAGGTATCATGATCATGGCCAATCATAACTTTTACTAGTAGATGTGATTCCACATATTTCCACTGTTGGAATATATAGGCTTCCATGGTCATTAGGTATGCATTTTGGTGATTAAATTTCACTCTTTCCACCACTTTAATGTGCCCAAATTCTTGAAGATCAAGACCAATTCATGCATGTCTTCACCATAAAACTTCAATTGATAGCGATTATTGTGACTTCCTCCACACTGAACCTAGGTTTGGAAAAATGGAATTGGAAGTTAGATACAAAACATACTTTATTTGTTTCTAAGGGGCTTCTATAGCTAGTCCACAAGCCCACCTTCGGGACCACCCCTCCTTAGATGGTGGTGGTGTGGTCGCACATTTTTATGTTCCTTCCCCCAAGGTTCTAAATCATGTTTTCCCTACCACCTATATTTCCTCTTATCTTTCTTTTGTTGTGGCAGTTCGCCTACTTTATCATCGCACATATTATACACTTTTCTTATTGATATGCAGAATTCATTTTTGTATAATTTCTTCTGGATATGCCTCTGTTGAGAGATCATCATATTTTTTTGATAGTACGATATCAACATTAGTGGGTGAAAATATGATTGTTTCACCGAAGCTGGTGGTTTTATACATGAACCATAGCTAGTGAAAAATGAAAGGGTTATACTCATCCCATACCTCTATATACACTTTTTTTGAATTCATTGTAGGCCCCCCAAATCTCTCGAGAAGTGAGATGGAACATATGGCATGAAAAATATATTTCCATCAATCCATGCTATAAGAAAACCACCAATAATACTATGTAGATATTCCCTATACTCTAGTGGACCCCGTGGGCCATCCACCACCTCGATGACAAGGGTGTAGAATGGGTGGAAATTGAAACTTTCATGATTTCCAATCCAAAGATTGATCACTTCCTCACAGAACTTCAGTGGCCAGACCCAAAAAACTTCCAACAAAGACATACATAGGATATTTCATAGAGGATTGATGGAATTTGGGAAGTCAAATCTGCCAAAATGAGCTGCAATCCAGCCGTAGAGGATTTGAAATCATCCAAAAATTATCATGGGCGTACCTCCACTTGAAATGTGCCCAATAATATTGTAAAACCTTCCTAATATTGGCACTCTATGATTAAACTTATTATCAGATTCCATGATCCCATACATTAATAGCATCCTTGGATATACCCCCAGATTTGTGTCCCTTACTGGTAGTAGCCACTGACTCTAGAAGGTAGCAAGTAAATGGACATATCGCACATGTGGATCCCAACTCTCATTCACACCGAAGCCCCAAGACTGATATTCTCTTTCTTATATAATCACACAATATGATCTAGCCTTACCCCTTTCTGATGTGATTGGGAACTGCCTCCCTCATCTTGATATTCTCACTCACTCATACCTCTTATGGAATTGGTTGTACCACATTAGGTATGGGATTCCCTTCAGGAGGTATTTGATCCCCAAACTCTCCTTCACCAAGTCCAGCAGATACCATGGGAAAATGGGGGTTCGTGATCTGTCTCCCTAGATGTTCTTTGTTGGTAGAAACACACCATATTTAAGTCCCTCTAGATGAATTCCCCTGAGACAGTGGATGTATCTGAGACTAATACCAACCTCCCCATGGTGGAGGGGAATATTGTTTGCATCAGGGGATCACTAGCTGAACAACTTTGACACAAGTTCCTATTGGTGTTAGAAATGAATTTATGAAATCCATACGACTTCAAATAGATCGATGTTTCATATCTCTTCCCCAAACACTTTTCATGTGTGGCACACCAAAAACTCCCATGCCCATTCACTCATAATGTTCCCCCCGGATCTCATGTCCTTGTCTTGCAACCATCCCACACATTCATCCATCATGATACTTAAAAAGGTGATTTCATAGTGGTCGGTGAATTATCTAGTCACTGGTTTGCTCCCCGTGAATGTCTTGGTCTTCAGAATCAGAACATATAAAGCTAGCTATTGAGTCTCCCTAGAAGGATGGCCATGGTTGGTGATGGTGTACCACAGAAGGTTGTCTTCGAGCATAAATGATGACCATGGTGAGTCAGTCTCAAATCTTAGGATGGCCACATTGTCTAGTATCCCAAAATTCCAAAGAGAGAGGCTGTTGATTAAGACATAATCCTTTTGAAATTGTGTTAGCCTACCTAGTTGCGTTTGATTGTTAGAAATTACCCTTCTAGAATGAAGTATTTGAGGATTCCTAATCATCTTGGCCCTCTATGCAGCAAAGGAAGCCTCCCTATCACTTGTAGTCTATTCACTATCCATGTTGGTCAAGCTGTTAAAGCACAAAGAACATGCTGTGAAAGATTGAGGTTTGTCGTGCAAAACAGTTGGCTATGCATAAGATCAGGTTACCACTGTGAAAAATTTTTCTAGGTCCAAAGCATAAAAGATTCAGCAACTGCGTAGAAAGCATCAACTGAATTTGGTTCTTATTCACAAATTTCAAGAACATACAAGCATGAGGTTAGAATCACTTGTCGTAGGTAAATTCAAAGTACTATTCAGATCCCCTAGGTAAATATAGGCATAGACTAGGTCCTTCGTGAAAATTTAAGGAACTTTATACACCAAACCCCATATTTAGCACACATATTTAGGAAGACACTATTAACTTATGCATTTACCTTGGAAATCAAATTTATGGTCCCCTATCAGCTCATATTTTGAGAGGAGGGGAATTTTTTGGCACAAAATTCCACTTGAGGCTACATGTGAGCATCTTTGAGAAAACTAAAGACCCCAATTGACTCAATGGACCATTTTGGGAAGGCCAATGACATTTCACATATGTTTGGAGACTCACACATAAGAAAAAATTCTTCATGCAGGTTCCTTACATTCCCAATTTGAAATCAAAGAATATATTTCCCCCCCAACCTCTTGAAAATCACCAAGGTAGCCCCACGTAAGTTTTTATGGCTACGTGCAAGGAGAGAAATTTTTTTTAAACCCATACATGCTCAATCAAATTTCAACCACTCCCTAATTTTCTAGCCTTCTTATGTGCTCCTACTAATAATTTTGCCTATAAATAGAATGATACCACACCATTTTTGGGGTAACTCTCTGGAAGTCGAGCCGTCTCTCCCATGTACGCATGATGACCCCTTCCATGACCACACAAATGTCATGTATTCAAGGTATATGATCTTTAATGATAGGTCCCCCATGGGTCCCCTTTCAGGTGGTCCCACAAGGGCTTGAACCGCATCCATTACCTTTTTTTCCTAAGGCAAGAGCATGTAAAAGTCCCTTATGGCATGCATCAATCACCTAATATAGGTGCATGAAAAAGATCCTTCTTGTGCACACCATATACCCTTGTACACACCCATATTTCACTTTTTCCCTTCTTGTTGTACACAAGTCTCCAATATTTCATGCAAATACTCCTTAGGAATCCATGGGTTGACTTAACTTAAAGAAACATGTTGAGACCCTCTTACTTGAAACACCCACGTCTTATGTGCACCTCCTCTATGCGGCCCTCCAAACTTATGTGTAGTGATTTCCTAGTTCGTTATGTGGTGTCCTGTGTTGTGTTGCCTTGCCTATTGATTTTGGGAATGGTTAAACTAGTGGACTTTTCTTTTTGGCATAGACAAGCTAACATGGAACCCCTGATTGACCACTCCTCCACCCCATTGTATCCTAACATTGCTGATCCATTCCCTTCCCCAAGTGTGGGTGGGAATTAGTTATGTAAGTCAAAGGGGTAAAGAGTGAGGCACCCCCATCTGAGAATTAGGATGTTAAACTACCAAGCACCATCATCCTAAGAACATGATGTTTAATTGTAGTATTTCCCCATGCAATGCAAATGAGGTTCCACATATCCAAAATTCCCTATGCCCACTCATCTCTATGGGAGTGAAATCTCTTTCACCATCATAGTAGGGAATGATATACTCCAGACGTAGAATGATATCCTCTTCATAAATACCTCATGGAGTAATCCCCAATCACTATCTCCCTAGACCACCTCAATGCGTAAGCTCCGCACCACTTCTCATGGACGCACCTTTTGCGACATGATTGTTAGGTCTATACATATATCTTTTTTATCACACTGAGCATGAATCACGTGGGATTAGAGATTAACAGTGACTGTGACCCCATCTGGGTTGCCTCAGCATGTATGCCCCATGCCCTTAAATACTAAACTATGTGGGTTTTGATCCTATCTTCTGCACAGGGTATGTAAGAAGTCTCTTTGAGGTCCAATACCAAATAATGGAAAAACATTGGTGCACCCCTCCTATGGGTGAACCTCCTTAATCCACCATTAGTGGTTTCAATATTAGATTTCACTTGGGAAACCTTAGTGTGTAAGCCCCTACCATATGCCTCTTATCCATTTTTACTGCTAGCCATTTGTACGCCCCAAATTATCCTGAACTATGTGAGTTTTTGAACAATGTATTCTAAATAGGGTATGTAAGAAGCCGCCTCGAGGTTCAATCCCAACCAATATTAAACTCTGTTGCTCCCTCCTACGGATACAACCTTGTGTTGTTACATATATCCTTTTTCATACACATCCCTTGAATCCTCCTCCACAAGGTGTTCTGATCCATCCACCCAAGTAGATATCCATGTGTAAGTCCCAATTCCATCCCGAACTACACATTTTTTTATCCCTGTCCTCTAAAAAGGGTACCTAGGAAGCATCCCTAAGGTTCAAACCCATCTTCCACTCCCATATTGGTCCTTCCCTTAAGTCACTATGTCTTGGGAGGATCACGACTCAATATGAAGGTTACACTTACATCGATTCCTCATTCATGCATTCAATTCTCACGAGTCGACTCCTTAGGTGTCTCATCACCCAAAATAATCTTGAAATATGTGGGTTTTGATCCATGTATTTCATAGAGGGTATATAGGAAGCCTACATAAGGTTCAATCCTAGAAAATAGTAAACCTTGGTATCCCCCTTAGTGGGGTCCAACTACCGAATCCTCCCACAGTGCTGTCCAGATCATCATTCACGGTGTGATATTTTACATTTATGGGATACACCATCTCAGGTCTATTCTTATCGGGTGTTTTGATCCATCCATTAGGTAAACATTCTAAGAACTCCCTCTTTGGTACGTACCCATCTGATCCACCTTCACAGGTGTTCTAATCAGCCTTATCCATCTGTACTAGATGTTAAGCTCTTGTAATTCCCCATGTTAAACATGAGATGCTTGAGGAAAACCACAGAATACATGCCTCTAGCATAAGATACCCCATGATCGATGTAGGAAGCCTCAAGTTTCTCCAACATTAAGAAGCTTTATGATGAGGAATAATACAAGTGACAAATGCTTCGGCATCCAGACATGCTCAACAATGACCAACCTTACTACTTCCTTGATTGAAGGTTTCTACCTGGGCTATACCCCTTGGAATGTCTAGACAGAAGTCGCATAAGTAACCAGCATCCACAAAGAGATGGAACATAAAATAACGTTCAAACAAATATTTTAATCTATATTGGATACCTGGACTAGTTGAATAATTATGAGAAGGAATCTATGGAAGGAGAGATCCATATCCCATCATCATGTTTGAATCAAGGAGAAGACATCTCTGAAGAAGTGATAAATACAACCTACCTTTGTAAAGAGGGATTGTGGGAAAAAAATGCATATGTTGTAGACCATAGAACCGAAAAATGAGCACACCCCAATGAAAAGTGGCAGAAACAATTCTCATCCATTAATGATGGTTATGAAAAATTAATAGTATCACTATGTGGAGATGGTAAGCCGTATGTATACACAAGCGATAAATTAAATTCTAATTTGATGGGAAAGAGACTGCATAATGGTGGTTTCATAATAATAATAACATTTAGGTATATTGGGGATATTAATTTTTTTCATGATAAATACTAATGATTTATATGAGTTAAAGAATTAGTAGTAATGGAAGTGATGAGTTAAGATAATTACCTCTTATTTAAAAGAACTTATTTAGATCTCCTCCTAAGGACTATATAGTTGGACTTTTGGGAATAAAAAAACCTATAGAATCTGTCTATAATGTTTATAAGGAATTTTTTCTAGGGATGATTGAGATAGAAGGCTAAAAGTGGTGTAAATAAGGGATGAAGGAGGTTCCCTTTTATAATTGATGTGAGAGGAACTTTTGTAATTTCTGAAATGATTAAATTATAATAAATTAATTCTCAAGAGAAATTCCTCCAAATGGATATTTATTTGAATATAATATTTGATAGTGTTTTAATCCCATAAACCAATATAATTTAGATAAGTTTCAGTGTCTTTTCAAACTGTATCACCCTTGATTACCCAATTTTATTTTTAATCAGGGGAAAAAACTTTCAATACTTATGGGATGTAATTTTAAATTATAAGGTAAAAAATATCCCATGAATGGAAAATTAATTAAATTATAGACCATATAATTTTCAAATTTTATTTTATTTTATAATTTTATTATTTTAAATATTTTAATAAAATATTAATTTAATACAATATAGCATTATTTTCAATTTTAAAACTATTAAACTATTTTATCTAAAAATAGTTAAATAAAAAGTTTAGATTTTAATGTAATAATTTTATACAACACTAATATATCATATTCTCATATAATATGTTTTTAAAACAATAAATTTCTCAAAATATATCACTTTTAATATTTTTAATGTCATTTATTCTTTTTGTTAATTGAGTCAATACTATTTTGGCGTTGTAAAGGCATTTAAAGTAATTATATCATACCTAAAAATTATAAACAAATTACAAGAATGAATATAATTTCATTATTCAAAAAATTAATTCCAATATTCATTCATAACTACTTTTTGTTCATATGTGAACACATAATGTATATTTAAAACTAAGAGAGTTACATTTTGTAAGTATCATTGATTCAAATAATATATTATTCATTCTCACAGACATGTGTCCATTAAAAATTTAAATTCAAGAAAAACATGATTAGGGTCAAATTTAATTCATCCAATAAGAATTATAATGAAAATATTATGGTCTTATCATTTAGTTTTGACGTAGATTAACCTAATTTACCCTTTAGTGAGGTGATAAATTTTACCATTGTTGCTATTAATATTGGTCAAAAATAAAAGGGGGATATTAACCAAATTTAAAACTCTGGATTATAAATATGGAATCAATTTTATAAAATTCAATACATACAATTTGTAAAATTTATTTTAAATTAAGTGTGTAAATTTCGACAAAACCTGCTTTTAAAATTTTTTTTGAAAGCATTAAACTTGGTTTATTCTTATCCCATGTGTAGAAAAATATTAAATGAATTTTTAAAAATTTAATTGAATATATAATATATAAATTTAAGTAAGAAAATTAATCAAAAGATATTAATTTAAATTATTAATATAAAAATACATTGCAAAAAAAATATTTTTTAAAGAAAAATATTTTTTTGAATATTTTTTATTTCATGTTGTTTTTATAATCAATTGAAAAACAATGAATTAATTTTACACATATGTAACCATAAATTTTCTATAATTTATTTTTTATTATTCATACCTTCCAATCCAACCACAAGGATATAACTTTCACTTAAAATAATAATATTTTAATAGTATATCATGGTTTGTTTAAACTCGGTATATCCTATAACACAAGCTATCAAGGAAATTAAATTTATTTGAAATCAAATTCTTAAAACCTCAGGGTGTTAAATTCCACCCCCCCACTTAAATGAATTTATCCCTAAAAACTCATTATTATAATATAATCATATTAGGATATCATTGTTTCATTACAGTATCAAGTTCCCATGTAGCTTATTCAAATTTTTGATTTCTCCACACAAATTTCTCTATTTAAGTATTATTGTTTCATAGAAATTTATATCTATGATAAAATATTTCTATTGGTATCTGATCATAACAAATATCATGTTCTATTGGTATGATATTTGAGATTAGTACATGTGATATATCAAGTATGTACTTCCTCAAGAGAGATACATGGGACACATCGTGAACTTTAGAGAGGTTTGGTGCAAGCATTGAGTGATAAGCTACCATCCATAATAATTCAAAAATATGAAAAGAGAAAATATACCTAAGGATTATATTTCCATTATTTTAAAATATTATAACCTCATTATGTGGATAAATTCATAGAAAAACCATTTTACTAACTTTAAATTCCAGGGCACACTAAAAATTATCAGTGTCACTTTTCTATCAACTCTCAGCTATCTTGATGTGATACTAAAAGGATCTAACATTACATGTCATTTACTAAGATATATTAGGTATTAATATAACTTTATCCATTATTATCCCACCATGTTAGAGTTCTATATTTCTTTCTATAGAGGGTATCATAAAGAGACACCTGAATGCTCAAGTGAAAGATATTTTTGTAGAAAACTCAACTAGAGAAAGGAGTTGATCCCTAAATCCATTAAAATACATAGATTAAGTTTAGAATATATGCTCTAGGTTTTTAATCATTATATCTTACTAACCATATTATTTATGATGACATGCTGTACTAAAACTCAACTCTGTATCTAGAGTCTGCAGAAGACATATCCAAAACTTCAAGGTAAAACACATATCCTAATCAAATATAGTTAAATGTGGTACTAAATGAAACATCCCAACTTACTTAATATAAATTGTGGAAGGTTGATCCAAAATAAATTTTAATCAAATTGAAATTAAGTGTTTCATCTTCTTATGGTGATTGACTACAACCCATATATAATTATGCTCTTTCAATGTTTTGGAGAGTCTAGTAAAAAAAATATTGGGTGATGTTTTCCCATTACATTTCTAGTAAGGGAAATGGTTGTAAAATCCCCGTATAATTTTGTCTCTAAAACATAAATTTATAAAAAAAAATCACCAAAATAAATCCTTAGTAATATCTCTTTTCATGTTGTCCCACCAGAAATACTCTTTCATATCCCTATACAAATTTGTACTTCTATGATGAATAGAGAGTGGTGAACTATGAGCTTCATCCAATAAATCTTTAAAATATAGTATATAAGGAACACGCTCTACAAAAAAATACATGGTTATAGGTGGCTTATTCATAGTGGTTATAGTAACCACCGTGAAATAAATCTGGTTAAAAAAATATAGCATAAGTTTCATAAAACCGTTTTCATTTTTATAAATTGGAGATGGTTTTAATTAAACTACCGCATAATTTTTTTTAAGAAAACCATATTACCTCCCCCTCACCCGCTCCCTCTATGCGAAACCTCCCCCTCCCCCCTGCCCTGATATCCTAATCTCCTCTCCCTGGAGGTGACCCTTATCCCACAACCCCCTTTCTACCCACCCCTCCTCCTCTCCTCTCTCTAGGGGTGACCCCAAGCCCACAACCCCCAAACCACACGACCCCCTCAGACACCATCACCCATGACCCTCCCCTCGATCTCCTCTATATCCGGCTTGCTGATGATGTGAACCCCACCATTGGACCTCCCTCACCCTGACTCTGATCCCCTATTTAGTGGCAACACATACCCACCTCCGAGTTCCCTCTACCAGGAGAGAATCCCCTCATCAACGACAACGTAGAACCCCCTTAAAGGTTGCATCTTATTTTCCCTAAATTTATTATTTAATAGCATTACATGGACAATCATAGGTGATAAAAAAATATATTTTTTTTATTCATTCTATAGTAATTATATATGCAATTTTGGTTTATAAGGTGTTATTTGGACTTTGCGATTAGTTGTTTGGAGTTATCATAATCATTAATTTTTGTTATTTTTTATTAAATTAAAAACAAATTGTGATATATGTTGGTTATTAAATCTATATTGTTCATAATTTCATGTTTTATATTTTATATTAATGAATCCACTTTTTTATATATTCTAATGCCAACTATTTTTGTTAGATACATAATCGAGGTTATTTTCCATCTCAATACCAATTGGTGGTAGGGTTTGGGGTCACACATAGTTCTATCAATAACCCTGGAAAGGTATCTAAGAATAAGGGCCTTGAAAATGGGATATTATACCCTCTTTAAATTTATCAAAATTCATCATGTTATATGCATATGAGAGGAATAATTTAGTTTAATAAAATCTATCAAACAATGATAGATTATTTAGGGTTAAGTTTTAAATTCATGATAATCAATTATTGATTATCGTAATTGGAATATCCAATATAGTTTCATTGATTTTATTTTAACTAATAAGATTTTTAAAAAAACTAATTATAGTATTTAGTTTTTTTATTTAGTCAAATGAATAAATTTTTATCATTTGATTTGAAAATCACAAAAAAAATTATTCAAATTTATGTTAACATCATGCTTTTATGTTTAGCTCAAATTGAAGGAACATCAGATTTGATGTTATGTAAATAAAGTTTATTTATATAATTCATGGAATGACATGAAGTCACACTAAACTAGTTCAGTATAATATATAAATATAGATTTGAATATTTTGGGTATACATGACATATTCTGATATCCAAATAAAGTATATCATTTATGGATATTTTTAAAGGGGTTATCTTGGTCTAAATTAGATCATGAGAAATGGTTCAGACATTGATCAATGTAGCTAATTTTTTAATTGAATGAATCCTCCTTAGTTAAAAAACTAAGGTAAAACACACCATTATATTGTATATGATTCATCCCATTCATCTATGATTGTGTGAAATAATAATTTATTTGACTCAAGTTTTATATTATATTTTTATTAAGAAAAAGTTCATTATTTGATTCAAATCATTTTCCTTTGTAGTTGTTATGAAAGAGTCAATGGTGAAGTTGGGTGATATATAATTTTGATTTTACTTGTTTGATTGAAAATTTTTATCTTCATATTTGAATATATAGGGAGAATAAAATACAATACCTATGGATATAAGTTGGATTAATTTACCTCGAAACACACCTCAATATTCAAAGAGTTTGATAGAATTTTTAGATTATGTAATTCAAAACCGATCCATGGATGGATTAATAAAATGTTTGTGTCCGGATTGTAAATTTAAGTGATGGTTGAATAAAAATGAAGTATATGCTCATTTGATATTGAAAAAATTTCCTGATTGATATGCATGTTGGATTTTTCATGGTGAATCAAATATCATGAAATGTAAAAATAATGACAATACTGTCAATTAAACAAAAAGTTTTCCAAGAGAGGAGAATTTAGTTCAAAATTTGTTAAATGATGCATTTGGTTTTACATAATACAATGTACAAAATTTCAATAGATCAACAGAAACATCAGTTTATCCTGATTATGTTAATCTTTCTCATAACATTAGTGACCAAAAAAATATTTTTATGACTTATTTGAAGACAGAACACAAGATCTTTATGAAGGGCGTGCCAAGTATTTGAAGTTGTGTTTTCTACTTATGTTCTACCATATCAAGTGTCTCTATTAAATTACTAACAAAAATATTTCCATGATTTTAGAGTTGCATAATGATTCATTCAATGAAGCTAGGATCCCTACATCATTATATGAGATGAAGAAAGTCATCAACAAACTTGGGCTTCATTATACAAACATACATGTGTTCCATAATGATTGCATGATTTATTGGAGAGAATATTATAACAAATAAGAATGTAAAAGATGTCTGAAAAGAAGATGTATTTCAATGAACAAAAATGAGAGTATAAATCAATGAAACCCTATGGAGAAACAAAAGTAGAAAACTCCTATAAAGGTATTGTGTTACTTTCCTCCAAAACTACGCTTGAAAATATTATTCATGTCTTCAAAGACTGCAAGTAAAATGAAGTGGAATGATCAGGATAGTAATGATGGAATTTTATGACGTCCAAAAGATTCAACATCATGGAAGATGTTTGATTCTGTATATCTAGATTTTTTTGGATCCTAGGAATGTACATTTGTGATTCACTTATGATGGTTTTAACCCCTTTGGTACTTTAAGTACTAATTCTAGCATTTATCTAGTTACTTTTATCCCCTATAATCAACCTATATGGATTTTTATAGAGAATAATTCTTTCATTATTTTGATGACTATTCCTGGAATGAAATTTCCTAGAAATTACATTGATGTTTACCTTCAATCACTAATCATATAATTTTGAGAATTATGGGATGATGGTGTAGAAACATATGATGCTTAAATGAGACAAATATTAAAAATGAATACTACTTTAATATGGAAAGTTATAAACTTTTATGGAATAATAAATTTATCTATTTGGAACACCCACACATGTTTGTCCTGTCCAGTTAGTATTTTTTTAATCTCAAGGATTAATATATAGTAGAAAATGGTGTTTTGTGTGCCTTTATTTATTTCTTGATGCTTCTCATAAATTTAAGATTAAAAAGGCATGATTCAATGAAGATATTGAAATGAGAATGTTAGTGAATGTGTTATCTGGTTCGCAAATAATGGGAAAATTAATGACTTTCACTAAAGTATTTTGAAAATGGCATCAATTTAAAGAAGGGGCGGAAGGGTATGAGGTAAAATATCTGAAGAACCTGGAATGAAAAGGCAGAGAAAATGATTATATTTTTTAAACTTCATTATTCAGAATTTATTTTGAAAGATCATATTATTTAGGTAATGCAAATTGAGAAGAATGCTTGTGATAATGTAATTTTTATAGTGCTTAATGGGAAGGGTAAATAAAAGGATCTCCATAATGCTTATAAGGATTCGGGGTCAATGAATATAAATCATGGTTTGTGGGGAAATTAAAATGTAAAGTATCCTTAAGCCATTTTTACAATGATAAATCATGATAATGACATATTTATTATAACATTAATGAATTAAAAAGATTTAGATCGATATTAAGGTATCATATCATGGTACATTGACTTAAAACATAAACAGTTACATAGATTGACAAGGAAAGACTCACATATTTTGATGGATTAGTTGTTTCTATTGGCATTACATAATAAATTAATTGAAAAATTAACTATAGTTCTTATTGATTTTTGTACCTTTTTTCAGAGAGAATTGTGGAAAATCTATGAATCCAATAGAGCTTGATAAACTTCAAAAAGGAATTGTTTTGGCACTATATCATTTGGAGATGTTATTTTCCCATTTATTATTTATATCCATGATTCATTTTATTGTTTTTATGGTTAATGAAGATAAACTTGGTGGACCGGTACACTATCAATGGATGTATCAAATTGAGAGGTACTTTGATATTTTTTTCATTAGTGAATTCGATTTTATAAAATCACTGTGTACTTTTTTTAATATGTTTCTTATTTTTTTCATTAGGTTCTTAGGTCATTTGAAATCATATGTGAGGAATAAAGCACAACCAGTAGTCTTTATTACTAAATTTTACATAGATGTAGAGAGATTTACCTTATATTCTAGGTATTTGGATGGAATTGATACTATAATCAATTAGGTTGGACGTGCTAATGACATCTCCAAAAATTTTAGTTCTGAAAATTAGTCATCGGTATTTCCCACTATTGAATCACCGATTAGAAAGGGGTAAAATTTTATACTGACTATATTGGAGTTTTTATAAGCATATAGATATGTACTACTCAATAGTTTTATTGTAGATCCATTTTTTTTCTTGAGTTAACATTACTGTTTTGTATGTCATTTTTCAAAAAAAAACATTATATTTTATTAATTGTTTAATTAAATTGTAAAACAGATAAAGACAACCATAAAAGTGATATAAATAAGAACACAATAGACATATGGGACCTAAATGACTTCAAGATTATCATTCCATTTGATGAGTTCGGGGTGCCAACTTGTGAGGCTATCTAAATATATGGGTTGATTCTTGGGCATCTTGCTTGTAAGATAATAAGCTTTCCCATTAATCATAAATATTGTAGTCATATTCTTATAGCTTATAAAAAGTGAATTCTTTGGTACTCAGGTAAAGGTAATATTAATTTAAAATTCCTTAATAAATAATTTAAAATACATGAGAAAAATTTTGTAATATACTTATAAATTGTTATGTTTTTTATTTCTAGATGTTTTTTCTTTTTGATGTTCTTAACTCCGTTTCATACCCATGGACTTTGCAAAAAACACATAAAACATTCATAGAAAACTAAAATGAATATTTTATATAGAAACTACACATTTAATGTTATAGTGACCAAATATTGTTCCTTATTGATGTGTGATTGATTCCTACATCTCAAAAATATATTATAGATCATTATCCATATGTTTGAAAATAACATGGGCTTGTTTTTTCATTTTTTAATTAGTAAACAATTGTAAAAGGCAAAAAATACTTTCAAAACAAGTGTCTACAGGTAAAAAAATAGTAAAACGATGTTGTATTTCCTTGAAAACATGGGAAAACTACAATAGATTTAATTGTAAAATGTTGGAACTAGTGACATGTAATTTTGAATAACAGTTTTTCCATTATGACTGTAAACATGTTTTCAGTGTTTTAAAACACAAAAACATGTATGGAGTGGTCAAAACAAACAAATAAATGCCATATATTCTTAAAATCATGGTACAATGATCATATATTTGAATTTGAAATGCAGGAACTGATGAAAGTCATTCTGAATGATAGTTTTCCCATTATGTCCATAAACACAATTTTATTATTTTAAAACACAAAAAACATGCATGGAATGGTAAAAACCATAGAAAATGACATCAAATTGTTGTTAAATATTGGTAAGACCACCACATAGTTGTTTTTTTGTTGTGTATGTGTATAAAACACATCAATAAAATGTGTGGTGGGTCATAGTTACTCAGTAAACACTTATGAAAGGTATAAAAGCCTTGAAAAACTAGTGTAGGGGGATAAAACTAGGAAAGCAATTTCAGATTACCCTAAAAGATGGGGGAAACCAATGTATATTTAATTGTGAAATATAGGAACTGACAACATGTCATTCCAAATTATGGTTTTCCCATTATGAACATAAACACATTTTTAGTGTTTAAAACACTAAAACGTGCATGAAACATCCAAAATCACGAAAATGACATCACATTTCCCTAAAATTATGGTAAACCACCGTTTTTTGGTTTTATGTGTATATGTAGACAACAAATCAATATGTTGTGAGATGTGGTTTGAATTACTTAGTAAACACTTATGAAAGGTAGAAAAGACATTAAAAATAAGTTTCTAGGGGATAAAACTTAGAAAGTAATGACTAATTTCTCTAAAATCAGGGGAAAATGATAGTTCATTTAATTGTGAAATATAGGAACTAACGAAACATCAATCTGAATGATGGTTTTCATGTTGTGGCCGTAAACACATTTTTAGTGTTTTAAAACACTAAAACATGCGTGAAATGGTTAAAACCAAGAAAATGATGTCAAATTGTCCAAAAATAAAAGGAAAACCACTAATTAGTTGTCTTTGACATGTATGTGTAGACAAGACATCAATATGATGTTCGGTGTGGTCGGAATTACTCTATAAACCTTTATAAGAGGTACAAATACCATTAAAAAAGTGTAGGTGGGGTAAAAAATAGGAAAATATTGTTGGATAACTATGAAATAATGGGAATATGACTGTATATTTAATTGTAAAATATAGTCATTGATGAATTTTCACTCTGAATGATGGTTTTCCCATTATGGATATAAAAACATTTTTAATATTTTGAAACACTAAAACGTGCATAGAACAATAAAAACTAAAAAAATGATGTCGTATTTCTATGAAATAAGTGGAAAAGGAGTGAAGATTTAATTTTGATATGTATGAACTGATGGCACATCATTACAAATGACAGTATTCCTGTTATAGCTGTAAATGTGTTTCTAGTGTTTTAAAACACTAAAAGGTGCTAGTAATGGTCAAAATAAATAAAAAATATATATTTTCCTAAAATCAAGATACAATGACCATAGATATAATTTTGAATTTTAGGAACCAACGACTTGACATTCCAAATGATGGGTTGACTGTTATGGACAAAAATGCATTTTTAGTGTTTTAAAACACTAAACACATGCATGGAATGGTAAAAAATTGACAAATGATGTCATATCATCCTAAAATCATGAGAAAACCATCGTAGAATTAATTGTGAAATTTAGGAACTATTAGAACATAATTTTGAATGATGGTTTTTCTATTTTGGCTGTAAACGGTTTTTTAGTGTTTCAAAACACAAAAGCATGCATGAAATGGTCCAAACTAGTAAAAAGATATCATATTGTCTTGAAAAAAAGTAAAATAGTTGTATATTTAATTATGAAATGTTAGAACTGATGAAACATCAATCCAAATGACGGTTTTCCCATTATGACTGTAAATGCGTTTTTAGGGTGTAAAAACCCTAAAAAGTGTTTGAAATTTTCAAAACTAGAAAAACTACAGCTAATGATACATAAATTAGGGGAAATTCAATGTAGATTAAATTCCACAATCTAGGATTGTTCAAATGTCACTTCCAATGAAAATTTTCATGTTATGCGTGTAAATATGTTTTTAGTGTTTTAAAACACTAAAACATGCATGGAATGATCAAAACTAAGAAAATTATGTCAGTTTGTCCTAAAATATTAGGAAAATACCAAATATTTAATTGAAAAATGTAAGAACCAATGAAATTTCAATATGAAAGGTCGTTTTTCATTTATTGTTGTAAACGTCTTTTTAGTGTTTTGAAACACTAAAACGTGTATAGAATGGAAAAAACCAGACAAACAACATTGGATTGTCTTGATCTTAGGACAAACCACTCAATATTTAATTTTGAAATTTAGGAACTGATGAAAATTCATTCTGAATGATGGTTGGCCCGGTATGGTTGTAAATACGTTTTATTGTTTAAAACAATAAAACATGCATGGAATAGTCAAAACTAATAAAATGGCATCGTATTACCCTAAAATTAGAGAAAAAAACAATATATTTAATTTTGAAATGTAAGAACTAATGACACATCATTCCGAATGATGGTTTTCCCGTTATGTCTGTAAATGCATTTTTAGTGTTTTAAAACACTAAAACATGCACGAGACAGTCAAAACCAAAGAAAATGACCCTAGATTGATGTTAAATCATGAGTAAACCATTGATTAGTTATTTTTAAAATATAGAACATTCCGTGATATTGGAATCTTAAAAAAAATTATTAAATAAATTTCAAGCACACCACACATCTCTTTAAAAATAAATTAGAATAATTACTTATATCTTTTCAACTTCAAGTGTTGAATCTTATCTTAAATAAGTATGTTTATTTTTTCAAAGTGTTTTGCATTATATATTATTTTTTTATGTTAAAATTCATTTTGTTTGATGAAAAACTCTTTTTTTGTAACATTCTGTATATATTCTATGTATTTTCTCTTTCTCATTTTTTTCCAAAATTTTTTGGTTTTCATTTTAGGTGGCACATGCTAGTGGTAGATAGGAGGTTAAAAATTCTGATCGACAACATTTTTCAAAATGCAGTCACAGCAGTTCTTATTTTCTGTGGTTTGTTAAAATTTTATCAATTATTCTAGTGTTATTCTAATTTATTATATTTAGTTTCATTTTTTGTTTCATTTTTTGTTACAGCTGATGAGATGATGTGGTCGGTTTTAGTTGGTGAGATGATGTGGAGGAAGACATATGTAGTAGAGGTTTTGACATAGATTCATATTGGGAATGAGTTTTTGTTGGACATATTTTATATGTGTTCATTGATGTCCTAGGTATTGGTTGATGTATGGGGTGACTGAGAATTAGGTTATGTTGACCGTGGAAGTTTGTATATGACTATATGTGTGTTGTATGAATGATGGGCTTATCATATATTTATGTTTTAGTTTATAGCATGTTAGTTTTTTATATTTATAGTTTTTATTATATTTTTTTATAAAATAAAAATATATTTAGTGGTGGTTTGTAGTAACCACCACTAAAAATATTATATTGAATGTATTTAGAAGTGGTTCAGCGTAACCATCATTAAAAATAACCTCCACTAAATGCTTTATGGTATTTAATTTAATTTAATTTTTATTCCCAGTGAATATTTTTTAAATTAAGTAACCACAACCAATTAAAAAAAAACTGATGCTCAATAATCAAAAAATGAAACTTATAAAAATTGACATGGAATAAAATAAACCACCACTATTTGACTAGTGACTGTGAAATACACAGAGGTTTTAAGAACTGCTGCTAAACAACTAGGTGGCAGTTTAAACCACTTCTAGACCAATAAATAACCACAACTTATGAACCTTTATTTTTTAGTGACATACATAATTCTTGAACCTTATCATTACATAACCATTATGGTTAAACTCAAGAATCTTTCCAACATTCCCCTATAGTTACATATATTATTTCTGTGTTTCTTCAATAATTACATAGATAGATGTTTTCACACTAATTTGATAACGACATCATTCTCCCCTCTCTTCAATATTTCATGATCCATCCAATGAAAATATATAAATATTATATCTCTTGTGATCCTCATTATAGATAATCTAGCAAGACTCATTCAGATCAGAACATTTTCCACCAAATTCTCTTTCCCAAGATGGTAATATATTAAGAAATCATAACAATTATTCAACTCTAACTAACATCTCTAATGCATATTCAAATATTTCTTGGTGAAAATATTCATCAAACTTTAATGATAAATATATCAAACCATTCATTATAAAGTTATTCCCTCAATATCTTTAATGAAATAATTAATTTAGCTAACTCTAAATCATGATTTGGGGTATTTTTTCTCATGAAACATCAGTTTACAAGAGACATAATCTATCACCATATCATTTTATATGAGAACGAATCATAATAAATTCTTTTATGCATCACTGTAGATTAAAAATCCTTCTACACTACAGGGTAAAAAAATATAGGTCCACTAACTATCCTTCTCTTTCATTCCTTCAAATTTTATTCACTTTAATCTGTACAAATGATCCTAGCTCACTTTTAAGTTAACTTGGTAAACAGTTTAGATAGTCGTGATAAATTGTCTACAATGTTCCAATAATATAAAACTATATAAATAAAACTACATATCTTAGTCATAGTGGTTGGTTTGGTCCAATGTTCAATGACTTATTCCTTTGAAGGATCTATTGATATACCCCTACTTAAGATTATATATCCCAACAATGAGACTTTATTAAGAGATAATTCACACTTGGAAAACCTTTCATAAAGTTTCCCCTTCCTCAGGTTCATTAGTACAATTCTCAAGTGATGTTCCTGATTTTCCTTTATCAAGGAATATATAAGAATGTCATCTAAAAATGCTACCACAAATTGATCAAGGTAATACCTAAAGTATCTATTTATGAATGTAATTCCCCAACCACAGTTACCCAGAGTCAGTGCATTATTACATAACATTGGTACGATACAACAAATCATGTCCCAAAATACTGATCATTTTAGTAGCCTCAGAAGTACTAGATACATACATTAGTTTTATATTACATCATGAAATAAAAAATAACAACAACATTGTCACCTTTGAACACATTCATATCCCTTAAAATATCCCTACAGATTAGACATAATATACTTCTTCCCATCTTGGAAAAAATAAAACAAAGAAAGGGGAGATCTCATGTGCTCAGTAAGGACAAAAATATTGCAGAAACTTTCATAAATAAGAATAAACATTTAAGGTAATGTATAAGACTAATACACAATCCCTTTTAACTTAAAATTCAGCATAATATGGCTATGATAAATCAAATAATTCCATTTACTTTTTCACATGGATATTCTACTAGTATAATAATCAATGTAATATGAATAACCAATTTAATAATGAAGGAATGCATAATACCAGACTTTATAACCACAAAGTCAAGGCCTCGTGGTAAGACTAAAAATAAGATTTTTTCAATGCCTTGTTCCAAGACACTCGTTTGTCTCATGAGACCTAATGATGCATCGAGGAGCTATATCGGGCTGCACCCATCACTTACTAAGTCCAATGCATTCTTTATATGAAAAGGTTAAAAGATTACATAAACATTTGTATTAAACCCATCATACAAAATGTTAATCCATTAACCATAAACCATGAATGGTATAAAAACAAACATCCAAAGTCAAAGATATCACAAAACCTTTAATACAATATGGAGGATTTTATCATAATAAATCAACTTCAAAAAAGTGTAAAATCCATCAAAGGATGTTTACATAGATGAAATAAAAACGGTTTGAGAGAAATATCTCTTTATATTTGGAAATAATTTAAAAGTTATGTAATTATAAAATAAGACGTTAATTTTGAAAATATTCTTATAAGATTGTAAGAGAAGCTTCAAGGATTATATAATGGTGGAAAATAGCCACACCCGCCGTATACTTTAAAAAAACATTCGTTCCTTAATTTTTTCAAAAAGGTCGTAAAGGACCTTGTTTAGATAACGACGGAAAGATTACGTTATAAAAATTTTATAAAAATTAAAACAATGGTATAAATGACATTAAACCATAGTCTAGAAAATAGTAAAAATGTTTTTAAATGTATTTCTAAGAAACATGGATGTGGATGATAAAGAGGTCCCAGTAGATACTACCGTATGAACAACCTCGGATAATGAAGATATTGTAGAATTAACCTTTAACTTGTACTTTTCCTTGATAGAGGGTATGCTATACTCATTTATAATAGCTAAATCATTGTTTTTAAATTATACAAGAACTACATACATAAATATGTTATCATATATGATCTTATAATATTGCCTTGTTAATCATATTTCAGTAGTATAATTATTTCGGGTGTTAACTGATTAATTTTCCTTTATATGATTGGTTACATAAGCCATGTTTTTTATGGATAAGATGTATTTTGTTAATATCAAAAATTATATTAAGTTCTTAAACATTACTTTTAATCATAAAATGAAATTTATTCTTGAATGGTTATGATGGTGAATGAATTTCATCGCGTTCGTGGAGACTGTAATCTGTACATACGCTCGAGCGACAATATCATTCTTTTGTTACTGAAAATGTATGAAATTTGATGGTATATAATATATACAGAATAATTAACATTTTATATTTATTATTTACATTATTAATACTCATTATTATTCCAATCCAAATAATGAAGTGTTTTAATAACAAACTACACCACGACGTAGAGATGATAAGATGTACGTACACACATATAGTGACTTGTCTTTCATAGGATGGATATAATAATGAATATGATTGTACCATATTTATAATAACATCACAATATGTATAAGGTACTGTAGTTATTATTTTGGTATGTAATCAAAAAATAATGAGTAAGTGGAAGAAGAAAAGAACATGAAAGATGAGGTGAGATTATTACTTCTTCTTTGGGTTCTTCCTTTTGATTTGATCAAAAGAGCACATTAGGTTAGAATATGATCAAAGTAAGGCCTCTAGGTCATAGTTAGGGTATTTGGGAGGACATTTGAGTTGGGTTTGGCAGAGACAAATACCTTTGGAGGTGTGATTTTTTGATAAGGGGAAGTACCCTTTTATAAGAGAGGTGAGGGTCACTTTAGGAAAAGCGTGAAATATTATTTTATTATACATCATATTCGGTTTATAATGGCTCAAAAATTATTTATTTCGAGGATAAGGTGGGGATGGGTATAAAACCTCTCAATCAATAGGTTTTATATAGGTTTAGGTCACCATATTAACCTTATCTTTTAGATTTAACTCTTAGTTAAATAGTTTAACTTTTACCATGTATTCTTGTATTATTATAATAAATGGTTTATAAACATACAATAAAAATCAAAGATAAACCCAAGTGATTAATTATTGATATATCTAACCTTAAATAAGTACTTTGGCCAAACCTTATATTTTTAGGAATATTATATCAAGTAATAATGTAGTATTTGTTTTAAAAACTCATTTATATCAATTTTGACACTATTTGGTCTTTTGTTTTTGTGAAAGTCATAAAAACTTTATCACTTATAAAAAAATTATTTAATCAACCCTAAAAAGTCATATTATCCTAAAAAATTAGTGTAATTCATCAGAAGTCTCAATTTATATTTATTTGGATATTTATAATATCAATTATTTTAATATTTCTTTAATATGGTAATTACTGCATCATCATTGTATCATAAATAAATTTAATTATTTAATTTCTAACAATATAAATAAAATACCATTATGTAGGATTTTTTTTTCTTTATAATGAATATTTATAGTCGAATTTATCTTATGTATAACTCTATATTAAATTTTTTTTATTTATTAAACATTGAATTTAACACTTTTAACTATTCTTTATATAAAATAATAATAAAGTCCTAATCTAATCCAAGTGGACAAAAAGAATCATATTTTATTCCTAAGGTTGATTTTGGTCGAAATAAACTTATCCAATAGAATTATTACATGTTTTAGGGTAATTATAATATCATTTTTACCTTTAATTGCCATATTTACTTTTAACCGTGGTAAAAAATATTCAAAAGTTACTAATCAAGAAAAATTATTTTCAACTTATTAAACCAAATTTTACTTACTATTATCAACCATGTTTCATGAATTTTTGAAATTCAATTCACAATAGTGTTAAAATTATGTTTTATATAAATTTGCAAATGCGCCTAAAAGGTGGGTAAACAATGGTAAAAAAGTTCTATAATATTTTATTTATATAATATTATTATAAAATTACTACCATGAATTACATTGAATATATATAGTTATTATTTATCTATTTTTACCTAAAATAAATTTAAATAAAATAACTATTTATTTAAATAAAATGTCGGTTTTAAATAATAACGTAGTGTTTTTCACTATTCATAAAAAATTGAATGTTTTCAGAAAAATACCAAAAAATTACCCTATGATAATTTTGATATTTCAAATAAAAAAATAAAGTCCATTTTAAAAAATAAAATTTAGAAAAATTCAAAAAGTGGGTATTACTATACATAATGGCTAGTTTGATTGGTCGTGGGGTGTTAGAACTCAAATTTGAGTAAAATGCAGGCTATTGTATTATTCAAAGAGAAGCGTACTATAGAAGCTTGGGGTGTCAAATTCTTCCCTCCATAAAATAATTTAGACCTCGGAATTTCTAGAATATTATGGCATAAAAATATTTAGGTGGTTCTTCATCATAAGTTCCTCAGGTTTCCACATTGCCTCTTTCATATTATGGTTTGTCCATAGAACTTTCACCAGAAGATTCATCCAGTTTCTCAGCACTTGTTCTCTAGTATCAAGAATCTTAACAGGATCTTCACAATAAGACAGATTGGGTTCCATTTATATTTCTTCATAGGTGAGTACATGCATTAGTTCAGGCAGATATTTCCTTAATAGTGAAACGTGGAACACATCATGAACATTTGAGAGACTTGGAGGCATTTCCAAATGGTAAGCTACAACTTCAATTCATTCTAGAATTTCGAAAGGGCTGATATACCTGGGACTCAATTTACCCTCCTTAACAAATCATACAACAGCCTTCCATGGAGATACCTTCAAGAAAACATGATATCCTACTTGAAATTCTAAATCCTTCCTTCAGTTATCGGCATAGCTCTTTTAGCTAATTTGAGTTGCTTTGATGTGGGTTTGGATAATCTCCACATTTTTCATTGTTTCCTCAAAACATTTTGGGTCTATGAGTTTTCTTTCACTAGTATCATCCCAAAAAGTTGGCGTGCAACATCACTTTCCATATAATGATTCATATAGTTCCATATGAATACTTGAATGAGAGCTATTGTTATAAGATAAGTATACCAGAGATAAATATTTATCCCACATACCTTGAAAGTCAAGTGAGCATGATCTCAACATGTTTTCTAAGGATTGAATATTCCATTCTGATTGTACATCAGCTTGAGGGTGGTAGGAAGTAATCAAACTAAGTTCAGAATCTAAGGACTTCTGAAGACTTTTCCAGAATCTTGATGTAAAATAGGGATCATGATAAAAGAAAATCGATAGGGGTACTCCATTAAGTCTTACAACTTCATTAATATATAGTCTTTCTATATGTTCAAGTGGTAAGTCGTCTCTTATAGTATGAAAATGTGCTGACTTGGTAAGACAATCAACAATGACACATATTGCATCATTTCTTCTAGGAGTCTTTGGTAGCCCCTTGACAAAGCCCATCATTATATCATCCCATTTCCACTCAGGTATGTAAGGTGGTTGCATGAATCCCCTAGGATGTTGTCTTCCAGCCTTAACCTATTGACAAACCATACATCTTGACACATAATCGGAAATAATCCTCTTCATGTTGTCCCACCAAAAATGTTCCTTCAAATCTTTATTCATATTAGTGCTACTAGGGTGTATAGAGAAATTCTAGTTATGAGCATCATCCAACAATTAACATTTTATATCAGGTATGTCAGGAACAAAATGTCTTCTCCCAAATTTAAAAATTCCATCTTTATATACGAATTCAATCAATCTTCCATCATTCACAACTTTAATTTTCTTTTTAAACTCCTCATCATCAGTTTGAGAACTTTTTATCCTTTCTATTAAATATTGTTTGGAAAACATTTGAAAAAGTATTGATGTTTCACCATACATGATTATTCCCATATCAATATTTACTAGATCCAAGAACATATGACCCATTTAAACTCTAATCTTGTTCAAAACTCCATGATACTTTCTGCTCAAAGCATTTTCCACCTTATTTGCCTTCCCCAGGTGGTAGTGTATAGTGGAATCATAATATTTGAGTAGTTCAAGCCATCATCTTTGCCTCGAGTTGAGTTATTTCTGTGAGAAAATATACTTCAAACTCTTACGATCAGTATATATCTCACATTTTTAACATATATATAGTTTCTCCAAGTCATCAAAGCTAAGATTATAGCTTCTAACTCAAGATCATAAGTGGGATAGTTTTGTTCATGAATTTTTAGTTGTTGCGATGCATAGGCAACAAATCAATCATTCTGCATAAGGAAACAACCAATTCCTTTCTTTAAAGCATCACTATAAATAACAAACAAATTATTCCCCGATGGTAGTGTCAATATATGAGCATTGAATAATATTCTCTTCAGTTCTTCATAACATTATTCACACTGTTTTGTCTAAACAAATTTAACCCCTTTACGTGTGAGCTTGGTTAATAGTTTAGCCAATCAGAAAAAATGCTAGATGAAACACCGATAATAATCTGCTAAACTAATAAAACTGTATACCTCAGTTTTACTTGTTGGTGCTAGAAATTATTGTATTTCTCTTGTCTTTGAAGGATCGATAGAGATTCCATCCTTAGAGATAATATGGCCAATAAAAGAAATTTTCTGAAGCCAGAATTCACACTAGCTAATCTTTCCATATAATTCATTTCTTCTAAGAGTCTTTATAATAGTGCACACATGATTTTCATGATCTTAATAGATTTTGGAGTAAACCAAGATATCATCAATAAATACCACTACAAAGTCATCAAGAAATTCCTTGAAAACTCTATTCATTAGATCCATGAAAACAGTGGGTGTATTTGTCGGTCCAAAATGCATTACTGTAAACTCGTAATGCCCGTACCTGGTTCAAAATGCTGTTTTCGAAATATCTTCCTTCTTCACACACAACTAATGATATTCCGATCAAAGGTCAATATTTGAAAAATACTGAGCTCCATGAAGTTGATAGAATAAATCATCAATGTAAGGTAGGGGATACCTTTTCTTTATTGTTATAACATTAATCTCCCTGTAGTTAATGCACAACCTCATAGATCCATCTTTCTTATTAAAAAAAAGAACAGGGGCTTCCCATGGAGAAACACTAGGGAGAATAAATCCTTTATTAACCAATTTCTCTATTTGTTTATTTAGTTCCAATAATTCCACAGTGGCCATTCTATAAGGTGTCTTCAATATGGGCCTTGGACTAGGAATTAAATTAATGGAAAACTCAATTTCTCATTCTGAAGGATGTGCAAGTAAATCATCTAGAAACAAATCAACATATTATTTCACAATAGGTATGTCCTCTATTTGAACATTTTTTTCCTCACCCATAGTTATTTCATTCTCTTTCTCCCCAATAATTGAATTTAGTAGAGCTACTGGGGGTAGATCTAGATAAGAATCATATGGTGACGTTTTTGATCTAATGATAAATTATTCTTTATCATCATAGAAAATTGTAACCTTCTTTTTATTACAATAAATTTTTTCATCATTGTCCGAAATCCAATACATATGAGGGATTATATAAAATTCAATCATTGGTATGACAATAGGATCAACAGATAAAGAACATTTATATTCCCTAATGGGGACTGATTCACAAAATTTTATTACAATGGTACTTCCCTTAAGAGTTTTCATTGACAACTTCCTTGTTTAATCAAATTGGAAATTTATAATTTTTTAACAAAATGGGAAGATATTAAACAATGTAATGATTTAGAGTCAAATAAAGAATTGGATAAACTTGAAGAAACCATTAAATTACCTACTACTATATCTTTCAGAGCTTTAACCTCAACAGCAGTGATCGCATAAGCTTGGCCTTGCTCCCTTGTCCCTTTCCGAGGTAAATTTCCTTGGCTATTAGAATATTCGTTGGAATAATGCCCCATTTATCTAAAATTGTAGCATTCAATATTGACAGCGTCTTTCTTTCCCTTGCAATCAAGAGCTTGGTGGCCATTTTCACCACACTTGTAACAGACTCTCATTCCCTTCAGGAAAGTACTAGGGTGTTTCTTACCACAATTACTATAGGATGGAAATTTAACTTTCCTCTTCTTCCCCTTATTTCCATTTCCAGAGTCTTCAGTAGATCTCTTCTTCTCTTTCTTTTCTTTAAAGTCATAAGACTTTGAGAATTCCTTTTCATTATTGATAGCACATGAGACAATATCTTTGTATGATGAGAAGGATTATGAGACTAATGCAAGATAGAGAAACTGTTTTATCCCATAGAATAATCGATCAATATTACTCCTTGGGTGATGTATATATTTTGCTGCTTCCCTTGCTAACATTGTAAAGTTAGACTCATACTTTGCGACATTCTCATCCTCCTTTTCCCTCAGACTCAGAAATTGTCTTTCCATATCCGCTCAATGGTCACAAGGAAAGTACTTTTCTATGAAAATCTCTTTAAACTCCCTCAGTTACATAATTGATACTTCTTCATCTTCCTTTGTTTTTTGAATTAGTTACCACCATTGATCTGCATCTCCCATGAGGAGATAAACTTCCATGACAACCTTTTCCATTTCGCTACTTCTAAAAGAATGAAATATTTTCTTTAAGGAACTTATCCATTAATCTGCTAAAAATGAATTTTTAGTCCCATTAAATGTTGGTTTTTTTTTTCATGAATCAGTCTAACATTGATCCTCCACGTTGTAGATCATGGTTTTTCATACGGGTAAGGTTATTATTCAGAACCCGAGTGAGTTATCCCCGTATGGTGATAAACTGATCAGCACCAGTTGCATCACTATCTCCAATATAATCATCTTAATTAGGAGGGAAATCCCTACATGGATTACATGGATTGATACTATTTCCATTCCTTATACTAGGCACCATTTCTAAACAATGGCATATGCTAGATTAGTTTAGGAATTGAAATACATAATTCCTAACTTGTAAAACACTGAACATAAATTGAATAGTTTATGGATATAATCCATATTCATAAAAATGATTTCTTTGAGGAGGTATATGCTCATAAATCCTTCATAATGGTTTATAAAGAAAATGTGAATTTTTCTATGCATATCCCCCAGGAGTTTCGTAACCAAGAGTGCAGCGAGACCCATTGGCATGTAACAAGATACCCCAGGTCAATCATGAAACTACTTGTCAGAGTTCTAACTCCTAGGTACATCTACGATAGATCTGCCTTTACCTACTCGTATCCATGCAGATATTTATTGCTTGGAAAACTCAAAAAATCTCTACATTACCAAAATTTTAAGAACTTATTCTATACTAATCCTCAAAGTATATCTTAGGGTTATGTTCTCTAATCATGGTTTTTTTAAATCTAGTTCTCAAGGTTTGTATTAAACATCATCTAATACCAACTGTAATGCCCAAACCCTAGTTACCTAGAGTCAGTTCATTATTACATAACATTGGCATGATACAATGAATCATGTCCCAAAATACTAATAAGTTTAGTAGCCTTGGAAGTACTAGATACATACATAAGTTTTACATTACATCATGAAATGAAAAATAAAAACAAAATTATCTCCTTTGAACACATTCATATCCCTTAGAATATCACTATAGGTCAGTCATAATATATTTCTTCACATCATGGGAAAAATTAAACATAGTAAGGGGTGAGCTCAGGTACTCAGTAAGGATAAAAAGATAGCAGAACCTTTCATAAATAATCATAAACATTTAAGTAAATGTATAAGACTAATAAACAACCCTTTTAAACTTAAACTTCAGTATAATATGGAAATTATAAATCAAATAATGACATATAATTATTTACATGTTTATTCTACTAGTCGAATAATCAAATGTAATATCAATAACCAATTTCATAATGATGGAATGCATAATGCCATACTTCATAACCACATAGTCAAGGCCTTGTTCCAAGTCTACAATTAACATTTTATGAAGGCCTTTTTCCAAGACCCTAGTTTTTCCTATTAGACCTACCGATGTATCAAGGATCTATATCAGTCTCCACCCATCACTTACTAAGTCCAATGCATTCCTCATATGAAAAGGTTGAAACATAACATAAACATTCATATTAAAAGTAGAATACGAAATGTTACAACTTCAAAAATAAACCATGAATGGAATAAAAATAAAACATCCACAGTAAAACATATAAGAAAACCTTCAATACAATATGGAGGATAGTATCATAATAAATCAACTTCAAACAAGTGTAAAATCCCTAAAAGGATGTTGACATAGATGAAATCAAAACTGTTTGAGAGAAATATATCTTTCTATTTTGAAATAATTTAAAAGTTATGTAATTATAAATGAAAAACTTTATTTTGAAAATATTATTATTATCTTTTAAGGGATGATTCGAAGATTTAATAATGGTAGAAAATAGCCACACCCACTGTATATGTTTAAAAAACATTCTTTCCGTAATTTTTTCGAAAAGGTCATAAATGACTTTATCTGGAAAATGATGAAAAGATTACTTTATAAACATTTTATAAAAAGTAAAAAAAGGGTATAAATGAATTTAAACCATATTCTAGGAAATAGTAAAAATGTTTTGAAATACATTTTTAAGAAACACAGATGTGGATGATAAAGAGGTTCCAGTAGATACTCACGTATAAACAACCTCATATAATGAAGAGATTGTAGAATTAACCCTTACCTTGTAATTTTCCTTGATCGAGAGTAAGTTATACTCCTGTATAATAGTTAAATCATTGTTATCAAATTATACAAGAACCACATACATAAATATGTTATCATATATCATCTTTTAATATTTCCTTGTTAATCATATTTCAGTAGTATCATTGTTTCAGGTGTCAACTGATTTGTTTTCCTTTATATGATTGGTTACGTAAGCCATGTTTGTTATGGATAGGATGTATTTGATTTATATACAGAATGATATTAAGTTCTTAAATATTATTTTTAATCATAAAAGGAAAATTATTCTTGAATAGTTATGATGGGTAATGAATTTCACCGTGTTCATGGAGACAGTAATTTGTACGTACGCACGAGCGAAAATATCATTCCATTGATGGTAATATCATTTGTAATTGGATATTATATGATATTTAAATAATAATTAACATGTTATAATTATTATTTAGATTAGTTATACTCATTATTATACCCCTCTAAATAATGAAGTGTTTGAATAGCAAACTACAACACGACGTGGAGACGGTAAGCCGTATGTACGCACGTATGGTGACTTGTCATTCATAGGATGGATAGAATAATGAATATGGTTATAAAATATTTATAATAACATAAAAGTATGTATAAGGTACTGGATTTATTATTTTGGTACGAAAAAAACAAATAAAGATGAAGTGGGAGAAGAAAATAACTTGAAAGAGGTGGTGAAATTAATACCTCGTCTTCAGGTGCTTCATTTTGATTTGACCAAAAGAGATCCTTATGTAAAATTATGATCAAAGTAAGGAATCTAGGTAGAAGTGAGGGTAGTTGGGAGAATATTTTAGTAGGTTTTGGTTAAGCCAAATGGCTTTGGAGGTGTGATTTTGAGAGAAGGGGAAGTACCCTTTTATAAAGAGGTGAGGGTCACTTTAAGAAAATCTTGAAATATTATTTTATTATACAACCATATTCTGTTTATAAGGGATCCGAAATGACTTATTTCGAGTATAAGGTGGTAATGGGTCGAAAAAATATCAACCAATAGGTTTTAGACAGGTTTAGGTCACCATATTAACCTTATCTCTTAGATTTAACTCTTATTTAAATAGTTTAACTTTTACCATGTATTCTTGTATTATTATAATAAATGGTTCAAAAACTTACTATAAAAAGACATTGTAACCCAAAGTGGTTAATTATTGATATATATAAACTTATCTATGAACTTTTTACAAACCTTATATTTTTAGGAATATTATATCAATTAATAATAAAGTATTTGTTTTTAAAACTCAATTTTGTCAATTTTGACACTATTAGGTATTTTGTTTTTGTGAAAGTCGTAACAACTTTATCACTTAGAAAAAAATTTATTTAATAAACCCTAAAATGTCATATTATCCTAGATAATTAGTGGAATTCATGATAAGTCTCAATTTATATTTATTTGGATATTTATAATATCAATTATTTTAATCATTCATTAATAAATTAATTACTGCATCATCGTTGTATCATAAATAAATTAAATTATTTAATGTATAAAAATTATAAATCAAATACCATAATGTAATAAATCTTTTTATATTTCTAATGAATATTTATAGTCGAATTTATCTTATGTATAACCATATATTAAAAATGGTTTAGTTATTAAGCTTTGAATTTAACACTTTTCACTCTTCTTCAAATAAAATAATAATAAATGTCTTAATCAAATCCAAGTGGAAAAAAGGATAAATTTTTTTATTAAGGTTTATTTTGGTCTAAATACACTTTCCCAATAAAATTAGTACATGTGTTAGGGTAATTATAATATCATTTTTACCTTTAATTACCATATTTACTTTTAACCATGGTAAATAAAATTCAAAAGTTACTATTCACTAAAAATTATTTTCATCTTATTGAACCACATTTTACTTACTGATTTCAACTGTTTCTCTTGGATTTTTGAAATTCAGTTCATAAAAGTGGTAAAATTACATTTTATGCAATATTTCAAATGCGCCTAGAAGGTGGGCAAAAGACTGTAAAAATTTCAATAAAATTTTATATATCTAATATTATTTTAAAATGACTCTAATTAATTACATTGAAAATATATAGGTATTATGTATCTATTTTTACCTAAAATAAATATAAATAAAATAACTAATTATTTAAATAATATTTTGGTTTTAAACAATAACGCAGTGTTTTCACTATTCACCAAAAACTGAATATATTTAGAAAAATACCATAAATTCACCCTAAGCTAATTTTGATATTCCGAATCCGAAAATGGAGTCCATTTTGAAAAATAGAATTTATAAAATTTAAAAAAGTGGGTATTACTATTCATAACGACTTGTTTGATTGGTCGTGGTGTGTTAGAACTCGAAGGTGCGTACAACCCAAGCTATTGTATTATTCAAAGAGAAGCGTACCGTGGATGTTTGGGGTGTTACAATTAAATCCATAAAAATTGTGTAGGACTTAGTTAGAAAAAATGGATAACTATAAATTGATAGTGTTTTTTTCTAGTACATCATGTTTTATTGGGTATATCCTCTTTCTTCACTCAATTGATTATATTGAGAACAAAGATTGATCTTATAAAAGAATTGTGCTCTATATAGTAAATCAAACAAGTAATCAATACATGGTATATGGTACTTTTTCTTGATATTGATCTTATAATTTTATTTATATTCAACTTCAAGTCACATTGATCCATATTTATTATTAATTAAAATAATTGGTGCACCCCATGGTGTTATACTTTTCTCAATGAATCACTTTTCAAGATTCCCTCAGAGTTTCGTTTTTTAGTTCCTATAACCCAATCATAGAAATTCCATAAGGAGCCTTTGAAATAAACATATAACAATGTATGAGTTCAAATGAGAACACATAATCATGATTTAGTAGAATACCATGTAGTTATTTCATAAATACATCCATAAAATCTTACACAATAGGTATATCCTTAATTTTAAATTTCTCCCCAACTATTTGAGATAAACGTCACTTTTGAATAGGAATCATGACCCATACAATAGATGTAATTTCCTTTGGAATTCCATGTTTTTCATTTAATGGATAGAAGATCAACGGTTGGTTTGAAATATAAAACATAACATCACTTCCTCGATAATTGATATGGGATTTTGGTAAATCAAGACAATCCAATCCCAAAAAAATTTAACATTGAACCAGAGGAAGAATTTTGATATTTTTAGGAAGCTCATTCCCACAAAGATCAATCAGATAAGAATCATATACTTGTGATGAGATCATCATAAAATTGGGGGGGGGGGGGTTACAACTAATTCAACATTTAATAATTTATTTGGTACTATGATACCCTTAGAAAATTATTTAGATAAAAAATAGTGATTAGATCTAAAACCAAATAAGAGAATAGTAGTTTCAATGTGGATCGTAGGTATACATTTCACCACTTCTTAGTCATACTCTACATAAATAATAGTGACCACCTGATAATTCCATTTTTATTTGGACATAAGAGGTTTCTAATGCTGATCATCATCATTAACCTTTGGGTTTGGGAATATGTTAGAATAATAACCAAATTCTTGGAATTTGAAACACTAGAGTGTGGGTGGTGTATTCTATAGAGCATTCTTTATATTAATATCACTATCTAACATCTTCCAATAACATCAACATTTTATTTCCTGATGACCTTACTTTCAATAATTAAAATATTGATCAGTCTTCTTAAGGAAATTTCCACCATATTCCCTTTAACACTTTGATCATAAATGAAATCTCATATTCTTATCTTAATTATTTTTAGTATTCCGTTTGAATTCCATCCTCTCAAAACTTGGATATGGATAGGTAAATTCATTATCTTTCTCTACCTTGATGGTAGATTGAATGATTTATTCATAGATACTAAAGTCCATTATGGATAATTACATTTAGATATTTGGTTTTAAGACACTAAAGAATCAGTCAAACATACGTTAAATTTGGATGATAATTATATAAGCATACCTCAAAAGTCTTGTAAAAGCTTCGTAATATATACCAATATATTAATCATCCTTATGTTTAACCCCAAGGAATTCCATATCCATTATCATGGGAATAATATGTGGAAATTTACTATTTAAAAATAACCTCTTAAACTCATCCCAATCCAGGGATTCAATTTCTTCTAGTTACCTCATGTTCTTGATAAGAGTCCATCATTAACTCACTTTTCCTTTCAAATGATAATTATAAAGAATAATTTTTTCCTGTTCCAAGAACGAGATAATGTAAAATATCTTTTCAATGGTTCTGATCCATTGCTCAAAAACTAGTGCATCAATGGATCCACTAATATAAGATGTATTTTTTCACATGAAGGACTCAATAGAACATTGTACCCACATTTGACCATTTGGAACCTCAACATTATTCACACCTTGAGATTTTTTTTGTGATTACAACAAAGATATTTTTTAGTTCTATATCCCTTAATATTTAGTTGATCTGATGGATAATCATTTCATTTTCCATTGCATTTAGCATTAAAAGGATTAATTTATATTCCATCCATTAAATAAAACCAAAAATAATATTGTGAAAATCAATAATAACTGTAAAAAAACAAATATTCCTAAAATATAACTTATAATATATCTAAATAATGAAATCATCTTCTATAAAACATTTGGTTTAACCTAGTTCATTCATGATAGTTACCAAAGCATTTGGGTTTTATCGTATACTTAGACTTTTACTCAGGGTTATCACTATAGTTTTCTCATCCAAGATTATAAAGGTTGAATAAACCTTACTATGATACTAAATATAGACACCTAATATTTTCATAAGAAGAAATAACATATTAGTAGATGATTATTCATTATATAAAATAAAAATTTGTTACATAATAATATATGTATAGTTCCTTTGGAAATAAGAAACATAAACAACTAGTTCATAAAATATATACATCATCACCCACTATATTATTCATAACTAGAACCCTTATTATACATATCATGAATAGTACCTTTATTCAAAACCTTGTGAATATAAAAATAATAAAGAGTGGTCTAAAAATATCAGTAATGTAAAAAAGTGAGATATAAAAGATTACATAAGAATAACATGAACATAAGCATGTGAAAACATGAGCATAAAATTTGAAAATTATACCATTCATATAATAGAACATAATTTTGTGTCATTCTATAAATATTGCTAGTTCATAAGATAAGAATCATAAAGTAATCAAAGAACATGATCCATAAATTCAAACAATAGTCATAAGACATGGTATTGTTTCAAACACGTAGGCATATACAATTATTTCCCTAGTAGTTATGGATCACTTCCAAGAATATCATAGTGGGATAGTTCCACTACCCAAATAGTTATAGTAGTCAAGGTTCACTGAAAAGACTATCTTAGTGGTAATATTAATTTAATGAACAGGGTTAAATCCCATTCCAGTCCAGTTTATCTCATTAGATATCAATATTACCCAATGAATTGGAGTTGTACAGAGGTAAATACATCATATAATGAAAAATATACATATATATACCAAAAGATCTTAAATAATTCACTATATTGTAACCTAGTGAAAAAATGGTTTCTATAAAAATTTCATCCTTTCATAAACTATATAAATGAAATGGGTTTTATAACATCCCATCTTTTTATAACATAACTTTTCATTCCATTACACGGAACTGAGGATCTTTAAGGTTTAGTGTCTTGGAAACAAGGAACATAAAACATGAAAAAAAAAACATTCTTCTTAAACACTTGAAAGGCTTCTCCTCATGTTCACCCTAGGCTCATTACTGCATCCCATAACCTGGGGACATACATCAAAAGGAAGGGTGAGCAGAAGGCCCAGCAAGGGAAACAAGTGAAACATTTTACATATGAACTTGAGATACATCAATAAAGTCATGAAAAGAACTTTAAGGCATGAAAATGAAATCATGAGGCATATCATAATAAAAATAAAACTTTTTCATAATTTGAAGATGTGGCTACATCATTTAACATAGAAAATCATGAACATATCACCAAGGTCCATCCCCAAGGTTTCATTTTAAAATTACCAAGGTTATTCACCAAGGTATCGTGAAAATTGTAATCTCTAGTGGTTACATCATTACCCAATGCATTGGAGCGCTATCAGGGCGCACCCTTAAATTTGCCTTTATTATCATGTGAGCCACATATATCATCATCAAAAACTTCATAAATAATCCATATAGCATAAAGGAAATGGGTTTCATTTCATAATCATAACTTTTTAAAAACTGCTTTAAAGACATGATCTTTATATCACTTTAAAACCCACTGAAAAGGAAGGTGGGTCTCATGTATGTAAATCCCAGATTTTAAAATAGAAAATTTTGGTATATATGTGAATACCCCTTTAGAAGAAAGAGCGTTGAGTATTCACTTAATAAAATAAAAGAACTTTAGAAAAAGAGATAGACATTTTGAGACAGAAATTCTGCAGCATAACGACAATGTTCCGAGGTTTTAGAAGACATTAAAAGAGAGGTAAAATGGGTCAATCATTCATAAATGACCCATAAAATAGTAAATGGACAGAATAAGAAGGATACATGATCATGGTAATGAAATTTCAAGGACATACCATTTGAAATGAAAAACATGGAAGGAAGAAAAAAAATTAGATTTCTCTTATGAAAGTTCGGCAGCCTAACGGCGTTACTTAAACTTCAACAAGAATGATTTGAAAAGATCAAATAAGGTCTCTCATAATGTGAACATAAGAGTTCAGTATGATAGATATAGAGATAATTACCCAACATAATTAAAAAGGAACTTGAAAGAATTGACATGAAAGTAGAACTTCAAAACGAGAAGGGTGAAGAACCACTTAAAAATTCGGCAGCCTAACGACGCCACTTAAAACTTCAAAATACTGAATTGAAGAGATCAAATGTGGTCTCTCATCATATGAACATAAGAGTCCAGTATTATAGATATAGAGATCATACCCCAACATAACAAAAAGTAACTTGAAATAATTGACAAGAAAGTAGAACTTCAAAACGAGAAGGGTGAAGAACCACTTAAAAATTCGGCAGCCTAACGGCGCCACTTAAAACTTCAAAATACTGCATTGAAGAGATAAAATGTGGTCTCTCATCATATGAAAATAAGAGTCCAGTATGATAGATATAGAGATCATACCCCAACATAACAAAAAGGAACTTGAAATAATTGACAAGAAAGTAGAACTTCAAAACGAGAAGGGTGAAGAACCACTTAAAAATTCGGCAGCCTAACGGCGCCACATAAAACTTCAAAATACTGAATTGAAGAGATCAAATGTGGTCTCTCATCATATGAACATAAGAGTCCAGTATGATAGATATAGAGATCATACCCCAACATAACAAAAAGGAACTTGAAATAATTGACAAGAAAGTAGAACTTCAAAACGAGAAGGGTGAAGAACCACTTAAAAATTCGGCAGCCTAACGGCGCCACTTAAAACTTCAAAATACTGAATTGAAGAGATAAAATGTGGTCTCTCATCATATGAACATAAGAGTCCAGTATGATAGATATAGAGATCATACCCCAACATAACAAAAAGGAACTTGAAATAATTGACAAGAAAGTAGAACTTCAAAACGAGAAGGGTGAAGAACCACTTAAAAATTCGGCAGCCTAACGACGCCACTTAAAACTTCAAAATACTGAATTGAAGAGATCAAATGGGGTATCTCATCATATGATCATAAAATATCAGTATGATAAATTTAGAGATCATACCCCAACATAATAAAAATGAACTTGAAATACTTTACATGAAAATAGATCTTGAAAAATGAGAAGGGAGAAAGAATCCGTTACAAAAATTTCGGCAGCCTAACGGCGCCACTTAAAACTTCAAAAAACTAAAATAATGAGAGTAAGAGGGGATATATCATTATATGAAAATGAAAAGGGCAGTAAGAGGAGTATAAAAGAACACCCTTTAACATTTTAACATGGAGCATAAAAGAAATTACATAAAAGAGATTTCTCGAAAAGAAAGAGAAAGATCGGATCCCTTACCTTAAAATGTAACTCTTAAACCTCAAAGGTTGGGACCTTGAGGGCTTGGGGGCACCTTGGGAGGACTCCTTGGGAGGTAATGAGACCATAAATTCGTTGGGAATGAGTGGGTAGTCGAATGGATGATAGGAGGGCTTGGTATTTATAGGGAAAGTGAGGGGACAAGGCATTAATGGCCAAGGGACACCTCACATGTGCTTTTCTCAAACCCATGTGCTCTCCCTTGTCATTTATCATGGAGTTAGGCCAAATGGGGCCCCCAAAACAATAATTCATCACCCTTGGCCGGCCAACCCTCAAAATATCTCATGACATCATCATGACACCGTTATGATGTCATTAAACATACCGAAACCCTAAAACTGTATTTTTACTATTCACTGAAAATTCAACTTTCTCAGAAAAATCCCAAAATTTCACATTAACCAAATATCAATGCTCTGATTTCAAAAATGAAATCCATTTTATAAAAATAATTTTCTAAATATTTTTAATTTAATTTTTAAATAAAAACACTATTCATCGAAAATTCATTTTTTTCAGAAAAAACCCCAAAAATTACCATAACATAATATCGATGCTCTGAGTTCAAAAATAAAGTCATTTTTATAAAAATAATTTTCTAATTTTAATTAAATTTTTAATTAAAAAAACACTATTCACCCGAAAAAACTAATACTTGAATAATAATTAATGAAACCGTTATTTAACTATTTTATTGAATCACATTACTTAATCAAGGTGCCTAGATTATTTTAAAACATTCTTTAAGTGAGATTACTAATCCATTTGGTCATATTACTAATCCTAATCATAAAATCACTATTCATAATTTACTATTCATCAAAAATCAAGTTGATCTTATTAGACTCTAAATTTAGTACTGAACATAACTGCAGAAGACCTTTTTTTGAAAATCATTACACATTTTTAATTATTTAGGGTTTACATAAACATTTTTAAAATATCCTTTTTCTAAAATTCATCAAAAATATGCATACTATATTTATCCGGTCATTTCAAAATTCATAAACTTCATCATAAGAAGAAATCCCAATTTTTATTTAAAACAAGGATTACACAAGGTAGTTACGGTCTCGTTACATAACCCCTTATAATACCAGCATAGGACCTAAGAGTAAGGTGTTCTAGGGTGATAGAAGCTTGGGGCGACTCAGTCAACATTGCCCGAGTAGTAATTTCTATCAGTTTGAACTTCTCACGAAGGCGATTCCGTTCCAGCTTCACATGATGAAGTTCAGCTTGGATTTGATCCAGAGCAAAGCCCAGTGGTGCTACCTCCTTCCCAAGCTCTGTTAGATGGGCTTCGATTGGTCCAAGACTACTAGGTGAGGCCATCAAATCTTCTTTCTATAATAATTAACCAAGATTACTTATATCAAAACATTTTGTTCACAGCGGTCATATTGACCGATGGTTATATAATAGTCAAAACCCACTGATCTCATTTTAATTATAATCATGTTTATCAAATAAAACGTTTTTGTTGAGTATAAAAAAAACACATAAAATTGGGAAACAAAATTTATTTAAAAAATTTCGGGTCGTTACAGGTTTCATAAAAATTCATCAATTCATCATGGTGAAACCCGTGGAAAATAAATGGATTTCATAAAAACATTTTCATCATAAACATAAACCATATATATAACAAATAAATATGATATACTTGTATCATATTACAATTAAATACTTTGTGGAATCAAGTTTTGTTATATTATATAAATGGAAATATAATTAAAAGATCATTAAACAATATTTAGGAAAATATCCTTCCATTTTGAAATCAATCCTTTTAAATATAAAAATTTCAAAAATATTATAAAAATTTTTATTTGAAAGTAACCATGCAAACATTTAAAGGAATATTCATATAATATAGAATTCAAAATGGTGGTAAAATTTATTCATAACATATAAGTTTAAATAAAACCTTTAATTTACACTTTTGTAAAAAAATAAAAAGTACCACCTTCAAAAAATGAAAAGAATATTCCTTTTGAACCAAGTTGTAAAAAGTAAAACATGTTTAACAATGAATTTAAAAAAAGAAAGGATAATAAAAAAAACCTGATTTAAATTTTTTTTATAAAATATAGGAACTTAATGATATTCTTGAGAGATATATAATAAAATATGATTATTATAATATTTATTATATACAATCCTAATAAACAATGAGATTGTAACACAAGATCCTTACCTCGAGTTCCCCTTGTTTAAAATGCACTATAACCACATGTATAATAAATTTAAATTTATTATAAATATATAAAATATTCATAAACATACTTATAATATCATATATTATCCCTTTATAACATTTCAACTCCCATTTTAATCAATAATTCCTTAAAACCATCATTTTCAAGTTTTAACTGTTACATTTATTATATGTATTTCAGTTTAGTGGTTTAGATCCACATAATATTATCGTATTAAATCGTATTAAATATTTTAATCAAGGTTTAAATATAATTTATATTCATTATATACATATTTCTAATTATCCTTAAAAGTAAGATATAGAGAAAATGAATTACACCGTTCATGGAGATAGTAGATTGTACGGACGTATGAACATTGTTTTCACACTTTGAAAGTTGTAACGAATGAATGGTAAATAATAACTCATATTTATTGGTTAATTATAATGTTATCTATATGTGTGTGTGTGTCATATCTATAATTAAATATAACCTTATTACCATCCATGTAAAATGGAATAGAAAAATGAATCAAATTGGTAATCCACATGTACACAGAAGAGACGATATCATTTTCCAACAGATTGGAAGGTAATAATGTAAATTTGATATTATAAATTTTGAAGTATTATTATGGAATAAATAATATATATATATATATATTAATCACATAATAACAATTCTCTAAAATGTATGGTGATGAAAAATTAACAGTATCTCTACGTGGAGACGGTAAACCGTATATGCGCACAAGTGATGATTTCACTTCCCATTTGATTAGAAAGAGGCTGAATAATGGTGGTTTTATAATCATAATAAAATTTATGTACATTTAGGATAATAAATTTTATATTTTTTTATAAATTCCAAAGATTTATAGAAATTAAATAATATGTTTTAAATAAAGTGATCGGTTAAGATGATTACATTTTCATTGAAAGAACTTATTTAGATCTCCTCTTAAAGAACCTTTAGTAGTTCTTTTTGGTATAAAGGAACCCCTAAAATGTTTCTATGAAGTTTGTAAGGTATTTTTTCATGTTATGGTGAGATATATGGCTCAAAGTTGCGTAAATAAGTGGGGGAGGAGGTTTCCTTTTATAATTGATGTGAGGGGAACATTCATAATTTCAAAAAAGATTACATTATTATAAAATATTTCTCAAGGAAAATTAATCAAAATGGATAAGGGTTCATAGATAATATAGTATAGATTTTTAATATCATATACAAATAGAATTTAGATATATTTTTGTCACTTTTTAAACCTTATCTTCTTCATTAACCATTGTTAAACCAATTTTAATTTTAATTTTGGTAACAAACATTCAATATTAAAGGGTAGAAATTTATAACTATAAGGTAAAAATTAGACCATAAGTGGAAAATATAGTAACAGTTTAGAACTTATCCTACCAAAATTTTATTTTTAAATAATTTCATTATTTTTAAATAATTTAATAAAATATTATTTTGAAAAAATATAATTATTTTAAATATTAAAATTATTCATTGAATTTGACTTAAAGACATTAATAAAAATATGTAATTAGAATATAATATTTTAACAAAAAAATAATATGTCATAGAGACCAATTTTTTTTTTTCTCAAAACCATAAATTACTCAAAATATAACACTTTTATTATTTTTAATATCATTTATTTTATTTTTACATTAATTGAATAAATATTGGTTTGGCATTGTGTAAGCATTTAAGTTATTTATATAATACCAAAATATTACATATAAATTACCTACATGAATATAATTTAATTATGTACAAAATTACTATTAATATTAGTTTCTATCTAGTTTTGGACTATATGTGAACACATGATGGATATTTAAAACTAAGAGAGTGACATTTTGTAACTTTATTTGATTTACATAATATATAAGTCATTTTTGTGGAAAACTATCAGTTATAAAATTAATTTCAAGAGTAAGGTGATAAATTTAAAATTTATTTCATTCAATAAGAATCAATATGAAACTATTAAGCCCTTATCACATAGTTTTAAATTTGATTAACCTGATTTACCATTTAGCAAGGTGATAAATTTTACCATGATTACTATTAATAATGGTAAAAAATAAAACGTTCCTATTTACCGAATTTGTAACTCTTAATTTTAAATATGAAATCTATTTTATCAAATTCAATATACACAAGTGATATAAACTAATTTCAATATAATAGAATTAAATGTGACAAAACCCTATTATTATAAAAATATATTTTTAAGCATTAAACTTGGTTTATTCTTATCCAATTCTTAGAAAAATATTAAATGAATGTTAAAAAAATTTCATTGAATAAATAATATATATATTTAATTAAAATAATTCATTAAAATTTATTAATTTAATTTATTAAGATAAAAATACATTAATTGAACAAAAATATTTTTTAGAAGAATATTTGTTTTTTCCTTCAATTTTTTATAATCAGTTGACAACCAATAATTTAATTTTATAAATATATAAACATATATTTTTTTTCACAATTTAGTTATTATTATTCATAATATCCTATTAAACAACTAGAAGATAACTAACAATTTAAATAACAATATTTTTATAGTATATCACTGTTTTTTTAAACTTGGTGTTGCGTGTGATGCAAGATATCGAAGAAATTAAATTTATTTCAAAAAATATTTATTAAAATATTAGGTTGTAACATTCCACCCCCAATTAAATTTATTTCTACCTCAAAATTAATCACTATGATATAAAAAATTAAGGATTTTTTTTACAGAACAACCTGAGGTTCACATGTAGCTTTTTCGAATTTGTAATTAATCCAGAGAACTTTCACCATGTGAGTAGTCTTGTTATATAGAAATTTATCATCGTGATCAAAGATTTATAATATTTTTTCCTCTTAATGAATATCATTTTATAGATTTATGACCTCTAAATTTATTATATATGATAGATTGAGTATATACTTCCTCAGGAGAGATACATGGAACACATCTTGAACTTGAGATAGGTTTGGTGGAAGCTTCAACTGATATGCTACCATCCAAACTCTATCAAGAATATCAAAAGGAAAAATATACCTAGGTATCAAATTCAAATTATTTTAAAATATCATACCCTTATTCCATGGATAAATTTATAGAAAAACATTTTCATCATCTTTAAATTCTTGGTCACACCGATGATTGTCAGTGTAACTTTTCTGGTGAATCTAAGCTATCAGAATGTTCTGTTTAATAAATCTAGATTTAACTATCATTCCTTAATCTATATCAATTCCTAATAGTTTTTATAATTCATTATCATCTCATAATTTTGTATTTATACACTTATTATCAGATTTGGAATCATAAGGATCCATCTTAATGCTTGAGTGAATAGTGTTGTTGTAAGAAAAATCAAGAGGAATGTGATAATCCCTACCTCATTTTAAATTCCTATAAAAAATATCTATATGTACTCTAGGGTTTGAATTGTTCCCTTATACTGACCATATTTCTATGTATGATACACTTTATAGAAACTCAACTCCATATCCAATGCCCATTGAAGACTTCACCAGAACATCAAGGTAAATCTCATACCCTGATCAGATACAATAGAATGTGGCACTCCATAAAACCTCACCACTACCTTAATAAAAATTATAGTAATTTTTTCCAAAGGGAAATATTCTATAATATAAATTATGTGTTGTAAATTTATATATATACATTGACTATAACCATTTTAACATTGTTCTTTTTTGATGTTTTGGGGAGTCTAACTAAAAAATACACGGTGGTGTTTTCCTATTTCCATTTTGGTATGGGTAATGGTTGTACCATCCACTTATAATTTTTCCCTCATCCTTAAATTTATGATATACAATTCATGAGTATACATACATAGAAATATATCTTTTCATGTTATCCCACCATAAATATTTTTTCAGATATCTACACAAATGTTTACCTTCAAGAAGAAAAGTGAATGATGAACTATGCGCTTCATTGAAAAAAATCCTTCAAATAGGTTATGGAAGAAACACATACATTGTTCCTAAACCATACCATTCCATAAAAATCTCGGTTAAACATAAAAAAATTTCTCACCTTCTTCTATAGTTCCATATCTTTCTTTTGTTCCTCTTTAATCATTACTTGGATAGATATTTGAACACTCATTTGAAAAAGATAAGATTTCAATCATTCAATATTTCCAATTCATCCTTTTAAAATATATAAATATAGGATCTTTTTTAATCTTCATCATAGAAAATATTTTATGATACTTTTAGATATGTTAATCTTCCACCATATTATTTTTGTCAGGGTTGTAATGTATTGAGTAGTCATAATCTTTAATCCACTCCAACCATCTTCTCTAATGAATATTCAACTCTTTCTATGTAAAATAATTCTTTAAAATTTTGTGTTTTTTATTTTTATCACACTATTCTCTGTAATTAAATTCCATCTATATATTTTATGTAAAAAATATTATAGATAACTCCAATTCATGAGTTAAGAAATTTTTATCCTAAACATTCGATTGGTATGAGGCATAATCTCTCACCATATCGTTTTACATTATAAATCATCTAAATCCATTATTTGATTAAAAAACTATATATTACCATTTTTTTATCCACTATAGGGGAAATAAATCACTATTGAATATGATATCCTTATCTTTAGTTTCTTTAAATATTCCTCACTTTCATTTAGCCAAATGAACATAACTCTCTTTTGAGTTAACGTGGGGATTGGATTCTAAAATCATGATAAATTCTCCAAAAAGAGCCAATAATATCCAACCATATCAAGAAAACTATTAGTCTCAGTTATAATGATTGGTTTGGGACAACATCCAATAACTTCTATCTTTGAGGGATTTACTGATATACCATCACATGAGATTATATTATGCTTGAATGGATATTTATGGATCCAAATTTCAAACATTGTAATTTTTTCATTATGATTATCCTTTCTCGAGGTCTTCAATACTATTCTGATATATATGAATAAAATATATAATAATTAACACAAGATTATCAAGGTGTTCATTAAATAATATATTCATAAAATACATTAAGATATAGGGGAATTAGTAAGTCAAAATGGAATAAATATAAATTCATAGTGTCTATATCTTATATAGAATGTTGTCTTGGGTAAATACTCTTCCTTAACACTCAATTTATGATATAAATAAGTAACATCAATATTATAAATGTATTATCCTCTATGTAGTTGATTAGAAAATCCATAAATATGGGGTAGAACATAGTTCTTTTTGATAATTATGTTTTTAAGTTATAGATAATCAATGCAGAGTCACATTGATACATCATTTATTATTAAGAAAAAGAACTAGTTCACCCCACGGTGATGCACCCTTCTAAACAAGTCCATTTTATTTATTCTCTTGTATTTTATTCTTTATTTCCTTTTACTCAATCAGATCCATTATATATAGAGTCTTTAAAATAGGTTTAGAACCATGTATGAGATTTATCAAGAACTTAACATCACAATTCAGTGTAAGTCCCAGTAATTATTTTGGAAGGATGTCAAAAATATCTCATACAATATTCATATCATTGATGTTTAGTTTATACCAAATAATTTGAGATAAAAAACCATTATTAATATGGACTACAACCTAAAAAATAGACATAATTTCCATTATAAGATAATGTTTTTAATCGCAATAATAGATGATAAAATGTTGGTTCAGAATATCAAACAAATCTTCACTTCCTCAGAAATTTATGTGGTATTTTGGTAAAGAAAGCCAATACATTTCCAAAATAATATCAAATTCAACGAGAGGAATAATTTTGACATTTATAGGAAGCACATTACCAAATACTTAAATCATATAAGAATAATATTAGTCAAATGTGATTAGAATACCATTTGGGGTTTTATAGCTAAATAAAAATCTAGTCATTGAGGTGGTACTATGATGCCCATAGAAAATTTATTTGATATAAAGAGTGGGTATATCTAGAATTAAATAAGAAATTAGAAAATATAAAGAGGATTTTATGTGTATTATTCACCAATTTTTTATCATAGTATACATTTCCAATAGTGATAACATGAGTCTTCCCTTTATCTCTAGACTTAAGAGGTTTTTTATGTCTACCATAATCTTTTACCTTCAGTTTTTTGTCATTTGTTTGAATAATTCTCATATTAATTGCATTTAAAACATTATAGTGTGGGTGTTTGATTCAATAGATATTTCTCTCTATTTTCATCATCAGCTAACTTCTTCCCATCACTTTAGAATTTTATTTCATGATGAATATCCTTTCCACACTTAAAAACATTTATCAGCCCCTTAAAAAAATTCAAACCATGTTTCCTTCCACAAATTGAGAATAAAAGAAAGTTCATCTTCTTCTCTCTATGATTTTAGAATCCCATTTGAATTCCATATTTCTTTTCTTCTCAAAACTATTATATGGATAGGTAAACAAAATATCCACCTTTACCTTGATGTCACATCAAACAATTTCTTCATATATACTAAACCCAATTGTGGATAATTACTTTTAGAGACTTATTTTTAATCCACTAATGAATCAGTCAACCTTAAACTATGTTTGGATGATAATTCTATAAGATTATGTTGTATTTATTGTAAAACATTCATCATAGGCACCAACAGATTCATTGTATTTTTTCTTAACAACAAGGAATTCCTTCTACATTTTCATGAGAATAATATGAGGAATATACTTATTGAAATATAATCTCTTAAATTAATCCTACTCCATGGAGACAATTTATTCCTATTACCTCACATTTGTAATAAGAGCCCAAAATTGGAATGCTTTTCGTTCCAAACGGAGAAACAAAATGTATAAAATTTTATTATTTGGAGCATTGGTGATTGGAAAATATATTTTCAATTGTAATAATGCATTTTGAAAAAGCATGTGTACTATTTGATTGACTAAAATTAGTTGGATGTTTCCTCATGAAGGACTCAAAAGATCATTATACCATCCATGGATTGTTTGGAATATCATCATGATTTATATATTGATAATGTTTTGTGATCATAGAAAAGATATTTTTTGCTTTAACACTCATAACATTTGGTTTCTAATGAGGACTGACACTACATTGTTCATCACATTTAGCATTAACACACTTACTTTAGGCTCTAACCATTTACTAAAAAACAATAATTTGAGAAGCAATATTAATAGTGACCCATGTTTTTCATACATAGATATCACATATTAGTATATGATTATTCAGTACATAAAATAATGATACACAATAGAATCATATAGGTATAGTGCCTTCGGAAACATGAACACATAATAAATTGGATCATAAAATATTTACGTTATCTCCCACTAAGTTCTTCATAACTTGCACCCTTCTTAGACATATCACAATTAGTGACTTTAATAATAAACTAGGGAATGAAATCCTAATAAAGGGTGACATTAGATGATAATTAAGGGTAAAAAAATGAAGATATAAATGATCACATAAGCATAACATAAATATAATGATGTAATAACATGAGATTACCATTTGGAAATTATACCCTACATATCATAGATCATACTTCTATGTCATGGAATTAATCTTGTCTATTTATAAGATATGAATAATAAAGTAATCAAAGAACATGAGACATGAGAGTATTATATTGGCATGACTCAGGGTATTTTTTCTTACACACAATCATAGAAAATCATTTCCTTAATAGTCAAGGAACACCTCTAAGACAGTCATAGGGGAATGGATTCACTCTCAAAACAATTTTAGTTTTCAAGGTTCACTCTCAAGACAATCATAGTAGAAAAAGTCTCCTACAGAACTGGGTTCACTCCCATTTCACCCCTATTTATCTCATGAGATACCAATTTTTACCCAACACATTAGAAAGATATATTGGTCCCACCTATAACATAATGAAAATAATACATATGTATGAAAAAAGATCAAAAAAATCACCATATCATAACACATTGAATGAAATGGATTTCATAAACATTTCATCATTTTATAACACATGAAAAAAACAAGTTTCATAAACAATTCATCAATTCATCATGGAATAACCCTTGGAAAAGAAATATATTTCATACACATACTTTAATTACTAACATAAAAAATCTCAGAAAAGAATAAGGATGGTATCCTAGATAAATATTCCTTGTAACTCATAAGTGAAATCAAGGGTTGTTGTCTTTAATTAATGTAAATACCATCAAAATATCATTAAACAATCTTGAGAAAAATACCCCTTCCATTTCTAAATATATTATTTAAAATAAATAAAATTTTGAAAATATTATAGAAATAAATTTCATATAAAAAAACCATTGGAACAATTAAAGAAATCTTCCTATAATTGAGACTTCTTTATGGGAGGAAATTCTATTCATGTCGTATAGGTTAATGGAAAACATTCCTTTTACACTTTTGTACAAAAATCACAAAGCACCTCATTCAGAAAAAATACAATTACTTTTGGAAAATTTTGTAAAAATAAAAACATTGGTAAAAATAAATTAAAAATAATAATATTATAATGGTAAAAACCTTCTCTAAAACAATTTTAGAAAACATATATTTGGAAGAAAATATTTTTCTGACCAAAGATAAAAATTAAGCCAATTTCTCTTAAAAAACAATTTTCATTATCTAGAGTACATAAGGTGAAAAAATTAATGGAAAAATTTTATTATAAATAATTTACAAGAGAAGTATAAAATTCATGTGATTTTTGAGAGATAGATCATAATATTTCATCATTATAAACTTCATTGTAAGCAATCCTCATAAGAATGAGATTTTAACATAAAACCCATACCTCAAGTTCCCCTTATTTTGAAAGAACTATAACAACCTGTATAATAAATTAAATTTTATTATAATTATATAATTGAATCATAAAAATACTTAAAATATCCTATATTATCCCTTTATTACATTTGAACTCTCCTTTTTATCAATAATTCCTTAAAATCACCATTTTAAGGTGTTAACTGTTTCATTTATCATGATTATTTTAGTTAGGTTGTTTCAATACATGTAATATGATAATATTTTTTAATATTCAAGATTTACATAATGATATAAAAATAATATACATTCACTATATTCAAATTTATTTTTATCCAAACAAATTTTAGATAGAATAATGAATTACATCATTCATAGAGTCGATAGGTCATACGTACACATGAACGTTGTTTTCACTTTCCAATAGATGGAATTAAAGAAAGTTAAATAATAATTCACCTTTAAAAAATCATTATCATGTTATATATAAAATATATATTCATTAAATCTATCCTTATAACCATCCAAGTAAAATGGAAATGAAAAAAAATCACATTGCTTTGTGAAGGTGGTAGTCCACATGTATGTACAAGTCATATTATCATTTTAAAATGGACTATAATGTAATAATATAGATGTTATATTATAATTATTTCATAAATATCATATATAAATATTAAACCCATCATAATTATCATCCATAAAATATGGTGATAAAAGATGAATACTATCTCTATGTGGATAAGGTAAGTCATATGTATGCACAAGCGATAGTTTCACTTAACATTTGAGAATAAATATGGTAAATAATGGTGGTTTAATAATAATAACATTTAAGTAAATTTTTTATCCTATATTTATTATTTTATGATAAGTAAAATATATTTATAGGAGTTAAATAATAATTAGAAAATAAAGTGAACGATTAAGGAGATTACATCTTCTTTGAAAAAACATATTAAGATATCATCCTCAGGACCATAGAGTTGGTATTTAGGGAAGAAAACAACCTATATAATGATTATAGGTAATTTTATAAGGTATTTTTAGGGTATAATTAATCTATAAGGCTCAAAGTTGTGTAAATAAGTGAGAGAGGTGGTTTCTTTTTACAATTGAGGTGAGGGGCACATTTGTAATTTCTCATAATATTTAATTAAATTAAATTAATCCTCAAGAAATATTCCTCCAATTATCTAGGTATTCGAAAAAATATATTATAGGTTCATAATCCCATCAATCGATACAATATATACAAGTTTCGTTGTCATTTTAAGCCTTATTCTTTTTTTATTGACCCTTGGTTAACCAATTTTAATTTTAACTACAATAACACATTTTTAAATATTGGAGTGTTATAATTTTTAATTAAATGGTAAAAATTAGCCCATAAAGGGACAATTAATTAAATTTTATACAGTATAATATCAATCTTTTTTATTTAATGTTTTTATTAATTTTAAATAATTAATAAAATATTATTTTGATAAAATATCATTATTGTCAATTTTGACACTATTCATTTAATTTGACTTAAAATACACAAATTAAAAAGTTGGTATTCCAATATCATCTTTTAAAACAACCTGGATATATCATATTAACCTATAAAATTCATGTATCAATATAAATTACTAAAAATATATTACTTTTAATTTTTTTTAATATCATTTATTTATTTTTTTTGATTAAGTGAATAAATATTTCCTTGGTGATGTGTAATAATTTAAGTTAATTATATAACACCTAAAGATTATATATAAATTACCATCATAAATATAGTTTGATTGTTTATAAAATTAATAATAATATTTATTCATAACTAGTTTGTGTCAATATGGGTGGCCATAATGTATATTTAATACCATGAGAGTTACTTTTTGTAGCTTTCTTTGATTTAAATAATTTATAATTAATTTTAATGAAGAATTATCCCTTAAAATCACAATTTCGAGAATAAGGTGATAATTTTAGAATAAAAGTTTTCTAATACGAATTAGGATAAAAAATTAGGGCCTTATCACTTAGTTTCGACTTATGTTAACTTGATTTACCCTTCACTATGGTGATAAATTTTAATTGAGTTACTATTAATGATTGGTCAGAAATAAAATGGGATTATTTACCATTTTTTTTAAAAAAGATTCAAAATATGGAATTAATTATAAAAAATTCAATATATATAATTCGTATAACTTTATTTTATCATAATCATGAAATGTTCGATGAAAACCGCTTTTTAGAAAAATACATTTTTAAGAATAATACTCGGGTTATTCTTATCCAATGCATAGAAAATATTAAATTAATTTTAAAACATTTATTTGATTATATAATAAATAAATTTCATTAAAATTATTCACTAAAAGTTATTAATTTAATTTATTTACCTAAAAAAATATTGCATGCCCAATAATAGTTTTTTAGAATGTTTTTTCTTTCAAATTATTTTCTAATCAATTGATAACCAATGAATAAATTTTATACTTATATAACCATAAATTTTTAATAATTTATTTGTTCATATTGGTACCCAAAAATCCAATGTCTAGGACATAACTTTGACTTTAAATAATAATATTTCAATATTAAATCATGGTTTTTTAAACTTGGAATTCCGTGTAACACAAGATATCAAAGAAATTATTTTTTTGGAAAAAAATATTTAATAAAATTTTGTGATGTTAAAATTGGTGGAGTGTCCGGTTCATATAGTAAATCAGCATAAGAATAATCTTCATAGGAATACATTTTCTATGGTACTAGTGAAATTGCAGCATAGGTGTATCTAAGAGAAGATGTGGGAGTATGAGTCTAATATGTGGGTCAAGTAGAAAGATAATGTCACCGATGTGGCTAGGTGATTCTTAGTGTTGCAACTAGGGGAAAATATTTTTATGGTCAGGATATTGTAACACCATGAATCTATGTGAGTTAATATTTTTATATAATTATTTTAAAAATTGGTTGATTTCGATAAATTACGAGTGTTTTGGGTGTTAGTGGGGGTTTAAGAGTCCGTTTTAAGAAAACAGGTTGGGTGTAAAGTTATTTATCCTTTAATAGTTTCCCCCATATACCTAGTCAATATATACAATGTACATAGTTGGTGAGGCTAGTGAGGTGGTATACTCCATGTGTTTTAATAGGTCATCAGTGACCCTTCGGTGGGTACTTAGTTATAACCATTTATCTGATCATTGGCTAGTAGGTACATAGTGGGTTCCTAGTTGTTTTTTAATTTTGTATTAGTTAATTTTATTTTCAATTAATTAAAATGTTAAAAAATCCTCTTACCCTATTATTTAATCGCTCTATGACACACCTCCCCCTTACTTCCCTATCCCTCTTCTTATTCAATTGGTTGTTTTCCTTTATCTAGACTAAGAACAAAGTGTTATTCATCACATTCAGTTCCAAAAAACAAGGATGAAAATCATCTTCCCACACCTATATTTTTCTCATTATATTTGACCATGAATCATTAGTCAATCACTAATCTAGTTTTTTAATATATCTAATTTCTAATATTTGAATATGAATAAACTAAGGATCTTAGACGAGAAACACACTTATATACCTAGGTAGGTTGTATCATACATTCCTATGGGATTTTAAATTTATTTCATGCAACATATGGAATTTGGGAAACATATGTTGACTATATATCCTGAAAAAATTAAATTAAATCAGTTTATTTAAGTTAATATTGTGTAAATGATATCCTAAATCTAAGAGTTTCCCATGAGTAGTGTGTGCTGACAACAATGGCACTAAGGAACATTTTTAAAATTAATTGGAATATGAATCCATGAATTTGGACATAGAATGCATACCTATGAATGTGAAATGACCCTAAGGGCCCAATGTAGAGCCTTATTGTATTCCTTGGTTGCAAATGTCTTTATAATGTGCCAGTATAGGAGTGATTAATCCCATGAAGGGGTCTTTGAGAATTGTTGAGGGCTCAAGAGTATATCCCATGAAATTTTAAACAATTATAAATTATAATTATTTATTTTAAAATATAAATCATTTATTATGATAACTTTTTTTGTATTAGGTGGTTCATCATCCACATAATGCTAATTAGTGGTGGTATCTAGTAAACTCAAAAATGGCTAGTGATATGTTGTTCACTGTGAGGCTAATATAAAGGTGCAATCTCGTCCATTATAATATGTAATATCAGTGGAAAATAACTGACTTTAGTTTTCATATTTCTGAATCATAATACACTTATGAGATTCATCCTAATGTTGCATCATACAATTTTGAAATTGTTTAAGTGGGACACTATCAACCCTTGATTTTATGTATGTGGTGTATCAAAGACATTTTCTATGATACAAATGAAACATTTTCCACCTAAAGGAAGGTATCAATGGTGAATAATCCATCTATTTATGTCATCTCTGTGCTGAATCATCTATTAGGGGACATGTGATAGTTGTATTTTTTCCACCTTGATATTAATAATTGTGTTCTATCATCCATCTGTTTGGGATGACTTTGTGGTGTCTGATCAACTAGATCTATGAAATGATAGCGTATCATTCACCTGAGAATGGATTATTTTGTATTATCACCTACTTGTGACTGGAGAGTCCTCATTCACCATCATTGAATCATTCAATATTTATATTTAATCAATTATTAATCATTCATTTTTATCATTTTATATTGTGATACATCATTCACCTATCACATGTGATAGTGATGCATAATTCACCAAGAGTAAGTGGATATGATGGTTCATTAAAATAGATTTTTATATAAGGAGTGATATATCATTAATCCTTGATGTGTGTTCCAAATCGAGGTATATCATCCCATTTTGACACTATCCAAAGTAGGTATGGTTAACCATGGTATAATGGGATAAATCCATAGGGTGAAATTTTTTCATTTATTTTTCATAATTGGTATTCCATATCAATCATGCCCCATTATTTACTAGAATTCCTTTGAAAAAAAATGGTGTTGGTATACTAAGTAGTATACAAACCTAGATCAAGTGTCCTATCACACAAGTAGACTTCATGTTTTGTGGCCTAGGTAAGGAAAGGTCCCTACTACTATGGATAAAAAAGTTGGTAAACCATGTTCAAGGATGAGAGATGGGACTGTATAACAACCATGCTCTTTATTACACACTTAAACATGATTTATTACATAAAAGTTCACTTAATACAAATCTGAGGATAGATTGGTATATAGTCCTGGGAAATTAGCAACATTACATAATAAATTAGAACATAAAACCCAACAAATTTATTGAAAACTTATATTACTTGAAATCATTCTTTTGTACTTAGAATTGCATGTGATAACCTGAGAACATGAATAAGAAAAGGGTGAGATATAAATCCCATTAAGGGATTAAAAAGGAATAAAATGAAAAATACAATTCATTTTAGGCAATAAGAATATCAATGAAGTATAAGAGAAACATGAAAATAAAGGCATGACACAACATGATTATCATAACATGGAATTATGGAAACAACATTTAACATGATATTATCATGAGGCTAATCTAATTGAACATGGAGAATGAGTACACCCTTATTGAAATTGAATTATCATGAGTAAACCCTCATTTCACTTGCCTTTCATGATACTAATCTTTACCCAATGCATTGGAGTGATATCAGGGAGCACCCTTCTTAATCATTTCATTTCATGCATAAATGTGTGACATGGATCATATAACATGGATTAATTAAATATCATCATTTATTCCATGATAAAATATTGTTGAATTAATATATGAAACTATATAATCAATAAGTAAATATTCATAAAGGTGAATACCCTTGATAGAGAAATGGGCATGGTATTCACTACACAATGACTTTGGCTTAGAGAATCGCGGTGCAATTTCAGCAGCATAACTGCATGACGTAAGAATTCATAAAAATGATTGATGAGATTGAAATGGGTGTATCATAATATGTAAATTAAATGGAAAGTAAGGGGTCATATAGAAACATGTACCAACATATGTAATGTAATTTAGATTCATAAGACAAAATAATTACATGAATGTAAATGAGGAGAGAGAAACCCCTTACGGAATTTTAGCATGGTAATAGGTGTACATGAGAGGCATTAATGATAGAGAAAGGGGTATATCATCATTAAAACATAAATAGGGAATTATGGGGGAGGTGAAAAATCATACCCCAAATTTTTTTATTGAAAACAAAAGGGTATAACAATATAATTAAATTTGGACAAAATGAGAAAAGAAGAAATCCCTTACTTGGAAGTGTGATCCAAAGGCTTGGGAGAGGCTTGAGAGAGGCTTCTTGGGATCTTGGGGACCTTTTATAGGATTATAGATAGGGGAGTGAATAGTTTTGTAGATATCCAAATATTTTTAGTGAATATGAAGTGGGATCTTGGGTGAGTTTATATAGGAAAAGAGAGGGAATTCTTTATTATTTAAGTTTTGGACACCACACATTAAACTAATCAAAACCACAATAAAAACATGGATTTTGACCTTTTTTTCAAAAGGGGAGAATAAAACTTTATTCTATAATTCCAATGGATGAAATTATTAAAATATTTGGAATTCTAATGTAGAGGTGAGTCACACTCTCAAGGAAATCATTTTAAAAGTAAAAATGTTTTATAAGTCTTGAAGGGTAAACTAAAGCACAATAAAATTAATCTAAAATATCTAAAATCACATTATTTTAAAGGTAAAACATATATTTGACAAAAATAAGTTTTATATTATTTTATTACATCACTATTGGGTCATTATGATGTCATAAAACATATTATATATTTAAATGTTATTTAATTTTTATCCAAAAATTCAACTGTCTCAGAAAGTTATAAATAATTCATTGTTGGAAAATTTCAACGTCCTGATTCAAAAAATAATATTCATTTTATCTAAATAATTTTCTAAATATTTTTATTTTCTCTTTTAAATGAAAAAAACTGAAATTTATTGAAAATTCCTGGGTTTTGACAAAAACAGTTTTCAAACCTTAATAAAAATTATATTTGTATTCATAAAAATTATACGATCATTTATATATAATAAAAATTAATTTAGTTATAATAATATTTTACTAAAATATTATTTACTTCCAAAGATCAATTAATTCATCAAAATATACTTATTAATTGAATATTCACTGAAAAAACTATTCGTGCTTTAAAAAGCATTTACAATGTAACAATAATTAAATGAATGTATATTATTTTTTAAGAAACAAAGAACATAATCATAGTGGTAGGGTATTGTTACATAAACCCTTATAACACCCACTTAATACCTAAGTGTATGGTGTGCGATGGTGACCAACTCTTGGGGTGGCTCATATAACATCACTCGGGTGGTAATCTCTATCAAATTCCTCTAATCCCATAGGTGGTTTCGTTCAAGATTAACATGTTGAAGATCTAATTGGGCTTGGTCAAGAGAAAAGCCCAGTGACACTACCTCCTTTCCGAGCTCCGATAAATGGGCTTCGTATGAAGCAATTCTACTAGATGAGGCCATCGCTTCCTTTATCGGAGTAAATTGGATTTGTTAAAGCCCTGTATTTATACTAATCATATGATCACTATTCAATAGATATATTAGAAATGGTAAAATTTATTAACGATATTTTAAAATCCAAAAACATAAAACCAAGGAAGTGCATATGTTTTATATAACCATTTTATATAATAATACATTTAAATAGATTAAGAGGAAATTTCATTAATAAAAGTTTGGGTCGTTACGATCTTCAACCCTTAAGAAATTTTGCCCTTGAAATTTTCTTTTCCCACACTAAAAAAGATGTATGTAACTTCACCTCATTACTCCCTCTGGTTCGCAAGTTGATTTGTCAAACTTTTGGTTTCACCACAACACCTTGACAAGGGGCATTGTTTTAATTTATATAACTATTTCCATATGATCTAATATCATGAATAGATTATTTTTATAGGAGAGGTAATTCTTAAATGGTATCACCTTTAGATTGAGTACATGTGATGGGTCAGGTATGCACATACTCAAGAGTGATACATGGAATACATCATGTACTTGAGATAGGTTCGGTGAGAGTTCCAGTCGATAGGCCATGGCTCTAATGTGATCAAGTATCTCAAAAGGGCCGATATACCTTGTAAAATGCTTTAACTTCTTCCCAAATATCATAACTAACTTCCATGGTGATATACGTAAGAATACCATGTCTCCAACATCAAACTATAGGTCTCGTCGATGATTATCAGCATAGCTCTTTTTTCAAATCTAAGCAGCTTTAATGTACTATTGGATGGTCTTAATATTCTCCACCATTTCTTTGACCATTTATAGACCTAAGAGTTTTCCCTCTCTAAATTCATCCCAACATGTTGGTGTTCTTCATCTCTTCCCATAAAGGGATTCATATGAAGCCATTTGGATTCTTGAGTGGAAATTATTATTATGGGAGAACTAAACCAGTAGATGATTTTGATCCCATCCTCCTTTGAATTCCATTGTGAATGATCTCAACATGTTTTCAAGTGTGTGGATAGTCCGTTCAGATTGACCATTAGTTCAAGGATGATAATCTATATTGATGTTCAGCTCAATATTTAGAGCATGTTGAAGACTATTATAGAACTTAAAGATGATTATCAGATCTTGATCAGATAAAATAGATAGTGGTACTCCATCCAACCTTACCACTTCTTTGATATATATCCGTTCTAGTTGATCCAATGAGAAATCATCTTGAATTGCAATGAAGTGAGCAGTCTTTGTAAGATGATCCACAACAGCCCAGATAACATTGTTTCCTTTGGATTTCTTCAGAAGTACGACGACAAAGTCCATGGTGATGTTATCCCATTTTCATGTTGGTATGGTTAAAGGTTACATCATCCCCTTTGACTTCTGCCACTCATACTTCACTTGATGACATACCAAGAACATTGATGTATACTCATAGATCTGTTTTTTTATCCCACCAATAATTCTCTGTGAGATCTCAATACATCTTTGTGTTCCCTAGGTTAATGGAGAAATTCAAAAAAATTTCATCATCCAAAAGTTATTTCTTTAACTCCATATTTGATGGAACACAAAGTATTGTATCAAATATCAAAATTCCTTCTTCATTAACATTGAACATTGATTATTTCCATTTTATGATAGTTTCTACATTCTTTTGAATTCCCATATCATCTTTTTGAGAATCATTTAACCTTTACAAAAGATATGGATGAACAATCATTTGTGAAAGGATTGATGATGTTCTCTTCTTTATGATTCCCATGTACATCTTCATTAAATATGAGAAGCTTGGATCCTTTTCAATTCTCATTGATTATAGAATCACTGGGTCCTTTCTACTCTAATCATATGCCACCTTGTTCACTTTTCTAGGGTGGTAATCTATTGAGTTTTTATAGTATTTGATCATCTCTAACCATCTTCATTGGTGTATGTTCAACTCTTTTTATGCGAATATATACTTGAGGTTTTTTTGATCCATATATATTTCACACTTCTCCCCAAAGAGGTAATGTCGCCAAATTTTTAAATCGAAGATTACTGCACCATAATATAGATCATGTGTTGGATTGTTTCTCTCATGAACATTCAATGTCCTTGAAGCATAGGCAATGCATTTTTCATTTTGCATCAACACACATCCCAATCCCTTCTTCAAAGAATCACTGAATACCAAAAAAAGTTTTCCACTTGTGGGTAGTGTGAGTACAGGTGCAGTGATAAGCCTCCTTTCCAACTCCTTGAAGCTATCTTCACATTCATCACTCAAAGAAAACCTTACTCCCTTTTGAGACAGCTTGGTAAGGGGGTTGGACAATCGGGAGAAATTTCTCACAAATAAGTGATAATATAGAGCTTACCCTAGGAATCTATGGATATCCATTACCGATGTTGGCCTCGACCATCTCTCAATCGCATCCATCTTGGATGGATCTATAGATATCCCATTGCTTGTGATAATATGACCCAATAATGAAACCTCCTTCAACCTGAACTCACACTTGTTGTACATTTCATTGATATTCTCCTTTCGCAAGGTCTCTAGTACATTTCTTAGATTCTCTTGATGCTCCTTCTTGGTTTTGGAGTATATTAGTATATCATCTATAAATACTACCACAAATTTGTAGAGGCAATATATAAAGACTCTATTCATATTTCCATGAAGATTGGTAGAGAATTAGTGAGTCTGAAAGGCATTAATATTAATTCATAGTGTTCGTACCTTGTAGGAAACTTTATCTTGGGGATATCATCCTCATTCACCCTTACTTGGTAATATCTTTACCACAAATCCACCATGGAGAATTAATGTGATCCACGTAGCTGATTGAACAAGTCATCAATTTAGGGCAGAGGATAATTGTACTATATCATGATTTTGTTGAGCTCACGATAATCAATGCAAAGGCACATTGACTCGTCATTCTTCTTGAAGAAGTGGACTGGTGCACCCCATGGTTAAGCACTTGAACATATAAACCCTTTAAACATATTCTCCTGTAGTTGTTTATTCAGCACCTAAAGCTCCACAAATGCCATTATATATGGAGTCTTGGATACTGGAAATGCCCCAAGTATAAGATCAATAGACAATTAAACATATCTTCTAGGAGGAAGACCAGACAATTCCTAAAGAAACACTTTAGTGAATTCCCCCACAATATGCATGTCTTCAAAAATGTTTTATTCCTTATAATCAATCATATTTGAAGGATACGTGTTCTCATAGGGAAGTAATATCCATGCTTGAGAAGATGGTGTTAAAAAATATTCATCCTCCTCTTTACACTTGTACAAAATTAGGGGTCGAATCACCATATGGAGAGTGATTTCCCTCTCATGGAAATTTATGTTGTATCTATATAAGGAAATCTAATACATGCGAATAATTGCATCAAATTACACCAAATGGAGTATGATGATGTTCTACAGGAAGTTAAAACCGAAAATTGTGATAGGGGAGGAGTTATATTCATGGGTTTCAATGATTATCCCATTTTCCATTCTCACCGGCATCTTTAATTCCATGATTTGTGGTAATGTTGGGATTGTTCTAAAAAACCCTTCGGATATAAAAGAATGTGTATTACCAGATTCAAAAAGTACATTCTCTATTATTGAATGAATAACTATCATACCTGTCACCACATCGTTGTCAGGGTTCACTTTAGTTGTAGTGATGGTAAAATCTTTCCCTTGCTGCCTTGAAGGTTGTTGGTTTCCTCCAAAAAACCTTGTCTTAGGGAATTAGTTTTCAAAGTTTTATAGTTCACTGCAGTTGAAGAAATGAACAACACATTGAGGGTCAAACGAAGCATTCCTCTTTTGTGTCACAATCGCGGGTTTTTATTATTGGCAGTTAATGGCATGGTTCCCTTCTCTTCTACACCTATAGAATTTCCTCACCCCCTTTAGGCAATTTATTGGGAACTTATTTCCACACCATTGGAAAGTGGGGTTCAAGATTTTCTTATCACCATTGGATTTATCCATCGGACCACCAGAATTAAATTCCACCTTATTATTCTTATCCCCATGATACCCTTGAGATTCACCGATCTTTATTTCAACCTTGATAGAACATTAGAAAATTTATTCATATCTCTCGAAGTCACATATCGCTATGGAATTCTATAGTCTAGGTTTAATCCAACCAAAGAAGTGGTAAACCTTGCATTCAAAAGTAATAACAAAGCCAGAGGCATATCATGCAAGACTTTTAATGTTTTCCTCGCATGAACCGATGGATTTTTCGTCTTTTTGATTGAGGGAAAGGAAGTCCCTTTCTATCTGAAGTCAGAGGGTGCGAGGAAAATATTTATCAAAAAACATTTTCCTGAAATCCTCCCTTTCTAATGCCTTGAACTCCTCCTCAGGCTTTGTATTTTTGATCAATTTACCCATTGATCAGCTTTACCCTCCACACAATAAGCTTCCAGAAGAACCTTTTCTTATTCAGAACATTTAAGGATAAAGAATATATTTTCAATAGAGTTGATCCATTGTTCGAAAATTGAGGGATCAGATGATCCATTAAAAATAGGAGGCATTTGTCACATGAAACTCTCAATTGTGACTTGTTCTTTCTTTGTGGGGGGGTGAATGTTTCTCTTGACCCGTGTTTCTAATAAAAAATTGAGTTGACTAAGAGAGTATCGTGACAAATTTTATGATTCCTGCTCCCATCTGATTATAATATCATTAAAACAGTCCTCACATTTATCTCTGCATAGCTTGAGTCCTCCTATTACCTGCCATTAGCTGGAATAAAAGGAAAGTTAGGTGTAACACATAAAGGGTAATCCAAATACAAAAACATATGACTTATAAATTACTTTAATTTTATTAACATATGAATTTATAGGATTTAATCTATATTATCCATGATCAACTCCGAAATATATATACTTAGGAGAATTTTTTAATTCTCATAATAATGGTTCTTACTAAGCTTATAAATTTACCAAAGCATATCCCCTGAGAGTTTCATAACCAAGAATGTAGCAAGGCCTGTTGTCGTGCACCAGTTACCATTCAAGTGTAGCTTAAAGCAGTGTTTTTGGGTTTTTAACCTAGATATATATGTTCTAAATCCATGTCTACCTGTTCGTTTCGAGGAAGGGAGGTATTTTCTTGATAAATCACTTAATCAATACTCACCAAAATGTAGTGATTTTTTATTATTCTTAGTCTTATCCCTAAGGATTTCACTAGGGTTTTCTAATCCTAATCCCAAAAATAACTAAACCCACCCTATGATACCAACAATAAAAACCCAGCTCTGTATTACACACTTAAACATGATTTATTACATAAAAATGCACTTAAGAAAACTCTTAGGATCGATAGGTCTAGCATCTTGGGATATTAAGAACATTGCATAATAACTTAGAACATAAAACACATCATCTTTATTGAAAACTTATATTACATGACAAAATTCCTTTGTACATAGCATTGCATGGGATAACTTGAGGACATGCATAAAAAAGGGTGAGCTATAAAGACCAGTAAGGGAGTAAACAAGGCATAACATGAAGAATACAATACATGTTAGGAAATAGTCATATCAATAGAGAATAAGTGAAACAGTAACATAAAGGCAAGATATAACCTGATTATCATAACATGTAAATGTGGAAACAACATTTAACGTTATATTAGCATGATCCAAGGCTCATTACACAGGGAGCATGAGTAAACCCTCATTTCACTTTATTTATCATGATTCTAATCTTTACCCAATGCATTGGAGTGATATCAGGGCACACCCTTCTTAATCATTTAATTTCATGCATAAGTTTTCCACATGGATCATATAACATGGATACATTCAACATCATAATTTATTCCAAGATAATGGAATGGGGGAATTCATACATGAAACTCTATAATCAATAATTAAATGTTCATAATGGTGAATACCCTTGATAGAGAAATGGGAATGGTATACACTACACAATGTCTTTGGGTTGGAAAATCACAGTGACATTTTGGCAGCATAACAACGTGACATATATAACACCACAAGATTCCACGGTATGTTTTCCATTGAATAATTCAATAGCTTGCGTTGTACGCAACTTGGAGTTTTAACACACCATGACCAATCAAACTAGCCGTTATGAATAGTAATACCCACTTTTTAAAATTTTATAAATTTTATCATTCAAAATGGACTTCATTTTTGGATTCGGAATATCGAATTTAGTATAGGGTGAATTTTTGCTATTTTTCTGAAAACGTTTAATTTTTGATGAATAGTGAAAAAAACACTACGTTATTGGTTGAAACTGAATTTTTATTTAAATAATTTGTTATTTTAATTTAATTTATTTTAGGTAAAAATAGATACATAATACCTATATAGGTTCAACGTAATTCATTGGATTCATTTTATTATAAGTTTAGATATATAAAATTTTATCAAACTTTTTACCGTCTTTTACCCATCTCTTATAAGCATTTGAAAATTTGTATAAAACTTAATTTTACCACTTCTATGAGTTAAATTTTAAAAATTCTAGAACCACGGTTAATATTAGTATGTAAAATTTGGTTTAATAAGTTGAAAATAATTTTTTGGTGAATAGTAACTTTTGACTTTTATTTACCACGGTTAAAAGTAAATAGGGAAATTAAGGGTAAAAATGATATCATAATTACCCTAACACATGTAATAATACTATTGTATAAGTATAATTAGACGAAAAAAACCTTAATAATATAATATGATCCCATTTGGTCAATTTTTATTAGATTAGGAAATTTATTATTAGTTTATTTAAAGATGTGCTAAAAGTGTTAAAATCAAAGTTTAATAATTAACCATTTTTAATATATGGTTATACATTAAATAAATTTGACTATAAATATTCATTAGAAAGATAAAAATATTTCCTAAATAATGGTATTTTATTTATACATTTTAATCATTAAATAATTATATTTATTTATGACACAATGATGATGAAATAATTACCTTATTATTGAAAGATTAAAATAATTGAAATTAAAAATATCCATCTAAATCTAATATGAGACTTTTAATGAATTAAAATAATTTTATAGGTTAATATGACATGTTAGGGATGATTAAATGAATTTATTTTGAAGTAATAATTCTATTATGAATTTAACAAAAACAAAATACCAAATAGTGTCGAAATTGACAAAAAAGTGTTTTTAAAACAAATATTATATTATTTATAGTTATTCTATTCATAAAAATATAAGGCTCAAAAAAGGGATTAAATAATATTATATATTTTATTAATGAACCACTTGAGGTTCTCTCGGAAGTTTATAGTATGTTTATTAAGCATATAATATAAAAATACAAAGAGACATGGTAAATGTCAAACTATCTAACTAAGAGTTAATTTTAAAAGATAAGGTTAATATAGTGACCCAAACCTATCTAAAACCTATTGGATGAGTGGTTTTTTACCCATAACCACCTTATACTTGAAAAAATCATTATATATCCATTAGAAACCGAAAATGTGTTTATTATAAAATAACATATCAATATTTTCTTAAGGTACCCCTCACCCCTCTTATAAAAGGGCACTTCCCCTTCTCTCAAATTAACACCTTGAAAGCCATTTGGCTCAGCCAGAACCTAACCAAATATCCTCTCAACTTTCCTCCCTTCAGGTTAGAGACCTTACATTAGTCATAAAGCCAACCTAAGGATCCATTTTGATCAAATCAAAAGAAACAACCCGAAGAAGAAGTAAACATTTCATCACCTCTTTCAATTTCTTTTCTTCTTCCACTTCCTCTTTATTTATTGTTTCCATTCTAAAATAATAACTCCAGTATCTTCTATATACTGTGATGTTATTATAAAAAAGGTACAACCATATTCATTATTCTATCCATCCTATAAATGTAAAATTCACCATACGTGCGGACGTATAGATTACCGTCTCCACGTCGTGGTGTAGTTTGTTATTCAAACACTCCACCATTTGTATGGGTATAATAATGAGTATAAATGATGTAAATAATAAATATAACATGATAATTACTCTTTATATATGATATAATATCCAATTATATACAACCAAAAGAATGATATTGTCGCTCGGGCGTACGTACGGATTACCGTCTCCATGAACGTGATGAGATTCATTCCCCATCATATCCATTCAAGAATAATTTTCATTTTATGATTAAAAATAATTTTAAAAGACATAATATCATTCTGAATATTAATAAGATACATCCTATCCATAACAAACATCACTTACATAACAAATCATATAAAGTAAAATGAATCAGCTAACACTCGAAACAATGATACTACAAAAATATCATTAACAAAGCAATATTAGAAGATCATATATGATATCATATTAATGTATATAGTTCTTGAATAATTTAAAAACAATGATTTCACCATCATACAAGAGGTTAACATACCCTCTACCACGGAAAATTACAACATAAGGGTTAATTTCACAATCTCTTTATTATCTGAGGTTGTTTTTACGTAAGTATCTACCAGGACCTCTTTATCATCCACACCGGTGATTCATTAAATGTATTTCAAAACATTTTTACTATTTAATATACAATGGGTTAAAGTCATTTATACCCTTATTTGACCTTATATGTTTTTAATGGAATCTTTCCATCATTTTCCAAACAAGGTATTTTATTACCTTTTTGAAAAAATTAAGGTAAGAATGTTTTTAACTTATACAGTGGTTGTAGCTATTTTCTACCATTATAACATCATCGAATCCTTCCTGATAAGATTATAAGAATATTTTCAAAATAATTTTTTTCTTTTATAAATATATGACTTTTAAATTATTTCAAAATATAAATAGATATTTCTCTAAAAAAATGTTTTGATTTCATCTATGTCAACATCCTTTGATGGATTTTAATCTTATTTGAAGTTGATTTATTATGATAAAAAACCTCCATATTGTATTGAAGGTTTTGTGATATGTTTGACTGTGGATGTGTTATTTTTACACTATTCATGGTTTATGGATAAAGTATTTACATTTCGTATTCTATTTTGAATACGAATGTTTATGTTAGGTTTAAACCTTTTCATATGAAGAATGCATTGGACTTAGCATGTGATGGGTGGAGCCCACTATAGCTCCTCGATGCATCGGTAGGTCTCATGAGATAAACTAGTGTCTTGGCACAAGGCCTTGAAAAAATATTATTTTTAGTCTTGGAAAAAGGCCTTGACTATGTGGTTATGAAGTCTAGCATTATGCATTCCATAATTATGAAAGTGGCTATTGATAATGCATGTGATTATTAGACTAATAGAATATCCATGTAAATAAGTAAATGGAATTATTTGATTATATATTTTCCATATTATGATGAATTTCAAGATTAAAAGGCTTTTTTTAGTCTTATACATTGACTTAAATATTTATGCTTAATTATGAAAGTTTTCGGTATATTGTTATCCTTATTGAGCATCTGATCTCACCCCTCTCTATGTTTTATTTTTCCCAGGATGTGAAAAAGTATATTATGACTAACCTATAGGGATTTTCTAAGGTATATGAGTGTGGCCTATGGAAACTATTTTGTTGTATTTTTTTATTTTATAATATAATGTAAAACTTATGAATGTATCTAGTATTTCGAAGGCTACTAAACTAATCGGTCTTTCGAGACTTGATATTTTGTGATCATGATAATTTTATGTAATAATGCACTGACTCTAGGTAACTAGGGTCACGACATTATAGTTGGTATCAGAGGAAGTTTAATACAAACCTTGGAAGCTAGATTTAGAAAAACTCTAATTGGAGAAAATTACCCTAAGATTGACTTTGAAAATTAGTATAGAAGAACTTCCAAGAATTTTGGTACTGTAGATATTTTTTTTTGTTTTTCAAGAAATACATCTCTATCTGGATACGAGTAGGTAGAGGTAGCTCTGTCACAAATGTACCTAGGAGTAAAACCCAAAAACACCACTTTGAGCTAGACTCGAATGAGAACTGGTGCACGACAATGGTCCTTGCTGCACTCTTGGTTACGACACTCCCATGGGATATACCTAGGATAACTCTCATTTTCTTTACAAACCATTATGAAGGGTTTATGGGTATATACTTCCTCAAAGAATTTATTATTATTATTATGGATTATATCCATAAACTGTTCAATTTATGTTAATTGTTTTACAAGTTTGGAATTATGTATTAGGATTCATAAAGTAATCTATTGTATGCCATTGTTTAGAAATGGCGACTAGTGGAAGGAATGAAAACTATATCAATGCATATAATCCATGTAGGAATTTCCCTCCTACTCAAGATAATTATAGTGGTGCTGGTGAAGTAAGTGGTGCTGATCATCTTATCACCATACTGGGACAACTCACTCAGGTTATGAATAATAACCTTACTTGTATAGAGCACATTGATCCACAATGCAGAGGATCAATGTTATACCTATTCATGAGGCAACAACCACCAAAATTTAAAGGGAGTACAAATCCATTATCAGCTGATCAATGGATGAATTACTTAGAGAAAATATTTCATGCTTTGGGGAGTAGTGAAAGGGAAAAAGTTGTCATGGTAGTTTATCACCTTACCAGAGATATAGATCAATGGTGGTCATTGATTCAAAACACAAAAGATGATGAAGAAGTATCAGGTATGTAATATAGGGAGTTTAAAGAGATTTTCTTAGAAAAATACTTTCTTCATTACCATCGAGCGGATATGGAAAGATAATTTCTAAGTCTGAGGGAAAAGGAGGATGATAATGTCGCAAAGTATGAGGCTAACTTTACAAGGTTATAAAGGCATGCAGCGGATTATATATGTAACCCAAGAGTAATATTGATCGATTCTTGAATGGGTTAAAACCATTTTTCTGTCTAGCATTAGTCTCACAATCCTTCTCATCATACGAAGATATTATATCATGCACTATCAAGATATAAAAGGAATTATCTAAGTCATATGACTTTAATGAAAATAAAGAGAAAAATAGATCGGCTGAACACTCTGGAAATGGAAAAAAGGGGAAGAAGGGAAAAGTTAAATTTCCATCCTAGGGTATTTGTGGGAAGAAACACCTCGGTACTTGCCTAAAGGGAATGAGAGTCTGTTACAAGTGTGGTAAAAAGGCCACCAAGATCGTGACTGTAAGGGGAATAAAGAGGATATCAATGTTGAATGCTACAATTGTATAGAAAAGGGGAATTATGCAAATGAATGTCTTAAGAACCAAGGAAACTTACCTCAGAAAAAGCCAAGGGAGCGAGGCCAAGCTTATGTGATCACTACTTCTGAGGTTGAACCTCTAAAAGACTTGGTGGCAGGTAATTTAATGGTTTCCTCAAGTTTAGCCAATGATTTATTTGATTCTGGATCATCGAATTGTTTCATATCTTCCCAGATTGCTAAGAAAATCAGATATTTCCAATTTGATTTAATATCGAAGTTGTTAGTCAAAAATCCTATGTGATGTTTCATTGCAAAAATGTTTTGTAAATCAGTTCCCATTAGGGCATATAAATGTTCCTTATCTACTGATATCATCATCATACCCATTACTGAATTTGATATAATCCTTGGTATGTATTGGATTTCATACCCTGATGTAAAAATTTATTGTAAGAAAAATGAGGTTACAATTCTTGAAGATGATAATAAGTACCTTATCTTTAGATTAGAAACTTCACCACCTAATTCTTATCAAGATCCACCCCTAGTAGCTGAAATAAATTCAATTATTGGGGAGGAAGAGAATGTAACAAATGTGGGTGAGGAAATGAATGTTAAAATAGAGGACATACCTATTGCACAAGAATATGTTGATGTGTTTCCAAAATATTTACCTATACATCCTCTAGAATGAGAAATTGAGTTTTCCATTGATTTAATTCTTATTTCAAGGCCCATATCAAAGACCCCTTATTGAATGAACACTGTGGAATTAGTGAAACTAAAGAGACAAATAGAGGAATTGAGTAATAAGGTATTTATTCGCCCTAGTTTTTCCCATGGGGATCCCCTGTCCTTTTTGTTAAAAAGAAATATAGATCTATGAGGTTGTGCATTGACTACAGGGAGATCAATGCTATAATAATAAAGAACAAGTATCCCCTACCTCGCATTGCTGATTTATTCAACCAACTTCATAGATCTCAATATTTTTCAATGATTTACCTTAGATATGTATATCATCAGTTGTGTGTGAAGAAGGAAGACATTCCAAAAACAGCATTTCGAGCTAGGTACGGGCATTACAAGTTTACAATAATGCCTTTTGGATTGACTAATACACCCTCTGTCTTCTGATATCTAATGAATAAAGTTTTCAAGGAATATCTTGATGACTTTGTAGTGGTATTTATTGATGATATTTTGGTATACTCAAAAATCTATGAAGATTATTAAAATCACTTGAGTATTATCCTAAGGACACTTAGAAGAAATGAATTATATGGGAAGTTTAGCATGTGTGAATTATGGATTAAAGAGATTTCATTTCTTGTCCATATTGTCTCTAAGGATGGTGATAAACCTGATTTGTGTATACATTTTCATATACTCTATTGAAATATAATAATAAGTTTTCAGTAATTACCTACTTCTTAGGGAAAAAATACTTTGATTTTGGTGATGTTGTTCATTTCTAGGAGGTTTATAGCCAAATACACAAAATGGGGAAGAACTGAGCAAAAATTTACGACTACACGGTATGTACTTATATACACATCGTTTAAATTAAAGTTCAGACATGGGTTGACCGGGACAAGTACATGCCCAAGTAACTAGAATCTGGTACACGCCCTGTTAAAAATATACACGCCGTGTATACCATTTTAGAAATGGTTGGTGGGTGAGAAGAGTTTACACGCCTATGTGGCTAGATGAAGGGGACACACCATGTTCCACTATTATATCCCATGTATATATTTCTAGATGCGGTTGGTGACTGAAAAATATGACTACATGCCATGTATGGAGGCGCTACACACCGTGTACATTTACCTACCTAGTGGCACCGTGTTCCATGTCAAAGAAGGAGTGTTAGGCCATCTACCATCGGAGAAAACGGAGGAAAAAAACAAGTTGACAAAAGTAAACAACATGTACTTTAACCACATGCTGTGTACTTATTTTTTCTAAAAAAGGAGGTCTTGGCCTCCGGACCAGGGAGAGCGGGGTGTGTTAGTATTGTGTGGAGAAAAGGGTTGAATTTTCTAAGGAGAGACGCTCTGATGTCATTCCACCGTCATTCCACCGTCTACAGAAGAATCATTTCCATGTCGAATATTCAAGCATGATCACATCAGGTACCAAGTGTCTTGTGATTATCTTTACCTCCATGTGTAACTAAACACCCAGTGTGTTGGGGTTGTGGGAGATTATGAGTTGTAAATTGAATTAAGTTTCTATGAATGTGTTTTTTCTAATAATCTCTTCTTATTGTTCTTAAATCACTTCATCTTATCACTGGAAATTCAGTACCAGACCAAGGGAAGAAATTTCCTCGATTCAAAAGAAGAATAGAGATATATAATGTCATGACCATTGGAAGTATTCATTGATTCAAAATGGACTAATACAAATAATGATTTGTTAAACACTAACTAACAGACAAAGGAGTTAGTTTCTTCAGCTCTAAATATAAAGTTTACCAGACCAAGGAGACTTTATTACAAATTGAACCTCAAGTGTTGGGTTATTATGAACAACAGAACATCATAAGCAATTTTATTTAATAATCAAACATCTCATAAATCCATAACCCCAACACATTTCAATCTTCATTTACATCAAAACAAATTTTCCTATATTTTACTTTTATTCTGTTAAGCCATTTATTAAAAGAAACTTAAAACCCATTGTTCTTTTTGTATCCAAAACAAACAATAACAATCGACTCTAAATTTAGAATCCTTCACTAAAAAATACATATTATATTAAGAAAGATAAAAATAACTCAATTTTTCCTATGGATTGACCCCTTACTGGTGCTATACATGTTAGGGTAAATTTTTTTGGGAGACCGATAATATAGCTTCAGTGAAACAACATTCCAAATTTTGGTGCCATTGCTGGGGAACTTAGATTTTCTTTTAAAACTTGTTTTAATTAAATTTGTTTCAAATTTTAGTAAAAAAAAATAAAAAATTCACCAAAAATTTCTTTTCTATTGTCATTTTTATTTATATTTCTTTTTCCTCGTTTATGCTTGGTGTTTTTTTTGTATTATGTAGGCCTTTAGTTATATGAGAGGTCTACTCAGGAATTCCAAGAACAATGAGTTATCTGGGTTTTTTCCAACTGACCTAGAGATCGAAAGAATGTTTTTGAGGCGCCAATGTGAACTAATGCTCGAACACAACCAAACCACTCCACTGGTGCAGAAAAATAAAGGAAATCTAGCTGCTGTCCAAGGTGCTAGACAACAGTTAAGACGAGATGATAACTAGATCCCTCAACAGCTCCAACAATTCCAATCAGAGTGGATGGCATATTTCATCCAAGGTCAGGGGTCGTTCTATGCCCCTCAGGACCAACAATTCATGCCGGTTCATCTTCCTCAGCCGCCACCTCCATGTTGTACTCTCATGGAGTACTGGATGCCATCAATCCACAGAGATGATACATGCATCGTCCATCCACCGGTGTAGGCCCAACACTTCGAGATCAAGCCTACTATCATGCAGCTAATCCAAAACACCGTTCAATTCGGCGGCCTTCCCATTGAGGATCCCAATGCCCATCTCTCTAATTTTCTGGAGGTCTGTGACACATTATGCTATCATGGAGTGTCCACAGACACCATCTATCTTTGCATCTTCCTTTTATCTCTAAGGGATAAGGCAAAAGACTTGATAAAAGGATTTCTTTAATGATCCATCCTCATCTGGGAGGAGCTATCCCAAGCATTCCTATCCAAATACTTCCCATCCTTGAAGACGGTGACACTGCGGAATGAGATCCACAACTTCCAACAACATGATGCATAATCATTATAAAAATCATGGGATCACTTAAAGGAGATGTTACGCAAATGCCCACACCATGAACTTCAACTTTAGTTGCAGGTCCAGACCTTCTACTGAGGATTGACAACTAATACCAAGTCTATGGTGGATGTTGTGGTTGGAGGTACAGTAATGAGGAAGTGCCCCAAAGAACTCTTCGAACTCCTAGAAGAAATGTCTTCCAAAAACATCCAGTGGAATTCCGAGTAGGGCACACAAAAATGAGGTGTGCATAACATTGATTCCACTACCATGCTTGCTGCTCAATTGGATGCTATGTCCATGAAGATTGACGTGCTCAATTTGAAGAGCACGTCCCATGTACATGCGGCAAACCATCCAGCATGTAGAGAATGTGGTGATATCCACATCATTGGAGAATTCCGAGGTTCTAATGGAGGCCCATCTACAAGAGAGGTAAGTTATGTTATACAAAATCGAGGTCCAAACCAGTACCAGCAGTACCAAAACCCGGCAAGGCATGATCAATAAAATACAATCTGGGGCCAACAACAACAGAATCCTCCGCCCCAGCGACTGCCCGACTATAACCAGGATCTTTATTTGATCCAATACCTAAGGTAAAAACAACCCCAACATTTCATTTATCAGCAACAAGGGTATCAGAACCCTCTCCCACAGTATCCACAACAACCACCACCTCCACCAACTCAACAACCACCTCAGCAGAAGAACACCTCAAGGTTAGAGGATTTCATGACCAAATTTATATCTATTGCTGAGACCAGGTTCCAAAATCAAGAGGATTCAATTTGAGGCCTAGAGAAATAGATTTTCCAATTGGAAAACCAACTCTCGTGAAGAAAAACCGGTACTCTACCGGGAAACACAGAGAAAAACACGAGGGAGGAGGCCCATGCTATCATGCTTCAGAGTGAAAAAGAGCTCAAAAAGAACCAACTAGCATAGTCAGGTGTATCCACACCCCCTTTTGATGACGAAGGTACCAATACTGACCCCTTATCTTCCAAAATCCAACAAAAGGAGGCTTCACAGAATAAAGGGAAGGAGGTTTTCAAACCATTTGAACATGCCTTACCCTGCCTAGAGAGATTGAATCAGAGAAAGGTAGACCACCAGTTCAAAAAATTCATGTATGTATTTAAAAACCTACACATAAATATTCCATTTTCAGAGGCACTGACGAAGATGCCCACTTATGCCAAATTCATGAAGGAAATACTCTCCAAGAAAAGAAAAATGGAGGATCTGGGCACCATTTTCCTAACCAAGGAGTGTTCTACAGTCGTCCAACATTCATTTCCTCCCAAACTCTATGATCTAGGTAGTTTCAATATTCCTTGTACCATTGGACCATGCAATTTTGGGAAGGCCCTCTATGTCTTAGGGACCAGCATGAACCTCATGCCCCTTGGAGTTTTCAAGAAGCTAGGGTCCAATGACTTGAAGCCTACCAGAGTAGCCCTTCAACTTGCTGATCGATCCATCAAACATCTGAAGGGGCTACTGGAGGACATGCTGGTAAATGTAGGTAGGCTGATCCTTCCTATAGATTTTATCATCCATGACATGAAGGATGACCAAGAGGCTCCTCTCATACTTGGAATACCTTTCATGGAAATTGGGAAGGTACTAATCGATGTGCACCAAAGATAGATTATTTTCCAGGTAGGAGACGAAAGAGTATCCTATAATGTCCTCAAGGATATCAAACATGCATAATTGTCTGAACGTGAGGGTTGTTATGCTATAACTACCATAGATGATCATTTAAGTGAAAAAGGGGATGATCTGGTATGTTCTTTTACTTTAGATAACTTTATTATTCCAGACATTTGAAATGAAGAAGCGCCGGATGATTTGAAATTCCTAGAAGGCCAGGTCGGCCACTATTGGAAACGTACTGTTGTTCTTGATAGTATAGAATGGGAAAATGTGAAACCACTTATACCTTCAATTATTAAGGAACCTGAACTCGACCAGAAGCCTCCTCTATCTTCTCTAAAGTATCGATATTTGGGATCCAATCAATCTTTACCTATCATACTTAATGCAGAACTATCACAGGAGTAGGCAGAAAAAATTCTACAGGTTCTAAAATAGTGGAAGAATGCTATTTGGTGGATAGTCACTTATTTGAAGGGCATCAACCCTACCATTTTCACCCATAAGATGCTACTTGAAGAAGGTTCCAAACAATCTTGACAACTACAATGGCGCTTGAATCCCCCCATGAAAGATGTTGTAAAAAAATATGTGATTAAATTGTTGGATACATGCATCATCTATCCCATCTCAGATAGTACATGGATGAGTACCCTATATGTGGTACCCAAAAGGGGGGAATCACTATGATTTCAAATGAAAAGAACGAGCTCATCCCTACGTGCACTGTCACGGGCTAGCGAGTCTGTGTGGATTACATGAAGCTATACGATGCCAAAAGGAAGGATCATTTCCCCTACCATTCATAGATCAAATGCTAGAGAGACTAGCATGGAAAAACTTATACTGCTTCCTCAAGGATTATTCAGGATATAACTAGATTTACATTGCTCCAGAGGATAAAAAAAGAGCACATTAACTTTCCCTTACAATATGTTTGCTTACCGAACGATTTCTTTTGGAATGTGCAATGCCCCCACCACCTTTCAACACTGTATGCTGGACATCTTCCATGACATGGTGGAATATATCTTAGAGGTATTCGTGGATTATTTTTTAGTTTATGGGAAATCATTCGCTACTTGTTTAAGGCACCTAGAGCTTTTTTTGGAACGATGCGAGAACAAAAACCTAGTTTTAAAATAGGAAAAGTGTCATTTCATGGTGGAAAGTGGCATTGTACTCGGTCAAATAATCTCAACAAGGTATATAGAGGTAGACCCGGTGAAGATAGAAGTCATTTCACAACTACCTATTCTGTCTTATGTGATAGCAATCCGCAGCTTCCTGGGGAATGCTGGTTTGTATAGGCGGTTTGTCTGTGGCTTCTCCAAAATATCTTAGCCCTTCAAAAATATTATAACTAAGGATGCCATATTTGAGTTCAATGAGACATGCGCCAGAGATTTTGAGCATCTGAAGTAGCGCCTGGTGGAAGCTCTAGTAATGATTTCTCCCAACTGAGAGGAAACATTCGAGGTGATGTGTGATGCCAGTGACTACACAGTGGGAGTAGTCTTGGTCCAGTATCTTGATCAGATTTTACAACCTATATATTATGCCATCAGGATTATAAATGAGGAATATATCAAATACACCACCACAGAGAGGGATATTCTTGCAGTGGTTTTCACATTTGACAGGTTCCGTTCTTACTTAGTGTTGTCTAAAGTTATTTTTTATACTGACCATGCAAAACTAAAATACCTACTGAAAAAGAAAGATGCAAATCCCCAACTAATCCACTGGGTACTCCTCTTACAAGAATTTGATCTGGAAATCTGAGATAATAAGGGGAGTGATAACGTTGTTTCTGACCATATCTCCTGCCTAGAGCTACCTCATTTGGATAAGGAGGAGGATCAGGACATCAGAGAGGATTTTCCTGATGACCACCTCTTTTCAGTTAATGAAACACAAATAACATGATATGATTATATTACTAATTTTATGGTTACAGGTGTCATTCACCCCAACCTCTCCTTCCAGCAAAGGAAGTGAATTTTCTCTAATGTGAAAATGTACTTCTAGGAGGATCATCTGCTATTCTGATCCTGTGCAGATGGAGTGATATGTCGTTGCATCTTAGAGAATTAAGTTCATGGTGTCCTGGAGTCCAGTAATGCATCACCAGCTGGAGGACATCATGGCCCTGACCATATGATAGCAAAGATCATGCAATCTGGGTTTTCTAGCCCACTATGCATAAAGATGCTCGGGCCTTTGTTACCTGTTGCGATCAATGCCAAAGGACCGGTAATGTGGGACGTAGAGATGAGATTCCCAACACCCAATCCTAGAGGTTGATATTTTTGAGGTATGGGGTATATATTTCATGGGTCTCATTCCCCCATATTTTGGGAACACTTACATCCTGGTCTACGTCAAATACATCTCCAAATTGGTGGAAGCCACTGCTACAACACATGACACAACCAAGGTAGTCATGATTTTTTTAAGGGAAAATATTTTTAGCAGGTTTTTAGTTCCGCAAGTACTGATCAGTGATAGAGGATCCCACTTCTACAACACACTGATGAGAGGAATACTATCGATGTATGGAGTAAAGCATCAGATGGGGACACCATATCATCCCTAGTCTAGTGGACAAGTGGAGATCTCCAATCGTGAGATCAAGAAGATCCTAGAGATAACAGTGAACACTTCGAGGAAAGACTAGTCCAAGAAGTTAGATGATGCTTTGTGGGTATATCAAACTGCTTTCAAAACACCACTAAGAATGTTTCCATTCCACCTCATCTATGGCATGCCTTTCCATCTGCCAGTGTAATTGGAACAAAAAGCCTACTAGGCCGTCAAGTCCCTGAACATTGATTTAAAGGCATCTAAAGAAAAGAGGAAGTTCCAACTATCGAAACATGGTGAAATCAGATTTTAGGCATATGAGAATGCCATGCTGTACAAGGAGAAGATGAGAGTCATACATGAACGAATGATTTCACGAAAATATTTCCAACTCGGTGATCAGGTACTTCTCTTTAACTCTCATATTCGCTTATTCCCAGGGAAGTTAAAGTCACGGTGGCCGGGACCATTTCAATTTATACGAGTATTCCCTCATGGATTGGTGGAAACTTCTGGAGATGATGGTCAACCATTCAAGGTGAACAGACAATGGTTGAAGGCTTACCATCACATAGACAACATGGTGGGAACATTATCCACCATAGAGCTCAGGTAATTTAGGTAAGTAGGTCAAGCCAATGACCTAAAACCAAGTCGCTTCTTGGGAGGCAGCCCAGACGATACATTCCATGTACCAAAACTACACGGTGTGTACTTTTCCCTATTAATTTTTCTATCTATTATAAATATGTAGTTTAACTAATACATAAATAGGGATGATTCCAGTGCCGATGGTATAGTTATTGGAGTTTATCCGAGCCGTCACCGGTTCGAATCCTCCCAACCTACCTTCGGCATGGGATTCCTCCTTTTTATATTATCTTAAACGACGTGTGTAGATAATTTCACACACATATATATATTAGCTTATAAGAAAACCCATGGTGGGGATGGATCAGTTGGCCAAGATCGTAACCCGGCTCCAAAAGACCCGAGTTCAAATCCTGAAAACCACCCCATTTCAATCACATACCCTTTTAATAAAACCACACAGAGTGTCTTTCGATATACATCGTGTGTGCCCTATTTTTCCTTACTAAATTAAAAACTTTTTCATATAAAGTAATTCATGAAGATGAAGTTGGCAGATTGGAAAAGTCTTGGCCCTGGTTCCAAAAGACTCAGGTTTGACCTCGGCTAATCTCCCTACTTCATCCCCTTCTTGTATAATTAGAAACCACACACCGTGCATCTTATTATTAACGTGCAGTATAGTATGTATAAAATAACTATATGTAAATGATAAATTAGACCAGAAATACAACCTTCTCTCCAGTGGTTGAGGGCTTCCATTTGGAACGACCATTCGCTGGTTCGAACCTCGCCCCAAGCATCGAACCAAAGGTTGTACTTCTCTTTTTACAATTTTAGAACACACGATGTGTATTTACTGATACATTACGTGTATAGTTTTATTTTAAAATTATGTATATATATATACATATATATATATATATATTTACTTTTACTATTTTAATTATTAATATTAATTATTATATTGTTTACTATAATAATTATATATCTATATTGTTCTAAAAGAAATGAGATTCACAGCATGTACTCTGGATGTACACACTGTGTACCATGAATATATAAGCCTCAGCCACCAAGATTTAGGCTGTGTCACACGGCGCCTCCCCCTCTTCCCATTTTCTTCCCCCGTACGACACCCGATCTCCCCACTTCCAAATCTGTTTATTTCAGGATTTTTACCTTATAAGTTTTGCTACATTTTGATCCTTGGTTCAGGTACGCCCTTCTACACCCTCTCTTTCAAGATATTATAATAATTTAATGTGATTTTGGGATCAGCTGACCGTTCGGTTTCTGCGGTACACGACCACAAGACGAATAACACACATCGTGTACTTTGTACACGACCACACACAAACTACTTCGTAATTTGAATATACATGGTGCGTATGTTCGGTACACACTGTGTACCTTCCCCCATCATTCCTAAGTATCTTTTACACATGGCCTCACACACTATTTTTATCTACACGGCGTGTGTGTTCGGTATACACGGTGTATTCCATTTCTTTTGGCCCATTCCTATGTAGCACTTCACACGACCTCCCACCCCAAGTTCCCATACTCAGCGTGTGTGTTCGGTATACACCGTGTATGCCATTTTCTTTGGACAACCTATGTTTATCCCCCCCACAACACCATGATCCTATGGTGATGAACACGCCATGTCTGATCCATACACGAAGTGTCCTTTATTAGAACTGTTAAAATCATGTCTGTGTCTTTACTAATACACAACCATGTCCACTTTGCATGAAAACAGTGTGTATGTTAGGTACATGCTGTGTACCTTTTATGGTCTATCTCATGCTCCCTTGGTGTGTTTATATAGAGAACACAAGATGATACCTAGTTTTCACTACACGCCATGTACTCTGGATGTACACTGTGTACTTTTATTTTTCAGTTTTATCACATTTTCTTTGTTTTCTTTTCTCTAATTTTTCTTTTGTTTGGTTATTCATTCTCTTTCAGGTTATGGCAGACTGAGATCATTTTCTTGGGAAGTGGCCTGCCTCCACGAATGAGGGTGAGAGTCCCATTTATCATCTAATCTGACTCTGACCTCCAACGCAGCCCGACCCAGATGCTTCGGTCTATGAGCTCCCTCCATTGGCTATCCTTCCACCACCGATTGCCTTAGTGAAGGCTGGACCTAGAATATCCACCCCTTCACCACCCCATCCAAAGCCTCCGAGCACCATCGCTTCTTCTCCACCATCTACCGCACTTCATGTGCCCCCTTCAGTAGCTGCTGGCCGCACATTGACCGCTTAATACAGTGGGACTCCGTCTACTTTAGCAGATCCACCCCTAGAGTAAGATCCTTCCGCTGAACCTCCACCTGGACCAAAACCTGTAGCTATTCCTTACCCTTGTATGGTTTTCCCACTCACCGACTTGGCACACGATAGGATCTGGTGCTTATCTCATCTCCTGATTCTGTTGAGTGACCGCTACATCGACAACAGCATCCCACAACAGCTCGGTATCTCGGGCGAGTTTTAGGATCTTATCGGCCATAATCCCTTACTTTCGATCTTCCAGGTTAGTACTCATATTTTCCATGATTTATTTTTGGAGTTCACTGCCTCATTCGAGTTCGATGGAGCTGAGTACAAGGAGACACTTGCTGATGTGGTACCTGTGGTTCGGTTCCGGCTGGGCAGCCGGCGCTTTTCCCTTACCATGACCGTGTTCAGCCGAGGGAGCAGTTTCTACCCTCATCCCATCATGCCACCCCATATTTCTACCCTGACCCGTCCCGAGCGCTCTGATCTCATTTCTATGTGGAGGGAGATTGCTGGGCCTGACCACCTCTATACCCCTACCTCGTAGAAGAGTACCCTTATCGCTGAATCCATCCTTCATTTTACCCACCGGTGCTTTAGTGCCATTATTTTCCCCCACCATGAGGATATGGGGGTCGTGACCGGTCATGAAATGGATCTCCTTACCTGTGTTATCCGACAGGACTACCCGGACCTCCCTTACCTCACCGGCTCCTACTTCCATGCCATTTTTACCAGCCGTTAGGGCAACCTAAACGGCGGGTTTTACGACACCCGCCTTTCCCACCACCTCGGGGTCTTTGAGCCTTATCTACCCCATGACCTATTAGGTTTACCCCAGGGGATGGACTATCTCATGATTATTTACGTGGGATTAGTCCGGAAGTAGGGGGTGCCTACGTCCTTGCCCAGGCTCCACCCCACTCACCTACTGACCCTCCTGTACCATCCCATTCCCCTCCTCCCCCTTCTCCTCTCCCTCTAGTTTTCCCACCCCATCCCCCTTCTACTTACCCCAATTCTTATAGCCTTCCTTCTTCTATACCACAACCAGCCCCACCTACCCCCGCACCCTCGGTTATTATCGCCCTTTCCCTCCACCCCGATATGTTGGAGCAACACTTTGTTCATATTGACAGCTGCCATGACCGCCTGGAGAAGATATTGGGGATTATTCTTTAGAATCTTGGTATTCACTTACCCCCAGCACCTGCCTCTACCTCGGCTCCTGGCCCTTCTGCTGTAGCTCCACTACCCATTCCTATATTGGCCACAGATTCCATTCTTTTATCTACTATGGGCCCAGATGCTACTGCTACTACCACCACTACTTCTAGTCTAGGGAGTGATGCAGAGCTTCTCATTCCGAGTCTAGCACATGTGGCTCCAACATCTCTAGCTTCCCTACTAGGTTCATATTCTGAGCCTCCAATTTCCATGGCTCCTGAGCCTTCTCTACCGACTAGTTCTATACTGGATGATGCATATTTTGAGGCGACCCCCTAACTGGTTTTTGGACACATTCTTTTCATTGTACATATATTTTTGTGATATCTTGTGCCTGTGTCTATTGTGTATGCTTGCATTGTTCACTTTCTTACCCCCTGACAGGTACTCTGGCATGTTTTGGGCTTCTCTTTTATGTCACATTCCTTTTTTCTATGCCTAGACATGAGGGGAGTATACTTTTTTACCTTGATTACTTATCTTTCTTAGTTTCATTATTTCCATGCTTAACCTCTGTTTTGTCCACTATTGTGTCCCCACCTTAGCTTGCTCCTCTTTTTTGGCACTTGGTGAACCACATGTAGTATTAAGTATGGGGGGGGGGCGTCTTTAGACCACTTTAGAATTTTCCCTTTTTACCATTCTAGGAGACATCATTGTTATAAGATATATTTTAATATGTGAGGAAATTTTTGGTTAATCATATTTTTCAATAATAAGCTAAAAGGGGATTTTTTTTTAAAAAAATTTCATGTTTATTTTGGTTCTTAAGTGTTCCCAAATAATTGCTAATATAATTTAAATTGAAACATGTAATTCTAGGATAATTACATCAATTAGACGAATAAATTATTTGTAAGTCATGACTTGATTGTCTCTTTATTTATTTTTCCCACTCCTGAGGGGTATTCTAAACCCTTTGTCATATTCTTTCTAATACGGTCTTTATTGAGAGATTCTTAGAATATACACAACTACCAGAATTTGAATGTTTTATTTTCGAAACATGAATAAGTTTTGAATTAAATTAAAATGATTGAGGAATTAGATTGTTAAAACCTATTTATCTTGAGACCTACCCAATATTTTATCTTCGTGAAGCCCCTAGAGACCATGAATAGCCTTTATAGGAAGCCATATTACAAGCCTATTTCCCTTCCAACCCTAATTCTTTTATGATTTTCATGATTATTTATTTGAGCTCAAAAGAAGGGATTGGAAACACATGGTATAAATTTATGAATTGTCATGAAATTAAGTATGGGGGGGGGGCTCTTGATAATTTGGGGAGAAAAGGGTTCCAAACCTCTAATTTTGGAAATTTTGAAAGGTTCCCTTTGTGTTCTATAAAAAAAGGGGAATAAGCAAAAAAAATGGTGAAAACAAAGGGGCCTTATACTCACTTGTTGGTTTTTTACTCCTACCGAACCAAAGGATATGGTGGTGATTATATTATTTGATAAATCTTGTTGAGGACGTTTTTACATTGAGCTTAATTTTGAATATCATGTATTATTATTTAAAGAATTTTGCCTCTACTTTCAAACCTCAAAGTTATTGTCACATCTTTACCTACCAACCTTTATCCAAAGAAACATCTGATCCTTATTGAAAATCCCTCATGATTTTTGTAAGTCAAATTTTCTAAAGTGGAGAACTAGATTTCTTGAAAACCTATGGATAGAGTGTGTATATATTATATTGAGCATAACTTTGATTAAAAAAATATTGAGTGTTGAGTATTTTTTGGTGAGGTAAATCATTAAGTGGCTTTCTTATTTTTGAAAGGTTGAAACTCTGTGTTTAAAGAGGATACAATTATTTAATTAAATTATATATGAGGCATGATTAGAATATCTCATGGATTGAAACTATTTTGTATTCTTTTTGAAAATTTCTCATGTAACTTATTATTTCCATTTATGATTAACTGAATTCATTCTGATTAAAATATAGACTCTTTTAATTAGATGTTGATATTTTCTTGAGGGCAAGGAAATGACTAAGTATGGGGGAATTTGATGCACCCGATTTGTGTATATATTTTCATATACTCTATTTAAAAATAAGAACATGTTTTTAGCAATTACCTACTGCTTAGGGAACAAATATATTGATTTTGGTGATCTTTTTCATTTCCATGAGGTTTATGGCCAAATATAAAAAATGGAGAAGAACTGAGAAAAACTTTACCACTACACGACGTGTACTTATATAGACACCGTTTACATTAATGCTCAGACATGGGTTGATCAGGACAAGTACATGCCCATGTAATTAGAATCTAGTACATGCTGTGTTAAAAATATACACCCCATTTATACCATTCTAGAAGTAGTTGGTGGGTGAGAAGAGTCTACATGACCATGTGGCTGGTTGAAGGGGACACACCGTGTTCCACTAATACATGCCATGTATACATTTCTAGAAGCTTCTGGTGACCGAAAAATAATACTACATGCCATGTATGGTGGTTCTACACGCCGTGTACATTTACATTCCTGGAAACACCATGTTCCAATTCAATGATAGCGTGTTAGGCCGCATACCAGTGAAGATAACAGAGGAAAAAACGCATTGAAAAAAGTACATGGCATGTACTTTTTCCACACGCCATGTACTAATTTTTTCTATAAAAGGAGGCCTTGGCCTCTGGACCAGGGAGATAGGGGTGTGTTAGTATTATGTGGCGAAAATGGTTGATGTTCCGAAGGAGAGACACTCTGCCGTCATTCCACCATCATTCCACCGTCTACCGAATAATCATTTCCACCTCGAAGTTTCAAGCATGATCACATTATGTATCAAGAGTCTTGTGATTATCTTTACCTACATGTGTATATAAACACCCAATGTGTTGGGGTTGTGGGAGATGATGAGTTGTAATTTGAATTAAGTTTCTGTGAATGTGTTTGTTCTAATAATCTCTTCTTATTCTTCTTAAATCACTTCATCTTATCACTGGAAATTTTATACCAGACCAAGGGTAGAATTTTCAGAGATTCAAAAGAAGAATACTGATGAATAATTTCATGACCATTAGAAGTATTTTTCCACTCAAAATTGACTAATTCAAATAATGATTTTTTAAAAACTAACTACCAGACCAAAGAGATAGTTTCTTCATCTCTAAATATAATGTTTACCAGACCAAGGAGACTTTATTACAAATTGAACCCAGAGTGTTGGGTTATTGTGAACAACACAACCTCATAAGAAATTTGACTTAATAATCAAACTTATCATAAATCCATAACCCCAACACATTTCTATCTTCATTTACATAAAAAACCAATTTTCTTGTATTTTAATTTTCTTCTGTTAAGCAATTTATTAAGAGAAACTTAAAAACAATTGTTCTTTTTTTATCCAAAACAAACAACAAAAATTGACTCAAAATTCAATAGCCTTCACTTAAAAAAATTCAAACTAAGTTAAATAATATAAAAATAACTCTTTTTTCCCATGGATCGACCCCCTACTAGTGTTATACTTGTTAGGGTAAAAATAATTTGGGACACCGATAATATTCCTTCCGTGAAACGACTCACCAGATGGAATCTTTGTTGATCCTTCAAAGACCAATGTAATCCCAGAATGGACTGCACTGACAAGTATAACTAAGGTACGTAGTTTTATTGGTTTAGCAGGTTATTATCGACGTTTTGTCCAGAATATTTCCCAGTTGGCTAACCCATTAACCAATATCACATGTAAAGGGGTTAAATTTGTTTGGCCGAAAGAGTGTGAATAATGTTTTGAATAATCTAAGAGAAGATTAGTCAATGATCTTATCTTGAATCTACCATCGGGGAATGATGGGTTTGTTATTTACGGCGATGCATTAAAAAAAGGACTTGGTTGTGTCCTTATGCAGAATGATAGGGTTATTACCAATGCATAATGATAGTTAAAAATTTATAATCAAAACAATCCTAATCATCATCTTGAGTTAGAAGCTGTAATATTTTCTTTTAAGATATGGAGAAATTATCTCTATGGTGAAAAATGTGAGATATATACCGATCACAAGAGTTTGAAGTATATTTTCTCACAAAAAGAACTCAACATTAGGAAAAAGAGATGGCTTGAACTACTCAAGGATTATGATTTCACAATACACTACCACCCAGGGATGGAAAATAAGGTGGTAGATGCTTAGAGCCAAAAGGACTGTGGAGTTTTGAAGAAGATGAGAGTTGAAAGGGATCTTATTTTCATGGATCAAGTGAAAATAGATATGGGAATAATCATGGAAGGTGAAACATCAATAAATTTTCAAATGGTTTCCAAACCATCTTTAATAGAAAGGATAAAAAGTTCTCAGGTTGATGATGAAGAGTTTCAAAAGAAAATTAAAGCTGTGAACGATGGGAGATTGATCGTCTTCATATATAAAGATGGGATTTTGAAATTTGGGAAGAGACTCTGTGTTCTCGATATAACTTATCTAAAAAGGGAATTTTTTGATGATGATCATAACTCCAATTTCTCTATACACCCTGGTAGCACTAAGATGTATAGAGATTTGAAGGAATATTTTTGGTGGGAAAACATCAAGAGGAAGATTGTTGATTTTGTGTCAAGATATACGTTTTGTCAACAAGTGAATGCTGGAAGGCAACAACCCAGAAGAGTCATGCAACCTCTTCTCATACCGGAGTGGAAATGAGATAATATTATGATGGATTTTTCATGGGAATACCAAAGAATCCTAGAAAGAATGATGCAATATGGGTCATTGTTGATCGTTTTACCAAGTCAGAACATTTTCATGCTATAAGAGAAGATTTAACACTTGATTGTCTAGAAAGAATATATATTAATGAAGTTGTAAGACTTCATGGAGTACCCTTATCGATTTTTTCTGACAGTGATCCCTGTTATACATCAAGATTCTGGAAAAGTCTTCCGGAATCCCTAGATACTGAACTTCGTTGGAGCACTGCCTACCACCCTAAAACCGATGGACAATCAGAACAGACTATTCAAACCATAGAAGACATTTTGAGATATTTCTCACTTGACTTTCAAAATATGTAGGATAAATATTTAGCTTTGGTAGAATTTTTATATGATAATAGCTTCCATCCAAGTATTTAGATTACACCATATGAAGCATTATACAAAAAGAGATGTCGCACGCCAACCTGTTGGGATGATGTTGGTGAAAGAAAACTCGTAGGTCCAGAACTTGTTGAGGAAACGATGGAAAATGTGAAGATAATCCAAACCCACATTAAAGTAGCTCAAAGTTGGATGAAGAGCTATGCTGATAACCAAAGGAAGGATTTGGAATTTCATGTAAAGATCATGTTTTCTTGAAGGTATCTCCATGGAAGGGAATTATACGATTCAGTAAGAAGGGTAAATTAAGTCCAAGGTACATCAAAACTTTCAAAATTATAGAACGAATTGGGGTTGTAGCTTACCGTTTGTCAATGCCACCAAGTCTCTGCAATGTTCATGATGTGTTCTGCATATCATTGTGGAGAAAATACATGCTTTCCCTAACGCATGTACTTACCTGTAATTTCCCGGTTCCAGGTGCCACTCAACGGGTGCCTCAAACCCGGTTCACCACGTGACCTCTAGAGCATTTCCCCAAATGCCAGAGGCTGCCGACTAGCAGTGAGGGCCTAGGTCCGATAGTGGGGAAACTATACCCTCATTTTTTAAAGTGTAGCGCATCGGAATATAAATAAATATAAAATAACAACGGAATCACTAAAAATACATATAACTAAAATGAAGAACTGATAACAAAAATGGAAACCAGTAGTCATACATATATATGAAGATTTAGCATGTCCCTATTCTAGGAAAACATCCGGAACACATTACCCAAACAATAAAATACAACTGAAGTACAAGTAAAAAATCAAAATAGAACAGCCTGTGGCATCGCGAGCCAATGCTCGGTTCCATGCTCTCTTACACCCCAGCATTAATAAAGTACCTGTATAAGGACCCTTTCCCATATCTATACCTGCAGCAACGTAATCTGTTTGGGCTGAAAGGAATGACCCAAACATGGTGTGAGAAATAAATCCCAGTAGGCACCCACTAACGGCCCGTGCTCAACTATGTGTAAAAAATGCAACAACAGTGCGAAAAAGTAAATGCAATAAACTAAGAAGTACTCAAAGTAACTAACTTACTAGTTATATTTCCATTTAATTATTCATTCATTATAAGAAAACACAACAGTGCATTTCTAAGTAAACAGTCAGCGTCCTCAGACAAGTAAGACCTTACCCTCTGGTAATCAGAATCCAACCCATAGATAGTTTCCCTCAGGCATAACCGATTTTTCCCTCAGGCGTACGTAGTGTCGCCCTCAGGCACAGAGTCGATTGCCCTCAGGCTCAGAAGAAGTTTCCCTTAGGATGAAATAACCACTTCCCTTAGGCTAATACAGTCATTACCTCAGGCTATAGTAAAACATTTCCTTCAGGCACAAGTAACCGGGCCATTCCCAACATGTAAATAAGAAGTTCACATACAATTCCGCTCAAGGAAAAAGTAATGTGAAATGTAAATAAGGCATACCCTCGGGTATCCTAGTCAGACGGCTAAACAGAGGTACACAACCCTAGGGTTGTCCTGGATCCAAGCATCGATCCCAAATAGAATTTTAATATCATATTTAATTACCTATACAATTATAGGTATTTAAACTAGCCACGACCTCAGTCTCATGACACCCAAAATATGGGTTCGTAGCTCAAAACACACAAAATGCACAACAGTTGGAAAATAAACACCAAGCCACCTACCTTAACCGCCCACGAACAATATACGCGAACGAAACCTTCTGAAATGGCTAAGAAATCCGTAGATCTGAGGTAAAATAAGTCTTACTTAATCAGAAATAACTTCCGTTATGGGAAGAATTGGCAAGAACTACTTAAGGAGAGTGGAGGGGTTACCCGTGTGGTTCTAACGAGATTGTTCGAGGTGGAAACAGATTCCTGACAAACGGTCGGAGGATCTCCAAAGCTTCAGCCTCCTCTCTTGAGCTCCCTCTTCTCGTTCTAATCCTTCCCCGTGAACAGGGGAGGATACTGCCCATTTTAATTGAATAAACAAACTACACAGTGTGTACATCTGAGTATACAGCGTGTACTTCCCATTTTTTAAACTGTTACTCTGGAGGCTTCTCCGCCAGCGTGGCACTATTTATCTACCGATATGACTACATGGCGTGTCTCTTAGAGTACATGTCTTGTTTAGTCGCACAGCTGGCCACCACCTTTCTATTCGCCTACTGACTGACTACACGACGTGTAAGGGACCACTACACGGTGTGTAGTTGGTTCCAACACCCTTCATCACCAGCGTGGCCACACGCCCTATGTACTCACTCCACATAACCAAAAGTACACGGCATGTGGAAAATGTACATGGCGTGTACTTTCCAAATTTTTGGGATTTATCCCCATTTTCAATATTTTCTCCAAAACACTTAAGGAAAAGAGAAAAGAAGAAACCCATACCTCAAAAACAAGAACCGGGTTCTTAAAAACTTCCCCCCTTAAAGCAATGCGCCCCCAAATTTCCCTTCCAAGGGTGGTAAAGATAAAGGTGTGAACAAATCCGGCCACTGAGCACGTACATTGGTCTCCCACTCCCAGGTTTTGTCCTGCACTCGGCCATGCTGCCATAACACTTGTATGAGAGGAACTGACCGGTCTCAATGAACCTTCGTGCTTCTATCAACAATAAGAATCAGATGCTCCTCAATGGACATATCCATATAATGATCACCCTCCTCTGGCTGAAAGGTGTGAGACGGGTTTGAATGATAGTGGCACAACTAAGATACATGGAAGACGTCATGCATGGCTCGGTACCTCTGAGGTAACTGAAATCGATAGGCTATCGGCCCGACTCTCTCCAGAATCTCAAATGGCCCCACATACCTCGGTGAAAGTTTACCTAGTCTCCTGATCCGCATGTGTCCCAGCCTCGGCGAAACACGCAAGAAAACCTGATCCCCAACCACGAACTCCAAAGGTTGTCTACGGAGATCATCATAAGATATCTGACGAGACTGTGCGGTAGCCATCTGCTTCTGAATAAACTGGACCTACTCAGAAGTCTCCTGCACGAGACGTGGTCCCAGTACAGTTGCCTCAACTACCTTTTACCAGCACAAGGGTGAATGAAATGGCCTACCATATAAAGCCTTGTATGGTTCCATCTCAATAGTCGCCTGAAAAATATTGTTATAGGAAAACTCTACTAGGGGTATATGCCTCTCCCAAGAGCCCCCAAAGTCTAGAATGCATGCACACAACATGTATTCAAGCACCTGTATCGTACGCTCTGGCTGACCATCTATGTGAGGGTGGTATGCTGTGCTTAGAAGCACCGGTGTACCCAGGGCCCTCTAAAAACTCTGCTAGAAACGAGACATAAAATGAGCTTCCCTATCTGAAATGATAGAACAAGGGACCCCATGAAGACGTAAGATCTCTCGGATATACAACTTCCCGAGATCGTCAACTCTGAAGGTCTCCTTGATCGGCAAAAAGTGAGCTACCTTTGTGAGTCTGTCCAGAACAACCCACATGGCATCATTGCCTCGATGTTACCTTGGAAAACAAGTCCCAAAATCCATCTCGACATCATCCCATTTAAACTATGGAATGGGTAACTGCTGTAATAGTCCATCTGGCCTCTGATGCTCCACCTTCACCTACTGATAGGTGGAACACCTCGTAACAAAACCAGCTACATCTCTCTTCATACCCGGCCACCAGTACTGACGTTTCAAGTCTCAGTACATCTTGGTAACCCTGGGATGGACTTCCCAAGATGAAGCATGAAACTCCCACATCAGCTCCTCGCATATATACCTTGGAACCCACACTCGTCCATGGAAATGCAGAACCTCATCATCACCCATCGTCGAACCAGGAGGAGGGTACTCACTTGCCACCGACTACCGTAGAACTAGGACTTTTGAATCAGATACATGTCTCATCCTCACTCCATCCAGGAGGGTAGAAGTCACAGTTAAGGATGAAAAGATAAGTTTCCCCTGACTGTCGTGCACCTCCAAATGCATCTTAGAGAACAACTCCATAAGATTCCACTCGCCACTGGCCTCTTGCAATGCCTGTGTCTGAGTCTTCCTGCTCAGTGAATTAGCTACTGCATTACATTTACCAGGTGTATAGGCAAGCTCAAAATCAAAAGACTGAAGGTAGTCAGCCCTCCTTCTCTGCCTCAGATTCAAGTCACGCTGAGTAAAGATATACTTGAGACTTTTTTGGTCGGTGAAAACCACAAAATTCTATCCAAATAGATAATGTCTCCAACATCGCAACGCATGAAAAACTGTAACCAACTAAAGATCATGTGTCGGGTAATTCCTCTCATGTGGCCTCAGCTGCCGAGACTCGTACGCAAAAACCTGATCACCCTGCATCATCACTGCTCCCAGCCCAATACCTGATGAATCACAATAAACTATATATCTCTTCCCCTGTTCTGGGAGTATCAGGACTGGTGCTGACGTCAAACTTCCTTTCAGGTCTTGAAAGGCTGTCTCACAAGATTCTGTCCAAACGAACTTCACACCCTTCTTAGTCAAACCTGTCAACGACGCTGCTAAGCGGGAGATGTCCTGCATGAAGCATCTATAGTAACCAGCCAGACCCAAGAAACTCTGTATCTCAAACACTTTCTTAGGCTGCTCCTAGGAAACTACTGCTCTCACCTTCTTTGGGTCTACTGAAACTCCTGCCTCTGAGATGATATGACCCAAGATGTGAATCTGGTCCATCGGAAAGTGGCACTTTGAGATATTAGCATACAACTTATGCTCTCTCAGTGTACTCAATACGATCTCAAGATGGGTGGCATGGTTGTGTCGAGTGTGAGAGTAAACCAAAATGTCATCCACGAATACTACCACAAAAGAGTGAAGGTACGGATGGAACACACGATTCATCAGAGACATGAAAACTGCTGGTGCGTTTGTGAGTTTGAATGGCATAACCGTATACTCGTATAGACCATACCTGCTATTGAAAGCTGTGAGAGATATATCATATGGTCTAACACGCAGCTGATGATATCCTGATCTCAAGTCAATCTTTGAGAACACTCGTGCTCAACGAAGTTGATCCAAAAGATCATCAATCCTCAGTAAGGGATATAGGTTCTTAACCATAAAATGGTTCAGCTTCCGATAATCCACACAGAGTCTGAGGGTACCATCCACCTTCTTCGCAAAAAGGACCGGATAACCCCACAGAAAAGTACTGGGTCGGATGAAACCCTTTTCATGTCACTCCCTTAACTACCTCTTGAGCTCTTGAAACTCAGGTGTAGACATCCTATAAGGAAGAATGGACACCTGTGCTGCTCCTGGCACAAGCTCAATAGAGAAATCCACCTCACGCTCTAGAGGAAGACCTGAAAAGTCATCCAGGAAGACATCCCTGAAACGATCAACCATAGGAGAGAAATCCATCTGACAAGTCCCCTGATCATCCAGTTATAAGCTCACAATCTGGGTTGTGACTCCTCCTCACCCATGATGCTCTAGTCCAGCTCGACTCCCCTGAACATCCCACTCGCCCTTGTATAGAAACTCTCTGCCCTTTGGTGATGTGGAAATCACCCTGTGATGATAGTAGTCTACAAAGGCTCGAAAGGGAACCAACTAGTCCATCCCAAGAATGACGTCATAAGAATTAATCTCTAAGATATAAAGGTCCCAAAAAAAGTAACACCCACCAAACTCAGGGGGATCTCCTTGCACTAATGCACAACAACCGTCCTAGTCCCTAATGGAGTGTCTAGCGTCATGATATCAGAAGAAGAAGAAAAACAGAGCCCATGGATCTCCACTACAGGTACATATATGAAACTATGTGTAGAACCCGTATCCAAAAGTACTAAATATAGGACAGAAGCTACTAGAATAGTACCTCTGACTGTAGAAGGTCCGGGATCCTGCTTCTACTGGGTCTGCTGCAATGCATATGCCTACCCAGTGCCGTGGCCCTGTGACACAGCCTGGCTACCCTGAGCTGTCCCGCCATGCTGCCTCGGAGATCCTAGTGTCTGGCTACCACGTCCACGACCACCATCTCTGCCTACACGCCCTGACGTATTCCAGCTCACTTACTGGTAAGAAGCAACTGGTCCTGCTCCCGCACGCGGAGTCTCCACGGAACTCCTCTCACTAGACACTAGTGGAAACGCACTACAAAAGCGCTATAGATGACCCATCTTGCCACAATCTCGGCACTCCATTGGGTCTCATGGAAAGTATGGTCTCTTGTTCCCCTCTTTACCACACTGGTAGCACCTAACTGACCCACTTGAAGAAACTACCTCGATGGTACTGCCACCCTGAGAGAAGTCCATCTATCTCTTCCTCTTACCAGTAGAAATAGTACCAGTAACTGGTACTATACTGCCCTGGACCACACCACTAGCTTCCCACAGGTTCCTTTCTGTAATCAGCACCTGGTTCACAATAGCATGTACAGTAGGCAACCTGAAAACATACACCAGCGCTCAGATGTCATACTGAAGACCATACTCAAAGCGCCTGGATCTCAGTGTCTCATCACCCACCAGTACGGGTGCAAAGCGCTGAAGCTTGGTGAAACGAGAAGAATAATACATCACCGACATAGCGCCCTGCTGCAGATTCATGAACTCTCGAGCCCTATCTTCCCTCAGCGTCTCAAGGAAGAAGAATTCATAGAAGACTGCCTGAAAATCTTCCCACACCATGTCTTTGTGATGCTCTGACTTGGTGGTAACATCCCAACACCTCTTGGAGGAATCACACAGCATGTATGTCGCGAGCTTGACCCTCTGCCCTAAAGGCATATCTAGATGCTCGAAAATAGTCTGCATCAACCCCATCCACGACTCCGCAGCCTCTGGTCCGCCATCCCTAAAAAATGTAGGCTGATGCTGCTGCTGGAAGATACGAGTAAGCTCGGCCATATATGTGGCGGCCATAGGTGCTCCCTAAAAGGTCTGCATGAACCGCATAAAGCCTTCACAGAACTGCGCCTCCGTGCCTGTGTCCAATATAACGGCTGGTGCCGCATCTGGCTCTGCTGTAGGATCCACTAGTATCCCATGGCCCACCATTTCTGGATTATAGTCATCGCCACTCTCCTGGCGAACAACACGTGGTCGTCTCTGTGGCATGACACTATAAGGTCAAAAACACACCTTTAGAACAAGATTAATAATGACCGAAAATGAAGAAACCCAAAAGGGAACAGGAGGAATAAGGCATTCAAAATTTTCAAAACCAGAATACACGACATGTATACTGACTACATGACATGTACTTGACTTCTCTTTCCTTTCCCGGGTCCTTCTACATGGCTGAGCCACACGACTCCCGTTGAACAAAAACTACACGGCGTGTATATAACCTACACGACGTGTATGGTGAAATTTTCCAACTGCCCGTGTCGTTTGTGACATGGCCGACTACTCGGCTTGACACTACACAGCGTGTTACACCCACACACGGCGTGTACACCCCCTTGTTTCCTAGCCACACGACTTACTCCACACGTTCTGTCCTCGGACAAGAGTACACAGCGTGTCTGACAAGGTACACGGCGTGTACTATACGAGCTCTTCCGACCCGTGTTGTTAGTTACATTACCGGTTTACACAGATCAACCTACACGACGTGTTTTATACACACACAGAGTGTACTCAAAAGAATTACCCCGACCCGTGTTGTTAGTTACACGGCCGGATTCCCTGGTCACACTACACGGCGTGTTCCACAGTGGACACGGCGTGTATGTCTTAAGTTTTCCTCCGCCCGTGTTGTTAGTTACATGACGGACACAGGGTCAACACTACACGACATGTACATAAACTACATGGCATGTTTTCCCCAAGCCCATCCCTCCCCCATGTCTCCACCCACATGGTTTGTGACACGGGTAGAGACTACACGGCATGTACTCAAGGTACACGGGATGTACTCAAAAAGTTTATTTTTCTTCCTGAACATAAGGTTATACACGGTGTGTCTAAAGTACTACACGACATGTATACTGGGTTTTTCCAGATAGTATGCCTCAAAAACTTTCCCGGAACCCAGAAAATACTGAAAAAAACACCTAAGTGTCAAATTCCGATCCGTGAGGGCCCATACTCTCCACGAATCGAAGTTTTACATCATGTCCGTGTTATAAGGAAATAAATAGTCAATGATCCACCAAATTCCGGTAAATGGGGGCCCATACTCCCCAATGACCAATGTTTGGAATCCATTCTATAAACCAGCTCATATAAAATACCCTATCACATAGCAGGTATTTATTAAGCAGCTATCACAACAACATGATTTTCTAGCACAACAACTAACACAACAACATGCAATTTCTAATGCACCTACATGGCATGAAACTATGCATGGAATGTGATTTCTAGCATGTGACTAAATGATGCATGAGATGGCATACCCTCATCTCATTGGGTTGCAACTAATTAGAACCCAAGGATAAAATATAAACAGCACAATACAAGTGCGTCACCAAAAGGGGAAAATCAATTCAACTGTAAAATTGAAAAATCAGAAAAATTGCAATACGTGGTAAATTGGCATTTCCCTATACACGGGTTAGCTACACCCATGCATAGATTATTACCAACTACATTTCCCGTCCTATCCCTGACTAAGGCTCTAAATAGTAAGTCAAAGAAAAGAACCCCTCTGATACCACTTTGTAACGTCCCGGTTCCGGGTGCCACTCAATGGGTGCCCCGAACCCGGTTGGCCACGTGACCTCAAACACATTTCCCCAAATGCCAGAGGCTTCTGATTAGCAGCGAGGGCCCAGGTCTAATAATGTGGAAACTATGCCCTCATTTTTCAAAGTGTAGTGCAGCGGAATATAAATAAACATACAATAATAGCGGATGCAGTAATAGTACATATAACTGAAATGAAGAACTGATAACAAAAAATGGAAACCAGTAGTCATACATATATATAAAGATGTAGCATGTCACTATTCTACAAAAATATCCAGAACATGTTACCCAAACAATACAATACAACTGAAGTACAAGTACAGAAAAGCAAAATAGAACAGCCAATGGCATCGTGAGCCAATGCTCGGTCCCATGCTCTCCTACACCCCAGCAAAAATCAAGTACCTGTATAAGGACCCTTGACCTTATATATACCTTCATCAACGTAATCTGTTTGTGCCAAAAGGCATGACCCAAACAAGGTGTGAGAAATAAATCCCAGTAAGAACCCACCAAAGGCCCGTGCTCAACTGTGTGTAAAACATGCAACAACAGTGTGCAAAAGTAAATGCAATAAACTAAGCAGTACTCAAAGTAACTAACTTACAAGTTATATTTCCATTTAATTAGTTATACATTATAATAAAACACCATAATGCATTTCTAAGTAAATAGTCAGCGTCTTCAGACAAGCAAGACCTTACCCTCAGGTAATCAGAATCCAACCTGCAGGTAGTTTCCCTTAGGCATCACAGATTTTTCCCTCAGGCGTATGTAGTGTTTCCCTCAGGCACAAAGTTGATTACCCTCAGGCTCAGAAGATGTTGCCCTCAAGATAATACAGTCATGCCCTCAGGCTATAGTAAAACACTACCCTCAAGCACAAGTAACTGGGACATGACAAACATGTAAATAAGAAGTTCACATACAATTCATCTCAAGGTAAAAGTAATGTGAAATGTAAATAAGGCATACCCTCGGGTATCCTAGCCAAATGGCTAAACAGAGGAACGCACCCCTGGGGTGGTCCTGGATCCAAGCAGTGATCCCAAAAAACATTTTAATATCACATTTAATTACCTATAGAATTGTTGTTATTTAAACTAGCCACGACCTCAGCCTCACGACACCCCAAATATGGGTTCGTAGCTCAAAACACACAACAGTTGGAAAATAAACACCAAGCCACCTACCTTAACCACCCATGAATGATATACGTGAACGAAGCCTTTTGAAACGTCTAAGAATTCCGTAGATATGAGGTAAATGAATTCTTTATTAAACGTAAATAACTTCCGTTAGGGGAAGAATTGGCAAGAACTGCTTAAGGAGAGTGGAGGGCTTACTCGTGCAGTTCCAATGTGATTGTCCGAGGTGGAAACAAATTCCCGACGAATGCTCAGTGGATCTCCAAAACTTCAGCCTCCTCTCTCGAGCTCCCTCTTCCCATTCTAAGCCTTCACTTTGAACAGGAGAGGCTACTACCCATTTTAAGCAAAAAAACAAATTACACGTCGTGTACTTCCGAGTACACGACGTGTACTTCCCATTTTTTAAACTGTTCCTCTGGCGGCTTCCCACCAGCGTGACACTGTTCATCTACCGACATGACTACAGGGCGTGTCTCCTAGAGTACATGGCGTGTTCAGTTGCACAACTGGCCACCACCTTTCAATTCACCTGCCGACTGACTACACAGCGTGTAAGGGACCACTACACGGCGTGTAGTTGGTTCCTACACCCTTCACTACCAGCACGACCACATGCCCTGTGTACTCACTCCACAGGGCCAAAATTACACGGCATGTGGAAAAAGTACACGACATGTAATTTCCAATTTTTTGGGTTTTTCCCATTTTCCATATTTTTTCAAAAACACTTAAGGAAAAGAGAAAAGAAGAAACTCGTACCTCAGAAACAAGAACCGAGTTCTTACATCACCTATGAGAAACTAGAATTGGAACCCAGTCTGCCTTATTGCGAAGAGCCTGTTAAGATTCTTGATACAAGGGAACAAGTGTTATGAAACCAAACATCTCTTCAGATAAAAGTTCTATGGAGAAACCATAAGATGGAAGAAGCAACGTGAGGACCCTAGGAAATTATGATGAAGAACCACCCAAATTATTTTATGTAGTAATATTATCGAAATTTCTAGGATTAAATTACTTGAATGAGGAGAGAATGTAACACCTAAATCTTTTATGGTACATTTCCCTTTGAATAATGCAATAGCTTACATTGTACACAACTTGGAGTTTTAACACACCACGACCAATCAAGATAGCCGTTATAAATAGTAATACCCACTTTCTGAAATTTTATAAATTTTATCTTTCAAAATTGACTTCAATTTTGGATTTGGAATATCGATTTTATCTTAGGGTGAATTTTTGGTATTTTTTTGAAAACATTCAATCTTTGATAAATAGTGAAAGAACACTGCGTTATTGATTAAAACCGACCTTTTATTTAAATAATTAGTTATTTTATTTTAATTTATTTTAGGTCAAAATATTTACATAATACCTATATATGTTCAATTCAATTCATTGGAGTTATTTTATAATAAGTTTAGATATATAAAATTTTATCGAACTTTTTACCATCTTTTAGCCACCTCCAAGGAGCATTTGAAAATTTGTATAAAACAAAATTTTACCAATTCTATGAGTTAAATTTCAAAAATCCAGTAGAAATGGTTAATATCAATAAGTAAAATGTGGTTTAATAATATGAAAATAATTTTTTTGGTGAATATTAACTTTTGACTTTTATTTACCATGGTTAAAAGTAAATAGGGTAGTTAAGGGTAAAAATGATATCGTAATAACCATAACACATGTCATAATTCCATTGGATATGTATAATTAGACCAAAAAAAAACCTTAGGAATAAAATATTATCTCTTTTGGTCGACTTGGGTTAGATTAGGACATTTATTATTATTTTATTTAAAGAAGAGTTAAATGAGTTAAAATCAATGTTTAATAATAAAACCATTTTTAATATGGGGTTATACATAAGATAAATTTGAAAATAAATTTTAATTATAAATATAAATAAATTTCCAACATAATGGTATTTTATTTATAATTTTTTGACATTAAATAATAAAATTTGTTTATGACAGAATGATTATGCAGTAATTATTTTATTGATGAAAGATTAAAATAACTGATATTATAAATATCAAAATAAATCTAATTTGAGACTTTTAACTATTTAAACTAATTTTATAGGTTAATATGACATGTTAGGGTTAATTAAATTAATTTTTTCTGAAGTTATAATTTTGTTATGAATTGAACAAAAGAAAAATACCAAATAGTGTCAAAATCGACATAAAATAGTTTTTAAAAAAAATATTATATTATTAATTGATATTCTATTCCTAAAAATATAAGGTTGGCCAAATTTCTTAAATAATATTATATATGTAACTAATGAACCACTTGAGGTTCGCTTGGATGTTTATAGTAAGTTTATTAACCATGTAATATAAAAATACAAAGAGACATGGTAAATGTCAAACTATTTAACTAAGAGTTAAATTTAAAAGATAAGGATAATATAGTGACCCAAACCAGTCTAAAACCTATTGGTTAAGTTTTTTTCAACCGATCCCCACCTTATCATTGATATAAATCATTTTGGATCCATTATAAACCAAAAATTATTTTATTATAAAATAATATTTCAATCTTTTCTTAAGGTGCCCTTCACCCCTCTTAAAAAAGAAAGGTTCCCCTTCTCTCAAATTAACACCATCAAAGCCATTTGGATCACCCAAACCCTACTGAAATATCCTCTAAAATTTCTTCCCTTATTCCTAGAGGCCTTCCTTTTTTCAGAAATCCATCCTATGGAACCCTTTTGATCAAATCAAAAGGAAGAACCCGAAGAAGAGGTAAATATTTCATCACCTATTTCAAGTTCTTTTCTTCTTCCACTTCCTCTTTCTTTGTTGTTTCCATTAAAAAATAATAACTCTAGTATCTTATATATACTGCGATGTTATTATAAAAATTTTAGTACCATATTCAATATTTTATCCTTCCTATAAATGAAAAAGTCACCATACATGCGTACATACGGATTACCGTCTCCACGTCGTGGTGTAGTTTGTTATTCAAACACTTCATCATTTGGATGGGCATAATAATGAGTATAAATGATTTATATAATAAATATAACATGAAAATGATTAAAAATAATGTTTTAATACTTAATATCATTCTGAATATGAATACTATACATCATATCCATAACAAACATTACTTACGTAATAAAGCATACAAAGGAAAACAAATCAGTTAACACCCGAAACGATGATACTACTGAAATATCATTAACAAAGCCATATTAGAAGATCATATATGATATAATATTAATGTATATGGTTTTTTAACAATTTAAAGCAATTATTTCACCATTATACAAGAGGTTAACCTACCTTCGACCAAGGAAAAGTACAAGTTAAAGGTTAATTTCACAATCTCTTTATTATCTGAGGTTGTTTCCACATAAGTATCTAATGGGACCTCTTTATCATCCACATCTATGTTTCATTAAAATTTATTTCAAAACATTTTTAATATTTAATATACAATGGATTAAAGTCATTTATACTATTTTTTTAACTTATATGTTGTGGAAGGGAATCTTTCCATCGTTTTCTAAACAAGGTACTCTATGACCTTTTTGACAAAATTAAGGTAAGAATGTTTATTTTAACTTACACAGTAAGTGTGGATATTTTCCACCATTAGCAAGACTTCGAAGATTCCCTTACAATCTTAAAATAATATTTTCAAAATAAATGTTTTCTTTTATAAATATATGACATTTAAATGATTTAAAAATAGAAAGAGATATTTATCTAAAAAACGTTTTGATTTCATCTATATGACCATCCTTTGAATGATTTTAAGATTATTTGAAGTTTATTTATTATGATACAAAACTTCGATATTGTGTTTACAGTTTTGTGATATTTTGACGGTGGATGTGTTATTTTTACACCATTAATGGTTTATGGATAATTTATTGACATTTCTTATGCTATTTTTAATACGAATGTTTATGTTATGTTTAAACCTTTTCATATGAGGAATTTATTAGACTTAGTAAGTGATGGGTGGAGCCCGCTATAGCTCCTCAATGCATCGGTTGGTCTCACAAGACCAACTAGTGTCTTGGCACAAGGCCTTGAAAAAATTTTATTTATTGTCTTGGAACAAGGCCTTGACTATGTGGAAATGAAGTCCGACATTATGCATTCCATCATTATGAAAGTGGCTATTGATAATGCTTGTGATTATTCGACTAGTAGAATATCCATGTGAATATGTAAATGGAATTATTTGATTTTATCTTTTCCATATTATTCTGAATTTCAAGTTTAAAAGGATTTCATTTTAGTCATAAATATTATCTTAAATTTTTATGCTTATTTATGAAAGTTTCCGCTATATTGTTATCCTTATTGAGCATCTAATCTCACCCCTTTCTAGGTTTTATTTTTCCCAGGATGCGAAGAAGTATATTATAACTGACCTGCAGGGATAGTCTAAGGGATATGAGTGTGGACTATGGAGACTATGTTGTTGTAGTTTTTCATTTTGTAATGTAATGTAAAAATTATTAGTGTATCTAGTATTTCCAAGGATACTAAACTAATTGGACTTTCAAGACTTGATCTTTTGTGATCATACCAATGTTATGTAATAATTCACTTACTCTAGGTAACTAGGTTCGAGGCGTTTCAACATAAGAATACATAAAAATGGTTGATGAGAGAGAACGGGGTGTCCCATCATATGTACAAGAAATTGATGGGAAGGGGGTAATATTGATAATTTTCCCAAAATATGTAATGGAATTTAGATTCATAATAAAAAATAATTGCTTGAATGTAAATGAGGAGAGAGAAATCCCTTACTGAATTTTGTCATGGTAACCAGTGTAAATGGGAGGATTTAATGAGAGAGAAAGGGGTATCTAATTATTCAAACATAAGTAGGTATGTATGGAGGATGTGAAAAATTTTACCCCAATATTTTTAATTGAAAGAAAAAGGGTATAAAAATATAAATAAATTTGGACAAAAATGAGAAAGGAAGAAATACCTTACTTGGATGTTTGATCCAAAGGCTTGGGAGAGGCTTTAGAGTGGCTTCTTGGGAGGTTGGGACGACTTGGGAGGATTATAGAGAGAAGAGGGCAGAGGTTTTTCAAGTTCCAAATGTTTTACGTGATGATGAAGTGGGAGCTCAGGTGGGTTTATATAGGAAATGAGAGGGAATTCTTTATTATTTAGGTTTTGGACACCACACATTAAAATAATTCTAACCAAAAACCAAACCATGGGGTTTTCCCCTGGGTTTTTCCAAAGGGTAGTGGAAAACATTATTTTATAATTCCAATGGAATAAATTCTTAATATATTAAAATTTCTTATGTGGAGGCGTGTCACACTCTCAAGGAAATCATTTTAAAAGTTAATGTTTTTTAAGTCGTGGAGGGTCCACTAAGGCACCATAAAATTAGTCAAACAAATCTAAAATCATATTATTTTAAAGTTAAAACATATATTTTCCAAAAATACATATTATAGTATTTTATTACATCACTATTGGCTCATTATGATGTCATAAAAAACATTATATATTAAAATGGTATTTAATTTTTACCCAAAAATTTGACTGTCTCAAAAAATTATGAAAAATTCACCATTGGACAATTTCGATGACCTGATTCCAAAAATAATATTTATTTTATATAAATAATTTTCTCAATATGTTCATTTTTCCTTATAAAATAAAAACTGACATTTATTGAAAATTCATGGGTTTTGACAAAAACAGTTTATAAATCTTAATAAAAATTACAATTGTATTCATAAAGATTATAAGATGATTAATATTTAACAAAAAGTAATTTAGTAAAAACTATATTTTATTAAAATATTATTTAATTCAAAAAATCCATTAATTCATCAAAATTGATTTCTTAATTGAATATTAAATAAAAATGCTATTTTTCTTTAAAAAGCATTTAAAAAGTAACAATAATTTAATGAATGTATATTATTTGTATAAAAAATAAATAACATAATCATAGTTATAGGGTCTTGCTACAAAACCCCTTATAACACCCATTTATGACACAAGGTAAGGTGTGCGATGGTTCCAGACTCTTGGGTGGCTCAGATAACATCGTTCGGGTGGTAATATCTATCAAATTTTACTTCTCCTATGGGAGGTTCCATTCAAGATTAACGTGTTGAAGCTTATCTAGGGATTGGTCAATATAGAATTCTAGGGATGCTACCTCTTTCCAAGCTCTGAAAAATGGGGCTATTATGGAGCAATTCTACTGGATGAGGCCATCTATTGCTTTACCTGAGTAAATTGGATTTTTAAAGCCCTATATTTATACTAATCAGGTGATCACTGTTCAACGTCTATATTAGCAACGGTAACCATTAATAACTATATTTTAAAATCCAGAAAAATTAAACCATGTAAGTTGATATGTTTTATATAACCATTTTACATAATAAAACATTTAAATAGATCAAGAAGAATTTTCATTAATAAAAGTTTTGGTTGTTACAGATCCAGTTATATCTTGGGCCATGCTGCTGGATTTTCCATTAATTTTTTTTACATTTGAACCCATTAATATATTGTTTTCCCCTAGGAGATCAATTTTATGATTGTATGACTTATATGGAATATATATCTATTCATTTTGATATTTTAGGTGGTTGATATATTCTTTTGGTTGGAATTTAGCTACGATGACTATCTTTAGATACTTTTATATCGAGTTAAGAGTTTTATTATTGATTTTTCTACGTTTTGGTGGTTATTTTTAACAAAGGGTATAGTCTCCAAAATATTTATATTTTATCCATCACCACTATCTAGAAACCTCTTCAAAACAGGGAGGGGCACTTGAGGTACATAACTCCAGATTATGCCATGGTGGAGGTGAACCATATCAGGGACAATACAATTTTCATTTGATCCATTTTTCAAAGACATAAAGTAACTGTATGACGTAATGTATTTAAATACCATATATTTACTAATAAATTATGAATTTTTTTATTATTGATAGACTGGGTTGATGGATACATCACATGTCATTCACCATTATAGATGAGAGAATCACATGACCATCAACAAATAGATAAGAATATAACATGTATTATCTACATATGATCATAAACATTCATATTTTCTCTCAATCAGGGTCTTAGATGATGTACTTATTATAAAATTGAACAAATACTATATTGGGTAATATCTAATGACCACATTATCAACAACATACCTAGCCACCCTTGATTAGCTAAGCATCACGTATTGTATAAAAATGTTAGCAAAGTATGAAGGTTATGAGGAAAAATATCTATCCAACCTTAGGTATTGGGTAAATCCAAATATGAAATATATAACCCTATAATACCAAATATATAGTATATGAAACACCTTGTGTGATACTTAGGGGTCATCCAGCACACAAAACCCAATTTTTTCCTCATGATAATATTTCAAATATATATACAAAATGTTACCCATGAAAACGTTTATAATTCATTACAACCTATAATACTCTATGATGAACATTGATTTGGGATAAATCAAATTAATACATTGAGAGGTCAACTATAATTTTAATTTTCATAATAAATACATCCAATTTCAAAGAATTACAATGTGGAGATTTTTTTTTACATGACAACAAACATTCTATATTTTTTTATGTCCTATAAGTGTATTAAAATAATCATACATAAAAAACCATCTAATCTATCACATGTTATAGACTACTAGATAGGCCTTATATTTTATACACTTTTGGGTTTTCTAAATCTCAATACATCTCTATGAAATTCCCACCACATCTCTATGTGATCATCTTATAAAAAACTTACACTAAAAACCTTTAGTGAGTAGCATCTATGAAGTAAGCTAGTTTGAAAAATGGTTAGACTATAGAATCATATTCGTAATCTCCATACCTTAGAAAAAATTTTCAAACTCCTTAAATCCATAATATAAAATGATATAATGTTAATAACATTTTTAATTACTTACATCATTTTCTATATTCATCATCGTTATTATTCTTGGAACCTATTTCATCAAAAATCTCTTTGAAATCATTTGTGTAATATACATAAATTTTATATTGTTATTTTACAACCCATAATAAAGTTATTTAAGATATAAAGTGACATTCAAATTGATTTGTGACTGGAATAATCATTTATTTTAAACCTAAAATACCACTATATTCAAATATATTCCCATAATCCTATTAAAATATATATTTTTTATAATATCAGGATAAGACAAACAAATTCCATTATTTTTAGGAAATAAATCCTTTTGGTTTTATAGAAATTTTGGAAAATAAATTATTTATATATATAATATGTGGTGTTCTTTGAGTTTGGAGTAGTATTTTGAAAATAAACATTTATTATTTAAAATATTCATTTGATTTTTATTGAGATCTCATTACTCATATCTTGAAATATATCTTGGATAACCCATTTTATATAGGATGAATTTTTTTTATTCCTTAATACATTTCAAACATGTTAAATAATTTTATGTATCATAAACCATGTGAATTAGTTCCATAATATTATATTTCTCATAACGACTATTCGTTAACAAAATTCTCATATTATATAAGTGAATCAAGATGAATATGCACATTATTAATTTGAGATCCAACTGAGCATGTAATATAACATTCCATTAAAAACCATGACATATATTACATTTTATTCATAATTTGAAAATATAATACATTATATATCAATCTATCCTTCTATTTTTAACTATTGTATATTAACAAAACATGTAAACTATTCATTTGGTATCATATAGCATTTAAAAAATGAAAAATTTATTTCTATAACATCGATACTTGTTATAGAATTTCTATGAAGATTCCCAAACCCCTTTCGGTATCTTAGATAATTTTATCATATGGAAGCAATGTCCACCCATCCTAAATTTATCATTAGGTATAAATTACCAGTTCTAACAATTAGGAAAATGTAATATTTTTTATATATTATACCATTACCATTTTATACTATTAACACAATGAAAAGCATAAACATCACATGACCATTTCATCTATCTACACCATTTTTATAAAATAGGGTAAATTTTTTTTTAACTCATAAACACGATTGAAAAAATTTCAATGTTGATTAAATAATAAATTAAATAGTCATATAATACCTTAAAGAATATATTCAGCCTCACCAAGTTATTATCAATCTTAATCATATAGAGTATATTAGTGGATAATGTAGTTCATTTTTTCAAATTGTATATAATACCTTTGAATCTTTAACTAAATTCATATATAATTATCATAGGAATATTGATTCACATTCCATAAAAACTTCAATAGATTGTTACTTGGGAAGAAGCTACACTAAATAAAAAGGTATTTCCTTACTTATGTATAACACTTTAGTTTATATAAGAATCTAATAAATTTCTTACAGTATACATTTCCTCCTAAAATATCTATCTTATATTCATTTTTGATGTTTATTATATAATTATATCTACTGAAAAGTTTTTATTAGATAAATTTCAGGTTTTAAATTCATTTAATAAGGAATTTAATTAAATGTTCTACCACTAAAATGATGACCCATTTTAAATCCATAATATCCATTAGTAGACCAATATCCATATTTCAATTTTTTAGGAGTTTTATTTGGAGTTCCTACCACCAAATATATATTTATATAGTTTATCATGCTAATAATATTATATATGAATCTTAAATGGTTGAGTGTAGAAGTCATTGTTCAATCCATCATATAGATAAAATCAATGATATTCCCCTGGTATCATTACTAAGGGTTTCCTAGAAAAATGTAACCCAAATAAAATGAAAAAATAAGGAACCTAACTCATCGGGTGACCTACATACTTTATTTTCTTAAAAAGGGTAATTTTGGGGAACCCTACTTTGGTATAACCAATGTCACAACCCCCTCTCCCTAAGGAGCACCCCTCATGGGTCGAAAATGAGATCAGTAGGATGGTGAACACCAAAGTCCCACCACCAATAAGCCTTGGACTGGTGACTTGAATCAGGGGTATAATTAACACAAAAATTAGAGGCATTAACCTCTAATAGAACATGTAAAATATATAAATAAGAAAAATACAAAAATAAAAACCTTGTTAGAAATATAAATTAAATCATTGTTGTTGTTTCCTCACGGATTTCGGGGATAACCTCCTGGATGGGAGATTCAAACGTTCCGATCGGTTTCTAACGGGTTTGTTCGTAGAACCGAAAACATCCAATGATTACACATCCGTTTGGACCTACTTTCCAAAGGTAGGAGCTCATTAGTTTGTGGACTAATGAGGTTTAGGAATTTGCATTGGTCGAGAGGATGGGAGGTCGGACTCATCACACCTTTTTTAGGGGAATTATTGTCTACTCCGGGACTCTCTTTATAGATTTAAGTTATGTTCGTGAATCCTTATTACATTACCAAGTATAAAATGAGATTTCCTTAAGTTTTAACAATGAATGATTAAATATGCAATAAATTTAGAAAATCTTTTATATGTATTCGAGGTTCTTCATCAATATAGAATCATCTGTATCTATTTAGAGATTCTTGGTCAATGGTATCCTTCGAAACATTTATAAAAGTCTCTTGGTCATTATGATGACCGGGCTGGTTTTAAAGCCACTCAGGGAGGCACTTGAAGTTTATCATCATTCAGAAGGACATGGATTATTTCAAAGTTGGGATCGAACCCATAAATGGGATACCTACGTATCCTTTGTTTTTGGAAAAGGAATCAGAACCCACGTAGTTCGAGTAATGGAGTATGATGTTTATGATTGATGGATCAAAGAAGAATTTCATAATTACTTTCACACTCTAAGCTCACGTGAGTCATGCTCGGTGTGAGAAACAAGAGGTATTGGTAAAAATTAGACAATTGTTCCATGAAAGATGAAATCATAAGAAATTTTTTGGGGCTTATGTATGTATGACTTCCCAAATAGATGAAGGTTTAGGATTTACTTTTAGGGAGAAAATCCAGGAACATGGTCCATAAAGGTATATGTGCTTTATGGAGATTTGAATACTCTAATCTTGGGGCTTACTCCTAAGGAGGATGACCAAATTAGGAGGAGACTTATGATTGGGTTTTACTCCTGAAAAAGAAACCCAAATCAAGGGTAAATTATGACTGGTTAAGAGAAATTTAAGGGGGTCTTGGGGCTTACTCCTGAAAAGGAAGCCCAAGATTATGACTGAGTCTTATTCCTGAAAAGCAGACCCAGGTTAGGGGACTTGGGGCTTACTCCTGAAAAGGAAGCCCAAGATTATGACTGAGTCTTATTCCTGAAAAGGAGACCCAGGTTAGGGATTAAGGTCTGGGGCTTACTCCTGAGGAGGATGCCCACATTTGAGATTGGGGCTTACTCCTAAGAAGGATGCCCATGTTTGAGATTGGGGATTACTCCTGAGAAGGATGCCCATGTTTGAGATTGGGGATTACTCCTGAGGAAGATGCCCAGATTAAAGGATTTATAACTGGGGATTATTCCTGAAAAGGAGACCCAGGTTAGGGATTAAGGTTTGGGGCTTACTCCTGAGGAGGATGCCCACATTTGAGATTGGGGCTTACTCCTAAGAAGGATGACCATGTTTGAGATTGGGGCTTACTCCTGAAGAAGATGACCATATTAAAGGATTTATAACTGGGGATTATTCCTGAAAAGGAGACCCAGGTTAGGATTCTCTCATCTTAAAGGACGAGGTTGAATGAATGAACTCTCCATATTTAGTGACATAAGGATATTTAAATCACTATACTTTGAGAGATATTCCATAGAATTCCTTTCAGATAAGGAAGTCAAATCAAGAAATCATGCCATAAATGGCTTTGAAGAGTGTCTTGAAGACTGAATCTTGAAAAGGAAAGGTGTGATGGCTTAAGAGGGGTAAAATGGGCAAGATAGGCACCCAAAAAGGTAGGGGCGCGCAAGTCTTGAAAGGCGCGCAAGTATTGCGGCGGCGCGCAAGTATTGCGGCGACGCGCAAGTATTGGTCGCGCAAGTATACTTGCGCGACATGAGGGGTACTTGCGCGATTTTCAAATATCATTAGAATATTTGAGCGACTCTTTATAAATCCCTTTAGAATCCTCTTGAGGTTCATCCAAAAAAGGGACGTGCAAGTTCTATTGAAGGAATAAGGCGGCGCGCAAGTGTTGATGAGTTTCAACACATAGGCCTTCCTTCTTCTCTTTAAATCTTCCGTTCTAGGTAATAAATTACCTTAGAAGTGTTCCGGAAGCTTTGAGAAGAGACTTGGGCGTCGGGAGCTTCAATCCGAGTTTCTGGAAAAAGATCCTCCTCAATGGGGGGCCCAAAGGGTCTATTTATAGGCAAAAGAAGACCCTGGGCGGTTACCGGGCGGTTATCACTTAGGTCACGCAAGTCACTTGCACGACCACTAGGCGGCGCACAAGTGTACTTGCGCGACCATAAGGGAACTTGTCAAGACAGGGAATTACTCCTAAGGAGGAGGCCCAGGTTGAGGGAATTGAATGTCTTTTGGAGACTTGGGACTTACTCCTGAAAAGGAGGCCCAGGTCATTAAGGACTAGATAATTGAGGACTGGGGCTTACTCCTGAAAAAGGAGGACCAGGTTAATAGAATTATTGAATTAGGGCATACTCCTGAGGAGGAGGCCTAAAACTTGATAATTGAAGACTGGGGCTTACTCTTGAAAAGGAGGCCCCGGTTAATGGAATTTTGGATTAGGGATTACTCTTGGGGAGGAGGCCTAAATTAATGATTCTCTCATCCTTTGAATGATGAGGTTGAATGAAATATTCCACATAATTCCTTTCAGATAAGGAAGTCAATCAAGAAAACATGCCAAAGATGGATTTGAAGAGTGTCTTGAAGACTGGATCTTGAAAAGGAGAGGTGGAATGGTATAAAAGAGATGAATTGGACAAGGAGGGCACCCAAAAACCATAAGGGCGCACAAGTCCTTTAGCGGCGCGCAAGTAATTTAGAGGCGCGCAAGTCCCTAAGCAGCACGCAAGTCTTTAAGCGGCGCGCAAATACTTAGGTCGCGCAGGTACTTAGGTTGCGTAGGTCCTTAGGTCACGCAGGTCCTTGCTGGCGCGCAGGTCTCTTAAGGCTACGGCCTCTTCCTTACACACACTTAATGAGTGTGGTATTCACTTGGTGCACACACAAGCCGTGGGTATGTTCTTCATTTGGTGCACAAGTGAGCTTGGGCCTCGGCCTTTTACTTCTTCATGCATACAATTCTTTTACTTTTTTACACACAAGTGAGCTTGGCCTCTTCCACTTGCTTAGCACACACAAACACAAAGTGTGCTCTTCACTTTTCACCCACACAAGGCTACGGCCTCTTATTGCTTTGCACATAAACCACCCATAGGGTGTCTTCACTTGGCACACACACAAGATATGGCCTCGGGTTCTCCTTTAAAGTGTGCACTCCTTATGCACACACTTGGTTCACCATTTTGCACACACAAGGGCATACGACCTTCACTTCTTCTTGTATACAAAAGGGCCTCTCGGCCTTCACCCTTTGCACACCTACTGCCCGTAGGATGTTCTCTGTGCAAGGGTCGCGTGTTGCTCAGGCCTCAAAGGGTGCAAGATGGCCTACTGCCGCGCAAGCCTCAACCAAGAAAGTGCTTGAGTCACGGATTGCGCAACCCACAAGGGAGCAAGGGCGCACAAGTACTTGGTGCAAGGGGCAACTGCGCAAGTGGTGTGCCCAAGGTATGATTGAGTGTCTCTCTTCTTCAAACAGCCGCACAAGGGCTTGATGCAACCGGCGCGCAGGTGCTGTGGGTAGCGCGCAATTGCCTACCGCGCAAGGGGGCGCGGTGTACAGAGGGGGGCGCGCAAGGTCGCGCTGCCCGACCTCTCCTTCCTGTCGCACAAAGGGGTAGCACGTAGGGATCACCTTCGGGCCTCGGGTGGCACCGAATTCATCAGCCGCTCAAGTATGATCGGGGCTCCTTACTTCGAGAGGCAGAGGGATGCACCCACGAGACTTCATTTTTTTTAAACAAAACTTCAGCCCCCTTCTCCATTTCCATGGCCTCTCATTTTATAGGCAAGGGAGAAGCGGTTGTGAGAGAAAAAAACTTCAACCGCTGAGATATTCGGATCTTAACCGTTTTATCCAAATTTTGAAATATCCTCTGTTAAACACGGGTTCCTTTTATTATTTTCCTCCTTCACGTGCATGCGACTTAGAACGCATGAACGACCTTCCTTTGGTCCAAACCATGCAAAACGCGAACCTTCATGGCCTCAGAACTTCGTTTTCCTCGGCCAACCTCGAAATCATCCAAACATTGCATGTAAACCCATATTTATGCATGGATGAATTGCTTAGGTCCAGACGAACCGGATGGACGTCTTAGTTTGTTCGGAAGTGTCCGGATGCTCGAATACCGGCTTCGGGAGGCGCCTGGTACATGGCGAGGCCGCGGGTGGCACGGGGTGTCCTCGGCTCGAGCTCGAGGTGGAAGACATTCGGGGAGCCGTCGGATCGGCCATTTAATGAAGGAGGACGGTTGCGATTAGATCATCTCGCACGAGATCGATCGTGCGGCCTGGATCGACGCAGGATGAAGCGGACGGCCGAGATTAGATCCCGGCTGAAAATCCCGCGTCCCACATCGAAGTGACTACCAGTTTTTTCCACGGTTTATCAAAGTAATGCTGCCGGCATCACTCCGATTGAACTTCCAACCTCCACGGTGCCGCCCCGCACCGTGTTCTTCTGCGGGCGTGCTCCTAGCGCCCACTATGCTCCTCCTCAGGCGTGCATGCACCCACCATGCGCGCTCCTCCGGGGGCGCGCTGCCTCAGGGTGTCACCTTCGCCTTGAGAACACCCCTTGAGCGCGGTTGACCCTCGGGTCCTGCATGAGCTCGAGGTACTTGTCCTCGGCTGGCCTCCATAGATGTCTTAAAATTTTTGCTAAGGAAATCTTAGGGCTTTGTATAAAACAAAGTAACCAAGTTTCCAATGCCAAATTCCATTTCCATTACTTCATAAGCTTGAATCACTTTGAATTCAAATCTTTCCCAATTTTCTCCCCCAATTTCCTTGTTTTAGACTCTGTGACGAAAGGAGTGTCAACAAAAGTCCCCCCTCAGAGTTGGATCTGGAATGAAATGAGGATTTGACTCTGAGGAAATTGAATACATTCAAAGGAAAAGGGGGCGCGCAAGTCTTCAGGGCACAGAGGGCAGCGCGCAAGTGTGCTGGAACTTGACTTTTATTCAGAGTTCCTTTGTCTTTTATGGGCAGTTTAATGTCATGCATATGGACATTAAAAAGTGCTAATGTTTAAGGTCGAAATAGCTTTGACCAAATTGATAAGAATGGTTCAATTCCTTGGTAATTTATCTGAAAACATATTACCATATCAAGTATTAAGGGAAATGTGTAAACTGTGACTTAGGAAATTTTGAATCCGAGGAATGATATGGAAAAGAGCTAAAAAGGCATTAGAAGAAGTAGTTTCCAAGAATGAAGTTACTATTATTTAACAAAACCCGTTAGGGGGTTGAAATATGCAGGGCCACCTAAGGGCATTGGCTGCATGGTTAAATAAATAGAATCTTTCGGCTGACAAGTCTGTTATGTGGACTGTTTATGCAAGGCCACCTATGGGCACGTGCTGCATAGTCAGGCAAAAGAACTCCCAGAAATTTACTTTCCTAGTGCTAAAAGCCAATGAAAGTTTATGGAGATTCAAATTTTCTAAAGTATAGAGTTTGTTGTATGGAAAGAGGTACTTGAATATGGAGAAGATATTTCCGAACAAGAATATCGAAGAACTGGATGAACATCACTCCTACGAAGGCCTGACCCAAACGTAGGGAAGAAGAATAAACCATAGACTTGAATACTTTCAGATCATGAAAAAGGATATGGGAAAAATATGTTAAGGATGGCTATTTTTTGCGGATCCCTACATACTGTCATTTAAGACAAATAAGGACAAAAGAGGCATTCTTCCCAAGAATGAAGTTACTATTATTTAACAAAACCCGTTAGGGGGTTGAAATATGCAGGGCCACCTAAGGGCATTGGCTGCATGGTCAAATAAATAGCATCTTTTGGCTGACAAGTCTGTTATGTGGACTGTTTATGCAAGGCCACCTATGGGCACGTGCTGCATAGTCAGGCAAAAGAATTCTCAGAAGTTTGACATTTTTGTGATTAGAAGTCATGAAAAGGGTTATGAAGATCTGAAAATATTTAAGGTTAGGATTATAACACATAAAGATGGGTATTGTCCAATGCATATAGAGATACATAGGTCAATGATAACCATAATCATGTTGTGGCTGGGTCCTGAAAACTTGGACTTCACTACGTATCTCATAAGAATGAGAATCAAGCCATACATAGTTCTTGAAATGCAGTTTAACGTCGTGCAGGACGAAAGTATGAGTGATCTTAGTTTAGGGTCATAGAATTCGGACCATAATAATGAATACACAGTGTGTGTTTTCATGAGGACTTTTCAGCCAAGGGACTGAAAGTGAAATTTGGGGTTAGGACCAAAAGACTTGGGACTGGATTCGAGGGACACTCTAATGTTCCTACGTATCCCATAAGGATGGGAATCAAGTCCACATAGTTCTAGAACTACCCTTTGTACAAATTTGGTTCGTACATGTGAAGGGTGAAAGGGGACTTTAGTGCAATGATGGTTTAACCTGAGATAAAAAGTCTAGGCATTACCATGTATGCACGTAGTCTTTTGAAATGAAACATGATTGAAAAAAAAATCAATGTCAATAATGGTTCCTTCTCAAATGAGGAAATCAAAGAATATTGTAGTTTATTGTCGTACCGGACAAAAGTGTTGTATAGTTTAACGTCATATAACAAGGACGAAAGTGAATCAATGTAAAGATATTGATTCCAGGGGCAGTTTCACGAATCAACATCATATGAGATGGTGGTGAACCGATGTGAAGAGATTGTTTTTGGGCTTGAACCCTGGGAGGTTGCCTACATACCCAGCCTGGAGGGCAAGGATCAAAGTCCGTGTAGTTCAATTAAAGAATGAATTAATGATCAAGTTGTTCTTGGGGACAACGATCTAATTAAAATGTTGTTGGGACTTACACATGGTTAGGGGCCCAAAGAGAGTGTTATGGTTGAGGTTTTCTCTAAGCTCACGTGAGTCATACTCGGTGTGAGAAACAAGAGGCAATAACAACCTTAACGATGCACAGTTTAATGTCATGTAGGACATAAAAAAGGGACTATGCAATTTAAAGTCTTGTAGTTAGGACTATTGGTGCTGCACAGTTTAGTGTCATGTAGCAGGGACAAAATAACAGTTTAATGTCATGTAGGACATATTAAGGACTTTCTGTACAGTTTAGCGTCATGTAGTTAGGACGATGGGGACAATACAGTTTAACGTCATATTGGACGAAAGTGAGAATAGTTTAAGGTCATATTCATGGACCGTGGATGGTGCGGTTTAATGTCATGCTGGACCTTTGATGATTATATAGTTTAACGTCTTTTCGGACGTGAGGGACTTTTATACAGTTTAGCGTCATGTAGTTTAGGACGTCACAGTTTAACGTCTTGCTGGACATAAGGGATTTGCAAATAGTTTATGGTCATATACATGGACCAGGGATGATGCAGTTTAAGGTCATGCTGGACGGTTCATGAAACTTTTTCACAGTTTAATGTCATGTGGGACGAAGTTGCAGTTTAAAGTCATACTGGACCATTGCTGTATAGTTTTAACGTCATATAGCAAGGACGAACTGGTGCTTTACAGTTTAAAGTCATGTAGCTAGGACTAAGGTGAACCAATACGAGGATATCAGTTCTGGGGACTTTTTACAGTTTATCGTCATGCTGGACGTTGGAAGTGCCACACAGTTTAATGTCATGTAGATAGGACATAATATAGTTTAATGTCATCTCGGAAAAAATATAGTTTAATGTCATCTCGGACAAATAAGGATCTTCTGTACAGTTTAATGTCATGTAGATAGGACATAATATAGTTTAATGTCATCTCGGACAAAATATAGTTTAACGTCATCTCAGACAAAATATAGTTTAATGTCATCTCGGACAAAATACAGTTTAGTGTCATGTAGGACATAATACCATGAACCAATGTGATTGTTTTGGATCTGGGAACAATATTTTGTGTTTATACAAAATACTTCTTCAGAAATCTGGCATTAGTTGGAGTCGTGATGTGTTCTCTATCCATTGAGATTAGAGAATACGCTCCATTGGAGTAGACCTTATGTATTGAATAAGGTCCTTCCGATTTTGGTTCAAGCATGGGAGGCTTCTTTCCTGGTATCATTGGTGCTCTGAGAACCAATACCAATTCTCCCTGAATAAATGAACGAAGACGAACTTTTTTGTTAAAAGCTCGTGCTATTCGATTCTGATAGATTTCCAAGTGGTGCAAAGTGCACAATCTTTTCTCATCTAATTGTTCCAATTCATTCAACCGCTTTTGGGATTGCTCATCTATAGATAACTTATCACAAATGGCTATTCTGAGCAAGGGCAATTGATCTTCAATTGGAAAGACTGCTTCTGTTCCATATACCAACGAATATGGAGTTGACCGCGTTGAATTGCGAGTGGTAGTCCGATAAGCCCATAAAGCATGAAATTGTTTATCAGGCCATGACCTCTTATCTTTATCCACCATCTTTTGCAGTATATTTGAAAGAGTCTTGTTGAAGGATTCTATCTGGCCATTATCTGCTGCATGATATCGAGATGAATGGTTGGACTTAATGTTGTATTCTTGATACAGTTTCTTTACCTCAGAAGAACAGAAGTTGGTGCTGTTGTCCGTCAATATGGTATGAGGGACACCAAATCTAGTAATGATGTTAGACTTGATGAAGCTAACAATGCATTTAGAACTGAATTCTTTGAGAGGTAATGCCTCTGACCATTTGGAAAAGAAATCAGTAGCAGTAAGAATGTACTTAAACTGCTTGGCCGTAGCTGAAGGGTAAGGTCCCACCACATCCATTCCGCATGTGGAAAATGGACATGATTATTTAGCTGTATGAAGCAACTCTGGAGGTTTATGAATGAAGTTGGCATATACTTGGCATGAATGACACTTCTTTGTAAAATTAACACAATCTTGTATCATTGAAGGCCAAAAGTATCCATGCCTTTGAATTTGATCAGATAGTCTATGTCCAGACTGGTGGGCACCACAGACTCCTGCATGCACTTCTTTTATGACATCCATTGTCTCTTCACCATCAATACATCTGAAGAGAACTCCATCAAAACCACGTTTGTAGAGAATTTTCTCGAGGTGGTTTGGGCTATCATAAAGAGTAAAATTGACCACACGTCGCCGAATTTGTTCTTTCTCGGCTCTATCAGGTGGAAGTGTTCCATTTTGAAGGTATTCCCTGATAGGTGACATCCATCCTGTAGTATGACCATACGATTCAGGAATTGGACTAATTTCATTAATTTCCTCTGTTCTGACTTGAACATAAGGTGAAATTGCACAACGGTGGGCAATACAGATGGTTGTCTCGTCCTGATTTGGATCTGCTAAAGCTGTAGCTATATTAGCCAGTGCATCAGCTTGAGCATTTTGTGATCTTGGGACATAAGAAAATGTCGGTTCTGAAGGGAATTCTGACATTAACTCTCTGAAGTAATCATACAAAGGGATTAATTCTTCTTTTCTGATGGCATAATCCCCATTGACTTGTTTGATTACCAGGTCTGAATCACCTTTCACCTTTAAGTGATTCACTTGTGCTTGAAGCGCTAACTCCAAGCCTGTAATGAGAGCTTGGTATTCAGCTTCATTATTGGTACCACCTTCCCACAACAAAAAGGAATAAGGTAACACTGCCTTATCTGGAGAAATGAGCACAATTCCTAAACCAACTTTGTTGAATTTATGATTTTCCATTTTCTTCCCTGTTGGACTTCTAGAAGCACCATCAAAATACATTTCCCATGTTTGAGAACTCTCTTGAATAGAGAAAACTTCCTCATCAGGGAGTTCGATATCTGAATACATGTCTTCCACTGAAGGATGTTCAGCCAAGAAATCAGCCAGAGCTTGGCCCTTAATTGCCTTTTGAGACACATAATGAATGTCAAACTGCTGTAGAATAACCTCCCACCTTGCCAGACGTCCTGTAAGCATTGGACGACTAAGGATGAATTTGAGCGGATTATTACGAGATACCAATTGGACCTCATGATGTTGCAGGTAGTGTCTCAGTTTCTGAACTGCAAAGATTAATGCTAGGCAGCACTTTTCAATACTTGAATACCGGGTTTCTGCTTCAAGCATAGTTCTACTGAGATAGTAGAGACTATTTTCATTCCCAGCATCATTCTTTTGAGCGAGAAAGGCACCCAATGATCGCTCCAAAGCTGTCACATAGAGGATAAGTGGTCTACCCTCAACAGGTGGCATGAGTACTGGTGGACTCAAGAGGTATTTCTTGAGAACATCAAATGCTTCTTGACATTCTTCAGTCCACTGGTAAGTGACTCCTTTCTTCAATAATTTGGTAAAGGGTAAACTTTTGCCTGCCAAATTGGCGATGAAACGCCGAATATAGGCTAAGCGTCCTTGAAGTCCTCTTAATTATTTCAAATTCTGAGGAGGTGACATACCAAGGATTGATTTGGTCTTCTCAGGATCGACTTCAATACCACGATGGTGTACAACAAAGCCGATGAATTTTCCTAAGGTTACCCCAAAAGCACATTTTAAGGGGTTCATCTTCAAATTATGTTGTCGAAGCTTGTGGAATATGACTTTAAAATCAGCCAAGTGATTAGAACGTTGTTTGGATTTAACCACCAAATCATCTACATAGCATTCAACAAACTTCCCTAAAAGAGGGTTGAAGATACGATTCATGGCGCGTTGATATGTTGCACCTGCATTCTTTAAACCAAAGGGCATCACCCGGTAACAAAACACACCTTGAGGAGCTCTGAAGGCTGTATATTCCTCATCTTCTAGGGCCATTCAAATCTGATTATATCCAGAATATCCATCCATGAAAGAAAGTACTTCATAGCCAGCCGTCGCATCAATTAAGAGTTCTGTAATCGGAACTGGGAAATCATCTTTAGGACAATACCGATTAAGATCTCTGAAATCGATGCAAACCCTAATTTGTCCGTTCTTCTTCTTTACAGGGACAATATTAGCCAACCAATTGGGATATTGAACTTCTCTGACGAAGTTGGATTTGATCATCTTATCCACTTCAGCTTCAATTTTGGAAACAAAGGTTGGGTGTGTTCTTCTCGCGGCTTGTTTAAAACCTCGATGTTCTTTTGGTAAACCCAAATGATGAGTAGCAACATCAGGATCAAGCCCAGGAATTTCTGTATAATTCCAAGCAAAAATATCTTTATTTTGCTTTAGAAAAGAAATATACATATATTTCTCTTCAAGGGTCATGGACGCACTAATTAAAGTGGGACGTGGATCTTTCTCTGTACCCAGATTTACTTCTCTGAGTTCATCCACAGTGGTAGAGATACCCTCTTCAAATGCTGGAGGAGCATCTCTAAGATCTTACTCTTCCTCTTCATTATGTGTTATTTCTTCCAATTCTACTTGCAAAGTAGATGAAAAAACGAAATTCTCATGATCATAAGAGATGTCAAAATTTTCACATTTTGAAGAAGAAGCTTCCATTTCCGACCCTATTGATGATAAAGGGTCTTCTTTGGGAATCAAAGAGGAGATGATGGATCGAGAATCGACATCATTATTCATCTCTGGTGTTGCTATAACTTCTTCTGGCATGATTAGCGAAGTATAGACTTGTTGGATTTCATCACCACTTATTCTTTCATCACTGCTTGGTAGGTTACCAATTTCTCCCATGTTGTCTGGCTCGATCACCGTAATTGACATTATGGATCTTTCCATAAGAGTATTTTGATTTAGGCCTATTTTGTCAATTTGACTGATAGGTAACACATAATCTGTACTCATATGTAAAAATGGATTTATTGGAATCTTCTCCAAACCATATGGAGCATTAACTTTGGTAATTTCCTTCATTATAGTTTTTTCTCTTCCCTTCATGTGATAAAATTCCGCCTCAATGTATTGAGACTCACATGTCTTGAACGGGGCCTTATCACCATACAACGTTCCAACTTGACCATCGAAACAGTATTTGAGACATTGATGGTATGATGACGGAATAGCTGCATGCTGATGTAGCCAGGGTCTTCCAAGCAAGATATTGAAAGCTGAGTCTTGATCAACAATCATGAAATCCGAATTGGAAACAAGATCTCCAAACTGAGTTCTGAGTGTAACTTCTCCCAGTGGTTCTTGTTCATTTTTATCATATCCTTGTAACATCATGGTAGAAGGAGATAAATCAGATTCCGTGAGGCCCAATCGACGAAGTGTACGAATGGGCATGAGGTTGACTCCTGAACCATTGTCAATGAAAGCTCTTCGAACATCTATACAATTGACTTTGCCAGATAAGTACAAAGGTTTTATGTGCCCATTCACAACATCATCTTCATCTTTATTAGTAAAAGATATCACTGCATGGCATTCTGCAGGATTATTCTCTATGTGATAGATTTCAGCTGCATCAATTTCAGCTTCAAACTCCCGAGGACTTGACAAAGCTTCGATGAGTGCTTCCCGAAGATCTTTTGACAGATTCAAAGCATCCAAAATTGATAACTTGGATGGTACTTGGGCCAAGTGTTTCAATATATCATACTTTTGATCTAGAGGTCTGCGTTTCCCAATAGGAATATGCGGTTTAGCAGGTACCTTGGAAGCAGATGCTTTGGAAGCTGATGCATCTTGTATTGAAGTTGGCAACATCCTTGGTTTTGGAAGATTAGACTGATTAGATCCATTTACTTGCTGAGATAAAGAAGATGGAACCTTTAATCGGTCTTCCAAAATAACTGTGCCAAAACTGAGTTGGCCATTGGAAGAAGAACTTGCTTGTTCTTTTTGAGCTCGATGAAGGGCTCTACTACGAGTTTCTGCTGCATATACAGTGCTAGCAGGGGTAAAATTAAAGTAGTGGCTTCGGAAAGATCCACGTCTTCCCCTGTATCCTGAACCTCTAGAACTTCCTCGGATTCCCTTATTTGATACAGGGAATTCAGGCTCATCAAGACTGAAATATGGATATGTTAATTTAATCATATTAACAGAACCAAAGATTAACTCTTCGTCTGATAAAGACTCTACTTGGTTAGCCTGTTTAGGCTATGCCGTTTGGTGGGACGGTGCTCGTGGCTTTGAAGTAGATGGAATGAAATCTTCCAGAGTCAAAGACAATTTAGGCTTTGATACATACTCATCTTCTCCTGATTTCTCTTTCTTCTTTGAATTGCGCTGCCCTTTTGAGGATTTGTCTTTTGATGGAGGCTTTACTGTAGCTTTTGTAGGAGACACAATTGTCTTCTTCAATTGTGTTCGCAAAATGGAATGGATCCGATTGATTGTCTTTCTGACCATCCAATCATCATATTTTTTTCGCAGTTTTGCTTTTGACTTCCTGCCACTCGCCTCCTTCATCTGGATCTGTAGCGGTAATACACGCTACATGAGCTGAAGAACCCTTCAATTTGACTTGTCCCAAGTCGACCATATTTTGTAGGAGGTCTTTAAAGACAAAACACTCCTGGATGGGATGCCCCAACATTTTATGAAAAGGACAATAATTGGGACGGTCTTCATCTCCTTCCTTGTTTGGCCTCTTGGGCACTGGTAATTGAAACAAATTATTTTCCAGAGCTGCAATGAAGTAACCAGGAACTTGCTCATTTCGGAAAGAGTATGTTTTACTCTTCATATCCTCAAATTGTTTTCGTCGTTGATCTCTTTGATCATTTGGACGAAACGGCCTTTGTTGTAGGCGTTCAGGAGGTGGAGTCCTTCAAGAAGATGAAGGTTTTGAAGTAGATATAGGTACAGGTGCTTGTTTAAGCATAACTGTAGCAGTTTCTGCTTTACCCATTCTTCTTCCTGGAGCTGATGGAATTATACGAGATTTAACCTTAGCCTGTATAAGGGAATCTTCTATTTGTTGAGCGATTGAAGTAAGGTCTCGAAACCCTCCTGTGTATTTCACAGGGATCAATGGCGTGCGTAATTCGTCACGCAAATTTGCCACACAGATTCGCAACAATTCCTCCCGAGGGAGTGCTAAACTCAAGGAATACGTTAATCCCTTCCAACGAGCAATGAAATCAGAGACTCTTTCATTCTCCCTTTGCTTGCAGTTTGTAAGATCGAAAACTGTCGTTTTTGGAAAAGTTGAGCTAAACTGAAGAAGGAATTTTTGATGAATATCCTCCCATCCGATGACTGATCGGGATTGCAAGCTTGTATACCAGACAAAAGCTGGTCCTTGCGAGGTTCGCACGAAGCCTCTGAGTTTCACTGCTTCTTGCTGCTCTGGAGTTCCCATCATAGGATCACAACAGGACACGTAATGCGTCAAATGTTGTTCAGGGTCGCCTGATCCATTGAAAGTAGGGATAACAGGGGTTCCAAAACTGGATGGAGGAGAAATTGAATCTACCCATTCAGGGTAAACTTTTTTTTTCAGGTTGAACTTGCACCCGTTTCCCTTCCATAGTTTCTAACCGAGCTGTTAATGACTCAATATTAGTTATTAACTTTTGAGAAACATCAGGTTGAACATGGTTTTGGGTAGGTGCAATGAATGGAGCTTGGACAGACGTGGTGGTTGGTGCTGCAACTGATGGTAGTGCTGCCAACCGTTGTTGCGTTTGACCCATAGGATTAGACCTCTGATGGTGTACTGATAAAGAAGGATATTTCTAATCCATCTCAGTAGTTACAACAAATTCATTTGGCTGTCGGACTTCAACATTCTTAAGAAGAAGACTACTCTGAAGTAGTTCTGCATTCAACCTTCTTAATTCTTTCATTTCTTCCTCCTGTTGTGCAAACCTTTTCTCTAATGAGATCGATTGACCTCCTTCAGAAGAAGGGTGAGAAGTAACCTGATTCTTTCCTTTCCCCTTATTGGATCCTTTTCGGAGAGGGGGAAGTGGGTTACCTGAAGGAATACCTAGATTTTAGGTAAGCCTTTGATTACGTGTGCGCACACCTTCTTCATTTAGGTCTGTGTGCGCAACTTCTTGAGCAGGAACCTCTTCGTCTGATCCCTCTGATTGAGCTTCATCTGGTGAATCAGCAGCAACGGCATTGATGACATTAATGGATGCATATTGCATGGAATCCTTTCTATCAGCATTTCTGTGATATTGTCTTCTTCCATGTCCATGATGAGACATGGAATTCCGTTGGCTTGATCCCTCAGGAACTTCTTGGAGAACCGTCACTTGGAGAGAATCTCCTGATAGCTTGGCTCTTCGTTCCTCTAGAGGCTTATTCCCTAATCGAGAGAATACTGACTTTCTTTGAGGGAGGTATTGAGGATTTGAAAAAGTCCCTAGTCCGGTGGACTGGGGATGTTCCTGCTGCTTCCGCTCAACTCCTCGAATCCCATTTGTTGACTCTGAGGGTTGGGTTAGAGAAGTCCCCAGTCTGACAAGCTGGGGTGTCTCTTGACATGCTATGTCTGAGATCTTCTTAAAATCTCTCTTGATCTTGCGAATCTTAGTTCGGAAATTAGCTGTATGCATTAACCTGTATCTACTTTTATCACCTGGTTCAACAGACCGTTGGATGATTTCCGAAACTTCTGTCATTTGATGACGTGTTTTCTCCAGACGAGAGGCTTGTGCAATATTCTCGCCTGCTTGATGTAGGAGCAATTCAACAACTTGTTCTCTATATACGTGATTTTGAGAGGAACCAGTTGAAGCCTGTTCTTGAGCAAGCTTTTGATTATGAACAAAGCCCATTGACTGTGGCCGGCCATGGGAAATAACATTGCATGAGACCATTTTCGGCGGGCTTTGCTGACCGGAAAGCACTGTGAAATGTAGTGCTCCATGGACACCCCATCCTCTTATATGAACATCAGATGGAGCATTGGCAATTAACTGATGCAATTTTCTTAGTGCGCCAAGGCATGAACGTTGAAGGGTTCTCTGTTGCTTTTCAGCCTTCGGATACCGAGAGACTGATAGAGATGCCAAATCAATCTGGCATTGTAACCCTTCTATTATCTTAATATGATTTTCATAATCACCATAAGATAATACTTTCTTCTTCAATTGACAAAGAGTCTTCCATATGTTGAGACGAATATCATGGATTCCATCATCCGTCAACATCTTTGGAATGTCGTACTGGGAGTCAGCCAAAGGCCAAAACATGACTGGTACTTCACCTTTTGCCAGTTTTTTCCTCATGTTCAGCCTTTCTTCTTTATCATTAAATGAAGATTCTTCTACCTGTTTGGACCAGAGTTGGTGTTTCCTTATTGCTTCATCGGATTCAACAAGATTGGTAGAGAGATCACTATTCATGCTGGAAGATGAATGACCCAGGGATGGTTCAGAGAATAACCTGAACCCCAGGTTATTTTCTAATGGAGAAAGAGTTTCACCTGCTGATAGTAAAGCATCAGACATGACTGGTTTTACGTTTGCAAGTGCCTCGAGATAGGAGGGCTTTCTCGTCACTACATTGCCTTCTGAAGAATTTTCGAGACAACGTGAATCACTACTGCGGAGAGGACTTTCGCAGCGAAGTTCATCACCATGAGGAGGACCGTCATGATGGGTTATAGCAAAAGATGAAATCTCTTGCTCCTTGGTCTTCTGACCACACAGAGGGTTCCTGTGGCTCTCATCTGAAGAAGAAACTTCAAGATTGACCGATATTTCATGAAGCAAGTCTTCATGAGGAAGTGTCTGTTGAAGACCTTCAGAATTAATGTTCCCGTTATTGGGAACTGAGGGAGTAGAATCTTTAATTCCGACAAATAAATGTCTGAGGGCTTCAAGAACTCCAGCATCGAGCAAGGCTTGGTTACAGATTGTTCTTTGATCTCCTGACTGTGCTGGGCGGATCTTTTTCTTAGATGCCTTCTTACTCGCTTTAGAAACCACTTGATGATGAAAGTGATTGCTCTGAGCAGGTGTATGTGCCTAATCAGGAAAGATGGTCAGGTTAGGCTGACGATCTACACTCAAATCAGGTGTATGTGCCTGACTTGGTTGTCCGTATGATATGGGGGAGTATGCCCCATAACCCTCTTGGACTGGAACAGATATCTGTGTCTGTTCCGGAGTGAATCGTTGATGTGTCACTCCACTGCTAGGGATAGATTTATGTGTCTGTCCCTATGATGATGCTGAAGCTGTTATGATATCCTGGCAAGCATCCAGAATATGAGCATGAATTTGCTTCTGCTCTTTCACCATTGACAAAATATGTTTGGTGACTTCAGCCGCCGGAACGGGGATATACGTCCATTCCGGGCTTGGAGTAGGTGTATGTGCCTGCTCCTGTCCTCCTTTTCATGTCAGTGAATCCTGACAGTACTCAAGTGTGGAGGCAGAGAGTTGAGTCTGCCTCCTGTTTGTCGTCGGGACTTTCCGACTGACTTCTCTGTGTGCTACCAAGCGAGACTGTTGGTAGGCTTGATTAGTATTAGCAAGTGTATGTGCCTGCTGATTACACTTCGCCAAACACGGTTGACGAGATCCATCATATGTAGTCAGACGAGCCTGCTGACTAACTGGTGATGTATAAGCAGGTGCATGTTCCTGCCTATAGTACTCCTCCGGAATTTCCTGGCGGGATTGGCGTAATGCTGCCAGACGAGTCTGCTGGACAGCGGAATTAAAACAGACAGGTGATTGTGCCTGCTCATTATTTGCCACCAAGTTAGGTTGGTGGACTTCTCCGGAGATGGCAGGGATGACAACCTGCCTATTGTTAACCGGATTCCGTCTCTGGCGGTTCATCTTGCCTACTCGGGTTTGAGGAACCTGAGCTGAATGCCTGGAGTCGGTACCCTCATCATGTTGAGGGCGCACTACCGCATGAGTCTGGCGGCGATTGTTGATGGGAGCCCTCGAGAAGGACTCCTGTGTTTTTGAATTAAGGCCCTGCGGGACCTGCTCATTCACTTCCTCAGAGTAAGGTAATGAATGGAAATTGCGTTCCGGGGATAACGACCCGAAACGGTTGGAGACGGTAGTCAGCACCGCCTGCTTCTTGATCGCTGGTCGCCGTTGTCCAGACGACCAGGTAGAGTTGTTAACTTGGAGGGCCTGACGAGCGGCCTCCAGAGTTGGGATAGTACCATTGCGACGGTACTCCATAACTAGTGCATTAGAAACCCAGCGTTGAAGACGCTGAGTTGGTGATGTCATCCTCAGAGCGGACGAAGTTCCAGCAGGAGTAGCAGCATTGGTTTTCACAGCAGCAGACCTCATAGTAGAGGTGTTCACAGCAGCAGTATTCATAGGGGTGAATTTAAGGAAATCCATTTTTCAGAAGATCTTGAGAAAAGAGTGCCTGTTCCATATAACAGACATAATCAAGATGAATCCGGCCACTGCATCTTTTGTATGAGCACATTTCAATGATTGATTTGTTGGCCCAAGGGGCCTAACAAATAATAAAAACATCATTTTAACTAGGTTAAGGATTCACGTTGGGTTCACTATTTTTGTTTCCTCACGGATTTCGGGGATGACCTCCTGGACGAGAGATTAAAACGTTCCGATCGGTTTCTAACGGGTTTGTTCGTAGAACTGGAAACATCCAATGATTCCACATCCGTTTGGACCTACTTTCCAAAGGTAGGCGCTCATTAGTTTGTAGACTAATGAGGTTTAGGAATTTGCATTGGTCGAGAGGATGGGAGGTCGGACTCATCACACCTTTTTGAGGGGAATTATTGTCTACTCCGGGACTCTCTTTATAGATTTAAGTTATGTTCGTGAATCCTTATTACATTACCAAGTATAAAATGAGCTTTCCTTAAGTTTTAACAATCAATGATTAAATATGCAAGAAATTTAGAGAATCTTTTATATGTATTCGAGGTTCTTCATCAATAGAGAATCATCTGTATCTATTTAGAGATTCTTGGTCAATGGTATCCTTCGAAACATTTATAAAAGTCTCTTGGTCATTATGATGACCGGGCTGGTTTTAAAGCCACTCAGTGAGGCACTTGAAGTTTATCGTCATTCAAAAGGACATGGATTATTTCAAAGTTGGGATCGAACCCATAAATGGGCTACCTACGTATCCTTTGTTTTGGAAAAGGAATCAGAACTCACATAGTTCGAGTAATGGAGTATGATGTTTATGATTGATGGCTCAAAGAAGAATGTCATAATTACTTTTACACTCTAAGCTCACGTGAGTCATGCTCGGTGTGAGAAACAAGAGGTATTGGTAAAAATTAGACAATTGTGCCATGAAAGATGCAATCATAAGAAATTGTTTGGGGATTATGTATGTATGACTGCCCAAATAGATGAAGGTTTAGGATTTACTTTTAGGGAGAAAATCCAGGAACAGGGTCCATAAAGGTATATGTGCTTTATGGAGATTTGAATACTCTAATCTTGGGGCTTACTCCTAAGGAGGATTACCAAATTAGGAGGAGACTTATGATTGGGTTTTACTCCTGAAAAATAAACCCAAATCAAGGGTAAATTATGACTGGTTAAGAGAAATTTAAGGGGGGCTTGGGGCTTACTCCTGAAAAGGAAGCCCAAGATTATGACTGAGTCTTATTCCTGAAAAGGAGACCCAGGTTAGGGGACTTGAGGCTTACTCCTGAAAAGGAAGCCCAAGATTATGACTAAGTCTTATTCCTGAAAAGGAGACCCAGGCTAGGGATTAAGGTTTAGGGATTACTCCTGAGGAGGATGCCCACATTTGAGATTGGGGCTTACTCCTAAGAAGGATGCCCATGTTTGAGATTGGGGCTTACTCCTGAGAAGGATGCCCATGTTTGAGATTGGGGCTTACTCCTGAGGAAGATTCCCAGATTAAAGGATTTATAACTGGGGATTATTCCTAAAAAGGAGACCCAGGTTAGGGATTAAGGTTTGGGGCTTACTCCTGAGGAGGATGCCCACATTTGAGATTGGGGCTTACTCCTAAGAAGGATGCCCATGTTTGAGATTGGGGCTTACTCCTCAGGAAGATGCCCATATTAAAGGATTTATAACTGGGGATTATTCCTGAAAAGGAGACCCAGGTTAGGATTCTCTCATCTTAAAGGATGAGGTTGAATGAATCAACTCTCCATATTTAGTGACATAAGGATATTTAAATCACTAGACTTTGAGAGATATTCCATAGAATTCCTTTCAGATAAGGAAGTCAAATTAAGAAATCATGCCATAAATGGCTTTGAAGAGTGTCTTGAAGACTGAATCTTGAAAAGGAAAGGTGTGATGGCTTAAGAGGGGTAAAATGGGCAAGATAGGCACCCAAAAAGGTAGGGGCGTGCAAGTCTTGAAAGGCGCGCAAGTATTGCGGCGGCGCGCAAGTATTGCGGCGGCGCGCAAGTATTGGTCGTGCAAGTATACTTGCGTGGCATGAGGGGTACTTGCGCGATTTTCAAATATCATTAGAATATTTGAGCGACTCTTTATAAATCCCTTTAGAATACTCTTGAGGTTCATCCAAAAAAGGGACGCGCAAGTTCTATTGAAGGAATAAGGCGGCGCGCAAGTGTTGATGAGTTTCAACACTCAGGCCTTCCTTCTTCTCTTTAAATCTTCCGTTATACGTAATAAATTACCTTAGAAGTGTTCCGGAAGCATTGAGAAGAGACTTGGGCGTCGGGAGCTTCAATCCGAGTTCCTGGAAAAAGATCCTCTTCAATGGGGGGCCCACAGGGTCTATTTATAGGCAAAAGAAGACCCCGGGCGGTTACCGGGCGGTTATCACTTAGGTCGCGCAAGTCACTTGCACGACCACTAGGCTGCACGCAAGTGTACTTGCGCGACCATAAGGGAACTTGTCAAGACAGGGACTTACTCCTAAGGAGGAGGCCTAGGTTGAGGGAATTGAAAGACTTTTGGAGACTTGGGACTTACTTCTGAAAAGGAGGCCCAGGTCATTAAGGACTGGATAATTGAGGACTGGGGCTTACTCCTGAAAAAGGAGGCCCAGGTTAATAGAATTATAGAATTAGGGCTTACTCGTGAGGAGGAGGCCTAAAACTTGATAATTGAAGACTGGGGATTACTCTTGAAAAGGAGGCCCCGGTTAAAGGAATTTTGGATTAGGGCTTACTCTTGGGGAGGAGGCCTAAATTAATGATTCTCTCATCCTTTGAATGATGAGGTTGAATGAAATCTTCCACATAATTCCTTTCATATAAGGAATTCAATCAAGAAAACATGCCAAAGATGGCTTTGAAGAATGTCTTGAAGACTGGATCTTGAAAAGTAGAGGTGTAATGGTATAAAAGAGATGAATTGGACAAGGAGGGCACCCAAAAACCATAAGGGTGCACAAGTCCTTTAGCGGCACGCAAGTACTGTAGCGGCGCGCAAGTCCCTAAGCAGCGCGCAAGTCTTTAAGCGGCGCGCAAATACTTAGGTCGCGCAGGTACTTAGGTTGCGTAGGTCCTTAGGTCACGCAGGTCCTTGCTGGCACGCAGGTCTCTTAAGGTTACGACCTCTTCCTTGCACACACTTAATGAGTGTGGTATTCACTTGGTGCACACACAAGCCGTGGGTATGTTCTTCATTTGGTGCACAAGTGAGCTTGGGCCTCGGCCTTTTACTTCTTCATGCATACAATTCTTTTACTTTTTTACACACAAGTGAGCTTGGCCTCTTCCACTTGCTTAGCACACACAAACACAAAGTGTGATCTTCACTTTTCACCCACACAAGGCTACGACCTCTTATTTCTTTGCACATAAACCACCCATAGGGTGTCTTCACATGGCACACACACAAGATATGGCCTCGGGTTCTCCTTTAAAGTGTGCACTCCTTATGCACACACTTGGTTCACCAATTTGCACACACAAGGGCATACAGCCTTCACTTCTTCTTGTATACAAAAGGGCCTCTCGGCCTTCACCCTTTCCACACCTACTGCCCGTAGGATGTTCTCTGTGCAAGGGCCGCGTGTTGCTCAGGCCTCAAAGGGTGCAAGATGGCCTACTGCCGCGCAAGCCTCAACCAAGCAAGTGCTTGAGTCACGGATCGCGCAACCCACAAGGGAGCAGGGGCGCACAAGTACTTGGTGCAAGGGGCAGCTGCGCAAGTGGTGTGCCCAAGGTATGCATGAGTGTCTCTCTTCTTCAAACAGCCACACAAGGGCTTGATGCAACCGGCGCGTAGGTGCTGTGGGTAGCGCGCAATTGCCTACCGCGCAAGGGGGGCGCGGTGTACAGAGGGGGGCGCGCAAGGTCGCGCTGCCTGACCTCTCCTTCCTGTCGCACAAAGGGGTAGCACGCAGGGATCACCTTCGGGCCTCGGGTGGCACCGAATTCATCAGCTGCGCAAGTATGATCGGGGCTCCTTACTTCGCGATGCAGAGGGATGCACCCACGAGACTTCGTTTTTTTAAACAAAACATCAGCCCCCTTCTCCATTGCCATGGCCTCTCATTTTATAGGCAAGGGAGAAGCGGTTGTGAGAGAAAAAAACTTCAACCGCCGAGATATTCAGATCTTAACCGTTTTATCCAAATTTTGAAATATCCTCTGTTAAACACGGGTTCCTTTTATTATTTTCCTCCTTCACGTGCATGCGACTTAGAACGCATGCACGACCTTCCTTTGGTCCAAACCATGAAAAACGCAAACCTTCATGGCCTCGGAACTTCGTTTGCCTCGGCCAACCTCGAAATCATCCAAACATTTCATGCAAACCCATATTTATGCATGGATGAATTCCTTAGGGCCAGACGAACCGGATGGAGGTCTTAGTTTGTTCGGAAGTGGCCGGATGCTCGAATACCGGCTTCGGGAGGCGCCTGGTACATGGCGAGGCCGCGGGTGGCACGGGGTGTCCTCGGCTCGAGCTCGAGGTTGAAGACGTTCAGGGAGCCGTCGGATCGGCCATTTAATGAAGGAGTACGGTTGCGATTAGATCATCTCGCGCGAGATAGATCGTGCGGCCTGGATCGACGCAGGATGAAGCAGACGACCGAGATTAGATCCCGGCTGAAAATCCCGCGTCCCACATCGAAGCGGCTACCAGTATTTTCCGCGGTTTATCAAAGTAACGCTGTCGGCATCACTCCGATTGAACTTCCAACCTCCACGGTGCCGCCCCGCACCGTGTTCTTCTGCGGGCGTGCTCCTAGCGCCCACTATGCTCCTCCTCGGGCGCGCATGCACCCACCATGCGCGCTCCTCCGGGAGCGCACTGCCTCAGGGTGTCGCCTTCGCCTTGAGAACACCCCTTGAGCGCGGTTGACCCTCCGGTCCTGCATGAGCTCGAGGTACTTGTCCTCGGCTGGTCTCCCTAGATGGCTTAAAATTTTTGCTAAGGAAATCTTAGGGATTTGTATAAAACAAAGTAACCAAGTTTCCAATTCCAAATTCCATTTCCATTACTTCATAAGCTTGAATCACTTTGACTTCAAATCTTTCCCAATTTTCTTCCCCAATTTCCTTGTTTTAGACTCTGTGACGAAAGGAGTGTCAACAGTTGTATACATGCAATGTCATGCAGTGCTAAAATAGCTAAAAGAAAAACTAAAAGTACCAAAAAGATAAATACAATAAATAGTACGAAGGCCAAATAGATCCTTCCAAACCATGATCTAGTAACAACTAGCCCAATATCCAACCTCCTATAAATTACCAAAAAATGTTTATATATACGTGGGGTAAGAATAAAATTATACCCAGTAGGGTCATCTCTGGATCCTCTCATGTAAAAGACAAATAAACCATGTTAAATAACAATGAACAACAATGAAATTAGATTATAGAGAACTAGGATAAACATTCATAGATATTACATCATTTTAGATTAATATCCATCTCATTGAAAAGGTACATTCCCAAGGAAAGTAATAGTTTAGTGTCTTTTGGAACATATAAATATATAATAATCTAACTTGGTGAAAGATCTTCAACATCCCCCTTAAATATTTTCCCTTTTAGTACTCCTACTTTATACCTTTATTTATAACCCTTGGAAAGGAAAAATAATAAAGTGGTGAGATCTTATGCTAATTAAGGTTAAAAAAGTGAGATATATAAGCATAACATGAGCATCAGGGTATGAGAACATGATTATAACATTATAAGATCATACCCTATATATAAAATATTATAATAAAGTTTCATGACACAAATATTGGTAGTTTATAATACTTAAATCAAAAGAGAATCAAGAGCATAATCGATGAGATAATAACATAGGAATAAGAGATGGAATTGTGGCATACATGTAAGTATATAAAAACTTTTTTCAAGGATACTGACCAAGACCCTCATAAAATGTTAGGATTGGGATAAAAACTCATATAACTTCTTCATGATTGGGATCAAATCCCATGTAACACCTTATTTATATCATGGGATTCCATACCATGTACCATCTTGTTATGGGATTTGGATTCCCTTCCATGTACCCTCTTGTTACGGGCTGGAGATGCCATCTTGTGTACCCAATTGTTAGGGTTTTGGGATTCCCTCCCATGTAACATCTTATTAAAGTCTTGGGATACCCTCCCATACACCTTATTTCTATGGTATTGGGATTAACTCCCATATACCCTCTTATTACAGGATTATAATTCCATCCTGCATACCCTCTTTTTATGGGCTTGACATGCCCTCCCATATACCCTCTTTTTACGGGCTTGGGAAGCCCTCCCATGTACAATTTGAGATCATATAAAATTTACCATTACCTAATTTATTTTAGGGAGATATATCTCCCACCATAATATAATGAAATCATATATAATCATCCATAAGAAAATAAAACTCTCATCGCATCAAGACCCATAAAAAGAGATCGGTTTCATAAATATAAAGACATAACCCCAGAAATGAAATGGGTATTATAAATATTTCATAATATCATGACCTAGGTAAAATAGAATGGTTTCATAATAAATTCAACACATCACAACCCATTAATGTATGTTGGTTTACTCATGGTAAAACACATAAAAGATAAACAGGTTTCATAAAAAAGATATCCTAGTAAACATAAAATATTAAAATAAATAATAATAATGGTGAACGTGGATCATATCCCCAATAAAGAATAAACTATATCAAATGATGTTATAATATATGGATAATTATTTTTAAAGATCTCATGGAACAATTTTTAAGGAACATAATCTTTATTTGAAAATCATTCTTTTAAACCTGATGCATTTTCAAAATCATTTTCTTCAAAAACCACATAGAAAAACTTATAGAGTAATATTTTAAAAATAATTTAAAACATTCCATGAGAAAATATCCTTTCCTCTTTGAATAAGTCTTTTTAAATTATAAAACATTTTTAATACCTTTATCTCTGAAAATTACCTTGAAAATCTAAAAATGAAACTTTGAAAATCATTTAAAAAACCTTTAAAAAATAAAAAGATTTCAAATTTTTTTACATAAAAACCACATTAAAAACAATAATTTATAAAATATTAGGAAAATAATTTTTTGAAAATAACCTTGGAAAATTGTAATTGAATATTTGAGGATATTATGGTCATGGCAGAGGGTAAATCTGTACATTCCGAACATTACTTTGGCAGAATTAAATGTTTATAAAATTGCCTTGATCTAAAATTAACAAGAAAATTCCTCTAAAAAAATATATTAAAAAGATAAAACATGGTTAAACATTTATTTTAAAAATCATAGTAAAAATTTATTTAATACATTTTTATAAAACATGTTTATATAGGATAATAGATTTCCCACCGAAAAGAGAAATGAAGCCATAATTTAATAATTTTTATTAATTATAACAAATAAAAAAGTGTAAAATAGAACTATTAAATGAATATATCATGAATAAATATAGTATAAGAAAAATCATGAAAATTATTAATATATTTATTATAATATTTCATTAATGGAAGTGTAAACATAAACAATCCTGATAAACTAATAGATTATAGCAATAAACTATCAGCACTTTGGTAAATTTTAATCATAATACCAATGATATAATAAAACTAAATGAAACATATAATATCATGAAATTAAGGATAATCATGGTATAACATTTAAAAGGTGAAGTATATACACCTTTTAAAATAATATACGTTCATGACATAACATGTTTCTCCAAGAATGAAATTTGATACAAAAATACATTACCTATTTGGTATCTTTTGAATCGTAAACCCCATGAAATAATTATAATAAAATAGATATGTAAATAAAACTAAATTTAGGGATAAGAATAAAATAATACATTCATGGATATTATATACACCACAAAAAGGAAACAAGTGGTGAATATGGAATGAGCCTCACAGAAATAAAAGTGAGACTATATATCCCCTTACTACTTGTGTAACTTTAGAATCATGACATTTGAGAAAGAAAAAAAATTTAATTGATAATTTTAATATCATTAAATAAAGGAAATTAATTATATAAATTTTCATTGTGCAGTAGATACACATCACAACAAGAATAAGTGATTAATATATAGTATATCTCATATAAATAAAAGTGGGTCGAGAAAATCCTTACCTTAGGTCTCGAATTTATCCATTCACATTCAAACATCCAATATAATAAATATAATCATATTATAAATATAAAAAAACCCGTATTATTATATATAATATCAAATATTATTTTATTATGACTTTATATTACTCATTTATTAACAATTTCCTGCTAAAGTTAAGTTTCGGGAAATAACTTCTTTATTTTTTGTATATATTTTGACTTGTTATTCCTGATCCTCTTAAATAGATGATGGATAAATTATTTCAAGAATGAAAAACCAGATATGAATTTAATATATATAAAATATATAATTATTTATAATAATATATAAAATATATAAATATGAAATGGAATACACAGTTCATTGAAATTGTAGGTCATATGTACGCATGAACGTTGTTTCCATTTTATTGTTGTATTAAAAGAAACTAAGTAAATGATATATATATTATCATTATACTATAATTATTATTTCGTATATATCATATAATTCTACTAAACCCATCTTTAATCCATTCCATGTAACATACGAATGAATCACATTACTTTGAGTAGGAGGTAGTCCACACGTCCACAAACGAAGTTATCGTATTCCAAAAAAATGGAAATCATGATGTTTTGTGTTATATAATAAGTCTATAAGTATAAATATTTCATAAATATCACATATATAATATAAAACCAATATTTAAATAATTATTCCCAACCATTTAACATGGTAATGTAAGAAAGAATGACATCAATTCGTGAGGTGGTTGTCCACCGTACACATGAATGATTATTCTGTATCCCATTTGATTTAAGTGCGTGTAGGTTTAGTTCAAATAACTAATATAACAACACCTAAATAAAATTATTATACTGAGGTTATTATATAATCATGTAATGAGAATAATTTAGGGGTTTTAGAAACAAATATAAAAAAAGTTCTTGTTGATGGATGTTACCTCTTCTTTGTGTAATTCTTTCTAGTTTTCACTAAAGGACCCACTTTGTATTTTTTGACTGAGGTTAGGATTATAGGATGATAGTAGTGAAGTTGGTATATTATTTGGTATGGGTATTTATGAGAAAAATGGATGAATAGGTGTGACGAAGTGAGGGGGGGTGATGAGTGCCCTTTTCTAGTGGGGGAGTGACATTCTTGTAAATATAAAAAGGTAAACACTACTGAGAGATCTACCTTACATCACATGCCTAAAATAATGATAAATTTTCAATAAAATATATTATATGGTCTAAATATGACCATACAATGGATTTTGGGTATGTGTCTAGGTAATTTGACCACTTAAGTTAGAGTTTAACCACTGAGTAAACTAATTTATACCTTAGCTACAATAATCAATTTCAATTACATTCAATAATATTTTTGATTAAAGACTATTCTTAACTTAATAATAATTGTATTTTATTATTATTAAAAATATTAAATCCAATTTTCCAAATTCTAAGCACAGTAGTGGTAGATGTTAATTTAAAATTAATCACGCAGACATGACGAGACAATGAGTTTTAAAAGTGAAAGTGGTCAAAATATGGAAATGATTTTATATACAATTTCAATGTGAAATTGAGTAAAATGACATAAATTATATTAATAAATGTATAATTTATCAAAATACACTTTTAAAACCATTTTTAAATATAATTTAACTATATAAATAGATTAGAAAAAAATGAAGATTTCAATTAAAATTCAATGTTTTTTCAATGTTCATAAAAAATAAAAATTCTAAGAAAAATACAAAAAATTAACAAAAAATAGATTCTAATATTACAATTTAAATAATAATGTTTTCATTAGATAATAATTATAAAAGTTTCCAATAATATATTTATAATTGGTTCTCCATTAAAAGGAAGTAAAATTAACTATTATAAAAATACATATCTTTATTAATAGATTTGATTTATTATTATCTCTTGTCTAACAAACACATAAAATGAATGTTAAATATTTGAATGAATATAATATACATATATATCTTTAAAATAATTTATCAAAAGTATTTTAATTAATTTTTTTGAAGTAAATCCTATTTGATTGCATAAATATTGTTTTCCAGCAAAATATTTATTATATATTCAATAGGGTTTTATTTCCATTTATAGTTAATTTTACACCAAATAATTATTCTTATATACATGTGTAAACAATATTTTCATAATTTAATTAATCTTATTCATAACCTTCATTCCAATGGGTAGGTTGAAACTATAATAATATTTTAACAATAATATTATCAATACATTATTGATTGGTCATACCAGGTCTTACATGTCACAAAAGTTATTGAAGGAACTAAACATTGTGTGAAAAAAACTCCAAAAATAGAATTTCATGTATTATATGATAATCTAAGTGTTGCGTGTAGTAGAATATTCAATATATTTTTTGTACAACGCTTGTATAAATTGGTGCTTCCATATAACACAATCTATATTTAGTGTGACATAACAAAAAGTAAAATAGATTAATTAAATTTAAAAAAAAATAAAAAAAATCTTGGTGTGTTACATTGTACCACCCTTAAATTGAATTTCCCCCTTAAAAATAATCTAGTTTATTTAAGGATTAATACTTGGATGTTCGTTTCAAATAAACCCACAATATAAAAATGAATACTAAAAATTCCTTTAAAGAAAGAAATTTGGAACCATAATGGTTACCTAAAGTAACTCATAACTGGGTTTATACATAGTATATCATAGTAGGAAGTGAATATTAGACATGGAAGAAAATCGTAAATAATTATAGAGAGTGATAAATATCACAACTCACAAGAAAGTGAATGATTAATGGAACATTAAGGGACTCAAAACCATAAATCTATTATGGTTTATAAGAAAATAAGTTCAAAAGAAATGAATTTATTAAGATAAATCTTTTTCAATATCATTTTACTAGAACTGAAAAAAATTCACAAGATGGTATAATTTCTTGATTTCATTCCATTCCATATGCCTATCTCACCCTTTCTTTCCTTGATCAACTCCCACTTCATCTTTGACTGTAAGGTATGATGGTAAATTTTTCATTCCTAGAGAACTAACAGATCATGATATCCATAAATAAAATGATAAGTTATTACATATTCCTTTAGTTAACATCATATAGAATTGGTTAGAACAGGTTATCCAATATGAATAAATAATCACATAGAGATGTAATATATTAATCCAAAAAACCTCATCTGAAGTCTATCCTAAACCATTACATAAATGGTTAACCACGCAACCCTTCCAAAATATTAAGATCCAAAACATTATAATTAAGGTCATTAAATTTCTCAAAACTAGCTTCATATTGATTCCCATATATCATATATTATCTTTTGGTTGTCACATACCAAACAAGTGAATACATCAATCATTTTTTCTCTTAAAACATGGTAATGGCATGATAGACCATAAAACCTTATTGAAATCATGCAATCTTTCTTATTCAAAATATTTCTAGATATATTCATTAAATCCTAAAAAAGTTGTAAACTTTATCCATGATAATATGGACCACTTTTTCAACAAATCAATAATCAGTTCCATGGTAATTAGTTTTATCCAACTTACTTTATCAATATCAATCATCTATTTATACTAAATAAACACGATTTTCTCAATATATAGAAAACATTAAGGGTCACCTTCTCTTAAGCAAAATACAATTTTTTATTATATCACATTTCTAGGTTGTCAACACCATTCAATATTATTTTTAAAAATTCTTAATGGAAAACATAAACTTCATGGTTCATATAAAATAATTCATGAATTAGAATAAATTTAAACTTAAATAACCCAAATTCATTCTTAAACCATTAATTTTGATTCACTATCTTATTCTTTAATGCTTCATTCATATAATATGAAATATGAATCATGTTTAAAGTTTCCTTAACCCCAATTTTATCATGTTTCTTACATTTAATGTAAACAATACTATTAGCACATATCACACATCTCATTAATGGTCTCTTTGTCTTCAATAGTATAACCAATAATCATACCACATTATTGATTTTATTCATTATATTTCTACTTAGGAAATAAATTTTCATAATTCACATACTTTACATATTTGAAACATACCATGTTAACCCATTTCTTTATAGTTCCCAATCTTGAATAAGACCAGAAAGCATAGTGTGAGAAACACTTATAATAGAACAAAAACATATAAACTTGCAAAATTACTTGTAGGATTCCTAAATCATGAAACCTAATTTTAAATATATGACACTTTATGATTATCCGGAGATAAATCCCTAGAAATATCCCTAGGGATATCACTAAATATTTCTCATCCTAGATTCCAAAGGTTAACTGAACCATTACTTTGATACCAAATATAGAGACATGGGATTAAAATACAAGTATATTACATCATTTTAGGTGAATATTCATCATATAACAAAAGTAAATGCATGAGGACCATAATAGTTTATTGTATTTAAAATCATGGAAGCATAATATTCTAACTTGGCTAAATATCTTTAATATATATCTTAAAGATATTCCCATTTAGAAATCATACTTAAAACATTTCTTCAAAACTTGAGGAATTAAAACATAAGAAAGGCGTGATCTCAGATGATCAGTAACGGTAAAAAAGGGAGATATGTAAGATAAAATGAGGATAAGGGTTTGAGAACATGATTACAACGTTACAAGATCATACCATGCATATAAAAGATTATAATCAAGGGTAATGGAATAATGAATGGTAGTTCATAAGACATGAATCATAAGGGAATAAAGATATTAATACATGAGAGAATAACATAATAATAAGACATGATAGTTTGGTATACACATAAGTATAGAAAATATTTTATCAAGGATACCTACCCAGACCCTTATAACATTTTAGGCTTAAGATAATAACCCATATACCTTCTTCAGGATTGGGATGAACTCCTATGTAATATCTTATTTAGAGTATGGTATGACCTTTCATGTACCCTCTTGTTATGGGCGTTGGATTCCCTCTCGTGTTCCCTCTTTTTATGGGATTGGGATTCCCTCTTGTGTAATATATTGTTATCATGTTGGAATTCCCTCCCATGTACCCTCTTGTTACTAGATTGGGATTATCTACCATACATCATCTTTTTATTGGATTGGGATTATCTACCATACATCATCTTGTTATAGGATTGGGATTCCGCCTCTTATACCCTCTTGTTACAGGCTTGAGATGCCATATCGTATACCCTCTTATTATGGGACTGGGATGCACTCCCATATAGCCTCTAGTTATGGGATTGGGATGTACTCCCATGTACCCTATAATATCACAGAACATTTAACATTATCCAACTCATTGTAATGAGATAATTTTCTCATACATACCATAATGAAATCATACATATGTGTTCCAAAAGATAATTAAACACTAATAATATCATGACCAAAAAAAGAGATGGGGTTTTAAAACATCATAAAATAACCCATTAAATGAAATGGGTATTATAAATATTTTACAATATCATAACCCATGGAAAATAGATTGGTTTAATAATAAATTCCTTATATCTTAACCCATGAAATGAAGTGGGTTTCATCATGATATAACCCATATAAGAGAAATGGGTTTCATAAAAAACATTTTATTATAAACATAAACCCTTCTAAGAAATAATAAAAATGATGTACTTGTATCCTATCCTCAATAAAGCATAAACTATATCAATAAATTTCATCTTAGATGAATATAGATCTTGAAATATCATATGTATCATTTATTAAGGAAAATAATATTTCTTTGAAAATCACTCTTACAATCATAAAACATTTTTGAAATCCATTTCATAAAAAAACATTGGGAAACATATAGTGAAATATTTTAAAAATAAATTAAATTTTATTGATAAAATACACTCTCTTCTTTGAAAAAATGTTTTTAAATCATAAAACATTTTTAAAATATTCCTCTTTAAAAATAACCGTGAAAAATTATAAAGGAAGCTTTGAATATAATTTAAAACACATTTTTTAAACATAATACATTTTAAAAAATATTTATTTAAAAAACATTTAAAAATAATTAATTTATAGAATATTAGGGAAAAAAATTTCTTTTTAATCTATCAATATAAGCTTCAAGGAAATTATGGTCATTATGGCAGGTAAATCCATACATACCAAACATTCCTTTTGAACTGTAAAATTTTTAGAAAAGTGAGTTGAGCAGAAAATGACAAGAATATTGTTTTTTAAACCATTTTTTATTGAAAAGTTAAAACATGGTTACAAATTTCTTTTCAAAATAATAGCAAAACATTTTGGTTTTTTTTAAATATTATTTAATGGGAATATAGATTTTAAACTCAAAAGGGAAATAATGTCGTATTTTATTAATTTTTTTTTCATTATTATTATATGTAAAAAAGAGTGGAAAATGGTATCCTTACGTGAATATATAATGAATAAAAATATGATAAGAAAATTTATGTGAATTATTGATATATAGATTATTAAATTTCATCGATTGAATCATAGTAAAACACAATCCTGATAAACGCTATGATTCTAGCAACAAACTCTTACCACTTTAGTAACATTGAATTATAATCCCCATGAAAGAATAAAATTAGATGTATCATATAATATCATGAAGGTAGGTAATTTTTTTTATAACATGTCAAATGGGAATTATATACACCTTGTAAAATAATATAGGCGGATGACATAACATGTGTCTCAAAACAGGAAAATTAAAACAAAAACACTTTACCATTTTGTTATCTTTTGAACTGTAAAAACCATGAAATAAACGACATAAAATGGGCATGTAAACACACATAAATTTAAGGATAATAATAATATAATACATACATGGGAATTATATATACCATAAAAAATAAATGAGTGGTGAATATGGATTTATCCTTACAGAAATAAAATTGAGACTAGAAATCCCCTTAGTACTTATGTAACTTTTAAATCGTGATATCCGTGAAAGAATAACATAAATTAAAATTTTTAATATAATTAAAAAATTAAATTAATTATATAACATTTAATAGGGATGTATAGACACCAAAAATCAAGAATAATTGGTGAATATAGTATATAGCTCAAAAAAATAAAAGTGAGATGAGGAAACCCTTACCTTAAGTCTTCAATTTCATTGTACACGTTGAAACCTCCTATATAATTAATATAAATTTATTATACATAAAAAAAGTAATATATTATTATATATAATACCATTTATGATTTTATTATGACTTTATATTACCTATTTATTAATAATTTCATGTTAATGCTACATTCCAGGCAATAATCGCTTTGTTTTTCATATAGGTTAGGACTGGTTATTCTTGATCCGATTATATATATATATAAATATAACAAGATTTAATTATTTAAATAATATAATAAATGATATAAATATAAATATTTATTCATTATCTAATATTTATAATAATTAGTAAAATATATAAATATGAGATAGAATACACCATTCATGAAGATGGTCGGTCGTACGTATGCATGAAAACTGTTTCTGTTTTCTTATCATATTGAAAGAAATAAATTAAATGATATATATATATATATATTATAATTCTAGTATAATTATTATTTCATATATATCATATAATTTTACCAAACCAATCCTTAATACATTCCATGTAAAGTGGGAATGAATCAGTTCCCTTTGAGGAGGCGTTAGTCTAGACATCCACAAATGATGTTTTCTTATTCCCAAAAAATAGAAAACCTGAATGTATGTGTTAAATAATTATTAAAAAAGCAGAATGAAATAAAAAATATCATATATATCATATAAAAATAATAATTCCATCATTATTCCCAACCATGAAAGATGGTAGTGGAAGAACTAAGGACATCAGTTCATGAGGTGGTAGTCTACAATACAACAAACAAAAATTTTGTATATCATTTGACATAAGTGTGTGTAGGTTTAGGTAAAAACCATAAAATTATAAAATATTATAATGTTTAATATAATCATGTTATTATATAATAATGGAATAAGAATAATTTAGGGGTTATATAAATAAATAAAACAAAAGTTATTATTGAAGGATTTTACATCTCCTTTGGGTAATTCTTTTTGGTTTGCACAAAAGGACTAACTTTTTTTGATTCATTCAAATAGTGAATATTATAGGATGTGATGAAGGATGTTGTGAGATTATTTGGGAATGTTTTTGATGAGAAAAATATCTTTATTGATATGTTTTTTAGGTGTGTGTGGGGGGGGGGAGGTGAGTCTTTCTTATAGTGGAGGATGAGTGATAATCTTATAAATATAAAAAGGTATACAATATTGAGATTTCTCTCTTACATAATATTCCTAAAATAATATTGAATTTTATATAAAGAGTCGTATATAGTTTAAATATGTCTATAAAATTTACCTTTGACATGTTTATAGGTTATTTGGCCCCTTAAGTAAGAGTTTATCTATTATGTAAACTCTTTTTTACCTTAATTACAGTAATTCATTTTAACTATATTTAGTATTTTTTTTAAAAACTATGTTTAACTTAATAGAAATTATAAATTATGATTATTAAAAATATTTAATCCATTTTTTTATATTATAAACACATGAGTAGAATAAATTAATTTAATATTAATCCCACAGAAGAGATGAGACAATAAGGTTTTAATGTAAAAATGTTCCAAAGTTTGAATTGATTTTATATCCAATTTCAATGTGAAATTTATTAAAATAAAAAAATTATTAATATATGTATACTTTATCTAAATATAAATTAAAACCAATTTAAAATATAATTTAATTATATAAATAGATTATATGAAAATTTAGTTTTCAATTAAAATTCTATATTATTCACTATTCATCAAAAAAATGAAATTTCTCGGAAGAATACAAAAAATTCACCAAAAGTATATTATAATTTTCCAATTTGAAAAATGATTTTTTTAGATAAAAATTATAAAAGGTTCAAAAATTATATTTGAAATAGGTTCACTATTAGGATATAGTAAAATTTTTATTTTGAAAAATACAAATCTTAATGTGTAAAATTGTATTTATTTTTATCTATTTTCTATAAAAAAATAAGATGATCATTAAATAGTTGAGTGAATAATATATATATATATAATAAATCATTTATAAAAAGTGTCTTAATTAATTTATTATGGTAAAGTGTGTTTGATTACATAAATATAGTTTTCTAGCAAAATATTTCCTATATATTCAAAAGGTTTTTATTTTCATTTCTAGTTATTTGGTCACAAAATAAATATTCTTATATACATGTGTAAACCATATTTTCATAATATAATTAATATTATTCATAATTTCAAGTCCAACTACTAGGTGAAAATGATAATAATATTTTAATAATAATATTTATAGTACATTGTAGTTTGTTAAAACTGGGTGTTGTGTGCCATACAGGGTATTAAAGGAACTCGTCATTATGTGTAACTTAAGAAAAAAAATATTGTTTTGTGTACCAAAAGATAATTATCTAATTCAATTACTGAAATATAAATCCGGTGTTTCTTACAAAGAATAAATAACTTTCATATAACACAAGCTATATCCAGTGTGGAATGAAATTAAAAAGATTGAAAAGTTTAAATTAATTTTAAAAAATATTTCACAAAATATCAATTTGTTACAATTATCATAACCAAAATAAGTATACTATGTTCCTAGACTCAACATGGTTATCTCCTACCATATATAACATACGAGATAACATATAATATAATATCCACAATAAGTGTGTCGTGCTATCGCTTCCTCACTAGTTTGATGCTCTACACCAATGTCACACATCCTAAGCCATCACTCTAAAAAATTATCTGGCCTACAAAAATATAGTACAATAATCACAATGTGAACCTCATGAATCACATGATCAAATCATCCAATATCAAATCTCCTTATAGAAACTAATTAGTTTCTAGGAGCCTCCACAGCTCGTATGATGTGTATCATACGTTTGGTATTATACCTCAAGCCATTATAGCCCATAAAAAAAGAACCTGGGTTTTATTATGAGTCATAGATCCCTTATATTTCAATTTTAATTCTTAAATATGGTCTTATGTGAGTACCTAACTTCATCAAGGGTGTTTTGGAGGATTTCGTGGCTTTTCGGTGCCCAGAACCTGGTTTTCGGCTGAAAATGGCATGGTGTATGGTTAGTGAAAACCATGTGGGGAAGGCTGCATGGTTTGGAAAAACTATAGAGAATGGTCCGCATGACCATGTGTCTAGGTTTTTAGTTTATTTATACATTTATAGAGGGTTAGCATATGGTTTCCTCATGGTTTTTAAACCGTGTGGGTAAACAATCAAGGTGCCCTTGGCCTATAAGAACTATTCATGGTTGGAGCACGGTTTACCAAACCATGTTCTTAAACCATGAAGGACATGTTAAATTGGAAAATTTTATATTTTTCTTTAAATAAAATTTCCTTTTCATAACATAAATTTATTTTATCCCACTCACAATAGAGGAAACCCATTTTTTGATATCACAAGGTGACTAACATTGGATTTGAGTTAGATTCTTTGTATGATCATCAATATGAGAGTGGTTTGTCTCATAATATCAACATCAGTAAGATATTAATTCCATTTTATTCGTTATTGATTCTTATGACTATCAATTTCCCTATTTGGATTTAGGATTAAATGAGCTAATTTTTTCTTCTTCACTCATTTATCAAATTTTCCCTGAATAGAGTTGAATCAAGTCTTGATATTGGATAATCACTCCACTAATGAGGTAAAGTAGGTTTTTTATACATAAATTTTAGTTTTTAGGGCTTTTTAGAGCTATCGACCGTCTGCCTCCCTCCATACTTTCCAGAATAGTCCCAAAATTTTACCATATAATTAAATTAAATTATATATTACCTATTAGGGATGGCCATAGGTTCTCTATGAAGCATTAGTGGTTTTTCCAACCCAAGGACACCCATGGGGTGCACCTTATAATTTTACCTTGGTTATGCAATGTAAAACCACCCAAGGGGAGTTCTTTATGCATGCCTTATCGTAGGAATCCAATTATAATGGAATGAGTTGAATGAGTTGATTAAGATATGGTTCTACCTCCATTACCTTGTCATAAAATGTTGAACATGAATTAGTTGACTATTTAATTGACCAAATGGTTTATGTTAAAAATGAACTGATTATGTGACTGTGTATTCTGATTAAATTCTATTCTTGTAAATTATGATTAATTGGTGGGTATAACCGTGTTATGTGCTTAATGGAAAATAGTGATAAATGTTGGGTATATCTATGTGACTTGATTAAATGGGAATGGAATACATGGGCTGGTTTAATCATGGGATAGTATTAAATATATTTGATTATATGTGTGGGTATACTCATTGAATGGAATTGAATGTATTTTATTATTTGAGTTGGTAGACTCATATGTAATTTTATTGCTAAATGGTATGAAAACGATGCTTGGTTGTATAGATGTTGTGGAAATATATCCATGGATCTTGAACAAGGTTCCAGATTCCTTAACTAGTGATTTCTCTTTGGTCTTGATTATGTGCGATTCCATTAGCTTTACTACCCCTTGATCCGGATTTCTTGGAATCACATAGGAAATGTTGGCACACATACTCCTAGGACTGAAACTAGTTCTTATATTGAGTTTCCATCGAGATGCTCCTGGAACTAGATGATTATGCCTTGGTTTTGCACACCTTGGATCCATCCCTTCATAATAAACACTTCATTATATGACATGATTTTGGGTAATATGACACTTTGTTTATTAATTTATGGCCATTGAAATGTGATACACTTCATTATATGGAAAGGATGTGAGATTTTGATATTCCTCTATTATATGGCAGGGTCATGTGGACATGATATGGACTGATGTATGACGAGGCCCTGTTACTTGTTTATAGTTCTTGCAACTACCTTATTATGAGGAAAAAATTGTTTTAGGGATCCTTGAGAGACTGTTAGGTATTACTTATTTATAGTAGCCATATTCTTTGGGCATTTACAATTACATTAATGCTTACCTACACTTGTTTAATTTATTTCTTTTTGCTGCTTAGAATTTTATAGACTTCTAGGTGGTTACCTACTGGGATATTTACCTCACACCCTATTTGGGCCTCCTCAGGGATCCAAACCAATTATATGGTTGTAGGTGTTGATTGGGGAAAGAACCTTAACATTGGTTGTTGATTGTGGATTTGGAGGGTAGCGTGGGACCATGATGAGGCTTGTGATGCTTCTGGAAAATTTTGGTCTTTTTTATATTTTTGGATATTTATAGTAATCTGTTCTGTCGTGTACCTATTTTGGATGCTTTCTAGATACATCTAGCATTTCCATAATTATATATGAGACACTTATGGTTTGTTTCTACATCTCTACCTTGTTTACTTTTCAACTACACACCTTTTTTATCCGCTTCTACTATTTGAATGTTATTGACTTCTACTATGTTATACTCTAGTAATGAATGCATAGACTCCCCCAATGAATCACCCAATTCCTCTATTTTAGTTGGTAACCAATGGAGTTTGGGGAGATGTTCTTGAGGCCTTATATAAAACTAGGCTTGGGGCACTATTGAGTGGTATCCAGGTCCATGACATTACAAAGTGGTATTAGAGTGTGTACGATTCTAGTTTGAAATAATATTTAGTGATAATGGATAGGGATAAATTGGTAATGGAATTTTTTTAATAATATCATTCTAGTAGTAGCTACCCCTCATATAGGGAAAATATAAATTACCTTGAATGGAATTGTTATTTTTAGTATTTTGACTATTACAGTTGATTTTATTCCACCATTAGGTGATGCAATTCTGTATTTTTCTCTTATTAATGATATGGTTGTGGTATTAGTTCTATTTCAACCCAATGATATGAGGGTATTCCAACTCATGCATCCTATAGTAACCGTGTTAGAAATCACATTCCATGAATTAATCCATTCCATTTAGGATGCATTACATGACACATAACAACATTATAGGTGTTATGATAGTTCTTCCTACTACTGTGATAGACATTGTGCAGTTGATAGATAAGTGATGTCATATTTCAATTCATAATTTGTATGGGCCCTTATGGACTTGAAAATGACACACCCTTTTAAACTTTTATTTAATGTGAACTGAATGAGATATAGTATGAATTTTATGGGCATCAAATTTGGGTTCATGAGGTGTTATGGGCCTTCATGGATTGGAACATGGTGAACCATTAGTTAAATCATTTGAAAAACTAAATGTTAAATAAAAAAATTTAATGAGAAATATATAATTGAACTAGACCTAACTTTTTAGTGGGAAAGAGGAAGAGTTTATAGTGGTTTTTGGTGACTATTTTTATACAGTCCTGTCTTTAGGAATAGTTTGAAGGTTATGACATTTTTTTAGGAGGGTATTGACCTATCCAAATCCTTTGAGTTGTGACTTTAATATAGTTATTTTCTAAGGAATGTGTTTATAATTTTAAAGGCATGACACCATGATTCCCCCCAATGTTACACTAGGAGGGTGGTGATGACCAAGCTCCGGAGGCGGTGGTCCATGGGCTACCGGTTGATCCTCCTATAGTACCAACTACAACACCAACTATTGTTCCAGAAATAGTAGATAAGGCATAGTTTTGAGAGGATTTCTATCAATTTATATAGACTTATTTAGGATTAATAAATCCAGCCTTATCTATGGATGAGTTGACACATGTGGTCTAGGAACAACACCCTCCCGTGTTTTTTGGGGATAACGGTCCAATGGATACAAAACTATGGCTAGAGACTACATTATCGATATTCAAGAATGTTGAAATGCCCCCTAAGAGGAGGGTAATTCATGAAACATATTTGATTCAAGGATAAGAAAAGAGTTTTTGGGATGTATTTAATGAATCTAAAAAGCTATGAGAGTTGGTTGAATTGGTTTCCAGACCTGCTTCGTTGAATAATTTTACCCTGAGACTCTACTGGTCGAGTGGGCTAGTGATTTCATGCATATAGAGTAGGGTATGATGACACTTATCGAGTACTCTACACACTTTACTGAATTAAATCACTTTGCACTGACATACCTTAATGAAGATCCATTGAGAGGGAAATGCTTCAAGTAAGGTCTATAGTATGCTATTAGATCCAAGGTCAATTTTTTAGGTTGAACACTATCACTAAAATTTTGAACCTGGTGCTGATTATAGAATTGACCCTAAGAGTGTATTAGGGAACATAGTAGGGATATAATTTTTTCAACCCAATGGTTCTATGTATTCTGGAAGGAAGCACCATTTTTAAGTATCCCATGAGATGAGTTCCATTTTTTATGTGCATAGTATAATTTCAATGTTTTTTCAGCATTGTGGAAGGAAATGACACATTAAGAATTAGTGATACCATGACCCAATAAAGTTCTAAGAATGTGGATGAATGGGCACATGCAACAGATTTTCAGGACCTTCCCTCCAACTGTGAGTGGAAGGGGGTCATCTCTGACACCATGTTTAAGAATAGGTTTCTCATCTCCATGTTAGGCAGGGATGTGAAGTAGTGTTGTACGATCTGTCTGAGGTAGTAGTGGTCCTAGTAGAGAAAACCTGACACCAATTACATTGAGACATCATATTGGGCCTACTATGGGAAGTGAGGTTGTATCATAGGGTAGTGGGCTGTGAAATTTCTTTTCTACAAAGCCTACCCCTGAGTATCAGAGTTCTATACCATCTATAGTGATAGGTATCATCTTAGTTTCCTCTACTGCAGAATCCTCTCTTTTTTGATACAGGTGAATAAAAAAGTTTCATATCTGCACCTGTGGTGAAATTTATTGGGATCATTTCCGTATCTTCTGAGAGTGTTTTGATTCTAGAAACTCCATTGGGGATGTATATGGGGGGTGTACGCAAGTGTAGGGAGTCTCCCCTTGAGGTCGGTGGGTGTCACTTCATCTAGGATCTTTATTTCATCGAGATGATAGTGTTTAATGTCATACTCAAGATGGATTGGCTAGTATCTTTTAATGATTATGTTGACTTATACCACTAGAGGGTGACTTTCACATCACCCAAGGGTGCAGTGTATACTCACAGAGGTGAATGGGATGTCGTGGAAGGTCGATCTCGACCACAACCTCATGGGTTGTATGATATGAAATCCCATATTTCTAGATTGTATTTGGATTATCAGGGAGTGTGTCAATAAGACTTTCCTCCAATGATTGAGTGCTTCAGGGATGTCTTTCATGATGACATTTCAGGTTTACCTCCTATGATATAGGTTGAGTTCTCCATTGAGATAGTTCTCGAAGATACACCAGTATCCATTCCATTTTACAGGATGTCTAAGATGGATTTGTAGGAGCTCAAGAGGTAACTAGAGGATTTGGAGGTGAAGGGGTTTATTCGACCCAATACTTCTCTATGGGGTTCATTGGCCATTATTGAAAAAAATGCTGACATAAATCTTATTCTATGTGTGTATTATCAGAAACCTAACTAGATTATTGTTAAAATCTTATATCCCTTAGCATGTATTGAGTACTTATTTGATCATCTTCGAGGAGGTTTAGTGTTCTCAAATATTGAATTTAGGTTAGGATATCACCATGTGTGTTTTTAACTGCATACATACAATTTCCAAACTTCCATAGTAGGCATGGTCTATATAACTATCTAGTTATTCCATTTTATCTCACGAACACGGTATGAGTTTTCATGGCCTTAATGAACTTAGTTTTCCATCATGACGTGGATTCATTTTTTAGTGGTTTTTGTGGATGATATCATGGTGTATTTTTAGAATCAAAATGAACTTTCCAACCATCTTGAGTTCATTTTTAATACACTAAGAGAGAATCAGTTATATGGTAAGATCTAAATGTTCCAATTATGGATAGATCTGATTCACTTCCTGGGTCACATCATCTCAAAGAGAGGAGTATCACTATACCTAGAGAATATGATAGCTATAGTATCTTGGGAGAATACCAATATCATTTTTGACCCAACGAGTTTCTTAGGGATGGTTTGTTACTATAAGTATTTCACACAAGACTTCTCACACTTAATGGCACAGTTGAAAGGCATGACTAAGAGGGGTGTGAAGTTTGCATTTTCAGATTCTTGTGAGATATCCTTTTATGATTTGAAAGGGATATTGATATCAACCCCATTTCTGATACTTACAGAACATTAAAAGAGTTTTATTTTGTATTTTAATGCATTAGGTATCAGGATGATAGTAATGCTGAGGCATGGAGATAGTGTCCTGGCATATAGGTCCTGAAAAATGAGGCCACATAAGAGGAACTACCTGACACACAATCATGAGATAGCCACAATTGTTCATGAAATTCATTATTAGAGACAATATTTACTGGGAGAGTATTTTATGGTGTATAAATACCATAAAAGACTCAAGATTAATTTCACACCGCGTGATTTTAATTTGAGGCAGAGAAGGTGGGTGGAGTAACTACATTCCATTGACTATATGCTTGCCTATGCACATGGTAATGGAAATACAATGGCTGATGAACTGAGTAGGTAGACTAATATACAAGTAGTGAAACCTACCAGTAGTGAGTGGATGCTTATGGAATTGTTCTCTGAGATATACAGGGTGGTGTATGATAGGCAGGTGCAGAGATATTTATCATCCTTAACTGTGACCTATTCCCTATTGAAAAGAGTTTGGATGAAGCATATATCACATTATGAGGGCCTAGTCCTATGGAAGAGTGTGAAAGGTGAGGACCCACCTCCAGGTTGGAAAATAGGTGAGGATGAGATCCTATGTATACATGGATTCTTTTGGGTTCTAGTGGACATATGTGTGGATCTAATTTGGGAATTTCTTTCCTCAGCATGTGAAGTTCACCTAGAAGTCACCAATATGTATCATGTCTTACGTCATCTGTACAAGTGGTCATGTATGAAAAGATAGGTAGCTAGTTTCATTATGAGGTGTTCCACCAATCCATATGTAAAGACAGAACATCAACAACAAACTGAGATTTTATAGTAGTTACCTATTCCGGTGAGGATATGGGACAATTCCATAGTTGATTACATGGCCGGTTTACTGAGGTCTTTTAGAGGTAATGATTCTTTATGGGAGGTTATTGATAGGCCCACAAAGGTTTCTTATTCTTTTACAATCATGTAGACCTTTAGTTTCGGTGAAATGGGAAGGTTGTACGTCCATTAGATAATGCTACTTCATGGGGTCCCACACACTATCATTTTAGATAAGGACACCCATTTTACATATTAATTATGGAATTGTTTTTAGAGGGAGAAAATTACACTTGTTATTTTGAGCACAACATACCTCCCTCAGACTGATGTCCAATTAGAGTGTACGATACTGGTACTAGAGGACATGTTACAAGCATTCATCCTGAATTTTGGGGGATGTTTGGAGAAGTATATACCCATTTACTATTTATCCTACAATAATAGTTATCCAGAAATGATATAGGTGTAATCTTATGAGGCTATTAATGATACCCTATGACAATCACCTATGTGCTGGTTAGAGGATGGTGAGGTAGCTTTACTGGGACTGTGTATCGTGTAGGAGAATTCTGAGTAGGTCCAGTTGATTTAGAATACGATGACAAATGTATAGTCTCCAAAGAAATCTTATGTATATCTTCATAGATGACCTCTAGAGTTTAAGGTCTAGAATTAGGTATTTTTGTGTGTTTCACTAAGGTTGTGTTAGATGCTAATCAGGAGACAGGGTATGATTTCTATGCGATAAGTTGGCCCGTTCATGATTCTGGAGAGAGTCAGGTCAGTATCATATCAGTTGTAGTTACCTCAGATGGATGGAGCCATGCATGATGTCTTCTATGTATATCAATTGTGCCACTATCATTTGGACCCATATCACATTTTCAGCCCAAGGAGGGTGAGTTATAGGTTGATGCATCCTTTGAGGAGCATCTAATTCATATCATTGATAGGAGAACAAAGGTACTCCAAGGCTAGTTAGTTCCCATAGTATGGGCTCTATGGTCGAATTACCATTTAATGAATGTGAATTGGGAGAGGGAGGCCAATGTACATGTTCAGTTGCTATAGTTTTTCTCAGGAGAATCATGACCATGCATTAGAGAGCAATTTGATGCTGACTTTCTATATGGGGAATATTTTTAGAAAACTGGTTTTTGAATTAGGTATAGATCAATTTTTTTAAAATTTAGTGCTTAAATATAGCCTCATGTGAGTTTTCATCTTTATAAAGAGTGTTTTGGAGGTGTTTAGGGCATGTTCGAAGCCTAGGAACCATTTTTGGGCTGAAAATGGATAAGAGCACAGTTATTGCAATCCGTGTGGGGAAGGATGCATGATTTGACTAAACCCTATGAGGCTTGAAATAGGGGTGATACTGGCCGCATTGTTTGGAAAAACCATGCGAAATGGGATGCACTTCCATGCGGCTAGGTCTTATGTTTTTTCTAACATTGACATAGTATTAGCACACAATTTCAACATGGTTTGAAAACTGTGTGGATAAACCATGCGGGCGCCGCTTGGCATATAATAACTATGCATGGTTGGTACACAATTTACTAAAACGTGTGCTTAAAACATACAATCCCAATTAAATTGGTAATTTTTATATTTTTTTTATTAATTATAGTTCCTTTTTATAACCTAAATTCATTTCACCCAATGCACAATAGAGGATCCCATTTTTTTGAGCTCTTAAGGTGACTAACCAAGTATTTGAGTCTGATTCTTCATATGATCTCTAATTAGAGCATGGTTTGTCACATTAAATCCACATAGGTAATATCTGTATTCTATTTTAGTCATTTTTTATTCTTATAGTTATCACTTTTTTTTTTGGATTTAGGATTATATGTCCTAATTTTTGGTTCTTCATGTATTCTTTAGATTTATCTGAAACTGAGTTGAATTAGGACTTGATACTAGAAGATCACTCCACTACCGATCTAAGTCATGTGGTATATACTTTTTTTCATACCTTTAATGATTTTTAGAGCTATTGGATATTATACCAACCACCATAATTGCCAGCACAACCCCAAAATTTAACCGGCTAATAAATTAAATAAAATAGGACCTATTTGTGATGGTTTTTAGTTTATTATGATGCGTTTGTGGTTGTTTCCCCTACCAAGTAAACTCATGGGGTGAACCTTATATGTTTACCATGGTTATTCTATGCCAAACTACCAAAGGTTTATTATTTGGGATTTCCATGTTCTAGGAAGTTAATAATAATAGAACTAGTGAAATGGGTTGATTCAGAGATGGTTCCTCCTCTTTTACCTTGTAATAAAATGTTGAACGTGAATCGAATAATTGTTGAATTGATCAAATGGGTTATGTTAAAATTGAACTGATTATTTGAGTGGGTATACTAATTAAATAACATGCTTGTGAATTGTGATTAATGGGTGGTTATACCCATGTTATGTGTTTAGTTGAAAATGGTGATAAATGGGTGGGTATACTCATGTGACTTGATTAAATGGGAATGGAATACATTGATGGGTATACTCATGGGATGGAATTAAATGTATTTGATTATATTTGTGGGTATACTCATTTAATGGAATTAAATGTATTTTATTATTTGAGTGGGTAGAATAAAATGGAATTTAATTTCTAAATGGTATGAAATGGATGATTGGTTTTATATATTCCACGGACAACTATCCATGGATCCTGAACACCATAGTGGAAACCATCAGTAGTGATTATTATTGGTTATTGATTCTGAGGTATGTTTTAGGATTTTCTACCCCAAGATTTTTATTTCTTGGACTTGAATAGGACATGTTTGTAAACATGTTCCTATGACTCTAACCATTGCATATAACATGTTTCCCTAAAGATGTTCCTGGGACTCGGCAAGGTTTCCTTGGTTCATGAAACCTTGGATTCGGCCCTTCATGGTCTACAATTCATTATACGGTAATACTGTGAGTTATATGACACTTTGGCTTTTACAGCGTCGCCACAGAGACATGATACACATCATTATACGACAAGGCCATTAGATCTTGACATGGATTCATTATTTAGAAAGGCCGTGTGGACAAGATATGAATCGATGTATTATGAGGCAATGTTACTTGTTTATATTTCTTATAACCACCTTGTTAGGTTCTAAAAATTATTACAAGGAACCTTGAGAGGCTGTTTGGTATTTCTTATTTGTAGTAGTCATGTGACTTTGGAATTCACACTTGCATTACTACTTACCAACACTTATTGCTTTGTGTTTTTTAGAACATTATAAACTTATGGGTGATTACCCATTGGGATGTTTATATCACACCCTATTTGGGCCTCCTTGGGAACCAGAAAAGAATATATGGTTGTATTTATTGATAGGGGAATGTTCCCAAACACTGGTTGTTGATTGTTGATTTGGATTAGGGGAGGATGGGACCAAGATGAGATTTTTTATGCTACTGGGAGATTCTGTTCTTTTTTTTTGAAAATATTACTATAATTTATTGCTATGTACCTATTTTGGATATTTTATAGATATATTTATGTTATAAAATTTTATATATGAGACACTTATAGTTTTTTATGCATCCCTACCTTGTTTACATTTTATTTTCAGAACTGTTTATCTACATATTCCATTTGCATGTTGTTGACTTCTACTATGATATAATCTGGTAATGAGGGAATAGTCTCCCCAATGACTCACCTAGTCCCTAAATTCTAGTTGAAAGCCTCCAAAACTTGAGGAGATATGCATGATGACTTTTATTGAACTGGGCTTGGGTCACTGTTGAGTGGCGTACAGGTTTATGACATTACACATACACTGAGAAAGGTTCCCCAAGACATCACAGCCTATACACATCATACATATAATAACCATTTGGATATTATTTCCCAAGATACATGTGTGTGAAATTTTCACAAGCCATCACAACCCTCAACAAACATATATTGTGAAATTAACCACCATTTATACTACCACATAATATTACAAAGAGAAGAGTATGGGGCCAAAGGGGGAAATCATCCATCCATCCTCCAATCAGGATATTATGGAAAACACCCTTATAGAGTCCACCAGGTTTCATTCACCCTAACTGAGATGGGTGTAGTAGTGTATGAAATAAAAAAACATACATGACATAATATTTTTTTCATCCACACTATGGGCATAAGATAGTCTTAGAATGAACTGTAACTAACATCACTGAGGCTCCAGACTGTCATTTCTAGGACTCGATTTCTTATAAGCACCCAATAATTTTAAATAGATACATTAAATTACTAATTTTATTTTTATTGTAAAATTTATGTTAATTAATTAATTATCCATTAATTATCCATCAATATTATTCATAGCTACATTACATAAAACATTTGAGTGAAGTTCATACCATCCAGGAATAATACAAACTGAGTCCATGGGTTCTCAAGAGTAACATATCATTTTCATTCTAGTAACACCAACCCCTTGGGTTAAAAATTTATTAGCCATTATTAACGTCATACTATTATCTAGGTACTCTAGGAAATATTCCCAATCTAACAATAAAAGGAGACATGAAACCAAGAACATTCTACTACCTAAAACAGTGGGGAAAATATTTCAGATTAACAAACAACCCCGTCATCATCTTTTTAACAGATTCACAAATGAGCATCGACGATATCAGTATTAAATCAATAGGTAATCCCAGCTTCAACCTATTCCACCCATATTGGTCCCATCCCATACACCCTCATGAATATATTGATTCCTATTTTTATCATATGCATTAATTTCTACCATATCATCTGGGCTTCCCCACCCTATATCACAAGCCATCCTATGCTCAACCATATCTGTCTCATATAAAAAAATATCCATGTACAGAGCACATAAAAAGTCATCAAGAAAAAATAATAATAAACATTGAAACTAGACTCTACATAAAGACATTTAGCCTTCATGATAAAATGAGCACTCATGACCCCCAACCTCATGGCATCCAGCCTTTATAACCAAACAATCAAAGTCATCCCCACGCATTGAATTTATCAAAAAAATATTTCTTATTTTATCTTAAATTAAACAATTCATTATTCATAGGTTTTATATATAGGTAACCTAATGCATTAAAAACATTGTCCATGATGTGTCGAATTACCGACAGCGTGGACAATGGGATTTCATTTTTCTTTAAATCCTTCTAGTCTGGTCAAGTAACCATTTTTATGGTTGAATAGATTATAATATATGTATTATTTCAGAAAAATGGTTCTAGAATTCTTTTTTACACATGGTTTTAATTTATAAAACAAAATGAGGTCGATATTATCAAATAATAACTAAAATGATCTAAACGAACATCATTAATGTTTTAACTTATGAATCATCCTCATGTAAGAATTCAAAATGATAAATGGTATAATATATGTTAATTGGTATATTTAAATACTACTCCACTCTAATTATGGATTTTCTGTTCCAATCGACAAGAACATCCATCATGAACCAATCATGGAAATCATGTAAAGAACTCACCCAAAAACAGTGCAAGGAGAAAAATACTAATAATTGATGGGTGAAATGATGATATTAAATGATAACATAAGATTTTATAATCATGAAAATGTTTTTGTAAAATAATAATAACACTCTTTTAACCATTATACAGGAAGATTAAACATGTTTAAAGTAAAAAAACCCGAGGTAAGGGAATTCTTAACCCGATTTCTATCCTTTGGGTTAACCTTATTCTTCATTATTTATGTGGTATTTAAATTTTTTGTGTGTTGAATTATAATTATAATATATTTAATTAGGTATATTTACAAAGTATATACAAATTTTATCGACTCTATTGATTATTTCTTCAATTACATGAATTATGTAAGGGGCTTTTCTTTTAAAATCCTATATTAAAATTCTGTTTTACATAATTCGAAAGCAATGTTTTTATGATATTATTAATGTTGTATGATTATTTTATGGTTCTTGGGAATTGTTTGTGATAAATTTTGGGACCTATATCTTCCTCCAATGCATCAGTTATGTGTATGTTGGAGGTCGGTCGTATGATTACTCCATGTGTAACTGCGATGGTTACACAAATTGTATGGTAGGCGTGAGGATTACAAATTATAAGGTAGATGTGAGGTTTAAAATTTTATGTAAGTAATGAACCAACATACCTTTAGGATTATATTTATGTTCTAATGTTTTGTGTGGATCTTTTGTAAATTTCATGTTACACAAATTAAGTATATATGGGTGAAAAAACATGTCTTTTGAAAATGCTTTCATACGTTATGAGTATTCATGGAATAATGTGATCTTTCCTTCTTTTTCATACCTTAATGAGAATTTGTTCTCATACCAAGTTTTTAAATTATTTTAAGAGGTTAATGGATGTGTAAGATAAATAAGTAATCCTTGTTTAATGTTGAAGAATTGTCAAGGAGTCATGTTTAAGTTTTACTGTTTTATATTATGAAAAAAATGGAAAATATTTTTTATGGTATCCACACTTTAACAATGTGTAATGTTATGAATGTATTATGTCCCAATTCTCTAAAGCTCTAAACATAAAAATATCCTCAATGTAATAGGAAGTGTGTTCATGAATAAATTAAAGATTATATATGTAATAAGGTCAGATACTTATAGTTGGTATTAGAGGATGGTTTAGATAACTTTAGGGGTTAGGAATATGTTAAAAGAATACCAAAAAGGATTTTTACTCTATGATTAATTTTAAATGTTTTATCTTTTAAATATTACCATTTTGCTTCATCTAAGATATGTTTGTTTAGAATGGTTATCCATAGAAGGAACATGGATGCTGAAGAGGAGAGGCACCGACAGAAAGACATCCTTCCGGATCTACAGCCCGAAATGGTAGGGATTAGAACCAAGAAATTTGTGACAGTAATGGATCAGCTAATGTAGGAAATAAATGGTGGTGGAATACATGCATGAGAACAAAGAGAGTTACCACAACAGATCATGATAGTAATGGAACATTTTATGAGACAACAACCTCCTGCTTTCAATGGATCTTCTGACCTAGTAGCAGATGAAGGATAAATCAAATCCCTTGGAAAGATATTCAATGTTATGGGATGTTCAAATAATCAAAAGGAAAGTCTTTCAATTTATTGTTTTGAAAGAAAAGATGACCAGTGGTGGTCAATTCTATGAAATATATTTGGCAGAGAGGATTTTGATTCCATAGAGTGGGATGAATTTAAAAGCCTTTTCCTTGAAAAATATTTTTCTAAGGTGGTGTGACTTATGATAGAGAAGAAATTCCTTGAATTGAAGTAAAAGGATGAGGATTATGTGGATGTGTATGAAGAAAACATCACCTGACTGGTGAGGTATGCTCTAAATCATATTCTGGATCATGATAGAAAAATCAACTGCTTTTACTTAGGACTGAAGTCAAGGTATCAAAGGGAATTGCCCTCCCATGAATTGAAAAGTTATGAGAAAATTGTATGATGTGCTTAGAGTGTAGAGATGGAGTTTTATGATGATCATTTTCATTTTGGAAATAAGGAGAATAAGAGAACTAGATGGAAAGTGATGGGTATGAATCAAACAATGAAATTTGATGGTAATAAAATTCAGTTTCCAGTTTGTGAAAAGTGTGGCAAGAAACACCCTGGGGAATGTCTTATCAAAACTAGGAAGTGTTTTAAATGTGGTAATTTTAGACATATATCCCGAGATTATAATGAAAATGATCCAAAGACTAATCCTGATAAGTAAACTATAAAGTGTTTAAAATGTGGTGAGATGGGTCACTATGAAAATGCATAACCAAAGAGATATCGAAATGATGCAAAGAAGCCAGACTACAAGTAGAAAGGTGTAGTGATATCCTTTGCGACTACGTCAGTAGATGTCAGGCCATCCAACTAAGTTGTATCGGGTACTTTTTTTATTCACTTAGATTTTTCTAAAGTTTTGTTTGATAAGAGGTCTACACATTCCTTCATCTCTGAGAAAATTTTTGGTAAATTGGAAATATCACCTCAATAAATAAGACCTGGACTTGTTGTTAAAATACCAGGGGGCAATATTATAGAAAATAAGAATTATAAGAATATTTATATTGTGATATGTGGAAAGAATTTACCTGAAAACCTTGTTGTTTTACCCTTATACGAGTTTGATGTAATTCTGGGAATGGATTGGCTCTCTATTTATCATGCAAAGATTGACTGTAGAGATAAAGAAGTTGTTTTTCTGAAAGAGTTTCTACTTGTATAAAATAATGAACCCATAAAATTTATAACATATATTGAAGCTGAGAAACTATTTAAATATGGAAATTAATGTTATCTTTCTCATATTGTTGAAAACAAGGGAGCTATTCAGATTAATGATGTATCGGTGGTAAATGAATACCTTGATGTTTTTCTTGATGAGTTACCCAGTGTCATACCAGATCTAAAATTCAAATTCACAATTGACTTAGTTCCTAATGATAATCCAATTTTAAAACCCCCTTATCATATTTCTCAAATAGTTCTTCTTGAATTGAAAAATTAGTTGCAGGATTTTCTCGATAAAGGCTTCATTCATCCTAGCACTTTACCATGGGGCGCCCCTATTTTGTTTGTTAAAAAGAAAGATGGTTCTACGAGACATTGAATTGATTATAGAGATTTAAATAAAATCACTATTAAAAAAAGTATACTTTGCCTCATATTGACGACTTGTTTGATCAGATCCAGGGAGATCATTATTTTTCCATGATTGACTTGAGATCTGAATACCATAAGCTGAAGGGGAAGGAAGTTGACATCCCAAAAACAGCCTTTCGTATGAGATATGGACATTATGAATTTGTTGTTATACCCTTTGGGTTAACTAATGCACCTATTGTATTCATGAATCTTATGAATAGAGTATTTCATGATTTCTTGGATATGTTGGTGGTTGTATTTATTGATAACATTCTGGTATTTTCTAAAAATAAAGAGGATCATGAAAAACATCTAATGGTTGTTGGACAATCCTTAAAAGAAAAGATATTATATGGAAAATTCAGAAAGTGTGATTTTTGGTTTAAAAAAAATTCTTTTCTTGGGAAAATTGTAAATAAGGATGGAATAACAGTTGATCCTACCAAAACAAAGGTGGTTGATGAATGGTGAAGACCCACAAATGTTACAGATATTCGTAGTTTTCTTGGGTTAATAGGTTATTACCGACAGTTTGTTAAGAACTTTTCATGGTTATATATCTCGATAACTAAGTTAACATGTAAATGGGTTAAATTTATTTGGAAAGAAGAATGTGATGTTTGTTTTCAAGAACTGAAGAAGAGATTGGTGAATTCTCCAGTTTTGGCCATATCACATCACATTGTCGAGGTGGTAGTCCACACGTACGCATGAGCAATGTAATTATTTTTTAAACGATTTGAATGAAAAGTGGTAGAAGTGATATTATACATCCATAAGTATAATTATTTCATAAATATAATAAATATAATTTAAATAAATAATTATATTCACCCATGATATGTAGAAATGGAAGATGAATTCCATCTGTTCATGAGCTAGTAGTCTTTCATACAAAAGATTGACATCTTTGATTCTTATTTGAGAAATTAATGATGGATATAGGATATTAAATTAGAATAACAATATATAATTATATATTAGTCACTTTTTTAATATATCATCATAGTTTAATAACATTTTAATGGGGTGGAATAAGAAATAAAATAAAAACTCCTAGTTAAGAATGATACCTCTTATTTGGACAACCTCATAAATTTATCCCTAAAAAGCCTCCTTGGGGGTTTTAATAATTAAAATAAATACTATATGATATGATAATGGAGGTATGGAAGGTATTTAGGGAGATAGTTTTTAATCTAAATGGATTTGGAATTGTTAATAGAAGAGGATTGTGGGAATCTTTTTATAAGGGGGGAGAGGACAAACATTATAATTATTAAAATAAAAATTCCTACCTATGTTTTACACACCTAAAAGCACTCAAAAATGGATAATTATTGAATATTAGATACAATAATGTGGAAATAGTTCCACAAAAAATTGATTTATAAAATTTTTAGGCCTTTTTTTAAATTACATTTTTATTTTAACAAATGTTAAACTCATTTTAACATTATTTGCGATAATTAATTTTTTCTATTTAACTACTCATTATGGAAAAAATTAAGGTTGATTTATTATAATATTAAATATTATTATTAAAAATATAATATCCATTATACTAAATTAAATTCCCATAATTTTTATAGTTTAATTTAAAATAATGCATGAAAACGTGTCAAAAAAGTGGTTCTCTAAAGAGAATGTTTCCATAAGAATAGATTGTTTAATTTAAAAATTAAAAATTAAATTAATTAATATTAACTATATTGAAAATATTATAACATAATTGAATTAATTTTACTTTGAAATACTACTTTAAAATAATACTTTTAAATACATTAAACAAAAAATATATTTCTTAGTAAAAACCCAATATTTATCTATATTCATGGAAAAGTATTATTTTAAAAATTTATAAAAAAATATATTAATTAAAATTTTGATTTGAGAAAATAAAAATGAAATTATGATTTCCATATTCTTTTTCTAAAAGTGGAAAAGTTAATTTTGTTATTTTTCATAAAAAATCAAGGAAAATGATTTTTTTTAAAACTAAATGTTAAATAAAAAAAATTTAATGAGAAATATAATTGAAGTAGACCTAAATTTTTAGTGGGAAAGAGGAAGAGTTTATAGTGGTTTTTGGTGACTATTTTTATACAGTCCTGGCTTTGGGAATAGTTTGAAGGTTATGACATTGTTTTAGGAGGGTATTGACCTATCCAAATCCTTTGAGTTGTGACTTTAATATAGTTCTTTTATAAGGAATGCGTTTATAATTTTAAAGGCATGACAACATGATGCCCGCCAATGTTACACTAGGAGGGTGGTGATGACCAAGCTCTGGAGGTGGTGGTCCATGGGCTACCGGTTGATCCTCCTATAGTACCAACTACAACACCAACTATTATTCCATAAATAGTAGCTAAGGCATAGTTTTGAGTGGATTTCTATCAATTTATATAGACTTATTTAGGATTAATAAATCCAGCCTTATCTATGGATGAGCTGACACATGTCATCTAGGAACAACACCCTCCCATGTTTTTTGGGGATGGAGGTCCAATGGATACAAAGATATGGCTAGAGACTACATTATCGATATTCAAGAATGTTGAGATGCCCCCTAAGAGGAGGGTAATTCTTGAAACATATTTGCTTCAAGGATAAGAAAAGAGTTTGTGGGATGTATTTAATGAATCTAAAAAGCTATGAGAGTTGGTTGAACTGGTTTCCAGACCTTCTTCTTTGAATCATTTTACCCCGAGACTCTACTGGTCGAGTGGGCTAGTGATTTCATGCATATAGAGTAGGGTATGATGACACTTATCGAGTACTCTACACACTTTACTGAATTGCATCACTTTGCACTGACATACCTTAATGAAGATCTATCGAGAGGGAAATGCTTCAAGTAAGGTCTATAGTATGCTATTAGATCCAAGGTCAATTTTTTAGGTTGAACACTATCACTAAAATTTTGAACCTAGTGCTGATTATAGAATTGAACCTAAGAGTGTATTAGGGAACAGAGTAGGGATACAATTTTTTCAACCCAATGTTTCTATGTATTCTGGAAGGAAGAACCATTTTGAAGTATCCCATGAGATGAGTTCCATTTTGTATGTGAGTAGTATAATTTCAATGTTTTTTCATCATTGTGGAAGGAAATGCCACATTAAGAATTAGTGATACCATGACCCAATAAAGTTCTAAGAATGTGGCTGAATGGGCACATGCAACAGATTTTCAGGACCTTCCCTCCAACTGTTAGTGGAAGGGGGTCATCTCTGACACCATGTTTTAGATTAGGTTTCTCATATCCATGTTAGGAAGGGAGGTGAAGTAGTGTTATATGATCAATCTGAGGTAGTAGTGGTCCTAGTAGAGAAAACCTGACACCAGTTACATTGAGACATCATATTGGGCCAACTATGGGAAGTGAGGTTGTATCGCATGGTAGTGGGCTGTGAAATTTCTTTTCTATAAAGCCTACCCCTGAGTATCAGAGTTCTATACCATCTATAGTGAGAGGTATCATCTTAGTTTCCTCTACTGTAGAATCCTCCCTTTTTTGATACAGGTGAATAAAAAAGTTTCATATCTGCACCTGTGGTGAAATTTATTGGGATCATTTCCGTATCTTCTAAGAGTGTTTTGATTCTAGAAACTCCATTGGGGATTTATATGGGGGGTGTACGCAAGTGTAGGGAGTCTACCCTTGAGGTCGGTGGGTGTCACTTCATCTAGGATCTTTATTTCATCGAGATGACAGTGTTTAATGTCATACTCAAGATGGATTGGATAGTATCTTTTCATGATTATGTTAACTTATACCACTAGAGGGTGACTTTCACATCACCCAAGGGTGCAGTGTATACTCACAGAGGTGAATGGGATGTCGTGGAAGGTCGATATCGACCACAACCTCATGGGTTGTATGATATGACATCCCATATTTCTAGATTGTATTTGGATTATCAGGGAGTGTGTCAATAGGAATTTCCTCTAATGATTGAGTGCTTCAGGGATGTCTTTCATGATGAACTTTTAGGTTTACCTCCTAAGATATAGGTTGAGTTCTCCATTGAGATAGTTCTCGAAGATACACCAGTATCCATTCCATTTTACAGGATGTCTAAGATGGATTTTTAGGAGCTCAAGAGGTAACTAGAGGATTTGGAGGTGAAGGGGTTTATTCGACCCAATACTTCTCTATGGGGTTCATTGGCCATTTTTGAAAAAAATGCTGACATAAATCTTATTCTATGTGTGTATTATCTGAAACCTAACTAGATGATTGTTAAAAACTTATATCCCTTAGCATGTATTGAGTACTTATTTGATCATCTTCGAGGAGGTTGAGTGTTCTCAAATATTTAATTGAGGTTATGATATCACCATGTGTGTTTTTAACTACATACATACAATGTCCAAACTTCCATAGTAGGCATGGTCTATATAACTATCTAGTTATTCCATTTTATCTCACGAACACGGTATGAGTTTTCATGGCCTTAATGAACTTAGTTTTCCATCATTAGGTAGATTCATTTTTTAGTGGTTTTTGTGGATGATATCATGGTGTATTTTTACAATCAAAATGAACTTTCCAACCATCTTGAGTTCATTTTTAATACACTGAGAGAGAATCAGTTATATGGTAAGATCTAAATGTTCCACTTATGGATGGATCTGATTCACTTCCTGGGTCACATCATCTCAAAGAGAAGAGTATCACTAGACCTAGAGAATATGATAGCTATAGTATCTTGGGAGAATCCCAATATCATTTTTGACACAACTAGTTTCTTAGGGATGGTTTGTTTCTATAAGTATTTCACACAAGACTTCTCACACTTAATGGCACAGTTGAAAGGCATGACTAAGAGGGGTGTGAAGTTTTCATTTTTAGATTCTTGTGAGATATCCTTTTATGATTTGAAAGGGAGATTGATATCAACCCCATTTCTGATACTTACAGAACATTAGAAGATCTTTATTTTGTATTTTAATGCATTAGGTATCAGGATGATAGTAATGCTGATGCATGGAGATAGTGTCCTGGCATATAGGTCCTGGAAACTGAGGCCACATAAGAGGAACTACCTGACACACAATCATGATCTAGCCACAATTGTTCATGAAATTCATTATTAGAGACAATATTTACTAGGAGAGTGTTTTATGGTGTACAAAGACCATAAAAGACTCAAGATTAATTTCACACCGCGTGATTTTAATTTGAGGCAGTGAAGGTGGGTGGAGTACCTAGAGTCCATTGACTCTATGCTTGCCTATGCGCATGGTAATGGAAATACAGTGGCTTATGAACTGAGTAGGTAGACTAATATACAAGTAGTGAAACCTACCAGTAGTGAGTGGAAGCTTATGGAATTGTTCTCTGAGATATAAAGGGTGGTGTATGATAGGCAGGTGAAGAGATATTTATCATCCTTAACTGTGACCTCTACCCTATTTAAAAGAGTTTGGATGAAGCATATATCACATTATGAGGGCCTAGTCCTATGGAAGAGTGTGAAAGGTGAGGACCCACCTCTAGGTTGGAAAATAGGTGAGGATGAGATCCTATGTATACATGGATTCTTTTGGGTTCAAGTGGACATATGTGTGGATCTAATTTGGGAATTTCTTTCCTCAGCATGTGAAGTTCACCTAGAAGTCACCAATATGTATCATGTCTTACGTCATCTGTATAAGTGGTCATGTATGAAAAGATAGGTAGCTAGTTTCATTATGAGGTGTTCCACCAATCCATATGTAAAGACAGAACATCAACAACAAACTGAGCTTTTATAGTAGTTACCTATTCCGGTGAGGATATGGGACAATACCATAGTGGATTACATGGCCGGTTTACTGAGGTCTTTTAGAGGTAATGATTCTTTATGGGAGGTTATTGATAGGCCCACAAAGGTTTCTTATTCTTTTACAATCATGTAGACCTTTAGTTTCGGTGAACTGGGAAGGTTGTACGTCCATTAGATAATGCTACTTCATGGGGTCCCACACACTATCATTTTAGATAAGGACACCCATTTTACATCTTAATTATGGAATTGTTTTTAGAGGGAGAAAATTACACTTGTTCTTTTGAGCACAACATACCTCCCTCAGACTGATGTCCAATTAGAGTGTACGATACTGGTACTAGAGGACATGTTACAAGCATTCATCCTGAATTTTGGGGGATGTTTGGAGAAGTATATACCCATTTACTATTTCTCCTACAATAATAGTTATCCAGAAATGATACAGGTGGAATCTTATGAGGATATTAATGATACCCTATGACAATCACCTCTGTGATGGTTAGAGGATGGTGATGTAGCTTTACTGGGACTGTGTATCGTGTAGGAGAATTCTGAGTAGGTCCAGTTGATTTAGAATACGATGACAAATGTATAGTCTCCACAGAAATCTTATGTAGATCTTCATAGATGACCTCTAGAGTTTAAGGTCTAGAATTAGGTATTTTTGTGTGTTTCACTAAGGTTGTGTTAGATGATAATCAGGAGACAGGGTATGATTTCTACGCGATAAGTTGGTCCGTTCAGGATTCTGGAGAGAGTCAGGTCAGTATCATATCAGTTGTAGTTACCTCAGATGTATGGAGCCATGCATGATGTCTTCTATGTATATCAATTGTGCCACTATCATTTGGACCCATATCACATTTTCAGCCCAAGGAGGGTGAGTTATAGGTTGATGCATCCTTTGAGGAGCATCTAATTCATATCATTGATAGGAGAACAAAGGTACTCCAAGGCTAGTTAGTTCCCATAGTATGGGTTCTATGGTCAAATTACCATTTAATGAATGTGAATTGGGAGAGGGAGGCCAATGTACATGTTCAGTTGCTATAGTTTTTCTCAGGAGAATCTTGACCATGCATTAGAGAGCAATTTGATGATGACTTTCTATATGGGGAATATTTTTAGAAAACTGGTTTTTGAATTAGGTATAGATCAACTTTTTAAAATTTTAGTGCTTAAATATAGCCTCATGTGAGTTTTCAACTTTATAAAGAGTGTTTTGGAGGTGTTTAGGGCATGTTCGAAGCCAAGGAACCAGTTTAGGGCTGAAAATGGCTAGGAGCACAGTTATTGCAATCCGTGTGGGGAAGGATGCATGATTTGACAAAACCCTATGAGGCTTGAAATAGGGGTGATACTGGCCGCATTGTTTGGAAAAACCATGCGAAATGGGATGCACTGCCATGCGGCTAGGTCTTATGTTTTTTCTAACTTTGACATAGTATTAGCACACAATTTCAACATGGTTTGAAAACTGTGTGGATAAACCATGCGGGCGCCGCTTGGCATACAATAACTATGCATGGTTGGTACACAATTTACTAAAACGTGTGCTTAAAACATACAATCCCAATTAAATTGGTAATTTTTATATTTTTTTATTAAATATAGTTCCTTTTTATAACCTAAATTCATTTCACCCAATGCACAATAGAGGATCCCATTTTTTTGAGCTCTTAAGGTGACTAACCAAGTATTTGAGTCTGATTCTTCATCTGATCTCTAATTAGAGCATGGTTTGTCACATTAAATCCACATAGGTAATATCTGTATTCTATTTTAGTCATTTTGTATTCTTATAGTTATCACTTTTTTTATTTGGATTTAGGATTATATGTCCTAATTTTTGGTTCTTCATGTATTCTTTAGATTTATTTGAAACTGAGTTGAATTAGGACTTGATACTAGAAGATCACTCCAATACCGATCTAAGTCATGTGGTATATACTTTTTTTCATACGTTTAATGATTTTTAGAGCTATTGGATATTATACCAACCACCATAATTTCCAGCACAACCCCAAAATTTAACCGGCTAATTAAATTAAATAAAATAGGACCTATTTATGATGGTTTTTAGTTTATTATGATGCGTTTGTGGTTGTTTCCCCTACCAAGGAAACTCATGGGGTTAACCTTATATGTTTACCATGGTTATTCCATGCCAAACTACCAAAGGTTTATTATTTGGGATTTCCATGTTCTAGGAAGCTAATAATAATAGAACTAGTGAAATGGGTTGATTCAGAGATGGTTCTTCCTCTTTTACCTTGTAATAAAATGTTGAACGTGAATTGAATAATTGTTGAATTGATCAAATGGGTTATGTTAAAATTGAACTGATTATTTGAGTGGGTATACTAGTTAAATAACATGCTTGTGAATTGTGATTAATGGGTGGTTATACCCATGTTATGTGTTTAGTTGAAAATGGTGATAAATGGGTGGGTATACTCATGTGACTTGATTAAATGGGAATGGAATACATTGATGGGTATACTCATGGGATGGAATTAAATGTATTTGATTATATTTGTGGGTATACTCATTTAATGGAATTAAATGTATTTTATTATTTGAGTGGGTAGAATAAAATGGAATTTAATTTCTAAATGGTATGAAATGGATGATTGGTTTTATATATTCCACGGACAACTCTCCATGGATCCTGAACACCATAGTGGAAACCATCAGTAGTGATTATTATTGGTTATTGATTCTGAGGTATGTTTTAGGATTTTCTACCCCTAGATTTTTATTTCTTGGACTTGAATAGGACATGTTTGTAAATATGTTCCTATGACTCTAACCATTGCATATAACATGTTTCCCTAAAGATGTTCCTGGGACTCGGCAAGGTTTCCTTGGTTCATGAAACCTTGGATTCGGCCCTTCATGGTCTACAATTCATTATACGGTAATACTGTGAGTTATATGACACTTTGGCTTTTACAGCGTCGCCACAGAGACATGATACACATCATTATAGGACAAGGCCATTAGATATTGACATGGATTCATTATTTAGAAAGGCCGTGTGGACAAGATATGAATCGATGTATTATGAGGCAATGTTACTTGTTTATATTTCTTATAACCACCTTGTTAGGTTCTAAAAATTATTACAAGGAACCTTGAGAGGCTGTTTGGTATTTCTTGTTTGTATTAGTCATGTGCCTTTGGAATTCACACTTGCATTACTACTTACCAAAACTTATTGCTTTGTGTTTTTTAGAACATTATAAACTTATGGGTGATTACCCATTGGGATGTTTATATCACACCCTATTTGGGCCTCCTTGGGAACCAGAAAAGAATATATGGTTGTATTTATTGATAGGGGAATGTTCCCAAACACTGGTTGTTGATTGTTGATTTGGATTAGGGGAGGATGGGACCAAGATGAGATTTTTTATGCTACTGGGAGATTCGGTTATTTTTTTTGAAAATATTACTATAATTTATTGCTATGTACCTATTTTGGATATTTTATAGATATATTTATATTATAAAATTTTATATATGAGACACTTATAGTTTTTTATGCATCCCTACCTTGTTTACATTTTATTTTCAGAACTGTTTATCTACATCTTCAATTTGCATGTTGTTGACTTCTACTATGATATAATCTGGTAATGAGGGAATAGTCTCTCCAATGACTCACCTAGTCCCTAAATTCCAGTTGAAAGCCTCCAAAATTTGAGGAGATATGCATGATGACTTTTATTGAACTGGGCTTGGGTCACTGTTGAGTGGCGTACAGGTTTATGACGTTACACATACACTGAGAAAGGTTCCCCAAGACATCACAGCCTATAGACATCATACATATAATAACCATTTGGATATTATTTCCCAAGATACATGTGTGTGAAATTTTCACAAGCCATCACAACCCTCAACAAACATATATTGTGAAATTAACCACCATTTATACTACCACATAATATTACAAAGAGAAGAGTATGGGGCCAAAGGGGGAAATCATTTATCCATCCTCCAATCAGGATATTATGGAAAACACCCTTATAGAGTCCACCAGGTTTCATTCACCCTAACTGAGATGGGTGTAGTAGTGTATGAAATAAAAAAACATACATGGCATAATATTTTTTTCATCCACACTATGGGCATAAGATAGTCTTAGAATCAACTGTAACTAACATTACTGAGGCTCCAGACTGTCATTTCTAGGACCCGATTTCTTATAAGCACCCAATAATTTTAAATAGATACATTAAATTACTAATTTTATTTTTATTGTAAAATTTATTTTAATTAATTAATTATCCATTAATTATCCATCAATATTATTCATAGCTACATTACATAAAACATTTGAGTGAAGTTCATACCATCCAGGAATAATACAAACTGAGTCCATGGGTTCTCAAGAGTAACATATCATTTTCATTCTAGTAACACCAACCCCTTGGGTTAAAAATTTATTTGCCATTATTAATGTCATACTATTATCTAGGTACTCTAGGAAAGATTCCCAATCTAACAATAAAAGGATACATGAAACCAAGAACATTATACTACCTAAAACAGTGGGGAAAATATTTCAGATTAACAAACAACCCCGTCATCATCTTTTTAACAGATTCACAAATGAGCATCGACGATATCAGTATTAAATCAATATGTAATTCCAGCTTCAACCTATTCCACCCATATTGGTCCCATCCCATGAACCCTCATGAATATATTGATTCCTATTTTTATCATATGCATTAATTTCTACCATATCATCTGGTCTTCCCCACCCTATATCACAAGCCATCCTATGCTCAACCATATCTGTCTCATACAAAAAAATAGCCATGTACAAAGCACAGAAAAAGTATTCAAGGAAAAATAATAATAAACATTGAAACTAGACTCTACATAAAGGCATTTAGCCTTCATGATAAAATGAGCACTCATGACCCCCAACCTCATGGCATCCAGCCTTTATAACCAAACAATCAAAGTCATCACCACACATTGAATTTATCAAAAAAATAGTTCTTATTTTATCTTAAATTAAACAATTCATTATTCATAGGTTTTAAATATGGGTAACCTAATGCATTATTTATAAAAAGATAATATGATTTTAAAATGACCTTAGCATTAATTATAGTTTAACAACCTTATGAATGAAAAAATTATATTTTAAATTATTTATTATCCTTTTAATCAACTAATAATAACATTCTCCACATTGTTTATAAATTCCATTAGAAGATAAAAGATCATATTCAATTAAACATGAAAATATAATCAATTTTAACTACCACTAAATTATAATTAACACTAGATATATTTAAGAACAACTCTTTTTTAATTCATTATCCAACCAATTATCAATTACCATATTTACACTCTTTACTGTTTCCAATGAAAGAAACTTGATAATCCAAGCATAAAAACAGGTTATTTGAGTATATAATTTATATCAAACTATCTTTAAAATCATAAAGAAATCCTTTATAATGGAAGCAATAAAAAAATGTGATTTTCAATTCAATTACTTATTAATTTTTTTGGTGAGCTATTAGGTTAATTACATTGTCCTATAAAGTGATTAGATATACTAACTTTATGATTTAAATTAAATAAACAGGAGTAGAAATGAATTCCCTAACTCAAATGCATCAATGATCTTCATATGATAACATATAAATGTTGTGGATCTAGATCACCTTTTTAGTAAGAAGAGTATATCCCTATAAGGATTTCATTATAGAACCATGCCAACAAAATAAAAAAAATTAGAACATGAAGAGGATATTCCAGTGCATGGGAAGAAGGAAACAAGAGTAATAAGATCAGTGAACCATAAGGGAATAAGGGATAACAAAACTTGGATAACTACATACTGAATATGGAAGTTGAAAATCTATCCCCTTTGAAGGGATTCCAAAACACCTAACAAGAAAATTATTGGATTCATAGAGTTTACAAGAAGGGGTTGTAGGGTTTGTCTCAAATAGAGGGAACTATAGGTTTTATATAAACTCTCCTGGTGTGGTTTTACAATTTCAATGGGTTATTTAGGTAAAACATAGCCCACATTTTATATTATATAAAAATCATGTTTCCTTAAACCGTAAAACCTACATACAATTCATGTTATAAATTTTATATTTATGACGTGAGTTTTTCATGACTAGATTTACTAAGTGCAAGGTATGACATATTTATGATGTATATATTAACATTACATCATAAATTCTCATCCTCTGAGTCACCCTACATATGACACAAAACCCCCTTTTGGATGTAAAACTCATTTATGCCATAAACCCCTCTTTTATGATGAAAATTATCCATAATTACAACTTTTATCATCCAAACACTTCTGTATCCCCACTAAGCCTCCTTTGAGAACCAAAAGCATTAGAAACAAACAAAGGACCAGAATACAAAGATCCAGAACCTTACATTAGATACCTCTCAAACTATTCTCTTCATCAGAAATCCAAAACAAAACCTTGAGAGAAAGAAGGAGAAAGGGGTTGTCTAAATATCCACCCAATGAGACACTTCTCAAGAAAATCTCTATCATAGGAGTTCAACCACTTCATCATATGAAGAAGAAAAAAACCATGAAATGGTAATGACCTGATCCTACATTCCCTCCTATAAAAAAATACCTCTTAAATTATAAAAATGTTACCAACAATAAGGATAAAAGATAAAACCATATAATTTAACAAAAATGGTTTAACACCCAAAAATATAATTAGAATAATATAATACCTAAACATTAAATAAATTTGGGTAATGAGCATGTATCTATGACTCCCATTTATAGGTACTCTCTTCCACTCAAAAAGACATGAACCAATGATATAGCATGCCCACACAACACCTTATCAAGGCAAGCCTGAATCTATATGGGAATCCTATTAAAGGTCGCATCATAATCAACATGAATCAAGTCCCAATTGATGACATGAGACTCATCATGAAGATAATGATGAATATATGACACATGAGAAACATCCTGTATCTATATAATCTATAAGATAAGTTCTATATGATACTACATGAATCCAATGTGATAAAACACATAGAAAGGACGTGAAAATGATGGATAAATCTTAATCCCTTGACCAAAACTTTGTTTCCCATGATAAAGAGTCACTATCAAGAGCACATGATCTCTAATTTGAAACACCATAAGTCTATACCTTGGAAAAAATTAAGTCCTATGATGATCTTACACAACTGTCATCCTTTCAAAAATCACCTAAAAAATCTTTGTTAAATTTTTCACTAGCTCTATCATGGGAATTGCTGAATCTATGACCCATGTTTGGTGCAATGGACAACAAAAAAGTTGGATGTGAAAAGAATCAAATAGTTCCATAATAATATTCAAGTGAAGAATATTTTTGTATGAAAACTAAACCAATGGAAGGTTCCTCATCCATGAACCTCCAAAATCCATAAAATAAGAACACAAAATTTTATTATGAGTATGAATGGTATGCTCTATGTGATCATCCGTTCATGGATGAAAAGTATTTCCAAGGAATAACGCTAATATAAAAGTTTATTGGAGACCTCTCTATACCCTAGAAGTATAATTATGATCTCAATAAAATATAATCATACCCAGGTCCTCATAGAGTCTCAGCACTTCCTATAAATACGTCCTTGACAAAACCTCCACTGACATTGACTCCCTGATTTCCTTAAAATGGTTTGTTTTTTTCGAAAAATCCAATATAACGCATATAACATAATAACCAACCTATTATAGAGGTAAAGGAGAAAAAACTTCCATCTCAATGTTCTACCAATTACACTAAACAATGTCTAATGGCTGGAGAATAACACCAAGAACATGGTGTGTGACCTTCACCTTCTGGAAAACCAAACATCGAGATACAAACTCTATAACAACACATCTCAATATAGGACAAAGAACATGCATATTAAGGATTGGTACATCTTTTTAACGTTGGGATGTTCCACCAATGGTGATCTATGGAACTCTTAAAGAACCACCTCACACGTCTCAAAAGGAATGAATATATTAATCTAGAATAACAACTGATGTTTTTATCCCCAGTCCAACCATCGGGGAATCACCAAAAACAACTTGGTCTCTCTAGACCTCCACCTCAGGATCCTCCAACTAGGAATCCACCACCTTTTACACAAAATAAAACTACACTATCATCTTGGAAATAAAACCTCTCCCTCCAACCTCTCCCATATCGAGACTCATCATTGAGATTTCTTCAACCACTCTCCATGAATCTTTACATTCAAACATGATATCACTATATAACTTCTTGCTCATCACATCATATATTAAATTTACCTTTCCTAGTGTATATAAAATCTCAAAGTCATAATACTTTAGGAACTACATCAACCGTCACCTCCAGAAGTTCATGTCACGTTGAGAGAAGGCTTGCTTAAGACTCTTATAATCAGTAAAGCCCACAAAACACTCACTAATGATGTAATATCACCAGAACATTAATGAAAATACAACTGCCAACAAATAAAAATAACATATGGAATATTTTTTCTCATAGGGATGTAAATTCCCAGACTTATAAGAGAAAACTGATCTATACCACATTAAAATGTAAACCAACCCACAATATGAAGCATCATATAGAAAATCAAAGTGAACTCCCTCTATAGGAATATAAAGTGATGGATCAATGACCAAATGATCCTTAAGGTACTCAAAATATACCTAAAATTGGTCATCCCACAAGAATGTATGATCCTTTATAGTCAAGGTTGTTAGAGGAGTTACAACCTGAGAGAAATCAGCTATGAACCTCTTGTAATAGCTTGAAATACAAGGGAATCTCTAGACCTCTACCACTATCTTGGGGGATTCCTAATAAACAACTAAAATTATTTCATAAGGATATAAATTGAATCCATGTAACTCCCAAATTTTTTTCTAAAAATAAATATAAATGCATGGAAATTTTTATTAATTAGATATTTATAACTATCCTTTAAACATAATTTTTCCACTTTTATATTTTTAATTTCAAGAAACTGTCATCTACAATCATGTTCAATAAGTTATTTTGAGTCCCATGAAACCAACTTGTTTTTTTGTGAATAGTAACATACCCTTATAAATAGTAATATGACTCTAATGAATAGTAAATTTTATTATTATTTTATTTTATTAAGGGTTTAAGATAATAACATCTTGGTTAATTTTTCATCGTGATATAGAAGTATTTATTAAATTAGAATAGTTAATTTTTGAATTAAGTATGATTTTATTTAAAAATTAAATTAATAATATTTATAAATTATTTTCAAAAAAATGGACTTCATTTTTTAATTCTACACATTTAAAATGGTTAGGGTAAATTTTTGGGATTTTTCTGAAATTCTTGATTTTTTGATGAATAGTGAAATACGATAAAATACCGTATAATCAAATAATCAGTAAAATACACTATTTATGTCATCATAAGTGATACAAGGACACTTGTTTCGAACTCACATGCCATTATTACTATTTTATGTCACATGAACTAAGACTATTTATAATCTTGGGCAAAAATATTATAATAATGACTAAAATAATGAAAAATACCCCCTCCCCTCCACTATAAATACCACCCTCACTCCCCTCTTCTTCCCACACCTCTCAATCCTTGAGGAATTCTTAAGTTATGCACAATACTCCTCCCAAGGATCTTCCCCACGTCCTAGATCTTCTTGTCTCACCAAAAGACCAAATCCAAAGCCCTTATAAAGGATATTAAGGAGAAGAGATCAAGACGTAAACATCCTCTTTTATTTTCTTTATTTTCTTTCATTTTATGTTATTTTCTTCGTTTCCCTTTGGATTATATTGGGATATTTCATTCCATACCCCCTTAATATAAAAATTATGTAATAGTGACGAGATATCCCCTCTCTCTCATCAAAATATTTTTAGGATATTTTAAGAGACGTCGTTCAACTGCAGAATTTTCATGAGAAATTTCTCAAGTTTTCTTTTATTTGAGGATTTATTCTTCTTATTTACAACCTCCTCTTATACAAGAGGCATGAGAGCTCCAGAATCATGTAGAATATGGATTTTTTCATGTTCATGTAAAATTCACCGTCATTCTTTTTCTCCTCTCACACTTATTCAAGCAAATTAAAAATATTGTCCATGATGTGTCGAATTACCGATAGCGTGGACAATGGGATTTCATTTTTCTTTAAATCCTTCTATTCTGTTCAAGAAACCATTTTTATGGTTGAATAGATTATAATATATGTATTATTTCAGAAAAATGGTTCTGGAATTCTTTTTTACACATGGTTTTAATTTATAAAACAAAATGAGGTTGTTATTATCAAAGAATAACTAAAATGATCTAAACGAACATCATTAATGTTTTAACTTATGAATCATCCTCATGTAAGAATTAAAAATGATAAATGGTATAATTTATGTTATTTGGTATATTTAAATACTACTCCACTCCAATTCTGGATTTTCTCTTCCAATCGACAAGAACATCCATCATGAACCAATCTTGGAAATCATGTAAAGAACTCACCCAAAAACAGTGCAAGGAGAAAAATACTAATAATTGATGGGTGAAATGATGTTATTAAATGATAACATAAGATGTTATAATCCTGAACATGTTTTTGTAAAATAATAATAACACTCTTTTAACCAGTAAACAGGAAGATTAAACATGTTTAAAGTAAGACAAACCTGAGGTAAGGGAATTCTTAACCGGATTTCTATCCTTTGGGTTAACCTTATTATTCATTATTTATGTGGTATTTAAATTTTTTGTGTGTTTAATTATAATTATAATATATTTAATTAGGTATATTTACAAAGTATATACAAATTTCATCGACTCTATTGATTATTTCTTCAATTACATGAATTATGTAAAGGGCTTTTCTTTTAAAATCCTATATTAAAATTCTGTTTTACAAAATTCGAAAGCAATGTTTTTATGATATTATTAATGTTGTATGATTATTTTCTGGTTCTTTGGAATTTTTTGTGATAAATTTTGGGACCTATATCTTCCTCCAATGCGTTGGTTATGTGTATGTTGGAGGTCGGTTGTATGATTACTCCATGTGTAACTGCGATGGTTACAAAAATTGTATGGTAGGCGTGAGGATTACAAATTATAAGGTAGCTGTGAGGTTTAAAATTTTATGTAAGTAATGAACCAACATACCTTTAGGATTATATTTATGTTCTAATGTTTTGTGTGGATCTTTTGTAAATTTCATGTTACACAAATTAAGTATATATGGGTGAAAAACATGTCTTTTGAAAATGCTTTCATACGTTATGAGTATTCATGGAATAATGTGATCTTTAATTCTTTTTCATACCTTACTAAGAATTTGTTCTCATACAATGTTTTTAAAATATTTTAAGAGGTTAATGGATGTGTAAGATAAATAAGGAATCCTTGTTTAATGTTGAATTATTGTCAAGGAGTCATGTTTAAGTTTTAATGTTTTATATTATGAAAAAAATGGAAAATATTTTTTATGGTATCCACCCTGTAACAATGTGTAATGTTATGAATGTATTATGTCCCAATTCTCTAAAGCACTAAACATAAAAATATCCTCAATGTAATAGGAAGTGTGTTCATGAATAAATTCAAGATTATATATGTAATAAGGTCAAGTACTTATAGTTGGTATGAGAGGATGGTTTAGATAACTTTAGGGGTTAGGAATATGTTAAAAGAATACCAAAAATGATTTTTACTCTATGATTAATTTGAAATGTTTTATCATTTAAATATTACCATTTTTCTTCATCTAAGATAGGTTTTTTTAGAATGGTTATCCATAGAAGGAACATGGATGCTGAAGAGGAGAGGCACCGACAGAAAGACATCCTTCCGGATCTAAAGCCCGAAATGGTAGGGATTAGAACCGAGAAATTTGTGACAGTAATGGATCAGCTAATGTAGGAAATAAATTGTGGTGGAATACATGAATGAGAACAAATAGAGTTACCACAATAGATCATGATAGTAATGGAACATTTTATGAGACAACACCCTCCTGATTTCAATGGATCTTCTGACCCAGTAGCAGATGAAGGATAAATCAAATCCCTTGAAAGGATATTCAATGTTATGAGATGTTCAGATAATCCAAAGGAAAGTCTTTAAATTTATTGTTTTGAAAGAAAAGATGACCAGTGGTGGTCAATGCTAAAAAATATATTTGGTAGAGAAGATTTTGATGACATAGAGTGGGATGAATTTAAAAGCCTTTTCCTTGAAAAATATTTTTCTAAGGTGGTGTGACTTATGATAGAGAAGAAATTCCTTGAATTGAAGTAAAAGGAGGAGGATTCTGTGGATGTGTATGAAGAAAACATCACCTGACTGGTGATGTATGCTCTAAATCATATTCTGGATCATGATAGAAAAATCAACTGCTTTTACTTAGGACTGATGTTAAGGTATCAATGGGAATTTCCCTCCCATGAATTGAAAAGTTATGAGAAAATTGTATGATGTGCTTAGAGTGTAGAGATGGAGTTTTCTGATGATCATTTTTATTTTGGAAATAAGGAGAAGAAGAGGACTAGATGGAAAGTGATGGGTATGAATCAAACAATGAAATTTGATGGTAATAAAATTCAGTTTCCAGTTTGTGAAAAGTGTGGCAAGAAACACCCTGGGGAATGTCTTATCAAAACTAGGAAGTGATTTAAATGTGGTAATTTTAGACATATATCCCGAGATTATAATGAAAATGATCCAAAGACTAATCCTGATAAGTAAACTATAAAGTTGTTGAAATGTGGTGAGATGGGTCACTATGAAAATGCCTAACCAAAGAGAGATCGAAATGATGCAAAGAAGCCAGACTACAAGTAGAAAGGTGTAGTGATATCCTTTACAACTATGTCAGTAGATGTCAGGACATCCAACTAAGTTGTATCAGGTACTTTTTTTGTTCACTTAGATTTTTTTAAAGTTTTGTTTGATACGAGGTCTACACATTCCTTCATCGCTGAGAAATTTTTTGGTAAATTGGAAATATCACCTCAATAAATAAGACCTGGACTTATTGTTAAAATACCAGGGGGAAATATTATAGCAAAGAATAATTATAAGAATCTTTATATTGTGATATGTGGAAATAATTTACCTGAAAACCTTGTTGTTTTACCCTTATACAAGTTTGATGTAATTCTGGGAATGGATTGGCTTTCTATTTATCATGCAAAGATTGACTGTAGAGATAAAGAAGTTGATTTTCAGAAAGAGTTTCTATTTGTATAAAATAATGAACCCATAAAATTTATAACATATATTGAAGCTGATAAACTTTTTAAATATGGAAATTAAAGTTATCTTGCTCATATTGTTGAAAACAAGGGAGCTATTTAGATTAATGATGTACCGGTGGTAAATGAATACCTTGATGTTTTTCCTGATGAGTTACCCAGTGTCATACCAGATCTAAAATTCAAATTCACAATTGACTTAGTTCCTAATTCTAATCCAATTTCAAAACCCCCTTATCATATTTCCCAAATAGTGCTTCTTGAATTGAAAAATTAGTTGCAGGATTTTCTCAATAAAGGCTTCATTCATTCTAGCACTTTACCATGGGGCGCCCCTATTTTGTTTGTTAAAAAAAAATATGGTTCTATGAGACATTGAATTGATTATAGATATTTGAATAACATCACTGTTAAAAAAAGTATACTTTGCCTCATATTGATGACTTGTTTGATCAGATCCAGGGAGATCATTACTTTTCCATGATTGACTTGAGATCTGAATACCATAAGCTGAAGGGGAAGGAAGTTAACATCCCAAAACAGCCTTTTGTATGAGATATGGGCATTATGAATTTGTTGTTATACCCTTTGGGTTAACTAATGCACCTATTGAATTCATGAATCTTATGAATAGAGTATTTCATGATTTCTTGGATAAGTTTGTGGTTGTATTTATTGATAACATTCTGCTATTTTCTAAAAATAAAGAGGATCATGAAAAACATCTAAGGGTTGTTGGAAAATCCTTAAAAGAAAAGATATTGTATGGAAAATTCAGAAAGTGTGATTTTTGGTTACAAAAAAATTCTTTTATTGGGAAAATTGTAAATAAGGATGGAATAACAGTTGATCCTACCAAAACAAAGGTGGTTGATGAATGGTGAAGACCCACAAATGTTACAGATATTCGTAGTTTTCTTGGGTTAGCAGGTTATTACTGACAGTTTGTTAAGAACTTTGCATGGTTATATATCTCGATAACTAAGTTAACATGTAAATGGGTTAAATTTATTTGGAAAGAAGAATGTGATGTTTGTTTTCAAGAACTGAAGAAGAGATTGGTGAATTCTCCAGTTTTGGCCTTACCTTCCCAGAATAGTGAGTTTTTCATCTATAGTGATGCTTCTTTGAAGGGACTTGGTTGTGTTTTGATACAGAATGATCAGGTAATTGCCTATGATTTGATACAACTTAAACCTCATGAGCTAAATTATCCCACACATGATTTGGAATCGGAAACTGTGGTTTTTTCCTTTGAAAATTTTGAGCCATCATTTATACGGAGCGAAATTTCAAATATATACTGACCATAAAAGTCTATAGTATATATTAACTCAAGGGGAAATAAACATGAGGTAGAGAATATGGCTTGGAATAATAAATAATTATGATTTAATGATTAAATACCATCCTAGAAAAGCAAGCAAAGTGGTAGATGACTTGAGTTAGATACATCATACATCATTAACCATGCTACATTTGGAACATGATCCCTTGATTAATGATTTGATGAATTTTGTCTTAGAAGTTGTTAGTGTAGAAAATAGATCTATTTTGTTTTAGGTTTCAATGCAGAGTCATTGTCAGATAGAATTAAGGGAGCACAAAACGAAGACCACGAGCAATAGAAAAAGGTAGAACTGGTTAAAATGGGTAAGTTTCCAGAATTTCTCCTTTATAAAGACTGAGTTTTACAATATTGAAAAAGGTTGTGCATGCCTTGTGATTCTCAGTTGAAGAATTTTTTGTTGTGGGAAGCTCATAGTTATCCATTTTTGGTTCATCCTGGCAGTACTATGATGTATAGATACCTTCAAGAGTATTATTGGTGGGATGGAATGATAGGATATATTGCTGATTTTACCATGAAATGTTTGATATGTCAATAGGTTAATGTAGAGTACCAGTTACTGAAGGGGATTATTCAACCTTTTCTAGTGCCAGAGTGGAAATGAGAGAATGTATCCATGGAATTTGTGGTGGGACTACCTAAGACATCTCAATGTAACAATGCAATTTTGGTTATTGTTGATCAACTGAATTTTTTTTCACATTTTCATTCTATTCAAGATACAATATCTTTGATCAAATTTCATGACTGTACTATAATGCGATTGTTATTTTACATGGAGTAACTCTTTCTATTGTATCTGATCAGGATCCCAGGTTCACTTCTAACTATTAGAAGGGACTTCAGAAGTCATTGGTCACAAAATTAAATTTCAGTACAACTTTTCATCCTCAATCAGATGGGCAATTAGAATGAATGATTCAAACTTTGGAGGATATGCTTCGATCATGTTCAATGGACTACCAGGGAAGTTAGGATCAACATATTTCTTTAGTTGAGTTTTCTTATAATAATAGTTTTCATTCCAGTATTCAAATGGAACCTTTTGAGGCTTTGTATGGGAAGAAAAGTTGGACTACAGCGTTTTGGGATGAAGTCAGTTACAGGAAGTTGATGGAGCCAGAATTAGTAGAAGAAGTGGCTGAGAAAGTGAAGATGATCTAGCAGTACATGGGGATAGCTCATAGTAGGTAGAAAAGTTAAGCAGATGGCAGAAATAAAGACTACTCTTTCGAGTTAGGTGACCATATTTTCCATAAAATCTCTCCTTGGAAAAGTGTGATGCATTTCGGTAATGAAGGAAAGATAATTCCACGGTTCATCGGTCCTTTTGAAATCTTAGAGAATGTTGGAGAAGTTCTATACCACGTAGCTTTTCCTCTGAGTTTGTCTAAGGTACACAATGTTTTTCATATTTTGATGTCGAGAAAGTATGTGCCAGATTCAATACATTTCTTGAGCCCAGAAGCAGTTCAGCGGGAAGAGAATCATTCTTATGAAGAGAAACCCGTTTAAAATTCTTGATCAAAGGGAACATGTATTGTGGAATAATGTAATCCACCGGGTAAAGGTTTTTTGGAGAAACCACATGGTCTAAGAAGCAACATGGGTGTTAGAAAATTCTATTAGGGAAAAGTACCAGCAGTTGTTTAATAAGTAAATAAAATTGCAAGGACGCAATTTCCAGAAGGTGGGGATAACGTAACACCCCAAGTATTTCTAAAAATAAATAAAAATTCATAGAAATTTTTTTTATGTAGATATTTTTAACTATCCTTTAAACATAATTTTTCAACTTCTATGTTTTTGAATTTCAAGAAACTGTCATCTAAAATTGTGTTTAGTATGTTATTTGGAGTCTGATGAAACCAACTTGTTTTTTTCTAAATAGTAACATACACTTATAAATAGTAATATGAATAATAATATAACCCGAATGAATAGTAAATTTTATTATTATTTTATTTTCTTAAGTATTTAAGATAACAACATCTTAGTTAATTTTTCATCGTGATATAGAAGTAGTTATAGAATTAGAATTGTTAATTTTTGAATTAAGTATGATTTTATTTAAAAATTAAATTAATAATATTTGAAAAATTATTTTCAAAAAATGGGCTTCATTTTTGAATTCTACACATCAAAAAATGGTTAGGTTATATTTTTGGTAGTTTTCTAAAATTCTTGATTTTTCGATGAGTAGTGAAATACAATAAAATACCGTATAATCAAATTATCAGTAAAATACACTATTTATGACATCATAAGTTATGCAAGGCCACTTGGTTCGAACTCACATGACATTATTACTATTTTAGGTAACATGAACTATGAATATTCAAAATCTTGGGAAAAAGTATTATAATAATAACTAAAATAATAAAAAATACCCCCTCTCCTCCACTATAAATACCACCCTCACTCCCCTCTTCTTCCCACAATTCTCAAGCCTTGAACCATGCTTATGTTCTACCCAATACTCCTCCAAAGCCTCTTCCTCATGTCATAGAGTAGCTAGTCTCACCAAAAACCAAAACCAAATCCCTTAAGAAGGATATCAAGGAGAAGAGATCAAGAGGTAAATATCCTCTTATTTTATTTCTATTCATTCATTTTATGTTATTCTCTTTCTTTCACTTTGGATTATGTTGGGATATTTAATTCAATATCATCCATTACTGTCTATATTATGTAAGAGTGATGAGATATCCCCTTTCTCTCATCAAACTATTTTTATTAAATTTTAAGAGATGCTGTTAGGCTGCTGAATTTTCGTGATAAATTTCTCAAGTTTTCTTTTATTTCAAGATTCCTTATTCCTCTTTACTAAACTCCTCTTATCCAAGAGGTAGAAATGATCCAAAATAATTTATATTCTAGATTTTCTCATGTTCATGTAAAATTCATCATCATTATTTTGATCCTCTCCCACTTATTCAAGGAATTAAAATCATTGTCCATGATGTGTCAAATTATCGACATCGTGGATGATGTGATTTTATTTTTCTTTAAATCCTTCAATTATGGTCATGAAATTATTTTTATGGTTTAAACAGGTTATAATATATGTATTATTTCACATAAATGGTTCTTTAATTATTTTGTACACATGGTTTTAATTTATAAAACAAAATGAGGTCGTTATTACCAAAGAACCACAAAAATGATCTAAACGAACACCATTAATGTTTTAACTTATGAATCATCATCATGTAATAATTAAAAATGAAAAATTGTATAATTTATACTAATGTATTTATGTAAATACTACTATATTCAAATTATGTAGTTTGACATCAAATCGACAAGAACATCCATCGTGAACCAATCATGGAAATCATGTAAAGAACTCACCAAAAAATAGTGTAAGGAGAAAAATACTAATAATTAATGGGTGAAATGATGTCATGAAATTACCATATAAGATTTAATAAACATAAAAATGTTTCTGTAAAATAATAATTACACTCTTTTAACCATTATACATGAATTTTAAATCAGTTTTTAAGTAAGACAACCCTGAGGTAAGGGAATTCTTAACCCGATTTACATCCTTTAGGTTAACATTATTCTTCATTATTTATGTGGTATTTAAATTGTTTGAGTGATTAATTATGATTATAATATTTTTAATTAGGTATATTTATAGAGTATATACATATTCCATACACTCTATTGAGTCTTGATTCTATTACATGAGTTTTGTGAGGGGATTTTCTTATAAAATCCTCTATTAAAATTCTATTTTACAAAATTCAAAAGAAATGTTTTTATGCTATTATTCTTGTTGTATGATGTTGTTATGGTTGTTGGGAATTGTATATGATGAAGGTTGGCACCTATATCTCCCTCCAATTCATTTTATATGTGTAAGTTGGAGGTCATCCATATGGTTACTCCATGTGTAACTGTGATGGTTACACAAATGGTAAGGTAACCGTGAGGGTAACAAATTATAAGGAAGCCGCGAGGGTTACAATATTATGTAAGTAATGCCCCAAGATACATTTATGAATATATTTTTGTTCTTAGGTTTTGTGTGGATCTTGTGTAAATATAATGTTACAAAATTTAATTATATATGGGTGACAAGAATGTCTTTTGAAAATGTTTTCATACGTTACGAGTATTCGTGGACTAATGTGCTCTTTCTTTCTTTTTTCATCCCTTACTGAGATTTTGTTCTCATCCCAAGTGTTTAAATTATTTTCAATGGTTAATGGATGTGTAAGACAAAGAAAGAATCCATGTTAAATGTTTAATAATTGTCAAGGAGTCGTGTTTAAGTGTGAATGTTTTATATTTTAAAAAAATGGAAACTATTTTTTATGGTATCCACTCTGTATCAATGTGTAATGTTCTGAATGTATTATTTCCCAATTATCTAAATCTATACACTTGAAAAGATACTAAATTTAAGAGGAAGTATTTTCTTGAATAAATTCAATATTATGTATGTAATAAGGTAGGGTCCTTATAATCCATACAAGGATATGACATGATCCATGAAATGAACTTAATTGGAACAAAAATCACACTTCGAAAACTTCTCGAATAGATTCTCACAAATGACTGCCTAAATAGCATACATATGCACTATATCCCCCCCTCAGATGTGGAGTACATAATGATTTATTAAACTAAATCCATAATTAAATTATTGAATAACTCTCTAAAAAATACATTCATCAACCCCATGAAAATGTAATAATCATTCATCATAATGAAAGACATCACAACGAACTCATAATGCCCGCGAGGAAAACAAAAAAAATTCTTTAAAATATCACAATCCTTCACCCATATATTATGATATATAAATTGAAAATAAACCCTATGATAACCAACTTAATCTATTTATGTAATCAAATAAATTATAAATTCATGGAATATGATTATAGTACTTCACTATCACCTGGTTAAAGTGATTGAAATCAATATAAAGTCACAAACTTCAATTTTATTCTTTATAAAAAAAACTAGCACACAACTACATGACACACTTAGATAATAAAAACCCCACTAAATAGATCATTGATCTATACTCAAAGATCTAATTATATATAAGAAACTATCCAATTTGGATACATTGAGATAGGAGATACACCTAGTTATAGCTCAATCCAAAACTCGATCTCTAATCAGTGTGGTAACTCTACAGATTCCTATGGAAAGACATCAAAGGACTATTATATAACCCTTGGAAATGAAAATATTTGAAACTTTGATGAACTCTATACTAGCTTTACAATTAATAAGATAAGGATAAAGAATACCTTTGGCCCATTTGAGGGTCTCTCTCACCAACGAACACTTTTGGATCTCCATCAATATCATAGGAAAAAAACGTTATCCTAAAACAATCTAAGATATTATACACCAAATAAATCCCAGCCATGTAAAAAATAAGGTTATTAGGGTGGATCCAAAAAAAAGGAAGACTCCCCAAAAGAAGTGCAACCCCATTACTATATAAAAATCTCTACAAACTTCATACAACTTAACTCGACCTTCAACTAGCATAGTCAATGCCAAGGCCACTGGAACCCTCTCCACCTAAACTCTTAAAGAATGGACTAAGGAATGTGAAATGAAGGAGTTCATATCTCTTGAATAAAAAAAATCATACACCAATGTAGAAAAGAATAAAAGGGTACTTTTAATGAAATCTGGGTTGCAAAGATGGAACCTATAGGGGATGAAGTTGAACATGACCTATCTTACCCTAGTGATGACCACCTATATGGAAATAATATAATCTTTGAGGATGAGGACCGTCTTGAGGGTGTCTTCTTCCCACCCCATCATCTCTCTTCTAATCCCATGATGTAGAAACCTATTTCTACTGCTATCTCGGATGAAACTATGACAACATATGAACGTGATATAGAATAACTACTACATAGTAACGTTTCTAAAAAAGTTAGACACTCTCACTACTAATGACCTCACGGTCTCTATAAAAAAAATATGAGCATGATCCCTTGGAATGGGTCTGAGATCCCCTAACCTAGGAGAAAAGAGATGATGAGGGTTGGGATGTACCACTGGCTGACTGAAATATCTTTCGTCAGGGAAACTAGGATCCCTACACCACAACATTGATTCAAGAGTAATCCTAAAACCCCCTCTCACGATGATATAATTTTCTCCAGTGTCATATCTATGACCTATTCTCTTTCTAGTACCTTATGATATGTCAACAACATGTGTTGGATGACATGTAACAATATATATGGGAAAAAAGTCTCCACAAAATTCATCACCCCTTCCTCCTTGTCTAAAAACCGTTATGAAGAATATTGTAGAAGGGTCCTGAAATTGATCCCAAACTCATTCACACTAAAACTCCCTTGATAAAGGCTAATAATCCCATTGAGACTAGCCATATTTTTGGTTAAAGAAAGAAAATATTATCGTAACTTGTCTCTAATCTTCTCCAATGATACTCCCAACTCATCATGATCCCCAAGAAACAAGATCCACCAATACCTAACTGACCTACACAACATCGTCACAACCAAATAAACCTTGCGATCATTTCAAGCATACATCGAACATAAATCTATCTCAAACTACTAAAACTATTACTCCATGAATGAATCTAAAATATATCCCTTATAATTTTACATACTCTTATGTTGATACTCTCAGAGTGTCTTCATCTAAGTGGCATCACAAATAACCTCTACTCTACGATGATCTGTTGGCATAATCTAGTGAACATTTTCAGTACAAACCTAAGGAAGAAATTGACCCGAATCCATTCCTACTAAAAGTAAAAGTAGTTAGATCCTCTAAAAATGGGATATGAAATAATTTACCTTAACTAATTAACTATTTTTTATCCTGTTTAAGGTTTTAACCTATCACAAGGTCGATCCATCTCAAACATAGCTGCAAAGAAGAAAGATTCATGATCCTTTCCAAGGTCTCTACACTGCAACTCGTATCACTTCCTTTTGTATTATTAGTAAACGTAATGGTTTGGTAATTAGATCATATGGAGTCTTAAATACCTTTTTATTATTCTACATCATGTGTTTAGATTTCTTACTAAACATAGTTGACATCATTTCTCTACCAACCCATGTAGTCTCACTTATTCCTAACTCCAAACTCCATCACATCCCTTAACCTGAACCTCTTATAACACTATTTCATGACCCCCTACCACCAAAGAGTACCATTACTAAACTAGAAATGAGATGAGGAATATAGGGACTACCTTATTCCAGCATCCAATAGGCCCCAAGATGACAACAAGCACTGAGGCATAATAAAAATACAAATACAAGGCATTACCCTCTAAGTGAACATTTTTAAGAGGGAGATAAGATAGATACACCAGTAAATACCTTCTTTGATATATAAAATAAATCCCAAATGAATACATTTAATTCCATAAATTACAAAAACAACTCAAAGGATAACTACAAGTACCAAAACGGTAATGAAAATAGTGGTGACAAAGCCTAAAAAATCATTATAAAACACGATCTATTAATATCCAGCCTGATGTCCATCCTGCTCCTAATAACCAAAAAACATTTTATATATAAATGTGTTATCCATAATAGTATACATAGAAATATCCTCCACATGTTTTATCATGTAAATTATAAATAAAGCATTTTAAGACACAATGATCCACAATGAAACAAACTCATCACCTAAATAGGTATAGTAATTTCCTAGCCTCACTATGGTTATCTCTCACCAAGTGTCATATAAAATAGATAATATAATTTAATATCATCAATATGGGTACCCCAATGCCACTTCCCCACTAGTTTTCCACTCTTTTCCAACATCACATGTCCTAATCCATCACTCTCCAAAATAAGAAATCCCACAGACACCTAGGCTATGTTTCACAATATGAACCTCAAGCATCATATCAGCACACCAACCCATATCAAATATCCATATTGTAATTATGTATATTTTATGATACAACTTATTCTGTATCATTTTTATCATAGAACAAGTATTATACATCAATCCATCACATCCCGTACAAAGAGTAAGGTACCTCAAGCCATCACAGCTTATATACATCATACATATAATATCTATTTGAATACTATATCGAGAAATATATGTGGGTGAAATAACCACAGGCCATCATGGACCTCTATATAGATATATGGGTAAATAAATAATCATGCATGCTAGTATATAATACTACTAAGAGAAGAGAGTGTAGCCAGATGGGGTAGTCATCCATCTATTCTCCCAACGAGATGTTGGGGAAAACACCCTCCTAGAGTCCACTGGGTTTCATTCTCCATTACCGAAATGGTTGGGGGTGGTGTATGAAACAAAAAAATTATATAATATAATATATGGAACATACATACTATTTTCATAACCAAGTGTTTGACACAATTGCAGGAAACGTTGTTTGGACCCCGTCGGCAACTTCTAAGACTAGATTTTCTATATGAAAATAAGCATTATAAAGAGAAACATTAAATTAAAACATTATTTTTTTATAGTTAAATTTATGTTAATTAATTCATTATCCATTTATTAACCATTAAAATTATTCCAAGATAAATTACATCAAACATTAGAGTGAAGTTAATTCCCTCCATGCATAATCCAAAATGATTCCACAAGTTCTCAAGAGAAACATCTCATTTTCATTCCATCAACAACAAAACTACGGGTTAAACATTTAACAATAATTATTAACATTAGACTGCAATCCATGTACTATCATAAAGAACCTTATCTACCACCAATAGGAAACATGAATCCTATAAAATCATTCCACCTAAAGCAGCAGGGAAGGGAATTTATATAAACAAATAACCCATCGATCTTACATTTAACTGATTCACAAACAATAATCCAAGCTGTGAGAATCACATCAATAGGTAGGAATAGAATCAACCCATTATATCCATCCTATTTCAATCCATAACACCCTCATGAATATCTTGATACATCTCTCTGTCATAGGCATCAACTTCTACCACATCATATGGGACTCCCTGCCCCATATTGCCAACCATCCAAAACTCAGCCATACTAGGATCATCCATAGCATGATCACACACAAAAGAAAGCTCACTTCTAGAACACATGAAAAATAAATAGGTAAAAAATAATAATAAACTAGGATACATGTCCCTAAAACAAGACATTAAATCTTCATGATAAAAGGGGTTCTACGACCCCTAACCATAAGGGATTAGACCCTTTACAAAAAATTGGAACACTCGGCCCCAAGAATTGTATTTATCCAAAAATTATTTCATATTGAATTAAATAATTTATTATTAATAAGTTCTAATTACAGGTAATCAAATTCATTATCTATAACATCCTTTAAAAACTTTAATATGCTCTTAACATTATTTCCAGTTCAAAAAACATAGGTAAGATTAAGTCTCAATTGACATGCCTTATTATTCTTTTCCTCAACTAGAATTAAAATGCTCCATATTATTTATTCAATCCATTAACACATGGAAGATCATATTTAATGAATTATTTGTGTTAGATATCTATTTTAAATACCTTAAAAATATATGAAACACCATATACATGTAAGCCCACATCTTCTTTAATACTTTTTGAAAAAAATTATCAATTACTGACTTTAAGTTATTTACCCATTTTCAATGAAAGAAACATGATAATCCCAGATTAATAACATGTTATATGAGTATAGAACATATATAACACTATCTATAAAATCAAGCGGCATGCCATTATTACAGAGGATATCAAAACATGTGATTGGAAGTAAATTCTTTAATAATATGGTTCAATAGTTATTAGGTTAATTCCATTTACATACAGGGGGATAAACCACGATAAATTTACAATTTCACATTAAAAAATAGGGGAATAAATGAATCCCATACCTTGAAGGTTTCAATTTACTTCCTATGAAAATAGATCAATATTACGGATCCCAATCGCCTCTTCTATAAGTAGACTATAAACCTCCAAGGATGTTGCACCACAACTATTACAACAACATTTAAACTCAATTAGAAACTGGAGAGGAACTATCATTGCATGGAAAGAAAGAAATTAGGGGAAAATACCAGAGATAAATAAGTGATAAATGGATAACTAACCTTGGATCTCTTCTAATCGAATATGGAATCTGATAATTGACCCACTTTGATGGGATCCCAAAAAATCACACAAAAATTTTGTTGGTCGTTTGGAGATCTGGAGAAGAGGTCGTAGTTTTGAGTCATGTGGAGGGAACCATAGGATTAATATCACATTTCCAAGCATGGTTTTATGTCTTGAATGGGTCATTTATATCATAAATACCCATGTTTTATATTCTATATATAAAACACATCACCTTAAACTGCATATCTTGAATTTAATTCACATCATAAATTTCATATTCAAAATGGGATTTTATCATAACTAGCCTTTATGCGTGTATGGTATATCATATTTATGATGTAAATATTAATTTTATTCCATAAATTCCCATCTTGTGAATCACCCTATACAGGATGCACAACACCTTTTTATGTTGTAAAACTCATTTATGATGTAACCCCCTCTTTTACACTGTAAACCACTCTTTTACATCAAAAATTATCTTTAGTTCTAACATGTAGAAGATAAAAACCTTTGTATCACCACTAAACATACTTCTAGCACTAAGGGAGTCAAAAACATGAAAAGAGTTAGATTAGATGGATATGATCATTTAAATAAGATATCCCTCAAACAATTATAATCCTTGATAATCCAAATCCTAAATTGGAGAGAAAGAAAGAAAAAAAATATTTTGAACAATGACCCTACATGATTCCTCTCAAGAACATGTCAATCACTTGGTCTCAACCACTTAATCACAATAATAATTGAAAAATATGCAACAAAAATGAATATCCATTGATCTCCCTTCTAGGGGAGATACCTCTTATACAAGATCAAGGTTACAAATAATAATAAATAAGTGAAAACTATCTCATATTACAGATAAAGTTGAACATCTAAAACTAGAATTACAAAAAAAGAGAAGGGATAAACATTAACTATTTCAGGTTACAAAGAATATATATGTGACTCATGTTCCCTAGTACTCTCATATAAGCCAATTTGTCTCAATAAGAAATGAACCAAAATAATATCATTCCCACGTGACACATTATCTTGTAGGTCCTTAATCACTATACAATACTCCTAGAAGGTCAAATCATCTTCAACATCATTATTTCCCCAATTGATGATGTGAGTGTCATCATGAATATAAAGATGAATCTATGACACATGGAAAACATCTTCTACATGGCTCATCTACAAGGGAAGTGATACCCTATATTCCACAACTCCATTGTGATAAAACACTTTGAATGTCCCAAAAACAAGGAGAAATCTTACTCCAAAGACTATAACATCATAGCCTAAGACGAGGATTCACTTTAAAGAACACATAATCTGTTATTTTAAAATCCATAGGGCTCCACCTATGATCATCATATGACCTTATTAAGATCTTATACTGCCTTCATCCTTTCATGAATTACCTAAAACATATCTATTATATTCTACACAAACTCTATCCTTTGAATTGATGACTCTCAGGCCCCAGTCTAGTATAATTGAGAAGAGAAAGGTTTTCCATTAAAAATTTCAAAACTATTTCATACCAACGGTGGAGTGAAGACAATTTTTTTTAATAAAACTCATACAAGGGAAGGAGCCTCATCCAAGAACCACCAAAATTTAGGACACAAGAATGCAATATGTCATAAAGAGTACGTATAGTATGATCTATATGAAAATCCGTCTGTGGATGAAAATAATTTCTAAGGCATAAATACAATCTAAAATATTATTAGAGACATATTCACACCCTATAAGTAAAACGAGGATCTCCATTAGAGTTGACCAACCTCCAGATATCATGGAGTCTCACCTAATCCTCCAGATAATCTATCGAAAAAAACCTATTAATATTTACTCCCTCATCACTATAAAGTGGAATGATTTTATTAGACGGTCCATAATCACCCAAATAAAATCATAGCCTCCATGAGATCAAGGTAAAATATTCACAACGTCCATCAATATGTACTCCCACATCCACTAAGGATCATCTAATGGTTGGAGTAGAACATCAGGAACATGGTGCTCAACCTTCATATTTTGACAGAAAAAACATTAGGAAACAAACTCTAAAATTGTAAATTTAAACCCAAGACACCAAAACTGACCTCTCATGGCTTGGTACACTTTCTCATGCTGGGATATATTTCCAAGTTCATGTCATGTAACTCTTGAATAAATATCGCACACATCTCTAAAATAATGAAAATCCTCATAGAACAACACCTGATGTGGTTCTTCCTCAAAACAACCATAGTGGTAATCACTAAAAACCAACAATTCTATCTGAACCCTACCTCAAAATCCCAAAACTTAGACCCCTCCACCTGCCGCACCGAATGTAACTACACTTCCATCTAAAAAAGGAAACCTCTATCTCTAACTTATCCTATATTGAAGCACATTATTCAGAGATATTCCACCACTATCCAAGAATATCTTGATTCCCACACGATATCAATCCATGAATTCCTACTTATCACATCATCCACAACATTTCCCTTTCTTAATGTATATGAAATCACAAATTTCTAATATTTCAATAATTCCATCCACCGTCGATGTCTTATGTTCAAGTCACACTGGGAGAAGACACACATCCGGATCTTAGTATTGGTGAAAACTAAAAAAGACAATCGATGAGACAATGGAACCACAACTTTAAGGAAAAAAAAACTACCTCCAACACAAGATCATGGGTATCATACTTACACTCATGGGGTTATAAATTCTGAGACCCATAAGAGACAACCAATCATTGAAAAATCAAAATATAACCCAAAAAATATGTGAAACAACAAATAAAACCTCAAAATTAACTCCTACTAGAAAAAAAAGAACTCGAGCACTTGCCAACTAATCCTTTTGGTACTGAAAAGATTCTAGGAATTAGTAAAACCACAATAATGCCTTATAATTTTTATTAAATGATCTTAGAAGAGTCAAAACCTAAGATAAATCTTCTGTAAACGTATTATAATAGCTTTAAAGGCTAGGGAAACTTCACACCTCTTCCACTGTCTTGGGAGATTCATAATAAAAAACAACTGCTATCTTCAAATGATCCACAGTTACTCCCTACTGGGATATGACGTACCCTATGAAACAAGCTTCACCTAACTAGAAATAATACTTTGATAACCTTCCAACTAGAATCCCATGAATATTGAATCTGAAAAGGCACATATATGCTCTAAACTCTCCCCCTCAGACATGGAGTACAAAAGTATTTCATCGATGAAAACCAAACTAGATATATCTAGGAACTCTATGAACACTACATTCATTATGCTCATGAAAATAGCTAGAGTTTTCATCCCACCAAATGGAATAAAAATGAAATTTTAATTCCCATGATTAAAATGAAATGTAGTCTTTATAAAATCCGCATCCATCACCCAAATATGAGATATCCTAACCTCAAATTGATCATTTAGAACCAACTTGATACATTCATCTGAATGTATAAATCATCAATCTATGAAATATGATAAAAGTTCTTCATTTTATGCTAGTTCAACTGATGTTAATCGATAAAAAAACTCAAACTTCTATCATCTTTATTCCAAAAAATACTGATGTACCCCTAGGTAACACACTTGGATGAACAAAACCCCACTAAAATAGGTCCTTGAGTTGTACTCATGGCTATCATAACTCATAAGGAACCTTTCATTATAAAGGTGTCAAAATAGGAGACACCTCTTCTAACTACTTAATCCTAAACTTGATGTCTCTTTAAGGGGGTAACTCTAAAACCTCCTCCATAAAGAAATCAAGGTACCCTTCTTCAGCCCTAGGAAACACCGATGACTGAACCAATAATGAAATTTGTATCAGATTTTCTATTAAGGAATATAATTAAATAATACACCGCTGACCCATTTAAGATTCTCAGTCACCATGGAAAAATTCTAGCTCTATCACCCTCATAGAAACCAACCTTCCTCCTGATGTAATCTATAATATCTTGAAATGAAAACAATAAATACACGATGAGGATGAAATTATATGTTTATATCTGAAAATATAATATATTTCCCCAAGAGAAGTATTTTTCCAGTAATAGATCAAAACCTCTACACACTTTCTAAAAGTAATATGGTCCTCCAAATGGTGTAGTTAATTCTAAGTTCATTGTAATACTCTGCATAAGAAGTTAAAAAGCCTGGAAAAGGGCAGGAGATATGAATGAGTGAGTAACTCCTAAATCAAAAAAAGGATACAACCATTTAGAAATCAAGAAAGGTTACATCTAGAAATACATGCTCACCTGATTCTAAAAATGATAGATCATGATGCTAACCATGACCAACTATAAGGACTCTAGGACCCTCCTAATGACCACCAACATAGATGCACTCTGATCTATGAGGATGAATAACATCTTAGTGTTTACTATAAGTAACTCATCTACTCTCTACGAATCCAAAACGTGAGAAACCTATTGTTTATACTGTATTGGCTCAAAATGACTTATCGGAGGAACTTGAAGCAGAAAACCTAGCACACACTAACTACTCAAAATGTTTGTGTACTCTCCCTATAAATGATCTCATTTTATATAAGAAAAAAAACATTTAATATGTTGGAATTGGTCTGAGAGCCACCAAACCTGGAAAAACTAGATGATGGGGACTGGGTCTTACCCCAACCTGACCGAAATCTATTATGTATAGAAAATTTCAGACCCCAGACCATAGCTCTACTTCATGAGGAATCTTGAGAACTCCCATATAAGGAATATCTGATTCTATTCAGTGTCCTCTCAATGGCCTCTTCACTTTCCATCACCTCAAAATATGATGTCAACATGTATTAAGAGAGCTTATGGAACATCTTTTGATTTGAAGTCTCCTGAAAAATCATTTCATTGAACTCCTCATTTGGAAATAGGTTTGAATAATATCACAAAAGAATCCAAAACTGGAACCCAAACTTCTATATGTTTGAACTCCCTTACGGAACGATAAAAATCTCCAAGAAACTAGACACCATCCTGATTAAATAAATAAAATCTACTTAGAAATGGTCAATGAAATTATACCACATGACTATTGACTAGTTACGATCTTTGAGGAACAAGATCCACCAGTGCCCCACTTCCCACACAATCCTCATAACCAAAGAAACAAAGTGCTCATTCCATACACGGATCAGACTAAATGATATCTGGACCTCTTAAAACCAGTCTTCTATGAATGGATCCAAAATGGATCTCTCGTACCTCTATAGAATACGATGCATAAAATCTAATAGTGTCTTCCTCCAATTTTCAATTTTGTCAACCTATACTCTGCGATGATATATTAGCACATCCTTCTAAACATCTTTAGCATGAAGTTGATAAGGATGTCGACCTAGATACATTCCTGAAAAAAGGAAAAAATGAAACATATCATAATCCTAGTATATATTATAATTAACATTAAATAATTAATTCTTTTTTATCTTGTTTAAGGTTTTAAACTATCATAAGGTCTACCAATTTCAAACACTGGCACAAAAAATGACGCATGTTCTTTTCCAATGTCTCAACCTTGAAAGTAGCATCACTTCCTTTCATCAGCTTAGTAAAGTTAAAGGTCCATGCATAATATCACAGGGTTCCCTAAATACCCATGTTTTAACTTGTCTCCCATGTTTACATCACTTAATAAATGTATCCAACACCATTTCCCTACCAACTCATTCAGTATCACCTACACCTAAATCTGAAATCTATCCTATCCATAAAATTGAACCTCTCATTCCATTTGGTCAAAACCCCCTCCCCCACAAAGAGTATCCCTCTTAGGTTGGTAGTGGGAGGAGGAGGATGTTGACCCCCTGTGTCCCACCTCTAGTAGGCACCGTGTTGGCGACTAATGTTGATGTTAAAATAAGCATAATAATGTGAGGCAATAACCTATAAGATAATATTATGAAGAGAGAGATATGATAAATAAACCATTCAACACCTACTCAGATATATAAAACAAATCCAAAGTGTATGCATGTAATTTCATATAGCACTAAAACAACTGAAAGGAAGAATAAAAGTACAAAAAAGGTAAAGTCGATAGTGACCATGAAGCACAAACAACTCCTTCCAAACTACAATCTAGTAATATGAAGATTATTCTCCATACCACTTCTATTGAACTGAAAATATTTTATATATAAATTAAGGGAGCATAACAATATACTAAGTAGTATCCTCCTTTGATCCTATAATTATAAAGATAATGAAGACATGATGAAGAATAATGAACAATAGTGAAGATAAATCATCCCCTAAACTTGTGTACTAAGTTCCCAGACACACCATGGATATCACTCGCGATGTATCAAATAAAATAGATCATATAATAATAATCAACAACAAGAGAACCATTCTATTTTTTCCCTCTAGTTTTCTAAAATGATCTGACATTGCACGTCCTAAGACATCCTTTATAAAATAATAAATCCCATAGACATCAGAGATACGCATATCAAGATGCACCTAGTGGATCATATCATCATATCATCACATCATCCCATTTCACTTATCTATATAGTAACCCATTTTTTGAGTTCCAGCACAACCCATATGATGTGTTTCACATATTAGGTATTATACCTTAAACCATTACAAACCATACATTGAGTATGGTACCTCAATCCATCGCAACCAATACACATCAAACCTATAATAATAATTTTGATACTACATCAAGATATATAAGTGTGTGAATTAACCACTACCCATCACAAACCTTTATACACATATATTGTGAAACTAACCACCATGCATATCGGCACATAATACTACCAAGATAAGAGAGTTGGGATAGTATGAGTAGTTATCCATCTATCCTTCCACCGAGATGTTTGGGAAAACCACCTCATAGAGTCCACTAAGTGTAAATCACCCTAATTAACATGGATAGCTTAGCATATAAAATCACAAAAAGTATATGATATAATATAGCTGAGAACCACACTATGGGAATAACCTATTATTTTATTTATGTACATATAATATCATTCATACTCCTAGCTACCACTACAAAGACTAGCTTATCTATAATAACAGAAATTTTTTTAAGGGATACATCAAATTAATTATTTTTATATATAAGTTTATGTTAAATAATTAACCATCCATTAATTGACCAATAACATTATTCTAAGTTCCATTATCACAAAAATTATAGTGAAGTTCATTCCCTATAGGAATAATCCAAACTGAGTCCATGGGTTCTCAAGTGTAACATATTGTTTTCATTCCAAAAACACATACCCCAATGTTTAATCATATATTAGTCATTATTAAAATCTTTCCCTAATCTCATTACCTTATGAAATCATCATAATCTACTACAAAGAAGAAACATTCAATCAAGCACATCCAGCTACCTCAAGATGTGGGGAAGGGAATAAAGATAAAAAACATGTCCATCAACCATTTAATAGATTCACAGGTGATAATCTTGGATCTCAACATAGCATCAATGGTTAATCCCTGATTCAACCCATTCCATCCATCATTGTTTCTTCATTGACATAATTATACATATCCTTATACATCTCTCTATCACAAGAGTCAGTTACTGCCACATCATCCAGGCCTCCATGCCCCATATCACCAGACCTCCAGAGATCAACCATACCAAGATCATAACATACATCAAGGATCATATCCATATCACCTAAAAAATTTAGTAAGAAAACAATCATAAGTAAGAGGGAAATTTGGCCCTAAAACAAGGCATTTAACCTTCACAAGAAAATGGGTTCTCATAGCCCCAAACCACAAGGCATTCCAGATTTATAAACAAACTGGCACATTCAAATCCAAACATTTTATTTATCAATCAACTTGTAATTATTCGATCTTGAATTAACTAATTCATTATTCACATGTTCCAACTATGGGTAACCTAAGGAATTATCTATAACACACTATTAAATGTTTAAAATATTTTTAGTATTATTTCAAGTTAAACAAACTTAAGGAAGAAGAAATATAATTTTACATGCATTATTATACTTTTTATCAACATGGATTAACATTATCTATATTATTTATAAAATCCATTAACACATGTAAGATAATATTCAATTAAACATTTTTAATTTTATGAATTTGAATTACCATAAAATATAATAAACACTAGATTCATTTAAACCCTCATCTTCTTTAATTAATTATTCATGCATTATTTAACTTTTTTAAACCAAAGAAACATGTTGAACCAGGTATAAAAATAAGATATATGACTATATAATAGATACACACTATATATAAAATCAAATTGAAAGCAGTTATAATGATTGAAATAAACAGCGTGTGACTAAAAATCCAATTATTTAATAATTCATTTGAATATTTATTAGTTTAGTTATATTTTTTATCCAAAGGTATAAACAATTATAACCTTATGATTGCATGTAAATGAATAAATGAATTAGTGAGCCCCCTACCTAGAAAGTTTCAATGTTTTTCACATGTGAATATATCAATGTTTTGGATCTTTATAACCTATCCTGCAAGAAGAATGCATCCATATAAGGACGTTCCACCACAACCATGACAAAAACATCAAAACTCCATTATAACACAAAGACGAACCGCCATAAAATTTAATGAAATAAATGAGAGGAACATGATACGAGGACCAAAAGAGAACAAGGGAGAAATAAACATTGATTGTTTTAGATCAAGGATAGAAGCTGAGAATTAATCCCCTTCTAAGGGCTCACAAAATTCCTAATTAGAACTCTGTTGGATGCCTAAAGACAAAGAGAAGAGTTCATATAATTTTGTTCATGAAGAGGGAACTTTAAGCTTTATATCACATTTCCATGTGTGTTTTTATGACATGAATATTCTATTTACATCATAAATGGACCATGTTTAATGTTTTAAAAAACACATTTCCTCAAACTTCACAACTTAAATTTAATTCATCTTATAAATTTATTATTTATGACATTATTTTATCAAAAATTATTTTATCATGTGCAAGGAATGACATATTTTTGACAAAAATATTAATATTATGTTGTAATTTTCTAACCCATGAATCTCCCTATACTTGAATATAAACCCCTTTTTATGATTATATTAGATAATAAACTAAATAAATGAATAATTAATATATTTAAACATGTGATAAACAATAGTTTAACATATAAAAAGGCAAGAAATTATAAACACTATAATTACCAATTCATTATGGAAATTCATAATAAAATATATATAAAAAATGTATATTTATTCCAATTTAAACTTATTCATATTATTATTTTATATGAAATTATATATAAATATATTATATTAAATTAAAATTTGATATTTTATATTCTATTTATATTATTTTAACAATATAAATAGTTTACATGTCATAGATTTATTATTTTTTAAATTTTCAAGATATGAATTATTAAAAGTTGTTTTGATATTGGTTAAATAATTTTCTCAAAAAGGATTTTTAATTTGAAACTTAAAATTTAATTTTTATAAAAAATTCATAATTTTAAAGATGGACTCCTTTGTATTATTCATCATTCTATAATTTATAAAAACTTTAAAGACCACCAAAAAATTTATATATAAACCATTTATATCAAAATTATAAGTCATTCCATATAATTTCCAAAGTTATTTAATATTAAAATTTAATAGTATGAACATTTATTTAATAAAAACCTTAATGAAATTTAATTATTTATTTATTAACATTATACAATTAATAAATTTATAGATTATTTATAAATTATATAAAAACCAAAAATACCTTTTTTCAAAAATTTATAAACCATTAATAATTTATTGAATTCAATTGATTATTGAAAATTTTTTAAAAATATTTTTCCATGATATCATATTTTATGATATCCACTATATCATAAGATGTAGGGTCCTCTTTTGTATGTATAAATTAATTATAGATATAAATATTCAATGATAAAAACATCTCTAATTTGGGTGTTATGCCTTATGATTCATATTATATCATATATGGGATATGATTCATTGTTATGGAATACATATGTATATAATGACATAATTATTCTCAAGAAAACACTATAATGTATGTTACAATATAGTGAAAGCCAATGGTTTTGAACTGTGTCATCTCTTATGATATCCCATATCATAATGTGCAACCATATCGATGTTTTGAAATCATAAATCATAATGATAGTCATAATTCAAAGACTATTTTTTAATGAAATAAAATTTGATACTCAATACGATATTATATTTTTTTTATATATATAATTTAATGAATCAAGAATAATGGTAATGATTTTATACCACTAATGGGTTTCTAAGGATCGATCAATAGTTTATCTAAGAAGTAATATACATTAGAAACCAAACATTCACAAGATCACCATGCTTTTAAAACTAAAACCATTTATAATTGTAAATAAAGAACTCACACCTTACACCAATAATGTCCACTACCACTATCTTCAATCTTGTGATTGATGAAGTTATGTTTGAATCAACCATGGTTTCTTTCATCCATTATTTATCGATGGATTGGTATAGACCACCAGATTCTTTGAAGGGATTCTCCTTCAATCCCAAAATATGTTAGTACTTCTTGGCTGAAAAGGTTGGAAGAAAAAAAAAATAAAAAATATATTCATCCAAAATATTTGCAATGAATGAATAAAAACCATCTCAGAATGACTGCCTCCTCATATATCCCTTAGTAACTCTCCCGAAGAAATCATTTATTTACCCATATATTTACAATTTATGATTAAATTCTATATTGGTTACAACCTGTTATACCTCCTTAACAATTTTAAATATGAGAAACATTTCATATTATGAAACATAATGATGATAACTTATGTGAATAAAATAATAAAATATGAAGGTTTAATGTGTCACTTCCCATGTTAATCACACATTATAATTAACTAATATCCTAACCCATTTTATATTTCTCTATCTTATACTGTGACACTGATAAATGCAGTGGTGTGATATAATTATATCACACTATATGATATCCCCAACCAAGGCATATGATACATGTTAATTATTATTATAGAATAGAATATATCACATAAATAAGTTTCATTACGATATTAGCCTAAATAAATCAAATATTTATAGGATTTAGGTAATATTTTTTTTCCACATATGTGTAATGATGTGATGTTGTATGTGAAAAAAGAGTTTGAATTAATTTTTTTGTAATATATGGATAGTTGAAATAGAGATGATCATTGGGAAAAATAGATAGAGTTTTCAAAGGAATAAAGGACATTAAGAGATCCTTTTGTGAGGGATTTTAGTGTTTTAGGATATTAATGATAAATTTACCATCAATTTGTGAAAGATTCTATAGTTGATGAAATTATGAACTATGATCAACATGTTTATTTATGTTTTTGGAAAATAATTTGGATAATGATATTATTTAGTTTAAACTTTTAATTTTATAATAGAAAGTTTGTGTGTGGTTTTTTATGTTAAATGTATTAACAATAATCTAAATTCTTACAACATGGAATAAATTTATGTATTAATAACATAAAATATAAGAATCTATAATTGATTATATATAATTATTCATTCACATTTCATGTTAAATTAGCTTTAAAATAGGGCTCATTATGTATGTTATTGTAGGTCAAAATAGAACATCCATATGAAAAAATGATGATTCTATACCAATGTTTTGTAAAAATATGAAAATATGGTATTTTTTAGCATCCTTTATAAAAAACTAACATTAAAAATGTAAAATGATATTTAAAGAGGGGTAAAATAAAAATTTAGAGAGGGAAAATGAAAAAATTTATGGGTTTTAGAAACATTTTCACATTTATTGCAATAGAATATTACATAAAAAATTAAAAATAAAATTCTTTAATAAATATTATAATAAAAATATGTTGAATAAACTCAATTTATTTGTCATTGGTTATATAATTGTTTTTTAAAAAATAATATTTTTATCATCTATTTTAAAAATAATTAAAATTAAAAGTATAAAATAATAGTTATTATAACAATGTTGAATAAATAAATAAATAATAATAATAATAATTTTTTTATTAAAATAAGTTTGGAAAATATAATTTAATTTTGTTACCAAAAATCTGATGTTGAAAATTAAAAATCAAAATATATATTTTAATATTTTTTTTCTTGGAGGAAAATGTCCATCTTGTTATCATAGAAAATATTTTTAATTATTGTTAATATATGAAATTCAAGTAATGTGTATATTAGGGTTGTGGTTTCTTATAATTAGTGAATTACATAATGAATACACTTTTAAAACATCAAGAAAATAGATACAGTCTTATCTTGATGTTTATAAAAACACTAATAAAGTTTAACCTTACTCATATCTTATAAACAATTGTTGAGACAAATCCAACATAATCTTAATGATGACTTAAGGAATTGTGGGTCAAGGTTTGAGACTTATCCCATAGAGTTTTACTTTTAAAATCTCAATTATCATTATTATTTATAGATGAATAGATATTTTGTATCTTAACAATCTATTAAAAATAATTATTTCTCAATTGATTATAAATAATAATATTGATTTAATATATAAAATATTAAAAAATAATATTTTACCCAAATAATTAATTCAATAAATAATTTAATAAATAAATTAAATTGAAATCAATAATATTTTTTTAATAATCCATAAAATTATTACTCTTTTTATTACTATAAATACTTTTTAGGAAAATAGCTATAGAATATAAATACTATAAGAAACATGTGGTATCTATCAATACATAGTTTTTAATCAAGTCATTAGAGGATTTTTTATTAAATCCATAATTGAGTATGCATAAAATAGTCTTATATTTCTTTATTCTAAAAAAACCTTAGTCAAATGAAAATAAAACGAGTAAATGGAAAATATTATCCCAACCACTTAGGTGTAGGCCTAACATTCTATAGATATGGTGAATATATAAACTAGAGAAATGATTGAAGTAGATTCCAAATTAAACCCTTTTTATATTATATTAATCAGTTTTAAAAATATATTATTTTATCTAAACAAGGAGGATGACACCCTTCACTGAGAAAAACAACACCTTTATTTTTGGTTTCTTGTTCACAAAAACATTATCCATCCAAACCCCATGAATTTATTTGATATCGAATATTATTATCAACTTCTCACTCATTGATTTTCATTTTTATAACTTTCTAAACTGAATGAATCTTTTAGGGGTTATGATTTTTATAAAGTAATGTTCTATCATTCAATGTAATATTGGAACCATTGTAGTCCCCCATTATTAAACCTTCCAATACAGTTTCATTTGAAAATAATATAATTTCATTAAATTTTATAAAATGAATTATTTAATGTAATTTTTATTCATTATTCTAATTAAGAAAACATTTTTCATGATCTACACCAACAAGTGATCTGGAATATTTCAATAAAAAACATACATCATTTTAGTTTTTATCACAACAGTATAATAGTTCTATGATTTTAGGATAGTAAATTCTTTCACAATTTTGAGCATAATTTGCATGGGATAAAAAATTGAGGCATGTTATTTCAACATATTAATATACCATGAATTAATTTTTTACTTAATAATTTGACCTAAGAGGTTTGGATATTAATAATTGTGATGATTTATATATATTTTTACACTTTTGATGGTACTATTCTTCAATTTAAGAGTAACTATCACCGTTAACCCTCTCACACTAGTTTCTAAAAAGGCGAGTCAACATGTCACATTCAAGGTATAGACATATTTTTCAATTATCCTTTAAATTTTAAAATCTCCTCTTAGTACAATGGTAACTAACACTTTTAGGATATAATATTATTTATTATTTTAATATATTAAATAGGATTATTAGTTTCCTTAGGATTATGAGATTTATAAAGAGTCGTGATATACAAAAACAACATCAAGTATATTCCTTTTCTCCTCTACTTGCCTCTCATAGTTTTATTGATATAATTGGTTTTTATTGATTTTATACATGGTAATTCTAAATTAGAGTAAGCTGTTTAAGACCCAAAAAATTTAACGTAACAATTAAGGGATTTGAAAGGGATTGAGTTTTTTTACCCCATGCTCTTTTTACATTTTTTTGAAAAATACCAACCATACCATAATTTTTTTTAGAGTTGTGTAAATCGACTTTCACCTTATATACAGAAAATAAAATAAAAAACTCAAAATATGTTTATGTGTTGATATTGATAAAGAATATAGGGGGACACTTAATATATGATCACGTGACAAAAAACCGAGTTATCGAATAATGTAGTGGTTTATAAAAATTCCTTGAGGGGGACTATAGTGTTTACAAATATTGATGATAAAGATTTTATCATTTGGTCGAAGATTTTATTATTGTTAAAATTTTAAACATTGAGGAACAAGTTTTTCACATTATAATAAAGGATCTGGAATAAACTAATGATTTAGTAATGATTTATGAAGCTTTAATAGAATGTGTGTTTGTGTGTATGTTTGATAAATATATGAGTGACCTTTTAAATGTAATTACTAGAAGAAAACATGTGGAGGACCATCAATGTTGAAAAATGGACCATTAATGGATTTTTGGCTAGTGGAGAATTGAGTTAGAGTTGAAATTAATAATGCATGTTTTCCAACTAGTGATGGATCATGATATGATCATCAAGATTTAGAAAATTCAGTAATTATCCTTTTGTAAAAATATATTTATGAGTGTACATATAATATTATATTTATGTAAAGCCTCTTTTTCCATCATCATATAGGTGTGTGGAGTGCTTTGTAATAAATAATAAATTTACGTTATTTATGTAGTGTGTGTTGGTGGTTGCTTTATATATTAAGTGTATATATTCAAGTTTTATATAAATTGGAATGATGATTAGGTTGGGGCACATGACACTAGACCATTATCCATGTATGATTTCCCTATATACTTATGTTGATCCCGAGTGGCTGTAAATAATAAAAATTCAGTTGAGGGGAAGATAATATTTGGGTGAGGAATATTTCTTCACTTTTTTTATAATAAAAATCATGTTTATATATTTTATAATTGTTATTCATTTTATTGATTTAATTTGTGATATGTTGTCCTTCCATTTATCCATATACCCTCATTTGTGTTTTCACATCTTTAATGGTTGTAATCTTGATATTAGGGTCACGATGATAGTTTAAACCTATTAACCTATTAACAATAGAATAACTAGTATATAGATCATTTTTATCTATATAATTGGTTGAGCAAGATTTTGTTATGTGCTTTCCTCAAAATGAGGATCCTCTACAACAAAAATCTTGACATTAGAATCCCTATGGGTGATCAAGGGTGTTACAAGAACAAAAAAAAACAACCCTTGTCTATATATAATTCCTACAGTAGATAAAGTTATCACTATTGAATCCAAAGTAGGTGTTTGAGTGAGACAATATCTAAATATTTGGAAAATTATTCCATGACAAGGATAAAAAAGTAAGTTAGAAATATTTATAAAAGTCCTTAAAGGATTATTTTTTCATCTTGTTTTATTTACTATTAGTAATCTTTGGGTAATATCTTAAAGATAAAATTTTCTCAAATTTTTATAAAGATATTTATGTGTGTCTCGATAGTGTGCTCATTCTAATATGAAAATTATCTTCTATCATAGAATATTTTTACTTCTCACCTATTTATCACTTTCTCCATTCTACATTAAATAAACCAATGTTATATTCTCATGTAGTACAATTTTCATAGTATATTTATTATGAATACCAAAATAATTATTATATCAATTCCTTATATTCTTATCAATGTAATAGAAAATTAGGATTTAGGAAAAAAGAAATGAATAAAAATTATACCAGTTCATATCATCATTCTTCTTAACCAGTTTTGACTTGACATGTTCAACTCCACTATCTCCATATACTCTATTTTGAGGATTTTATTCACTAATATAATAACTAGATTAAATGTAAATATATCAACATTATTTTATAAAAATATTATGTATAGAAATAATATATTATAGGTGCGACAGAAACATAAACCATGGAATGTAACCTAAATCCAAGAGATGTTGGTTGTAAGAAATGATTTAAAAAGAATATCACCACCCCCCAAATCAATCTAATAGATAAAAGGATATGTTTATTTATTACATGGGAGAACAAAAAAGGTATTATATCATAATATAATTCATCTTACAATAGAATTAAATAAGGTGATCATAAATGAGTTGATAACCATTTGAGAAAAAAATAATAAGGATAAAACGGTCTAGATTGAATACAAGATTTAAAAATAAGACTAAATCATAAAGGATGTAATGAGGATATTTTGGAAACATCTAAATCATCTAAAATTCTCAACATAATGAACCTGTATTTATGATTAAAAATATGGAATTTTTGATATTTCCAAAATATCAAACATGTCGACATTATATTGAAGGATTAAGGAAGCAAGGATTCACAAATTCAATGTTTCATCAGATCAAAAAGTTTAAAGTATTTTGGAAGATTATTAAATATAATGGGGTACTCAAAATGCCCAATTTTATCATAATCATATTCAACCAAGTCAATGATAAATTAAATAATGTTTCTAATGAAATGAAATGATAGAGTCTCATGCTTTACCCATGGTATAGATTTATATTTATACCTTTAAATGGGATAATACTATTTTAGTTTGTAATTTATTTAATCTAGAGTTTCATCCACAATAAAGAAATAAAAAATTCTCCCTATTAATTTATGGGAATCTTTCTCTCAATCATTCCAAGATAAATATGGAAAAAAATCTACATAAAATTGTTTGTAAAACATTTTTTTATTTTTATATGAAATGTTATAATTCTTAGAGTTTATTGATTTGAAATTCGAGGTAAAGATCTTATTATTCAATTTGAAATCCTTTATTCTTCAAAAATGGTTTCATAGAATAGTAAAGGTCTCACAAATGGAAATCATCTCTTTCCTTAGACACAAGTTTGAAACCAATATCCTATTAAGGCATTGGGATCAATCAAGGAAGACATAAATAATCTAGTATTAAATCATACAGTTCATTAAAAAGTGTGATGAACCATTGTGGGAGAACCATGATATATTTATCACACTTAATTTTAAAATGAATAAAGATATTAATCCAATAAAAGACTTTCATAAAGGTATGAATCATAATATCCTTTAACATACATTCAAATCGGTTTTTATATTTACGAGTAAGGAAATTTTGTGATAAAAAATCCCAAAGGGTATTTGAAACATTTATCCTTACAATCGATCAGATTAATTTAGAGGAACATTGTGACTTGTGACCATTTAACACCCACTTAATCACTTTATTGAGGATGAAAAATTTTCTCTTCCAAAGATGGGAATTTTTTTATAATCCACTCCAAGCTAAAATATTCTCAATATTTTATCTTAAGGATGATTTTTTAAACTAGGTATTATGACTAATGATAGGCATAAAACCTCATTTTGTATCCCAATAGATCATTTCCAATAAAATGTGTTTCTATTTTCTATAAAAATTATGACCCTCATTAGTTTATAATTATATGTTATGAATACTTAAGACAGTATTTGATAATAAATCTTGTCATACTAATTCTATACTTCTTTAATTTGTATATATAGACTAGTACACTATTTTTTTTATAAATGATCTATAAAATCCCACAACAATATGGGGTCATGTACCACCCAGAATACAAAAACTCAAAGTCAGTTTTTACTTTATTACATTGGTCTAAGATACAAGGGATCTAACCATACATGATAAATTAGATTTGATGTATTGGAAAAATAAATAATTACATGATTCCCGTATTACATTGAAAATATAATAACCTAACATAATTTTATTATTTTATTCCCTAAAATCATTCAAAATATCCTTCATTATATCCTAAGGAAAGGAATAGAAATAAAGGGCTATTAAATATTCTCATTAAGGGTTACATGCAAAGTGGTCATAATAAATATGGCAGAGTAGATAATCAAAACACATGTCATTCAATCATCAATAGTATTTCAATGAACTTTCCAAGATAATATCAATATAAGAATCTCATGGATAATGGAATATAAATTTCCTAATAATGAAAATTCATAAATTTAGACATTCATAATATAGTCCTCTAATCCAAGATATCCCGAATCTTTCCATCATGTCCTATCTACCGAGGCTTCTATATTAATAAATAGGCATGTGTAATATAGATACAGCTCGAATATGACATGCCTACTATTTTTTATCATGAGAATTATTGATTCATTAAGGGTTTATCTATAACTGAGGCCCACCCATAACATTAATTTTATACATGTTATTTATATTTTGAATGATTAATACAATTAATTCAAGAAATTCCTTATAAGTTAAAAATTATCTTAACTGATTAAAAAATACGAAACATTAAAATTTCCCCAGTAGATGAAATAAATTTTTGAATAACATTCCTTATAAGGGTATAAAATATAAACGATATGTGGTTGAAACATAATTAAATTAATAGAAATGATTCTAAATTGAATCATTAATTTAAATATATAGACATAAAGGAGAAAAATAATGCCTAATAAATAATGGAGAGGGATACAGAACATGATAAAAAAGTGAATGATATAAAAATATGGTATAATGCATTATTAGTGAATTAAGGCCATACATTAAATGGAAATTAATATTTTTTATTAAAATCAGGACCTTATAATATAAAATACATCCAAAAAATAAAAAATAATTTCTTTGAAATTTTTGTATGAATAGAGGTATAAATTGCTTTTCAATTTTTTCATTCCTTTAAGAAAATTATACTATTTTATTTTGATACCATTTTAAATATGAACTAAAAAAATATTGAGAAAAATATTTTCATTGAAAATAAATCTGAAAACTTTTAAGAGAAGCGTCAAATAAATGAGTAGTCATGATGGTGGGAAATCTCTTTGGTTCCATTTATGTTAAAATAATGATCATGTTCACCCATTTGGTGAAAATTAACTTGTTCAAAAATGATAATAAGATTAAATTAAAAAAAATAATAGACATTAAAACATGGGTAAAAATTACAATAAAAAATATTTATAAAATGGTAAAAAATATTCAAAAATATATTAACAAAAATATGGACATGAAAGAAAAAGTGTTGGAAGGAAAAATTCAAAATAAGTTATTTTTAAAATAAATCCCTTTACATGTAAATTAAATATTTATTATTAATACAATTTTTGATGAAATAAAAAAAATATAAATGTAAATAGAAAAACCAATGTTTATGAAAATAGATATAGATTAAGTGGTTAGGATCATATAATTTTATCGAAGGAAATATGAGCATAAACACTCCCAAAATAAAATGAAATTGTAACAGAAATCACATACCTTAGGTATCTTCTTATTAATATATGTTTGATCCAAAGATATAATAAATATAAATTTATAAAATTATTTATTAAGAATGTTTTTAATATATATTAAATTTTTAGGTTTTTTAATCATTTTAAATCTATTTATCGAATAGTTCTTTCTTACATCGACCACTTTAATCTTGGTAAATCTATTTCTTCATAATTACTTCAGTATAATATTTTCAGCCAAATGAGTTATTTAATGAATCCATCAAATAAATTTTTTAATAATTTCATGAATATAATTTTTTATTTATTATATAAAATTTTATAATCATCCATGCGTGGGGGTAATACAAGAATGAATTATATCACTTAATGGAGGTAGTAGTCCACATATTTGCACGAGCGACAATATTATTTTCCAACAGTTTGAAGAGAGAGGAGGTAACTGATATTCTATATTTATATAATAATAATTATGTCATAAATATCATATATTTTTCGTTAATTATACCTATATAACCATAAAAGTAAAGTTATGTTGAAAAATGGATTACAAAACTACAGGGAGACGGTAGGCCGCATGTAAGAATGAACGACGTTTTCATTTTATATAGAATTAGAAGAAGGTGTAAAATGGTTTTAGCATAATCATAATAATATCATAGTTTAATGTTTAGATTTATTTATTAATTTAGTTTTGATACAATATATTTACATAATGTAAAATAATAAAGAAAAAATGAAAGTGTCGGGTAAGATGATTCCCTCTTCTTTGACAGACCTCCTTTGGCTTACAACTTAAGCCTTTCATAAGATGGTCTTAGGGTAATTCCAGGTTCTCAATAACAAAATGGATATAATCTATTATTTTTTGGTACTGATTGAATAAGATATATGGGTCAAAGTTTCTTAATAATGTAGGAGAAAATGTTCCCTATAAGTGAGGGGAGGGACACATATGAAATTACTTATAATATGTTGACAATATAAATTCATTTTCTGGTGAATTTTTCCATAATTTTTCATATATTGGAATATTATAGGATTAATGTTGAAAAAAACCATCAAATGGAGTTTAATATAGTTTTTCTGTTATCTTGAAGCCTTAAACCATTATTTTTAACCATTTAAACCCATTTTACCATTAATCGAGGTGATAAATAAGTTCCATGGTACTATTCATTATGACAAAAAATTAAGTTAACCATAATAAATAAAATTAATTTTAATGATTCCAAATATTTAACCCATTTTACATGATTCAATTATTATATTTGGTATAAATTAATTTTTTTAAATGTTCACAAAACACTACGAAAACAATTTTTAGAAAAATGTTTGTTTTAAGCCTAAAAATTAATTTACAAAAAAATAAAGAATAATGATGATTGTAATCAGATTAATTTAATTTTATTAAATAAAATGAGTCTTATTTTTATTTTTTACAAATTAAAAATAAAATTAATCATGTGAAATCTTGATTAATAGAAATGAACTAAAAACTGTTTTTTAAACAGAAATGTTACTTAGATTGTCAAAATGTAAAAAAATATTTTTCAAAGTTCAATATTATATTTTTATAAGAATTATATTCCTAAATAAATATATATTTTTTATATAAAATGTTTTTATAAATATTCTAGAAATTCTTTCATAATTATAATGTCATAAAAAGTTATAGTTTGGTAAAATAGGTTTTTTACTATTCACATAAAAAGCAACTATTTGGAAAAAATCTTGAAGATTAATCCTAAGATAATTTCATAATGATGAATTAAAAGATAAATATAATTTATTATAATTAAATTAATAATATTTGTTAATTTTGGTTTTAATCAAATTCTTAGGTAAATATATGTGCATTGTGCTATAGATTTTTTTAGAAATAATGGATTACTTAATGAGACTAAATCTCTAGTGTTACATTATTCTATAATTAGATAATTACAACCTAAATATTTATGAAATTTTACCTTATGAATAGATGTGGGTGTCTCTTCACCATAACATCTTTATGATACCATGTTTCCTCTTTTGTTTTATGATTTCCCCAAAGTACCTTCTCTAGTTGAGTAGTATTATTTCACAAAACATGTTTTCTAATGTCGATAATATGGAAAATGTCTTTATAATAAGATAAATCATTTTCTAGTTATATTTCATTATAGGAGATCACATGTGTTGTTTATAGCATTTAGTTCTTCAATATATAGATATTTAACACATTAATAACTTTTGGGAGGCTAGGTGTCATTGAAAAAATGGTAATCTAAAAATCTAATTGTTTCAACAGGATCATATGGCTCAAGGTACCTAGAAATTAGTACCTATTTTATACTGACCCATATAACACCCTTGTATGAAATACCTAAAAGAGAACATTATCTCCCACTTGTCATTTTCAATCATTACTTTAGTTATGTGTATAACTGTTTTCTTATATGGGGATGCCTTGACATGACTCTGAATAGTTCCCACTTTCAACATTATCTCCTGAAAAAGTTATGGGCCTAAAAAACCAATTTCACCAACTTTATTCTAATAGGCTGGTGTGATAAATATTTTCCCATGAAAATCCTCATATGGTTAATGGAAGCTATAATTATATGAAAATTTTACCAAAGGTAAATAATAATTCCACATACCTTGGATTCATGTGAGCATGACCTAAAAATGTATTCTATTTTATGTATAGTCCTTTTAGATGATCCATCTATTTGAGGATGGAAATTAGTGATCAAATATAGATCTCTGTCAAGAAACTTTTGAAGTTCATTCATGAATTGTCATATAAATCATGGGACATTATTAGATAAACTTTAAATAGGTGCACCATGAAGTCTCATTAATTCATTAGCATAGAGTCGTGTTAGGTTATTAAGAGGTAGATATCCCCTTATAGTGATAAAAAGTAAAAACATGGTATGGTGGTTAATAATAACCCATATTCAATCATTCTTTCATAGAATCTATGGAAATATGGTGACGAATTCCATAGTAATACCATCCCATTTCCATATATGAATAGACATAGGTTGCATGAGTGCCCTAAGATGGTGTCTCTTGTCATTTTCCTATTAAAAAACTAGGAATCTTGATATATATTATGCAATTTCCTATTTTACATTATCCAACAAAAAATGTTCCTTAAAATATTAATGCATTTTAGTTATTCTAGGGTGTATTTATATATTTGATCTATGAGATACATCAAATAATTATCTTTTATAGTTCATTCATGGATGGAATGTATAACCTATTTCTATAATTTTGTATAGAATCTACATTGATGAAGCCTTCCAACTTCCCATTCTTCATGAGTTTTATTTTCTATTGAAAATTATTATCATCAAGATGGGGATTTTTTAATTTCCACAATAATGACGTTTAAGAAATAATTTTGAATAGATGTGATGTTTACCATTCCTTAATGATTCCTATATATCGATTTATAGAATGCATTAATATAGGTTCTTTTTTAATCGTAATTTTAGTTGAAAACCCATGGTATTTACTTCTCAATATATTAGCCTCCTTATTTTCCATCCCATGGTGATAGCTTACTAAGAAAATACAATCCTTCAATAATTCTATCCGTCATAATTTCTATATGTTCTGTTATTGATATGATAAAATTCATTTCATAGAAATTTAATCTGTATATATTTTACATTTTTTAAAGTAATGGTCCCCCATATATTTAATAAAAAGAATATGGATAATAATTTCAGATCATGGTTTGGATGATTATTTTCAAAAATCGTCAACTACCTTGATTCATATTCAATGGCTCTGTCTTTTTATATAAGGACACATCCGAGTCCCTTCTTTGATGCAACAGTATATATCACTAATTTATTCCTTCTTGATGGTAACGTTATGATTTGTTTATTTACCTGTCTCATTTTTAACTCTTCAAAAAATTTCTTACATTCCTCTATTTTATGAAAATAACCGCTTTCTATGTAAACATGGCTAATGAGTTACCAATTCATGAATATTTTTGTAGAAATCATCAATAGTAACCTACAAATCCAAAGAAAACTACATGCCTTAATTATATTTTTTGGAATTATCTATTCTATTAATACCTTTATATTTAATGTATGAACTGATATTTCATATTTTTAGTTAATATAGAAAATAAAAGAAAATTATTAAAGCTGTAATTTTCATTTTCAAAATTTTTCAGGTAACTAATTGTTTCTATGATTCTTATGAATTATTTTCAATTGAACCTTATGCTCATCATAACATGTAGATTCTATCAATATTTCCTCAAAGAATACCACAATGAATTTATCAATATAATACATTATTAGTTTTTATAAGATACATAAAAACAAAGGGTCTATTAGTCAATATAAAGTGAATTACTATAAATTCATAATGTCAATATGTCATTCTAAGTGTCATATTTGGAATGTCATCCTTCTTTACTCGTAATTGATGATACCCATAACAAAACTAAATCTTTGAAAAATATTAAAATTCTTATTGTCAATAAAATGACTCATTAATGCTAGAATATGATACTATTACTTTATAGTTTTGGAACTGATTTTTCAGTAATCAATGCACATCCTAATAGACTCATCATTATTCTTAACAAAAAGGACATGGTCTCCCCATAGTGAAACATTAGGTTGTATAAATCTCTTATCACACAATTACAATAGTTGTTTATTTAGTTCCATTATTTAAATTATGATCATAATATAGGGAGTCTTAGATATAGGTTTTTATTAGGGATGCGATTAATAGAAAGATCAACTTTACACTTAAGTTTATGTTAATATTAGTTATTAGGAAACACATCAATGTATTTCTACATAATAGGTATATACTCTATTCCAGGATACATTTCCATTTAATTTTATTCATAAAATAATTTATCTATGAATTTAATTATGTATATCCACTAGAGTAGGATCCAGACCTAATTTATATGATATAGTCTCCCCTTTATAGATAACAAATTCCATATATCCATCTTGAATAATAATATATTTCTCATGGAAATAAAATTTTCCATTATAATTTGAAATACAATGCATAACAATAATTATATCAAAGTTAACCATATGAAAAATAACCATGTCTACAAATAGGGGATGTCTATGACTCATAATAAGAACTTAATTAAACCTCTTTTTTTCAATAATATCTCTAATAGGGGTCTTAATTGAAAAATTTCTTCTTCGGGTATAAATATAATATCAATTTTCTTTTGAAAACATGGAAGATTTAAAATAGTTCCAAGATCCCTAATAAAATAAATCGTTGGATAAACATGAGGTTATAATCAAATTACCAACAAACATATCTCTCGAAACATCAATCTTAGCTATTGTTGTCACATAAGATTGTTCTTTTCTCCAAAGCATATTCTATGAGAGGTTCCCATGATTATTGATTTTTTTTAATAATTCCTTATATAATTTATAATGAAGCACTATATAAAAATGGTTTCTTTAAATTCCATTTATTCAAGAGCCTATAAACTCTCTATATACACTTGAAATAGACTCATTTTTTCATTAAGTATGTACCTAGGTGTTTCATACCACAATTATAATATTTTGGAAATATCATCATATATTTCTTCTTATATGAAACATTTATTTTTTGTTAGTGATTAGATCAAATATTTTTTTCATTATTTCTATTGATGATATAATATTGAGAATATTTATTATCTCTCTTGATGGAATATGATACTATATCATAATATGATATTTTTTTAGAAACTGATGATAATCAAAGAATCAACCCAGCCCTATAAAATAAATGACAAATATTGCTTTCTATATTATGTATGTAGTCTATAATATGTCTGGATAATATTTTATTGTTAGAAAGTTACATTGTAACACTTCGATCATCCTTATACTTTAAAGTGAGAAACTTACTCTCTATTTAACCTCATTTTTCTTGAGGAAAGTATTTTATGAAGAATATAACTTTAAATGTTCTGTACACCATACTTTATATTTTATCAACCTATTTACTATCATGGATTAATGACCACCATTGATTAGTATTAACCTTTATAAAATAAACTTCTAGAATAAAATTTTCCATTTTATTAATTCCCAATGATATTAATATTTTTTGAGTGACTTAATCAATTATTAATATACAAATGGATTAGTAGTCCCATTAAAATTTAGAGTATTATATCGTATGAAGGGATCCAATATAAGTGGATTGTGTTATACATAAATTTTCTGCTCCATATGGGAATGGTGATTCATTATAACTTGAGTCAACTTCAAGAATATGACCATGATATTATTAGTTCCAATGATAGATACATTATATTGCAGAAAAAGCCATTCCCTATATTGATTATGGGTATTTATTCCAATCATTCTTTTTGGAACAATCTCTAAAAAATTGAACACATTGAGTTATCTCATAATCATCATGAATATTGATCCATAAAATAAAAATCTATATAATGGTACATGATATCAAATACCCAAAGGAATTATAATAATTTTCATGTAATCTATATTCATTTAAAATATGCTTCTCAAGGCTCCTACCAAACATTCTATAATACCAACTATAACACCTCAACTATAGAAACCAAGGGTAGTTGTTTCATTTATTTTATTATAACATTATATAAGGGTTATCACCATGCATGATCAATTAGTTTTGATATCTTGGAAGACTAGATTAATATATGATTCCCATAATATATTGGAAATATAAAAATATTATAATTTAAATACTTTCATCCTTAGAATCATTCATAATATCCTTCTTTAAACCATTGAAAAAGGAAAATGTCTAAAGGGTGAGAATATATGCTTACTTAGGGTTATTTATTTGGAACTATATCAAGAGTAAATAAGAAATAATCAATATGTTAGAGTGGACAATCCAAATACATTCCATTCAATAAACAACATGATTTCAACGAACCGCCATGGAAAATATCAACATAATAATAACGTGGACAATTAAAATACAATTATAAATAAAGGAAATTCATAATTATAGATATTTAAAATCAAGTCCTCTCAACCAATATATTATAAATTTTACTATCAATTTCTCTCAACCAAGACATCATTTTTAATAAATTTGTAGGTGTAAACTCAATAATCATCTAATATGGAATTACTACTATTTTATCTCACTAAAACTATCAATTAATCAAGGGGATATCTATAATTGGGCCCTACCCATCACTTTCTCATCCTATGTATTACTTCTATTTTTAATGATAAATACAATTAATTCTCAAAATTTATTATAAGTCAATGATTATTTGTATTGATTCAAGAATACATATCATTAACATTTCCCTAGTAAATAAAATGACATACTTATTAAGATTCCTTCAACTGATACCATATATAGAAATGGTATATGGTTAGAACATATTAAAAGTAATATAAATGATTATTAATTTATCTATGAAATTAAAAATATGGACATTAAAAAGAAAAATAATGTCTAATAGCTAATGGCGAGTGATAAAGAACATGATCACAAGAAATTGAACATACTGAAAATAAGGTATAATCCATTATCAATAAAAGAAAACTATCAATTAATTATAAATGATGATTTTATAATAAAACTAATAATTTATAAAAAATTAAACCATTACAATATAAATAACATTCTTGCATCTTTATCTAAGAATGGAGTTATAAATCATTATTTAAAATTATTTTTATCACTTTAATAAATCATTACCCTTTTCCTTTGATGGAAACCTAAATAAAATTTTCAATTTTTTTGAGAAGAATAATTTATTTGAAAATAAAGGTGTAAATTTATAATGAAATATTTTAATCAAAGATTATGAATTATGGAAAAAATTTCATTCATGCTTTGTGTGTTAAAACAAATATTCGATTTACTACCTTGGTAAAAAAACTCATTTTGAAAAAAAAATATTCAATTTAAAATTTTTTACAAAAATTAAAACATGGGTAAAAATCCCATTAATAAATCTTTATAGAATAGTAAAAATAACATTGAATACATTTTATTGAAAGTTTGGATATAGAAGGAAATGATTTGGAAGGAAAAAATTAGAACATGATATTTTTTAAAAAGAACGTTCCTAACATGTAATGTAATTATTAATTCTTGATACAAAAAGAGAATAAATGTAAGTAAACATTTAAAACAAAAAATAAAAATATTAGAAAAAATTATATTTGTTTTAAGTCTATGAGATCATAAAATTATTCTAAAATAAATCAAAACAAAAATAATTCTAAAATAAAAGGTGATTATAATAGAAATTCCATAACTGGGATATCTGATTAGTCATACATGTTTGTTAGTCATATAAAAGTAATTAAAATTTAATAAATTCTTTATTAAAAACATATTAAGTTCATATTACAATTTAGGTCATTTTTATTCATTTTTAATCCAGTCATTGAATATTTGTTTCTTATATTGACAACTTTATGGTTGTTTGATCAGTTTCTCTAGAATTTCATAATTATATATTCTATGGTTAATTGACTTATATAATAATTAAATCATATAAAAAATATTAATAATTTTAGTAATAAATTATTTATTTATTATATAAAATTTTATAACTATCCATGCAAGTTGGTAATAAAAGAATGAATCACATCTCTTTATAGAGGTGGTAGTCCAAACATACACACAAGTGACATTATCATTTCCCAACTGAAAAAAAGATAAAAAGCGAGATGCTATATTATATTTTTCATAATAATAATTATTTTATAAATATAATATATATTTCGTTAATTATAACTTTATAACTATCCTTGTAAATAACGGATGAAAAATGAATTATGCCGCTACCTAGAGATGGTAGGCCCTACGTACGCACGATCAATGTTTTCATTTTACATAGCATTTAAATTAAGTGAAAAATGGTAATACTATAACAATAAAAAATAATAATATATTGGTGATACTAGATTATTATTTTTTATTTTTTTATATATTTAGTGAAATTAAAAGGAGAAATAAATTTTGAAAGAGTCATGTAAAACAATTACCTATTATTTTAGGGACTTCCTTCAAATTACACCTTAAGAATTCATAGGATGGTATTTGGGTGGGACCAGGAGATAAATAATGAATTAAAGTAATCTATGATGTTTTTTTCCTGTATTGGTTAATCTATGGGTTAAATTCTTTTGAATAATGGAGTGGAGAAGGTTACCTTTTATAAGTTAGGGGAGGGACACACACATAATTACTTAAAATGTTTTAATAAAATAAACCCATTTTCTTGTGAATGTGGATTAAAATTATCATATCTTTAAATATGAAAAATTTATAGTGAAAATACAACAAACCAATTGTGTTTAATCAAGTGTTTTCAGTTATATTTTTTATTCCTCATATTTTTTTCCCTTTTAATCTATTTTACCCTTAACCCTAGGGATTAAATATTTACAATGGTTAATATTCAATTTGAAAAAAATTATTTTTAACTTATTACCTCATATTAATCATGAACATTACAAATATGGAATCGATTTTACATGATTAAACTTCTAAAAGTTTCAAATATTACTTTTTATTTAAGTTCACAAAACACAATAAAAACATTTTTAGAAAAAATGTATATTTTAAGCATAAAAAAGATTTTATCATAAAATAATGTATTTAGATAATTAAAATGGTATTAATTGAATTATTTTATATAAAATTAGATCCATTTTTTTAAACCAAACCAAAACTGAAATAAATCATGTAAATAATTTATTAGAAGAAATAAAATGAAAACAATTTTTATTTGAACCAAAAAATTACTTTGATTACCAACATGTAAATAATATATTTATATGTCAAAAGTTATATTTTTATATGAACTATAGTACTTAAAAAAATATATTTTTTCAATCAATTTTTTTTGTTAAACATTCATGTTATTCTTAAATAATTATAATGTCAACAAATTGACATTTTTGTAAAATCGATATTTTCCCTAAACAATTAAAAATAATTTATTCATGAATTTTTTTAAAAAGTTACCCTATAATAATTTTTATATGATTAATTAAATATCAAAATTAATTTATTCAAATTAAATTTATAAATTTTTTTAATTTAGGATTTTATCAAATTATTTGATTAATATATTTTAATTATGTTATTGTTTCTCTGAACAAAATGATGACTTATTATAATTTAATTCTATGTGTTAAAGGTCATGATCTAAAATAAGAATATTTTTATTGTGAAAACATAGATTTAATTTCTTAGAATATATATATCACAAGGCTTGTAATGGCCCGGACCTCTCCGGTCCATTCCTTTGTGAAAATGTGGCGCTGGAAGTGTTCTGGGAGGTGAAGGTGACTTGGTGTGCGTTTGGGTGGACTTTTAAGGAATGTTAAAGGGTTATGACCTTCGCACAGGAGACGCACGGTTTGTAAAACCGTGCGGCCAAATTGTGCGAGGTTGGTGTTGGAGGCAGTAGCCAAGGCATGGTTAGCACACAGTTTGTCTAACTATGCGGCCTAACCATGCAAGGAGTGTTTGAACAGGTAGAAGCAAGCATACAGTTAGCGCACGGTTGGGTAAACCGTGCGGACTAACCATGCAGGCACTTAAAGTTAGATCAAAAAATTGTGGATCTGAACTCTTTTTCCTCTAAATGGTTCATTTAATCCCATAAGTGGCCATAAATCTGTATTACCCTTCCTTGGAGGTAGAAGAACCTCTCTTAAGCATTTTGGAGGCGATCTGGATTCTTCTCTTCGTGAATCGAAGCCGGTTTCTCGAGGTATGTGATCCTTTTTGTTTGGTTTCATAGATCTACCTAGATCTACTCCTCCTCTTCTCTCGGGATCTTATATCTACACATGTTATGGGTAGATCTATGTGTGTGGATGTCGATTATAATGAGCTTTGGTCTTGGTTGTGTTAGGAGAACAGATCTAGGGAGGGTCCTTGATGAATCGGCCCGGTCTTCAGGGGTGTTCTTCAACCGTTGAGGTAGGGGATTCGTGGCTTCTCCAATTGTTTATGTACAATCGTAGAGTTATCATGTTTTGGCATTTGGAACATAATGGAATTGACCTAGTTAAATACTTGAACTAGATTAAAAGAATTGGTTTGATCGTATGTTGTTGCTTTGTCATGATAACGGTACGCCTATTGATTTTCTAGATAGTGTGATATATATGCCTTGCTTGTTAGCATGTTGCTCTTGATCAAATTGATAAAGAACGTAAAGTCTAAATTAATTGATAATTAATTGGCTGAAGATAAAGAGGCATGTAAAGGAATCTGGTTTTTGTTGTTGTGGATGTTGTTCTAACTTGGTGTTAATCAAATTGAGGCTGATGATGTGTTTAATTTAGTTGGTTGGTAAACCTGAAATTTGTTGGTGCTTGTTTTTTGAAGGCCGGATACCTTGTTAAAGGGACAAGAAACCAAATTGATGTGATGTTTGTTTTCCTACTGCTTGTGCGGTGATGTGACCCTGGGAGGGTTTTGTAATATGTGGGGGCAGGGAGGCCTTGTGGTTGTGGAAGCAGATGATGCCTAGAGTGGTGAGATACATCTGTTTATGCATGTGGGAGTCAGGGAGGACACCGGGGATGATGTAATTGGATAGATGTGGTTTTTGGATACTTGTGGATTCTTTGGTTGTTTATCTGCTTTTCATTTCCCCACTGCTGAAGGTAGATGGTCTTGCTTACCCTTCATCTGAAAGGGGCGGAGAGACATGTGGTATGCCACGTGCTTTCCATGTTTACCCTCTCCAGAGAGAATGGGTCTATGCTCTTTCCATAGGTGGCAATGACTCGACGAGTAGTACATCAACTCACCATGTTGACCCCCCTTGTGTTTAGTAGCATAGAATGCTTTTCTAAAATTCCTGGGAATATGGGAAAGTAATTCTATAATTAATATTTGATTAAATGGTGTTAACCCATGGGGTTGGAGTTGCCAGAACATAATGACGAGGTTGAAAACTGTTGAAGGAAATAGTTGACTTTGGGCGTGTTGCTATTGAAATTTAATGTGGGTTTTTAATGGTTAATTAATGTCTAAAGAATTAATTAACGTATAGTGGAATCGATAAAAAGGGATGAAGTAATCTAATAAATCTATTTAAATGGTTGTGTGCTTATATGATACCTAGTCTTTGAAGTTGAAGCCTAGAATCTGAGAGATGTTAGTTGCAGTGGTGTCTATGACTAGGTTATGCCAAGAGTGTGGTTGTGATATATAGTATATTCTGCAATTTTTATGTTTCTATACGCTACTCCACCCTGTCAGTAAGGGAAAATGACACCTCGAGGATTCTGAGCCCTGGGGGGGGGGGGGGGGGGGGGGGTTCCCCCAACATTTCGGTGGGAGGATGAATGGTTGACTACCCCCTTTAGCCCCGCTCTCTTCTCTTGGTAGATACTTGTGCCATTGTCACAATGGTTAGTTTTCCCCATATATGTTTGTAGATGGCTGTAATGGCTTGTGGATATTTCCACACATATATTCTAGATATGGTATCTTATGGACTACTATAGGTGTAACGTGTATCGACTGTGATGGCTTGAGGATCCTTACTCTGTGTATGGGCTGTAATGGCTTGAGGTATAATACCTAACGTATGATACACATTATTCGAGCTGTGGTGGCTCCTGAAAACTACCTGGTTACTTTTGGTTGTTATGATGGTGTGGTGCTTAGCCCAGGTGTCTGCGGGAAAGCCTTTGTGGTGCACGTGGTGGAGATTGTGGAGCTTAGACCAGGTGTATTTGGGCAAGCCTTTGGAGAGAGATGCACATGACGTATGTCGTTGGGGCAAAGAAAAAAACCAGTCGGTAAGTAGTAGTGGGGTATCCTTGATATTATTTTCTATATTATAATTTCTTGTATGCGTTACGTGGTGAGAGTAGCCATGGTGAGGTTGGGAACATAGTATACTTGTTAGGTGATGAGTTAGTTTCACTTATTGTTCACTGTGCTTTAGCATGCCTTCCTTGCTCTTCCACGAGAGGCTTCAGGGAGGATCCTATTGAGTATATTGTTATAATCACCCTACGTATATATAAACTATTTTTCAAGTCACTTGGTGCTGGTTTGAGATCAAGCTGGTTACTAGTAGCTTGTGGTTGGAGGAGCTGTTCGGGCTTGTGGTCGCTGCCGTTTTACTTTCTTTTGGGTACTTGTAGTTTTCACTTTCAATTTTCATACTTTTTCATGGTATTTCATATATGTACTTGGGTTTATTTTATATTTCAGTTCTGAGTTGGATTTGGTTGGTGTCTATCTTATATCTCTCTTCTGCATGTGTTCTCTTAGATGGTAATGCCTCCCATTTGTGTGTTTATTAAACCCTTGGTGATAGTCGCCAACCTGAGGTCTACTGGAGGCAGGACTCGGGGGTCATTATCTCCTTTTTCACATTTCCGGCCCAGGAGGGGTACACTTTGTGTGGAGGGAGTCATGACAGAGTGGTATCAGAGGACTGGTTGAGGGATAGGATGGAGTTTGGAGTTAGGAACATGTGAGGTTGCATGGGTTGGTAGGGCAATGATGTCATTCATGTTTAGCAAGTGAGGTAAACACTGGAGACCGATTGAGACATAGGCATTTAGGGCCCCCTATGATCTGATGTACAGACCTTTTTGTTTACAATGGATACTAAACAAGGTGATACTAGTTGGAGGGCAGAGAACTAGGAAAGGATCATGAATCATTCTTCTTTGTGCTTGTGTTCGAATAGGTAGACCTTGGGATAGGTTAACCTAAAATGAATAGAAAGAAAAAAAATTAATTAATAAATGTTGAGTCTTCCATATTCCAAGCTTAGGATCTCCAAGTGTTTGTTATTTTGGAGGTATGTCTCCAGGTCAACATCTTTATCAGGTTTGCGTAGAAGATTTCCAGCAGGCTATTCCAGCAGGTCGCCGTAGGGTAGAGGTTGATGATGCCGACACTTGGAGGAAGACACTCAGAGAGCTTCAGTGCCAGAGTCTGCAGAAGTATGAGGGCTCTATTTAAGATGCAGTCATGGAAGACTGGTTTGAGGAGTTCTAGAGAGGCTTCAGTTCGATCTGTGCTTTGAAGTAGCACTAGGTGTCCCTATCTGTGACGATGCTTCATGGATCAGCACAACCGTGGTGGTTTTTGTTCCTCGGGGTCCGTTAGGAGTCAACGATCTCATGGGAGGAGTTCCGAGACAAGTTTAGAGTCGAGTTTCTTTCCTCGACTGCAAAGGTGTCTAGTCGCCAGGAGCTTCTTACCCTTCGAGAGGGGAGCTACAGTGTTCGAGATTTTGGATTCCATTTCTGCAACCTTTTATGATATGCTTTGGACCTGTTACCCGATGAGGAGGCAAGGGCGAGGCATTTCAAGGAGTCTCTGCATCCAGATATCCATGGCCAAGTCACCCCATTTATGATGAAGAAATATCGCGAAGTTCTGGTGAGGGTGGATGTTGTCGAGAGGAAATTTTCTTGGACCAGATCATCACGAAAGGGGAATTAGCATGATTCCTCACAAAGCAGAGCTGTGGTCCGGGGTGCCCAGTTTTCAGTAAAGAAGAGTTTCCATTCAGCCAGGGGTAGGTCCCAGCCCTTCAAATCTCATTTCTCTAGAGGCAACAAATCTTAGGACTATGACAAGATATCAGGTGCTTGTTTTTATTGTGGTGGTCATGGTCATTAGCAGCGTGAGTGCCCGACCTTTCAGAGTGGTCATCGTGCACCAGGTGTTATGATTCAGGTTCCTCTATTGAGGTAATTCCAGCCAAGGCAGCAACAGCTAGTTGCAACAACATTAGACCACCAGATAGTAGACAGAACAGAAAAAGGACATCCCCATGACGCTCCCCGTCCTCAGAGAGCAGAGCGCGGTCATGGTGGTGGTCATCATCAGGGTCAGAGAGGCTATGTAGGAGGTCATGGTCAGCTTCATTCTCTAGCATTTCTAGCACCATACAAGCCAGATGTCGTTCAAGGTACACTTTGCTTGTTTTCTACCTTGGTGTATGAATTGTTTCATTCAAGAGAGACACACTCCTTCATATCACCTACCCTTGTCCATGATTTGGGACATAATGTGGAGAGGCTTCCAGTGCCCTTGACATTGACTATTCCAGTTGGAGGTCGAGCTGACTTGTTTGATGTGTGCAGAGACAGTGAGCTAGTGTTGGGGCAATACCACTCTTGGGGAAATTTCCTATGTTTACGGATACAACCATATGATTTCTTCCTCGGCATGGATTGGTTGTATTCGGTGAAGGGTATCATGGATTTTTTCAAGAAGAAGGCCATTTTATTTGGTGTGGATAGAGATACAGTGGTGTTTGTTGGTGAGCGAGATCCTTGAATGGGTCATAGGCGCGTCCCATCCTTATCGTCCATTGCAGCTGAGATGATGCTGAGTTCTTCAGAGGTTCATTAGTTGGCATTTCCTTGGGTTGTATAGAAGTACCCTAATGTCTTCCCAGAATAGGTTGTAGCATTACCCCCTTGATGAGAGATCGATTTTGGGATCGAGCTATAGCCAGGAGCGTCTCCTATCTCTATGTCTCCATATAAGATGGCCCCTTCTATGTTACGAGAGCTTCGTATAGAACTTTATGGACTGTTGCCTTGCAGTTTTGTTCGACCAAGTGTGTCCCCATGGGGTGAACCAGTTCTGTTTGTGAAAAAGGCCAATGGTAGTTTGGGGTTGTGTGTAGATTATCATCACTTAAACAAAGTTACAATAAAGAATATCTATCCACTTCCACGGATTGATGACTTATTCGATCAACTAAAGGGTTCTAGTTGCTTCTCAAAGATCGACTTGTGGTCAGGATATCATCAGATGCGTGTGAAGGATGAGGATATTCTGAAGACTTCGTTCCGTTGTCGTCACGGGCATCTCATGGTAATGCCGTTTAGAATAACGAATTCTCCAGCAGTATTCATGGGATTGATGAATTCTGCGTTCTGTGAGTTATTGGACAAGTTCAAGGTAGTTTTCATCGACGACATCCTTGTGTACTCCACATCTGAAGAGGAGCATGCAGAGCATCTATGAGCCGTTTTGGTAGTTCGTTGTCAACATTAGCTATTTGGGATGTTCTCAAAGTGTGAATTTTGGGTTCAAGAAGTCCATTTCTTGGAGCATGTTGTGTCCCAGCAGGGAGTAGCTCTAGATCCAGCGAAGATAGAAGCAGTTGTGTCTTGGTTAGCCCCCAAGATAGTGTCATAGGTGCGAAGTTTCCTTGGTCTTGCAGGCTACAACAAGAGGTTCGTAGACCATTTTTCACGGGTTGCCACTCCTCTAACAGCTTTGACCAGGAAAGATCAGGCCTTCATATGGACTGATCAGTGTCAGGAAGCTTTCGAGTATCTAAAGGAGAAGTTAGTAAGTGCTCTAGTTCTTTTTCATCCAGCTGAAGGAGTTCAGTTTTATGTCTTCTGTGATGCTTCACATATGGGGTTAGGCTGTGTTCTTATGAAACAGAGGTTAGTCGTTTCTTATGGGTCTCATCAGTTGTGTCCCCATGAACACAACTATGCCACCCATGATCTTGAGTTGGCAGCCGTGGTGTTTTCTCTGAAGTTGTGGAGACATTACCTCATTGGTGAACACTTTGTGGTTTTCACTAATCATAATAGTTTGAGGTATGTTTTCTCCCAGAATTACTTGAACTTACAAAAATGTCGGTGGATAGAGTTCTTACAGGAATACGACATCGAAACATCATATACACCTAGAAAAGGGAATCTTGTGGCTGATACGCTGAGCTGAAAGTCACGTAGTGATGCTGTGTGTGAATCCGGTGACTCTTGGAGAGTAATGGAAGAACTATCAGTATTAAATCTTGATATGGGAGATTTTGGGGGTAGAGGATATCTTTTTCACATAATGGTGCAGTCATCCTTGGTGTAGAAGGTGGAAGAGTCCCAGTTGGGGGATCTTGAGGTGGAGGTCTGGAGAGACCGATTTGTTTATGGTGAGGCCCCTGATGGTTGGTCTGAGGATGAAAAACACAGAGTGTTGTATCATGGAAGGATTTTTGTTCCCTTAGCGATGCGTGAGATGGTCCTCAGAGAGTTTCATTCTTCTCCTTTAGCAGTGCATCATGGTGTGACAAAGATGTACCGATCCTTGAGGAGTCAGTTTTGGTGTCCTGGGCTGAAGCGTGCGGTTGCGGAGTTTTTGTATCGATGTTTAGTCTGCCAGAAGGTGAAGGCCGAACACAATGTTCCTTGTGGTCTTCTCCAGCCATTAGATATTCCTTAATGGAAGTGAGAGGACATCTCAATGGACTTTGTTACTGGTTTACCTCGAGCTCCGGGATGTTATGATGCTAATTGGGTGGTAGTGGATCGTTTAATGAAATCAACCCACATTAAAGAAATCAAGGAGTCAAGCTCAGTTGATGTTTTATCGAGGAAGTGTCTAGAGGAGGTGGTGAGACTTCATGGAGTCCCTAGGATTATCATTTCTGATCGAGATACTTGTTTTACCTCCAGGGTATGGAGAGTTATCCAACATGCTTTCGCTTCTCAGCTATGCCTTAGCACTGCTTTTCATCTTCAAACAGATGTTCAGACAGAGCGAACCATCCAGACTCTTGAAGACATGATGCGCTCTTGTGTTCATGATTTTGGAGGTTCATTGATGAGGAACTTACCCTTGGGAGATTTTTCCTACAATAATAGTTTCCACTCCACCATTGGTATGTCACCATTTTAATCCTTGTATGGCCAGCCTTGTCATTCTCCGTTGTGCTGGACTGGGGTCGGAGAGTTAGCAATTCTCAGATCGGAACTACTGAAGAATACAACAGAGATGGTTCCAGTGATTCATGAGAGGATGAAGGTAGCACAAGATCGTCAGAAATCATATGCTAATCAAAGGAGGAGACCCTTGGAGTTTAATGTTGGGGATCATGTGTTTTTAAAGGTGACTCCCCATCGGGGGAAGCGAAGGTTTGGATGTGGATGTAATCTTTCTCCCTGGTTTTTTGGGCCTTTTGAGGTGTTAGATCATGTTGGAGTTGTGGAATATCGAGTAGCACTTCCCCCTCATATGAGATAGATACATGATGTTTTCCATGTATCACAGCTTAGTTGTTATCTTCATGACAACTCTCACATCATTGATTGGGTAGATATCGATGTTGATGATGATGCAACCTTTGAAGAGCGACCTATGGAGATCCAAGACCGCAAGGATAAGGTGTTGCATGTGCGTTCTATTCATTCAGTTCGTGTCTTGTGGCGACACAATGGCTTGTAGGAGAGTAACTAGGAACATGAGTCACAGATACATGATCAGTACCCATATTTTTTTAATGTTTGACTCTCATCATGTATCGTTGTAACTTGTGTGTTTATGAAGCTTTCATGTTTATGAGATGGCTCCCTTTGTTGTTTTTGTGGCTAGATTTCTTTCGTGAGGTATCTCGAATGGTGGTTGTTCAGACCCGGTTTCATTTTCTCTTTAAGTGGGTTTTGTATTCTCAAGGACGAGAATGTTTTGAGAGGTATCTGATGTAATTTCATGGACCTCTCCATTCAATTAAATTTTGAAAATGTGGTGCTGGAGGTGTTCCGAGTGGTCAAGGTGACTTGGTGTGCGTTTGGGTGGACTTTTATGGAAATTTAAAGGGTTATGTCCTTCGCATAGGAGGCGCACGGTTTGTCAAACAGTGCTGCCAAACCGAGAAAGGTTGGTGTTGGAGGTAGTAGACAACGCACGGTTAGCACATGGTTTGTCTAACCGTGCGGCCTAACCATACGAGGAGTGTTTGAAGAGACAAAATCTAGCTCACAGTTAGCGCACTGTTGTGTAAACCGTGCAGACTAACCGTGCAGGCACTTAAAGTTAAATCCTAAATTTGTGAATCTGAACTCTTTTTCCTCTAAATGGTTCATTTAATCCCCTCAGCAGCCATAACTCAGTATTACCCTTCCTTGGTGGTAGAAGAACCTCTCCCAAGTGTTTTGGAGGGGATCCAGAGGCTTCTCTTCATGAATCAAAGCCGGTTTCTCGAGGTATGTGATCCTTTTTGTTTGTTATCTTAGATCTACCTAGATATAATCCTCCTCTTCTCTCGGGGTCTAAGATATACGCCTGTTATGGGTAGATCTAAGTGTGTGGATGTCGATTATGATGAGATTTGGTCTTGGTTGTGTTAGGAGAAGAGATCTATGGAGGATACTTGGTGAATTAGCCCGGTCTTCTTGGGTGTTCTTCAAACATTGTGGTAGGGGATTCATGGATTCTCTAATTGTTTGTGTGGAATTATAGAGTTATCATGTTTTGTCCTTTGGTTAACAATGGAATTGACCTAATTAAATACTTGAACCAGATTAAACGAATTGGTTTTGTCTTATGTTGTTGCTTTGTGCCGTGATAACGGTTCTCCTCTTGATTTTCTAGATAGTGTGATATATATGCCTTTCTTGTTAGCATGTTGCTCTTGATAAAATTGATAAAGAACGTAAAGCCAGAATTTATTGATAATTAATTGGATAATGATAAAGAGGAATGTAAATGAATCTGGTTGTTGTTATTGTGGATGTTGTTCCAACTTGGTGTTAATCAAATTGAGGCCGATGATGTGTTTAATTCAGTTGGTTTGTAAACCTGAAATCTGTTGGTGTTTATTGTTTGAAGGTCAGATACCTTGTTAAAGGGCCAAGATCCCAAATTGATGTGATGTTTGTTTTCCGGCTGGTTTTGCGGTGATGTGACCCTGGGAGGGTGTTGTGATATATGGGGGGCTTGGAGGCCTTGTGGTTTTGGCAGAGGATGACGCCTAGAGTGGCGAGATGCATCAGTTTATGCATGTGGGTGTCAGGAAGGACACCGGGGATGATGGAATGGGGTGGATGTGGTTGTTGGATGCTTGTGGATTCTTTGGTTGTTTATCTGCTTTGATTTTCCCCACTTCTCAAGAAAGCTGCTCTTGCTTACCCTTCTTCCGAAAGGTGAGAAGACACGCGGGGTATGACACATGCTTTTTGTGTTTAGCCTCTCCAGGGAGAATGGGTCTACGCTCTTGCCAGAGCCGAAAAAGACTCGATGGGTAGTAAATCTACTCACCCTGTTGAGTCACCTTGTGTTTAGTAGCATAGAATTCTTTTCTAGAATGCATGGGAATATGGGAAAGTAATTCTGTATTGAATATTTTATTAAATGGTGTTAACCCATGGGGTTGGAGTTGCCAGAACTTAATGATGAGGTTGAAAACTGTTGAAGGGAATAGTTGACTTTGGGAGTGTTGCTAATGAAATTTAATGTGGTTTTGTTCATGGATAATTAATGTTTAAATAATTAATTAACATATAATGGAATCTATAAAAAGGGAATGAAGTAATCTAATAAATCTCTTTAAATGCGTGTGTGCCTATAGGATAACTAGTCTTAGAAGTGGCAGCCTAGATTCTGAGAGATGTTAGTTGCCGTTGTGTCTATGACTAGATCTTTCCCAGAGTGTGGTTGTGAGATATAGTATATTCTGTACTATTTTTTTTTCTATACACCACTCCACCCTGTCAGTAAGGTAATTTGACACCCCGGGGATTCTGAGCCCTGGGGGGTTTTTCCCCAACATTCCGGTGGGAGGATGAATGGCTGACTACCCCCTTTGGCCCAGCTTTCTTTTATTGGTATATACTTGTGCCATTGGCACATCTGTTATTTTCCCCCATATATGTGTGTAGAGGGCTGTAATGGATTGTTGTTATTTCCACACATATATTCTGGATATGGTATCCTATGGACAACTATAGGTGTAACATGTATAGGTTATGATGGCTTGGGGATCCTTACTCGGTGTATGGGGCTATAATGGATTGAGGTATAATACCCGAGGTATGATACACGTTATGCGAGCTGTGGTGGCTCCCGGAAACTACCTGGTTACTTTTTGTTGTGAGGATGGTGTGGTGCATAGCTCAGGTGTCTGTGGGAAAGCCTTTGTGGGGCACATGGTGTAGATTGTGGAGCTTATCCTAGGTGTATTCAGGCAAGCCTTTGGAGAGAGATTCACAAGACGTATGTCATTGGGGAAAAGCTGCAAACTAGTGGGGAAGTAGTAGTGAGATACCCATGATATTATTTTCTATATGCTACTTTCTTGTATGCTTTACTTGGTGAGAGTATCCATGGTGAGGTTGGGATCTTAGTATACCTTTTAAGTGATGAGTTAGTTTCACTTGTTGTTCACTATGATTTAGCATTATTTCCTTAATTTTGCATGAGAGGCTTCGGGGAGGATCCTACTGAGTATAATTTTATACTCACCCAACGAATATATAAACTATTTTTCAGGTCACTTGCAGGAGGTTGGAAATCAAGATGGTTACTACTTGCTTGTGGCTGGAGGAGTTGTTCGGGCTTGTGGTCCCTGCTTTTTTACTTTCTTTTGGGTACTTGTTGTTTTACCTTTTAGTTGTAGTACTTTTTCAAGGAATTTCATATATGTACTTGGGTTTCTTTTATATTTCAATTATGAGTTGGAGTTGGTTGGTGTCTATCTTATCCCTCTCTTCCGCATGTGTTCTCTTAGAGGGTTATGCCTCCCATTTGTGTGTTTATTATACCCTAGGTGCTAGTCGCCAACCTGGGCCCGCTGGAGGTGAGACTCAGGGGTCATTATCTCCCTTTCCACATTTCCAGCCCAGAAGGGTTACACTTTGTGGGGAGGGGTCATGACAAGGCTAGTACTTGTTACAAACTCTCATTTCTAGTCAACTTGATAATTTCCTAAATCATGATTTATCCATTTAAAAAATAATCAATTTTTGGGCACTGAAAATTACACGGATAAATTCAACCATGATCTTAAAAAACATTCTACTATTTTATACAGACAAATATATTAAAATCTACATATTTAGAGTAAAACATGGTATGCAATTAGTGTTTTATTTTCATAGGATTTCAATTTTTACCTCCCTTAAATATAACAGGATGTGGTACAAAGATAATTTATAATATTTATGATATCTATAGTGGAGAGTTATTATTTTCGAATGAGATGAAAATGAGACAATAGATATTTAGGCTATGAAAGTGGGTCTTTTGAAGATGGGGATATTTATTACCATTCAATATAAAAAAATTTAGAAGTGAATAGGTGTATAAAGAAGTTATATATTCATCTCATTTGATGAGAATTATTTACTGAAATTGATATTTCTGATTTCCGAAGAATAAAAAAATTTAAACATAATGTATAGAACATAAAAATCCACCATGTTTTTAAATTGATTTTTCTTAATAGAAATTTTAGGCTACCTATATAAAGGGGAATATATAATATCTTTCATGACTTCCTATTAAGAACCCATAATAACACCACATTGGATTTTTTAGTGGTCTACATTCTCAAACCACTATTATTACCATATAATTATTTAGAAACAATATTTAATGATGCTAATAATTTTCAATCTCACTAAGATATCTTTGATTTCCAAAAAAATATACACCATTAATTACATGAATGAACATAGACAACCTCATAGGTTGTCATTTCATCTAGCTAATCATTTCTTGTTAATTTTATGATATTATTTAGTACACTTATATAACTAAAGAAATGAATAATTTATTGTATTATGGTATTTATAATAACTCTATACCTTTGGACTCATATTTGATAGAGGCCCATTACTTCGTTTTCTTTAATAATACCAACACTACTCAATACATCAAAATATCATAAAATTTTAAATGGTTAAACATGTTCAAATATATTGAATATAATAAGAAATAGATACACCCATATTCTAGATTATACAAAAAAACAAGATTCCATTTTTCACGATTAATTTCCCAAATTCTTCCCAATACAAATTTGACAATGTTGTAAGTGTATCTACCATAAGGGGATAACATTCCATTATTCATTAATTTGGAATATGTGATTATAAAAGATCAGAATATTTTACTAAAAAATGATATAATTTGTGTGATATTATTCATATTATTCCAAATGATATAACACTCCAAATACTTGACAATGATAGATAAATATTTCATAATCTTGTTACATATCATGATAATTGTATCTTTATAATTCAATCGTGCATTTTTAAATTCAATAATAGTGGTAAGAAAGATCTTGATTAGGATCGCGAACTAGAGAACAACACAAATATCTTTTTGTTAGTAAGATAATTCCTTTTTGATATTAGGGTTGAGAATATGCATCTCTAATAGATTTTTGATCATAGGGAGGATTTGTGAGTCAATTTATATAAATATAATCTAAAAGAGACCGTTGTTCATTAAAAGTTGAATAAATGTGGAATATCATCACAAAATATAAATAAACTAGGAATATAATCTTAGCTGGTGTGGTATTAGGTCCAATTAAACTTTAATAAAACATTTGTACTAGCTTGCAATGATCATGATTTCATCATTAGGGCATTGATCATGATAAAAAACTCATATTTCAAATGATATGGTTATGAGTGTCTTCATAAAAGTAGATTTTTATAAATATACTAGGGTTATTGTTATATAGGTCCTTTTATTTACTTGGAAGCATTGATAAAGTATATTTTTAAAGAAAATTATTAAAATGATTAGTGGTGGTGGTTTCTTTAGGAATTTAGTGTCTGAGTGCAATATTTATGTAAAGTGCTGTGTAGATATGTTTAGGACACATAAAAAGGATCCATTAGTCATGTAGGATTACCTAATGTAATTATGTCATCACTATGTGGCAATAAATAATGTTACTCAGGAAGAGGTGAACTCAAAATTTTGTAGAGGAAACCTTTTAAACTTTTTTGTTCATAATATTTTATGTATTCATATTCTCTATGTGTTCTTCATGTTCTTTTTTCTATTTCTCTTATGATAGCATCTGTTTTCTCACTTAAACTCCTTTGTAATTCTACATCTTTCATAGTTTTCTTTTAAGGAATTTTGATTCAGGTATTCTACAAATAATTTGTTTAAGTGAGGGATAAATATATTTGGACGTCTACCACTATAGATAAAGTTATTGGGCATGGAATCTTGCCTATTGGAGTATTAAGTAAGAGTCTGCTTCAATAAAACATGTGTACCAGCTGGCGGTGGTGAATCATGTCATAATTAGAGTGTAAACCATGTAGGGAATCTCCTTTTGTAAAATATGTGGTTCTATGTGTCTTTATAAAATTATCACTATGTAAATATACTTTATTTTTCATTAGATATGTGTGTTGAGTTCTTTATAAGATTTGATAAACTATCTTTTGTATATATAAATTATTAAAGTAGTGGTTATTAGTTATTCCTTTATATATTTGGAATATGTGAATAAGATTAATTTAAAGTGTGTAAAGTTAAGTTTGGAAAACACAACACAAGTACATTTTTATTTTATTATTACCTAATCTACTTATTACATCCCTATGTGTTTATAAAAAATGGTACTTGGGTAAATAAGAACTCAAAAAATGGGTGTGTAATACATCTTCTTTTTCTGATAATAATATCATTAGTTCCCATATTCTTTGAGTGTTATTTGTTTTCTTCATTTGACTTGTGTCCCTCATTACATTATTTTCGACCCATAACATCTTTTTTGTTATACATCCTTTTGGGTAGCAATATTAATATCAAAGAAATAGTTATATAATAAACCTATTTCTTTCTCACAAAATAAATAATTGCCTTATGTACCTCTAAAATATCTACAAATTATTGAATAATAGTATGTTTTTTGTTTCCTCACTTTGATAATCCTTTTTATTATAAATCTTGAGACTATAATCCCTATGAGATTCATTTATGTGGTGTTTTTATAAGACATGTTGATAATTAATTTGGGGGGGGGGTATAAGGAGGGATTTATTCCATTATTTGAAACTATAAATTTTACTTGGAGAATAATGTGCACTGAATAAATATCCCCTTTTAATGCTAGATTTTTTTAGTGGAAAAAGTTTTCATTTTTGAAGTCGTATTAAGCATTTATGTGAGACATTTCATGAAGTTACAATGAAGTATTCAAATTCAAGAACAACCTAATGAGTCAAAAGCCCCAAAAATTTAGAAAAAGGAGTTATTGACTTCCCAATTCATCTCCCACCACCACTCTATAGGTGAATTTTATAAGATCACATTCATCATATTTTCAACAATGATATTTTATGGGTGTCAATATGGGGAACTATAAACAATGTGAGAAGGGTATTTTTAAAATAGTAAACAAATACCTCAAATTCTATCTAAATCCAGGTAATTTCTGTTACATAACATCATCTTTAGAGATATAAGACATTTATAAGGTAGTATATATCTATGAAAATAAAATCTCTATGATATTCCTTAATCACTTAAACACTTAACACATATTAAAAAGACCATCTAGTCTTCCCTTATTCTAGAAACTTAAGAAAAGCCTCAATTCAAATAAATATACAAAAAATAAAATTGGAGTTACTACTTTTAAAAAGTGCATTGTACCAATACAGGAGGTAGAAAAAATGATTCCTATTATCAATAAGGAATCACACATACCGATATTGAGATTTATGGGTTAATCCCATCTTTATTATGGAGTTATTAGGATTTTTTTCTTAATCTTTACAGGCATAAGTGGATTCTAGTTATTGTAAGACTCTATTTTATTGATAGATTCTATAATTGGTATAACATGATTATGTATCAAGAATTCAAATTACTCATATATTTGGCATGGTATTTATCATACACCATCCAGACCATAATCCTACATTAGAGGATTGACACATCTTGGAAAATCTATTGGTTCAACTTCAAATAATTGAAGATCTACTTAGTGAAGAAACATATATTTACAACATCCATTATCAGAAGGTGTTTATATTGTAGAATGAAAAATTAGACCTCCAATTTATGGAAAAATTTGAGGAAGCTCTATATCTATAACGAAAATTTGATCCTATCCTAACCTGTATAATAATTCAAATTTTGAATCAGTAAAATGGACAATGAAATATATTCGTATAGAAAAGATATCCATATTTGAGATGTTCAGAGAGTATAGTCAAGATATTTATTCAATTGAACCATCCTTATTACATAATAATGTTTTAATCTTTGAAATATAATTTTACAAAGATATATATATATATATATAAAGTACGAATATTCATATCTTATTTCTATATTAATGAAGAAATAGTTGTACCTCTTTAACTTTCCACCCCTAGTTTCCCAATTCTTCACATTCAAGAAAATAGAAATCCAATCCATGATTTTAACAACAAGGGACATGGTTTCTTTTCTATATTCATTATAAATACTTCACCATATTATATAGATAAGAATATAATCTTGAAATAGAAATGATCTAAAAGGAGTTGATTTACAAAAATCATAGGTGAATTCATATATCAGTAAGAGACGATGTGAATAATTGGTATATGATTTTACTATTAATTTTATATTTAATCATCTATGATTTTTAGTCATGATCAACTATCCTTTAAACAATATCTCACCTGAAATTCAATATTAATTAAAAGATTCATAACATGTAGGTATTTTTACAAGTTTCGGTTTCAATAATGAAACTAGCCTATTCTATGCCCTGGTTCTTCCAAGAAACATATTATATTTATATATATTTTAAATTATTATAAGTGTATAAAACATTAAAAAGTAGTTGGGAAGGCATTATCGATGACCCAAGATAGGTTTCCTCAACATATCAATTGCAACAGGGTGTTATTTATATTTAAAACACTAGCCTTTAAGTTGCTCTTATTCTCTTGGTATGAAAATATTTTCAATGTATTTTTAGAATATTTCGACTTATTAAAATAATATATGATTCATTAAAAAAATTCTTAAAATACCATCATTCTATAATTAGCGTAACATGCCCATCAGCCTACCTCAATGTTTTAGAATTATCAAACTACATATGGGAGCATGCCTACACACCATCATCTTCTTCCTCCTCAAATTTAATCCAATAGATGATATTATGTTGAATCGATTCACATAAAATAGTTGATCAAAAATAGATGTAACACATATTGATCTCTTGGTCTATTTCACTTTGATACATGGGTTATCTATCTTCACACAATATTTGTTTCTAAAATATCAAAATATTATAATTTATTCATTTTTTATTTTTATATTCAAAAAATTAGGTGAATAATATTTTCATAATAAGATAAGGAAACACCCCATGATTTTTGGAAACCCATTATTTTGTAATTAATCTGATAAATAAACTACTTTTATTTTGATGAATGATTTCAAATATTTTAATTTTAAATTCAATTTAAATATTATTCCATGATCGTCCCCATTAATCATCATTCAAACCCCCAGAAAAATAACTATGGAAAACTGATTCGTTTATCATTAGAATCAGAATATTTAAATATTAATATTAAGCTCAACAATATCATACATATGCTATAGAATTATTTTATATAAATGAATTCTCTAAAAATTATGTGTCGATTACTATAAATTCACAATGAGTCCTACAAAATCACTATATCACGTACGAAACTCATTAGGTCTCTCCCTTTTCCAATTTCCATGAACTAATGACCCCAATATAAATCTAAAATACCCTGTATAGAAAGTCAAATGACCCTTATAGAACAAATTCATCATCCATTCCTTTTCCAAATTTTTTACTTCAATAATGATCATTTCAGAAATAAAAATAACCCCTATGGAAAGAAGATGACTCATATGGAAACTTAGTCAACCTTATAGAACTATCATTGACCCCTAAAAAAATCAAAATCCATGTTAAATTCTCACTTAGTGTCTTAATAATGACCCATATTGAGTTCAAATGACTCAGTTGGACTTTTCATGACATTTCCAAATCTGTACTCTAGAGATAAAATTAACATTATGATCCCTAGATGTCTGCATGCATTTTAAAAATTTTATATAATACCTAAGACATTATTATAGTAGGTAAATGTTATATTCTAAAATATCATGAAATGCACACTTTAAAGAACCTTTATTCATAAATGTATTTGATATATTTATTTAATAATTTTTAATTGAAAAAATAACTTCATTTATGAATTCATGATATCAATATTAGATTAGTATGAATGTTTGGTGTTTTACCTAAATAGGGCAGTTTTTAGTTGAAAATATACTTTTCGTGAAACTTATAATTTGTATGACCTCACCATTTTATAAGAATGACCTATAAGTTTATAAAACCTTTGAAGTTAATATATAATAATTTAATTAATAAAATTATGAATTTTATAATGTTATTTGAAATTAGAAAACATAAGGAAAACATGTTTAAAAAAAATTAAAATGTAACTTTAATATAAAAATCTATTTATATCTTTTCATTGAATCATGTTTTTTAAAGGGAGATTTGATTTTGGATTATCGTAAAAACCATATAAATTATTTATTTTATAATAAATCAATTTATTTCATTATAATCAGTATCCAAAAATAATTCTACATAAAATATATAAATATGAAGAGTAAAATCATTATTTCTTTAAAAATAATTTTCACATGATTAAAAGTATTTATTTTAAAATCAATTTTACAAGGATTTAGAAATTTTGTTTGATAAAATGATTTTCAATTATTAAATTAGAGGTATCAAACTTTGTATGAGGTTAATCTTACTCCTTTTTTATATTAATTATTATGTTTATAAACAAATTACCAATGTAAAAGTAAATTATGGTAAAAATAAATTATGGTAAGAGTAAAATGTTAAAAAACAATTAATCACACAAATTTAACTATTAAATGAGTAGTTGAAGTGAGTATTGACTGACACACATTTTATTATACTATTTTGTCTATTATTTTAATTTAAAAAATATATATTAATCTTAAATTATTGAAAATGTAAGGGCTACACTGAAAACTACCATTCCTTTCACTTATAAATGGGTAAAGCCTTCACTACTCCATGGCTCACTTATATTTCTAATTACCACATTAAACCATGATATTTTACTCTCCCTATATTACAATCCCATGAATATAATCCCATTAAAACTCATACTAATCCTATGCCCTTCAAATTTAAAGATACTTAAAAGTAAAAATCATGTCCCCGACGTGAGTAGTATCAACTAATTAGTTTTCATACTAATTATAATCATTAAAATTTATTAAATACAAACTATTATAATGATATTATTATCATTTATATAATTTAATATTACTTTAATAATGTTAGTAGTATTATTTACACATATAACCCTTCCATTAAGAAAAACAAAATTGTTTTTCACGTGTTGTGGAGACTACCCAGGGGGTGTTCTATAAGAGCCTTGATCTATCCTTAATTCCTCTTGGTGATGGTGTAGTTTCTATGTATGTGATCCCGAACCACCTTCCCATGGGGGGGATGTAACATCTTTGATAAATGAAGAATATGACATTATTATATTTATTAATATTTGTAAATTAAATATTAATTTTACTTTAAAGGGGTTGCTATGTTCGATAGCGTACCCGATACGCAACAACAAGTTTCTTTGAAATCATACATTGAACACTAATAATATAATATTATTATTTTAAATAGTAGTTAACTTCAAGCCGTTGTATTGGCAGGAATGAAAAAAACTAACTAAAATATGATTATACATGTTTGTTAAATGTATTTACATTTATCCAATAAATGTTAGAGGCTTAAAATGTGAATGAATCTAATTTTAGGCATAATTTACATTAAAAGGACGATTTTTCACCTTTTAATGGTGAAACCTCTTTAAATATAGTTTTGGTCACATTAATACATTATAACTGACCAAATAAAATGCTTCTTTATAATGGGGGAAACAAATTTTACTTTGGGTAATTTTTTGGTATTTTTCTGATAAAGTTCATTTTTAATGAATAGTGAAAAATATTGTATTTTAATTCAAAAGACCATTTTAAAATAATTTATTTATATGGCTATATTATTCTTTTAATTTGTTTTAAAGTGTAATTATAATATTTTATTATCATTTAATCCAATGTTGGTCATTGGAATTAATTTCACTTTGAAATTTGACATAAACAAGTATCAATCTTTTGATAGTTATTGTTTCATAAAAACATGCTAATTATTTTGATAACGAGAATTAATTTTAATATAAATTAATTCCACTTATATTTTTATAATTTTCTAAAATATTCATCAGTTTTGAATTCGGAATATCAAATATAGCATAGGCTGAATTTTTGATATTTTTCTGAAAAACTTCAATTTTTGATAAATAGTGAAACCACTTAGTAGCAGTTAAAAAAACTGACTTTTTCATTTAAAGGAAATTTTATCACTTATGTGAATTGAATTTAGAAAATAAAATGTGCATGGTTGTTATCAAGAAGTAAAATGTGGTTCAATAATATGAAAATAATTTTTGGTGAATAGTAACTTTTGACTTTTATTTACCTCAGTTAAAGGTAAATAGGGTAATTCAAGGTAAATAAAATATTTTAATAATTATAAATTACCTTAAAACATGTCCTAACCTTATTGAATGAGTAATGGCCGACAATGGGCATATTTGGGTCTATTTTGGGACCCCATAGAGCCACTTATGAAAGATAATGACACTTTAGATTAATTAATTTAATGTAAAGACAAAAATGACCTGACTTTTTTTAGTAAATTAATTTTTATATGCTGTTAAATAAATTATATTTTCAAATATAAATATTATTTAGAACGATTAAAATATTTCCTACATCATGGTATTTTTTTATAATATTTAGACATCACATAAATTAAATAATTAATGACACAATAATGATGTAGTATTTACCTTCTTAATAAAAGATTTAAATAAATAATATTTTAAATATTAAAATAACATCCAGAACCTGTCCAATTCCAATTGTATGATATTATTTATACTATTAATTATCTTATCTTTTACTTGAATGATTTTTGGACCTTTAGAAACCGAATATCATTATATAATAAAATAATATTATCACACATTCTTAAAGAGACCCTCCTCTCCCTTATAAAAGGAGACCACTTATAAACAATTCCTCACACCTCTCAAGAATTTGGGCTCATCCAAACTCGGCCCAATTAAGCTCCCTACATCCCTATCCTCCTCATAGAAGCCTTAATTTAGGCATAACACACTTCAAGAAGTCCTTTGGTTCAAACCAAAGGGAGTTACCCAAATTAAAGGTAACATTTTCTCTTAAATTGTTTTCTTTTATTTTAATTCTCTAACCCCTAAACTCTTTTTATTCCTTTATTTTGTAATAACAATATTATACAAAATATAATAGGATGTTGTTATGAGAAGTATTATAACTACACTTACACACACCTCTATCTAATGGGTGAAAACGATAATGTTTCTGTGGATGGAAAACTAATGCCTCACGAAACGATGATTGTTCGATTATATCCTACTACCTCTCATGGTGGCCATTATGATGGAAATGTAGTTATATATGATATATATTATTTTTATGTTTTCTTTATTGTTCTTTATTTTTTTATATCATACCTTTATGGTTTCCATTATGTGTAAACACGATAATTTCATTTGAGGAAGTGCGGACTACCGCCCCCTCAAAAGGATATGACTTATTAATGCCATATGTGGGACATATAAAGGATGGATTTAATGATATTATATATGAAATTATAAAGAAATTAGAATATAAATATGTATAATTATGTTTTAATTCCATTAAAATAAGAAATAGAAATGAAAGTAGCGTTCATGCGTATGTACGGCTTACCGTCTCCATGAACGGTGCATTTCATTTCTTACCTCAAAATGATATGTAGTGTTATAAATATATATATAATGGATAAATATGATAAACATTATATCTAAATAATTAATTTCTTTTTGGATATAATGGACTATTGACCACAAGGACAACTTGTAAATATAAGGTGTTCATTTTTGACTCACGTACCAAATATCGACAAAACGACCATTATTAACTTAAATGATTACATAATATTTATAACATGGTAATAAGTGATATAAAAGGAATTATAAACTTTAAAAAGGTTATTAAGCAAGTATAAATTAACTTTATTTTGTTATTTAGTAATAACAAGGAACAAACGAGTCAAGTCGGATACAAGGTAAGGGATTTTCTTATCTCACTTTTAATTTAATGAGATTTCAATTATTCGCCGCTTATTCATTGCATGTGGTGTATTGTGAACTTCCATTTGAGATATATTATCCTTAATATTATTATATTCATGCTATTATGTGATTAGTTTTGTGGTTATTAACTTTTGGTCATATGACTCAGTTGATTACAATGTGGTAAAGGGTTTCATCTCACTTTTTATTCCCGTGAGATTCATGCTATATTTTCCACTATTTCCTTTTGTTTGGTGTATGTAATGCCCATGATTGTACTATTTGTAAAATATAATTTCATTTATGAGTATTTACATCTTCATTTTATGATTCTTCTTTCATGTGGCGTATGTTTTGTAAGTTACCAAATCGGTAAGGGAACCTTTCACCCTCCTCTTTTTAAAAGACTTCTTTTTGTTATGTATTTTAATTTACATCTTATTATGTTTGTATATGTTATTATATATCATTATTGATTTAAATTTTATTTCTAAGTGATTGGATACCATTTTTATCTCATCAACTCATTTTTTGAATTTTAATGTGACGCCGTTAAGCTGTCGAATTTTGACAAGGGAACTTCTTAACCCAATTTCAATTCTTTGGGTTCAACTTGTACATCATGAATATGTCGTCCTATGAATATGTGTGAATGAAATATGCTTGTTTTACACTTAATATCCACTTATATTTGGTGTATTTAAAATTTTCACACATAATTATGTGATTGATTTATCTTTAATTTAAAGATACTATCTTTATAAGGGATTTCATCTCAATTTACATTTCCACTGAGACTTCATTATTTTTATGCACCAATTCACTCTTATATAGTGTATATAATGTCCTTTGACATATTATATCATGAATCCATTTATTATTATGATATTATAAATTGATTATTAAATTTTATTCCTCATTTATTTGAATTCAAGAATCTCTCTTTTTGTTAAATAACACTTTAACCAATATATCATTTTAAATGTTTTAATTATTTATTCTTATAAGTATTTCTCATTAATTTCCATGTTTTTAAAATGGGGTTTAGAATTTATTTATATGGAAATTAATGGTTTCAAATGATAATTCATTTAGAAGCTTCAAAGTGGTATGGGACACTTTGATTCAAAAATCTCTTTTTAAATGGTTTTGAAAATGATTTGATAAAGAATTGTTTATTTCAATATCTTGATTTGATATATTGAAATATGGAAATGTTATCTTTACTTTATACATGTGTCATATGTTAGGATTATGTTATGTTTATTGGTCATTGATTATGTATACTGGTGGTTCAGTGATAAACCTACGGTGGGTGAGCCCGAGATAGATCTCCAATGCATTGGGTAACATGAAAGAGGTAAACATGATGTTTCTCCTAAGAGATTTATGGAATATACTGTGATGGATATTCCAAATGTAACTCCCTATGTAGCTGTGATATCTACAGTGTGAGTTTGATAAGGATTCTATAAGTAACCATTATGATTTAGTATTTGTGTGTGTTATTCATAAATCTTATGATTTCATAAGGTATGTTAGGATTGAAAAGTATGGTTTAATTGATTTATATTTATTGATGGGATAATGTTTTATCCTTATTTTATAACCCTTACTAAGATTTTTATTCTCATCACAAGTTTTTTAAATGTTTTCTACATGACGTAAAGATGAATAGGGTCAAGGATGGGATCAAGGAAAAGTCATGCTGTCTAATATATGGAAGTAGGCATGTTTCTTTTTAAGAGTTTTTATTTTATGAAAAAAATGGATACTGAGTAGTAGTGTCTATTTGTAATATTCAAGTTGTTATGTAATAGTTATGAACTAATTCTCTAAAACTCTTCACCTGAAAAGATCCTCAATGTGAATTATTCATTTAATTCAATATTATGTAATGTTATAAGACCGTGTCCTTTTAGTTGGTATCAGAGGTCGGTTTAGATAACTTTAGAGGTTAGGGTATTCTTTAAGCATAAGTGACATTACCATAATAGTTAGGATTTCAGAAAGAGTCATAGTTTTTATAGTTAAAGTGAATGAGTTTATGATAACATGAATAATTATATATTAGTATTTACCATCCTCATAAGATATTATATGATGATTTTACTGATATACTCACACTTAACTTTCTAGTTCTAGTCAATGGTTGGATCTAGCAGGGATCAAAGTAACAATGTATGTGAAGAAAACTATGACCATTTTATGAATGTGAAATTGAATGAAATGGGTTCTGCAATGAGAAATCTTGGGGTTATTCTCAACAAACTATCTGGAGTCATGATTGACCACTTGAACCTTGGTTATTTTTATAAGGCATCGTATATGCGAGAAATAAATCCCCACTAAAGTTCAGGTAATAATCCTAAAAGTATGTATGTTCAAAAACGTATGTTTCAATAATGTGGAAAGAAACACCTAGGAAAATGTTTCAAAGGGACATGAAGATACTATAGATGTGGAAATGAAGTTCATAAAGGAAGAACCTTCCATGGAGAAAGGAAACATCCAGTTGACTCTAGGAAAGGGAAATATGTTCTTTCTGAGGGATCAATTGAATGTTTTAAATGTGATGTGAATGGTCATTATACAAACACAAGTCCTACGAAGAAGTTTCGGGAATGGTATCTCCAGGATCATACAAATATTTTTTCACCAATACCTAATGCCATTCTGATTGAGGATGAAGAAAATGACAATAACCAATGAATGGAATGGATTATTTCTTAACATAATTATTGATATTATTGAATCTTAGGATATGATTCATGATTCTGTTTGTAGGAAAGAAGTATTTTAGAATAACTTGAAAAGGAGTGGTTAATGGATCATGAAGAATGTTGAATGTGTAAGAAGTCAACATATATGGTATTCAAGAGTTATGGTATATTTTAGGATGGTGAAATGCATAAAAGTATTAAGGCTCTTCTGATGTTAGTAATTACATTAGAAGTATTTTTATAGTATGTATAACCATGATGTTTGATATATTAAAATTTTATACAAGGAATAATTATCTTTTCTTTTGTGGATATATTCATAAAAAACCATTCGGGTTTATATGATCCTTGAATTTGATGAAATTATAGGTTAATACATTTTTGGGATGAAAAATGAAAGTTATTAGAAAACCTTCATGGTTAAAATATGTTATGGTTATTTTTGATAAATTTAACTCTTTTTGGGAATGCTATATAATTATATTGTTTTTGAAAAATGACAACATGCGGACCGTGTGATAACCCATCATGTCAGAAAAAGATCTCGGAATCAAACTCACAACCCATGTGCGACTGGTATTTATTACCTACCATTGGACTACGTGACGTCCCTAGTTTGTATGACTAATTATTTTTAGTTAGATGATATATGAATAAATAATAAGTTGATTTTGGGTTATCTATAGAAATTATTAACCTATCATGGAGGATATGTGATTAGGTTAATTACTTTTCAATATGAGACCTTAAGAGTAACTAATGTTATTTGGAGATAAATGTTAAGATTTATCTTGGAAGACAATGTGATTAGATACTTTCGAGATTTGGGTTTTAATATTAGTTTGTATTTCTTTGAATAATTTTATGGACAACTATTTATTTAATGGTATTTGTTGAACTTTGAGTTTTTATTGACAAATTTTGAAGATTAAGAGTAGTTTTTCTTTTTGTAAAAGATTATACTTTTTGAGGATTATCTGATCTGGTGCTAACCATTTTGGGTTTGGTTAAGGTCTAATGACATGGGAAATATATCGTTCATCTTTTTTGGATTATGTGATTCTCTCGAAGTAGATTATAGTGCTCTTAATGTAAAAAAAATCATCCTGAATACTCATCGTTTAGAGAAAATATGAGTTTGTGATAGAAATATGGTAAAAGATGAATGTCTACATGATGAGTAAGTATATATCCTTATGTTTTTATTTAATCTCATAAATGAATTCCTCAATGAAAAGTAACTTAGAACAAAAACATTGTATGTTAAATTTTCTTATTGGGTAATCAATAACTGTTTAACCCATCACAAGTTTGTGATTTTCTGGTGGTTAACTTTCTCCTAAACATGTTTTCTATCAATCTCCATCAGAACATAATGGTTTGTTTTCTCCTATATATACATGTTTTAAAGGAATCCTAGTATTTGTTATGTCAGGTAACCTTTTTTTTACTTCTCTTACCTTATTTTAATGTGATAAGTTTATTGACTCTTTTTTTGCTGTGGGGCATTTAATGAAGTTCCAAGACCAATTTTAAAATTGTGAGGGCGCAATTCCCAAAAGCGGGGAAGGATGTAACATCCCGGATAAATGATGAATATGAAATTTTCATATTTATTAATATTTATGAATTAAATATTAATTTTTAATTTAAATGGATTTCTATTTTCGATAGCATACCCAATACGCAACAACAGGTTTCTTTAAAATCTTACGTTGCACACTAATAATACAATATTATTATTCTAAATGGTTGTTAACTCCTAGCCATTTTATTGGCAGTAACAGAAAAAAACTAACTACAATATGATTATACATGTTTTTTAAATGTATTTACATTTATCCAATAAAATTTAGAGGCTTAAAGTGTGAATGAATCTAATTTTAAACATAATTTACATTAAAAGGTCCATTTACCACCTTTTAATAGAGAACCCTATTTAAATACAGTTTTAGTCACTTTAATACACTCTAATTGACCAAATAAAATCCTTATTTAGAATGGGGACCTCAAATTTTACATTGGGTAATTTTTTGGTATTTTTCTGATAAAGTTCATTTTTTAATGACTAATGAAAAATATTGTATTTTAATTCAAAATTCCCTTTTAATATAATTTATTTATATGGTTAGATTATCTTTTTAATTGGTTTTAAAGTTTAATTAGAATATATTTTTACCATTTAATCCAATGTTGGTCATTATAATTAATTTTACTTTGATATTTTACATAAACAAGTATCAATCTTTTGATAGTTATTGTTTCTTAAAAACACGCTATTTGTTTTGATAACGGGAATTAATTTTAAAATTAATTAATTCCACTTCTATGTTTATAATTTGGTAAAATAGACATAATTTTTGAATTTGGAATATCAAATATAGCTTAGGCTGAATTTTTTGTATTTTTCTCAAAAACATCAATTTTTGATGAATAGTGAAACCACATAAGAGTAGTTAGAAAAACTGACTTTTTCATTTAAATGAAATTTTACCACTTCTGTGAATTGAATTTAAAAAATCCGACATACATGGTTTTTATCAAGATGTAAAATTTGGTTCAATAAGATAAATATTTTTGGTGAATATTATCTTTTGACTTTTATTTACCGCGGTTAATGGTAAATAGGGTAATTTAAGGTAAAAAGAATATTGTAATAATTCAAAATTACCTTAACACATGTCCTAACCTTATTCGACGAGTAATGGACGACCATGGAAATCTTTGGGTCTATTTTGGGACCCCATGGAGCCACTTATGAAAGATAATGACACTTTAGATTCATTAATTTAATGTAAAGGAAAAAATAACATAAACAAAATAATTTTAGCCAATTAAATTTTATATGGTGTTATATGAATTATATTTTAGACTATAAATATTCATTGGAATTCTAAAATTATTTCCTACATAATGGTAGTTTTTTATTATATTCAGAAATCACATAAATTAAATTATTTATGACACAATAATTATGTAGTATTTACCTCATTAATAAAAGATTTAAATAAATATGATTATAAATATCAAAATAACATCCAAAACCTGTCCAATTATTATTGTATGATATTATTTCGACTATGAGTCTTATTATATTTGACGTTAATGATTTTTGGACCTTTAGAAACCGAATATCATTATATAATAAAATAAAATTATCACACTTTTTGAAAGAGCCCCTCCTGTCCCTTATAAAAGGAGACCACTTCTAACCACTTCCTCACACCTCTCAAGCATTTCGGCTCATCCAAACTCTACCCAATTAATATCTCTACTTCTCTCTCCTCCTCCTAAAAGCCTTACCTCAGGCAGAAGGCACATCAAGAAGTCCTTTGGTTTAAACCAATGAGAGTTACCCAAATTAAAGGTAACAGTTTCTCTTAAATTGTTTTCTTTTATTTTACTTCTCCAACCCCAAAACTCTTTTTATTACATTATTTTGTACCAAAACTAGTATCCTAAATATACTAGGATGTTGTTATGATAATGATTCTAACTAAACTTACAGACACCTCTATCTAATGGGTGAAGAACATAATGTTTCTGTGGATGGAAAACTAACACCTCACGAAATGACGATTGTTCGATTATCTCATACCACCTCTCATGGTGGCCATTATGATAGAACTGTATTTATATTTTATATATATTATGTTTATTTTCTCTTTATTTTTTTTTATTTTTTTATAGCATACCTTTATGATTTCCATTATATGTAAACATGATAATTTCATTTGAAGAAGTGCAGACTACCGCCCCCTCAACATGATATGACTTATTAATGCCATATGTGGGACATATAAAGGATGGAGTTAATGATATTATATATGATATTATATATTAAATTATACTGGAATTATAATATACCTATGTATCATTATGTTTTAATTCCATTAAAATAAGAAATAGAAATGAAAGTAGCGTTCATGCGTACATATGGCTTACCGTCTCCATGAACGATGCATTTTATTTCTTTCCTCCAAATTATTTGTACTGTTATAAATATATATATATATATATACTGGATAAATATGATATATACGATATCTAGATAATTAAATTCTTTCATGATATAATGTACTATTGACCACATGGACAACTTGTAAATATAAGGTGTTCATTTTTGACTCAACTACCAAATATCGACAAAACGACCATTATTAACTTAAATGATTACATAATGTTTATAACATGGTAATAAGTGATATAAAAGGAATTATAAACTTTAAAAAGGTTTTTAATCAAGTAGAAATTAACTTTATTTTATTATTTAGTATGAACAAGGAACAAACGAGTCAAGTCAGATACGAGGTAAGGGATTTTCTTATCTCACTTTTAATTTCATGAGATTTCCATTGTTCGCCACTTATTCGTTGCATGTGTTTTATTATGTACTGCCATTTGATATATTTTATCATTAATCTCATTATATTTATTGTATTATATGATTCATTTGGTGGTTATTAACTTTTTTTCATATGACTGAGTTGATTACAACGTAGTAAAGGGTTCCATCTCTCTTTTTATTCCCGTGAGATTCATGCTCTATTTTACACTATTTCTTTTTGTGTGGGGTATGTACTGCCCATGATTCTACTCTTTGTATAATATAATTTCATTTTTTATTATTTACATCTTCATTGTGTGATCCTTCTTTCTTGTGGCGTATGTTTTGTAAGTTACCAAATCGTTAAGGGAACCATTCACCCTCATCTTTCTAAAAGAATTCTTTTTGTTATGTATTTTAATTTACATCTTGTTATGTTTGTATATGTTATTATATATCCTTCTTGATTGAAATTTTGTTTACAAGTGATTATATACCCTTTTTATCTCATCAAATCATTTTTTGAATTTTAATGTGATGCCCTTAAGCTGTCGAATTTTTACAAGGGAACTTCATAACCCAATTTCAATTCTTTGGGTTCAACTTGTAAATCATGAATATGTCATCCTATGAATATGTGTGAAATACCTATGATTGTTTTACACTTAATATCCACTTATATTTGGTTTATTTAAATTTTTCACAAATAATTATGTGATTGATTTATCCTTAATTTAAAGATACTATCTTTATAAGGGATTTCATCTCAATTTATATTTCCGCTGAGACTTCATTGTTGTTATGCACCAATTAACTCTTATATAGTGTATATAATATCCTTTTACATATTATATCATGAATAAATTTATTCTCATGATATTATAAATTTCTGATTAAATGTAATTCTTCATTTACTTGTATTCAAGCATCTCTCTTTTTGTTAAAAAACTCTTTAACCAAAATATCATTTTAAATGTTTTAAAGATTTATTCTTCTAAATATTTATCATTAATGTCAATGTTTTCACAAATGGTTTTAGGATATATTTATATGGACATTAATGTTTTCAAATGATAATTTATTTAAAATCTTCAAAGTGGTATGAGACACTTTGATTCAAAAATCTATTTTTAAATGGTTTCGAAAATGATATGATAAAGCATTGTTTATTTCAATATCTTGATTTGATATATTGGAATGTGGAAATGTTATATTTACTTTATACATGTGTTACGTGTTAGGATTATGTTATGATTATTTGGTATTGTTTACATATACGGGTGGTTCCGTGATATACCAAGAGCATGTGAGCCCAAGATAGCTCTCCAATGCATTTGGTAACGTGACGGAGGTAAATGTGATGTTTATCCTATGATATTTAGGGAATAAACGGTGTTGAATATTCCAAGTGTAACTCCCTATGTAGATGTTATAGCTACAATTTATGTTTGATAAAGATTCCTTAAGTAACCATTATTATTTAGGATTTGTGTGTGTTATTCATAAATCTTATGATTTCGTAAGGTATGTTATCATTGCAAATTATGGTTTCATTGATTTGTATTTATTGATGGGATAATGTTTTCATTCCTTATTTTATAACCCTTACTGATCATTTTATGCTCATCCCAAGTTTCTGAAATGTTTTCCATAGGACAGAAAGATGAATAGTTTCAATGATGGGATCATGGAAAAGTCATGTTTTCTAAAATATGGAACTAGACATGTTTCTTTTTAAGAGTTTTTATTTTATAAAAAAATGGATACTAAGTAGTAGTGTCTACTTGTAATATTGAAGTTGTTATTTAATATTTATGGCCTAATTCTCTCAAACTATAAACCTGAAAATATCCTTAATGTGAATTATTCATTTAATTCAATATTATGTAATGTTATAAGGTCGGGGCCTTATAGGGGATCTCATACCCTATCTTTTTTGGAGTCTTGACCACAATCCTTAACTTTTCTCAAGCCTAGATTTTATTCCATCTTTTATAGAGATTTCAATCAGTCCAAAGGTTCTAGATATATTCAATAGTTCACCTCAACTGTCACTTAAAAACTTCACATTCATAGATATTTGATACTACTATATTTGACTATGTTTTCTTGATTCGAGTATCATAGAACTTTGGTTGACTCCGTCGATATATTTATCATCAGATCATGGGGTTTATAGGAGCGTGCAATGATCAATCATCTAGATAGACAACATATTATGATTCATGATGCTTCAGTAAAGGATTATATTTTCACTTGGTCCAGAGAATGACACAATTATAGTGAAATCCAGTTTCATCTTCTATGATGGTTATTTAAGTTTTATTTGAATAAGGATTCGTCCATAATAATTATATGGGTAAATTTCCTTGAACTTCAATTACCTTATCAAAACCCCTCTATCAAATATTTTCTAGGAAGCCTAGTTGACTAATATATGCATTTGAATTGTATAAAAAATGTGGTTTTCCATAAAATTTCCACCACATTTTTAATGATGTTTTTTAGTAGATACTTTTGGAGTTGGTTTAGATCACAATTGGGGAAGAGTTTTGATGAAAACAAGCTATGGTTTTTGAATCCTAGATGGATATATATAAATCTTTCAATCATATATCCCATCTCCCTTTATCATGTCGAGAAGGCTATAAAGATAGTCATGGGTTCCCTGAGTTGATGATCTAATAGATGAACGTTTCATAGACATTCAGAGGAATAAAAATGGATCATATGGGCAATAGTGTTCAATGTTTGAACATTATTTAGAAAGTGGCACGATCTATGAATGCGAATATAAAGATTTTCGATGTGTTGAACCGATTAGGCTCTGATCTGGATGAACCCAACTGAATAGTCCCAGTTCCTTCAGGCCTAGTGAGAACTATGAGGGTGGGAGAAGATGCTTCTTTAGAACAAAACCCCAAAAATTCAAATGTGATATCCTATGTAGGGGTTGTGCAATCTGGAAATGAACATAGTCATGAAATGATGATACATATGTAAAGTGAGGTTCGTTTAATGGGATGTAAGGTTTGATAGAATCCAATGAAAGGAAAAAATAGATGGGTAGAAATAGTGAATGGGTTTATTACTAGAATGTAAATGACATATTTAAGTTTAAACAACTAATATGAAGGCTTGGGAACTCAAGAGTTTTTGTGGAAAAGACTGAACAATTTGAGAGTTTCAATGAAGGGAAAGGACCAAAAGGAGAAGAGTAATGTGAGGATGTTTCTATCCAAATCACTAGACAATGTATAGATGGAGGAAAAAGACAACAATTTTACATCCGAGGGAGGAAGAAGGGGATAAAGGGGTGTCTAGATATGGGGAACTACATTATAGTCAAGGATAATAAATCCATATTGAGGAAGGATTATTTTTACCTTCCTAAACTGATGGAGACTAGATCTATCATGAAGATGATGAAAAATGGAAGAGAGATTTGTTGTTTATACTAATGATAAGGTAACTGAAGGTGGGGATCCTAAGGAACACGTTAATTTAAGTGATGGGATGGAAGTTCTTAACCTAGTGCAAGGAGACCCTATGGTGAAATATTATGGATTTAGGGTGGGAACAAATATATTTGATTCTACCACGATGGTTGAGATTATAAATTAAAAAAAGGAGGGAGGTAAGGAGGCTTCAACAGAGGTGTAAATACGATATCTTATCATCCACTCTAAGGATGAGATATTGGAGAAGGATTTATAGATCAATGCCTCCACATAGGATGAAAACAAGATAGGTGAGAAATTTGGTCTAGTATACTTAAATAAATATAATTCTAAGAAGATATATAAGATAGACATTATTTTGAAAATACAATTAAATGAAAGGAAGACAAATGTGGTGGAGTTCCTTGAAACATGGGACATGATGGCTTACTGGTTTGAATACCTGGTCTAAGATGACCTAGATACAATGGTATGTGGTCTTCGATGGAAATTATATAGTGATAATAAAACCAATATAACTGAACATGACATTAATGTCCTATTCATATTCAATGATTTATGATTCCTTGTAGTTTCTTTTTTGAGGTTTCTCACTATTCATTAAAATTATGTGAAAATAATAAAGAAGTAATCATACTAAGGGGATAACTGTTTACTCAATTTTTTTAAATATTTTATATCCATTAATTATTATTATACTTCCTAAAAATTCTAACATATCTCACAAATAAACATTAATTAGATCATTATACTTATGGTATAATTATATGTCAAAAAATTTACCTCATAATCTTTTATTAAATCATTGTATGTCTAGTTTGGGTCAGTCTAACCACCTACTTGAAAAATGTAGTGAATTTATACCGTAGATAACTATGTAAAAATATTTACTATTATAATATGATATAAACGTGTAAATAATTAATCATTTTTGATATTATACATATATCAATATAATTCATCATTTAAAGTAACTCCCTCAATTCGTCAAAATCGCCAAAATATGCTTATTATCAACTTCATCTTCAAGGATAATTTATAAAAAAATTATTAATAGAATTTAAAAAAACATAAATTATTATTAATAATCCCTAAAAGTATATGTATTTACATAATAATAATTTAATTTTGAATAAGAGTGAATACAAACACCTTTATTATGAAACTAGTACAAATGATCAAACTGTAAACACCATTGTGGAAAATCGAAAGAATTCATATAGAGAATGAAAATTTATGAAGAGTATTAATGAAAATTTATGAAGAGCATTAATTAAAATGGATGTGAGTATGTTTTTTAAATAAGTGATTAAAATATATATGTTTATGATACATGAGGTTAAAGTATTCTCCTGGAATTACGGATTAAGGGTATGAGTTTTCCATCTCAAATTCCTATCTTTTGTACATATTTTTTATTATGCATATAATTTCATTTATATGGTGTACATTCTACCTATTTTAGAATTTATATCATGAAATTTATTCATTAATGTTATTTTATGATCATGTTTAACCCCTCTCTTTCAATATGTTATAAGTGAATTTCTACCCAAGCCATAAGTGGGGTCTTTCCATCTTAATTTCAATTTTGTGTGACTGATGTTATAATTCCCAACTATTTTCATTTATGTGGTGCATGCATTGACATATAATTTTTTTTCTATGTTAATAATTAATTCTACATTATCTGAAATTATATATTTTCATCCCCCTTTGATGTTTTTTGATTCTAAAGTTACATTTTTAAAGTTTGAAACCCATACTACGTTTTGTTAAATTAAAAATATGTGTGATTTCATATAAAATACATCACTGTCTAGATACCGAAAAGTGGATGTGGATATGAAAAGGATTCACCTTGGGGTAATTAACATAAAAAGGGTTAGTTGCGAATTGACTCAATCATTTTCCTAATGCATGATGACTGGGCCTATGACAATACATTCGAAGAGACACTCATGGGGGATATGATTTGGGAAATTCACATGCTTTTAATGAACCATAATAAAGGATTTTTTAAAAAAAATTACTTTTTATCCCTAATGAAATCTATTTAATTCAATTACTATCTTCTATGTATAACCCAAATAATTTTAATCACCCTCACCACTACATTTCTTTGATAAGTATACTTAATGTTACTTTGATGATACCCCACAACATCCAAATTAATTAATTGATTTTCTCCTAGAGATCTAAACTATTATATTGAATTGGGAATTATTTGATGTTTGTATTTATCAATATATTTATATCCAAGTTTTATTTGGTAAGAAGTTCCCCAATGATCAATATAAATGGTCTTACTGGCTCTTATGGTGAATGTATTGGCCTTAATCATGTGATGGATGGAGCCTAAAATTGTATAGCCCCTATATGCATCTCCAGGCCCCTGGAGACAAAATAGGTTGGGTTTTGGGGTATACCTCTTCCATGAAAGGAAATTATCTTGAGATAAGGCCTTGACATAATAATTGTGATGCCCATAATTATATATTCCGTCAGCATAATATCAATGATTATTGTTATTCATGTTTTCATTTATTTTCATGGGTATAACACACCCTTAGTTTTTAGATAATTATTGTAGCATTTTACTTATTTATTCATGTCATATCACATACACCATGTTTATGTTTTGTAAAATTCCACTACATGTTACCCCTTACTGACCATTTGAACTCAGCCTTATTTTTTTCATTTCCTATAAAACCTAGATGGGGACTATGTGTAATTTTTATGTATATTATGGAAAGGGTAATCATGTTATTGTAATATATTCACGTGGTATATTATGAATTTATGTGTAAGTTATGTATGTATCTAGTATTCCAAAATTAGTAAAATATTAGGTCCTTCAGTAACTCGTGTATGTTGTATCAATAATTTAATATAACCATTGACTATGGATTTATATTATTTGGGATGCTAAAATATACCACTCATCAGTCTAAAAATTAATCTTACAAAAACATTACTTAGACAATTTTTTATGGTATCAGAAAATGCAAAGAAAGATAGTGGGAAATGGATTTAAAAATTTTCTATTATAGGAGTGATGAAACTTTGTCTTCTCAGATGATATGACCTAGTATATTCTCTATGGATATCACATTTTTTAGTCAAGGGACACAAAATAAAAGAACACTTACCTCATTTTGATTTTAAGCACTAACAGTTTTCACAAGTCACTAATGACCATTGATCGAATGCTACGATGAGGAACCCTTCTAGATCTCCCCCACATGATTCTTGAATCTTCATGTATATTGTTCTTTAGATTCCAGGTGATATCCCAGATCTCTGGTGATCTCTTTGATTCCACAATGATCACTATGATCCCCTACCATCAATTTTTGAAGGTTATCTTAGATCATTCACTCAGTTGAGCGATTTTATCTATAGGATTTAGGAGGAGAGATAATCTCTCAGTTACACTAATAAAAATTCAATGGAAATAGATTTTATCTACACTTATATATTGGAAGTCTAAATAATTAGTATGGGTTCTCTATCCCTTATTTATTTAATGTCCACTAATTAAGTAATAAATAAATAATTATAACAAACTAACTACGTATTAAACATTTATTTACATTTTATCACCTAGAAATAATGTATATTAAATATATTAAATGATACACCTAAGTGATTAACACAACTCATTATTCTTGATAATATTAAAAAAACTTGAATATTAATATAATATTCATTCAAATAATAATATTCCTTGTATTGACATAAACAATTGTAAATACTTTTAATAAATAAATTCAACCCAGATATTCTATACTCAAATAATGAAAAATTTATTTATTTATCAATGATTGGTAAAACTTTGACAACTCTCAGAACCCATGGTGGGGCCCACCAAGTCATGTATACCTATTCACCTAAATATGGTTGATTTTAGAATGCGATGTTGTATGTGAACTTCTACGCCTCTACCTTGATAGTATTGAATACTATTAATAGACTAAGAGAACATTATAAAAACTCATCAAGGCCCCTAAAGGGATAAGGAATAGTTATAGAAATTTCAACAAACTTTTGAGAACACACTATGTAATATAAACTATTTATCATACGACATATCATAAAGTAGGACAAAAACTGGTGTCATCATCATTTCCTTCTTTATTATTTTTAATCCATCATGATGGATTTACCTTTGACTGCTATGTATATAGATTTATGAAGGTATTACCATAATGATAAACTATTCCTAAGATATCACATCCTCAACTCAGGAGCGATAAATGTTTTTCTTGATTATTCAATCAATTCCATTGCACCAATGACGCGCCTAATACAAGCTACCTCTCTGTGAATTTATTTTCATGTTTTTTCCATACATAAAAGTACATGATCAAATGTAGAACATTGATAATGTTCTAAATTTTGGATACAAATACATATGTCTATAGATAGGAACAACCAATGACACAAAAAACATGTGGTGTTTCTATAGGTGGGTATGTCTACATGATCCGAACTACTAGTGATTACCAAGTGTGAACATCACAAGAAGCAATATGAATACCTATGATTCTAAAATAACTGATATTCATACATAAAATGTGTACTATCAGTATTATGTAACTTTACCATAGGATCTAACTTTAATATTGTGGTCATATTATCTCCATGTTCCCATTTTAGCTTGGGAGCTGCTATAACCTTTTGATACAACACATAATTTAAGAAAATTACTATAAAGATAGTAAATGCAGAAGTGTCGACAATATTATGGTAATATAAACACATGAATATATATATATGTCAAACTATATACATTTAGTGGAAATAAAAGTACACACGCATTTTGGGTCTAGGGAACACACTTTCAACAATTTCAACTCTAACATAGACTCCAGACTACTTCAACAAAGCATGGATATTCCTTTTATAAACTTTATATCTTCTTAGATAAACTAGTCAATCTTAATAACATACTAAATTTTATTCTGATTCTTCTTTAATCATGGTTGAAAACATGAATAACATAATGAAACAATTACCTTGGTCCCTTTAATCACCCCTTTAAATATGTTTTAAATCACCAAAACTCACTCTATGAAACATAAATCCACCACCTTTCTCAAAGATAATATATTTACACTAGAACACTAGATAAATTGGTGTTCTTATAGAAATTAATATATGGTTGATATGTTTTTTTCAAGTTGATTGGATGAGATACCTCTCAATAAAAAAACTCATTCAACCTTTTTTATCCTTATTTTTCCAATAAAAATAGCTCCAAAATTCACAAAATAAAACCATAGATTTTTTACCACTTTTACCCCATTGAAAATTGTTCCCAAATAACAGTGGGGGTATAACCGAAGCCCCTCAAGTTAGAGGAAGGATTGTAACTTCACGTTCAACCTCAATGTTTAAAACAATTCTTGGTCATTTCCTTGGTAAATATATCAGAAAGTTGTTTTATTGTGGGAATAAATGCTATATTTATATCCACACTAGAAACATTATCTTTGATGAATTTAATTCTAAAATCAGTTTTATGAAACTAATATTTTTGATCTATATTTGAAGTGAGGTATAATTAATATTTCTTTCCACATGAACTTTTTATAGGGTTTTCAATTTCCATCCTCAATTCATCAATTTGTTCTTTCATACTCATCATTTGGTTATAGTAACTAGTAGGAATAATATATTCTACCAATATAGTGATCAATGAGACAAATTTCAATTTCATATAGTAAAAAATATTATAGATTCATCCAATAATAAATATCTCACAAGAAGTAGACTTCATGTCATTTTAATCTCGTACCCAATCAGTATGACTAAATCCACATAGATTCATGTGTTTTCTTACATTATACATTATCCCAATGTTCAGATTTCTTTTTATTTCCTTGATAACTATTTTTATATCTATTAAATACGATTTCTTAGGATCATATTTTAATCCTTTCACATATATTCACCACATAAATGATATCTGGTATAGAGGAAATATGATAAATTAATCAACTAATCAGTATTCTAAACACCTTTTGGTTTACACTTCCGCCATCCACATCCATCCGTAGCTTTATACATACCTTCAACAGTGTGTGAATTGTCTTGTATTATACTATTCTAAATTTATCATGTAATTACATTACATAGTTTTCTAGGTTTAGAAAAATTAACTCTTCTTTTTTTATTTCATTTTCAATCCTACAAAATACTTCAATTCTCCCAAAATAGACATGTATCCCAAATGTAGAAAAAATTCCTTAAATATAAAAGGATATATAATTTTTAAAAATTATATTACCACCATTTTTTTCAAAAAATTTATTTAGGGTCATGGCATCATTAATTAGGTAATATGACAATTCATTATCAATAATTGGTGTTCTTACCTCTTACTGGATTTGAAAACCACTTCCTTAAATAGTGACTTATATGATTTTCCACTTGTCCATTACTACTTTTCATTATCAACATGTTAATATTTACATAGAAGCATCGTCAAACATTCCTCAACATAATGAATTTACTTGTGAAACCTTCTATAGATCTCCTCTAGAACATAAAATCTATTTTGGATAAGTAACTGAGATGAGTTTTTATTCACCGATACGTTCCTCTCATATTTTTTTCATTTTCCTATGGATTACTACCCCTAAAATTATATATTATCTAATTCCATGGAAGTTTAATGTTATAGAAAAAAACACATATTTTATTCCTAAAAACTCCACAACACAAACGTTAGAATTTAAAATCAGTTTTCCACAAAACTATTGAGATGATATGTAATATCTAGATTACTATTGAGGTATATTTCTAGATAGTATATAATTTAGTGTTTAGGAATTTGTCCCACTCAAGTTAATTTCAAAATTCATAGATATATAAGGTTTATTTTTAGAGTTCATCTCAATATAATATTTAAACGACATTATTTTAGTAAATTCACTCTTAGAATAAACAAATTTAACATTTTTATGAGATATAGCTATAGTCACTACCAAAGATTATATATCACACTTCTCATTATTTTATGATGACTCTAAATTTAATTCAATATCCTTTTCATAGACATCTCTCATATTTTAGAGAGTTTTTTCCCATAGAATTCCATAAATATGTCTTATTCAAATATTCATCCTTAGTATAAATTTTCATTTCAAACTCTTCCATCGATTTGTCTATTTTAACAAGATTAACATTAAGAAACTTGATTTCATCAACATAATAAAACTTCTTATTATGGAATTTAACTTTTTTCTTTCTTAAGCTTGAAAAACTCTTTGTTTAGGGATTTAGTTTCCTTATTTTATTGTGTGTTATCCCATAGAACAGTTCAAGATCAGATTTTAACATTTGTTTTATGTATAATTATTCTCTTTATTTACCAAAGTGACACATCGACCTAAGATTTCCAAATGGAACATGTGTAGGGAAACTAAAAGGCCTTCAAAATACCTTCCCATGTATAGTATTTTATTAACTATTTGTGAGGGTATAAAATATTCATAGAGATACTATTACCACCTAAAAAAAGTCACGAGGGTAATGATCAACTATAATGAAATTTCTGCATGATGTTTCAATATAACAGATATCCTGAAAACCTATAGACTTTAACCAAGGATCCTTATAGTCCCTTAAAAACTATAATATAAGTATTAAATCTCTTTATATGATGAATATAATAAGTATAGAATTAGTTTATAATCATAGAATAATATATATATATATATATAATAGAGGTCCACTATCTATTACACAAACTAAGAAAAAAAATTAAAAATAACAAAAATTTCCTCTATGATAACTCTCTTAATCATCCTTTAATAAACCCAACCACTAGACTATATCCATTCAAACCTAGTCAAAAATATTACCCTGGGATTTTTTCCTAAATGAACCTGTGATCATTAAAACCAGCTTGAGTACCCATGTTCCACAGATGCCTGAGTTGGGTGTGAGTACAACTCATTACAACACTAACAATTTATTCCTATATATAACTATTGAATATGTTCATGAAAATGTGTTAGGTTTATAATAATAAAATAAATATAGTAAAAATGACTAAATAAAAGAATATTCATTTATCCTTGGGTTATAGTATAATACATAGGATTGATTATACCTATTTCGGCCACCTCCATAGCGTCTTAGAGAATGTAACTTATCCTTAGAGGGATACACATCCTACCCTTGTATCTAATAAATATGTGCCCATAGATATAAATATCCGATCTTAGTGTCTATACCACTTATCCTAAATAATATAAAATAATCATGTCAGATCCTAGTTAGTATTCTAGTCATCCATCATATTAGTTATAAACATCAGATCCTACGAGTCATAAGAATTCCTTTTAATAGGTATAAGCATAAAATCCTACGCATTCTTGACATCCAATAATTTCATATATAAACAATGGATCCCAGAAATACGTAGTAATCATGTATTATAAATAATCATTGGATCCATGTGAGGTAATACCTAACATCCCATACTATCATATATGAATCCTAGGAAGGTAATCTCTGACATCCCATAATCAATTATATCTCAATCCTTGGGAGGTAATACCTAGAATCACACATTCAAATATGTATTTGATGGAGGTATCCCAAGAATCCAATAATTTCATATATGGATCCATAAGAGGTTATACCTAGAACCCCACATTCATATATAGATCTGTGGGAGGTAATCCTTATCATCTCATACTGTCATATCTAGATCCTATGATGGTAATAATTGACATCCTATTATAAATCATATCAAGATACTTGGGAGGTAAGCTCTTGCATCCCATAATATCATCATATACCTTGGGGAATACATCCATTGAGTTAAATATCATAGTAGTAGCAGTAAAAATAGTAATAATAATAATAATAATAACAACATGGGTTGGCCACTTGTCCAACCCATATCACATAATCATGGAAAACCTCTCAAGTTCATGATGTATCCCTATCGTTACATCCCTATCAAGAAGACATCATCAATTTGGGTTTTAAGGTGACAACCATAATAATCAATAATGATCCCCACTAACCACCTTGAGGTTTAATATATACATGGGACACCCACTGAAATCCATTGGGTCGTATAAAAATTTAGACACCATACATGGGTTCTCTAATATTAATTCCATCTAAAAGATCAATGATTATCACTATAAGGGAATATCATCCCTTGGAATCACCATAATATTTTATTTAGCTCATTAACATCTTAGGGAAAGTTACTTAGTTATCACTACTAAAAGAAATCATAATTCCATCCATTCATCCCAAGGATATCTGAGGTTGGTACTCTCATGAACATCCCAATTAAATCTATGTAGCCATACCCACAATGGTGCTCACATAGTTGAGGGGAGGTACACACACTCCACTATATAAATAGTAATCCAAATGAATTTAAATCACATCACAAATTTTTCCTATCATATACGATCTAGTCATTCTCATTAATCACTTGTTCATACTCAAATAGTCTAAGGGGACTTATCCATGCCCTCTACATTCACAAAACTCGTATAATTTTTATTTTTTAGGGGGCTATGTATATTAGGGAATATGTTCATAATTTATCCCTAGGACATCATTGAATGAGGCATCAAGTCGATTTAAAAGGGTCTATATAGCATTTGAGACCTTATTATTCCATGGGTACTAATTTTAAGTCAAGCGGTTCATTTTAATAATCAATAAAACAATTTATTTAATTTAAAAGATGATATCCACTCCAAAAAAACTGCATATCACATGGAACATGTAAATAAAAGAAATAATTTATTAAAGAGGTTATACATGAGGGAAAACCTACCATATATGCCAATCCATCCACTCTATAACCTATGTCTAAACATCCTCATCGAAGATCATACAAATTTGAATAGTTGTCATCCATCAATCTAAGACCCTAATTGAAATTATATATATTAGTTGATTATAAAATAAAATCCCATTTTATTTTTATTTAATATCAATATTTAATTTAATTACCTCCATTATAATAAATTTTTACATCTCAGACTAGAAAAAAAAATTAATAATTTAAACTCATCTAAGGGACCACTTACCCCCTTTTTACTTCCAAAAACAGACATTTTAATACTTAATTAATTATAAATAAATTCCATAAATTAATTTATAATTAATTCAACATTTAATGTTTATAAAATATTTATTACATAATTCTCACCAAAACCCATTTTTATACATTAGAATAACCTTAATGAAAATTGAGAAAGTATAATTTTGTGGAATGTTTTTAAATAAACTCATTAACCTTACAAGGGGCCCCTATGTACCAGAACCACTCACTACTTATAAAAGGATCAAGCAATAACATAAATATAGCATTGGATATCCTTTCATATCCCATCATAATTTAATAATTGTAGAAAATGATACCCTGATTTATCCCCTGACTGTTGTTGCAAAATAGTAGTAGTGGTTATCCTTATACATCCCATGACTGATGTGTAACAGTAGCTTTGGCCACCCTCACATGAAAACATCCTGCTGCGTTAGGGTAGCATTTTACACTCCCATATTTTGGATCTACCTTATATTTATATATTATTTATTTTCATCCACCATTATCTTCTTCAACGATTTCCCAAAATGACCTTCTCAAATTTTTTGCAGTCTAAAGAGAAACAATTAAAATTATAAAACTAAAACCCTAAAATGTTAAAACAAAACCCTCATCTAAAAACCAAAACCCAAAAATAAAAGAAAAAAATTGTAATAAAAATTTTTTGCATTAAAAAAATATACATCCATCCTACCTAGTAGATAAATCATTGAAGTATTGAGTTTTAATCTATGCTCCACAATAACAACACCCAAATATGGAGTCAATCAAGTAATTCAGCAAATCCTATGTACCTCCACCCTCTCCCTCTCAGCTAAGGCATGTGAAATATAGGGAGATACCCCCTTATCACCATACACTTGAAGAAACATGGTTGGTAAGATAATATTAAAATTAATTAAAATTAATTTAAATTAAGTTAATATTTGTTTAATGTCTCATATCGGGGACAAAAACTTGATAAAAGTTAGTAATTTCACTAGAAAAAACCACCCATTCCAAACTCAACTATGGAGATAGAATTTCAATCAGGGGGATTAATTTAAAATCTAATATCATTCACAAAAATAGTACAATTAATATTTATTTCATAAATACAAATATATTCAAAAAAAAATAAACCAGCACAAAATCTCACCGAATTCTAGCATTAGGATAAACACCCCATGTAAGGATAAATAAAATGGTCAAAAAATATTTCTCATATTATTTTACTATATGAAATTACCATTTCATCCCACAAAATCTAGTAGAGATAAAAAATTCAAATATACCCTCATTTTATTGAAAAATATGGGGTGTTTCAATCTCCACACCATAAGACTTGTTTACCCCAAGAAGTCCCATAAACCAATTCCATTCATCAATTCATCTCCAAATCATCACATTATACATCATAACACTAGATGATCTACCACTATAAAACTCCAAACATGATTCATACTATACACCAAAAACACTATACACCCACCCACCATAATTAGTAATACATAGAGGTTTCTCCATGGTACTAGTATATTACATGAAACCGTAGTCTCAAAAATCAATTCACCCACTTGATTATGATATTACCCACCATAATCCTTTAATCATCAAGGATTATTCCAAGCCCCGATTCTCCCCACCATTAAAATTGCTAGCTAAAACACATTTTCTATGGTCCAATAACTATCTCAGCATGGTTTCTATCTCATCACAGCCAATTATAAGAAGAAAAATTGTCTAATCCTCCTTTTTTTGATATCACTGAAAGATGAGTAGCCATAGCCACTACCAGCAAATCACATTTCACAATTATGATTCCTTAACTCCCTAATGCATCTCGAGATTTTTCAAAAACCCACAATGAAGGTAGAACTAGATGCTTGGTGTAATTAAATAATTTAATCCTTAGATGTCCATAACTGATATCATACAAAACTCATGAGAACTAAAACTGCTCTGATCAGAATCAAGCTTAGTCCTTTATCAAATAATAATGGGCCCGATTTGGATGCATTAGAATTTGTACAATATCTCATAAAAATTTTAAACTAGGAGTTTACCCAAGAACTATATATATGAATATTTATCTTTTAATGACATACAAATATAAAATTGACAATCCATTGACTGATCACATCACATCCATGGACCTAATGATACGATGGTTATACCTCTATTGTTGATTTTTTTCCACTACCATTCGAGTATCTGTATCATCGTTAAACATAAATGAAAAACTGATTTTTAAGAAAGGAAATAGTTCCATTAATCTCCTACTAATTAGACATATACATCCATCTCATAAAAAAAGGGATAACCAAAAGAACCAATAATTAATTATTCATAACCCACACTGTGAATGTTCTCTTCAAAATTTGATGACATTTTGTCTATAATGAGGGTCACACCCCCCAAAGGCTAATGGTGTACTCCATAATATATGGATTCCCTTATATATCTCCTTGAGAATAACCTCAATTGGGTACAAACTAGTGTGTGTGTTTGTGTTGTGACTATGAAGAATCACTCATTCACTATCAAAACCTAATAAGATTCCATCCACATTTTCATAGGTAATCATCCTATATATGACCGCTTACCAATTCATAACTTAATGGAACTATGTGTAATCATAAAATTCTATTCAACCTCATATTAAAATCAACAAGCATACCTTCCAATAAAAGTCAACCATTTTTTTCGATTTATCCACCTATGAGATTCATGTCACATGAAATGAAGTTTCACATGCCTACATCATCAAAACATATCAATGGAATATCATTCTAATCAAGAAAAAATCACCCTTTGTGATCCTATTAAAAATTAGGAATTTCACCTATGCCATTTTACAAAGCTCAATCAACCACCACCCGAGTTCCATTCTAAAATAAAAAAATATATACTCTTTACCTATCTAACTTATATTCTTTCATGACCTCCTCCCTACAAAGAGAGCATAATGGGGGGGGGGATAATGACCCCTGGGTCCTGCCTCTAGTTGGCCCTGAGTAGGATACTAGCAATGAGGGTATAAAAATATCATGTATGGGAGGAATTACCCTCTATAATATAAATAGGATCATGATATAAGACAAATCATCCAAAAAACTCCATCAAATAATATAAAAGGAAACCAAAAACATCCCACTTGCATATATAAATAAAACTAATACAGAGAAATGTCTCCAAAGTAATTACACAAATGAAAAGAAAAAGAAGCAACACATTAGGTATCCAAAGATCCAAGCTAGTAATGTCTAGAATAGTAAACATAATATTATTATAAACCTAAAAATAGTTTTATATATATAGGATGGAAATATAAGTATACTTATTAGGAAAACCAAAGTCTCTCTTAAACATAGGAAAGAAGAATACTAATTCATCAATGAGAAAAAAAGAAGGTCCAACAATACTTAAATTGGTAAACAATCAATCCCAACCTCACAAAGGAATTTTCACCAAATAATGCAATTTAAGTAACATAATATAACACGAATCACATCAATAAAGGGTTCTCCACACCACTTCCCCTCTTGTATTACACTATCACACCACAACATCATATGCCCTAGAGCTCTAATATCATTTATATACCACACCACCCGACAATCATGGTCACACCACATTTCACTTGTAGACACCTGGGACACCGCCCCACAAGCATGGTCACATCACATATCACTCGTAAACACCTGGGACATTGCATCACAAACACTTCAATAACTAGAGTAGTAAGGTATCGTGAACATGTAGGAAATCATCCTTGTTCCCTTCTATTACCATGAATGACCCCCACCATTAGCCCACCCATAGGCATTGTCATATCAAACCTTTCCCAAAAACACTTGGTCCACCACCCCACAAGCATGGAATAATCATAAACAAAAACACCTGGGGCATCACATCCCAACCAAAAACACACATGATATCACAACCACTATATAATGAACAAACAATCATATGTCCATCACAACTTTTGAAATACTTACCTCAACATGAAGAGATAGTAGGAGAAAGTGGGTATCTATCCATCTCTCCTCCTCACTAAATATTGGAAAAACACGCCTCAAATGACTATCTAAATGTCAACACATTATGCTCAACATAGGTGGGGTGCATATAGAAAACAAAAGGAATATAAAATTATATATATATATATCGAAAACACAATACCAACCTATGGTTTTACAATTAAACAGTAACCAAGTCCCAATATCATCACTTTTTCAACCTCCTATAAAAGAAGAAAACCACCCCACAATCCACATTCACATTATCATCAAAATTAAATTATCTAGACCATTAATTAATTTTTTTTAACAAAAATCAAATTTTTCCGCACATAACACCACTTAATTAGTCAATATCCATTTTCAACTCATCAACCAAACCAATCCATGCCATTTAAATTTTACATTATTAAATAAATTATTATTTTTACCCCATTACTATGTAGGAATATATCATAAATAAATCTACACCTAGACACCCAAAAATCACATCCAAATAAAATAAACCTCACCACACAAGAATGACAATAAAAAAACAACATAAATCACTAAAAATCCCAGCCACCAAACCACATTACCACCCAACCACATAACTAGATAACAACCACATCACTACCCCAAAAGCATGGTGAAAAAACCACCAAACTACGCCAAAAGCTTAGGCCCAAAACACATCTCCACCCAAAAAGCATGACCAATAAAAAAACACGAGCCTCACATACCCCAACCACAAAATCAATCACACAACACCGGCCTAAAAGAAGGACAAAACATCACATCACATCAAAAAATATTTTGAAAAATTACAAAGGAAATTCTACCATATTAAAGTTTGTTTTAAATGAATTATTACACAAACCATAGTCTAGGGAAACCATTTTATTAACCAGATATCAGTAATTAAACAATTTCTATTGTAGGTTAATTTAAAAAAAATCAAAACAAGAGAAGCATTCACATTAAATATCATTCAATGTAAAAAAATCCCCTAAAGACCACAATTCTCAGTATGTCATCTAGCCTATAAAATCAACAATATCACAGTAATTTCAAAGCTATAAAAGCATGAAAAGAAAACCAACTTTTCATAATTCAATACCAATTATCTAATTAAAAAACTTTGAATAATCCATCATATCTCCAACCCTTAGATAAAAAAAAGTAAATCCTTTATCTTGATATGAAAAAATATAAAATTCAATGCACACCACATGGTAATGAATAACACCCGTAAACCAAAACCACATTAAACACCCATATACTGACCTACACTACACACAATGATCAAACAATTGCAGCGTAACTCACTCCCAAAACAAAAAAAACATTTCTATAGTGAATCCCCATAAGAATAATGGAATAAATCCATCCAAGAAAGGGAGGGGATCCTACAAAAATTTACCAAGGAAAATTCATAAAAAAAATGATCGAAATGGAAGGAAGATGTATTAAAGAACTGGGCAGGGTGCCTAGGTTTATTCCAAAATGAGAGAGAATTAAGGTGGAAAAATAAAAATAAATTCACCCAAAAATGAACATTAACACCTGGATCCCTATTTTTACACATTTCTTAATACATTTTCATGGAGTGTAATTCATGTGTTTCCAAAATTTCTATTTTTTTTGATAATAATGTTGCCTCAAATGTTTTAACAACCAATTTATTACACTTTATGAATCTCACTTACACGGTGTGTACCCTTTTCACATGCTACCCCTTATCTATGTATAATTTGTTAAATAAATGGATATACAAGTTGTGAACCAACATTACATGTTGTGTATCCAATTTACATAACATGGACATCCTAAAACCTTCACCAAAAAACTCATAGAACCTCCACTGAACACCTCTTACCTCACCAACTAGAAAAGTAATATGTTGAGAAGGAATAAACATTATATAATATAACACTAAAATGATTCTCATCCAAGAGAATCATAAACTAATCCAAGAAGGAAAGGGGTCCGAACAACTACCCCTGAGATACCTGTCAAAGATCTCATCATACCTAAAATCTTACCACATTCCAAACAAGCCCAACCAAATGGCCAAAAACAACTCACACAACCTCATCACCACAAAGCCTCTAACAACCTCCTCTAACACAACCAAAAAACCACACAACCACAACACCACAACCATCTGACCTCCACACAACCAAAACCAATACCCATCAAAACCAACCAACCGAAGTTCCTCGAACACATGAATCAGGGAATTCCATCCTCTAAGAAAGGATATTATCTACTCTGGGTGACACCAACTCATCCTCATGGGTTTAATAACACCAGAAATAATTCATCTTGAATAGGAATCATGTATTCCCCTCTTTATTTTTCATAAAGTTATGACACAACACAAAAAAATATGTCATGAAATAGGGAAAATATCTCATTATAAAAAACAAGGTCCAAACATTAAATCACAACACAAAATAGGGAAAAACTTAAAAAAACTCTTGGTAAGGGGATCTATTTTTGTATATCCCTTTCCGAAGTACTCTACTACATACCACCATGTCTCCACAACACCTGAACCAAATATATTTTTCATCCAGCCAGTACCTTCTCTTTGTGATTATGGATCTCTACTGACTGCTCCATGAACTTCATGTCATCCTCGATATCCAACTCTTCCTTGTCAATGAAATGTAATGAATTATGAAGATACCAATGACGATAAGTGATATGGAAGACACCATGGATCCTTTCCATCCATGGTGGTAACACAAACCAATATTACATCACTCCAACTCAACCTAAGACCTCAAAGTTCCCAAACAAACATGGGAGAAATATTACTTCCTTTACCAAACCACTTCTATCCATATTGAGGGGAATCTTTTAAGAACATGCAGTCCTTAATATTAAAATCCAAGGGCCTCCTCTTATAATCATAATAATATTTCTACCGGTCCTACACTACTCTCATGCATTCATGAATAAGATGGGCCTTCTCTATTAAGCTATTCACCACATCAGGACTAAGAAATGCTACCTCCCCAATCACCCTCTATCATAATGGATAATGACACGGTCACCAGTACAATGTCTCCAACAGATCCATTCCCATGGGTGGGTAATAGATATTGTAGTATGCAAAAATGACCAAAGTAAAGTGTCATGACCAAGATCCACCCAATCCAAATATGCACACCAGAAAAATATCGCCATGTTTCTGGATAATTTACTCCATCTTCTCATCCATATGAGGATGGAAAGTAGTGCTGATGTGTAATTGAGTTCCAAAATCATACTACAATCCGATCTAGGATTTTGAGGTAGTATGTGTATCCTGATATGAGATAATGGACCTCTAAAATCCATGATACCACAAAAATTGATCCAAATACCTCATAGCCAACAAATCCACTACATCCGACACCCTGATAACTAAGAAGTGGGAAACTTCCATCAACTGATCCACTATCACCTAGATAACATCAAAAAAAATTTATCTTAGGGAAACCCTATGATTAAATACATATATATTTCATCTTATTTCTACTTAAAAACATCCAATGGTTGTAACAAAGTACCAAGAAAATGATTCATGACCTTTACCTACTAGTAAACTAAACACATTGTCTGAAACTCGACCACCACCAGTTTCATCCCAGTCCACCAAAACTGCATCCTCAAACCACAGTACATCTTGGAAACCCCTAAGTGTAATTCCAAAGGTGACCTATGAAACTCGTGATGTAATACATTTCATATCACCACCATAAAAAACAAACTCCCATGAAATAAAAGTTGGTTCTAACCATCCTACGACCATCCCTTTTGAGCATCACCATGTCCAACATGATCAGGAATCACCCCTGCCTCAGAGTATCCCCAAGAAGGATCCTCCAATGATTTTACCAAATAACATTTCACTACCATTTGGAGAAAATAACATCTTCAATCATCACCCTATCATCTATGTTCAAGGCTTACAACTCCTACAGTTCTCTCAAAGAATCCCCATACTCTTAATTAACATCCTTCCTTGACCTCATTATAATAGTGTAATCTGCAACATTACCCATTCTTGAGGTATATGAGAGATTAGAAACATAATCTTGAAAAAAACTCCTCCAACCTCCGCTACCACAAATTCATATCACACTGAGAAATGATATAACTCATGACCATGTGATCCTTAAAGACCCCAAAGTTCTCCCCAATGAGGTAATGTTGCCATAAATTTTGCACAAACACAACCACTTATAGCTCCAGATCATGGGTGTAATAGTTATGCTTGTGGGGAAATTACTTCCTAGACCCATTATATTCCACTTTCCTCTACTGAATCAGTATGCATCAAAATCCCAGATGGGAGGTGTTACAAAAAAATTCCAACAACACAACCTCCTTAGGAAACTGAAGCACAAGATCTTAAAACAAATTCCACTTTAGGTAATCAAACACTTCCTAATACTGATCTGTCAGAAGAAAATCTTAGTATTTCCTAGTCAGCAGTGTCAAAATGGCTATAACTCGAGACAAATCTAGTAAAAGTCTATGATAATACCTTGAAAGACTATGAAAATTACAAACCACTTCCACATTCTTGGGTTCTGCCCAATATATAGCTTCCATGACCTACAATGGGTCCAATTCTACACCCTACTAAGATACCATATCCCTATGTAAATGCACCTCTAATTTCCAAAACATAAACTTGGATAACATTCCATAGAGCTCGTGGTGTCAAAGAAGCTACAAGATATATATGAGATTCTTAGCATGCTCCTAATATGACTTAATGTATATCAAGTTATCATTAATAAATAAGATGATAAACTGCTCTAAAAACTAGAGAAACATAGAGTTTATAAGGCCATTAACACATCTGAGGAATTTGTAACATCGAACGAATTGACTATAAACCCTAAGTTCCCATACTTGAATCTGAAGACAATCTTCAGGATATCAGCCTTTTTCACCCTCAATTGGTGATATCCATATATCATATCGATTGTAGAAAACCAACTCACCCCTCTCCGCTGGTTGAAAATATTATCCATTACAATATGATGTTATCGGTACTTGACCATCACTTGATTAATCCTTCAGTATTATATACAAATCATTATACAACCATCCACCTTCTAAGAAAAAATATTGTAGAACCCTACAATGACACACTGGGTCAGAAAAATCCATGATACATCAGATCACCAACATGAATCCTCAACATCAAAAACTCTGAAGCTATAATCTGATAATGATCCATCAAAATTTGAGAATCACCAGGCTACAAGTCTATATATAACTCTACATCACTTCAAAGGGGAAGTGTCACAAATTTATTAGTAAAACATTCATAAAATCCCCAATGACCATGGGAACCTCGACTATCCCAACATCCACTAACTCCACTAATAGTTCAGAAAACAAATAAAGAAGGGTCTCCAAATGGTGACTTCCCAAATGAAAACCTCACTAACCAATTACAAATACACATTGGCCATGTAAAACTGAAAACATGACTCTCCTCAATAAGAATTTGATAATAGAAAACACAGAATACAACCAGTTGATTCCAAGGATAAAATTATAAAACTACATCTATAGTAAGAAAAGATTCTCATGGGACTGATGTGTCAATCATATGTCTACACCACTAACACACATCAACCAACTTTTTAAAGCCTTCGACTGGCGTAGGTAACACCAAGGGAACAAAGATCCTCTCTATGTATAGTCCCAATTTATGGAATATAGTAGATTTAATAAAGGAGTGTGAATATCATGAACCAATCAAGCCACAAACATGAGTACTAAACAAACTGATAGTAGCTCTTATGATTTTTGTCCCCTCTGGCACTGCCACCTCTACTGTGTGTAACTGAACACACCCAGCTCTTCTACCTCTCTATTGATGACCATCTCCATGGCCATGCTCTAGTCAAGGTATCTAAATATTAGGAACATTTTGAGTTCAAAATCTACCTACTATATATCCCCTCGATTGAGCATAAGCCTGATTCCCCTACTACTGGAACAATATCACCGGAAAATGCTACTGAGGTTGGGTCTAAACCATTCCAACTCTACCAAACTAATATTGATAAACCATTCGGTATTGGTTCTAGTTATTTCCATGAAGTCCAAAACTAAAAAAAACACTAGAAAAAACCCCCCCATGTAGATTTCAATAACCAATGGCCCTAGAAGGCCAAAAGGAAAACTACTGAGTTCAACTTCCCAACAGTCAAAAACTCAACAGTCATGGTTCCAGGGACCTAACTCGGATAATCATACACCTCAAAGAAACCTAACTATTCCCCTCTGGTGGAAAAACTCTTTACAAGTGCATATTCTCAATCACATATGCTTGATTCTGAATCTCCTTATACATTGGAAATGTAAAAGGAGAAACTAAATACTGGATAGAAAGATATAATTCCTCCACAAGACATCTTTCATGAGACTCATAATTTGGAAAATGATCTGGGGAAAACACATAAGGTCCTTTAACGCTATTACTAACTCCAATATTAACATACTCTCTTACTGAAGAGGAATAAGCTCCTACCACTTCACTGCCTTCATTATTGAGAAGAATAAAACTTATCAAAACTCTTTTTTAAATTCAACCCACAAAACATATAATCTTTATGATAACCTAGATGAAAAATCCACTACTCATATACATCTCCTTTGATATTATTAACTATGAAATGGAAATAGTATCCCACTAGTTCTCAGATCAATCTTAAAATGATCTCATAATCCTCCAGCTACCTCTATATATCCACATCAAAAACACTTCCCACATACTTACACAAATAATACTACCGAAAAGCACAAAAATCCCTCTTTCAAGACTCATCCTCCTATAAAAGGTCAACCCTACATCCATCAAACAGTTCATATTACTGATCCTCAATTTCTTAATCTAGACATGGACAATGAATAAGATCCATAGCTCAAAGGAAATCAAGAATTTCCAAACCCCAGTAGTACAATATTTTTATTTATATCTAATTTAAATCATTTTAACCTTCAATAAACAAAAAAAATCAAACAAAAACACATGTAATCATGATTTATATACCTTTACTAGGTTTCTACCCTACAAACAGGTCCACCTCAATTAATCATTCAATAATATTATAGTCTATGCACTAGATCATGGGGGGCCCTAAAATCATGTTTCCTAGTTAGTCTCCCTAGGCTATATCATTCACCAAACAAACTAGAACTATTACTATACCAAACTAGGAAATCATCACCGTGGCTAACTCCAAACTCCACCCAATATCTGAACTATCAACTTTGATACAACTCTATAACAATCCCCTCCCTCCAAAGATACCACAGTAATGGTAGAGATATAATGACCCCCCAATTCCCACCTCAAGTAGGCACTGAGTTGGAGACTTTCACTAAGGGTATAAAAATATCAAGCATGGGAGACATCACCCTCTATTAATTAAATAAGATCAAGAGATATGATTAATCATCCATAATAAACTCTTTGATATAATATAAAAATAAACCAAAACCATCCCACATGCATGTATAAATAAAACTAATATTGACAAAGGTATCCAATGTAAATATGAAAAAGTGAAGAAAAAGTAGTGACACAACAACTATCAAATGATTCAAGATAGTAATGTCCATTATGGTCCATCTAATCCCCTTAGAAACCTGAATACTGATTTATATACATAGGGTGAGAATATATGTATACTCAATAGGAAAATCAAATTCACTCATGCACATGTGAAACAAGAATAATGATTCACCCGTGAGTAAATTGAAGAACCAAAATCACCTAAACAAGTCAAATATCCATCTCGACCACACCAATGGATGGTTAACAAATAACCCAAGTCATGTAATATTATAAAACATAAATAACATTGATTAAAGGAACCATGTACCACATTCTTATTGTTATTCCACTCTCACTCTCCAACTTCATATGCCCTCACACTCCCATATCTTCCGTATACCACACCACTATATAAAAATAATTACATCACATCTCACCCATAGAAACCTAGGCCACCACATCACAAACATGGTCAAATCACATATCACCTACATACACTTAGGCCATCTCATCACAAACACTTCCATAACCATAGTATTAGGGTATCATGAACACTCATGACATAAAAATCATCCCCTCTGCCTACCATGAATGACCCCGACCAAAATTCACCCCAAAAGCACAATCATATCACACCTCACCCAAAGACATCTTGGCCACTACCCCACAAGAATTCTCACATATCACTTGAAAATACTTGAGCCATCACATATCACCCAAAACACCTGGGGTATCAAAACCCCCATCTAATGCACTAATAAACATATAAACATCACAACCTGTGCAACACCTACCTCTTCTGGAAGAGAGAGTGGGAAAGAGTGGGTAACCAACCATCTGTCGTCCTCACCATATGTCGGGAAAACACCCTCCACATGACTATACAGGTGCCATCACATTTTTCTTGACATGATTTAGGTTCATATAGAAATCAGAAGGAATATACATGTTTATACATATATCCAAAAACATAAGTGCAACCCATGGGTTAAAAACCAAACACTAACCAACTCATAACATATTCATCTTTGATAACATCTATAAATAAAGAAAACCACACCAGATGACACATTCATGTTATTATTAAAATTTGATTATTGAGCCAATTAATTTAATTATTTATAAAAATCCATGTTTTACTGCACATACCACCGTTTAATTATAAATTATCCATTTCCAAATAATCAACCAAATAAACCCATGTCAATTCAGTTTAACATTATTAGAAAAATTATTCTTATTATTCCATCACAATCATTGAATATAACAGAAAGAACCCACCACCTCACCACCCCAAAAGAATAGAAAGACAACAACCACCTCACATCCTCAAAATCAAGGACAAAACAACACCACTCTACCATAGATGTATGAAAAAAAACACATCTCCCACCAAAATAAAATGAAAATAAAAACCAAAAAACACTCAAAATTCACGAACAACAAACCACCCCGCTTCACCAAAAATCAGATCCAAAAAACGACCACGCCACCCAAAAATCACGACGAAAAAAAACCATAATCCTCACTTGCTCAAACCAAATAATCAATAAAACATCACCATTGATATATCATGACCACACATCATAACACATCAATTTTTTTACATATTTATAAAGGTACTTTTATCATATTACACATAGTTTTAGGGGTGATATCACATAAACTGTAATTATGGGGAAACAACTTTATTTACAAGGCATAAATAATTAAGCAATTTAAATTTTAGGGTGATATAAAAACAATAGAATAAGTCACATTACATATAATCCAGAACAAACAATGCCTCTAGTGACCATAATTTTCAATGGGGGCATCAAGCCTGTACCATCTACAATATCACGGTATTATCAAAGATGTTAAAATATGTAAAATAAACCCCCTTCCACCATTCAATTTTAATTATCCAATTATTTATTTTTGATTAATCTAGTACAACTAGAACCCATTTCTAAACCAAAGTAAACCCATCCTATAAGATACCCAAAAAAAGTGAAATGAGGGATTCCCAATATCAATGAATCTTTTTTAAGTTGTTGCGCACCACTTGGTGAAGAATAATGACTACAAAACACAACCACATGAAACACCCATAGATAAACCATCACAAAAAAAAATTATTTTCATACACACCCCAAATCACCCACCAAAACAAAACAAAATCCCTATAGTGAATCTATATTTGAAAACATAGGGAAACCCACCATGATATGGAGGGAACCTACCACAGATTTCCAATGATGATCCACTCGAACTGAAAGATTGAAGCATAAGTAATATGGATTGATGATCTAATTGGGCTTCACATGCTTCTTCCAATATGGGAGAGATGTAATGTAATGTTGATAGTTTCTAAAAGGAACTACAATGCTCTATAGCGTACATGATACTCCACATCAAGTTTGAATGAAAAATTAAATATTATTATTTAAATGTTTTTATTAAAACATATTCATTAGAATTGTGGGAATGAATAGTATTAATTGATATATAAAAATACGGTTTACGCATGTTTATATTATGATTCATTGGTTAGAAAATTAATTATAAATAAATATAAAAACCAATTGAATAAAAAGGATGTGTTTTATGAAAAATATTTTAAGTGTGAATAGTTTTGTTTATAAAATTATCAAATCACTATTGTTTAATTATATAAATGAAATATTTTTAATTTAAAATTTTAAATTAAACTTATGCATTTTCTAGACCTAATATAATAACAAATCTTATTTGAAGAATAAAATATGTATTTATCATGAAACACAATTTTACCGCCATTTGATGGAGAACTCATTTTAAATTTAGTTTATATCAATTTTATATGTTATATTTGAAAACACACAATTCTTATTTAGAATATTGAAATCAGAATTTAGTTTAGATATTTTTTTTCTAATTAAAATATCTTATTATGAATTTTAAAAATTACTACCTTTTAATTCAAAACTACTGTTTCATCTAATTTATTTATATAGTTTTATTATCATATTTATTGGTTTTAAAGTTTAATTAAATAATTTATTATCATTTAACACAATTTTTTCATTATAAAAAATTTCACAATGAAATTTAATATAAAAATTATGTGATCTTTCAAACGTTTTACTTAAAAACATGTTTTCGTATTCTATCAATGAGATTAAATTTTTAATTAATTTATGAAAATTCTATATTATTAATTTGAAAAAATGGACTCTATATTTGGAATAATAAGTTTAGAATTTATTATATAGGTCCTTTTTATTCTTGGACATTATGAATAATAACATTAGTAATTATTTTGATTACCACAGTTAAGGGTAATCAGGTAATTAATGGTAAAAATAATATTATAATAATATAAAACTATCATAACACTTTTCCTAATATAATTTTATTAGTGTATTCTTACCATGATTATCTTTGGGTCAATTTTAGGACAACTTGGAGTCACTTGGATGACTTTAATGCAATTATAATATTATATTAAATGAATAGTCATTTTTGTTACACTTTTGTTTTTAAAAATTAAATTATTTTAATATTGAGTTATACTAGGGGTATATTTTAATATAAATATTATTTATAAAACTAAAATTATTAACTATAAAATAATAATTTATTTATAATTTTTAGGAATTAAATAACTTAATTTAATTATGACAGAAATATGATGCAACAATATATTTATTAAAGAACCAATCAAATGAATCATATTAATAATAATAAAATAAATATTATTTTATATATTTTATGAAATTCAACAATTTTATGAATGAAAATGACATGTTATTCTTGAGTTATTGTAGTTTTTTTTGAAGGAATCATTTTTCATTTTTTTAAATGTCGAATAACTAATAGTGTCAAAATTGACATAATTCATAACTTAAAATAAAAAATATCTCATTAAATGATATAAAATGTATAAAAATCCATGATTCAATAAAAAAGTTTATATAAGTCCAAATATTTCATTAATGACTCACTAATTGGTCTTTTGTCATGATTTGGTAATTATTTTAACCCTCAAAGTGTAATTTACTAAATAAAATGGTAAGAGTTAAAAGGGGTAAAAAAAATAAGATAAGAATTAAAAAATATTAAAAACTTGTCTAATATTAGTTGGATTATTATAATATTACCCAAAAATCATCCTATATTCTAAATAAATCATTTTGGGTCCATTATGAATCAAAAATAAATTTATATTAATTTAATAATTTTAATAATTCAAAGGGTGACCCTCCCTTCTTCAATAAATGAAAAATAAATCCTTTCTATCAATCACACTTAAAAAACTTTTGGTTTTGTTAATATCTATTATATAGAATCCCTCTCTACATTCTTGAGCCTTTGTTTTGATAGAACACCATCTTTAGTGGTGTTAAGGTGTTCTTCAAAGTTGAGAAGCTGAAGAAGAAGTATCATTTTCTTTAAGTATTTCTATTTTAATTATCCATCCACATCATTAAAATATCCTCCAAACAAGATGAAATAATAAAAAAATATTATAAATATACTAAGATGTTATTATGTTTATATCATCACCTAAATCCATCTCTACTTCAATTAAATGAAAAAATAATTAATTGTTCATGCATACTTGCGAACTATAACCTCCACAAACCGATGTAATTATTTTTCCATAACTGTCTATCAGGACTTTTTATAATAATAGAATTAATGTTAATATGTGGTATTCATGACATATTAATCATTATAAAATTATTATATATCAATTATCTTATTACTTTCCATGTACATAAAATGATAACGTCTGTTGTGCGTATGTGTGAACTATCACCACTACAAAGTTATGTGATTCATTTTCATTCAATACATAACTTGTATGATATTTATAAACATATTTAAATTATTAATTTGATGTTCGTTATTTTATTATTATTTTTTAAAGATAAAACATTACTTACCTTTTTTCTATAATGATCAATGAAAAATGAAGACATTACACATGCATACGTACGAGCTACCATCTCCATGGTTATAACGTTGTTCATTTTTCATAACCATAATCAATAGTTTGATTATAACACCCCTACCTTAAAAGCCCATAGTCCGTGCATTATTATGTATCATTAGCATGATTACAAGGAATCATTTCTCGAAAGACTGATCCGTTTGGTAGTCTTGGAAAATAGATTACATACATGAACATTACATTACACTTTCTAACATACAACAGAAAAAAGTAATACTTTGAGAATCCCAATGTTCCTTTAGCTTAACCCTGCATCTCAAACATAAAACACTTCTTGGGATCCTAGGAAAATAAAACATAAGAAAGGGGTGAGCTCATATGCTCAGTAAGGGTAAATAATTTAGCAGAAGCTATAAACATTATGGCAAGATGTGAAATAAAAAAATAGCCTTTTAAACATAAACTTGAACATAATATGGCAAAAATAAATAAAAAATTACCATATAAACATGCACATGGATATTCTACTAGTCTAATAATCACATGTAATAACTAATTCCATAATGAGGGAATGCCAAATGATGAACATAGTTACCACATAGTCAAGGCCTTATGCCAAGATTATAAATAAATGTTTTGTCACGACCATGTGCCAGGAAACAAGTTTGTCTCATGGGACCTCTCTATGCATCAAGGAGCTATAACAGGGTCCACCCGTCACTTACTATGTCCACTGTATTCCTCATATGAAATGGTTGAAGCATAACATAAACATTCATATTAAAACTAGCATACGAAATTTCAATACATTATCCATAAACCATGAATGGTATAAATATAAAATATCCACAGTCAAACATATCACAAATTCTTCAATACAATATAGAATGTTTGAATCATAATAAATCAACTTCAAACAAGTTTAAAATCCATCAATGGATGTTGATGTAGATGAAAATGATTTGTAAAACTCATTGAGAGAAATATCTCTTTTTCATGAAAACTTTTAAAAATCACACAATATAAAAATGAAGAAATTTAAAGATATTTTTTAATCAAAGTTCCCCATACCACATTGAAACTTTTTAAAGAAATTAACATTTTTAAAACATTCATGTTCATATAAATAAATTATTAAAAACCATTTTGAAAATATGGTCAATAATGAGAATGATTTAGAAGAATAAATTTTTAAAACATTTAAAATTATGTTTCTGTAAATAGTAAATTAAATATAATATGTTTTAAAACTATTTTATGATACATATACATGGATAATAAATATTTCCTAGTAGATACTTACGTAAAAATAACCTCGGATAATAAAGAGATTGTGAAATTAACCCTTACCTTGCACTTTCCTTTAGTCGCGGGTATGTTTAAACTACTTGTATGAAGACCGTCGTATGTTATTAAATTATACCAGAACCATATTAATATTTATGATATCATAAATGATTCATTTATGACTTTATACTACCCAATTAATAATAATTTCCATGTAAAATTAACATTTTAGGAAATAAATGCTTTATTTATCGTACGTGTTTTAACTTGTAACTCTTGATTGTATTACTTAGATCAAGATTTAAATACTTCCAGAATATAAAATATGATTTATATATCATATATATTTTGAAAATAAATATGTATATTACACATATATATGAATTGTAAAACATCATTTATGGAGACGGTAGTTCGTACGTACGCATAAACTATGTTTCCATTTTCAAATCGTATTAAACGGAACTTAGTGAATAAGATATATATAAGTACACACACACACACACATATATATATATATCTCTAGTATCATTATTATGTCACATATTACATACTTATTAATGAAATATATTTTATAATCATTGTTGAATGGTGAACATGGAAATAAATCTCATCACGTCATGGAGATGGTAATCCGTACGTACACACGAGCGACAATATCATTATATTGATGGAGAAATCATATATAATTGGATGCTATATCATATATACAGAATCATTACCATGTTATATTTATTATTTATATCAGCTATACGCATTAATTTACCCATCCAAATAATGAAGTGTTTGAATAACAAACTACACCACAACTACTGGAATTCCTGTTTTTTTTCCAACAGGATCCCGTCACAAATAGCCTTTTGAAACATGCCCCCATCGCAAATAGACCATTGCAGAAAACGATGTCTCAATAGAAATTGTTTTCCAAGAGCCCCTCATAAAAACTATCAGCTGCGATGAGAATTTTACCCATCGCAAAAAACCGCCTGATTACATACATTATATACCCAAAAACCTTTTGTGATGGGCCCTTCGAAATTAGTTTTTGCGACGGGGAACTTACCCATTGCAAGTAGCCTTTCGATTATATAGATTATATACCAAAAAACCTTTTGTGATGGGCCCGTCGCAAATACTAATTGCGACAGACCTGTTGTCCCATCGCAAATACTAATCTTAAAAAAATATATTTCACTTATTTGTGATGGGGCTTTGTCTCAGAAGACCCCATCACAAATACTAAAAATAATAAAAAATAATAAAAAAATAATGATTAATGAAAAAATTATATTATTATTAAAAAAAATTTAAAAAAAAATATATTATTATTATTAGTAAAATAAACAAACATTAAAAAATATAATAATAATAAAATATATTTAATAAAATTATTATTATTAAAAAATTAATATTAATATTATTAAAATAATAAAATAATAAAAAATTATTAAAAGTTTCAATATTTTCAAAAAAATATAAAAAAATCAGAAAATATTATTATTATTTTTAAAATAAACAAATATTAAAAAATATAATACTAAAAATAAACTATAAAATATTAAAAAAAATTAAATTATGTAATATTTCCACCAATATAAAAGGTAGAAACAGTAAGTAGTTCATATTATTACAAAACTAGAATTCAAATGTTTTTAATATAAAAAATAAATCACTTGGGGGTCTTCTGGAGGTGGTGGGGGAAACTCCATCCCTAAAATACAAGTCAGATGGCGCATGTACTCTATCTGCTAATGATACTCCTGTTTTTGCCACTGCTCCAATCAACACAGCTCCTCCTCGTGATGCTGCCCCTGCTACTTCTGCTACCAACACATCTCTTCATGCTACTTCTGCAATGTCTCTATAACCTCAACCTGAGTTATCTACTGATCCTGATACTATGAGCCAGAAGATGATGTCTCTCCGCAAGCTCCTCTCGAGCTGGACACGAACATTGAAACAGTACCATAATAAGTACAAGAGTCAAATGAGAGCTAATACCCACTATTCGACCCTTCTCGAAGCCATATTGAGTCACCTGCATCTATGCCGCCTCATCGAAATGGTGAGCACCAGTCTGCTCAATCGTCTTGTCCTGACCCTTAGCCTGTGTTTGAGAGGTCGCAATTTCATATGAATCCTTCAATTCCAATTTAAAATTAAAATTGTGAAAATATGATATGAAGTTAATTGTCAAACTAAAAAAATAATAATAACCACAATCTGATGCTGGAAATCACCCCTAATCTCTCCAGTGGGTGGATCACTGTACATCCTCCGATAAATGTCAAAATCTGTAATATCAGGGTGCTCGACTACCTAGAGATATATAAAATAAACTGTTTATATTTAAAGTTATATAAAATATTTAAAAAATATACTTACCAGATGCTCTCTATGCGAACTGAATGTATGACTACCAGCTCGATGCGTCACCACCTATCTCCCCCGGTTCAGTTGTCCCACTAAAGATCTCCTCTGAAATCTACTGCATAACCAGTGTAAACTTAATCCATCCCAAATGTGAGATGAAATATACTCTGGTCGGTGAGCTCTACACGACTCATCAAATTCTGTCACTCCTGCTTTCTTAATGGTTTTCCCTCTCAATTTGTGGAAAAACTGACGGAAACGGTCACACATAGTAACCTGCCATGCCACATGGATATCATCATGTATGCTATCATCGATAGGATACCCTAAAACGAACAAATAATTTATAATATCAAGTTATTAATAAAATAAATTTCAAAATAAATATTATTTATTTATGTACCAGCCAATGATGGAACATATCGTGTCACACATAAACGGGAATCTGTTCCCATGTGATCCATGGCTGAAAAAAATAATTCCGCAAGATAGTGCTCCCCTGTCCAATAGCTACATGCACAAAACTATGAAAAAGGAATAAATAATATAACAATTAGTATATATATATATATGTATATTAATGAAAGATAACTAAAATATACAGGTTACCATACCTCCGTGTGTGTGGATCAAAACCAAGATGTGGACGTGGCTTGGGGATAGGGTCAGGAATCATCCGTCGTGCAAGACCGTGCTCCCTCCGCGTACCCCCTGAACCGCCAGTAGGCTGGGGGTCAGATGATCCAAAATCTTCATCATCCAATGGTAGGTCAGCCTCCTAAAACTCGTGATATATATCAGGGTCCATCTGAAGCACAAAATGATTGTTGTTAGCAGATAATTGAAAATAACTATTATATAGAGATATATATTAGTTATGATTACAACCAGCATTTAACTGTGTCAATGTTCATATTCATCCACTTCTCCATTGCTTTCAATGTCAATGTCTTCATCTTCCTCCTAAGCATCATCAATATCCATAAGAGTTTTAGTTTCAACATCTCTTGTCATTTCAAATTCATTTGTAACATCATAAACATCTTCATCACCATCAATCCTTAATTGTGGGGTGTCATCATCGATATTCAAGTCTCTTTGTGAATCAGATGGATTTTGAGCAGTCTCTTGAAAAAAATCAATTCCTTCTACTTCAGCGGAACTACATTCATTTTGAGTAAACTGATCTTCTCGAGATTTCATTTTTATTATTCTCCACCAACTTCTAAAGTCTCTTGAAGTAGCATAGTACTCTGCATAAAAAATTTGATGTTCCTGTTGAGCCTGTAAAAATAGTTCATTTACTACAATAAGACTTTTATATTTAATATTGACGACTCCATGAGTCGGATGAACACACAAGCCTCTCTCAATATCAAACCATTGCCATTTAAACATTGTTATGTAATTTTGCCCTAGATAACACAACTTAATAATTTCGTCCAAAATTCCATAAAAGTCAGCTTCAGTTTCTCTGTGACGTGATCATCTCAAGAAAACTCAACTGTTCATTGTTTTTTTGATTCCCCGTATGCATGTGTGTTAAATCAAAAACCATTCACCACATATGAATTATAATATTTAACCATTTTGGATGGTGGGTTACTCAATATACACAGTCGCTTATCAATTTTATCAGCATATTGAGACACATAATTTTTTTAAAAAAAATTATCAATATAATAAATAATAAATAGAATTGATATTAAACCATCAATAATTTATGTTACCAGTTTTTGAAACCATTGAGAAATTTTTTTTCTCTATTCTTCAAGAGCAGCAGCTTTAATTTGTGGATTTAATTTCTTGATATGATTAGCATATAACCTACAAATAAAATAAGTTTAAATATTGTAACATAAACTCTAGAGTAAGTGATATAATCACTCACAGGAAAAATGATGTCATTTCTTCATAGTTGAGCAGAACATTTGTATGAGCTCTGTGATTTTCATCATCTGAAATCCATCGTTCATGAAATTCACCGAAACCAAGATTTGGTTGATTAAAAACTGTTAATTGATTGTCCATTTCATCATTAACATTCCCCTCGTTTTTTCCCATGCGATTTTGTTTTGAGGGATATTGAGATTCAAAATAATGAGAGGAGAAAAAAGAAATTTTCTCTTGCAAATTAACTTCAGCAATTGAGCCTTCAACTGATGATTTGTTACATACTGTTTTCTTCAATTTTGGCATGCATCTCTCGAATGGGTACATCCATCGAAACTGTAAAAGACCACCACATTTAGCTTCATGTGGAAAATGTAATTTCAGATGTTCCATTGAGTCAAAGAAATCCTGCAGGAAGATTTTTTCCAGTTTACATATAATTACAGCAACATCTTCTTCCAGTTTTCTTAGCACATCATAGTCTATTATCGCTGCACAAATGTCTCAAAAAAATATGATATGTCCATTATCAAATCCTAAATCATAGAATTCAACAAACCTCTGAATATAATCAACATTAATATTTTCATTATAACATAACAATCAGGACTTTTTAATCCAGTAATATAACCATTCTTAACACATCTGCCCAAATTGGAGGCATAACCATCTGGAAGTCACAAATCTACAATCCACTGACAGAATAATAAGTGACTCTTTTTTGACAGTGTATAAGCTTCTTTTGGCTTCATTGATGTCTATGATCTGACTTTTTCAAATAATTCAAGTTATGATCACCTGAAAATTTGGGCAAGATCTAATCGTGCCTTTATAGTATCTTTGGTCTTACATGGTGTATCCAAAAATGTATGAAATAAATTATCAAAACAGTTCTTCTCGATATGCATAACATACAACATGCGGCTGACCAAAAAATCATACCAATACGGAAGATCCCAAAAAATGATCTGTTTTATCCATTTATGTTCTTTCCCATAAACATAAATTTTCTGCTGGTTTACTGTTGGTCCAAATGTTATGGGAGGTAATAAAAATACAACTGATTTTAACTCTGTACCTGAGATTATCTTTGGAGGTTCATCCCTTTCAATTGTACCTTTTCTGAAATGAGATTTTTTCCTCCAAAAAGGATGATCGGTTGGAAGAAATATACTATGACAATCAAAATAGAAAGGTTTTTTTTCTATTGACAAGCATAAAGGCTTTGTTGTCTTTCATAAAGTAAGGACATGATTTTGGACCATGTGTACTCCAACCAGATAACATTCCATATGCCATAAAGTCACTAATCACCCACATCAATGTAGCTTTTAATATAAAATTTTGTTTCGCAGAAACATCATATGTATTAACACCATCACCACACAATGAATTTAACTCTTCAATCAATGGTTTCAAATAAACAACAATATTCTTTTTCAGATGTCATGGGATTAATAGAGTCAAAAAGATATAAGGCTCCTTCATCAGCATCCATGGCGGAAAATTGTACAGAGTTATAAAGACATGCCAACATGAATACTGACTTCCATAAGAACCAAACGGATAGAAATTGTCAGTAGAAAGACCCAATCGCACGTTTCAGGCTTCTATAAAAAAAGATGGATGCAGACGGTCTAAATGTTTCCATGAATCACCATCATATGGATAATTCAATCTTTTATCAGTTGAAATATTGGTTTGGTGCCATGACATCATTGACGTTGTGTTCTAAGAAAGAAATAAACACTGCAACATGGGTGTAAGAGAGAAATATCTCAACTGTTTTACTGGAATCAATCTACACTTCCCTGGTTGAGCTTCTTTATACCTCGATTTTCCACAAGTGGGACAACTATCCAATGAATCATTTTCTCTAGAATATAAGATGCAATAATTTGGACATGCATGAATCATCCAATAACGAAGGCCCAGATTACGAACCAACCACTTCCTCTCATAGTAATTTATAAGAAACATATTTCATTCAGGTAACAGTGTTTTAAAAAAAGAAAATATCTGATCAAAACAATTTTTTATCATTTCATTATCTGATTTAATATCCATACATTTTTGCAACTGCTTCAAATTTTCTTATCTTGCAACCAGGATATAATTAATCCTCAGTAGACCTCAACAACTCAAAAAATTCGGATGGTTCCAACTCATGAGTTAAATCAATATCATCATGAGTTTCAATTTGTTGTACAGATGGACCTGCAACATCATATACTAAATTTTGAAACTGTGATGGATCCGGAATCAAGTTATTAGGATCTTCTCTGGAACTGTGTTCACTGTGTTGATACCAAAAAACATAATCTAGATGAAAACCAAACCGCATGAGATGTCCCCAACCTTGTCAACTTTGTCAAACGTTCTTAGAGCACATTTTTTACAAGGACACTTAATTGTGCCTTCTGAAACTTATTCTGGTTTTGATGATTGAAATGCTAAAAAAGCTTCAACAACCTCAATATATACAGGATTTAAAATAGAATAATTTGGATTTCTGCGCTGATTTATCCAAGCCTGATCATCTAACAATGACTGATTTCGACTTCCTTGTTCCATATTTTTCTACATAAAATATTGAATCATCACTGTTTTTGAATAATTTGAAATTTTAAAAACACTATTTGATAAAAGAATATAAATAATTACAAATACTTCTTAATAATTACCATTAGTTAAGGGCGACACAATTTCCAGTGTATTGATGGCTACTCATTTTTCAAAAGGCTCATTTACTTGCATCTTTCTCACACTGAAATCACAATGAAGAATCTGGTACAAGGTACACATATTCATTCTCGTATGCATGAGAATGAAAATGTGTACCTCCAACCAGATTCTTCATTGTGATTTCAGTGTGAGAAAGATGCAAGTAAATGATCCGTCAGACAAAAGATCGCCCTTTTCGTCGATGAATCATCTTCTTCCAACTATCACCACCTAAAAACATTACAAAAAATACTATCCAATGAATGCATATCCAATCTCGTGCATATAAGATTGAATATGTCTACATATAAGGACATTTTTCATAATGTTTTGAGTCAGTGAGAGTTGAAAGAAGAAAACACATCATGCAAAAGGAGTGCCGTCAATCCACTAGAAATTGTGCCAAGTTCTTAAAATTTATTAAAATTGATTAAAATTTCTTCCTACCAGTTCCAAACCATTCTTAACTAATTATTACTAATTATTACTAATTATTACTAATTATTACTAATTATTCCTATTTATTCCTATATATTTCTATTTATTCCTATATATTGTTAATTATTACAAATTATTGCTAATTATTACAAAATATTGCTAATTATTACAATTTGTTGCTAATTATTACAATTTATTTCTATTTATTAACATTTATGGATAATTATTCCTAATTATTACTAATTATTCATAATTGTTGCAAATTATTCCTAATTATTGATCATTATTCCTAATTAATCCTAATTATTGATAACTATTGCTAATTATTGCTAATTATTCTTAATTTTTGATAACTACTCCTAATTATTTCTAATTATTCCTAATTAATGATAATTATTTCTAATTATTGCCAATTATTACTAATTATTACTAATTATTACTAATTATTACTAATTATTACAAATTATTACAATTTATTACTAATTATTACGAATTATTACAAATTATTACAATTTATTACTAATTATTACTAATTATTCCTAATTATTTGCAAATTATATCTAATTATTTATAATTATTGATAATTATAACTAATTATAACTAATTATTACAAATTATTACTAATAATTCCTAATTATTCCTAATTATTACTAATTATTACTAATTATGACAAATTATTACAAATTATTACCAATTATTAAAATTTATTAATAATTATTACTAATTATTACAATTTATTACTAATATAGCAATACTTAGCAATACTTAGTAAAATGAAAACAGCTTGAATAATGAAAGGAAATTTGGTAATCATAGTTGTGGAGATGATTACAAATTTTCCCTTCATTATCCAGGCAGTTTTTGTTTTATAATTATTACTAATAAAAAAAATATTTTTATCAATATTTATGAAAAAAAATATTAATATTATTAAAATATTAAAAAATTTATAAAATATAAAAATTATCAATATTCGAAACATGCTTTTCTCTATTTTGAACATGTTCAAATATCATATGGTCACCAATTGTCAAGTCATGCGCAAGGAAAAGTTTGTGTCAGCCATGTCCAATGTAAACTCTATAATTTTCCTTGCATGGCTTATCAACTCAAAAGTAGTGTTGCAACAGGACGACCAAAGTAATGTCGTTCTCATCTCTAAAAATCATCTCGCTCCCATTACACAGATCATTCTTCCTTAAAAATTTGAGGGGACATTAGTATCTTTCCCTTAAATTCTCAAGGAATAATGGCCTATGTAAAGGGTCATGTGAGATAATTCTTATAGATGAGAAGGGCATGACTTGGGTGGTCCTATTGAAACGATACTTACAAGGTAATCAACCAAGCATATCTAATTATATAATATTATATAAAATTATATCTAATTATATGTAATTATATCTAATTATATCTAATTATATCTTATTATATCTAATTATATATAATTATATCTAATTATATATAATGATATATAATGATATATAATGATATCTAATTATATCTAATTATAACTAATTATGTCAAATTATATCAAATTATATCTAATTATTAGTAATTATTACTAATTATTACTAATTATTACTAATTATATCTAATTATTACTAATTATTACCAATTATTACTAATTATTACTAATTATTACTAATTATTACCAATTATTACTAATTATTACAAATTATTACAAATTTTAACCAGTTATTACTAATTATTACAAATCATTACAAATTATCACCAATTATTACTAATTATTACTAATTATTACCAATTATATCTAATTATTACCCATTATTACTAATTATTACTAATTATTAGTATTTATTACTAATTATATCTAATTATTACTAATTATTACCAATTATTAATAATTATTTCGAATTATTACTAATTATTACCAATTATTACCAGTTATTACCAATTATTACCAATTATTACCAATTATTACCAATTATTACCAATTATTACGAATTGTTACGAATTATTACTAATTCTTACAGATTATTACTAAGTGTTACCAATTATTACTAATTATTACCAATTATTACTAATTGTTACCAATTATTACTAATTATTACCAATTATTATTAATTATTACCAATTATTACTAATTATTACCAATTATTACTAATTATTACCAATTTTTACTAATGGTTACCAATTATTTCTAATTATTTCTAATTATTACTAATTATTACGAATTATATCAAATTATTACGAATTATATCTAATTATTATAAATTATATCTAATTATTATGAATTATATCTAATTATTACTAATTATATCTAATTATTACTAATTATATTTAATTATTACTAATTATATCTAATTATTACTAATTATATCTAATTATTACAAATTATATCTAATTATTACTAATTATATCTAATTATTACTAATTATATCTAATTATTACTAATTATATCCAATTATTACTAATTACATCTAATTATTACTAATTATATCTAATTATTACTAATTACCACTAATTATCCCTAATTATATCTAATTATGACTAAATTCCGCTAATTATCTATAATAATATCTAATTATTGCAAATTAACAATAATTATTTATAATTATCACTAACAATATCAATTTATTACTAGAAATAAATATAAATAAAAATCAAATTTAATCTAATTTAATTACATCTAACAAACAACAATTAAAATTAATATAAAAAAATAAAATTAATATAAAAAAATAATATATAAATGCCTTAAACATTGATATTCTGAAGGTATTAGGGCCTTCCAATTGCTCTCATATAAAAAATTGTAACTAAAAGATATTATTTCCTTAAAACTAGAGAATGAAGAGAGAGGGAGAGGAAGATATGAGTGATTTGAAAAAAAGGATGGGGGTATATATAGGTTACATTAGTTGCGACGAGAAACCCGTCGCAAATGGTGGTATTTGCGATAGGGCCCTTCGCAAATACCCTCACCCACATTAATTAAAGTTGGTGGTTAAAATGGTTTTTACGACGGGTCCCATCGCAAATACACACCTGCCGACATACTATTTGCGATGGGTGGATTTGCCCGTCGCAAATGGTATTTACCGCCATCGGGTTTGTGTGACGGGTCCCGTCGCAAATACACATGCCCGCATTAATTACAATCGGCGGTTAAAAGGGTATTTGCGACGGGTACCATCGTAAATACACACCTTCCAACATACTTTTTGCGACGGGCAGCTTTTCACGTCGCAAATGGTTTTTATCGCCGCCGGGTTTTTGCGACGGGGATGCGTCCCCGTCGCAAATACACTTCCCGCGTTTTGGCGCACAAACCACGCCAAACCTATTGCGACGGGTCGCCTGTTCCCGTCGCAATTAACCTTCTATTTGTGATAGGATAAGACTACCATCTCAAATACGTATTTCTTCGGACCTTTTACGATGATATATATTCCTGACGCAATTGACCAATCGCAAAAAACCTCTTTTCCCATAGTGCACGACGTGGAGACTGTAATCTAAACCTATGCACGTATGGTGACTTTTTCATTTATAAGATGGATAGAATGATGAATATGGTTGTACCATTTCTATAATAACATAATAGTATATAGAAGATACTGGAGTAATTATTTAAGAATGGAAACAACAAAGAAAGAGAAAGTGGAAGAAGAAAAGAATTTGAAAGATGTGATGAGATATTTACTTCTTTTTCGTGTTCTTCCTTTTGATTTGATCAAAAGGGCATCTTAGGTTGGCTTTCTGACTAATGTAAGGCCTCTAGAAAGAAGGGAGGAATGTTGGGAGGATATTTGGGCAGGGGTTGGCCGAGCCAAAAGGTTTTGGAGGTGTGAATTTGAGAGAAGGGGAAGTGCCATTTTATAAGAGGGGTGAGGGGCACCTTAAGAAAAACATAAAATATTATTTTATAATAAGATCATTTTTGGTTTCTAATGGCTCCAAAATGAATTTTATAAAGGCTAAGGTTGTTATGGGTCAAAAACAACTCAACCAATAGGTTTTATACATTCTTAGGTCACCATATTAACCTTAACATTTAGATTTAACTCTTAGTTAAATAGTTTGACATTTATCATGTCTCTTTGTATTTTTATATTATATGGTTAATAAACATATTATAAAATTCCAATCGAACCTAAATTGATTAAATAATGTCATATATATTATTATATATGTCTTTTGGCAGAACCTTAGATTTTTAATACTTTTATATCAATTAATAATATAATATTTGTTTTAAAAACCATTTTATGTCAATTTTGACACTATTTGGTACTTGTTTTTTGTGAAGATCTTAACAACATGATTGATTAAAGAGAATTGATTTAATCAACCCTAACAAGTAATATTAACATGTAAAATTATTTTCATTCATCAAAAGTCTCAAATTACATTTATTTGGGTATTTATAATATCGGTTATTTTAATATTTTAATAATAAGGTAATTACTACATCATCATCGAGTCATAAATAAATTTTGGTATTTAATGTCTAAAAATTATAAATAAAATACGATTATGTAGTAAATATTTTTATCTTTATAATGAATATTTATAGTCGAATTTATCTTATGTAATACCCTATATTAAAAAAATTTTAGCTATTAAAAATTGAATTTAACACTTTTAACATTTCTTTAAATTAAATAATAATAAATGCCCTATTCTAATCCAAGTCTACCTAAAGGATCATATTTTTTTTTATAATGTTTTTATTGGTATAATTAAACTTATCCAATAGAATTAGGACATGTGTTAGGGTAATAATAATATCATTTTTAACCTTAATTACCCTATTTACTTTTAACCGTGGTAAATAATAGTAAAAAGATACTATTCACCAAAAATTATTTTCATCTTATAGAACCACATTTTACTTACTGATATCAACTATGTCTTTTGTATTTTTTATATTCAACTAATAGAAGCGGTAAAATTAAGTGTTATGTGAATTTTCAAATTCTCCAAGGAGGTGGGTAAAAGACTGTGAAAAGTTCAATAAAATTCTATATATCTAATATTATTAAAAAATGACTCCAATGGATTACATTGAACATATATAGGTATTATGTATCTATTTTTACCTAAATCAAAATTTAAATAAAATAAATATTTATTTAAATAAAAAGTCAGTTTCAACCAATAACATAGTGTTTTTCACTATTCATCAAAAATTGAAAGTTTTTAGAAAAATACCAAAATTTCACCTAGTGATAATTTTGATATTTTGAATTCAAAAAATAAGTCTACTTTAACCAAATTCATAACAAAGATTTTTAATTTATTAATTTAAAATTAATTCCCGTTGTCAAAACCAATAAGCATGTTTTTAAGAAATAATAACTAACAAAAGATTGACATTTGTTTATGTTCAATTACAATGTGAAATTATTTCCAATGAATAAAATTGGATTAAATAGTAAAAATATAATCTATTTATACTTCCAAACCTTTAAAATGTATAATTAAACACTAAAAAATATTTTGATTAAAAACCTTGTTTTCAGTTAAAATATAGTATTTTTCACTATTAACCCAAATATGAAAGTTATCAAAAAAACACAAAAAATTTATCAAACCTATATTTTTTATATCCCAATTATAAATAAGAAGTTTATTTTGTCAAATTGAATATACAATAGTTTCAAATATTGGATTCAAAAATGCTTTTCCATGAAAAGGCGGTAAAATTGCATTTAAAAATAATAATTCTTTTATCTGAAAAAAATGAATTAGTTTTTTTCATTATGTCTAAGAAACTCATAATATAGATTCTAAAATTATAAAGATTATATAATGGTAAAAATTTAGTTAATACTATTAATAACTTCTTTTGAATGACTAGTTTGGTAAGTCTTGGTGCGCTTCAACTCGGTGTTGCGTGTAGTGCAAGTTGTTGAATTACATTGAAGAAATAACGTACTATAAAATCCTTGGGTGTTACATTGATTTAAAAGTATAACTAATGTATAAAAGTGATACTTATTTAATGAAAATTATTCTGGAAATGATTTAATTTTTACCATAAGGATTATTTAGATTTTACCAAGTTCATTTTTGACTCAGGTACAAAATAATGATTAAAAGTCCGATATAAACATAAATAAATATGTAATTATTATAACATGGTAATAAGTGACATAAAAGGAATAATAAACATGAAAAATGATCTAAATAAATTAAAAATTAACCTATGTTTATTATTTAGGATGATAAATATTATACAAGTTTAGTTGGACTCAAGGTAAGGGGTTTCGTCTCAATCTCCTTTCATTCAGCCATTTCATGTTAACATGAAACTTTATTATTTTATATAGTTTATATACATACTCGATGAAATTTAAAATGTATATTTTATTTATACTAATGTTATTTATTGTTTTCGTAAATTTATTAACTCATAGAGACTAAGCTTTAAATTTTTAAAGTGGTATGGGACTCCTTTAATGTATAAATATTTAAATATTGAATCTTTATCTTCATGATATTAATTTAAGTATTTTTTTATATGGATATAAATGTATTATACATGAAATTTTATGTATATTTTTAATTTTATTCAATGTTTTTGAAAATGAATCTTTTTATAAAAATATTTTCACTTTCATTACATGCGACAAAAGAAATGTTTTTAACATATAAGACAAGAACAAATTCTACAACGTCGTGAACATTATTTGATATTTAGGTTCCTCTACAAGACATAATGTTTTTAAAAGAAAAATAAATCAATTATAACTTTTTTGGGGTTTTGGTATTTAAAATGGTTTTGAATGTGGACTGAATATTTTAATATATTGAAATGATTTGTTGTGATTGGAAATGAAATTTTATGAGTGAAATATTGATAATTTCAATCTTTTATGTTACATGATTATATAATGGTACATAGACATTTGATTGGTGGTTAAGTGATAATACAAAGATGGGTTATTGTATTATAAAATTATGGTGGGTGATCCCATTATATATCTCTAATTCATTGGTTATTGAGATGGGGATAACTGGTTGGATTTCTCTTAAGAGATTTAGGGAATATACTTTGATGGGAATTCCGAATGTAACCATGAAAGTTAATCCCTATGTAGCTGTGAAAGCTGTAATGTAATTATAAAATGGATGCATTAAGTCACCTTTATGTTTTATTATTTCTATTAGGTTTTATAGGATTCTTATTATTTCATGTGGTATGCTAAATAGTTTGTGTTTTATGGGTGAAATGTATGATTTTGTGAAAATGTTTTCCCGATTTTAAAATATTCAGGATCTAACAGTTTCATTCCTTACTTTTTATCTCTCACTGAGTTTTTTGTGCCTATCCCATGTTTTTAAAATGTTTTTAATAGGATTTAGTAGAGCATAGAGTCATGGATGGGATCAGGGAAAAGTTATATTGGTTAAACATGAAAAGAAACCATATATCATTTTAAAAGTTCCTATTTTATGTAATAAATGGATAGTTTTGGAAGTGTCCACTTTGTTTTTATATGATTTTGTTATGTATGATTTATGGCCTAATTCTCTACATCTCTAAACTTTAAATGTTACTCATTGTGAAAGAAATTCTAATTATAGAATTAACTTAATACTATGTAATGTTTAAGGATGAGTCCTTATAGTTAGTATTAGAGGATGGTTTAGAAAACTTTGGAGATTATGATGTTTTTTAAAGAGTTATAGATATTATCAGGATTTTGTAATTTTAACTTAAGTTATATGTTATAATACCTTTTGAGGTTATATTTTATGAAATATTAATGTGACTAATGGTATTTTTGGAGACATTCACCTACAGAAATGGTGACCGCCTGTTGCATCGGACATGGCCAGCAGAATCAAACCCACAACCGATGTTTGATAAGGCTTTATTGCCTACTACTGGCCTATGTAAAGTACCTGGTTTGTATGACTCTATAATTTTAGTTAAACGAGTGGATGAAATAAAAATAAGCTTATTTTGGGAACTTATGTCTTATGAAATGGATATCCTTGGTATTAGAAAACTATCTGGAAATAAAGTGATAAATGATTTTTGGAAGATTGACTAAAAACTAATATTTTTATTAAGATAAGAAAAAACCCCATTTAAGGGTAAGGGGGGGGGGGGAAACCTCCATGACATTAAAGACATAAAAATAATAAAAAAGTCCCCAAAAATCCAAAAGTCCAATACCAAAAAACCCACACTACATGAGAAAATCCCCTCCTTGCATCAAAAACATGAAATCTAGCTTCCACCTTCCACCGCTGATCGGCTAGCTATCCCCTGAAAAATTTCACAAGCCTGGTACCGATGGCCGTAGCCATACCATCTTAAACATAAAATTCCAGAATTTAGAGGTACAGTGGAAACTCTTCTCCATAAACCTCATCTAGAGCAACCTTAGGTATACGATCTGATTTCAAGATCCTTATTATTGCAGAAAACTTACTTTGTAAGACATTCACTAATTTAGTAACTTTATATGATTAATGTTAAATGGAATACAAAGGTATTTTAACCGGGGAGTAGTGGATGAATTATATTTTGGAATAATCTATGATTTCATATGTGGACTTATGGGAAATTAGGTTATTTATGGAAATGATTAACCTAACAGGGAGAACATGTGATTAGGTTAATTACTTTTTGGTATAAGATATTAATAGTGATTTATGTTATTCAGAGACAAATGTTAAAATTTATTCTGGAAGACTATGTCATCAAATACATATGAATATTGTTTTTAAATCATAATTTGGATTAATTTGAGGAATTTTAAAGAAATTTATTTATTGAATGGCTTATTCGAATCTTTGGGTATTACTGTTGATTTTTCGAGATTAAAAGTAGTCTTTATTATTATAAAGATTTTTTTTTCAAAATTATGTTATCTTATCCTAAAAATATTGGTTGTGGTTAATTATTCATGGAAGGATAAATGGATACTTAATCTTAAATGAACTATGTGATTCTCTAGAAGTTGATTCATCTTGAATACTCATCATTTGGAGAAAAAGATGAGTTTGTGGTGAAAATTTATTATACGATGAAACTGTACTTATCAAGTAAGTATGATTCCATATATTCATAGTTTTGTAAGTAAAATAATTCCTCAACTTTATAAAAATATCGTAAAACAAAAATATTTTCTATTTACATTTCTTACTATGAGGTCAAAGCCCATTTAACCTATCCCAAATTTATTGATTTGGGATTGTTAAATTTTTTCCTGAAAATATTTTATATCAATATCCATCAAAACATGAGGGGTATTTTTTCTTCCATATCCACGTTTTCTTACATGGAATCTTAGTATATGTAATCTCAAGTGACCTTCATACTTTATTTTATTTCTTTTAAATAATAAGTTTTATTAATCCTTTTTCTAATGTGGGATTACATTAATGGTATTTTGATAAGTCTAACTATATTTACCAAAAAAAAATTAAATCGAGATGAAAAAATTTCCAAAGGTGGGGGATAATGTAACATCTTGTGTTTTTAAAAAGAAACACAATTTTTGATAACATATATGATACACTATATCATGTTTAAATAAATAATTATAAATTATTATTTAAATGTTTTCATTATAACCTATTTATTTTAATAGTGGAAATTAATAGTAGTAATAGAATTGCGATAGTAGGGTTTAAAAATTTTTATATAATGATTCATTGATTAAAAAATTAATTATAAATTAAAATAAAAACTAGTTGAATATAAAGGTCGTGTTTTATGAAAACTATTTTAGTGAGAATAATTGTGATTATAAAATTAAAAAATTACTCTTGTTTGATTATATTAATGAAATAAATATGAAATATTTTTAAATTAAATATTAAAATTCATTTTATGTATTTTATAGTCTAAAAATAAGAACAAATCATATTTTAGTAATAAAATAAGTATATTTCAAAAAAGGTAGTTTTACCACCTTTTGAAGGAGACCCATTTTAAATTAAGGGTTTTTCACTTTTATATGTTATATTTGAGAAACTAAACTTATTATTAAGAATTAGAACATAAAAATTTAGTTTATCTAATTTTGTTTTATTTTTCTGATTAAATTCTTATTTTAATGAATAGTGAAAAATACTGAATTTTAATTCAAATATGACTTTTCATCTAATATATTTATATAGTCAGACTAAATCTTAAATAAGTATTAAATTATAATTAAATCAATTTATTAACATTTAACACAATTTTGGTCATTTTAATCAATTTCAAAATGAAATTAAAAATAAAAACTTTGTGAACATTTGAATGTTTTACTTAAAAAACTCATTTTTTTATTCCGTCAACGAGATTATTTTTTAATTAATTTCAACTGAGTATGAGTTTTGAATTAGGTAAAATTTATTAAATAATTTTAATCATAATTTTGAATTTATGTAAATAGGCCCTTTTATTTTTGGACATTATGAAGAGTAATTTTAGTAATTATTTTAATTACGACGATTACAGGTAAATCGTGTAATTAAAGGTAATAATAATATTATAATAATATAAAACTAACCTAAAATTTGTAGTAATTTTATTTTATGAGTGTTTTCTAATCCTTATAAACATTGGGTCTATTTTAGGAACACATGGAGCCACATGGATGATTATAATTAATTAATAACAATATATTCAAAAAATAGTCATTTTTGTTACACTTTCGTTTTTAAAAAGCAATGTATTTTAATGTGGAGTTATGTAAGAGATATCTGAAACAATAAATATTATTTATAATGATAAATTTATTAATAATTAAATTTTAAATTATTTAAATTTTTTAGGAATTATATAGTAAAATTTAATTGTGACAGATAGATGATGCAGTAATAGATTTATTAATGATGGAATCAAATAAATGATATTAATAATATTAAGATAAATATAATTTGATATATTTGAAATGATAAAATAATTTTATTTATGAATATGAAATGGTAAAATTGAGTTAATTTAGTTTTTTTAAGGAATCATGTTGTTATGATTTAAAAAAAAATTATGTACGGAATAGTGTCAAAATTCACATAATTCATAACATAAATTATAAAATATATAACTAAATGATATAAAAATTGTAAAAACCCAATATTATACCAAAAAGATTATATAAGTCTAAAAATTTTATTAATGACCCATAATTTTCCTTTTACCATGATTTGATAATTATTTGAACCCTCAAAGTGTAAATTACTTAATAAAATGGCAAGAGTTAAACAAAGTTAAAACAAAATGATAAGGATTAAAAAATATATAAAACATGTCTAATATTAATTTTTTTATTATTATTCTACCCAAAATCATCCTATATTCTAAGTAAATATTTTTGGGAACATTTGGAATCAAAATTGAATTTATATTAATTCAATACTTTTAATAATTCCAAGGGTTCCCCTACCATCTCCTATAAAAGGGTCCTATTATTCCCTATTAATCACAATTTAAAAACTTTTTCGTTTTGACAATATCTACTCCAAACCCTTCATATAATCCCTACAAATATTTTTGAGTTCTTATTTTTGGTATAACACCCAACTTAGAGGTGGTAAGGTGTTCTTCAAAGGTTTTCAACTGAAGGAGAGGTATGATTTTCTTTAAGTATTTCTATTTTATTTCTTCATCCACATCCTTAAATTATAATATAAACCTGATGAAATAATAAATACATTATTAAAAACATACTTATATTTCATTATGTTAATATAATCACCAAAACTGACCTCCAATTCTATTAAATGGGAAAGGAATTAATCGTTTGTGCGTATGTGTAAACAATCACCTCCACGAACTGATCTAATTCATTTTCCATAACACTCTCTCATGACTAGTTGTAATAATATAATTAATGTTCATATATGATATTAATGATATATTAATCAATATAAAATAATAATATATCCATTACATTCTTAGTTTCCTTGCACATAAAAATGAGAACGTTGTCCGTGCGTACGTGTGAACTATCACCTCTACTAAGAGATGTGAATCGTTTTTATTCACTACATAACTTTTTTGATATATATATATATATATAACTGTATTTAAATGATTAATATTATATTAATTATTTTATGATCATTTTTTAAATATAAAATATTACTTTCCTTCTTTACATAATTATCAATGAAAAACCAAGACCTTACACATGCGTATGTATATCCTATCGTCTCCATGATTATAAAATTGTTCTTTTCTCATAACCATTAATAATTGGCTGATTTAAAGGTATGGTGGATATGTAAAAGTTATCCTTGTGTCATGAATATTATTATGGAGATGATGGATTTATGACCACATGGACTATTGACATTGTACCATGTTCATTTTTGAATCAAGTACCAAATAAAGAAAAACGTCCTATATGAACTTATATAAATATGTAATTGTTATAACATAAAAATAAGCGATATAAAAGAAATAATAAACATGAAAAATGTTATCAAGAAATTATAAATTAAAATAATAATATTATTAAGAATTATAAAGATTATACATGATGATTCAGAATCTAGGTAAGGGGTTTTGTCTCAATATCCTTTTATTGAGGTATTTCTTGTTAATATGAAAATTTATTATTTTTTAAAGTGTATATAAAGGCACCCTAACATTTCATAGCCATAATTTATCTATAATAATGTTTTTTTGGGTGAATTTATTAATTTATGGATATTTATATTTAAATGTTCAAAGTAGTATGAGACCCCATGAACGTTTAAATATTTAATTATCAGATCTTTTTCTTCAAGATATAAATTTAAGTATTTATTTATATGGATATAAAAGGATTATACGTGACATTTTATGTCTATTTTTAATTTCATTCAATTTTTTAAAAGGAATCATTTTATATGAATAGTTTTACTTTCTCTATATGTGACAAAAGGAATGTTTTTAATATATACGTCGACAACGACTTATCCACCACCATGAATATTATTTGATATTTGGATTCCTCTACAAACCATAATCTATTAAAAATAAAAATAAATAAATTTTTAATTTCTAGGTATTTTGGCATTGAAAATGGTTTTGAAATTTAATTGACTATTTAAATATCTTGAAATGATTTCTTATGATTGAAAATAGAATTTTATGAGTGAAATGTTGATAAATGAAATCTTTTATGTGTTATGATTATATAATGGTACTGAGATATTTGATGGGTGGTTGGGTGATAAACCAAATATAGGTAGTTCTACGATAAACCAAGCATCGTTGAGCCTATTATAGCTCTCCAATGTAATGGGTAATGATACGGGGTTAACCGGTTTGATTTATCCTAAAATATTTAGGGAGTATACTAGGATAGGTCTTCCAAACATCACAATTAATGTTAATCCATATGTATCAATGAAATCTACAATTAAATTATGATATATATGCCACAAGTTACCCTTCTGTTTTATGATTTCTATGATGTTTTAAAGTAAGCTTATTATTTCTTGAGGTAAGATAAAGATTTTATGTTTTATGGGTGAAAAGTATGATTTTTTGAAAATGATTTCATGATTTTAAAATATTCATGGTATAATTGCTTGATTCCTTATTTTATATCCATTACTAAGATATTTGTTCTCATCCCATGTTTTTTAATTTTTTTCGTAGGATATAATAGATAATAGTTTCAAAGATGGGATTAGGGAAAATATAAGATGAATTAACATGGAATGAAACAACATTTAATTTTAAAAGTTTCTATTTTATGGAAGAAATAGATACTATTGGATGTTTCCACTTTTTTTTATATGGATTTGTTATGTATGAGTTATGGACTAATTCTATAGGTATATAATCTTGAAAATATCCACAATGTAAAATAATGTAAATTTTTTGAATTAACTCATGATTATGTAATGTTTATGGCTAGGGCCTTATAAGAGAGGAAAATTAATGAAAATAAGTTTGGTCGTAAAATAACTTCAAAACATGGATATAACCATTTACATGTCATGTAATAACTTTACATGGTGTATAGTTCATGGGTTTCAAAAATTTCCATCTATAGATGAAAATCATGTCACATAAATTGTTTTAAGACCTAATCTATTACATGTTACGAATCTCTCATACATGACCTGAACCATTTTAATGGTCTACCCCTTATCCATGTACAAGTTATGAACTATCCAGGTATACATGTTTTAAACCACCTTTACTCATTTTTTAATCTATTTAAATGGTTTGAACATCCTCCAACCTCCGCAAAAAACTCTGAAAACCTCTCCCAAACACCTTGAACCACCAAAAATGGAAAATTAATGGGAATGGAAGGAACAAACCATTATAGATTTAACCATCTAGGGTTATAATCGACTATCTCATGAGAAACATCAAGTAAAAACAATTGGGTCAAGCATTATACTGACCATAACCTTCAAAACCCACCCATAACACCAAAATCACTTCAATTACATTATTTAACTAAATCGAAAGGAATTACCATGCATAAATCCCATACTCAGTTTCACAACCCATGTACTGATCTCATAACCTAAGTCATATAAAAATTATTTTTTCATTAACAGAATAAAAAATTCAAGCTCACAATTCACTGGTTACCCTCACATATATCCCACACCATATCATGTATATCACCCATCTCACCTATCTTAAGCCATATCTAAAAAGAACTACGATCTCCAACTAAGCCTATAAATATAGTCTCTTATTGGTTATAACTCATGGTAAATTCTGACTATTCTCATCTAAAACATCATATAGAAACGTACATACTGAACCACTAACTCCAGGGTTCTTATACACATATACATCTGACATCGCATGCCATGTCACTAGCCCACTAGGGGATTGATTCTCATCAAGAATCCCTATATAGGACTACCCCCTCCAGAATTAGAAACTCATATTAATCCTCACTAGGCCTCTGTATATAAGAATAACCCCTCAAGGATCCCATCTTTATCTATCAGTATATATGTATAATGACTTCATCCAATAATTTTTTTTCAAATAACCATAATCATGTGTTTTAGTAAAATATAATTCCATCAATAATCTATATAGAAAAACAACATATGGTTTTTTTCTAACAATTTGGGTAACCAATATGATATATTAATTACCCACAAGGGGTTTACCCTGATGGAATTAAGTCCAAATCCCAACCTACATAGGGTCTCCATACATCCCATACATAAAGGGATTGTATATCAATCATCTAGAAGCATGTCATCATAAGATCCTCATGAATTATCCATAGAAGAAACATTTAGAGGTTAATCTGGGTGGAATTCCCCCATACTTTTATATGGGAAAACACTGTAAAATTTTTTATTGATACTTTAAATAGTTAAACCATCATCATTAGAAGTTCCACTCACATGTAAGAATATATATTTCATCTGAATCCTTCGTGATAAGCGTAACAACCCATAATTCTATCTATAAATTTCCCCTTCTTATTTCTACTTTTAATAATATGAATCATATAAAACTACATATATAATACAATATAATCTTTATAAATGAAGAATTAAAGAAATAATAGGTCTTTCTAAATGTTAAGAAACCTATACCGATGAAATAGTAACTTTAACATAGGAATAGTAATATGACCTTTATGAGTTGTAAATTAGCCTAATGAATAGTTCCATAACCCATGAAAGTATAAATAAATTTTTTTAATCTTATAAGTGAACATATGATAGAATTATATCATTGTAAAAGTAAGTGAATATATTAAAAATTAATATTTAGGTGTTGGTATTTTTATAACTTATAAATATTTTATTTAATATTTATAATTAATAAAATTATTTAAATTTTTTTATTTTTTATAAAAAGGACTCAAAAATAAATATTTTTATCTTATTATTTTTGGATAATTTAATGAGACCATAGTTATTTTTTAAAAGTGTTATAAAATCTGTTTGAAATTTAAAATCTGTATTTTTCAAGTAAATGCTGATTTTATTTAAAAGTTAAATTTCACATAGTTAGAAAATTATTTTTAATAAAATTTTTTTCTTTATTATATTCTACACATCAAAAAATTACTAGAATTATTTTTTTATATTTTTTCTAAAATACATGAATTTTTGGTGAATAGTAAAATACGCTAATTTATGATATATGCTAAATACATGAATTATAGAGTCATGGATGATGTATTGATGATTTAGGAAACAATTTTGAGAACTAATATGAACTCAATAATTTATTTAGTTACAAGAATTAATATTAATGCTTTTATTGTGAAAAATAATAAAATAATGAATGAAATAATGAGAAATCACCCCTCTCCTCCACAATATAAACCACCCTCAACCCCTATTATCTTTACTATTATAAACCATTATTTTTTTCAATTTTCTTTTGAAAATACTCTTAAGTAGTCTATCCACACATCCAAAAGCTCTTGGTCTTACCAAAAGACCAAGATCCCTTCCCCTAAGGAGGTTCGCAAGGAGGTTAATTCAAGAGGCAAACCCTCTTCCTTTTTCTTTTAATTTGATTTCCAATTTACTTTATTATAAAATATTATCCTCACCTCCTTTGTCCAAATGATCATGATAAATATATTATAATATATATAATATAAATATATCATGTAAATTTAATATAATTCCACAAACAACTATCTCTCTCTCTCTCTCTTTAATTTTTAAAAATGAAATAATCATTTGGGAGGTGTTGATTTATAGCCTTTGCGGATAACAAACCATTGTTCTTCAATTTCTCCTTCAATTCGGATAATGAATCCATTTTTATGGTTGAACTGGATTCTAAAATTTTTATTATGTATTATGTATTGTTCTGGAACTAGTATATATACATAATACTAATTCATATGAGAAAACTAGTTTTTCAAGATCAAAATACTGCTGGAATAATCTAAACGGTTATCAATAATATTTTATCTAATAAATCATACTCATATCATATATCCAAATTAATTTTATATTAATTTTATATTATTTATTTTCAATATTATCATATAAATTCAAATTTTGGAAAATTATATAATTTATACATGAACTTCCATACTCATATACTAGTATACCGATCGTGAAAACCAAGGAAACGAATACTCCCAAGTGCTAAATTTACATCTTATAACTCATAAAAAGACATAAATAAAATTATTCTAATAAAAAATATATATAAAAGGTTATTAATTAATTAATTAATATATATAATTTTATTATCCATGATATTAAGGTGAAGTACAAAATACATTCAGACATAAGGTAATGTTTTATACCTAAACATCCACATTATTTAGGGTTACTTTTTTCTCTATTTTCACCAATGAAAATATTAATTATTCTAATGTACTTCTCTTAAATTATATTTTAATGTTATATATATTTTTACCAATCATAATCCTTATTTATTTTATTAACAGTTACATGTTTTAAAAGGATATTTCTCAAATTCTTCCTGAAAAACAAGCCGGATTCAAGGGAACTTATCAAATTATTATCTTTTTTACGGGGACCCCATAATATGTTTTAAGAAGCCATTATTTTTCTAAAATAAATCATTTTTATATGAAAAAATTATATCAATTCACTTCTAGGTTAAACAAATATTTATCAAAAAGATATATTCTTTTCAAAGTAAAAGAATGTTTCTATCAAGAATTACACGATGATTTTATAAGTATATTTTCATATATTTCCACAATCATGTTGATTTATAAGTAAAATTGGGATTAATATTTTATTATATAATATAATATGTGTTATTTAATAGTTTATGATTATTTTTACTAGGGATGTTATATCTTGATACCATTCACTATATTACTCCGAATGGTTAGTATTTATGTTTACTGATTAGGGAAAGTTATTTACATTTCATATGTTACGTTCAATATGAATGTATGTATTGATTATGTTAACCCCTTTCATTTGAGTAATGAATTGGTTTTATTAAGTGTCAATTGGGGTCCACTATATCCTCTCGGTGCATCTGTATATATCACGAGACCAACTAGTTTGAGTTTTTACCCGCTTATGTATGGTTTTGGCATGAGCCCTTAAAAGTATGGTTATGATGTCCTGAATTATGAATTCCCTCATTATGATACAAGTAATTTATATTCCATGTGATTATTCGACTAGTAGAATATCCATGGCTATGTTTTGGGGCATCATTTATTCAACTTTTATTTATTTCAAATTATCCTCAATTTTAATTTTAATGGCATGTGTAATTTTATTTATTCGCCATGAATTATTACTTTTGATTTTGTTGTATTAATTATTATTACTGATCATATGAGTTTACCCCTTTATTATGTTTTACTTTTCCCTCATATGTGATGAATTATTTTATGAATAACTTGCAGGGATAATCCTGGAGTTATGGATGTTTATAATGAAATTTTCATATTATTTTTCCTTTATATTAGTATTGTCGAACTTTTGTATGTATATTTTTTTCCAAATCTACTAAACTATTATGTCCTTTAGGATAATACTTCCTTGTAATCATACCAATTAATTTAAGTAAGGCACCGTCTCTAGGGAAATGGGGTTGGGGCCTTTACAGTTGGTATTAAAATAATTTTAGTAGAATCCTTGGAAACTAGATTTAGAAAATTTAGATTAATAAACAAAAAACTATGATAAAATTTTAGGATAAGCATATAGGAACATCCTAGAATTTTGGTAAGGTATATATTATGTGGATATTTCTAGAAATATGACCCTATCTAGATACTACAAGTGTATTTGGTTCTGGAACAGATATACCTTGGAGTAACAACTCCAACAAGGTGTTTTAGGCATGACTTGGGGTAACTAAGTATTTGAAAACGAGTTTCACTACACAACTAGTTTGACACTTCTGAGGGATATTCTTAATAAAGTTCAATTTTATTTACAAACCATTTTTTAGAATTTAATTTTAAATATTTACCTAAAGAAACCATGCTTATGGTTATGAGATTAGACATGACTAGAATTTATAATTATGTTATGTATTTTACTTGTTCAACATTATAAATTATTATTCATAACCTAATTTAGTGTATTGAATTATTAATAAATTCCTCAAAGTTGAAGGAATTAAAATTGCTTGAACACATGTATCACATGTAGGGATTTCCCTCCTATGTAAGATAATGATGTTGGTTATGGAGATGTGACTGGTACTGAGAAACTTATAACTATACTTGGATAGTTGGATCAGGTTATGAACAAAAACCTTACCCGTATGGAGAATCGTAATAAACAATGTGGAGGGGAAATATTATAACACTTTATAAGAAAAAAAATCATCTATTATATGATGGGATGATAAACCTATTCATAGTAGAGCAGTGGATAAGTTCCTTAGAGTAAATATTTCTCACATTGGGAAGTAATGAAAGGGATAATGTTGTCTTGGAAGTCTATAGTCTATCAAAATATGTTGATCAATGGAGGTCATTGATTCAAAACACGAATGAGGACAAAGAGGTCGAAAATATGAAATGGGGGGATTTTAAGGGAATTTTCCTAAAAAAAATATTTCCCTCATGAAAAACAAGTGTATATAGAGAGGAAATTCTTAAGTTTAAGATATAAATAGGATGAAAATGTTACGAATTATGAATACTACTTGATAAATTTATCATGGAATGATGTGGACTATATACACAATCTAAGGAGAAAGATTGATCCATTATTTTATGGTTTAAGACCATTCCTATAAATGGCACTGGTCTCTTAAAATTTCTCATCATATGAAGATATAGTCTTATGTGCTCTCAAGATAGAAAAATAATTCTCTAATTATTTTCACTTTAAAAGAGAGAAAGAGAAGAAGATGGATGAGGAAGACTCTATAAAAGAAAATATGGAAACAGGGAAGAAGGGAAGAGTTTACTTTCCACCTAGTAGTAATTATGGGAAGAAACAACCTGACACTTTCCTGATGAGAATGGGTATTTGTTATAAGTGTGGACAAAAAGGCCACCTATCTTGTGATTACAAGGAAAATAATGAAGCTTCCAATGTTAAGTTATATAATTATAAAGATATGGGACATTATGAATATGAATATCCTAAGTGTCAAGGAAAATTTCCACAAATAATTTCAAGGGAGAAAGGTCAAGATTATGCAGTCACAACTTTTGAGGTTGTAGTTACTAACGATGTGGTGGAAGTTACTTTAATAATTTCCTCAAAATTTACAATTTATTATTTGATTATTGATAAAAAAATTCTTTAATATATTCTATATTTTCCCTGAAAATAAGAAATAAGAAATTTTATTTAATAAATGAATTTTTAGTCAAAACTTCTAAGGGAAGTATCGCTGCAACAAAGATATGTCGATCAGTCCTTCTTATGAAACATAAATTTTCTTTGGTTGATGAACTTATCTTCATACCCATGATTTACTTTGATATAATTTTCAGTATGAATTGTCCTTAAAAATATGATGTGAGGATTTATTCCAAAAAAAGGAAGTTACAATTTTGGAGAATGGGTTAGAGTCTCTTATCTTTAGAGAAGAAACCTCCCGATCTAATTCTTATCTAGATCCACCCCTAGTACCTCTAGTGAATTAAATTCTTAAAAAGGAAGAGGATGTAATATCTATGTGCAAGGAAATAAATTTTCAAATTGGGTATGTACCTATTTTTAAAGAATACATTGATTTATCGCCATAGGATTTACCCGGTCATCCTTTAGAGCAGAAAATTGAGTTTTCTATTGATTTAATTAAATGTAAATAGTCTATATCAAATACTAATTATAGAATGACCACATTGGAATTGGTGGACCTAATGAAATAACTGGAGTATTTTAGATATAAGGGGTTTATACACCCTAGTGTTTCTCTATGGGTAGCTCCTATTATTTTTGTTAAGAAGAAAGATGAATCTATTAGAGTATTCATTGACTACAGGGGCATCAATGCTATTACAATAAATAACAAGCTTTCTCTTCCATGGATTGATGATTTATTTGACCAACTTAATGGAGAACAATATTTTTAAAATATTTACCTTCGATCTGGATTTCACAAGTTGCATGTGATAAAGTAAGATCTTCCAAAGGCAGCATTTTGAACCATGTATGAGAATTATGAGTTTACAGTAATGAATTTTCCACTGACTAATACACCTTATGTTTCATGGATATAATGAATTGAGTTTTTAATGAATATTATGAGGACTTTTTTGTTCTATTTATTGATGATATATTTAAATAATAAAAAATATATGAAGTTAATGAGAATCACTTATGCATTATTTTGAAAACACTTAGAAGAAAAGAGTTATATGGGAAATTCAGCAAGTGTCAATTCTGGCATCAGAAAACTTCTTTTCCTGATTAGTAAACCCATTAACCAAGCTTACACAAAAAGGGGTTATGTTTTTATGGATAAAATAATGTGAATACCATTTTGAATAATTAATGAAAATTTTAGTGAATTCTAAAATATTAAATATACCATCGGGAAATGGTGGACTTGTGATTTATGGAGATATATAAAAGAAATAAATGGGTTGTGTAATTTTTTAGAATGATAGATTTATTGCCTATGAATCATGGTAGTTAAAAACTTGTGAACATAACTATCCAAATCCTGATCCTGAGTTAGAAACTATAATATTTACTCTGAAGATATGGAGACATTATCTCTATGGTAAAAGATGTGAGATATATGCAGATCACAAGATCTTGGAATATATCTTCTCAAAAAAAGAACTCGAAATGAGGCAAATGAGGTGACTCAAACTACTCACGAATTATGATTCTTCAATATAGTATCACCCAAGAAAGAAAAATAAGCTAGTTGATATATTAATTTGGAAGGATCATAGAGTTTTAAAAAATGAGGATTGAAAGGGATCCTGTGTACATAGATCAAAAAAATAGATAAGGAAAATATTGAGTAAGGTGAAACATCATTACATATTCAATAGGTTTCCCAACCATATTTATTGGAAAGGATTAAAATTTCTCATATTGTCAATGAGAATATCTAAAAGAAAATTAAAGGCTTGAATGATGGGGAGTTGGATGACTTTTTATGTGAGGTTTAAATTCAGAAATATGGGAAGAGGATTATTGTTGACTCTATACCAATGCTAAAAAGGGAGTTATTGGATGATGATAATACCTGAAATTTTTATATACACCTTAGTATCACTAAGATGTATAGAGATTTGTAGGAACATTTCTAATGGGATAACATAAAGTGGGAAATTGAATATTATGTATCCATATGTTTAGTCTTTTAATAGGTGAATGATGAAAGACAACATCCTAAAAGTGTCTTGAAACATATTTTTATTCCTACATAGAAATGGGATAAAATAAATCAGTATTTTCTACTATATTACTAAAAAAATACAATATTGAATGATTCAATATGGGTGATTATTTATCGACTTACCAAATCTTCAAATTTCTTCTCTATAAGGGAGGATTTTCCATTAGAGCCCCTTACACGGATCTATATTTATGAATTTGTAAGACTTCATGGAGAACGTCTCTCAATTGTGTATGATCATGATCCACAATTTAAACCAAAATTTCTGAAAATTATTCATAAATATTTGGATACTAAGCTTTATTTGAGTACTCCTTATCACCCTCAAACTGATGTGATGTCAAAAAGGATGTTCCTAACATTAGAATACATGTTGAGATCATTATCACATGCTTTTCAAGGTATGTGGGATAATTATTTACCTTTGGTATAGTTTTACTAAATCAATAGTTTCCATTATAGTATTAAAATGGCACTATATTAAGAAATTTATGGAAAGACATGTTGTAGATCGGCATGTTGTGATGAAGTTGGTAAAAGAAAGATTCTAGGCCCAGATATTGTGGAAGTAACAATAGAGAAGGTAACAACTATTCAAAAGCATATCAAATCATCTCAATTTAGGAAAATGAGATATGCCAATAATTGAAGGAAGGATTTTGAATTTCAAGTAGGAGAACACATTTTCCTGAAAGTATATCCCTTAAAGGGTGATATAATATTTGGAAAGAAAGGGAAACTGAGCCTTAGTTACATTGGTCCTTTTGAGATTCTAGAGAGATTTTAATGTGTGTTTCATCATTTAGAGATTCCACCTAGCCTTTCTAAAGTACACAATGTGTTCCTTGTCTCATTATTGAGAATATATATTCCATACGCAACACACATACTGACTTCTGAAGGCATCTAATTGGAACCTGGCATATCTTCCTATGAATAACCCATAATGATTATATAAATTAAATAAAAGGTCTTGATGAATTAGAAAATTTAGTTAGTAAAGGTAATTTGGATAAATAATAAAATAGAATATGTGATGTGGGATAATGAAGACCTTATAATGAAGAACTACCCAATTCTTTTTGTGAGGTGACATTTTAAAAATTTCAAGGATGAAATTTTTATAGGAGGGGAGAATGTAACAACCCATAATTCTATCAATGAAATTTATCTTTTTATTTTTATTTTTTTATAGTATGAATCATATAAAACAACTTGATGAACACAATATAATATTTAAAAAAGAAAAATAATATAAATAAGAGGTATTTCTAGATATTAAGGAACATATACGGATGAAATAGTAACTTTCCCTTAGGAATATTAATATGACCATTTTGAATAGTAAATTGGCCTAATGAATAGTAAATTTAACCATGAAAATATAAATAAAATTTTGAAATCTCATAAGTGAAAGTATTATATCATTATATCATTGTAAAAGTAAGGGAATATTTTAAAAATTAATATTTAAGTGTTGGTATTTTTATAAGTCATAAATATTTTATTACAATATTATAATTAATAAAATTATTTAATATAAAATTCATTTTCATAAAATGGATTCATATATTGATATTATAAAGTCTTATGAATTTAGGATAATTTTATTTGACCTTATTTAATTTTTTAAAGTGTTATAAAATCAGTTTAAAATTTAAAAATTGTATTTTTCATGTAAATAATAACTTTATTTAAAAATTAAATTTCACATAATTTGAAAATTATTATGATATAATGGATTCCATTCTTGAATTATAAATTTCAAGAAATTATTACAGTGAATTAGAGATAGTTTTCTGAAATACTTGAATTTTTGGTGAATAGTAAAACATGATAATTTTTGATAAATTCAAAATACATGAATTACAGATTCATGGATGACGTTTGGATGATGTAAGCACCACTGGTTTATAATCACATTAAATAATTACTTTATTTATTCATAGGAATCAATACCATTTCTTTCCATTAACAAAATAATTTAATAATGAATAAAATAATGAGAAATCATCTCTCTCCTCCACTATAAAAACAACCTCTCACCCTCTCTCATGTTCACTACACTAATCCTTGATGCCTATACAATTTATTCTCCAATCCCATTCCCTAGTATCTACCTACATATAATAGATCCTTTTTGAACTAAAATACCAAAAGCCCTTCCCATAAAGAGATTCTCAAGGCGACCAATTCAAGAGGAAAACCCTCTTCTTTTATCTTTTAATTTCATTTTCAATTTACTTTATTTTCTTATCTTCCCCTCAAATCTTCTATCTGAATGATCATGATAACTACAATATATTTTATATACTGTAATGATATCATGTAAATGTAATAGCATTCCTTAAACAACTATCTACCCCACTATTTTATTTTTAAAAAAGAAATCATCATAAGGGAGTTGCTGATTTACAACCTTCATGGACAATGAACCTTCATTCTATAATTTATCCTTCAAGTCTGGTAATGAAAACATTTTTATGGTTGAACCAGATTATAAAATATGTATTATTTATCATGTAATGTTATTTAACCAATATATATACATATTAGTAATTCATAATATAAAACTGTTTCGTGATGATCAAAATACCGTCGTAATAATCTAAACGATTATCACTAATTCTTTGTCTAATAACTGATCCTCATACTATATAACCAAATGAATTATATAAAACTTTAATCTTATATATGTTCATTATTATCAAATATATTCAATTCTATAGAATTTTATCCTCTCCACATGAACTTCTATACCCATATACAAGTATACTGATCGTGAAAACAAATGAAATGAATGCTCTCGAGTGATAAATTTATATATTATAACTCAACAAAAGACCACAAATAAACATAATAGAATTATAATAAATCAAATATGTAAATAGAATATTCAAAATTAATTAATCAATGTATTTAATTTTATTACCTAGAAAATTAAGGTCAACTGAAGAATACATTTAGAAATAAGGTATAGTTTTTTACCGAAACCTCCATTTTGTTTCAGGTTACTCTTTATCTATATTTACAACATTGAAATTATTGATTACTATTATATAATATCCTTATATTATTTGTGAATATTATATATGTGTGTGTACCAAATATAAACCTTCTATATTTTATGGGTTGTTACATGCTTTAAAGGGACATTTCTCAAATTATTCAGGATAAACAAGCCTGATTCAAGGAAAATTCTCTAATTCTTACCTATTTTCAAGGGAAATAAATAAATTGTTTAAACAAAAAATTATTTTCAAAAAAAATTAATTTTCTTATTAAAAAACTATATTATATAAATTATGGGTTGTACTATTTTTTTTCAAAATAACATTTCTTTTCAAAGTAAAAAATATTTATATCAAGAATTATATGAGGGTTTTATAAGAGTATTTTCATATATTCCAACACTATTGTCGATTATTATGATCAATTGGGATTAATATTTAATAATATCATATAACATATTTTATTGAATATTTTATGATTAGTTGTACTATGGATATGTTATCTTGATATCATTCACCACATTACTCTGAATGGTTAATATTTATGTTTATTTTTTAGGGAAAGTTATTTATATTTAATATGTTAGTTTCAATATGAATTTATTTGTTTAATATATTTAACGATTTTTAATTTAGAAATTAATTAGAGTTAGAAAGTGGTGGGTGAGTCCCACTATATCTCCTTAGATTATCAGTTGGTCTAATGAGACAAACTAGTCTCGATTTTTACCTATTTATATATGGTCTTGGCATGAGGCCATCACCATAATGTTATGATTATCCACATTATGAATTTTGTCATTATAGAAATATTAATTGATATTATATATAATTATTTGACTATTAAAATATCCATAGTTATGTTTTATTGAATTATTTATTTATCTATTATTTCTGCCATATTATTTCCAACATTTCTTTTAATGGAATGTGTACATTAATTTATTCACTTTGCGTTATTACGTATGATTCTACAGTATTACTTACCCTTATTGAGCATCTGATCTCACACATTTATTATGTTTTATTATTCCCCATGAAGTGAGGAAATATATTATGAATTTCTTTTAAGGATAGTCTAGGATTTATGGATGTTTACAATGGAATTTACATATTGGTTTTACTTTCTAGTTTTAATGTTGACCTTATATATGTATCATGTTTTTCAAAGGTAATAAACTATTTGATCCTTTAGGATACGACTTCTTGTAATCATACCAATTTATTGAAGTAATGAAATGGATCTGGGAGACTGTGGTTATGGTATTTATAATGAATATAATGTGTGTAAAAATAATTTGATCCCATTAGATCCATATGACTCATCCTATGTCTCATCCACATCTCTTGGGATTCTTAGTCAAATTCAATACCTCACTCATCCTAGAGTTTATAGTCCTAAAAAAGAAAATACCTTGGTAACATGGGTTTAAAATGATTTTATGGTGACTAGAAATACACCTATTCTACTATCTAAGTCCAAATAAATAATCGCCACTACTAACCAACATCGTACCAACTCAAAATGGCCTAGATAGCATTTTTAACACCTCAACCTGGATTGCTGAAATATTTTCAACATGGGGATTCTATGAGAACTCTAGCACACCCCCACATATGATAAATTATATTGAATAGGGATGATGTTATAAAATAGTCATGAAGAGGATATTCCATTTAATGTAAGGACTAAGGTTCATGCTCACTTCTACTAAAATCTTGGCATGACGTATCTGTATATTGGCCATCTCAATACCCTGTACACATAAAAATGGGATCCCTATATACTCCCATAGTCCTGAATAAAAAGTAATAAATATATATATGGTGTAGTAAATAAAAATAAAAATATAATATAAACACATCGTTATATATATAAATAAAACAATATCACACTAACCAGTACAGATATTGCAAAAAATTAAATTTAAAGTATACAGACTCCGGACCAACATGATTAATTATCGTACCAAGACCTTGGCCTCCTGAATACATATGATCAATATTTCTCAATAATGTTACCCTAGGCCTCCCCTAACAAATTTTTTGAATTTTTTAGTCTTATTGGGTACCAAAGTGTTATGGACATTTGATTAGAGTGTGAGTACATCTTGAGAGGAAAGCACCATTTCGATCTTGTGCATAATTATTAAATGTGTGTATGCAAATATGTTAGGATTATAATAAATACACAAATAATATATATAATCATAATAATAATAATAATTATTGATCCTTGGCTTTAACTTGAATCCCATGATCTACTATACTTGATCCATCAAGTACTAGAGTGTCTCTGAGTAGGTAACTAATCCCAAAGGGATACAAATACTTCCATAGGATCTTGTGAACATGCCTCTATATATTTAAATATTATATCATAGGACATAACCTAAACATCCTATCTGATATAGAAGACGCATTTGAGACGTTAGGGTGTATTCTAGGCATCTATCATATTAAGTATAAGCATCACATCCAAAGTCTATTAGGCAGCGATCATATCAGGTATAACAATAGGAATGTAGGCATCCCAAGCATACATAACATCCAATATATGTATGAAATGGTAGTAATTACTCTGAATCTTATATCATAAATAATTATTCAATTCAAGGGAGGGAGTCCATGTTATCCAATATTATCATATATGAATCATACATATGTAATCCCTAGAATATCATCATCAATCATGTCTTTCTCCATGGGAGGTAATTCCTAGAATCCCACATTCATATCTAAATCCATGGAAGGTAATACTTGTAATATCATAATGTCATATTTGGATCCTATATAGGTAATCCCTTTCACCCCACATATCTGGATCTGAGGGAGGTAATCTCTAGAATCCCACAAAATCTTATTTGGATATGAGGAAGGTAATACCTAACATCCAATCATCAATCATATCATGATATTGGGGAGGGAATATCTAGATTCCCATTACTTCATCATATAATTGGGGGAATGTATCCACTTGGTGGTGTCCAATTGTAATTTTAATAACAATAACATGTGTTAGACACTTGTCCAACCTATCTCGCATAATCAAGGTTAACACCATTAGTTTCCAACCTAACATTATAATTGCATCACTACCAAACACAGATGATCTATTCATGTTGTAGGATTACACCTAAAATCATCACTACCCATTCCCACTAACTCCCTCAAGGGTTAACAAATACCAAGGGAATCTACCAAGATCCCTTGGGTCTGATCACAATCTGGATACCCTATATGGGTTCCCATGTCTGAGTTCAGACTCTAGGTTCTACACTCTTCTCACTCTAAGGGAATATCATCCATCATAATCATCATAATCATATATAGTAATCATTATCCTATTAGAAAAATCCACACAAAAATAACTCTAATAATAATATATAATTCACTTTACACTTCCCATGATTATCATAATCCAACCATCACATTATCGGAAAAATAAAATGTACCTAGCCATACCCACCTGGCTGATAAAACACTAGAGGGGAAAGTAAACTCACTCCATTATCTAAACATATTGCCAAACAAATTTAAGGAAAATCCTGGTTATATTATGGATGATATAGGATATTTTTTTCTCATTTATCACTTATCTCTACTCAAGTAGTCTATGGGAACATATTCATGTTCTCTATGTTCATTTAATTTATTTAATTAATAAATTTTAGGGGTCCATGCATATTAGAAAATATTATCATAATTTAGCCTTCAAACAATAGTGTATGAGGAAACAATCAAGTTTACAAGGGTCCATGGTGGCACTTTGCACCATGTTATTCCATGTTAACCACATTTTAAGTTAAAAAATTCATTATAACATTTGTTAAATGAATTTATTTAATTTAATGATTGTCTGACACTATAGAGAGAAAACATATCACATGGTTTAAATAAATAAATGAAAGAATTCTCTAAATGATGAATAAAAAAGGTAAAAACATATAATATCCTGAATTTTTTAATATATTTGTAACTAAATTAAACATTTTTGATAACCTGAAAAATATGAAACATTGGGTTTAAATGAATCTCGATACTCTATTTAAATATTATTATTTTAACATGACCATTACAACCTAGATGTTAAGTTGATGGGTATTAATTGAACTAAATAATATATAGAAATTTTATATTTTACACATTTATAAAATAAATCCAATGGATATTAAATGATTATAAATATAATAAGTACAATTTGAGAAAAAAACCAATTTTTTTGAAAAATTGTATTTTTCTAATATTTGCATTTTGAACATATAATTTAAAATTAGTTTTTACCAAATTTATAAAACATATTTGAAAAAAAAATTAATATTTGAATTTTCAATTTCAAAATTATCATTGTGTTAAATTTTGATAATTTTCTAAACGGATTAATTTTTTCATAAATAATGAAAAATACTGATTTTTATTGAAAATAGCTTTTCCATGTAAATTATTTTGAAAGTAAAATTATATTAAAACATTTGTTTTAAAGTAAAATTAGTTAAATTATATTAAAATTAAGTTAATATAGTTTATTTTAATAACATTTATATTGAACCCATATATAAAAAACTTTTTAAACATTTGAATGTTTTCTTTGGATAATATGTGTTTTCGACATGTCTTCAGGTTTAACTTTAAATTGAATTAAGAAAAATCTCTGAATTTAAATTTTAAAAATGGAATCCATGTTGTTAATAAGAATAATATAAATTACATATTAATTTACACTTAATTTTTTAATGTAATGAATAGTAAAAATTGTCAAAACTAATTTTTATGGTTAAGGTAAAAATAGGTTTATCGGGGGAGTTAAACTGAAAACGAATGATTAAAATCGATGATAAATTTCTTAATTACTAATTTATGTAAATATTTAGACATTATATTTTAATAGACTTAGTGAATTTAAATTTTTGATCCATTTTTTCAAGAAAGTGTCACAAAATTATTGAGAAACTTTGAAAACTACAAAGTGTGCAACTCACCCCAATAATAAAGGTCCATCCTCTATCCTCTTATCTTCACACATTCAAAACCCATTTTTTCTGCCAATAACTACCCAAATAACATTTTTATCTAACTCCTCTATTCCTAGAATAATTTTTTTGATCATAAATCCAACTTATATAAGATTTTCGTGCCAACATAAAGAAGTTACATGAAGAAGAGGTAACATCCTTAACCGAGCATTTTATTTTATTTATTCCTCCACCTCATTAAAATATTATTAATAAATTATGATATAATAAACCCATCATATTACATATACTAAAAATTTTTTATGTTAATTTTATGACATAAAACCACCTCCTTCTACCTAATATGGGAAATAAAACCGTTGATCTTGTGTACGATGTACTACCGCCTCACGAACCAACATAATAAATTATCCATAACCACTTATCAATAATGGATATATTGATTATATATAATAATAATTATATATTTATAATTATTTTATTATAGTATCACATATAACTTTTAACATTACATTTCGTAGGGAATACAACAACATCACTCTTGTGTACTGTGGACTACCAGCTCATGAAAAGATGTAATTATTTTTTCACATATTCTATTAATTTAAGGTTATAAGGATTAATATATTTTTTATAAATGATAAAAATTACATATTAAAATTTATTTATATGTAATATATCATATACTATCTTACCTTACCATCCATTGAATAAATGATAATGTCATTCATGTGTACATCAGACTACCACCTCACAAAGAAATTTGATTCATACTTATTACCACTAAAAATCAATGGTAAATGAAAGGTTATTTAAAGAAATAATAATATATTAATGATATAATTTTTATCATGGTGAAAGAAGATAAAAATTACCTTATTTCCATCATGATCTTCGAAAAATGGAAATGTTACTTTTGCATACATGTGGTCTACCATATTCATGATTTTAACGTAGTTAATTATTCATAAAAATATTTAATTGATGGTTTTGAAAGTATAATTCATGTATAAAAATTATAAATATTTCATTATTACCATTAAATAAATAATTAAACAATTATTTATTTGACCATATTAAATTTACCTAAGTGATTTTGGACATATGAGTCATTTTTTATTAAAACATATTATGTTTAGTTAATTTATTATTTAATTGAATATCAGAGGGTAAAAATGGAATAATAAAATTGATCATGGTTCTTAAGAATGTTATTAATTAATATAATTTTATTATTAAAAAAGATAAATAACACATGTGACAAATCAGGCTCGAGGTAAAGGGTTTTTTAACTGCAATTTCATTCATTTGGATATATGTCATCATTGTTGATAATATAATACCAAAATTATGTTCAAAATGAAAATTTTCTAATTTATGTGGTATTTATACTTTTATTTATGTGGATAAATTTTTTAACACATATTCACTTCATTAAATAAATCTCAACCCAACAATACAAAATTTGTAAGGGTTTTCATCTCCAAACATCCTTCATTGAGATACATATTCTTTTATAAACAATATTTATTTTAAATGGTTTATATATTTTCTATTTACATAATATATAATTATTTCTTCACAAATCATGATATTTTAAGATAAAAATCATATACCTAATTCTTGGGATTTATGGTTCAGAAGTTACCGAAGCAATAACTGTTCATGTTTCAATCACATTTCAATCAGGATTTTTTTTACTTGAATTACATTTTTTTAAATTATTTGACCATCTCATAAAACCCTAAAATTTTATTCTTGTCAAGTTATTCATTAAAATTTTCATGTAGTAGTTCTATTTCCTTTATTTTGGTGTTTAAAAATATTGAGGAATTTCATAAACAAAGTACACTTTATTTCTCTCTTAAATTAAAAACCTCATCTCTTCCATCTCCATATTTTTTATAAAGTGTATTAATTTTTTTAATATCCTTATCTGATTATTTTGAGTCATTTTTACCTTTTTTTAATTTTAATAAAATATTTTAAAATAAATATTATTTCATTTTACAAACGAGGTACTTATTGATTTTTTACTAAAATATGAAATTGATATTTATTTTAACATGTATAACATGAAAGATATTTTTTAATTATTTGAATTAATGTTTAATTTATAATATTAAAATATTATTTTCAAATGAAAAGTATTTCTATAATACTTTCAGAATTATTATTTTTTTAAAAGTGACTTATAAAGTTCAAATATTATTATCCCCAAGACCGATTTTAATTATTTTATAGTATTTCTATTAATCAACATAAAAATATTTAATTTTATTCAATGAATATAAATTATTTATATATTTATATTACATATATGACTAGTTCACTCTTTCTTTGTTTTAGGAGTTAATACATGCCTCATGTTCATTTATTAAATTCGTTCATTATGAAATTGATTTTGATTTCTACATCAGATAATATTATGCAACCTATTTTTGTCATGGCTAGTTCTTATGTTTATGACTTATGATTGATTTTTTATGTGTAATATATATGCATGTTTCCGAAATGAATGTGATGGGTGGACTCAAAATTATATATCCCTCAAAACTATTAGGTAATGTTTCTGTCTCATGAGATTTCATGTACGGGATTTCAGAGTGAACCTCATCCATTATGGGACTTTTTCCACCATGTGATATTGTCTCAATAGTTTTCCTTGATTTAAGATTATGTAATATTTTATGTCATTGCCACTTTCCAATTTTCTCAAGATCTTATGATCCAATAATCTTAATGTTATATCTTTATTTTATTACTCATCTAACTTACTTTTTATGATATCAATTTATACCTTTGAATCAGCTGTTTTTCTTCCCTATCAAGTTTATTTCGTTGAATTAATTTATAGCTCACCCATTTTTTCTATTCATTTTTGGTTATCCCATGTAGTTTAGGTGCTCTAAGGGATTTAGGATCTCTTTATGTGGAATAAAAAATTATTTTTGTCTCACTTTGACATATTTTGAACCGAGTCTTCAAAAGACACTAGGCCCCACAATATTTTTGTCATAATTATTGGTTGTATTTTTAAAAAACATGTAATAATATGTGTAAATTTTTTGGGTAACTATAGTTATTATCAGAGATTTTTTAGTAAAACATTGGATCTATGATGAAAAAATATTAGTTATAACCCTATGGATAAATATAAGGATAAGTCTAAGGAGAAGTATAAGGAAAAGTATAGGTATTGAAAAATATCCTGGAATCTTGGTGAAGATTAGAGTGAGTGGTTTTTAAGTAATTAAATTCATGTCAAGATACTACAAATAGATGAGGTTATTAAACAGATTTACCTAGGGGTAATAACTATGAAAATGGTGAATTGGGCTTGAATCATTCTTTATCTAGTATACAACATCGAGGCTTAGTGTGCACCGAGTTTGACACTATCAAGGGATATGCTTTAGAAATTCACAAACAGTTTATGATCTATTATGAAGGACTTGAATGAATTTTTTGGTTATAAAACTTAATAGGAATCATTAATGTGGATAACATAGTCTAAAACCTATATTCCCATAAGTCTTTACATACTTATCATTTATAAGTTATTTTTATAGGTTTGTAAGATTCCCCTTGGAATGTTAATGAATTATCATATTGTTTATTTTTATATTTTTAGTTGATGGTGGGAAATAAGAGAAATAATTCCAAAAATCTATGTGATAGAAAATGTAACATCCCAATATTTTAAAATGATGTACTATGTTTTATAGAGTATAAGATATGGCACATCAAGCATAAAAGATCTACTAAATTTTATTATTTAAATGTGATGGGTATAACCTAGACATTAAATTGGTGGGCATGAATAAAAATCAATGATTTATGAAATAAATATATAGATACATCTCAATGTAAATATATTGGTAAACAACTATAATCTAATAACATAATGTTTTTAATGTCATGTTATTATTCAGAAAAATGTTTTCTCTAAAAAAGGGTTTTATTACTTTTTATAGGTGAATATAATAATTAATTTATGGATGTTTAAGAAAATTAATTTGAAAAAATGAACATAATATTTGAAATCATTTTATTAAAATTAGTCTATTTTTAAATTTTTAGAATTTTTTATAAAAGATAATTTTTTGTTGAATAGTATAAAATACTGTTTTTTAGAAAACACAGAATCTTTTGTGATATAATCAAGAAATAAAAATAACGTATAAAGTTAATTAACCATATTAATAAGTAATTTATAATATTATAATATAAAATATCATAGAATAATAATTGAAAGTGTGTAACTTATAATATATATTTCATGATAAATATGGAAATAATTTTCAGTATTGACATAGTTTTTGCACAACATTAGAAAAGTGAAATTCAGTGTCATATAGATAATAATTAAAATTTATAAATTTATTTAAATACTATTTTATTAAACATATTCTATAAATAATTATTTATAATAATAATTTCAGATTTTGGATTTATATAACAATAATCATATCTGAATGATTGTGTAATGCTTGTGCAAGGAAATTAAAGTGAAATTAAAAAACTTATATTAGCTATCATGACATGGATAGGAATAAATATACATAATTAACAATTATAATTATCATATTGATCCTAATTAAATTATTATTTTTATATTAATTTATTTATAATTATTATATATGAAATTATTAACTTAAATTATAACGCATCACTAACGCAGTGCTTGTGAATGTAGAAGAAAAATAAATAAAATGATTTTAAAAACTAAAACATTAAAATGATTGGAACCATTTATTGACCCAAAAATATACTAAATATAATTGGTTAAAAATATATCGACAATAATCATCCAAATTTATGATTTATGACCATTTAGAGCCACTTTGTTGACATTCATCCCTTTATAGTAATTTATTTATGTAAAAGTAAAACTTGTCACACTGTTGTTTTTAATAAGTATAACATTTTTAATAGGTGGTTATATAGAATTTAAATATTAACAAGATATTATCCTTAAATATAAAATATTTATCTTTGTAATGGTAACTTATTTGTATATTTTAGGAATGAAATAAATACCTTCAAAAACTGCATAACATTGATGCATTAATTATATAATTAATCAAAAATAAATGATATTAAAATATTAAAATAAATATAAATTATATAATTAATGTGATCCATAGATTTTATGTATTACATTTACATGTTTATTATATAATATAAAAGTTGTTTCAAATTTTAATTTTTGTCTTGTTGTTTTTAAATTCAATGTAATAAATAATATCACATTTGACATTAATAATATTTTATGAGATTACTATTTTATTCAATTATTTAAAAATAATAAAAATATTATATGGGTCCAAATGGTTTAAATATTTTATGAAATTTATTACAATATTAATTTATATTCCATTTTATTCCTTTTTCCCTAGATTCATCGCATCATAATTTTATCTTTTAAGAAATTCAAAGAGTGCCCCTCCCCTCTATGGTTAAAAGTGCACCTCACCATCTCCATCCTACACACATAAAAACCCTATTTTATATCAATATATACTCAAATAACTTACTATAATCACTCCCCCCATTATAGAGTCCTTATTTTTGGATGAACCCCCGACTTATTGGTCTTATGTTGTTTTTAGAAGGTGGATTTCCAAAAAAGAGTTATAGTTTTATTAATACGTTTCAGTTTTGTTTCTTCTTAAACTTCACTAAAAAATTATTAAACCATGATAAAATTATAATTCTTGTATCCTAAATATACTAAGATATTATTATATTAGTTTCATGACATATATTCCTATCCACTTCCCCCAAATGGGGAAATAACTTATCATTCGTGTGTACGACAAACTACCGCCTCACGAATCGATGTAATTCATTTTCCATCACTATATTTCAAGACTAGATATAAAGATGGAATTAATTTTTATTTATGATATTCACGACATATTTATCATTATTAAAAGATGATATATCATTTACATTCTTATCATTCCATTCATAGAAAAATGATAACGTCGTTCATGTGCATGTGTGAACTACCACCTCCATTATGTGATGTGATTCAGTTTTCATAACCACATCACATGGTTAATATATATACATATATTTAAAATAATTTATATTATATATTTATATTTTATTATGATCATTCTAGATAAATTAAACAATAATTACCTTTTTTTAATGATCGTTGAAAAATAGAAATGTTACTCATGTGTAAGTATGACTAACTATCTCCATGATTGTTACATAGTTCAATTTTAATAAACATAATTAATGGATGGATTTAAAATTAAAATTAATGAATAAAAATTATAATTATTTCCTGATTATTATTCTAGATATTTTGCATTAATGACCACTTTTACCACAATCGACATACAAAAGTCATTATAGAATTTTGAACTGAATATCACCAATGCATCTGATGTGAAATTAAATTATTAAGAAATTTTTATAACATGGTGATAAGTCAAATAAATGGAATAATTAACATGAAATTATTTACAAAGGAAGAAAATAATTAATTTAGGTGTATTATTATTCACTAAAGAATCCCAACAAGTAACATTGTAGTGTTTTGGGGTTAATTATATTTGTTGAAAAAGTGGGTTTTCATTGTTAGTTGTGGAGTTAAAAATAGATTATTGATACGGTATGTTGACAAATATCCGAGAAAAAATAATGGTTTCCTTGTAGGTGGTATTAAAAATTATGCATACAAGATAGAATTGTTTCCTAGTGTTCTCCAAATATTTTTGGTGTAAAATTTGATGTTTGGATCAATCATCTCAAAAGTTGGATTACTGTGAATTCCTTAAAAAATATGGAAAAGACATGAGTTTCATGAAGATTATAGTTTCATGGAGGATAGGGTATTTTATATCCATTTGGTGTTGTTATGTCTCAGTTTTTTAAAGGTGTGGAGCATCTTGACTGCATGGTGGAAAAAATATAATCTCCACAACTACAAGAACTATATTATTATGAATGTGTGAGGTGTTAATGGAGAATCTTTGTGGTTGTGATAATCTTAGTGAATGAGTAAATCTACCTACAACTTTGTGAAAATATGGATCTTCACAATTGATATTGGAGAGCTTTATGAAATTCAGATGACATGGATGGATGCTTCTCGAAAGGGAGGAAATTCTTATAAATAGGCCTTTACCCCCCTATAATGGTTGAAAAGAATAAAAAAAGATACAATGGGTATGAATTCATGAAGGTTCTTATTTCCAAAATATTCTCAATAAAAGTTGGATATAAAAGCGAAATAAATATATAATAATTACAAAATTATAGATGTTCCCAAATCCTTTAAAAATATAACCAAAGGATATGAGCTTTAAGAAGGATAATTGAGGTTCATGAAAATGTTGAGATTCATAAACAGAGGCTTCTTTATGAAGTTTGGGTGAGATTCAAAAAATAGGTGAGCTTCTCAAAAATTATTGTGGTTCATGAAGGCAGTATATACTTGATATTAAATGAGAAGTATTATGAGGTCTATGTGAGCTTTGTGATGGTAGTGAGCATCTCTAAAGGGATGAAAAGTTATTTCCAAGTAAATCCATTGTAAATTGGTATTCATCAATTGGATTAAAGAAAAAATTAAACAAATAATCTATCCATAACTAATGATGTATTAATTATTTATAATGAAGGGACATTCATGTCCATAAACTATGTGTGAATCCTTTTTGAAGTAGTATGAATGGGAAGAGAAAGAAGCTGATCCCTTTTACTGGTAGTGATATAAAGAAGGAAGATTGGGGGAGTGACCACTAGGATGCTATGAGCTATCCCAAAACATTGTAAAGGCAATGAACCTGGGCATGGAATTGATCTAGCATGAACATTATTTGGTAGTGATCCTCAGTGGATTTGGTAAATAGAAACAGTGCGACTATATACTCCATGGATGTATCCCAATAAGGGTGAACCATGTAAAATTATCATGTCTCATGCATGCATTAATTTTTGACCATACATTGCTACAAAAAAAAGGAGAGAAGTTTGTTTTGTTTCACAATGATACAATATCTGAAGGGGTAGTGGTTTAAATATGTTGTAACCTGATTCACCCCTATTACAGAGTTTAACCTAGTTTGGAAAATGATTGGATGAGATCGAAATGTTAGCTTCAATGATTATCTATAACAGGTTTTATTGGAGGCTGTCAATCATAAAGGGATTTTAATCATTGATGGAATAAATTTTCAATTGTTGAAGAATCAGATGCATCACTTATTTTGAATATTTGGTTTGGATGTGTTTATAGCATCAATGTATGGTATTTCATCTAATATGGATAGTGAAGTTTTATTTGAATCCAAACATAGGGAAATTGAATGTTGATGCGAAATGAATCAATTATTTAGGGGGATTTTTATACAATAAAATATATATGAAGTTTATATAATTTAAAAAAACACATGATATGTGGGAAAAGAAGCTAAATATTTATAAGGTATACTAAAAAGTCATAGAAGAGATGTTTTAGGTACTATGGAACAAGTATGAGGTTCTTAGAATGAAACCTAGTGAGTTTGTTAATGTATTCTTTGATCGAGTGTATGTCGTTGTGGAATACATGCATGGTATCAAAGAATTTATTAAGGATGCAAAGATTTTTAAGCACATATTGATAATACTTCCACCTTAGTTCAATTTGAATGTTTTTATATTGGAAGATAAATATCTAATAGATATTACATTGGATATCTTTCATAGTACGCTTGTTGCATACAAGATGAGGAATGTTGACAATGAGTCTATGGAAAAAGGGTAGTCAAATGAAGTTGAATTCAATTCCATGAATAAGTTCACTATTGAATATGTGTATGAAGAAGAAGAGATAAAAGAATTCATGTCATTCCTTTTATCAAATTTTTAATGTGGAAAATAAAAGTTCAAATAGAAATTTACACTTTCTTGATTTGTATGAGTAAAGGCTTGATGTCTTTCAATAAGGTTCCCCAAAAAGTTTAAATATGATAATGAGCATGAAGATGAAATTCCCATGAAAACGTATTCATCCCATTTCACGGTTAAGAAAAAGTTATAGAGAAATTTTTTCAAAAAGAAGAATCTTTTTTCACAATAAACTGATAGTTTAGAAGAATATGAGGTTGAAGAGATAGATAACTGCAAATATCATGGATAAAATGATATAGTGGAAGTTGTAGATAGATACAAGAAAATGTAAGGAATAAAAAAGGATGAAGAATATTTCGAATGTAGAGTTGATAAGCTAACTGTAGTACCCCCGGTTTCGGGTACATAACCCCTTTCCTCATGTTTTTTAATTTGGTGTGTATAAAATAGAGAGTTTCCATAAAATAGATAGTTTCCATAATATAGAGAGTTTCTATTAAGTTGGATGTTTCTATAATGTTGGTTGTTTCCCTAAATTAGGGTGTTTCCCTAAAGTGGGTTATTTCCATAAAGAGGGGTGTTTCCATAAAGTGAGTTGTTTCCATAAAGTGGGGTGTTTCCATAAAGTGGGATGATTCCAGAAAAAAAATTTGTTTTCATAAAAAGGTTAAAGGAGAATAATTGGAGAGTTAAGGGGTTTTATAAGGAGTGTTGGGACAAGAAGTAAGGTTACACTATCCATACACGATTGGCCCAAACCATGTGGTCAATCCTTGCGCAAAGGTCAAATTTAGATCTTATTTTCAAGGATCTTAATCATTTTTCCTTTGTATATATTGGTTTGGCTTCAAAACGCCCCCATTTTGAGATTACACTCTTTGAAAGGCTTTATAACTCTCCCCACACGATTTGGAGCCATCCTAGTGCCTTCTCTTGGTGATTTCGAGTTCGATTCTTGAGGTATGTCCCCATTCTTTCAGGATTTGTCATGTTTTCTTAGATCAACTTAGATCTACTTCTTTGATCTCCACTCTTTCTCATATATGAACCAATAGTGGGTATATCTACGTTTTTGGATGCCTAATAATTCAATATTGATTCATGACCTTTCTAGGATAAGAGAACTAAGTCCTTTCTTGGAGAATCAACCCACTTTCTTGTGCATTCTTCATCTGTTGTTAATGTTTCGTCAAAACATTCGAGGTAGGTGGCTTTAATCTCATATCATCTGTCTAGAATTAATTTTCTCAGATTCAAATTGGTTTGTTTATTGTTAAATTCATCTAAAAATATTCATTAGTGACGATTTATGGTTTTTATGAAATTACGCGATCTTGATGAATAGTTGTGCAAAGGGGGCTTAGTTTCATGAATTTAAAATGATGATTTTAAATTATAGATTTCCTAGAATTTCTAAATGGTTGATCAAAAATGTGTTTACAATTAATATATTTTTCAATAAAAATGGAGTTTTATTGAATTGGTTTGGAATTTAAATGTTTTTGACAGAAATGGTTTTCAATAAAAATGTGTTTTTATTGAAAGAGTTTTTTTTGGCCTGACCATTGGGTATATGTGGTGTGTGTTCATGTTACATATACAGGGCTTTGTTGAAATTTGACCTTGTTCTCAGTGCCAAAGGTTTAATGGCACATGAGAATTTCATATATGGGGCTTGGTTGAAATATGACCTTGTGCTCGGTGACAAAGGGTTAATGGCACATGGGAAAAAATTAGCTTGTTATGACTTGGTAGATCGATGAGAAACAACTCATGAGTATGGAACTATCATAAGGTAGAAATCATGGTTGGTTTCATGGGTTTGAGTAATGGTTGGGAATGCCGATAAAAGGATATTGTGAAATGGTTGTAAAGATTGTTTAGTTATTTTTCTAGAATAATAACTTTATGGGAAAATTATTTTTAATTGCACTTGTATACTTTTGGTAAAAAATGGTTTTGGAAACTTGTTTATATTTAGTTATAATATATTTTTGAGTAGTTGTTTTATATAAACTATTTTATATAATTGTTTCTAACTCTTCTATCCTCAAGGCATGAGTAGGGAAGTCATTAAAGAAAACCTAATGAGTTTTATACTCACCCCTGCTTTGGCACTTTGGTGCTTTTGCAGATGCTATCTTCCCGGACAAGGGAAAAGATAATGTTTCACATGTGTTTAGCACTACCTCGTGATGTATTGGCTGTTCGGTGATTTTGGAGGTTGGATCTTGTAGAGCATAGAGTTTTGAGGTCTTTGGACAGTCATGTGTTGTTTATCTACTATTTAGTTTGATTCGTGGTTATTCTTCCGCTATTGTTTACTTTGATGTGGTTGTGAGATACATGAAGTTGTTGAGTTGTCTTCCATTTGTTTATGCATCATATTGTCAATGTCTGGTTATGGATGGTAGGTTTATCAGTTTATTTCTTAAAGGTTAAATCGTCCCCCACTTGTATTTGAAACCCTTCGGCATTTGTTACCAGCCTTGGGCATCTTGGGGATGTCGCTTAAGGCCTAGTAATGACTCATTGAACTCTCATGCCAAAGAGAATTGGTGGGTCATTAAATATGGTATCATCTTGTTTGGTCCTTGCCTAACATGTAGTCATCGATGTTCCTAGTTTTGGACATAAAATCCCTTCTTGTCTATTCCTTGGGGGGGAATCTTAGAAAGAAGTAGGATTTTAGGAAATTGAAATGTATATCATAAAAGGATGTAGCTAACCCATTTATTCTAAACATCAAGTTACTAGGGAGTTGGGTAAATAAGTGTTTGGAGACACTTCTAAAATTTTAAAATCTCTTTGTTATGGGTTTAGCCAATGAGACGAGCATTACATAAATTTTAGAGGAATGACTTCCAACTAGGAGTGCATAAATTACTTCATGGAATGATTTTGTTGTGAAAAAATGTGTTAAATTTTAAAAAATAATGGAATTGGTTTTCAAATGAATGATTTTGAAAAGGCTAATGCTTATCGTATTTTGAAAATGGTTTAATTTTCAAAAGCGTTTGATGTGTTTTAAAAAATGGTTGAACATGGGAAAAATGTTGTTTTGGAAAAAAAAATTGTGATAGTTGATGTGATATAATTTGAAATGCGAAGAAAAAAGTTGCTAGAGAGTGTGATTAATGGAGTTTGTTGTTAGGATTAGAAAATGGCACCTGGTAGGGGTCATCGAAACCAACCCGTAGAAGCTACAGAGAATGTGGTTGCACCTAAACCACGTGTGAACCAATAGATGGTTTAGAGTATTGTCCAATATTTTCAAGCTGTGGACATAGGGAACCAGAAGAATGAGCCTCGACATGTGGATCATACCATCTACTTTATAAAGCAGAATCCACCTAATTTATGGGGTGATTTCTAACCTGAGAATGTAGAGGTGTGGCTATGTAGGATGAATCATATCTTTGACTTGATCGGCACACCGGTAGAGCTAAAGGTTAAATTGGAGACATATATGGTCGAGGATCTTGCACATTAGTGGTGGGATTTAGCGGTGTAGGGTAAATTGGATGAAGTAATTACATGGGAGGATTTTGAGGAATTGTTCAACAAACAATTCTATCCTCACATGTTCATGATCCAAAAAACGACGGACTTCTTTATCCTAAAACTAGAGAGTCTCCCTGTCATAGAGTATGCATCTAAATTCATAAACTTAGTACACTTTTCACCAGAAGTTGTGGCAAGTGCCTCTTTGAAGGCACACATCTTCGAATCAGGAATACGATAAGATATTTGATCAAAGATTGCAGTACATTGTATTATAGATTTTATAGAGATGGTGAACATAGTGACTGTGGATGAACATGATATCTCAGGATATATGGGAGGAGGCATGATGATAACTACAAGAAACAGTGGGAACTCAACCGCTGGGAATAAGCAGAAAAGGTGCACCTATTTCTAAGGTGCAAGTGGAAATCATAACCGGATGGCTGGATCATTAAGCCTTCCTCCATGAACCTAGAGCAAAGAAGGTTGTTTTCAATGGGGTTAACTTGACCATATAAAGTGATATTGTATGAAACAACCTATAACATGTCATAATTTCAACAATATGGGACATCTTCAGTGCTATTATCACTATGCTCAAAGGTCAGGGGCTCGAGACACTTCCCAGGTGTCGGAAGCATTGTATGCTTTGACTGGACGAGGACAATAGAATCAGTCTCTTAAGTAGAACAGATCTAGCCATGGTGATTCAAGAAATACCGTGTGTAACGACCTGACCCCAGTTACCCAATTTCGGTGCATTATTTTAATACATTGTCATGATTACAAGGAATCAAGTCTCAAAGGACCAATCGATTTAGCAGTCATGGAAAATAGATTACATACATGAACGTTACATTACACATTATAAAATAAAACACAACATAAATGATCCTTTGATAACTCCATTAATCCTCAAGATTAACCCTACTTATCAATCATAATACACTTCTTGGAATCCTGGGAAAATAAAACCTAAGAAAGGGGTGAGCTCAGATTCTCAGTAAGGGTAAATAATTTAGCGGAAGCTATAAACTTTTAAGGAAGGATTTGTAATAAAAACAACAGTCTTTTTAAACCTAAACATGAACATCAGATGGAAAAAATAAATCAAACATTACCATATAAACAAGAACATGGATATTCTACTAGTCGAATATTCACATGTACTAACTAATTTCATATTGAGGGAATGCCTAATGCCAGACATCATTACCACATAGTCAAGACCTCGTTCCAAGACTACAAATAAATTCATTGTCAAGGCCTTATTCCAAGACACTAGTTTTTCTCATGATACCTACCTATGCATCGAGGAGCTATATTGGCCTCCCCCCGTCACTTACTAAGTCCACTGCATTCCTCATCTGAAAAAGTTGAAACATAACATAAACATTCGTATTAAATCTTGCATACGAAATGTCAATACATTAACCATAAACCATGAATGGTATAAAAATAAAACATCCAAATTGAAACATATCATAACTCATTCAATAAAACATTTCAAATTTTATTATAATAAATCGACCTCAATCAAAAATAATATCCAGTAAAGGATGATGACAAAGTTGAAAATGACATATAAAACTTTTGGAGAGAAATATCCTTTTTGAAAAATCATTTAAAAGTCACACATTTATAAATTAAATAATTTAAAAGATATTTTTGAATCAAAGTGTCCGATACCACTTTGAATCTTTTGAAAATAATTATCATTTCAAAAAATCCATGTCTATATAAATAAATCCTTAAAATAATTTTGAAAACATGGACATTAATTAAAACAATTTAGAAAGATAAATCATTAAAACATTTAAAATTATGATCTTGATAAAGAGTACCTTTCACAAATCCTTAAAATATTCATTTTGAAATCATTTTTATGAAAAATGGACATGGATGATAAAAATTTCCCAATAAATACTTACACATAAACAATCTCGGATAATAATGAGATTGGGGAATTAACCCTTACCTTGCACTTTCCTTTAGTCGAGGGTACATTTATCCTCCTGTATAAAGATATTAGTCTGTTATTAAATTATAATATAACCATATTAATGTTTATGATATCATACATGATTCATTTATGACTTTATAATACCCATTTAATATTAATTTCCTTGTTAAATTAATATTTCGGGTAATAATCGCTTTCTTTATCGTAAGTGTTTTAACTTGTTACTCTTGATTGTTTCACTTAGACCAAGATTTAAATACTTCCAGAATATAAAAAATTATTTATATATCATATATATTTAGAATAAAAATATGTATAATAGACATATATATGAAATGAAAAACACCATTTATAGGGACGGTAGTCCGTACGTACGCATAGATGTTGTTTCTGTTTTCATATCATATTGAACAGAACTGACTGGATAAGATATATGTAAAAAAACACACACAGACACACAAAACACACACACACACACACAAATATATATATATATATATATATATATATAAATACGTATATCTCCAGTAGAATTAATATTTCAAATATTACATACTTATTAGTAATATATATTTGTGTAATCGTCAATGAATGGTGATTGTGGAAATGAATCTCATCACGTCGTAGAGACGGTAATCTGTACGTACGCACGAGCGAAAATATCATTTCTTTAATGGTGTAGAATTGGATGGTATACTAATTTTACAGAGACATTATCATGTTATTTTCATTATTTATATACATATTACTCATCATTATATCCATCCAAATAACATAGTGTTTAATAACAAATTACACCACGACATGGAGACGATAAGCCGTACGTACGCACGCATGGTGACATTATCATTCATAAGATGGATAGAATAATGAATATAGTTTTTACATATTTATAATAAAATCATAGTATACATTAGATACTAGAGTTATTGTTTTATAGTGGTAACAACAAATAAAGAGGAAGTGGAAGATTAAAAGAACTTGAAATAGGTGATTAAATATTTACCTCTTCTTCGGGTTCTTCCTTTTGATTTGATCAAAAGTTCACCTTAGGTTGGATTTCTAATCAATATAAGGCCTTTAGGATTAAGTGAGGGAATTTTGGAGGATATTTTAGTAGGGTTTGGCTGACCCAAAAGGCTTTGAAGGTATGACTAATTGGTTAGAAGTGGTGTCCTTTTATAAGGGGGAGGAGGGGCTCTTTAGAAAAAACTTAAAGTATTATTTTATAATAAATTCATATTCAGTTTATAATGGATAAAAATGAATTTATTTCTACCCTTAGATGGTTATGGGTATAAATCTTCTCAACCAATAGGTTTTAGAAAAGTTTGGGTTACCATGTTAACCTTATCTTTTAGATTTAACTCTTAGTTAAATAGTTTAACTTTTACCGTGTCTTCTTGTATTCTTACTCTATATGGTTAATAAACTTACTATAAGCTTTCAAGAGAACCTCAAGTGGACCATTAATGATATATATAATATTATTTAAGCACTTTGGCCGAACCTTAGATTTTTAGGAATATTATATCAACTAATAATATAATATTTGTTTTAAATATTAATTTATGTCAATTTTGACACTATTTGGTATTTTGTTTTAGTGAAAGTAATCACAACTTGATTGCTTCTAACAGGATACATTGAATCATCCCTAACATGTCCTATTCATCTAGAAAATTTTTTAATGTCATAAAAACTTTGAAATTATATTTATTTTAATATTTATAATACCATTTATTTGATTCTTTCATTAATAAGGTAATTACTACATCATCATTGTGTCATAAATAAAATTTATTATTTAATCTCTAAAAATTATAAATAATGAACTATTATGTAGGAAAATGCTTTATCTTTCTAATGAATATTTATAGTCTAATTTATCTTATGTATAACCCTATATTAAAAATGGGTTTTTATTAAACATTGATTTTAACTCTTTTAACTCTTCATTAAATAAAATAATAACAAATGTATTAAACTAATCCAAGTGGACCTAAAGGTTCATATTTTTTTTCCTAAGTTTTTTTTTTCGAATTACACTTATCCAATAGACTTAGTACATGTGTTAGGGTAATAATAATATCATTTTTACCCTTAATTACTGTATTTAATTTTAACCATGGTAAGTAAAAGTAAAAAGCTATTATTCACCAAATATTATTTTTATTTTATTGAAATTTTTTTTACCTACTGATATCAACTGTGTCTCTCAGATTTTTTAAATTCTACTCACAGATGTGGTAAAATTTAGTTTTATGTGAATTCGCAAATTTCCCTAGGAGGTGGGTAAAAGACGGTGAAAAGTTCTATAATTTATTTATATATCTAAAATTATTATAAATTGACTCCAATGAATTATATTGAAATTATATAGGTATTATGTATCTATTTTGAACTAAAATAAATTTAAATGAAATAAATAATTATTTAAATAAAAATTCGGTTTTAAACGATAACTCATTGTTTTTTCACTATTCATCAAAAAATTGAATGTTTTCAAAAAAATACCAAAAATTCACCTAGGATAATTTCGATATTCCAAATCCAAAAATGAATTATATTTTACGAAATTAAAAACATAGATGTTAAATTTATTAATTTAAAATTAATTCTCGTTGTTAAAACAAATAGCGTGTTTTTAAGAAACAATAACTATCAAAAGATTGACACTTTCTTATGTATAATTTCAATGTAAAATTAATTCCAATGACCAAAATTGGATTAAAGGATAAATATATAATCTAATTATACATCCAAAAAATTAAAATGTATAATTCAACACTATAAATTATTATGATTAAAAAGTTGTTTTCAGTTAAAATATAGTATTTTTCACTATTCACCCAAATATGAAAGTTATCAAAAAACACCAAAAATTTATTGAAACTAAATTTTAATTTCCCGATTCAAAATAAGAAGTTGATTTTGTGAACTTGAATATATAAAATCTTCAAATATTGGATTTAAAAAGGGTTCTCCATTAAAAAGCGGTAAAATTTCATTTTTTGAAAATTAATTCTTTTATCTGAAATAAAATGAATTTGTTCTTAAATTATGTCAAAGAAACTCATAATATGGATTCTAAAAGTATAAGGATTATATAATGTTCAAAATTCAGTTAATACTATTAATAACCACTTTTGAACGACTAGTTTGGTAAGTTGTGATGTGCTTGAACTCACTGTTGCGTGTAGTGAAAGTTATTGCATTACTTTGAAGAAATGATGTACTATGAAATTTTGGGGTGTTACATTTTTCCCTCCTTCAATAAATTGATTCCTCGCAATTTTAAATTGTTCTTCAGAAATAAAAGGTTGAAAATAGTAAATACATTTGTGGGAAAACCCACATCAGGAATTGGGTTAATAGAATTTAGTCTTAATAAGAGAAAAAGGGGAATGAAAAAAATCACCACCAAATTATGATCTCGATTAGGAGAACATTGGTGGAAATTAGAGACACATAATTGGAATAAAAACATAAATATTTATAGGGAGTGATTTAGGTCATCAATCACAATCAATTGTAGAATTGTGGGCCTGAAAGTCACCAATCTATGATGATTTAAAATACCGTCGGTTCAACAAAACATAAGTTATTAGGATTACACGTTTTTAGTTTTAATATCTCTTCCCTAAAGATTAATAATTAATTTATCCATAAAATAAGATGGAATATATATATATATATATATATATGCACGTATAAGTAGAGTTTCATTCTTCAACTAATTCCTACCACAAACTCATCTTTCACTCTAAAAAATTTCAAAAAATATATATATTCTATTTATCCTAATCATATAGGGTTCCAAAAATAATGAAATTATAATTCACATATCATACCCTTTAAAAAACTACATTATTCAATCTAGGACATCACAGGGGTCAGTGATAGGTTATACACTCTTGCCTCCCTTCGATTGCGGGTTCAAGTCTTGCGGCCTTACCAGAAGTGACGGGTTGCCACCCGACCTTCAGGTTTTCCTTTTTATGGAAATAAAAAATAATCTTAACAATAGTATCCAATTTCAAACTTAATCAATTCCAAACATTATAATTATACAGAATAGTTATATCCAAACTCTCAGTCCAAAGTTTATAAGGAAGCTAAACATAATGAGGATCCTTTATGCCAGGTAATAACATGTGAACGCCTTCATCATGTATTCTTTTTCAACAACGCAACATCCTGAATTACCAAAATCAACCATCTCTTATTTTAAAATCACTAGCTCATTATCAGGACCATATTAAGGATCAAATTTTCTTCAACCATTTATTTTCCAAAAAAGTGTATCTTACTATTATGTCACTTATCTTAGAACCATATAATCTCAAATCCTCAATAAAATAGTACTGCAATACAATCCTTATTTATCTTCATAATTCATGGAACTGATATATTGTTGAAAAAACACTCAAATGAAATAATTCTATAATAACAACATAAGAATACTAGTCATTCTTCTTCATCTGAGGTAGTATCATTACATTATTATTATCCAATAACATCATTTACGGTATACTCTTATGAACGGGACATTGATTCTCGTAGTGTCTCAATGCCTTGCAGATGAAGAATTATACATTTGAAATCTTTTACTTATCCTTGCAATCACGTACTTGGTGTCCTTTTTCTCTGCACATATAAGAAACCCCCATTCTCTTCAAGAATTTACCAAGGTTATTCATTCCACATTTATCACATATTGGAAAATCCTTCTTTCCCTTGTTCCCTTTATCCATCTTTCTTTCTACCATCCTTTTTTTCTCTGGATTCCTTTGAAAGCCATAGGATTCAAGGAATTCTTTACTGACCTTATTAACCTATGATACTATTTATTCATATGATGCCAATACATGGGAGACTATTTACATACTAAATGTTGGCTTAATACCATGAATGATATGACCCTTCTTACTCTTTGGATCATACGTATTGTTGGAGATATCATTCATTCTACTGGGCACCATTTCTGAACAATGACATACACTGGGTCAGTTTATAAATCGAAATTCACAATTCCAAACAGGTAAAATACCTAATGTAAATTGAACTATTTATGGATATAATCCATAATCACAAAAATGTTTTCTTTGAGGAGGTATATACTCATAAACCCTTCATATTGGTTTGTAAAGAAAACGAGAATTATCCTAAGCATATCCCCCAGAAGTATCTTAACCAAGAGTGCAGCAAGACCCTTTTTCGTGCACCAGTTCCCATTCAATTCTAGCTCAAGTTGTGTTTTTGGGTTTTACCCCTAGGTAGATCTATGCCAGAGCCGACTCTTCCTGCTAGTATCCAGACATGGATTTATTTTCTTGGAAAACTCACAAAATATCTACATTACCAAAATTCTAGGAAGTTCTTCTATACTAATCCTCAATGTCTATCTTAGGTCTATGTGATCTAATTAGAGTTCATCTAAATCTAGCTTCCAAGGTTATAGCTAAACTTTCTCTGATACCAACTGTAACGCCCCAACCCCAGTTACCCAAAGTCGGTGCTTTATTTTAATACATTGGCATGATTAAAAGGAATCATGTCCCAAAGGACCGATCAGTTTTGCAGTCTTGGAAAATAGATTACATACATGAACGCTACATTACACATTAGAAAATAAAATAGAACATAAATGATACTTTAAAAATTCCATTAATCCCCAAGCTTAACCCTACTTATCAACCATAATATTCTTCTTGAAATCCTAAGGAAAATAAAACATAAGAAAGGGGTGAGCTCAGATGCTCAGTAAGGGTAAATAATTTAGCGGAAGCTATAAAATTGTAAGGCAAGATTTGTAATAAAAACAACAACCTTTTTAAACATAATCTTGAAAATAATATGGAAAAAAATAAATCAAACATTAACATATAAACATGCACATGGATAATCTACTAGTCGAATAATCACATGTAATAACTAATATCATAATGAGGGAATTCCTAATGTCGGACATCATTACCACATAGTTAAGGCCCCATGCCAAGACTACAAATAAATTTTTTGTCAAGGCCTTATGCCAAGACCCTAGTTTCTCTCATGAGACCTACCGATGCATCTAGGAGCTATATCAGGATCCACCCGTCACTTACTAATTCCATTGAATTCCTCATATGAAAAAGTTGAAACAAAACATAAACATTCCTATTAAAACTAGCATACGAAATGTCAATACATTAACCATAAACCATGAATGGTAAAAAATAGAACATCCATAGTCAAACATATCATAACTCATTCAATACCACATGGAATATTGTATTATAATAAATCAACCTCAATCAAAAAATAAAATTCATTAAAGGATGATGACAAAGTTGAAAATGACAAGTAAAACTTTTGGAGAGAAATATCCTTTTTGTAAAATCATCTAAAAGTCACACATTTATAAATGAAATAATTTAAAATATATTTTTGAATAAAATTTTCCCATACCACTTTGAAACTTTTGAAAAGAATTATCATTTCAAAAAATCCATGTCCATATAAATAAATCCTTAAAATCATTTTGAAAACATGGACATTAATTAAAACGATTTAGAAAGATAAATCTTTAAAACATTTATAATTCTGATCTTGATAAAGAGTACCTTTAAAAAATACTTAAAATATTCATTTTGAAATCATTTTTATGAATAATGGAAAAGGATGATAAAAATGTCCCAGTAAATACTTATACATAAATAATCTCGGATTATAATGAGATTGGGGAATTAACCCTTACCTAGCACTTTCCTTTAGTCAAGGGTACATTTATCCTCCTGTATAAAGATATTAGTATGTTATTAAATTATACCTGAACCATATTAATATTTATGATATCATATATGATTCAGTTAGGACATTATACTACCCATTTAATAATAATTTCCATGTTAAATTAATATTTCGGGTAATAATCGCTTTCTTTATCGTACGTGTTTTAACTTGTTACTCTTGATTGTATCACTTAGAACAAGATTTAAATACTTCCAGAATATAAAAAATGATTTATATATCATATATATTTAGAATATAAATATGTATAATAGACATATATATTAAATAAAAAACACCGTTTATGGAGACGGTAGTCCGTACGTACGCATAAATGGGGTTTCTTTTTTCATATCGTATTGAAATGAACTGAGTGAATAAGATATATGTAAAAAAACACACATACACACAGATATATATATATATATAAATATTTACATATCTAGTAGAATTAATATTTCATATATTACATACTTATTAGTAATATATATTTTTATAATCGTCGATGAATGATGATCGTGGAAATGAATCTCATCACGTCGTGGAGACGGAAATCTTTACGTACACACGAGCGGAAATATAATTTCCTTAATGGTGTAGAATTGGATGGTATATTAATTTTACAGAGACATTAGAATGTTATTTTCATTATTTATATACATATTACTCATCATTATATCCATCCAAATAACATAGTGTTGAATAACAAATTACACCAAGACATGGCGACGGTATGCCGTACGTACGCACGCATGGTGATATTATCATTCATAAGATGGTTAAAATAATGAATACAGTTTTTCCCATATTTATAATAATATCACAGTATAGAGAAGATACTAGAGTTATTATTTTATAATGGTAACAACAAAGAAATAGGAAGTGGAAGAAGAAAAGAACTTGAAAGAGGTGATTAAATATATTCCTCTTCTTCGGGTTGTTCCTTTTGATTTGATCAAAAGGGATCCTTAGGTTGGATTTATAATCAATATATGGCCTCTAAGATTAAGTTAGGGATGTTGGGAGGATATTTAGGTTGGGTTTTTCTGATCCAAAATGATTTGAAGGTATGAATAATTTGTTAGAAGTGGTGTCCTTTTAAAAGGGGGAGGAGGGGCTCATGAGGAAAAACTAAAAGTATTACTTTATAATAAATTCTTATTCGGGTTATAATGGATAAAAATGAATTTATTTCTACCCTTATCTGGTTATGGGTATAAATCTTCTCAACCAATAGGTTTTAGACAAGTTGAGGTTACCATGTTAACCTTATCTTTTAGATTTAACTCTTAGTTAAATAGTTTAACTTTTACCGTGTCTTCTTGTATTCTTACTCTATATGGGTAATAAACTTACTATAAACTTCCAAGAGAACCCCAAGTGTACCATTAATGATATATATAATATTATTTAAGAACTTTGGACTAACCTTATATTTTTAGGAATATTATATCAACTAATAATATAGTATTTGTTTTAAATATTAATTAATGTCAATTTTGACACTATTTGGTATTTTGTTTTGTGAAAGTAATAACAACTTGATTTCGTCAAACAAGATACATTGAATCATCCCTAAAATGTTCTATTCATCTAGAAAATTTGTGGATGTCAAAAAAACTTTGAAATTATATTTATTTTAATATTTATAATACAATTTATTTGATTCTTTCATTAATAAGGTAATTACTACATCATCATTGTGTCATAAATAAATTTTATTATTTAATATCTAAAAATTATAAATAAAGTACTATTATTTAGGAAATATTTTTATCTTTATAATTAAAATATATAGTCTAATTTATCTTATGTATAACCCTAGACTAAAAATGGGTTGGTTATTAAACTTTGAATTTTTATCTTTTAACTCTTCATTAAATAAAATAATAACAAATGTATTAAACTAATCCAAGTGGACCTAAAAGGTCATATTTTTTTAATAAGGTTTTTTTGTCAAATTACACTTATCCAATAGAATTAGGACATGTGTTAGGGTAATAATAATATCATGTTTACCCTTAATTTCCCTATTTACTTTTAACCATGGTAAATAAAAGTAAAAACCTATTATTCAAGAAAAATTATTTTTATTTTATTGAACCAAATTTTATTTACTGAAATCAACCGTGTCTCTTGTATTTTTGAAATTCCACTCAAAGAAGCGGTAAAATTATGTTTTATGTGAATTCACAAATTTCCCTAGAAGGTGGGTAAAAGACGGTGAAAAGTTCTATAAATTTTTTTATATATCTAAAATTATTATAAATTGACTCCAATGAATTACTTTGAAATTATATAGGTATTATGTATCTATTTTGATCTAAAATAATTTTAAATAAAATAAATAATTATTTAAATAAAAATTCGATTTTAAACGATAACTCAGTGTTTTTCACTATTCATAAAAAATTGAACGTTTTCAAAAAAATACAAATAATTCACCTAGGATAATTTCGATATTACAAATCCAATAATGAATTCTATTTTACCAAATTCAAAACATAGAAGTTAAATTTATGAATTTAAAATTAATTATCGTTGTTAAAACAAATAGCGTGTTTTTAGGAAACAATAACTATCAAAAGATTGGAACTTTCTTATGTATAATTTCAATGTGAAATTAATTCCAATGACCAACATGGGATTAAAGGATAAAAATATAATCTAATTATACTTCCAAAACATTAAAATGTATAATTCAACACTATAAATTATTTTGATTAAAAAAGTTTTTTTTCAGTTAAAATATAGTATTTTTCACTATTCACCCAAATAAGAAAGTTATCATAAAAACACCAAAAATTTATTGAAACTAAATTTTTATGTCCCGATTCAAAAAAAGAAGTTCATTTTCTCAACTTGAATATATAAAAGCTTCAAATATTGGTTTTAAAAAATGTTCTCCATTAAAAAGCGGTAAAATTTAATTTTTTGAAAAATAATTCTTTTATCTGAAATAAAATGAATTTGTTATTAAATTATGTCTAAGAAACTCATAATATGGATTCTAAAATTATGAGGATTATATAATGTTCAAAATTCAGTTAATACTATTCATAACCGCTTTTAAACGGCTAGTTTGGTATGTCGTGATGCGCTTGAACTCAGTGTTGCGTGTAGTGAAAGTAATTGCATTACTTTGAAGAAATAACGTACTATGAAATCATGTGGTGTTACATTCATCCCTTCTTCAATAAATTGATTCCTCACAATTTTAAATTGTTCTTCAAAAATAAGATTTTGAAAATAGAAAATACATTTGTGGGAAAACCCACATCGGAAATTGGGTTAATAAAATTTAGTCTTAATAAGAGGATAAGGGGAATGAAAAAAATCACCACCAAATTATGATCTCGATTAGGAGAACATTGGTGGAAATTAGAGACACATAATTGGAGGGAAAAAGTTAATATTTATAGGGAGTTATTGAGGTCATCAATCACAAAAAATTTTAGAATTGTGGGCCTCAAAGTCACCAATCTATGATGATTTAAAATAGCATCGGTTCAACAAAACATATGGTATTAGGATAACACAATTTTGGTTTTAAGATCCCTTCCCTAAAGTTCAATAATTAATTTATCCATAAAATAAGATGGAATATATATATATATATGTACATATAAGTAGAGTTTCATTCTTCAACTAATTCCTACCACAAACTCATTTTTCACTCTAAAAAATTTCAAAAAAAATATATATTCTATTTATCCTAATTGTATAGGGTTCCAAAAATAATGAAATTTTAATTCACATATCATACCCTTTAAAAAACTACATTATTTAATCTAGGACATCACATGGGTTAGTGATAGGTGATACAACCCTGCCTCCCTTCGATTTCTTGTTCAAGTCTCGCGGCCTTGCAAGACGCAACGGGTTCCCACACGACTTCCAGGTTTTCCTTTTTGTGGCAATAAAAAATAATCTGAACAATAGTATCAAATTTCAAATTTAATCAATTCAAAACATTGGAATTATACAAAATACTTATATCCAAACTCTCAATCCAATGTTTATAAGGAAGCTAAACATAATGAGGATCCTTTTTTCCAGGTAATAACATGTGAATGCCTTCATCATGTATTCTTTTAAAACAATGCAAAATCCCGAATTTCAAAAATCAACCATCTCTTATTTTAAAATCACTACCTCATTATCAAGACCATATTAAGGATCAACTTTTCTTCATCCATTTATTTTCCAGAAAAGTGTATCTTACTATTAAGTCACTTTTCTTAGAACCATATAATATCAAATCCTCTATAAAATAGTTCTGCAGTACAATACTTATTTATCTTCATAATTCATGGAACTGATATACTGTTGATAAAACACTCAAATGAAATAATTATATAATAATAACAAATATTACTAGTCATTCTTCTTCATCTGAGGTAGTATCATAACATTATTATTATCCAATAACATCATTTGTGGTATACTCTTATGAACGGGACATTGATTCCAGTAGTGTCTCAACGCATTGCAGATGAAGCATTTTACATTTGAAGACTTTTACTTATCCTTGAAATCACGTACTTGGTGTCCTTTTTCTCCACACTTATAACAAACTCTCACTCTCTTCAAGAATTTACCAAGATGATTCATTCCATATTTATCACATGTTGTAAAATCCTTTTTTCCCTTGTTCCCTTTATCCATCTATCTTTCTACCATCTTTTTTTCTCTGGATTCCCTTCAAAGCCATAGGATTCCAAAAATTATTTACTAAAATTATTAACCTATGATATTATTTATTCATATGATGACAATACATGGGAGACTATTTACTTTATAAATGTTGGCTTAATACCATGAATGATATGACCCTTCTTGCTCTTTGTATCATACGCATTGCTGGAGTTATAATTCCTTCAACTAGGTGCCATTTTTAAACAATGACAAACACTAGGTCAGTTTATGAATCACAATTTAAAATTCCAAACATGTAAAATACCTAACGTAAATTAAACTATTTATGGATATAATCCATAATCACAAAAATGTTTTCTTTGAGGAGGTATATACTCATAAACCCTTCATAGTGGTTTGTAAAGAAAATGAGAAGTATCCTAAGTCTATCCCCCAGGAGTATCGTAACCAAGAGTGCAGTAAGACCCTTTGTCGTGCACCAGTTCCCGTTCGATTCTAGCTCAAGTTGTGTTTTTGGGTTTTACCCCTAGGTACATAAGTACCAGATCCGACTCTACCTTATCGTATCCATACATGGATGTATTTGCTTGGAAAACTCATAAAATCTCAACATTACAAAAATTCTAGGAAGTCCTTCTATACTAATCCTCAATGTCTATCTTAGGTCTATGTGTTCTAATCAGAGTTTATCTAAATCTAGCATCACAGGTTATAGATAAACTTGCTCTGATACCAACTGTAACATCCCGACCCCGGTTACCCAAAGTCAGTGCTTTATTTTAATACATTGGTAGGATTACAAGGAATCAAGTCCTGAAGGACTGATCGGTTTTGCAGTCTTGGAAAAAAGATTACATACATGAACATTACATTACACATTAGAAAATAAAACAAAACATAAATGATCCTTTAAGAATTCCATTAATCCCAAAGCTTAACCCAGCTTATCAACCATATATACTTCTTGGAATCCTCAGGAAAATTAAACATAAGAGAGGGGTGAGCTCAGATGCTCAGTAAGGGTAAATAATTTAGCGGAAGCTATAAAATTTTAAGGCAGAATTTGTAATAAAAACAAAAACCTTTTTAAACATAATCTTGAACATAATATGGAAACAAATAAATCAAACAGTACCATATAAACATGCACATGGATATTCTACTTGCCGAATAATCACATGTAATAACTAATTTCATAATGAGGTAATGCCTAATGCTTGACATCATTACCACATAGTTAAGGCCTCATGCCAAAACTACAAAAAAAAATTTTGCCAAGGACTTATTCCAAGACACTAGTTTCTCTCATGAGACTTACCGATGCATTGAGGAGCTATATCAGGCTCCACCCGTCTGTTACTATGTCCATTGCATTCCTCATATGAAAAATTTGAAACATAACATAAACATTCGTATAAAAACTAGAGCATGAAATGTCAATACATTAACCATAAAACATGAATGGTATAAAAATAAAACATCCACAATAGAACATATCATAACTCATTCAATACAACATGGAAGATTGTATTATAATAAATCAACCTCAATCAAAAATAATATCCAGTAAAGGATGCTGACATAGTTGAAAATGACGAGTAAAACTTTTTGAGAGAAATATCCTTTCTGTAAAATCATTTAAATGTCACAAATTTATAAAGGAAGTAATTTAAAAGATATTTTTGAATCAAAGTGTCCCATACCACTTTAAAACTTTTGAAAAGAATTATCATTTCAAAAAATTCTTGTCCATATAAATAAATATTTAAAATCATTTTGAAAACATGGACTCTAATTAAAAATATTTAGAGAGATAAATCTTTAAAACATTTAAAATTATGATCTTGATAAATAGTACCTTTCAAAAATCATTTAAATATTCATTTTGAAATAATTTTTATGAAAAATGGACATGGATCATAAAAATTTCCCAGTAAACACTTACACATAAACAATCTCAGATAATAATGAGATTGGGGAATTACCCCTTACCTTGCACTTTCCTTTAGTCGAGGGTAATTTAAACCTCTTGTACGAAGATCGTAGTATGTTATTAAATTATACCCAAAACATATTAATATTTATGATATCATACATTATTCATTTATGACTTTATACTACTAATTTAATAATAATTTCCATGTTAAATTAATATCTCGGGTAATAATCGATTTGTTTATCGTACATGTTTTAACTTGTTACTCTTGATTGTATCACTTAGACCAAGATTTAAATACCTACAGAATATAAAACATGATTTATATATATAAATATTTTGATTATAAATATGTATAATAGACATATATATTAAAATGAAAACACCGTTTATAGAGACGGTAGTCCATACGTACGCATAAACGCTGTTTTTTTATATCATATTGAACGGAACTAAGTTAATAAGATATATTTAAGAACACACCCACACCCACATATATATATATCTCCAGTAGAATTATTATATAATATATTACATACTTATTGGTAATATATATTTTTATATTCATCGATGAATGGTGATCATGGAAATGAATCTCATCTAGTCATGGAGACGGTAATTTGTACGTACGCACGAGCGACAATATCAATTCTTTAAAGGTGTAGAATTGGATTGTATATTAATTTTACATAGACATTAGAATGTTATTTTAATTATTTATATACATATTACTCATCATTATATCCTCCCAAATAACATAGTGTTGAATAACAAATTACACCAGGGTGTGGAGACGGTAAGCCATACGTACGCACACATGTTGATATTATCATTCATAAGATGGATAGAATAATGAATATTGTTTTGCCATATTTATAATAAAAACACAGTACATATAAGATACTGCAGTTAGTATTTTATAATGGGAACAACAAAGAAATAGGAAGTGGAAGAAGAAAAGAACTTGAGAGAGGTGAGGAAATATTTACCTCTCCTTCGGGTTCTTCCTTTATATTTGATCAAAAGGGCTCCATAGGTTGGCTTTTTGATAAATATAAGGATTCTAGGATTAAATGAGGGAAGTTGGGAGGATAGTTTGGCAGGGGTTGGCCGAAACAAAAGGCTTTGAAGGTATGAATAATTGGTTATAAGTAGTGTCCTTTTATAAGGGGGAGGAGGGGCTCTTTAGGAAAAACTTAAAGTATTATTTTATAATAAATTCATATTCGTTTTATAATGGCTCCAAATGAATTTATTTCGAGACTTAGGGGTTATGGGTTTTAATATTATCAACCAATCGGTTTTATACATGTTTAGGTTACCATTTTAACCTTATCTATTAGATTTAACTCTTAGTTAAATAGTTTAACTTTTACCGTGTCTTCTTGTATTCTTACTCTATATGGTTAATAAACATACTATAAAATTAAAATAGAACCTCAAGTGGATCATTAATGACATATATAATATTATTTAATCTCTCTGACAGAACCGTACAATTTTAAGAATATTATATCAACCAATAATATAGTATTTTTTTAAATATTAATTTATGTCAATTTTGACACTATTTGGTATTATGTTTTTCTGAAAGTCATCACAACTTGATTACTTAGAACAAGATACATTGAATCATCCCTAACATATTTTATTCACCTATAAAATTCGTGGATGTCATATAAACTAGGAAATTATATTTAATTTAATATTTATAATACCATTCATTTGATTATTTCATTAATAAGGTAATTACTGCATCATCATTGTGTCATAAATAAATTTAATTATTTAATCTCTAATTCTTTTAAATAAGGTACCATTATGTAGGAAATATTATTATATTTCTAATGAATATTTATAGTCGAATTTAACTTATGTATAACCCTATATTAAAAATGGTTTTGTTATTAAACTTTGATTTTTACTATTTTAACTCTTCTTTAAATAAAATAATAATAAATGTATTAATCTAATCCAAGTGGACCTAAAGGGTCATATTATATCTCTAAGGTTGTTTTTGGTCTAATTACACTTATCCAATAGAATTAGGACATGTGTTAGGGTTATAATAATACCATTTTTACACTTAATTACCCTATTTACTTTTAACCGTGTTAAATAAAAGTTAAAAGTTACTATTCACAGAAAATTATTTTTCGTTTATTGAGCCACATTTTACTTACTGAAATCAACCCTATCTCTCGGATTTCTGAAATTCCACTCATAGAAGCGGTAAAATTATGTTTTATGGGAATTCGCAAATTCCCCTAGGAGGTGGGTAAAAGATGGTGAAAAGTTCTATAAAATATTTTATATGTCTAAAATTATTATATATTGACTCTAATCAATTAAATTGAACTAATATAGGTATTATATATCTATTTTGAACTAAAATAAATTTTAAAAAAAATAAATAATTTTTTAAATAAAAATTCGGTTTTAAACGATATCTCAGCGTTTTTTCACTATTCATCAAAAAATGAATGATTTCAGAAAAATAAAAAATACTCACCCTAGGATAATTTAGATATTATGAATCCAAAAATTAATTCTATTTTCTCAAATTCAAAACATAGAAGTTACATTTATTAATTTAAAATTAATTCTCGTTGTCAAAACCAACAACGTGTTTTTAAGAAATAATAAATATCAAAAGATTGACACTTGTTTATGTATAATTTCAATGTGAAATTAATTCCAATGAACAAAATTTTATTAAAGGGTAAAAATATAATCTAATTATACTTCCAAAACATTAAAATGTATAATTCAACACTATAACTTATTTTGATTAAAAATGATGTTTTCAGTTAAAATATAGTATTTCTAACTATTCACCCTAATATGAAAGTTATCAAAAAACACCAAATATTTATTGAAACTAAATTTTTCTGTCCCTATCCTAAATAAGATATTTATATTGTCAAATTGAATATATAAAAGCTTCAATATTGGATTTAAAAAGGGTTCACCATTAAAAAGCGGTAAACTTGCATTTTTTGAAAATGAGTTCTTTTATCCGAAATAAAATGAATTTGTTCAAAAATCCTGTCTAAGAAACTCATAATTTGGATTCTAAAATTATAAGGATTATATAATGTTCAAAATTCAGTTAATACTATTCAAAACCACTTTTTAATGGTTAGTTTGGTAAGTCTTGATGCGCTTGAACTCAGAGTTGCGTGTAGTGCAAGTTATTGCCTTACTTTGAAGAAATAATGTACTATGAAATCGTGGGGTGTTATATTCTTCCCTCCTTCAACAAATTTCATCCTTGCAACTTTAAATTTTTCTTTGCAAATAAAAGTTTGAAAATAGAAAATAATTTTGTGGGAAAACATACATCGGAAATTGGGTTAATAAAATTTAGTCTTAATAAGAGGAAAGGGGGATTGAGAAAAATCACCACCAAATTATGATATCGATTAATAGAAAATTGGTTTGAATTAGAGACATAAAATTGTAGGAAAATGTAAATATTTATAGGGAGTTATTGAGTTAATCAATCAAAAACAATTATAGAATTATGGGCCACAAAACCACCAATCTATGATGATTTAAAATACCATCGGTTCCACAAAATGTAAGGTATTAGGATAACACATTTTTGGATTTAAGATCCCTTCCATAAAGTTTAATAATTAATTTATCCATAAAATAAGATGGAATATATATATATATATGTATGTATGTATGTATATTTAGAGTTTCATCCTTCAACTAATTCCTACAACTAACTCATCTTTCACTCTAAGGGATTTCAAAAAAAAATATTCAATTTATCCTAATCGTATAGGGTTCTAAAAATAATAAATTTATAATTCACATATAAGAACCTTTAAAAAAACTACATTATTTAATCCAAGACAACATGTGGGTCAGTGAGAGGTGATACACCCTTGCCTCCCTTCGGTTGCGGGTTCAAGTCTTGTGGCCATGCCGAACGTGACATGTTGCCACCCGACCTCCGATTTGTCCTTTTTATGGAAATCCAAAAATAATCTTAACAATAGTATCCAATTTCAAACATAATCAATTGAATCATTTAGAATTATCTAAAATTATTATATCCAAACTCTCATTCCAATGTTTATAAGGAAGTTAAACATATTGAGGATCCTTTTTTCCAGGTAATAACATGTGAACGCCTTTATCGTGTATTCTTTTTCTACACTGCAACATCCTGAATTACCAAAATCAACCATCTCTTATTCCAAATTCACTACCTCATTATCAGAACCATATTAAGGATCACCTTTAATTCAACCATTTATTTTCCAAAAAAGTGTATCTTACTGTTAAGTCACTTTTCTTAGAACCATATAATCTCAAATCCTCAATAAAATAGTACTGCAGTACAATCCTTATTTATCTTCATAATTCATGTAACCGGTATACTATTGATACAACACTCAAATGAAATAATTCTATAATAACAACATAAGAACACTAGTCATTCTTCTTCATCTGAGGTAGTATCATAACTTCATTTTTAAACAATAACATCATTTGCGGTATACTCTTATGAATGGGACATTGATTCACATAGTGTCTCAAAGCCTTGCAGATGAAGCATTTTACATTTGAAAACTTTTTCTTTTCCTTGCAATCACGTACATGGTGTCCTTTTTCTCCACACTTATAACAAACTCTCATTCTCTTCAATCATTTACCAAGGTGATTCATTCCACATTTATCACATATTGGAAAATCCTTTTTTCCTTTTTTACATGTATCCATCATTATTTCTACCATCCTTTTCTTCTCTAGCTTCCCTTCAAAACCATAGCATTCAGAGAAGTCCTTATTGTTCTTATTAACACATGATACTATTTATTCATATGATGATAATACGTGGGAGAATATTTCCTTTCTAAATATTGTCTTAATACCATGAATGATATGAACATTCATACTCTTTGGATAATACATATTGCTGGAGTTCTAATTCCTTCAACTGGGTGCTATTTCTAAACAATGGCATACAGTAGGTCAGTTTATGAATCTCTATTCACAATTCCAATCATGTAAAATACCTAATGTAAATTGATATATTTATGGAAATAATACATAATCAAAAAAAATGTTTTCTTTTATGACGTATATACTCATAAACCCTTCATAGTGGTTTGTAAAGAATACGAGAATTATCCTAAGCATATCCCCTAGGAGTGTCGTAACCTAGAGTGCAGAAAGGCTCAGTTTTGTGCACCAGTTCCCATTCGAGTCTAGCTCAAAGTGGTGTTTTCGGGTTTTACCCCTAGTTACATCTGTTCTAGAGTCGCCTCTACCTATTTGTATCCACACAGGGATATATTTTCTTGAAAAACTCACACAATCTCTACATTACCAAAATTATAAGAAGTCCTTCTATACCAATCCTCAAATTCTATCTTAGGTCTATGTGCTCTAATCAGAGTTTATCTAAATCTAGCTTCCAAGTTTGTTTCTAAACATGATTGGATACCAACTATAACTCCCCGACCCCAGTTACCCAAAGACGGTGCATTATTTTAATACAGTGGCATGATTACCAGGAATCAAGTCTCGAAGGACAGATCAGCTTAGTAGTCTTGGAAAATAGATTACATACATGAACCTTACATTACACATTAGAAAATAAAACACAAAATAAATGATCCTTTGATAATTCCATTAATCTCAGAGGTTAACCCTGATTATCAATCATAATACACTTCTTGTAATCTTGGGAAAATAAAACATAAGAAAGGGGTGATCTCAGATGCTCCGTAAGGGTAAATAACATAGCGGAAGATATAAACATTTAAGGAAGGATTTGTAATAAAAACAACAACCTTTTTAAACATAAAATTTATCATAATATTGAAAAACATAAATCAAAGATTACCATATAAACATGCACATGGATATTCTACCAGTCGAATAATCACATGTAATAACTAATTTCATAATGAGGGAATGCCTAACGCCGGACACCATTACCACATAGTCAAGGCGTCGTGCCAAGACTACAAATAAATTTTTTGTCAAGGACTTGTGCCAAGAAAATAGTTTGTCTCATGAGAAGTACCGATGAATCAAGGAGATATAGCGGGCTCCGCCTGTCACTTACTAAGTCCAGTACCTTCCTGATATGAAGAAGTTGAAACATAACATAAATTTTCGTATTAAAAATAGTATACGAAATTTCAATAAAATAACCATAAACCTTGAATGGAATAAAAATAGAACATCCACAGTAAGAAATATAATAACTCATTCAATACATCATGGAAGATTGTATTATAACAAATCAACCTCAATCAAAAATAATATCCATTAAAGGATGCTGACAGAGTTGAAAATGATGAGTAAAACTTTTTGAGAGAAATATCCTTTTTGTAAAATCATTTAAATGTCACACATTTATAAAATAATTAATTTAAAAGATATTTTTGAATCAAAGTGTCCCATACCACTTTGAAACTTTTTAAAAGAATTATCATTTCAAAAAATTCATGTCCATATAAATAAATCCATAAAATCATTTTGAAAACATGGAAATTAATTAAAATGATTTAGAAATATAAATATTTAAAACATTTAAAATTATGATCTTGATAAAGAGTACCTATCAAAAATCCTTCAAATATTAATTTTGAAATCATTTTTATGAAAAATGGACATGGATGTTAAAAATTTCCCAGTAAATACTTCCACATAAACAGTCTCAGATAATAATGAGATCGAGGAATTAACCCTTACATTGCACTTTCATTTAGTCGAGGGTACATTTAACCTACTGTATGAAGATCATAGTATGTTATTAAATTATTCCAGAACCATATTAATATTTATGATATCATACATGATTCATTTATGACTTTATACTACCCATTTAATAATAATTTCCATGTTAAATTAATATTTCGGGTAATAATCCCTTTCTTTATAGTATGTGTTTTAACTTGTCACTCTTGATTGTATCACTTAGACCAAGATTTAAATACTTCCATAATATAAAAAATTATTTATATATCATATATATTTATAATATAAATATGTATAATAGTCATATATATGAAATGAAAATCACCGTTTATGGAGACGGTAGTCTGTACGTACGCAAAAAAGCTATTTCTGTTTTCATATCCTATTGAAAAGAACTAAGTGAATAAGATATATGTAAGTACACACAAATATATATATATATATATATCCAGTAGAATTATTATGTCATATATTACATACTTATTAGTAATATATATTTTGATAATCGTCGATGAATGGTGATCGTGGAAATGAATCTCATCGTGTCGTGGAGGCAATAATCTGTACGTACGCACGAGCGGCAATATCAGTTCCTTATTGTTGTAGAATTGGATGGTATATTAATTTTACAAAGGCATTATCATGTTATTTTCATTATTTATATACATATTACTCACCATTATATCCATACAAATAACATAGTGTTGTTACCAAATTACACCATGGCGTGGAGATGGTAGGCCGTATGTACGCACACATGGTGACATTATCATTCATAAGATGGATAGAATAATGAATATAGTTTTTCCATATTTAAAATAACATAACATTATATAGAAGATACTGGAGTTATTTTTTTTATAATTGAAACAACGAAGAAAGAGGATGTGGAAGAAGAAAATAACTTGAAAGAGGTGATGAAATATTTACCTCTTCCTTGGGTCCTTCCTTTTGATTTGATCAAAAGGGCTCCATAGGTTGGCTTTTTTATCAATATAAGGCCTATAGTATTATGTGATGGAAGTTGGGAGGATATTTGGGCAGGGTTTTCCAAACCAAAAGGCTTTGAAGGTATGAATAATTGGTTAGAAGTGGTGTCCTTTTATAAGGGGGAGGAGGGGCTCTTTAGAAAAAGCTTAAAGTATTATTTTATAATAAATTCATATTCAGTTTATAATGGATCCAAATGAATTTATTTATAGACTTAGGTGGTTATGGGTAGAAATATTCTCAACCAATATGTTTTAGACAAGTTTAGGTTACCATTTTAACCTTATCTTTTAGATTTAACTCTTAGTTAAATAGTTTAACTTTTACGTTGTTTTCTTGTATTCTTACTCTATATGGTTAATATACTTACTATAAACATCCAAGAGAACTTCAAGTGGATAATTAATGATATATATAATATTATTTAAGCACTTTGGATGAACCTTACATTTGTAGGAATATTATATCGACCAATAATATAGTATTTGTTTAAAATATTAATTTATGTCAATTTTGACACTATTTGGTATTTTGTTTTTGTGAAAGTCATCACAACATTATTACTTCGAACAAGATACATTGAATCATACCTAACATGTCTTATTAACCTAGAAAGTTCGTGGATTTCATAAAAACATTGAAATTATATTTATTTTAAAATTTATAATACCTTTTATTTGATTCTTTCATTAATAAGGTAATTACTACATCATCATTGTGTCATTAATAAATTTAATTATTTAATTTCGAAAAATTATAAATAAAGTACCATTATGTAGGAAATATTTTTTTCTTTCTATTGAATATTTATAGTCGAATTTATTTTATGTGTAACCCTATATTAAAAATGGTTTAGTTATTAAACTTCGATTTTAACTCTTTTAACTCTTCTTTAAATAAAATAATAATAAATGTCTTAATCTAATCCACGTAGACCTAAAGGATCATATTTTATTTCAAAGGTTGTTTTTGGTCGAATTACACTTATCCAATAGATTTAGGACATGTGTTAGGGTAATAATAATATCATTTTTACCATTAATTACCCTATTTACTTTTAACCGTGGTAAATAAAAGTAAAACGTTACTATTCACCAAATAATATTTTTATTTTATTGAACCAGATATTACTTACTGATACCAACTGTGTCTCTCAAATTTCTGAAATTCCACTCACAGAAGTGGTAAAATTAAGTTTTATGTGAATTTGCCAAATCCCCCAGGAGGTGGGTAAAAGATGGTGAAAAGTTCTATAAATTTTTTTATATATCTAAAATTATTATATATTGACTCTAATGAATTAAGTTGAACTAATATAGGTATTATATATCTATTTTGAAATAAAATAAATTTAAATAAAATAAATAATTTTTTAAATAAAAAATCAGTTTTAAACGATAACTTAGTGTTTGTTCACTATTCATCAAAAATTGAATGTTTTCAGAAAAATACCAAAAATTCACTCTAGGCTAATTTCGATATTATGAATCAAAAAATGAATTCTATTTTACCAAATTCAAAACCAAGAAGTTACATTTATTAATTTAATATTAATTCTATTTGTCAAAACCAACAGAGTGTTTTTAAGAAATAATAAATATCAAAAGATTGACACTTGTTTATGTATAATATCAATGTGAAATTAATTCCAATGAACAAAATTGGATTAAAGGGTAAAAATATAATCTAATTATACTTCCAAAACCTTAAAATGTATAATTCGACACTATAAATTTTTTTGATTAAAAAAGATGTTTTCAGTTAAAATATAGTATTTTTCACTGTTCACCCTAATATGAAAGTTACCAAAAAAACACCAAATATTTATTAAAAATAAATTATTATGTCCCGATTCTAAAGAAAATGTTTATATTGTCAAATTTAATATATAAAAGCTTCAAATATTGGATTTAAAAAGAGTTCACCATTAAAAAGCGGTAAAATTTCATTTTTTGGAAATTAATTCTTTAATGTGAAATAAAATGAATTTGTTCATAAATTCTATCTAATAAACTCATAATATGGATTCTAAAATTATAAGGAATGTATAATGTTCAAAATTCAGTTAATACTATTCATAACCGCTTTTGAATGGCTAGTTTGGTAAGTCGTGATGCGCTTGAACTCAGTGTTGTGTGTAGTGCAAGTTATTGCATAACTTTGAAGAAATAATGTAATATGAAATCTTGGGGTGTTACATTATTCCCTCCTTCAATAAATTGCTTCCTATCAATTTGAAATTGTTCTTCGAAAATAGAAGGTTGAAAATAGAAAATTCTTTTGTGGGAAAACCCACATCAGAAATTGGGTTAATAAAATTTAGTCTTAATAAGAGGAAAAGGGGAATGAAAACAATAACCACCAAATTATGATCTCGATTAATAGAATATTGGTGGGAATTAGAGACATATAATTGGAGGAAAACGTAGATATTTATAGGGAGTGATTGAGGTCATCAATCACAAACAATTTTAGAATTGTGGGCCTCAAAGCCACCAATCTATGATGATTTAAAATACCATCAGTTCAACAAAATGTAAGGTATTAGGATAACACATTTTTGGTTTTAAGATCCATTCCCTAAAGTTTAATAATTAATTTATCCATAAAATAAGAGGGAATATATATATATATATGTATAAGTAGAGTTTCATCCTTCAACTAATTCCTACAACTAACTCATCTTCCAATCTAAAATATTTCAAAAAAGGGTTCCAAAAATAATGAATTTGTAATTCACAATTCAGACCCTTTAAAAAACTACGTTATTCAATCCAGGACATCATGTGGGTTAGTGATAGGTGATACACCCTTGCCTCCCATCGGTTGCGGGTTCGAGTTTCGCGGCCTTGCCGGACGTGACGGGTTGCCGCCTGACCTCCGGGTTGTCCTTTTTATGGAAATCCAAAAATAATCTTAACAATAGTATCCAATTTCAATCTTAATCAATTGAAACCTTTAGAATTATCCAAAATTATTATATCCAAACTCTCACTCCAATTTTTATAAGGAAGTTAAACATAATGTAGATCTTTTTTGCTAGGTAATAACATGTGAACACATTCATCATGTATTCTTTTACAACACCGTAACATCCTGAGTTACCAAAATCAACCATCTCTTATTCCAAAATCACTACCTTATTATAAGGACCATATTAAGGATCACTTTACATCAACCATTTATTTTCCAAAAAAGAGTGTCTTACTATTAATCCAATTTTCTTAGAACCATATAATCTCAAATCCTCAATAAAATAGTATTGTAGTACAATCCTTATTTATCTTCATAATTCATGTAACCGGTATACTGTTGATACAACACTCAAATGAAATAATTCTATAATAATAACATAAGAACACTAATCATTCTTCTTAATTTGAGTTAGTATCATAAATTGATTTTTATATAATAACATCATTTGCGGTACACTCATATGAATGGGACATTGATTCACATAGTGTCTCAACGCCTTTTAGATGAAGCATTTTACATTTGAAAACATTTTCTTTTCCTTGCAATCACGTACTTGGTGTCCTTTTCTCCACACTAATAACAAACTATCATTCTCTTAAATCATTTACCAAGGTTATTCATTCCACATTTATCACATATTGGAAAATCATTTTTCCCTTGTTCCCTGTATCCATCTTTCTTTCTACCATTTGTTTCTTCTAGCTTCTCTTCGAAACCATAGGATTCAGAGAAGCCTTTATTGATTTAATTAACACATGATACTATTTATTCATATGATGATAATACGTGGGAGACTGTTTCCTTTCTAAATGTTGGCTTAATACCATGAATTATATGACCATTCTTACTCTTTGGATAATACATATTGCGGGAGTTTTCATTCCTTCTACTGGGCGCTATTTCTAAACAATGGAATACACTAGATCAGTTTATGAATCACTATTCACAATTCCAAACATGTAAAATACCTAACGTAAATTGAACTATTTATGGATAAAATCCATAATCAAAAAAATGTTTTCTTTGAGTACGTATATACTCATAAACCCTTAAAAGTTTTTTGTAAAGAAAACGAGAATTATCCTAAGCATATCCCCCGGTAGTGTCGTAACCTAGAGTGCATCAAGGCCCGTTGTTGTGCACCAGTTCCCGTTCGAGTCTAGATCAAAGTGGTGTTTTCAGGTTTTACCCCTAGGTACATCTGCGCCAAAATATTATAACTCGTTCAATATAACATGGAGGATTTTATTATAACAAATCAACATCAATAATAAATAATATCCAGTAAAGGATGCTGATAGAGTTGAAGATGATGAGTAAAACTTTTTGAGAGAAATATCATTTTTGTAAAATCCTTTAAAAGTCACACATTTATAAAAGAATTAATTTAAAATATATTTTTAATCAAAGTGTCCCATACCACATTGAATCTTTTGAAAAGAATTATCATTTAAAAAAATTCATGTCCATATAAATAAATCCTTAAAATCAATTTGAAAACATGAACATTAATTAAAATGTTTTAGAAAGATAAATCTTTAAAATATTTAAAATTATCATCTTGATATAGAGTAAATTTTACAAATCCATAAATTATTAATTTTGAAATAATTTTTATGAAAAATGGACATGGATGTTAAAAATGTCCAAGTAAATACTTACACAAAAACAATCTCGGATAATAATGAGATCGAGGAATTAACCCTTACCTTGTACTTTCCTTTAGTCTAGGGTATATTTAACTTCTTGTATGAAGATCATAGTATGTTATTAATTATACCAGAACCATATTAATATTTATGATATCATACATTATTCATTTAAGACTTTATACTACCCATTTAATAATAATTTCCATGTTAAATTAATATTTCGTGTAATAATTGCTTTCTTTATAGTACGTGTTTTAACTTGTTACTTTAGATTGTATCAATTAGAAAAAGATTTAAATACTTCCATAATATAAAACATGATTTATATATCATATATATTTATAATATAAATATGTATAATAGTCATATATATGAAATTAAAAACATAGTCTATGGAGACAGTAGTCTGTACGTACGCAAAAAAGATGTTTCGGTTTTCATATCCTATTGAAAATAAATAAGTGAATAAGTTATATATAAGCACACACAAAAATATATATAAATATATATATCTCCAGTAGAATTATTATGTCATATATTACATACTTATTATTAATATATATTTTTATAATCTTCGATTAATGGTGATCGTGGAAATGAATCTCATCGCGTCGTGGAGACATCAATCTGTACGTACGCACGATCGACAATATCATTTCATTAAAGGTGTAGAATTGGATGGTATATTAATTATACAGAGACATTAAAATGTTATTTTCATTATTTATATACATATTACTCATCATTATATCCATCCAAATAACATAGTGTTGAATAACAAATTAAACCACGGCGTGGAGACGGTAAGCCGTATGTACGCACGCATGGTGAAATTATCATTCATAAGATGGATAGAATAATGAATATAGATCTTAGATATTTATAATAACATCATAGTATATAGAAGATACTGTAGTTATTTTTTTAAAATAGAAACGACAAAGGAAGAGGAAGTGGAAGAAGAAAAGAACTTGAAAGAGGTGATGAAAATATTAACTCTTCTTCGGGTCCTTCCTTTTGATGTGATCAAAAGGGATCCTTAGGCTGGCTTTCTGATCAATCTAATGCCTCTAGGATTAATTTAGGGAAGTTGAGAGGATATTTGGGCAGGTTTTGGCCGAACCAAAAGGCTTTTAAGGTAATAATAATTGGTTTTAAGTGGTGTCCTTTTATAAGGGGGAGGATGTGCTCTTTAGGAAAAACTTATTGTGTTATTTTATAATAAATTCATATTCGGTTTATAATGGCTCCAAATGAATTTATTTCGAGATTTAGGTGGTTATGGGTAGAAATATTCTCAACCAATAGGTTTTAGACAAGTTTAGGTTACCATTTTAACCTTATCTTTTAGATTTAACTCTTAGTTAAATAGTTTAACTTTTACGGTGTCTTCTTGTATTCTTACTATATATGGTTAATACACTTACTATAAACTTACAAGAGAACCTCATGTGGATAATTAATGACATATAAAATATTTTTTAAGCTCTTTGGCTGAACCTTACATTTTTAGGAATATTATATCAACCAGTAATATAGTATTTGTTTTAAATATTAATTTATGTCAATTTTGACTCTATTTGGTATTTTGTTTTTGTGAAAGTCATAACAACTTTATTACATCGAAAAAGATACATTGAATCATCCCTAACATGTACTATTCACCTATAATGTTCGTGGATTTCATAAAAACTTGAAATTATATTTATTTTAAAATTTATAATACCATTTATTTGATTCATTCATTAATAAGGTAATTACTCCATCATCATTGTGTCATTAATAAATTTATTTATTTTATCTCTAAAAATTATAAATAAAGTACCATTATGTAGGAAATATTTTTATCTTTCTAATGAATATTTATATTCGAATTTATTTTATGCATATCCCTATATTAAAAATGGTTTAGTTATTAAACTATGATTTTAACTATTTTAACTCTTCTTTAAATAAAATAATAATAAACGTCTTAATCTAATCCAAGTGGACCTAAGGGGTCATATTTTATTCCTAAGGTCGTTTTTGGTAGAATTACACTTATCCAATGGAATTAGGATATGTTTTTGGGTAATAATAATATCATTTTTACCCTTAATTACCCTATTTACTTTTAACCGTGGTAAATAATAGTAAAAAGTTACTATTCACCAAAAAATATTTTTATTTTATTGAACCAAATTTTACTTACTAATATCAACCGTGTCCTTCTAATTTTTGAAATTCCACTCAGAGAAGCGGTAAAACTAAGTTTTATCTGAATTCGTAAATTCCCCTAAGAGGTGGGTAAAAGACGGTGAAAAGTTCTATAAATATTTTTCTATATCTAAAATTATTATAAATTGACTCGAATGAATTACATTGAAATTATTTAAATATTATGTATCTATTTTGAACTAAAATAAATTTAAATAAAAGAAATAATTATTTAAATAATAATTCGGTTTTAAACGATAACTTATTGTTTTTTCACTATTCATTAAAATTGAACATTTTCAGAAAAATAACAAAAATTCACCCTAGGATAATTTCGATATTCCAAATCCAAAAATTAATTCTATTTTACCAAATTCAAAAAATATAAGTTACATTTATCAATTTAAAATTAATTCTCATTGTCAAAACAAATAGCTTCTTTTTAAGAAACATTAAATATCAAAAGATTAACACTTGTTTATGTTTAATTTCAATGTGAAATAAATTCCAATAAACATTGGATTAAAGAGTAAAAATATAATATAATTATACTTCCAAAACATTAAAATGTATAATTCAACAATATAAATTATTTTGATTAAAAAAGTAGTTTTCAGTTAGAATATAGTATTTTTCACTATTCATCCAAATATGAATGTTATCATAAAAACACCGAAAATATATTGAAACTAAATTCTTATGTCCCGATTCAAAATAAGATGTTTTTTTTGTCAAATTGAATATATAAAAGCTTCAAATATTGGATTTAAAAAGGTTTCTCCATTAAAAAGCGGTAAAATTGCATTTTTTGGAAAATAATTCTTTTATCTGAAATAAAATGAATTTTTTCTTAAATTATGTCTAAGAAACTCATAATATGGATTCTAAAATTATAAGAATTATGTAATGTTCAAAATTATGTTAATACTATTCACAACCACTTTTGAACTGCTTGTTTGGTACGTCGTGGTGCACTTGAACTCAGTATTGCATGTAGTGCAAGTTATTGAATTACTTTGAAGAAATAACGTACTATAAAATCTTGGGGTGTATACCATGACTCCTCAACCAGGGAAACCTCAGAAAGGAAAAAAAGTGAACAGTGTAGTGAAGAAAAAATTGTATGGAGTTGAGTAGATGATTGTTGATAATCAAGCTGGACCATCTACACCGAGAGGTATGATTCTTTTGAATTCTTCCTTTCTGGAAGTGTTGTTTGATACTAATACATACCATTACTTCATTGATTCTCATGTTTTTGACTTGATATGTTTAAAACTGTAAATGATACATTCTGTTTTGAATTTGAAAACACCTCTCGGTGAAAGAGAATATCCAGCCTTTGTCTGTAGAGCATGCTCTAAAACTATTGATGGAGCTGAGTTAAAATATAACTTCTCGATGTTGGATATGGATTTCTATGATGTAATCCTAGTTATGTATTGGCTTACAACATTCAAGGCTCTAATCAACTATTATAGGAGAATAGTTAGTTTCTTAACTGGGGACAGAATCGAGCATCTCTTTAGAGGAGAGAGGATTGTAAAGAAGAGTGCAAAATGCTTGGTGGTACTAATGGTGGGAACAATATCATACCAATTGGCATCATTGACTTTGGTATCAATGGAAGAGATTGAGGAAAATAGTTTTCAAGCTGTTGTGGATTAATTTCCATATGTCTTTCCCAATAACTTCTCCGGGTTACCACCTCTAAGGGAAGAGGAGTTTACGATGGATCTCCATTTGGGGTCCAGTCCTATTTCCCATATGTTTTATAGGATTCACCAAAAAAATTATGAGAATTGAAAGTGAGTTAGAGGAGTTGGAAAGCAAGGGTTTCATTCGACCAATTACATCTCCATGGGCATCACTGGTTTTGTTCATGAAGAAGGAAGATGGAACTCTTTCGTTGTGTGTTGATTATCATAAGCTTAAGCAAGCTATGATAAAGAACAGATATCCAATTCCAAACATTGATGACTTATTCAATTAATTAAGGGGAGCTTAGTGGTTCTCAAACATTGACCTGTGATCAGGATATCACCAATTGCGAGTTCAGAAAGAGGATATTCCAGAGACAACTTTCAGAATTAGATATGGCCACTATGAATATAAAGTAATCTATTTCAGTCTAACGGATGAACAAATGGTCTTAATGGAATTGATGAATCAGATATTTCAACTATATCTAGATTCTTTTGTTGTGGTGTTTGCAGATGACATTTTGGTCTATTCAAAGACAAGGGCTGATCATGAGGTTCACCTGGGAACATTATTACAAATCTTGATAGATCTTTGTTTGTATGCCAAATTATCAAAGTGTTAAATTTGGATACAAGAAGTATGTTTTCTTGTCCATGTCATTTCTGAGAAAGGTGATTTTTTTATCTTGAAACGATAGAAGCCATTATCTCTTGGAAACCACTAAAGACTGTTTTCAAGATACACAGTTTTCTCAGTATAGCTAGTTACTACCGATGCTTTGTGCGTTATTTCTCCTGACAAGCATCACCAATGACAACCCTGACAAAGAAGAATGCTCCCTTTCAATGGATAGAGGAATGTCAGAAGTCTTTCTAAGAACTGAAATTTCAGCATACATCAGCACCTATCTTGATCTTTCCAGAATCAAGATAGGGGTATCTGGTGTATAGTGATTCTTCAGGATCAGGGTTGGGTTGTGTTCTCATGAAAATAGATGAAATGTTTGCTTATGGTTCAAGGTAGTTGAGGTTGCATGAGAAGAATTAAGAAAAATATGATTTGGAGTTAGATTAAGTCATCCATGTCTTGAAAACATGGAGACACTATCTCTTTGATGAGAAAATTTACTGTGTTTACAGATCACAAAAGCTTGAAACACATTTTCTCATATCGAGATTTATATCTGAGGCAAAGAAGAAGGATAGAGTATCTCCAAATGTTTGACTATGACGTGATGTACACACCAAGGAAAGGAAATTCGGTGGTAGATGCATTGAGTAGAAATTTATATACTCAGTTGGCAAAAGAAGCTTTAGATGAATGGCATTTTATGTCAGTCTTAGCCAACATTCATGTGGAATGTGAAGAATGAGGTGATGTTGTGGTTTTATTTTCAGCTATTCTTGTTCCTGATTTACTACAAATGATCAAAAGGGCACAAAAATCTGATGCTGAATGTCTGGTTATAAGTTAAAAACTCAATGGTGGGAAGACCATTGGGGACTGGAAATTTGACGGGGGTTCTATTTTGTGTTTAAGAGATCAGATGGTTGTACCTATGGTTTTTTAGGAATAACTCCTTCATTCTTACCAATATTCAAGATGGACTATACATCCTGGTACACAGAATATGTATAAGGAATTGAAGGCACTATTTTCATGGAGTGGCATGAAAATGAAGGTGTTTGAGTTCGTCTCGTCATGCTTAACTTTTCAGTAGGTTAAAGCAGAGCATCAGAGACCAGATCGTATGTTACAATCAGTTCCCATCATAGTGTGTAAATGGTATCAAATAGAAATGGATTTTGTTATAGGTCTTCCAAGAATAGTCCAGAAACACGATTCCATTTGGGTGATAGTGGATCGTCTAACTAAGTCATCCGATTTTATCCTTATTTATGAAACTCTTACTGTAAAGGATATTTCAAAAATCTATATTTGATAAGTGGTGAAGAGTCATGGTGTACCAGTGTCAATAGTCTCATATAGAGATCAAAGTTTAATGTCTTGTCTCTGTAAATCCTTACAACAAGCCCTAGGGACTCAATTGACTACGAGCATCGTGTATCATCCTCAGACAGATGGGAAATTTGAGCGGACAATACAAATGTTGGAAGACATGTTGTGGGGTTGTGTAATGTATTTTGGTGGCCCATGGGAGGAGCATATACCCTTAGTGGAGTTCTCATACAATAACATTTATCAAGCCTCGAGACACATGGATTTTTTTGAAGCATTGGTTGAGCGTCTTTGTAATTCTCCACTATACTGGGGGGAAACAGGCGAAACATCACTAGTCAGGCCGAGCCTAGTCCAACAAACAATGGAGAAGATCCAGTTGATTGTAAAGAGGATGGAGACGACTCATAGTCATTAGAAATATTATGCAGATCACTTTCAAAGACCATTGTTGTTTATTTTTGGGGATCATGTCTTCTTAAGGATCTCTCCAAGGCTTGGACATCGTCGTTTCGAGAAGTAGGGAAAGTTATCTCTTATATACATTGGCCCTTTTGAGATACTAGAATAGGTTGGAGAGGTGGAATATTGGTTGGCATTACCACCATGGTCTATTTCGGTGCATAATGTGTTCCACGTATCCCAGTTGAAAAAGTGTCACCCTGATCTTGACCATGTGATCAGATGGAATCATGTTGAGCTATAACTAGATGCATCACTGATACATATCCCAATGCAGATCATGGATAGACCAGAGAAGGTCTTGTGTGGGAAAATTATCGGCCTTTTTGCGGGTTTTAAGGAAACATGGTCAAATTCAGAAAGAGACTTGGGAACGTGAGAAGCAAATGAAAGAGTAGTTTCCAGAACACTTTTTGGCCAATGACGGTTCTCTACCATCCATGGACGGAAAGAAAAATTATGGGAGAATGTAGTACCCTAGATTTCAGGTACATAATCCCTTTACTCACGTTTTTTAATCTGGTGTGTATAAAATATAGATTTTCTAGAAAATAGAAAGTTTCCATAATATAAAGAGTTTCCATTAAGTTGGGTGTTTTCATAATGTTGGTTATTTCCATAAATTGGGGTGTTTCCATAAAGTGGGTAGTTTCCAAAAAGTGGGGTGTTTCCATAAAGTGGGTTGTTTCCAAAAAGTGGGGTGTTTCTATAATGTGGGATGTTTCCATAACAAAAAGGGTTTCCAGAAAAAGGGTAAAGGTTAAGGATTGAAGATTTTGGGGGTTTTATAAGGAGTTTTGGGACAAGAAGGAATGTCACATGATCTATACATGGTTTTCCCAAACTGTGTGGTCAAACCTTGCGTAAAGATGAAATCTAGATCCTATTTTCTAGGAGCCAACTTGGTTTTTTTCAATATATTTAGGTTTGGTTAAAAAATACCCCTATTTCGAGATTACACTCCCTATAATGCTGGAAAACCATCCCCACATGATTTTGATCCATCCTAGAGCCTTCCCTTGGTGATTTAGAGTATGATTTTTTATGTATATCACCATTCTTTCCGGATTTGACATTTTTTCTTAGATCTACATAGATCTACTTCTCTGATCTCCATTATTTCTCATATTCGAACCTATACTAAGTAGATCTATGTTTTTGGCTTCCAAATAAATTAATTTTGCCTCGTAATCTTTATAGGATAATATAACTGAGGCCGTTCTTGGAGAATCAACCCACTTTCTTGTGCATTCTATTTTTGTTGTAAATGTTCTGTCAAAACCTTTGAGGTATGCAACTTCACTCTCATCTCCTATTTCTAGAATTAATTATCCAAGATTCAAATTATTTTATTGATTGTTAAATTCATGGATAAATCTTCAATAGTGGGGATTTATGGTTTTGGTGAAATTTTATGATCTTTGTGAATAGATGTACAAAGGGGGTTTAGTTTCATGAATTTAAAATGATGATATTAAATTATGGATTTTCTAGAAATGCTAAATGGTTGATGAAAAAGGGGTTTTAATAGAAATAGTTTTCAATAAAAATGGAGATTTATTGTAATGGTTTGGAATTGAAATGGTATGGAATTTAAATGCTATTGATGGAAATAGTTTTCAATAAAAAATTTATATTAATTGAAATAGTTGTTTTGGCGTGATCGTTGGACATATTTACTGTGTGTTTATGTTTTATAAATGAGTCTTGGTTTAATTATGACCTTGTTCATGGTGCCAAAGGTTTAATGGCACTTGGGAATTGCATATACTGGGCTTGGTTGAAATGTGACCTTATTCTCGGTGCCAAAGGGTTAATGGAACATGGGAAATAATTACCTTATAACAACTTGGTATATCAGTGAGAAACCGCTCATGAGTATGGAACGATCATAACATAGCACACATGGTTGGTTGAATGGGTTTGAGGAATGTTTGGGTATGCTGATAAAGGAATATTGTGAAATGGTTGTAAAGATTGATTAGTTATTTTTTATAAAAAAAATAATTTTCTAGGAAAATTGGTTTCAATTGTGATTGTATGCTTTTGGTAATGAATGTTTTTGGAAACTTTTTTATATTTAGCTACAAACTATTTTTGAGAAGATGTTTTATATAAAATGTGTTATATAATTATTGCTAACTCTTCTATCATAGTGGCATGAGTAGGGAAGTCATTATAGAAAACCTACTCAGTTTTATACTCACCCTTACTTTGGCACTCTGTTGCTTTTGTAGATGTTATCTTCCGGGACAAGGGAAAAGGTAATGTTTCACATGTCTTTAGAACTACCTCGTGATGTATGGGTTATTCAGAGGGTTTGGAGCTTGGATATTGTGGAGCATGGAGTCTTAAGGTCTTTGGAGAGTCTGGTGTGGTTTATCTACTGTGTACTTTGATTCGTAGTTATTCTTCTATTGTTGCTTACTTTGATGTGGTTGTGGGATACATGAAGTAGCTGAGTTGTCTAATATTTCTTCATGCATCATATAGTGAATGTTTGTTTATAGTTTTTAGGTATATTTAATTATTTCATAAAGGGTAAATCATCCCCCACATGTATTTGAAACCCTTCAACATTTATTTCCAGCGTTGGGTGTCTTGGGTATGTCGCTTAAGGCCTAGTAATGACTCCTTTTACTCTCAAGCCAGTGAGAATTAACCAGTCATTACACAGGCTTAATTAAAGGCCACTCTCTAAGAGATAGATATTTGGAGATCCAAAATGATGAAATCCAATAAATTGGAGCATGATGACAAATATTATATGTAGGAGCAGGAAGAAGAAAATTATTAGATGAATGAATAAATTAAAAAAACATAAGTATTAAATACCATAGAACTAAGAAAAGTTTGTTGAGTAAAAGTAAAAAACAAAGAATATAGAAGATAAATCATTTGTTTGACTAACACTAGAAAATATCAAATCAAATTTATTTAAGAATTTTAAGAGAAAGTGGTTATCCTATAAAGGAATGAAAAATATCAGGAGAAACTATTGAATCCGTAAAATCATGTCACAAAGGTAGTGGAAAATTGAAAAATAGAGTTCCAAATTAAATAGAATTGGGATGTGAGGAGAATAAAATTATCGTTCTGAATGATACATCTAGTATGGGGCTTGATCGAAAATATAAAATAGTAATGGTTAATGTTTCACCACAATAGATCACTATAAGATTAAATATTGATATGGGTATGAATCATAGCCAAAATATTCATAGAACCCAACTTAAAAACTATAGAATAGTAGTGACACATAGGAATGTACCACATATTAGATGTTAGTGTTGTGGAAAGATAATACACTCAAAAAATGTCTTTTCCACCACAATGAGGTACTGAAGGGAACAAGAACAATAAAGGAATCCATAAAGAGATCAATATTATAGGATATAATTTGATGGACACGATTTTAGATGTAGAGGATTTAGACACATGGAAAGATATTTCTCATTAGTAATGAAGAGGAATATGCTAATGTAGACTCAATGTGGTCATAAGAAGAAGATCAATGTATCATAAAATGAGCTGAAAATGAAAAATTTATTAGGTTTTCTTTATGTTGAAGATGGTCAATCATACTATGAGGAAGATCAAGATTATCAATCCATAATGGGTATGAAGTGAAAAACATGGATAAAAAGAAAAGAGCAGACCAGGTTGGGGCTATAGAGATTTCCTTTAAAGCATCAGATCAATATGGTGTTTTGATCCTTGATAGTCGATCCACATCCCATATGAAAGGTAATAAGGGTCTTGTTACATTCATAAAATATGAAAAGGAAAGTGTTTTCAAATTTTCAAATGTTGAAAGCCTGAATATTATTAGCTTTTTAAAATATAAATTTTGGGCAAATGAAATGAGATGTGTTGATGTTTTAGTTGTTGATGGTCTCAGTCACATCTTGTTAAGTGTTAGTCAACTATGTGACATGGTTTATTCTATAAGATTTACTGAGAAAATGTGTGTCATAAAAGGAAGATATGGTGAAGTTATTATATAGGGAGAATGAACGATTTGTAATCTCTAACTGGTATGTGGAGAATATGATACATGATTTTTATCAATAGAGGAAGAATAAAGGTTGTGGCATAAATGAATTGGCCATCTATGCCAACCATCTGAACAATTTATTGTCAAATGCAATGTAGCTCTAGATTAGCCTAAGATATGAGGCTATCTTACTCATTCATGCAATGCTTCTTAACAATGTAGGATTATCAGAAAGACGTACAAGGAAAAGGAACAAAAGTTAACCAAATTTCTCGAATATTTTCATGAAGATATATGTATATATATCTAACCATTATTCATTGACTAGATAAGTTATTGGATTATTTTCATTGATGATTTCAGCAAGATAGAATGGGTATTTGTCCTTTCCCACAAGTATAATTTCTTCAGTTGCATGAAATAGTGTCAGAGGTAATCTAAAAGGATTATTAGAAAAAATATTGAATGTTTTTCATTGATAATGGTATAGAATTCACAAATATTCAAGTTGATGATTATCTCAAGAAACATGGGATTAATAATCAAGTTTCAGTAGTGATAACTCTATAATAATAGAATAATTGATAGGATAAATATAATCATAAAAAACAAGGCTAGAAAAATTATTATAAAAAATAATATACCAAATAAATTCTATAAGGAATTTATCATGACATCAATAAACATATCCAATAATGCTATGTTTTGTTTGAATGAAAAAGAGACACCATATGAATTATGGTTTGGGAATAATTCAACATTGAAATACTTTCAAATATTTGGTAGTAAATGTTTTATTCTCAATATAGACTGCCATAATAAATTTGAATCACATGTAGATGAATGGATTTTTCCTAAATATTAAAAAAAATCAATGCATATCAATGTTTCATCAAGCGGTTTGGAATGGTAGCTGAATGAACTCATGCCACTATAGTAGATAATGAATAGAATCTACAATAACACAGTAACCATTTTCCAAATGAAAGTGATGATGATATAAGCACATCAATGGATGTTTAAGAGGAAAATATAGATTTAAAAAAGATAATAACGATGAACATTAGGATTTCAAATCTATATCTTCATAAAAGTTGAAGATTTGAGATGAAATTGACAGAAAACACATCATTGGTGATCAGACAACAATAATTCAGAAACAAAAAATGAAGTCATTAAATATGGAATATTTCCTACCACAATTAGATCCTAAATGATTTGATGAATGAGCTAGATATGAAAAGTGGGTTCAGGATATGAAGAAAGATCTCGAGTAGATAGAAACTAATCATACATGAAATAGTTTTTTTGAAACCAACAGATAAGAATATCATTGGTCCATAACAAGTATTTTGCAACAAGATGAATAGAGATGGCATAATGATTAACCAAATCATGATTAGTGTAAAAAGGGTACTCCTATATAGAGGTAATTTAAGGTGATGAAACAATTCCACCTATTTCATGGATAGAGACAATCAAATTATTCTTGGTTGTAGTAGTGGAAAAAAGGTTCAACGTTTTATATATGGATGTCAAGTCTGAATTTATGAATGGGGTTCTATAAGAAGAAATTTAGATTTTGGATCTATATGATTTTATACTTCATGAATATGATAATAGGGTTTTTATAAGGATATGTTTATATATGGGTTGAATTAAGTACCAAGATCACTGTATTCAAGACTAGAACGACTTTTGAAGAAGTTTGGTTGTCAGCATAGTGGTGTTTATTACAATATATTTGTTAAAAATGATAGTAATAAAAGAATTATGCTTCTTGTATATTATTATGAAATAATATTTGGTGGATTGGATGAATCCCAATGTAGATAGTTTGTATGATTCATTAAAAGTGAATTTGAAATGTCAATGATTGGGGAACTGATATATTTACTTGGTTTACATGCGACACAAGGAAATAATGGAACATTAATTTATCTATATAAATATTCCATGGAGAGTTTTTTAATATTTTTAATTGATAATTCCAAAGATTTGAAAAAATGTAGTGGATATAAGGACGAAACTATCACAAGATGATGAATGTAATATATTTAATGTCACATAATAGAAGAAAATCATTGTAAATCTATTGTACTTAGTAGTGACAATACCTAATACTATTTTTTCAACATTAGAAGTAGCAAGGTATCAAGTTGATCCAAATTAAATATAATTACTTTCCATAAGAAAAATAATTTGTCATATAAAGGGAATAATTGCTTTTGGTTTGTAGTATAATAAAAAATTCATGAAGATTATGGGGATATACATATACTGATTACCCCGATTCATTAGATGATAGTAAATCAACAATAGATGGTCCATTATATCTTTGTGGGTTTTTTATTTCTTGGATAAACCAGAAACAAAATTTCATTTCACCTCACACTATACAATATGAATATATTGTGTTTTCTCAAACTTGTACACAATTACTGTGGATGAAGAAGTTTCTTGATGATATGAGAGTTGAATTGAAATATCTGATTAGAATCCATTATGATAATTCATATGACATAAATCATAGAAAAGTAAATTCAATTACTGAAAAAATAGGATAAAGTATCATTTTATTAGGGAGAAGGTGGATCAATGTCTTATAAAGTTAGAGGATATGCCTATAGAACTATATGTTGTAGACATTATGACAAAGTACTTACTCAAAGAATCATTTTACTGTCCTCTATTGGATATGAAGTTTAGTCAACTCCCCACATAAGAAAAAGTGTGGATGTGGTACCCCCTATCCCTATGGTATGGTGTTTTTTACCTAATGTGTTGATCTATGTTATTTAACTTGTTTATGACCAAAAAGGAGTGACCCTTGGGTACACTCAAAACGGGGGAGATGTTTTGGATATAAAAGGAGGATATAATTTATTTATCAAGATAGGGGGAGAATATGATAGGGGGAGCATGAAATATGTGTGATTTTTTATTATTATGATTCTAAAGATGTTCAATAAAATGATTTATATCATAATAGATGAGTTTTATGATGAAAGTAGTTGATTATTTTTCATAATGATGTTATTTACTGATAAACTATAAATACTACTCTTGTTTCAAGCATAAATCATGAATCGTGATGGATTATAGTGTGTGTTGAGTAAATAATTTATTTCTATCCAAATATCAAGAAGATAATGCTGTTATAATAGGGAAGATTATTTAATGAGGTATCATAATGTGAAGAGTTTTCAACAAACCAAAAGGGGTAGATTGTTGGGAAAAAATTCCATAAGGAATTATTATAGTGTTATTATGTTGATTTTATTTATTGAAAAAGTGGGCTTCCATGTTTATTTGTGGAGTTATAGATATATTTTTTTCCATGTTATGTTTATAAATATCCACAAAAATGGAATGGATTCCCAAGATGTTTTAAAAACAATTCATATAAAAGGAGGCACCATTTCCTAGTGTTTTCAAAATCATTTGGGTAAAAAATTTAGAGGATGGATAAATTGAATGAAAATTTATATTTCCATGAATTCAATCTAAAAAAATGGAAAAGGTACTAATTTCTAAAATATAGTTGTTTTTAAAAGGTATGGATCATTGAAATATAATTTTGTGTCTTGAATGGTTTGTTTTTTAAAGGTGTGGAGCATCATGAATGCGCGATGGAAAGATGGTAATATCTACAACTATGAGAAGTGGAACACAGAAAATGAACAAATGTTTTATGGGGAATCTATATTACTATGAGAAGCTTCTCAAATGGGTAAATTTTCTAGCTGCTTCATGAAAATAGGGAGATTCTTGAACGAGATTGGAGAGCTTCATGAAAAGTTGATTATGTAGATGGAAGTTTCTGGAATGGGAGGAAATTCATATAAATAATTGTCTATCCCCTTATAAAAGTATTTCAAATATTAAAAAATATTCAAAGTATATGAATTTGTGAAGGTGATTCATGAAGGTTGTTCCGATGAAAATTTTCATGAATAAAGGATGTTATTGAAGGCTATAAAAGATGAAAAAAATGTTTTAATCATTACAAAGGTATTATTGTTCATAGAGGATTAAAAAATCCAATTGATTGTTTTGATATTCATGAAGGCTAATTAGGATTTGAGAATTTGTTTTAGATTCAAGAAAAGTGGTTTCTTCATGAAGGACGATGGAGCATTGAAAAAAAGTGATCTTTATGAAGGTTGTGTGGTTCATAAAGGCGGTATATACTTATGAAGAAATGAAAAGTTCCATAAAGGCTTTGTGAGCTTTGTTAATGCAATGATCACCAAGAAATTGTTGAAAATTAATTTCCTAGTAAATATATGGTAATGTGGTATTTATCTAATGGATGAGTGTAAAACTTGAAAAGAACATCAATCTAAAACTAAGGATGTATTTATTATTTATAACGAAGGGAACCAAATGTCCATAAATTGCATGTGAATCCATTCTGGAGTAGTGAGAAAAGGAAGAGGAAAAGGTGACCCATTCCACCGATAGTGATCCATAAAAGGAATATTGAGTGATTGACCCATGTGATGCTATGATTTATCCATGAACTTTGTAAAGGTAGTAAGTGTGAGCATAGAAGTGATCTAGCCCAAACATTATTTGGGATTGAACCTTAGTGGATTTTTTAATTCAGAATATTTCTATTGTATAATCCTTGTTTTTATCCAAGTGAGGCTGAACCAAGTAAAATTGTTGTGTCTCATACATGATTTCATTTATGTTCATGCATTACTATAGGAAAGTGAGAGAAGAGTGTTTTCTCTAATTATGAAACTATATTTGAAGAGTAGTTGTATTAATCTCCCATACCATGATTTACCCCCCTCTTTCAGGGTATTTAACCTAGTTGGGCTAAAATTACTCATAAATATAAATATTTTAAATGATGATTGAGAGACATGTTAAGGGAATATTTAACTAAAAAACATGTTTTAAATGTTTTAAATAATTATATTATAAATCATAATTTTTTATGTTAATATTTTAAAAATAAAATTTAAGAATTTATTTATATACACATTAATGTTTTAAAAATGGAGTTTTCAAATTTCTCTCAAATGTTTTTAAAAAGGAATATTATTAAGGTTTAATGTAAGAGTCTTTATATTATAAATTATATAACTACATCTTTTTTAAAAAGTAAAAAGGAATATTTTTTTAAAACATTTCAATGTATGTGTGGATTTTTTAACATTCATGAAAAAATAATGTTCTGATGATTTTTTTACTTTATTGCATGATTATTTTCAAAGAAAATGGTTTTCTTTTTGTGTGCAAAATATTCATTAAAAATAATAGATTTTCCTCAAGGAATGTTTTTATTATTCAAGAATTCATATTTAGGTCATGGTTTATGGGAATTTTTAATGATGACCGGTGGTTTTGTTATAAACTAAATATTCAAGGGTACATGATATCCCTCCAATTCATTGGTCATGTTGGAAGGTAACCATGATGGTTATTCCAAGTTTAAGAATGATGGTTACTCTAGGTTTAACCATGATGGTTATTTTATGGTAGTCATGAATGTTACATAATAAGTGTTAAATGAAAATGATGCATCATGTTTCCTATATGTTTTATTATGATTTCTATGTTTTTATAGAACTATCATTCATTACCAAGGTAATGTATCAGGGTTATATTTAATGGAAAGTATATGTTACTATATAAGAGTGAATGTTATAACATTGTAAAACTGTTTCCAATAGACTATCGTGTTTTAAATGAAACCTTTATGGGTGTTATTATTTAATATTTATTTGAAAACCTTTTTGGAAATATGTGCGAAGAAAATGTGATTTATAGGGTAATAAAAATTTTATTTTTATCCTAAAGTTTATTTTGTAAAAAGAAAAATTTTAATGTCTTTATGGACTGATGATTTCTTTATTTCATCTTATGTCGGTTACTATGATTTTTATGCTCATAGTATGTTTTTAACATTTTTCATAGGGACTATAGAGTTTTCATGAAAACTATAAGGTCAGTGTGAAAAATTTGAATATTTATCATGAGAATAAACCATGATTTTTAAGAGTTTTGTTTAGTGTAAAAAATGGATAATGGGTATAAGTGTCCACCTACAATGCATGAGTTACTATGTGTGAGTATTTACTAATTAAATAGAACTATAACAATAGAAGATCATAGGGATTGAAATAAAGAAAATTATACTCTAAATATACATTATTATGTGATATTTAATGTCGGGTCCTTAAAGTTGGTATTAGAAAAGGGTTTAGACATCTTTGAGTATTATGATGTTTTCTTGAGAGGATTTATTATGAGTTGTGGATATAAAAAAGGGTTTATATATTTAAGGTTAATCATAAGTCCAATTTCTTAGAAACACATTAAGAGGCACAATGTTATGAAATTTTTAGGTGTATAATAATATTTTAGAGGAGATTTAATTTTTAAGTAATTATGGGTTATTAAAATTTGGGGATGAAAAATTAAAGGGTTTAGATAACCGTTGAGGTTAAAAAAGTTCTTTAATGTTTTATATATTATGGTTATTTTTTGGATTTTTATAAGATTTATATTAATGTCACAGTAATTATCATTATAGAAAAAAATGGACAACCCGAAGGTCAGACGATAACTTATCACATTCAGAAAGGTTGTAGGGATTGGACCCACAACCAATGGTAAATAGGGGTGAATTGCATAACATTGTCCTATATGATTTCTTGGTTAGTATGAATGTTTTTTTATTACTTTAAACTATATGTTATATAAAGGTTTCATTCATTTTTTGATGTTATTTTTTATCGAATAAAAAACCATGGGATTGGAAAATGATTTGGTGATTAAGGGATGAATGTTATTTCATAAGACATTGACTATTTTTTGAACCCTATATGATTAAGGTAAAAAATATTTTTGGATTTTATTTGAGGTAGAAAGGTTGAATTTTTTTTGGATTAATGTGTTATTTTTTTGTTGATTTATAGCGATTTAATTTATTTATAGGAACGATTATAATATATTGGATATTACTTAGATTTCATTTTCGTTAGAGATTTCAAGAGTATTCAATTTGATTTGGAGATAAATGATAAATTTATCTTTTATGATTATGGGATCAAATCCTTATGATTATTGTTCAATCATAGTGTAGAATATTTTTCTGAAATTATAGGTATAATTATTTGTTTTATATTCTATGATAAACTTTCATGATTAATGATGTTTTTCAAAATATAATGGTTTTCATTTTTAGATAATTATCTTATGTTATTCTAACCATTTTGGTTTTGGTTAATTTTTAAAGAATAGATGAATATATTATTATCTTTTTATGGATTTTGTGATCCAAATAAGTTGGTTCTAATGTTCATGGAAAGAAAGATTCAAATGCATAATTTTGAGAAAAAGATGTGTTTTTGGTATGAATTGATTAGGGTATAAAATCATTCTTGTCATGTTAGTATATTTCATTATGTTATTATACTATGATTTAAATGTATTATTAATCTATCTTAAAATTTTCTTTAAATAAAATCATTATCAGCATAATTTTCTTATCGAGAAATCAATTTACTTTTAACTAATCACATATTAATGTTTTTGTAATGTTTATATTTCTCATGACCATGTTTTCTATCACACTATATCAGTACTCAATAATTATCTTTTCTCTTCAATGTAAATGTTTTTATATATGTAACCAATGTATGTTTAAACTCATGTGACCTTCGTACTTTCTTTTCTCTCTTATTAATTAGATGTTATATTAATCATGTTTATGATGAGGGATATGAATAAAGGTATTCTGAATAATCAAACCCCGATTACCAAGCCCCAGTTAAAATTATAAGAGAAAAAATTATTAAAGGGGGTATAATTTAACACCCTCATATTATAAAATGAAACACAATTTTAGATAGCATAGAAGATACGCCACATCGATCTAAAATGAACAACTAAAATTTATTATTTAAATGTGACCATTATAACTTAACTTATAAATTAATTGCTATGAATTTGAATAAATGATTTATGGAAAAATTATATAGACCCTAAAAAATATAAATTTATCTGAAAATTATTATAAAATAACAACATAATATTTTAGTAAAGAAATTTCATTCTACAAAAAATGCCTTTTCCTAAAATTGGTTTTATTTCTTTTTAGGAGTGGATGTTATAATAATTTTATAGATTTTATAGAAAAAATAATTAAAATAATGCATATTATTTTTGAAATAATTATATGAAAATTATTGTATGGTGAAATTTTTAGAATTCCCTAAAAAATTATAACATCTTCCGAATAGTAAAAACATGTTTTTTGTAAAATATGACATCTTTTTTGATATTTCAAGAACATAATTATGATATAAAAAATTAATTAAAATTAGGTAATGAATATTTTATGAAATTATAATGTAAAAAATTATATAAAAGTAAATCATAACTTGAAAATTATAAATTATTTTATGATAAATATGAAAATCTATTTTCGTGTAGACAGAGTGTTTTGGTAACAATTGAAAAGTCAAATTCGGTGACTTATAAGTAATAATTTATAGGTAAAAATAATTTTAATGAAACATATATTAAATATAACATATAAATAATTATTTATACTAATAATTCTTAATTTTTGTATTATATTACAAGAATCGTTTCCCAATGTTTATGTAATAGTTGTGCAAGGAAAGAAATGTAAAATTAAATAAACTGAATAAATTTTCTTAGCTAGGATATGAGTAGGTATAAATAATGAAATAATTTAATTAATTATATTGATCCCAATTAATATTATTTATGTCAATATTATATTTTAAATTTTTATATATTAAATGAGTACCTTAAATTCTTATGCAAGACTTACATAGTGCATGTGCAAGGAGAAGAAAATCAATACAATGATTTTAAAAAATCTAAAATTAAAATGATAATAACCAATTAATGAAAAAAATATTTGAGTAAATATTATTTATTGAGACTATATTGACCATAATAATCCAAAGGATTAATTTATGACCATTTAGAGCCACTCCGTTGACATTAACCCCATAATAGTATTTTATTTAAGAAAAATTCCAACACGTCACACTATCATTTTTAATATGTATAACTTTATTAATATGTTATAATATAGAAGTTATGATAAAAAATAAATATTATTTTGAAATATAAAATACATATATTCATCATGGTAATTTATTTTTAATTTTTTATGGAATAAATAATTACTTAAAAATATTTTACAATGTTGATGCGATGATTATTTAAACAATAGAATAATCAAATAAATAATATTAAAAATATGAAAATTAATATAATTTTATATAATAAATGTGATAAAACAATTATCTATATAATATTTATGGGTTTTAGTTATAATTTTTAATTTTACTTGTTGTATTGAATTTATTAATGTCAATGTATTTAAAAATATCAAATTTGAAAACAATGGTATTTTATGAAATTATTATTTCATTAAATTATTTTAAAATAATAAAAATACTTTATAAGTTTGAATGGGATAATATATGGCTGAAACATTCATCCAATAGGAAATTTATAGGCTATTTATAAGTCTTTTTCTTTAAAATAACATTATTATATTTTAATATTTTGAGAAACTCCAACAATGCCCCACCCCACTCTTATAAAAGAGAACCTATTTATCTAATAATTAAAAACATAAATAACCATTTCTCATACAATATCTACACAATTATGTTAATATGATCTCTATTCACATTCAATATTCCTTATTTTAGGCACAACACTATCCATAGGTTTCTTAAATTGTGTTAAAAAGTGGTTTTCTAAAGAAGCGGTTTAGTTTTATCTGCATGTTTTATTTTTGTTTCTTATAAAACATATCAAAAAACTTATTAAACCATGATAAAATAATAAATATTGTATCATAAATAATATAATATATCAATATGTTTGTGTAATGACCTATATCCATATCCACTTCTATCAAATGGGAATATAATTCATTGTTCATGTGTACGACGGGCTACCGCCTTTCAAGTCAATGTAGTTTTTTCCATCACCATTTTTTAAGACTAGTTATAAAGATGTAATTACGTCTTATATATGATATTAATTAAATATTTATAAATCTTAAAATATTTTATATAATTTTAAAAATGTTAATGTTGTTCGTGCGTATGTGTGAACTACCATCTCCATAAAAGAATTTTTTTTCACCACCACATAACAAGCATGATATATGTAAGTATATTTAACGAATTAATATGATATATATGATATTATTATTATTCTAGAATGAAAACTAATAATTATCTTCTTTATTTAAATTCTATTAAAAAATTGAAATGTTACTCATATGTACGTACGACTTACCATCTACATGATTGTAGCATAGCTAATTTTTAATAACCATATTTAATAGATGGATTTAAAATTATAATTTATAAATACAAATTATAATTATGTTATGATTATTATTCTATATATAATTGATTAATGTTCTCTTTGACAATAAGCAACATATTGATGTCATTAGGGACTTTTAAACCAAATTTCATCAAAGCAACTCACTTGAATTTAAATAATTATATAAATTTTATTACAAGGAAATATGTGAAATAGAAATGAATAAAATACATGAAAAAGGTATAAAAAAGTAAATCATTAACCTATGTTTATTATTTAATGATATAACTATTTAATTTGTTGATTTGGAATGATGTTAAAAAAATATTTAACTAAAAACCTCATTTTTATTATATTAAATATTTATTTTTCATGGCCATGTTTTTTGAATTATTTTTATTAATGTGTTTATATGGACATGAATGTTTTAGAATAGAAATTTTGGAATTTCTCTCAAATATTTTCATATATGAATCATTTTAAAGTTGTATGCAATGGACATTCTTTTAAAAATCCAATTTTAAAGATTCGTTTTATAAAATTTAACAGGAATATATTTATTAACTTACACATCCTGAGTAGATTTTCATGCTTTCTTGACACCTTATTTTTATGAATCTTACGTTACAAGATTACATGTTTATTTTCAAATCAATTTTTTCTATAATTTGTGCAAGGTATAATTTTAAAATAAGTGTGTTCATTAAGAAATATTTTTATGATGAAATAATTAATGTATATGTTATGGTAATAGGTGATTGAAAAAAAATTTGATGAGGGAAGTGATGCCTTGTCAAACTTATCCTTTAATTTCTTTGCATTATTATTTTATTTTAATAAAAGGGGCCTTTGTTCATATCTTTTTAAAATTATAAAAAAATAAACCAAAGACTGGTGGGTTCATGATATCCCTTCAATGAATTGGGTATGTTAATAGTTGACCTTGATGGTTATTATAAGTGTAAATATTATTGTCACTCCATGTTTAACCGTGAGGGTTATTTCCTGTATAATGGTGATGGTCATTTTATAGTATCTTTGATGGTTACATCATAAGTAAGTATGACAAAAAAATGATTCCCCTAGTTTTTATATGTTTTTTTATTCTCTCGATTTTTTTGTAAATGTCGTGATTTCCCAAGGTAACTTATTGGGATTATGTTCTGTGGAATGTTTATTCCACTTTTTAAGGGTAAAAATTAAAAATTTGGGACAGAAAAATCATGAGATTATAATGTTTTCAGTGAAATCTACATGGGTATTATTTTCCCTTGAATATTTCTTTTGATTATTTTATGGAAAAATTTTAGAAACATATGTGATTTCATAGATAAGAAATATTTTATTTTGATCACAATGTTTACTTTAAAAAATGTAAATTCTTATAAGTATTTATAGACTGATGTTTTATTTATTTCTTTTTATGTCCCTTATTGATATTTTTTTAATCATCCTATAATTTTCAAATGTTTTCTCAGGGTTTAAGTAGGTGTAAAAAGAAGGATAAGGCTAATTTGAAAATTGTGAACATTTATCATGAGAATAAGCCATGTTTTTTATTATTTTTTTAGTGGGGAAGTTAATACCGAGTATAAGTGTCAACCTACAATTCATTATTTACTATGTAATATTTTTTCCTAATTTTATAAAACTATTAACATTAATGATTTTTGGGATTAAAATAAATATATTTATATTCTAATAATACTATATTATGTGTTGTCTTAGGTCAGCTTCTTACAAGAAATGAAGAGATTTACTTAATGAGATGGATAACCTAATGGGAACAAGAGTTAGACATCCTACCATCATTCCAAATGAGATATCTCATATTATGATCAATAATTGAAATATAGTTTAATATAAAAACACATCAACAAAGAAAACGATTGATTATCATGGAAGTTAATGTGATAAATAATACCAATAAATTAATATTCAATTTCACACATATCAAGAATATGGGAAGAAGCACCTGGAAAAATATCTCAAATGAAGTGGAAGATGTTTTATATATGTAAATAAAAGGAATATACCAATGAATTATCAATGGAATAAATTTAATATTTATGGGGAACCTAAGAATTATCTAGGTTAATTCCCTAAAATAAGGGCTAACCCATAGAACAAATATAGAAACATGTTATAACAATCATTGATGTGAATTATTTATGCAAGGGGGTCCTATAATTATTACATTGAAGTGTTTTTATAAATTATATTTTGGTTATAAGAATTATGGAACTTTAAAGAATATTTTGGAATTATTTTATCTTAATGGATTAACAAGAATATATTTAATGGTAATAATGACCAAGATAAGTGATTTAATAATAAGGTTATATTTTGTGGAAAAAAAGTTATCTAGAAAAACACAATTTTTTTATGAAAAATTATAATTCATGGAAGCTAATCATTTATTTGTGATTTTTATAGGGATTATATGAATATATTTTTAGAAAAATAAATATTTTCATTCTAGGCGACAACCCATAACATTTGTTAAGGCCATGGGTCCTAAAACCACAATTTAATGGTGATAAGGGTGAAATACCTACAACTAGCCTATGTGATATAATGGTTAATATAATATTGTTTTTAATTAATATATTTGGTGGATAAATATTAAGTTGATTTTGGATAACATATTAGAGGATAAAATATTTTTTTAATTTTATATATTTTTATGATGTAGATGTTATTTTGCGAAACATTTTTTGGGTTATTATATACATATAACCTCTAGGTTTAACATAAAGTATTTTTATGGATGAATTCAATCATGTTTTTTAATATGTATTTTGAAAGGGTATGAGATAACCTTTGATGTTGAAACCTTGTTCCATGTTGAGTTTACTGAGGTCATTTGAGATATAGGATTATTTATTTAAAGAATTATCTATGTTAAATAATTGGTTTCAATTCGGAATTTTGGAGGCTAATATACTAATATTCATTTTTTTAATCCTCATTCCAAGGGATAAACATTTTTGTTTCAATAAAGATTGGTGGAATATATTATGAATCATATGATCTATTAAAATTAAGTTTTTGTTTTTTAGGGAGAAAAATCTATATTTTATATTCATTTTTCTTTATTGTAGGAACTAATATGGAAATTTATCGAATCACAGAGAAATGATGAAATTTTATTTATAAAATAGAAATATATCAAGTAATTATATTTTCTATTATTATATATTCAGATAAAAAAATAATCCCTCTAACCGATGAAAAGTTACTTGGGAAAAAATATCATCATATTACCTTCATATCCAATGAATCAATGATATTTTATTTCGTAAAAAAATTTATGATTTTGGGGTTTTTACTTTCTTATAATCATTCAAATTCTTATGATCAATGTTCTATACCACTTATAATAATTTTTTATGATTTTCTTCAATGTCCATATTTTTACTTCCTATAAATGTCATCTTTCCTTGAACCATATATATCTATTATTCCAAATAACCTATATATTTCTCTCTCTCTATTTTTAAGTGGAAGTCTTAATAAACCTTTTTGTGATGTGGGTTTTCCATAAAAAAAATTTTGAATGAAAAAACCCTTGATTGCTGAGTGATTGATCAAATTGTGAGGATTAAATTTATTTTAGGGGTTATAAAGTCACAAAATGAGAATTTATAATAAATTTATTTCTAAATAAATTCAATCTCTTTAATATATTATGATTTACAGAACATTGTGTTTTAAGAAAGCATGATTCTCTATTAAAATAGTATTATTTAATCATGACTATTATAACCTAGGCATTAAGTTGTTGGGTAATAATATGACAAACTAAATAATGAAATTTAAATGTTTTATACATGAATAATATAAATTTAATGGTTATATATATACATATATTATAAGAAAAATTAAAACCATTTGAACTAAAAATAAAATTTTAATGTATTTTTCTAGAAGGTGCTTGAGTCTCACTTTGTAGAAATAATTTTAGATTAATTTTTACCAAATTTTTAAATTTTTTTTTATAAAAAAATATTTATATCTACATGTTAAAATTATCTTTTGATGAAATTGTAAAAAATTTCTCAAAATGTTAATTTTTTTGATGAATAAATAAAAATACTGATTTTTATTGAAAACTACCATTTTATTTAAATTATTTATATAGTTAAGTTATATTATAAATTTGGACTAAGTTAAATTTAGTAAAATAATAATAAATTTTGACTAATTTATTTAATTTTAATAAATAAAATTATTGATTAATGATATAATTTGTTTTAATCTTTTGCAGGTTTTGTTTGGAAAAATAATTTTGTAACACGTCTAAGAGATTAATATTTAAAATATTTTTTTTCCACTTATAGGAATTAAATTTGTAAAAATGGATTAAATAATTGTAATAATAATAATAATTTATTTTATCTAATATGGTCATATTAATTTTTTAACACAATAAATTTTAAAAATAGAAAATATTAGTTACTATAGTTAATGAAAAAACGAGTTTACTGAATGGTTAAAATAAAAAAATAGGGGTTAAAAATTACCCAAAAATTATATAATTGTTATTTTATGGAAATATTTATAAATTATATATCATTAATATTTAATATTTCCCATTTGAGTCGTATTTTATAGAAAGTAATATGGAAATATTAAAAAACATTTAAAATTAAAAATTGCGCCACTCACCCAAATTATAAAAGGTCACCCCCTCTCCTATCCTCTAAACACTTAGAAAATACATTGTTTATGAAAATTACTTCCCAAATGACATCCTTAATTCCCAAAATTCATTATATAATCCTTTTTTCATCATAAAACCATACTTTGAAAAGATTTTCGAGAAAACTTAAAGAAGTTATCTTAAGAAATAATAGCATCCTTAACCAATCATTTTATTTTATTACTTCTTAATCCTTAATAAAATATTATTAAAACATTATGATATAACAACCTAGATATATTAAATATAATTATAATTTTTTATATTATGTTGAGGACCTAAGACTATATCCTTCTGAATAAAATGGGGAACAAAACCATTGATCATGTGTATGGTGGACTACCGCATCACAAACCAACACAATTCATTTTGATAATGACTTGTCATGGATGGGTATAATAATGTATATAATGATTTATATATTATATTTCTTATATAATTATATTTATTTAATTACAATATCACTAATACTTTTTAACTTTTCATTCTGTATAGAATAAGACTGTGTCTCTACTGTATACGATGGACTACCGCTTTGCGAAGTGATATGATTCATTTTTCATATACAAATTACGTAGAAGGAACTTAGGATTAATATAATATTTATATATGATAATAATTACCTATAAACCATTATGAAAATGTAATATATCATATAATTTATTATTTTACCATCCATTCAATAAATGATAACATCTTTCGGGTGTATGTCAGACTACCGCCACACTAGTCGATGTGATTCATTTTTATTACCACCTCACATTGATGGTATGTGTAAGGGTATTTATAAAATAATATTACATTTTTGGTATAATTATAATCCTATAATTATCATCCATACATAATATTATATTTATAGATATGTTACTCATATATGATGATATTTCTTTGTTAAAATTCATTTACTTTATTTATGGTAGATATGGTTCAAAATTTACCAAAGTCGTAAGGGTTTATGTTTCAGTCACATATCAATAGGTATTGTTTATGGATAAATTTACATTATTGCAAAATATTTGATAATTTAATTGAAATAAATTAAATTTTAATCTAATATATTAATTTAGGAACTTTACAAGTAACAATACCATCTACCTTTATTTGTTACTTATTAGTATTTAGAAATTTTTAAAGGAAAATCAACTTTATTTCACTTCACTAGGAAACCCTTTCTCTTCCATTTCTATGTTTTTTTTAAAATATTTTTAAAAATTAATATAATATCCTTTTATGAATTTTTAAATTATTTTTACCCTTGTTTAATTTTTTTTAAAAATAATAGGATTCTACTTTCCCTTTTTGGAATGAAATAATTTATGACCTTTTATAAAAAAATGTGAAAGGAATAATTATTTTAATGTGTATGACAAGAAAGGCATATTCTGTTATCATTCACATGAATATAAGCCTTATATTTATTCTTAAAATGTCTTCATAAGGAAATTCCCATTGATTCAGATATGTGACAATATTATGCAACCTATTTTATTTTTGTGGGAATTTTATTATTCTTTATGATCGATTACTTATGTGAAATGAATATATATGTACATGAAAAGAATGTGATGGGATAGCCCATAATTATATATTCCTCCAATACATTGGGTAATGTTTTTGTCTCATGATATAAAATATATGGGATTAGGGAGTGACCCTAAAATATTACAAGACTCTGTCAACCATGTGATGTTATATCAGTTTTTATCCTTGAGTTATTATTATATCATATTTTATGTCACTCCCACTTTCCCATGTTTCTATGATTTTAGGATACCATGATCTTTATGTTATTCCCCTATCTTACTACTCATGTACCTTCCATTTTATGATATAATGTTATAGCTTTGAATCACATGTTATCCTTCCTAATAATTTATATTCCCATACATGCATTTTAAACTCACCTCTTTTGTCTATGTATTCCAAAATTCATACCATGCATTTTAGGATTTTGAAATTATTTAGGATCTCATTGTTGACAATAAAGAATTTTTTTAATTTTAGTCTCACTTTGACATTTTATGAACCAAGTCTTCCAAATAGAATATGAATTATAATCATTGAGTTTTAAATAATACATATATATATATATTAAAAATCATGTAATAATATTTGTTGTCTTGGGTTTCTATTAAACTACCTAATATATAGATACATCCCCTTTATAACTCAATCTGAACCATCCACAATGAAGCTCATCTGACGTTGAATGATAATCACCACTCAACATATGGCCCAAATTGATTTAATAGTACTTTAATTAATAATAAATTAAAATAATAATTTATTATATAATTAATTAAAGGAATAAATTTATGTACCCTAACTATATTCAATTTTTACCTCTCAAACCATAAAAAATAATAAACGCGTTTTTATGTTCATATAAGGGACTACTTACCCCTTTTATATTTCAAAATCATCCCATTATAATATTAAATTAATTATAAAATAATTTCACAAATTATCATATAATCCACAATTTATTAATATAAAATAATTATTAAATAATTATCCCCTAAAACCACATTTTAATCTTCCAAATAATCATCCAAGAAAATTGGGGAAATCATTTTCTTTAAAAAAATAAAAAATACTCTACCTATACATGGGGTCTAGCTTCCATGTATGTGTAGCACTAACGACAGTTATGAATACCCTAAAAATATTTAATTGTATAACTAGATACCTTGAAGCATCTTTTGGATTCTACTATATAAGGGTAGAAGTGGATACCCTTACATAGCCCTCAACTACTGTGTAAGGGTAACATTTTCATTCCTCACACATTTCTAGCCTATTATGCAACTATAACATTGGATAACCTTACATAATGGGTATCTCAGTACCCCAACCCCTTTTATCAAATATATATATATACTCCATTGTATTCACTTAAAACAACTAAAAAAATCTTCTAAAAAAGAAATCAAATCAAATAGAAGAACACAAAATACTAAAATTATAAAACTAATTCCATAATAGTTTCATCCAAGACTCCATACCAACCATATAAACCCATAAAAAAATAAAAAAAAATTAAAATGGGGATATAAAATATAATATGGTAAGAATAGAGTGATTCAACGTACCTTTAGGTGACATTTCCAAAGTATCAGGCTCAAATCCATATTTTCCAGCCACTACACCCACATCTAGTGTTAATCGAGCCCTATAATGAATCCCACAAAACTCAAATATATCCTTCTCAACTAGTTCATTTGGTACCCAGGTAGAAAACCCCACTCCTATTTTCATCTTACATAGGACTAATCAAGGTGGTGATGATATTATAAAAATTAAATTAAATGATTTCTAGTTTATTTAAGTCAATTTAATATCCTTTTAATGGATGATCCCATAACATAAAACCCAAGTTAATATAGTAATTCACCTATATAAAAATCCTCATTCCACCCTCAATCACAGTGTCAAGATTTATATCTGTGTCATTGTTTAATTTTTTTTATTTTTAATTATATTAAAATAATTATTATTTATTGCATAAATATAAATGTATTTTTAAAATTTAATCATCCTTAGATTATAAATTAATTAAATCCCTAGAAAAAAACCTAATTCTATGATCAAGAAAATCAAAAAATATATATTCATGTGATTTTTTACTTTGTGAAATTATCAGTTTACACCTCATAAGTAATTAGATCTAAAAAATCCAAATTTATCCTCATCTTCATGAACCGGAAAAACAAGATGTGTTACACCCAAAAGTATATAATTTATCATTTAATTCAAAATACACTAAAAATGAAGTTATTAAACATTAAATCACAATATTCTTCAGAATAATTAATCAAGGTAGAGTAGTCATCCAATTCCTTACTATAGACTCTAATCTTCATTTTTATTTGAAAATTTTCCTTACTTTCTCCTAAATTATTTTAGTCTTTAGAACATCTTCCCTGTTTTTTTCTTATAGTCCTTTATTCCTACCCATTATATTATAATTCAAAATTTTTCTTTTTTAGAAAATGATATGCATATTGACTAATTACACTACAATTAAATAACTTCGTTGCACGTTTTCTGATTTAATAACCCTTTCCTTTTTCCAAGTTTCTATTGATAAGGGCCATAATCCTATAATGTTTTTCATCATTTTTTCCATCATATCTTGGTTTACTAAAGGGGTTATATTTCTCCTTTTTTATTTTAATTTTTATCATGGATTTTAAGGGGTTTTCTTTTCTATCCTTTTCATAAATATATAATTTTTTTCATTTAATAGTTTAGAAGCGTATTACGTAACTCATCTAGTGATTATTTTTCCTTGTATTCTATGTTTGATATATTTAGATCAAATATGTATGGAAATTTTATTATAGACAACTTGAAATTAGTTGAGTGTTCTAATGAATAACTAAATCCCATGACATGACTAACTATATCATTCACTCTTGTTAAGTATTCATGAACTATCCCATCTTCAACCATTATTATTTATTTAGTCCTACCTATAGAAAGTTTCAATTTATACTATTTGATTTTGGAATGGCCTTAATACTTGGTCTTGAGTATGTATACCTTCTATTTGGTTGATTTGAGTCTAATTACCTTTTTGTACCACATGTCAAACAAAGAAGAAAGAATTTAATTTATGGTTTTTCCATATACTTCCATATCTCTCTTGTCTACATATTTCATTGGATAATATTTCCCAAGGGTTGGGAAAACCACTATCATAACAACACTTACATTAATACCCTGATATAGAAGATAAAAAATAATTTATTCTTCTAACCATTGATATTATTCAATAAAATATTGTCATGCCTCTACTGCAAATAGAATTTATATTCCGCCAAATCACCTTTATTTGAGTAATATTTCATAGGGAAGATAATAATATATGATACCACTAGAGGTTCCTAGGTCAATTAAAATAACATTGAGTGGGTGAATGAATAAGTGGTACATATTAGTACTATTTTTTTAGAACTAAACTTATATTAATTTGGATGTTTATGATCTATTGATTTTTAAATACTTCCTATCTCAATATGTAATAGTATAGAAAATTTTCATAGTAAATATAGATTTATATAGGGTCCAGCTTCAAAGATAAATCCAAATCTTTTTTGTGTTTATGTAATTTTGAGAAAATTATTATATCACCAATATAAGTATGAAAGGAATATGAGTACCTAAAAATCATACACAATGGTTGGGAAGGAATTATCCACTTACCAAGGAATTTTCAATTCACTTATATATTCAAACATGGTATTATTTATTCTAAAAACACCAATATTAACGATATTAATTTACCCGTGGTGTAACATGAACATATACCATCCTTATTATTTATTAATGATTGAACTATTAATGAGAGTGCATATACACACAAAAACCATGAGCATATTTCTCATAAAAATTAAGATAATAAATGGTCTTCAGAGTAACTTCTTTCCTTAACAAAATTTATTCTTGATCCCCAATTCTTCCTATCAGCTAGATACATTAGTTCTTTATCTATAAAATGTATCAACATCACAAATTTTTAACTATATTAAATTACATATTTAATCTATTTATAATAATATAATTATGTGGATATTATTTATATAATTAAATATTTTATCTCCCTAGGATTTTTGTTATACCGATCTTTTATATTTTATCATGTCAAAAATTTCTTTTTTTATCATGATGAATGATTTAAAATATTTTAATTTGAAATCCTCATCAATTATCATGCCACGATCCTCTCCGTTATTCATCATTCAAACTCCTACAAATTTTTACATGAATAATTTATGGATCTCTAAGCCACATCATAATATTTTAATATTTATTTCAATCTCTACACCATTAGATTTATGTTGTAAAATTATTTTATATAAATATATCTTCTAAAAATTATGCAATGTGTTGACCCTTACAATTTTATATTAACTCTTATAAAATAACCTTGAACCTTATAGAACTAAGTGGGTATGACTTTTTAAAAAGTTTCCTTAAATTAAAGAACCATATATAAATTTCCAATATACCTTATAGAAATCAAATGAACCTTATAGAACATATGTATCATCCATTACTATTCTATTTTTTCCTTGAAAATAACCCTTATGGAAACTAAAATTACCCTTATAAAAATTAGATAAGCCATATAGAAACCACTAATCCCTTAAAAACCCCAATAACATTATGAAATTAGAAATCCTTTATAAATTAACTTATAGGGTATTAATAATGACTCATAAATAGATTAAATAGACACTATTTTTTTCATGCCTCTTCCAATTCTCTTCTCTAGAGTTAAAATAACCCTAACGAACCGCAAGATACATTATTACTTTATAGATTGTTTCCTCTCATCATTTTGAAATAAATCTTATGAATATATTACTTTTTAAGTTTTTATATACAACAAATAAATTCTAGAATATTTCTACAACAAACATAACATCGTTCAGTTAGCCTTAAATATTGTCAGGAAATATTATGTCAATGAAAATAAATAATTAATCATATTCCAATGATTCATATTAATACAATAAAAATAATTATAAAATACCTTAACAAGTCTATTAGGCTATTCTATTTCAAAAGGTACTAGAAAAAGATACCAAGTGGGGGATCTGAAAGTTTGTCTCCTTGGAGAACACATAGTTCTTAACCTTAAGTATTTTGTTCTTTAATATGGGGATGTTGGTCGTCCAACCATATATATTACCGATATAAACATGTTTTATCTAAGTTTTTTTTTGATAAATCTTTTTTAAAAAATTTACAAAATTTCATTAAATATTATTATACCAACTACACAATAATTTTATTGGAAAACTCATTCACTTACTATTATAGCCCAAGAACTTACACTCCAGGATAATGTGCTAAAATCCTATGATTTATATTTCTAACTTTAATTATGATAATTATGAACTATTTTTTCATATAAACCTTATAATAACAAAAATGAAATTGTACCCCTTACAATATTGATGACATTTTAGGTTCAAAGTTTTAGTGAATTAAAGAAAAACGTACACAAAAAATTCACATGAATTTAAATGAGTGTTTCTCCCACTTATCCTATATTTTCTTTTTCACATTAATAAATCATCATCATCCATATTAAATCACATCCAATACATAAAATTTTAAATTTCATTCTTTATAACATAGGTAAAAGGCAACATATGAAGGGTGAACTCAAATACTTAGTAAGGGTAAACATAAGCATTAAGAATTGAATATCATCAATGAGATAGGTGTGTATAAGGCTATGATAATATAATCAGAGTGAATGAGATAATCAAAAAACAAATCATACCCATTAATACATAAATCATCATTTTTAAAAATTTATAAAAGTAAACAATCATCATAGTCAATAATTAGGAGTCAGGTGATATAAATTCGGATCATTAGAAACATTATAAACCCATAATAAAAAACTAAAACCCTTTTTTGTAACATGAATCTTTATTATCATAAAATTCCTTTCAAAAATATTTTAATTAGAATAACTATATAGATTAATTCTAATTTAATAATTACTCAATGCATTAGAGAACTATCTTAGTGAACACATTCTTTAAGCTATAATGGGTATACAAAAAACTATCTAGGCCTTTTTCTGTTAAGATGTAACAAGATTACTTGGCACTATGTAGTCCACCCCATGTTCAAGTTGTAATGGGATTACTTAGTGCAATTTTATTCACCCCATGTTGAGCTATCATATGATTACCCAAAACTATCTAGGAAATCTCATTTTTTATGTATAATTTCAAAGAACCATACTATGAAAAATATAAATATAGATTTTACATCAAATAAAATTTATAGAAAGAATCATTATTATTTCATAACCTGATTAACCCATCAAAAATAAATATGTTTCATGTCAATATCTTTGAAACATGATTAAACCATTTAAAATAAATGGATTCCATAACAATATCTTTGGAACATGATTAACCTATGGAAGAGAAACAAGTTTAATAAACATCTTTATGAAACATGATTAACCCATGGAAAAAAACAGGTTTCATAATAATATCATTAATAAATATTAACCCCTTAAAAATAAAACATGTTTCATAAAAATCACATTAAAAAATTATCATCCTCTAGAAAAGAAATGGGTACCATAAAAATATCTTTGTAACATTAATAACCCATTTAAAAGAAATCAGTTTCATAATAATCTCTTTTAAAAATCATTAACCCATGGCAAAGAAACGAGTTCCAGAAAATCTCATTTTATAAAACCCTAATCCGTCTAGAGAAATAATGAGTTTGGTATTGTCACAAAATATCACAATTAGATCATATGTAAAAATAGTGGTGTATGAAATTTTTAAATTTAAATACCATTAATATATCATTAAAATTATTTTGAGTCAAAAATGCTAGTTATCATGAAAATCACTTTTTAAAACATAAAATATTATGAAAATACTTTTATTATTAAATAAACATAAAATGTTATAAAACATTATTTTGAAAGTAATTTAAAATATTTCTTGATGTAAATATTCTTTAGTCTTTGAAAAATAATATTTAATTCATTTTTAATAACAGTTTTTCAAAATATAGTTTTGGAAGGAAAGAGATTTTGGTCGAAGAGAAGAATAAAGCCAATTTTTATTAAAAAATAATCAAATAATTTATATACCAAAGAGCGGAATTATTTTTACTATTATGTAAAAATCATTAATAACCAAACTAGAATAATATTCATGAGTATTTTTAGGGATATATAGTAATATTTCATCATTGGAAGAAAAATCATAAACAATCTCTATAAATGATTAGATTTTAACATAAGACTCTTACCACATCAGTTACTTTTAATCACAATCCCCATGAAATAATTTCATTTAACTACACTTTTAATAGAATTAAAATAATTATATTCATTATATAACTTGTCAAAGGGGTATAATTTACACCTTATGAAATAATATAAATGTATATCATAACTTACGTCTTAATGAAGGAAAAGTGAGACAAAATTCCCTTTAATGCTTTGGAAACATTAAAACCGTAAACCCCATGAAAGTGAGATTATAAAATGAATATTTAAATCCCTATAAATTTAATAATAAAAATTAAAAACGTATTATTATTCAGTATATACACCACAAAAAACGAAGTTTTTAATATGGAATATATCTCAAAGAAATAAAAGTGAGACAGAAAAACCCTTATCCTGAGTCTGATTTATCATCCATGTTTTTTATCACCCTGAATAATAAACATATGTTAATTATATACAATCCTAACAACATTTTTCAGGTTTATTTTAAATTTCAATTCACTTATAAACAATTTATATATAATTACCTATTCAATTATGTTTAACTCAGATGTTTTGACCATATCTGGTTTAAATGTCAAAAATGACTTTTGTAGGTCGACTATGGTCAAAGAGTTCATTATTTAAACATATCCAGAATTATAATCACGATATAATTCTCATATTTATATATAAATTATACTTTTAATACCAATTATAAAATATGGTTGTGAAATATTAATTATTATTACGCTCATTGAGATGGTAGTTCGTACATACGTTAGAGTAACATTTCCGTTTTTTCAATGATCCTTATGGAAAGAAGGTAAAATTTATATTTAAATAATTATTATTATATCATAAATAATTAATAAATTTATTATATATAATTATATATATAATTCATGTGATTTAATAGTGAAAAAAGATTAATCACATCGCTTCTAGGAGATGGTAGTCCACACATCCATGAACTACATTATACATTTTTCAGTGTGTGAAATGTTAAAAATAAAATGATATGTTATATTTCAGAAAAAGAAAATTACTCCATTAATATAATAATGATTTCATGTATATAATATTTGTTATATTCACCCTTATTACCTTCTATGTTATATGTTAGTGAAAAATGCTTCACATCACATTGCGAGACAATAGTCCACCGAACACATGCGCGACGTTATCATATCCAATACGGTATGAAATGTAAAAATGATGTATACTATATATTTAATATATAGTTATAATTATGTTATAAATATCATTAATATCATAAATAAATATTATTTTTTTCATTATTCCCAACCAAGAGTGGTGGTTATGGTGAAACAAATGATGTTGTTTCGCGAGGCGATAGTCCATCGAAAACACAAATGATGATTTTGTAACACCTTTGGTGGATGTTTTTATGTTTTTAATTTATAATAATAATATAAAAAATATCAGTATATTTAGGATATTATGGTTGTTATATATAAATATTATAATAATAATTTAATGGGTTGGATAATGAAATAAAAAAAATGTATGTTGATGAGTATTACCTCTTTTTAGAGTAGCTCTTTTTGGTTTGAATGAAATACCATCCTTGGTTGTATTTCTAAAAAATTAAGGCTTATATGATGAGAGTATTAATTTTAGAAGTTATTTGGTCAAATATTATATGAACCAATTTTTTTTGAAGGATTGATGGGAGGGGGATAGGTGGTTGCCATTTATAAGTGAGGGAGGGGACACACATATTTTTTTGAAAATAAATTTAGGTGAGCCCATGTTTTTACCGACAGAAATACTCTAATAAAGAATATAATATTTTATATTAAGGTTTAAGGTGTATATATTTATATACAATGGGTTTTTTACAAGTATTGGGTCATTTTTATTCCTTATATTCATTTCTTAATCATTATGTAAGATCATTTTTACCATAATAACTATAATTAATTTTAACCGTTATCACAAATAATATTGGTATAAAATTAAGTTGATATCATTTTACATTAAAAATTTATTCTTAATAAAAATATTGAATCTATTTCCCAAATTAAATTCATATAATATAAACAAATTAATTTAAAATTAATTTCGTAGATTGAATTAGAAAGTGTAGCTTTAAAGTAAAAATATTCAAAAGTATATTATGTTTTTATATCTAAATTAAATAAAAATATGATTCCAATATACTGAACGAGATTAATAGATTTATAATTAAACTAATTAAACATTAAAACCAATTCAAAATACAATTTAATATAAATTATTATTTAGATGAAAAGTCAGTTTTCAATTAAAATATGGTATTTTTTACTATTCATTAAAAAATGAGACTTCTCATAAAAATACCAAAAAATTCACCCTAAAATAGTTTTAAAATAATTATTACAAAAATAATTATTTTAAAAATAAAATTTATAAAATTATAAAAAAAATTAAATGAAGTGCGCTATTAAGAGGTGACATAGATGACTTTTGAAAAATATATTTTTGAAGCATTAAATTGGATTTATAAATATAGTATTTCTATCAAATATATTAAATTAATTTAAAAACATATTATTGAATATATTACATATAAATATCACTAATTTCATTCTTTAATTTAATCTACATATATATATATATGTATTTCCTTTGTCGCATAAAAATAGATTTTTCATAAAAACATTTCTTTTATATTGGTTTTTATATTCATTTATATTCGATGAATTCAAACATATATTTTCATAAGTTAATTAATCATATTTAAATATTATAATTTAATTTCTGGGATATAATTTTAATTTTAAATAATAATATGATATTTTTCTTTGTAAAACTCAGTCTTTTGTGTAACACAAGCTATTAAAAGAAGTCATTATTGTTTGCCACACAAGCTAAAATTGATGTTGCTTGTAACAAACACTATTCAATAAAATGTTATTATTTTATAATTTTAATGGTGTTACATCTTTTAACCTTTTAGTAAACTGCTTCATTATAATTTTAACTTTATCATGATAATAAAAGGATGCACACTTGAAAATAAATCTTTTGTAAACCCACATTGTAAAAAGTGTTAACAAATCATCTTATTAATAAGAGTGAAAAGGAATTGTGAAGTTCATATATAATAACACATTAATAGGTTTCCAAATTGGATAATATAGTTGTGAATAAAGGAAAAATATAAATAATTATAGCGATTGACTATAGTCATTGATCCCATGAAAGAGAATGATCAATGAAAAGTAATGAGTGTCAAAATGATAAATCTGTGATAATAGAAATGACCATCGGTTCAATATAATTCAAGATACTTGGATATTTTCTTTAAGATAATTTTCCTAGAGTGTAGTGATTATCTTACCGTCTAGACTAATATAATATGGAAATATATTTATTTTATGAGTATAATTTCATCCTTTAATCCTCTTCCACCACAATCTCATTTTTTCTCCAATGGTGTGTATTCAGGATGAAATTTTCACACCTAAGAAAAATAAACTATTAAAGGACCAAGTAGTAAAAAAATAATGATAAAATATTTCTTCTATATTTATACAATATGAAAAAAATGGTTAGGACATGATAGGATAATTTCCAAAGTGAGTAAATCATCATATGATAGATTATTCTACAAAATTAAAATGTGATACACATAGTTAAAACTAAATAATTCCGTAAATATATATCCCATATAACCTCTATAACCTCAAAATTAAAGTCCATTTTAACCTCGATGTCTATCTCATATATTTCAAATTTCAAGACATCAATTATAGAGACCTTAGTTTTAAGTAATATTGATCACTTAGTAACCAAATCACATGTCAATCATGTGGCAATGTACAAGATATAACATGCATTCTCTATAAACAAGATTATATAAACCCTAAATGTTATCAATACCTTAATTATAATTTCCAAATAAAATAAATGCATAATTCCTGTTAAACCAAATACTTCAACCTATTAAAATTTCTCCCAAAAAATTATTAATCACATTTTGATATCATCACAAAAAACCTAAAAGGGGTATCTAAGACTATGAAATTATAATAATACTTTAACTTATAGACCTATAAATTTATCTACGAATATTAAGATAACCTCACATGAAAACATAATAATATATAAATTTATCTAAACCTATATTTGATAACAACTAAAATATCCCATGAACTCACACTCTCTTATCATGTGATAAAATCATAAACATTACATTTTTTCTTTAATACTGATAATTTTTACCCAATTTTTTTCATCCAAACCATAAAAAAACAAAAGGAAATTTTGATCACTTACCACATCATGGACCTTTTAGGTTTATCATTTTATAGAAAGAGGAAAAACTACTACATAAACAATTGATATAAATTTAAATGGGAATTTCTACCATTAAAACCAACTTTTCTTTTTCTCATTAATACATCATCTTATCATACATATGAAATCCCTTATATATATAACTCAGTCAAACTAATTCATTATAACTAGGGGAAAGTAAAGATAAGAAGGGTGGGATTAAATGCTCAGTAAGGGTGAAAAGAATTATTAACAATTTAATTTCGTCAATGATCATAATAGGTCATAAGAGTTTGATGATATATTCAGAGTTCATCATCAAATCATAAAACAACTCATACCCACCAACACTTAGATCACCAAATATTAAAACATGGTAATATAAGGAGTCATGAGAATCAATAATCACAAGCCATATAATATTAATCTTGCTCATGAGAAAAATTATAAACCCACAAAAATCAATTAAAATTATTTTTTGTAACTTAGAGAAACATATTATTTAAAACCCTCTGAAAATCCTTTTAATTAGAATAACCATATGGAATACTTCCAATATAATCGTTTACAAATGAATTATAATAATATATGGGTGCATCCATCATTTATGATATAATATTCTTTCCCATCACTATTTTGGCCACCCCACGTTAATCTATAACAGGCCTACCCAGCGCTATCTAGGAACCCCATGTTTGAGCTATAATGTGATTAACTGATTCTGTCTAGGTTACTCCATGTTAAGATATAACTGGTTTAGCTGTCACTATCTAGGATAAACCATTTTTGATGTATAATAACCCATAACCAAAACATTAACAAAGTAAAAAGAGATTTCAATTCATCATAAAAACCATTGAAATAATAATAATAATTTTATAACATGATTAACCCTTTAAAAAGAAAGGGGTTTCATGTCAATCTCTTTGAAACATGAATAACCCGTATAAAAGAAACGGGTTGAAAAACAATCTATTTGAAACATGATTAACCCATGAAGAAGAAACACATTCTAAATCAATCAATTCTAATCATGATTAAATCTTGGAAAATAAATTGGTTTTCTAAAGAACTATTTCAAACATTATAAAATCATGTAAAATAAATATATTTCAATAAAATCTCTATGAAACATAGTAATCTAGTGGAATGGAAATATGTTCCATAAAAATATCATTAAAACAAGATTAATATTCTAAAAATAAATGGGTCCAATAAAAACCACTTTCAAAAATGATTAACGCATGTAAAATAAATAGGTCTCATAACAATCTCATTGAAACATGGTTATCCTGTGGAAAGGAAATGGGTTCAATGAATATCTCATTGAAAAAATATTAACCCATCTATAAAAATAATGAGGATGTATCATCACAAAAGATCCCCACTAGAGAAAAATTAACAAAAAGGATTATTGAGATTGATGAATGGAAATTCAATTAAAATATCATTAAAAAATTCAAATAAAATATCCTTTTCATTTTTTAAATTCCTTTTTAAAACATAATACATTTTGAAAATAGTTCTATTTGGAAATAACCATGAATTGTTGTAAATAAAGAATTTAAAAATAATTTAAAAATATTCATAAGGAAAATATCTTTCTTCCTTTTAAATTATTTTTTATAAAAATTGAAAATAATTTTAGAATATATTGTTTTGTAATAAAACATATTACTGACCAAAGGGAGGAACAAAGTCGGTTTATCTAAAAAATATTTTCTCAAATAATTTAAGTACCAAAGAGTGGGTAAATGGTAATGTTACTTAAAAAATAATGAGTAAATATACTATAATAAAATTACAGAGCTTCTTCAAGGATATATAATAAGATTTCATCATTGGAATCATAATTATAAAAAATGCCGATAAACGAAGAGATTGTATCATAATACTCTAACAACATTGGTATCTTTTAATCAGAAACCATGTAAAAGAATATAATTTAACTAAAATTATAATATAATTAAAATGAGTATATTAATTATATAAAATGTCTAATGGTATTAATATACACTTTATGAATGAATATTTGTCTATATCATAACTTATGTCTCAATGAAGGAAAATTAAGACAAAATTTCTTAATGCTTTGGAAACATAGTAACCGTAAACCCCATGAAAAAGATATTAAAAAATAGATATTTAAATCCCCATAAATTTAATTTTAATATTAAAAAAATACATTCATGGTAAGTATACACCACATGATATAAAATAAGTGGTGAATATGGCATATGTCTCATAGAAATAAAAGTGAAACGGAAAAATGATTACCTTGAGTCTAATTCAACATTATTTCTCATTATCTTCCTGCATAATAAACATATATTAATTATTTAGCTAATATATAACCTTTTCGTTGTTTTTTATTAATTTTATTTTAATTATACATAAGGTATATATTATTACATAGTCAATTAATTTAAGGTCGGTTTTTTTTTACCCTATCTAGTTTATGTGTCAAAAATGACTTTGGTAAGTTGACTATGGTCAAATGGGTCATCATTTGAAAATATATAGAATATTAATCATGAAATAATTATCATATTTATTTATAAATTATAATTTTAAAAAAAATTATCAAATATTGATATGAAAAATTAATTAACATTGCGATCATTGAGACAGTCGGTCGTATGTATGCATGAGTAATGTTTCCATTTTTCTAATGATCATTATAAAAATAAGGTCAGAAAAATGTAAATATAAATATTTATAATTATATACTATATATGATATTATTTATTTATATATAATTATATATATCATTATTTTTATGTGGTGATTAAAAAATAATAATCGCATTTATTAGAGGAGGTGATAGTGAAAATGTCCACGAACAAAATTATCAATTTTTCAGTGTGTGAAATGGAAAAATTGAATGATATATTATATTTAAAAAATATATATTATTTCTTGAATATCATAATTATTTCATGAATATCTTATTAATTACACTTACACTTATTTCCTTCCATGTAACATATTAGTGAAAAACGATTCACATCGCTTCGTGAGGCGGTAGTCTGTCGTACACACATGCCCTGTTATTATATTTTATACGGTATCAAATCAAAAACGAAGCCTATAATAACTAAAAATAGTTATAATTATATTATAAATACAAAAAAATATCATATATAAATAGTATTTCTATCATTATTCCCAACCATGAGAGGTGGAAATAGAAAATCAAATGATGTCGTTTCGTGAGGCGGTAATCTTCCACACACCCGACTAATCATTTCATAACACATTTGAGGGAAGTGTGTGTGGGTTTAGGTCATAAAAATAACATAAAAATTATTACATTTAAGATACTATTTTTATTATATAAATTTTGTATAAGTGTAATTTAAGGGATTATGAATGAAATAAAAAAAACATATATTGATGAATATTGCCTATTCTTCGAGAAATTCCTTTTGGTATTCACCAAAGGGATTATTTGGTTATCTTTGTGCCCAAATTAATGATTCTAGTGTGATTAGGGTTATCAAAAAATTTCTTTGGGAATTTATTGTCCAATGATATTTATTTTCAATGTGTGAATAGAGGGGGAGAGGTGGTAGCATTTTATAAGTGAGTGATATGACACACTAGGTTTTTTGAAAATAATGTTTGGTGAACCTATGTTTTTACCTAAACAAATGATAAAAATTATTAAAAAAATTGAACACATAAACGTTTAAGGTCTATCTTAGTCCATAAAAATGTTTTTTGTAAAGTTTTTGTGCCATTCTAACACCTTATATTCTATGTTGAATCATAAAGTAAGTTTAGTTTTACCTTAATTGCTATAATTAATTTTAATTATTTCACTTATAACTTTGGTAATAAATTTAGTTATTATTATTAGATATTAGAAATTATTCTTATTCAAAATTTGGAATATATTTTTATAAATTAAATTCAAATATGTTGGAAATACAATTTAAAATAAACCCTGTAGAAGAAATGAGAAAGTGGTTTTTAAAGTGAAAATCGTCAAAAATTTACTCAAATTTTATGTATAAAATTAATATAAAAATAATAAAAATGACCGAAATTAGATTAATATACATATAATTTAACTACTTAAACTTTAAAAAAAATTCTAAATTTAATTTTAATTTATAAATTATATACACAAAAAACCATTTTTCAAATAAAATCTAGTATTTTTTCACTATACAGCTAAACATAAATCTACTCCAAAAAATAAAAAAAATACAAAATAATTTTTTTTATAATTGTGTACCAAAAAAGATGTTTAATTTTTAAAAAACATTCTATAAAAGTGATTTTTTTTAAAAAAAATGTGCCATTAAGAGGTGAAAAAACTTCCCTTAGAAAAATAAATCTTTCTATACGTAAAATTAGATTTGTTCTTATCTTATGTATATAATTTTATTTGGATGAATTTTAAAAATATTTATTGAATATATTACAGATAGTTATTTTTTATATAATTATTTAATATAACTTATTATGATAAAAACCTTTGGCATATAAAAATAGATTTTTAGAAAAAAATTTATTTTATATTGATTTTTATATTCATTTCAAATAAATGAATTCAACCATATAATTTAATTATATTTTAATACAATTTATAACTAACAATTTAACTCTCAGATATAATTTTCATTTTAAATAATAGTAATATATTTTTTCGTAAAACTTGATCTTGCATGTAACAAAATTTATCAAAGGAACTCATTGTTACATGCAACCCAAGCTAAAATCAATATTCTATGTAATATAAGCTATCAAATAAAATATTATAGATTAATAATTTTCTAGGTTTTACACTTAAAATAATATAAAAAATTAAATCAGAAACTAATTAATTATTTGGCTCAATATACAATCATACTGGAGACATCAGATAGTCAAGAAAATCCTCTCAGACGCATGAAATAATTTTTAGTAGAATCTAGACTCCTGGGAAAAAAATGTCCTAAAAAAGGAGATTCTTTCAATTATGTTCACATGCATCACACACATTTAAAAAAATTCAATAATAAATTCCACATACTACAAATATGTAGAGATCACATATCTTGAATTACAATTATACTATCTCTTTATCAACCCTAGTAAAACCCCATATCCAAAACCACTACCATCATACCCATTATTTGTTTCCATCTATTCAAAACAATTAAATATCCTCTCCTCAAAGAAAATAATCCCCTTCAACAGTCCATAATTTTTACAAAATCAATAATGATACACAAAGACATCTAGTAATCCCTTGAATTTAAAGATTTACAAGAATGAAAGACATCCTTCACCTCCACTAAGAGATTATACTATGACATTATCACCTCCTACCGATCTTGGTATGAATAATTTTATATCAAAACATATGGTGATAAACCCTATTAGTGGTTTTCTTCTTCAAAAATACTAATATATAATATAAACCAATGTTTCAAATCAAGATAAATACTTATGTTTATATGATTTTTTATTATGAATAAGTTGATATGTCTCTTCTTGAACTTATAATAGAAGAACAAGTGAATGAATCTAATGTAGTATATATGGTAGATTCAACTGATGGCACTATAGTGGATGAGAAGGATAAATCTACTCCCAAATAATTTTCTACAAAAAAATTGGAGACTTTGATATTATATACTATTTTTACTAGATTCCAGCATTAGAATGAAAGAATAATATCTCTAGAATTCATGCATAGTGCACATATATATTACTCCAAATTGTGAAAAATGCCACCTTGTCCATTGCCAAATTTGTTACAAGATTCTAAAGTAAATATAAGATAGGGTTGATCATCCCTATATATTATAAAAAACATAATATAAATGATCATTCTATGACTAATTCCCATGTTATTATTATTCCCAAAGTGTTTCTTGGAAATTGAGATCATTACACCTTCCCAATAAGAGAATAATATCATGAAATGAAATATTTCTCATTAAAATGGAATGATATTTATAGATAATATGACCCAATTTCCAATGGGTACTATTATTTATAGGAATTGACTGTGTTAATATTCAACAAGAACATGTTAACTCTTTTCCACATTTTATTGGTGCAATGATATAGGGTTTTTTTATTATGGTCATGTAGATGTTGTTAAGATATCCATCAATCGGTGAATTATTTATGAACCCTATCAAGGATTTAGATGAAAAATTTAACTAGCATAAATTCATTAAATAAATCATGGAGGAAAATAAAATTCTTAATCATTTTTGGGACCAATATGAGTTAAAAATAAAATGTTGGAAGGAACATCCATATACACGTTGTGCTAGAGTCCCTCCTTAATCAAGTGGTAATGTACACCTTTTTTCTAGTGAATGAAATATAACACACTAAGAATCTATAATATATATATATATATATATATATATTAATAAATGTTATCTCTTTGATAGTTTGAGTTACATGAAACACTAAAATGTAATAAACCCTCATATAATATTAAAATATTATTATCTAAAAGTGACTGATATAACCTTGTAATTAAATTGGTGGTTAGGAATAACATTGACTAATTTATAAAATATTAATAAAATAATAGTTAAAAATATAAATTTGTTTATAAATTATTAATAAATAAGCACCCAACTTTAATAGTGATATTTCTTTCTATAAAAGATTATGTATCATTCAAAAATCTTATTTATTTATTTTTTTGAAAAAATATTATTAATATTTTTTAGATCTCATAATGTATTTTATTTATAAAATGATAATTATTTTTCAAATAATTATATTTATCTTAAATTAGTGTAAACTTTTCATATTTTTCAAAAATACTAATTTTTAGTAAATATTGAATAATAAAGATTATTGGGAAAACTGCAATTCCTTTTAAAAAAATTATGTAATTTAAAAATACAATTATAAATTTAATTTAATTTAAATGTAAAATAAGTTTTAATTAGTTTAATATTATACAACTAACATAATCTAAATCAACTATTCATTGAATTTTATTATAAGTTTTTTTGGGCTTGGAAACACATTCTTCTAAGAATTGTTTTTAAGTAAATAATGATTCTCAATTTTAAGTAATTAAAATAACCTAAAATAAATAATTATTTAAATTAAATTTATATATAATATATCTATAAATATTAATTTATATTCACTTAATTAATATTACTTTTCAGATAATACTTATATGATCATCATATCATTGAAAAATGCATTTCTTTAGAAAACCATTTTTTTCATCATGTTTACAAATTTATTTTTAAATTATGATCTTCCAATTATATGTATTAAATTTTATAAAATGGACTCCATAATTTTTATCATAATAATTTATATAATATATTATGATCAACATAAAGTTTTACAATAATTATTTGGGAAAACAGTAAAAATTAATTATTGTAGTTAATGTGCAAATGAGTTTACCAGGGGTTAAACTAAAAAGATAAGTATTTAAAATGATCCAAAAGCTATATAATTTATGAATTATGGTCATATGTTGAAATTTTATATTCTATGTTTTAAAATGATCCATTTATTATTCTTTTTTAATGTGTAAAATATCGGTGTAATTCTTTCTTTTCAAAAATTCCAAATATGACCTCTTCCCCACTTATAAAGGACACCCATATTCCTCTCCATTCCACACATCAAAAAAAAATTCATCCAATAACTATCCAAATAACTTCTTTGAATCCTTTCCCTCACCATATAATCATTTTTTAACATTAATCCAATATATGAAGAATGTTTGTATAATCCAAAAAGGCGGTCTGAATAAGATCTAATGTTTTTAAATAAGCATTTTATTTTATTTATTATTACACATCCTTATAAAATTATTAAAACATGATGATATAATAACCAAATTATATTTCATATAATGATATATTATTGTGTGTAGGTAATTTCCCACTACCATCTCCTCCTCTATCAAATGGGAAACACAACTATTGATCATGTGTAAGGTGGACTACCGCCTCACGAAGCGACATAATTCATTTTATATAATCACTTATAAAATATGGAAATAATGTTGTATTTAATATTTATATATCTTATTTTTGATATATTTATACTTATTTAGGTATAATATCACAAACTCCTTACTATCTATTCTATAGGGAATATGATAACATCGCTCTTGTGTATAGTGGACTACCATCTCATGAAGCGAAGTAATTCTTTTTCACATACACTTTACATAGAAGATAATAAATATAAATTTGATGTGTATATATATTATATTAATTACATGTTAGCAGTTAATTAAAATAAATATATCATATAATTTCTTACCTTACCATACGTTGAAAATGATAACATTGTTTGTGTGTACTATGAACTAAAACCTCATGAAGCAATGTGATTTGTTTTTTATTACCACATCACATGTATAGAATATGAAAATTAATTTAAATAAAAAATATGATATTTAATATACTGATATAATTCTATAATGTTAAAATAAAACATAAATTCTATCCATCGCGATCATTGAAAAATGGAAATATTACACATTCGTATCTAAGGACTAACGTCTCAATGATTGTAACACTATTAATTTTTCATAACCATGGTTCTAGGTTTTAAAAATATAATTTACATTTATGTTATTATTTTTATTATGGGGGTTATGGAACAATAAACCCCTACAATATGGTCAACAAACTGATGTCATTTTTAAATTATGAACCAAGTGTCCTAAAAACACTAAACGTAGACATAACTGATTAATTAATTAAATACATTATTAAAATAAATGAAGTGAATGATATAATTATAGCGGTAATACAACCTAAAAATTATTTATATAATATAAATAAATTATATAAGTTTATTATATAGAATATAAAATACATACTGCACAAAGTCTCGACTATAGGTAGGCGTTTCTCGTCTCACTTTTATTTATGTGGGACATATGCGATATTCACAACTTATTTATCTAATGTGTTGTATATACTATGAGCATTACATGTTATATCCCTATTAACTTATAATTAATTTCATTTTATGTTTCAATTTTAATTATTTCATCCAAGGGGGGTTTATTGAAAGATACCAAGTGGTAAAAGGTTTCATAACTCAATTTCTTTTTTAGGTTATATTACCTCTTCATTTTTGTTGATATGCTATGATTATATTTGAAATTACCAATAATTTTATTATGTTATATTTAAAAAATTTATTTATTTTAATTTGTTACACATAATCTATCCATTGATTAATTATCGATTAAATTATATTATATCTGTAAGGGTTTCATATCAAAACAAATATATTTGAGACACATGTTATTTTTTACACCTAATTTATTTTATACTTTGTATATACTACCCATTTATAAAACAAATAATGAATCCTTCATACCTAATAGTATTTTACATTACAAATTATCTACTTAATTCATGGTAGTTATGATTAAAATGATACTAAATTGGTAAGGATTTGTGTTTTATCTCATTTTAATAGAGATTTTTTATTCTTAAATTTCCAATATATAATATTATTTAATCATTATATAATAAAAAATTTATTTTCTAATCATATTTTTATACATGAAATTTTTAAGTAATATTGAAATTATACTCTCTTTACTATATAAAATTATTAAGAAAATGTTTTTAAGAAAATTTGACATTATTTCTATCTTCAGTCGAAAACAATTTCTCTTCCATGATAATTAATTTATTAGATTTTTCCAAAAAAAAATTTAGCATTGTAAAAATTGTTTATTAAAGAAATTTGTTCCTATTTTTGTCTTTTTAGAAAACAATTTTAAAAGTAATATTCCTGTATTTTTATGAATTTCAGACTTTCTAACCTTTTTTGGATAGTGTGAAAGTAATTTTTTTAATTAATATGATAGTTATTGAATTACCCATAATCATGAACACTAAACTCTTTGATTCTTAATTTATTGTTTTACAAGGATATTAATAAAAACATTCAATAATATTTTGGATTTTTTTATATTTTGAAGAAAAGTGTTATCAAGTGAAATGTGTATTTTTCTAAAGAAATATTCAATGTAATATTTTAAGGAAACTTTCTTCAATGAAGATAACCATTGATGTTAGGGATAACTTATAAATTATGTATATATTTCTCTCAAATATATTTATATCTTATTATCCCTTAAATTAATGGGGTAATTCATTCATTATGATCACCTCTCAAATGAATCCATTATGAAATTTATTTTGAGTGTTATAATGGGTGTGCCTAGATAGAGCTCCAATGCATTGGGTAATATTATAGTCTAATGAGAGGTCATGTTTTAGATTTGAGAGTAACCGTAATCCATTATGGGACTTTCTCCACTATGTGATTTTCTCTACCAAATTTTCCTTGACTCATGTTTATACCATGTTATATGTTATTTCTATGTTTCTTATGTTACAATGATCTTATGATTTTATATTCCCTATATTATGCTTTCATGTCATTTCTCATGAGAATTCTCTTTTAATATATCTTTTTATACCTTGACTATCCTAATATGTTTACATATCATTTTTATTCCCTTAATGAGATTTTTAGCTACACGTTTTTTCTATGTATTCCCCATGTTATCTCATATAGTTTACGAGCATGAATGAATTTTAAATATCATTATAGAGAATAGTGTTTTTTATTTTTTTATCACACTTTGATATGTTATAAACTTAGTCTTACAAATACACTAGTCCTCGTGATATGTTTGTAGTAATTAAGTTATTATTATGTTAAAAAACACGTAATAATATGTGTAAAAGGGTTGGGTTTCTATAATTGGTGTTAAAGAAAAGGTTTAGTTATCCTTTGTAAACTAGGATAATAAAACATTAGTGATAATAAATGGGATAAGTCTAAGAATAAGTCTAATTATATGGAAATATCTTGTAATTTTGGGGTGTTATAGAGTACTTGATTCCAAGAAATTACATCCTTTTTCATATACTACTAGGAGAAGTGGATCTATAATTGTTGTACATAGGGTAATAACCCTGAAAAATGTACAATGATCTAGACTCAATGATCACTAGGTGCATGATAACTGGCCTTTCTACACACCTGGTCTGAAACTCCTGAGGATTTTTTTTGGAAATTCACAAACTCATTATGAACTATCAAGAAGTAATTGAATTGATGATAATCATGGATGACTTACATCAACCAAAAAGTGTCATGGTTGGATAAGTCTATGGTTTTTAATATGTTAAAATGCACACGTAACCCTTTTGATGTTTTATTTTATAGAATTCTAAGATATTCAATAGTATATTAGGATATATTTATGGTAATATAACCCTTCGGTTTAGTATGGGTTTAATAAAAAACATTATTTGAGGAAGAATGAATTTATATTTTATATACATAAGATTAATGGTATTTTTAACCTTTAGAGTTTATCATATCCTTATGTTGAGGTAGTTATATTCAATTAATATTATATGATTTTATGAAAAAATTTATTATGTATAGAAGTATTTATTTATTAAATTTTTTTAGATGATTAATTTCATTTTGAGAATGTTCATCATATTCTTGGGAATTGTATTGGAATTATAAAAATTATGGTTTTATAAAATTGAAAACATGAATGTAGGGATACAACCCATATAATCTGGAATGTCCATAAGACTTGAACCCAAAACTGAAGGGAGATAAAGGTGCGACACCTACCACTAGCCTATATAATGTACTGGTTAGTACAATATTATTTTTACTTATATGATTTAGTGGATAAATTTTAATTTTATTTTAGGATGAATATTAGAAGATAAAATCATATTTATTATAAGGATTTTTAGGTGACAAATTATATTTTTGGAAATTATTTGTCATATTAAGATACATATATAACCTTTGGGTTTAACGTAAAGGATTATTTGGGAAGAATTATCTGTGTTTTCGGAGAAGTAAGTTGAAGGGTTTTAGTTAACCTTGGAGGTTATAACATTAATTCATGTTGAGGTTATTAATGTTTTTTTGTAACATATGGTTATTTATTTAAGCCATTATTAATATTAAACCATTGGTTTTATTGTTGAATTTGGAGATTAATATATTCATATTCATATTAGGTATTATCTTACTTTTCTCTATCCATTTTATTTTTATTAAATATTGGAAGAATATTTTGTTTCTATATTACGGATCATATGATACGTTAAAAGTTAATTTTAGTGATTTATTTATAAAAAAACATATTGGATATTCATTCCCTTTGTAAGAGGTAATGTTTAATGGGATCAAAGTATAACCAAATGATGATTTATTTTATAAAATAAAAATATATCAAGTAAGTATATTGTACGGTTTTCCCTATATTAATAGAAAAAGGATCCCTCAAATCTAGGGAAATTGTCTTAAGAAAATTTTTATCCTATTACCTTGAAATGTTATTAATGAAATTTCATTTAATTCATCACAAATATATGGTTTTCTACTGTGGAATTTATCATGATCATTTACTTTCTAATGATTAATGATCTCTAACACTTTCCATAATTATTTATTTTTTTCTTCTATCTACATATCTACATTTTCCAACAATGATCCTATATTTCAATATATAATTATTTGATGATTTTTTATTTCCCTTTCACCCTTTTTTATATAATTTTTAATCAACCATTTTTATGATATGAGTTATTTAGCAAAATAATTTTCAAATGTAAAACGCTTAAAGATTGGGACGAAGTTAAATTTATGAGGATAAAATTTATTTAAGGTGTACTGAATGTAACACTATAAAAATTTATAATATATTCATCTTTAAATAAATTTTATTTATTTGATAACATGAATTACATGCAAAATTATGTTTAAATGAACTGTGATATAATATTAAAATATTATTATTTAAATGTGACTAATATAACGTAGCAATTAAAATGGTGGGTATGAACCGTCTTAAATACTATATGAAATAAATATAAATGTAATACTCAATATAAATTAACTTATAATTTTTTAATAAATAATAACTCGAATTTAATAATTATATTTTATTTTATAAAAAATATTTTTCTTTAAAAAATGTTTTTATTTATTTTTGAGAGAAAATATTATAATTGTTTTTTAGAAATCATAGAAATTTTTGTTCATAAAATTTAATAGTTTTTAAACCATAATATTTGTATAAAATTTGGGTGAAATGTTCTGGTTTTTTCTAGAAATACATATTTTTCATTAAATTATGAAAATACCAATTTTTGGTAAAAAATCATTTATTTTAAATAAATTTACCAATTAAAAATAATTATTGATAAATTAATATGATTTTAAATTAAAACAAGTATTTTTTAGTTATATTTCATCCAATTAATTAAATTTAAATAACATTTACACAATATTTCAATATAAGTTTATTTTTAGTCTTCTAAACAAAAATTCTTAAAACTGTTTTATAGTTCATAATGTTTATCTATTTTAAATAATTAAAATAACACATAATGATGAATTATTTAAATTAAATTAAATTTTATTATCTATAAATGTTAATTTACATTAATTTAATTATGATTACTTGTTATATAGTTATTATAAGATCAAAATATGCTTTGAAAATGAAGTCGCTGAAAAACAAATTCAACATGTCTGAGGGATTAATTTTAATTTTAATTTTTAAAATTATGTAAATTTAATATGATAAAATAAATTAAATATTTGGAATCATAATAATTCTTATTTTCAAATAATTCCAACTTAATTTTTGACTAAAAATAACAGTAAAAATGGTAAAAAATAATTACCACAATTAAGGTAAAAATAAGTTTACTAGGAGGTTAAACTAAATAGTAAGGGTTAAAAAGACTGAAAATATATCTAAAAACTATTTTATATACATATTTCAACCTTATCTCATATAATATAAATAAATATCTATTTTGGGGCCTTTTGGAATGTGAAAAACAGGGATGTATATCTTTATTTTAAAAAATTAAAAATGTTTCCCCTCCCCCACATATAAAAGGAAACCCACTCTTCTCTCGTTTACAAACATCCAAAACCCATTGGTTCATCCAATACCTACACATATAAATTAATTAATTCTATAATATCATCTTATAATCAATTTTTTTCATAAATCAAATCTATGAAGGCTTTATGTATAATCCTGACGAGGTGGTCAGAAGAAGATGTAATGTTCTTAACCAAGCATTTTATTTTATTTCTTCTTCAAAATCTTTAGAATATTATTTTAAATTTTTTTAATAACCATAGAATATTACATATAGTAATTGTTTTTATTTTATAGAAATTACTACAACAATCCCAACCTCCCTCAAATAGAATGTGAAACAGTTGATCATGTGTGTGGCTAACTACCGCTTCACAAACTGACGTAGTTTGTTTTCCATTACCACATCTCAATAATTTAGATTCTAATTTATTTAATTATTATATATATATATATGATATAATAATTCTTTTTTTTTCTATAATATCACATACACCTTCTTACTTTCTATTCCGTAGAAAAACGATAATGCTACTCGTGTGTATCGCAGACCACCGTCTCACAAAGTGATTTGATTCATTTTTCACATATGATTTAAATTGTAAGTAATAAAGAATAATTATATTTTTAGATATTATATTAATTAAATAATAATAATTACTTAAAAAATATGTCATACACTTTCTTACCATACCTTCCATTGAGAATGAATTTCTCATTCATGTGTGTAGTGGACTACCGCCACACGAAGTGATGTGACAGATTGTTTTATTACCGCATCACATTAATTGTATATGTAAGTGTATTTATAGAATTAATATTTTATTTATCATATTATGATAATTATTTAATGTTAAAATAACTCTTACCTCCATTCCATCATGATCCTTGAAAAATAAAAATGTTATACGTGTACCTACAGCCTAACTTAATCATGATTATAATGTAGTTCATTTATCATAACCATAATTCAGGGTTATTTTGAAAATTAAGATTTATATTTATATATTGAATATTATTTTGGACATTATTTCCTAATTACCTCTTTGACCATTGAAAACACATCGATCTTATCTTGAAATTATGAACCAAGAATCATCAAAACACCTGATGTGGTCATAACTGATTAAGTAATTTAATAGGTCACAAAAATAATTGAAGTTAATGGTTTAATTATAAGTTATTTAACTTGTAAATGGATTTTAATGAAAAAAAATTCAAATATATATATTATATAAGAGCTAATAAACATACATGATAAATTTCCGACTCAAGGTAATGGGTTCTCATCTCACTTTTATTTCTATGAGACATATTCCATATTCACCGTTTATGTATATTATATGGTTTATATACTATACCTTTTACATGTTATATCATGATTATATAATAATTAACGATATTTTGAGATGAAAGTTGAACTATTTCATCTTGGGGGGTTTGACTTGAATGATAACAAGTATTAAAAAGTTCTCATTACTCAATTTCTTTTCATTGAGTATATCACTTATTTGTTGTCTTTAATATGCTATTATTATGTATTAAATGATTTATAATTTTGTTAATTTTAATTTAAAATTGTTTTTAGGATTTTAAATTTTACACACATAATATCTCCATTGATTAACTCTCAATTAAATGATATTATCTTTGTAAGGGTTTCGACTGAAAACATCCTTCTTTAAGACACATGTACTTTAATAACCCTAAATTGATTGATATAGTTTATACACTACACATTTACATATTATATTTTAAATACCTTATAAATCAAGGTATCTTAATTTAAAATTCACCTAATTCATTCATGGTAGTTATGATTTATATGTTACCAAATCGGCAAGGCTTTAAATTTCAATCTTGTTTTTATGAGGATTTATTATAATTGAATTTATGTTATAAGAAAAAAAATTATTCTAAAAAAATTATTTTAATCTATGATTATTTTTAATTAATTTTTCATTTAATAGTACTATTTTCTTCTCATTTCCAATTAAAATGATTTATAAAATGTTTTTATGAAAAGTTGGATTCATGTCTCTCTTCGGTCGAAACCCATTTCTCTTTTAGGGCTATGTTTTCATTAAATTGTTTTCAAAAATATTTTCATATTTCACCAAATGATTTATTAAATAATGGTTTTCAATTTTTTTAATTTTTTAAAAACACTTTTAAAGGAATCATGTTTTCATTTTCAAAAGGAGGCATTTTTAACCTTTTTATGATAGTGTGAAAGGAATGTTTTTTAAATTATACAATATTTACAGAATTACACACCATCAAGACCAGTTCAATATATGAATATTAACTATAATTTAACATGGATATTATTAAGAAAAATAATAATATTTTGAAAACAAATAGATTTAAAAAAAATGAGTTTTTAATGAAAAGGGTATTTTTCTCAATAAATATTATATGTTATATTCTAAAGAAATGTTCATCAAGAAAAAATATCATTAAATATTAATGATTTATTACAAATTATGTATATATGTATCTCACATATATACATAGATTATTCTTATTTACATTTATATGGTAATAAACGCCTTAGGTTCATCTCTAAAATGAGTCCATTATGAAATTCCTTTTTATTATAATGTGATGAGAAATTATGAAACCCACTTTATTTCCATGGGTAGTTTTTATATTATAAATTATGATTTATTTTCATTTGTTAAAAAAATTAATCATCAAATTTTTATGATGGATGAGCACAAATAGAACTCCAATTATTTATGAAATGATATAGTCTCATTAGATGTCATTTATGATACTAGTGAGTAAACTAAACATGTTATGAGACTTTTTAAACCATGTGATATTGTCTTGGAAATTAGACTTGACTCATGATTATGTCATGTAATATGTTTTTTAGCATTTAAAATGTTACCATGATATAATGATAGCATGTTTGTTATGTTATGTTTCCATGTGATTACTCATGATACTTATCTTTTATGATATCAGCTTATACTTTAACTGACATGTTATGTTTCCTTATCATTTTATCCCCTTACATGGATTTTTAGATCTCTACAATTATATATGTATTTTTCAGGTTATCCAATGTAGTTTAGTATCTAAAAAATATTTTAGAGCTCATTATGGACAATAAAATATTTTTTTATAATTTTCTTAGTGTCACATTGATCTACTATGAACCTAGTTTTATAAATTCACTAGGGAGTATGATCTTTGGGTTGTAATTAATAAATAATTATGTTAAAAACCGTGTAATAATATATATAAAAGTATTAGGTTACTATATTAAATTATCTTATAAATAAGAAACTATTTCGTAACAAATCATGGGAAGGAATTAAAAAATCAACTAGATGTTATACAAGTGGTCAGAAAATGAGTTATCCAAAATATTTTCCAAATAAAAAATAAAGTGTAAAAATTATTCATTGACTATAAAAATTTAAGGATGGGATGATAATGTTGAGATCCTATTACCTATTGATGATGATACAATTGAAGAAATTATGTTAGAAAATGAATAGAATGAGTCAAATCAGAATGGAATTTGAATGGTAGAAGCATATTTAATTGAAATTTAAATGATTACTATTCTATCCAAGCAAATGAATTTGGAAGATATATAAAGGATATCCCATTATAAATACATAAACATATTATTTAGAAACATGTGTCCATACATATCTGTGATTTTTTATAAGACAAAACTTGATTACATCAAGAGGAATGATATTAATTAATGAAAATACAGGGCCTATAATTAACCCATTTCTCCTTGTCTCTATATTCAATATATAATTAGGTAAAGTTAGTAATTTAAATAATATGTATCATTTTTTTCACTATTCTCTCAATATACTATTTCATTATGATAAATTTTGACTCATTTCACATTTTGAATATTTATATAAGGAATTTCTTCATATTTATTGGTAAAATATTTTCAATTGTTTTTCCATGTTTAGGAAAGGATAATTTTTATTTAATACCATATAGAGTGATAATGTTATAGAGTAATACCTCATGATAAAAGAAAATGTATTTATTTTCTTTAAAATTGATATCCAAGTAATTACATTAGGATATTACATTCCAATTTACAAAAAATATATGACAATATTCATTGATATCAATGAAAACATTAATCTAAATTTATGTATTTTCCACAATTTCCTCCAACACTATGAAATAAACAAAAGAGTCCTAAATTCATTCCATGGTGGATATTAATGTAGGGATATTGATCATAATGATAACCCATCTCCACATATCAACCATTTAGGATCTTCCTACACACCGACCATTATGATTAAGTGTTTGATTATGATATTCATGGATAGAAAGTGAATCACGTTTTTATCAATGTGTGGACAACATCTATATTTAATAAAAAAATTTCCCCATGAAATTAATTTTGATTCAAGTTGTGTAAATATTATATAAAATATATTTGATTTCTTTACTAATATAAGATATCTGGTGGACCATCACTGCAGGAGAATTCACCATTATGGAATGTTTTACAGTGGAGTATTATGTAATAATTCATCTTTAATAAATCATGTATACCAGTTAGAGATGGATAATCATGTTTGAATCAAGTAATAGATCATGTAGGGAATATCATTTGGTAAATATATGGTTTTGAGTGTATGTGATGAGATGGAAATATTTTATATATAATAAGAAAGAAATATGGGAATGAATCAATGATTTTATATAATTATTCCTTATTAATTAATATCAAATTTTCAGAAAAATTAAAAATATTATAGGTGTTAAAATGTATTAAAATAAATAATTGACTTTACTATTCATTATTTTTTTAGGATATTATTTTACAATACATATACATGAACATGTTTCCATAAAGTTTTAATCAATAGTTTACGTGATTTCAATTTTTAGTATAAAAATTTAATTTATTAAGATTTTTTTTTAAAACAAGTACATTTATCATAGGATGTTTCAATAGTGTTGAATTCATTATAGAGGTTAATTATTTTATGATCTACATGTACTATGCATTGAAGAAATACATGGTGCCTTAAAATTCCCTCACCCTTTATGTACTTTACCACATATTCTGATTTAATGGGTAGTCATATCTAGTTTTGATAGAATTTTTCATATATAAATACTATGTTTTGGTACTACAATTAATCTTTGGGGTCACCAGTTCCATTATTCGTATCACATTGGTTCTTGAAAAGGGGATCATGTGTGTCACCATCATTGGATTGATCTATTCCACTATTAATATTACAATTTTATAGCTCCTCTAAGTACAATAATGATTACATATTTTAAATGAAATTGTGTTTAATATTTTAATGAATTAAATATCATGAAATGAATACTTTTAAATTTTTATGGGGAAATGTGATTAATAAAAGAATCATTGTATACATTTCAGTTATGTACTCTTTTATCTCTTATTGTCTACACTCTTCTGTATTTTTTATATGTGTGTTCGTAAGTGAAATATATATTTTAGTAATCAATTAAAAACCCATAAAATATTTATATGAAATTAATTAAGGGGTTTAATAAATATTTTATTTTATTATTTCATGGTCACTTTTCCTTGGATAAAAATAGAAAACAAAAATAGTGATTTTTTTAGGATTTGTGAAAATGGTCCTCAATCTCATATACATGAATGTGATGTTAGAAAAAAAATCCATGTAAAAATTTGTTTAGTAGAGGAAGAGGATTAAATATAGAATTTATTACTTTTAAGTTACAAAACTAGGAATAGTTTATTTTATTCTGCTTCAATAATGGGTTTGATATCAGAAATTTTATGGAATAGTTTATTTATAGAAAAATAAAAACAAACAAATTGTAGGACCATGACACTATTTTAGGGTGTTTAAAAAACTAAAATAGAAAATCAATTAAATATTTATACAATTTTATAATTTTATTATACATCCCAAAAGACTCATTTAAAACAAACACTCTTCACAAGATTTCATCAAACTTTCCCCACTAGAATTACACCTAAAATTATCCCCATAATCTAATTATTATTCAGATTCATGAATTCATAAAAATTTAACTTCAAACTCATCATTCCCTTCATTGGAACATTATATAATAGTTATTTAGTGTTTCACATATTATAAATATTTCCAATAATATCATTAACTTTGTATCTAATATTTTCCTCATGCCTTATTTTGAGAAACTGGGTGACACTCTTGTAATTTATAGCATCCAATATATTTAACTCTCCTATATGCTCTGTTAAATGATTTATGGAATCTAACTAATTAATCATTCCTTTTATCCACATTAGTGTCATTAGATACATCATGACCATATAATGTTTCATGAACCTCAAAAAAATAAAATCATATGGGTTGTCACTCTATACAGAATGGTAGTTGTAACATCATCTCCACCTTTTGATATTTGTGACACATTTTTCACTCCAATAACATTCTATGGAACTCCTTCCACTAACACATGTTATATGTATTATAACATGGTTAATCCGGTAAATTTTAAAAATATACATCCTCACCTACACCTTATTTCCACTACATATCTTCATGGAAAATTTAATCCCTAATAACATAATGTTTTTTTTTGTGATGAGGGTCATACAAATGACGGGATTTATTACATTCCCCCACACCAAACATACCATTGGATGACTATGATCCTCAATATTTAAATGATCTGTGAACCATAAGAACTTCCATTTTTCTAGGTGTGGTTTTTGGAGATTGTTTAATTAAAACATTATACCCTCTCCAAACACATTTATCAGCATTCAATTTATTAGGTACACCACATATATCACCATGTCACCCAAAAATCTTTTAGGTACAATGATGCCTTCAAGAAATTAACTCATAATAGACATTGAATTATGATTCCTCTACTCCAGTGCAAAATTAGTTTGTGGAGTGTCTGATGTATATATATACCTCTCGATCCCCCACAATTCACACTTTTTTGTGAACTCATTCGACAATAAATCACCACCATGATTTGTCCTCAATGTCATCACTTTATACTCAGATGTAATCTTGACCATGAAATTAATTTTTTAAAAGTTTATATAGTCTAATTATTTTCATTTATTACATAAACTCATATAACATAACTAAAATAAAAAACAATAAGAAGAAAGTAATTATCACTACCATTTTTGCATGGGGTTATCTGTCCACAATGATTTCTATGAAGCAACACTATAAGCGAACTCTCTCTAAAATATTCATTGGTAGATAACAGACATCTTGTTAGATTGAAATTTTATAAATTGACCTTATATAATTGTCTTTGTAAAAGTATCAATATCATCAATATTATATAAATTTATCATATATAATTGTTGATGCACTGGCCACCACAACCTCATTCTCATCATCTGTCAGTTGTCTCAGAATTATAATATCATTGAAATGTCTAGGTATGTAGTATACATCTATGTAAATGAGCCACTTTCCATTCTTACACTGAAAAAAATATTTAATATTCTCTCGTTATATATATATATTGTGTACATTACTAAATTTTACCTTATAGGTAATATTCTCATCTAGTTCTTATAACTTCACTTAGTGATCCATAATGTGATTTCTTGCACAATTTTCTAGATGCCATACATCTTCGTGAATGTGATTCTCTTATAAACCATGTAATTCATACATATATTTTTATTTATTAATTAACATGACACCTTATTTTTCATTTATACACATTGTATCCTCCAAATACTCCACTAACATAATTTTTTATTCCTTATCAAGATCTCATGTGAGATTATTAGTCTCATTATATTTCTTGTTCCAACACTCTGAGGGATAATTTTGATACATTTGAAAAATTTTATATTGATTTTTTATATGCTGTTGTTGTAGATACCATTGATACCATCATAATATGATTTATTAGTATCGATATGACCAATATTTTATTTACTACACCACATTCCACACCCTCTTCCCAATATATTCTTATCTGGATTATTGGTATTATGATTTGATGACTCCACTCTATCTTTGTGTGAGTGTTTATGCCACTCTACATGAGTGAGTAAGAGTTGTCTATTTTCATTGATAATTTTTCTATAGTGTCAAATTCACTTCTAAAAATCCTTCAATTGTATAATTACCTCCTCAAATGATATGTGGTAAAAATAAAATAAAAATTATCAACTCCTATCATGGCTTGGTAGTATTTTTCTAGCATGGATTCAACTAACTTATTATCCATCATTTCATCATAAAGATTTATTCTAAGTCTCTTGTACTAAATTTAAATTATACTAAGAATCCATGTGAATTAATAAAGACACTACCACTCTATAATTTTTATCACATTGAAGTCACTTTTTAGAGTTTTTAGTTGTGCATTCTTAATATGATTCTCTTTGAAATCTATAACCTTTAGGTTATCCCACAATTATCATGTGTACTTATTTTATGATACCAACAAGAGGACCTATTATGGTAAGTTTTGGGGTAAATATTATTACATAATATTATCCCTTCATGTATCCACATCAATCCAATCCTTCAATTTGAAAACAACCTAGACCCATTGGTCATCCATGAAATGATTTATCTTAAACACCCATATAGTGTATTTGGATGATGTTAGTGTTGGGTAATGGAATCATATACCACTTATCTCTTTGAGTACTTACTGGGAGGTATCCTCCATGAAATTATAACATGGATACTTGGGTATATAACCCTATATCCCTGAAACTAACTTTTAGCTATAAAACTCTTAGCGTATATGTCAGAAGTGGAGGTGAAGGAGGAAAAATAGAGTCGAGCAATTGGAATTGGTGATACTGGGAACTATTAATTTTATAATATTTTTATAGTGGGATAGATATCAATAAATTAATGAAAACAATAATTTATAAGTAAATATAAATAATCTATATTTCACAAATGTGCCACTAATTTTGGGGTTTGGAAAAACAAAAATATAAAACCATTGAACTTTTTCCATTATTTTATCACAGGAGAAAACACCCATAAATGACTCATTTAAAAAACTATCTATAAGACATTATTAAATTTTAAAAATTGCAATTATAATAAAAATTCTCCTCCCTGATCCATTAATCTAATAAATTCATGCATTGTAGAAAATATTTCATTATTCTTGTCAATTCCTTCATCATAACATCATTTTGTTATTCTCTATTTTCTTCTATCAAGATAATCACTAAAAAATTCATTATCTATATCTCAGAAACGTTTTATTCATAACTTATTTTGAGGAACTTGATGAAATGAAGGTTCATTTTAGATTTTATTGGATTCAACTATAATGAATGGTTTATGGTATTCTTGATGAACTATGATTATTTAAATATATGTTCTCAAGTAGTCACATCATATGATTCATGGTAGAAGATCAGATCTTTATACTCAAGAAATAGTTGATCATATGGGGTTATCACTCAATAAATAATAAGAGTTTTTTTATATTTTCTCCTTTATGATTTTTGTGACACAATTTTTACCACTATCATGGTTTTTTATACTCCTATTAATTCTCGTTGTAGGACTTATAACACAATGAACACTATTAGATCATGAGAATCTACATCTGCACCTACACCCAAGTGCCTCTACATATCTTTATGGAAAACATTGTCTATACAAACATGGAGTTCTCTATGACAACTCTCTTATAAATGATTCAATTTTTATCCTTCTTCCACATTGAGGTACACCATGGGATGGATATGTCCATAAATATCTACATAACCCATTCACTTGAACACCATTAGATAAGCTAGATTGTTTTACATTAAACAAAGGATGCAAAAATATTATGCTCTCCCAAAGCTATTTCTTATAAATTGTTTAGAAATTAAACCACATGTATCATCACCTAACCCCAAAATCATTCATGGAAGTTCATGATTTCGAGAAAAAAACATCACTATAGCCATAGAAGTGTTATTTATAAGATCCACCACATAGTTATGTTATGAAGTTTATGCTATAGTTAGATACCTCTTGATTCCCCACTCATCACACATGATGATGAAATCATTCGATTAAAATTCACTACTATTATCTATCCTCAACTTCTTCACCTTGTACTATAAGTTATTTTTGACAATGAGATTGAATTTTTTGAAGGATGGGGTATCTCTATTTATTGCATCAATGAAAGAGAGAAACATATAATGACTAAAATCATTAACAACAAGAAGAAAATAACAATTACTTTATGGAATTATTGGTTTGATTGATCCATTATGTTTAGTGTATAATACTAGTGGATTCCTTACATGAAACTTTTTTTTGGCGTGGAATATAATATTGACTAGATTGAAAATTTATAGTCAAATATTATAAAAATGGATCAGGGAAAATATCAAAGTCATCATAATTGAGCCCTTTTTTCATATACCTTCATGAAACCACCACCCATCACAACTTTTCCCATTCTCTTTCTATTTTTGAAGGATTATAAGATTATTAAAACCCCAAGCTATGTAATATACCTCTTGGAGAATGATTCAATCACAATTATTCACTAAAATAAAATTAAACCATTACACATTATATGTATAGTGTTGAATCATTGAATTTTAACATATAGATTATATTTCTATATAGTTCATGAAATATTTCATGGTTACCCATCATGTAGTAACTGGCCCTATTGTTTGGATAGCATACATCAATTTCATTGTCTTTCTCACTCAGATAATGTAATTTGGGAACAATTTTTTTCTTATTCAGTAGAAGGAAACCAATATGTTCCTACATACCTTGTGTCTCCTCAAAATACGCTTCCAACTTATGTTTTTTTCTTCATCAAAACTACATGTGATATTAGTATCCTCTTCGTATCACTTTTTTCAATGCTCTGTGGCATAATACCCCACTTTTTTATAGTTGAAAATTTTTATATGGATCATGTATCTAATTATATTTTTGATACACCTAATACTATCCATGAATGATGTATTGGTATAGTTAGGACCCCCCTTCAATTATTTCATCACATTCCATGTCTCTTCACCATCCATTCCTATCAGAGTCACTGTTATCCTACTTTGATGACTCATATTTTCATTTTTCATGTGTATAAGGCACTCTACTTGAGTAAGTGAGAGTTTTATATCTGTATTTTTAACGTTTTTGTGGATCCATTTCAACTATTATTAATCTTTATATCAAATAATTCCCTCCTCAAATGAAATGTGATCAATATCAAAAAATTTATCGATTCCTTCCTCGACATGGTAGTATTGGTCTAGTATAGAATTAAAAAATTTCATGACCACTGTGGTGTCTTAAATAATACCTCCATGATTATTGTACTTACATTCCATACCTCTAATATTTATTAACAAATAATATAGAGTCTCCACTTCCATGATTTGTAACACTTTGAAGTACCTTTCGAGAGTTTTTAGTTTTCCATTACTAACATGATATGCTCTGAAAAATAAAACCTTGGGGATATCTCAAAAATATTTTTGGTGATAAATATTGGAATAAATATTTCTCTATCTCCATGTAATTATTTATCTCCATAACCACAATGGTCACTATCTCGATGTCCCATGTAGTGTAGTTGGATAATGTTATTTATAGTTAATGGAACAACACAACACTACTAATTTTTTCTAATTTTTGGGAGATACTATACATGGACACACACCTTAGATACTAGACATATAACCCTATTTCTCTGGAAAAAAAATTAGATACAAAATTCTATACATAAACATGGTATGTTGAGGAAGATTATGTTAAATTGACTGGAGAACTTGGTAGAGATGAAACTGGGAATAGTTTATTTTATTATACTATTACATAAAACTTGATAATAATAAATGAAATAAAGTCATATTTTTCAAGGAATAAAAAAACAAACCAAATTCAAGAAGTTTTCCACTAATTTAGTGAGTTAAATAATTAAAAATAATAAAACAACATCCATTATTTTAGCATGGGAGGATACTCCCCTAGAGGAATCATTCAAAAAAAATGCTTTATGAAATACTTCTTAAATAATCCATGTTGTAAAAAACTCAAAATATGATGTCGAATAAAAAACAAGATGAGATGTTAAAGGTGATTAATGATTTTAAGGGGAGCCTAGGATACATTCATGGTGCAACAAACATAGATTTGTCAAAAGAAAACTTGTTTGTTAAGATCTCATTGACTATAATTAATGTTTCTGGGGATATTGAAGATGAATATTCAATTATTTGGTCTAATTTTATTTGGATTTTAAATTAAATACTATAAGAAACTTGAATTATTAAATTATAATGAATCCAAATTGACTTGTTAATGATTTAGATTTAATTTTTGATGTTATAATATAATGTTTCTATATCTATGTGTTTGTCTATATAGATTAAATGTACCAAAAATAACTAATTCTTTATAACATGGAATGAATTTATTTTTAAAGACATATAAAATATGAAATTAATCATATATTTTTATAAATGACTGTTTTTATTTCACATCTGTTAGAATTTAAAATAATCCCTATTGTGGGTATTAATATTGGTCACGGCGGGGAATCGATATGAAATGTTGTATAAAATAATAAGTATATTTATGTTTATATAACCCAAAGTAAGACAATCTAATGAATATTAAATGAAAATTATATTAAGTTTTCAAATACTAGATAACATCAACAACTAAAAACCAGAGTATTCTTTCTAATAAATATGAATTTGAGAATGATGAATGAGTAGAGATATACACAAATATTAACTGATGCTTATTTCTTTTGTTATTATTAAAACTATATTAATTTATAGAATCATTTGGTGAGCATTGTTTTTCATGGAATCATTGTGTTACTCAAGGTATTCTTGGCAGTAGTTTAACTCATCACTATTGAATCCAATAAACAATTATTTGTGATAATAATAAGGTTACGCGAAAAATTAAATAAATAATTATTTAATGTAATTTTTATGTTGTATTCTATTTATACCCATATTTTATAAGATATAAAGAACCATTCATATGATGGATTTCAAAAAATAAATTATCATATTTCACTTTTTTAGTGTAGAAATATCCTAATGTTATGGTTTTAAAAAATAAATATATGATTGTGAGAATTAATGGTATTGGATGTGTCATAATTTTTTTTATATTTTTATCAACTTTTAATGCCCATCCCAAAAATATTAGGTACCAAAAAATTATATCACAGAGTATTTTTTTACCACATTATATGTTTCAATGGGTTGGGATATCAAGATTTTAGATGCCTTTTGGCCAATTTTTACACTGTGGATGGTTGAATGATTCAACATCCGGGTCTCTATTGACACTTAGTTTTTTCTCATGGGATAAAAAGATTTAAGGAAAAGTCCAATAAGTATTTTAGGGGTGAATATATGAAATAAGTATCAAGGGAACTCATCCAATTCATTCTGTGATCACTCTGCTAGAGCTGCAGAATGATTTCATAGGCCCAACTAACATGACTATAAAGGATCAACCACACCTGCTTGAGGGACCTATATGGGACACCAACATGGGTAACCTGTATATGAAACCTACTTCAACTAGCTTATTATGTTTTTTTATAAAAAACTACTTAGGGATCTTTATTTGAAATATTGTAATAAATATAGAAGCTTTTAAGATATGGTTTCACAACTCCTTCTCCTAGGCCCGCAAAAAACCCTTTATGTATCTATCCAACACCTGAGAAAAGAAATAATTAAGGGGGATAGTGGGATCAGAGTCCCTCCATGGCATGAAACACATGGAACTTTCATGAGGGCCCCAAACCCCTAGTAGAAAGAAATATTGTGAAGGTACCATCCTAAATTCAGGATCTTTGTGAGACCCTTCCAAGGACACCTGAGGAAATCTTGGGTACCAAGAGCAATGCCTCACCTAACTTTTTTTACCGAGGTTTCATATCACTCAATGCATCTCTAGATCACACAGGTCTAGCCTACATGAATCACTTCCATTTCCACCCTGGTCCACCCTATGGAATCCTTACTTAGCTCTCTTAGGTAACCTTGTGTGAAGTATTTTCATCTCGCTAGGCCCCAACTAGGGGAATAATCCTTATAATCCCTCATTCAAGTCACCAATAGTGGGTATCATCTTCCATTGGACCCCTAGTCTAAGGGGAAAAAATTGAATCCTCCATAGAAACTTTTATACTTTCTTGTCCAAGGATATAGACACACTAGAATGTCTCTCATGCATTCGGCCATAGGTATCACACACTTGTCTCACCTAATGGGTAGGGTTCTAAAGGTGAATATTGTATTGAATCCCCTTAGTTAGGATGACCCCAAACCTAAGGGTATTGTCAGGGACCACATGGTTTAACATATGAGTACTATGACTATTTCCTTACCACATCTTCTATAAGACCAGTGACCCTTGACTCCAAGAATTGAGACAGTGGATCATGTTTGATTTCCCTTTATGGAATATTCTTGTTGTCCTCTTCTCATATATGAAACAACTGGAAATGAATCTATAATGGAGTAAACCCCATTATTTTTATTATTTGATGTAACCAATAAGGGATTTAGATGTTAATACTCTTGTTACCAAAATAGGAGAGGATAAGAGAACATAAAATAAATGTATTCTTCTCCCATAACCCCAACCTCTTCCACTAGTGAAAGAATGATTGTGATGTTTTCTAGATATTACTCCTCCTCATGTTTATCACATTAATGCATGAATCATGCAGGAATTGAGGTCAGATATGATCACTAAATCCACACAATTAGATAAATGTCTTAGTAGAGAATATTTTTCACGATATTCCTATTGCTTTCTTTTAGAGGGCCCCCATAGGTGTGGGCCCTCAAAGCCGTGTATCCAACCACTAGGGAATCCTCTTATAAAGGTTATTCCATAAAATCATTCCTTTATGTATGAAGGGTCCATATTACTAATGAATCTAGTCAATGGGACTCCCATTTGGTATAATCCCAAAATCAATCATCTCAAAAGGACACATTCCCTATAAGAAAAATTGTCAGAGGGCCTCTATAGGTTTGGGTCCTCATAACCAAACTATGTGGGCATTGATTCCCTTACAAATGGGACATGTTGGAAGCCTCAATGATGTCCAAACCCAACACCACAAAAAAATATGGGTAACATTCTTAGTAGGGTCATGTGTAACCTAGGATCTCTCTATTTTAGGTTCCATAGGCTGACTTAGTATAGGTTCCACACCAAACATTTTCTAAGATCCTTTTTTCAAGATGTCCTTACCGTATGATATTAAACTTCATAGTTTGATCCTCATCAAATGACCTTAAATGGAATGGTCTATCCCGTTAAGTGGAATCAAGATATGCGGGTTCTATTTTCATTCATGACTATATGTAGGAATCCCATGTCATGGGCCCAATCCAAACATAAAAAACAATATCTCTACCATGATAATGTAAAATTATAAAGTTCCCCACAATGACGCTTGAAAACAACATCTTGATAATAAATGAAAAATGAATCTCTAATCCATAACCAAAAGGGTACCATCAATGGATAACATCATATATATATATATGTCTTCATCGATTAAGAACCATAGATACATATTTATTGTTTAAAAATATGTACATGATAATAATTGATTTTTAATTCAAGGGAAACCCATGTCATAATTTGGAATTAATGAAGAATTTGTGACTATGTATTAAATATTTAAGAGGTTATTTGAGTAGGAAATAATTCCCCCCAGTGGGATGTGATTTTCCCGACCTCTTATAATCTCTACCAATGTGTGTCCCTAAAAAATGTTGTACCCTTTCCCAATAACCACCTACCTTTATAAATAATTTTTTTGCATCAACTCGAAAAAGGGAACTATTGTGTGTCATTGGATCCATGAACAACACCCATTGGAAGCCACAAGAAAATGATTGATTCCATGTGCATGATTTTCAAAAAATAAAACCCCCACAATCATACCATCGAAAAAAACATGAAAATAATTTCATAAAAATAAAAATGGGGAACATGACATGAAACCTTAACCAATGTTATAGTATCACACAAATATCAGAACACTTTCACTCTAAAAATGAATAAGGTAAAAATAATTCAATCAATTATTAATGTGTTCATTTATTAAGATGATTATTTGATGGGTTTTTCTTGTTTTTTTCTCACCTATATTTCTGGAACCTTTAAAAAGAACTCCCTTCGATCCAAATATAATCATACTAGTTCTCATAGATGTGTGCATCAGCCACTGCACATGTTGGGTCCTCTCCTAAACAATGGATATCATCATCCACTCAGTGTCTTCAACTCTAGGTCTCAAATATTCTAGTCCAATGATACTAAAAAATTGGAACCACACAGACCATTGAGGCTAATTGATAGTCCATCCCTCTCATGAATCCATACCAGTCATCCACTCAATGATAGCTGGTGGTCCTGAAGAAGTCAACACCAATCACCACTTCAAATCATTTTAGAATGTTATCGTCTAAATGCCTAAATAATGTCCTCCCATATCTTAGGGAGGGGGATCAAGAGGAAAAAATGGCCTCATGTAGAAGTAATATGGATCTTTTGAATGTGATATTTCTAGTAGTGGTCATCGTCAATGCCATGTGTTAGTGAATCCTCAACATGATGGGGGTTCCATTCTCAGAAATCCATCCCAGTTCATCCAGAAGCGGGCTCATAGAAAGTTCTTTTGAGAGTAGTGTGAAGTAAATATGGAATATAGATACATCACTATCACCTACAAAGAATCCCACCATCATAATATTTTAGAAACTAGTGAGAAGGCCCCAATACCCACTCGTACCTAGAAAGCCAACCAATAAAATTTAACAAAAATCCATGAGCGGTTATAAAAACATACCCACACCCCCCAAGACCAGAAACACAATTTAGAATCATTCATAGAAGTCTTATAATAAACTATGATGACAATCCATGAGTAAAAAAAACACCTACCCACGTCAAGAAAGTCTACCTGTCATTTTTTGTTTTGTACCATGATTAGGAATGCAAACCTATACAAATCAATTATGAATGTTAGAATAACATGGAAGATATTTGAGAAATAAGCTAGTACATCTTGAAATCAAAAAGGGGTAATACAAATACATCTCCCAAACCTGAGTACTGTAATTATCTACATAATAAATGGATTATAGAAACATGAACACACCAATTCTCCAACTGAAATATGGGAATATGTCTCTTTTTTAGCCATTAATTTTATAAAAAAAATCCTAGCGATGGACAATGGTTGAAAAAAAATTCATTCCCACATATTAATATCATTACATATCTTAATATTGGAAGTAGATGTGGCATAGAGGTATACACAAAACATTATCCACACATTTTGGGCGACTCATTAGCATGTCACATCAAGAAGGACACACAACTCTATCACCATAATTAGGGTGAATCATCAATATTTCACTCTTGAGTATACACACACTAATAATATGATATAATAGTAGAATGAGCCAAACTCAACCATTAAATATGAACATCCGGATTGAATTCACACCCCCATTATAAATAGTGGTAATTTTCATATTCTAATGTGCACTCTGAGGCTGGAATGAACCCCTACCAAAATTATAGAAACCTATAGGAATTTTTTGATAGGAGATAAAAATAAACATCCTTATGGGAAAACCACATTCACTATCATGTTCCCCCAGTCACCCGCAATAAAGTATCCAAAAATAAGCCTCACCAAAGACAACTAGTAAATGAAGAGCTGGTCCATGAACCCACTCTGCTTAACCCTAGAGTTCTTAAAGCCATCATATTCTTATCTATGGAAGATTAGGATCCTACACTCTAATTATTTTTTTTGGTAATTTAAGTAGTATTTTTATAGGCCCTCTTCAAACACCTCTCTGTGATGTCTCACCTCATGTCCAAAATATGATTGATATCAATATCCCATCTCCTGATGAGAGACACAAAAACCCTTTCTACTCCAAAAGATCAAATAGTTAGAAGGTTATACCCATTATATCATCCTTCCTAAAGGTCCTCCCCATGGTATACTATGTCGAAACTCTAACCAAAGTTGGACGTTAATCTATGATGGCAGACCTTTCTATAACGACATTTCACTTCATCAAAGTGGTCCTCCCATTGGTGATTTAATGTTGAAAAATAACTTATACCACAGGGAACATGGGAAAATGAGCCCAATAATTACAAATTACTTTTCATTGAAAAGTGAAATTAATTATCATAAAAATATAGTCCAAGGTGATGGCTATTCACCAAATAACCCTTGGATCACCTATTTTCTAATATGATAGGGGAAGTCCCTACTAATATTTCTATTTAAAATATGGAAGCATGGATATTCCCAATTTAATCAGACAAGGTTGAGGAGCCTTTAGAGAAATACAAAAAAAGTTGAACATGTGGTGACTGTTGGCTAAAAAAGACATACCAGCCATGTTTTGGCATTTATCCATTCTCTAATACTGTATTCTAGATGATTCGTTGGGAGAGTATGTGCATTAAATCCACCTCAATATATGGAACAATCTTTATCACATAAGAGAAACATTATTACCCTGTGTAAAATATATACGGTGCATCAAGGAAATATAAGGGATACACCACCAAATTGACTTGATTGATCTTCTAGCTGCACGACATAAAAAATTGGGAAAATAGAAAGGATTCTTTCAGTGCGCATGAGTCATTGTGTTAAAATAAATTTTTCAGTTGACCATAGATTCCCAATTTAGTCTTCATTTCAAAGGATGGTGTGAACATGAGGCATTTAATTTCACCAGACTCGCCAATCATAAAATCCCAATAAAGGTGACATCATGAACGATTATAGATTCATGTTGACTTCAACAAACAGACTTTATACACAAAAAAAGGTACGCTCAGCAAAGGTGGAGCAAACTGAATATCAGAGATTTTAGACCAAAAGAGATCACGATTTTAGAAGACTTTGGTATCAAGAATCTAAAAATATCAACCATGCCTCCAGGTTATAGAAAGTTAATCGATAGATAGAAAAAATATCTAAAATAGTGAGAATGTTAAGAAGGTGGTTCAAGTGAAACTTTATAATGTACTACGACAATGTTTGATCAAGAATCCATAAAATTTATAATTTATTCATGGTGGTAGAATACATAGAAATCTAGAAGCAACCCCATCCTGAAGGGTTAGAGTACTTCTTAACACAACCATTGAGGTCAGCAAACAAGGCTCAAAAGGTTGTGGAAATGGAGTGTGAGTAGAAAAATCCCACAAGTATGGGGGCTCTATTACCTCAAAACCTCCCCTTTAGGGGAATTATGTAATCACTTTAATAGAGGGAACACTATAAAATGAACCATCCTACTTCATCCCATCTTGTTACCCGGTGTAATCTCTTAGAATACACACACACAATTTCCAAAGATTCCATTCAGATTACTATTAGTCAAATGGTTTCAAGATGACCGGTAGATGATATTACAAGGCCCCATGGAAGTTGAGAAAAGGTAGTAGCGTAAAGAGGCCAACGAAACTCATATAATGCACTACTCATCTGTGAATGTCATTAACACCACCCATACATACCCTACATAACATGAGGCTAATATGAAGGAGCTAGAGGAGGAAGTCGCAGTTCATTATAAGGTCTAAAATGAAATGATTGAAGGAGGAGTGTGTAGCTAAAACTGGAGGCTATATCTAAAATTGGGAATTCCATCAACCACTCCATTACTACCTCCTCTAAGAGCATCCACCAAAGAAAATGTTAAAGGTAAGGTTACACCCCTCCCACCCCCAAAATAGGTTGAACCCATTACACTCAAGGTAATATTTTCTCATAAAGAGGAAGAGATAAAAGTGTTGAGACGATTAAATGAAAAACAACTCCAAGTCAAAATTACTACCAGTTATGAAATATAAATAAAGCCTCAATTAATATTCCAAAACTATTTACCTCAACAATGGAGGATCACCAAATATACTGACATTGAACTAGAACATCCTCTCAACATGTCGGGCCAACAACTAGTATATTTATCCCCTATGACAGTGAGATATCAGGACCTAACTCCCTTTGTCACACAACCAGGGTTGATTCAAACACATCCCCATAGACCATCCCCTATCAGCTACCCACCATGGGTAAAATTATATTCTCCAATATTTATTTACCTATTTCTACACCTACTCTGTCTCTTATTCAACCAGACATCCGAAGAGAACTCCTCAATACTATTGAGTCACTGACAGCTCAGTTTGATGTTATGGAAGATTGGTGTGCTACAGTGAACATAACATTTCATACATTAACATTGCATAACATTTTTGGAATAATTAAATTATTATAATAACATATGGCCAAATATCATAATAGATTATTGTATTTGGAAACATGGAAACATAAAATCTATACATAATTGAGAAACATTATCTCTCACTATGTTCTCCTTGACTAGAAACCTTTTTAGATACATCAAAAATAATAAATATATTCATAACCTAAGGATAGAAACATAAAAATGGGTGAGATAAAAATATCAGTATGTTTAAACATGATAGATATGTATGAATAATCATGATCATATGGGTACGATAACATGATCACGAAAATAGAAGATCATACCATTCATGTAAAATATAATATATATGAAACTTAGAATAAATTTTTGATGTTCATAAGACATGATCCGTAATGAAATAAAGAACATAAGCCATTAAATAATAATATATTAATTAAATGTGGAATTTCCGTAGACACCTAAGTATATATAATTATTTCTATAGTATTCAGGGAATCATTTTCATTGCAATCTTAATAAACAAAGTCTGTTACTGAACCGAGTTCACACCCTGTTCTAGCCAAGTATTATTGAACCGAGTTCACTCTTCATTCTAGAACAATAATACTATACCAAGTTCAATTCAAATTCCAGACATCTAATATTGAATTATGTTCACTTCTCATTCCATCCATTTCTATCTCATTATATATAAATCTTTACCCAATGAATTTGAGGGAGATATTGGTCTCACCCATCTCATAGGGAAATCATATATACATGTGCCAAAAGTTCATAAATACACATATCATAACCCATGAAATGAAATGGTTTTTATAGATATGTAATCATATCAAAACATATGTAAATTGATAGGTTTCATAATCATTTCATCATTAACATATCCCATGAAAATAATTTGATTCAAAAACCTATAACCCATGAAATAGAAACATGTTTAATAAACATCATGCCATCCTAAAATAATCCATTCATAGAAACAATATTCACTGAAACATTGAATAGTTTTCTCATAAATTCATGAATAACACAAATGTACGATTTTTTATATGGGAAACAATTATTAGTGATTTTTTTAAAAACATTTCTTGAGGAAAATAACCGTTCTTCATTGAAAAATAATTTTTAAAAAATAAAACCATTTAAAATAATTTTTCTATCAAAATACCTTTGACAACATATGAAGGAAAAAATTTAAAACAATATAATTTTTAAAAAATAAATTTCACTTAGAAATGGAATTTAAAAATATTTTGAAAACATTTTTGAAAACACGATTTTTTAATACAATAAATTTCCAGCCGAAGAGAGAGAAAATTAGAATTTATGTAAAACGCTATATTATGTTCCAAAGAGTAGGAATATTGTACTAATAGATGAAGATATATTTAATAAACATAGGATAACAATATTCATGAGTGTTCTTGAGAAATGGATCAGATTATTTCATTAATATATTCATAATAATTAAATATCTTGAAAAGTGATCAGATGGTATCAATAAACTCTTATCACTTGGTAACCTAGGATAATACTCCTCATGTAATAAAAGAAAATTTAATTAAACATAAAATATCATAAAAATAAGTATATTCATGATATAACATCAAAAATATAATTATGTACACCTCGAAAACAATTTAGGTGTAGAAAATAACTTGAGTCTCAAATAAGGCAAATTGAGACAAAACTATTTTACTGATTTGGTAACATTTGAAACATAAATACCATGAAATAAAGAATATACAATAGATTTTAAACACCCATAAATTTAATTATAATAATCATATAATACATTCATGGGTATTATACAAACTAAAAAAAATTAATGAGTGGTTAATAAAGATTGTATCTCACGAGAAACAAAAAGTGAGATGAATTCCCCTTACCTTATGTATTAACTCTCTTCGTATTCATTCAATACACCTGTGTAATAAATATAAATATATTATAAATATTTTACAGAATCATATTATTATATCTAATACTATATATGATTTTATTATGACCATATATTATGTGCGTGTTAACCATCCTATGTTATTGTTTCAGTTCAGATAATATTTTCTTAGTTCCTCGCATGTATGTTACTATGTCATTTCTTTGGTCCTTATACTTATATATTTATTCCATAATGTAAAACATGATATAAATATAATATATATTATTTATACTTTTATTATAATAATATATATGATATATAAGTATGAAATGGAATACACTTTTCATAGAGATGGCAAGTCGTACGTATGCATGAATGTTGTTTCCGTTTTTACCATCATATTTAAAGAAATAAATAAATTGAAATATATATTTATTTATGTATATAATATCATTATATTAGAATTTTAATGTTATATATATATATTATAATTTCACTAGACCCATCCTTAATACATTCTATGTAGTGTGTGAACGAATTTCATCACATTGAGGGGGCGTTAGTCCACACTTCCTCAAACGAAATTATCATATTTACACCAAATGGAAAGTAAAAAAGATAGGTGTTGTAAAAGAAATACAGACACTTCATGAAATAATAAATATAATATATGACATATATAAACATATTTTTCATCATAATTTCTTCCATTATAGGTGGTAAAGGAAAACTGAACAATCATCATTTAGTGAGGTGGTAGTTCAACGTACACATAAAAAGTATGTTTGTTAACGATTAGATGGAGGTGTGTGTAAGTGTATGTTGAAAACATAGAAATAAAAAAATAATATTATATTTATGGTAATTTTTTTAATATGATCATGGAATAAATATAGTGGAGGGTTGGAGATGGAAAATAAAATAAAGGAGCCTGATAGAAGGTGTTACCTCTTAATCGGGTAACTCCTTTTGGTTTGTGCCCGAAGGATTCCTTGGAAGACTTTATATTCCAAGGACGGCTTTAAAGAGGAGGGTAGGGATTTCGGTAAGAATATTGGGTAGATATTTTATTAACCTAATATGTATTTGAGTTGTGAAGAAGAGGGAGAGGTGGTGGCCTTGTATAGGGAAGGAGGAGTGCCACTATTGTAAATATTTGAAGAGAAGATTCAAACCACGTTTTTCATGTTTCAAGTGGATCCAGTAATGATCCAAAGCTGATCCAATGGTGTATATGGTCTATATATATACATAAATGTTATTTTTGGAAATTTTTTTGGTCTTATTTGGCCTTAGAATTATTGTTCAGTCTTGTAATAAGCTTAATTTAACCTTCATCGGTGAAATTAATTTTAATCACTTTCACAAATCATTTAGTTCAAAAACTATTTTAACTTTATTAGAAATTAGAAATTATTATAATTTATAATATGGAATCCATTTTTACAAATTATAATCAAATTATTAGGCGATGTAAATTAATAATTAATCCTGTAATTTGGTTGACAATATGGGGTTTTATAGTAAAAATGATTAAAAGATTGCTAATCTTTTATACAAAATTTCAATGTAAAATTGGTTCCAATTACCTAAATTGGATTTATTTATAGAAATATAATCTAATTAAACTTATATATAATATTAAAATTTAATATAAACTTATAAATAAATAGGACGAAAAGGCAGTTCTGAATTAAAATCCCGGATTTTTAATATTCATACAAAAACGGTTTCTCAGAAAAATAACACAAATTAATTGTAAGATAATTTCTACATTATAAAGTTAAAAATTAAGTTTGTTTTATTATATTAAATTAATAAATTTGTCTAATTTTTTTTCTATCTTTCATAGAAGGGAACTAAAAGCAGTTCATTCGAGAAAACAATATTTTTAAACATAAAAATAATTTTCCAGAAATCATATATTTCATTATAATATGTTTCATTTATATAAAAAAAATTAAAAATTGGTTATTAATATTAATATTACTATGTTTAATAGCTAAGTTATTATTATATCATTTAAATAATTATAACAATCAAATGATGTTTCGTAGAAAAACAGGTATTGCGTGTAACATACACCACCAAGCTGGTGTTGCATTTAATGTAGGCTATGTCAGTGTTCTGTGTAACATATACCAAGTCTATTCCTTTTGAAATTAATTTTTGACATAGTTAATTATATTACATAAATTAAAATATAATTTATTTTAAAAAAGGGTCCATAAAAACTCGGGGTGTTACATGTGCTCCAGTGGAGCCAGGAAAAAGAATTTACCCTGGCTGGGTGGATCAAACTCCTCCCCCACCAAATTTGGGGAACATCAAATTTCAAATTTTTAATTATTTGGTGGATCTAGAGCATCATTTGATTCATTTTTATATGATTGTGATCCCATGATAGGGAACCCTGCACAATAAGAATCAGCAAAACTCAGATGGTTTGTACAAACATTACAAGGGTTACCCATCAGTGGGTACAACGGTTTCTGAGCTTGATCAATCTCATGATGGGAATATCTTTTTCAATACTATATCTTTTGGCTCAGCTCAATTATTATAAATAAAACATTCCTAGAACTCTCAAATAGAAAATAATAGGATAATGAAAGTGTATAGGTTTCATTTCTCAGTTGAATGTTTTGAGCTACTACCTGAACCTATAGCTTGTCAAGGAAATTTTTTTATCTATAAGTATAGATAACCTCTACTCTATGTTTTGTAAAAACGCATTCATATTAAATAAATAGTTGGATTTTATGATATTGTCGTAGTGGATCAAAAAATTGAAGATTATGTCTTCCACACCAAATCCAAGTATAAAGTAATATTAATAGCTCAAGGGAATAAAACAGTGAAATCATATGATACTATTATTGCACTTAATATCACTATTTACAAAAATCAAACACCAAAACCCATAATATATTGTCTAACCCTTCCTCTTAAGTGTCATAAAGAAATGGACAACTCATCAAGATTAGATAGTGATTCGTGCAAAAACAAGTTTTAATAGATAAATAACAGGGTTTATTCATTTCGAGATGACCAAGACTAATTCATCATGACTTTAGAAAAACAATTCTCAAGTTGAAAAATCCTAAGAGGCTAGATCAGGATGGTCTCAAAGATCTCTCAATCTATTTCCCCTTTCACTAAGCATTGGGGAACACAATTCATTAATATATTTTATTCAAATACATTCTAAAAAATTAGTGGACTTTGTACAAGTAATGTTGGGAAAGCCACCAGTATAGGTTTCTACAATCAATCCAAATGGAGTGGGAGAATATTATGATGTTACCAAAAATGGTATGTAGAAGCTTGGATGGCCATAAATATGTTCAAATGGACTCATGATATCCTCCAGGATTTGTTGAAACAACTAACTATGCCCTCAACTGCTTCTGCTATGATAATGTTGACTTCATAACGACCACAATCCTCCAAATTCCAATTATCTAAGAAAACAGCATTCCCAAAGAAGTGATAAGAAAACAAAAGAAGATAAAATGGTACCCAGGTAAAAGTTTTATTTTACTCTATAATATTTTATTCTTTTATTCTCATAAGTATTGACACTGTCTTGCTAAATGTTATAATGAGATTCAACACACCTAATGGAGTCCTCGTCTGATGAGGAGTTGTCCATAAATTCCATTAATGTTATTAAATTAATGGATCCCTTCTCATATGATGAGTGATCATATGAACCTGAATTCTATACATATGATATTGAAATTAGGGGAAGAATCCACAGGGGTTGATGATTCTACGGATGATACAGTCACGAATGAAATCAATAATTTGGTTATATCCCTGCTCAGAACATCTATGTGTCCAAAACTAATCAGATGTCTCTCCAGTGAGCAAGGAAGGAGGAAAAAAGATCCCACATACAAGATAGGGGTTTCCCTAACCTAATCGTTCTAGAATATTGACCAGAGGGGACACTATTTTTAAATAATCCACATTGCACAGACTGACATAGGCAACATAACCCACTAAGGATAGAATAGCCTCTAATTATTTTTCTAATGAAAAATCCACCAAAATCATTTATTTTAGTTTGTAAAGTTTCTTAAAACTAAAATCCTTGTTCATGGAATCATAAAATCATATCCCAAAAATATAACATTAAAAAAAAATACTCTGGTACCTACCATGTTAGTGATCATGGATGCATTGAGCCTATTAAAAGACCCCCTCAAAAGAGCTCATAGTGGTTTTTTCAAGCCCCCATGAATTCAAGAATAATGTTGTTGTTACTGAAATATATTATGAAGAGGAATATCCTATATAATTCTACATGATCATATATTTCATGGAGTAGGAAAAATATTCCATTATATAAGGACACATCAGACATTTCAATGTATCTAGAATGATAAATGATGTTGATGTCCAATGATAATTCATGGAAAATTTACTAGGAGTAAACCACATTATTGTATGAACACTATGTCGATGATATTATAGTGAGGCCCACTTGTCCACCTCTTTTTCGATGCTACAAGGCCATGAAAAGAGTGATAAATAAAATCTCTACAGAATCAATCCAAATTCTTAGTTTGGAGAGCTTATATCTGACTTGTAATTCTTGTTTTTCAGCAAGATATGATATTCAATATTCTACCTAGAAGGCCTTTGTTTTATTATCATGTGAAAATCCCCGCATCACACCACCAATGCATCAAAAATTTCTTTAATGGTAAAATCAGAATATTCCATGGTGGTAAATCCCCATTCAAATATTGATAATGACAATACATTGATGCATTGATCTAATTAATAGAAGAGAAGAAACCCATGATTGATGATGTTTCTCAAATCAATACCCTAAAAATCTGTAGATGAACCCAGCTAATCACTTAAAAATTATCAGAAAATATTTTGTTATTCTCATCAATTAGATCAATTGGGTGGGTCAAAATTTGGGCACATATTCCGAAACATTGATAATACCAATCCTGAAAAATAAATCCAAAATAACTATAGAATTCGTCAACTCTCTTAATAGTGAATGCAACCCAGGTAAAAATTATCTAATTCAATATATTGATCTTCAACAGATCCTTACCACATAATCTACTTCAGAAGATTTTTCCATGTCAATAGTAGAAAATTAAGATGTTCGTTCTCTATCCCACATTTCACCTTTGAAGATTTAACGTGGCACTACATTATCATTCGTGTTGGAAGTAGTTGCTTCACCTTCAAAATGTCAAAACATTGACTCGTCCCCTAATTGAAACTAATTTTCATCATCACATAATTCCCCTAAAAACACATAATAAGTGTAGTATTATGTGTAATATGAGTATAAATAAGGTAAAAAAAATCAAGGATTCCCCTCAAGTGTTTTAGGATGGCGATTCTACCACAATTAATGAACTTCGGAAAATAGAGATGGGTATAGAGGAAGGCCCACATCCCACAATGATAAGTGCATCCACAACCTTCAAATAACAAGAGGTATATAACTACTCTATGAATCAACATTAGGTATTGTTATCATATAATTATAGAGATATATTATGCCTCTATATAGAGGTGGCCACTCACCACCATGGATTTCCAAAAAACTGTAGGGTATCAAAACAGTCATCTTGAACGACACACCTAACTCATGCATCCAAAATTGAGGTTAATGATGAAAATATTATAAAAGAAGGATTCATTTTGGAATTTTAGTTTCTATAATGGATAAACAAAATTATTCTGGTAAAGAAGAATAATGTGAAAATCGTGGTCTACATCGACATCAGAGATCTCAATAGGCACTATCTGAAAGATGACTTCCCGGTTCTAATCATAGAGATGTTGACTGATGAAATGACCGAAAATGAATACCTCTTCTTAATAGATAGAAATTCACGTTACAAAAAAAATCGGATATCCCTATAAGATGAAGAACCCACAACCTTCATCCCACTAAGAGAGTATTCTTTTATAGGTTCATGCCTTTTGGATTGAAGAATAATGGTGCCACATACCAACTTTCCATGCATCTAACCTTGAAACCCTCCATGGAAATGTTTGTTGATAGATACATTTATGATCTGTTAGTAAATCCTCGGTAGTGTTTTGGCCACAAGGATGATGTGGAAACCGTCTCTAAAAAACTGTGACACTATATCCAAGATATAAACCCCTTGAAATTTTATTTTGGGGTAACCTTAGGAATGTTTCTTGACTTTTTTATATGTTATCGTGACCTAAAATTCATCCAAGAGAAGAGAATCTGTATCATTAATATTTCACCCCCTTGAAAACTCATAGAATTAAGAGGAACATAGGGAAATTATGATTAATTTTGGTTCCTTATAGTTAAAATTATGTGAAAGTTCTTTCCCTTTACCCATTTGATGAAAAATCTAGTCACATATCAGTGAATGGAAGTCTGTTAGGACGCATTTTATAGTATCAATAAATATCATTTTATTAAAGTCATGATAAATTTTTCTATTGAAGTGAATCTATTAATATTTTATGTAAAAACCATAGAACCTCCACTGGGTTATTTTCTTGTGAAAATGAATGCAACTGGGAATGAAGAAAACAATTATTATCTCATTTGAACGAAGATAGACATTTAGAATAGTTATTCATATATCGAGAAGAGATTTTTGGAATTAATCTTCATGGATTAGAAACTGAATAACTACGAGAAGAACTATGTTGTACATTTTATCTTTCCCAATAATTTACTTAAATATATCCTCATTCATAATATATTTAATGGACATTTGGCATAATGGATGGTTATTCTGCAGTAGTTTGATAATCATTTTGTGGCTCGTAAAGTGCTGAAAGGCTAGGGCTTGGAATATTTTCTCATACAACACCCATTTCTATAAATAAATTCGTTAAATAATGAATCTCTATATGAAGAGATATTTCTTATTCAAGATGGCCCCCAGATATGGTAACATTATTTTGAATTAGAATATTTAAGTCTAATAGGGATGAGAGTGGATGACCCCAAACTCAAAAAATTTGTGATGGGATTTGTGTTCATATCTCTAGAAAAAACATTTATACTTACTGTTTCCTATTATTAGATGGTTTTAAAAAACGAGGTAGGATATTAGACCCTCATTCCAGACCTAGAACTGAAAAATAAAATAGTTATAGACCTCATGAATGTTAATGCTGATTCAGATTTGGTTGTCAAGAAGATGAAAAATGATTATGCCATCCAAAAAGTAAAGACAATTCCACTTATTAACTATTAATGAGGGTTAATGGTATAATTAAAATCAGATCCAACATTTACTCACATCCCATAATTAAAAAATTCATAGTAACATACATTGTAGAATGTATCTAGGACTTTGGTAGATCCAAAGTGGGGTAAAATTATCATCAACATCATGCACCACTGAATGGTGTCACCTTTTCCTCATGTTATCAAGGAAGAGATTAATGGGGTCAATTCTAACACTCAAATAGGACATCATATAACCAGTTTGATGATTCCTATTGTGGAATACCATCAAAATGGAGTGATCTCATCATACAAAGATAAAAAATATAAAATCTGATGATGAGAGACTGATATAAATCTTTATGATGGACCAAATAAAAAAATTACTATATAAATGATTTTTGATGGAGTATTAATTGTATTCAACAATAGATAATATACCTTTACTATCATGAAATAAGTTCATATAGAATCATGTAGTTACCATTTTTTAGGGTTTAGTATTGCTCGTAAAATATGAAGACTTGGACATTTCTAGCCTTCAATGATGCAGGACTGCTCAAAATTCCCATGAAATTTCATTTCTACAAAGTGCACATACACATCATCCCTAATCCAATGGATCTTATATATAAATAAAAATACTCATGAACATTTCCGATATGCATAATGGATATTTTAGGGTCGTATCTTCCATCTACATCCAATAAGTTCAAATATATCTTGACAGCTACAGAATTATTCTCCAAATGGGCCAAGGAAATCACCCCGAAAGAATATAGGACCAAAATCATATTTAGTTTTATCAAATCCAACATAATTACTATATTTGTGGTCCCTCATACAATACTGATGGACAGAAACACTAATTTTTGTTCTGTTGAGTTGGAGAATTTTTGTCAGGTGGATAATATCAAATCCAACCACTAATCTTAATATCATGCAGTGGATAATGTATCAATAGAGGACTTAAAAAGGAACCTATTAAAAAATACTCCAAAATATGCTAGAAAATGATTAAATTTTTTGTCTTTATAATTTAATTCCTTATGGGTCTATTGGACTACAACCCTTCCTTCCACATGGAAAACCTCTAATTTAATTGTTTATAGATCAAAAGGGTTTCTTACCATTAAGGTACAATTTACCTCAATCTGCATTTCCATATGTAATCGAAAATACATAGATAAGAATCCAAAAAACTATTGGTTGAATTGGAATGACTTGATGATAAAAAAATAGCATTGCACACATCACATGAAGGCCCATCAAAATTAGATAACATGAGATATTAAAAGAAAATACTACCTCTATTTGTTCCTCCAAGTATAATTGTTTCACTTCCTTAGGACTCCAATGATAGTGTGGAAGAATATTTAGAATCATGAGACAGCATGGTAGGGGCCTTATTCATTCCATAAGGCCCACTCTAATATATGTTATTCCTTGAACTCGACTAATGGAGATCTCATCACCACCCCTACCAGCACAATATCTCTCAAGAAATATTTCATATGATAAATGATCATGGATCATATCCATTACATGATACTAAACTCTATAGTAAGACTTTGTTGCATGAGCTTAGAATGTGTGACATTTAATCCATATTTACTGATGATAAACTTCATGACACCAATATCCTTATTGTATGATAGTAAACTACATACCATCATGGTCTTGTATGAAAAACCTTATAAGGCACACCATATAGTCCCAGTCATATGACCCAAAACTAAAAGACATCATATTCCAAGATATAATAATTTAAACTACATATCCTAAAATCATAGGCATGTGAAATTAAAATTTACAACAACGTACTTTTTACATGATGAAAAACTTCATCATTCATATCCTTGTTTCACAACATTAAACTGCGTAGTATCTCAATCCATGCTTGAGCGGGTCATAATATTTGGTATGGAATTGAACAAAACCTTTATTAAATAACTAATTATGTATTTATTATTTCTAATAGAGGATATTTATTTATACTTATATCTTAAATCCTAGGTCCGGATGAAACATAAGAAAATTTCCTCTCCTTGTATACTGGTCAGACCTGCACAGGGAGCCTTAGCTGAACTACGGGTGGCATGATTCTCATTCTCAAGAGATATATAAGGAAACCTAGAACCTATGTCCCAATAAAAGGCATAAATCAAAAAAAATCACCCTCTCATGTGGATAAATACATATCCATAAAGGAGACCCTAACTCATGCTCCCTCATTCAAGAACCCTTTATAGAAACAAAAATCTTACTCTCCCACATGTAAATAACAAAGATCAATAATTGGTACTTCACACTCTAGGGTTAATGATTGTCTAAGACCTTAATTTGTGCTTGAACATATTAATTATATTCATTATACTCCTTTTCCTAGGAAATTTCAGGTCTTTATAAACTTTCCTTATAAATTAGTGGATGGAATGTATGATTTATAAAGATTCATTTGTCTAACTATGTAGTAATAAATCCTTGTTAATTTGTTAGGTCACCCATAAAAAGGGAAAATCATCTAGAGGATTATATAGTTTAAATATGATGCAATATTCTTTATTTGTATTTTCATATGTCTCCCACCAAAAAAACAATCAATCATAGGTACATTCATCCCTAGGAGAGACCTCTTCTATCTCTATAAGCCCCAACAACTTTTTCATCCCATATCACTCTTTGGATCTAAGAACCACCAGGATCCTAGTTTATGGTTTCCTATTTCACATATAAAAAATTTCAGAGCATCCTTATCCCTCTAAGCCTTACATCACTTCTCATTTCCCGGGAAAATGGTTCTTTCTGTATGAGTTAAAGCCGTAAACCCCAGATTTAACCGCGACATGATGTTAAACTACATGGATGATGTCCTATCCAAATAACACTAAACATCATGATTTTTAAAAACTATGTAATTCTTGTTTCTCTCTTTTAGAAGATACATAGAGACACACAGATCCAACATAAGGGTCCAAACACGCAATAAAACCATATCTTTCCGTTTAATTTTTTTATGTGGTGGAAGGAAAACTTTTCCACTCTTTATTTCACACACCGATCATAACTTATGTGGACTTAATAGTTTTGGTAAAGGATTAACAACATGATTAAAGAATATAAATTAAAATTAGGGTCACTATATTCTTGGTCACAATTCATTAAAAGGCACACTATATGTCCTTAATTCATGATGTTGAAATTCACAGTTGATGCAAAATCCAGAACTATGTATGCCTTGATTCTTGGAATTGTGGGATATGTAGTGACACCCAGGTCCCAAATAATAGGTCTAAATGAAATATTTTTTCACATTTGTAATCTCATATTTTCCACATGAAATTAAAATGAATGGTTCCTTAAGAAATATTTATGGATTGATTCTCATTACCATGATATATGTATTGAAACACAGATCATACATCCTAGTCCAGTTGCAATGTGGGAAATGCACCAATCTACTATGTGTGAGACAGATCTTCATTAGAGCATCCAATATGGGTTATAACCACATTAGTGAGCCCTAATTAAACCCCCTTACCCACACAATAATTTTAGTAGTATGGGAAATCATCTCTAGAACTATGTGTAGCTTGATTTTCAACCGGACAGGATACATAACAATTCTCAAGTCCTATCTCCTGGCTAGACCACATCATAAAAAATAAAATCCCCTTTTCCTAAAATGGGTCAGGCCAATATAGGGAATATATTTCTACTCATTGTTGATAATTTTGATATGATATTATCCTACTATGTTTAGGAACATTCATCCTATGAACTGAATCCTATATCTGGGACAATAATAATCTCTATAGGCATTCCCAAGACATTAATAGTAGAATTTTAGATTCATAAGGAAGTATTTGATTGACTAGGAAGTAATACACCCTTGTTGTGTTTTCATAAGTACCCTACCAAATGTTCCTATCAGCCAGAGGATGTAAATATTTTCTTATGTTGTAATATTCCCTAGCTGTATTTTTGTAAGTCTCTCACCAAATGGGTATATCATCCAAAGGTAAATTCATCCCGAAGAGAGAAATATTATATATTTATAATCCTCAATTATTTTTTCATCCCATATCACTCTTGGGATCCTGAAACCCCCAGATTACAACTTACAAAACTATTCAGTTCATACATGAAAATAATGAAACGTTATTGGATAGATTATTGTGAAAGGGTAAAATAACTAATCATTTACTCAAAGATAAATGGTCTTAAACTATATCACTAACATACTCATAACAAGATGTTAAACTACACAGTCCATGTCTTTGTCACAAAAAATTAAACAAAAAAATGATTCAACCCCTATAAGGAAGGGGTCTTCCCCCAGATGTTGATTATGTAATAGTATGTACCCTCATATACAGAAGCCAAATTTGTAGAAGAGTGTTCTACCATTCATTTCCATTGAAAATACAGATTCTCTCTTAATTATCTGTAATGACCTGAAAAGAAATGAACTCCTTTAATTTAGGGATATCTTTCCTCCTAATAACTTTTTATTATGTTCTAAAATAGAAAAACATCAAATTACTTCGGACCCAAAATATAGTTTTCCAAAATGATATAATTATTATAACAATTTAATGTATATGAAATAATGAATATTTAAAATAAATAGTATGATTAAAACAACCCTTTTTAAATTCAATGATAAAATAATTTTACTTTTTTATGTCAAAAATTTCACTAAGAAATTTCCATGTTCCTTTTCTATATGCTATTATTTTTAATAAATAAGTATTTTTTATATTTAAAAGAAACAATTTCTCATACGTAGAGAATTATTATGGTTAAATAAACATCATTCTTGAATTTCAAATGTCAAAATTAATATATATATGATTTTTTAACATTTTCTACGAACTATCAATTTTTTAATAAGTAGTATTTTATTTGATGAATAATGTTGGATGAACAGTGTTTTCTTGGTGACTAGTATTTGATGAATTGTGTTATTTTTATGAATAGTTAAAAAATATTTTTTTTATTAAATATCTTTTTTGTGAAATGATTTTTAAAAGACTGTCATACATAGTTGTAATCACGGTGAAAATTGTGGTTAAATAAGATCAAAATAATTTTTTGGTGAATAGTAACATAACCTTATGAGTAGTTGTGAGTAGTAATGAATAGTAAATTGTCAAAAAATGGAAACTTCACCCATGAATTTATAAATACAATTTAGACATCTTAAAATTGAAAAAACAATCATAGTATATGTTTTGGTATTTTCGTATGTGAAAAATATTTTATTTAAATTTTATAACTAATTTAATAATTTAAAATAAAAATTTATTATAATAAAATGTAATCATAAATTATTAATTTATTTTTTTATGCTTAGAAGATAATTTTATGTGACCTTGATTACTTTTTCATGTAGTTATAAAACAATTTATAGTTTTAGAGTTGTTTTTTTATATTAAATAATAATTTTTTTAAAAAATTAAATTAAAAATATTTAGAAAAATATTTTCATAAAATGGATTTCATTTTTGATTTCAGATCATAGATATTAGGTTAGGGTGAATTTATGATATTTTAATAAAATGTTTTGTTTTTCGGTGAATAGTAAAAATACAGTTTTGAGTTTCAGTGTGTTTAATGACATCATTAATGATGTAATAATGATGTAATCATTCTGGTTGACTTTTGAATAGTAAGATATATTATTAGGTGTCCCATGTGGCCAATACCATGGTAAAATACCATGTTCAAGGGCATGGTTTTTCAAATACCACCGATGAGCAGTCCCTTGGAAATTAATAAAATATCCTCACTTTTGCTATAAATACCAACCCATTCCTCCATTAGTTTCATTAAAAATTAAACATCAACAAAGATATGGTATTTTTACCTCCAAATGAGTCCACCCAAGGTTCCTTAAATCCCATCAATGTCTCAAACTTTAAACTTTTGATGTTATTATTCAAGGTAAGGGAACCTTTCACCCACCTCTTTTAAGTCATGAATTCCTTTATGTTATGTCTTCTAGTTTCCATTTTATTATGTGGGGGTATATTCTTCTATATCCTTAATACTATCACTATAACTTCAAATTTATGATAACCCCTTTCCTATCTCATAAACTAATTTTTTGAAATTTTACGTGACGTCGTTAGGCTGCTGAATTTTCATAAAACAAATAACATCTTCTAGTTTCTTTCATGTTTTCTTTTCAAATGGCATGTCATTCAAATATCTATACCATGACCTTATTTCTATTTTATTCTATACCTATACAATATTATGAGTTATTTATGAGTGGTTTAACCTTTTCTCCTCCCTTTTTAATGTTTTCTAAAACACGATATGTAGTCGTTATGCTGTATAATTTTCATCTCAAAATCTCTCTATTTTTCTCAATAAATTCTCTTATTTTATTTATATGAATAACCAAATATGTTTTCATTTATAGGGTTATTCATAAATAAATAATAATGGTTCATTTTTTTCTGGAGTTGAAATACACGAAAACCTTTTTCCTTTTCCATGGGTTATAAATGACATAATGATTTTGTTTTTAAGTACATTTTAAAATGTCATGATTATGACATGAAACCCATTTATTTAATTCTATTTGGGTTATTTATTAAATCTTTGATTATGATCTTGGTTTCCCACATGAAAATAAAGACATATTAAGGGTGTGCCCTGATAGAACTCCAATTTATTAGGTAAAAAATTTAATCTCTAGAGATGGAAAGTTTCATGATATGTTGCTAAATAACCTTGATAATTTTTATGACACCATGGGGATGGACCTTGGTGATAAGTTCATGAATTTATAAATTAAATGTTCTAAATATATATTTAAGTTATGATTCATTTAATTATATCTATTATATGCCTCTTTATCATTGGTTTATGATATCCCTCATGTTCGTATTGATATCCCTCAAGATCACATGTAAAATGTTTCAATTGTTTTCTTTACTAGGTCTTCTACTCACCCTTTCCATTGATGTATGTCTCCCGGTTATGAGATGAAGTAATTTTATTTAGGATAATTGTATTATTAAGCCTTAAATTTGGATTAGAATAAAGTTTTATGTTGTTTTTAGGTAATCTGTTCCTGAATTCCAAGACAGTAAACTTTAAAGTCCTCAGTTTGTAAAATGTAATGAAAATTTATGTATTAAAAAGGATAGATTCCATAGTTGGTATCAAAATATAGTTGATTTATTTGTAGAAATTAGGATATGAAATCTTTAGGAAGAACCCTACAAAAAAGTTTAAATATTGGAAGACGTCATTGTATTTTGGTGAAATATTATGTCAGTGGTCTCTAAACAAATAAATACTTGTCAGGATACGAACAAGTGGATGTGGCTATGGCATAGACGTAATAAGGAGTGAAAACTCTAACAAGGAGTATCTGGCATGACCCAGGGTATCCTGGTACATGATAAAGGGTCTTGTTGCACTCCTGGTTTGACACTCTTGGGGGATGAGTTTGGTTAATCACAAGCTTTTTACGAATCATTATGAAGGATTTATAAATAAATGTGGTTGTTGTTAAAGAATAATATTTTATAAGACATGAAATTAGTTTATAATTATAATTTTCATAATAATAATAAATTTATAATAAGAGAAAATTTTGAGGATTCGATTTATTTAATGGAGGAAGAATGCAACGACTTGAAAAAAATGAACTCATTTTTCTGGATCTCTTTTATCCTAATAACTTATTATTATGTATTAAAATAGAGGCACATCAAATTAATTCAGACCCAAATTTTAGTTTTCCAAAATGATATAATTATTATATAAAATTAAGGCATATAGAATAATGATTATTTTAATTAAATTTCATGAATAATACATCCCATTTTAAATTCAGATGATGAAATAATTTTACTTTTTTATGTAAGAAATCTCGCTATGAAATTTTAGTATTCCTTCTTAATCTGTTATTATTTTTAATAAATAAGTTTTCTTTATATTTAAAAGATAAATTTCTCATACTTAGAGAGTTATTATGGTAAAATAAACATCATTTTTAATTTCAAATGTCAAAATTTATATAGGCTGAATTTTTAGATTTTTCTAAGTATCATTTTTTTATAAATATTATTTTATTGGATGAATAGTGTTTTCTTGATGAATAGTATTTGATGAATAGTGTTATTTTGATGAATGGTAAAAAAATATTTTATTGTTAAATAACTTTTTCTGTGAAATGATTTTCTAAAATCTATCATACATGGTTGTTATCAGGGTAAAAAATTTTATTAAATAAGATCAAAATAATTTTTTTCCTTAAGAGTAACATACCCTTATAAATAGTAATGAATAGTAAATTGACAAAAAAAAAAGAAACTTCACCCATGAATGCATAAACACAATTTAGACATCTTAAAATTGAAAAAATGATCATAGTATAATTTTTGTTATTTTTGCATGTCATAAATATTTTATTTACAATTTTATAATTATTTTTATTATTTAAAATGTAAATTGATTTTCATAAAATTTAAGCATAAAATGTCATTTTATTTTATTATGATTATATAATGATTTTATGGGATCTTGTTTACTTTTTCAAGGTTTTACAAAACAACTTATAATTTTAGAGTTGTTTTTTTTATAAATATTGATTTTATTTAAAAATTAAATAAAAAATATTTAGAAAATTATTCTCAGAAAATAGAGTTCATTTTTTAAATCAGATCATCGATATTAGGTTAGGTTAATTTTATGATATTTTTATAAAATGTTTTGTTTTTTGTGGAATAGTAAAAATACACTTTTGAGTTTCTATGTCTTTAATGACATCATTAATGATGTAATCCTTATGGTCGACTTTTGAATAGTAATATATGGTATTGGGTGTCCCAATTGGCCAATACCATGGGAGAATACCCTGGGAAAGCCCTTGGTTTTTCAAATACCACCGATTAGGTGTCCCTTGGAAATTCATAAAATATTCACTCACTTTTTCTCTAAATACCATTAAATTCCTTCATTACATTCATTACAAATTCATCATAAATGAAGCAATATTATTTTTTACCTTCCAAAGAGTCCTCCAAAGGTTCTCTAAATCCCCCCATGGTCCCATTCTTCAAACATTCTAAGTTACTCTTCAAGTTAAGGGAACCTTTCACCCACCTCTTTTAAGTCATGAATTCTTTTATGTTATGCCTTCTAGTTTCCGTATTATTATGTGGGGGGTATGTTCTTATATATCATTAATAATATACCTTTCATTTAAAATTAATTATAATACCTCTCCTCTCTCATCAAATTATTTTCTAAAATTTTAAGTGATGTCGTTGTGTTACTGAATTTTCAGAAAAGAAATCACATTTCCTATTTTCTTTCAAGTTTACTTTTCATATGGTATGTCATTAAAATATCAATACCATAAACTTATTTATATTTTATTCTATTTATATATTTTATTTTGAGTTGTTGACCCTTTTCCCCTCCCTTTTAAATGTTTTCTTAAAACATGTTATGTAGTTGTTATGCTGCATAATTTTCATCTCAAAATCTCTCTATTTTTATCAAAAAATTCTCTTGTTTTATTTATGTTAATACCCAAATATATTTTCACTTTTAGGGGTATTAATCAGGACATAAAAATAGTACATTTTGTTCTATATTTGACATACATGAAATCCTCATTCATTTTCTATGGGTTATAAATGACATAATGATATTATTTTTATGTACTTTTTAAAACGTCGTGATTTTGACATGAAAGCCATTTATTTTATTCTCTTTGGATTATTTATGATATGCCTAATAATGATCTATGTGGCTCACCTAAAAATAAATACATATTAAGGGTGTGCCCTGATAGCGCTCCCATGCATTGGGTAAAGAATTTAATCTCTATAGATGACAAGTTTCATGATACCTTAGTGAAATACCTTGGTAATTTTTTTGACACATTGGGTATTGGCCTTTGTGATATGTTCCTGAATGTATAAACTAAATGTTGTAGGCACTTTTTCAATTCATGATTCATGTAATTATTTCTATGATATTCCTCTTTATCATTCTTTTATTATATCCATCATGTTCTTATTGATACCGCTCAAGATCACATGTAAATTGATTCAGTTGTTTTCCTTGATGATCCTTCTTCTCACCCATTCCTTTGATGTATGTATCCAAGTTATTAGATGAAATAATTTTATTTAAGATGAACCTATGATGGATCCTTATAAGTGGATAAAAAAAATGTTTTATGTTATTTTCATGTATTTTGTTCCTGATTTCCAAGACACTAGACTTTAAAGATCCTATGTTTGTAAAATTTAAGGAAAAGTTATGTATTAAAAAAGAAGAGATTCCATATTATCTACGACCATCCCTTGGAAACCCACCATTGATGCTCTTGAGAAATATGAAACTCAAAAAATTACCTGGCCATTGATTATGGAATGTTAGGTTCTTCCGGATGCAATTGTCTAACTATGTAGTAATATGCCATAGTGGGATTATTATACTCTCCCCCAAAGTGACCTATCTTTTAGAGTATGAAATTTTTTACTATACAATAATACACCATAGTATTATTTTTATAATTCTACTACATAAATGGTCCTTTAAAACATATTTATATTCATCCTTGGGAGACACCTTTTCAATCTCCATAATCCCTAATGATAACATCGTTTTGGAAAATATGTTTTGAACATGGTATATGGTCATTCCTTGTATGTTTGTATCGAATCCTATTTTTGAACCATGAATCACAAAATCATTACTCAAAATCCCCATTCACATATATAAAGAATTTTAGAACACTCTTGACCAACAAAAATTATCTGTTTCATCATTCGAAAACTCGTGGTAAAAGTTTTTCAAACAAAAACACCAGTCACATTAGTCTATCCTGAAATACATTAAACATCTCAAAAAAGTAGATACAATACATTCTAGGTTGAAATCATGCCTTGGGAACCCTAGCTAAAATAAATTTCCTAGGATGATATACCTATTCCTTTCATGGTCTAGGAAAAAATGGATCAATGAATAGATAATAGGAATAAATCTTATTTAGATGAAAATACTAAAAGGGAAGCCTATAGAAATCCAAATCTTACCAGACAACTGTCTCCATATAAGACATATGGATAAAACTGGGTGATCAAAAAAACATTATAGTGTTGTCCATATAACCCTTTCAATAGTTGAATTACAATTTATAAGACCAAATACCTTGGAAAAAATTAGATCACTCCCTCACCACAATCGTTTTAATTATTACATGATGAAATTCAATCATATTTTCTATTTTTAGAGTTATATTATGAATACAATGAAGACATTAATTCAAGAATTTGTTATTGAAGAAAAACCCCTTCTAATTAATGTTTTAAAATGATAAGGAACATCCACATGTTAGATACTTTCCCCCAATACTTATATGTTCTCCTCATCATAGGATTTGAGTGGTCAGATTATGGATTAGGATTTATTTGTTGTTTTGAAAAACACAACCAACTACATGGTGATCACATACTAAATATTATGAAGTTTATCCTTCTCGACAACAATATAATATCATCCTTATAGCATGATCTCTTTCAAGGATCAGTGGAGTTGGACCTCTTCTTCCTTCATGATATCTAGTTATTATTAAAGGCGCATGGGATGAAATTATGATTGGGGGTTTTTAAACTTAATATTTTCACATGGGAAGAAAATATTTAATGAGAAATAACCCAAGTATTATATAGTTGAATATCCCCAAGAAGGATCAAGGGAACTCACCCAATTCATCCCTCGCACACAGAGCATGTGTGGTGGAAGGCTCGCATATACCCTACCTGTACAAATATGATGCATCAACCACCCTTATTTGAGGTACTTATGTGGGAAACCTATGTGGGGTACTTGTGAAAGTGACCTATTTCAACTAGGTTCACATTTTTTCCTATAAAAATAACCTCGGGTCACCTCATTTTAAAGACTAGAAAAATAGAAGAAGCCTCTAATCTATGATCACACATCTCCTGCAAAAAGGACTTCAAAAATACTTTAGTTAGATCTATAAAACATTAATAAAGAAAACATTAAGGGGGATATTGTGTTAAAATACCCCCCATGTTCTAAAACAAAATAATATTATGTTAGGAACCCCTCTCCCTTGTTAACAAGAACTAGTGCAAAGGTCCCTCCCCAAACAACTGACCTACACGAGACCCTTCCAGGGATACCTAGTGAAAACCTTAGGGTCTAGAGAAATGACTCTCCCATGTTTTGTTTCTCAATTTTCCCATAACTCAAGTCATCTCTAGCTCAAATAGTCCTACCCTACATGAAAATTTTATAGTTCTTCCTAGTCTTACACTATGTGTGGCATCCTCATTTTTCCCAGGGCACATTAGGAAAAGAACCTCCATCTCTCCCAGATGTTACCTATGCAAGACACCATATAAGATGTATTTCAATCCTTCAATGGTGGGTATCTTATGTCATTGGATCCCTCATCTAATGGGGGGACCAAGTTTGTCATGAACCATCCCATAGGGGTCTGGGTTGTGACTCCTCATGCCTACCTCGAATAGGCCAGGGGCTGGTGACTAGCACCAAGTATGCATATCACTAACATGAGAGGCATTGCCTATGTACCTGTACATATGAAAAAAAAATGCTAAAATTAAACCACTAAGTAAACCATGCATGAAAACCACTAAGTATAACACAACCACAGTGAAACAGGATGTAAAGTATAATAGGGTTACCTGGGCCAGAATACAATCCTACCAAAAAGGAAATGTATGTAATGAAAAAAACTAAATCTCATCTGTAAAACAAATTACCTAAAGGGTTGGTGAAGGAAATCTGCCCAAATCCACAGGAGTATGTTGTGTCTATCAGATCTCACTTGGTTACACCCTATCCTCGACCACCTAGGTGTCTGTCAAAATGTCAGTCATTTGCACAAGACATGACACATGCAGGAAAAGACCATCAAGGGGTGATTAAAATAGTACAGAGTAGGATGCCATGAAACCAAAAAGGAAATACCATAAAGGAAATCACATGGTAAGTATATTCATCTCACACAGGTATAAGTCTAAATCATGAAAATCAAGATTACCCATTGTAATCACAACCCACTCTATATTGATGTTGCATCTAGTCCCAATGAGACTCTCAAAATCAATGCGTAATATAGAACCGATGATTCTCTTATAATTTATGAGTCAATTAGACCATATGGGTCATTTACACCCAAAGAGACTTAGTCTTAAATTCACATATACTTCAAGTCACATAGTCTTCATGTCATAGCCATCCACCGAATTCCACTCGTAGCATGCTTATTCCGAGAGAACATAATCTTAAAGCCAATGGTTGTATGTTGAATTTCATGAAAACCAACTTAGAGTATCTAAAATGGACCACCTCATAATGATGTATTCAATGCCACAAATATCTCATCAAACAGACAAAGAGTTTGAATGTTATGGGGAAATTTAGTGCAAAGGGGGCAGTTGAATCTAGGTCCTGCCCGACCTGGTCAAACAGACCCAACCTGTCCCAACTCGACCGAACCTGGTTTGGATGACCTGAATTGACATGGACCATTGGGTAGTTGGGAAGTGAGGTCTATCTTGGTGGCCCATTTTCCCCCAGCTCGGCCCACCAGTGTGGGTCGGTTCATCCAGACGAGCGTTACGGCTATTGAAACCCTTCCACCTAACAGATGTGATCGATTAACCAGATGCCACGCGGTTCATCAATGAGTCACCCATATGACATGGCTCAAGGAACCACATCCTACTATAATCCTGACCTCCTACCATGGTGTGTTGCTGATTTCACTGCCGATGTCCGCTTCTACCACAGAAACCACCGTTGTTGGTAGTCTGGTGTCGGGTGGCTGTGTTGCCTCATGCCGCTGGTGTCCATCCTTCCGTAGGTCTCCACTATCATTGTGCTGGACCATTTTTAAAATCGTGATAAATCTTGTAATTAATTGTTCACCTTCTCCACTTCCATGTTCTCTAAATTGTCTCATAGTCAATTTGGGGTCCATCCACATTCGGAACCTCCCACTAAGAATCTTACACAACCAGGGGGTTTATCAGCGAAGAACGTAAGAGAGAGACATAGAGAGCACCATGAACGCCCAAGGAATGAATGTGATCCTTAATTATACACTTTATAAAAATAGGAAAGAAATAATAATGATAACCACTAAAGTTCCCCCACTTTAAATCCTGCAACAAAAATATCCATCCCGCCTGAACGATTGACTTGTGAATCATCCAGTTAGTGGGTTAATCCTCATTTGTCATTTACAAATAATGAATGGGGAAAATGAAATATAATATAAATAAACCCCTACCTGTGATTGTATTTTTTGCAATCTTTAATCCATTTTATTTGATGATTCGTTGAAGATTGATCTCGATCCGTGCCTCCATCGTCCGTGCTGAGATCCTTCGAAGAGGTGGGGTGTTCATTGTCGTTGGTGATTCATTGTTCAACAAAATTATTAATCTAGAGCCTTAGGCAATTCTACTTGAATTATTCAACTAATCTCATATCCATGTCAAGATAATAATTGAATAAATGCATTTTTAACCTTGCTTTTAAGATGAGTGGTAGTGTCACCATACTATTGCATTTAATAAGTGAATCAACTGACTCGTCATTAAAAAAAGTTTAACAAAATAAAATAAAATAACTTCATAAGTTTTATTTTTTTATCATCTTTTAAAATGTCACAATTAAAAATTTTCCCTTGACCCATGTTGGTCGAGGTTAGACCCCTTCTAAGGTAAGGTTAGTGTTTCAGATGCAACAGTGCCTTCATATTTTTTAAATGGGAAATGGTTTAGAAGATACTAAAAACACCCGTGTGCACTGGAAAAGGTTCAAAAATTTATTCTAGGCACCCCATGCCTAGAAATCATGTTCCGTCTCAGTTTTTGTATTTAAATAAATCCATTTAATTTTATAAAAAAATACATGGAAATTCTAGGACATTACATTCACCCCACCATAAGGCTTTACTTATTTGAAAACCAAATCATTGTATAAAAAAATGGGGGTACTAATCATGAATCTGAGTATCCCACTCCCATGTTCACTCCTGGGTATTATTTTGCAACCACCAAATGAATATTAGAGGAATCAAACATCCATGAAGGACCCACTCATGTAGATCCTCTATCTTCACTGAGAACTATGCAAACTTCCCCCCATCATCAATGTCCAACTTGCCCCAGTCGATGAAATGAGATGGATCATGCATGTACCACCTCAGTTACGACATGAGAAAGAAATCATGAACCTGATGCATCTATAGGGGTAGATCTAGGTGGTACTCCACCTTGCTAACTCTACTCAGAATATCAAAGGGATGATGAATCTTAGAGATAAATTGTCTCCCTAGTCAAAATTTTTTAATCCCTATCAAAGTGAGACTGGAAGAAACACATGGTATCCCTCTTAGAACCCTAAGAGACTCTATCTTCTATCATTATATGATTTATACCTACTCCGTGCAGTCCCCATCCACTTTTGGATGAACTGAACCTTCTCGGTGGTATCCCATAATAACTTTAGATGCATGAGTACTGACTTCCCTAGGTCAATACATCATAGTAGTGACCCACATATTTGAGCATAAAAGGCCTTAAAAGGATCCATACAAATGGTGTATTGGTATCTGTTGTTGTATGATAACTCCACTAGAGGTAGGAGGTCCTCCCAACTACGACCAATATCCAGGATGAAAGCATGTGGAATGTCCTCTAGAATTTGGATGGTCCTATTCATCAAACCATCTATCTGGGGATGAAACGTCATGCTCAAGATCAACAGCGGCTCTAATTCCTTATACAATCCCCTCCATATATGGGATTTGAAGTGAGCATCACAATATGAAATGATCGTCGAAGGCACCCTGTGAAGTCAAACTATCTTTTGAACGAAGAGGCATACCAAGCACTCTACAGAACCCTGCACCTAGATGGGTGGAAGTGGGATAACATTGTGAGTTGGTCTATGATCAACCATATGGTATCATGCCCCTTATAAATTCATGGTTAACCTGTCAAAAACTAGATAAATATTTCATCCCACTTCCACTCTGGTACCTAAAGAGACTGATCCAAGCATGTTGGAACCTGATGCTTTGCCTTGACTTGCTGATATGTGAGGCCCTGAGAAATAAAATCTGCCACTTCCATCATCATCCCCACCCGCCAAAACTAATGTCATTGATCATAGTGCGTATTTTCCAAACTTGGATGTACTTCCAAAGAAGATGTGTTAAACTACATTAAAACCTATTATTGCAACACCACTAGTACAACGATGCACCCTCTTAAATGCACGACGTTCTCCCCACCTATCAATGATCCATAAGGGGCTTTCCATATATATATCTGAGAACATAGGGTATCGCAAATTGACATCCCCACATTGTGCCACCATAACATGATGTAAGAGTGTAGGAGTGACAATCATCGACTAGAGGTAAGTTGCTCTGTCACTATCCATGAATGATATCTACATCACGACCAATTGCTCTGACACCATAATCAGAAATTACAAGGCAATTATCATGTTGATAATATATACCACCATGTTCTCCTTCCCAGTAGTATATAAAATTTCAATGTCATAATAATGGAGGAACTCTAGCCACCACCTCTGCCTCAATTTCATGTCCTTCTAGTAGAATATATACTTGATACTAGTGTGGTGGGTGTATATGGTAAACCTATTACCCATTAAGTAGTGCCACCACATCTTCAATGTGAAGACTACTAATTCTATATCCAAATCATAGGTCATGTAGTTCTACTCAAATTACACCAACTGTCACGAGCTGTTATAAATTACCAGTTTCCCCTGCATCAGGACACATCCCAATCTAGTCCCTGATGCATCGCAGAATACAACATACCCAATGCCCTCCTTAGATAGTCTCAAGATAGGGGTGCTCTTCAACCTCCACCTCATCTCCTAGAAACTCTAAAGACACTTCTCCATCCACATAAATGGATTTACCTTCCATGTTAAAGCCAATTAGGGTGCTGCTAGCATAGAAAAGTATGGCACAAATATCCTATAGTACCTAACCAAACCCAAGAATCTCTTCACCTCATTCATGATTCTAGGTGGATCCCAATCAAGAACCGCCTCTTTCTTCACCGAATCCACTCCAAATCCAGCCAATGAAATGGCATGTCTTAGAATGTGGTCCTCATGAATCTCAAAATGACATTTTGAGAGATTCATATAAAGATGGTGCTCTCAATGTGTCTCCAAGACCATCCTCAGGTGTTTCACGTGCTCCGCCTTGGATGTTGAGTACACTAGGATGTCATTAATGAAGACTATAATGAACCAGTAAATGTAAGGCTAGAAGATCCTATTCATGGGGCCCATGAACACTTCTGGGGAATTGGTCATGCAAAATTTCATCCCCAAGAACCCATAGTGGACATATCCACATCTAATGGTTGTCTTCAGTACATTCTCATCTTGTATATGAAGCTGATGATAGCGAGACATAAGGAATATCTTCTAGAACCACCTCTCTTCCTTCAGCTAAAAGAAGATATCTTCAGTTCTCAGTAGTGGATATTTATTCTTCACGATCACTTGGTTTATGAAATGGTAGTCGACACATAGTCTCATTCTTCTGTCTTCTGTCTTATCAAACAATACCGGTTCCACCTATGGTGAAACACATGCCATCAGGTAGCCCTTCCTCTAAAAGTCCTCTAGTTGTACCCTCAAATCATGAAGTTCCGTGGGAGCCATCTGATATGATGGTGTGGATATCAGTGTCATCTATAGTTATATTTCAGTGTAAAATCCTACCTATCTATGAGGAGGTATTCCTATAACATCTTCCGGAAATACGTCCTCATACCTGTCCACTACTATAGGAAATTGAGGAAACATCTTATCCACTACACTGAGGTCCGTACCATCAAATCGATGTGTAATCGTCTATAACATCCTCTGTGCAATTCCATACTATACTATTTGTGTTTCCCTTTCACTGACAAAGGAAAAACTAGTCAGAACTCTAGGGACACACCACACTCTTTTCCTAAAATATTCAATCTATGCATGGATTTTAGATAACCAGCCCATACTTAGAATGATGTCTTAAGGCCTCGAGGCCGCTACTAGGAGATCCCAGCTGAATCACTCACATCAAAGTGTAACATCACACTACTGGAACCCATGTTATATTTTATAATCCCCTCTCTTAAAAGTCACTATTCCTAAGGATTGAGCTGATGGCTCCACTGGAATCTCCGAGCTCTAAAAAATGTCTGTGGAAAGGAAATTGTGGATAGAACATGTTTCTATGAGAACAATAACTATTGTGGAGAAGACCCAAATCATACCATTAATCATCTCTTGAGAATCAGTAACATATGCCTCTTTCACCTAAAATAGGGCCTGTCCTAATCCACCAGTTCCTGGAGCACACAGTGGACCACCTGGGGGTAATGTTGGTGGTACATTAAACCTCCACCTAGTGTCTGCTACTCGGCCTTCTCACATGCCATTTCTACCACCCTAAGGACCACCCTTCTTGATCCTCCACCTCTTTGTTGGCAGTACCTTGAACATTTTCTAATCATCTCTGTGTCGAGTTGGTAAATCACGAGTCCTGTGCCCTCGACCGCTACACGATTATAATAACCTTATATTCAGTTGACTCCCTATTTCCTATGAGAATCATACTAATGAACATATGTACTAGGGTTTTCCCCTAGAAGGATTTACCCTCTTGGGTCCCTACGTTTATTTACTACTATCTACTACTGAAAACTCCACCACCAGGTGTCTACTGGTAGCTCCCGCTGCTGGAACCTGCTCTACCAGGAATCTCTCCATGAGAGAATATTTCTCCAGCACCCCAACCTGCATAGGGATGCTAAGGGATATCATCAATTCCTTGAACCCCATGTGTAGTCCATGCATGATGTTACGGGCCTTGAATAACGGGTGTCACACCATGTCGGTGGAGTAGAGACAAAGATCAGTGAATCTCACCGAGTATTCTAGTACTATATAGCTTCCCTACATCAGATACGGGGGATCCAGGATGCGTACTGAGTGAAAAGAATTAGGAAATAACCCCTCATTATAAAGGAAATCATAATCATCCTAAGAGAGAGTAATCTCATCATGTATCTAGATCCCTAAGCTCCACCACCATCCCACTGAGCCATGTAGAAGGATCGCAGCTAAGAATATCAACTGATTGAGCAGTGTCCTCACAAGGCGGAAGATGTGTGTGACCACCTCTAGACAATCCTCAACTACATGGGGGGTCCATCCCACCCTTGAACATGGGAGTTCTCTACCTCAGGAACACATGAAAAGAACTGAGCCTGCGTGCATCCTCTACTGATATCGCTGGTAGTAACTTCTGATCGATGAGTTTTTGTATCACTCATGCGCCACTTTTTGGGGCTATCACCTATACTGGTCCATGTACTGATGCCTCATCTGTAGGAATATCATTATCATTGTCATGTAACAGAATCCTAGCTTACTGTCTACATGGAGGCAACTTGAAATAGATCAAGATGAACCATGGTCAACAGAGTATACCCGGTGAGATGACTCAAGAAGGATGAGAGCACACTCTCAAAATCCTATATGATTCATGTACAATTTATATACCTAAATCATGCTTTTTCATGTACTAAGTCAGAAAATCAGTGGTCCATAATCCTGGTGTATCAATACGTGAGCCGCCACACCAACAATGGAGTCCCCTACCTAAAAGCAGAACTTGAAACATTTAATATTGTTGCCCCAAACCAACCTCACAGACTCTGAGTCCCAATGTTGAACCAAACCTATTCCTCTGATACCACTCTATCACAACCCATCTTACAGGGGTCCATGTTGTGACTCCCCATGCCTTACTCTAATAGTCTAGGGGTTTTTTTTATAACAGTGAGTAGGCATAACACTAACAGGGGAGGCATTATCTATGTACCTGTGCACATGAACACAATGATTGAAGTAAAACACTATGTAAACCCTACATGAAAACCACTATGAGTAACACAACAAGAGTGCAATAGAAAGTAAATTACAATAGGGTGGCCCAGTCCAGAATATAAGCCCACCAAAAAGGAAAAGTCTATAACAAAAAAAATGAAGCTCATCATTAGAAAAGCCTACCTCAAGGGTAGGTGGAGGGAAGGTGCGTAAATCTGTAGGAGTGCACTGCATATGTCTGACCTCACTGGGCGCCACTCAGTCCTTGACCACCTAGGTCTCTGTCAAAATATTTTTCGTTTTCAAAAGACACAACATGTCTTGGAAAATCCCATGTAGGGATGAGTAAAATAGTACTCAGTATAACACCCATAAATAATAAAAGAATGACCACAATGGAAGGAACACCAGAAGTATAGTCATCTCACCCAGGTATAAGTCTAAAGCATGAAAATCAATATTAATATATGTAATCACATAACACACAGTATTTATGAGGCACCTAGTCTTGATGAGACTCTCATATTTGATGAGTCACTTAGACCTAATGATTCACTTAGACCTGAGGAGTCACATAGACCCGATGAGTCACATAGACTCAATCAGTCACTTATACCCGAAGAGTCTTAGACTTGAAGTCAGATATACATCGAGTCACATACTCTCTATGTCATAGCCAGCCATATGACTCCTCTCATAGCATGCTTATTATGGAAGAACATACTCCTCAAGATAATGAAAATATGTCCACTTCCATAAAAACCCAATTAGAGTATCTCAAATTTACCACCTCATCATGAGGGTCCCAATAATGGGAATGGCTCATCAAATGGACACACAGATTGAATGTTATGTGATATTTAGTGAAAATGGTCTATTTGGATATGGGTTTGGTCCGACCAAACCAGCAGTCGACCTGACCCGACCCGAACCAGCCTCACCCAAAGGCTAGGCCCATTTGGATGATAGACCATGGAACATTGGGCCACATTATCTACTTGATGGCTCGGTTTTACCCATATCGACCCAGCTGCCCAGGCTGATTCATCTAGCTAGGCATGGTGGCTTTCAAACACCTCCCACCTAGTAGAAATGGTTGAGTGGCTGCGTTGCTCAGGTCCATGTGGACCAGCCTTGTGACACGCGGTCTAATCGTATGGCCACCTTTCACCCATGGTTGAGCCACAAGTCTCCCATCTAACATGACTCGGGGAGTTGTGCCTTTCTAGTGTCGCGGCCTCCTACCATGATAAATCACTACTGCAACCCATGTTCACATACATTGTGGGTGCATCCACTACTATCAATTGAGCCAGAAACTATTCGGTGTTGGGTCTCCACGCCGTCGTGTGCCACCGCTGGTGTCCCTCCTTATATGGGTTTCCACCATCACTGTGGCATCTTGTTTTCCAAACTCTGAGTACCATTACAAACCATGGGTTTTCGTATCCACTAACATGTCATCCAAATTGTATCACCGTTGATCTAGGGATCCAGCCCCAATCAGAACTTCCCGACAAGAATCTGACACAACCATGGAGGTCTGTTAACGAAGAACACAATAGAGGGAGAGGGAGAGAGAGAGAACTATAAACACCCAAGAAACGAATTTCTTCCTAGTTCCTTTGGCCTTTATTAATTCCATTAGAAAAAGAGGAAATAAATAATATTGATAACCACTAAGGTTCACCCCCTTCAATTAGCGCAACAATAATTTACATCCCACATGAACGATCAATCCATGGATTATCCTGTTAGTAGGCTGATCTGCATTTGTTATTTAGAAAAAAATAATGCGGGGAATGAAATCGCATAGATATAAACCCCTAAATAGGATTGGGTCTTCTACTATTGTGGATTCGTTGTCGTTGAGGATCTGAGGAAGAGTAATCTTGATCTGTGCCTCCGTCATCATTGGCGAGATCCCTAGAATAGGAGGGAGTCTTCCTTATCATTGGGGATTCATTGTTTTTCAATGTTATTCCTCCGTATCCTTAAGTAATTCCACCAGGATCATGACCCTGATCCCGTATCCATGTCAAGATAAAAATTAAAGAAATTAATTTGAGTGTTGTTGTCACACTAAGTCGTAGTGTTGCCACACTGTTTCATTTAAAAAGTGAAACATCAGACTCATTGTTGTGTTGTAGGATCACTATAGGACATTAATAAATTAAATAACATAACTTCATATGTTTTATTTTTTTCTTCTTCTTTTAAACCGAAAAAATTGACTTTTTCTTCAACTCGTGCCAGTCGTGTTTAGACCCCTCTTATGGTAAATTCTTTATTCTAGATGCAATGGTGCCCTCATATTTTTGACCTGAGCCCCATTTTAGATTTTAATAAAGTCGCACACATGCGATTAAAAAAAGTTCAAACATTTATTCCATGCACACTGGTCCTTAGAATCATGTGTTGTCATAGTGCTTGGATTTGAAATTATCCATTTAATTTTTTAAAAAAATCATGGAGATTCTAGGAAATTACAAATTTCGAGCCTCCATCTAAGCATTTGAATGTGTATGATTCTGGAGAGAGACACAACAATGTTTTTCCCATTCATTTCTACATTTCATTGGTCTAAGGTGTCTCATACTTGTCCCACATTATGGTTAGTGTCCTAAGGGTGCATGAGTTTTGAATCACCTTGGTCACATGGACCTAAACCCTAAGGGAAGTGGAAGGGACCTCCTAGTCTCAAATGTGAGGGCTAAGACCTTGTCCTTCCCTTATCATCTCTAAGACCATAGAGCTATTGTTTATACTAGAGAGATATAAGATCACACTTTCTTTACCCTTAAATATACTCTCCTCTCTGGAACTAGGAGCAGGGATTCATTTCTAGAGTGAACCCCTAGATTTTTATTTTGGGTTTTATACAAAAAGCTAGACATATATAACTATCTTGGTTATAAAAACAAGAGATGAGATGGGCACATAAAATCTCTTTATTCTTCTCCTATATCCTTGGCCTCTGTAACTACTGGAAGAGGTGTCTGGAATTTTACCATATCTTTTTCTTACTCTTGTTTTCCACATTCTATCATGACTCATGTGGTATTAGAGGTTAGCAATGATCCTGGAATCAACATGCTTAGATGAATTACATGATAGAGAATATTTATCCAAATAATCTTCTCACTTTTTTAGAGGGACTCCATAGGCATGGGTCCTAAAATACATGTATCCAACCACCATGGGATCCTACAATATGATGTAAGCCTCGATATCATTCCTTGATCTTCAAAGGGGGAATATTTTTGATAAAGTTTGTTGGGCCTCCCATTTGGTATAATACATAACTAAATCCTCTTAAATTTCCATATTTTTTATAATACAAACATTTAGATGGAATTTATATGTGTGGGTACTCACAACCACACTGCATAGTCTTTAATTCACATCCAAAAGGGATATGCAGGAAGCCTCTATGAGGTCCAAACCCAACACCCAAAATCAACCCAAATTCTATCTAGACCAAATTACTAGAATGGTCATGTATATATTAAGAGACCAAATCCCATTATAGTTCCTTGTGAATCCTTAATATAATTTTCACTATAAACTTTTTCATGTCCCATTTCTATTAGATGTCCCCGCCACATGATATTAAACTGCATGGTTTGGTCCTCATCACATGACTTTAAAAGGAAAAATTTTCCCATTATGTGGAATCAAACTATGTGGGTTATAATTTATTTTATGAGGATATGTGGGTTGCACATATCATTGTCATTATCTTGATATTAAAGAAACTTATAGCTCCCTAAATAATTGTAAATTCCCGAGTTCCTCCACTATGTGATTTGAAACCAGTATTGTGATAAAAAATTAAAAATTAATCTATAATCCATCCAACAAATGTACCATTGATGGAGATCCTCATATACATATAGATATCTTCATTGATGAACAATCATGGATGTAAAAAATGATTCTAAAATTCATGAAATAATTTTTTTTATTTTTAATTCAATGGAGAGTTGTGTCATTAATGAAAATTAAGGATGGAATCAATAATATTTCTTAAATATTTAAATTATTTATAGAGTAGGAAATAATTAACCCAAAAGGGTTTTATGAGTCAAATCTCCCATCTTCTCAACTAATGTATATCTCTAACAATTTTTGTACCATTTCATAATAACCACATTCCTTTGGCAAGTGGGTTTAAAAAAAATAGTGAATGTGGCAAGAATATGGTGTTTCCAGATCCATGAACAAATCTTGTTTGAAGCCATTCAGAAATGGTGGATTCGACATGAATGATTGTGCAAACATTCAAACCCCCGCAATTATATCATTGAACAAAACACACAATTTTTTTTATCATAAATTTCCACTAATAGAATTTTCATTTCTATAATGGTTTATTAAAATGGGATCCAATCTGTCACTATATAAAGATGGATTTATGTCACTATTAATATTTTAATTTTCATAGCGCCATTAAATATTATAGTAATTACAAAATTTTAATGACTATTTTATATACTATTTTAATAAACTAAATGGAAATAAAAGTAATGTTATATTGTGTGGTTTGAAATGAAATATGTTTTATACAAATGGTTTAAAGTATAATTCATTTATAATCTTTTTATCTATCATTTTATGTACGTTTCTATGGTTCCTTTATGGGTTTTTATTAATGATATTCCACATTATAATAAAAAAATATGAATCATAGAATCTATTGTTTATAAATTAATTGAAAGGTTTGATAATCATCAAAGTTTTGTTTAATTTTTTCTATCATTTATTTTGATTGAAGTAGATATGTAATAGGTTGTTTTTATATTTTAAACCATGAAGATAATCCTCTAAATTTTATAAAGGAAATAAAATATATACATGAAATAATATTATGAGTTTAATTTGATGAATGATATAAAGGGTTTGTTAGGGATAGTCCCAATCCCATTTATAAAATCTCTTGGAAAACATTTATGAGAAACCTTAACAAAATAGAATTAGTATTTATAGAGATTATATAAAATTATCTTTTGTGTTTTTAATGTGGAAAAATCCTATAATGTTGAGGATTAAAACCAATAAGGAGACTCCAAAAATTACACTTTAAATAAAATAGCTAAAAATTATTGTAAATATATAAACATTAATTACAAGTAGAATTTATAAAATCTTATGTGATTATCACACCATGATATGTATCTGTCATCTCAGTAAAAAACATCCTATTTAAAAACTCCACCCATATGTGAAATAATTTCACCCCTGTGTAAAATATTTATCCTTTTATGAAAAATGAAACTGATTGTGAAAAACAATCACCCTTTGATATCCATCTTTTATGATTCATTAACCATTGATGATATAATACACATGATACCACAACCAATGAAACACTCATCCTTTTCTCTATGGACCTCATCTTGATTAACTCCCAAAATTGATATCTAAAGTCGGTTTGTGACACACATATCTCCCTTCAATGTTGTGCCACTTTACTCCCTTTTAAATTCCTCATAGGCTCTTGTTTGAAATAAAAATAAGATATAGATATAATATATATTAAAATTAAAAATATCCCAATCATGTTCAAATAAATATATAAAAATATATATCTCTACATAAAATTAAAATGAGATGAACTCTATCAATTTATAACTTCTTTTGGGAAAAGAAGGAGATGTCATCGAAAAACTCAGTTGGAAAAAATAATAGTTTGTTTTTTTCCCAACAGTCACCCTCTATAGAAAATATAACAAATACATTTTGTAACTCTAACTAAATCCTAATATCTCCCCACTGAAAAATAAATCTAAAAATTGATGTATTTATCATATATGAATATGAATTTTATTACTTAATAAGAAAATTCCCAATAATAAATAGCTCGCACATAATAGTGATTTCCATATAATCTGGACCCCTAGAGAAACTAAATTTTCCCTTATAAATATTAATTGAGCATAAAATATCATTATCATAATCTAAAATTATTAATGCATTGTCTAAAATTAAAATTTTAATTAGTTTTTAAGTAGTTGAAACCTATGTTGATAAATAATATTGTGTAAGGCTTGAAACACATCTCTCAATCTACTTCTAGTTCCAAACCATATTCTACCTCGTTCATATGGCATCGATACTACTAAAATATTATATAATTCCCATGAAAAGTTATAATCATAGAAAATATTATCTAATACCATTTGGATAGATTCATAGTCTATTTAAGAAAAATTATTGTGATATTATTTTTTGAAAACCCCAATAGAAAAATGGAAGAAAAATAACACATAAAATCCTACTTATTTTTTTAATTTGGAAAACCCTCCAAATAATAGGATTTTAATCCATGGGGAAAATATGAAAAATACCATTAAAAATTAAAGAGTGAAAATATAAATTAAATATCTAAAATTTAATTTCAATGATAGTATAAAAAACCTATGTCAAAACCACACCCTGATACACCTCTGTCATCTCTATAAAAATTTTCTATTGAAATATTCCACCCTTATATGAAAAATATTCACCCCTATAATAAAATCCAACCATTATATAACAAAACACACTATTAATGACTAAATTTTATGCTTATATATCCACTATTGGTGCTTCAATCACCATCACCAACAATTAACACATGTTATCACAAACATGGAACCAACCTTCCTCATCTTGATGGAATACATCTTAAATAACACTCAAAATTTATCTCTCATCATGTTTCACCAACCATGTATCTTACTTTAATGTGGCACCACCTCTGAACCACTTTAAAATCCCTTAAATTCCTCTCCTTAAAATAAAAAAATATAAAGATAATATATTTTAATAATTGAAAACCCTATCAAATTTATATGTATATATATCTACTAGAAATTAAAATTAGGGTGCCTCAATGACCATTATGAATCAATAAAAATATACTCTTCCAATGTGTCAATAGTCTATAAGGATCATACTGAGTGTGATTGTGGTATTTTAGGACATTGAAATTGTTGTTTCCAAAATATGGTTAAAGCTACTATGGATGATGAAATTTTTAACTATGATATAATTGGATAGTTATATTATGATTAATGGACATGGACATTTAATCCCATTATATTTAATTTATAAATTTGTAATAGGATTTTTGTGGGTGGTGGAAAAATGTATTAACAATATTTTACATTCTTTGACATACCATAGATATTTAAATTGGAAATAAGAAATATAATAAAAAGTCATATATTTACTGTGATTGGTCAATTGTATTTCCTGTTAAATTATATTAAAAAAAATACTCATAGTGACTTATAAGTTTCATACATATATACCACATATTAATAGATAAATATTAATTATAATAGCTTAATGATACATGCATGAATAATATAGATCTAGTGCCTTTGGAAACTTGGATACATAAATAACTACTTAATAAGTGAACAACATCATATCCCATCATATCATTTACAATATATACCCATCATAGACATATCATACATAATATATTTATTCATATCCTAGGTAAAGGAAACATAATAATGTGTGATCTCCATTGCTCTGTTAGTATAAAAAAGTGAGATACACATTAATACTTAAGCATAACATGAGGAAAAGGATATGAGAACATGATCATAAAATTTTAAAAACATACCCTACATATTGAACATCATAATATAGAATCATGGAATAAAGCATGGTAGTTCATAAGACATGAATCATAACAGTATCAAAGAACATGTGGAATGATTAAATACATTTAAAATAAGACATAAGTTTTTGGAATACACACAAGTATAGAAAATCATTACCTTAATAGTAAATTCTTACTACCCAGACTATTATAGGGGATTGGGTTACCTCCCCAAACCATTGTAAATGTAAATGTTCACTCCCAAGGCTATCATAGTGGATAGAGTCCCAAGAAAAATAGATTTCACCACCATTATAGTCGTGTTTTAGCTTATGATATATCCATATAATGCATTGTAGGGATATATAATTTTAGTAACACCCATCATATAGTGAAAATAATACATATGTGTGATACAAGATCATAAAAAATTCATCATATCATATCACATGGGGAGGAAATGAGTTTCATAAAAATTCATCATGGAATAACTAGTGGAATGGAAATTATTTTCATAAAAATATTTTAACAAGAATAATTATAAATACAGAGAAAGAATAAGGATGTTATCATAGGATAAAATCACAAATAAATATTAGGTAACATCAAAGGATTTCGTCTTAGATTAGAAAATCATTTAATAGATATTGTTAAACATTTATGGAGGAAAATAAACTTTTCACTTTGAAATAAATTTTTTAATACCAAAAAATGTATCATATATTATGGAAAAAAATTTCTTGTAAATGATCCTTGTCAACATGTAATTTAAACTACAAATCATTGAGATGTTATGATGATCAGAAATTTCATTCTTTACATATAAATTAAAATAAAAAAATTCCTTTCAAAAATTTTGTAAAAAAGTCAGTAACTACTTCTTTTAGAAAATTAAAATAATATTCCATTATAAAAAATAAAAAGTAAATCATGGGTAAAAATTAATTTAAAAATCATAGTAAAATATTATAAGTACTCTTTAAATAATTTTTAAAAAACATTGACATTTAATACAAAGAAATTTTTGACAGAATATAGAAATAATGATGGTTTTCAACACAACATTGTTTGGGTATATTGAGTTATTAAAGAGATTAAAATGCATGGAAAACATATAATATTTATAAATATGTATACGAGAATAAAATCAATGATTTTATTTATATATAAACCATAATATTTCATGAAAATAAGTAAATCATAAATAATCATGGTAATGAATTTGATTTAACCATAAAATCCATACCTCATGTCTGAATTCCTTCATACATGTTAGAAAATAATATAGAATAAATATTGATTTATTATAAATTTATTACCTAAAAAATCATATATATCAAAATATTTATGATTATTTGATACCTTTTATCACTTTTTTATTAACAAATCATGACTAAAATCACTGTTTCGTGAGATAAAAATATTTTTTTTCTTGTATGTTTTTATTTAGAAGTTTTGGTCTTTATAGATTGATCATAGATCCACTATATTGATAATTTTAGATCTTATATATAAATATCATATATATTATTTATACAAATATTTATATTCATCTATAAATGTTAAAGTAAAAAAATGAATTTCACCGTTTATGGAGACTGTAGGTCGTACATACACATGAATGTTGTATTCTTTAATTGAACGATAGATTGAAATAAAGGTAAATAACAACAAATTATCCAAAATTATTTTTTTATTTTATTGATCATATATATTAATAAAAGACATCCCTTTTTCAATCTATGTAAAATAGAAATCAAAAGTGAATCGCATCACTTCGTGGAGGTGGTAGTCCACACCTATGCATGAGTGACTTTATAATTTTAAAATGAATTAGAAAGTAAGAAGTTAGATTTGAAATTATAATTATAGAAGTATAATTATTTTATAAATACTATATATATAAAATAAATAAATAATTATATTGAGTTGTGGGAGGATGTGATGGAAAGTGGATTACATCCGTTCGTGAGGCAATTATTTGTTATAAACATGATAAATAGTTTTGTTTATCATTAGATGAATGGGAAGGTGGATATAGGTTATTAAATGAAGATAAAAAATTATAATTTATGGTAGATACTTAGGTTATTAATTCCTCATGTATTATAAATATTTTATGGAGGGTAATATAATAGAAATTCATAGTTAATAATTACACAACTTCTTCAGAAAACCACAATATTTTGATTCCAAAAGTCATCCTAGTATATTTTATAATAAAACTAGGGACTAGAAGTAATGAGTAGAGATGAAAGGAATGGTATTAGGTAGGTATTGGATATACAGAATTTCTATTTTATTGTGGAGAGGAGATAAGAAAGGGTGTCCTTTTATAAGTGGGGGAGAGGACCCACTTGAAATATTAGAGAAGAATAAAATATTCTAATGAATTATTCACACAAAATGGATCCAAAATGAAACAATACGAAATATTAGTTATTATAGAGCCTAAATATATCCATGAAAATAATATTTAGGTAATTTTTTGGACCATTTTAAAATTTTATGTTATGTTTTACCCTCTGATAAAGCTGTTTTAACCTTAAATGTGGTAATAAATTTTTACTATTTTTATTATTCATTAAGAGAAAAAATTATTTTAACCTTATTAAAAATTATGATGTATATATATTCAAAATATTTAATCTATATTACTAAATTCAATTAATAAAAGTTGAATAATTAAATTTAAAATTAAACCCACAAGCATTACGAATTGTTGTTTTCTAAAGAAATCTTGTTCATAAGTATAATTTTTTTATATAAAACCAAAATTAAATAGATTTAAATGAAATAAATTGGATTAATAAAAATATAATTGAACTAATTTTAATTTTAAAATAATTTTAAAACAAATTTAATTTTGTAAATACTTTAGATGAAATGAAAATTTTAATAAAAGTCAATATTTTTCACTATTCCTTGAAAAATTAATTTTTAGGAAATTCTAAAAAAATAAATATAATATAATTTTGACATGATTATATAAAAAATTCAGTTTATTTTTGTAAAATATTTTTTATAAAAGTGGAAAAAAATTATATTATACACTCATAAAAATAAATAAGAAATATTTTAAGGAAAAAGTATATTTTTTTAAAACATATAAAGACAAAAATATATTTTATTTATATAAAAAATTTATATATATTTTTAAAATTTTTTCTTCCTATTTATACCACAAATTTAATGACTAGTTTAAAATTTTATACTATATAACAATTCATTTAGATTCAGTGTTTCATGTATCACAAGAAATTAAATACATTATTTTTTTAAAAGTAAATACATCATAAACTCTAGAGGTGTTACATTTTACCCCCTTAAAATAATTTTTTTCCTTGAAACTATTCACTATAATACAAAAGAAATGATAATATCCTAGTTTCATTACATTCAAAAGTTCCCAAGTACCTTCTTTATACTTTTTAATCCTACAGATAACTTTAAATATGTCAATAGTCTTATTATGTAACAATTTATCTCTATGATATAATATTTCTTATATTTTTTCATCATTTTAAAAATCTTACTCTAGCAGTGTGACATGTGAGTTTAGTACATGTGTAAAATCTTGTATGTACTTCCTCATGGGTGATATATGGAACAGATCATGAACTAGAGAGAGGTTATATTGAAGAACCACTTGACAAGTTATCATCTCTACTCTATTAAGATTCATTAAGGATCTAATAAACCTAATGCTCAAATTTCCATTCTTACCGAATCTCATAAAATCCTTCCATGGAGAAATTCATAGAAAAACATTATCACCAACTTTAATATCAAAATATAACCAATGATTGTTGTCACAACATTTTTGCCGACTATGATCATCCTTTATGTGTTATTGAATGGTTCTAATTTTCTCTTCAATTACCTCATATAACCTAGGTTATAATAGAATTTAGTCTCTTAATTATTCCTAAAATGTTAGAGTTTTACACTTTTATCCATAGAGATTTTCTAAAAGATCTATATGAATTCTTGAGTAAAAGTTATTATTGTATGAAAACATGACTAGAGGAAGGTTTTGATCCCAACCTCCTTTGAATTATAGAGAACAAGATATCAGAATATTTTCATAGTATTTAATGGTTATCTCATACTTCCATCTAATAGATGATGAAAAGTAGTGATGAAACATAACTCTGTATCCATAGAAAGCTGAATATTTATCCATAATATCAAGGTAATCATTGGATATCTAAATGATATAATAGAATGTGGTACACTATGTAACCTTATCACTCCCTTAATTTATATTCTGAAAATATGATCAAGAGAGAAATATTCTCTGATAAAAATTAATTCTTTTGACTTTGTTTGGTGATCGAGTACAACCAAAATAGAAATATTTACTTTACAAATTTTAGGTAATCAGATAAAAAAATATGATGATGTTTTCCCATTTACATTATTGTTTAGGTAATAGTTACAACATCACCAAATTCTTTTGTCTCTGAACCTTAACTTTCCAACATAGAAAGAACGGGGTTACAAAATTTTCAATATATCTCTTCATGTTGTCCCACTAGAAATACCCTTTAAAATATATACACATATTTATACATCTAGTATTGATAGAGAATGAATAACTATGAGCCTCAAATAATATCTCCTTTTTCAAATTAGGTATGGCCAAAACACATGCACATTTCATAAACCATATAATTCTATCAAAATCAAGTTTTAACACAAGATTATTTCTCTCATTCATCATTAGTTCCAAACCTCTATTACGTACATATTTAGTCATCACATGGATGAAATTTTAACACTAATTTGATCAAGATAATATTTATCCCATTCCTTTAATATTTCTAGATCCATTCATTAAAAATTCAGAAACATTGGATCCTTTTTTTATCCACATCATGGATAATCAATCATTGTGATTTTGACTCAAATAATTATCCTCCATGTTCTATTTCAAATGATGGTTATGTATTGGGAAGTAATAATGTTTGATCAACTATAACCATCTTCTATGGTGCATATTCAACACTTTCTGTATGAATATATACGTTAAACTTTTACGATCAATATATATATCACAACTTTATCTATAAATATAATTCCACCATATCGTTAATGAAAAAATTACAGCATCTAACTTTAAATAATGAGTTGGGTAATTTTTTTCGTGAACCTTCAATTATCATGTTTCATAATCTATGACCATATCATTTTTCATGATAAAACATCCCTATACATTCTTTAATGTATAACTATAGATTAAAACCCCTTCTCCACTATAGTTTAATTTAATAACATGTGAAATAACTAAGATTATCTATGGTTTCCTAAAATTATATTTACATTCATTGGTTTAAAGGAAATTGGATCCTTTCTAAGTTTACATGGTGTGTAGTTCATATAGTTGGGAAACATTCTTCACAAACAATCGATAATATCAATCTAACCTAAGGATACTATGTATCTTAGTCATAATGGTTGGGCTGGGCCAATATTCAATATCTTCAATCATTGATGTATCCATCGATATACACTTCGTTGAGATTATAATAGAACAATGAATCTTTTTGTAGCTATAATTCACACATTGTAAATTTTTTATGCAGATTATCCTTCCTTTGGGTCATCTGTACCATCCTCAGGTGACATTCATACACTTCCTTTATCTTTTAATATATAAGAATATAATCTATAAATACTACCACTATCTAGTCAAGGTAATATCTAAAGACTTTATTTTTAAATTTCATGAATATTATAGGGGAACTAGTAAGACCAAATGGATTCACTATATTTTCATAGTGTCCATTGAATGTACAAAATTTTTTCTTGGATATATCCTCTTTCTTGTCCCATAATTGTTGGTATCTATAATTATAGTTAATCATTTAAAATTATTGGGCTCTAAAGAGTTGATCAAATAAGACATCAATACAGGGTAGAGGATACTTTTTCTTAATTTTTTTCATGTTTAGTTCCTAATAATAAATGTAGACCCACATTTATCCACCAATATTTTTAACAAAAAGAACAAGTGAGCCCCATGGTGACACACTTGGCTGAATAAATACCTTTTTAAGATTCTTTTTTAGTTTCTTTTTTAATTTATACAACTCAATCAATGGTATTCTATATGGATTTTTTGAAATTGTTGGAGCACCATGTATGATTTATATTGATAACTCAACTTTAAAATCTTGTAGAATACTAGGAAATTATTTTTTAAATACATAAAAATAATCCAATAAAATAGTAATATCATCTAGGATAAATTTATACCAAATTATATAAGATAAACACCCCTTTTAATGATTAATCAAGACTCATATAATGGATGTGATTTCCATTGGAAGTCTATATTTACCATCACACTGATTAATCATCACAGGTTAGTTAAAAATATAAAACATGACATCCCTTCCCTATAAATTGATTTAGTTTTTATATATAAAGTCAATACATGCATAAGATGACATCAAATTGAATAGGATAGAGAATAAGAATATTTTCAGGAAGCACATTTACACAAAATTAAATCCGAGGATAATCCTAGACTTGACATGTGATCATAATACCATTAGGGGGTTTCATTGTTAATTCAATATCTAATTATTGGGGTGGGATTTTGATACCCTAAAAAATACATAAATAAAAAAAAGTGGTTGGATCCTGAGTCAAATATGACATTAGAGGTTCTATATTGGAAGGTAAATGTACCTTTCACCTTGTCATTATGGCATCCCCTCATTAAAAATAGTGATTGAATTACATTTCCCACTGTCTCTAGGATGAATAGGTTTCTGACATCGATCATCTTCAATAACCATCATATTTGAGAATTGTTTACATAATACCCATAATCCTTACATTTTAAACACAGTAGTGTTGGTGGTTCATTATATGACAATTCCTCTCTATTAACATCATTAGATAACTTTTATCATCACTTTGGTATTTTATTGCCTAATGTACTTCATTTTCTAATAAAAAAACATTTACCAGTCCCCTTAAAACTAATTTTTCCATGTTTTTTTAAAACATTATTATAAAATAAGCCTCGTCTTATTATAAATATGGATTTTAAGATTTCTTTTGAATTTCATCCTTTTTTTCTTATCAAAAACCTGAAATTTATGGGAAACTCCAAACTCCACTTCAGCCTTTATTGAAAATCAGAACACATATTCGTTACTATTGATGTCAATTATGGATAAATCCATTCTTTAAATTAGTTTTAATCCATTTAATATTCTCTCAACCTTAAATTTAAGCTGGATGATAATATTAGAAGCGTACCTCACAAGTCAAGTAAAATTTTACACATATGTACAAATGGATTCATCATACTTCTTATTTATCTCAAAGAATTCTTCCACCAATTTAATATAATGAATACAATGAAAATACTTATTGATGAGTAATATCTTAAACTAATCCCAAAACTTTAATTTAATTTCTCTATATTTCCATGAAGTATTATTATGAGTATACTATTGATCTTCTACACCATCAATATGATATACATGAAAAATTACATTCTCATGATTTGAAAACTAAATAATGGAAAATATCTTTTCAATGGTACTGATACATTTATTTGTAGCTAGTGTATAAATATACCAACTAAAATAAAGTGTACATTGGATCATGAAGGAATCAACAGAATATTTTTCCCTCCTTTCCTAGGTTAAAATATAAGCATGATTCATCATTTAATAAAGTTCCATAAGCATGGAAAAAAATTAATTCCATCTCCCATAACATTTTGTTTTTCAAGAGTATAATCATTTCATTGTCCATTACATTTAGAATTAACACAGTTCCTTCAGGTTTTATCGATTGAATAAAACGAAAAAAAATAATGTAAGAAACAATAATAATAGTGGAAAACCAAATAATAATGAAATATCATACATAGGATGTCAAAATCCTGGAACTTATTTTCAATCTAAGGAACCTTAGGTTTCACCTAAGTCATTCATAAAGAAAATGTGAATTAATCTTAACATATCCCATGATATTTTCAAACAAGGTTCGCAATAAGGGCACAATAACTATGCACCAAAATGATGGCCAAGATATATTCAACCAACTCTTTTCATGGTTATTACCCCTAAATTCATATGTGCCAAAACCACACCCACTTTTATTATCCGTATAAGGATTTTTTTTCTTGGAAAAACAAACTCCTTTCTGAACCATAACTAAGGTCATTATCCTATACTTAGTATTATCCTAATGTTTCCAACTAAAGTATTAAAAACATAGTTTCCAAAGTGAACTAAACAATTACCTAATACAAACCATAGAAACTAATAATTTTCCTACATAGATATCACAAATTAATAGATGAATAATCAATACAATAACATAAAGATCCATTTCAGAATTGTAATGTTTTAGTGACTATAAGAGCATGGATACATAAAAAACTAGTTATTATGTTAACTACATAATCTACTACTATATTCATCATAACTATCAACCATAGTATATGTATCCTACATAGTACCGTTATTCATAACATGGGTGAAGAAAATATAAGAAACGAAAATCTTTAATAATTAGTTCGTGTAAAAAGTGAGATATCAATGATCAATTAAACATAACATATGTGTAAGGGTATGATAACAAGAGAATAAACTTTGAAAACTATAACCTACATATCATATATCATAATCATAAATCATGGAATAAATCATGGATGTTCATAATATATTAATCGTAAAGTAATCAAAGAACATAAACCATGAGAGGATAATATTTGAATAAGACATAAGATTGTGGAATAAATATAGGTAAAAAAATAAATTGCCTTATTAGTGAAGTATTGTATCCTAAACTATCAAAGTAGACTGAGTTCACTCCCCAAACCATCATAGTAGTCAAAGTTCACTCCCAATACTATAACAGTTGATAGAGTCCCATATTGAATTGGGTTTGATCCCCATTCCAAACCTATTTATCCCATGAAATATCCATCCTTACCAAATATTTTAGAGGTATATATAATTCATATACCACCCATAAATTAATTAAAATAATATATATTTTGTCCATAAGATTATACAACATTCACTGTATCATAACCCATGAAGACAAAACATGTTTCATAAATAATTCATCATGGATAACCTGTGAAAAAGAAATAGGTTTCATAAAATTCTGGTCATAATAATAAAAAACCATCCATGGATTGGATAATTATTGTTTATTTTGATCATATACGTATTATAGGTTAGGTAACATCAAATTATTTTATCTCATATGAAAAAAAATAATTTTAAAACACCACTTGGAATATTTCTTAAGGAAAATAAACATTCCATTTTGAAATAACTTATTTAATAATAATAAAATTCTAAAATATGAAGGAATATTTTTCTTTCAAAATATCCTTGGAAAAACATAAATTAATCCTCAAATCATTTAATGGTAATGGTGATGGGAAATTTCATTCATGTTGAATTATTTATAAGGAAATATTCCTTTAAGACTTCTGTAAAAAAGTCAACAAATATCTATTTCGAAAAATGAAAAGTTAAATCCTATTAATTTTTTTAAAAAAATTAAATAATTGGAAAAAAATTAAAAATCAATTTAAAATATTTATGTAACAGCCCAAGAATTTATGAAAAATATTCTTTTTAATTTCACTAATGTCTTGTGTTGTACGCTACACCAAAAGGATCTTGCACAACACGCATCCTTGACTTGCCTTGCATTACACGCAATCGCAACCTTCCTCGATAACGTGTGTAGTACGCAATAACGAGTTTCACTAAACAACAATATGCTATTAAAATATTATTAAAACTAGCCGTTTTGAATAGTAATAACCACTTTTTGAAATTTTGTAAATTTTATTTTTCAAAATGGAATTCATTTTTGGATTCGTAATATCGAAATTAGCTTAGGGTGAAATTTTGGTGATTTTCGGATAACTTTCATATTTTGATGAATAGTGAGAATTACTAAATTTTAATTAAAAACAACTTTTTCAATCGAAAAAATTAATAGTGATAAATTATTAATTTGAGTGGTTTTAAAGTATATTTAGAATATATTTTTACAATTTAATACAATGTTGGTCATTGGATGTAATTTCACATTTAAACCAATTATAAACAAGTGTCAATCTTTTGATAGTTATTATCTCTTAAAAACACGCCTTTTGTTTTGACGACGGGAATTAATTTTTAAATTAATTAATGCAACTGATATTATTTGAATTTGGTAAAATAGAAATCATTTTTGAGTTCATTATATCAAATAAATCTTAGGCCTAATTTTTGGTATTTTTCTAAAAACTTTCAATTTATGATGAATAGTGAAACCACTAAGTGGTAGTTAAAAAAACTGAATTGTTCATAAAACGTAATTTTACCACTTCTGTGAGTGGAATTTCAAAAATCTGAGAGACGCGGTTGATTTCAGTAAGTAAAATTTGGTTCAATGAGATGAAAACAATTTTTCAGTGAATAGTAACTTTTTACTTTTTTTTACCACGGTTAAAAGTAAATAGGGTAATTAAGTGTAGAAATGATATTATTATTACCCTAACACATGTCCTAATTTTATTGGACAAGAGTAATTTGACCAAAAACAAACTTAGGAATAAAATATGACCATTTAGGTTCACTTGGATTAGATTAGGACATTTATTATTAATTTATTTAAAGAAGGGTTAAAAGAGTTAAAATCAAAGTTTATTTAATAAAACATTTTCAATATGGGGTTATACATAAGATAAATTCGACTATAAATATTAATTATAAAGATAAAAAGATTTCATACATAATTGTATTTTATTTGTAATTTTTATACATTAAATAATTTAATTTATTTATGACACAATGATGATGCAGTAATTATCTTATTAATAAAATATTGACATAATTGATGTTATAAATACCCAAATAAATATAATTTGAGACTTTTTATAAATTCCACTAATTTTCTAGGTTAATATGACATGTCAGTATTGATTTAATTAACTTTGTTCGAACTTATCATTCTGTTATGATTTTCACAAAAATCAATTACTAAATAGTGTCAAAATTGACATAAAATAGTTTTTAAAACAAATATTATATTATTAATTGTTATTTTATTCATAAAAAATATAAGGTTCGGAAAAATGACGTAGATAAGGTTATAAATATTAATAATAAACAATTTGGGGTTCTTTTGGCTTCTTATAGTAAGTCTATTAACCTTATAGTGTAAGAACACAAGAAGACACGGTAAAAGTAAAATTATTTAAATTAATGTTAAATCTAAATGATAAGGTTAAAATAGGAACCTAAACTTTTCTAAATTCTATTGTATGAGAGGATTTAGAACCATCCCCACCTTAGCCTGTAAATAAATCAATTTGGAGCTATTTAAAACCGAACTTGACTTTATAATAAAATAATATATTTAGTTATTCCAAAGGTGCCCCTCTCCTCCCTTATAAAAGGGCACCTCGTCCCTCTCTTCCTCACACAACTTTGAGCCTTCAAGCTCGGAAAAAACCTGAAAAATTATCTTCTACACTTCCCTAGAAACATCCTAGAGGTTCTGGTCTTCCTCAAAGAACAATTTTAGTGCCCTAAGAGGAGGTCTCAAAGAGGCGCTTCAAAGAAGAGGTAATTTCCGTTACCGATTCTTTCACCTTTATTTCTTCTTCCACTTATTCTTCTTAGGTTGTTTCATTATGAAGTAATAACATCAGTATCACTAATATACTGATATGTTATTATAAGTATGAAACAATCCTATTTCACCATCTATCTATCCTATGGAAAACGAAATCATCGCGCGTGCGTACGTACAGAATACCGTCTCCACGCCATGGTGAAATCTATTTTCCACCACCTCCTTACTTGGATGGGTATAATGGTGTAAATAATAACTATATATTATTATTTTAAAGTGATATTGATTATGAAATATTATACATACACTCCAATACAGTCCCACGATCATGAGAACGATATCATCGCTCGTGCGTACGTACGGACTACCGTCTCCACGACGCGATGAGATTCATTCTCCACTTTAACCATTCATGAATGATTATAAAGTATATATAATAAGTAATCATGAAATATATGACATAATAATGATATTGTATTTATGTTTATATATATTAATGTCATCTACTTAATTCCGTTCAACTCAATAAGGAAACGAAAACAGCGTTCATGCGTATGTACGGACTACCGTCTCCATGAACGGTGTGTTTCATTTCATTTATCTATCTATTATATATATATATATACTGAATATATATGATATATAAATAATTTTTTATATTCTGGAAGTAAGTAAATCATGATATAAGTGATAATAATGTCAAGAACAAGAAGTCCAAACACCCACGACAAATGAATCGATTTTACCCAAAACACTCTTTAACCTAGAATTTACAAAAGAACGGTTAAAAGAAAGTCATAAGTGAACCATATATGATATAATAACAATGAGTATGATTCTGGAATAAGTCAATGACATTATTTAAATCATTATACAGGAGGTTCGGACACTTACGAAGCAAATCGGACCTAAGGTAAGTGAAAATATCACAATCTCATTTTTATCCGAGATTGTTTTTACTTTGGCATTTACTGGGGTGTATTTTATCATCCACATCCATGTTCCCTCAATATGTAATATTGTTTCCATCCACTTACAATAGTTTAAATCCAATTTTACCATTCGGTGAGTTTTTAGTAAAAGATATGAAAGGAATCTTTTGTCGTTTTTCGTACGAGGTACTTTTTGACTTTTCCGACAAAAGTACGAGAAGAATTTTTTCTTTTAACTTATACGACATGAATGGATTTTTAAAAAATTATTTCCAAGAAGCGTCCCATACAAGTTTTCAAGTTTATTTTTAATCAACTTCTTTTAGTTTAAAATTTTAAAACATGTTAAAGAAAGGAAAGTGTTTTTGAAGTAGAAAGGATATTTTCCTCAAGAATAGAGTTCAAGTGTTTTATCAAAATTATTTTCCATCTAAGAAAATAAAGGGTTCTGTTTCTATCCCTATTATTACATTGATTTGATTATGTTGTGATGGAATTATTTTTATGAATTCCTTTATCTTATATGAGTTGTTTTATGATGTCATGATGTTTAAGATTCCCATTTTTACTATATGGGTTATGCAATGATGTATGATTTATGATTTTGTGGCACACATAAGAATGGTATCTTTATGAGATAGTTGGGACCTATATCTCCCTCCAATTCATTGGGTAAAGATTTTATATCTCATGAGATATACATGGCTTGAATGGTAGGTTATACCGGTTCAGTGAAACAGGACTGAAACGAGGGTGACTCGGTTCAAAAAGGGACTTTGTCCATTAAGATAGTCTCGGCAATGAATCTTGTCTAACAAGAAATGATTCTCTTTGATTATTTGTGTATTCCACAAAGTTTCATGTTTTAAGTTATGATTATTGGGATTATATTTCACTACTATGATTTATCCCATGTTATGAAATTATGATCTCTTTTAAAGGTTAAGATTTCCAAAAGTTATGTGCTTATGTATATGATGTGATTTATATTTCTTTTGTTTAACCTTACTGAGCATTTGTGCTCACCCTTTTATGTTTTCTTTTCCCTAGGATATAAAGAAAGGTGTTAGGTATAAAAAAAAGGAAGATCTTTAGGGGAGATGTTGAAGATCTTTCACCATGATTAGAAGATTATATTCAGAGTTTCCAAAGACACTAAACTATTACGATCCTTGTGTGTGTGTTTTTGTTATGTACTAAGTATTCCGCAAATGTAATGTAATGTCCATGTACGTCTAGTTTTGGGTCTCTACAGTTTTTATCAGAGGAAAGGTTTAGTCCACCTTTGGAAACTAGGATGCGAGAACTTTAGTGAGATTCCTAGAGATATTTCTAAGGTATGTCTAGGGATGTCTCTAAGGTTAAGTATACGTATAGGTTATAGTCCTAGAATTGCGCCAACGATCTTATAATTTAACCTAAGATGTTAGATATTGAGGGTACTCCCCCTTTATTATGTTGTTTTCCCTAGCATGATTTTTTCCTCTCACACTATTCTTTTTGGGTTTTAGACGATGGATGGAAACCGAAGGAACCGTGTTGATCAATGCAATGGACAATGCAATGATTGTCCTCCTGAACAAACAATTGTTATGGGATATGGAGTGCAAAATCTTATTACTATACTTACATAAGCTATGAATCATTCTGGACTTCCAAATGAGCAGGAAAGCGAACAATATTCTATTGAGTCCTTCATGAGGCAACGTCCACCTTCTTTCAATGGGTCTTCTGATCCACTTGTTGCTGAACAATGGATCAGTAACACTGAAAAGATATTTTCAGTTCTTCAATGTTCTGAACATGATAAAGTCATATTAGAAGTGTATAGTTTGGATGGTGATGCTGATCAATGGTGGAATCTTATTAAGAATAGGAGGCAAAGGGATGAAATTGAGTCCATGGAATGGGACGAGTTCAAGAACTTATTTTTCAATAAGTACTTCCCTCCTATTCTTCGAACAAAGATGGAGAAGGAGTTTCTTGAGCTAAAGAAAAAGGATGATGAATCTGTTGGTATATACGAAGCAAATTTTACAAGACTTGCAAGGTATGCATCTGGAATTATCATCCAACCTGAAAGTAAAGTTGATCGATTTTTCAGTGGCTTAAAACCAAGTCTTCGAAGGGCATTAGCTATAAGAGACTTCAGTAGCTATGAAGAAATTGGGCATTGTGCTATCAAGGTAGAAATGGAAGTTGGTGTTCCATATCCATCTCATGGTTTTGACAAGAAACGAAAGATGGAGTTCAAGGAGAAATCTCAGAATAATGGTGAAAAGAAGATGAATGTTTTCTTATGCTCAAAGGGTGGAAAGAAGAATGGTGGAGATTGTCTTAAAGGGACTCGAAAATGTTTTAAGTGTGGAAAAGAAGGTCATCGAGTAGCTGAGTGTCGAAGTAATGGAAAAAGGGTTTCTAATGATGTGAATAAAGAAAACACTGCAGAGAACGCACCACCAACACTTCAATGCTTCAAGTGCAAGGAAATGGGGCATTATGCTAATAAATGTCCTAATCCAAGGGTTAGTGATGATCAACATGAGCAACCACTTAAGGAAAAGGACAAAGGTAAGTCACATGCGATCACCATTGGCGATGTTGAATATGACAACGATGTGGTGGAATGATTAAGCATTTATGTAATGGGATTACAAAATAATGTTGTATATAGTATTGTGGAATATTGGAATATTTAAGTTTTGGTCTAATGTGGTATTCAATTTGATTGAGATTTTTTTGGAAATAAGATGATATGCGCATAATGAAGGGAAAATGAGAAAATGAAATGTTTAACAGTGTTCCTGAGCTCATGATTGATACAAGGACTAAGTGATATCATGGTTTGAGTATATAGAATTTTGAGGATTTTGGTATGTGGAAAGTGTTAAATTTTAACTGCATTAAAGTTTTCACTATGGTTCAATGGGTATTCATTTTTTCAAGAGAATACATGATTAAGGTATTCACATGATTGGAATGTGACCAACAATACATATATATGGGGGATAAATGATGGTTGGTTGATGACATTTCAAGTAATCAGTTTCTTTATACTATGAGCTTGGACCGAAGTATTTTAGATAAGCCTAAAGATTGGAATGGATTATGTTGGGCATAAGTTAGGATAGAACATTTTTCGATATTATTGATGGGATGTTATAGTAATATAGCTTTAGAAAAAGGACAACCTGTAGGACGGGCGACAGCCCATCGCGTCGGACTAGGCTGTGGGAATCGAACCCACAACCGAAGTGCGACTGGCCTTTTTCGCCTACCACTGGCCTACAGGAAGTCCCTGTTTAGTAGAAACTAGTTTTATTATATTAAGCAGTATGATATATGAAGTATAAGTCCATTTTAGGAACCATATATGATTAATCTCACTATAGAATGACTTATGTATATTTAATAACTTTTTCTAACCTTTTGTTTGAGACAGATGGAATGACCTGTCATTCTATCACATGATCTGCTAACACTTCACGAATAACAAATTCAACTTCATTTATTTAAGAGATGAAGTGGAAATTGTTCAAGGCATGAACAATAGGGAGATCGTACCAAAATAAAGTAAGTATTTATTCTAATTCAAAATTTTCAACTTTAGGGAAACGATCTTGAAAACCAAAAATGTTGTCCTAGTGCTCTTATATCTAATTAATCAGATGGTACCTTAGATCATCACAAATTTATGGATTTGTGATTGTCGGCTTTTACATAGCCATGTTCTCTACCACTCTCTATCAGAACATGATGGTTAGATTTTTCTTCCATATCCATATTTTCACCTATGTGGAAACCCAGTGATTAGTTTATTTGGGTAACCGTTACGTTTCATACTTTCGTTTTTAAAGATTGGTTTTGGTATTCCTTTTTAAGATGTGGGTTTCTATTAAATAAACTTTCGAATAGTAAACTATTTATAACCCCGACGAATTTCGAGGGAGAAATTCATTCTAAGGGGGGGTAGAATGTAACAGCCCAAGATTTTATGAAAAATATTCTTTTTTAATTTCACTAATGTCTTGTGTTTTATGCTACACCAAAAGGATCTTGCACAACACGCATCCTTGACTTTCCTTGCATTACACGCAATCGTGACCTTCCTCGATAGCGTGTGTAGTACGCAATAATGAGTTTCACTAAACAACAACATGCTATTAAAATATTATTAAAACTAGCCGTTTTGAATAGTAATAACCACTTTTTGAAATTTTGTAAATTTTATTTTTCAAAATGGAATTCATTTTTGGATTCGTAATATCGAAATTAGCTTAGGGTGAAATTTTGGTGATTTTTGGATAACTTTCATATTTTGATGAATAGTGAAAATTACTAAATTTTAATTAAAAACAACTTTTTCAATCGAAATAATTAATAGTGATAAATTATTAATTTGAGTGGTTTTAAAGTATATTTAGAATATATTTTTACAGTTTAATACAATTTTGGTCATTGGATGTAATTTCACATTTAAACCAGTTATAAACAAGTGTCAATCATTTGATAGTTATTATCTCTTAAAAACGCGCCTTTTGTTTTGACGACGGGAATTAATTTTTAAATTAATTAATGCAACTGATATGTTTTGAATTTGGTAAAATAGAAATCATTTTTGAGTTCATAATATCAAATATAGCTTAGGCCTAATTTTTGGTATTTTTCTGAAAACTTTCAATTTTTGATGAATAGTGAAACCACTAAGTGGTAGTTAAAAAAACTGAATTGTTCATAAAACTTAATTTTACCACTTATGTGAGTGGAATTTCAAAAATCCGAGAGACACGGTTGATGTCAGTAAGTAAAATGTGGTTCAATGAGATGAAAATAATTTTTTGGTGAATAGTAACTTTTTACTTTATTTTACCACGGTTAAAAGTAAATAGGGTAATTAAGGGTAGAAATGATATTATTATTACCCTAACACATGTCCTAATTTTATTGGACAAGTGTAATTCGACCAAAAACAAACTTATGAATAAAATATGACCATTTAGGCCCACTTGGATTAGATTAGGACATTTATTATTAATTTATTTAAAGAAGGGTTAAAAGAGTTAAAATCAATGTTTATTTACTAAAACATTTTTAATATGGGGTTATACATACGATAAATTCGACTATAAATATTCATTAGAAATCTAAAAAGATTTTCTAGATAATTTTATTTTATTTGTAATTTTTAGACATTAAATAATTTAATTTATTTATGACACAATGATGATGCAGTAAATATCTTATTAATAAAATATTGACATAATTGATGTTATAAATACCCAAATAAATATTATTTGAGACTTTTTATGAATGACAATAATTTTATAGGTTAATATGACATGATAGTATTTATTTAATTAACTTTGTTCGAACTTATCATTCTGTTATGATTTTCACAAAAATCAATTACTAAATAGTGTCAAAATTGAAATAAAATAGTTTTTAAAACAAATATTATATTATTAATTGTTATTTTATTCCTAAAAAATATAAGGTTCGGACAAATGACTTAGATAAGGTTATATATATTAATAATAAACAATTTGGGGTTCTTTTGGCTTCTTATAGTAAGTTTATTAACCTTATAGTGTAAGAACACAAGAAGACACGGTAAAAGTAAAATTATTTAACTTAATGTTAAATCTAAATGATAAGGTTAAAATAGGAACCTAAACTTGTCTAAATTCTATTTGATGAGAGTATTTCGACCCATCCCCACCTTAGCCTCGAAATAAATCAATTTGGAGCTATTTAAAACCGAACGTGACTTTATAATAAAATAATATATTTAGTTATTCCAAAGGTGACCCTCTCCTCCCTTATAAAAGGGAACCTCCTCCCTCTCTTCCTCAAACAACATTGAGCCTTCAAGCTCGGCCAACCCCTGAAAAATTCTCTTCTACACTTCCCTAACAACATCCTAGAGGTTCTGGTCTTCCTCAAAGAACAATTTTAGTGCCCTAAGAGGAGGTCTCAAAGAGGCGCTTCAAAGAAGAGGTAATTTCCGTTACCGATTCTTTCACCTTTATTTCTTCTTCCACTTATTCTTCTTAGGTTGTTTCATTATGAAGTAATAACATCAATATCACTAATATACTGATATGTTATTATAAGTATGAAACAATCCTATTTCACCATCTATCCATCCTACGGAAAACGAAATCACCGCACGTGCGTACGTACGGAATACCGTCTCCAAGCCGTGGTGAAATCTATTTTCCACCACCACCTTACTTGGATTGGTATAATGGTGTAAATAATAACTATATATTATTATTTTAAAGTGATATTTATTCTGAAATATTATACATAAACTCCAATACAGTCCCACGATCATGAGAATGATATGATCGCTCGTGCGTACGTACGGACTACCGTCTCCACGACGCGATGAGATTCATTCTCCACTTTAACCATTCATGAATGATTATAAAGTATATATAATAAGTAATCATGAAATATATGACATAATAATGATACTGTATTTATGTATATATATATGAATGTCATCTACTTAATTCCGTTCAACTCAATAAGGAAACGAAAACAACGTTCATGTGTACGTACGGACTACCGTCTCCATGAACGGTGTGTTTCATTTCATTTATCTATCTATTATATATATATATATATACTGAATATATATGATATATAAATCATGTTTTATATTCTGGAAGTAAGTAAATCATGATATAAGTAATAATAATGTCAAGAACAACAAGTCCAAACACCTACGACAAATGAATCGATTTTACCCAAACCACTCTTTAACATGGAATTTACAAAAGAACGGTTAAAATAAAGTCATAAGTGAACCATATATGATATAATAACAATGATTATGATTCTGGAATAAGTCAATGACATTATTTAAACCATTATACAGGAGGTCCGTACACTTACGAAGCAAATCGGACCTAAGGTAAGGGAAAATATCACAATCTCATTTTTATCCGAGATTGTTTTTACTTTGGCATTTACTGGGGTGTATTTTATCATCCACATCTATGTTCCCTCAATATGTAATATTGTTACCATCCACTTAAAATAGTTTAAATCCAATTTTACCCTTCGATGAGTTTTTAGTAAAAGATATGAAAGGAATCTTTTGTCGTTTTTCGTACGAGGTACTTTTTGACTTTTCCGACAAAAGTACGAGAAGAATGTTTTCTTCTAACTTATACGACATGAATGGATTTTTAAAAAATTATTTCCAAGATGCTTCCCTTACAAGTTTTCAAGTTTATTTTTAATCAACTTCTTTTAGTTTAAAATTTTATAACATGTTAAAGAAAGGAAGGTGTTTTTGAAGTAGAAAGGATATTTTCCTCAAGAATAGAGTTCAAGTGTTTTATCAAAATTATTTTCCATCTAAGAAAATAAAGGGTTCTGTTTCTATCCCTATTATTACATTTATTTGATTATGTTGTGATGGAATTATTTTTATGAATTCTTTTATCTTATATGAGTTGTTTTATGATGTCACGATGTTTAAGATTCCCATTTTTCCTATATGGGTTATGCAATGATGTATGATTTATGATTTTGTGGCACATATAAGAATGGTATCATTATGAGATGGGTGGGACCTATATCTCCCTCCAATGCATTGGGTAAATATTTTATATCTCATGAGATAGACATGGCTGGAATGGTAGGTTATACCGGTTCAGTGAAACAGGACTGAAACGAGGGTGACTCGGTTCAGAAAGGGACTTTGTCCATTAAGATAGTCTTGGCAATGAGTCTTGACTAACAAGAAATGATTCTCTATGATTATGTGTGTATGCCACAAATTTTCATGTTTTAAGTTATGATTATTGGGATTACATTTCACTACTATGATTTATCCCATGTTATGAAATTATGATCTCTTTTACAGGTTAAGATTTCCAAAAGTTATGTGCTTATGTATATGATGTGATTGATATTTCTTTTGTTTAACCTTACTGAGCATTTGAGCTCACCCTTTTATGTTTTCTTTTCCCCAGGATATAAAGAAAGGTTTTAGGTATAAAAAAAGGAAGATCTTTATGGGAGATGTTGATGATCTTTCACCAGGATTAGAAGATTATATTCTGAGTTTCCAAAGACACTAAACTATTACGATCCTTGTGTGTGTGTTTTTGTTATGTACTAAGTATTCCGCAAATGTAATGTAATGTCCATGTACGTCTAGTTTCGGGTCTCTACAATTTAAAAAACATTTCAATAAATTTTTATAAAATATGATCATGGAGGAAAAATAATTCTATATAAGAGAGAAATAAAGTTGGTTTCCCTTACAACATTATTTCAGTCAATTCATTTTATAAAGAGAATAAAATATAAGTAAAACATGTAATATCAATAAATAACTATATGTGAAAGTAATCCTGGATTTTATTATTATATATACCATAATATTTCATCAATTGAACATAATCAAGAAAAATCATGATATATAATGAGATGATAACATAAAACCACTACCACAGGTCCAACATCCTTTATATGTTTTCAAAACTCCATTTTAATAAATATTAATTTATTAAAGATATATTATTGAACAGTAATATTATAAATAATAACATAAATGATTACATATAACCTTTTATCACCCATTTATTAACAATTATCGATTAATTTCCTTGTTTCATGTGATAAATGCTTCATTTTTCATGTATGTTACGGTTCAAAGTTTTGGTCCTTGTAACATGATCAAGGTTCCATCATATTAAAAGTTTTTATATTGATATAAATATAATATATACTAAATATATTCATATTTATATTCATTTTTAAAAGTTAAATATAGAAAAATGAATTATGTCATTCATGGAGACGGTAGGTCGTACTAACCCATGAATGACATTTTCAATTTTTATTGAATACAAAAAAGAAGATAAATAATAATTCATAATTAAATAATTATTATCATATCATATTAATAATATATATTCTTAAAACTCACCCTAATTACAATCTATGTAAATCATAAATTAAAAAATAATAACATCACTTTGTGGATGTGGTAGTCCACACATATACATGAACGACATTATTGTTTTCCAAAAGAATGGAAGGTAAGAAGGTATATGTGATATTATAAATAAATAATTATAATTATTTCATTAATAATATATATATATATAATTATTCTTTATATCTGGTTGTGAGAGTCACTGATGAAAAAAATTGCATCGGTTCGTGAGATGGTAGTCCACCGTACAAAGGATCAGTAGTTTCATTTCCCTACTAATAGAAGATGAGATGGATCTAGGTTATTATGTTAACATAATAAAATATATTTATATTAAATATATAGGTTTTAATATTTTAGTATGTTTTAATAATATTTTTTGAAGATAGAAGAAGAATTACAATGAAAATACATGGTTAAAAATTATACCTCTACTTTGGATGACCTCTTAAGGATTATAACTAAAGACTTATTTGGATGGATTTACGATAAATACAGGGACTCTCGGTCCTGAATATGGAAGTAAAGAAAGGTTTAGGATGTTATTTATTGAATAAAATGTCTCTTTTTGTGTGGATAGTAGAGGAGGGGGTTTCCTTTTATAAGTGTGGGGGGGAGGACCCACTTGGAAATTTGGATAATAATAAAATATTTAAATGTATTTTTGACCAAAAATGGCTCCTAAATGAATCATTTGAAATTATTAAACAATACTGGGTTAAATTATTTCCATCCAATATAATTTATACAAGTTATTGGGTCATTTTAACATTTATGTCTTTTGTTTAACCCCTGGTAAACCTGTTTTATCATTTACTGTGGCAACCTTTTTTTTCTATTTTTATCATTTATTATTGATAATAATTAAGTTTCAATTATTATATAATAATAATAATGATGATTCTAAATATTAAATGCATTTTAGAAAATAAATTAACATAACTGACAGAATTTTATTTAAAAATAAACCCTTTAGTATAGTGAAAAGCGTTTTTCTGAAGAAATTTTTTTTCCTCATTATAAAAATTTATTATATCAAAATTCCAAAAAAATATTCTAATGACCTAAATTGATTTAATAATAATAAAAATTTTAATTTTATAACCATTTTAAAATAAAATGGAACTTTATAAATTCTTTAAAATAAAATAAAATAAAATTTTCAATAAAAATTATTATTTATTACTATTCATCGAATAATTAAACTTTTCATAAAATTATCAAAATTCACTCGAATATAATTCTTATATTTTGATTTAAAAAATTAATTTATTTTTTTCATTTATATTTAAAATTGGAAAAAAAATTATTTATATAATATTATCGCAAAATGTAATATAAACTATTTAAAAAAAACAGTACATTTTCTAAATCATTTAAAGACAAAAAAATATATTGGATTTGTCTAAAAAAATTATATATATATATATATATTTAAAATTTGGTTATTTCTATTCATACTTCCAATTTAACGGACAATTAATAATGTTATACTGTTTTATTATTCATTTATACTCGGGTTTTGCATTCATCAAATGCTATCAAAGGGATTAAATTTGTTTACAAAGAAATTAATAATAAAATATAAGGGTGTTATAAGACTTATTGTGGGTGTTAAATAATGTAATAATATCCATCCATATGAAATAGACTACAATTAATCTATGTATAATGATATTTTAATATCTAAATGAGAAATAAATTCAATTTAAAAAGTCCAAAAAATATCAAAAATAGACAAACCAGTGTCTACTCTTAAAGAAACATAAAGAAGAGAGTGAGAAATATTAATAGATATTTATAATATTTAATTCTTATTTAGTTTACTATTATTATAATATCATCAATTGAGGGATGATTTTGGTGGGTATATATTTTTTCAAGGTAAAGTTATGTTATTTATCATATTTTTGGATCTAGTGTAATCCCATGCTATTCAAAAAAATAAAATAATTTACTTATGAAAATAATAAATCATCATTAAAATTTATTGAAATAATTATTAAAATTTATTTTTCATAATTAATCTATTTAGGCAACATTTTACAATATCTACAAGAATACGTCATCTGAATGATTTCAATCAACACCTTATGTGATTTCTCTTTTTAGTAATAAAATGTTACAATATTATTTTTTGAATGAAAAAATTATTAAATGATTATGAGTGGTAAAGATATTCGATACAGAATAGATATATTTTTATTTTGAGATCTATATGTATTATACATTCAAAAAATATAAGGTACCTTAATCCCCCAACACCCATAATGTTTTTAACCATATCTTCAATTTCAATGTGTTGAGATATCATGATTTGAATGATTTTAGGGATTTTGGTGACATGGAATTCCCTGTTAAATGACCATGATCCCCCAGTTTAAGTTATGTATTTTTAATTTTATTATATAAATCGTTTTAGAATGAATATATAATAAATTATGGGGAGAAAGATTTATATATGTGTGTTTCAAAAAAATCAAAAAAAATATATAACCTGAGAAAATAATGTCTTTAATTTCATATTAAACCTACATTAAAAATAATAACACCACTTCCTAATACATTATAATGAATAATAAAGTAATAGAAATAATGACTCAAAAATAAGTAATGTCTGGAGAATCTATATAAAAAATGATCCCATCAAAAATATTTGGAATTTCTCAAAAATAGACACATGGAGTTAGTTTCTTATCTTCCTATATGAAAGCGTGTTTTACCCACACAAATAATTAAATGTTACATCATAATTGATAAAGAGAAACAAAAATAACCCCTTATAGTTCAAAATATCTACAATGATATTTACTAATGGATATAATGGTTCTGTAAAACATTTAAAACCTTCACATACAAACCACCTATCTCAAAATGGTTAAAAATCTCCACTGATCTCCACCAGAGAAAAATATTGGGAACTAACGGTAGGAACCAACACATTTTCTTTTAGTATAAAATAGTCTCTCAATATTTCTAATTAGTGGGATAAAAACTAGAGGTTTCTATCTAGGGGAAAAACCTGAGTACACCAAAAAAATAAAAACACAGGGTCTGTTGGGACTTCATCATAGCATGATACATGAATGAAAATCTTGTGGTGAATGGGATCAATGATGCATAAAATGTGTGTATTAACTCATGAAGTTTGAATTAAAATTTTTGTAACAATGCATAGACATGTGGAAATTCAACATAGTCTGTAGAAGTAATATGTGGGTTGATATGATTTTATGAGACAAAAGAAACACATATGAAGAATCCCAACATGACACATGAAAATCCAACCATTTAAGATAATCAGTGACTCATAATTTCCATTAAAAATTTAGATACATCAAAAATAATAAAAACACAAAATAAAATATTCTAAAGGAAAAAATAAACAAAAAATTTCCTGAAAAAATGCCTCAACGTAAAGGGGATGAAACAACTAAATAATAGGAATGGAAATAAGAAATAAGTAATTAAATAACCAATTAAATATGAGTTAAATAATTCAACCACATGATCAAATTCAAAAATATCTACCTTTTTAAAAAAAATTGATTAAACAAAAAATAATCCTTACAACCTATGGTAGTTTATTGGTAATGTATTCATTAAAATTAAGAAGTGCCAAAATATTGATAGTGGAATGACTTCACTCTAAATATCAGTTGGTTTATTAGACATGGATATCTTGCTGAAACACTTTATTTATATATTAATAATGTATCTCATAAAATGTAACCTAATATCTATGTGTATTAGACCTGCCATGAAAAAAATGATTTTTAGATAAGTATAAGGTTGACTGAATATCACATTACACATCAATGTTACTGGAAAATAATGTTAGGTCATAAATCATACATTTTAGTTGAATATATTATTTAATATCTTTAATTATAGAAACAAATTTTTTTATTACTGTTAGGAAATGAAACTATATATTTTAGATAAAATATCCCATAAATAGTACTACTAAAATAAGAAAAACATAACCAGTAATATATTTCTAACAATCTACAATAGTGGTGTACTGATTGTTAGAAACACTGATTATATAAATATAATAAATTTTATTACTTCCAAATAAAAGTCATAGGTGATAAAACATTGAGACATATAATATGATCTATTTCAATTCATGCATGTGGGGTTACCCTGTACTTCCCATAATATTTATTTATGTTAAAATAGGAAAAAAATGTATGATCTAATGAAAATCAGGGAATACATAAAACTAGAAACCACATTATCATACAATTTATTATTAATAAAGGTCACATACGACTCACATTTATTGTTATGGGATTTGGATAACTTTAAATGATTTCCCAAAATCCCATTAATGGGTATCATTTTCATGAACTTGTATCATTTTAACATCTTCTTCAGATGGGTACATTGGGTAAGATACAAATCCATAGTTCCTTGATTACGAATTATCTCCATTCCTTATATTTGAATATCACTTCTTAGATATTTCATTTTATAATTAGTGTTAATTTTGATCCTTATATGGTTTATCATCCTCGTCTTCTTAAAAATAAGAATCATATCATTAACATATAATAGAAATTAAATCATTTCATGCTTATAATTTTAAAAATCATAGGCACAATAAATTATTATATTGAAATTATTTTTAGTCATAAAGGAATAAAACTATTTATACCACTACTTAAATCCTTTTTATGTCTGTATAAGGACTTTGGTAAAAGGAAAATTTGGTCTATTTTAAAATATTTTGAAAAAAACTTCCTGAGTCTTCATGTAAATTATTTCATCAAACATTTCATGTAAATAAATAATTTCCACATATAACCATTCTATATTAAATTCATTATTAAAATTAAAAGAAATAAGTAATTGAATATATTAATTTTTGAATGACTAGAATTTTTTTTACAATAATCAATTCCTTCATGTTGAATGAATCCTTTAGCAAAAATGTTGGATATATATTTAATTTTAATATATTCAGAGTTATCTTACTCTATTTTATTAAAATACTTGAACCTATTACTCTATTATTTTTAGGATTGGTTGTAAATTCATATGTATTTTTTATGAAGGGATTCTATTTTATGTTTTATAGTAGCAAACCACTAAAGATATTTAGTAGATTTATTGTATTGTTTGATGGTTTGTAGTTCATGATTATATATATGAGGAGAAATGTTAAATGAATAAGCACCAACATCTGTGTGACTAAACCATGAATAGGGTATAATGGTTCTCCTAACCCTATCTCATGTTATTAATAGTCTCTAGGTACATTATATCCCATGGAATATAATTCAATGTCAAAAATGGATAAACTATAAAATGATTAGGGAGGACTAATGGTGGTAGTCATAGGTTTAGACTATATCTAGAGTTAAAAAGAAACTTCAATTCCCATGGGTTTTAGCATGCCAGCATCATCAGACTATATATGTTTCTAAATTGGAAAAATAGCCATACTGAATACCACATCATGACTTATAATGCACTTTTTGAAAACCAGTCTTATCATTATACAACCTATAACTCTTGAAATCATGAGGACAACCCAAAAACACTTCATCACAGTAGACTCTAGCTTATTAGTTCAAATTTGATAATAAGAGACAGAATCAATGACTTTATGGTGTCCTAAACAAGGGGGAACTAGTCAAAATTTACTCTAGGGTTTTAAAAAAAGTATAACTATAAGAAAAATGATTGATCAAGTACACTTTAATGGTTGAAAATTATACTTATATGGACAATGAAAAACCTAACTATGAGAGTATTTCCCCCCCTATTTCAATTAACTAACACATTAAGTATGATTTTTAGTATATAAAGTATATTAAATATTTTTAGGAGAGTTTGGAGAAATTTTGGAGTTGTTGGGAGGATTTTTTATAGGTTCCCAATTAGTGTATGATTAGGGGAAACCGTGAAACACCTAATGGAAATCATGAATAGTGAGATAGGGGAAAAAGAGATGGACCATGGGCTATTCATGGTATGTCAAAACCATGTAGCCTCGTAGTGGAACTTTGTGCCTTGGAAAGTGTCTTTGGTCTTTTTAAAGAAATGAATTTGACATTCAAGCCGCCCAATTTAGTGATCGTGCAAGAAAATCATATGTGGTTCATCATCAAGGTAGTGATTGGTCCATAGTTAGTGCATGGTTTTCCTAACCGTGTGACTAAACCATGAGTGGAAAGAAACAATATCCTATCAAATTTGATCTTGGATGGTTTAATTTTTTAATGACTCATTTTTTCCCAGAACAACCCTAACTCATGATTTATCTCTCTCAAAAGCCAAGGAAGGTTATCCCTTCAAATTATAGGTGATCTAGAGCCATTCCTTTGTGCGTTGAAGCTCAATTCTAGAGGTAAGTCTTCATTCCTTATTATTATTTTTGAGTTTATTAGATCTACTTATCCCTTTCTATCTATTACTTTGATCAACACCCATTGTGCGTAGAAGTAAGGTTGAGGATGAAAAATATGTTGACATTTGGTCTTCTTTATGATTGGTGAATAGATCTAAGAATGGTTTTTGGAGATTCAAACCTGTTTAATTGGCATTTTTTGGGTGTCATTCTTCATTTTCACCATAAAACCTGAGGTAGGTGGCTTCAATCTCAACTCTTCTTTCTTTGTATTATTTTCTTAGTTTCAAATTGATTTAATTGATTGAAATTGATTATGAAACTACAGTAAAAAGAATAATATAAATTCTCTTTAGTGATTATTTATGGTTTTTGGTGAAATTGTGAAATGAAGGAAATTTATTGTTGAAAGTAATTTGTTTTCTTTATTTTAAAATGATTATTTAAAAATATTTATTTTCTAAATATTTGAAATATATTTTTGGAAAAATGTTTTCAATAAAAAGGTTGTTTCAGTGAATTGGTTTTTGGATTGTTTTTACTGGCATGGGTTTTGAGCATACATGGTGGGTGTGTTCATATTGGATTTATGAGGATTGGTTGAAATATGAACTTATGCTCGATGTAAAAGGTGCAATGGCATATAGGATAAAATTAACTTTTGATGACATGGATGATCAATAATAAACCATTCACTAGTATGGAACTTTTATATTGAAGCATTGATGTGTATATGTGTAGATGGGTGGATGTGTAGATTGAAATGTGTTATGCCCAAGTGTAAGTAATGAAATTGGTTTGGAACATTTTTTTGGTCTCTTTCATTGGAAATTGGTGTTGTTTGAGACAACATTTTTACATTAGAACTTGTTTATACTTAGTTAAAAAATTTGTAGAAATTTTTTTATATCCGAAAATTTATATAAATGATTCCAACTTTTGTATCATGCTGGCATGATTAGGGAAGTCATTAGGGAAGATATAAATAGTTTTAGTTTTCACCCCTACTTTGAAACATTTTTTATTTTATAGATATTGTGTATTGAGATACAATAAAAGGTAATGTATCACAAATCATTAGAACAACCTCATGATACATGGGTTATTTGTTGAAGATAGCTCATGGATATTTTAGATATTTTGGGTTATAGTTGTCTTTATGTTTATTGGTTTATAATCATCTACAATTTACAGTGATTTTATTTTCCTTCTATTGTGGTACTCTTTGGTTGGTTTGATTTATATGAATTTTTTTTTGTTTTCATTCATTTTACCATGCATCATGTAGTATTTTATTTGGTTGTGGTTTGTTGATGGTTTTTTATTCTTGAAGTGAAAATCATACCCCATATGTATTGAATCCCATTGAAATTTATTTTATAGCATTTGGCATATTTGGGAATTCCCTCAAGGCCAAGTAACGTCTCACTGCCCACTAAAGCCAATGAAGTAGGGTGGGATGTGACAAATGGTGTCAGTTTTGTTCAGTTGAAAAGTCTGTTTGAGATAAGTGGTATCATCTTGGCCCTTCCTTTGTAGAAAACGTTGTCTATGTTTTGGTTATTGTTTGACTTGGTTTTGGTTGTCGGTCTTGGATTTGAATTCAATCTGTTTTATTCCTTGAGTTGGGATCTTATGAAAGGAGTAGGATTATTGGGACATGAAATGTAGAGAATAATAATATATATCTGACCTTTTTATTTTGAACTTCATGTTACCATGAATTTTGGTACATAATTGTTTAGTATACACTTATATGATTTTGGAATCACATTTTCCTGGGTCTATCCAATGATACAAGCATGACATGCATTAGATGAATGACTTCCCACTAAGAGTGTATATTTCATTTTGAGGAATAATATATGATTTGGTAAAAATGTGTTGTCTTTTGGAAAAAAATTTAAACGGTTTTTAAATGTGATATTTTGAAAAAGACTATGGTTGTGATATATTTAAAATGGTTGGATTTTCCAAAGATAGTAGAGATTTTTAAAAAATGGTTGAGCACGAAAAAAGTTTATTTTGGAGAGAAATGTAGTGATAGTTTATGTGGGATAATTTTAAATTTCTATGAATTTAGTAAAAAATGTCTGAGAATTATGATTTTGTTATGTTTATAGAAATGTCACATGGTATGAAACCTAGAAACCAATGTGAAGAAGTTGTAGAGAATTTGGTCTCATGTGAGCCACAAGTGAACCAACAACTGGTTCAGAGTATCATCCAAGTGTTTGATAATGCAGACATAGGGAAATAGAGAGATGATCCAAGATAAGTATATCATTCCATACAGTTCCAAAAGCAGAATCCACCCATCTTCTAGGGTGATTTTGAACCAAAAAAGGTAGAGGTGTGGATGAATAGTATGAATCATATCTTTTATTTTATCGACAAACTAGAAGATCTCCCTATTAATATAGAGATGTATATGCTTGAGGATCATTCACTCTAGTGGTGGGATCTAGCGGTGTTAGCTATACTAGATCATGGCCTTGGTTGTGAACATTTTGAAGAGTTATTCAATAAAAAATTATATCTGCACAAATTCAAGATTCAAAGAATGATGGATTTATTCAGCATGAAGTAGGAGAATATTCTATCATGGATTATGCAACTAAATTCATGAACGTAGTGCAATATTCACCCAATTTGTTGTTTGTGCATCCTTAAATTCATGCTTCTTTGAATTGGGAATGAGGCAGGAGATTTACTCAAATATTATTTTGATCTATATTACGAATTATACATTGATATTAAATAGAGTGACAATGGATGAAAGGGACATCTTAGAAGCTATGGGAGGAGGAAGTAGGTTGATAACCATAAGAACCAGTGGGAAATATAATTTTAGGAGTACAAGGAAGAGGGAAACCTATTTCCAAGGTGGGAATGTAAATCATAATGAGATGAGTGGATCAGTAAAACTTCTTCCATGAACAATTAATAAATATGGATGTTTACAGTGTGGTTTTCTAATCCACATGAATCAATAGAGTATAACCCCACTGATGGAATTTTTCAATTTCAAAAATATGGGGAATCTTTAGTGCTATTGTCATAGTTCTATGAGGTCAGTCGCTTGAGACACTTCTTAGTTATTGTGAGGGTTGTATTTTTTAATGAGGAGAGGATAGAAAAATTAGTCTCCTCAATAGAACATAGATAATCTTGGTGATTTGAGGAGTATCATGACTCCTCAAGGAGTGAAATATCAATAGGGAAACAAGGAGAAATTTTTTGTGACGAAGTAAATATAAGGAGATAAGAATGTAATTGTGAATGATCAGGACAGAACATCCATGACGATAGGTATGATTAATTTTTAAATCTACCATAATGTAAAAATTGTTTTATATGAGTTCATATAATTCTTATATTTCTTCTCATTCATTTTATTTCTTACATTTAAATTTTGATATGATTCCTTCTATATAAGAACGTACTACTCTTGGTCAAAGAGAATGTTGATCCTTTGTTTGTAGAACATGTTCTAAAACCATTTATAAAGCTGAGATAAAATGGTATTTCTCTATGCAGGACATGGATGTCTATAATTTAATTATTGGTATGGATTGGTTGAAAATTTTCAAGGCTCACATCAACTATTATATAATAATAGTTAGTCTCATGATTGAGGATGACATCAAAAATATCATTAGAGGTGAAAATTGTGTAAATGAAGGTGAAAAATGCTTATTATCACCAGCAGTTGGAATGTTATCATACCATATTCAAGAATCAACATTGACATTGATTGATGATATTGATAAGAATAGTTTTATGGTATTAGGGGGATCCGTTTTTCGATGGGTTTCATGAAAATTTTTCCACACTACCACCAATAAGGGATGTTGATTTTACGATTGATCTCTTCCCAGGGACCAGTCTTATTTCTCTTCTATCACATAGAACATCTCCAATAGAATTAAGGGGATGAAATTATATTTGGAAGAGTATGATAGAAATTTTTTCATTTGGTCAAACATGTCCCCATGGGTAGCGTTCTATTATTTGTGAAAAAAGGTATATGAAACTATCAAGATGTTTGTGGATTATCATAAACATAAACAAGTTATGATAATGAACAGATATCCACTTCCACATATTTATTATTTTTTTAAACGATTTATGGGATCTTAATGGTTATCTATGATTGAAATGTGATCCAGATATCACCAATTGTGAGTTTGGAAGGAGGATATTATGAAGAGAGCTTTCAATAGAAGATATGGAAATTATGAATATTTGGTAATTAAATTCAGTATTATGAATACACTAGTAGTCTTTCTAGAAATGATGACTTATATATTTCAGTGATATCTGGATTCTTTTGCAGTGGTGTTGGTATATAACATATTGGTGTATTCAAGGACAAGGGATAACCATGAAAATCACTTGGAGACAGTGTTGGGAACCATACAAGATCATCATTTATAAGAAAAACAAATAAAAGTGTGTTTTTTTCGATAACAGAGGTACACATTCTTGGCTATGTAATTTATGAAAAAAGGTTTTTATATGGATCTATAAAAGATAGAAGTTTTGATCTCCTAGAAACAACAAAATAATTTCATTGAGATATAAAGTTTTGTTGGTATAACTGGTTATTTCTATTGTTTTTTTCATGACTTCTCACTAATAGCTTCGACTATGAAATTATTGAAAATAAATAATTTTCTATTCAAATGGGATGACGAATGCTAAAAGTATTTCTGAGATTTGAATGTCCACCTTACATCAGCACCTATCTTGATATTTCCCAAATCAAGACATGGGTATGTGGTGTATTGTCAGGCTTTGGGGTTTGTGTTGGGGTGTCTTCTTATACACTAATACCATGTAGTTAATTATGGATCAATGAAGTTAATGTTTCATGAGAATAACTACCCAAAACATGATTTGAGTTAGTTGTAATCATCTATTATTTGAAGATTTGGCTCCATTGTCTATTATTTGATAAATTTACTATTTTTATGAATCATAAAAGCTTGAAACACATTTTTTCACCAAGGTATTTGTATATGAGATATGTAAAATCAATGGAGTATCTCGAAATTTTAAGCATTTAATTTATTTATACAACAAAAAATGAAATTAAGTGGCCACTGAATTTAGTAGAAAGTCGTATGCTCACTTGGAAAATAAAGTATCAGATGAGTGGCAGATGATGTTATTCTGAGATGACATGAATGTGGAATGTAAATGCCGAGGTGATTTTTTGGTGTTATTTATATTTATTATTGTTATTAATTTTGTAATTATGGTAAAGGAGTCATAAAAATTCAATGTACAATGTGTTTCAATGTGTTCAAAACTTAATGGGGGGATACCTTTGAGAGATGGAAGTTAGATGAGATTTCAGTTTTTTAGATTAAAAATTAGATGGTTGTATATATGGATTTATGGGAACAAGTTATTCACGCTCACCACCATTCAATAAGGTCTTTACTCCATGAATAAAAAATACTTATAAGTTTTTGAAAGTGATCTTTTGGGGGATCATCATGAAAAAATGTGGTAGAGTTTGTTTTGAGATACTTAACATGTCAGCAAGTTAAGGAAGATCATCAGTGACCTATAGGTATTTTAGAGGATTTACTTAAACTAGTGTGAAAATAGAAGAAGATATATATATAAGTTTTTTAATAGACCTTGCAATAATGTCTTGTAAGAATGATTCCATATGGGTGATAGTGGATCGGCGTACCAAGCCATCCCTATTATTGAAACCTGTACGATGAAGGATCTATCAAAAATCTATATATGAGAATTGGTAATAAGGAATGGAATACTAGTCTCAATTTTATCAGATAGAGATCCCAGGTTTACATCTCATTTCTGTAAATCCTTATAGTAATCCCATAGGAATCATTTGACTACGAGTAAAGTGTATCATCCTTAGACGAATGGGTAATCCCAAAGGATGATAAAAATATTTGAAGATATGTTTTGGGATTTTATAATGTATTTTTCTATCTCATGGCGGTAACACATACCCTTAGTGGATTTATCATATAACAACATCTATCAGGCCTCAATATGAAGGGATTTGTATAAAGAATTATATCGGTGTCCTTGTCGTTCTCCACATTGATGGGTAGAAATAGGTGAGAATTCTTTGTTTGGGCTGACCCTTGTCCAAGAAATAATGGAGAAGACTCAGTTGATCAGGAAAAGGATAAAAATAGATTAGAGTCATCAGAAATTGTATGTGGATCATAATTGATGGACAACTTCCTTTGAAATGAGTGATCATGTGTTCTCAAGGATTTCTCCAAGGCTTGGACATCGACGTTTTTGGATGTAGGTCAATTTTTATCCTAGATGTATAAACCCTTTTGATAACTATAATGAGTTAATGAGACATCATATCAGTTGGAATTACCATCGTGGTTCAATGAGGTGCATAATGTGCTCCATGTATCTTAGTTGAAAATGTATCAGCATGTCCCTGACCATGTGATCAAATGAGATCACATGACCTAGATCTGGATGATTCGTTGGTAAATATCCCGATGCAGATTGTGGGTGAGCATGATAAATTATTGTGTGAAAAAAGAATTTGTCATGTGATATTTTTGTGGTGACATGGTCAGATTCTAGAAGAGATTTGGGATCATGAGAAGGAAATTAAAGAATAATTATTGGTACTCATTCAGGGAAATTATTGTCTTCTAATTTTGGGGGAAGTAAACACTAATGGTGTGAAAAATGTATCACCCCTGGTTTCAAGTATATAACCCTTTATGTATTATTTTTTAGTATCTAATTTATATAGGAGTTATTTGGAAGAGATTGGAAATGTTTGGAGTGTTTTGTGGCATTTATACAGGTGCCCGACAAGTGCATGGTTTGGTAAAATTGTGCAACACCTATAGTAAAACATGCATAATGAAATAGAGGAAAAAGAGAAGGTCCATAGGTAGTGTATGGTTTGTCTAAATTGTGAAGCTTCCTAAGGGTAATTCCACTCATTGAAAAGTGACTTTGGTCATTTTGAGGTAGTCTCTTTAGCATGGTTGGCACACATTTATACATCATGCGAGGAAACCATGCGAGGTTCATACTTAAGGTAGTGGATAGTACACATTTTTTAAAATTATGCGACTAAATTGTGCACATAAGGAAACTAGATCCTAAAAAAGTTGATATAAGTCATATTATTGTTTTAATTCCTTGTTTTTTCTCCCAAATATCCCTAAATCAGGATTTTTCTCTCTTAAACATGAAGGAAGATTCTCCCTTTGAGTTAGAAATGATCAACTATCATTAATTATTGCGTTGAATCTTGATTATTGTGTTAAGGATTCATTCTTGATTAGTTTCTTAGATATATACCCCTTTCTCTTAGTTTCTTAGATCTACAATAATTGTGGGTATACATAAGGTTTTTTATTCAAGAAATGTTGGAATTTGTTCTTTTTTATGATAGGGGAATAAATATAAAGATGATTTTAAAATTAAACCTGGTTTCATTGGCGGTTTTTGAGTGTTGTACTTAGTTTCATAATAACACTCGAGTTTGTTGGATTTAATATAATCTCTTCTTACTAGAACTAATTAGATTAGTTTTAAATTATTTTAATTTATTGAAATTGATTGTGAAATTATGGTGAAAGGACTGATTTATATCCTATTTAGTGATAATTAATGTTTTTTGGGTGAAATTGTGGAATTTTGAATTTATTGTGCAAAGTGATTTGGTTTCCTGAATTTAAAATGTTGACATTAAAATATGAGATTGTGAGATATTTGAAATGTCTTGTTGGAAAATGGCTTCAATAAAATGATTGTTTTATTGAAATAGTTTTAGAATGTATTTATTGGAATGGGTTTCGAGCATACATGGTGTATGTGTTCATATTTCATTTAAGTGCCTTGGTTGAAATATAACCCTATTCTCATTGCCAAATGTGTACCAGAAGATGGGGTATAATTACCTTGTGAAACCTTGGTAGATCAATGAGAAACTAATCATGAGAACATAATTGTCCTAGTAAATCTTGCATGTGTAGATGTATAGATGTTTGGATGTTTGGATTGTAATTGTGTATGCCAAAGTGGAAGTAATGAGATGGTTTTGGAACATTGATTTGTTTCGTTCAATTAAAATTGATGGTTTCTAAGGAAACTTTTTTGCATTGTCACTTGTTAATATTTAGTTATATACTATTTTAGAAATTGTTTTATATAAACTATTTTCTATAAATGTTGCTCACTTTTCTATCCTAGTGGAATGTGTTGGGAAGTAATTGGGTAAAATCTACTGAGTTTTAGTACTCACCCCAACTTTGGAACTTTGTTTATTATGATGATATTGTCTATCAAGATATGGGAAAAGGTAAAGTATCAAACATATTTATAACTACATCATGATACTTGGGAAATTTGGTGAAGATGGAACACGAAGCATGTTAAGATTTGGATTTATAGTTGTCTTTGAGTTTGTTGAATTATAGTATTCTAGTATTTATATTGATATTATATGTCTTCTATTTTGGTACTCTTTTTTGGTTTGATATAAATGAAAATTTTGAGTTGTGTTTAATTTATCTTGCATCATGTAGTGTTATATTTTTTTATGGTTTTAGTCAGTTGTTTTTTTATAAAGGGAAAATCATCTGTGACATGTATTTAAGCCATTTGATATTTATTTCTAGCCATTGGAATCTTGGGGATGTCTCTTTAGGCCAAGTATAGTCTCACCACCTGCTCGAGCCAGTGAGGGGGGTGGGATGTTATAGATTTTATTATTCTCACTCTCTCATTGATGGTCTAATTCATTATCTTAGTAAAATAATTCTATTTTTTTTCAAAAACTATATGGATTCTCAAAATAGCCTCATAGTTACATAATTAAACAAATTTATTTGATAAGTACTATAGTCAATTATATGCATTAGGGGATTTAAACTTCTTTCATATATAATTTTCAATAGAGGATTTTCAAATATTTATCATTTAAATAATTTTAGACTAGTGTTTTATTATTTAGATCCATAATTTCCTTGAGTAATATTCTATAAAGTTCAGAAATAAATTCCATCCACCTTGGTAGGAAACCCTAGAAGTTCTTTGTAAATCTGAATTTTCATATTCAAGGGAAACCATATCTTTATACATCAAACACTAAAAAAACACTTATTTTGACTTTGAAAACACAAAATATTCACAAAGGGGTAGGCTAATCAGGGTTATGTCACCCAATAACCCTTGATTACTAGGTTTATTAGTTCCCTTGGAACTCATGTGACCTATTAATATATTCTGGATCATATTTTTTTCAGACGCTAAGATATGATTGACATTCATCTACTTCATATTCATTCTACCATGTAATACATAAAAACCATTTATAGGAGTTATTTTCATAATGTGGAGTTCCCCCTTATAAACACTATACTGATTGAATTAGACCTTAAGTATCACCCCTTAGAGTCTAGTGATACATGGTAAATGAGAATTTATTTTATTTTTGGTTCGCACCACACCAAATTCAGAGTTCTCATAGACATATCATGAAGATCCTGATAAATCTAAACTATACCCATGCTACGAAAACTTCTATTATTCCATAGATAAATATCACCACACTCTAATCCATTATGATATGTCATGTACAATCTTTTAGGAAACATATAGAATGAGAATCCTAAATTTAAGACCCACTCTTTAGATATTTCACCCATATACGTATTCAATACATCGGAAGAATCAAATTTATACTCCACCAATAATGAATTATCATTGTTATTGCAATGTCCAAGTTTCTCCTTAACCATTACATTGCCCATTTTATGTTGTTGATAGAGTCTGGTGGGTATGACATTGTTTTGATGTTTCGGGAAATGTTAAGTCTATTAAATTGTAATTTTTTCATATATGTGCTTTTGATAAAAAATTTTAAGAAAAAAATTAAAATTATGTTTTTTAAATATTTTATTTATGAAATATATTTAATATGTTTTACCATTGAGGATATTTCACTCAAAAAATTATATTCTTCATGGTTTGAATATATTACTCAAGTTATATGTTTTTACATATTACTTATATTTTCCTATGTTTCAAAAATTTCATACAGTGAAATATAATACAACAAAAGAAATTATATTATGTATCCTCTATATATATTATGTATCATATATATTTTCTTAAGTAATGATTTTTTTCATAAGTAAATAATATTACGCATATAAAATATATTTTGTAACATACACAAAAATTATATTATCAAATATATATATTATATTATTTATTATATATGTCTATATATTTCATATCTTGTGTGTGTGTGTATTACTACACTTTCTTATGTGATATTCATGGTTATATATGTAGATTAAAATAAGTAATATGATTGAAATGGGGTTTCATGAATTAAAAACATGATTTACAAATCATAAATGGGATTAAATAATTGAAAATACTAGAAACCTGTGTTATTGGTAGAATTTATTATGTACCCCTTCTTTCCATGAAACCATGATTTAAGGGATTTATTAATTAATTTGAAAATGGGAAATGAATTTTCAGCTAGAATAAGTAAGGTGAAGTGTTTATTATGTATTATAATTTTAAAACATAAGAATTTAATTCCACATTGATGGTGTTTGTATGGAAACAAGAAAATATGGGATTTTGTTAATGGGACATCTGAGAATAAATATAGTAGTTTTTGTAATGCATCCTATTGCCATTACAATAGTTTCACCATGACTGCAGATTTCATTTCATTGTGATGATGAATCCAATGCATTGTTCTTACACATATTTTTCTCAAAACATGTGGGATGTGATAATTCATAAATAATAGAATCCCAGGTAATTTATGAAATTTATTCCTTGTGTTTAGAATTTAATTTTTGATTCTGCTACGCCACACATTTTTCCACATCATCCAATGTGATATGACCTGAGATAGAGAAGTATATAGATAATGTCCAATAAAACAAACCTTTGGATATGATGTGTACCATAAAAATACTTAGCCATCACAAGAATACATTCTTTTCCACACAATTATATATAGATCTTTTCAACCATGCATATGTCTCATCATGACTTCCAAGCCTTGAGAACACCTCTTCATCTTCCTATTCTGGATGAAAAATTAGATAGGTTTCTATTAATTCTATTTTTATTTTACTTTTAACCATCGATTAATTAGGATTTAGTTTTCACTAGATAAATATTTCTATCAACCTAAAGAACATAAATAACTTCAATTCTGGAATTTGAAAAGATATGACGATGCAGTTTTCATTATATTGTACTATACTTGTTATTACTAGATGTTATTTTCTAGTTGGTGCGCCATTTATATGTGGTATTTTTTTATTCATTACCATATTTTTTTTTTCGAAAAAATTATAATAAATCTAATATGGGTAGGTAATAAATAATAAATTTTATTTATGATGTGCTTCTTAGAATCACATAATAATATTAGCATGGGTATTGAGGATATTATTAGAATTTTCATCATGGTTAGTGCTTCTAAATTATATGTATTCCTGAGGTAATAATACATGTAAATTAATTGATAAATTCAAGTAGGTATAATATTCAATGGATTTTCTAAATGTTTTTTTTTAAAATAGGATTTTATTTTATTCATATCGAAAATGTTGTGTTATCTATTAGGATACATTTAAATTGTATTAACACTTTCATGAAAAAATTTTATTTTGTTTTTCTATACAAATTTAATTTATTGGAATTCTTAAATGATATTATAGATTTTATATTTATATTCATGAGATTATATTTTAAGTTTTTCTCTTTGTTCATCTTGTTGTTCGCTATATATCACATCTGTTGTGACTCATCAATCCACCCTAAATTTTTTTCTTGTTGTTGATCACTTATGCCACTCACTGGATCCCTTTGGTCTAGATGTATTGGGTGCTTGAGTGTGTTGTTTTGGTTCCGTTAGACACTACACCATGGTGCTTGGGTATTGGATAATCTATTTCAAGTCCCTATATGTGTCAAGGGAGTTGATGAACCCTTCCCACTTCGTTGCTTTGGGATTCAAAGAAAAAAGTCATCTCCTCACACCTAGGTTCATGCTCTATGATCTAGTTCAAGAAAAAAAATTTTGTTGATGTTTTTTCTTCTAAATAAGATTAGATCTCTTCTTCTTTTTACTCTTTATGTGCTCCAGTTGTGTACATATTATAGTGTTGTCCTTATTAATTTTCTTCCTAGAGAATAAGTGTGGTCAACATCCAGATCTAAATGATTTTGATCTAATATTGGTGATACCACCCATCAGTGAGCTCTATCAAAGTAGTAACAACATCATAGTAGCAACACAAAGAGAACAGGATGGACATAACCTCTATTTTTAGAATTTTATGTCCAATCTTAACAGTGTTTCATTGTTTGAGACCATTTTATTTTCAAAGATTCAGTAGTAATTAACTTTTTTATTAAATATATAGTCTATAAATCTTACACTTTTCTCTTTGATCATTAATAAAATGCTTGAGTTAGGAGGTGTTATTTCCATGCAGGTAGATCCAAATAGGACTAAAGAACATAAATCATTGTAATTTTACTACATTATATCATTATTATATCTTATATGTTTTGATTTCATTGATTTTTAGTTATTTTAGAAAGAACCCCATTCTATCCTCATTAGTTTTGTTTATTCTGATACTATCTAGTGTAACTTACCCCCTCATAAAGTGGTCTCAAACCATAATATTTCTATTTTGTTATAAAATATGTTTCTTCAATTCAGTACATGTTTTTTTAATTTATTGATTTAAATCTCTTTTGAATTCACCACATTTATCTTTTTTGTGTATTAAAAAAATAACATCTATGATTCCTCTACATTTTAAATTAAGTTAGATAAAAATGTATACCCATTTAAATCGACTGGTTTATTGGGGTTTAGGATTAACATTGTTCGTGTGAACTTGATATCAAATCATTTTGGTAAACATGTTAACAAATATTTATCAAATCATGAAATTTGATGAATAAAATGACTTTAATTTATGGATAATTAAGATGATATCCTTACTAGTTCAACAAGGACTCATTGAGTATCTCTATGGGACTAATAATCCTATTTTAACTCTACTAGAATCTAGATAGACTTCAAATGAATATCAAGATGTTCCCACTCATGTCTTACATAAGGCACGTAGTTATTTACTTCTTTATTTAGGTGATAATGTTATTAGAGTTGTTTCCTATGAATCTAATACTGATGTTATATAGATTAAAATATAAAAATTATACATGAAAGATTCATTAGTTGGAAATATTCATAAGAAACACAAAATGTTAACATTTAAAATGAAGCTTTTTAGTTCAATTATATACCATATAGATGAATTTTAAAAATATATGTTTGATCTATCCAACATAAATGTTACTATTGATGATTAATATCAAAAAATAATCCTTTTTAATTTCATTAGATAATTCAACAATACATCAGTAAAAACAATTATGTATAGTCAGACTCCTTAACCCATATAGATGTTACATATTCCATTATTTATAAAGAATTTCATTAAAACCTTGAATAAAATGCGAGGAAGGGATATTTATTACCAAGGGAAGGTCATAGTCTAAAGGTAAAAGGAAAGACTTTGATGAGGATAATCTTAAGGAGAATACATAACCCAAACCATGGTCTAATTCAAGAAAAAGAATAATTATTTTCTTTTATTCGGGTAAACCCGATCATAATAAACCCGAGTGTGAAAATATTAAGTAATAACTTGATAACAAACATCCCACTGACTAGTGTTTTCTAGTTGGTTTTGGATATGACATAGATGAAGTTTATAATATTTCCTTCCATGCCCTCAAATTTAAGTGGTTTTTTTATTTAGGTTGCTCATTCCACATGTTTCCATTTGGAGATTCATTCCTATAATTTTAATAAAGAGTATAATGAGATATAAAATTAAGAAATAATAAAAGGTGTATGGTAGAGGGAATTGGTTCTATTTTATAGAACTTGATGATCACAACAGCATCACATTACTTGATGTTAGGTGGGTTCCCAACATCCATAGAAACATGATTTCCTTAGGGATTCTAGACCAAAATGAGTTAATTTTTTGTGAATCTGGCAATCTAGATGTCTCCAAATAATTAAAACTATAATAAAGGGTCTCTCATTAATGAGATATATTTTTGAATTTAAGAACCAATTCAAGGTATTTGGGTACTATGAATACAACTAATACTAATAATCCTCTATTATTTCATAGGATATTGGGGTATATAGTCTCAAAGGGTCAATAAGAGAATAACAATAACGGGTTATTGAATGGTATCACACCGAGAAACCTTTCAATTTTTGAAGATTATGTAGTGGGTAAGGATGAGAGAGTCACATTTAATAGGTTTAACTTCAAAGATACCTACCCCATATAGTATATAATTTCAAATCTTTGGGGACCAACTAGGAATACCTACTATGGTGGTGATTCTTATTTTATCACCATTATAGATGCATGTTTATGAAATATGTGGGTTTAAATTTTAAAAAATAAATCGGATGTTTTGTAGACCTTAAAAAACTAGAAAGGACCTATAGAACATCATATTGGTAAAATGAGTAAAACTATGATAAAAAATAATAAATTAGTTTATGTATCTAGTAATTATTTTTAGTTATGTACATATCAGGCTATTAAAATACATTATACTATTAGGAAACCCCCCCCCCAATGGACTTGGTAAAAGAATGAATATAACCATTTTAGATATATTTTTAATCATCCATTCATGATTGGGTGTCCCAAAATCTTTCAAGGAAGGGGATTACACCAAGATATTGTATCTCAAAAATATATCTCTATCCTTTTAAATGGATTTATAACCCTGAAAAATATTTGGAATGGTAATCCAATGTCTTATAGATACTTGAGACTCTTCAGCTACACTACTTATACCCATGTTAATACAGATAAATTCGATCCTTGATCTGAAAAATGTATCTTTAGAAGATATGTCAAGGTTTTAAAATGTTATAAACTTTTGACAGATAGACTCAGCTATAAAAAATGCATCATTAGATGAGATATGAAGTTCCATGGGTCATGTTCTTCTAAATAAAAGCCTTTCACACATGACAGTGGTGATCCAACCAAAGATCATGCAAAAGAAACCAGTCCTCTAGCTCAGTTTGAGGCTTCTATATAGCCACCTCTACTTGATAATCAACCTATGACCTAGGAATATTCTAGTTCTTGTTTTGATTATATATTAGAAGTAGATCCTATTACCAAAAATATAGATTTTTATTTGACCGTAGATTGGGTTAGGATGGTCCCTATCCATCCTAAAAGGATTATCCAATATGATATGGATTCTTATGCCTTACATTTTTCCCAAGATATTGTTGATGATGATACTAAAACCAATAAGAATTCCCTTAGTAAAAAAGACTCAAAATAGTGGGTCTTTTCCATGGACGATAAAATGAATTCCTTAATAAAAAAATCACACTTTATATATTATAAATAAACCACCCAATGCTAATGTAATTTTATGTAAGTGGATTTATAGGATAAAGGAAGAAAAATCTATTGGAAATAAACTTATATAGAAAACAATATTAGTTCCTTAGGAATTATTTTAATGAGAAGGAATATAGTATTCTAAAAAAGAATACCATAATTGTTTACCCATATTTAATTAGGATCTTTTTGGATTTTATGTTTATAATGACCTTAATATTGAGGAACATGATGTTAAAACTACATTTTTTACATCGTGATTTAAATGAGAAACTTTATAATAATCCTCCTGGTAGTTACACTATATAATTCAAATCATACTATGTTTGACTTTTATGTAAATCATTATATGGTTTAAAAACAATCCTCAATAAAATTGTATAGAAAATTTTATTTTTTCTTATTTAAAAATAATTTACAGTGATCCAATATGATTATTGTTTTTATTTTGAATAAATTAAAAATATCATGATTTACTTGATCTTGTAAGTTGATGATATGATTAAAATTTTCAATAAACAGAGACTCATTAATTTAAAAAAATCTTAATTAAAATGCATGTTTGAAATTAAGTACTTATGTAAATTTAATCATATTTTAGGTGTTGGAATATTTTTGGATAGGCCAAATAAAATTCTATATTTGTTACAACATACTTATGTTTTAATGATCCATAAAAGATATATGTGTGAATTTATTTAACTAATTAGTTTAATTTTTGGAAAATATTTTAAATTTTTATTTTATATAGTCACCTAGAGATGCTGATGATATACATTTTATGTCTAAAATACCATAAAATAATATATGTGGAAGCATCATGCATATCAAGATCTTCACTCAGTCTAACATTTCCTTTAAAATATGTGCCCTTAATTGATTTATGGACACTCCAGGGAAGCCAGATTGGAATGCCCTGAATTAGAAACTTGGGTATTTTTCTTGTAGCTTAAATTTGTCTTTAATTTATGGTAAAAATGTGGATACATATTAATTAATAGTAAGATATATAGATACTGAATATACAGTGAATATTGATACTAGAAAATCATTTAGTGATTACTTTTTACTGCTTTTGGAGGCCCAAATTCTTGGAAATTTAACATGTAGTCCATGGTTTCCCTTTCAAGCATATAATTAGAGTACATATCTATGACCGAGGCTATTAAAGGAGTTTTTTGGCTTAAATTTTTTATCTATTGAACTTAATCATTTTAATTTTATTGTTAATTTTTAGAGTGATAATAAATATACCATGAATTTATCCAAGAATTTAGTCTTCCATGGTAAATCCAAACACATAGAAATTAGACTACATTTTATTAGAGATATTATATATTCTATAACCATGTGTTTCAATAAGATACACACTGATTATAACCTAGTTTTTATATTGAATACAGTTATAGTATTGTGTAAATTTAAATATTTTCATGATATGATGAAGTTAGTTCCAATTTTATAAACTTAGGTACATGAACATCCCTAATATTCAATTTAAAATGGTTGATATTGGTAAGATTTGGAATTCATTTGTTTTTATATTGAAAATGTATTGTTATCTATTATAACAATTTTAACTTGTATTAACACATGCCTGAAAAATTATAGTTTTATTTTTATACTAAAATTTAATATGTTATCCTTATTAAATGCTTCTATGGTCTTTATATATCCTTACATAGGATCCTATTTTGGGATTTGTCCTTTTATTGGAGTGTTGTTCACCTTATCCCAATACTATTGTGACTCATTGATCTGCACCTCCATGCTTATTGGACGTTGATCACTTGTTCCTCCCACTAGATCCCTTATATCCAGTTGTCCTGGGTGCTCGAGTGAATCATTTGAGTTCTATTAATCTCTTCATTATGGTGTGTAGGGATTGGCCAAACTCTTTCTAAGAACTATGGGTTTTATAGGATTTGATGAAACCTTCCCCCTTCATTGCTTCCAGATTCAGAGAAAAATCTATATCCTCACTAATAGATTCCTACTATCTGCTCTGGTTTTGAGAACCCCTTACTGTCCAAGTCTTAATATTCTTCAAAAGATTAGATGAATTATTCCTCCTATCCTTCATGCACACCATCAGTGTACATATTGTGGTGGAGTTCTCGTAATCATCCTTCATAGTGAAGAAGTGTGGCCAACATCTAGATCTAAAGGATTCTAATCCAAACCATAAGTCACCTCTATTCTATGTGCTTTTTCTAATCAATGGAACCTTTATAGCATTAAAACTAAGAGATCAAGATTTTCAAACCCTCCATGTTTGGAATTGTATGTTCTATCTTTACCATGTTTCTTTTTTTGGTAGCTTTTTATATTCAAAGCTATAGTTATAGTTAGTTTTTCCCTTAAATCTACTCTATAAATATTTTTCTTCTTTATTAAAGCATAAATATAATTAATGATTTTAGTGGTGTTCTTGTCATGCACATATATCCAAGACAGACCGAAGAAGATAATTCCTTATTTTTTAAACTATTTCTTTCATTATTGAATCTTGTATGTTTTAATTTTATTGATTTCAATTTTGTATGAAAAATACACATCCAACCCTACATAGATTCGTGTGTTCTACTAATGTGCACTAAACCTTATACCTCACAAAATGTTCTTATCAGAATTAAAAATTTAATATATGAATGTCTTTTCACATGTTTTCATTTATTTTTTATCATTGTTATCTGGAATAATAAATTATTATTTTCTTTTATTACTTCTAAATTATTATTTCTTGTGGTCATTGATATATTTAATATATTTAAACCCTTGTGGTGTTACTATTAGAATCCTGGTATTGTTAAAATGAATGGAAATTGTGATATATATTATTTTTTTAGAAGTGGAAGAATGTGGTATTGAAGATATGATGTCAATGATGTGTAAAGTGATGGGATTGTGAGATGATTTGTAGAGGTTTAGAGCCCTATTTAATTATCTATATGATTTTCATGATTTCTGAATATTTTAATGCATGTTTTTTATTATTCATCCCCCTTTGTGAATATTTATATCTTATTGGATATAGGAATATATTTATTATTTCCCAAAATTATGGAATGATAATTAAATTCTTGATAAATTAAAAGGGAATGGTTAAATAGATTAAATGAATATGATAATTTAAATAAAGTCATGGATTGGTAAATGACTAAATGGGCTTGGTTATTCGTAACAAATGTATAACCTTGGATTTGTTAATTAATCTTTGAATAATTATGGATTAACATTAAATGGATGATAAATTTATAAAAAAAAATGAACCCTTGATGATTGAACGAATTGCTTCTCAATCCTTAAAAATGGTATCTGGTTTTTCATGCATGATGATAGCTTTAGAATATGTCTACGAATCATAAAGTTACCGTATTTTGATCTTGTGAAATATATAACATTATGTTTTATGATTTTTTATTATCCACCACCAACGATTTTTGGGGTAGATGATGCACATATTAGCCTCGACTTCCTGCTGTCTCCCGACATCAAGGTAGTCAAGGTTACAGATGGCAGCCGACTTCCCCTACCCTAATCTCTCCTCGTGACATAGACTTATTATGTGTAAATTCCTATGTTATGACATATTATAGTTATATTTTGTAACAATATGATATACAATAGATCTTAGTTATTTAATACATGTATATTCAGGCGGTGGAAGTTTAAGGTTATTACATATAGTTTTATTACATGTATATTTACACATGGAATGGAATGAATTAATGTTTAGTTTACATTTACACATGGAAATGATGGCCCCCAATATAAATTTATGATAAATTGGATGTGATTATATATAGTTGTGATATATTTTCAAGGATGTGTGGAATTACTTATGAAGGGTATAAGAGCATCAGTACATAAGCTGTTGAGGTCTCGGGGGATTGGCTCAGTGGGAATGTGGATGTACAGTACCCTTATTATATACATGTTTCATTATTATGTTACATATGTGTGTTACTTGGTGAGTGACCCATTTGTATGACGGAAATATTGTTCAAATTTATAAGTGATGAGTTGGTCTCTATATTTATTCATTGGATATTCAGAATGCTTCTTCTATATATTCATGAATGGTTTCAGATAAAATCATACTAAGCATTCTTGTGTGCATACCTATATAGATATATATAGGCCTTTAGGAGGGTGTTGGTGATTGAGTTAAATGTTACTTGATTGTAAATTTTACTTGATATATTATTAATTTTTATAATCTCTACAATAACAGTGGTTCATGCATTATTTTAATTTTTTATTTTTTGTATGGTATAACATATCATGTATTAGGATTTGGTTGTTTTTTATGTTTCATGATTTGACATATGGTATCTTTATTACTCATGGGATAGTGAGGGTAATTCCTTTAAAATTTCATCCTTTATACACTATGTGTTATTCATAAATTTGGGGCCTAATGAAGGTAGACATTGGAGGTCAGACTCAACTTCACTTCTATGAAAAGAGGGGTACTCGTGGGAGTAGGTCGTGATAGTTTCCTTTATAAATTTTCTTCTAAAGAAAATTTTTCTAATTATTCATAGGATATTTTCTCTAAAAAACATTATTAATCTATTTATATATTTAAACTGTCTCTTTGTAGACTTTCAATTATCCCTTCACTTACCTCACTATTCATTTATACCTCATAGATTAAGTCCATAAAACTCTTTTTTAATGGGTTGTTGTTTTGTATTTCATTAGATAATAAGGTCAATTTGACTAGTTCAAGTGCTAGAGTAACTTTTCCATAAATAATTAAATATTCAATTGAATTATAAATGTAATATATGGTTGTTAAAATTATTACTCAAATGCCTTCATCATTAATAATTAAATCTATATTATACAAATACATAATGATATTATTAAAAAAACAATATAGATACATGATGAATTCTAAAGTTATATAATCACATTTTCTAATGCAAAATTCTTTCAAAAAAAAATTGTAATATATTAATCGTCAAGTTTGTACCCTATTTGAGAAGTAGTAGACTCACATGTTACATCTATATGAACCTTATCACCTAAGGAAAATAATATAAAACTTTGGTATCTTTTTAATAACATCAGTAAACACATATACTTCATTAATAGTTGAATTTCCATCAACAGACACATTTATATATTTCTTCTTTGAACCGCATTGATTATTAAGAAGATCATTGTGATAAATAATTGTATTAATTTTAAACCTCCATAAAATAAAATTATTTAAAAATATTTTTTTTAATCCAAACATCACAGAACCCCTAAATATAAATTAAATGGCTCTGATACAAATTGGTAGAGTTTGTGTCTTTAGTAAAGTCCCTAATTAGTATCCATGATCCATTTATTTATTTGACAGATTAAGATTTTTTAGATAAATTGTTTTATTATGAAAAGTAAAGAAAATAGGATGATAATAATTAATATGAATTTATTTTAAAATATGATGAGAAACATTTTCCCCCACACTCGATTGGGGTGGTACGAGAGGGATGGTGTTTGGGGCATGCTTGTGGGGTTAATTCATTAAGATAGTGGATTTACTAAAGTTTCTTTGTAGTGTGAATGAGATTCCAATGGATGTTTTACCTAATTATTATAAGAATGTATAAAATAAAAGGAACACAAGCATGTAACATTATTTCATTAATTTTGAACCTATATTTATAGGGATAACACTAAATCTAAATTATTTATTTAGAAAAAAATGTAGTATATTCAAATACTCTAAAAGAAGTAAGTATTATAGACCCTATATGAGGTAATGAATCTAACTAAACTAGGTGGAGGTCCTCATAACCATCACATGGATTTAGAATCTTGTCTTCCTAGATGGACAGAAGCTACACATAAAAATCACTGATGAATACAACATAATTATGAAACATAAATAAGATACAGGCAAAAAGAATCAATAATAGTGAAATATTTCTACATAAAGATATTGTAACTACTAGAATGGTGCTCGAAAACCTTAATGTGAAACCCATCACTCTCTAAATGTTTGAACATATCCACTAACCTCCCCTATAACACAACATCAAGAACAAGTGGTAGGAATAGGTGCGTCTTCCTTAAGTGGGTAATAGAGCCTAAGATCAAGGCCTCTCCTCTAGTAGCCTCTCGATATCTCTAATGGAAGAAAAAAATAGAAGTTTATCTCTCAGGTAAGAACTCAAATGTACTACACACAAAAAAACCCAGGGAATCCAATACATCAACACAATATACAGTGCAATGGTAAATCAGATGACACATGTTATGAGTGATGTGTGAAACTACTAAATAACATGCCTTTAATAGTTCAAAAACAATTTATGGTATCTAAAAAAATGCGGACTACTGGATCCTTATTAAAAACCCTTGGAATTTATCAGTGCTCATAATGAATTGATAAAATAACCCATCATCATTGCTTTTAAAACTGGCGATGAAGGGTACCTATATAAGCACTTTTCACCAATTTTAAATGATCCCCTATATCTGAAATTTAATTTTCATTGATAAATTACCCCGTTTATCAATGTTATTAGAATCAGTACTAAAGGGGTACTTATATCAACGTTAAAGAAATGTTCTGATAAAGATGTCATACTATAGTGTGCTGATAAAATCACAACATGTTGCATCAGTATAAATTGAAATAAAAACATGTGTAAATAAATATTTTAAGTGAAATAAAATTTTCAACACAATTACTAGAAAAAACTATGTAATCTCACCTTTTTATGACATAACATTTATTTACATTATACAAACAAAGCATCTTTTAATGTTTAGAGTCTTTTAAAAAGGTACATAATACAAGAAAAAATGGAAAAAAAATATTATAATCTACTTGAAATGATTCATCATAGGTTCATCCTAATTTTAATTTATATATTAAATATCCTGGGTACATACATCAAAGGAAAGGGTGAGCATAAGGCCCAATAAGCGAAATCAGGGAAAATAGTTTACACGTGATAATGAGAATTATTGATAAGAACTGAAGGAATATCATAAAGGCCTGAGAAATGGTAAAATAATAATATTAGAATGAAAATAAAATTATTCAAAAAAAATAAATTTGGGTCAAATATTTAATTATTTCATTCATAATCATATCACCAAGGTTTATCCTTGAGGAGTCATAAAAAATACCAAAGTTATTTACCGAGGTATCGTAAAACATGTCATCTCTAGGGATTATGTTATTTACCAAATGAAATGGAGAACTACTAGGGTTAAACATTTTTATGTTTTAATTAATGTGATCCATAGATATAATAATAATACAATTTATAAAACTCCTCTGTAGAATCAACGAAATGGGTTTCATATCATAATCATGATGTTTTAAAATAGTCTTTAAAGACAAGGTCATTATGTCATTACTAATCAATAAAAAATGATGGTGGGTTTCATGTATGTTAATCCTAGAATAAAATAAGTAATTTGGAAATATTGTTGAATAATAATAAAAGATAAATAGGTTTGGGTGTTTACAAAAGAAAATAAGATAATTTATTGAGAAAGAGAGAGGAATTTGGAGAAGAAAATCTGACAGCATAAAAGGTATAAAATATACTTTTAGAAAACATTAAAAATAGAGTGGAAAGGCGTATCATATTCATAAAATAAACTTAATATAGTAATTTAATAGAATAAAATTTATATAAGAACGTATTATGGAAATTTTAAATACATACCACATAAAAATGGAACTTGAATGAAAAAGAGAATTTTAGATTTCCCTTACCTTGAAGAGTGTTCCTAAAATTGGAGAATTGGGACATTGGTGGCTTGAGGACACATTTGGAGGACTCCTTGGGAGGTAATAAAATAAAATTTTCATGGAAGATAAATTGGGAAGGAAATTAAATGAATAAATGGGTGGGTATTTATAGCATAATTAAGGGAATTTCTTATTAATTTCCATGGACACCTCAGTAGTGGTATTTTCAAAACCATGGGATTTCAGAAGGTATTTTCCCATGGTATTGAACAATTGGGACACCTAATATAATATTTTAATAAAAAAGTGGCTACCATAATTTTATATTAATTATTATTCATTATGAGGTCATTAAACATTCCAAAAACTAAAAATAATATTTTTATTATTCACTGAAAAATAAAAAAAATTTAAGAAATTCTCATAAATTCACCCTAAACTAATTTCAACATACTGATTTAAAAAATATAATTAATTTTATAACAATAATTCTCTATTTATGATAAATATTAAATTCAAATATAAAAATCCTTATTTAATAAAAATAATAGTGGAGTAGAAATGCATAGTTAAATGTATAGTAAAATTTCTAACACTTGAAAAAATTAAAATTATTTTATCATTTAAATTTAAATAATATTATTTTAATAATAATATTTCATTAAAATATAAATTATTAATTATACATTATTTTTTATAATAAATATAACTTTTCTGAAAAGTAAAATATCTACCCAAAAATCGAATTATGAAATTTATCTTATTTTTTAGAAAAAATAATCTCAAAATGGAAATTGATTCAAAAAATTTTATTTATACAAAAGTTATTATAAAATAAGTAACTATGGCCTTAAAAAATAACCCCTTAAAACACATTTATACAACATAAAGGTGTGGTTAGTGATTGTGATATAATCATGGGACAGCTTGGCTAATATTGCCTAAGTGGTAATATCCACTAGCTTAAAGTTATCCTGAAAGAAATTTCATTCAAGTTTAACATGTGGAAGCTCAACTTGGGATGGTTTAAGAGAAAATACCTGTGATTCTACCTCCAACACATGCTCTAGCAAAAGGCTTTTGTATGGAACAATTCTATTGGATGAACCCATTAGCCATTCTTTCTACATTAATTATCCATTATCATTTATATTTAAAATACTAATTATAATGTTAAAATTACAATTATGAGTATTATTTTGAAAATATAAAGAAAGATCCCTCTCAGATGTATGTGCCTCATGTTCCTCTCAGTTTTTTGAAATTTTCACCTTCCTAAATTTTTGCCTCTAATGGCGAAACATTGAATCATGTTGCTCCAGCTTCATGTCCGAAGAGTGGTTCTTTAGGGATATAATTTTGGGATTTCCGATCACTTACCTATGGAAAATCTCAGTCTTCTCTGTAAGACTTCTCTAGAAGATCCTTCAACATCTTTTAATAATATATGTTTCTCTCATCCTTCTTTTCCAATTGGCTCGGGTTTTCTAATGGAAAATTCATCCCTTAGATCAGTGGTGACTAGTGAGTTTCAGACAATTTCTCGCCCCTACTTTCTATGGTTCCTCTAATTTATCTAGATCTAATGGAATTGGAATCTATGGATAGTTTTCCATATGTCTCTCTTTTGAAGGAAGAACTCGCAGAATCATCACATTGTAATCACTATTCAATTATCGCAAATATAAAAAATGATCATTCTCCATTGGATGTTTTTGCAAACATCATTGAATAATGAGATATTAGTAGTTCGTTGGATGTTTCTATTCTCTCAATAAAATAATTCAATATACATTTTATTTCTAAATTGGTCTTCATTTGGGAATGGTCCAGGGAGGGTCACTCTAATGGGATTTATTGGTTCTTTCTCCTTCAGTGGTCTCTTGATGCTCATCTTGAAAATGACTCTTCCTTGGAACCTATTTTGATTATTATTCCTAGGATTCCTCTTCCCTTTACAAAAAATAATTAAAATGAGAAAATATTTATACAAATTCTCTTTTTGAACTCGATCATTTGGAATCTTTAAAATATGTGTCATATCATGTCTTTCATTAGAGTCCCTCTTTATTTATATGAAAACATATTGGACTATATGTTTTGTTTCTATTCACAAATATATGTCCAATATAAATTTTGTATTTTTCTTATTAACATAATGAAATATCTACTTTTCCTCTGATACTCAATTGTTTATTGTTTATTTATATCGATTTTACATATGTATATATTCATGTATTAATAAATTTTTCCATTACTATGTATTTTTGTGTTCATCAATAATAGTATTGAATTCTTTATCATTATAGTTTTTTTGAGTTCAATTTACTATATTATGTTCCATACTATATATCAGATATTGATATTGGTACATGTAGTAAGGTAAGTATCCATTATTGACTGCACAAATTACAATAGTATAACATCCAAATTCTTTTAGATATAATTTATTTCGACCACTTATATTTTTACATAACTTTTAATCTAATCTATTTTAAAATAAATAGAAAAAAATATATTAGTTTTTTGTTTCTTATATATTACAGGGTCCTTCGATAGTCTAAAAATCAATGTCTTAGATATTTACGGTATGAATGATTTGAATATTATCCTTATTGGTAAATATTATTTTCATATCATTTTACATCATCTACTACTGTCTCTTAGTGTAGAAAATAGGTAATAATAATCTAGAACTAGGCATATTTCATATTTCATAATGGTATTTGAATATCATTCCCTATACAAAAAATGATTGAAATATACAAATATTCATTAAAATTTTCTTTTTTAAATGGATCATTAGGAATTCCTAAAATCTGTGTGATATGATGTATTACATTGAAGTCCATCATTATTTAGATGAAAACATGTTGAATTTTATGTCACGTTTTTATGTAAAAATATATATCCAATAAAAAATTTATATTCAGTTATTTTCTATAAATAAATATCAAAATTTCATTTTATACTCAATTTTTCATGGATTGTTTTTGTCAATTTTAAATATGTATATAATCATGCACTAATTAATTTTTCTATTATTATGTATCTGTGTGGGCATACAGAGCTTCCCATATGTATTTATTATTTCGATTATTAATACATATAAAATGTGAAATTTATTTTGAATAATTCCCATTACTTTAAATATTTTTCTTTAAATAAAATTATGAGGTTTTATAGTGTGGTAATTGACTTAAAATATTTATACACGTGCATCCTTTAAGTAACATTATAAAATACAATTTTGAATTATTTTAATACTATAATTTATGTACTATTTGATAGATATTTTAACTAAATCTCACCCGGATCATTATTTTCGTGGATATCAAATCAAATTAGAAGTCAATGAAAATAATAAATCTATCAAAATTGAAAACTTTGAAAAACATATTATACAATTTATACCAATAATAACTATACGATATATTCTCATTTGGGTAATGAATCAAAATCCATTATTTTTCATGTGGGTGTACATTTTTAAATTATAATAAAATAAAGTGTTTTTATTTCTTCTCAACATGAATTTATTCAAATACAAAACAATGCTTCTCAGTGTTGAAATATCATAATTCAATATTTTAAAAAGACACTAACCATTAGAACATAATACATTCAATGTTTTATTTATTATAGACAATATAGAACACATCAAAAATTTCAAAAATTCTAAAAACCAAGATAGGTTATAAACTTCATACCTTTTTTACAAAACAATTATAGTCAATTTTAGGATTGATATATAGAGAATATTTTTCAGATATCCACATTCTGAATTTTATTATTTTTTATTTCCTTACATTGTGTTTCTTCATATGAAAAATACCAATTAAATGATTGAAGTAATACATCAATGTTATCTTTTTTACCCTATGTTATGTAAAATTTTATTTCCTTTAACATTTACAAATACATTATAATATAATTTAAAAAATATTATTTTCACTTTGTATTTCCGTATTTACATCTACATTCAATTATTTTCATGTGTAAATTATTTAATGTAAAACATTACTTACATTCAAAATTTTCACACTAGAATATAACTTCTAACTTTCAAATATTATCACAATTCATTAAAATCAATCAAAAATGAAAAGTATACTGATTATATAAATATTTTTATTTTTTAAACCTATATTTTAATACCATCACTATAATTTAATGTGTACAAAAATATGCTTCAATAATTGACACCATATATAGATGAAATACGAAAATGAAACTCTTTAAAATTGAAACTATATGAAGGATGATTTATTTATTTGGAAATAACTATATGTAAATGATATATGCATATTCTTTTTGAAATTAATTATTGAGTTGAATTATTCATATAGTTTGAAAATGAATTAATTCAATCATTTCAGTTTAATGATGAATATGACATATAAATATAGTTTCCTCTTATATAAAGTTAACTGCTATTTGTATACATTTTGAAATGATACACATCATTCTTGTGTAGTATATATTGTTTACTTGTATTTTCATTTTCTTTCTATAATGATTTTACCAATTCATTACATATATGGGATTGATTATAGCATTGTATATCATATTTGAGATTTCATTTTGGGATTACCTTGTACATTATCGTGAGATCCATATAATTCATGTAAAGTATCATGACAGTCCTTTTTTAATATAGTTTATAAATATAATATCATGAGATTGGTTTGGGAATAAATATTTCCTTGGTAACATAATATAATAACATATTATCTCATATCTAGTTTCCCTTCATAAAGATATTATTATGATCACAGTATCGTTAGATTTATATGTGAATACAAAATCTTGAAATCCAAATCATTACTATAGAGTATCCACATAATTCTTGTAAAATATCATTATACATTATTTTTTATAGTATGAATACATCTTACCCAAATATTCATATATTTTATTCATGATTTATGCATTTTTTTCCAAAATAATTATGTAATTTAATTTACCATCATATTTATAAAAATCAATTATGCATTTGAAAATATATATAGATGCATTATAGATAATTTAAATTATTTCCCTCTAATAAAATACATAATATAAAGATATATAATAAAAAATATATAGTTAAAATATAGATTAAATTTCACTAACATGATGTAACCTTGTAATGATACTATAGATATAATATATTGGATTAACTTGATAGAAACAGGATTTGTGGAAACACTAGGAGTCACAATAAAAAATATGTTTTTAGATAAAGAAAGTACATTATAAAATGAAAAGGAATAATAACATAGACATATTTACTTACATGAATCATGAATAATTCCAATGTTCACAGAGAGGCATAAATAACACAATAATTTGGAGCACAATTTGAGGGAGATATCAGATTTTATAACACAGAATAACTATCTCAAAATGAGATAATAAAGAAGATAAAGGATTGTTCCACCAACCATTGAGAAATTACATCGTGATATTGTCAATGGTGGAAGGAATTTAGCACTAATACAGTTCTTTGGCTAACCAATTCCAAACTTATATAGTGTCGGGTGGAAATAAGTTCACCAAGATACTGTAATATTGTCTCTCATGTCCGAGATTCTATAATAGTCCTTCAAACCAATGCCTTTTAAGGGAATAATAATTTTTATTATGGTATATTTGGTGTAATAGAACACATCCAATCTGATTTCACCAGTGAAACATCAAGATCATAGGACATGAAAAAACAATTCAATATAGATAAATGAATAATGAAATGAAAAATAGAATATAAAATAGTTCGTTTAAAATTTATTGTTTCCCTAATTAAAGATACATTTTGAGGAATAACTAAAACTCAATGATTTTTGTTTCATTTTCTTTATTATCTAATTTTTACTCTTCTATCTCTTTGTCTTTATATAATTCATTTGTCTATAAGTTTTTTGTTTAAGGTGGATCTCTTAGGTGCATTGTAAGGATAATTCTCTCGGGCGTATTTGACAAAATATTTTCATTTTTGTACATTTAGTTTAAACATTTTTATCAATTAATTTATAGATGTAGAAACCTTCACTATCATTTCATTCTATTATTGTATTATTATTGGTTTATTAATACTTTTGTATATAATTTAAATTCCCTTTATTTAAGTTGTTTTAATATTTTTAAAAACACACTATACATTTTGGTTCCCTTTAATAACTCCTAATTATGAGTATGATAAATGATTAAGTCGTGAAAATGAATGATTTGAGTACTAGTTGGGTATTAAATGTAGATAATTTATTTAAATTAGAAACCTTCATTTTTCTGTTAAAACATCTTAATTGGTGCTTTAATTAGACTATATTCCATCATTTGGTTATTATGAATAACCATTGGTTATAGGTAATGTTATGGTCAATACATTTCCTAATCTAATACTAGGATGCATCAGTTATGTCATATTCCATTTGTATTACCTTGTTTTGATTAACATTATAAAACATTAAAAAATACATACACCACAAACTATACCTTGTGTGTATTAAAATAAAGTAATTTAAAATAAAGATCATTCCTCATTTGGATTGATACTTATATTCTGAATTAATTTATTTATTGTAACCCAATCATTCAATAAAAAGTAAATTTTTTTATTATAAGGAAATCCACTTTAAAGGTTTACTGGGAACCCTTACATAAATCACCACACAGAAATTCAGTAAGATAGAAAAAGAATCATCGCAACTGAGAATATAATAACATCCAACAAATTGGATCAACCAAAATATAGATAGACTACCAGGCTCAAGTGCATACATGAAAAATAGTGTAATGAAAAAAAATAGAATGCACAGTGAATGACACATTAGGTCTGACCAAAGCTCACCCAAAAACATGATTAAAATTTTGGTTATTAGAAAATTATAGATTTCACATATCACAACACAGTGACATAAAAAATGAAGAGGATGAAACAAATTACATGCCAAAAATTCTAGATACCATATTAAACCCACAGTGCCAAAATGTAGTAACATTTTCACTGAAATTGTGTAAATATTGTGAAATGATCTCCAATTGTCGAATTATTTTTAACATTGTAATTTTAATATTTAAAAAAATCAAATTTGAACAAAAATAAGTATGAAAAAAAATAAAAATTTGAAAAAAAAAATCAGATTATGCTGCTATATTGCATCACCAAATGTGGGACTACACTATACATCCACTTGAGAATAACACAAGGAATGGTTCTTGGTAGGAGAAAAATACCTACAATATTTTCGTTTTTTCTCACTAAACCAATCAATTTACAAGGTTCTCATTAAACTGAAGCAATGATTTTGATCATTTAGGCCTGTAAAATTATTAAGAGTTAAACAAGGTGTAGGCACCCTAAACATGGAACCCAAAATTAATCTGGGATAATAAAACACCTCAATAACACCCACCACATAACCCGAACAAGCAAGCAATGAGATAGGAGAAGAAAAAAATAAAAGACCTCAGATTCAGGGTTTTATTCGTCTAAGGAAAAGTAGAGGGGGAGCGCCGGAAGAAGTAAAATTCTATGAAATTTAGAAAATCATGACTAAAATCAGTGAATTTTGGGGTTATTTGAATAGACAAGATAGGATTTTTCAGTGCTTCTAAAAAAGGGCTGATAAATATACCTTTTATCAACTCTGAATTAATAAGTGGTGACAAAAGTTATCTTTATCGGTGCTTGCTTATCACTAAAAAAGGGAACTTTTATCATGTCCTTTTTAGCATTGATAATATGTATATATTTATCAATGATAAATATGCATTGATAAAAGGAATATTTATCAATCTAAATATTTTAGTGATGATAAAGGGTTTATATTTATAAATCAAAACAAAAATGAATATATATTTATAAATATTTGTATATGATTATAAGTATATTTATATCATTATTTATATTTATATAATAATATATCTGTGTGTATTATATATATATATATTAATTTTATAATTTTATAAATATATAATTATATATTTATAATTACATAAAAACGCTTTAAAAAAATTATATTTACTTAGTTATTATTGTAAATATATTTATATCATTATATAAATTTATATAACTATGTATATAAATTTAATAAATTTAAATAAATTTAAATATAAATATTGATATAGTAAATAAATTAATTATTTAAATATAGTTATTATAATTTTATAATTATTATAATTTTATAATTTTTATAGTTTTATAATTGTTTACAAATATTATCATTTATTAATAATAATAAAGATAATTTCATAAAAAATAATTTTTTTTATATTTAAATCATTATATATATTTATATATGTATATTTAATAAATATATATGTTTAATAAATAAATGATAATATAAAAAAATATATATATAGTCAATATATTAATTATATAATAAAGTTATTATAAATTTTTAATTATTTAACTATATATATATAATTATATAAATAATTTTTTGGAAAATAATATTTATTTATTTATAATTAAAAATTTATAAATATAGTAAATATTAAATTATAAATATATTTATTTATAAATATTTATTTACAAATATATTTTTAGCATTATTACGAAATATATAATCATAAATGCATGCATGTTAAAATTGAGTGAAATTGAATAATTAAAAATGTGCATACTTTATAAATATTGAAAGAATGGATAAGTTTTATTAATTAAATAAAATTTACTATAAAAATGATAATACATATTGAAATAAATATGAATAAATATTGAAATTATTAAAACATGGTAAATAAATATACATAAATAAATTTTAGAAAATGATTAAATTCCTAAAAAATATTAAAATTGAATAAATAACACATAGTAGATATAATATTGATAATAAATAAATAAATTTTACCAATTCAAAAAATAATATATTAAATTTATTATGATACAAAATGAAATTCTCATCTAAATAATATAATCTGAATAAATTACAGAAATATTAGTTATATATGATTACTTATAAGATTTCATTAATTTCGTAAATATTAGTGCAGGTGTGTTGCATTGAAAAATGAATTAATTTTGTATATGTATGTGAAATCAATGTAACAAACTTCTTATATTTGTTAAATTGAAAAATCAAATTACATTCAATTAATTTCCATTACTCGATACAATTGGTCAATATTTTTAATTAATATTCATTTTTAATTAATACACATCTTTTTACTAATTATATTACTTATTTAATGTATGTCTATCATGACTTGTCCCTCAGGGCCCATGTCATCCCTACCCTAAGAACTCCTCTTATAGGTCAGGGGCTGGCGACTATTTACAAGTAGGCATATCCCAAAAAAATGGGAGGCATTTGCCTAAGTACTTGTACGCACACACACAAATCAAAGCCACAAATGCTGGAAGATGAATACACTAAGTAAAAAACACAAGGTATGATATAAGAAAATATAAGGTAAATAGAGTTGGAATACAAGAACAACTAAAATAGGAATGTAAAAGTTCATGTCTGTGGGACTCCTCTGTAGAAAACCCTTCTTGAAGGGTAGGTACATAAAACAGTTGTTTGAAGTTGCAGAAGCACAACTTTTTTATCATGTCACTCTAACCACCGCCTAGTCCTGGTCCACCATGGACTCTGTCAAAGTGTCGATCATCTACACAAGACACAACACATATGAGTGAAGCTCGTGTAGGGGTGAGTAAAACAATACTCAGTTGAGAACCCAAACCACTAAGGGATACCACAAAACATTACACAAATAAGATTACCAAAGACGTACATGAATTGTATCCTCTATGTAGGTAAAGTCTAGAAAGTCACTAAATTCATCTCACACGGGTATAATATAATGTATATAAATTAAGACTATCAGTCATACTATTGCACATATTGTACTACTGATGGACTCATCCTCGATTAGTCATTGAGGTCTACTGGTCCACTGAGGTCTATTCATCACTAATGTCTATTGGGAGACTCAGGTCCGCTCATCACTGAGGTTTGTTGGGCCACTGAGGTCCGTACATCACTGAGGTATGTTGGGCCATTGTGGTCCAATCTTCACTAAGGTATGTTTTCCCACTAACGCTCACACGTCACTAAGGTCTGTATGTCATTGAGTTCTACTAGGCCACTGATGTCCGCTAGCCATTGAGGTCTATTGGGCCACTAAGGTCTGCACGTTAATGAGGCATGTTGGTCCACGTAGGATTTCACATCACTGAGGACTACTAGGATACTAAGTTCCTCTCTTCACTGAGGTCTCTTGGGCCACAAAGGTCTACTCTTCACTGACATCTTTTGGGATACTGAAGTTTTAACATCACTTCCTTCTCATCACATCCATCAATAGGATCCCCCCTCATATTTCACTTGACTCCGGGAGAATCTACTCTTCAATAAATCTATTGCATGTCAACTTCCACAAAATTTCACAATAAGTATTTAAAAAGTACATTTTTATCATAGGGGTCCCAATGACACAAACGACTCTTCAATCAGATGCACGGTTTGGTAGTTATGCGTGTTTCACTAAAAATGGAACTGTTGAGTCCGGGTTCAGACCGACCTAGTCAGACCGACCTGACCCGGATTAGACCAGTGTCCCCCTACCTGACTAGCCAGGTTAACCCATCCAAGCCTGGCCTAAGTTTCTTGGCTAGGCTTGGGGCCAATCTTCCTAATCTAGCATGGCCTACTCGGACATGGGTCGGTTAAATCTCCCAGACGCGGTGGTCTTCCATGTATGCTATGCACCACATGGCCTACTCACCCAACCACAGATCCTTCCTGCACCACATTGATCTCCTACACTACTTTAATCTAATCATTGTTGTCTTTGTCACACCTCCACTATGCAATGTCAATCTTGAATCCATGATGTCAAATCATTTCACCAAGAAAATATTGCGTACTGATCGATCATTCATCCTCCTGGGAACAGCACGACGAAGATGTGGGAGTGAAGCATAAAAAATAACCAGGGGATCAATCCTTGGCCATTTTTTAATTCTAACCTCGATCTGATCTATTAAAAGGATCAATATGATAAATAAAACAGAAGAATCATTTCCCCCAAAATCACCCCATAGTCAAAACCGCGTATAAGAATGATCGATCCATGGGTCAATATGTTTGTGGGTTGATCCACATTCGTTATTTATAAATCAAGAATGGGAGAAAACTAAATTAAAAATAACAACACCTACCTTGAAAAAAGGATCATTCAGCATCGACGTTATATCATTGTTGTAAATCTATTAATAGACATCATGATTTGTCTTCTCGTCAAACATCGATCTGTGATCCGTAGTTTTTGGTGATTTGTCACTTTTTCTTTGTTTTTTGATCACCAACAGAATTCCTTCAGATCCTTTGAGAAATCTATTGGGTCATCCCCTGATCTCATATCTCTGTTACTAAACATAGTGGAGGAAATTTATTTCAGTGTTTCTATTGGGTTGTGTTACTGGGTCGTTACACTGTTTAATTTATGAAATGAAACAGTTGTATCATCACCACATTGGAGTGAAACATTTTTGAATAAAAAAATTCTAAATTTTATTTTATTTTTCTTTAAATGACCAAAAATTAACTTTTACCCTCGACCCCTGCTAGTTGAGGATGGGCCCGGCCTAAGGAAGGCACTCCCTCACGAGCTCAATGGTACTCTCAGATTTTCAATCCGAGTGACCATTTATGAGTCATTGGAAAATAAAATAATCATTATTTAAATATTTTATTTAAGGTCATGCCCCAAAAACTAATTTCCATAGTTGGATAGCATCAGCCAATGTTAGGTTCCACCTAAGGAAAGAAATCCCTCACGAGCTCAACAATCTGAGACACCATTTGTGAGTTATAAGGATTTCAAAAATAGAATAATTTTATTTAATAATTTTATATATGTATATTCAATTTTTAGGTATTCTTGTTGGAGGCCCTTGCTGACTAATGTTAAGTCATTCCTAAAGTAAACCCACCATCCTGAATGCAACAGTACCCTTGGATTTCATATCTAAGCACCCTCTAATGAGATATTATTATTTTTCTAAAAAACAACTCACTCATGCTATTTAAGAACATAAAATTTCTCGATAAACCATTTTGGGAACACTAGGCTTTAGAATCTCATGCTCTCTCAGTTCATGGTCTCTGAATTTTCCCCGAAATTTTATAAAAAAAACCAGGAAAATATGAGTCGTTACATTCTCCCCACCTTAAGGCTTTACATCACTGAAATGAAAACTATGGGATTCCCAAACAAACAAGGGTACAAGCATGAACCTGAGCTACCCACTCCCAGGTGAACTCCTAGAGATTCCTATGCTGCCACCAAACACACACTCTAGGAATCAATCACTAATAAAGGTTTTTCTAATGTTGATCCTTGATCTCCATAAGAAACTCCAAAAAATTATCCCCGTCATCAACATCCAACTCACCCCAATCAATGATGGTTGATGGGTTATGTACTTATCTCCTTAGATGGGATACATGAAATATTTCATGCACCCACACTAACTATGGAGGTAGGTCAAAGTGATATACCACCTTAATTGTATACTATCGTTAATGGGGATCTATCGTGTTAGACTATCTTCTTTACATAAAGGTATCCCAAAATCCTTAGTGGAATCTGTTCTTAAAAATTTAAGAATTGTGTGACATGGTGAGTTGGTCAATGATCGCCAATATGGTACTATGTCCCCTGGACATACATGATAATCCTATCCCGAATCCCATCAGTATCCTTCCTCACTCTCTTCATGGAACCCCAAGGAAGAAAGGAGAAACCCCTTACAATCACAAGGGCTCGACATGGTGTGTTGACAAACCATGAAAATTATTAAACAAGCGCTCAAAATTTATATCAATAGGTAAGCTCAACATTAACCTATTCTACCATCCCCAGTGTCCACCTTGACACCCTCATTCATATCATGATGCATCTCATCACTCTGGGAATCCAAAGATAATATTGTGCATCCTCTGAATGTAACGATGTTCTCCCCACCTTTAGAATATCCATTAGAGGTATTCTATATGGAAACCTAATCACTTAAGGACTCACACTCGGTATCATCGAGTTGTGCCTCCCTAACTCACTTTGAGTATGGAAGGGTAGCCACCACTGATTAGAGTTAAGATGCATCATCTCTATCTTAAGTTAAAACCCTTATAAGAGAAGATATAATTGAGACTATTTTGGTTATATTATATGGTAAAATGTTCTCCCATAAGGTAGTGTCCCCACATCTTCATTATAAAGACTACCACTACCAACTCAAGATCATGGATCACGTAGTTCTGCTCATGTGGTCTCAACTAAACTAAACCATAGGAAATCCTTACTTACCTCAGCATCAAGACACAACCAACTATGGTCCCTAATGCCTCGTAGAATAGTATGTACTCGAATCCCACTTCTGGAAAACTCAAGATCAAGGCACACATCAAACTTTGTCTTAACTGCTGAAAATACTATGAGAACTTTTCTATCGACATGAAAGGATTCCTCTTTCAACTGATCAAAGTGTTCATCAACCCTTTAGTAGTGAATACTAGGTCTTCATATTACCTTGGTTAAAGTGCTTGTAATCTACACATAAACTTGAAAACTAGCTCTTATTAAGCCCATCCTCTACAAGTTCTCCACCTACACACTTATCTTTCGAAGCTCTGTGAAATACATTTGATATACCAATGCTCATATCAGTTCTATATTAGCGTTTATAACAATGTTGAAGTCTACCTCCCAATGTAGTGGTAAAATCAAAACATCTTTAGGGAATATGTCTTCATGTTCCACCAATACTTCTAGGATTTGAAAATCATAACATCCACTACCCCATGGGTAAGGCTGGGTAACTCAAGAGTCATTGGTTGCACCCTCCAATGCATGAATCTATCTTGTGTTTCATGGGATCCCTTTCTCACCAACAAAGGAAAACCCAATTCCATTGTTGCAAAAATACCACAACCTTTTGCCTAAAATAGTCAATTTGAGCATGTACTGTGGATGAGTAGTCCATACCCAAACTAACGTCGTAAGGCCTCGAAACATACACCAATAGGTTCCAACCGAAACTCTCACCTCAATGGTCAGATCACACCATCAACACATGTGTTATTATCGAGTAACATCCCATAGGTATCTGACGACATAAGGGTTAAGTCAACGGTTTGACTAGAAAATCTAGGTCTTGAACAAGATTAGTGGCAAAGAAGAAATGATTATCACCCATGTCTATTAATACATCAGCTAAGAGTAGACATAGACCATACCTCAAATCATTCCTGGAGCCATTGGGTTATATTCCTCAACCGCATACAACTACTCCCTTCCTCTATCCTCCAGCTCCCTGACCCTGGTGTGGACCATATTGGGGTGGTGGTTGTAACATGTCGAAATTTATACCACCTCCAGATTCTTTACCAATGCCCCTTCCATGTCAGCCTCCCAAAAAATTTATATGTTTCTGAAAATATATAAGACTCAATGTCCTATACACTATTCCATTGATAGCACAATGTGTTGGAAAATCTCTAGAAAGATTCCACCTACCGTCTACTGAAAAACATTACATCGTACTAGGATGATTGGACTCACTCTATGATTCCTGAGCTATAGATCTACTATCTTGGGACCACTTCTTGGAACTTATCACACGTCCAAGTCTCTACAGCTGACGTCAGCTTCTTGCTTTCCCACTGATGACATCCACCAGTTGTATGTACTCATCCAATGGAATTTTAACCTCAAAGGCTCTTTCTAGAACCTTGTCATAAGTAGGAATGCACAAAGGAATAGTGATGTCTTAAATTTCCCTAAACACACCTCGCTCGGAGTTCTTATCCCTAAATTACTGGTCGTATTGTATTCATCGAGAACTTGGAAAGGTCAGTACACCATGATGAATATTCATATACCATCATTTCATCCTACCGAAGCTGTAAAATCTATTTGTAATGAATATCCCTTAGATTTTATGGTATTATCCCCTTCTTAGAGAACAGTTATCAAGCTCTGACCATAGAAGATTTACATCATCATAAGATTAGGTAATCTAAACATTGTCAGCGGCCTAATGATTTATATAGAAGGCTCACATCTAGGACCTGCATCTGATCTAATGTTGTTTTGACTAAGTAGAAAACTCACTCACCACCTGAATCCAGTCCTTAGCTTCCTATGATTTGAGCTTTCCTTGGAACCTGAGGGGTCTCTATCGCTGAAACTCGTGAAGTGTCCTCAGCCCGCATATCTCATTCAATTGTACTAAGTGTATTTTGGGTTACTCTATAGGTGTTGGTATAGCTGGTACACATCCAGGTGGTGATGTGTCTAGTAAAAACCCATATAACCATCTCATCACCCGATGGATCGTACTCTTGATCACGTGGTGGAATCATTGATGGCTATCTACATAGAAGTATCATGAAACAAAACAATATGTACCACGATCAATAGAGTATAAATGGTGATATGGCTCAAGAATGAAATTGAAAACTCAACCCATTCCTATATGATGAACGTACAATAATTTCTTTCATGAAACTTGTGTTTTCATGTATCGAGTCAAAAAATAAGAATTCAGGGTCCTCGTTTATGGATATTTTGACTGTCGCACCAACACTGGATTCCCTGGGCTGAAAGCCAAAATCAAAACACTTAACACTATTTTCACGAACCAAAATCATTGACTCAAGGTTATAAACGTAGAAACAACCTCCTTTGATACGACTCTGTCACAACCCGTCACCCAGGGCCCGTTTTGTGACAACCCCAATCCCGCCTCCCATTTTCCAAGGGCTAGAGACTAGGAACAGGTAGGAATATCCCAAAAATTGGGATGCATTTTCTTAGTACCCATATACATGCACAAAACTCCAAGCCACATATGTTGGAAGGTAATTACCCTAAGTAAAAAAACCCAAGGTACGACAGAAGAAAACCATAGGTAAATGTGTCTAGAATAAAGGACCAATTGAAAGAGGAAAGTAAAAGTAAAATTATATGGAACGCCTCCATAGAAAACCCTACCTGAAGGGTAGGTACCGAAAACAGCTTTCTGAAGATGCAAAAGCATGTCTCATCTGTTGGGTCACTCTAACCACCACCTTGCCCTGGTCCACGAAGGACTTCGTCAAAGGTTCAATAATCTACACAGGACATGACATGTGCAGGTGAATCTTGTATAGGGGTGAGTAAAACAATACTCAGTAGGGACACCAAACCACTAAGGTATACCACAAAGAAATACACAAAGAAAAATACCAAAGAAGTACATGATGTGTTGAATCTAAGAAGTACAGTCCAAAGATTCACAAATGTTAGCTCACACTAGTATAAACAAAAGTATAGAAAGAAATACTAACAGTCATAATGCTAAACATATTTTACTACTAATAGACTCAACCTCAATTAGTCACTGAGGTTTGTCGGGCCACTGAGGTCCACTCATCACTAAGGTCTGTTAGGCCACTGTGGCCCGCTCGGCACTAAGGTCTACTAGGCCATTAAGGTTTTCACGTCACTAAGGTCCGTTTTTTAATAAGGTTTGTTGGGCCACTGAGGTCCACACCTCCCTAGGGTCTGTTGGTCCATTGTGGTATGCACGTCACTGAGGTCTACTGGGCCACTAAGTTTCCCTCCTCACTGAGGTCTACTAGGCCACTAATGCCTGCACGTCACTAAGGACTATTGGGCTACTAAGGTATGCATGTCACTAAGTCATACTAGGACACTGAGGTATGCTCTTCAATGATATCCGGAGGACACTGAGGCCTTCTCATCACTAAGGTCTGTCAAGCCATGGAGTTCTACACGTCATTTCCTTCACATCACAACTAGCTGTAGGATTTCTGCTCATAATACACATGATTCTAGGATAATCTTCTCCTCAATCCATCGTTCGTATTTCAAAATCCACTAAAACTCATATTGAGTATGTTAAAATAACCATCTCATCACAATAGTCACAACACTGTAAACAGATTGTCAATTGGATACAAAGTTGGGATATTATGCTCGTTTAACTGAAAAGGGGAATGTGTGGGCGTTGTTTGGTCCGACCCGGTCCAATGGGTCCCACCCAACCCACCAGGGCGACCCGGTCCATTGGGTCTAACTCGGTCCTCACGGTCTGACCTGGTCCACCCAGTCCAACCCAGTCCACATAGTCTGACCCATTCCTCCCAGTCCAACCCTCTCCCCCTGGTCCAACCTGGTCCAACCCAATATGACTGGTCCACCCGGTCTGACTCAGTCCACGAGGTCCAACCCAGTCCCCCCGATCCATCCTGGTCTTCCCTATGAGACCCGGCCTACCTAATCATACCTGGACCACTCGGATGCAGGCTAGTTCAACCACTCATACATTGTGGTCTGTCACTTCTGCTTTGTGCCAAGAAGCCGACCACAAATCCCAGCCATACCATGAGTCGTGGGTCTAGCTGACCCTATCACAGCTTGAAGTCACACCCTACTACACACAAGCAGATTCATTGAGGTCATTGTTTACAACACTATAGTGTGTCACTACAGCGCGTCTCCTTCACAGTGCATCACCTACTTCATCAGGTGCGAGCCTGCTACCGCTGCTGGTGCCAGTGCACGGTCGTCGCTGCCGCCTCTAGTGTTGGTGCACCTTCATTCTTCTCCACGGGCCCCTGAATGCTCTCCAGTGGACTATTCTTCGATCCAAAATATACTCCAGAGTCCTCAGGTCATGATTTTCATCATCAGGTATTTAAAACCATGCCACAGTCCATTTACAATGTGAATACATTCCCATATGACACTACCTTGATCTAATCATCGTCTTCATCATCATACCTCCATCGTGTGGTGTCTATCTCGGATCCATGATGTCGGATCGTTGCGCCAAGAAACGATTTCTCAACGATCGATCTTTCATAATCCCATGAAAAATGTGAATAATGTGAGGGAGAGAAGAAGGAAAAGCAACTCGAGGATCGAACATTGTCCATTTATTCATTATGTCCTTGATCCAATCCGTTATAAGGATCAAGATGATGAAACAAAATAGAAAACTCACTTCCCGTGAAATCAACATGCAGTCAAACCATCACACAATAATGATCGAGTTGCGGGTCAAAATGTTCATGGGTTGATCTGCGTTCGTTTTTTTGAAGTCAAGAACAAGACAAAAAACAAAATTTAAAATAACAACCCCTAGCTGGAAAAAGGATTGGTTGACGTTGGGGTTTGATCGTTGTTCACGATCCGTTTGGAGACATCACAATTCGTCTTCTCGTCTACCATCATTCCATGATCCATCATCATTGGGGATTTATCAGTTCATATAGACAATATAAATATACTTATATTATAAATATTCATTTTTATTAATAATTATCTCATCAATGAATTTTTTTATTAATTTTGTAATGTATTTATTTTATATTTTTTTGACTAATTATTATAATTTTTTGATTTTTTATTTTTCAAAATTAATAACAAATTGTTCATTTTATATATAATTACTTAATATAAACTTTTATTTATCATTTATAATCTATATATTGGTATATTAAATTTATTGAAATTTAATTAATATTTTTTATAATATTTTTCTAAATTTTCGTCATTTTTATTTTTTATTTTTTCGATTATTTCATTTTATTAATTTTATATATCTATGTTTAATAAATATTATGTATTAATATTTATTATATATATATATATTAAATTTATTCATTTTTATCAATAGTTATTTAATTAATAAAAAATTTAAAATTATATTTAATTTACTCTTTTGAAATTTTTATTTCATTACTTGCTTCATTTTATTTATTATATATATCAACATTTAATATATACTATATATTAATGTTTAATATATATATATATATATACATTAAACTAGTACCCAACCCATGAATTTGAACAACATAATCATTTAATTATAAATTTATATACAAAGTAATAATTTGGAGTTAACCTTTTAACAGATGCAATATAGGAAAGGAATTGTAAAAATAAATAATATAAAATATATAAAACAAAATCAAATCAAAAATAAACACATAGACATTGTAATAGATATTTTATTATTCTATTTAATTTATATGTTCATCTTATACTCATTTTCATTGAACTACTTTTTATGATACTCTAAAGTTGAATCGTCTTTACTGAATTTAGTAGTGAATTCCCCACCTATAAATACTTATTAATTTGATTCGTATTCTAAATCTCTTTGGAAATAATATTTTAAGTAAAATATCATACAAATTTTACAAACTAAAAATATTTAAAGATGGAATAGTTTCAAATTCCTAATTTATATTATATCCATCAATCAGCTACAAAATTTAATGTCATATTTCATTTGAATGTAATGAAATTCAAACTAAAATGAATCTTCATACACAAAATATGAATTATAAATCATCTGGGTTTCCCATTTATCAAAAATTATAATGATCCAAACAAAATAATTCATCTGGGTATCCCATTTTATATTCTATAATTTCTTACATAATAAATTATCATACAAAATAAATCATGTGCGTATCCCATTTGTGTAATATTATCAATTAGATAGCATTTTATAGTCTATAAGATATGGGAGGAGTTTATTCCTAGCCTAAAACATAAATTAATAATCTTCTAAAAAAAATAATTAAAACAACCTCCAATTTTTATGAATATTAAAAAAACACATATGAAATTACCAAATAACATTCCAGTTTATCTAAAGCCTGAAATCCATGTGAGAATAATTATTCTGTATACATATTTCTTATTATTTTATCTATTAATATCTTCTATGAGACATCCTCAAAACCTCCCAACACTACCACCTCCCAGATTCTCTCCCGTATATTTTTCCCTTTGTTTTATCTCGCCCCTAATTAGTAATGCAACAAATCAAGCATGTTGTGCCATAATGTGTTTTAATAATAATTAAATCATTGATAAAAACTAATATATTGTACAGTTGATATGGTTTTTGATTTGTACAATAAAAAATATGTTATACCATTTTATAAATTGAAAACACATACTTCATGATTCATAAAAATAATGCCAAGGAAATTATAAAACAAACTACTCACAAATATTCTAGTAAAAACGGGGAAGAGACACTCAAATAGAAGATAATTTGATGAAACCCAAAAGATCCAAATGGATGTATCTTTTATAATAAAATATAATAGTATATCATTCTTATAAGATTATCTAAAGCCTCATAAAATATATATTATAGTTTTCAATTGTTATAAAATATGTGAGAACAAATTGGTTGACAGAAAGAATATACAGGAGTTCAAACTGGAAAAAAAATTGATTATACATCATCAAATATTTTATGTCATATAAATAGCTTAGTGCTTGAATTATTTAATTATATATTGAGAACATAAACTAAAATTTCCAGAAAATAATGATGAAACACAAAACTAATCAATTCATCTAATCGGTTGAATTTTTACACACCACATGGTGAACATATTATGTCCATGAATATATTAACAATAATAAGGTTTTTTAGCATGTAAAAGTTCAAAATGGGATGAAATTACATAATTTGGATGATACATAAAAGATTTTGGTTCTTAGGATAATATATTTTACTATTAAATAGGAAAAATATAAATAAGAATAAAAAACCACTTTTTTCTTGAAAATAGACACAAACAGGTTATTTTTATTGAATGTGGAGAGACTTAAAAGAAAAAATTCAAAAGAAAAATGAATTATGTCTATATAATGGGCACAAGTCAAAGACTTTTAATGGTTAAACATTGATTTTTTTAGATATATATGAATCATAATCTAAGGATTTAATTTTCTTAAATCATTTTCAATTTGATAGAATTCAATAGTTGATATCTTCTATAATATGAAAAACATGAAATATATCCTAGAAATAACATCATGGATTTTTATTTATTTCATTTCGAATCAAAACACATGTAAGCTAGAACATTAATGTTTTCAAAAGTTATGGAATACAAATTATTATAGTTGTTTTTGAGTTTAGGAGATATTTCTTCAATCAGGTGTTTCAATAATTTGTTTTACTATAATAGATTTCATTCATGTTTTATAGAAAATGAAAATGAAAAATCGGTAAGTCGCGTATATACTTGTTTTCCAAAACTACCAAAAATATAATCCAATAAAATTTGAATAAATAATTTATATATGAAATCATGAGATTATTTCCTAAAAAATAGTTAGGTTCTTTTTCTATACTCCAACATAACATTGTAATTCTATGATATTGATTATAAATAAGATATTAAATAATAAATGGAATAAAAATCATTCATAAATATTAGTTAATGGATATACATCAACTATGTTGTCCCATCTAAGGTGACCATCTTTTAATGACATAATGGAACCTATTAATGATGATTTCAGGTATTTAGATATAATATTAAGTACATTCTATAGGTTATGCTACTGGGGTAGATATGTTACTCTAATTAATTAGGATGATATCATATTTTAAACTTGATAAAAAATAAATCAACAACATAGTATAAAGAAAAAAAGTAAATATTATCATATTAGATCTAAAATTATAGAAGATCACTTTAAATAATTAAAAATAATTTAATAGTAGATGTTTTATATAATGAGAACAGAACCTTTGATTACAACCTATAGATCTCGCATATTTAGTGAAAATTTAAGAATGAGAAGGTGAAAATATTTCAAAAAATACATAAATCTGTAGTAAATATGAAAGATTCCCATCATTTATGAAGAACCTTTTATGAAAAAAGTACATAAATGAGTAAATTGAATATACTATATATGAATGATGGGGATCATTCAAACTGTATACATATATGAGTTAACTATATATACGAGAAAATTATATTTATATATCATATTCATCCTAAAATTGAAATGATTTTATTAAATCATTTTAGAACCATATGAATAATTTTATTTAATAAATCATTTGAAAACTATATTTATATATCATTTAAATATAGTGTTGTCTAAATGAATAAATAATGATGCATATAGTTTCATTTTCAAAGAGTGTCATTTTCATATTTCATCTATGTATGGTTTCAATTACTGAAAAATAATGATGTATACTTTAATTTCTATATAAATATTAATAAAAATATTTCATTAATTAGAAAATTCCAAATATAGTTTAATTGTAAGATATATTGCGATGATATTAAAATATAGTTTTAAAAACTGTCATGTATAAATATAAATTGTATACCTTTTATTCCCAATATGTGTTAAGGTATTGTAGCAATATTTATAGAGTGGTACTTATATTTTTTTTTGAATAATTTGACTTTATGTAATATATAACTTTAAATAATTTACAAACATTTTATAGAAATTGATGTAAAATATTTTACTTCATATAAAATCAATTTATAATCGGATGTAAATACAATAATATAGAGTGAAAGGAAAAATTTAAAATGAGTTTATAATATAGAATTAAATGATAAAGGAAAAAAACAATTAACATAACATTGGGTAAAAACCAAACATTGATGTAGTACATGAGTCCTTTGTCTAGGAAATTGCATTTTAAGAAACACCATGTAATGAAATAAAAAATAAAAATGTCATATTGTGGATGTCTTAGAAAAATTATATATATGAATCTACCCTAAAATTTTCTATATTTTATATGGATAACCATAATTAAATTCATAAAATGTTTTTTTTGTAGTATTATGGAAATCATTGATTTGTTTTTTCATTATATCTAATAAAGACAACTTTTAATGTATTAGGTTCTAATGGTCGGTTTCAATTTCATATATTGAATTCTGAGATTTCAACACTGAGAAGAATAGTATTATATTTGAATACATTCAAGTTAGTAGGAAATACAAACTCTTCATTTTCTCATAATTTACAGATATTTTTTCACTATAAATTATTCACCAACATGAAAACAATAATTTATTTTTAATCATTTACCCAAATGAGAATATTTATTAATTTTGAATCTATTTTTTGTATAAGTTTCATGAATATTTTTGAATAAAAAGATTGTGATTAATCCATCATTATCACTGAATGACAATTAGACTTAACATATCAGAAAATACTGATTCAAGTTAGAGAAAGTTAAAACTTTTACAAAACATTTCATAAATATAAGTATTCAAAAAATACATAATTACATTATATAAAATTACTTATAAGATAAAAATGTAGCTATAACTTGCTATAAAAATTTCTGAAAATTATTGATGTTCCTAATACAGAAAATGGTTATGAAATTTTTTTATGAATATATTAAATTGAATGTTGTTCAAGTCCTCCATATATTAATATAATTGAATATTTTCAAATGAACTTAGAGATAGTACCTTAGAATTATTGTTATTGGTGATTCTTGTAACACCCCAAAATGATAAAGGGTTAAATTACTAAATGATATGACTCATGTCAACAAGGTGCACCTTCCTTTTTGGGCACCTACATGATTAGAAATCCATATTTAAGCGTGCTTGACCTTACGTAATGACCAGGATGGGTGACCTTTTGGGAAGTTTCCCAGGGTGTGTTTGAGTGAGGACAAAACACACTGGAAAGGATATGTGTTGGCCTATGGGGACATTCATTAGTCAGATGACCCATTCAGGCACGTGGGTGGCCCCTAGGGTGGGGACCATGTGTGTGGGGCAATTGGTGGTACTTCGCAGGCCAGGACCCGACATCCATGTTAAGGCGGGGTGGTTGTGCTATCACCAGGACCCAGTTGTCACATTTGGTATCAGAGGTGGTACCCAGCCTTAAGTGCAGTGCACTGCCTGGGTTGAGATGTACGACCCACAAGAAGGACATTGTTCTCTAAAGTGGGGGTGATTTTAACACCACAAAATGATAAAGGGTTAAATGAATGAATGATATGACTCATGTCAATAATGTGCACATTCCTTTTCAAGAGCCTACTTGATTAGAACTCCGCAGTTAAGCATGTTTGGCCTGATGTAATGATCGGGATGGGTGACCATATGGGAAGTCTCCCAGGGTGTGTGTGAGTGAGGACAAAACACACTGGAAAAGACATGTGTTGGATTGTGGGGACAATCATTAGTCAGATGACCCGTTCGGGCAAGTGGGTGGTCCCTAGGGTGGGAACCATGTGTGCGGGGAAACTGGTGGTACCTAGAGGGCCAGGACCTGACATCCATGTTAAGGCGGGGTGGTTGTGCTGTCATTGGGACTTAGTTGTCACAATTCCTTATATTTACAAGACAAAATTTTTCATTCAATATCCTTTCTAGAATTTTTTTCAATCCATCAATCTAGATTAATATAGATAAAAATGTTTTTGATCAATCCATATATCAACTATTTGTTTAATTTTTTTTAATAACCATTATAGAATTTTTTTATCTTCCCATTTTGTACAAGCTTATAATGTTTATAAAAATAGTTTTGTTTCATATAACAATATTTTATGACCCATGAATCAACAAGGAGGTACTATAAATCCTTAACAATTTTTTTTTCAATTTATTTTGTTTATTATATATATATATAGGATAAATGAGATAAAAAAAATATATCACACATTATGTTATAAATTCATACCTTTGGAAAACATAATGACATATATACAAAACCCCAGATACATTCATAAATACGACATATAAAAAAAATATCGATTTCGATTTGGAGGTAACTACATAAATAAATAAATATATATATATATATAATGATCAAAAATCATGACCAATTTTTTTAGGCCAAGGGGAGAATAGATGTAGAGAAATAAAAATGATCCAAGTTATTACCAATGGAATTCAAATAATATAATATCTAGAAATTATAAATTTTGTGTTGAGGGAGGTTAAGAGAGGTGCACCAATTAAATGTATGAAAATGTCTTTCTAATGTGATTAATAATTAAATCATCATATCAAATGAGTAAGAAAGCACAAGTAGAATATACATCAAGAATATAATTACAGCGAAATGGAAATCATGGTCAAACGTGATAGGAATATTTAGGGAATAAGAAGTAATTTAATTGCACGAAGTGAATAAAATATAGAAATAAACATAAACATATGAAATTATATCATTGGAAATTGTAATATTTAATCTCGTTGAAATAAAAAAAACATTCATGAAATAATGTGTTAATAAATTTAAATGAAAGAATAAGCTAATAATATAGTGAAAACAAATATTTTAAATCATTTACCTACAATATGATCTAAAAGTGATAAAAAATTAAAAGATGATCATGTTGGTTGGAAATTGCAAATGACAACCCTGAAATCAAAATTATACAATCAAATTAATCTTCAATAATAAAATAAACTGAAAAAATACCTCATATTAGAAGTTGAATATAAGATACAACAAACAAAACAACATTTATGTGAATTTGGGGATTTTGAACTTAGGTATGTGGTCTAGTGAGATAGGGATGTTAATTATATGTGAGTTATTTTTACATTTTAGGATGGGTAAAGATAGTGAGGAAAACTAACTTTTAATTACATGGGACAATATATGTGAGGAATTTTTACAACTGGACATAATAATAAGATAATCTAGTACCCTATGTGATTCCATAAATTATTTTCCTATCAATACATTATCAGGTGTGATATCATATCACATAAAATAATTTAGGTATTTTTACAACTAACTATAATAGTAAAGAAAATTAACTTTCAATTAATTTATTTCTCAAAAATTAGAAATTATTTTAACTGAAATTAAACTAATTAATCATTCATGTACATCCATGCAATTAAATTATTACCTTATTTCAAATATCTTCTTCAATGTGTATGTTTTTATACTCTTCCTTTAATATAGAATTCATTGGTTATCTCAACACATATCATGGAGGAAGATCATACCTACCATGAAAATCATTACCAAAATTTGGTCAAACAAAATACCAACCATATTATTTATCTTCCATTAGTTCAAAAAATTTCTTATAAACATAAAAATGGGATCTTGTAAATATTACTTAGACAAAATTTTACATGGAAGTGAGCTTGTTTGTTTTCTTAACAATAAATAATTACAAATTTGGTCTTTTATGTAAGGTAATATCATAATAATTCATATAAAATATAAAATAAACTCATCTAGTTACCCATGATAAAAATAAATAAAATGTTTCTACGAAACATTATTCTCTTGAAAAATTCGTTGACATACAAAATGTATATTAATACAAATAATCAATTTATTAGAAAATTATTACCCACAACTTCAATATGACATATGTATTTTATTTTGATAAAATCCAATGGATATATTAAAACATTGGATATAGATGAAAATATAAACAATTGTTTTATATATAACCATATTTATTACAAACAAACATTGATATATTTTCTAAGATGGTGCATAAGAAAAATAAAATAAAATAACCACTACCCTTTGGGTAGAGAGAAACATTATTAGATTTATGGAAATGTTAATCTTCTCAATTCATCAATGTTGAAAAAAGAAATTGAGTTTAAAATAGATAGACATATAAAATTCAACTATAAAAGAAATTAAAAACAATAAAAGTATCCATAGATAATATTTATATGTAAATTGGAAATTATAAAAATTAACATGTATAAAGAAAAATAATAATGAAAAATTGGGAAACAACAAGTACATGTATGAACATAAATATAAAATTATTGGAAAATTTTAAACCTGGGTGAAAGTCTACAAATTAAAAATAAATATAGAAAAATTGAAATTAATTTGGAATAAAGTATAATCAATGTGATTAAGGTTGAAATAAAATATATTATTATACAACATACAAAAATGTATCAGTTTTTTCCATGTTTATATTAATCTTATCCTGCAAACCATCCATTCCTAATTTTATCTAAATGGTCTAGATTAGGTAATAGAAAAAAAATATGAAATGGTTGAACTAAGAGAAAATATATTAGAAATTATGTACCTTCTTATAGAAATAGAAGGTTGAATATTTCTCAAGGTGAGGGGAGGAAGGAGTACTATATATTGGGTTTTGAAGAAAATAATTTTATTTATTATTCAAAGTGATAAAAATGAATTGAGAAAAAAATACATAGGAAAAACTAATGAAACTATAAAGAGAATAAAATTTAATTAATGATTCTTTAGAAAATCCCAATAATAAATTAGAAATTATGATAAGTATCATGTTTGAAAAATATATGAAACTTTTTTGGAAAAAAATCATTTTCCTGTATAAACAAAAATATGAACCAATTTGATAAATATAGACCCGAGTTAAAGAATAAAAATACAAAATAAAGAGAAAAATTTGAATATAAATTGGTATAAAGTATACTAAAAGTGAATAAGGTTGAAACAAAATAAAATAGTATAAAAACTAAATGAATATCTCACTCTTGGAGATGGCCATATAGAACCATTCCTAATAAATTAGGGATGAATATAATGATCTAAATTAGTATACTAGGTCCTATTTCTAGTATTTATAGGAGAAACTATCAGGAATTTCATCCTGATAAATAGGGGATGGAGATAATGATGTATTTTTTTTAAATTTACATCACCATATTCCTCCATAAAAAATTTAAAGCCAAGTAATGGAGGAAAAGTGGGGAAGACAAAGGAGGTTTATGATGAGTTTGAAGAGATCTAGTCAGTGAGTGAGGTGATGCTTAACTACCAATTAATGTTTCTGGGGGGGGTAGAGATCCACACCAACGCTATCATGAATATATCAAAACAGATGAGGAGCCTAAAAATGTGAACCTATATGTAACTGATGAGAACAAGACTAAGGTGAGGAGGTAGGGAGATAGACGCGTTGAAGGAGAGGAGATGAAGGGTCAATGATTGGTTTTTGAGGGAATCCATATGTGATCAAAAAATCTTAGACAATATCAGGATAAGGTATTAGGAGAGAGAATTTTCTTGGGGCTGGGATGAATCAGTGAATGGGTGGAAATATATGTCAAAGATCTAAGGAAGTTACACTAAATAGATGAATTCTTTGTATGTGTTATTTACTGGGTGTCACACCTTATAGTACAGATAATGAATTTTATATGTTTTAAGAAATCTTTTAAAAAATAGAATTTAGACAAAGAAGGCTTTCATGTTAATAAAATAAATGAAAATATACCAGTTATGTGAAAAATACTTTTTTATTTACAAATAAAATCATGTGAAATTTAAAATTTTACAATATAATTCATAATATATTGAAGAAGTCAGATTCTAACTATATATTATAATGTTATTGATAAATAATGAATAATCTTTACGACATTGAATATTTTACATAATATGGTAGTTTTAAATTTCAAAGTACTGGAAATAATTTATGAAAAAGGATACTAAATCCAAATTATTTTAACATTTTTTATTGTATATTAAATATAATCATGAAAATTTAATGTATGTTGAAAATGATTATGAATTCAAAGTGATAAAAAATGTATTTATGTTGAAACTGTCAAGTTATATATAGATTTTCAATCATAGGAACTCAATAAGTTCATCAAGCATTAGATAGTGTAAAATAGATAACATTTGGTAGTCATTTAATGTTTAGACTGTTGAACGTACATAAAAAATGAAACAAGAACATTAAAAAAATTTAATATTAGATAGATATATATAAATATTTACAGTAGTACAAAAAAACACAGAGAAAGAAACTGAATCCAAAAGCATTATAACAATACATATTATAAATTCATTACCAAATAATTTTTTTCAGAAACCCTTCATAATGGTAACTTCAATAGAAATATAATCAAATCAAAATAGTATAAAATATACATAAATTGAAAATTCTAAATTAACTAAACCATCAACGCCTTCTTGGAAAACACCACTCTAGACCCATTTTTCAAGGTGTGTTTTAGAATCATTTATAAATACCCTCATTGTGGTAATCATAAAATAAAACTTTTATTAAATATGTAGAGATGTTATCAATGACATAAACTCATTATTTTAATGACTTAATTCATAAATTTCTCAATAAATTATATTAGCACACATATTTTCTTCACTAAACCTACAGAGATTCATAGGAAAGGATGGATTTAGTAGGATCAAGTAGAAGAAATTAAAATAAAAAATACATATAGAAATATACATATTCAAAAAATTTATAAATTATCTCAAATATGTTTTTATAGGAATATATTTTATATAAAATTTTACAGATTTTAATTATATATATATAATACATTGTGTATAAATAAATAAAACTATAATTATTTTTTTAAATTATCCAAATAGTTGACTTGTTAAATACATCACAAATGTGACATAAAACTTCATAAAGTATAAAATGAAAATAAATCATTTTGTCAATGATGAGAAATATAAAATGGCGTTGGTATTCCACAAAGATTAATACAGAAAAATACTTTTCATTGAGGCACTTAATCAAGCATTCCTGGAAATCATAATGTATAAGAAAACCATATATGATAAAGTCAATTAAAACACAATATCATTACCTTGTAAGTAAACACCATCCATATTTCATTATCATTCCCAAAAATATAATTCCCACGTGATGCACCTGCCACTGTTGAAAATATAAAAGCATTGTTTGAAAAATAATAAAGTATAACATGTATAACAGATGCATGAAATTTCAATGGAAAATTCCTAAATAAAAAAATGACTACCAAAGGGATGCATTTGTCATTGAATATGTTATATATATTATAATTTTATTGATTAATAAAGAATAATGTTAAGATATTGAATATATATTCATCAAACAATAGAATAAATTATATTATTATGTAGTCAAAAAAATTATAATAAAGGATAACCACATAAAATAAAGTCATCAAACATCACCTGGAATCCAAAAAATTAAAAACTCTAGCAATAAAGGACCTTGAACACCCACTGCACAAATGGAATACATTGGTAAAAAAGGGATAGTTTCTGTTTTATGCATAATAGTTGATTTAATTTCTAATAAATGTGATTATTTTTCAAAAAACACCCCTAGTGATAAGCATAGAAACAAAAAAAATCATAAAGAATTATCCAAAATAATAATACACGGCATCAATGGCCTAGAATTCAGCGATGAATATTGACCAAGTGATTATTCATCCTTTCAGTTAAGGATAAAGTATATATACCCATCCCCAAAATACCAAATTACTGATAGTGTGGGAACCTAAATAAAAAACAACCACTACTTTTGAAGAATTAAAGAATGGTATTATGGTTGAATGAAGAAGATGAAGAATGTGGGAAGTTAAAATAAATTAAATAAATTTAAAAATAATACTTTATATAGGAAATTTATATTAATTTCAATAAATAGTTTCTCAAAATGAATTATTTTTGAAACAACAACAAATAAATTTCACCATGTTATGATAGATTCAAACAGGAAACATAATAGTTAAATGGGAAAAGGAGGATTAATAATTTATGTTAAAAACCCAAAAAATGGGGGAAGTTTGATTATTTTCAACAAATTTAATAACAATAAAGGAAATTTATTTGAATTAAAATAATTAATACATCTATAGGAATTCATCTTACATAACCAATAAAAAACAACTCTACTATGATAGTTTCAAAAAACAAGATAAGAGCATAATGGGGAAAAGTGTATGATGAATTTAAATGAAGATATCCTTATCAAGACAATCACCTATAGGTAGTGGTAAAAATTTAGGAATACTATATGTATAGAAATTATCTCCTCTATGAGAAGGCCACCTATAGACTAGTATAGACCCTTATATCCATAAATCAAAAACCACCTAGATGTGATTGGCCCAACTCCTACTTTGTTTGAGTCCCAATAAACAACTCAATCTATGTGGAAAATATGAAATTTAGTGTGGAGTAATAAAAATGTGTACCAAATGATATATGGTGATTTATATGATAGCGCATATGAATTTATTATGAATATATTCTAGTGTTTGGTGATACAGATGCTTCTATTATAAAGGACCAATCAACATAAAGAAATAAAAGCTTATGGTGAATAGAAATTGATTAGACTAGTGGTAGGGTTTTGTGAGGTTATATTTTTCGGCACACATAGGGAGATAGAAATTTAATGTTGTGATGCAAAGAATGTGGAAAAATACACTATGTGATGGAAACTGCATTGGAAATGGAGGGGTTAGGGTTGTGGGGTAAGTGATGGAGGAGGGAAGAAAAAGTAAAAATAATCACAGTGAGTATTCATGGGTGAGTAGGAAGAGGTATAAAGGTAGAGGTGTTGGGGATTAAGAGGTGGGGGTAGGGACGATGAGCTAGAGTAGGGTATTGTGAAGATTTTTGAATGTGATGAGGGAGTTGAGTATAATCAAGGGTCATGGGAGGGAGACAAAGTTGGGAATGAAATTGCTCGGATGTGGTGTAGTGACACATCAGTGGAGTAGTGTATTGTATAGACATGTGTAGTGGGATACACAAACATTAGAATAGATAGTGGATTTATTAATAATTTTTTAATTAAAATATTAATATTTTTTATTTTTTATTTTTTATTTTTTAAATTTTTTAAATTTTTTAATCATTTCAGTTATTTTATTATTTCAAATACTTTTATTTTTTTAAGGTATGTATAAAAAAAATTGAAATTGGATCGAGGTGGGTCATGTTGGATCTTAATAGGAAGTTGGGTAAAAGGTGGCGTTTTTCATTGTGTTGGCCAAGGACCATGTGGTTCAGTAGAAGAGCTATTTTTCTGTGGAGTTTATATAGGATTCCATCCCAGTAACATGATTTAATGCCACAATTTTGGAAGAATGATATATAATAGAGTGAAATCTCATGAAATATCTTAATTTGGTACATGCATCATGAATGAGAATTATCTATTATTAAAATAAAGTGATGATAAAAGGTACCCTATATCATCACTATAAATATGGCATCCCACCTTTTTATTACATAACTTTTCATTAAATTTTACAAATAGAGGATCTTTAAAGTCTAATGTCTTGGAAATTAGGAACATAATACATGAAAAAAACAAAAAAAAATCTTCTAATCCACTTGTTCGGCTTCATCATAAGTTCATCTTAAGTACTATTACTCCATCTCATAACCTGTAGACATTGATTTAAAGGAAAGGGTGAGCAAAAGGCCCAGTAATGGTAAACAAGGGAATCGATTTACTTGTGACATCAATAAGAACTTGAATAAAAACATAAGGACATGATCAATGGAAGCATAGGAAAATCATAATGAAAATAAATTTAATCATAACTTGAATATGTGGCTACAAAATTTCATTTTGACATTCATGAACATATCACCAAGGTTTATCCCCGAGGTGTCAAAAAAATTACCAAGGTTATTCACCAAGGTATCATGAAACTTTTAACACCCCAGGTAAATAAAGAATATGACATTTTTATATTTATCCATATTTGTGAATAAAATATTAATTTTACTTTAAAGGTGATGGTATGCTCGATGGCGTACCCAACACACAACAACGAGTTTCTTGGGAATCTTACGTTGCACTCTAATAAGAAAATAATATTATTTTAAATAGTAGTTAACGCCTAGCCATTGTAATGGCGAGAATGAACAGAACTAACTAAAAAATGATTATATATGTTTGTCAAATATTTTTACTTTATACAATAAATTTTAGGGGATTAAAAATGAAAATGAATCCAATTTTAAGCGTAAACATTCTAATATTCTTTAAAAGGTCGATTAACCGCCTTTTGATGGAGAACCTCTTTTAAATCCACTTTTTGAAAATTTAATGTGTTATATTTGACAAAATAAAATTCTTCTTTAGAATAGGGACATCAAAATTTACTTCTGTATATTTTTGGTATTTTCCGAAAAAGTTAAATTTTTAATGTGTAGTGAAAAATGTTGTATTTTAATTCAAAACATCTTTTAATCTAATTTATTTATATGATTATATTATCTTTTGAATTGGTATTAAATTGAAATTAGAATATATTTTTACCATTTAATCCAATAGTGGCCATTGGAATTAATTTTACTTTGAAATTGGACTTAAACTAGTGTCAATCTTTTGATACATTTTGTTTCATAAAAACACGCTACTTGTTTTGACAGCTAGAATTAATTATTAAATTAATTAATTAAACTTATATGTTTTGAATTTTGTAAAATAGAAATCATTTTTGAATTCGGAATATCAAATATAGCTTAGGGTGAACTTTTGGTAATTTTCTGAAAAACTTCAATTTTTTATGAATATTGAAACCACTAAGTGGTACTTATAAAAACTGATTTTCTGTTTAAATGAAATTTTTCCATCTTTGTGTTTTGAATTTAAAAAATATGACATACATGGTTGTCATTAAGAAGATAAATGTGGTTCAATGGGATTAAAATAATTTTTGGTGAATAGTAACTTATTAAGTTTTTAATCGTGATTAGAGGTAATTAGTGTAGTTTAAGGTAAAAATAATGATTTAATAATATGAGATGAGCTTGACACATGTCCTACCCTCATTTTATGTGTCATGGCCGACCAAGACAATCAATGGGTCAACTTGGGGACCCCATGGAGCCGCTTTGGTTTGAAAATGACATAAATTCCTTTTTATTTAATGTTAAAGTAAAACTGACACAAACATGAGATGTTTTACTAAAACTATTTTTACATGGGGTTATAGAAGTCATATTTTTTACTATAAATAATAAATGGAAAGATAAAAAGTATTTCCTACATCATAGTATTTTTTTTATAATTTTTAGACATTAAATAAATTAAATTATTTATGACATCATGATGATGCAGTGATGACCTCATTATTTAACGATTTAAATAAAATAAAAATATAATGTAAAATCTAAGACCTACACATGTCAAAAACCTATTGTATGGGTGGATTTCGAACCCTTATCACCTTATCCTCTAAACACATCAATGTGGGACCATTAAAATCCGAAAATCATTCTAAAATAAAGTAACATTTCTTTACTTTCCAAGAGTGCCCCTCCTCTCCTCTTATAAAAGGCCCCCACCTCTACCTCCTTACCCACACTTCCAAAGCCATTGGATCGGCCAACCCCGGCCCATTTTGTCTCTCCACATCCCTCTATAACTCCTTGAATCCTCACATTGGGCAGAAGTCTTCCCAAGGTTGCCTTTGATCTCAAACCAAAGGGAGTTACCCGATTTTAAGGTAATATCTTCACTTGTGTCCTTTTGTTTTATTTTGCTTCTCCAACCCCCTAAACTCTTTTTATTAATTTATTTTGTAACAACTACAGTATATTAAATATACTAGGATGTTGTTATAAGAATTATTCGAGCTACACTTACAAACACCTTCGTCTAATGGTTAAAGAACATACAATTTCTGTGGTTGGCGATTTTCTGCCTCACGAAACGATGATTGTTCAATATTCTATTAACACCTTAAAGGTGGCCATTATGATGTCAATGTATTTTATATATGATATATATGGTATTTATTTTTACTAAATGCTTCTGTATTTTATATTTAAAACATACCTTTATTCTTTTCATGTTGTGTAAATGCGATAATTTCATATGAGGAAGTGCGGACTACCGCCCCCTCAAGTGATGTGACTCGTACATGCAATACATGGAACATATAAATAATGAAATTAATGAACATATGTGACCTATATCACATATATATTATACTGAAATTATAATATATATATATATATCATTTATTTTTTATTCCGTTAATATGACAAAGAAAAAATGAAAGTAGCGTTCATGCGTACGTACGACCTACCGTCTCCATGAAAGGGGCTTTTCATTTTTATCTCCAAATGATATGGAATAGTATAAAATGAATATGTACTGGAAATATATGATATTTTAATCATTAATACTATTCTAGAAATTATTTACTTATAACTACATGGACAATCATTTTACAAACAAGTTCATTTTTGACTCATATACCAAACATCGGCAAAAACGTCTAATATGAACTAACATTATTAAAAAATTATTAAAACATTATAATATGTGATATGAACAGAATAATAATATTTAAAGGAGGTCCTTAGGCAATTATAAATTGACCAAAGTTTATTATTCTGGAATATAAAGAAACGAACAAGACAAGTAGGACTTGAGGTAAGGGATCCGACTCCTCTCTTTCTTTTAAAGTACACTCTTTTATGTCATTCGTTTTAAAGCTCATCTTTCTTGTTATTGGGATATTATTTTATATTAATATTACTGTAATTTTTATATTCATATGATGAGAGACCCTATTCTCTCTCATCAATCCATTTTGGAAGTTTTGAGTGGCACCGTTAGGCTGCCGAATTTTCGTAAGAGATCCAACCTCTCTCTTTCTTTTTAAGTACTCTCCTTTATATCACTTCTTTTAAGCTCCTATTTGTTATGTTGGGGGATGTTATTTTATATTACTCTTTCTTTAAACTTTATGTTTATATGATGAGAGACCCTATTTCCTCTCATCAATCCATTTTGGAAGTTTTAAGTGGCGCCGTTAGGCTGCTGAGTTTTTGTAAGGGATTTTTCATCTCACTTTTATTCTCGTGAGATTTATGCTACATTTGCCACAATTTCCTTTTAGTGGTGTATGTACTGCCCATTATTTTACTCATTGTGTAATATACTTTCATTTATGAGTACTTACATCAATTTTTTATTGTCTTTCTTTCACGGGGCGTATGTTTCGAAAGATACCCATGTCGGTAAGGGAACCTTTCACCCTCCTCTTTTTAAAAGACTGCTTTTGTTATGTCTTTTAATTCACATAATATTATGTTGGGATATGTTCTTATATATCCTTATTGATTTAAATTTTATGTCCATGTGATGAGATACCCTTTTTATCCCCCATCAACTCATTTTCTGAATTTTGTAGTGACGTCGTTAGGCTGTCTAATTTTTGCAAGGGAACTTCTTAACCCAAATTTTGATTCTTTGGGATAAACATGTACTCCTTGAATATGTCATTCAATGAATATGTGTGAATAACCACTGATTTTTTACAATTAATATCCACTTATATTTGGTGTATTCGTTTGTCACACATAATTATGTAATTGATTTGTCCTTAAACCAAGGATAACGTCTTTGTAAGGGACTTCATCTCAATCTCCTTTCATTGAGGCATATTTTGTTTTATACAGAACCTTCTCTTATAAGGTGTATAACCCCCTTTGACTTTTACGTTTATTCAAAAGGAATATTTCTTTATACGAAGCATTTACTAAATGAAAAAAGGGAATGTTTTTGTCATACATATGCGGCGACAACGACTTCTCCACCGTCGTGACCATTATTTGAGTTTCGACTTCCTCTACATGCCATACCTTTTTAAAAAAAAGAAAAAATAAATACCATGTTTTACTTTTCTTTTATTTTGGTATTGAAAATGGTTTTCATAATGTTTTTATATCAATGTTTTGTATTGATATATTATGATTTAATGGTGTAAATGTTATGTTTCCTTTATGCATGTTTTATGTGATATGATTAAGTTGAGGTTCTTGGGAATTGTTATGAAGATAGGTGGTTCCGTGATGAACTAAGGGCGGGTGATCCCAATATAGCTCCCCAATGCATTGGGTAACGTGAAGGAGTGAAACGTTAAGGTTTCTCCGAAGAGATTTAGGGAATATACTATGGTGGGTATTCCAAACGTAACCAAGAGGGTTACTCTCTACGTAATAATGTTATGAATTCCTCAAGTTACCTTTTATGTCTTATGATTTCTATGATTTATTCATGATTTGATGAGGTATGTTAAAGTGCCAATGTTTTATGGGTAAAGTATGATTTCATTCTTATGTATATATAAACTCATTTTTCCTTTCTATATTTTTATAACCCTTACTGAGCTTTTTATGCTCATCCCAAGTTTTTTTGAAATGTTTTTCACTGGTCAATGGAAAGGTACATGTTATGATGATAGTGTCATGGAAGTGTCAAGAAAGAAACCATGTTTTATTTTAAATATCTTTCCGTTGATGGGAAAAAATTAATATTATCTTTATGTAACCACTTTGTTTAAATGTGGAATGTAATGCATGTTTTATGATCTAATTCTCTAGAACTCGAAACCTGAAAAGATACTCAATGTGTAATCTTGTATTAACTCAAGTTTAAGTAAGGTTTAAGGCTGGGGCCTTATAGTTGGTATCATAGGTCGGTTTAGATAACTTTAGAGGTTAGGGTACTCTTTAAGCATAAGTGACATTACCATAATGGTTAGGATTTCAGAAAGAGTCCTAGTTTTAGATAAATTTAATGAGTAAGTATATCTTAGTGTTTATCTTCCTCATTAGTACATTATGGTTTTGTTGATATACTCACACTGACCTTTTTGGTTTTAGTAAATGTCTGGATCTAGCAGGCACCAAAGTAACAGTGGATGTGAAGGAAACTATGACAGTTTTTTGAGAATGAAACTGAATGATATGGGAGCTGCAATGAGAACTCTTGTGTTTATCCCTAACCAACTATCTGGAGTCATGATTGACCACCTAAACCATGGTGATTTTTCTAAGGCATCATATATGTGTGAAAAAAATACCTACGGAACTACAGGTAATAATCATAAAGGTAAGTGTGTTCAAAAACCTATGTGTCAAAGATGTGGAAAGAAACACCAAGAAAAATGAGTCAAAGGGACAGAAATATGATATAGATGTGGAAATGAAGGTCATAAAGCAAGAACCTGCAATGGAAAAAGGAAGCATCCAGTTGACTCGAGGAAAGGGAAAGAAGTTCTTTATGAGGGATCAATTGAATGTTTTAAATGTGGTGTGCATGGTCATTATGAAAACACATGTCCTATGAAGAAGTTTCGTGAATGGGATCACCAAGATCATACAAATATTCAGTTACCAATACCTAATGCCATTCTGATTGAGGATGAAGAAACTAACAATAACCAATCAAAGGTATGGATTATTTCATAAATTTTGTTTTCCTATTTTGGAATCTTAGTATATGATTCATGATTTTGTTTGTAGGAAAGTAGTATTTCAGAATAAGTTGGAAAGGAATGGTTAGTGGATCATGAAGAATGTTGAGTGAGTAAGAAGTCAACATATAAGGGCTTCAAGAGTTATGGTGAAATTCTTAAGAGTATTAAGTCTCTTTTGATGATGGGGTTACATTAAAAGACTTTTTATAGTATGTGTAACCCTGAGGTTTAATATATGAAACTTTTATTTGAGGAATAGTTATCTGTTCTTTTGTGGACATAGTTATAAAGAACCATTTGGGTTTATATGAACCTTACTTTTGAGGTAATTATGGGTTACTATATGTTATGATGGAAGTGAAAGGCATGAGATAAAATTGAGGTTAAATTATGTTATGGTTATTTTTGATGATTTTATCTCTTTTTGGGGAATGATTTGAGAATTATATAGTTTTGGAAAAAGGACAACACGCAGACCATGTGACAACCCGTCGCGTCGGACAAAGCTGTGGGAATCGAACCCACAACCAAAGTGCGACTGGTATTTATCGCCTACCACTGGACTACGTGAAGTCCCTGGTTAGTTTGACTAATTTCTTTTAGTTAGATGATTTTAGGAATCAAGAGTAAGTTAATTTTTGGTTATCTATGGAAATGATTAACCTATCATGGAGGATATGTGATTAGGTCAATTATTTTTCTATATGAGAATTTAAGAGCAACTGATGTTATTTGGAGATAAAAGTTAATTTGTACCTTGGAAGACTTTGTGATTAAATACTTCAAATATTTGGGTTTCAATCTTAGTTTGGTTTACTTTGAAGAATTTTATGGACAAAATGTTTATCGAATGGTCCTCTTTGAACTTTAGGTTTTGTTGGACAAATTTTGGAGATTAAGAATAGATTTTCTTTTTATAAAGGGTTATCCTTTTCTGGAATTATCTGATCGTGTACTAACCTTTTTGGTTTCGGTTTTGGTTAAATTCTAAGGACATGGGAATTATATAGTTCCCTTTTGTGGATTAGGTGATTCTCTAGATGTTTATTATAGTACTCTTAATGTGAACAAGTCTTCCGAAATACTCGTCTTTTGGAGAAAATATGAGTTTGTGTAAGGAATCTAATAAAAGTTGAAAGTCAACATGATAAGTGATTATGTTTCCTTATGAATAAATTTCTCAATAAAAAGTAACTTAAAATAAAAATGTTTTCTATTAACTTTTCCGACTGGGGAATCGAATACCGTTTAACCCATCACAAGTTTGTGATTTTCTTGTAGTTAACGTTCTCCTAAACATGTTTTCTATCACTCTCCGTCAGAACATGACCCTATCTTTTCTCCTCCATGTCCATGTTTTCCTACATGGAATCTTAGTATGGGTTAACTCGGGTGACCTCTGTACTTATCTTTATTTAATTTAGAGTGATTGTTTTACCGAATCTTGTTCTGATGTGGTACTTTCAAGGATGTTTCCAAGCTCAATTTTAAAATTGCGAGGACGCAATTCCCAAAAGGGGGGAAGGATGTAACACCCCAGGTAAATAAATAATATGACATTTTTATATTTATCCATATTTGTGAATAAAATATTAATATTACTTTAAATGGGATGTTATGCTCAATGGCGTACCAAACACGCAATAATGAGTTTCTTGGGAATCTTACGTTGCACTCTAACAATAAAATAATATTATTTTAAATAGTAGTTAACGCCTAGCCGTTGTAATGGAGGGAATGAACATAACTAACTACAAAATTATTATATATGTTTGTCAAATATTTTTACTTTTTACAATAAATTTTAGAGGATTAAAAATGCAAATGAATCCAATTTTAAGCATAAACATTCTAATATTCTTTAAAAGGTCGATTAACCGCCTTTTGATGGAGAACCTCTTTTAAATCCACTTTTTGAAAATTTTATGTGTTATATTTGACAAAATAGAATTATTCTTTAGAATCAGGACATCAAAATTTACTTTGTGTAAATTTTTGGTAATTTTCTGAAAAACTTCAATTTTTGATGAATAGTGAAACCACTAAGTGGTACTTATAAAAAATGATTTTCTGTTTAAATGAAATTTTTTCATCTTTGTGTTTTGAATTTCAAAAATCCGACATACATGGTTGTCATTAAGAAGTAAAATGTGGTTCAATGGGGTTAAAATAATTTTTTGGTGAATAGTAACTTATTAAGTTTTTAATCGCGATTAGAGGTAATTAGTGTAGTTTAAGGTAAAAATAATGTTTTAATAATAATATATGAGCTTGACACATGTCCTACCTTCATTGTATGTGTCATGGACGACCAAGAAAATCCATGGGTCAACATGGGGACACCATGGAGCCACTTTGGTTGGATAATGACATAAATACCTTTTTATTTAATGTTAAAGTAAAAATGACACAAACAAGAGATGTTTTACTAAATCAATTTTTTACATGGGGTTATAAAAGTCATATTTTTTACTATAAATAATAAATGGAAAGATAAAAATATTTCCTACATCATAGTATTTTTTTATAATTTTTAGACATTAAATAAATTAAATTATTTATGACATCATGATGATGCTGCGATGAAGTCGTTATTTAACGATTTAAATAAAATGGAAAGATAATGTATAATCTAAGACCTAGACATGTCCAAAACCTATTGGATGGGTGGATTTAGAACCCTTATCACCTTATCCTCGAAAAACATCAATGTGGGACCATTAAAATCCGAATCTCCTCTAAAATAAAGTAACATTTCTTTACTTTCCAAGAGTGCCCCTCTCTAACTCCATGAAGCCTCACTTTGGGCAGAAGTCTTCCCAAGGAAGCCTTTGAGCTCAAACCAATGGGAGTTACCCGATTTTAAGGTAATGTCTTCACTTGTGTCCTTTTGTTTTATTTTGCTTCTCCAACCCCCTAAACTCTTTTTATTCATTTCTTTTGTAACAACTCAAGTATCTTCAATATACTAGGATTTGTTATAAGAAGGATTCGAGATATACTTACACACACCTTCATCTAATGGTTAAAGAACATACTGTTTCTGTTGTCGGCGATTTTCTGCCTCACGAAACGATGATTGTTCAATATTCTTTTAACACCTTTAATGGTGGCTATTATGATGTAACTGTGTTTTATATATGATATATATTGTATTTATGTTTACTATATGCTTCTGTATTTTATATTTAAAACATACCTTTATTCTTTTCATGTTGTGTAAATGCGATAATTTCATATGAGGAAGTGCGGACTACCGCCCCCTCAAGTGATGTGACTCGTACATGCAATACATGGAACGTATAAAGAATGAAATTAATGAACATATGTGACCTATATCACATATATATTCTACTGGAATTATAATATATATATATATCATTTATTTTTAATTCTGTTAATATGAAAAAGAAAAAAATGAAAGTAGCGTTCATGCGTACGTACGGCCTATCGTCTCCATGAACGGTGCTTTTCGTTTTTAACTCCAAATGATATGGAATAGTATAAAATGAATATTTACTGGAAATATATGATATTTTAATCATTAATAATATTCTGGAAATGATTTACTTATAACTACATGGACAATCATTTTTCAAAAAAGTTCATTTTTGACTCATGTACCAAACATCGGCAAAAACGTCTGATATGAACTAACATTATTAAACAATTATTATAACATTATAATATGTGATATGAACTGCATAATAATATTTAAAGGAGGTACCTAGGAAATTATAAATTGATCAAAGTTTATTATTCAGGAATATAAAGAAACGAACAAGACAAGTCGGACTTGAGGTAAGGGATCCGACTCGTCTCTTTCTTTAAAAGTACACTCTTTTATGTCATTCCTTTTAAAGCTCATCTTTCTTGTTATTGGGATATTATTTTATATTAATATTATTGTAATTTTTATCTTCATATGATGAGAGACACTATTATCTTTCATCAATCCATTTTTTAAGTTTTGAGTGGCGCCGTTAGGCTGCCGAATTTTCGTAAGAGATCCAAACTCTCTCTTTCTTTTTAAGTACTCTCCTTTATGTCACTTCATTTAATCTCCTATTTGTTATGTTGGGGGATGTTCTTTTATATTCCTCTTTCTTTAAACTTTATGTTTATATGATGAGAGACCCTATTTCCACTCATCAATCCATTTTGGAAGTTTTAAGTGGCGTCATTAGGCTGCTGAGTTTTTGTAAGGGATTTTTCATCTCACTTTTATTCCCGTGAGATTTATGCTACATTTTCCACAATTTCCATTGAGTGGTGTATGTAATGACCATTATTTTACTCATTGTGTAATATAATTTCATTTATGAGTATTTAAATCAATGTTTTATTGTCCTTCTTTCACGGGGCGTATGTTTCGAAATATACCCATGTCAGTAAGGGAACCTTTCACCCTCCTCTTTTTAAAAGACTGCTTTTGTTATGTCTTTTAATTCACATAATATTATGTTGGGATATGTTCTTATATATCCTTATTGATTTAAATTTTATGTCAATTTGATGAGATACCCTTTTTATCTCTCATCAACTCATTTTCTGAATTATGTAGTGACACCGTTAGGCTGTCAAATTTTTGAAGGGGAACTTCTTAACCCAAATTTTGATTCTTTGGGATAAACATGTACTCCTTGAATATGTCGTTCTATGAATATGTGTGAATAACCTCTGATTGTTTTACACTTAATATCCACTTATATTTGGTGTATTAGTTTGTCACACATAATTATGTAATTGATTTGTCCTTAAACCAAAGATACCATCTTTGTAAGGGACTTCGTCTCAATCTCCATTCGTTGAGGCATATTTTTTTTTACACAACCTTCTTTTATATGGTGTATAAACCCCTTTCACTTTTACGTTTATTCAAAAGGAATATTTTTTTATATTAAGCGTTTACTAAATTACAAAAGGGAATATTTTTGTCATACGTATGCGGCGACAAGGACTTCTCCGCCGTCGTGACCATTATTTGAGTTTCGGCTTCCTCTACAAGCCATACCTTTTTTTTAAAAAAAATGAAAAAATAAATACAATGTTTTACTTTTCTTTTATTTTTGTATTGAAAATTTTTTTCATAATGTTTTTATATCAATGTTTTGTATTGATATCTTGTGATTGAAAGGTGGAAACGTTATATTTCCTTTATGCATGTTTTATGTGATACGATTAAGTTGAGGTTCTTGGGCATTGTTATGAAGACGGGTGGTTCTATGATAAACTATGTGCGGGTGAGCCCAATATATCTCTCCAATGCATTGGGTAATGCGAAGGAGTGAAACGTTAAGGTTTATCCGAAGAGATTTAGGTAATATACTGTGGTGGGTATTCCAAATGTAACCAAGAGGGTTACTCCCTACGTAAGAATGTTATGAATGCCTCAAGTTGCCTTTTATGTCTTATGATTTCTATGATTTATTCATGATTTGATGAGGTATGTTAAAGTGCCAATGTTTTATGGGTAAAGTATGATTTCATTCTTATGTATATATGAACTCATGTTTCCTTTCCATATTTTTATAACCCTTACTGAGCTTTTTATGCTCATCCCAAGTTTTTTTGAAATGTTTTTCACAAGTCAAGGGAAAGGTACATGTTATGATGATAGTGTCAAGGAAGTTTCAAGAAAGAATCCATGTTTTATTTTAAATATGTTTCTATTGATGGGAAAAAATAAATATTATCTTTATGTAACCACTTTGTTTAAATGTGGAATGTATTTCATGTTTTATGATCTAATTCTCTAAAACTCTAAACCTGAAAAGATCCTCAATGTGTAATCTTGTATTAACTCGAGATTAAGTATGGTTTAAGGCTGGGGCCTTATAAAACTTGTCATCTCTAGAGATTAATTCTTTACCCAATGCATTGAAGCACTATTAGGGATCACCCTTAATATGCCTTTATTTTTATTTGAGCCACATAGATCATAATTAAACATTTCATAAATAACCCATAGAGAATAAAATAAATGGCTTTCATTTGAAAATCATGAAGTTTTAAAAGCTCTTAAAAATAAGATCACTATATCATTTATAACCCATGGAAAGGGAATAAGGGTTATATGTATGTCCATTCTAGTATAAAATATATCCTTTGTATATATTTATGAACCCCCATATAATCTAAATAGTTCTAGGTATTCACATAAATAAACAAGGTAATTTCTTGAGAAAAAGATATAGAAATTTCGAGACGAAATTTCTGCATCATAATGGCTATATAACATGGTTTTAGAAAACATTGAAAAGAGAGGGGACAAGGGTCACCAACTAAAAAATAATTCATAATACAATATAGGTACTTAATAAGATTATGGTATGGATTTTTGAATGACACACCACATGAAAAAGAATCATGAATGAAAAGAGAAGATGCAGTTTATTTTACGAGAAATTCGGCAGCCTAACGGCGTCACTTAAAAATTCAGAGAAAAAATTGATGAGAGAAGAAAAGGACTGTCATCATTTTGAAATGAAATGGACAGTAATAAGAACATATAAGAACATACCCTAAACATAAAGGGATGTGAAATATAATAAAAAACATAAAGGAAGTCATTATTTAATAGAGGAGGGTGAAATGATCCCTTACCTTGAAGAGAAAATTCAAAAGAATAAAGTTTAGGACCATGGGAGGCTTGAGGGGACATTGGGAGGACTCCTTGGGAGGTAAGAAGACCAGAAATTTGTTCATGATGACTTTGGAATGAAATGAATGAGGGAAATGGCTTGGTATTTATAGGAAATGTGACTGAATAAATTATTAATTTCCCAGTGACACCTCATCGGTGGTATTTGCAAAACCATGGGCTATCCCATGGTATTTTCCAATGGTATTGGACATTTGGGACACCTCAAAGAATATATCACTATTAATAAGTCTACTAGAAAGCTTACATCAATATTACATCATTAATAATGTCATTAAACACCTGAAACTCAAAATTTCATTTTTACTATTCACCAAAAAATGTACTATTTCAGAAAAATCCCTAAAATTCACCCTAACCAAATATCGATCCTATGAATTCAAAAATTAAGTAAATTTAATGAAAATATTTTTGAAAAAAAATTTAATTTAATTTTTAAATAAAATCATTATTTATCCCATAAATACATCTTTAAAACTATAACTCATTTTGTAACACCTTAAAAGAGTAATCAAGGTCCCATTAAATTATCAAATAACTATAAGAAAATAAAGTAACAATTTATTATTAAACATTATGAAAATAAATTTCCATTTTAAATTATTAAATTAATTATAAAATTGTAAATAAAATATTTATGGCATATAAAAATACCAAAACATAAACTATGACTTTTGTTTTACTGTTAGGATGTCTAAAATATATTTATACATTCATGGGTGAAGATTATATTTATTTGTCAAATTACTACTCATTACTATACATTACTATTTATATGGGCATGTTACTATTCCTAATTTAAAATTTACTAAAAACCAAGTTGATGCTATTAGACTATTAATTTATTATTGAACACAACTATAAAAGGCCATTTCATGAAAATAATTTCACATTATTAATTATTTAATGATTAAAAAAAATTTAACAATACCCCCTTTTCCTAAATTCATCAATAATAAACATCCTATATTTATCTAGATATTTGAAATTCAGAACTTTTCCATAAGAAGATATAACCATTTTACTTATATTAAAAAATTACACAAAGCAGTTATGGTCTCGTTACATATCCCCTTAATACACCAGCATATGACCTAAGTGTAAGATGTGCTATGGTGATAGAATCTTGGGGTGGCTCGGACAACATTTCCCAAGTGGTGATTTCTATCAGCTTGAACTTCCCCCATATGCGATTCTGTTCAAGCTTCATACGTTGAAGTTCGGCTTGGGCTTAGTCCAGAGCAATGCCCAGTGATGCTACCTCCTTCCCAAGCACCAATAGATGTGCTTCATATGGCTCGAGTCTACTGGATGAGGCCATTCAATCTTATTTCTTTATTAATTAACCAAGATAACCATATTTATAAAAACAAAACTTTAAGATTATATTTTCCAACAGTCATATTGACCAATGGTCATATAATAGTCAAAACACGACATTTACATTTTTATTATACCCACAAAATTAGGAAAAAAAATATAATTAAAAAGTTTAGGTCATTACAAAAAATATTTTTCTGATAAATGGAACCTTTTATCAATTTTAAAAAATCATTAATAATGATAATACATTCTCATTGCTGAAAAAAGATGATAAACGGTCCTTTTATCAAAAATAAAATTAGAGCTGATAAAAGGTAACCTTTATTAGTACTTTTTTTAGCACTCATAAATAAAACTATTGTCAAATATTTTCTCCAACACTAATAAAGGCTGGCATTGTGAAAGGGTTTTTTTTATTTGTGTGCACAATATAGATCAATGTAGTCACTTTAAATTAACAACCACACAGTAACTCAATGATTCACATCCATTCCATACATACCATGGGAGTACTACAAAAATCATGATGCATATATAAGACAAAGGAGACACACCCAAAGAAGAACAACATGATTATTTCCAAGTTACTCAATCTAGATGATTAACATATCAGAATATTTGATCTATATAATAATATTTAATAAATAATGAAAACAAAAAAAACAAAAAAATATCGAAAAGTGATGAATAAACTAAATATTGCATGAATAACATGATATCTGAATGTAAAGGGCATGATGCAGGTGAATAATAGGAATGAAAACAAGGAATAATGAATCAAATAATCATTTAAAAGAAAACTAATTGATTCTATCAATTATGGAAATTTGGAAGAGTTTTTTATGGTTATTTACTATGTGGGTAGTACTTTTTAGAAAATAATGTCCATTAGAATAATTATTATGTGTTTTTAATAGGTTTATTAAAAATTATATTGTCAAAAACGAGTCAGAGTTTTTAGTATTTAAAAAAAGGGTCCTTATAAGGGTCAAACACGTTCAATCTTTCACTATAGAGAGGATGTATGAATTTGATTTACACTTCATCCTACAATAGGTAGGAATCATGTATAAGGTTTACGCATCATGCCTTTTACTTTTTTATTTATATTTTAAAAAATTTAAAAAAAATTATTTTCCTAAATATATATAAATATATTAGTAAAAGAAATAGTTAATATAAAAAATTATTAAAAATATAAATAGTAATAATTTATAATTAACTATTTAAAATAAATTAAATCAAAAAATTAAAACTAATTAGTTAATAACAAGATTTAAATAATTACTCAATTGTAAATGAAAATATAACTAATAATAATTCTGTTATTATCAAATTACCAAATAATAATATAATTAATATAATTATAAATTATTCATAATATTGTTAATAATAATAATTATTAATATAATTAATATATAATATTTCTTAGTATTTGTAATTTTCTAAATAATTATAATAACTAAAAATTAAAACATTACATAATAGTTTTTATAAATAGTAAAAAATTTCATATTAAATAATTAATAATTGTATAATTACTTCCATTGTTTAATATATAGTTTTTCATAATTAGTAATTGTGTTTCTAATTAAACATTAAATAACCTGGAAAATTATAATTATTAAATATTAAAAATGATAGTAATTATTATAATTATGTATCATCTTCTAAGGATACTTATATATTATGTTAATTAATTACTAATTATAAAACTTTCATTGGTAATATTTAATAAATGTAATGTATTATTAGTTACTGACCACTTTAATTAATTACAAAATCAATAAATAAATATGTTATTAATTGTTACATTTATTATTTTGTTTAATAATAATAATAATATTAATTATTAATTACATTTATTAATTAGATAATGTTTTTTAAACAACATGTAATTAGAAAATCAATATATACCATTAATTTATGTTAAGAAGTTATGAACCATGAAAAAAGTGTCACCCTTGTCTGCATCACTATCTCTTATTCTCCTTTGTGCCACAACCTTTTATATAGAAAATCCATCCACACTATGTCTTTTGATGTATATGCTCTAGAATATGCTCCTCCTGTATAATATCTATTATAAATACCTCTATATTATCATATGTGAAAGGCGGTAGATCAAAAGTATTCACACCCATACCATGTCCTATGTGGAATGAAAATGGATGCCCACAAAAAGTCTCCCCCACATGGGTATATGATGATTATTGTGTAATGGGTATCTCCTCACCGGGGAAAATTATAGACTCAATTAAGCCCCAGTTTCTAGATACCTCTGCAGTATAACATTATATTATAAGGAAGTGTACAACGGAATCACCCGCTAAAGCATCATGGACCCCTATATGAATTTGTTATGGATATGTATCATATACACCAATAAGTAGAGGAGAATCTAGATGATCCAACTAGATATCTTCCTCACGTATCAGATCATCATGTGATGCTTCCATACAATACTCATCACCATATGACAGATCAACCAATGTCTCAGCAACATCTAACACATCAAATAAAATACTATGATAAATCTCATCCATGGGACGAAACAGCTCTACCATTGATCCATCAAAATAGAACATATCAAATGTTCCTCCCTATAAATGATCAAAGATTTGTAAGAGATGTGAGATACAATAATTCTATAAAATAAACATTTTATAGTAAATTATTGTTAACAAAAGATCTATTCCAAATGCGAAAGAGTTATTAACTAATCATTATAACCTCTCCCATGTTTTATAAATTTTATAAATGAAATCATGTGGTTCCAAGGCACATGATTCAGCTGGTATAATAGATTTTTTCACATCATTGGGTCTCATGACGTATTTCCAACATATAAATATATTATGCATGACATATCTTCTTGTCAAATTATCACTTACCTAAAAACTTTAGTGAATTATGGGATGAAAATTGATTGAGTGGTGTGAGAATGTGCGAGAGGAACCTGAACCACCTCATAAATCTATCAAAATTGTTCCACTAAATGATGTGAAAATGAATTAGCGGGACGATGCATGTTATTTAAACAAGAATTGATGTATAGTCTGGTTAAAAACACTAGAGAATAGACCATACATGTGGCATCCACGAATCTTTTTATAATAAAAATTGAATATACAAATTAGTTATGACATGCATGGATAATTTAAGTATACAATTAATTATCAAGTACATCGTCTTGATGAATACAGTACAGTATAAGTCTGTAAGCATGGATATCATGACTAGTTGTATCGGAATGTTTATGAATTCAAAACCACCAACATATAACATTTTTTTATTATAGTTTCTTAATAAAAATTTATAGAGTTTACTCTCATGTAAGAAGGATAGATAAACACAACATCAACCTTGTGGGGAGTATTGTATAATATCTATAGGTAATGGTGAGTGATCATGTGGACTAAAGAATGTTATTCTCACCCATAACCACATATAAATAAGAATAAAAAATCTTATAAGATGCATCATATCTATGTGATATGCACTAAATAGAGATTTTTAAATTTATGAAATATATACAAACCCCCATTTGTATCTCCATGTTAGACTCTGGTCTTCATGTAATGGTAAATGAATCATATTGAATAATTTCACATAACGATCAACAATGATTATGTTTCCAATAAGTATCTAAATGTATGCATGTTCAAAATATGATGATAGAGATATCTTCACTGTCATTGGAAAAATGAGTGTAGTGATCATCTATCCATGAAATGTGTAACCAACTACAAATGATGGACCTTCTATCATCCTATACTGCAATTCCAAATATCCTTTTAACCAAATCAAACCAATGATTGGTGACTCAACCTATTATAGTAACACTCTCGGTATGGAGGCCTGACATAAGGGACACATCTTATAGATTAATCATTATATCCCCACCTTCAATGGATGAAAACTATGTGTCTCTGGCATCCATATCTCAATAATGATTATAATGAATTAGTGGTTGAAAAATGTTGAAGTCACAAAGTTTTATAATGTATAACCCAGCATGTCGAAGATGAGGGATGATGAATAGAGGGGCTGAAATTTTATAGAAGTGGTGTAACATCTATACACTTAGATATGGACCAAGATGACCCTTTAAGACAATAAAAAACATTAATAACCTAGAATGTGAGAAAAGAAACACCTTATTTATCTATTTATGATATTATCAATATTATTTATCATTAATGTAATATATTTTAAAAAACATTTCTTAACAAATATTACTATATTATATAGAATAAATTAATAATTCATAATAAAAGATCATTCAAGCCAATATATAATAATAGTTTTACATAATAATGATAAAACAAATAAATATGATCAATGATAATGTGAAGTAGATCTATTTCCATTAATATTTGTACATTTGTAAATAGTATGAACTTCTCTGAAATATATACTACATAATTATCCCACTCCATATTCCTTTTTCCAGTCCTTCTCATTTTTATAGGGTTATAATTTGACCTTCCCTAGGGATGCAACCTGGTAACATCAAAGACTCTAGATGTCTAATTAGCATGCATTGTAAAATAATGAAAATTTTCAACAGACATCAATGGTGAACTATATCAGTCAACCAAAGTAATAAAGTGATATACTGGATTAATATAGGGTTCTCAGGATAAGTTAACTATTTTAAAAGGTGTCATGACATATGCTTAGTGATACCTTAGTTCCTAGAAAAAACTATAATAATATTACTTATTTTCCAATAAGGCCACTAATACTGGAAGACTATTTCTTAGGGGTTGGTCATGAAACTATGTTACCTCAAAGTGAATCCCTTCTTGGTAAAATCATCGAGCATGAAATTATGAAAGATCCTAAAATATCTTATTAATGCTTCTTTATATTTTTATACGAAATTTCATCCAATGTTTCATCTTATAATAAGCTAGATGGGAGAAATCGACAAATTACTTCACACATTGATAAAATGTGTCATGTAATAAGCTTGTGATTAGTAGTTATTGAAAACCCTTGAAACCCCCATTTATGAACTCACCAATATTAGTAATAATCTTATTATATCCCCCACCACCATTATTTTCCAATGAATGCCTCTACATTGATATTTTCATCATGTATTCATACGATGATTGAGTAACCCTTATAATTCCTTCAAACAACTCATTAAATATTATATATAATGGATTGTATACTAAAATAAGTAGACATAAAAGTATTTTAAAGGATTCTAAAAATTATAAAAATAGATAAATGTTTAAAAAACATACGCAACCTGATGATCTTCTTCTTTATTACTTCAACTTTAAAATTCGTATAGAAATTACTATAAATATGTCTATATAAATAATGATGATAAGAATTATGTTCTCTCCATGGATATTAATCACTATTAATGTCCCATATAATCACTTTATAATGATCTTATTTCAAGAACACAAAATATATTTTTATAAGATAACTACACATATAGGCCAAAAACCTACTCTATGATTTAATGTTATCTTTTTAAAGAGTAGTTAATGCATGTGGGACAATATAATGGTTACCATTCCATGAGGAAGTAATAAGGATAACACCTGTATAATTTTTATAAATAAAAGTTTCAATGGATTGAATAATTTTTTTTTCAATAATGAAATGTGGTGATACACATCCTGAATGTATAGAATATAATTTTTAGCATTAAATTCATTTGATCAAATTACCTGTCATGAGAATATTCATAATGATGTCCTGGTGATAAATGACCTGATTTTTTAGAGATACAAATCTAATTTTCAAAAGAAAAACCTTATATTATTCATCCCAATAAACATAAAAATAAATAATTGAATCTTGTTTTTTCATCCATGATTTGGAATAATATATCCTTGAGATTCCACAAGAATAGGTGAACCACTGGGAAGTGGAGATTTAATCATTGGTGTCAATTTTTTATAACATCATTCAATTTAAATAAACCTTTGTTGACAGTTAACATTAAATCTGCCCAAATATATCTCTTACCCTTTTTTAAATTAATTTATAAACAAAATGATCTAGACACACATTAATTTTTACAATTTTTAGTCATGTTGTGGGTACCTACTTCTTTCCAAAAACTGTTGTTATCATGGGCCATAGATTTTCCACAAGATTTTTTTGATCATATAGATGTGGGAAGTCCAAGTATCATATTATATCAATGTTCTACAACATTCCATAAACATTTACACAACATAAAACTATTTACAATGTGATCAAAATAATATGAGATATATCACTTGAGAATATGGTTGCTTTAGTAACTATGGATGCTTTTTTGCTTGATCCTTCAATATAAACTGGAAAATATTCTCACCAATTAAAATATTTAAATCCATTAAACTCTTTAAAATTTAAAATAATGGTCAAACTAAATCATAACATATAGATCCAGATATTTATCTACTTCCCAAGTTTCTTCTAAATCTCAAATCACCAAATACATGGGATCTCATGAGTTTTCTATTTTTTCGTATAATTAGTATTAGTCTTTGTTTTCTGTTGATATTGCAATAATCAATAAATCTTACAATATAGTATCTCCAGCTAAAAATCTCCCCATATTCATGGAAACTAAATATTTTATATAATTAAAATAATTATATAAATTAATCGCCAACACATCATTCTTTAGTATTCCTATAACTGAGTTGTATGATGTGATCCTCATTTCATTTTCTCAAAAAAATCACATGGGTCCTTATTTACAATCACAAAATATTCATTTCTAAATTGAATAATATTTTTTAGTCTCTTTATTAAAACTATATTCTCTTAATTTATTATAAATTTTAGCAATTTGATAAAAACCATTAAATAAAAATAACCAGTAGGGATCATAATAAAAATTTTTAATAAAAATTGTATTTTTGAGTTTTAGAAATACCCAATTATTATCTACTATTTTATTAAATGGTTTCGCTTCAATTCAGTTTAAATTCGCATTTAATATGGTGTTAATAACATTGTTACATCCTAAAAACACCCAAATATCATCAAAGAATACATTTAGGAACTGAAAAAATCCAAACCCATGAAACTTTAGCTAAAATCACATAAACAAAATTTTAATGATATTATGGATATTATGATCATTATAGAATCATCATACTATCATTATAGAATTAATATTTGGAGTTTCATCCTGAATATAATAAACTTTACAATAATTTTTCTTTATTAAGTGGATATCTTGGATGATTGGGTCCTTTAAGATGTTTAAATCACAACCTTTTCATTTGGATTGAGTCAGAATTCATTCATAATATTTTGGAGTTATGAATATTACGTTAATCATTATCAACTATAAATTCTTTAGAAATCATAAATTCCATAAAATCATCATTTTTCTTTAAGGAAAAATTCTTACATAGAACCTTTGAACTCCATACTTTCCACATGTTTTATGTTTCACATTAGAAAATAATATATAAAGTAATAATAATCATACAAAATAATCAATCAATTTCCACTTTTTTAAACACTAAAAATAAATATCTTAGTTATTCTAAAAATAATAATATATATACAATTTATATGTATCACTGCACAACATCTTACATTTGAAAAAAAACTATCTTAAACATGAATGAAAAATCATAAACATAAACTAATGTAAGATATTTTCAATTACATATTTATCAATAAAATCTCTAGGAAACATCATAAGTATAATTATCTTTCATATATACAAATTATTATATACCACCAGAATTCGTACTCACTAACCCATCATCTTTTGTATCAGGTCCCTTTTTAAAATTTTAGAGGACAAATCATAACTTATTAAATATAGAATGATGTTCATACATATAAAACTGATAGATTATATAATTCATCAACCGAACTCATAATTACTTCTATTAATATAAAATTAAATTCAATAACATTTAAAATATCTTTATAAACGTCCCAGCATCCTTTAATAAATGCTCACGCATTGTTGAAAACAAATTCACCCTTAAAATGATTATTGGGGTAATTCAATTCCCCCACCCTCTCTAAATATTTTTTCATCATATTTAAAATATTATAAAAAATACTCATCCTTATTCAGAATATATATAATCTCCTTAGAATTATTAAATCTTAATGTTTTTAATATGATATTTCCTGACCCACACTACTAGAAAATCTAATGTTTTGGAGATAATTTCCTCCACTGGTGAAAATAAATTATATCCAAGTGATATATATGGACCCCCATCAATTTACACTTCCAATTCCTACAATTTCCCTTATTTGAGAATAACCACATCTACAAATTAATAATTTGTTCACACTACCATTTTTTATAAGGAATAACTCCCCCATTGATAAAGAGTTGTGACTCAATTTCTTCCCATTTTACAAAATAATCCAAATCCATGTGGGGGTTTCATTCCACACTAACTCGAGTGATAGGGATGGTATGGACATGATGTTTCATCATGATATCATAAAACCTCTCCTAGGACTAATCATTTATAAAAATATTTGCAACATGTTTTCTTGTGGGAATTCATTCTAGCTTATCATCACCTTTAAGAACTATTTCCTTGATGAAATGAATCTTAATATAATTATATTTTGACCTTGAGTTTTGAATATTATTATTAAATAAATTTTTAATGATTTGGTTACCACAAGTAATTCTCAAGTATATATAAACATCAATTTTTACCTCTACAATATACACTTACATCCCTAGAATCTATTTAAAATCCAATATTAATAGTATATTATTATTTTTCTATAATTCTTAGTGAAAGAAAATTTTTATTCTTTTTTTGCTAACTCAAAAACCAATTAGTATGAAATAATTGTCCAATAGATGTGGATATTTTATCTATGTAACTACCTATCCAATATGAGACTATAAAGCCTTATATATTTAGTTCAAAATTTTTTTGACATATCAAGTCATTGATTAATATTTCCATAATATACCTAAGTATTTTTAAAGTTATAGGTATGTGCGACTCTTTTTTTTCACTATAAAATCTAGCATAATATGTGAAAAAAACAACATTAGGTCTAGATGTTGTTATATGGAGAAGGAAGCCGATGATTTTTCTGAATTCTTTTCGATTAACACTATGTCCAATCTAGTATTTAGTAAATTTTGTTCTAACAACTATGGATTTTGAGATATATTTACAATATTCCATGTAAATATTTTTCAACAATTCCCTGGTATATTTTTCTTAGGATTGAGAGATATAACAGTCTCTTTGAACAATCTAAAATCTTAAGAATTTATCTCACCCAACATGGATGACACAAAAGTCTCTTTTATATACTTAGAAATATTTTCACATATATATTCTTCATCAATAAAAACATGACATCATCAACATATACAATTACTATAAGAGTAGTTACGACAATATCACTAAAATAAAGGTTTTTTGAACCATTCCCTTTGAAAATTACATGTGCCTCAAATATCCATCTTACTTAGCATACCAGTATCTACGGTCCTACTTCAATCCATATAAATCCTTTTTAATCACACGTACTATGCTTCTATTTTTATGATTAATGAATCCCTCAAGTATTTCATGGAATAATTTTTCCTCTAGGTCTCCTTTTATAAAGGAAAATGTCACTTAAAATTGATATAATGGAAAATTTCAATGTATTTTTACTTCTATGAAAATTAAAATTGTTTCAATCCTTTCTACTAAAGATTTGTTTTCCAAAAGCTATCCCTTATATTTGGGAATAGCCTTTTCAAAAAATTCTTTATTTATTTATCGTAACTAAACACTTTTTATTCAAATTGATTCCAATAACCCACTCGGTGTCAATTACATTTAATTTTTAGCCCTGGTAAAAAGCTTAGAAGTGTTTTTATTCCCAATTTGATCAAACTAATAATTCATAACATTGATCCATTGTTAATGTTTAACTACCTTTAAAATAGATTGGGGATAAATTTGATAAATTAGAGTAGTTTCATACTCAATAATTAATCTTCTTACGGTTTTGACTAGTGACTAACAATTATTAGTAATATTTTTAGAGTCAATATGTTTCTTCAAACTATAATGCCTTAATATCTAATTTATATAACTCTCTTAGTCAGTAGTATAATATGAGTCAATTTGAACTACATTATTCTCATTTTTAACTTGTTCTTCAATCTATTTTTTAGATATATTATTATTTATATATTCTATATTCTCATCTACATCTCTAATTGTTACCATTTTCTTGAACAAATTTTCAATAATATTCACATCCCTGATATCAACAAGTTTGTTTATATTTTTATTCCATCACTTGTATCAACTTCTATTAGATTGGCATACAATAAAAATTCCCTCATCAATTTTCCCAAAAATATTCCAAGATTATTTTCTTTAATCATCATGAAAATGGGTATAATTTGAAATAGTTATATACTATTTTCAATTTAAACCAAACATATAATTGAATTTTGGTTGACTCAACTTTCAATAACCATTATTTTTTATGTTAAAATATATTATATTTATAGAAATTTAGAGATTTTATGATCATATAATGTTGACATACCCATATCAATTATACTTATAGTTTTCCTCATAGGTACACCATTTTTATAACGAGTATAGGGTGAAATGAATTGATGTTTGATCCCATGTTTTTCAAGATAATTATAAAATTCATTGAAAGTGTGTTTTTTATGATAATCTATTCTTATCATTATAATATAGATTGCCTAATAATTTTTAACATTTTTTCTAATGAATTTGAACATATTTGTTTCTTCAAACTTTTGTTTCATGAATGTAACTATAGTCATCTGACTGGATTCATCTATTAAGGTAATGAGATAAAAATAATCATTGGATGGTTAATGTATCATAGTTACAGAAATATCAAAATGAATTATTTCAAATGGGATTGTTTATTAAATATGAACTCTTTTATGTAATGCATGGACCATCTTCCCCTATAGAAAAGTTTCACAAACAGCCTCTATATATCTTTTAAGTTGGAAAATTGTTTAACCTCTTCATGTTTTGAGATTATACAATTGTTACTTTTTCTATTGTTTCTATGTCTCTTATTTTATAAATCATTCTCAGTTTTTTCACATAAGTATCATGAACTAGATGGGTCACCAATTAAAAATAATAGTTCAGTTTTCCCTTCTCCTTTTGCTAAAGAATATTCCATTCTTAGTGTTTATGATGATACATAAATCTACCTTAAATACAACCTCATACCCATTGTCAAATAATTATCCCACACTTAAAATATTGTGTTTAATCCCTTACACTTAAATTACACATGTGCATTAAGCTTTTTCAATTAAATGTCACCTTTTCCAATGCCTTTAATTTTAAAATAAAATTCATCAAATAATGTCACCACCAATTTATCATATTATTATATTGTTCTGAAAATTTTTATATCTCTAGATTAGATTGAGGAACAATTGCTCTCAATATTCTAATTCCATCCCTTCTTATATTCTATTTAGGCCACTTTGATAATAAGATATCTTACTCATTGATTTTAATTTTTAATTACCTTACACTTTTCTTCATATGAGATATTTATATGAAGGTTTGTCATGAATTATACTATATAAATAAATTATTGGTTGCACCTACTATATATTTCATCTAAACATTCAAATATATTTTTTTTGGATAGATTAAATGATTTCCCCATCAAATTTCTTCATTAATGGTTATCTTCTGGTTTTTTATAGCTAATTCTCTTTGATACATGCATTATCCCCAGTATATAAATATTTTTTTGGTGTTTATAATATTTATTCCAAAATATTCCATTGATCTGCCAATATACACTAAATCTAGGTCTTCTGTAATAATAAAACTTATTTCTTTATTTTTATATATATGGAGAGCCAAGTGATAAGCTTGATTCTTCTTTAGGGAGAGTATTATTTTAAAAAAATTATCTCTTCCATAGATTTTCAAGAGGGTTTATAATCCCCCTTCATGGAACAAAAATTATCATATTTAGAGTTTGAACATGCATTTTTAGTTAAAGAAGAATTAAATTAATACATATAAAGTGATGATTTTACATTCTCTTTTGATTTCACTTTATCAGCTAATTTTGATAAATCATTCATATTAACAACTGCCCTATTCTACCAATCACTCATATTATTTAGTTATTTTTTAGTTTCAATACATTTATAATGAGTCTTTATAAGAACATAATTTTTATCTTGAGTTTTTCTTCCTCATCATTCATTACCATATCATTCTCATTAGATTTTAGATTGTAATTCTTGATTTCACTAATATAAGTTGCTTTATTCTTGAAAATTTATTACCTAGATTTTGTATTCTTTATATATTCTTTATTAAAGAGTCTTATTTATTTCTTGATCATAGTATTCAACTCATGAAATTATAATAACTTTGATTTTTTAATGTTCTCTATATAGGTACTTACACCTTCTTCTTCCTCACTACTTGATAACTCTTCATGTTTCTCTACATGGTCCAAAAATTAGAGTATTTTCTCAAAATATATATCTCATGATCAAATACTTAAAAACATATCATTCTCATATTATTTACTATTCAAAATTGTTCTTTTAATTCTTTAAAATTTCTTTTTTCTGTCATAAGATTTACTATCTCTTGTATATTTTACTCCATTTTATCATTTGAGACATGTCATTTTGATCATTAGCTTCATTCTATAATCTCACATTCTATGGTAAATTTATGAAAACTATTTAATGAAACCATAATTAAAAAACATTAGAGGTAGTTTACCATAATATTTTTCATATCACTTTTTTAAAATTTTTAGATATGAGAGACATTATTCTCTTATAATTCCATCCTTTACTTCTTTATCTTCTAATTGACTTGAAACATTAAATTCATAAAATATTATCTTTAGATTCCTCATGGATTTCCATTTCCCATTTATCTTTATTTTTAAATTCAATATCCTTCCTCATTTAATATGCAGTGAGAATATTATATATTCTTTGAAGGGAAATATCCTTTATACCTTACAATATTGAGATTTTGGGATCAAATTTGTGTATAAAATTACTTATCAACTTATTAATAATGGTACAGTCATCAAAAATTTCTCTATAGCCTATGATGTTTCTAAAAAATTGATTGAAGCTTGTGATATATGCATCAATATTTTCATCTACAACAATCTTAATATCATAAAATTTTTACCTATATTTCTGAAATATATATTATTTAAACTTTTATATTTATTCTATAGATTCCTTGTAACTTTTCTCACATTTCATTGATTATTTGAAGTATCATCCCTTTGAAGTCCTCTTTTTTTTATCATGAAATATGGATAGAAATTCTTATATTATAGTCTAATTTTAGATTATTCTTAACAACTAATGAATTTGTTACACATTTATTAAGGGATGGAAAACACACTATTATAGAATCATCCACTTCCATGATAAGAGATAAAAGATAGGGAAGAATCATATTATTCTAACCTTGGTAGTAATTTCTATCAAATGTTGTAACTACAATTATTTTAATATAATTTTTATTATCCATTTGAACACCTTAAGGATATGATAAAGGGAACTTATATACTCTTATACCAATTTATATTCCAGGAGAAGGGGAACACCACTGAGAAGTGGGGTTGAATTAGTATTGACAATAATTTAAAATTTCATCTACATGAAATAATCTTCTAAAACTAGTTAATAATTTATTCTCTAATATATTTATTTCACACCTAATCATATTAATATAAAAACAAAAAAAACTAACAATGCACACAACAATTATTATAATGTTTTTTCTTAATGTGGGTACCTACTCCTTGATGTGTCTAGCTGTTATCACAGTCCAAAAATTTTCTACTCTATGTTTATTATAAAATAAAAGTGGGATAACTAGGTATCATCCTATAACCAAGCTCTCTATAATCACACAATTTATAATGTGATTACCACAAGATGAGAAATATATCTTCAAAATATATTTTCTTCATTAATTATTGATCATATTCTTATCAATACATAAATTTAGATAGAAAAATATGATCACCTATTTTAATAATTCAACTTTATAAAAACATTTGAAAGAATAAAATAACATTTTAGGCAAAATAAAAACATAGAGATAAAAATGTTGATCTACTTATAAAATTTCTCATCAACCTCGGTCCATTAAAATACTGCATTTTCACTATTCATTAAAAAAATGAAATTTATCAGAAAAATCCCAAAAATTTACACAAAGTAAATTTTTATGTCCCCATTATAAAGAAGGTTTTTATTTGGTCAATTAAAATCTATTAAAGTGACAAAAAATATATTTAAAGAGGGTTCTCCATTAAAAAGATGTAAATCAACCTTTTAATGTAATTTATTATTAAAATTAGATTCATTCACATTTTAAGCCTCTAACTTTTATTGGATAAATGTAAACACATTTAACAAACATTTATAATCATATTTTAGTTTATTTTGTTCATTCCCACCAGTACAAAGGCTAGGAGTTAACTAGCATTTAAAATAATAATATTATATTATTAGTGTGCAACATAAGATTTCAGAGAAATCCATTGTTTCATATCAGGTATGTTATCGAACATAGAAAAACATTTAATGTAAAATTAATATTTAATTCAAAAATATTAATAAATATGAAAAATATCTTATTCCTCATTTACCTAGGATGTTACAAAAATACAAAAAATTAAAGGGTAAAATGATATAAAGAAATTGTCATATAAGGTATTATAAATATAAATATTTTTCTGTAAAATATTAAAAACACTCTTTTAACCATTATACAGAAGGTTTAAATGAGTATTATGTAAGAAAAACCTGAGATAAGGGAATTCTTAACTAGATGTCTATTCTTGGGATTAACCATATACTTTGTTATTTATCTAGTATTAAATTTTTTTTCTGATAGGTATTGTTTAAATTTATGTTTAATTATGTTTATTTACAGTTTATATACATATTTTATCCACTCTATTAAGTCTGACTCCAATTATATGATATTTTTAAAGGTATTTTCTTTCAAAATCCTCTTTTAATTTTTTTTTTCAAGATTCAAATGAAATATTTTTGTGTAGTTTTTCATGTTGCATTATTCAGTTATTTTTATTTAGAATTTTTTATGTTGAATGGTGGGACCTATATCACCTTCTAATTCTAGGTTATGTGTATGTTGGAGGTTTTCTGTATGGTTACTCCAAGTGTAACTATGATGGTTACACAAATTGTAAGTTAGGTGTGAGGGTTTCAAATTATAAAGTAGATGAGATGGTTACTATATTATACAAGTAATTCCATGATAAACCATTATGGCATTATTTATGTTCTTATGTTTTGTGGCTATCTTGTTGAAATCACATGTTTCACATAGTAATTATATATGGGTGACATTTATGTCTTTTGAAAATGATTTTATACATTAAAACTTATCATGGACTAATGTGTTCCTTCCTTATTTTTATATCCCTTACTGAGATTTTTTGTGGTCATCCAAATTTTTAAATTTTTTTCATAGGTTATAAAGATGTGTAATAAAAATAATAAATCCAAGTAAAATGTTTAAATAATTTTCAAAGAAGTCGTGTTTTATTTGAAAAGTTTTATATTTTGAAGAAATGAATATTGTTTTAATGGTATCCACTCTTTATTAATGTATAATGTTATGAATGTGTTATGTCCCAATTATCTAAATCTCTAAACTTGAAAAGATTCTCAATGTGAAAGGACGTTATTTCATACTAAATTCAAGATTATGTAATGTAATAAGGTCGGGTCCTTATAGTTGGTGTCACAGGATGGTTTAGATAACTTTAGGGGTTAGGTTGATGTTAATAGAATATCATAAATTATTTTAATCTATAGTTAATTTGATATGTTATAGAATTAAAATATTACCATGTTTCTTTGACCAAGTTATGTTTGTTTAGAATGGTTTTCAATAGAAGAAACTGGGTAGCTGAAGAAGAGAGGCACCAGCAGAACGACATCCTTCGGAATTTTCATCATTTAATGGTGGGGATTAGAACTAAGAAGTTAGTGAAAGTAATGCCTCAGCTATAAACAGAAAAAAATGGTGGTGGCATCCATGAAATAAAAATACTATAGGCACCAAAAAAGAACATGAAATTAGTTGAACATTTTATGAGACAACACCCTCATGCTTTCAATGGATCTTCTGACCTAGTAGAGGCTAAAGGATGGATTAAAGCCCTTTAAAACATATTTGATGATATGGGATATTTAGATAATAAAAAATTAAGTCTTTTAATTTATCATATTGAAGGTGAAACTGATCAGTGGCGGTCAATGGTAAATAATATCAAGGATAGAGAGGATATTGATGCCTTAGAGTGGGATGAATATAAAAGTATTTTCCCGAAAAAATGATTTCCTAAGGTGGTGCGACATAGGATGGAGAAGAAGTTCCTTGGATTGAAGCGTAAAAAGGAAGATTTAGTGGTTGTGTATGATGAAAACTTCCCCTGGCTAGTGAGGTATGCTCCAAATCTTTTTTTTATCTTGATCAAAAAATAAAGCACTTTTACTTAGGATTGAAGCCAAGGTATCGAAGGGCATTGACCTCCCTTGAATTAAAAAGTTACGAGAAACTTTTCTGATGTGGTGAGAGGGTAGAGACGTAGTTTATTGATGATCACATGAATTTTGAAAACAATGAGAAGATGATGTCCCGATGGAAAATGATAGGTAAGAATCAACAAAAGAAATCTGATGGTAAAAAAATATAGTTTCCAGTTTGTGAAATATGTGGCAAGAAGCACCATGTAGATTTTCTTACCAAAACTGGAAAGTGTTTACGATGTGGAAAGTTTAGACATATGGCCTGATATTGAAATGAAAATGATCCTAAGAATAATTCTGAAAATCAAAATTTTATGTGTTTTAAATGTGAATAGATGGGTCATTATAAAAATTATTTCCTTAAGGGAGATCTGAATTATGCAAATAATCCAGACTATGAGTAGAATGTTGTAGTGAGATCTTTTGAGACTATGTAAATAGACATGAGGCCATACAATGAATTTTTATCAGGTACATTGTTTTATCACTCATATTTTTCTAAAGTTTTGTTTTATATGTGGTCTGAACATTTTTTTATTTCTAAGGAATTTTCGGGTAAATTGAATGTGTGACCTCAACAAATGAGTCCAGAACTTATTGTTAAAACACTAGGGGGAAATATTATATGAAATAAGAATTATAAGAATCTTTTTATAGTGTTATTTTGGAAATACTTTACCTCCAAACCTTTTTGTTATTTTTTTTCATTAGTAGAGTTTGAGGTCATTCGGGTAATAGATTGGATTTCTATTGATCATGCTAAGATTGAATGTCGAGATAAGGAATTTGTTTTTTAAAAATAGTTTTAGTTTTTATTTCATAACCAACCATTAAAATTGATTACAAATCAGTGAACTAAGAAAATTTTTAATGATGGGAATTAAAGTAATCTTGACCATATTGTTGAACATAAGGGAACTATTCATATTAATGATTTTTTAGTGGTAAATGAATACCTTAATGTTTTTTCTAATGAGTGACTCGGTGAAATAGCTAACCAGAATGTCGAATTCACAACGAACTTATTTCCTGATGCTAATACAATTTCAAAACCCCCATAGAGTATTTCTAAAATGGAATTATTGAATTGAAAAACCAGTTGAAGGATTTTTTTGATAAAGGATTCATTCATCCTAGAACTTCAAAATGGGGTGTTCATGTTTTGTTTGTTAAAATGAAATATGGGTTCATGAGACTTTTCATTGATTATACAGCTTTGAATAACATCATTGTTTAAAACAAGTTTCATTTTCCTCATATCGATGACTTGATTGATCGACTCTAAGGAGCTCAGAACTTTTCCAATATTAACATGAGATCTGGATATCATCAACTAAAGGTGAAGGAGGATGAAATCTTGAAAATAGATATTTGTACTAGATATGGGCATTATGAATTCGTTGTTCTGATTTTTTGGTTAAATAATGAACCTACTGTATTCATGAATCATACTAATAGAATATATCATGAGTTCTTGGATATGATTGTAGTTGTGTTTATTGATGACATTATAGTATTTTATAAGAGTAAAGAGTAACATGAAAAACATCTAAGGGTTTTTTCCAAACATTAAAGGAAAACAAACCATATTGAAAAATTCAAAAAGTTTGATTTTTTTTTACATCTAATTTATTTTCTTGAGTACATTGTAAGTAAGGATTGAATAACAATTGAAAATTACAAAACAAAAGTGATAGATGAATGGCCAAGTCCCAAAAATGTTATAGATATTCATAGTTTTATTGTATTAGAAGGTTATTGCTGAAAGTTTGTTAAAAACATTGCATGGTTATCTAGACCGCTGACTAAGTTAACATGAACATGGGTTAAATTAATTTGGACAGAATAATGTGATGTTTGTTTTCAGGAATTGAAGATGAGATCACTGAATGATCTAGATTTGTCCTTACCTTCCCAAAATATTGATTTTTTTTTCTAAATTGATTATTCTTTGAAGGGACTTGGTTGAGTTTTGATGAAGAATGATCAGGTAATTTCTTATGCTTCATGAAAACTAAAACTGCACGAGTTAAATTATTTCACACTGATTTGGAATTGGAAGCTATTTTTTTCTTTGAAAATTATGAGGAATCATTTATATAGAGCCAAATGTTAAATATATACTGACCATAAAAGCCTGATGTATATATTCCTTCAAAAAGAATTAAACATGAGGGAGATAAGGTTTCATGAACTGATAAAGGATTATTATTGTACGATCAATTACCAATCAGGAAAATCAAACAATGTTGAGGATGCCTTGAGTCAAAAACATTATGTATCATTAACCATGTTATATTTAGAACATGATCCCTTGATTAATTAATTGATGAATTTGGTCTTATAAGTTGTTGGTGTCAGAAATACCTCTGTTTTGTTATAGGTTTCAATGTATTCATCATTATCAAATAGAATTAAGAAATCGTATAAGGAAGAACATGAGATACTGAAAAAGGTATAATTGATTAAAATGTGTATGTTTTCAAAATTTAACCTTGGTAAAGATTGTGTTTTAATATTTTCAAAAAAGTTGTGTGTGACCTGTAATTCCAAGTTGAAGAAATATTTGTTGTTTGAAGCACATAGTTCTCCATTTTTCGTTCACCCAAGAAGAACTAATATGTGTAGAAACCTTCAGAAATATTATTTTTGGGATGGAATAAAAATAGATATTTCATATTATACCATGAAATGTTTGACATGTAAAAAAGTTAAAGTATAGTAGTAGTTATCGAAGAGGATGATTTAGCCTTTTCTAGGGCCATAGTGGAAATTGGAGAATGTATCCATGAATTTTTTTGTGGAACTACCAATGAATTATCAATGTAATAATTCAATTTGGGTTATTGATTAATGGTTAAAACAATTGCCACATTTTCTTTCTATTTGAGATACAGTTACTTTGGATCAACATTCTCGATTGTACCTCAAAGAGATTCTCAAGTTACATGGAGTTCCTCTTTCCATTGTATCTGATAGGGATCCTAGGTTCACTTCTATCTTTTGGATGGTAATTTATTAGTCGTTTCTAAAATAATAAAATTTATTATAGATTTTCATCCTCAATTAGATGGGCAGTCAAAACAAACGATTCATACATTAGAGGATATGATTTGAGCTTGTTCAATAGACTATCAGGGAAGTTGGGATCAACATTTTCTTTAGTGGAGTTTTCTTATAATAACATTTTTCACTATTGTATACAGATGGAAAATTTTGAGGTATTGTATGGTAAGAGGTGTCGAACTCTAGAGTTTTGGGATGAAGTTGTAGAAAGGAATTTTGTGGGACCAAAATTAGTAGAGAAAGTGGCTAATAAAGTGAAGTTGATCCATAAACACAATAGGAGAGCTCAGAGAAGACAATATATTTATGCAGCCTACAAGAGTAAAGAAATTTATTTTGTGGTAGGTTATTATGTTTTTCTTAGAATCTCACTATGGAAATGTTTCATCTATTTTGGTAATATAGTAAAGAAAAGTCCATAGTTCATTAGAACATATGAAATTAGGGGGAATGTTGGACCAGTAACCTATCGAGTTGATTTTCTGCTGAATTTTTCACAGGTACATGATGTTTTTATTGTTTTAATGTTGACAAAGTATCTGCCAGATTTATCTCATGTCTTGAGCCCAGAAGCAGTTCAGCTGGAAGAGAACCTTTCTTATGAAGAGAAAATAGTTTAGATTCTTGATCGAAGTGAACATGTATTGAGGAATAAGGTAATACACTAGGAAAAGGTTTTTTGTATAAACCAAATGGTTGAAGAAGATACATGGGAATCTGAAAATGATATGAGGGAAAGGTACCCTCAGTTTTTTAGTGAGTAAATAAAATTGTGAGGGTGCAATTTCCAGAAGGCGGGGATAATGTAACACCCCATGGTTTTAAAAAATAAATTGAAATGCATGAAACATTGTTTTATGTAGATATTTATATCTATCATTGAAACAAAAGTTTGCCTCTTATATGTTTTGAATTTCCAAAAATGGTCATGTACAATTGTGTTCAGTAAGTTATTTGGAGTCTGATAGAACCAACTTGATATTTTGTGAACAGTAGAAAACCCTTATAAACAGTCATATGAATAATAATATGAGCCCAATTAATGGTAAATTATTTTAATATTTTCTTTTCTTAATGATTTAAGATAATTACATCTAGGTTAGTTTTTCAATGTGATATAATAACAGTTATAGAATTAAAATTGTAAATTTTTGAACAAAGTATGATTGTATTTAAATATTTAATTAATAGTAATTAGAAAATTAATTTCAAAAAAATAGAGTTCATTTTTGAATTCTGCACGTTGGAAAATGGTTACTGTGAATTTTTCATATTTTTTTGAAATTCATGAATTTTTGATGAATAGTGAAATACTATAAAAATACCATATATTCAAATTATCAGTTAAATACAATATTTATGACATCATAAGTTATTTAAGCCTACTTGTATTGAAGTAACAAGCCATTATTACTATTTAATGTCACATAAATTATGACTATTCATAGTCTTGAGAAAAATTATTATATTAATTATTAAAATAATGTTTAGTACAACCTATTTTCCACTATAAATACCACCCTCATTCCCATCCTCCTCCCACACCTCTCAAGACGTTATTCTTTCTTATGTTCTTCCCAATATTCCTCCCAAGGCTCTTCCCCACATCCTATAGCTTCTGGTATCACTAATAGTCCAAAACCAAAGGCCTTAAGATGGATCTCAAGGAGAAGATATCAAGAGGTAAACATCCCCTTTTGTTTTCGTTCTTTTCTTTTCATTTTCAATTATTTTATTCTTCATTAATTACCTCCCCTTATCCAAGATGTATGAATGATCTAGTATCATACATATTCTGGCTTTCATCATTTTTATGTAAGAATCACCATTATATTTCTTCCCCTCTCCCACTTATTTTAGAAATTAAAGAACAATCCATGATGTGTCGATTTACCAACATTGTGGATGAGGTGGTTTCAATTTATTCTAATTACTTCTGGACTGGTCAAGAATCATTTTTATAGTTTAACCATATTATAATTTAGGAATTATATCTTATATAATGTTCTGGATTCATTTTTTACACATGTTATTAATTTTTAAAACAAAATGAGCTCATTACGATCGAAGAATCTCCAAAATGACCTAGAAAATATAAAAAATGTTTTATCTTTTGAATCATACGCATGTAAGAATCAAAAATACAAAATTTTATAATTTATAGTTCTATAAATATGAATATACCATTCCATTCCAATACTGATGTTTTACTTACAATTGACAAAAATATCCATCATGAACCGCTCATGGAAATCATGTAAATAATGCACCCAAAACAATGAAAGGAACAAAATACTAACAATTAAAGGGTTAAATGATGCCATTAAATGATAATATAAGGTGTTATAAAGATGAATATGTTTATTTAAGATATTAATAACACTCTATCAACCATTATACATGAGTTTTAAATGAATTTGAAGTAATACAAACCTGATGTAAGATAATTCTTAACCCAATTTCCATTCATTGGGTTAACCTTCTACTTCATTATTTACGTGGTATTAAAATTATTTTTGTGATGGTTTTCTTTATATTATGTTTAATTATGTTTATTTATAGTTGATATAAATATTATATAAACTTTATTAAGTCTCACATGAATTATATGATATTTGTATGGGTGTTTTCTTTCAAAATCCTCTTTTAAATTTCTGTTTTACAAGATTCAAAAGCAATGTTTTTTTGAAATATTTCATGTTGTATTATTTTGTTCTCATTATTGGGAATTTTTTATGATTAATGGTGGTACCTATATCTCCCTCCAAATCATTAGGTATGTGTAAGTTGGATGTTGGCCATATGGTGACTACAAGTGTAACTGCGATGGTTAAACATTTATAAGGTAGGCGTGAGGGTTACAAATTATAAGGTAGTCGAGAGGGTTAGAATATTATGTAATTAATTCCCCAAGTATAACATTATTATTTTATTTATTTTCTTTTGTTTTGTTGGGATATTTTTGAAATATCGTGTTTCACAAAGTATATATATATGGGTGACTAGTATGTCTTCTAAAAATGATTTCATGTGTTACAAGTATTCATGGACTATTGTGTTCTTTCTTTATTTTTATATCCCTTACTTAGATTTTTGAGCCAATCCCCTGTTTTTAAATGATTTTCACATGTTATAAGGATGTGTAAGACAAATAAGTAATCCAAGGTAAATGATTTAATAATTGTCAAAGAAATCATGTTTTATTGGTAAGGTTTTATATTTAAGAAGAAATGAATATTTTTTTAGGGTATCCACTCTATATTAATGTGTAATGTTATGAATTTATTATGTCTCAATTATCTAAAAATATAATCATGAAAATATCCTCAATGTTAAAGGAAGTGGTTTCTTGACTAAATCCAAGATTATGTAATATAATAAGGTCGGGTCCTTATAGACAATATATGTGTCGTCTTTGTGTCATTATATTTATAAGGGATTGTAAGTCCAAATAAATTTTTTATCAGTATTTTGTATTCCCAACACCCCCTTACTTTATTGCAAGTATTATGTTTATAATTAAAAGGATTACAAGTGACGTACTTCACACTGAGATTTGGTGACACACCAGATAAGAGTTTGACCCATTGGAAGGGCAAGCAATGAGACTCGAGTAGAAAGTGACGTGACTCAAAAAGTTACCCCTTGGGCCTAGGTTGATCCATTATTTACTAAATGGATCAATCATTAGTATCAGATCATGATCAAATTATCTAATTTTTTATTTATGCTTGGTTTATTATTTTATGTATGTGTAGTTTTTCACGTGGCCACATAAAATAATAAGAAAACATGCATAGATAAAATGAACATGTGATGTGATGAGTTTCTTTACTTATTGCATGGTCATTTATGAGTGGGATCACATAGTACATGCTTGTGAGATAGAAAATAATTTCATTCATATATAAATATTTAAAAAACTACAAAGAAATATTAATTTGCAAATGTCTTTCATCATTTGACTTCGAAAAAAACTAGGTGTTTGGGGTGATCATCAGCCAATGTTAAGGGTGCCTCCTATTACCGAGGAGTTATTATGAGAGTGATGTGTCAACTTAACTGAGGTTTATAGAATAGAGTTATCCAATGATAAATTGTTGAAAATTCAGAGTCAAGTGTTGAGTAATTCATATTTATGATTTTAGAATCTGAGACTTCACTCAATATATTAAGGATCCATTAGATAATGTGGTCATCCAATCAAACACCTACCTTGAACTCTCCGAGTAGTGGAATAGCCAAATATTTTTTTACTATGATGGGTGATTATTACATACTTAACAGTATAATACTCAAGTGACATAGTATTATGATTCTACTATGGAGTGTGTCTAGAGTTTGATAAAATAATGGGATTCATTAAAAGATTTAATTGATTGATCAATAAATTCTAAATCTGTAACCAAGATAAATGTATAAATATGTTAGATTTATTTTTCTAAAAAAAATCATGCAATACAATAAGTACACTATAATAAAATTGTATAAAGTCAATGTCCTATCAAGCAAGAGTTTCCAAAGAGTAGTACATTCTCTTGAACAATATTCTACGATATAAGAAATTCAATGTGTTTCTTTCCCCAATACCTTTTAATCCACCTCAGAAAGCGAGGGTGTAATAATTATTATAGGAGACTCATATCTATAGAATATGATGGTTATATCATTATTCTATCATAGAAATTAAATTTAAGTTGTAGATACTTCATCAGGATATGGTTGATATTATATTTTGTCTCATCTTTGAGAAGATTGCGAGGATAAAGAGAAGCACAAATATGAATAAGTGATGATTAACTTGGATATATGAAAATTTAAAGGTGTATCATAATATTTCAATAAATTTTATTCTAATATCATTTTTTCCCATTTTTTTAGTTTTTTAAGATAAAAAATAAAATTTATGGATATGATGCTTTGTTACTTATTGGGAAAGGTTTGATAAAAACTAGGAACATTAAATCAAGATTCATCTTTAGTTATTATAGTGAACTAGTTTAAATACATGTTGAAAAAGAAAATTGATAGTCTGGAATGAATGTTACTTTCAAAACATCCATCAATTAAATATGTATTAAATAAAAGGTCATTTTCTTTGAATATCATGAAATAAATCTACGAAAGTTTAAATGAAATGAACCAATTCACATAAAAAACTATTCACTACTTCTTCATGTATATTAATTAGTATAAAATTAATGTCACTGTCCAAATTCATGGTTATTAAATAAAATTTTTTGTATTATGTATGTGTATTTAAATACAAAAACCAAGTAATTATATAAGAATTACTAGAAGTAAGGTGTGTTCATAAAGCAGATCAGAAAGGGTGCTTCCAAAGTCAGCGGTGATAATCACACAACTTTTAATTTCCAAGTAAATGATTCACGTATGACTATAATTGATTATAACCAAATAATTTATCTCACAAGACCATTAGAAATAATGATAAATTATTCCAAGTATATGAATAAATGTTTTTTGTGGTGTTTAATACTAAAATAATAGTTTAGTGACAACATAATCGTAGGTAATATTTGATGAATAAAAAAGGTAAGACTTAACTACACAATTGTGAAAATATAATACTTTTTGAAAAGAAACTATATAGTTTTTAATGATATATCTTGTATGGTTTTAGAATCTTCTATGATAAAAATCCATTTTTAATATCGATACACTTATGTACTTATTTTCGGACAAAGAACCCTTTAGAAATAAAGGTGCACCATAAAACATTTGGAATTAGTTTGTCTTGATAGCACAAACTATTCCAAGGGTGAGATAATGGTAAATATACTTCATTGGATTCCATTATGGGTTTATTAAGGAATGATAAAAAAATTATTCTATATGCATGGTCAAAATTTATAACATCTTTCTGTCGGGTATTCTAATGTATATCTTGAACAAGAATTCATCGATCAATATAATGTAGCGTGGAGTAACTCCAAAAAAAAAATTACCTTATCCACATCAGGGAAATTATTTTAATAATGAGGATCAATGATGAGTCTTACATGTTAACATTTTAAAAAGAGTGTACGATGGAGAATTTCCTATTATCACATTTCCTTATACACACCAAAGTTGTAATGTTAATAAAGGAGTATCTATGTTGAGAATTATATCCATTGCATAAACATACATTGTTTTCAAGATGTGCTACACAAATAAAGACTTTATACCATAAACATATACCTACTATAATGAAAAAAATTTATCATATGAGTCATAGTGTGATTTAAAACCATTATTTCATAAGAACAAGTTTTTAGATGCAAAGTGATTATTGAGGATATAAATATACATGAATCAAGTACAACACAATTTTCATATATAGTAATCATCCTAAAATATTCTTATGATATTATAGAAATCCCTATGATATAAAATATATAGTCAAGTTATACACAATATATCTATAAAAGATATTATGTCTCTTTTTTTGACAGTGGTAGAAATATTGACATGGCTTTTGACAATGTTGGAGAGGCACAAGTAGTTGGTATATGAACAAGTTCCATAAGAGCTCATGGAAGTGGAATGTTCTTGAGAGACATACAATGAAAGAAGGATAAAACCATTGTGATGGTTTTATATTCACCATGACTAGTAATACAGTATTCATTGACAATAATAATTCTTATTAGTAACAAGTATAATGAAATTAACAAAAATTAAAAAGACCAACTAAAATTCAATAATGGATTCCAGGTATCAAAGAATAGGGACTTTTAGTTTGAATACTATGGTGGGTATTCAAGTGAAACTATATGTGGGTGGTACAAGCATAGTAATAATAAGTCTTGATAGGTAATACCAAGTAGATATAACTAAATCTATTAGAATCTTACTTATCCTAGATAAATTTAGTGATCATTTTATTTAAAATTGGATGTTAAGACTACCAATCATGGAAGGAATATATATGAATCAACCAAGAAGGGATGGTGGCATTAGAAAATTCCAACAATGAGTGAAAGTTACTGAAAACCAGTTTACAATTGAACTAAGAAATAAGATCTTAGGGAATTAATTTGGAATGAAGAATTACCATGTGTCTACCAGAGGTTAGTGGTAGCATAACTATTTTCCATATAAAATATTTTTGGTTATATGTGGGAAAATACTATTGGTCTTATAGTTAGTTAAGACAGGTATGAAAGTTATGTTGGGTATGTATTGCCAAAAAAATAATCAATAAATATTAGTTTATTTTGAAGTTCATTAACACCCCTGTTTTCTACTAATGAAATTACTTTAACTAAATTTTAGGAAATTAGTAATGGATGAAATATTTATTTCATAATTGTATTCAATTCATTGATCCATAAGAAATATTTGATAAAGATCTAGATCGTGTTATAAATCTATTGAATAAACACTGTTCAAATCCTATATTTGTAAGTATATCATAATGAATGAACCCCTGGTTTTTAACAACATGTATAGTTTGTATAACCTATATTCAGAAGAAACACTATTTTTATAAAAGCGAGAGTATAAATCAGTAACCGTACATTCATTAGGAACCACACATTTGAGGAAAAAAATGTATGGTGTATCAACCCTACATTGTATTCAACCCTAAGTTTGGTGTTTTTTCATTTTACGAAGGATCCCTATATTCAATTGTTTAATGATGGATTTTTAAACCCGAGATATTATCTTAGATTTATGAAATAGTCTTGACCAATATAAAGACTTGTTCAAAGCAATTTTATGACCAATAAAAAAGATAGTTTGTAACACCCCAATATATTTCAAATAAATTTAATATTGAGTGCATGAGTCATTGAGTAACTACAAAACACCACATTGTTATAACATATCTAGTAAACATAATTTTACAACCTCAATGATTTGAATTTCGAAAAACTGATATACACGGTTGCGTTTAGTAAGATATTTATATTCTGATAAGATCAACTTACATTTTTTTGAACAGTAACTTCACACATATGAATAGTAACATACCATTATGATTAGTAATATGTAACGTATGAATATTAACTGTAACCATTAAATTATAAATAAAATTTATACACCATATAAATGAAACAGAGTATTTTAGAAATTAATAATTACGTGTTTGTAATTTTGTTACTAATATATATTTAATTATAATTTTAAATTAATAAATTTATTTAAAAGAATATTAATTTTCATAAAATGTATTCCTAAATAAATATTTTTTTTTCCTATAATTTTAGTATAATTTTATAAGACCACAGTTAATTTTTGAAAGTATTATAAAATCAGTGTTAAATGTAAATATGTATTTTTCATGTAAATAATGAGTCTATTTAAAATTTAATTTTATATTATATAGAAACATATTTTGATTAAATAGAGTCCATTTATTAATTCTACTTGTTGAAAAATGGTTAGGGTGAATTTTTGGGATTTTTCAGAAATACTCGAATTTTTTGGGGAATAGTGAAATTTGATAAATTATGAAAAATACTAATTAAGTGAATTTATACATTATGATTGAGTAAATTATGATTTAAATGGAAATTATTTCAAACTAAAATGCCCTTATTATAGTTTCTGGTCATAAGAATCATCAATATTTCTTGACTTGAGAAAAAAATGGATAAAATATTAACAAAACACTCATCTCCCCCACTATACACCCCCCTCATATCCTCCTCTTTTAACTCCTATAAAGCCTTATAACTTGTCTAAAGAATGAAAAAATATACTCCCAATATCCTTACACACATCCATCACCTCTTGGTGTCATAAAAAGATCAAAACCTCTCCCCTAAAGAGGCTCTCAAAAAATATTACTTTATGACGTAAATTTCCCTTTTCATTTCATTTATTTCATGTTCCTTTCATTGATATTTTTTTATATTCCTCCTTTTATCCAAATGTTGTGATTAATCTAGTAATATACATGTACTGAAATTTTTCATGATAAAGGAATAATTATTCATCATTTCTCCCTTCCCCTTCTTTTATATAATTAATGAAAACACCATTCGAGATGTGTTAATTTATCACATTCATGGATGATGAGTTTTCAATTTCTATTAACGTATTCAACTATAATCATGAAACCCTTTTAATGGTTGAACCATACTATAAAACATATATTTTACCTTATTTATATTTCTTGAATCCTTTTGTACACATGATATTAATTTATAAACAAAAAACCACCAATTATCCCAAACAATTGTCATTAATGTTTTATATAATGATTCATCTTAAATCCCAATAAATAAATAAATTTTATTAACATTTAATCTTATGGTTTTTCAATAATAACATAAAATTTCTATTCTGGAAAACCAATCTCATTCAACATGATTATCCATACATGAATATACGTAAACTGATCATGAAAACCAAGGAAGAAAACAGTGCCAAACAATGAAATTTAATCTCTTAACCAGTAAAAAACCATGAATGAACCTAATAAGGTTATAATAAATCAATTATAGGTAAAAGCTCTTATGGAATCATTAATATATGAACCTAAATTTTATTATTCAGTAAATTGAGATCATGTGGGGAACCGCCTCGAACGTAAGGTTAGTGTTTGTTATCAGAACCTCTATTTTCATTCGGGTTACACTTATTCTATACTTAACTCAATAAAATTATTATTTATTCATATTTATCATTCATAAATTCTGTTTTAATGGTATATATATATTCTCGAACTATAATTATACTTTCATTTATGGGGAGTTATATTTTTTTAAATGATCATTCAAAAATTCATAACAAAATTAAATCCTAATTCAAGGGAATTTATCAAATTATTACCCATTTTCAAGGGAACTCTATAATATTTTTTTAGAAAAAATTGTCATTATAAAATGACTCATTTTATTATGAAAATAAAATCTTACCTAACTTCTAGTTTTATTCATATACTATTCAGAAATAACTCTTCTTTTCTGAGTAAAAGAGTATTTATATCAATAATTACTAGATGATTTTATAAGAGTATCTTCATCTGTTTCAACACTCTTGTTGTTTCTTAAGTATTGTTGGGATTAATATTTTATTATATCATATACTATATTTAATTTTACAGTTTAAAAGTAGTTTTACTGTATATGATCTATCTTAAAAACATTCACCAATTTACTAAAAATGGTTAGTGTTTAAGCTTATTTTTCAGGTAAAGTTATTTAAATTTCATATGTTAGTTCCAATATAAATGTATATGTTTTTTTTATTTATGAATTTTCGTAATATGAATGAATTGGACTTAGTAAATGTTGGGTGGGTCCCTCTATAGCCCCTCAGTTCATCAATAGGTCTCGTGAGACAAACTAGGTCTTGACATGTGGCCTTGAAAAAATGGGTTTTTATTGTGTTGGCACGATTCCTTGATAGTGTGGTTATGATTTCCCTCATTATGAATTCCTCATTATGAAAATAGTATTTTATAGATTTTGTGGTTATTCAACTAGTAGAATACCCATGATTATGTTTTATTTTGGAATAATTTATTCAGCTCTTATTCTTGTCATATTTTGCTCAAGTTTTTTTTAAATGCATGTGTTTTTAGTTATTCACTATGCATAATTTTTATGTATATAATATATTATGGTGTATTTAATAACCTCAATTAGTGTTTTATATCACCCCTTTATTATGTCTTATTTTTTCCTAGGATTTGAATAAGTATATTATGAATGAACTATTGGGATAACCTAGGATATATGGGTGTTTTCAATGTAATTTACAGGGTTTATTTCATTTCAAGTTGTAATGTTGAACTTATTTATGTATCTTGTTTCCAAAGATACTATAATACTCTGTCCTTCAGGTTTTATATTCCTTGTTTATATTCCAATGTAATAATATAAGGCACCGACTTTGGGAAACTAGGTTCTGGTACTTATAGTTGTTATCATAAGAATTTTAGTAGAAAATTTGGAAACTATATTCAGAAAACGTATATTAGAGAAAAATTTTTAAGATAGTATTTGATGAAAAGTATACAATAATATCCAATAATTTTGGAAAGGACTAAATCATGTGGATCATTCTAGAAAATATATTAAGGTCTATATACTACAAGTGGGAATGGTTCTGTCATAGATGTTCCTAGGTGTGAAAAATATGACAAGGAGTTTTGGGATTGACCTAGGGTATCCTTGTACACGACAACGTGCCTTACTTCACACCTAGTTTGATACTCCAATGGGATATTCTTAGAATAATTAACATTATATTTCCATGATATTATAAAGGATTCAAATGTAAATTTATCTTCAATGAAACCATACTTATGATTATGGGATTAGCCATGCATATGATTTCAATTTATGCTAAGTATTATTGAAATTTGAGATTATAAATTATGATTCATACCCTAATATAGTGTATTCAATTATTTAGAACCAGTGCCTAGTGAATGGAATGGAAACCACATTATCACATGTACCCCATGTAGGTATTTCCCTCACATGAAAGATAATGATGTTGGACCAAAACAAATGACGACTACTGAGAAAATTATTACTATACTGATCCTATTGACTGAGGTTATGAACAATAACCATAACCATATAGAGCATCTTAATCCAAAACATGGAGGAGCTATTTTAGATAAATTTATGCGACAATGGTCTCCGTCATTCAATTGGAATAAAAACCCATTTGTAGTTGAGCAGTGGATAAGTTACCTAAAGAATATATTTCTTTCCTTGGGATGTAACAAAAGAATGAAGGTTTTCATGGAAGTTTATAATCTCTTAAGAGATAACGATGAGTTTTGGAAATTAATCCAAAACATAAAAGAGGAGTAAGAAATAGAACATATGTAATGGAGGGATTTTATGTAAATTTTCCTAGAAAAATACTTCCCTCATGAATAACGAGCAGATATGGAAATAGAGTTTCTAAATATGAATCAAAACAATGATGAGAATGTTGCAATGTAAGAAGATAAATTCACAAGGTTATCAAGGATTGTTGTGGACTATATACATAATCCAAAGAGAAAGATTGGTTCATTTTTTTATGGTTTAAAACATTCCTATGAAAGGAACTAGTCTCCCAAAATTTCTCATCATATAATGATATATTCTATTGTGCTATCAACGTAGAAAAATAATTTTATAAGTATTATGACTTTATGGAAAGAAAGAGAAGAATATGGCTAATGAAAAATATTTAAAAGGAAAGTAGAAAAGAAAATGGGGAAGAAGGGAGGAGTTGACCTTCTACCCTGTAGTAATTGTGGGAAGACACATGTCAGCACTAGCCAAAAGGGAATGAGAGTTTCTGAAAAGTGCATAGAAAAAGGCCACCAATCTCATAATTTAATGGGGAAGAAATAAAAAACCAATGATCAATTATATATTTGTAAATATATGGGACATTAGGCACATAAATGTCATAATCATCATGGATATTTTCTCCAAAAAATTCCAAGGGTTCAAGGCCAGGCTTATGCGGTGATAACTGCTGAGGTTGAAGTTATTAATGATGTTGTGGATAGTACTTTAATCGTTTCCTTTAACATATCCAATTCTCTATTTGATTATGGATCATCACATTCTTTTACATCTTCCTAGTTTCCAAAAAATTACACATTTCCAATTTGATTTAATAATTTATTTTTCAATAAAAACTCCAAGGGGATGTATCATTGAAACAAATATGTGTTGATCAGTCCCCCTCATGAAACACAAGAGTGCTTTTGTTTCTAACCTTTACATCATTCCCATGATTGACTTGGATATAATCTGTTGTATGAGTTTGATTTCACATTATGATATGATTATCTACTTCAAAAAGAGGAATGTTGTGATTTTTTAGAATGGTGTTGAATCACTTATCCTTATAGAAGAAACCTTGCCAGCTTATTCTTATCCATATCCACCCACAGTAGCTCTACTGAATTCAATTATTGGGAAGGAAGGTATTGAAATATATATGGATGAGGAAAGTAATGTTAAAAAAGATGTCGTGCTTATTGTGTAAGAATATACTGATGTTCTTCTAGAGGATTTACCTAGAAATCTTCCAGAGCGGGAAATAGAGTTCTCCATTTACTTAATTATGTGTTTAAGTCTCATATTAAAGACCCCTTATATAATTTCCATTATGGAATTAGTAGAATTGAAGAAACAGCTAGAGTAATTTAGTTATAAAGGATTTATTCACCCTAGTTTTTCTCTATGAGGATCCCCTATCTTTTTTTAAGAATAAAGATAGATCTATGAGATTTTACATTGACTACAGGTAGATCAATTACATAACAATAATGAACATTTATCCCCTACCTCACATTTATGATTTATTTGATCAACTTTGTAGAGCCTAATATTTTTTGAAGATTGACCTTCGGTATGGATATCATTAGTTGTGAGTAAAGAAGGAAAAAATCCAAAATACAACATTCCAAACCAGGTACGGGCATTAAGTGTTTACAATAATACATTTTTGACTTACTAATGAACCATCTATTTTCATGGATATAATTAATAGAGTATTCAAAGAATATCTTTATGAATTTGTGGTGTTATTTATTGATGATATCTTAGTTTACTCCAAAAGCTACAAAGATCATGAAAATCACTTGTGTACTCTTCTGAAGACTCTTAGAAGAAATGAATTATATGGGAAGTTTAGCAAGTTTGAATTTTGGCATCAATAGTTTTTATTTCTTGGCCACATTATCTCTAAGGATGGAATATATGTTGATCCTATGAATAGAAAGGTTGTGAAGGAATGGTCTACTCCAACAAACATAACTGAGGTATACAGATTTACTGGTTTAGTATGTTATTATCACCATTTTGTTTAGAACATCACCTATTTAGCCAACCCTGTAACCACGCATACAGGTAAAGGTGCTAAGATAGTATGGAAAATATAATGTCATGAATTTATATAGGAATTGAATAGGATATTAGTAAATGCTCCAATCTCAACTCTACCATTATGGAATGGTGGATTTGTGTTCTATAGTGATACATAAAATAAATAAATTGGTTGTGTCTCTATGTAGAATGGTATAGTTATTGTGTATGCATATCAGTAGTTAAAAATTCATGAACAAAACTATCCTACTCAGGATCTTGATTTAGTAGCTGCAATATTTTCCCTAAAGATATAGAGACATTATCTCTATTGATATAAATGTGAGATATATATGTATCATATGATCTTGAAATATATCTTCTCATAGAAATAACTTAACATGAGGAAAATGTGATGGATTGAACTACTCAAGTATTATGATTGTTATATATATTTACACCCAAGAAAAGAAAAATAAGGTAGCTGATGCATTGAGAAGGAAAGATCGTATATTTGTAAACAAAATGAGGATGTAAAGGGATCTTGTGTTTATCTATCTAGTAAATACAAATATGGGAATTATCAAAGAAGGTGAAAAATCACTAATTTTTCATTTGGATTCCCAACCATATCTATTGGAAAGAATTAAAACTTCTCAGTCTGATGATGAGAATCTTCAAAAGAAAATTAAAGGTTTGAATGATGGGATGTTGGCTAACATCATGAGTGAAGACGTAATTCTGAAATTTGGGATGTGGATTTGTGTTCTAGATATAATTTAGCTAAAAAGTGAGTTGTTGGATGATTCACATAGATCAAATTTCTCTATAAATCCTGGTTGCACTAATATATATAGATATTTGGTGGAACATTTATGTTGGGACAACAAGGAGCAGGAAATTGTTGATTATGAATCAAGATGTCTAGACTATCATTAAGTAATGGTGAAATGAAAACATCCAAGAGGAGTCACGCAACCACTACCTATACCAACATGGAAATGGGATAACATCACCATATATTTTGTTACTGGATTACCCAAAACTATAAGGAATAATGATGTGATATGGTTAATTATTGACCAGATTATGAAATTTTTCACATTTCCTCACTATAAGAGAGGGTTTTCCACAGGATCACCTAGCATGAATCTATATCAAGGAAGGTTTGAGACTTCATGGAGAACCTCTCTTAATTTTTTTAAATCTTGATCTATGAATTACATAAAAATTTTGGAAACTTTTTAAGAAATATTTGGATATTTATCTTCGTTTGAGTACTACTTACCACCCACAAACTGACGGGCAATCAGAAAGGATGATCCAAACCATAGAAGGCATGTTGAGAACATGTTCACATGACTTTCAAGGTATGTGGGATCAATATTAACCTTTAGTGGAGTTTTCCTACAATAATAGTTTCCATTTTAGTATTCAAATGGAACCATATGAAGCATTGTATGGAAAGAGATGTTGTACACAAACTTGTTGGGATGAAGTTGGAGAAAAGAAGGTTGTGGGTCCAGAGATTGTAGAGGAAACAAAAGCAAAGGTAAATAATATTCAAACCTAAAGAAAAGTAGTTCAAAGCAGGAAAAATATCTATATCGATAATCAGAGGAAGGATTTGGAATTTCAAGTGGGATATCACATTTTCTTGAAAGTATCTCCATCAAAGGGTGTTGTATGATTTGGGTAGAATGGGAAAATGAGCACTAGGTACATTGGACCTTTTGAATTCCTAGAGTCAATTAGAGATATTTCATATTGATTGGATATTCCACCTAGCCTATCTAAAGTACAAAATTTATTTCATGTCTCATTGTTGAAGAATTACATGCCAGACCTAATGCATGTCTTCACTTTTCAAGGGAAAGAATAGGAACCTATCCTATCATATTGTGAAGATCCTATCCGGATTCTAGACTCTAAAGAATAGTTTTTGAGGAATATGATAACTCGATTGGTAATGATACTTTGGAAAAATCATAAAATCAGTGAGGAAATAATGAAGCTTGAGGTTCTTATGATGAAGACCTACCCAAATATTTTTATGAGGTATCATCTTATAAATTTCAAAGATAATATTTTTAAGGAGGGCAGAATTAGTACCCCAATATTTTGTAAATAAATTTAATATTGAATGCATGAAATGCTATGTCTCTAAAAAACACCACATTGTTATAACCTAGCATGTAAACATACATTTACCAACTTTGTGAATCAAATTTCTAAAAACTGACATGCACGATTACGTTCGGTAAGATATATAGAGTTTGATAAGATAAACTTACATTTCTTGTAAATAGTAACTTTACCCTTATAAATAGTAAGATACCCTTATGAATAGTAGTATAACCCTTATGAAGATTAACCACACCCAGTAATGTATAAATAAAACTTAGACACTTTATAAATGAAATTGATTATTTTACGAAATTAATAATTAGGTGTTTGTAAATTTTTTTTTTAATAAATATTTTATTTGAATTTTAAATTAGTAAATATATTTAAAAGAAAATTTTTTTTTGAAATTTTTTTTCCTAAATAAATATTTTTTGTCCAAAAATTTTAGGATAATTTAATAAGACCTTATTTAATTTTCAAAAGTATTAAAAAATTAATTTTAAATTTTAATCTATATTTTTCCTGTAAGTAATGAATTTATTTAAAAAATAGATTTATATTATTTAGAAAATTATTTGAATAAAATGGATCCATTTATTAATTCTACATGTCTAAAAATGGTTAGGGTGAATTTTTTGGATTTTTCTAAAATACTACAATTTTTGGTGAATAGTGAATTTTGTAATTTATGAAAAATGCTAATTAAGTGAATTTCTGCATCATGCTTGAGTCATGGATGATGTAAATGGTAATTGGTTTCAAATAAAAATTTTCTATTACTATTTTTGGTCACAATAATCAACATTATTTCTTGTCTTGTGCAAAATAATAAAATAAAAAAAAATATTAAAAAATCACTCCTCTCCTCCACTATAAAAAATCCGACTCACTTTCTCTTCTCTTGACAACATTAAAGCCTTGTTCCCTATCTAAATTCTGATCAAATATCCTCCCAAACTCCTCCACCACGTTAATCAACCCTTGGAATCATTAATTGTTCAAAAACTCCCCCCTAAAGAGGCTCTCAAAGAATATTACTTTAAGAGGTAAATTCTTCTTTTCATTTCTTTTATTTCACGTTCCTTTATTTTTTTTCTTTCCTCCCCTCTTTTAAGCCAAATGTATTGATGAATATAGTACCTTACATGTACTATAATTTTTTATTCTAAATTAATAATTCCTAATCATCTCTCTGTTGCCCTTTTTTATACTATAAATGAAAATACTTTACGAGATGTGTTAATTTGTCACATTCAAGGAAGATGAGTTTTCAATTTATATTATCGTACTTAATTAGGGTCATAAAACCATTTTTATGGTTGATCCAGACAATAATAGATATATTATAACTTATTTAAGGTTTTATAATGGTTTTTTACACATCATTTTAATTTATAAATCAAAATGAGTTCATTGTAATAAAAATCGTCAATTAACCAAAACAATTGTCATTAAAGTTTTATAAAAAGATTCATCTTCACTCCCAATAACCAAATGAATTTTATTACCATGTAATATTATAGTTGTTCACAAAAAATATAAAACTTCTATTCTGGTCAACCACCTTTATTCTATAAGTTTATTATTACATGAATATAAGTAAACTGATAATGAAAACCAGTTAAGAAAACGCTCCCAAACAATGAAATTGAATATCTTAACACATAAAAGGCTATTAATGAACCTAATAAAGTTATACTGAATCAATTAAATGTATATTAATTTATGGATTAATTAATTTATGAAGGTAAATTTTATTATTCAGGTCAAAAAGATCATTTGACGAACACCATCGGACTGAAGGTAAGGGTTTTCTACCCGAACCTCCATTTTTATTCGGGTTACTCTTATTAGCTACTTACCTGCATAAAATTACTATTTATCCATATTTACCCCACATAAAATCTCTGTTACTTTTCTATATATTTTTACCAACTATAATCCTACTTTCATTTATGTGGAGTTATATGTTTTAAAAGGATTTTTAGAAAATTCTTCCTAAAATTCAAGTCTGATTCAATGGAATTTATCAAATTATTACCTATTTTCAAAGGCAGTCTATATTCTATTTTTAGGAACCATTATCATTCTAAAATCACTCATTTTTATGAAAATAATATCTAACTTCACTTATCATTTTATAAAAAGAATTTTTTCAAAATAACTCTTCTTTTTAAAGTAAAACAGTATTTATCTCAAGAATTTACTCGATGACTTTATAAGAGTATCTTCATATATTTCAACACTCTTGTTGATTATTATTTTTTTTAGGGTTACTATTTTATTATATAATCTACAATTTTTAATTGAATATTTTATTCTTAGTTTTAATGTCGATGTGATATCTTAAAAACATTCACCAATTTACTCCGAATGGTTAGTTTTTATGCTTAATGTTCAGGGAAATTTATTTACATTTCATATATTAGTTTCAATATGAATGTATATATTGTTTTTGATTATCCCCATTAATTAATGGAATCAATTTTACTTATTAAGTGTTGTTTTGGGACCTCAATATCCCCTCAATGCATTGGTAGGTTCCACAAGACAAACTAGGTCTTACCATGAGGCCTTAACAAAATGTTTATTTATGGTCTTGGCATGAGGCCTTGACCGTATGGTTATGATGTCCCGCATTATGAATTCTATCATTATGAAACTTGTATTTCATAGTTCATGTGGGAATTTTACCAATAGAATATTCATGATTATATTTTATTATGGAATTATTTATTCAGATCTTATTCCTATCATATTATGTTCAAATTTATTTTTAAATGCATGTGTTTTTAGTTATTCATCATGCGTAGTGTTTATGTTTATGATAAATTTTGTTGTATTGCATGCCCTTATTGAGTGTTTGATATCACCCCTTTCTTAGGTCTTATTTTTTTCTAGTATTTGAAGAAGAATATAAGGAATGATCTACAAGTATAACATAGAAGATATGGATGTTTTCAAAAAAAAATCTATATTGTATTTATTTTTAAGTTATAATTTTAAACTTGTGTATTTATCTTGTTTCCAATGATACTAAACTACTTGGTCCATCGGGATGAATATTCATTATTTATATGATAATGTATTAAAATAAGGCACAAACTCTAGGAAACTGGAGTCAGATCATTACACCGTTATGATCCTTTTAAAGACTTTTATTCAATTGAATAAATCAATCCTATTTAAAAGGTAATTTACAACTCTCTTAAATGATTTAAATTTGAATAATTGAGATCTATCAGGTGATACTTTTGGATATAATCAACTGAAATAAAGTTGTGTATTTTTATATATTCTACGAGAGTATATTTTCAATATATATATATATATGATATAAGATAACATATTTTTATATATATATTTTAGAATAAAAAACTGATGAAATGATCAAGTGACTCTACTATTTTCAAATTGACTTTATGCTTTGAAAATTTACATATTCTCAACCTCATGAAAATTTTTCTTCTTGTTCATTTATATTTTTATTTTATTGAATATCATTTTCAACTAGGATATCTTCAATGCTATCTTTACATGATGAAATTCATATTTGAAGAATAAGACTTGTATTTAGCCAGTTTCTATTGCAACTATGATCCATAACCTATAAAAAATCAAATCAAACTATTTTGATTTATTATAATTTTGATTGCTTGTACTCTATTGTGGATTAAGTGTCAACTTCATATTATAATCTATTGAGAAACTAGATCCCTATAGAAGAAACAAAAGGATTTTTTAGCCTTATTGGAATGGTTTCAACTATCTTCAATCAGTTGTGAAGTTCTTATGATAAGAGGACCTTATCTACTGAAAATCACCTTGATCTAAAAAACTCTCCCTTCGATACAAATGTGTTAGATAATTTTTGTTTCATATGAAGGAACTGATAATGTCAAAAATATAAGGTATGGTACGACTAAACTGATGTTTGACTCCTTAAGAATGTATGATGAAGAAAGCATAAATCAATAGAATTTATGATTGAATAAAATAGCCAAAAATGTTGATACTCTAGGAGATCCAATTACATAATCTGATCAAGCACTGAATGTTCCTATAGTACTTACATTAAAATTGAATGGGATATCAGCAACTATTCAACAATCACTAATTATTAAAAGTACAATTATGAAATAATTTATCAAAACCCTAATGTTGTGTAAATTATAGATACAAGATAAATATGAATATCACAAGATTATATGAAAAATGGAAACACATCCCTTAAGGTTACATCACATAAAAATGGAAAGATATCAAAATAAGATGTCAAATTGTGTTAAAAAAAATAGAATTTTCAGATTTTGACATGGAACAAGCTCAATTATCTAGAAATTTTACCAAATTATAAAAAAGAAAAGTATATCTATAAAATTCTTCAAGAATGATGTGAAATGAAATAAAAAAGTAATATTCTATGGGTGAAATAAAATGGTTCATATCAGACCTGATTTCCCATAGCTAAATGAATAACTAAAAAATATAGAAAATAAAAATCAGTGGAAAACTGATTATTAGCATAATGGAATAAGTGCCATGAATGCTACATAGAGTATTTTTGAAGACTCCAACAATGCTTCCAAATATAATTTAGAAAAGGGATCTAAAAAACCTTTAATCCAATATTTTCTTTATAGATATGAAACTAAATTAGGTATAAACCTATTACACTTTTACCTCTGATTCTGGTAGTTTCTCAAATAGAAAACTTCCTTCTTATTGTTCAATTCTTGAAGAAAAATATGATTCTATTGTAAAAAATAAAAAATAATTAAATTATTTTCATAATATTGTTTTTTTATAAAGATAAAATATTTTTAAACAACTTTTGGAATTAATTGAACAATAAAATTCAACTACATCAAACTGAATTGTTCATGAAAAATTATTAAAATAATTATTGGATGAAGTTGAAACTTATAAATGTGCTACTATTATTTTAACCAAATGAGAAAACATTATGAATGAGACATTAAAAAAATATTTTTAAAAATAAAAATATGTAATAGGAAGGAAGGGAGAAAAATAAAAATTATACAAAAATTATTTTGTGCCAAGTTCTAAAAATGTCACAAGCTACTACAGTGGAATTAATGGACACTATTCTAAAAAATATTACTTAATAAATCCTCAAATAAGTGGAGTGAAATAGGCTATCATTTTTAAAAATATTTATGAATCTATTAATATGAATTTCAATAAATTAAGGAAATTCTGGTTTTCCATATCAGTGTTCCCAAACATTGCTAAACCTAAGAATATATGGGTACCAAAATAAACATGTATTTAAATGTTTTTGCAGGAAAAACACCATAGGAATAGAAATTAAGTATGATAAATGGATATTGGCTACTAAATACATATGAGTGGAGACTCTGCCAACTTCCACACAGTTAAAAGAAATAAAGGAGGACTAGTCAAATTTGTTAAAAATGAAAAATGAAAGACATTTGGAGTTGTATTTGTTGGGGATTCAAAGTCAATATAAATCAACAAAGTATTTTATGTATAATGTCTAAATCAAAACCTGATAATAATTTATCAATTTTGTGATGATGGCTTTTATATTGATTTCTCTATTAGTTGTTGTTCATTATTTATAGATAAACTACTTAATTTTTGAGGACCTAGAACTGAAAATATTCATACTTTGGATCTCAATTCCATGTGTGAACAGAGAGTGAATTGTTTATCTACTCAGATAAATGAGTCTTGGATTTAGAATAAAAGACATGGGTCATTGAAATATATTTACTGTATATAAATTTTCTAAAAAAACACATATTTTTGTATTTTTCTTGTCTTAAATTTGACAAAGATAGATTTTGTGATGCATTCTAAAGTGGAAAACAATATAAATCATCTTTAAAATCAATTAACAAAGTTGCTACATCTAAACCATTAAAACTTATTCATGTGGATATGTTTGGAAAATCATGGGTAGAATGTTTGGCTGATAAAATATATGTTTACATATTTATTGATGAATTTTAAAGATTTACATGGGTTTATTTTCTAAAACTTAAAGTGAATTATTCACCATTTTTGAAATCTTTTTTAAAAATTTCAAAATTAAAAATATTTCAAAATAATTTCATTAAGAATTTATCATGGTATAGAAATTGATAACCAAGAATTTGATTATTTTTACTCAAATTCCGGTTTTAAACACACCTTTTTTGCTCAAATAACACCTCAATAAAATGGAATAGTTGAAGGAAGAAATAAAATTATTCAATAAATGGGAAGTAATATGCTAAATGAAGACATCCTTCCTACTTATTTCTGGACAAAAGTTATAAGCACAACATTCTATATCATGCATACTATTTTAATAAAACATATTATTAAAAATAATCCCTATGAAATTTAGAATAATAGAAACCCCAAAGTAAATTACATTAATGTATTTGGATGAAAGGTATAGATTTTGAATACTAAGGAAAACTTTAGTAAATTTGATCGAAAAGCTGATGATGGAATCTTTCTATGATATTCTACTACTTCAAAATCATATTGGATCTATAATGAAAAGTAAAGGATTATTGAAGAATCAGATCATGTAATGTTTGAAAAAACTGACCCTTTCTAAAAAATTAAAAAAAACATATGAAATTAATGACTCTTTAGACAAAATGAGACTTGAAACACCTAAGGCTGATTTTAAAAATAATTTAGATAAACTTTAGTCCATTCCAGAAGAGTATGAGACTAAAGAACCTAAAATTTTCATACCTAGAGAGTCTAGAACCATAAATCATCATCCTTTAGAAACTATTATTGGAAACCTAGGAATAAGAGTAAGAACTACATGAAATGTTTGAAACATAGCTAGATTTTATGCCTTTATATCACAACTGGAACTGAAGTGTGTTGATGGATCATTAAATGATAATAATTGGTTATTAGCTATGTAATAAGAGATAAATCAATTAAGTAGAAATAAGGTTGGGGATATTAGTATACTAACCAATTTATTATCTAGTGATAAAAACCAAATGGTTTTTTAGAAATAAATAGGATGATCAAGAGATCATTACCAGAAAAAAATCTAAATTAGTAGAAAACTTTTACAATCAGGGAGAAGGAATATATTATGATGAAACCTTTGCACCTATAGCTATATTAGAAAAAATTAAAATCCAGTTATCTTATGCATCTCATATGAATTTTAAATTATGTCATATGGATGTATGGACTACTTTTTGAAAAGGATATTTAAGGGAAGAAGATTAAATTGAACAACTAGTAGGTTTTCAATGCCCTCGTAAACTAGATTCAATTTTTAAACCTACCTATTCACTTTATGGCCTTAAATAAGAACATAGATCTTAGTATGAGAGATTAAGCTCATTTTTTTTAGAAAATGGATTTTCTACAGGATCGAGAAATCCTAATCCTTTTAAGATAATGGGATTCTAAAATATATTATTAGTAAAAATTTATGTCGATGATTTTATTTTTTTATCAATAAATAAAATGCACTATAATGATTTTTAAAATCCTATGAATTATTTTTTATATCAGTATGATGAGATAATAAAAACAATTGTATTTAAAATTTTTAGAAAATATTATTGGAAAAATTTAAATCAAAGTAAATATATTATTTATTTATTCAAAAAATTGACTAAAACAGTATGACATAGACAACTCCCATGTGTACTAAAGTAAAACTTGATTTGGATGAAGCTAGAGTACTAGTATAAAACATGTTATATAGATTTATTATTAGTAGTTTGTTATATCTTTCTACTAGAAGACTATATATAATTTTTTATATGTGACTATGTGCTAGATTTCGGTCAAACCCAAAATAATCCCATTTTACTACAATTAAAAGGACTTTTATATATTTAAAATGTACTGTTTTTCCATCAATGAGTTATCTAAAAAACTCTGAGTTTAATTTAATTTCATATTCAGATGCTAGTTTTGGAAGATATATATTTGATAAAAAATTTAACTCAGAATCATGTCAATTTTTTTGAAAATATTTAGTATCATGGTCAAGTAGGAAACAAAATTCAGTTTCTCTACCAATGTTCGAGTCAAGATATATATATATATTGGAAGTTTATATTGACAGGTCTTGTTGATGAAACACACATTACTAGACTTTTTATTTAATTTTAATAATATACCTATTTTATGTAATAATACCAGTGTAATTAATATTTCAAAAAATACCTTAAGTCATTGTAGAACCAAAAATATAGATATAAGTCATCATTTTCAAATAGATTGTGTTCTTAAAAAAGAGATATATCTATAATCTCTAAACATCAAATATAAACGTGTTTATATTTTTACTAAAATACTTTGCACTATAAGTTTTATTTTAATAAAGGGGTTTAAGAAAATTAACTTTTAAATAAATATTTAGTGATTTAGTATATTATTTATTGTATTTATTATTTTTATTTAGTTGTTTATTTATTCATATAACTAAAAACTTATTTTTCTTTTGATTTTTGAAAAGACGCATTTTTTTAAAATAATGTCTAATGATTATTACAATACATAATTTTCTTGAGAGTTTAGAACTGTGTCCCCCAAAACCATCAATAATCTCTTGTTCACTCAATTATCTTCCTACCCTATAATTTTTAACCCTCTTCACTCACAGATCTCTCAATTATATTTCAACAACCTAGAATATGAATCCTTCAAACTTCATATTCTAATAAAATGTCGATGATATAATACGGAAAACAAATTATAGAAAAGAAGTTTATTACCTAAAGAAAGATTCTTTAAGGAAAGTTAATAGATTTTGATTGGATCAATTAGAAAAATATTCTTATAAATAATTCTCTAGCAAATCAATCTCTTGAAAATATTTTTAATGATGAAAAAATGATGTTATTTTTTTATTTATAAGTAAAATATTTCTTCATAAATTCCCAGTATAGTTTACGTGATATAGATGATGTCATAGTTTCTAAGAATTATCATGACAATGTCTCAATTCTCTTCTATGGAAATATCTAATATTTTTAATTTTCACCATGAATGGGTTTTTATTTTGATATTTTCTAAACATGAAACCAAAAACACAAATAATAGGATATTATGTATTTTTTTCTTTGGTTCCACCCAGATAAGAAAACTTTCTATTAAATATCTTGATGTTGAACAGAAGGTTCTAGTCTGATTTATTCAGTCATCCATAATTCCAAGGGATAAAAAACATGAGAATATTATTTATCCTTATATATGTATAATTGTTTTTACAGATAAGTGATATATAAAGTTTTATTTTCTGATATAAATGTTTATTTACATGATATACTACTTCTAATAGGGGAAAATGATTTATTTTCATCCTCATGGAAGGAAAATTTCGATGTTGCTTCACCAAAACGGTTTGATTAGTGATGTATTGAAAAATTAAAAATGTCACCGCAAAAACATTCCCCATGCTTGAACACTAATGAAGATAGGTTACTTAAAGTGTATAGTTCAAGGAAAACTATTACCCATTGATTTGTAAGACTAATAAGGAAGAAGTTCAAAAAGCAAGAATAGGTGACGAAGATGAACCAAAGAGAACCCGCATCAATTAAAATATTTTTAACCCAGAATGTATGAGAGATACCCCTCCATCTCCTGAAGAAAATTTGTAATAACCAATAAACGAGGCCCTTGTCATCCGATCTAGAAAATGATATGAACCTGAAGTTCAGTAAACTACAATCCAAATCCATGATTTAGAGGTTGGTGTATATGGTGAAGAAGCCCCAATAGAAACTCATCAGTCAAAATAGAAGAGTAAGAGGCTCAAAATGAAGATGAAAATTGGACTCAACAAACTATTGTTGAAGAACACGACCAATAAATTTCATAAAGATATGGGTAATCTCATCAATAAGTTGATGAAACTACAAGGAAAACCCAGAATCAATCAATTCCATTTATACCTGATTCTCTAGTAAAGAAAACCATTGATGATCTTGAGTTATTAGATGTTCTTGAAGTTGAATTTTATGTCTATAGTGAGACCAGTAAATAAAAATAGTTATTCTCAGTAGGTATAGGTCACCCTTCTCATGTTCAATATGTACAATCTTATGATTCTATGAACAATCACATTGAAGGATTTATTTCAGAGTTCAACAAGATAAAAGAAAAAAATTCATGTTTACAAGGTGAGATAGAGGAATCAAGAAAATATTTAGATGATTTAATAACATCAATAGTTCCCAGATAGGATTTTCAATCTCTCTAGACTCAAGTTCAGAATACCAGAGAAAATTTCGTTTCTAGAAGATATTTTGATGCTTTTCAAATATAAATGTAAGATTATTTTGGGAAATGTATATTAAAATCTATATTGAGGAATGATTTAAATGACTCAAAGTGGTATTTGGGAAGTTATTTTGATTCCATAAAATGAATTATATGGTAATCCAAAACTTCTAATTATCCATTTACAACTTCTCTAGATTTAATCAAAATATTTCATGCAATTACATCTATAATGGATGATGTGAATAACAGACTATAATAATTTCAATGTAATTGTGAACCTCTAAATGTGTGGTTAGAAAATCATAGAGATATTGTCTCAAAGTTGACCCCAAGTTAACCTAGAAGTAGGTTGCTTCTTAATAGATTATGTGATAAGATCACTCAAATTATATAGAAAGAGGAAAATATGCATGAAATTCTAAAATTCAATTTGATTGAAAGTTTAAAAGTTATAATGGAATCAAAACATTTGGTAAAGAAATTGGAAGACAACCTTCTCGAAAATTACAAGGATAGTTTGAAGATTTAAAGGAACTTTTTAGGAAGCTCAACTTCTCCAGAACCAGAAAAATTTTCTGAACCATCCCTATCACAATAAACTATCCCTTCTTTATAAACTAATTCTCATCCAAAAATTTCTCTTTTTTTCATGAAACGCTTCTTTAAATGTTATTATTTCGCTTTTTTCAGAATTTATTAATATTTATGTTTATTTTATTACTATTTATTTATACTTCTAGAAGACATATCTCTTTTTATTATGCAGAACATTAAATTAATTTACATTTATGTGCTACAATGAATGTGCTTTAATTCATTTTCATATAATTTAATTCTCATATCACAATTATAGGGAGAAAATTGGGTAAACAGAAAATTCTTTAATTTTTATTTCCAAATCACCAAACTAATACTATGAAAATATAATTTTAAAAATAATAAATGTATTCTTTAGAATAGTAATTAATTAGTGTTTATAATTACCATATTTTTTTATAAATTTAGTTATGGGTTTTCTAATCATCTAAAAGAGGGATGTTTTTAGACTTGTATTATCTCAACATTACTATATAAATAAAATTTTATTTTAATGCTAAAAAATGTTGCTTTCTTACTAATGATATTAATTTAAGGGAATTTCAATAAATTAATATTCGAGGAAATATTTATTTCTAAATTACATTCAAGGCATTGATATTTAGTAAATATTTTAAAACGAGTTAGAACATGTTTTAAATGTATCTTGGAAACACTATTCAAACCCTATATTTATAAGCATAGAATAAGGTGTGAACCCTTTGTTTTTAACAGCATGTATGCATTATATTCCATACGTTTAGAAGAAATGAAACATTTGTAAAAGGAAAAGTGTTTCCCATTAAACCTATATTTAGAAGAAACCATACATTTGAGGAAAAAAAATATATGGTACATAAAACCTAATTTTGATTTCAATCCTACATTTGGTGTTTCTCATTTTATAAAAGAACCCTATATTTTACTATTCAACGATGGTGTTTTAAATTTGAGATATTATCTATGATTTATGAAACAGTCATGAAGGAAGTAAATACTTGATCAAAAAATTCTTATGACCAATTTAAATGTTCTTTATGATCTATTTAAAGACTCATATTTGAAGGTATAATTCATTCCTATTTCTAAGGGAAGTTAAAACTCAATTGAATGATTTAAATTTTAATAATTGAGATATGTAGGGTTATATTTGTAGATATACTCAACTGAAAGACTCCTATGTATTCTATATATTATACCAGATAATATTAGAAATTTATAAATAATATATAATAGTGTATTCCTATATATATATTTGATTATAGAACTTCTAAAAATATCAAAAGACTCTACCGTTTTCAAACAGTGGCTACACTTTGAAGATTTATATATTCTCAACTTAATGAAACTATCGTTTCTTGTTCATTGCTATTTGTTATTGAAGATCATTTGAAACTAGGATCTCTTAAAACCCATCCTTATGTGAAGAAATTCATCTATGAAAAGAAATATCTATATTCTGTTAGTTTCTTTTACAAATTTGATCATGAACCTAGCAAAACTATCAAATTAAACTATTTTGATTTGTTAGAGTTTCGAGTGATCAGACTCAGTTGAGGATTAAGTGTTAGATTATTGCACAAATTTATGGAGAAACCGGTTCGGTATAAACGAATCATAAGTCTCTATTTACCCTTATTTTATTGGTGTCAACTTCCTTCACTCAGTTGTTATGGTCTTATGAAAAGTGGACACTGCCTATGAAAATCACAAAGCTCACATAGAGAGTATTGCTGGAGTGGACAAGGGGATAATTGTTCCATGGACCACTATAAAAATATCTACATTATTATTTACTAGTTATCGACTTCTTAAATCCCTTAAAAAAGATAACATTGTGAATATACTTAAATTTTAAGGAAAGATAAAATAAATAATCTCTCAAGATTATCTAAAAGGCACAATTCACCCCCTCTTTTGTACCTTTGTATTATTTAGACATAAAAAGTATTCTCTAGTAATTGAATTAAATTTAAAACCAAAATTCAATGGAATGTGATATACTGAGGTACATCTAATGGTTTTTTAGTCCAATTCAGTCATATATATATTGATAGAATATTGAAAAATACATGTATGAACAATTCTATAGAGAATGTTTACCAATGTAACATGGAATAAACCCCTTGAAGATGACATGTACAGTATATGGAAGTATATTAATGTCATATGTTGAATTTCATACACTATAGTGATGGGTCAATAACATATTCCATGATATGTACAAGATATTATATTTTCAAAAAACTGTACAATAGGAAAGTATCAGATATATTCAGAAGAACAACAAGGGAGGAAATCAGAAATATCTGATTATACTTATGTAAGTACAAAGGATATGTACCTATTATGTGAAGAGAAAGGGATAATAATGACAAAGGGATGAAAACTAGTATTTCTATAATATCAATATTATCTAATGTCATAGTTTTGGTAGGGTAATGAGAGAGACAGTCTCAAATAATTCAGTGGTAGCCATATCTAAAAATACTAAGTATGTTGCGACTTCTTGAGGTAGCAAAAACGTACTGTAAAATATGCAACGATTTGTTCTAGTTCTTTGAATCACAACTAGTATGAAAATAATTATCATAATATAATGATGATACTATAACTATCCATGATTTTAAGTTTTAATAGTGGACCAAAAGGTATAAAATTGGGTTTTACATATCTTTTAGAGTTTTACTCAAGGATATGAGGTCGTATCTAGAATAATATCCACACAAAGAAGGTGTGTTAGACCTAGAAACTAAATTCATGACCCACTAGAAACATGATCTTAATCACATGAGAGAAAACAAGGATGGATGGAATGTTTTCTCTCATTAAAGTGGGCGTGTTATAATAGTGGGTGTCCTAGAACTAAATTGAACTGTACCTTTGATTACTATACCTTGTGTACTATGAGTTATTCATGATGAATACTTACCATCAAAGTGTATAAATTTAAGCATCCACTATTTAATGGTAATTTTCCATAGATTATTTTTCATATCAAATATTTATAGAAAATCTCATAATTTAATGGGAACATCCAGGTAATATGAAATTAATCTAATAAATATATCCCATAGTCTAGATAAATCATACTAGTAGGACATATTAGATTTATGGCTATTCAGTTTTGGGGGATTAAAGGCATTGAGACTTCATCTCATGAAGTTCAAACTTGGTGATATCTGGAAGGTATGTTCAAGAGGATAAACCTACATGTAGTAACACCACATGTTTCAGGTTTTATTGATAGTTCCTATATATTGAAATGTGTATTGGTATCCTAAATAGAGATCATTATCAATGTTTTCCATTTGATAACATACATTGATGGAAGGAAAAACCCATGATATTGTAACTTTGGTGAGGTATATTGTGTTGGGCGTGTCATTGGTGCTATGGAACTGGTTGAATGGTTAAGATATATTTTTTTTCTAGTTGAGGAAGTGATATCTCAGGCATGGTTGTTCAGGATACTATTACATTTATAAATCCATGGATATGGTAGTCCAAGGAAAATCCATTTAGATAGATCAAAAAATATTAATGCAAGAAATAACAATGACACAAGTGTGCATCATACTTTTTTATATATCCAAATAAAAAATTATTATATTATAGAGTGCATGTTTATAGGATGGTTTTCATTGCTATGACTACTCCTTATCTCGTTAAGGACCTTCATGGGTTTTATAATCCTCTATTTTATTGTGAATTATATTCACTATTATCGAGATAAGGGTCAATAGGGTCACAGTAACTAGCGTGTTCAAGAATCTTCCCAATTATGGTGAATAGGTTTATTGTACATAGTGGACCCCACAACTGGGTTATGAGATTTTTTTGATGATTTATGATCACCAATGAATAAATAAATTTACATTATTTTAGTTTAAAATAATTATTAATGAATATATTTGTTAAATTTATTTACAATTGTTAAAGTAAATACGTATATAATATTATTTGAATAAATATTATTTTAATATCCATGGATTGTTTAATATTGGTAGGAATGATGAGTCGAGTTAAGGACTCGATTTTATCATGTAATATATGTATCATATTACAAGTATCTGATACAAATATAAATGATATTTATTATTCATTATAGTAGTTCTTATATATCATTTATAATTTTTATAATGTGTAATAAATATTTAGGGGTCAGGGATCTTTTTAGGGGTAATTTGAAAGCTTGCTTTATATAATAGGAGAGAGGCTCTAACATGTGAACTATTCATTGTGAGCTCTTGAGAGATTATGTCTCCTATCTCATTTTTGAGAAAGATAATATCTCAATATAGGTGATTGGATTGGGCTCTCCCATATGTATCATAAGAACGTCAATGTGGTAATTGTCAAGATGCCAAAGGCATCATCGGATCTCCACAGTAGCACCCTAAATTTGACAATTGATGTTCATGAAAATTTTTATGCACATGTGGGTGATGTGGAGTAATTATAATTCAAATTATTGGACCAAAAATCACTTTTAACAAGAATATGATCAATGCGTGTCTTCAAATCAAACAAGGTATTTTTTGTTTAATTTTGTGCTTAAAATTACTCATGTGTGATCCTCAGGCTTTAACCGTGGATATGCTTCATCAGTGAAGACAACATTTGTTTTATTTCTGGTGAAAAAGATTAAATTCCCATCCCACCAACTTCCACTTTGCATCCCAATACCTTAAAATAGAACTAATGAGAATCCATGATCGATGTTTCCACCATCTGAAGATAACCAGAGAGCACTGACCAATGTAGCTATTCTGAGCTACAAAATGAATGACACTTCAACCATTGTCCTTGTATGAAAAAATAATACCGTTACACCCCCTATTTTATGATTCCAACCTATTTGAATCCCATGATCACAGTGAAGAAGATGGGCACACTAATCATCACACCACGATACCTGAACCCTCAGAAGTCAACAAGATGTCGCATTGGCTGGAACCAAGACCGAGAAGATCATCATTTTATCTAGATCAATAATAAACCTGATCTTTATGAAAATATATTGATATCAAAACCAACTATGTATAAAGATGTTGGGTGGAATTTGTTCGATGAATCCACTTCATAGAAGAATACAAATCAAAGGGCTTTATAGAAGGTTTTATGCCGCCCTACTTATGAGAAAACCTACCACACATGTAGAGGATGAACACTCGAATCATCATCATAAGGGTGAAGAACAATAAAGATATATCATGATCGATCAAATCTCAAGCCAAAATTCGATCAGTACAACTAAGTTGTTCAATGAATATGTCATGTATGACTTGGAACCTAAGCTTTCACCAATGATCTCTACACACCTAAATCGGGACGAAGATTAGTATCCATTTTAAATCAAGAATATATGAATATGGGTTACCAAGTTATTCATTGTGCATGTGATTATTTAAGAAGATGGGGATTATTTCTCTCCAAATCCATCAGATACAAAATTAAGCACAATGTCAAGATAGGTTCTCAACAAAAGCACTCAATGAACCTTGTATCTCCATGAAATGATTTACCCAGTAGAGAGAAAATCGTGATCAAGACTCAAATACTGACATGATCATAGGTATAGAAGAGTAAAAATATATAGCAAGAGTAAACTGTGTGTATGATATCAATGTCCCTAACCAAGTTTATGAGATTATGGGAATATTTTTTGAAGTCTATAAATGATCACAATATATATTGGTGACCGATATTCCTAAACCCTGGTGACCGATAGTGTTTTCTAACCATTAAGCAATGGATATTCCCACCAGTTTTGAAGCTAATGTGCACCCAAATAATATTAAGACCAAGAAAAAAAATTAATGATGGTGATTACCAATTCATCAGGCCAACCTAATAGCACATGAAAAATTAAAATCATTCATCATGTGGTCTCATTAGTATTCCTTGATATGTGCTACTCAGCAAAGCATCAAATCATTTAATATTTTGCTTATTCTCAATGTCATGAAGAACCTTATGGTTGGATGAATATATGATATGGGGAAAGTTAAAAAAGACTCTTCTAACTGATTTCGTCTGCACCATCTATCATGACATGTGGACGAAATCCAAGGGAAAAAACTTTTTGGATCTTATTAAACTAATTTTTGAGAGACAAAGAATCATTGAAGCTTATAAATATTCTTTCCTTCCTCAGTAGGAGTATTCCACATCTTTTAATCATTTTATCTAGGTTTATTCATTAATTTATTTTTAAAATTAAAATTTTAATTAATTTTCATTATGTTTATTGTATTTTTTTCTTTCTCTCCCCCTATTATTCGTCTTTTCATTGTAATGTCCTTTTATATCTCATGTTCTCATAAATGATGAGATAATTACCCAAGGATTATCCTTTAGATGAAACCAGTGATATAGAGTCCACATATACATCCTAATTATTTCTAAGTTATTATGAGGATATTTGGATAGTGACCAGATAAGGTGATGATCGTAACTCATGTATCTCAACATGGTATTTATTTTTATACATCTGATAATTAACTCCTCTGCCTTTGTTCAGATCAACGTTTTCAAATGATTAAATGAACCTTAATGGAGTATTGGATCATGAATTTAACCCATTTGAGGGAGTGATAACCTGATCACTTATATGTTTTCCCTTGAGTGTGATACCCATTCCTACAATTTAAGCAGTAAGAATGTGCATAACCAGATATCTCTCATAAAGAACAAAATTGAATGGCTAAGGTTTTGAGATAAGGAAGGATAAAAAATATGAATCATGGGGTGTCTCCCTTTCTTGCATTCATTTTATCCTATATATTCATTTTCTCTTCCTCGTTTCTATTCAATCAAATAAATTCTCATTTTTTTCAATATTTTAATAACTACCAAAATAATATATATATATATATATATTAGTATTAAGATAAATGATACTCCCAAAAACTCCTCCTTGAGAGATAGTTCAAGAAAGCCACTAAAATATATTAGGAGAAAGTTTTTTTGATGATGGCCCTTGACAACCATTTGATCATCTTAACATTTTTATTAGGGAGTTAGGGTTCAGAATTCACAATTTTGACACAACTATACTTAATAGTTTTCATGTTTTTATTTTTTTAGTTCATTATTTATATTTTTATCAATCTAAGATGATCACTGAAGTGTGACCATTACCTAATGGATAAAAAATATTATACCCAATTCAAATTCAAATTGGAACCCCAAGAGATAAAATCTCAATTTAAACACTATTAACAACCTTAATTATACATGAATAGGTGGGAGGATAGAATCTACTATATGAAAGAACCCAACTACCATGAACAACATATTCCCTAAAAACCGCAAACAAAAAAATTGATTACACCAAATGAAATTACGAGAAACTCCTCTATATTGAAGGACTTTTAAGTGGATAAGAACCATCAATTGGAGGAACATAAAGAAATGTTGAATGAATTTTGTAGAATGAAATTTGAAAATTCTATTTCCCTTCATGATATGGTACAAAAAAACAAAAATAATTTGGAGAGTTAGAAACCCTATTATTTTCCCAAGAATATATTCAATAAGAAGAGGGATATTTTTCAGAATCATAATACCTTCAATTTTACAACCTTGAACACATCAACCCAGAGCTAGTGTACTATGAACAGAAGTTACATGATGAAATTATTTAGATATCGCCATGTTAAAATATTTCAATCTTTGACTTTAATGAAAACCAATTATCTAATGATCCCCACCTTTGTAAATGACATACTAGAATAAAAAGAATAGTTGATAGAACATCATAATGAAAGTGAAATTTTGGACGAACTCATATTTAAAGAGAATACGGAAATTTCACTACTTTCTCTATCGACACAGGACAACTTTCAAAGAGGAATAGATCCTAGAAAATATCAACAAGCTGAAATTTAAGAGGGAGATATCACTAACCTTACCTCATTTAATTTTAAATTTTTACAGTATGAATTATCTATTAATATTTATGGTTAATATTTTATAGACTCATTTTAAATAATTCCGTTCCTAGATAATGATTATGAAGGATATAAAGGATACTTCTTTATAGAGAGAATCAAAGAACCACAAGTTATAAGAATTAATTTATTTAAAGGGTGATTCATGATAAATATGAGTTTAAATATATATCCTATTAGGGAATGAATCAATCCTTAATATTGTTTGATTTTTCAAAATATGTTATACAACTTGATCTCCCTAACATTCAAATTTCAAAACTAGTATAATTTTTTCTTAACCTTGTAGAGCATGTTGACTCTGGATAGATACCTTTGAAGGGAAATAAGATCTTAAAGAAATTAAATATAGTGATTACCAAGATAATAAAAAATAAGGTTTAGATAAATATTACTCTGAAAGAAAACTTAAATTTACTATTTAATAATTTATAGAAGATATCATAGTGGAAATTTCTCAAAAAGAAGAATTTATATGACATATGGGGAAGACACTCCTCTCTTAACAACAAAAAAATCAAATGAATGAATGAAAATTGGAGAAGGATATACCAGTGGTACCTCATGAATAAATATAAGTAGAATATATTTTATATAAAGGGGATATTTTGATTTAAACTCAACTTGTTATGGTTTTTTTCAATTTGATTTATTTAATGAATCCCACTTGTTTTTACATCTCTATGTAGTATAAGTTGATCAACCACTAGAAGAGTAAAAGGTAAAAATATTTGTGGAAGAACCTAATGAGACCCCATAAATCATCTTCCCACCCATATCTTATGAAATAAATCACACAAGTGAGGGGGTAGAAAAGAAAAAACTATTAATGGGTGCATCCAATAAGTATATTGGAGTAGCTTTGGACAAAAGATATTTTGGTGGTTCTCATCACCAAGACCCATCATCCAAGAGATTAGGGATGAAAAAATAGGCCATATATGGGTAGTTCAACAATATCCCCTATTTGGAGGGAATACAAAGGATTCATTACCCCCTTTATTTAATGTCATATTTTTTAATAAAATTTATAAAATTTGGGTTTTTCTTTAGTTTTATCCTAAGTGTAAAACAATTTCAAGGATATATCAAGGATATAAACAACATCATGGATAGATATTATGTCGATCCTATTAGATAAAAAATGTTACCAGTTATTACTTAGTGTTTTTCACAATTTATTCATAATAATTTTTTTGCATGTTTTTGGGAACTAAAATTGATAGTAAGGAATATGTTCAGGGGAGGTAATTCAATATATCTTTTTATTTAACAAGTTTTTATTTTTTATGATAGAATTTTTAAATAAAAAAATTATGTTAATGGTTTTAATATTTTCTAGTCTGTGTTTTGTAAAATAAAAAAACCAGAAACAATAAAAGAATCACTTCTATTTATAAATACACTAAATAGATCTTTTGATTAGTTATTTATATAATTTTTAAAGTGTTTCTTGAAATTAATTTTCTCTTTACTAAATTTGTAAATAAAATCATAAATTTGATGAATTAACTTATTTTAAAATTGTGAGATATAGATGAAACATGTGTAAACTCAATAATGATTTAATGGAAGTTTATGATTTTTTAAAATAGGTAAAAATATTTTAAATGAAAAATAACATAATGAAACCAAAATAATATCTTTAATAAACTAGAATGATTAAATAAACCTAAGAAATCAGATATTATTGATTGAGTATCACCTTGGGGATCCCCTTAAATGAAAAAATGGATAGCTCTTATGAACTAGAGTAAAACAAGAAAATGAGTTCAAATCTATACATTTCACTAAGTCGACATAAGAAAATGTGGGAATGTTTTACCCATAAAATAAGAGATAAATCATCCTAATATTTGGATTCATAAACATTGATTATACATCTTTACTATTTCAATTAGTCTATGGGGTACCTTTTATCTTGAGACGGTTTAGTTCTATGTTTCACTACACTCATTCAATAAGTGATTTTTCATAGTGGATCACACAAATATGGATTGTAAAATTTCAATATGTATTAATTGAAAAAGGGGATAGATAGGTTGGGATAATTATGAACTTTAATGAAGAAGGGGTTGATGATATATTTGAATATCATTTACGGAGTATCCATGAAGTGTGAAAATGAACCTTTGGAAGAGATCTTACGGGAGAAAGACTTTGGAAGTTTCCACATGATAAAATCTTGACCCCACTAGAATCCATTCAAATTAAAACTCGAAACTGAGACATGGGTGATAATTGAAATGATACATTAAAAATATTCACATAAGATTCATTATAATTTAACCATTGTGGGAATTTGTGTTTACATATTCTATAAGAGGTAAATATAAATCTTGATAGGACATTTTTGTTTTTAATTTTAAATAAATAGATTTCAATGATAAAATTGGATGGGATTTAAATATTTCAAGTGTTAGAGAGTGATTTGAGGCCAATTATTTGAATCTTTTTATTGATTTTCATTTATTATAACCCCATTATTAATTGAAATACTAGGTAATTACTTCATTTTGATAGTTTCTGAAATTATTCTATTTATTGAAATTTTTTTAAAATGTTTAAGATGATTTATTTATTTTTAGTACAATGAATAATCCATAAAATGAAACTGAAAAAAATTAAATTTTAATTTTAATTTTAAAATTTTTTATTTAAATTGAATAAAATAAATTTTGAATTAAATTCTTAGATGGAGTTATATTGAGTTTCACCAATTTATTATTTTTTGAATATAATGAAATTCCATATAACAAAATTATTTAAAGAGAATTGATAATTTTTTATTAGGAAATTAAGGTGGGTTTTTAATGAAAATGATAAAAATTTTGTTTTGTGGAATCATATTTTAAATTAATCAATGAATATTTTAATCAAAGTGATCATGGGTTAAAATTATAATTATAATTTATTTTCATTTTTGGAATTTATTGATGAAAAATATTTTACTAAGAAATATGAATCTTTTTTATTTTGTTGTTTTGTTTTTTAAAAGTGTTGAAGTGACCGCATGAAGGAAAGATGGTCAGCTATGTGACTGAGCACATTGATTTTCATAGGACTAAAAATTCTTGCTTATGGTCACTATACTAAATGAATGAATAATTTAAAGTGACTATGTGGTTAAAAAATAATATAGGTGAGTAAAATACCACACTCATGGTCACATTCAAACTGACCGTGTTTGAAAATATCGAAGTGACCATGTGCACTGAATAAAATATATCATGTGACCATAGGAAATTTATGAATTCACTGCACCAAGAAAAAAATAATTGGTCACATTTCACTCCCATAGTCAATTTTCATGTTAATGTTCCCTTCACCTTCAAAAACCTACCATGTGACACTTACATACCTACCGTGAGACTCCTCCATATTTTCTACATACAAATTTACAGTTACTACCAATGAACCATACCAAATATTAAATGCCTACTGTGAGTTACATTCTATAATGTGCACTACCTTCTCACAATCACCTTGTAAGTGATTGTGCCCTTCATTTAAAACAACCGAAGTTACATCTCAAAATCTATCAAATTTTCCCTATTCATGGTCACTTCCCTCCAACCAACCTCAAATGACATCCAATCACACCTCCTCTCCATTGAATCTCTCCAATCTAAATCAAAAACCCAATGTCATTCTCACTGGTGAAGTCAAGATTGACTGAAGCCTTGTAGCCATTTGATGATTAAGCTTGTCGCATTGCACATTTTTTCGTGATGTGATAACATAAATTAAGAAGGAAGACCAAGCTTGTTACACCATTGAAGAAGAAACTCTATTCTCCACCGAGTGATTCCAAATTTACCTTTGTGCTGATGAAAATGAAATTGCATTATTCTACTATATCGAATAAAGCAGAAACCTCATCACATAGATAAACATGATGCCATTGGGGAAGAGAATCATGTAGAACCACCGATTTATTCTTACACCATCAGAATATAACCACTAAGAACCCACCAATAAACCTGTGCTGAAATAGATCAAGAGCAATGCCACAATGATAGTCCCTCTTCAATTGGAGAACACCTACACACCACCTTATTTACTCATGCTCACCTATTTGAATCTTGATCTCACTATAAAGAATTCATTCTCACTGATCGTTGAACCATCGCGTATAGACCCTTACAACACTACAATATGTCACACCATCCACAACTAATCCTAATAAGCTCATCTCGTTCTACTGATATAGAACAAACCTGAGATCTATGAAGATCCATTGAGGTTTTCACCTACTAAGGATGACGATGTCACACTCACTTATTCTGAGTAAGCTAATATACTAGTAAAGAAAAACTAAGGATCTATAAAAATTTTCAGGCTTTTTTCTTAGAAAAACACCTACCACAACTTTCAAGGATGAGAAAAAAATTCTTTTTCAAGGGTGATGATCCAAGAAGCGCCATCCTGGTAAATAGAATCACTAGATTAAGTATGATGAAGCTGGATAAGTTTCAATTGAGTATTTTTTAAGCTAACTTGTAGGTGGATAGTGAACCAATCTCACCAACCCATGACATCAAACACTATTATAACATATTCTATATATTAAGCTTCAATTCCTTTGGCATTCATCAGTGAATTCCATGGTAGATGTGGATTGGACGGGGTGGGTGGGGGAGTTTTGACAAACATGATACCTCCCACCATGGATATAAAATTAGGGCATGTGGAGCCATCCAATATACATATTCAAAAAAAGAGTTCTCTATTGTATTTGGTGAGAGGGAAAAGAGTGATCCATATTTAAGAGAGAGGTGCATGGAGGATTTCTTTTGTAAGCCTTATTCATGGTTAATTAATGGAGATTTTATTTCCTTATTCATATCTCTACATGATCAGTGAATAACAACAAGTGGTTTCAAAGCCACCTGTGGTAAAAAATGGTGTGAAGTGGATATTTTTTGTTGATAAAAAAAATAAAGTTTCTAAAATTCGTATTTTGATGTAAAATTATGAAATTTCATGTCATACACACTTTAAAATCACAAACCGCATTAAAAACTGGTCCAAAACGAGCTCACTAGTCTCAGCCAACATTTGGTCAATGTTTAGGCGCTACAATGCCCCCCTTGTAAGAGAAGAAGGTACTATTCGGGTGTTGGAAAATTTTTTGACATGTTTTTGGAAGCAGTTCTAATGTACCACATATGCACCATTGCATCACAACATCATTAATCTATCTAGGTTATTAAAAATAATTTTTTCACATATTGATCAATTCGTGTTTGATTTTGATGATTCAGGAGTTGATTCCACCATTTTATAACATTGAGGATGAAATAGTGAGATCCATTTTTATCATTCTACACAAAATTTTATATAATTTAAATCTAATGGGGGGACCCGCCACATGAGGGACGATCATGTTGAATTCTTTGAACTACTCTATTTCTAATTCTATGATGGATGATATCCTTAATGAAAATTTTAATTTCCACCCCATTGAGTACAAGGGAGTTAACCCATATTTCTCCTTGTAAGCATAGTGTAAGTTGTTCAATGAGAAGACATTCGATCAAATCCTCCAATGGATCAATCACATCATCTACCACCATGTTTTATAGGATATTACAGCGTACCAACTTTGGATAATGTTGGGAAATATATACTAGTAAAATCCAACATGAAAAAAGATCCTCTTGTTGAATTGGTTGATGAATCATCCACTATATTGTGGAAGCTCTATAGTTGAGCACACCTGTGAATTCTAAAACCTAGTAAACCAATTGGTGGTTGCAGGTAAGACTCTGAATGATAAAGATCAAGCAAACCACCTACATTTCACACTTCCTTGTTTCTAGGATACGCTTTTCATCTCACTCAAAAAACTTGAATCCTAGAAGAAAATATACCATGACAATGTTAATGGATGAGTTTTTCAATGAGGCGGCTTAATGGAGGGAATCGAGTTACAACCAAACACAATCTATCATCCTGAAGAAGTGAGGGAGGCCAAAAAAGGGGAATTTGAGGGGCATGAAGTAGAGGCTAGAGTACGAAAAGTGGAAGGTCCACAAATGAAAGGATATGATTATAAAATTCTACCATTGTGGAATGGAGGGATACATGAAGAAGAACTGGTGAAATTTTCTACAAGAAAAAGAATAAAGTAGTAATCAAAAAAGAAAAAATTCATACATGCATAAGAGCGTCATCAAATATGTTTCTCTTTTCTACAAAGATAATGTAGAGATATACTTTCACACATCAATACAGTACAAATAATGTGTGGTTGATACTACAACATCGTACTACAACACTCTACATCATGAGTATTACTTGACTTATAAAAATGGTGTCATTGGTGGAGAAAATATTGGAATTAACAATTTTGTGGATATTGTTGGCATGGTTGATATACAAGTCATGATTTAAGTTGGAAACATAATCATCTTGAAGGATGTTTGGAATATTCCAAGACTTTGAATCATCCTGTTTTTAGGAATGTCCTTGGACTGATGAGGATATGACAACATCTTCAACAATGGAGCATGGATGATGAGGAAAAGATCCATATTCATTTTCTAAGGACACATATGTGGAATTTTGTACAAAACTCTGGTAAAGATATGTGGAGGAAACCTCACCATGGTGGAAGAAGAGAATTCATCTAATATATGGAATTAGAGACTCTGATACATGAGGGAAAGAGGGTTATCTAACCTAATAACGAATAAGTACATCAATGATTACAGGGATGCATCCCTTGATCTTTAGAAATGCTTCTTGTATAGGAAGAAATATAGAGACTCATTCAATACTACTTCATCAAGGAGATTAGGGTTTCTAGACCCAGTTCACTCCGATGTATGTGGATCCATGGAGGTGGATTCATTGGGAGGTGAAAAATATATTCTATACTTTATTAATGTTGTATCTAAAAGGTTGTGGGTATTATTCTTGTAGATTGAGGAAAATGTATTGGACTACTTCAAGATGTTCTACGTCATGGTGGAGTGTAATAATAGAATGAATTTTATGTGTCTTTGTTCATAAAATACAGAAGAGTATACATCTTGGGAATTTGATGCCTGTTGAAGGGGTCAGAGAATCTAAAATGAGAGTAAGGTCTCAAACAACCCAGAAAAAAATAGATTTATAGAATGTATTAACAAAACAATCATAGAGAAGGTCAGAAGCTTGATGTGTTTGGATAACCTACCTAAGTTATTTTGTGAAGAATCATTTCTTGTTTCATGAAACTTCATCAATAGATTGCCATCTGTCCTTCTTAATTTTCAGATTCCATGGAAGAGATGGTCTAGTAAACTCCCCATTTACTCCCATTTATGATTATTTAGATGTTTGACATTTTCTCATGTATCCAAGTAACTCTAGAAAAATCTATATAATAGATCGACTCCAAACATCATTATCGGCTATGGAGATGAAGATTTTGGATACATGATTTGGGATCCAATGGAAAAGATGGTGATCAGAAGTAGAGATGTAGTATTCCATGAGAATGAGATGATCAAGGACATTTAAAATACTAGAATGTCTCGAATAGAAGGTTTTGAGGAATCAATTCATGATACATCACATTTACCAGAACCCCCTTTCAATGAAGTGGAGGAGGTTCGTGAAGACTCATCAAAAGTGGCCCAGGAGATAGTTGTGGAGGAATTTGAGAAGTAGAGACTGAATCTTCTCTACAATAAGTTGCATATAAATCATAAGATATGGGCAATGTTGTGCATCATGAACCTAAAATTTCATTGGTTCAAATATCTTCACAGGGAATGATTACTCCAATAAAATATTTAGATTCAGAATAACTATTTCTAACAAATGATGGAGGGAAAAAAATGTATTAAGTAGAATATCAAAATTCAATTTTAATGGATATGTGAAAATTATGGATCAAAAGTTGGTTAGACTTGTGAAGATCCATATGGATGAGATCATGATATATATGTTGAAAAATGTGGTTTCTCAGTAGAAATAGAATTTATCGATACTATAGTGGATTGTAGTTAGAGGGAGATAATTGATAGAGTGTTTTACATTAGCCATGTAGATGGCTAGATTACCATCCTCACCAACCAATGACTTCTAACATGGTTGCTACACATTATACATGTGAATATCATATTCCTTTGGTATCCATGGGGTAATTCCATTTTAGATGGGTATTTTTTGTGGTTGGTGGGGGATTTGTGTCAAACATGAAACCTCCCACTGAGGAAATAAATGGAGGGCCAAGGGAGCCTACCAATAATAAAATTTGAGCAAAAAAACCCTACTATATCTGGTGAGAGATCCAAGAGAGCTCCACGTGATAGAGAGAGATAAGTGTATACAATATGTATTTTTAAATTTTTATTTTTGAGGAAATAACGGTTGTTTTTTTCCTCCATTCATCTCTCTTCATGATCAGTTAATTATAACAATTTGTTTGAAGATGTATGCAAAGACAGGTGTAAACTTAAGAAACGGCGATAATCTCTTCACACATGGATTGGGATGAAGACCAAGATTGGTTTGATGAAAACATTGTAAAAATATTGGTACTTTTTACATCCTTGTAGTTTTAGAAGGTGAGTTTTATAACTCTCCATGTCCATCAGTTTAAATATTGAAGACAAGTTGATGATAGTTTCTCGACAAAAGCACTCAAAAAATAGAGTATCTCTTTAAAATGCTTTTCATAGTCCAAAGCATAGCCCAAATGATATTTGCATACCGACATGGTCCTAGGAATTTAATGTTAAAAATTTATAGATTGAATAATATTTGTTGTTATTTAAGTCTAAAATTGATTCCAACAAGGCTTGGAGACCCATTTTTGAAAAGCTCGGTGACTGGTAGTGCTTTCAATCCATTCATTTGTGGCTAGGAACACATCTTTTGAAGCACTTTCAGACCAAAATCTTACGAGGACCATAGTCAATATAGTGATGATGTGGCCTAATTCATCATTCCCAATTAAAAACACATTCAACATGAAAATGATTCCTCATGTGGTCACATGAGCATGTATTTATTTTCACTACCCCATGATGCACCAAATAATTTTATCTTTTGATTATTCTCAAAGGGTTATTAAGCCTGATCATTATATGAATGTGTCTACTAAAAAATGAAAAATATTCTTACAACTAGATTAATCTTCACCATCATTTATGACATGTGGAATAAGTAAAAGAAAAAAAAAAGCTTGATGGATCTTGTTATTAATATTTTTAGGATATGAAGTATCACTAAAACTTATAAATATTATTTTACTTCCCCCAATAAGAGTACTCAGTATCTACCGATCATCTTAACAAGGTTTTCTTCTATAGTTTTCTATGAAAGTTCAATTTTAATTCATTTTCATTCTTTTCATCGCATTGTGTTGTTATTTCTCTCCCTCTATTCTTTGTGTTTCCATAATAAAATATTGTTATCTCTAAATATATCTTCATTGATGAGATTCCAACCTGGGGAACATGCTTTTGATGAAACCAATGATACAGAGCCCATGCACCCAACCTTATTCTTTATAATTTATTCTGAGGATCTATGGATATAGAGATGTTGGGTAGATGATTTCACTTTGTGACCCTCACCTTTTGATTTCATTTCATACTGTTAGACATTCTCTCCTCACCCTTTTTCTGATCAATAATGTATTATGGTAATAATAATATGAATAGAGTATGAGATCATGATTTTGACCCCTTTCAGATACTTATGAGCTGATCACTTAGGGGATTCTCCTAGAATGTGATGCTCATTCATAAAATTTAAGAGGTAACGTTGTGAATAGTACATTGGCACAAAAAAATAATTGAATTGAAGGATCAAGGTATTTATATAGGTAATGATTGTAACATCCTATTTTTTAATTAATAAACACTACATTCAATAGCATACATGATACATTACATTGAGTTTAAAACGAAAAATGAAATATTATAATTTAACTGTTACAGTTATAAAATAGTCATTAGATTGGAGGGAATGAATAGTATCAATTGAATTATAAAAATATTGTTTAAACATGTTTAAAATAATGATTAATTGGTTACAAAATTTATTAGAAATGGAAATTAAAACCAATTGAATGTAAAGGATGTGTTTTTATGAAAACCTATTTAAAAGATAATAATTGTGTTTATAAAATAATATCACTCTTTATGGATTTATAATTAATGAAAAATATATGATATATATTCAATTTAATATTTTAAATTCATATTATATATTTCCTAGATATGATATAAGAACCAATCTATTTTTTCTAATAAAATAAGTATTTTTAAAAAAAATATAGTTCTACCGCTTTTTGACGGAGAACCCTTTTTAAATAACGTTTTACAATTTTATATGTTCTATTTTAAAAATTAAACTAATTCATTAGAAGAGGGAAATAAAAAATTTACTTTGGTTAAATTTTGGGTTATTTTCTGATAAATTTTATTTTTTAATGAATATTCAAAAACACTGCATTTTATGTCAAACCATTTTTTTCATCTAATTTATTTATATAGTTAGATTATATTTTTTATTGTTTATAAATTATTATTGTAATATTTTTTATAATTGAATTAAATATTGATAATTGGTAGTAATTTTACATCTAAATTGGATATAAACATATGTCAATATTTTGATAGTTTTTTCCTTAAAACATGCTTTCTGGTTTTGACAACAGAAATTAATTTTATATAAGTTTCTGAAAATTTTTGTTTTGAATTTTTAAAAATAAATTACATATTTGGAATCATAAGGTCAAAATTGTGTAAAAACGGTATATTTTATTTTTTACATTATGACTAGTAACTTCAGAAATTATTTTTAATTATCACAGTTAATAGTAAATCGGCTAATTATGGGTAAAAATAAAATTATAAAATTACCCTAACACGGGTCATAATTTTATTGGATGAGATAGTTTAAATACTCTCATAGAATCTGGTTTAATTAAATGGATAAATATTCCCATGGAAGGTGGTATAAAGGTTCTTATAAAATCATTCTTAATTAAAAGTATAAAGCTTCCCATGGAAGCTATTATAATGATTCTCATAGAAGATTGTTAAATTAAAAGAAAAAAGATTCTAATGGAATCCATTTTAAAGTATATAACAGAATATTCAATAATTAAATGTACAAACATTCATATGGAATCTAGTTTAATGCTTCTCATGGAACTTTTTTAATTAAAAGTATATGGCATCCCATTCAAGCTAGTTTAAAGATTATCTCACACTCATCTTTTTAATATGTGTTACATTTTTTAATGTGGGTTTATATTAGTGATCTCTTCAACTATACTTATTAATTATAAATATAAAAATATTTCCTAAACCATTGTATTTTATATAAAAATTTTAGACATTAAATAAATAAAATTAATTATGACACAATGATGATGTAGTGATTGATTCATTAATAATGAATTCAAATAAACAATATTATGAATAAAAAAATAAATATTATTTTAAAAAATTTATGTCATTAAATGATTTTCTAGATGAATATGACATGTCAGGAGACAATTAAATGGGTTGGTTCTAAGTTATCTCTCTGTTTGTATTTTATTAAAATTTAAAAAAATGAATAACATAAAAACTGACATAATTGATGTTTTATAAAATAATAATTTATTAAATAATTTAAGAATAATAAAAATATTTTAAAATCACAAAGTGATTATGATATGGTCTAAAAATTCATTAATTTTTCAATTTTGGGAAATGTACCCCATATAAGTAAAATTAATAGCTTATTAACAATTAAAATGTTGTTACCACTTTTAAAATTAATCTAGACTAATTAAGGGTAAACCAAAAAGATATGGTTTAAAATAATCTTTATACATGTCTAAAAACTATTTGATAAGAGTATTTAGATATATACTCATATTATATTCTCCATATCTCAAGTTTTATCCACATTTATAAAAAAATAATTTATATATTAATATAATTTTTTAAAACTTTCAAAGGGTGCCCCACCCCTCTCCTATAAAAAGGAACTCATTCCACTCAATTACTCACACTTCCAAATCTTGTTAATTCAAACAAGATATGTCCAAGGCTCTTACTATAATATCTAACCACATTTATGATGCCTTATTTTAGGTATAACACCCTTCATATATGTTTTAAGGTGTTCTTAAAATTTGATCAACCAAAGAACAAGAAGATAAATAATGAACTAGACAAGTCGGACTCAAGGTAAGAGACTTCAACTCAATCTCTTTTCTTTGGGGCATATCTTGATTTTATGCACCGTCATTTTCCTATAAAGAGTATATAAACACTTTTACTCAATATATCATGAATTATTATGTTTTCATGATATTTAACATTTTGTATAATGTAATTTCATAATGATGTGTATTCAAGTGTTTCTTATGTGGTAAGGGAATTCTCAAACTTCACTTTTCCTTTAAAGTTCTATTTTATGTGGTGTGTGTTTAAAATTTCCATACCATGTTCTTATTTTTATTTTATTATATACCTCTACTATATTATAATACTTTTATGAATGGTTGAACCCTTCCCACTCTCCTTTAAATGTTTTCTAAAACCATGTTGCATAGTCGTTATGCTATAGAAATTTCATATCAAAATCTCTCTTTTTTTCTCAAGAAATTATATTATTTAATTTATTTGAATACCCAAACTTATTTCCTCTATATGGTAATTCATCAATACAAATAATTGATATACTTTATTATAGAATTTACATAAAAAAACCCTCAATCCCTTTCCATGGATTATAAATGAAATAATGATCATTTTTAAGCACTTTTTAAAACATCATGATTTTGATATGAAACCCATTTCTTTTATTCTCTTTGGGTTTTTTATAGAATGTTTGTTTATGATATATGTAGGTCAATTAAAAATATATACATATTAATTAGGTTTTCTGATATCACTCCAATGCATTGTGTAATGAAATTAATCTCTAGAGATAATAATTTTTACGATACCTTGGTAAATAACCTTGGTTAATTTTATGATACCTTAGGGAATAACCTTCGTAATTTTTACAATAACTTGGTGAATTACCTTGGTAATTTTTATGACACCATGGGGATCGACCTTCGTTATATGACACCTTGGGGATGGACCTTGGTGATATGAAACTGTGGGGATAGAACTTGGTGATATACTTATGAATTTCTAAATTAAATGTTGTAGGTGCATTTTTATGTTATGATACAAGTTCTTATTGTTATGATATTTCTATTTCTTATTCCTTGATTAAAGTCCTCATGTTTTGATTTATATATCTTAAGATCACAATTAAATTTATTTCTCATGTTTTCCATTACTATTCTTTTTATGCTCATACCATGTTTTTAAAAGTTTTTTAAAGGTCTTAAGATTATTAAGGAAAAATAACATGTTTGGATGAATGTTTTTGAGTATTTTTCTTAAAAATAAACCATTTTTAATTTTTATAGTTTTTTATGAAAAAAATGGAAGGCGTGTAGACTTATCTACGTTGTATTATTGAAAATTTATTTAATATTTCATCCTACTTATCTAAAAATATATACCTAAAAGATATTTGGGAATGAATTAAAATAAATTCTAGTCAAAATTCACTAGAATAAGTTTTGATTAAGGTTGGGTCCTTATAGTTGGCATTAGAGCTAGGATTAGATGACTTTGGAGATTAGGATGTCATTTTATGGTTCTATAAGATTATGTTCGATCCTAATTATTTTCAAAGAAACCCTTTTGTGGATTATTTTATAAAATTTCAATGTGATTAACAGTATTTTTGGAGACATTTATTTTTTTCAGGTAGTTCCGTTTTATTACTTTTTCAATGTCAAATGAATTGTAGGAGATAAAAATGGTCTTAAAACATAATAGGGTTATTTTATAGGATGTTCTCATATTTTGAAAATTTTATAATAATTATATAGTTTTAGAAAATGGGGCAACATGAAGACCATGTGACAACTCGTCGCGTCGGACAAGGCTGTAGGAATCAAACCCACAACTGAAGTGCGATATTCCTTTATTGCCTAACACTAACCTACGTGAAGTACCTTGATAGTATGACTTCATTATTTGTAGTTAAAATAGTTGAATAATAATAATAAGTTTATTTTGGAGCCATATATTATATCAAATAGATTACCATAGGATTGGAAAATGGTTTGGGGATTATGTGATAGATATTATTTTGGAAGATGTTCACTATTTTGGGAACTTTATATGATTAAGGTAAATATAATATTGTGGAGTTTTATTTGAGTATTAATGTTTTAATTATTTAATTTTGGAATTATGTTATTTAGGAAACGATTATCCTATCTTAGAGATCATGTGATTAGGTTAATTACATTTTAGGTTGAGACATTAAGAGTGGTTGATGTTATTTGATGATAAATGTTAAATTTTATCTTTTAATATTATGTTATCAAATCCTCCTAAATTTTGGGATTCAATCACAGTTTGGATTATTTTGAGTAATTTTTAAGACAATTTGTTTTGAAAGGTCTTTGTTCGTCTTTAGGTATTACTATTGAATTTTGAAGATTAAAAGTAGTTTTTTTATAAAGAATTATACATTTTAGGGGTTTATCTAATATTGGACAAACAATTTTGGTTTTGGTTAATCTTAAAATATAGGATGAATATATAGTTAATCTTTTTCTGATTAAGTTATTCTTTAGAAGTTTATTCTTGTGTTTCAAGTGTGACCAAGTCATCTTAAATACTCATAATTTGGAGAAAAGATGATTTTGTGGTAAAAACATATTAAAGGGTGAAACTCAACATGATAATTAAGTATGTTTCCTTAATTTATTATTCAAGATCATAAAAAAATTCCTCAACTATATGAAAAATATCTTAAAACAAAAAAGTTTTCTGTTTACTTTTCCTACAACTAAATCAAAGAACGTTTAAACCATCATAAGTTTGTGGTTTTTGGATTGTTAACTTTCTCATGATCATGTTTTCTATCACTCTCCATCAAAACATGATGGTTATTTTTCTATTCCATATCCATGTTTTCTTACATGGAACCCTAGTTTGTGATATCTCGAGTGACCTTTTTACTTCACATTCTATCTTTTAAAGTGGACGTTTTATTAACCTTTTTTTCCAATGTGGGTTTGCAATAAAGGTGTTTTCAAAAGTCATGCCCTAGTTACCGACCCCAAATAAAAATTACTAGGATTTAATTTTTTAAAGTGGTGGAATATGTAACATCCTTGGTTTTAAGAAAAAAACATTATTTTCAATAGTGTACATGATACGCTACATCGATCTTAAAATTACCTACTAAATATTATTATTTAAATGTTTCCATTATAACCTAGTCGTTGGAATGGAGAGAAGGAATAATACCAAATAAATTATAAAAATATGGTATAAAAATGTTTAAAATAATTATTAATTGGTTAAAATTTTATTATAAATGGAAATAAAAACCAATTGAATGTAAAGGATGTGTTTTTATAAAAACCTATTTAATAGAGAATAATTATGTTTTTAAAGTCATATCACTTTTATTGTTTTTTATTTAATGAAAAAATATGTTATATATTCAAGTTAATGTTTTAAATTCATCTTATAAGTTTTTTATATATTATATTAGAAAAAGTCAATTTTTTTCTGATAAAAGAACTATTTTTCAAAAAAAAATATGGTTTTACCTCATTTCATTAGAGAAACTTTATTAAATTGCGTTTTTGTAACTTTTATATGTTATATTTGAAAACATATAGTTATTGTTTAGAAAAGGGAAATCAAAATTTACTTTTTTAAATTTTTTGATAATTTTCTAATAAATATCATTTTTTATGAATAGTGAAAAATAATGCATTTTAAGTCAAAACTATCATTTCATCTGATTTATTTATATTGTTATTTTATATTTTTATTTATTTTAAAGTGTAATTGGATTAAATTTTTATCATTTCATACAATATTGGTAAATGGAAATAATTTTACCTTTAAATTTGACATAAACATTTGTCAATCATTTGATAGTTTTTATTTCTTAAAAACACGATTTTAGGTTTTGACAATGTCAATTAATTTAATATTAATTTCTGCTAATTTTGGGTTTTTAATTTCAAAAACAATGGATTACATATTTGGAATTATAAGTTCCAAATTGTGTAAAAACGTATCTTTCATTTTAGACATTATTAATAGAAACATCGGTAATTATTTTTGATTAACGCAGTTAAGGGTGAATTAGTTAATTAACAGTAAAAAAATTACAAAATTTCCATAACATGTGTCCTAATTTTATTGTATGAGAAAGTTTAAAGTTTATAATAGAATATTTATTTAATTAAATGGATAAATATTTCCACGAAAATTGGTATAATTCTACTCATAAAAACTTGTTTATTTAAAAGTATAAAGTTTCCCATGGAAGTTATTGTAAAGCTTCTCATGGATGCTTGTTAAATTAAAAGGGAAATGATTCCAATAGAAGCCAATTTTAATATTATCATAAAATATTCTTTAATTAAATGTAAAAATATTCCCATGGAGGCCATTTTAATGATCCTCATGGATTCTTATTTAATTAAAAGGACAAATCTTCCCATGGAAGCTAGTTAAACGCTTATCTCACACTCATGTTTTTAATAAGTATTAAATTTTTTAATATGGGTTTATATAAGTGATATATCTGAATATAAATAGTAATTATAAAGATATAAATATTTCCTACATAATGGTATCTTATTTATAATTTTTATATATTAAATAAATAAATTTAATTATGACATAATGATGACGTAGTGGTTGATTCATTAATAAAGGATTCAAATAAATGATATTATGAATATTAAAATAAATATTATTTGACATAATTTATGTCATACAAGAATTTTATAAATGAATATGACATTTTAAGAGACTATTAAATGGTGTTTTATGTTATATCTCTGTTTGGAATTTATTTAAATTCAATAAACTGAATAGGGTAAAAATTGACATAATTGATGTTTTATAAAAATAATAATTTATTAAATTATTTAAAAACCTATAAATATGTTCAAATCACAAAGTGATAATGATATATTATATAAGTTCATTATGTTTTAAATTATTGGAAATTTACCCCATATAAGTAATATTAATAGCTTCTTAACAATTAAAATGATGTTACCACTTTTAAAATTAAAAGAGAATAATTAATGGTAAATCGAAAAGATATTGTTTAAAATATACACAATACAGGTCTAAAAAAAATTAGATGAGAGTATATATATATATCATCATCTTATATTCTATATATCTCAATTTTGAAAAACATTTATTAAAAAATAATTAATATTAATTTAATATTTTAATACTTTCAGAGGGTGGCCCTCCCCTCTCCTTTAAAAAGGCACCAATTACACTCAATTACTCACACTTCAAAAACGTTTTAGTTTATCATATATCGATTCAAGAATCTTTCAAAAATCCATGTACACATTTTTGAAGCCTTGTTTTAGGTGTAAAACCAATATTAGATGTATTAATGTGTTCTTCAAAGTAGATTAACCGAAGAAGTGGAAGATAAAGAACGAACACGGAAAGTTAGACTCAAGGTAAGGGACATCATCTCAATCTATTTTCTTTGGAGAATATCTTGAAGTTATGCACCTTTATTTTCCTATAAGGTTTATATAAAACATTTTCACTCATTATATCATGAGTTATTATGTTCTCGTGATATTTAAAATTTTGAATAATGTAATTTTCTAATGATGTGTATTCAAGTGTTTCTTACGTGGTAAAGGAATTCTCAAACATTTCTTTTCCTTTCAAGTTCTATTTTATGTGGTATGTCCTTAAAATTTTCATACCAATTTTTTATTTTAATTTCATTATGTACCTCTACTATATTATGAAGTCTTTTATGAATGGTTTACCATTATCCCTTTTTGTTTTAATGTTTTCTAAAACCATGATTCAGAGCCGTTATGTTGCAGAATATTCATTTCAAACCCTCAATTTTTTCTCATGAAATTATCTTGTTTTGTTTATGTGAATACCCAAAAATATTTCATCCATAGGGGTATTTTTTAATACTTAAAAATTATATATTTTATTATGGAATTGACATTTATAAAACCCCATTCCCTTTCTATGGTTTATAAATTAAATAATGATCATGTTTTAAGACCTTTTTAAAATGTCATGGTTTTGATATGAAACAAATTTCTTTTATTCTCAATGGGTTATATATGAAATGTCTGTTTATGATCAATGTGAATCAAATTAAAATAAATACATATTAAGGGTGTGCCCTGATAATGCTTCAATGCATTGGGTAAAGAAATTAATATCTAGAGATAAAAAGTTTTATGATACCACAGTGAATAAGATTGGTAATTTTTATGATACCTTTGTGAATAACCCTGGTAATTTTTATAATAACTTGTTTAATATGATTGGTAATTTTTATGATGCCTTGGGGATGTACCTTAGTGATATGACACCTTAGGGATGGACCTTGGTGATATGACACCTTAGGGATGGACCTTGGTGATATGATTATGAATGTCTAAATTAAATGTTGTCTCCAAATTTTCATTTTATGATCCACGTTCTCATTGTTATGATATTACTCATTTTCATGCCTTTATGAAATTCCTCATGTTTGGATTTATATCTCTCAATATCACATTTAAATTGCTTCCCTTGTTTTCCCTTACCGATTTTTTTATGCTCATCCCATGATTTAAAATGTTTTTCATAGGTCTTAATATTTTTAAGGATAAGGAGATTCTATGATGAATTTATTTAAAGACTTTTCTTGAAAAGAAAACATGTTTCATTTTAATAGTTTTTTATGAGAAAAATGGATGGTGTGTAGATTTATCTACTTTTTAATATTGAATTTTTGTGTAAGATTTTGTCCATATTATGTAAAATATTAGACCAATATGATCTTGGGGAATTATTGAAAATAAAATATAGTCAAAAGTCACTATTTTATGTTTTGTTTAAGGTCAGTTCCTTATAATGTTCACAAATTTGAATCCATGGTAGTCTCCCTTTCTTGGGTCCATAATGTCCTACATATTCAATTTTTATTCCCAATTTCCATTCAATCAAATACATTGTCAATGTTATTGATATTTTAAATACTAAAAAAGCAAGATAAAATATATATAAGTGTTAAGATAAGTGAAACTCCAAAACTAATCTCCTTGAGAGAAAAACCTTGTTAGACACAAGGATTCATTAAGAGTAAGTTAAAAAAAATTGTGACCATGGTTTATGAAAAATGCATGATCAATTTAGCATCATTTTTAGGGAGTAAATATTGATTATTCATTAGTTTAATACTCTATATTTAGTAGTAATGTTTTTTTATTTGTTTATATATATATATATATATATTTACCAAATTGGAATAATTACTATCGGATAACCATTATATAATGTATAACCAATATTTTACCCAGTTTGCATTCCCACAAGAATCCCAAGTGATAAAATATCAATGAATAAACTGTAAGAAAAAATCAGTACACATCAATTGGTGGGAGGATTGAGGCTACTACACAACCAAACCCAAAGTCCATAAACAACACATCCCCCAGACTATAAAATTGAAGAACAACTTACAACAATGAAAATATAGAGAAACTCTTCTGTGATGAAGGAATTTCAAGTGAAAGATTATAAAAATTAGAGGAACATAGATAAATGGTAAAGTAATTGAGTAAAATGAATGATGAAAAAACAAATACCATCCCAGATCTTGTAGAACAAAGTAAAAAAATATGTTAAAGAGTTAGAACCCCTAATATTTTCTCAATATGATATTTAATTGGTATAGGGGTATTTTTATAATTAGTGGACCTTCTATTATACACCCTTAGACAAATTTACCTAAATTTGGTGTACCATGGAAAGAAGATACTGTAATTTTTCAGATTTCCCATGATTTTTTTTAAATTATATGGATTAACAAAAAAACCAAGGGAGGAGACTATTTGTTATTCCGAGCCCAGGGGTGCATAGAATAAATATTTGAATTTTATTTTAAATAGTGTTCATGTATGGTTTTGGTAACATGAAAACTGCTGCTCAGATTAAAAGTCTAAGGTCATTGTTGCGTCTAGAATGATGAATTTTCCCTGGGAAGGACCAAAACACGACCGGTGTGGTTCGAGGTTAAAAGATAATATTTGGGCATTTTAAAGACAAAAAAATAAACTTAAGAAAGTTTATTTCTTTCAAAATGTCTCACTGAAGCGTAACGACACATCTGTCATTTAATTTAATAAATGAAACTGTGTAATGACACTACTACTCAGTGTAACAGAAATGATGAAACATGTTTCCATCATTAAATGGATTAACGGGGATAGGGGATGAGGAGAGGATCCTAGAGTTTTCTCTAAAGCTTGTATGAAATTTCATTGGTGAATGATAGATCACCAACAATAATGAGCGCCCCCTCCTCTTTTAAGGATTTTGCCAACAATGACATATCACAGATCTAGGATCAAAAAATGATGGTGGTGCAACTCCTTTCTTCACCAACGATCAATCCAATACCAGGTAGGGGTTTATTTCTAAGTTATTTCTCCCTTTAGCCATTCATGATTTGAGAGACGAATATGGATCAACCCATAAATAGGTTGACCCATGGATCAATCATGTATGTGGCATGGTTTTTATTACGAGAATTTGAATCAGGGTCATCCATGTTTTGATGTGATATATGCTAAGAATTGTAATCTACACCCTCCCTAATTTCAATTCTAACCTGGATGGATTAGGTCTGACATGGATAGTTCCCATATCGATCCATTTTTTGGCGTTCTTGTGTTCTTCTAGTTCTTCATGGTGCAATAATCCTGGTTTTTATCTTGACGGCTGGCAGTGATGACAATTCGTGGTCCAGGAGGGACTGTGGTAGTATATCCACCCATGGTAGGAGGTTGCGGGAGATGGTGGCACTAGGTGGGGATGGTCACGGCTAGGCGGGCTACGGCATTAGCAGAATACCACAGCAAGTACTGCCGCAATGGTGGAATAGGACAGTGCCCAGGTAGGCTGCGGTAGTGGTGGAGGCCACTTACTCTAGGGCCGGTGGTGAGTGGAGGTTATATCCAGGAGGGTCGCAGCGGTGTATAGAAGCAGTGGCAGATGTTTTCTGCATCAGGCCAAAATACCCACAACTCAGTCGTGAGGGTGCTCTGTCATACGGTCTCTAGAGGCATGTACTGGGAGGGTGGTCAGAAACCATTGTCTGAGTTGACATGGAAATTACACTACATTCATTGTATCTAGGCGAGATGAAAAGGACCACTTCAGTAGTTCAGGCTAGGCAGGCGGCCCCGCACCGGGCCGGGCTAGGTAGCCAGGCCAGGTCAATCGAGCGGGTCTAGTCAGACCCGTTGGGTTGGGCCCTAGGTAGGGTCAGTCAGACCGGTTCGGACTGGACCTGGACCCAACTAACCCCTTTACACATAATTTCCCCTAAAATTCAAATTTTACGTCTAATTGATTAGATCTTTGTGTCGTTGGAACCCTTCTTATGAGTTATTCCTTTTGAGATACTCTATGTTGGTTTTCATGGAAGCCAACATATGACCATTGGCATGAAGAGTATGTTCCCCTATAATTATTGTGCAACGAGTGGGAATCTGGTGGATGGATATGACAACAAGACTATGAACAAAGTGGGTATAAGTGACTTAGCGGGTCTAAGTGACTCAGTGGGTCTAAGTGACACAGTGGTACTAGTTGTTTTTTGATTTCTTCTCATAGTCTTTCCTTTCAGGATTCAGATTTATACCCATGTGATCTGACAATACATTATGTGTTCTTTCCTTTATAGTCTTTCCTTTTTGGTTTCAAGGTGTCCTAATGAGTATTGTTTTACTCACCAATACATGGTCTTTTTCCACACATGTTGTGTATTCTGTAGATGACTAATTCTTTGAAAAAGACCTAGGTAGTCTAGGACCTAGTGGTACCTAGTGAGATATGATAGGTGAGTCATTCTCCTATGACATCAGGAAGCTACCCTTCACCTACACTTATGGTAGGGTTTTCTTCATATGGGTTTCCAATGACTTGTGTACTCGATTATATACAGGTTTCCCTTTTTATTTGGGCTTGTATTTTGGACCCTTTTATTAGTTTTGTACCATACACTAAGTTGTATTCCTAAGTGGTTTTAATCCTTGTTTATTTAGTGTGTTTAGTGTAAATTTTTTCTTGGAGATGGGAACATGCATGCATGTACTAGAGAAAATACCTCCCACTTGTGGGAAATGCCTACTCAGGGCTAGTCTCTAGCCCCTCGCCTATGGGAGGTGGGCTTGGGGTAGTCATAGAACATGTAATAGTGAATGGGTTGTGATAGATTGGTATTAGAGCGATTCATTTCCACATTGGGACCAGGAGTCAGTGAGATTGGTTTGTGAATTTAGTGTTAAGTGTTTCGAGTTCAACTTTTAGCACAGGGACTCTAGTGTTGGTGCGATGGATGATATATCCTTACACAAGGTCTCTAGAAACCTACATTCTACCATGGCACATGAAAATTTTTTTTGCAGGGAAATAAATTGCACATGTATCATATAGGGTTTGAGTGTGTTCTCTGGTTCTTCTTGGGTCAGTTCGCTCGGTATACTCCATTGACCATGGTTCATCTTGATCTGTTTCAAGATTCCACCACGCAGACAACCATCCATGATTTCATTGTACGGCCATGAGGATGGTCCACTGAGTGATAAGGCATCATTGTAGGGACTATTATCAGAGATAGAACCTTCGGGTGGTGTACCATCGATACCACCACCCTGAGAGCAGTAATTCCTACAAGCGCTACTTATAGAGGATGCATGCATCCTTAGTGCATTTCATGAGTTCCAAGAGCATTGACCTCCCAGGTTCTGGGGTGATACTGAACCTCGGGTGGATGAATATTTTCTTAAGGTTGTTAAATTAGTCTTCTGTCTAGTGAGGAAACCTCTAGACCAGATGTAGGTCTTAGACGTGAGCCTCTTTCATGGATTGGCATGGAGATGCTAGAGCTTGACGATATAAACGCATGATGAGGCGACCCTGACATGGAAATAATTTGAGTTCCTTTTCATGGAGGAGTTATTTCCATCGATGTTACACTCTATGCATATACAAGAGATATTGTACCTATAGTAGGGTTGCAAGATAATAGCAGTGTAATTGGTGAGATTCATAGATCTTTCTCACTAATCCATATACATGGTTGTGAGACCTGTTATTTAGGGATCTGGCTTTTGATCAGGGACTATATATAGATATTAGGGCATCTGTGGTGTATTTTATCATCCCTACCAAGTTCGGGGTGTTGTAGTAAGGTCTACTTGTGGAGAACTTCTTGGCGGAGCAGGCGCCAACAGTGAGAGATTCCAGTAGACACCAGGTGGTGAATTCTTCAACAGTTGGTATCAGGAAGCAAACATAGGGTCAAAAGTAGGTCAAGACTTCTAGGAAAAAACCCTAGGACATAGGGTTAGTGGTACGAGGTTCCCAGGGTAGAGGGAGTCAGCAGAAGCGATGGGTGAGAAACTCATGCGGTGGTTAAGGGTACATGGATCGTGATTGCCCGACTCACCTCATGGAAGACTAAAAGACGGTTGAGCGACCGCTGAGGTAGAGGAAGAGGATTGATCAACATGGAATAAATGGTGGCAGGCATGTTAGAGGAGCAAGCAGAGTGGAATGCGGTGGGCGGAGGTTTGAGGTACTACCACCACCACCCCCATGTGGTCTGCCACAGGCACCAGGTGCTAGTGGATAGGGGTGGGCCCAACTTCAGGTGATAGAGGCTTATGATCCTGACAATCTATATATGATTAGTGGTATGATCTATGTCTTCTCCAACTAATATGTTGTTCTTATAGGAATAGGTGAGAGTCTCTCTTTCTTTCCAAACACCTTTTTCAAAGATTGATGATTTTGATGGAGTCGTTGGATCACTCATTACATTTAAAGACATCTACAGGAGGGGATTCAATGATCATGCACTAGTGCCCTCAATGAGAGATTACTCTTAGATGTGATAGAATCTGCTGGGAAATCTTTTTAGCAAAGTCAAAGCCTTAGGAAATCATTTTGGGTATGGATTATATATCCAAAGTCCATGCTCAAATTGAATTTTTAAGTGCAGAGTGTGGTGTGTCCATAGAGATGGCACTATGATTTCCTTTACCAGGAAAAAGGAAACGCTTGTAGTGTAGGACAAGATTTCTGGGAGGAGGCTGAATTTGATCACTCACCAGTTGGCTGGACTTAACATTACTGTGATAGAAGAGGGGAGTCCTCAATTTCTTGCAGTGGTGGATAAGTATGAGTACATTTTCCCTAAAGACGTTTCGAGATTACCTCCATTAAGGGAAGTTGAGTTCTGCATTGACTATTACTATAATATAGCCTTGATATTCACATCAGTATAAGAAATGGCTCTCATAGAGATTTTTGAGTTTAGGGTATAGCTAGAGGACCTATATAGCAAGGGATTTATGAGGTACATTATTTCACCTTGGTTGGCCCCAGTTCTATTTTCCAAGATGGCAGATGGGAGCTTGTGAATGTATGTGGACTACTGGTGCCTTAATCAAGTGATCTTGAAGTAATATTATGCACTATTGTGAATTGATGACCTCTTCATATAGCTTAAGGGGGAGTTGTGGTTCTCGAAGATATACCTTAGGTATGACTTTTATCATATTTTTGTACAAGATTAGGATCTACTAGAGACATCCTTTAGATATCGGTATGACCACTACGAGTTCTTGGTGATTCTATTCAGCATGACCAATTCCCCAGCAGTGTTCATGAGACTCATGAATATGATCTTCCTACCTTACCTTGGCCGGTTCATCGTGGTATTCGTTGATGTCATCCTGATGTACTCGGCACCCAAGAAAGAAAACATGACACGACTTAGGATGGTCCTAAATACAGTCCAAGAGAACCAGTTTTATGGGAATCTCTCAAAGTTCAAGTTCAAGATTAAGGGGATCCACTTTCTGGGGTACGACATTTTAGAGAATAGAGTAGTAGTGGATTGGGTGAAGATAGAGGTAGTGATTACCTGGGAGCCATGTAGGATTGTGACCAAGGTGAAGAGTTTCATGGGTTTGGATAGATACTACCAGAGGTTCATGCCTGAGTGCTTTAGGGTAGCATTACACTTATCAGCTTTTACATGTAATGTAAAACCCTTCGTATGGACCTAGATGTTTCAGTAGAGTATGTAGGAGTTAAGGCGGAGACTGAAGAGTGCCCCCATCACGAGACTGCCAGAGGAGGGAATTTGGTATGTGGTGTTCTACGATTCATCAGGGACCAGACTGGGCTATGTCCTGATGCAGTAGAAATCATTGATTACATATAGTCATGGAAGATGAAGAAACATGAGTATAACTACAAGAACTATGATCTTGAGATAACAGAAGTGGTATTTTCGTTGAATATGTGGCAGCACTACTTGATTGGAGAGAGGTTTACCATCTACTCTAACCACAAAAATATTAGGTATATCTTATCCCAAAAGGACCTAAACTTGAGACAGATTTGGTGTTTATAGTTCCTCAAGACTTATGACTTAAATATTTCCATACTCCTAGGAAGGTGAATATGGTGGCAGACTCGCTCAACAAGAGAAATGGCTTCCAATTTCTGAGTGAGGTGTCAAATTTGTTATCCAAGATATAGATAATTGTCATGAATAACGATGGGGTAGCTTAACTTTAGTTGATGGTTGTCACTCCCCCACTCATACAGTGAGTTAGGGAGGTCTAACAAGGGGATATTGAATGTGAGACCCAATGTGTTCAGTTATATAGAGGGAAAGTCCTGATGGATATTAAATAGGTGGGGATCATGTCATCCTTTTTGAAGGGAACATCATTGTACCAGTGGAATTGAAAGAGTTGGTTCTGAGGGAGTTCCACAAATCCTCTTTAGCTGTAAATCCAGAAGTGTAAAAGATGCACCAAGATCTCTGATGTTAGTTCTGGTGGCCATGGATGATGAAAGAAATGGTCGAGTTTGTTTATCTGTTCCTAACTTTTCAGCAAGTGAAGGTAAAGCATCAGGTTCTAGCTAGATTCACTCAACCACTTGATGTTCCACTTTAGAATTGTGATGTTATATTGATAGAATTTTTGATGGGTTTATCACGCACATCTAGGGGACACAATACTATCTAGGTGATCATTGACCACCTCACCATGTCGTCCCACTTCCTACCCATCTGGAAGCATAGTTCAATAGAGATATTGGGACACCTTTATGTTCAGGATATTTTTCTTCTTCACAGGGTTCCATCAACCATAATTTCAGACAATGATGTTTTCTTCACATCCCAACTATAGAGGGAAGTAAAGGAATCATTTGGGACTCAATATCTCTTAATCACAACATTTTATCCATAGACAGATGGCCAGGAAGAGAAGACTATCTAGGTTTTAGAGGACATGCATCATGCTTAAATCATGGACTTTGGTCATAATTGGGAGGACTGCCTACCCCTGGTAGAGTTTTTTTATAAAAATTTATACCACTCCTTCATTGGTATTGTACCATTCAAGACCTTGTATAGATGACTATTAAGATCACCACTATGATGGACAGACATAGGAGAGTCATCACTCATGTGTCTAGAGTTGGTACGAGATACCATTGAGAAGGTACAGGTCATCCAGGAGTGGATGAGGACTGCACAATGAAGGAAGAAATCATATGCTGATAAGGTATGGGGGCCCTATGGAGTTCAATGAGGGAGACCATGTGTTCATTTTGGTCTCACCTTGATGGGGATTGCAGATATTTCTCCGGGGTGACATTTTTTCTTCGGTATTCATCAGACCCTTCCAAATTCTTGGGCAGAGTTGGTGAGGTGTAATACAACCTAGTTATTCCACCAAAGATGAATCAAGTGCAGGATGTATTTCACATGCCATAGGTGAGTAGGTACCTGAATGATCAATCACACATTATCGATTGGGGTAAGGTGGACATTGACGATTGGGAGACATTTGTGGAATTTTCGGTAGAGATAGAGGATCGACAAGAGCAGGTCCTTCATGGGAGGTCGATTCCTCTAGTGCACATTCGGTGGCAGCATGAAAATCTCTAGAAGAGAACATGGGAGTGAGAGTCCTAGAATCATGTTCAGTATCCCCATTTGGTAGTTTAGCCCTTATTTTCTCATTCGAGAATTTAAAGGCCTAAGGTGGGGAGAATGTAATGTCTCATTTTTTCCATGTATTTTTATAAATTATATGGATTAATTTGAAACCAGTTCTGGGGAAGACAAATGATTTTGAGCCTCGCAATACAAAAAATAATTTTTGAAACATTTTTTAAATGACATGCATGCATGGTTTTGGTAACTTTTGAATTGGTGCCCTGATTAAAAATATGAGGGCACCATTGTGTTCAGAACAATGACTTTTCCATAGGAAGGATCTAATCTTGACAAGCACGGTTCTAGGGTCAAATTTAGTTTTTGGGCATTTTAAAGAGAATAAAATAAACTTTAAGAAAGTTTATATTATTCAAAATGTCTCGCTGCAGCACAAAGACACGTCATCTGTTTCAGTTCAAAGATGAAACAACATAATTGCACAACGACTCAGTGTGAAAAAAATTCTAAAACAAGATTCTTTCAATAAATGGATTAACATGGATACAAGACCAATAGAGGATCCTTGAGTTTTCAATTAAGCTTCAAAGGAATTTCCATTGTGAATGACGGATCACAAATGATAATGAACTCCTCCTCCCTTTTGAAGGATTTCACCAACAATGATGGATCATGGATCTTGAATCATTGAACGATGGTGGTGCAGCTCCATTATCCACCAACAATCAATCCCATACTAGGTAGGGGTTTATTTCTAAGTGATTTCTTTTTTCCCTATACTTGATTTGAGCGACGAATGTGGACCATCCACGAATAGGTTGACCCGTGGATCAATCATCTATATGGGATGGTTTTCATTATGGGAATTAGAATCAGGGTCATTCATGTTTTTATGTGATCCATGCATATAATTTTAATCTCCTCCTTCCTTTTATTTCAATTCTAACATGGATTGATCGGGGTCCACACCAAAAATGCCCAAACACATCTGTTTTGGGCATTCTTGTGTTCGTCCAATTCTTCATGGGGAAAAAATCATGGACACTATATCTATAGCCTATGATGATGAAAATACAAAGTCTAGGAGGGATCGTGGAGGTATATCCATCCACAGTAGGAGGCTGTGAGAGTTGGCGGTGCCTTCTGGAGAAGGCCATGGCCAAGAGGGACATGGTTTCAGTGGAAGACCACAGCTAGGAGGGTCGCATGGTTAGTGGAAGGTCGTGGCAAGGTGGTCCCCTAGTGGCGGTTTTGGATTCCATCTCAAGGTCCATAGGAGGATGAACCACAACAAGAGCTACAGGTGGCAGGTGGAGGTCGCGGCTAGGCGGGTCGCGGTACCGGCGCAGAAACGTGTCAGGATGGAAGACCCACAGCTCAGCCACAGGTGTGTGAAAAAATGCATTCCATGGGACCGTAACCAAGGAGGGAGACCGAAAACCACCAGATTAGTTGACTAGGAGAGGTATCGGAAGCTACCGCATTCAGACGAGATGAACCGGCCCGCTTTAGCAGGCCAGGCTGGGCAGGTGGATCGGCACCGGGTCAGGCTGGGGCATCAGGACGGTGCATCAGGATGGCACATTAGGCCGGTTCAGGTCAAAACAAACCAAGATGGGCCAGCGGGCCCCGTCTTGGGTAGGTCTAATCAGTCCTACCGGGTCCATTCGTACCAGTCCCAAACCCAACCAACCCCATTTCACTTAAATGCCCCTAACTTTCAAACTATACGTCTGATTGACGAGCCTTCTGCAGTTTTGGGACCCTCATGATGAGGAAGTACTTTAGAGATAATCTAAGTGGGTTTTCATGGAATCTAACATACGAACTTTGTCTTGAGAGTAGGTTCTCCTGGAACAAGTGCGCTATGAGCGGAAATCCAGTGTCTATCTCTAACAAGAAGACTTTGACTACAGTGAGTCTAAGTGACTTAGCGGATCAATGTGACACAGTGGTACTGGGTGTTATTTGATTACATCTGATTGTCTTGTCGTTCATTATTTAGATTTCTACTTGTGTGAGATGACAATACTTCATGTCTAATTTCCATTGTGGTTATTCCTTTGCGGTCTTTCCATTTTGGTTTTAGGGTTTCCTACTGAGTATTATTTTACTCACCCATGCATTGGATTCTCTTGCACGTCTTGTGCCTTATGCAGATGATTGACACTTTGACAGATACCTAGGTGGTCTAGGACTAGGTGGTTCCCAATGAGATCAAACAGGCGAGGTGTGCTCCTACAACCTTAAGTATCTACCCTTCACCTACACTTCAGGTATGGTTTTCTGCCAATGGGTTTCTAGTGAATTGTGTAGTCTCTTGTTTACAGCTTTCCCTTTTTTATTTGGGCATGTATTCTGGCCCCTTTTCTTTTCTTTTTACCTTACTTTGAGTGGGTTTACTCAGTGGTTTGCATTCATGTTTACTTAGTGTTTTCAGTTTTAGCTTTTTATTAGAGATGGGTATATGCATACAGGTACTAGGGAAAATGTTTCCCACTTGTGGGAAATTTCTACTCAGTGCTAGTCTCCAACCCCTGGTCTATCGGGGGCATGATTGGGATAGTCATAGCCCGGGCCCCGGTGGATGGGTCGTGAAAGCTACATTATTAAATTATTGTGGGATACCCTTGTTTAAGAATTTTCATTATTTAATTTTATTAAAAATACCTTAGATAATGATCTCCCAGTAGTTGTGAATGAAATAATAGTTTTAGAAGAACTATTTCATGGCATGGTTGATGAAAATATAGAAGTGGATAAACTCATATTTGAAGAGAAACTAGATTTTCCATTGCATCCCTCATCCCCAAAAGAAAACGTCAAATTAGAATTATACCTAGAGAAAGATCAACATATTGCAATTTATGTGAGAGATACCAATAAACATAACACATTTCATTTTAAATTCTTACAAGACGAATTATCTATTAATCTATTGGGTTTTGGTTTTACAGACTCAACCAAAAAAAAATTACTTTTTTGGATAAGGAAGAAGAAGGATCCGAGGGAAAATTATTTATGGAAAAAAACAAAGAACCACAAGCTATAAGCATTAAAAATTTCCATCCAAGGGGGTTTCATGAGACACATGAGTTTCAACCTGGGTAATATGAAAGAGTTAACCAATCCTTAATCATGTTAGAATTTTTATAATATATTCTATAACTTGGAATCCATAACCTTCATATTTGGGAACTATCGTCATTTTATCTTACACATGAAAAATATGTAGAGCCCAAGTTATCCACATTTTAAGAGAAAATAGATCTCCATGAAATTAAAGAACATGTTTCCCAAGATAATGAACAACGAAAATGGATGAAGATTACTTTGACTGACTACCTAAATCCAATCTTGAAAAATGTAATGAAGATAAGAGAAGGGAAATGGATAATTTCTCAACAACACACCAAATGTTAATAGAAGGGAGGTAAAACATAGTAAGATATTACATTAGTCCCTCATGAGGAAATAGAAGTAAAAGTTTCTACATATTTAGGGGTATTTTTATTTAAAAAAACATTGTTATGATTTTTTTCAATTTTAATTATTTAATGACCCCCCTTATTTGGTCCTACCCATGAAGAACATGTTGATGTACCACGGGAAGAGGGAGAGGACCCAATAGTTGTGGAAGAACCTGAAGAGACACCATAAATCATCTTTCCACCCCTACCTTATGAAATAAATCACACTACCGATGGGGTGGAAAAGAAGAAATCTATTAATGGGGACCACCATGAATTATAGCTTAGTAACTCTGAATAGAAGAGAATGTGGTGGTTTTCATCACCAAAACTGCTTCCTCTGGTGAATTGGGGATGAAAAAAATATTGATCAAATGTGGAAATTATGTCTATATCCCTTCTTGGGAGGGATACCTAAAGAGTCTTTACCCATTCTCTTTCTTTTTTTCCCATTTTCATAGTTTTTAATAAATTTTATTATGTATAGCTTTCTCTACAGGTTTTAACTTAGTGTAAAAAACCTTGGAGGCTCGCTCAAGGCTTTACGCAGCACCTAGAGGAGATATTAACTCATACATGCTAGATAAATAATAATTTACCTAATTTTACAAATCTTTTAGCACTTTTTAATCACTATAATTTTTTTATGTTTTCTAGAAAATAAGGAGATAGTGATGAAGAAGTGTTTGGGTGAAATCTCAAAATATTTAGTTATTTTACTAATTTTTAGTTAATATTTTGGAATATACTAAAAATAAGTTATGTATACTATTTATGTATATTTTAGAGAGGCAACTTGTTTTTTGAAAATAAAAGAATCATAAAAAAAATTAAAAAAAACTTCTGTTTTTAAATACTTTAAATATCAGTTTTTTAGAGTTCTTTATTTTATTTTTAAACCTTTAATGAAATTAATTATTTGCCTATATAATTTTAAAATTCCATGAAAAATATGAGGAATTTACTTGATAATAAATTATGAGATATAAATGATTATTGAGTGAACTTTCCCCTGATTATGAAGTTTAAACTAATTTAACTGGGAAAAGGGTTGTATATGAAAAATAACATAATTGATCCAAAATAATAGCTTGAGGAAACTATACTGATGAAATCAACCTATGTAACCAGAACATTTTGATTGAGTTGCACCGTAAGGATCCCCCAAAATTGAAAATAATCAAATACCTCATATAAACTATAGTAAAACAAGAAGATTGGATTGTATCTTGAAATTCATATAATTCTAGATTAGCACATGTGTGTGTTTCCATAAAATGAGAGTATGAGTGACTTGAAAGCTAGATTACAAAGCGTTTCACGTATTTTCCTAGTCTGTAGGACACTAGAATATGTTCTCCAAGCCGATTCACTACATGGTCTCAAGCACACCTCCTCATATAGAAGAGGTTGTCGAATAGTAGTGGAGTCTAACAGTAGAACTATGAGGAGAATATACCCCATATTAGAGTGCACAACCATAAGTAAATAACCAAATACTATAAAGAATATGGAATATATAAAAATAAATAATATAAAACTAAACATTCTGAAATAAAATGAAAATTCAATAAAGTCCCGATCAACCTTGTCATACCTAAAACCATGATGACCCATTATGCTAACAAGACATACCAAATAAATAACTGAAAATTATATACAACATGCCCTACTGCCAACCCTGGGTCATAACATATACATGGTCTCCAGTACCCTGTTAAGCCGCATCATCTCAACTAGTTGACTCCAGAAGAGAATCCCACTCAACCATGCAACTCATGTCCTCGACACGATCCATCATGCATCTATGATAAAAAAGAAAGTAGATAGAAGGTCTATACGCACACTGATGTGAATTTACATGGGGTCAGAAATAAATCTCAATAGGCCACCTCCAATGGTGAACCTATAAACTATATCCATATGTTCATGCTCATGCAATATTCTCAACCTAACTGATACAAAACTAATGGAAAAAACAAATAAAACAATTTTCAATTTATAGGTATGAGACCTCGATCGACCATACCTTATTCATCCAATGCATGAATATCTCTGAGCACATGTCAAGGAATTCTCATCCCTAACAACTTGTGGGCTCCAAACCCATGGTAGCCACAACTAATCTTGAATAAACTGGGGACCCATCCTACGATAGTTTTATAATCAGAGTAAAAAATCTAATTCATCCCATACCATGCCCTCATAACCCAAACATCATATCATACTCAGCACCTCAACACATCTGACCTAAAATACCATAAAAAGGTACTACCAAACCTAAAACATCTATCACACATATACCACATGTATCAAAACTCTAATTCCTAGAGCCTCAATTAAAAAACATAACCATATATCAAATTAATAATCCCTAGAGCATCATTTTAGAAAATAAGGAAATGATGTGGAGCATCTATACAGCATCCATCCCAGCTGGTATAACATTAATTCCCCGGGAATTAGTCTCGAGCACTATCCATGAATTATAATATCAGTTTCTAGAGCCTCAATCTGCCACCACCTATGTAGTATTCTTCCTATGCCCATAACCTCATTCCAACAACTATCCATATATATATAATTTGTGGGGACCATAGCATCATTTTGGCCCAAAAAGAAGGAGAATGAGCCTCATTCAAACATCATTTTTCACATGGTATGCCACAATTACCCAGATCCTTGGACTGGTTCGTTATCCATGAAGTATACTATCGGTTTATAGAGCCTCAGTTAGACACTATATTAGTATTATACTACCTATTCCTAGAAACTCCGTCCAGCACCATACCACTTACATGGGATGTCACATTCACTATACTCAATAGTATAACATAGAATTCACATATCATAAATCCAGCACTCAAAAAATAAACAAAATATAGGTATTGATAGAGTGAATTATGTCTAAAACTCTCAACAATGGATATCCAAAACCATAATTATGTATCATATTTCCATCCCTCTCTACCATCATAGCCCTTACCAAAAATAGGTTTCCAAAAATTGGATACCAAACCCTAATAAAATTTCATCACTGGAATAATTGAAGTCTCAACATCAACAACTATATATAACAAGGGATAGCTAAACATACATCTTATCTATCGGCATCTCATCCCCATCAACTCATACATCAACCTGAGTCCCAAGGGAACCCCCATAACCAAACTAATAAAGCACACACACCCACTCAGGGTCATCCTATAAATCATGAATTCACATGGCCCTCTGGTTCCACATATATACAGAGAAATACCTCCCAAGATCATTAGAACTAGCATTGAACTGGAGGTATCTCCTCCGAAACTTTTGAAACAACCAATTTCTCATGCCAAAATCCATCACAAGAAAAATCTTCACGTGTCCATCAATGACATCCAACCGACCCTCGATCAAAAAAAATAGACAAGGTAATCCAATAACAACCTATGCCACATATGTATTCACAATATCCAACCATAACATCCAACAGTCAATTGGTAAAAAATCATCCCACTAGGGTAATCTCAAGAGTCCCTCAGACTCAACTCAACCACACAACAACAGTCAAACAGAACTATCATCCTATGGTATCAAACAAGCCCCATGGCTATAACCACCATGACCCTCAAACATATAGTCTAAACCTCAACTACTCTAACCTCAAGCCATATTTCAGGAAACACAGGGAAAATCTATGATCTCCCAAGATATACTAATTGATCCAACCTCTCATTATTCATCCAGGAGCCTCAAATATCTCATCATGGAACACTCAGGCTAGACAAATCACTGAGGTTATGACCCTCACCTGGCCCTCCTAGCTCACAACCCTACTCAATAGAGGATTTTGAACCCAACTATCATGGAAATCCTCCTACAAAAATATCATGGTCCAAACACTATATTGACGACCTCTTTATTCCAAAAGTATCCCTCTATTACAATATACATGGAAAAATCACAAAATTGACTACATGAGAGCCCAAATCAGACATCAAGTGCACAAAACGCCAAAAATCTCCATGATGGAAAATATATAGTTCATGTACTTTTGAGTACATGGTGTGTACTATTAACTCTCCACCTAGCCATGTACTTTTACATGTCTACAAAAAAATGTGTCCTGTCTGTGTATTACTAAATGGTCTGTACCAAAAGTACATAGTGTGTACTTTCAAAACATCATCTCCCAATATAGTTTTTCACATGGATAGAAACATGGCCATGTACTGCTATATGAAATGTACAAAAAGTTAATAGAGTGTACTTATGAAAAGTACATCTCCCCCAAATGAGAAGAGCACATCACATGTTTTCATAGAACCACATGTAGTGTAGTTTGGGTTTCTAAATGGGAAACCACTGTAAACCTCCTAAAACCCCTGTTTTTTACCAAATAAGAACATATCAACCTCCATGGGGTACTTAAAAGTCAATATAATGATATAAAACATTAAAAAACTAATAATTACAGATTAGGTCATAAAACTGAAAAATATGTTCTACCTTGTGGTTTAAACACCAAAGCTTTGGGTCTAAATCTGCTATATAAAGTTGTTGCACCTCAATCTGGTCCCGATATATTCCAAGGACAAAGACAAGCAACATATCCCATATTCCTCCTCCTCTAGGTCAAGGTTTCACACCTGGGAGAGACCTCTCACCCTTCCATACAGTGTGGGGGAGCCAAAATGGGAGGATGGAATACTTTTAATTAAATAATCTCTCTTTTAATATCATTCCCAAGTCCCAGAACCCGATGTGATTTTACAATTGAATAGAAAAATCCTCCATTCTGGACTCAACTACAGCTTCAGAATCTCAACATAAAGCTCTATTCAAATGATACAAATATCCAAAACCACAAGAATAATTTTATATTTAATTAATTATATATTAAATATTCTGTTAAAACTCCAACTACTTATAATTCTACCAAACTCTTTTACTGGGGAAAACCATATTTCGAGATGAAAGGATAGGTTATGAAAATTAATCTGATATCATCTGTATGGGGAGATGACTATTTTACCCCTTATGAGCACCCAAGAACAAAAATTTAAATTTATACTCAAATTTCATAATCCAAAAAACTTGGGTGTAAAACCCCGAGCTTCCACGATACACTTCTCATTCAATAATGCAATAGCTTGCATTGTACGCAACTTCGAGTTCTAAAACACCGTGACTAATCAAAGTAGCCGTTATGAATAGTAATAACCACTTTTTAAAATTATAGAAATTTTAAATTTCAAAATGGACTTCATTTTTAAATTCTTAATATCGAAATTATCCTAAGTTGAATTTTTTGTAACTTTCTGAGAACTTCCAATTTTTTTATGAATAGTGAATAATACTTAGAAAAAACTTTTTTAATAAAAATAATTTATTGTGATAAATTATACTATTTAGTGGTTTTAAAGTATAATTAGAATATATTTTTACCATTTTATCCAATGGTGGTCATTAGAATTAATTTAACATTGAAATTGGACATAAACAATTGCCAATCTTTTGATATAAATTGTTTCTTAAAAACACGCTATTTGTTGTGACAGCGGGAATTAATTATAAAATTAATTAATGCAACTTATATGTTTGGAATTTTTTAAAATAGACATCATTTTTGAATTCAGAATATCAATTATAGCTTAGGATGAAATTTTGTCATTGTTCAGAAAAACTTCAATTTTTGATTAATAGTGAAACCACTAAGTGGTAGTTAAATAACTGATTTTTCATTTAAATGAAATATTACCACTTCTGTGATTTGATTTTCAAAAATCCTATATACATGGTTTTCATTAAGAAGTAAAATGTGGTTCAATGAGATTAAAATAATTTTTTGGTGAATAGTAACTTTTAAGTTCTTAATCGCGATTAGAGGTAATTAGTGTAGTTTAAGGTACAAATAATGTTTTAATAACATGAGATGAGAATGACACTTGTCCTACTCCTATTGGATGAGTCATGGCCGACCAAGACAACCCATGGGTCAACTTGGGGACCCCATGGAGCCACTTTAGTTGGAAATTGACATTAATATATATTTATTTAATGTTAAAATTAAATTGACACAAACATGAGTTATTTTACTAAAACAGTTTTTAAGTGGGGTTAAACAAGTCCAAATTTTGACTATAAATATTCATTAGAAAGATAAAAAGATTTACTACATCATAGTATTTTTTTTATAATTTTTAGACATTAAATAAATTAAATTATTTATGAAATCATTATGATGCAGCGATGACCTCATTATTTAACGATTTTAATAAAATGAAAAGATAATGTAAAATCCAAGGCTTACACTTGTCCAAAGACTATTGGATTGGTATATTTCTAACACTTATCACCTTAGACAAGAATTATATAAGTGTGGGACCTTTAGAATCAGAAAAGCATTGTGTAATAATGTAACATTTCAATCTTTCCAAAAGAGCCCCTCCTCTCCACTTATAAAAGGCCCCCACCTCTCCCACCTTATTCACACCATAAAGCCATTTGGCTCGGACAAACTCTGCCCAAATACTCTCCCAACTTCCCCCTATTACTCCTAGAAGCCTCACTTTGGGCAGAAATTTTCTCAAGGAAGCCTTTGGCTCAAATCAAAAAGAGTTACCCGATTTTGAGGTAATGTCTTCTCTAATGTTGTTTTGTTTTATTTTTCTTCTCAAACCCCCTAAACTCTTTTTATTCATTTCTTTTGTAACAACACCAGTATCCTCAATAAACTAGGATGTTGTTATAAGAAGGATTCGAGCTACACTTACACACACATACATCTAATGGTTAAAGAACATACGGTTTCTGTGGATGGCGAATTTCTGCCTCACGAAACGATGATTGTTCAACACTCATATAACACCTTCAGAGGTGGCCATTAAGATGTCACTATTTTTATATATGATATATAATATGTTTATTTTTTTACTTATGCTTCTGTATTTCTCATTTATGGCATACTTTATGATTTCCATTATGGGTAAAACGCGATAATTTCATTTTAGGAAGTGCGGACTACCGCCCCCTCAAAGTGATGTGAATCGTTAATGCCATATGTGGGATGTATAAAGGATGGAGTAAATGATATTATATATGATATTATACTGGAACTATATTATACCTTTATATAATTATGATTTCATTACATTAAATACGAAATAGAAATGAAAGTAGCGTTCATGCGTACGTACGGCTTACCGTCTCCATAAACGGTGCATTTCATTTCTTACCTCTAAATGTTACGTAATATTATGAATGAATGTATATACTGGATATATATGATATATATGATATCTAAATCATGAATATAATTCTGGATATAATGGATATTTCACCACATGAACAACTTGTAATTATAAGAAGGTTATTGTTGACACAAGTACCAAAGATCGACAAAACGACCGTTATTAACTTAAATAATTACATAACGTTCATAACATTGTAATAAGTGATATAAAAAGGATAATGAAAATGAAAATGGTTCTTAATAAGGTAGATATTAACTCTAGTTTATTATTCAGGAGGTTAAAGAACGGTTGAGTCAAGTCGGACATGAGGTAAGGGAACTTCTTAACCCAACTTCCATTCTTTGGGTTAATCTCCTATTTTAAAATTATGTCATGATAATATTATGTATTATTTTGTATTTTTACTTTATTTATGTGTAACTATAGTGAGTACACATAATAGATATATTTTATTTTCAAATGATCTTTGTAAGGGAATTTCTTAACCCAACTTCTATTCTTTGGGTTAATCTCCTACTTTCAAATTATGTCATGATATTATTATGTCCTATTTTGTATTTTTACTTTCTTCATGTGTACCTATAGTGAATAAACATAATAGATCTATTTTATTTTAAAAATGATCTTTTTATGGATTTCATCTCAATCTCCTTTCATTGAGGCATATTTGGTTTTATACACAACTTTTTTTATACGGTGTATAAACCCCTTTGACTTTTATGTTTAGTCAAAAGGAATCTTTTTATACGAAGCGTTTTACTAAATGAAAAAAATGGAATGTTTTTCTTTCCGTACATATGCGGCGACAACGACTTCTCCGCCGTCGTGACCATTATTTGAGTTTCGGCTTCCTCTACAAGCCATCATTTTTTTTAATGAAAAATAAATACAAAGTTTTAACTTTCTTTTATTTTGGTATTGAAAATGGTTTTTAAAGAGTTTTTATTATATCAATGTATTGTATTGATATCTTGTGATTGAAATGTGGAAATGTTATGTTTCCTTTATGCATGTTTTATGTGATATGAGTATGTTATGGTTTATGATATGTTTAAACCTATTCATATGAGGAATGCATTGGACTTAATAAGTGACGGGTGGAGCCCGCTATAGCTCCTCGATGCATCGATAGGTCTCACGAGACAACTGGACGTGGAATTGGCCAAGGCCCTTTCCCAATTTGATTTGTGATTTTGGCCAAGGCCTTAATCATTTTAGACGTCTTGGCCGAGGCCTTGACAAAATGTTTCAGAATGTCTGGCATTATGCATTCCATCATTATGAAAGTGGTTATTGATATTGCATGTGATTATTCGACCAGTACAATATCCATGTGGAGAAGTAAATGGCATTATCTCATTTTACTTTTGCCATATTATGTTGATGTTCAAGTTTAAAAGGCTTTTGTTTTAGTTATACATTGCCTTAAATTTTTATGTTTATTTATGAAAGCTTCCGCAATATTGTTATCCTTACTGAGCATCTGAGCTCACCCCTTTCAATGTTTTAATATTTTCCAGGACGTGAAGAAGTATTTTATGATTGACCTGCAGGGATTGTCAGAAGAGGATATGAGTGTGGTCTATGGAGACTTTTTTTATTGTAGTTTTTCACTTTATGATGTAATGTAATGTTTATGAATGTATCTAGTGTTTCCAAGGCTACTAAACTAATCGGTCTTTCAAGACTTGATCTTTTGTGATCATGCCAATGTTACGAAGTAATGCACCGACTCTGGGTAGCTGGGGTCGGGGTGTTACATTGGGTCTGTATAGCCTCCCTACTATAAATCTTCTAACCCTTGAGAATCCTCAGTGGTCATCCAACCATGCACCATGATCCACCTTGGATATCATCTCAAACTCAACTCATTGTGTTCTACCCAATGATGCCAACTGAGTTTCTGTACATAACCTTTAAGAGAGGGTGTACAACCCTCTAAAGGCCAAGCCACCACCTTCCACCATTAAAAAACCAGTAGGATTGTGCCTAACCACACCCATCCATCCCTATACATCACATCATCATTAAAAACTCATTCTAAAACTCATGGTTCTCCAAAATAGATGTATATCCTTACTATTGTATCATAGCCAAACATATTTTCAGTAGCTCAGGCCCCAATCACATAAAAAAATTGGAACTGGACATGGACATCTCACTCCCACCAGAGGGACAAAACAAAATATCTTTTTCCCATTCCCGAAATTTGAGAGAAGAACCCATGGTACTCATCAATATATAATCCACAATAAGAGCCTCATCCATAGAAATATGATGTTGTTCTCCCCACCAGATAGATTCACATAAATTTCTCCCTAAGAAAAACCTCCCAAGAGGCCCCTTATAAAACCAAGGAAACATCTATATAGAATGGAATAAATCTAATGCTTTATTAGAATACTATAGAAGATGTAATGATATTTGTCATGATAATCTGTAACTGTGAGTACACTAGAATGTCATAGATGAATACCACCACAACCTCAGCTATTCCAGAACATCATAGTTCTATCCAAGATCCCCTGGTAACCATTACAACACTTCTCTCACCAAAACTATAATGATTTTAAGCCCACTCTCAACTACATTCCCAAGTCAATAACCTTGGACGTAGACCAACATAACGTTTGATCCATAAAACTAAAGGTACAACACATCACTAGTGCTAACATCTCTAAGATTCCACTATTACATGCCTGTTACAAACCATGGTGTAACCCAACAGCAAAACAAGCATTGATTTCAATGAGTTACATCTCACGAAAACTCGGCTATAAATCCTAAACCATGAAAACTAGAGAACATACTATGCTCTATATCCAACCCAAGGACATCAAGATCAACTTTCCTTCGAAACTATTTCTTGAGAAATGCACGTAAATGAACTTTCCCCACTTGAAACCAACCATAAGGAAGAAACACTAGCACACAATGAACCATCCAAAAACAGAAGGCGTCCAATGAGCCCAAACCTGAAACCCAACTACACCCTTTATGCACCATTGTAACAAGTCAAAAAACACAAATATGTGCCTTTCAAACACAAAGGCACACATAACTATGTTGACCCCTCTCATGGGTCACCGTCATAATAAAAATGATTTTAACCCCCAATCTCGAGTCACCTCAAATGGAAACAAGGAACTCCCACCAGGCCCTACTAATCAAGCCCCATGTCAATCGACGAGGTCCAATCACTTAGGTATACCCTAATGAATAAAAAAAGAAAACTCATGGGGAATCACACCCACTCGTCCCATCATTATATGACATCATCAAGACAAAAACCCTATCTCTAGGGTCTCACACCTTAAAGGAAACGTATACCAACCCACAGACCAAAACTATGGCTATCGTCCTCTATAAGAATCTTCACATAAGACCACTTCCTAGAGGACATGTACATACAAAAAACCTCAAAAAAACCAACCACAAGGGGGTATAATGTTCTTATAATTACACCATACTGACCCACTAGGTTCACCACAACAACCATGCATGAGGGACACACCTGCGTCCTCATCGATGAGCACCTCGCAGTAGATCCACCCAAACATCCATCTGAAATAAATCCATAAAATCACACACTATAAGGCATGTAGTATGAGGATCCTATTTGACTATAATGATGCCTGAGATACCTCATTCCTCTGTAGGTGAAGAATAAAAACAAAGTCACGTGCCTCTTTTCGGTGGGCCATGATCCTAAAACTCTTCATAAAATATCAAATCAAAACAACACATGCTTCACTCGAAGTGAAAATCATATACAACTATAACATAAAAAATTCATAACATCAGTCCCAATCCCTAGTAACCTAGACTTCATATCGAATCACGTGTTCCCAATGCACCGGCTCAGTATCTATCAAAAGTTCTGACACATTATTATATCTCTTGTATACCAACCTAAAATAGTGAAATAATAATAATTTATAATCTATGATACAACTTCGTAATGTCCTGGGCTAGATTCCACTAAAACTAGTGCTTCGATCATGTTTTCCATAATATCACAAGCGTGAATCCTCATATTCCGGAGGCTACTAACTAGAAGAGGGGGTATACTGGTGAAACTTTTATGAGACTATACCACCATATCAGAGTGTACAGCTAGAAGTAAATAACAATACCCTGTATGCAATAGATAATGTGGAAAAATAAATAAATTGAACTATTCATGCTGAATAAAATCAAAATTTTTTAATAGACCGAACTTCCATGTCATACATAAAATAATGATCACCCACTGTGCCAATCACTCAAAGAAAATAAACAAGTTAAAAGTAGATACAAGAGTCTCTACTGCCAACCCCAAGATGTAACAAGTACATGATCTCTAGTATACTGCCATGATACTCTAGCTCGACCAGTCGACTGAACATGATCATCCCACTCAACCACGAAACATGGGTCCTTAACCTAATCCATCATACATCTATGTTAAACCTAAAATCAGACAAAATATTTGTAAGCACACCATGGTGCACTTATAGAGGTGAGAAATAAATCATAGTAGGCCAACCCCAACTATGAACCTATAAACAGCTTCCAGTGAATGCTTAGGAAATATAATCATCCTAGTTGATTCAAAACTGAAGAAAAATCAAATAAAACAATTTTTGATCTATAAGTTAAAGACCTTGATTGACCATAAATACTTCAACCAATGTTGGAGTATCTCTAAGTACCTCTTAAGGAAGCATCTTCCTGAATAACCTATGAGCTCCATACCCAATGTCGCCACAACCAAACCAGAAAAAACTGGGGACACATCATATGATAGTCCTATCATTAGAGTACAAATATAATTCCTCCCATACCATGTCCTCATGACACAAACATCATCTCATATTCGGCACCCTAAAACATTTGACCCAAAATACCACACAAATGAGCTACCAAGAAAAGACTATCTGTCTGAAATCTACCTCATGTATCAAAAAAATAATTCCTAGATCCTCAATCCAAAAACATTAACATATATCAAATTAATCATGAATCATGTATTAGTCAGTCTTCTAAACTCTGGATGTGGAGCATTAGTCCACCATTTATATCATATGGTATAACGTTATTTCACAGATCCTTATTCTAGTACACTCTCCATGAAATATACAATCAGTGTGTAGAGCCACAGTCTGACAACATTGTAGTAGTATAATTCATACTCCTGGAACCTAAGTATAACAACCATCTATATATATAACAGAGACAGGGCCCAAAGCATCAGTTTGGCCCAAACCCAAGGAGATGAAGCCTCATCCCAACATCTGTTTTCACATGGAATTACATCGTTTCCTAGAGCATTAGTCTGGAATAATATCCATGAAGTATACTATCAGCATCTAGAGCCTCAATCTGAGACCATCTGAATATTATAATTTTTGTTCTATGAACCTCATTCTGGAACCATACCAAATACATGTGACTGCACATTCACTATACCCAACAATATGACATAGCATGCTCGGAGCCACAAGCCATCACCGAAACTACACAAAAAACTATCAATACTGATACAGAGCATCAAGTCCAAAAATCTCAACCACAGATATCTAGAACCATACTTATGGATCATCAATCCATATCTCTCTTCTATCACAACCCTTACCAAACAACAGGTTTACAAATCATGGAAACCCAACCATAAAAAAACTGCCCTACTGGCATAATCCAAGCCTTAACCGCGACAACTACATATACCAAAGGATATTTAAATGCCCCTCTTGGCCCACGATATCTCAACCACATCTGCTCATAAATAAACATGTGTCCCTAGGGAACAACCAAAACAAAACTAATAAAGCACAAAAACCCATTAAGGTTCTTCCTATCAATTAGGAATGCACTTGGCCATATGGTACAACACATAAATAGAGTAATTCCTCCCTAGATTGTTAGAACTTGAACTCATGAAGATGCATCCCATCCCAAACTCTAGAAACAAAAATCATGGGCTAAAATTTATCAAAATAATCATCCCCATGTGACCCTCAGTGGACTCCAACTGTTCCTCGGTCAATAACATTTCAGTATGGCAATCCAAAATCAATTTGTGCCACATAGGCATTCTCAACAGCCAGCCACAACATCAAAGGATTACTTGCTAAAAAAACCAGCCCACTATGGAATCCTCAAGAGTCCCTCAGACTCAACTAAACACCACAATGTAACTCAAACATAACTATGATACTACAATGTCAACCAACCCCGAAGGGTCCAACCACTCTGATCCTCAAACACAGGGTCTAAACATCAACTGCTCAAACCTAGAGCAATATGTCCCGATACACAGGGACAAACCAGGATCTCCAATGTGATACTACTCAATCCCACCTTTTGAGGATCAGTCAAATGAGCCTAAAAAACACACCATGGAACACTCAGGCTAGGCCAATCATCGAGATCATGACCATCACCCTGGTCGCCTATCTCACTACCCAACCCACTAGAGGATTAAAAGCCCAACTCTCAAGGAAATCCTCCTACTAAACTACCACAGTAAAAACAACATCTAGATGACCTCTATATTCCAAAAGAATCCCACCATTGTGACATACATAAAAAAATACACAAAAAATAACTACTTGCAAGACAAAATCTAATTTATAGGGCACAAAACACCCAAAAACGCAATGCTTGAAAAATTATATAGCATATACATTCAAGTACACAATGTGTACTCTCAAATCTCCACCAGGCCATGTAATTTTACATGGCCAGATCAACATTGGCCCTATCTGTGCACTACTAAATTGCGTGTACCAAAATTACATGACATGTACTTTCAAAAAATTATCTTCCTATGTACTTTTTTCACATGTCCAGGAACATGGCCATGTAATACTACACGACTTGTACATAAAGTACATGGAGTGTACATATGAAAATTAAATCTTCTTCAAATGGGAAGAATACATGGCGTATGTTTATATAACCACAAGCCATGTAGTTTGGGTTTCTGAATGGGAAACCCCTATGAACTTCCTAAAACCCCCAACTTTCCCGAAATTATCATAGATCGAGCCCCATGGGGTTATTAACAAAAAATATATTTATATAAAACTAAAAAAAACTAATCTATGTGGATCGAGGAATAATAATCAAAATCCATCCTACTTCCTAGTGTAAAAACTGACGCTTTGAGTCTGAGTCTGCTCTTAGAAGCTACTGCACCTAAATCTCGCCCCAGTCTACGCCAAGGATGATGTCCAACGACATCTCCATTCCTCATCATCATCTCGATCCAAGAGACGCATGAGGGAGAACACTTTATCCATTACCTTCCATGTGTGGGAGCCAAAATGGGGTGAGATAATACTTTTAATTAATAATTTAATTTATTTATTTATTTATTTAATTAATCATCCATGTAATATTAAACTTTATTCCCGAAACCTGAAGTGATTTTCCACCTCACCTAGGGAATACCCCCACATTCTGCACACAACTGCAAAGTCATAATTTCAATCCAATGATCCATTCAAAAGATATAGGCACTCAAAACAACATGAATAATTTAATATTTAAATAATTAAAAGTTAAATATTCCACTAAAACTCTAATTGCTCAGAATTACATCAAACTCTTGTCCTAGGGTAAAAAACATATTTTGGGAGAAACATAGTGGTCATAAAAATTATCCGAGAACATATGCCTAGGGAAATGACCATTTTACCCCTCAAGAGAACTTGAGAACAAAAATTTAAATTTCATCTCAAATTTCAAAATCCCGAAAACTCAGGTCTCTACATTTCTTCAATGCATTTTCTATTAAAATTTTTATATGGGGGAAACTGTTTCTCTATGATGGTTTAGTTTTCCATTTAGCTATACTCATTCAATAAGTTCCTTTTCATAATTCTTTACACAAATGTGGTTGGGAAAATTCAATAAGTTCTAATTGACCAAGGGGAGGGATGGTTTTGGAGAATTATAAATATTGATTAAGTAGGGGAAGATGATATATTTTAATTAATTTATGGAGTATCAATGAAGTGCGACAACGAAAATTGGGAAGGGAGATTTGGGAACAATGACTTAGGAAGTTTCCAATCTTAAAATCCTGAATCCACTATGATCTGTTCAATTTACATCTCGATAATCTAACATGGGAGGGAATTGAAATGAGATGGAAGATAAATTAACATAAGAGGCATGATAATTCATTGAATGAATCTTTTTTTAATTCTTATATGTCTTGTAAATTTAAATCTAGGTAGGATATTTTTGTGTTTATTTTTTGAATAAATTGAATTCAATGATAAAAATTTCGTGGTGTGAAATATTTTATGTGTAGGGGTGGAATGTGAGCTCAAATTTCTGATTTTATTTATTTATTATCATTGATAATAATCCCATTATTAATTAAAATATAGGGTAATTCCTTCATTTTTGATTTGTTTTGTGAAATTTTGTAATATATTGAATATTTAATTAGAACAAGGTTTTATTAATATAATCATTTTTAGGATAATGAAAACAAACAAACAATGAAATTGATGAAAATTGGGATTGTTATTTATTGCAGCTACTTCTCTAAGGCTACAACATTTTCCTTCATCACATTCACTTCCCTCCAACCTATAGCCAATGAGATCCATCCATACCTCCTCCCTATTGATGCTCACCAATAAAACAATAAATTTTATGTCATGCTCACTGGTGAAGTAGAGATCCACAAAATACACACAACCATGTGATGATGAAGATTTCCATGTGTCACCAGTTACTGTGATGGGATAACCAGAATCGAGAAGAAAGACGAAGATAGTGCCACATCGGAAGACGAAATGTTATCCACCAACAAATTCCAGATCTTCCATAGAAGAAATTGAAGCTCTTCCATATACTAAATGAAAGGAATAAAAAAACCTCACCACAAGTAATAACTCGATAAACCAGTGAAGAGAAAAATTTAGAACCATTGACTGATACTTCCACCTTCCATAGAAAACAACCAAGCACCAGCCGATGCACCTATTCCAAACTTGATCTGGAGTGACGACGCAACCAATTTCCCTGCTCAACTAGTTAATACCAATGCTCCACCCTATTCATAATTGTATTCCTCTTTGAATCCCATGCTAATTTCAAAGATGGTCATCACACCACTATGCCTGAAACCTTGCTGCGCCGTAAGATGTCGCAACGAACGAAGAAGCTCTCCATGTCCTGTAGATCTAGAATGAAACTTAGCATTCTAACGATCCATTGAGGATAAATATTTTGTACTTTCTTTTTTTTATGAATCAAATCCACTATTGGAAATGAACTGAAGGCCTCTATAGAAGATGTTGCTCTGCCCTACTCAGGATAAAACCTATTGTGCCAGCCGATGAAGAACACCAAAATCACCATTACAGGTGTGATTGTAAAGACCCATAAATTTCAAGGAAATTTTTTTTCTCTTAATTTTCCTTGGAATTTTACAAAAGCGCAGTTTCTGACGGCACCAGATTCTGAGGCCCGGTGTGCCCGGAATCATTTTCCGAAGATTGGCTCGGGTACGTTCAGTGAACGGACGAGCGGGTTTTTCTAACTTTTGAACCGGTGCCCGGAATCGAATTCTGAGGGCACCGATGAAATCGCAGTGCCGGTATTCGCTTATAAACACCTCTTCCGGAGTTGCGTTTGCTCGGGTGTGGTTTTTAATTTTCGGGCTTAAAGTTAAGAAATAAAATAATTTTGCGACAACATTATTTTATTTCACTTAAGCCACTTGGAAGCCACTTGAAGCCACTTAAAGGCGGCTTGAACTGAGTTGAAGTGGATAGGATGCTATCCAGAAATATCCTACCCCCCTTGGTAGGATATTTGTGGGGAGGGGCCCGCACGAGCCCCGCCGTTTCTTTCCGCTAAGAAACGCACCCGCGAAAACCCGTCTTAATGAAAGTCAACTGACGCGTTTCTTAAAATCTTAACATACCATTTAATTGGGCGGTTTATTTCATGAATTAAATGGGCTGTTTCTTTCGTGAATTAAATGGGTTGTTTCTTTCGTTGAATTAATTCAATGAATTGATGGATCGTTTCTTAACCAGTTTTCAAATTCGTTGGCGTAATAATAAAATAAGGCAAACGCTCGACCTCTGGTTACTTGCGCATTGAGAAGATTTGAGAGGACGCTTGTATCTTCTTCTCCCTTGCGAAGAATGTGAAGAACGCGAAGAACATGAAGAACGCGAAGAACACCGAACCCGTAAATCGACGACGCTTCCGTCTGAGACGTTCTTCCACGCTCCGATCTCCGATCACCGACCGTTTGAGGTGAGTGATTTCGGATTTCCTCTCAAGGTTCTTTTCTTTTGGTTTTAAACATAGATTTAATTATTTATAATTTAAATCTGTTGTTCTTGGTCCGTTGAGCTCGCCGACTCAACGCCGGATTCCGCGACGATGTGACGCCTCCCCGCGACGACGCGACGATCCCTCTCTTCCAAGACGAGCTTTTCCGCGAAGAACGCCCGCGCGCGACGATCAGCGTGGTAGGGATTTATTTTGGGATTTACCCATTTTTAATTATTCCCGTAAGTGTTTCTTTAAAAAGTTAAAGAACCGGTTTCAAACGAACAATTTTATTTAATTAAAATTGTCGGTTCATGTGTTGAGCAAAATTCCCCCGTTGTTTATCTCTAACGCGGAGGGTGCGGGCCAAACGAACACGGCCCGACGACCCTCCGCCGTTCTTCATTTTGTGCGGATTTGACGGGCGATGAAGGAACGTGCCGCAACGGATGTTTGACGATCTCGCAGTGAAGAATGAATCCCGGGAGGATCAATGGCACAGACGGGAAGAGAATCAGACCACCGGAGCGATCCTTATGCCCCGCGGAACACGCCGACGGTGCGGGTCGCCGGCGCGGCGGCACCGGCAGCCGGGAGCGGTGGCGCCCCGGCGCGCCGTCGGACAGGCCGCCGCGGCTTCAGCCGTGGCGGCGGCGGCATATGCGGACCCGCGGCCGCATGGGTCTGGTACCCTCGGACGCGGCTGAAGCCGCGTCCACGACACAGCGCGGCCCCACGCGGGGGGGGGGGGGGGGGGGGGTTGTGGCACCACCAGGCCGTGGGGGGGGGCGGTGCCCTGCGTGCCTCGGCCGTTCGGCCGAACCGAACCAGGCCGGTCCGACCGGCCGGGTCGCGCCCTGGCCGGACAGGACCAGGTCGGACTGGGTCGGGTCGACCCGGTTCGGCCGACTCCTGGGGGGGGGGGGTCGGCCTGGGTCGGCCCGGGCCCGTACCCCCCGTCTTCGGACGGGCTTCGTTCAAATGGTCGTATCTTGAGCTACGGGCCTCCAAACGACCCGCCGTCAGAGGAAACGTGATCCTTGGATCGAGATGGTCGTTTCGGTATATCGCACTCAAGGTTTCGGAATACTTTGAGTTCGGCCGGGTTGGTTCGTACACGAAACCAACCGGGCCTTCGGAGCGGAAACGCTCATATCTTGAGCTACGGACGTCCGATTGACGTGCCATCAGATTTGTTGAATTCTTCTTTGTAAGACGAATCTTTTGGCACACTCCGCCCGAGGTTTGGACACAGGTGGAGTATGGTTGGGTCGGTTTTTCCTTAAAAACCAACCGGGCCCCTGGGACAAAAAATCCAATAACTCTCAGACCGGGCGTCCGATTGACGCACCGTCTGCGACGTTGAGTTCCTGTTGACGATACGGAACTTTTGGATACATCAACTTCGGACTTTGTGTCAGTTGATGTATCAGCCTCTCGGCTCGTGGAGCGGACCCTCCCGAATGAGCTTGCTATGTGCGGGAACCCTAGTGCTGGCTGCGACTGCTACTTCGACAGCGACGACCGTGCAGAGATCCTCAGTGGACTGCGGTGACGACTGTGCAGAGATCCTCCGTGGACTCCGACGACGACCGTGCAGAGATCCTCAGTGGACTGCGGTGACGACTGTGCAGAGATCCTCAGTGGACTGCGACGACTACTGCACTCAGTGATCCTACGTGTATCCGTGCTACAGGTCCTGTGTGGGCCCGATCCTGTGTGGGTCCGATCCTGTGTGGGTCAGCGCTCAGCGGTTCTGTGTGAGCCAGCGCCTACAGGTCCTACGTGGGCCCGGTCCTGTGTGGGCCCGATCCTGTGTGGGTCTGATCCTGTGTGGGTCATTTCGGGGGTTAGTTACCTATCGATCCTTCGTGGATCCGACGACTTAGATGGATCAGTGATCATCTTTATCGTCATCCGAAGAAGTATACCTGTGTGAGCTGAATCTTGTGTTTACTCTCCTTTGTGGATTGTGTTGAGCTATCCTGTGTGGATTTACTATTTACTCTCCTTTCGGGACTGTGTTGTGCTATCCTGTGTTGGTATACGTTTTGCTTTCCTGTGTGGACTGGGTTGTGCTTGGGCTCGGACGTTGGAGCCGAACGGGGAATTGAAGACTTAGGTATATATGTGGGCATATACCTAAGCCGTGTCAGATGTTACTTCGTGATTGTATCTTTCCTTTGTGGATTACCCTTTGTGGATTTCGGGAGACCTTTGGGGGTATCGGGGTCCCTACTGAGTAGCTTATACTCACCCCTGCATGGGCTATGCCCGTACTACGTTGTGTTGGTTGCAAATGACGGACAGCGCGGACCGTGGTGGAGGCGTGTGGAGCAGGACAGTGCCTGGAGGTGGACCACTGGGCGGGACGTACTCGGAGCGGTCAGGTGGACCGAGGAGCTATGGAGGCCATCTGTACCCACCTTTCAGGTGGGACTTCCATAGGACGGTTCGACGCTGCAGTTTTCCCTTTTTAGTTGCTATTTTTCCTTTCAGTTGTACTTTACGGTTGGGCTTGTATTTCCGGCCCCTTTTACTTTCAGCACAGCTTGTACAGTTTTTACTTAGTGTTTAATTTTCCGCTTTCTTACTCTAAGGTTCTTGTTTACTTTTCAAAGGCAATGCCTTCCCTTTTTGTTGGGATTTACGTCTTGGTGCTAGTCGCCAGCCCCTGGCCTATGGAAGGCGGGCTTGGGGTAGTCACTACATGTGCCCCGAGGACGGGTCGTGACAAATTGGTATCAAAGGTGGTCGGTTCTACCGCAGACTCTGATCTTTCTTCTATGTGAAGCAATAGTGTTTAGCGTATTGAGTGTGGTTATCAGTCCAGGGATTCTAGTGTTGGTGCGGCGACCGAAATATCCATACACCAGGACCCTGACTTCTGATTTCCGACTTAATGCACGAAAACATTGATTGCATGTGTGTTTCAAGTTTTCTTTGTGATTACTTTTGTCAACTCACCAGGTATATTGTTCTGACCATGGTGCACTTGTTTCCTTTTCAGGATGGCACGACGACAGCAGCCAGCTAGGCTTCCTAGAGTAGTGTGCAACGACAGCCCGCCGAGCGACGAGGCCTCGGTACAGGGCCCGTTGACAGAAGAGGCACCGGCGGTACCTTTACCCGCCGAGCCCCCGATGCTTCCAGCACTGACAGTTGACGACGCACGACGCCTCGGAGCTCTGCACGAGTTCCAGCGCCAGCGACCACCCAGGTTCCGTGGGGAGTCGGACCCCCAGGCAGCCGAGGACTGGATGGAGGTGGTCGTCCGTGTTTTCAGGCTAGTGAGGACACCAGCAAACCTCATGGTGATCCTCACGGCGAGCCTACTGCACGCAGCAGCAGGGCGATGGTGGAGCCTGATGCTCCAGGTACACGATGAGGCCACCCTCATCTGGACGGACTTCGAGAGCCTCTTCCGCTCAGAGTTCGTCCCAGCCACCCTCCGTGCGGTGCACATCCAGGAGCTTCTTCAGCTGCGGCAGGGCAGCTTGACGGTCGCTCAGTACGCGACGAGGTTCACCAACCTTTCTCAGTACTCGACAGACATGGTACGGGACCCCTTCTTCTGGGCCCGGACCTTCGAGCTGGGATTGAGACATGAGATCAGGGCATCACTGATCTCCCTCAACATCCCGACCCAGGCAGGAGTGCTAGAGCGAGCCCTCCGGATCGAGAGCTTCTTGGCTGAGTCCCCAGCAAGACCTACCGCAGGGCGGCATATAGCGGAGTCTTCGGCAGCAGGTAGCCGACGGATGAATCAGGGTTCCAGGAAGACCAGGCCTTCCGGCAGACGACCTCGGGACACTGGCTCAGCGGTGCGGGGCACACAGCGCGGAGCCAGCCTTCCGAGAGGCAGACAGTGCTACGAGTGCGGCGGGCAGGGCCACATGGCTCGCGACTGCCCGACCCGTCGTACCGAGGGGCAGCAGACGGTGGAGGGGCCACCCAGGAAGAGGCAGAGGGTTGACCGTGGCGCTTTGCAGGGAGGAGGCGGACAAGGCAGAGAAGCTGGCCGAGCAGCAGGTGGTGGGCGACGCTTTGAGGCTCTTCCACCACCACCACCAGGAGGCCCACCCCCGACCACAGGGAGCTGGCAGGCAGAGACAGGCTCAGCTCCAGGCATCGGAGGCCTACGAACACGGCGCACCAGAGATGATTCGAGGTACGGTCTGTGTCTATTCCACCCCTGCTGCAGTTCTAATAGACACAGGAGCGAGTCACTCTTTCATAGCCACTGCCCTTGTTCGGAGTTCGGAGATTCCGACAGAGCCGTTGGCTCGATCCTTACGGCTAGAGACTTTTACGGGAGAAGACTCGACGATTACGCACTGGTGCCGGCAGTGTGAGCTTACTCTAGGAGGCGAGAGCTTCGGTTGGGATCTTCTTGTAGTGGCATCGAGGCCTTACGACGTCATCTTGGGCATGGATTGGTTATCTACGGTCCATGCTTAGATTGACTGCATTAGGCGCAAGGTGCGATGTGTGCGCACCGACGAGAGCAGGTTCACCTTCACCGGTAAGAAGGGAGACTTAGCAGCACAGGATGGACTCACGCAGAGGAGAGGTCATCCCATCACTCATCAGTTGGCTAGCCTCATCCTGGGAGCAGTTGACGTGCGGAGTCCCAGTTTTCCTGCAGTGGTGGATCAGTACGCGGACGTCTTTCCCGATGACGTTCCAGGACTACCTCCTCGTAGAGAGGTAGACATTTATATTGACCTGTATCCCGGGACAGCCCCGATATCCACTCCAGCATATCGGATGGCCCCCGCTGAGCTTCGAGAGCTGCGGGTACAGTTGGAGGACTTGCAGGGCAAGGGGTTCATCCGACCCAGTGTTTCACCCTGGGCTTCCCCGATTTTGTTCGCCAAGAAGGCGGACGGGAGCTTGCGACTGTGTGTCGATTATCGTCGCCTGAACCAGGTGACGGTGAGGAACAAGTATCCGCTACCCAGGATTGATGACTTCTTCGACCAGCTCAAGGGAGCACGGTGGTTCTCGAAGATAGACCTCAGGTCAGGCTATCATCAGCTCAAAGTTCGAGACGAGGACGTGCAGAAGACAGCCTTCAGGTGTCGGTATGGCCACTTTGAGTTCTTGGTTATGCCTTTCGGCGTAACCAACACCCCAGAAGTGTTCATTAGTCTCATGAACAGGATCTTCCAGCCATACCTCGATCTATTTGTCATGGTCTTTATCGACGACATTTTGGTGTACTCGACCACGGAGGAGGAGCACGACAACCACTTGTGAGTTGTACTAGACACACTCCGAGAGCACCAGATTTATGGAAAGCTCTCAAAGTGCCAGTTCTGGTTACGTGAGGTCCACTTCTTGGGGCACGTCTTTCTTGAGGCGGGAGTTGCAGTGGATCCCGTGAAGATCCAGGCAGTGCTAGCTTGGGATCCACCCAAGAGCGTGACAGAGGTGCGGAGTTTCTTGGGCCTAGATGGATACTATCGGAGATTTGTGCCGGACTTCTCCAGAGTTGCGGCCCCACTCTCAGCGTTGACGAAGAAGGGGAAACCCTTCGTGTGGTCAGACAGATGTCAGTAGAGCTTCCAGGAGCTGAGGCAGAGGTTGACCAGCGCACCTATCTTGAGGTTGCCTGAGGAGGGAGTTGGATACGTAGTCTACTGCGATGCATCAGGGACCAGACTCGGGTGTGTCCTGATGCAGGAGCGGGCCGTGATTGCCTACAGATCACGTCAGTTGAGGCCTCATGAGAAGAACTATGCTACCTATGACTTGGAGTTGGAAGCAGTGGTCTTCGCCCTGAAGACATGGAGGCACTACCTGATGGGCGAGCGCTTCACAGTCTATTCTGACTACCAGAGTCTCAAGTACATCTTCTCTCAGAAAGACCTGAACCTGAGACAGCGGCGATGGCTCGAGTTCCTCCAGGACTATGACTTTGAGATAGTATATACTCCTGGGAAGGGGAACATGGTAGCTGATGCCCTCAGCAGGAGGATGGGCATCCAGCTACTTGAGGAGGCGACAGAGCAGCTAGACGCTTTGCAGATATCCTTCGGGGATAGAGACAGAGCAACCTTCCTTCATTCTCTCACAGTCTCTCCTCCACTTCTTCAGCGGGTCAGAGAAGCACAGCGTGGGGACGCTGACTGTGAGACACGGCGTGCACAAATATCCTCGGGACAGGCACCTGATGGTTTCTCCCTTGGAGCAGAGCACGACGTCCTTTTTAGAGGACGTATCTTGGTACCAGTCGCTTTACGAGAGGAGGTGCTGAGAGAGTTTCACACTTCTCCTTTGGCGGTACATCCTGGAGTGGTGAAGATGTAACAGGATCTCAGACGATAGCACTGGTGGCCGGGCATGAAGAAGGCTGTGGCAGAGTTCGTTTCACGGTGTCTCACCTGCCAGCAGGTGAAGGAAGAGCACCAGGTACCAGCAGGCTTGGTACAGCCCTTGGAGGTCCCGGAGTGGAAGTGGGACGGGATATCTATGGACTTTGTGACTGGATTTCCACGCACTTCCAGAGGTCACGACTCCATTTGGGTGATTGTTGACCGACTCACCAAGTTGGCACACTTCTTACCCATCTGAGAGCAGGGCTCAGTGGAGAGCTTGGGGCGTCTCTACGTTCAGGAGATTGTACGACTTCACGGTGTGCCATCGACTATCGTCTCCGATCGGGATGCTCGTTTTACTTCCCGGCTTTGGAAGTGGTTGCAGGAGGTGTTCGGGAGACGGCTACGTCTGAGCACCGCCTTTCACCCTCAGACGGATGGTCAGACGGAGAGGATCATTCAGACTCTCGAGGGCATGCTCCGCGCATGTGTCCTCGACTTTGGTCGCAGCTGGGAGGACCACCTACCCTTGGTGGAGTTCGCGTACAACAACAGCTACCACTCCACCATCGGGATGGCACCCTTTGAGGCGTTGTACGGCAGGCCTCGCAGATCTCCTTTGTGCTGGACAGACCCTGGGGAGTCAGCACTTGTGGGACCAGAGATGGTCCGGGCCACGACAGAGAAGGTCCAGGTCATCCAGAAGCGGATGAGGACAGCTCAGAGCCGGCAGAAGTCATATGCCGACAAGAGGCGGAGGCCACTAGAGTTCGAGGATGGCGACCACGTCTTCTTGCGGGTCTCACCTCGACGAGGTTTGAGGAGATTTGGCCGAGGCGGAAAGTTGTCTCCACGCTTCATCGGACCCTTCCAGGTCCTCAGCAGGGTTGGTGAGGTGGCTTATCGCCTGGCTCTGCCACCTCAGTTTCACCAGGTGCACGACGTCTTCCACGTATCCCAGCTGAGGAGATACGTGCACGACTCGACGCACTTCATTGACTATGGGGAGCTAGAAGTGGATGATGGGGTGACTTTTGCGGAGGTCCCAGTGGAGAGAGAGGATCTACAGGAGCGGGTCCTACGTGGGTGATCGATTCCTCTTGTGCGCATCAGATGGCAGCACGGGAACCTCCAGGAGAGCACTTGGGAGCAGGAGGCTCAGATGCATGCTCAGTACCCACATTTGTTTCCCTAGTTTTGATGTATCTTTACGGGGACGTAAAGCCCTGGGGTGGGAGTAATGTAAAGACCCGTAAATTTCAAGGAAATTTTTTTTTTCTTAATTTTCCTTGAAATTTTACAAGAGCGCAGTTTCTGATGGCACTTGATTCTGAGGCCCGGTGTGCCCGGAATCATTTTCCGAAGATTGGATCGGGTACGTTCAGTGAACGGACGAGCGGGTTTTTCGAACTTTTGAACCGGTGCCCGGAATCGAATTCTGAGGGCACCGATGAAATCGCAGCGCCGGTATTCGCTTAGAAACACCTCTTCCGGAGTTGCGTTTGCTCGGGTGTGGTTTTTAATTTTCGGGCTTAAAGTTAAGAAATAAAATAATTTTGCGACAACTTTATTTTATTTCACTTAAGCCACTTGGAAGCCACTTGAAGCCACTTAGTGGAGGCTTGAACTGAGTTGAAGTGGATAGGATGCTATCCAGAAATATCCTACCCCCCTTGGTAGGATATTTGTGAGGAGGGGCCCGCACGAGCCCCGCCGTTTCTTTCCGCTAAGAAACGCACCCGCGAAAACCCATCTTAATGAAAGTCAACTGACGCGTTTCTTAAAATCTTAACAGAACATTTAATTGGGCGGTTTATTTCATGAATTAAATGGGTTGTTTCTTTCATGAATTAAATGGGTTGTTTCTTTCGTTGAATTAATTCAACGAATTGATGGATCGTTTCTTAACCAGTTTTCAAATTCGTTGGCGTAATAATAAAATAAGGCCAACGCTCGACCTCTGGTTACTTGCGCATTGAGAAGATTTGAGAGGACCCTTGTATCTTCTTCTCCCTTGCGAAGAACGCGAAGAACGCGAAGAATGCGAAGAACGCGAAGAACGCCGAACCCGGAAATCGACGACGCTTCCGTCTGAGACGTTCTTCCACGCTCCGATCTCCGATCACGGACCGTTTGAGGTGAGTGATTTCGGATTTCCTCTCAAGGTTCTTTTCTTTTGGTTTTAAACACAGATTTAATTATATATAATTTAAATCTGTTGTTCTTGGTCCGTTGAGCTCGCCGACTCAACGCCAGATTCCGCGACGACGCGACGCCTCCCCGCGACGACGCGACGATCCCTCTCTTCCGCGACGAGCTTTTCCGCGAAGAACGCCCGCGCGCGACGATCAGCTAGGTAGGGATTTATTTTGGGATTTACCCCTTTTTAATTATTCCCATAAGTGTTTCTTTAAAAAGTTAAAGAACCGGTTTCAAACGAACAATTTTATTTAATTAAAATTGTCGGTTCATGTGTTGTGCAAATATCCCTCGTTGTTTATCTCTAACGCGGAGGGTGCGGGCCAAACGAACACGGCCTGACGACCCTCTGCCGTTCTTCATTTTGTGCGGATTTGACGGGCGATGACGGAACGTGCCACAACGGATGTTTGACGATCCCGCAGTGAAGAACGAGTCCCGAGAGGATCAATGGCGCAGACTGGAAGATAATCGGACCATCGAAGCGATCCCAGTGGCCCGCGGAACTCACCGGCGGCGCGGGCCGCCGGCGCGGCGGCGCCGGGAGCTGGGAGCGGCGGCGCCCCGGCGCGCCGCCGAACAGGCCGCCGCGGCTGAAGCCACGGCGGCGGCGGCATCCGCGGACCCGCGCCCTGGCCGGCACCACGCGTGCCTCGGCCGTTCGGCCGTTCGACCGAACCGGGTCGGACCGGGTCGACCCGGGTCGGACCTGGTCGGGTCGACCCGGTTCGGCCGACTCCCGGGGGGGTCGGGCCGGGTCGGCCCGGGCCCGTTCCCCCCGTCTTCGGACGAGCTTCGTTCAAATGGCCGTATCTTGAGCTACGAGCCTCCAAACGACCCTCCGTCAGCGGCAACACGATCCTTGGATCTAGACGGTCGTTTCGTTATATTGCACTCAAGGTTTTGGAATACTCTGAGTTCGGCCGGGTTGGTTCGTACACGAAACCAACCGGGCCTTCGGAGCGGAAACGCTCATATCTTGAGCTACAGACGTCCGATTGACGTGCCGTCAGCTTTGTTGAATTCCTCTTTGTAAGACGGATCTTTTGGCACACTCCGCCCGAGGTTTGGACACAGGTGGAGTACGGTCAGGTCGGTTTTGCCTTAAAAACCAACCGGGCCCCTGGGACGAAAAGGCCAATAACTCTCTGACCGGGCGTCCGATTGACGCGCCGTCTGCGACGTTGAGTTCCTGTTGACGATACGGAACTTTTGGATACATCAAATTCAGACTTTGTGTCAGTTGATGTATCAGCCTCTCGGCTCGTGGAGCGGACCCTCCCGAACGAGCTTGCAGTGTGCGAGAACCCTAGTGTTGGTTGCGACTGCTACTTTGACAGCGACGACCGTGCAGAGATCCTCAGTGGACTGCGGCGACGACTGTGCAGAGATCCTCCGTGGACTCCGACGACGACCGTGCAGAGATCCTCAGTGGACTGCGGCGACGACTGTGCAGAGATCCTCACTGGACTACGATGACTACTGCACTCAGCGATCCTACGTGGATCCGTGCTACAGGTCCTGTGTGGGCCCGATCCAATGTGGGTCCGATCCTGTGTGGGTCAGCGCTCAGCGGTTCTGTGTGAGCCAGCGCCTACAGGTCCTGTGTGGGCCCGATCCTGTGTGGGCCCGATCCTGTGTGGGTCCGATCCTGTGTGGGTCATTGCGGGGGTTAGTTACCTATCGATCATTCGTGGGTCCGACGACTTAGAAGGATCAGTGATCATCTTTATCGTCATCCGAAGAAGTATACCTGTGTGAGCTGAATCTTGTGTTTACTCTCTTTTGTGGATTGTGTTGAGCTATCCTGTGTGGATTTACTGTTTACTCTCCTTTGTGGACTGTGTTGTGCTATCCTGTGTGGGTATACGTTTTGCTTTCCTGTGTGGACTGGGTTGTGCTTGGGCTCAGACGTTGGAGCCGAACGGGGAATTGAAGACTTAGGTATATGTATGGGCATATACCTAAGCCGTGTCAGATGTTACTTCGCGATTGTATCTTTCCTTTGTGGATTACCCTTTGTGGATTTCGGGAGACCTTCGGGGGTCTCGGGGTCCCTACTGAGTAGCTTATACTCACCCCTGCACGGGCTATGCCCGCACTACGTTGTGTTGGTTGCAGACGACGGACAGCACTGACCGTGGTGGAGGCGTGCGGAGCAGGACAGTGCCTGGAGGTGGACCACTGGGCGGGACATACTCGGAGCGGTCAGGTAGACCGAGGAGCTGTGGAGGCCATCTGTACCCACCCTTCAGGTGGGACTTCCAAAGGACGGTTCGACGCTGCAGTTTTCCCTTTTTAGTTGCTGTTTTTCCTTTCAGTTGTACTTTACAGTTGGGCTTGTATTTCCGGCCCCTTTTACTTTCAGCACAGCTTGTACAGTTTTTACATAGTGTTTATTTTTCCGCTTGCTTACTCTTTGGTGCTTGTTTACTTTTCAAAGGCAATGCCTTCCCTTTTTTTTGGGATTTACGCCTTGGTGCTAGTCGCCAGCCCCTGGCCTATGGAAGGCGGGCTTGGGGTAGTCACGGCACGGGCCCCGAGGACGGGTCGTGACAGTGATGACCAGAGAAGATCCACTACATATGAACCCAACTGAATAATGAATTCTATGAGGAAAAATAAGTTGTTTGAAGAAGAATCCAAATGCATCTATGAAACCAAGAAACGTTGTTGTTCTCTACACACCCCAAATTGGGATGGAGATCATGATTTGATTGAAGGAAATCTTGGATAAATACATGTACTCAGGTTGTACCATGTACAAATGTCTATTGTCGAATATGAGGCATCCAAATCTATAAATAAATCATATGAAATCTTGAGGATAACTTCATGATAGTTGATCGACAAAAGAACTTAATGAATGAAGTATCTATTTACAATGCTTTACCCAGTTCAAAGTAAAGAACTGTCAAGACTCACATAATAACGTTATCTTAGTAATAAAAGATTAAAAATATCTAGTGAGACTAAACTATTTGGACGAGCTCAGAGATCTATCATTGTTAGGAGACCCATGTGCCCAAATTTTGGTGACCAACAATGTTGTACATCTATTGTGTAGTGGCTAGTCCAACCTGTTTTGAAGCTACTGCATGCCCAAATCCTATCAAGACCAATATCAAATGTAATTATTATGAGTCCCAATTAATCGGGCCTGCATAATTGCTGGTTTAATATTAATATCATTCATCAGGGTCGTAGAAGCGTGCCTTGATTTTCACTGCTCCACCAAAAACCAAAGCATTTCTTCTCTCAATTATCATCAAAGGCATATTAAGAATCATTGTGGGATGAGTTTTTTAACTAGGAAAAGTTACAAATATTCTTTCAACTGAATTCATCGACACCAATAGTCTCTACATTTAGAAGCAATCTAAGGAAATAGAAGCCTGTTTGAGCTTTTTTCCCTGATTTCTAGGAGATTTAGAATCACTAAATTTTATAAATATTCTTTCCATGTTTAGAAGTTCTCAACATCTACCAATCAGCATAAATAGGTTTTATTATACAATTAAATTCTACAATTTCAATTTTAACACATTTACATTCTATTAATCATATAGTGTTTTACTTTCTCTACTCGTTTTTTTCATGTTTCCACTATGAAGTCTTGTTATCAATCAAGATTTTATCCATGATGATAGGATTAACTGAGGATCAATATTCATAAGAAACCAATGGTGTAGGGTCCATGAACCCGGCCTAAATCATTTTAATTATTTTAAGGATCTCTGCATAATGATAGGATGAGGAGATGATCGTACCTCTTGTTTGTCACCTTTTGATTTCCTTGCTTACATCTAAAATGTACAATCCTCTCCCTTTTCTATGATAAATAGTGTATAATAGAAATAGTAATCTAAATAGATGATTGGATCACTATTATGACCCATTTGAGAGAGTGATGTACTTCACTTAGGGTCTTCACCTTGAGTGTGATGTTCATTCCCACAATTTAAGTGGTATGGTTGTGCATAATCGATTGGCGCACAAAAACAATAGAAGTGAATGGTTAAGGTTGTGAGGAAAGGAAGGATCAAAAATCGAATCTAGGGATGTCTCCATATATTACACGCACTATGACCTGAATATTCAATTTAACTTCCCTATTTCCTTTTAATCAAATCCCTACTCACTGTTCTCTATATTGAAAATATAAGAAAACAAAAACAAAAAAATATATGTGTTATGATATGTGAAACTCAAAAACAATTATCCTTGAGAGATGAACCTAGAAAGAAACTATTATTAATTAAGTGAAAATTAAAATTTCTGATTGAATGCAGCCCATGAAAACAATTAGATCAACTTGACATCATCTTCATGGAGTAACGGTCAAGAATTCCCTATTTTAGCACAACTATAATTAGTAGTTTTCTAGTTTGTAAATATTTTCATCATTTTCTTTCTCTTTTTCTCAAAAATGGGATAATCACTGAATTGTGTCCATTATCTAATAGACCCCCATTTTTTACCCTATTCACATTCCCATAAGAACCCAAGGAGATGTAATCTAAATGGAAACACTATCAATAATCCTTGATATATGACAATGGGTTGGAGGATGGAAGGTACTATAATAACAATCCCAACTACCATAAAAACACCTGAAGAACAACATACATCGTAGGAAATTAATATTCAATCCTATATACATATGTAATTTCATGTGAAAAGGGACAATAATGAGAGGAACATAAAGAAATGGTGAAGGAGTTGAGTAAAATGAATTATGCAATAGCCACTTCCCAGCAAGATCTTACAAAACAAAGAAAACAATAAGATGATGAAGAGTTAGAACCTTTGGTCATCTCCCAAAAAAGTTATTCAAGAGGTGGAGGGGGGTTTTTTAGAATCATAAGACCTTCAATTGTACTTACTTGAAACAATCTTCTCAAATTCAGTGTACCATTCAAAAAGATACATACTAATATTATTTAATTATCCCATTATTCAGATTTTTTACTCTATAATTTTATTGAATAACAATTATTTATTGATCTAAAACATATTATAAATGAAATAATATAATTTAATGATTTTTTGTAGGTTTTGGATGGTGAAAATGAAGAATGTGGTGAAATCATACTTGAAGATAAAATGGAATGCACAATGGTTCCCTCGTCCACATAAGATAACTTCAAAGAGTCATTGTACATATAAATATTCCAAAAAGATAATATTAAAGTGGTATATATTACTAACCACAAGTCATTTAATTTTAAATTCTTAGAACCTGAATTATCTATTAATCACCATTGTTTTGATTTTATAGACCCAAACCAAATAAATTTATCCTTTGATAATGATAAATAATGATGTGAGGGATCTTACTTTTGGAAAGAATCGAATAAACACAAGTTGTAAGAACTAAAAATTATATTCCAAGGGTGTTGAATGAGAAATATAAGTTTCAAATAGGGTCTTAAGAGTGAGTTAATTAATCCTTAAGCTCATTTTAATTTTCAATATTTGTAATACCATTTAATCTCCCTAACATTAAAATTCTAAAACCACCATTATATTCCCCAACTTGTAGAATATGTAAAACCTGAGGTAACGTCCTTATAAGAGAATCTAGATCTACTAGAAATTGAATAAGATACTTACCTAGATAATGAACAATAGAATATAGATGAATATTACACTGATAGAATACATGAATACACTCTTGAATACTTTGAAGAAGATATAAAAATGATAAATGTATCAAAAGTTAGAAGATCTGAGGTCTATATGGAACCAACTACTCTCTCAACAACACACCAAACATCGAGTGATGTGAGGAAAAATAAAGAAGCGGATTCCAGTGGATCTTCATGAATAAATAGTAGTTAAATCTCTTTCATATAAATGTGGATATTTTTATATAAACACACCTTGTTATTATTTTCTTCAGTTTAAAATATTTAATGTTGCCCAATTTTTTTAACATATCCAAGAATCTCAAGTGGTGTTTCCAATAGAAGATGAAGAGGTGAAAATGGTTGCAGTAGAACCTGAGGAGACCCCTTACATCATCTTTAAACCTCCATCGTATGAAATACATCACAATTCCATGGGGTGTAAAATAAAAAATCTAGTAAAAGTGTCCTCCAATAAGTATAACTGTGTTGATATTCTAGAATGTGGTCGTTTTCATCATAAAAACCCCATCCTCTAAAGGATTGGGGATGAACAAAAGATTGTCCAGCTATAAAAAGTCTAAATACAACACTTCTTGGGAGGGATACCCCATGATTATTTACCCATTCACATTTTTCCATTATCAATATTTTATGTAAAAATTATAGTGTTCAGTTGTCTCTATAGGTTTTACCAAAGTGGATAACACATGGTGGATAGGTCAAGGAAATCTAAATCACCCATGGGATATATTACCTTGACCGTAGTGGATTAATAAAATTTTACCATATTTCACCTACCCTTTTACATAGTTTAATTATTAAAAATTTTTACATGTTATATGGAACATAAATGGGTGGTGATAAATATGTGTGGGATAAAAATTAAACTTTTTTAGTTATTTTTGTAATTTTTAGTAACTATTTTATCTTCTATTAATAAAAAATTTATTTACTATTTTAGTATATTTTAGTGAGTATTTTTTTTGTTAAAAAAATAAAAAATTATTAAACATAAAAAACTCATCTGTTTTGTAAATACTATAAATAGATCATTTTATAATTTTTATTATAAAATTTTAATCTTTTATTGAACTTAATTAATTCCCTATATATTTTAAAAATGAGATTCTAGTTTTAGGAATTCACTTGTTCTAAAATTGTGGGAGATGACAATTGCTAAGTGAAGCCAGCCCTGATTTCATTGATGTTTCTTCTTTTTGAACTGGGAAAAGCCTAATAAATTAAAAACATTTAGTGGAACCATGATCATAACTTTATAAAACAATCTTAACTAAACTAACGTATATAACTAAACTTTAGTAATTGAGTAGAAACATAGGGACCCCACCCTCTAATAAAAAACAATCAGATAACTCATATAAACTGGAGTAAAACAATATGATGAGATCTGATCTACAAATTATCCTATTTCAACATAAGCGCATGTGTGTGCATGTGTTATCCAAAAAAAATAGAGTTATAATAGCCTTTTATCTAGATTCTAATTATTTACATCATGAATTGACTGTTAAAATTAGTCATAGGGAGTACCTGTTATCTTGGGATATTATAGTTTAGGGTTTAGCTACACTAACACAATATGTACCTTTGCAAAGTGATATGTACATATATGGATTAGATAATAAAATAAGTGAAAATTGACCAAGGGTTTTGATAGTTTTGAAGAATTATAATCTTGGATGAAGAAGGGGTAAATGATATATTTGAATTTCATTATGTAGTACCAATGTAGTATGAGAAGTAACAAAGGGAAGGAAACTTTTGGGAGAAATAATTAGGAAGTTTCCGCTCATTAAAATATTAACTTCACTAGATCCATTGCATTTACAAATCATAACTCAGACTTTGGCTGAGAATTTAAATTAGATAGTGGATAGATTCATATAAGAAGCATGATAATTAAAACAGTGGATGAATATGTGTTTACTTTTTCTGTGAATGGTAAATTTTGATCTTGGGGGGAATTATTTTTTATTTTTGAATAAATTCAATTGAATGATAAAAGTACGAAAGAGTGCAATAGTTCAAGTGTGGGGAGTGATGTTTTACCAAATCTGTCAATTTTTGTATTCATAATAACCTCATCATTAATTCAAATAATTTGAAATTAATTCATATTTGAAATTTTCAAAAAATTTGGAATTTATTGAAAATTGGATTTAAACATGGTTTAACTGATTTATTCAATTTTTAGAATAATTATGATGCCTTATAATAAAATATAACAAAACTAAAATTACAATTGATTTTTTAAACTTGAATTATATTTTAAAAAATCAATTTGGAATTAAATGAATAGATTTATTTTTTTTGATTTTAATTGATTTATTAATTTTTAATTTTATGGAAAATAATAAAAATTAAATTGTATCAAAATTTGAATTATTTTTTTAAATTTGAAAAAGAATTTGGTATTTTTAAAATAAAATGATGTAAATTATGTTTTTTGGAATGTTATTTTAAATTAACTTATGAATTTGAAAATAATTTGAAAACAAACAATTTGAATCATGAAATAAGAATTTTAATTATTTGTTTTTTGAAATTTTTTTATGAAATATATTATGCTATTAAATATTTTATTTATTTTTTATTTTTTAGGTGGAATTTTTTATATAGTGTAAAAGAGACAACACAAAGCATGTTAACTTAAGTGACCATGCACATTGATTTTCAAGTGGCCTTATATTCATGTTCACAATCACTATGATGAACTTATGGAGAATTATAAGTGATCATGAAATTAAAAAAATAATAGTGGAAAAAGGGACACACTCTCAATCACTTTCCAACATACTATGCATGAAAATATTGAGCTGAGCATGCATTCTGAAAAAAATATCAATGACTGCAAGGAAATTATAAAGTGGGGACACCATTAAAAAAATAAGTGGTTTGTCTTCCCTCTCATGGTCACAATGCAAGTTACCCTTCCCTTAACCTTTAATAACATACTCTTCAACCACCTTTATATCTACCATGATCCTCCCCTATAATTTCTTCTTCAAAACTCCTGATCAGTAATAATCTACCATAAAAACACTTTTATACTTCTGGTGATCCACCCTCTCCATTGTGAAATTACTTCTCACGGTCACATTTTAAGTGATTGTGCCCATCATTTTTACCTTCCACAACTTCTTTCCAAAGATACCAAATTTTACCTCTTGATAGTTTAGTATCTATAACCAACTACAAATGAGGTCCAACCCCACCTACACCCCATTGAAGCTCAGAACTACAAATCAGAAACCTGATGTTGTGCTCAATTGTGATGTTAAGATCTAATGAAGCCTCACATCCAAGGGATGATGAATCATGTCACGAGTTAACTATTTACATGATTTGAAGATCAAAATTTTCATAGAAGAAAAATATTACACAACCTCCAAAGAAGAACCCCCTCATTCTAATGACCGATACTAGAACAATCACAACACTGAAGAAATCAAAGTAGTGATGGCCTACATAATCAAAGAAAGCTGAAACCTCATCGAAAAGAAGAAATCAATACCACTAGTGAACAGAACCATCCACCACTGCCAATCAATGTTTCCCCCATCTAAAGAGGTCCATTGACCACCAACAAATTCACATGTTCTGAACCTAATTTGCACCACCGCCAAAACCAATGTCCTTACTTGGCTAGAGAAGATCTTCACACCGCTGCATTAATAAAAAATAACAAGTTTTAATACTATGATCTCAGTGAAGAAGTTAATTTCAATGATCATCACACCACCATTCTTGAAACCATGTAGTTCTATAAGATGTTTCACTATATAAAATATGGAATGATAAGTTCATCATGATATGTAGATCTAGAATGAACACAACCTCTCTAAAGATCTATAAAGGCCAGATCTTGTTGAGGATAAAGATATTCTGATTCTTTACTCTAATAAAGCCACTCAAATGATGGTGAAAAACCAAAGGACTCTATATTATATGTTTTTTCACCTTGTTTAAAAGAAAACCTATCATGAATACCAAGGATGATGTTGGGAATAAAGATTATGTCCCACAGCTTTAGCTATAATCATGAGATAAAATAATGTGAAAAAATAAAAAATAAAAGGAAAATAGATGTAATGAGAAAAACACCCAAAATGAAAGGGGTAAGAAATCATAGGTAAATAGAAGGATCACTATTAGTAAAATTAGGAAAACACTTCATCATTATTACAAAGGGAAAACCCTCATAAATATCTGTTTTGAATATATGGTTAAAACCCCTAAAAAACACCACAGTCATTTTATATAAGTTAATGATGATATTTCCTAAGATGATCATGAAATGGGATGAGGTTCTTTATCTTTATAGGCTATTTAAATACTATCCCCTACTGGTGATTTGGTGGGGTTTTTCATCCCACCATGCATCCACTGGACTACCTCATTTGAAAAATAAAGGGTCTGACATAGTCTAGAACAAAATAATTCTTCCAATACATTGCAAACTTGGAGATTGATTTAGAATTATTCACATCACCACATCTTCATTATATCTTCCAAACACTCTACTCATGTCTCTGTAAGGCCGCTTGAGGCTTTGTACCATCTAAACTAATCAGAGTCAATTTTATTCATAAAGAAATATTCCAGATTTTCATTACTATAAATTTTCTTCATGTATACTCTTCCTTCATCCACCACTTCTTAGAAAAATGATATTTTACCCCTCTCTTCTTAGTCCTGGAATGATCATTTGGATTACTTTCAATGTCCAAGGTGTTCCAACTATCACAAAACAATGGAAACAGCTATTTTCTATGCCCAAGATCCTATAAAAATATTCTCATCCAAATGTACTCTTTGAAAGCATATAAAACTGCCATATATTCTGCCTCCATCAGGGATAATCCTCAAATATCTATAACATTCAAATCCCGTTCCCAACCCTTATTACAAGAGTAAACACATGACTAGTAGTGTATTTCCTCTGGTCACAACCTCCTATAAAATCTGAATCAACATAGCCTCTAATAGTGAAATCTGACCTCCATAACATAATGTAGTATTTGATGTCTCATTAATATATCTCAAGATCCTATTCACTATGTTGTAATTCTCCAATTTGTGATTATCCATGTAATAAAAAATAGCCCACGCTATTTGTTAATTGTATGGTCTCGTACAAACCATAGTGAACATCAAACTACCCACTATTGATGCATATGGTACTCAAGACATCTTCATCCTATCTTCTTCTCTACTAAGACTCATCATAGAGTATAACATAAAATTAATAGGAATTGGGGTGGATATTGTATTTTAGTATTTCATGTCGAAGCATCACAAGACATTTGTATGTACTTATTCTACGATATCCAACTATTCCTAGTATCTTTATTTTAGTAAATATGCATCCCAAGATTCTTTTTTGTCGATCCCACATTATTCATATGAAACATCCTAACCAACTGTGCCTTCATCTCTAGGATATGATCTTTTTTGGGGCCTATAACTTACATGTCATCCACATAGAACAAAATTATACCGAAATCATTTCCATATGAACCCATAAAATTTTCACAAGGATCTAAATAAAGTCTATTGTATAAAATTATCGTGATATAGGAATAAAATATCATGTACCAACTCCTGAACACCTATTTGATACTGTACGAAGATTTTTTAACCTATAAAATAGTTTCTCTTTTCCTTATTCTATAAATCCTTCTGATTGGAGCCTACAAATCTCTTCATCAAGACCAACATAGAGAAAAGAAATCTTCACATCCAAATACTCTATAGGTAAACTGTATACATCAAACATCACCAGAACTATCTGAATAGTCATAATTTGAACAATAGGATGAAATATTTCATAGAAATAAATAACATACTTTTTAGTATATCCTTTGACCACCAATATTACACGATAGATTTCTACCTGTTCATTTCATCCTACTTGATCTTAACAACCAATTTTTTATCTATATCCTTCTGTCTAGGATGTAATGGGAGAATATACCAAGTATTTTTCACGTGTAGGTCTTAATGTTCTTCTTATATCATATCCATCCATGAGGATACATCTAGACTCTAGGTCTCATTCACAAAAGAAGCTTGATCTCCATACTCTATCAATAAGCACTATGCAATATTTCTCACAGTGACATTGTCTAAGTTCCATATTGGTGCTATTTTCTTCCTAGGTGACCATTGTAGTCTAAGATAAACTGTCACTTGATCATTATGCTCTTATAATGGCCCAAATGAAATTGGTGTTTTCATGGATTTTCATTCCACCTCGATTATTGTAGTTTTTATATTATATTTCTCTATGTATTGATCAGCTTTGATTTTCACCTTGTCACTATCACGAAAGAAATATCTACTGATGATAAGATTGTAGGCAGTGGGGTCCCAGAAATGATACCCCATCACACCATCAGAGAACCCCAAAAATATATATTTCTTGGATCATAATTCCGACTTCAACATTTCCTGGCCATTAAACAGTGAATACACAAGACTTCCAAAAGTATATAACCAAGAATATTAAGCATGTTTACCATTCCACATCTCTATAAATGTCTTTAGATCAATCACCATTGAAAGAGACTCGTTGATCAAATAATAGACAGTATTCGCTACATCTTCTTAGAATTCACTACTAGAGAAATGAGATTGGGAGCCCCCTGACACGGGCAACCACCTTTGGAGGTTGCTGGGCTTTAAAAAAATATTTGGTACCCCCGCCCACTCCCCTCTTGAAGCCCTACCCATATCCATCTCGATTTCTGCCGCCCTCCCTTGTATCCTCCCATCCTCTACCATCACCACCCATCTCCTCGCCGACCGCCCCCTCACCGCACTCCGCCCTCCGCCCTCCGCCCTCCGCCTCCTCTGGCCTCTTCCCCCTCCTCCCTCCAGCCTCTACGCTTCGGCCTGCGCCCTCCGCCCTCCACCCCCACCCCCTCCGGCCTCCGCCCCCTCTACCCTCCAGCCTCCGCCCCCTCCGCCCTCTTCCCCCTCGACCCTCGGCCCTCCACCCTCGGCCCCTTCACTGCTCGTCCCCCATCCCTTAGTCGCCCTCCGCTCGGGATCTCCACCATCCCATGTCCCATACCTCTTCATCCCCCTCCCTCGCCACACCATCACTGCCCATCCCCTCCCTCGCCATCCCCTCCCATATAGCTACACCGCCACCCAGTCCCCTCCCTCCCCGCATGGCTGCTGCTCGTCCCCTCGCCGCTGCCTCCCGTCCACTCTGGCTCCCCACCGTACTTTGTTTTCTCCAACGTCGTTCCACTCTCACTACACTATCGCCATCTAACCGCATCCTCTCATCTGTCTCACCACCACCGCCGCTCGTTCCTTCCCTCATTGCACCGTCTCCGGCTTCGGCTCCCCTCCACTACCTCTCATCTCCCCCGCAGCACCGGCTTCAGCTCCCCTCCCTTCTAGGTTTGTAGCACAATCAGGTATGACATGACATGAGCTTTCACATACATTCCATTTTATATTCTATTATTTATTATTCAGATATATAATTTGATTATTTTATCAATGTTCCTCAAGAAATTGGTTAGTATTTATTTTAAATATATTTGAAATGAAAAATGTATATAATAATTCTTGTTTAAATATTTGTTATACTGATATTATTATGGATAAGAGTTGGATTGATCTTCCAAATAGAATGTCTAGAGAATATTTCAATGCCATTATGAAGTTTACTGACTTCACTAGTGGATTTCAAAGTGACTATATTAGTTGTTTGTATAGAAAATGTGCTAAAAAATATCAATTAAAATGAGATAATGTGAGGTAGAAGCTATTATTTAATGGATTTCTGAAAAATTATAAGAGTTGGACTCATCATGGAGAAGAATATGTTTGTTGTCAAAATACGGATGCAGTTCAGATGGATGTTGATGCAAGGATGAATGACACAATGCATGAAATTCTTATTGAAATGGTACGTGGGTTGGATCCTGAAGGCATTGACATCTAGAATCTTGAGATCAGTGAGATAAATATTCGCTCTGGTGCAGTTCGTGATTCGAGGAGGTTTTATGAATCACGTGATGATGCAAAAAGAAAATTATATCCTAGATGCACTTCTTAAAATAAATTGTCGTTTATCGGGGAGTTGTTTCATTTGAAGAGTTTAAATTAGTGGTCAGACACATTATTAGACATGCTGTTAGTGTTTTTGAAAAAGGTTCTTCATGTCGATGCTAAGATTCCCGAGTCATATTATCATGCTCGTAAGTTGACATAGAATGTAGGTTTTACATATGAGACCATAGATTCATGTGAAAACAATTGTATATTGTTTATAAAGGAAACATCCCAATTTAATATTTGTACAGTTTGTGGCACTTCTAGGTGGAAAGAAAACAGGGGAAATCAGACTCATCAAAGTTAGATTGTAATACAAGGGAAACCGATTTCCTTAAGGAAAATGTATTAATTTCACCTTAAACTGAGGTTGAAAATATTTTTTATGTCATATAGTGTTTCTAATTTAATGAGATGGCATGTAGAAAGAATTCATGAAAGTGATATATTAACCACCCAGAAAACTCTCATGCATGGAAGGATTTTGATAAGATACATCCTGAATTTTCTAAAGATGTTCGTAATGTCCGATTGGGGTCGACAATAGATGGTTTCAATCCATTCAAGTCTATGATTGGTGAAACTCATAGCACATGGCCCGTGATGTTGGTTCCATATAATCTTCCTCAGTGGCTTTATATGAATCAACAATTTATATTACTTTCTACTCTTATTGATGGACCTAGATGTCTGGGGGATAAGATTGATGTTTACCTTCAGCCATTGATTGATGAGTTGAATGAATTTTGGGGTGATGGTGTGATGAATTATAACTGTGAATGAATGAAATGTTCAAACTGAAGGATGCTTTATTTTGGACAATCAATGGCTTCCCGGCTTATACAAATTTATTAGGTTGGATTATGAAAGGGGAATTTGATTGCCCATGTTGCAATAATAGTAAAAAACTTGTATGGCTTAATAATTACTAAAAATGGTCATACATGGGTCACAAACATTTTCTCCCCCCTCAGCATAGGTTCCGAAAGGATAGAGTGGAATTTTATGGTTCTAGAGAGTTCATCCCAATACCAAAGATCATGATATTAGTCGAAATGTTATTGCAGATTAAGGAAGAAAACATTCGCATGGTATATGAAATTTAGGATTTGGTGGCTCATCCATTACATAATATTCATGTTTTGGGCCGGTAGCGGAGTCACAATTGGAAAAAGAAACGTATTTTTTATAGTCATCTGTATTGGAAAAGTAACATGTAAGGCATAATTTAGATGTCATGCACATTGAAAAAAATGTTTATGATAACATATAGTGGACCATTTTATGTGTCAGTGGAAAATCGAAGGACCATGTTAATGCACGTCGTGATTTGGAAGAAATGGGTTTAAGAACATAGTTGCATTTATAGTTAGCTGATGGAAACAAGGAATATATGCCTACTACACAGTATAAGATGAATATAATGGAGAAAGATACATTTCTTTCTATTTTTAAGATACTTAATGTGCTTGATGGTTACTCTTCTAATATTTAAAAGTGTGAGGATCTGACGAGCAGGAGATTGCAAGGGTTGAAAAGTTATGACAATCGCATACTACTTCAGCAGTTGATTCCAATCGCAATTTTTTATCGTTTATCCACCAATTTTTCTCAGCCGTTGAATGATATGGGTAATTTTTTTGGAAATATCTATTTAATAAATCAACGAATGAGTGATTTAAATAGTTTACAGGACTGAATTTTACTTACCTTTGTCACTTTGAGAAACTATTTCCCCCCGTCATTTTTCGATGGTATGGTCCACTTGATAGTGCACCTAACTTGTGAAGTAATGGCTACTAATCCAGTGCAGTTCATGTGGATGTATCCTATTGATCGGTATTTGAGTACATTGAAACGATTTGTATGCAACAAAGATTTTCCAGAGGCATCAATATCCAATGGTTATTTTATGGATGAGTGTACTACTTTTTGTGCAGATTATCTTATGGATGTTGAAACAAAATTAGATAAGCCCTCTTGGATTCATGATGGTCCAGTTGGAGAAGGAACCATATTTGATATGGACAACATCGAGTGGATACAAGCGCATCGATATATCTTGTTCAATACTCCATCAGTTGCACCATTAATGCAGTAAGTGTCTTATCACTTTTATTGTTTAACTTTTATAGGTTTTTTTTGCATAAGTTGATCATTTAAGCATCGTGTTATCATTTTCAGGAAACATATTAATGAGATGAAAGAAGAGATGTATCATGAAATTGAGTATCAAATTCAATAATCTTATTATGCATCATTTCCTGGTTGGTTCAAGGATTATGTACGTATAAATTGATTTTCATTATTAGTGAAGTATTATTCTAATTTATTTATGAACAAATCATTATTGAATTCTATGAGTTATGAAGATTCATAAGCTGAGGGAGTTACAGGACCCCACACTAACTGAAGAATTTATCCAACTGGATGAGAGTCCATCTATAATGGATTGTCGTTATAAATCTATAGATGCTAATGGTTTTTTATTTCGCATTAAAGATGTTGACGAAAAACGAGCAACACAAAATAGTGGCATCAGCTGTCCATTTGTCGATTCTAGTTATTTTTATGGGCAATTAATAGTCATCATTGAAGTTTTATACGCACACGGGTTGAAGAACATATTGTTAAAGGTGTAATTTGGTTGATCCAGTGCGTGGATTTAAAGTCTATCAATATCAGTTTTCAGTGGTGAATTTTAACTATATGTTTTACCAAAATGAACTTGTTGATAATGAACCTTTAATTTTAACATCCAAGTGGAACAATTATTCTTCGTTACTTTTCCATCGAATCCAAGTTGGAAAGTTGTTGTGAAAATATCCCGGTGAGGAGTGTTTTTATTTGGAAAATATGAACATGAGAATATTCCGTTTGTTTCCCAACAGCTTGATCAACATACCATAGTTTCAAGTGAAGAAGATATTTTTTTGGTCATAGTGGTCGTTGAAGATGAAACGATCGATTTTTCATGCTTAATGAATGGTATAATTGTTTTCCCAGTATTCAGTATTGAATTTCCTAGGATATCATAAATTATCTAACCATTTTATAAATCCTTTTAAGTTTTAATCCTCGCTTTTGAAAGTTTATTCATTTATAAATATCTGTGGTGATTTTTCTTTCTGTATCTTAATGTTTTTGTCTGTGTATCTTCCCATTGAGGTATTCTTCATTTGGTTTCTGTGCTACTTGAATTTTTATTAACTCAATCTGAAATTTGGCTATGCATTGATTGGTTTTGTACATAATTTGTATATCTATTTTGTTAACTTTCTAATTTTATAAAATCCATTCACAACTAATTATTCAATAACTTTTTGATTTATTAACAATAGTACAAGTTTTATTTTTTAAAAAACAATCCAATTTATCTTTTGGACACTTTGGATAGTCCCATTAATAATGTTTTCAATGACTTTAGGCATGTCAAGGGAAGATGCAGCATATCCAAATCAACCATCTGAGCCATCTACGTCTCAGGGCTAAGGTATGTTTGAATGTCATTCTGTCTATTTTTTATTTAATTTATAAACAAATATATATATATTTATATATTTATAACAACTGTCAAATTATATATAAAATTGTCTTCAACAGGATCAAACTCGACTGCTTCTTCCTCTCCCAAGAGAGGCCCTTGGTCGTGGCATTTTATCATGGAATTCTGACACGGTATTTGATGTTTCCTTTGATGATCAATTTCATCATGTGGGATTGAATGCCCCTACATTTATTCGTTAGTTGGGTCATATCATACCTTAGCCACATCGATTTCCATTGACTACACATGATTGGGTTTCTATCCCTCATGACACATTATATCGTTTTTGGAGGGAGGTTCAGGTAAGAAGACCATTTTAATTTCTTCCCAATTTATATAAAATACTAACATATGTGATTTTTTAATTAATTTTAAAATTGAACATATTCCCTGATGAGTTTCGGCCCATTTGTATGAGAAAATTCCATAAGATATTCAAATATTATAAAGGAAATGTCAAGAGGGATTACTGGGTACCAAATTTGGGTTCCCCAGACATTCTAGAAAATGTCTTGAGAGGTGTCCTCTCGGCTCAGTGGCGTGACTTTGTTGCATATTGGTATACTATGGGTGTTTCAGTTTGTATATTTATTTTGGTATTTATATTTTCAAGAATGTTTGTTTTGTTTGAAATTTGAATTAATTGAATGTAGGAGGTGTCAGCACGCCATTCTGAGAATCGAGCATTATAGGGACCACCTCACAGGCTCGGGACTCATCACGTGTCTCAGATCTTACCTGAGGTATTTATTATTCATTTTTTAATTTATTAATTAATATGGTTTTGTGTTTATTTTCTATTAATATATAGTTACGGGAGTAAGGTGCACCGATAGATAAAATATCGGTGTGGATGAGGACTCGTGATCAAAATGATCCAGAGGATGTAGTAATGATTGTAAGTGCTTGTACACATTACCAATACCTACATAAATCTATATATTAACATATATATGTATATATATTTAAACATTTCGCAGGCTCAATTTGAAGCTGAGTTATAACAGCTTCCAGAAAACCAACGACATCTTCCCATGTGAAGGGATGATATCATTCATCACATTATTGGTCAGGACGAGCATGGATATAGTTTGACCTATGGAACACAGATTCCTCGTTCTGTAGTATCATGCGCTGTGGTTGTCGGTCCTGTTGTTTCTTAGATGACATAGCAGTTGTCAGATTTTGAGGCACGACTGCATGCTTCTGAGGAGGTAAATGCACAATTGATCGCTGAGGTTAGAGCACTGTGGGAGTATGTGGGTCCTAGTGATGGTGTAGGGGATCATACAATGTAGGTTTATACTATATTTATTTATTTAATTTCTATTATTTTTGTTATGAAAATATTCATAGTTTTTATTTTTTTCATTCCCCTGACCCACCAGATGGAGGTAGCAGTCATGACCATGTATGACACATCATATTCATGAGGTGTGTTTCTTTTTTTATTGGTGGGGTTATTATTGATGTTTAGGTTGGATTCCTAGTGATATTTTTTGAGATTTGGGGGTATCATGTGTGTTTTGGCCCTATGCAATGTTTGTGTGAATGAATTGAGAAGTAACCATGAAACTGATTAATAATTTGGATATTTTTAGTTCATTTTATTCTTTAATGTTTTCAATTTCATATTTTGTGAATAGGTTTCAAAAAACTATGTGATTCATAATAGAAACCATCTATGTTTTTGTTGGTGACTCAGCCCAGGTTCACTATTTGTACGCCCCTAGCCCACCCTAAATACCCCCCCCCCGCACCCCAGATTTCATTATGATAATTGACCATTAGTTAATTAGGGATGTTGTTCATTTGGCTGTTAGGCCATTAGGGAAATTGGCCAGTTGGGAAATTATCCAATTGGATGTTGGCCAAATGGTCATTAGGCCATTATTCCATTTGTACAACTAGACAATAGGCCATTATTCCAATTTTTTGTTACTCCACTATTCCATTAGGGCATTAGGGCATCAGGTGAATTGTTAAATGGGACAATTTGACATTGGGTCATTAAAAAAGTTGACCTTTAGGCCGTTAGGATAATTGATCGTTACGTCGTTAGGCAAATTAGTCATTATTCCCCCCCCCATCAGACAACCCCCCACCCCGGACACTCCCCCACCCCTGGACATCACCTCCCCACCCCGGATAGCCCCCCCCCCCCCAACTGGACACCCCCCCACACACACACAAATTTCAAGCATGAGAAACACCTAAAAAATGCATACTCAGTCATGCCGCCCAAACCGCACAGCTGAATGACATTTCGTCTCCTTTTACAACTGATTAATAATAATTAGGATGTTTTCCTTTGTTTTCAAGTCATGGCGATATCGTTCGGTATGCATTTGACCTTTAAACGCATGTTTTGGCCATTTACGACATGCGGTGTGTGCTCCCAGTCACCGTGGTCAAACGACACCCTTGATTGATGTGACCTTTACCCGAACATTTCTCAATTTATCCACCCATTGTTTTCGTCCGATTACATGGCATTCTGAGGTCGTTCGGTTAGTTTCAATCACCCCACGCATGCTTTTCAAATGCGCCAAAATGACGTGTAATGGTAGAATTTAGATCAATCGTGCTCCGAATGACTTGAAATCACACAAAAACTATATTAATAGTATTCGTGACATGGAGGATGGGACAGAACGTCAATCGGATGTGCGGTGTGCGCGGTACGACCGAATATGCTGTTTTGAACAGTTCGATGCGCTCTAAAAGGGCGTGTTGGGTGGTCAAAACCAGACGAATGACAGTGGAATGCCACAAAATAATACGCCATAAACCGTGGTGTGAATTTTGAATTTTTCAGGTAGACAGAACATCAATTAGAGGCGTCGTTTGACTGTGGTGATCAGAAACGCATTTTCAGAGTCACAAAACGCAAAAATGACGTGTAACGGTCGTTTTCAGAGAAGAAAAGAACAAAATGACTTGAAATTAGAAGAAAACAATATGAATAATATTCATGATATGTAATATGAGACATCACATCAATCAGACTTGCGGTCTGTGTGGTACAACCGAATATGCTATTTTGAACATTTCGGTGCGCTCTAAAAAGGCGTTGGGTGGTCCAAACCAGCCAAATGACCTCAGAATGCCATGAAATCATACGAAAACAATCGTTTTGGGAATTTAAAAATTTTAGGATAGACTTCACATAAATAATAGGTTTTGTTTGACCGTGGTGATCGGAAATGCATTTCTAGAGTCATAAAACGCGCCAAAACGATGTGTAATGGTCGAATTCAAGGAAAACATACTCAGAATGACTTGAAATCACACAAAAACAATATAAATATTATTATTGACATATAGGATGAGACGACACATTAATCGGACGTGCGTTGTTCATGGTACGACCGAATATGCTATTTTGAACAGTTCGGCGCGCTCTAAAAGGGCGTGTTGGGTGGTCAAAACCAGCCAAACAACCTTGGAATGCCGTAAAATCGTACAAAAACAACCATGGTGTGAATTGTAAAATGTTCAGGCAAACCACACATCAATCGTTGGTGTCGTTTGACCGTAGTGACCGGAAACGCACTTCTGGAGTCATAAAATGCCAAAACGACAGGTAACGGTCGAATTCAGAGAAAACGTGCTCAGAATGACTTTTAATAACTCGAAAAAAATTAAAATAATATTCATTAAATTTTGGAGTAGACGACACATCCATCGGATGTGCGGTGTGTGCAGTATGACCGAATATGCTCTTTTGAATAGTTTGGCGTGCTCTAAAAGGGCGCCTTGGGTTGTCAAAACCTGCTATACGGCCTCTCAATGCCATGAAATCATACGATAACAACTATGTTGTGAATTGTGAAATGGTCCGGTAGACAACACATCAATCAATGGTGTCATTTGACCATGGTGATTGGAAACAGATTTCTAGAGTCATAAAATGCTCCAAAACGACATGTAATGGTCGAATTTAGAGAAAACGTGCTCATAATGACTTGAAATCACACGAAAACAATATTAATAGTACTCTTGACATGTAGATGGAGACAACACATCAATCAGACATGCGGTGTTCACTGTACTACTGAATATGTTGTTTTAACCAGTTCTGCGCGCTCTAAAAGGGCGCGTTGGGTGGTCAAAACCAGTCGAACAACCTCAGATTACCATGAAATCATAGAACAAAAATTGTGGTGATCTTTTAAAATAATCGGGCAGAAAGAACATCAATCGAAGGTTTCGTTTGACTACAGTGACCGAAAACGCATTTCTAAAGTCATAAAATGGCAAAACGACCTGTCACGGTCGAATTCATAGAAAACTTGCTCATAATGACTTTTAATCTAACAAAATGAATATAAATAAAATTCATGACATCTAGGAAGAGACGACACGTCAATCGGACTTGCGGTGTGTACGGTACAACCTATTATGTTGTTTAAAACAGTTCTGTGCGCTATAAAAGGGTGCGTTGGGTGGTCAAAACCATCCGCAAGACCACCGAAAGCTATTCAATCATATGAAAACAACCGTTTTATTAATTGTGAAATGTTCGGGTAGATGACACATCAATCGGAGTTGGTGTTTGACCGTGGTGACTAGAAATGAATTTCTGGAGTCATAAAACGCACCAAAACGACGTTTAATAGTCAAATTCAGAGAAAACGCGCTTAGAGTGACTCCAAGTCACAAAAAAAAAGGAATAGTATTCATGACTAATAGGAGGAGACGACATGTCAATCGGTCGTGCGGTGTGTGCAGTACGACCGAATATCCTGTTTTGAAAAGTTCGGCGTGCTCTAGAAGGGCACATTGGGTGGTCAAAATCAACCGAACAACCATGGAATGTCATTAAATCATACAAAAACAACTGCGGTGCGAGTTGTGAAATGTTCAGGCAGATGGTATGTCAATCGGAGGTGTTGTTAGACTGCGGTGACCGGAAACACATTTCTAGAGTCATAAAATTCCAAAACAATGTGTAATGGTCGAATTCAAAGAAAACATGCTCATAATGACTTGAAATCACACGAAAATAATATTAATAATATCCATGACATATAGGATGAGACATCATGCCAATTTGATGTGCGGTGTGCGTAGTACGACCGAATATGCTCTTTTGAACAGTTTAGCGTGCTCCAAAAGCGCATGTTGGGTGGTCAAAATGAGCCGAACGACCTTGGAATGCCATGAAATCATACTAAAACAACTGTGGTGTGAATTGTAAAATGGTTGGGTAGACAGCACGTCGATCAGAGGTGTCTTTTGACCGCGGTGATCAGAAACGCATTTTCAGAGTCATAAAACACCCCAAAACGGTGTGTAACGGTCGAATTCAGAGCAAACATGCTCAGAATGACTTTAAATCATAAAAAAATAATAGTAATAGTATTCTTGACATTTAAGAGGAGATGGTACGTCAATTGGACGTGCAGTGTGCATTGTACGACCGAATATGCTGTTTGGGACAGTTCAGCGTGCTCTAAATGGGACCGTTGGGTGGTCAAAACCAGCCGAATGACCTCAAAATGCAATAAAATCATACGGAAACAATTGTTCTATTAATTGTAAAATGGTTGGGTAGACGTCACATCAATCTAAGGTGGCTTTTAACCACAATGACAGGAAACACATTTCTGTAGTCATAAAACGCCAAAACAATGTATAATGGTCGAATTTAGAGAAAACGTGTTCAGAGTGACTTGAAATCACATGAAAAAAATATGAATAATATTTTTGACATGTTGGAGAAGACGAAATGTCAATCAGACATGCAGTGTGCGTGACACGACAGTATATGCTGTTTTGAACAGTTCGACAGGCTCTAAAAGGGAGCGGTGGGTGGTCAAAACCAGCCGAACGATCTTGGAATGCCTTCATATCATACAACAACAACCGTGGTGTGAATTATAAAATGGTTGGATAGAAGTCATGTCAATCGGATGTGTTGTTTGACCGCTGTGATCCGAAAGGCATTTCTGGAGTCATAAAATGCCAAAACGACGTGTAATGGTCGAATTCAGAAGAAACGTGCTCAGAATGATTTGAAATCACACGAAAACAATAGGAATAGTATTCTTGACATATAGGAGGAGATGGAACATCCATCAGACGTGCTGTGTGTGAGGTATGACCGAATATGCTATTTTGAACAGTTCTACGCGCTCTAAAAGGACGCGTTGGGTGGTCAAAACCAACCCAACTACTTCGGAATGCCATGAAATTATACGACAACAATTGTGGTGTGAATTGTGAAATGTTTATGGATATAGAATGTCTATCATAGGTTTTTTTTACCACGGGGACTGGAAACTCATTTCTAGAGTCATAAAACACCAAAATGATGTTTAACGGTCGAAGTTAGAGCAAACATACTCATAATGACTTGAAATCACACGAAAAAAATTAAAGATTATTCATGAAATGTAAGAGGAGACGACACATCAATCAGAGGTGCGGTATGTATGGTATGACTGAATATGATATTTTGAATAGTTTGGCACGCTTTACAAGGGAACGTTGGGTGTTTAAAACTTATCGAATGACCTCATAATTTCATGAAATCATACGACAACAACCATGGTCTAAATTCTGAAATTTTCTGGAAGACGGCATGTCAATCGGAGGTGTTGTTTGACCCCGGTGACCGAAAACATATTTTCGTAGTCATAAAGCACCAAAATGATGTGTAACGGTCTAATTCAGAAAAAATGTGATCAGAATGATTTGAAATCAAACGAAAACAATAGTAATAGTATTCATGACATTTAAGAGGAGATGTCACATCTATCAGACGTGCGGTGTGCGTGGTATGACCGAATATGCTGTTTTGAACAGTTTGGTGTGCTCTAAAAGGGTGAATTGGGTAGTCAAAACTTGACGAACGACCTCAGAATTCCATGAAATCATACGACAACAACCATGGTGTGAATTGTGAAATGGTTGGGCGGACAACATGTGAATCGGAGGTGTTGTTTGACCACAGTGACTGGAAACACATTTATGGAGTTAAAAAATGCCAAAATAATGTGTAACGGTCAAATTCAGAGTGAACGCACACAGAATGACTTTAAATCACAAGAAAATAATATGAATAATATTCAAGACATGTAGGAGGAGACGACATGTCAATAAGACGTGTGGTGTGCGTGGTATGACCGAATATGCTGTTTTGAACAGTTCGACATGCTCTAAAATGGCGCGTTGGGTGGTCAAAACCAACAGAACACCTTGTAATGCCATTAAATCATATGAAAACAACCATGGTTTGAATTGTGAAATGGTCCGGCAGACGTCACGTCAATCAGAGGAGTCGTTTGACCGTAGTGACCAGAAACGCATTTCTGGAGTCATAAAACGCCAAAACAACGTGTAATGGGTGAATTCATTGCAAATGTGCTCAAATTTAATTGAAATCAATAGGAATATTATTCGTCACATGTAGAAGGAGACAACATGTCAATCGAATGTGCGGTGTGCGCGGTACAACCGAATATATTGTTTTGAACAGTTCGGTGTGCTCTTAAAGGGCGCATTCGGTGGTCCAAAATAGCTGACCGACCTCAGAATGCCATTAAATCATACACAAACAATCGTGGTGTGAATTGTAAAATGGTCGGGTAGACGGCAGGTCAATCAGATGTGTTGTTTGACCGCGGTGACTGGAAATGCATTTCTAGAGTCATAAAACACCAAATCGATGTGTAACAGTCAAATTCAGAGCAAACATGATCAGAATGCCTTGAAATCACACTAATAAAATTGGAATAGTATTCGTGACATGTAGTAGGAGACAACATGTCAATCGGACGTGCGGTGTGTGCGGTACAACCAAATATACTATTCTGAACAGTTCAGCGCACTCTAAAAGGGTGCGTTTGGTGGTCCAAACCTGCCGAACAACCTCAGAATGCCCTAAAATCATATTACAACAACCTTGTTGTGAATTGTAAAATGGTTGGGCAGAAAACACGTCCATCCTATGTGTCGTTTGACCGAAATGACTGGAAACACATTTCCGGAGCCATAAAATGCCAAAACGATGTGTAATAATCGAATTCAGATAAAAAATGCTCAAAATGACATGAAATCACAGAAAAACAATAGGAATAGTATTCCTCATATGTAGAAGGAGACAAAATGTCAATCAGACGTGCAGTGTGCATGGTACGACCGAATATGTTGTTTTGAACAGTTTGACGCACTCTAAAAGGGCATGTTGGGTTGCCAAAACCAGCCAAACGACCTCGGAATTCCATGAAATCGTACGACAATAGCCGTGGTGTAAATTTTGAAATGTTCATGTAGACGATATGTTAATCAGAGGTGTCATTTGATCACAGTGACAAAAAATTCATTTCTGGAGTCATAAAACTCCAAAACGACGTGAAATGGTTGAATTCAGAGAAAACATGCTCAATAATCAATTTAAATCACACAAAAACAATATGAATAATATTTTTGACATGTAAAAGGAGAGGGCACATCAATCGGACATGCGGTGTGCACGGTAGGATCGAATATACGGTTCTGAACAGTTCGACGCACTCTAAAAGGGTGTGTTGGGTGGTCAAAACTAGTTGAACGGCCTCATAATTCCATGAAATCATATGAAAATAACCGTGGTGTGAATTTTTAAATGGTCGGGTAGACGGCACATCAATCGGAGGTGTCGTTTGACTGCGGTGACTGGAAACACATTTATTTAGTCATAAAACACTAAAACGACGTGTAACCGTCGAATTTAGTGCAAGCATGCCCAGAATGACTTGAAATCACATGAAAACAATAGAAATATTATTAGTGACATGTAAGAGGATCTGACACATCAATTGGATGTGTGGTGTGTGCGGTATGATGGAATATGCTGTTTTGAACAGTTTGGCGTGCTCTAAAAGGGCGCATTGGGTGGTCAAAACCAGCCAAATGACCTCAGAATGCAATGAATTCATACTACAACAACAGTGGTGTGAATTGTGAAATTTTCGTGTAGACAACACGTCAATCAGAGGGGTCGTTTGATTGCGGTGACTGGAAACTCATTTCCGAAATCATAAAACACCCAACCAATGTGTAACAGTCGAATTCAGAGAAAACTTGCTCAAGAATGAATTAAAATCACACAAAAACAATTTAGATAATATACATGACATGTAAGAGGAGACGACACGTCAATCGGACGTGCAGTCTGCGTGCTACGAGAGAATATGCTATTTTAAACAGTTATGCGCGCTCTAAAAGGGCACGTTGGGTGGTCAAAACTAGTCGAACGACCTCAGAATGCAATGAAATAATACGACAATAGCTGTAGTGTGAATTATAAAATTGTCGGGTAGATGGTATGTTCATTGGAGTTTCCGTTTGACTACGGTGAATGGAAACGCATTTCCGGAGTTATAAAACTCCAAAACAATGTGTAACAGTCAAATTCAAGGAAAGCATGCTCAAAATGACTTGAAATCACACGAAAACAATAGGAATATTATTCGTGACATTTATTAGCAGACGAATCATTAATCGGATGTGTTGTGTGCGTGGTACGGAAAAATATGCCGTTTTAAACAGTTCGACACACTATAAGAGGTCTCCTTGGGTGGTCAAAACCATCTGAATGACCTCAGAATGACATGAAATCATTCAACAACAACCGTGGTGTGAATTGTGAAATGGTCGGGTAGACGGAACATCAATCAGAGGTGTCGTTTGACTACGGTGACCAGAAACGCATTTTCAGAGACATAAAACACCAAAACAACTTGTAAAAATCGAATTTAGGGAAAAAATGCTCAGAATGACTTAAAATCTCACAAAAAAATATGAATAATATTCTTGAAATGAATAAAGAGACATCACAACAATCGAACGTGTGATTTGCATGGTACGACTGAATATGTTGTTTTGATCAGTTTGACGTGCTTTAAAAGGACGCGTTGGGTGGTTAAAACAAGCTGACCAATCTCAAAATTCCATGAAATCATACGACAAAAACCGTGGTGAGAATTTGTAAATGGTCGGGCAGAGAACACGTCAATCGGAGGTGTTGTTTGACCGCGGTGACCAGAAACGCATTTCCGGAGTCAAAAACCGCCAAGACGACATGTGACGATCGAATTCATAGAAAACGTGCTCATAATCGCTCGAAATCACATAAAAACAATAGTACTAGTATTTGTGACATTTAGGAGTAGACGACACATCAATCATACGTGCGGTGCCTGTGGTACGACCGAATATGTTGTTTTAAACAGTTCATCACCCTCTAAAAGGGAGCGTTGGGTGGTCAAAACCAACCGAACGACCTCAAAATGGCATAAAATCATACAAAAACAACCATGGTGTGAATTGTGAAATGTTCGAGTTGACAGAACATCAATCGAAGGTTTTTTTTACCATAGTGAAAGGAAACGCATTTCCAGAGTTAGAAAACATCAAACCGACGTGTAACGGTAGAATTTAGAGAAAACATGCTCATAATAACTTGAAATCACATGAAAACAATATGAATAATATTCATGATATGTAAGAGGAGACGAAACATCAATCGAACGAGTGGTGTGTGTGGTACGACCCAATATGTTGTTTTGAACAGTTCAGTGTGCTCTAATAGTGCGCGTTAGGTCGTCAGAACCGGCCGAAGGATCTTGGAATTCCATGAAGTCATACGACAACAACTGTGGTATGAATTGTGAAATGATCAGGTAGATGGAACGTCAATCAGAGGTGTCGTTTGACATCAGTGACCTGAAACACATTTCTGGATTCATAAAATGAGCCAAAACGGCGTGTAACGGTCAAATTCAGAAAAAACATGCTCAGAATGACTTGAAATAACGAAAAAACAATAGGAATAGTATTCATAACATGTAAGAGGATAGGGAACGTCAATCGTACGTGCGTTGTGCACGGTAGGACCAAATATGGTGTTTTGAATAGTTCAGGACATTCTAAAAAGGCACTTTCAGTGGTCAAAATCAGCCGAACGACATCCGAATACCATGAAATCATACGACAACAACCGTGGTGTGAATTGTTAAATGGTCTAGAAGCCGGCACATCAATCGGAGATGCCGTTTGACCATGGTGACCAGAAATGCATTTCCGGAGTCATAAAACGCCAAAACAACGTGTAACGATCAAATTCAAAGAAAACATGCTCATAATTACTTGAAATCACATGAAAACTATAGGAATAATATTCGTGACATGTAAGAGGAGTTGCAACGTCAATGAGATGTGTGATGTGCACGGTATAACCGAATATGCTGTTTTAAACAGTTTGATGAGCTCTAAAAGGGCGCGTTGGGTGGTCAAACTAGCCGAACAACCTTGGAATTCCATGAAATCTTATGACAAAAACCGTAGTGTGAATTGTGAAATGTTCGGGTAGAGGGCATGTCAATCAGAGGTGTCGTCTAACCGCAGTGACCAGAAATTCATTTTTGGAGTCATAAAACGCCAAAACTATGTGTAACAGTCAAATTCAGAGAAAATGTGGTTAGAATGACTTTATATCACATGAAAACAATATGAATAGAATTCATGACATGTAGGAGGAGATTCCACATCAATCGGGCATTCGGTGTGCGCGGTATGACTGAATATTCTGTTTTGAACAGTTTGACGTGATCTAAAAGGGCGCGTTGGGTGGTCAAAACTAGCTGAATGATCTCAGAATGGCATTAAATCATACGACAACAACCGTGGGGTGAATTGTGAAATGGTTGGGCAGACAACATATCAATTGGAGGTGTCGTTTGACTGCGGTGACAAGAAACACATTTCTAGAGTCATAAAACGCCAAGACGACATGTAACAGTCGAATTTAGTGAAAATGTGCTCAAAATGACTTGAAATTACATGATACAACATTATTAATATTATTGTAATGTAGGAGGAGACGAAATGTATATCGGACCTGCAGTCTGTGCGGTACGACCGAATATACTGTTTTGAACAGTTCGTCGCGCTCTAAAAGGGCGCGTTGGGTTGTCAAAACCTGCCGAATGATCTCAGAATGCCATGAAATTATACTACAAAAATAGTGGTGTAAATTTTGAAATGGTTAGGCTGAAAAAATGTCAATCAGAGGAGTCCTTTGACTGTGGTGACCGAAAACTGATTTCCAGAGTCATAAAATGCCAAAACGATGTGTAATGGTCGAATTCAGAGAATACATGCTCAGAATAACTTGAAATCACCCGAAAAAATAGGAATAGTATTTGTTACATGTATGAGGATATGGTACATCAATAGGACATGCATTTGGTGCTGTACGATAGAATATTCTATTTTGAACAGTTCGACGCTTTCTAAAAGGGCGCATTGGGCGGTCAAAACTAGTCGAACGACCTCGGAATGCCATTAAATCATACGATAACCACTGTGTTGTGAGTTTTGAAATGGCCAGGCATACAACAGGTCAATCGGAGGTGTCGTTTGATCGTAGTGACCAGAAACGCATTTCCTGAGTCATAAAAGGCCCAAACGACGTATAACGGTCGAATTCAAAGAAAACGTGCTCAGAATGACTTGAAATCACATGAAAACAATATAAATAATATTTGTGACATGTAGGAGGAGATAGAACATTAGTCGGATGTGTGGTACGACCGAATATGCTATTTTGAACAGTTCGACACGCTCTAAAAAGGCGTGTTGGGTGGTCAAAATCATCCGAACAACCTACGAATGCCACAAAATCATACGAAAACAACTGTGTTGTGAATTTTGAAGTGTTCAGGTAGACAGTACGTTAATCGGAGGTTTCATTTGACTGCGGTGACCGGAAATGCATTTCTGGAGTCATAAAATTCCAAAACGACGTGTAACAGTTGAATTCAGAGAAAATATGCTAAGAATGACATGAAATCACACGAAAACAATACTAATAATATTCGTGACATGTAAGGGGAGAAAACCTGTCAATCAGATGTTCGGTGTGCGCAGTACGACCAAATATGTTGTTTTGAACAGTTCGGCGCACTCTAAAACAGTGCGTTGGATGGTCAGAACCAGCCGAATGACCTCAGAATGCAATTAAATCATACCAAAACAACCGTGGTGTGAATTGTGAAATGGTCGGGTAGAAAACACATCAATCATAGGTTTCTTTTGACCATTGTGGTCAGAAACACATTTCCGGAGTCCTAAAAGGAAAAAATGACGTGTAATGGTTGAATTCAGATGAAACATGTTCAAAGTGACTTGAAATCACAGTAAAAAATAGGAATAGTTTTTTTGACAAGTAGGAGGAGACAACACTTAAATAAGACATGTGGTGTGTGTGGTACGACCTAATATGCTATTTTTAACTATTTGGCATGCTCAAAAAGGGCGCATTGGGTGGTCAAAAACCATCCGAACAACCTCAGAATGTCATGAAATCATTCGACAACAACCATGGTATGAATTGTGAAATGGTCGGGTAGGAGGAACATCAATCAGAGGTGTTGTTTGACCACGGTGACCAGAAACACATTCCCAAAGTCATAAAAATCCAAAACGATGTGTAACGGTCGAATTCAGAGCAAACATGCTCAGAATGACTTAAAATCACACGAACACATTGTGAATAATATTTGTGACATGTAGGAAGAGACAACATGTCAATCGGATGTGCAGTGTGCATGGTACGACTGAATATACTATTTTGAATAGTTCAGTGTGCTCTAACAAGGCGTGTTGGGTGGTCAAAACCAGACGAACGACCTCGGAAAGCCATGAAATCATACAAAAATTACAATGGTGTGAATTTTGAAATGTTCGGGAAGATGTTACGTCAATCAGAGGGGTCTTTTGACCGCGGTGACAGGAAACAAATTCCTAGAGTTATAAAACTCCAAAACGACGTGTAACGGTCGCATTCGGAGAAAACGTTCTCAGAATAACTTCAAATAATAGGGAAAAAATAGGAATGCTATTTGTGACATGTAGAAGGAGAGGACACGTCAATCGGGTGTGTGGTGTGCGCAGTCTAAAATGGCATGTTGGGTGGTCAAAACCAACCAAACAACCTCATAATTTCATGAAATCATACAACAACAACCGTGGTGTGAATTGTGAAATGTTTAGGTAGACGTCACATCAATCGGAGGTGTCGTTTGACTGCGGTGACCGGAAACGTATTTTTAGAGTCACAATATTCCAAAATGATGTGTAATGGTCGAACAGTTTGGCACGCTCTAAAAGGGCGCAATGGGTGTTCAAAACCAGCCAAATGACCTCAGAATGCCATGATTTCATACTACAACAACAATGGTGTGAATTGTGAAATTTTCGTGTCGACAACACGTCAATCAGAGGGGTCGTTTGATCGCGGTGACCGGAAACACATTTCCGAAATCATAAAACACCAAAAAAATGTGTAACGGTCAAATTCAGAGAAAGGTTGCTCAATAATGAATTTAAATCACACAAATCCAATTTAAATAATATACATGACATGTAGGAGGAGACGACACATCAATCGGACGTGCGGTCTGCATGATACGAGAGAATATGCTATTTTAAACAGTTCTGCGCGCTCTAAAAGGGCACGTTGGGTGGTAGAAACTAGTCGAACGACCTTGGAATGCAATGAAATCATACGACAAAAGCTGTAGTGTGAATTGTAAAATGGTCGGGTAGACGGTATGTTCATTGGAGTTTCCGTTTGACTATGGTGACTGGAAACGCATTTCCGGAGTTATAAAACGCCAAAACAACATGTAACAGTCAAATTCAATGAAAGCATGCTCAAAATGACATGAAATCACTCGAAAAAATAGGAATATTATTCGTGACATTTATTAGGAGACGAATCATTAATCGGATGTGCGGTGTGCGTGGTACGGCCAAATATGCCGTTTTGAACAGTTCGACACACTATAAGAGGTCGCCTTGTGTGGTCAAAACCATCTGAACGACCTCAGAATGACATGAAATCATTCAACAACAACCGTGGTGTGAAATGTGGAATGGTCGGGTAGACGGAACATCAATCAGAGGTGTCGTTTGACTACGATGACCAGAAATGCATTTTCAGAGACATAAAACACCAAAACAACTTGTAACAATCGAATTTAGAGAAAACATGATCAGAATGACTTAAAATCTCACAATAAAATATGAATAATATTCCTGACATGAAGAAGGAGACATCACAACAATTGAACGTGCACTTTTCACGGTACGACCGAATATGCTGTTTTGATCAGTTTGACCCACTTTAAAAGGGCGTGTTGGGTGGTTAAAACAAGCTGACCAATATTAGAATTCCATGAAATCATACAACAACAATCGTGGTGAGAATTTTGAAATGGTCGGGAAGAGAACACGTCAATCGGAGGTGTTGTTTGACCGCGGTGACCAGAAACGCATTTCCGGAGTCAAAAAACGCCAAAACGACGTGTGACAGTCGAATTCATAGAAAACGTGTTCACAATGGCTTGAAATCATATAAAAAATAGGAATAGTATTTGTGACTTGTAGGAGGAGACGACACATAAATCAGACATGCGGTGCGCATGGTACGACCGAATATGTCGTTTTGAATAGTTCATTGCACTCTAAAAGGGCGCGTTGGGTGATCTAAACCAACCGAACGACCTCAGAATGGCATAAAATCATACAAAAACAACCATGGTGTGAATTGTAAAATGTTTGAGTTGACGGAACATCAATCAAAGGTTTTGTTTGACCGCAGTGAAAGGAAACGCATTTCCGGAGTCAGAAAACGTCAAACCAACATGTAACGGTAGAATTTAGAGAAAACATGCTCATAATGACTTGAAATCATATGAAAATAATATGAATAATATTATTGACATGTAAGAGGAGACGAAATGTCAATCAAACGAGTGGTGTGTGCAGTATGACCCAATATGTTGTTTTGAACAGTTCAGTGCGCTCTAAAAGTGCGCTTTAGGTGGTCAGAACTGGCCGAAGGATCTTGGAATTCCATGAAGTCATATAACAACTACCGTGGTATGAATTGTGAAATGATTGGGTAGATGGAACGTCAATCAGAGGTGTCGTCTGACAATAGTGACCTGAAACGCATTTCTGGAGTCATAAAATGAGCCAAAATGGCGTGTAACGGTCAAATTCAGAAAAAACGTGCTCAGAATGACTTGAAATAACAAAAAAACAATAGGAATAGTATTCATAACATGTAAGAGGATAGGGAACGTCAATCGTACATGCGTTGTACGTGGTAGGACCAAATATGGTGTTTTGAACAGTTCGGCACATTCTAAAAAGGCGCTTTGAGTGGTCAAAACCAGTCGAAGGACATCCGAATACCATGAAATCATATGACAACAACCGTGGTGTGAATTGTAAATTGGTCTGGAAGCCGGCACATCAATCGGAGATTTCGTTTGACCATGGTGACCAGAAATACATTTCTGGAGTCATAAAACTCCAAAACAACGTGTAACGATCGTATTCAACGAAAATGTGCTCAAAATTACTGAAATCGCATGAAAACTGTAGGAATAATATTCGTGACATGTAAGAGGATTTGGAACATCAATGAGATGTGTGATGTTCACGGTATAACCGAATATGCTGTTTTAAACAGTTTGATGAGCTCTAAAAGGGCGTGTTGGGTGGCCAAACTAGCCGAACAACCTCGGAATTCCATGAAATCATACGACAAAAACCGTAGTGTGAATTGTGAAATGTTCGGGCAGAGGGCATGTCAATCAGAGGTGTCGTTTGACCGCGGTGACCAGAAATTCATTTTTGGAGTCATAAAACGCAAAACAACGTGTAACGGTCAAATTCAGAGAAAACGTGGTTATAATGACTTGATATCACATGAAAACAATATGAATAGTATTCGTGACATGTAGGAGGAGACACCACATCAATCGGGCGTGCGGTGTGCGCGGTACGACTGAATATTCTGTTTTGAACAGTTTGACGTGATCTAAAAGGGTGCGTTGGGTGGTCAAAACTAGCTGAACGATCTCGGAATGCCATAAAATCATACGACAAAAACCGTGGGGTGAATTGTAAAATGGTTGGGTAGACAGCATATCAATTGGAGGTGTCATTTCACTACGGTGACAGGAAACACATTTCTAGAGTCATAAAACGCCAAAACGACATGTAACAGTCAAATTTAGTGAAAATGTGCTCAAAATGACTTGTAATTACATGAATCAATATGATTAATATTATTGTAATGTAGGAGGAGAAGACATGTCAATCGGACCTGCAGTCTGCGCGGTACGACCGAATATGCTGTTTTGAACAGTTCGTCGCACTCTAAAAGGGCGCGTTGGGTGGTCAAAACCTACCGAATGATCTCCGAATGCCATGAAATTATACTACAAAAACAGTGGTGTAAATTTTGAAATGGTTAGGCTGATGAAATGTAAATCAGAGGTGTCGTTTGACCGTGGTGACCAGAAATGCATTTCTAGAGTCATAAAATGCCAAAACGATGTGTAATGGTCGAATTCATAGAAAACATGCTTAGAATAACTTGAAATCACCCGAAAAAATATGAATAGTATTTGTTACATGTAGGAGGAGACGGTACATCAATAGGACATGCGGTGGGTGCTGTACGATAGAATATGCTATTTTGAACAGTTCGACGCGTTCTAAAAGGGTGCATTGGGCGGTCAAAACTAGTCGAACGACCTCAGAATGCCATTAAATCATATGATAACCACCGTGGTGTGAATTGTGAAATGGTCAGGCATAAAACATGTCAATCGGAGGTGTCGTTTGACCGTAGTGACCAGAAACGCATTTCCTGAGTCATAAAATGCCAAAACAACGTATAAAGGTATAATTCAAAGCAAACGTGCTCAGAATGACTTGAAATCACATGAAAGCAATATAAATAATATTCGTGACATGTAAGAGGGGACAGAATGTCAGTCGGATGTGTGGTACGACCGAATATGCTGTTTTGAACAGTTCGACACGCTCTAAAAAGGTGTGTTGGGTGGTCAAAATCAACCGAACGACCTAGGAATGCAACAAAATCATTCGAAAACAACTGTGGTATGAATTTTGAAATTTTCAGGTAGACATTGCGTTAATCAGAGGTGTCGTTTGACTGTGGTGACCGGAAATGCATTTCTGGAGTCATAAAATTCCAAAACGATGTGTAACAATTGAATTCAGAGAAAACGTGCTCAGAATGACATGAAATCACACGAAAAACATACTAACAATATTTGTGACATGTAAGGGGAGGCAACACATCAATCAGATGTTCGGTGTGCGCAGTACGACCGAATATGCTGTTTTGAACAGTTTGGCGCGCTCTAAAAGGGTGCGTTGGATGGTCAGAACCAGTCGAATGACCTCAGAATGTAATTAAATCATACAAAAACAACCGTGGTGTGAATTGTGAAATGGTCGGGTAGATAACACATCAATCGTAGGTGTATTTTGACCATAGTGGTCAGAAAAACATTTCCAGAGTCCTAAAATGCAAAAATGACGTGTAAAGGTTGAATTCAGATGAAACATGTTCAAAGTGACTTGCAATAACAGTAAAAAAAATAGGAATTGTTTTTTTGACAAGTAGTAGGAGACAACACTTAAATCAGACATGTGGTGTGTGTGGTACGACCTAATATTCTATTTTGAACAGTTTGGTGCGCTCTAAAAGGGCGCGTTGGGTGGTCAAAACCAAACGAACTACCTCAGAATGTCCTGAAATCATTCGACAACAACCATGGTGTGAATTGTGAAATGGTCGGGTAGGAGGAACATCAATCAGAGGTGTTGTTTGACCACGGTGACCAGAAACACATTCCCAAAGTCATAAAAATCCAAAACGATGTGTAACGGTCGAATTCAGAGAAAACATGCTCAGAATGACTTAAAATCACACGAACACATTGTGAATAATATTTGTGACATGTAGAAAGAGACAACACATCAATCAGATGTGCAGTGTGCATGGTACAACTGAATATACTATTTTGAATTGTTTGGTGTGCTCTAACAAGGCGTGTTGGGTGGTCAAAACCAGACAAACGACCTCAGAAAGCCATGAAATCATACAAAAATAACAATTGTATGAATTTTGAAATGTTCGGGAAGATGTTACATCAATCAGAGGGGTCTTTTGACCGCGGTGATAGGAAACACATTCCTAGAGTTATAAAACTCTAAAACGACGTGTAACGGTCGCATTTAGAGCAAAAGTTCTCAGAATAACTTGAAATAGTAGGAAAAAATAGGAATATTATTTGTGACATGTAGAAGGAGACGACACGTCAATCAGGCATGTGGTGTGCGCGGTCTAAAATGGCCTGTTGGGTGGTCAAAACTAACCAAACAACCTCATAATTTCCTGAAATCATACGACAACAACCGTGGTGTGAATTGTGAAATGTTCATGTAGACGTCACATCAATCGGAGGTGTCGTTTGACCGCGGTGACCGGAAATGTATTTCTAGAGTCACAATATGCGAAAATGACGTGTAATGGTCGAATTCCAAGAAAATGTGCTTAGAATGACTTGAAATCACACTAAAACAATAGAAATAGTATTCGTGACATGTAGGAGGAGAAGACATGTCAATCAGACGTGCGATGTGCGCTGTACGACCGAATATGGTATTTTGAATAGTTTGATGCGCTCTAAAAGGGCACGTTGGGTGGTCAGAACCAGTCGAACGACCTCGTAATTCCATGAAATCATACGAAAACAAACGTAGTGTGAACTATGAAATGGTTAGGCAGACAGAATGTCAATTAGGGGTGTCGTTTGACCACTGTGACCGAAAACGCATTTCTGGAGTCATAAAATGCCAAAATGACATGTAACGGTCGAATTCAGATCAAACATGCTCGGAATGAATTGAAATAACTCAAAAAAAATTATGAATAATATTTTTGAAATTTAGGAGGATAAAAAATGTCAATAGGACGTGTGGTGTGCGTGGTACAACCAAATATGCTGTTTTGAAGAGTTCAACGTGCTCTAAAAGGGCGCGTTGGGTGGTCGAAATCAGCCGAACGAACTCAGAATGACATGAAATCATATGAAAACTACTGTGGTCTAAATTGTGAAATGTTTGGGAAGAAGGCACATCAATCGGAGGTGTGGTTTTACTACGTGATCATAAATGAATTTCTGGAGTCACAAAATGCCAAAATGACGTGTAATAGTCGAATTCAGAGAAAACATGCTCAGAATGACTTGAAATTGCACGAAAAAATAGGAATCTTATTCATGACATGTAGGAGAAGATGAAACGTCAATCGAACGTGCGATGTGAAAAGTATGACCGAATATGTTGTTTTGAACAGTTTCACACGGTGTACGCAGAGAACATTCCTTTTTAGACCACAAAAAAGTTCCATAAGCTAAATCAAAACTGCAAAACAAGAAAAAAAAAATCCTAAAATGATAACCTTTCCTAAATTTGGGGTTTTAAATTATTATAGCTCCAATGATTTTTTGTCAGATTTAATTTAATTATATATATATTAACTGAATAAATATGTTTAATTTACGTTTGTTTAGTTTAGTTGTTTTTTTGTATCTTATTGTAGGTTAGTTGAAGGAGAAGATTGAAATGGATTTGGATCATTGAAGTATGTCTATAAATTATTTTTTATGACAATCTTGATGTTTATACAGTTTGGAATTGTTTTTTATGATTTTTACCCTGTTTTTGTTGATTGGGAACCGTGATTTTTTTTTAAAAAAAAAATTCACTAGGAGAGCGACAACCCTTGGTGGTCGCTGTAGTTCAGCCGAGGATCAGTACACCAACCGCCACTAGTGATCACAATTGCTTGGCTGAGCAATAGGTCAGTGACCTCCTGGCATTCATTGTAGGCCTACTTCAACAGACCTAAAGTGACCGCCATTAGCGGTCTCTATAGGCCATTAGTGATCGCTAGTGGCGGTCGCAAATGGAAAATTTTTTAGTAGTGATGTTTTGGAAATTCATATAGTATTCAACATCACCCTTGATCTATCTAACAAGGTTTTGTAAATTCACTTTTCTTCTCCATTATACTAAGGAGTGTATTCCACTATGAACTATCTCTTGATTCATTCTTTTTTACAAAAAATATTAAACACATTTCTTGTATATTCTCCACCATTTTTATTCCTTGATAAATTTATATTATTTAAATATTAAACTTTCTTTTTGTGCTTTGGATGTTTTGAATACCTAAACAACATCAAACTTCTTCTTGATTGGGTACACCCAACATCTCATGGAATAATCCTCAATGAATGATAAATGTAACTTGCTCCACCCAAGGATATAACCGGTGCTTTCCAAGTATATGAATATATCAACTCTAAGATATCATTAATTCTCTTTATTAACATCCCAAACATTAACCTATGTTGTTTTCTCAAAATAAAATTCTCATAAAAATGGTTAGGATACCTTTTTAATCCTAGTTAAAAACTTCGGATCCATAATAATCTTTAGGCCTCATTCATATATATAGACAATCTTCTAATTCCATAATGTTTTCAACACTTCCATCATGGTATTTTATGCGATAACTGTCTCTGCATCCTTGGACATTTCACACTTGATCATGTACATATTCATTTATATCTTTTATGCACACCCTTCAAAATTATCATCACTCTATTCTGGGTACAAGTCTCACATCTGATGTCATCAAATTTTCCTAAAGATAATATTTTATTCTTCAGGTCCTTCACATGACATACTCTTTGGATGGTTCAAAAAAAATGATAATGAATCTTCGATTTGATTGAATCAAATCCGAAAATATTTGGGGTATGATTTTACCCATGTACACAAGTCCATCTAGGATAGTTTCATACTAATCAAACCATTCTTGTAGAGATGTGATGTTCCATGTTTTTCATGAGTCAATTTTCTATGCATCATTGAGATGCTTCCTACATCCAGTGGTCATCACCACTTCACTGACTATTATATATCCACTTCAAGAAGTAATAAAAACATTTTTATCCATTTCATGATTTCATATCCCATTAGAACCATGATCCATCATCACATCTACTAGTTTTTCTCCAATTAATGGAACGATAATGTCCTTCCACAACACTGAAAACATCTTAATTTTCCACAATAGTAAATTATTCCTATTTTAATTTTTGATCTCAAATTTCTCTACCATCTAGACCTGCCCCTAGTCCAAAACCTACTTTATTTCAAAATTGAATATTTAATAATCTCAATAATTTTTTGGATGTGAAATGTCAATAGGATTTTCAATCATAGAACATACTCAAATTTAAGAGAATTATTAATAATAAAAAGTGAATAGAACTAGTCTAGAACCTTCCTCTCATACCTCTTTTTGGCACCAAAAATGATTCACCCACTAGTGAATACATAATAATATGATAAAATAAAGTGAAAATGCATTAATTTATGAATTACAAATATAATGTGGAAGAACCCTAAAAATGAAGGTGGTAAAAAACTATGAGCAAATAGAAGGATCACTTTGGGTAAATGTGGGTACACACTCCCTCACTATTACAAGGATAAAACCCCTATAAATATATCTCTTGAATATATAGGGAAAACACCTCACAAAACACCACACTCAAATGATATCTATTGATGATGATATTTCTGAAGCTGATTCTAAAATGGGAGATGGACCTTTCCTTTTATAGAATGCTGACATCCCTTCCCATCCCTTCTCCCACTAGTATATTGGTGGGGTTTTCCCACCCACCACATTTCAACCAACCTTACACCCTTGAAAAATAAATGGGGAGGCACCATCTAGAAGAAAAATATTTCTACCAATAGATGACAACCCAAATCATCGCTACAAGGGTGATGATCAAAGAAGATATATCATGATCGATTGAAGCTTGAGAATAAATTCAAAAAAGTTATATAAGTTGTTCGAAGAAGAATTCACAGACAACTATGAACTTGAGCATTGGTAATTTTCTCTTCACACAAGGGATGGGATAAATATCATGATTGGTTTTTCAAAAAAATAGATGAATACCGGTTCTCTAACCATCCTCTATGCATGTGCCTATTGTAGAAGATACCAGTTCAAGTTATAAAAATCCATAGGTTGTAAGATTAAAAAATGAATGCTAAGTGGTCAAAAAATAACTCAATGAATGAAGGATATTATTGAAATAATTATCCATGTCTAGACCAATGTCCCATCATGAAATGCATCTTTATGAGATCATAGGAACACAAGATTAAATAGATCCAGTGAGAATAAACTGTGTGGATGAGTTTGAAGATCCTAACTGAATTGAGAATTAGATGGAAACACTCTACTATGTCTAAAATTTGTTCTTACATTGATTGGAGACCAGTCCTACCAATTCCTAGTGACTATAAGTTATATCCATCTATTGAGTAGTGTCTAGGACCACTAGTTTAGAAGCCAATGCACACTTAAATCCTATTAGGATTTGGAACAAATTAAATAATGATAAATCCCAATTAATCAGTCCCACTTAGATTTATGTGTGACATTAAATTCATTCCACATGTGATCGCATCAGTACACATTTATTTTCACATCTTCATGACACACCAAATCATTTCATCTTTTGATTATTCTAAAAGGCATACGAATCCTTCTCGTGGGATGAATGTATGAGCTGGGAAAACTAACAATGATTCTTCCAAATAAATTGATTTGAACTATAAATCATGAAGTATAAAATAAATCATAAAAAATATATTTATGGATCTTGAAACACTATTTTTTTGGAGATGAAGAATCATTGAACACGACAAATATTATTTTCCTTCTCCCATTAGGAGTATTAAACATATTAAAATCATTATAAATTGGTTTTATTCTATAATTTATTTATATAACATTAATTTGAATAAATTTTAAGTCTTTTCATCAAATTATTTTTTCTTTATCCCCCATGATTTTTGTGTTTCTGTTGTGAAGACTTGTGTTCTCTCATGATTTCATCAATGATGAGAGGATAACATAATGATCACCCTTTAGACGAAAAAAGTTATGAAAAGTACATGGAACCAGACTGATTATTTCTAATTTATACCGAGTATCTCTTGATTATGAGGGGCTAAGGAGAAGATCGTACCTCATGTATATCACCTTTTGATTTCATTTGGTACTAATAAACATTTTTTACTCTCACATTGATAGGATTAATTAATAATGATGTGAAAATTAATATAGTTAGAGGATGGGATAATGATTGTGGCACATTTGAGAGAGTCACGAACTTATTACTTAGGATATTTTCTTTTAGTGTGACATTCATTCACACAATTTAAGTAGAATTTTTTAATGTAGCATACAAGCACACACAAAGAATAGAATTTAAGGGTTTAGGTTGTGAAAAAAGAAGGATAAAAAAGTTTAATAAATGGACATCTACCTTTCTTATATCCATCATATCATTCATATTAATTTTCTCTTCCTTTTTTCCATTCTATCAAATCCTTTCTCATTTTTAACACTGTTTTAAAATCTATGAAAAAAAATTATAAGCGTTAATACAAGAAAAACTCCCAAACTATTTTCCTTGAGATATGACCCAAGTTATCCACTAGAAAATATTAATAGTAAATTCAAACAAATTTAAAATATCCCACAACAACCGTACAATCAACTTATAACCTTTTTTGGTGATTGAGGGTCAAGAATTCACTATTTTAACATAACTGTAATGAGTATTTTTTTTTCCAATTTTTCATTGATTTCATTTATTTCATTCCCTTTTTCTCAAACAATGATAAGCACTGAAGTGTTTCCATTCTATAATGGATCACCAATCCTTTACCCATTTCAAATTCCCTTGGGAACCCTAGGAGATGAAATCTCAATGGAAACATTATTAAAAACCGTAATTATATAATACTAGGTGGGAGGATGGAAGATACTACATGAATGGGGCCAACTACAATAAAAACAGGCCCCCACACCATAAAGAAATGAACAACCTACATTATAGGATATTAAGATCTATTCCTCTATGTTGAATTACATTAAAGTGAAATAGAACGAACAATTAGGGGAAAATAGATAAATGGTGAACGAATTGCGTAAAGATCATGATGAAATATCCACTTCCCAACAAGTGATTGTAGAATAATGAAATAAATGGGAATATGAAGAATTAGAACCCCAGGTATTTCACTAAGAAGATATTAAAGACGTGGAAGGGGATTTTCTAGAATTAAAAGGCCTTACACTGTAAACCATTGAACATATCTTCTTAGAGATGGTGTACCAATCATAGAAGCTACATAATGAAATTATTGAGGGATCCCCAAAATAATATTTTCCATTGTTTAATTTTATTAAAACCTAAATATCTAATGAGATCCCACCTTTGGTAAATAAATCATAGAATTATAATAATTTTTTCTAATCTTTAATAATGAAAATTTAGAAGCGGATGAATTGATATTTAATGAGAATATGGAATGTCCACTAATTACCTCATACACAAAGGAAAACATCAGAGTAATTGTACCTATGAAAACAACAACATGATAACCTATTTCATTTTTTAATTTAAAAAAGGCATATTATTTATTAATCTCTATAGTTTTTATTTTATGATCTCATCCCAACTAATTCCTTTTTCTGGGTGATAAAGAAGACGGATTCAAGGGATAATACTTTTTGGAAAAACATCAAAGAACGTAAAAATATAATAATTAAAAATTACCTGTTGGGGGTGTTGACTAAGTAACATGAGTTTCATGATGGATTATATTTGGGAGTGGATCAATAAATTAAATCATTTTATTATTCAAAATATGTAATTCAACTTCATCACCATAAATTTCTTATTCCAGAACTGACATCATTTTTCCCCTTATAGAATATATAAAACATGAGATGTCTACCATATAAGAGAAACAAAAGATACTAAAAATTGATGAAGATTCTACCTAAGATAATGAATTAGAGGAGATGAATGAAGATTAGTTTGAAAAACTAATTGAATCCACTATTGATGAATTTAAATAAGATTTTTCATGGAAAATGAATAAAAAAATCAGAATCTCTAGGACCTTTGGGGAAGACACTACTCTCTCAAAAACAAACAAAACATAATATTATGGGAGGGACAATAGAAAATAAGCTTCCAGTGGTCCCTCATATTAAATTTTTTTTGCATTATATTTCATATTAAGGGATATATATTGATTTTAAATCACCTTGTCATGATTTTCTTTCAATTTGAATTATTTAATGACTCCACTTGTTTGAACCTATCCAAGATGAACAAGTGGATCTACCACTAGAAGTGGAAGAGATCACAATAGTTGTGGAAGTACCCAAGGAGACCCCATACATCATCCTAGCACCCCCACCTTATGAAAAAAATCATAGAATTGAGGGGGTGGAAAATAAAAACTCTATAAATGGGGGCCTATATGTAGTGTAGCTAAGTACGTCTAGACATAAGAGAATGTGGTGGTTTGAATCATAGAATCCTCATCCTTTTATACATCAAAGATTAATAAAATATTTTCCAGCTATGGAAAGTTGATCTACATCCCCTCTTGAGAGAGATAACCAAAAATTCGTTACCCCTTCTAGTTTTTTATTTTCATACTTATTTATAAAATTTCCAACATTTAGTATTCTCTATAGGTTTTACCTAAGTGGACTTCACCAAAAAGATTGTCTGCATGGCATTCACAACACCCAGAGTAGATATTACTTCAATCCTTCTAGATAAATAAAAATCTACCAGGTTTTACCTATTATTTTGAATTATTTAATTACAATATTTTTTTTGGATTAAATCGGAACATAAATGTACATTGATGAATAAGTGTGGGGGAATAATTTCAACCATTTTTTATATTTTACATTGTTTTATATACAATTTCGTGATCTATAAATATAATTTTTTAATGTGATAATAAATATTAGCGATTCATTAAAATTTTTGTTAAAATAAGAATAAAAAACTAAAAAAACTAAAAAAAAATTATTTCTAGATATAGTAAATAAATCCTTTATATAGTCTTATTTTATGTTTTAATCCATTATTGAAATTAATTATTTCCTTTCCTAGTTTTAAAACACCAATATAAAGTTATATAATTCACTTGTTCATTAATTATGAGGGATAGATGATTGTTGAGTGAACTCACCACTTATATCATGGGAGTTTTTGTTTTTTGAACTAGGAATAGAGTTGTAAATGCAAAATAACTCAGTGGAACTAAAATCATAGCTTGAGGAAACTATACATATTAAATCATCCTAGGTAACTAGACCATTATGACTGAATAGTACCTCAGGAAGACACACTAAACAGAAACTATCTCATATCTCATATAAAATATAGTAAAACATGTAGATGAGATCAGATCTAAAAAAATTCAGAAGTCAATATAAGCACATGTGTGAGCGTTAGCCATTAAATAAGACATAATGTGGCCTAAGAGCCAGTTGGTTGAAAAACTTTCCTCTACCTTGACTAATAAAATTAGTCCTAAGGAGTAACTATTGTCTTGGGATAGTTTATTTATAGGTTTAGATGTCATAAATCAATAACTGCCTTTATAATGTTCTTTCCCCAAATTTGGCTCAAAAAATTCAATAAGTGATAATTGACAAAAAAAAAAGGATAATTTTGGAGAATTATGAACTGGGATGAATAATGGGTTGATGATATATTTAAATTTCATTAAGGAATTATCAATGAACTGTAAAAATGAACTTTGTGAAGGGACATTTGGGGATAAAGACTTTATAAGGTTCGATTCTTTAAAATCATAACCCCACTATTATTCATTCCATTTACAACTTGAAACTCAGAATTGGGTGATAATTGAAATGAGATAGTGGATAGATTCACATATGAGGCATGATAATTCCGACACAAAATGAATATATGTTTAATTCTTCTCTGAAAATTCCATGTAAATCTTTGTAGGGACATTTATTTAGGGTTATTTGAATAAATTAATTTCAATGATAACATTTCCAGGGAGTGAAATAGTTCAAGTGTGGGGTATTTATATGATCCCAAATTTTTTACATTTTTTGTTAATTTTTATTTGTAATAACCCCATTATTTACTCAAATACAAGTTAATTCATTCATTTTTTATATTTTGTGAAATTTTGGAATTTATTGAAAATGGGATTTAATCAGGGTTTAATTGATTTATTCAATTTAAAGATAATATAAAAAAACTATTATATCATTGAAGAATATTGAAATTTTAATTTACTTTTAAACGATTAATTGAAATTATAAAAGATAAAAATTGGAATCAAAATCTTTGTTAAATTTATTTTTATTTTAATTGATTTAATATTTTTTGAATTTAATGAAAATCCAAAAAATTTAATTTTTTCAAAATAATTTTTTTATTTTTTAATTCAAAAATGAATGGAGATTTTAATAAGAAATCAAAAAAATTAGGTTTTGTGGAATCATATTTCATAATAAATTATGAATTCAAAATTAAATTATAATTAAAATGATCAATATTCAAATTTTTTATTTTAATATATATATATATATTTTTTAAATTTGATGAAAAAAAACACTTGACAAAGAAATATAATATTTTTTATTTTATTTTTAGGTTGATTTTTTAATTGTCGAAGTGACCAAATGAAAGAAGCATGATCACTTAATTGACTATTCTCATTGATTTTCACGTGATAAAAAATTCACGATCAAAATCACTATACTAACCGCTTGAATTTTTCTAAGTGACCATGCGATGAAAAAATGAAAAGTGACTAAAATACCACACTCATGGTCACATACCTACTGACCATGCATGAAAAAATTGAAGTGACCATGCACACTGAGAAAAATATCTAGTGGCCACATGGAAATTACAATGGGATCACCTGATGAAAAAAATAATTCGTTGCACTACCCTCTCATGGACACTTTCTAAGTGACCATGTCATTCACCTTCAACAACATACCATGAATCCACATCCATGCCTATCATGAGCCTCCACTATGGTCACTTCATACAGACTCATAGTCACTACTAATCTATCAAACAAGCATATATATACCTACCATGATCCGCCCTCTCCATTGTGCATTGCCTTCTCATAATCAGTTTTCATTTGATCATACCTTTTATTTGAACATATCATGATTTATTTTTTGATGATACCACATTTTTCCTCTTCACAATCACTTTCTTGCAACCTACCACAAATGAGATCCAGAAACACCTCCACTCCAATAATGCTAACCACTATGAATCAAAAACCCAATGTCATGCTCATCGATGATGTTAAGATCCACTAAAGTTGTGTGTCTTTGTGATGATGAATCTTTACATGCTCCTCCTATTACTGTGATGGGATAACTGTAGTTTATAAGGAAATACCAAGCTAGATCCAACTATGAAGAAGAACCCCAATGCTTTTTTGGGAAATAAGTTGTTCCAAGAAATGAAATTGAATAAAACCATAAGAATAAAAATGATGATAACAATATATTTAAATGGTTCTATAGTGTTCCAATGCCCACAAGAGAAAGGGGGAGTTTCTATTATTTCCTCTCCAGATCAAACTCCAGAGGATATCATACACATCTTACAATTCATGGGATTTAAAAACCATTTTAAATAGGAATGAAAAATATTTTCTATTTACATTGGTGGGTAGTTCATCTACCCATGATAGTTTTATTACTGTCGCATGTTGTGCATCTATGGTGTCAACTGAGTTAGATATTAATGAAGTAAAGAGATATCTAATTGATTTTTTATTGACTAAAGAATATACTTATTCTGAAAACCATCATGATCTCATACTCCACAAATCAACTACCATTATTGGGATTAGTGGCCACAAATCTCCCCTCAGGAACAATTTGGGGTAGAAGATAGGCCTAGAGTCTATTTATAGGTATTCCGTATCTCTTTCAATAGAACATTTTTCATCATGTTTTCCTCATTATCATTGGTGTGAATTTTTCCAACATTGAAAAATATTTATTCCAACACATTTCAGATCTACTGATTTTTCACGTTGATGTGATTGGACCTAGAATCAAATTTCAGGTTTGTTTTGATATGAATAAAACTCTAAATATTTCAATAGAGCATATAATTCTTTTGACTCTATCCAATCTCATGTAAAACTTATTCATCACCAAATTTTTTTATAGCCTTAAATGACCACAATATACTTTAAATTTTTAGTATAAAGTCAATATGTATATGAATTAAAGACTTCCCTGAGACTAGTACCCCTAAATATGATATTAGGTGCCCGAATAAAGATTTTATCATGTCTAAATCTACATCAATATCTTCATCTATGTTTCCCTCTAAAATAGTTTTACTATTTCCAAAACATAAACAATTACTATATATACCTAGTAGATAGGAGATGGGAGCGGGATCGGGAGCCAGAGCTTTGGCTGGTGCGGGCGTCGGGGATGCACACCCTAGAGAAGGGATTCGAGATGCTCGAACATTCGCTGAAGTTGTAGTGGGTGATTCATCCACGGATCTGAAGAATGATGAATCGTTTGCTCCAAAAGCATTTAGACATCGGGGATTAGATGCCATATCTTTCTCGAAGGATGAGGTAACCACGCTTGCCTTAGATTTAAATTTCTCCTTGATTGGAAAATTCCATAAACATCGCCCTTCGCTCTTGTTCCTTAGAAACACTCTTGAAAAGATAGGTTTCACCGATTTCCAAATCGGTTTCTTGAACTCTTCTAATGTACTATTTCGTTTTTCATCGGATTCGGATTATTATCAGTTTTGGATGCGTGGTTATTGGAATTTTGGGAGATCCACCATGAAAGTGCAAAAATGGACTCCAGATTTCATTGCTGGTGTTGAATCTCCCATTGCTCCTATTTGGGTTTCCTTTCCAGAATTGCCAATTCAACTTTTTAAAAGAAATGCTCTATTTTCTATTGCCAACCTATTTGGAACTCCCATAAAGTTGGACCATGCTACTTCAAAATTGACAAGACCTTCGGTTGCAAGAGTATGCACTGAAATTGACCTTTCAAAAGACCTTCCAAACTGCATTTGGATTCAGAATGGGGACAAGGGTTTTGTTCAAAATGTGTTTTTTGAAAATCTTCCAGTTTTTTGTATCAAATGTTCCAAATCTGGTCATGATTTCAATAGTTGTGGGAAGCTAGAAGTTCTTTCTCCAAAGAAGTTAAAATCACAATGGGTGGAAAAAGTCTCCAAGATCTCTTCTAAATCACAGGATCCTCCTTACAATGTTCCAAGCACCTCTAAGGAGTCTTGTCAGATAGATTTTGAAAGTAGAGCCACTAGTTCTGTGATTAAGTATGTCACTAAGGATACTTGAATTTCTGGGAATCAAGTTGGAGTTTTTGTCAGGGCGGTGTAAGATGTTGTAGTACCTTTGCCTGTGGAGAATAGGGGTACACAGCATGTTGCTGACGCAGATTATTCTCACCATGTATGTCCTTCCCTAAAAGTTAATGCAGATCATGCGGAAGGAGAAAAGGATCAGAATGATGAATCTGATAAGGACTCTTCAACGGAGGAAGAATACAAACCAGGGCAACTAGAGGAAGTGTACCTGAGTTCCATGTCTAAGAAGGGGAAAAAACCATTGGTAGACGTTGATGGTTTTATTACCCCGATATCAAGGAAATCTAGAAGGCGTAAGGATTATTCACAAATGGAAAGGACAATTTCTACTAGATTGATGGAGGAAAAAAAAGGCTACCTATGAAAAAGAGCAAGAAAAGCCAACAAATAAAGAATCCGAGCAACAAGCTGAAAAGGAAGTTCGACATTTTATACCAACTTGTGAAACTTCTGTTCCTTTGGCGAGACTCAGTGATGAAAACCTCTACAATTCTTTTAGGAAAGGAGAGATCACTAAGAGCGCATACTTGGATGCAAAGCAAGAATTATTCAATGAAAGAATCAGGAAAGAATTCTTAAATTGATCTTGTCTTGGATGTATCATTTCCAGCTTTGATCTTCTTTTCTTCATGCTCTTTTGCTAGATGTTTTCTTTCATTATATGAACTATGATGTCTGGATCTGTTTTTTTTTCTTCTGTCTTGCTGGATCTGTTCTAGAGATTTCTTTAAAGCTTTTTGGATGCTGTCTGGAGTTTTGCTTTAGCCTGATTTGGCCAGAATGCTCATTTTCTATTTTGGAATTCTTTTGCTGGTCTTTCCTTTCCACTTTTTGTTTGTGGAATTGCTCATATGGTGTCTGTTTCAATTTTTGATGTTTGGACAAGTGTTGATCCTGATATGGATTTTGATGTATCCGAATTCTGAAGATATGGTGGGGCATGCCGAAATTCTCCTGGCTTTTTGTTGAAGGTTCTTACCCGGTTTATATGGCCTCTTCTTTCACTTACATGAAGTTTGTTCGGATCTGATATGACTGGATATGGATTTCTCTTGATCTGTTCTTATTCTTGGTATACTGTTTTCTTTCCAGAATAATGGCTGGAAATTGATAGATTGGTTTTTGATTTGTACCGAAATAAATGATGTTGTCCACCTCTGAAGACTCCGATGATGTGGTGACATCATTTTTTCTTTGAAGCCTTTATCCTCCTGCCCTGAGCATGCTTGGATCTGTTTGTTTCAGGAATGCAGCATGTGATGCTTATGTTGGTTTTTAATATTTTCTTCCAAGTTGTTATTCTACTAAACCACTGCTTTTATTCTGTTCTGTTTTGTTCTCTGCTGGATTTCTGTTTGGACTCTCTGGATATGCATGAACCTGGAAGTTTGAAGACTTGATGAATGGTCTATTCTATTATGAAGTCATCTACCAGTTGAAGCTTGGGAAGATCTGGGCCAGAATTAATCTTGTTTGAGGATACATCTGCTTCTGACTGCTATCTCATTGGTTGTCCCTGATGTTGGACTCTCGGCTCACTTAATGCAACTGGAGTCTACAGTTGCAGATTGGGATGATCTTGTTCAAAGTTGAACCTTCTTGATTTCTGTCTGCTCTATGCTACAAATTATCATTGTACCTTGCTGTTTTTCATGTTTTCTGATGGTGTAAATTCATTACACCTCGAGATTACTCTGTAAACCTTTTTTGATTTAATAAATTCCTTCGGCATGAATTGGGAAACCAATTCATGTCATCTTTAAAAAAATTATATACCTAGTAGATACATCAATATTTATTTGACTACTATCCAATGCTATTTTCAAATATTTTATAATAATCTACTCCCAACACCAACTATGTGATCAATATTTTGTCTGGTTCACAACATGGAATATATAAGACTTCCAACTGCAAACTGATAAGGAAATTTCTCCATCTCTTCTTTACCCTATTTAGTTTAAGGAATATGATCTATTGTAATCCTGTAGTTACACACAAGTGGAGAGATAACTGGTTTTTCCTTACTCATTTTGAATATTTCCAGAACCTTATTATTATACCTCTATTGAGATAGCCAAATCTTTTTTTTTCTCCTGTCATGAGTAATTTTCATACGATGAATCTGAGTAGCATCACCAAAGTCCTTCGTTTCAAAACTATTATTCAAATCCAACTTCAACTGATCAATCATGGTGATATCTCTACCAATAATTAGTATGTCAACAAAATATAATAATAGGATAATTAAATCACAATCAAAAAACTATTTTCTAAAAATGAAGTGATCAGTAGTCAACCTCCTATAATCATTTTCCTCAATGAATGTGTCAAATTTTATAAACCATTACCTCAGTGTCTATTTTAAACCATATATACATTTCTGAAGTTTGTATACTAGGTCATCATTTCCATCCACCTAAAATCCCACTAGATTATCTATGTAAATATCCTTATCAAGATCACCATGTATGAACAATATCCTTATATCTAGTTTTTGATCCTCTTTGTTCAGAGTACCTATCAATCCTTGAACAACTCTAATAGAAGAAATTTTAACCAAAAGGGAAAAAAATTCATCAAAGTCAATACCATTCTTCTAACTGAATCTCTACATAACCATTTTAGATCGGTAGTGCAGTTTTGAGTTTCTATCTTCTCATTAATTGTGTACACCCAATTGTTCTTGAGTTCCATTTTTTCCTTATATTAAATCAACTAAATCATATTTTATGTTCTTGTGAAAGTATTTAATATCCTTTTATATAAAATTCTTCCATAACATATTCTTATGACTCTTAATTGTATCATCATAACTATCTGACTCTATCCCATTAGTGATAATCATATACTCATGTGCTGAGTATCTAATCCTTAGTTTTCATTATTAGGTGGATAACATCAATTGTGCTGTGGGGGGAATCGATTCTGGAATATCACATAATGGAGACATATCAAAAGATAGAGGAATGTTACTTGGCAGTGGATTATCATTAGTGTTGAATATATCTCTCATGGAAGCTATAATTCATGGTGGTGAGAGTAGTTCCTAATTGACTCGAATTTATTCATACTACAACTTCTCTACATTTTATGTCTTCTCAAAATATTCAATCATCTGATCTTCATGAATTGCCACATCTCTTCTTTTAACGATCCTCCTTCTAACAGGATCCCAAAGTTAATATCTAAAATCCTCATGAGAATATCCAAAAAAAGATACATTTCTTTCCTTTTCCATACATATTCTCCCACTTATCTTTTTTTATTTGAACAAATTCACTACAACTAAATACTCTCATATGTTTATGTAAACCATATTTACTTTACCAAACCCTTTATGAAACATCGTATTTTAATGGAATAGATGGAGAAATGTTGATAATATCAATTTTAGCCCTCATTTCCTCCCCCATAAAGTGTTTGGAAAATTTTCATTTGAGATCACACATCTGACTATCAAAAATTGTTTTGTTTATCCTCTAAGAAACAGCTTTATGCTTAGGAATCATTGGTACAAATTTCATCAATATGATTCCGAAACTCCAATAGTACTCCAAAAATGGACCATGATACTCTCCTCCATTTTCTTCATGCACACACTTAAACTATATTTATGTTTATTTTTCACATTTACATGCAAATTCTTGAAACAATCATGTACTTGATCTATAGTTTTTTAATGAAAAGGCCTGAAATTTCCTAGAATGATAATATCTAAAGGTAATAAAATAAATATCACCTCCCATTGACTTAGTACTCATCATGAAGACATTAGTGTGAAACAAATCTAAAACATTTTCTTTTATGGATGGTACATAACCATAAAATGATACATTATGTTGTTTTACCATTATCTAAACAACACATGTATGGAAATGTGTACCTTTTAGTCTGGACAAGTGATCCTTCTTGGAGAGAATTTTGAATCCTGTATTTATCATGTAACCAAGACGCTAGTGCAAAAATTCTATAGGAACATATTTCATGGATTCATTAACTTATCCTCCACACGGTCTGGATGTTCTGAGATAAATAAAAACATCTTTCTTTACTTTTGTAAATACCAAGTTACCTTTGGTATGCTTCTATTTCCCATCACTAAAGTAACTGATGTATCCATCATCGTCAAGTATTCTAGGGAATATCATATTGAGGTGAATATCATGAACATTCATTACATCCTTCAAAAGAAACCTAAAACCAACATTAGTTTCCATAATAATATTACCAATATATTAATTTTGGAAGCACCGTCACTTCCTATATTTACATTCCTGAATCTCCCTGAAGTGTAAGATGATAAGAAATATATTCTATCAATGACATGGTAGGAGGCTCAAAAATCTATCACCCACTTCATGTCTTGTCTTGAAAGACTGACCTGGTTTTCTTCTTGAACAATAATGATATATTCATTAAAAAATGAAGAATTAATATTTTGGGTATTACCATGGTGATTCATCTACTCTGCCTTCAATATTTTACACTCCTAGATGAATTCTCCGGTCTTACCATCATAGTAGAACATCATTTCATATCTTGATCAAGACTTTGATCACTTTCTTATTTACAAATTTTTTTCACTGTGTTCTCTTCCTCTACTTCTTCAATACACTTTCTTCTTACATTATCTTTCAGTGAAAAGATCCTCTAACTTAGGTGTATATACTTCGTCATTTCTTAGAGACACTTTATTTAGAGTTTATGTTTTCACCATATATGGAGTTGAATTGTTAGCTGAAACAACTAATGTGTCACATGTATTTGGTAAAGAACTCAACATTAATAGTTCTTGTAACTAACCATAAATCATTATTTTCATGGAATTGAAATGATCTAAAGTACGTTGGACATGCTCATATGCTCCAAAAAATTGGTCCCATCTTTATGATTCAAGTTAACATAATGACATATCAGGTTTTGTTTGTTCTATATGGGTTTTATTGCATTAATATTTTCCAATTTTCTCCATATAAGGTAAAAATCATGTTCATTGGAAAATTATTTGAAGATACTCTTATCGATCCACTATCTAATTTGGGTAGCGCACTTTCTGTTGAGCATGGATGATTCCATATCAACTGGGTGGTACTGGTTTACATCTTCTTATTAGATTGAATGCTTGTTAATGAAACTTCTAGTTTCACTATAATAGGATTAGTGGTATCCACTATTGGTTTCCACAAACCATTAATATATAAAAGATCCTCCATTTTGGGTATCCATATGATATAATTAAAAGAGATTAGTATGATAATGTTACAAGTATTTTATTCCATTGATTCAATTAGAATTTCAAAAATATAACTATACATATATTTATGGAATGGTTGAAATAGATAGAATTGACTCCTAGATCGCTGAAAATGGACTTCGATTGTCCAAGATATAGTCAAAACAGTTTTAACGGTATGGATCAACTGATGATGTGGAACTGAAGTGTGTCATCAAAACTATCATTGAGAAACCAACCAAAATGTATTCGCCAACATGAATAGTTATATCTTCTCCGACATGGGGTACTATAGCACCCACGGTCTTACAAAAACTTTGATTGACTCTACCATCTTTGTTTCACCACCATTTCTTATGCAGCTTGCACCGTTAGAATTATCTCATTGAGCTATTCCCAAATCTAGCTTCAAATTTTTTGACCATATTAAAATTTTCAGTCACAATAAAATCATTCTATTGCATCACCATTTCAATCCTGACGACTCTAATACCACTTTTTGGGGTCTATAGAGGTTCATGGTGACAAAATCAAACATAAAAATAAGATTAAAAATGATGAACCTAAGAGATTTATGAGGCTCGACAGTGTGCCTATGTCTAAAGGAGGGGGGTCATTTCCTTTATTTCGTCTCTTGATCAAACATGGCAGGATCTCATACACATCTTAAAATTCATGGGATTTTAATCCAATTTTATAGAATAATGAATTTCTCATTCGGTTGGTCGGTAGTTCATATACCCATGATAATTCTCTCACTGCCACCTATTTTGCATTTGTGATGTCGACTAGTTTTGCAACCAATCAAAGACCAAGCTGTTCACTGGAGTTGTCTCCAACCAATGAAGATGCTACTACCTAAAACTCTCTTGATATCATCCTCCGTAAATGAACTCCCACAATTGGGAGTGGCCCCAAAATGCGCCACTAGTCGATTCCAGATCTTCCACAGTGTTGAAGAAACTGAAATCATGCCATTTTCCTAAATTAAAGGTAGCAGAAAACATGATGTAAGGAAGAACCTGATTTCATTAGATAAGATAACTACCAAGCATCACTAATCGATGTAGCACCATCTGAACATAATCTCTAAGAACTAGTTGATGAACCTATTTTGAACCATATCTAGTGTACCAGTACAACCAATGTCCCATATTAACTTGGGAAGACCTATGCACCAACCTATTCACATATCCCTCCTATTATAATCCCAATATCACTGTGAACAATATCATCACAATGTAATTCTGTATCCCTTTACCAACCCAAGTTATCACACTAATAACAACTAATACAGAGTGGTTAGAAATTTTCTATAAATATAGAATCATCATAAGCTCTATGAAGATCTGTCAAGTTCAACACCTACTCGTGATGAAAATGTTTTTCTACCTTATTTCAAATAACCACTCCATTGTTGAAGATGAACTGAATTCCTCTACAAAATATTTCATACCTCCCCACTTAGGATAAAATCTACTTCACCTACTGAGTTTGAACACCAAAATCACCACTATAAGGGTGATGATCCAAGAAGATCCTCCTTAGATAATCAAATATCAATACTAAAATCAATGGGGATGACTAAGTATTTAATGAAGAATTAATATATAGATATAAACCCAAAAACGATGATTTCTTCAATTCACCCAAATCAAGAAAAAGATCACGATTGGTTTGAAAACATTCCTTGACGAATATTGGTTAACTGATTTCATCCTATATATGTGGCTATTGAGGAATACGATATTTCCAACTCTCTAAATACATTGGTTGAAATATTAATGATGAATTCATGACTCTTAATTGAAAAAGTAACCCGATGAATGAATTATATCCCTGAAATGATCTTCAAAATTGAGAACAAATCCTGATAGAGACTCATGTACTAACATGATATGAAGAATCTATGATTAAAAATATCCAATGAGAAAAAATTGTTAGGGTGAGATCAATGATAGAAACTAAATCATGGAGAATATGGTACCATTTTTTTATGTAAAAAATGACCTCAATTAGGCTTGGAAACCCATCTATCAAATGTCTTGTAATCAAAAGTTCTCTGCATCCATCGAGTATTGGCTAGCCCCACCAGTTTTGAGGCTAATGTACTCCCAAATCCTTTTAGGACCATACCAAAATGCAATGATGATGAGGATTAATTCATTAGGATGACTTAATAATATGTGAAACATTAAAATCATTCCTCATGTTGTCACACGAGAACATCTCTATTTTCAATTCTCCACAAATAATTGAACAATCACATATTTTTACTGTTATCAAAGGCATATGAATAATGATCATGGGAAAATGGTCTAAGATGAAAAAATTTACAAATATGCTTCCAATTGAAGTATTTTACACCATATGTCACAATGTGTGGTAGTAATCCAAGGAAAAAAATCTTTCTGGGGATTATTTTTTTATTTTTATGAGATAAATAATCACCAAATATTATAAATTTTTTTCCTTCCCCCAACAAGATTATTTTAAATCTAACTATCATCATAACCAAGTTTTAATCAATAATTGCATTTTGAAATTTAAAATTTAATACATAGTCATTATGTTCATTATATTATTTTATTCTCCCCCCCCTTATTCTTTGTTTTTCTATAGTAAATTACTATTAACTCTCAATCTCTCATCAATGACATGGTTTTTAAAGTTCATTATCTATTTTTTTTAATTTTCTCATAATAAATCCTAGTGGATGACCAAGGTTTTTTCTCAAGGTGATGGGTTTGGGACATTCACTAATTCAAAAATTAACTTCTAGAGTGTCTATAAGAACAAAACTAGTTTCCCTTATATTCATTTTCATTTAGTGTTTATCAAGGATGATCTTTCTATTCATGAGTTTTACATCACCTCCCTTAATCTGGATTGAATAGCTAATCATTTCTATGTTTTTGATACATGATGAACAAAATTTGCATCATCTGGGTTGTATTATTCCAAAATCTCAAATTCTAGATACTATCTATTTTTACACAAAGAAAAATTCTTACATTTTGCCTGTAAAATTTTCATTTTAATATTTCAGAAGTTCACTTCAGAAATTCTTACATTCCGGCCAACCCAACACATGAAATAGAATCTCCTTTGTCATTTTTTTTAATACTTGGACTCAATATTTTATTAATTCTCAAAAAAATATTATTTTTAAGCATAAATAGTATCACTTAGAAACATTTTGCATTTGTACAGAAATATATTATACTTGAATGAAACCCCTGAAACATGAACTCACATTAGATATTTTTATTTGTTGATTTATCAGTGAACTCTCTAGGAAACATAACTCGTATCATTATATTCCATATATAAAACATCTTAAATATCACTAAACTTATTAAACATCAATTTACATTATTACATATCAAATTATTTGATGAAAGATTAAAAATCAACACAAAATAATTTTTTTATTGAATGTACTCATCTGTATCAAATAGTGAAATTCATGTTTGCATAAAAAACATAGAATTAATTTCAATAAACTCAAATAAATTATAATAATATTAAAACTAGAACCAACAATATTTAATCAACCTCTAATGTTTCTTCATTAATTACTGACAATAGATAAAACCTTAAAAAATGCCTTGTGCACTTCAATCCAGTATTTGAAGAACTATTGTATTCATTATAAGATAAGGGAAATAAGAATTTCATGGCATGTTCATATCATCTTATTTATCGCAATTTCTATTTAGTTTTATTTGTTATCAATAGTGAATGTCATATTCATGACGTTAATATGAAAGGCTGTTAGAAAACATGGAAGGATGTTGGTAGTTTTCGAGTATAGTATTATGATTATAATGAGTTCTTGAAGTTTAATTATAATACTTTATGTATTTTAAGTGATAATATCTTATTCTTCTGTCATTTTAGTTTCTTCCATTACATATATAGAAATAAATAATTGTTGGTAGTTTTTTCCCATATTGTTATGAAAAATATATACGAGGAAGTAGCTAGGTGATAATATGAAACACCTCTAAGAGAAATAAATTTTCATTTTTTTATTGGTACTACCAATAACATATTAATGAAACCCAATATCATGAAGGTAATGATTAATATAGGTGTGGGTTGTTGATTATTTTGGATATTAATGATGATCCAGTCACAAGTAAAAGATCAATTTATGTTTTAGAAGAAAAACTCTTGTTATTTTAAATACACATATGGTTCATGTGGATTTGACTCTAAAACAATGAGGGGTTACATGTATGATTATAATTGATTAATATTATACCTCTATTAAGACTATATGTTAAATGTTACCATCTAGTTTAACTAGAATAATATCTTATATCTATATAGGAACAAGCTTAAGAGAATATGTTATATCTATTAGGGAAAATGAATAATTGTTAATAATGTTTCAAGATTGTTTGAATTATTTGAGAAGGTTGAGAAATTATTACAGAATTTCATGATTTAATTTCAAGAATATTGGAACTAATTTAATGAAAATTTGGAAATTACCATGATAAATACGAAATCTTAATAAAGAAAATTATCCTATGGTGAAGCTCATAAATACTTTTTTGAATCCAAGTATGATAATGTATTTATATGAGTAAAAATGGAAAATTGATTTATCTTATGTACATAATGTATATTTAATTCTTGTATTATCATTCATCTATGGGACTGAATCATGAAGGAAAATCGATAACGAGATTTAATTGTGTGTTAATGTTTTGATGTGACTGTAAAATAATATACTTATTAAATTATGAGAGATATTATGTTTAAAAATACAATTTTCCATAATAATTACATTATGTGGAATGTGATTTACATCATATGATGCATGTATAATGTTCTTTATGGATCAGGAATCATGATCAAACACGTGATCATGATTCAAGTTGAGATAAAAAATTAACCCTAATATATGAATAAGAGGATTATTCCAAGGGAGTTCCATGCTACATTTCATCAGAGCCATGTCACCATGATTACATGGAAATATCATTTGAATTAAAAGTAATATATTTCATGGAAAATTTAAATATAGATTAATCCCATCATAACATGAATTTTCATTAGAAGGAAACATGTTGAGCTTTTAGCTAGAAATTATCGATGAATTTAAATATTTATTTAATTAAATATTCTATAAAATAATTTCATATATTTGGGAGAGTTATAATGTTCAAAAGGTATAATATTGATGAAACTATTCTATATATATAATTAAATTTATACGTTAAATAATTTTATATAACCTCATCTGAGTGAGCACCAAACAAATTCAACTAGTAAAAATAAGGAAAGAGAAAAACTAATACAAGTGCATGTTATAGATATTTAGTGTTGAAGATAAGGTAGATGGTGATCCAATTTTCTTCACATGAACTAAAGAATATGTATGGGAAACCATGAGATCCATCCTATAACTACAACCTTTTATAGATGTCTAAATAAGGAAGAGTTTGGACATGTTATTGTCAATGAAATTTTAAATCATTGAATTTATGAGATCCACTATATAGTAACCTTTTTTCGTTGTGTGAGAAATCATGAGGTAGCTTATATGATTACTATAATAGAGAAAGAAGTTAATTCATATAGTTCAACATGGACTCAAACAAGCACCAATGATATTTTTTCAAGGATTTTTAATATCATTTTCTATTATAAAAGGGATAAAATACCTCACTAACATTGTACCTGGTTACTGTATGGATACTTGGTTTAAGGTCATACCTAGTCTTTCAATGAAAATAAAAAGGAAGTGATGTGTATAGAATAATAACCACATGTCACTAGGGATGTAGTCATTCTTATGGAAGTAAACCTCATTCACAAACTCATGTTTTATTTTGTGTTTCTTTCATATTATATATCTATATATCGACCAAATAGGAGAAAAATAGATACAGATCTAATATTGATATAATCAATGAGGTGATTGTGGGATAAAAGTGAAATTAGATTAAAAAGTTACTCTACATTGATTTGTGTCCCCCACTCCTATATGTGGGTATATATCAAATCGATCCTATGTATTGGTACAAATCTAGTCACACTTCTATTGTATTCGATTATTTGATTTTTGGTTTAGAATTTAATATCTCATTAACAAATCTATATAAATTTTAGATTTGAATAAGACTATGAATATCCTTTTAAAAAACTATTAAAGATATTTATACCCTTAAATTGAAGAATGGAAATAAAATAAACACAATGAAGTTGAGAAAGGAATTTTCTTATAAGGGAGAGAACAATGATTCTCCACTAGTTTAATATAATCAAGGTTCAGTTCATTATAATTCTTCAACTGAAAATGTGTCTCATAAAGAAACTAGTGATGGGAATCCATCCCTCTAAATTAAATTATATGAATGTTTTGTCTCTCTATACAATAATCCTAGTTAAGAAAAAGATGACATAGAAGATGAAGATATGTTGTTTCAATATACCAAAATAAATTGGAATATAGTTATGTCTTAGGTGGTCTCTCAATACAACTACAACAAGGGTTAAAAAAACTCTCTTTTGAAAATTTTCCAACCAAAGAACCATATATCTATGGTGATTATCAATATTATGAGGATTCAAAATATGAATAAATTGGTTCTATAAAAGAAATCCAATATAATTTCCCTAAATAAATTTATTCATATATCAATGGAATATTTAAAAGTATTATTTAATAGGTCATAAACCATGAGGATGAAAATAAAATAATGTATAAGGATTTAAAATATATTTTATAGATCAGTGTTAATCACTTAAAACTATTAGGAGTCATAAGTTCAATAAATTTAGAACTAAAATAATTATGCGCTAGATTTGAAAAAGAGTGCCTTATTACAATTCAAGTATTAAAATATTCCCAGAAATATGTTTAGGAGAAGACCCTTTATTGAAATGAATAAAATTCTATCAATGATACTAAACTATATATTAAATCAATCTTGATTAAAGAGATTCATCATCTACTGAAATAAGAGATAGAAATGAATTAATATAGAATTAAATATATGATAATTTTTTAAAAAGAAAAACTGAAGTCATTGGGGGATGATATAGGTATCCTCAATATGAAATTATTTTAGGAAGTAATTAAATTGAAGAATCTTGAAACAACATAAGATAGATCTTTGAATCAAGTAGAGATGAAATTTACTGACACACAAACATAATGGGGGATTATTATATTGTATGAACTATTTATAGTGAATAAAATTATGATTATCGTAGGATTATTCTAAGTCATCCAAAATAGGAAAATTTCTATACTGATAAAAAACTTTAACTATTAAAAATATATTTTAATACATAGTGAAGTCATAAAACTAACATATATACAAATATGGATAAATAAACATGATGAAAATCTGAGAATTATTTTAAGGGTGTATGAAATATATTGTATAAGAGATGTATCTCCAAAATAATATTAACTAGTATGTGTAAATTCCAAAAATACATAAGGAAACCAATTTTGAATAATCTAGAGAACATGGAGTTTAAAAAAAGAACCCAAGGTTTGTTGGAAATGGTTTTTAATATAACATATTTGGACACATTTCACTAGATATGTTATGAAATATATCAATTATATAATGGAAAATTAAGATCATTTAATGTTGGATCATGTATCATAATATGCTACATCCACAAACTATAAAGAGAAATCTATACACAATGAATATATTTTAAATAATTAAGGATATATAATGAGTCTAAAATGGAAGCAGTTATAGGGAAAAGGTATTAAAATATAATTCTTGTAAGCATGAAAATAAAACCAACAAGATGATATGACCATAAAATCTAAAGAATGGAGGAAACCCTACATTTGGAAAGAATCATGAAAAATGTGCTGACAATAACATTCGAAATAAGTATGTAAATATGGATGGTAAATTTTCATTGGGAAACATGTAGAAAAAAAATAGTGAAGGTAAAAATAAGCCTAATTAGTAAAAAAATAATGTTGTAACTAATGAATAAAGATGATTATTTTTTAACATATAGGACACATTATGGGAACTTGAAAATAAGTCAAAAATGTTGGAGTTGAATGAATAGTGGAAGAAAAACCCAAGAGAGAAATGAAGGTACAATGTCAATGAAGATAACATCTAAAAATTTATGTGGAAAAACACAAAATGATGAGAAAATTCCTTAAAGATGTTTGGTAATTTGAAAATCGGATTTGAATAATGTAATGGAAGTGAGATTTCAACAGAATGAAAGATCCAAATGGAATGATAAGTTTCCATATAAAGAATAAATATAATTTCATTATTGTTTTTAAAATAATTAAAACCCAATTGTTTCATATGTTTTTTGGGTGGTGCATGGAGCCAAGAAAAACACAAATGATTGCATAAAAATCATTCCAGTATAAGAATAGATCATAAGTAACATGAAACCCACATTCATTTATACATGTGAGTTAATGGATCATTTTAAGAAGAACATCCCACTCAATTATAGAAGAAAATAACTCATGTGGTCAAAATAAAAATCATACTTAATGAATCATTGTGCATATATAAAGAGTCCATCTAGACATTGAGAAAAATTATAAAGGAGAAAACTGGTTGAGAATTGATTCTTAGTCAAACTGCTCAAATTTAAGAACAAGGAGATCCAATTTAGTCTATAAATTATTATGATTATACTTTTTATGCTAACAATATATGGTATAAAAGTATATTCTAATTCCCAAATTGAGAACCTATAAAATCAAGTAAGCTAGAATAAGTATTCTTTATTTGTAGAGGACACAATATTGGTATGATTTTTCAATTGGTAATCGTAAGAGCATCCAAAGAAAAGTCCAACCGTGATGAATATAAATAATCTATCAAAATATATAGAATGGTGATGAAAGTATCTATCTCAGTAAAAATTTAATACATGATATCTTAAAGAGTATTTGAAAAGGTCAATCTTCCATGATGATGAAATATTGAATTCTTCCATATTTTTTGTAACTAATACAACTAAAATAATAAATATTATTTGATGATGAGATCACTCTTGATGATGTGATGATATAGTGCTTCCCTTGAGGTGGATTTACATGAGAATATTCCAGATGAATGAAATCCTTATTAAATGGAACATTCTGCAAATTTCTTGTTATTTTGTCATTGAAATTGTATGAATGTATATTATATCAACCTTATTTATCAAATATTTATTTATAAAATTAATGTAGTATTATTTAAAATAATTAAAATAATTTTAAGAAACTTGATGTGTTCTATGAATTTTGAAAATAAATACCTATTGGTTACACTTGATTTTTTTAATCTACGTACTAAGTATGTGCCTCAAATTTAGGATGAACATGATTAATAATTTTTTCAACATTTGATATCATCAGGTTTTATCATCCTTGATACACTTTAATAGTACCTTCAGAAGATAGATATTGATAAATTTAATGGTTAGTATAATATTATTCTAATTATTGGTACCCTTGTTATCCAAATCAAAATATCTTATTTTCTACATAGATCATGTCTCAAGTTAACATATTATGGAATTATCGATGGAATATTTATTAAAGAAGAGGTGATATAATCCTATATCTAATTGTTTTTATTTTTTATAAAAAATGTCGAGAGATAAGAAAATTAAAAAATCAGTGAGTTGGGGGAGAGAAGGAAAATAAAATTTGAAAAAAAATAAAAAATATTTATATTGTATTTTTTGCTTGGTGTTGAAAAAAATAAAAACACTGAGATTTTTTAACCCATAATGTGATGAGTTTAATTTATTATCTATTATGAGTACAAAATGAACGATGCCAATATGAGAGGTAGTTGGATTTATTAGAGAGAAGCTGATATTTGTTGAGTAAGGTATTATGATTAATAGTGAGATTTTGAGGATATATTGTAATACATTGTAACTTGTAAGTGATGCAGTATTATTATAATTATGACTATAGAGTTTCTTATATTACTTATATACAAATGAATAAGTTTTGGGAGGTGATACTATTATTAATATGGAAAATATATATGAGGAAGCTGCTAGGGGTTAACATGAAACTTCTAGTAGACAAATAATTGAATATTATTTGTTTGTGTTTCCATTGTATTAAAAAGGAAACCAAATCACATGAAGGTGATGATGATTCTAGGAGAGAGTTATATATATATTTCATATAAAAAGTTCATTTTAATTTTAATAAAAAATATCCTTGGTATTTCAATTTCATAGCTAGTTCAAGAAGATTTAACACTCAAAGAAGGAAGATTTATAGAGAGTATTGAAATTTATAAATATAACATCTATGTAAAGATTATATTTTTAAAGAGTTCAGCTAATGAAACTCATAGAATATATCGATTATAAATAGAAACCATCTAAATATAATATTGTCCATCCAAGGAGAAAAAGTAATAATTTTGGGTGATGATTGGAGATTATTTGAAATTTTTTAAAAGGTTTATAAGTAATTATACAAGGTAAACAATTTATTTTGTTAGATAAAAACTAATTCGAAGTAATTCTATAATGTTTGTTGATAAATTCAAAACCTTTAAAAAGGAAATAATCATACAGAGAGTCTTATGTATAATTTTTTGAAGCCATAAATGATAATTTATCTACATTAGTGTCGAATAGAAAATTTATTTATCATATGTAAATTATATATTTTGAGTGATCATATGATAATTCATCTGTACATCTTAATAATGAAGGAAAATAGGGATTCATCTATTTCATTTAAGTTTTGTGGAGCCCGTATAGTAAAATACATTGTAAATTATGAGAATTCTACTAGGTGAAAATTTATATTTACAAAATATTTATATTCTAAAGAATTTGATTAAAATAACTCAATAAAACTATTTTTTTCTTCCTGGATCATAAATCCTAATCAAATACATGATCATGGTTGAAGCTCAAATGAATATTCAACCATCAGGATAATGAATAGGCTAACACTAAGTGAGGTTCATTCAACATGATATAAGAGACACATCACCCTTTTTTATGTTGAAATATCAAGTGAAATAAATGGAATGTATTTCATTGAAGATTTAAATAAATTAATTCTAATTGATAATTAAAATTTCCACAAAAAGAAAACAAATTGATTCTTATGCACAAGTTTCATGAAAAATTAGAATAATGAATTTACTATAAGATTATATGAATTGGGGGATGATATTTGTGGGAGTTTGAATATGTGAATTATTTGATTTTTATAAGAATATTGCACACACACAAAAAATGTGTAGGTTAGATATGTGATAGATTCAGAACTAGGTGAACATTGAACACATTATTCATGTAAAAATAAGAAAGTAGAATAATCGATACCCTAGCCTGATTTAGATCTTGATTATATAAGATAAGTAAGAAGATGTTTATGTGTAGTTTATGCCTCTAGAGTAGAATAATGAGAAACTCTGAGATCCATCCTATAGCTATCACTTTCCCAATAATTCTTAAGAAGGAAGTGTTTGGATGTGCTATTGCTGATTATATTTCAATTTAATGAAAATGATATATCTATACATTATTAATCTATGATAAATGTATGATTAAGATTTATTCATCCCATATGATTACTACAAGATAGGAAGTATCATTAATATTTTCTAACATGGATCGATCTAATAATAGTGATCTTGATTTGAGTAACTAAAATCCCATTCTCTTGTATGAATGGAAATCAATCCCTAACTTGTTTTATACCTAGATAGTGACAGTATAAAATTTTAAAGTTCATACCATAATTTTACTTCACAATAAGAAGTATGTTTTGTGCATGGGATAATAACAATGTGTCATCAGGGACGTAGTCATCCTTAGAGAGATAAACCTCATTGAAAAACCCTAGAGTTCTATTGTATTTATTTTATATTCTATAGTTTTATACAGGATAAAGGATATAAAAAGAGAGATATATCTACTTTATGAATATTTAATGTGCTAATTAATGGGTAAAAGTGAAATTTTATTAAAAAGACACTCCATGCTGATTCACTCACCCCACCTCAGTGTGGACATATCCCAAAAAGACCGTAACACATATCAACAATGACATTCGATATAAATTATATATTGAATTCAGAATGATCCAATAACGGTCTTGGGTGTACATAAGTATTTGGTTGTTCCAACATAGACTTCATTTAACATGAAAAATTTATCATATATTTCTTGTATATAAAATTCACATCACGACCCATACTAGTCACACCAAATGATATTATTTCCATTTTTGACTAATCAACAACGAAAAAAATGTATTTATAAGTGATATTTCATTAAAAAATGTAATAAACTTTTTCTTTTAAATTTTTTCCATCATGTAACGTATTATCTACTGAGGCATATGTGTTACCTCAATGCCTAGGAATTCACTATGTGGTGTAATGAAATATCAGTCAAATTATTGTGCATGTGACATTAACATCACTATGGAAGTAATTAATGGAGGATGGTTACCAATTTTTGGTTATTCTATATGTATCAAATAAAACATATATGGTTCATTGACCATATATTTCTCACCTACATCACTTCCAATTTCATCATCAAATACTTCTTCCTCGGATAAAGTCCCAATTATTAAATCTTGAGTATCAATAGGGATATCTCAAAAAAATTATCTCAATATTCTGATCATCATGTTCATAATTATTCTCTATTACTAGATTTATGTCATAATATGTTTAATCATATTTGTTGCGAAGGACTGACGTTAACTAATCACTAGTTGTATGGTTTTGTCATAAGGGGTTTCACCTCATCAATAATGAAAATATCTGCATACAATTCTATTGAACCATTATTTTATTTTTTCCTAAACATAGATTATGTTTCCACTAATCATAATCATCGAGCATAGGAAATAAAATGTTTTATAGATGATAATAATATTAAACATGTTGATATTTGATTAAAGTAATTACTTAGTCATCCCTTGTTTTTAAAAGATTATAGATCCCCATAAGAACTTCTTCCAATTTTATAGAATCATGAAGATGAGTTACTCTTATCAATTTTAAATTATATCAAAGACCTTGATAATTATAAATTACATCTTTGTTATATAATATAAAAAGAAAAAATATTACCTAGAAAAAAATTAATAAAGCATTATATATTTATATTTCATCATCAAATGCCTAAATTTTTTAAATTAGTATAGGTCAAATAAATGAGATTTAACCATAAGTCCTTTTTATGGATTAGTTTATTATTGTTTGATAAACCAACCCAAACACAAAGGAAAACTGATGGAAACTCTATTACTTTAGTATGAAATTCCATAACATCATTCATTCCATACTTAAAACAATGTCTTGTTGTGTGTAACTAGAAACTAAGTAATTTTTTTTGGAAATGTTCAATAAAAATAATTAATAAAATATAATAAATCCACTTTGAAATTAGAACATGTGTCATCTTATTTGTTGTCCTATGAATAACCATTTCTAAGATACTTGGAGGGTTCACCATCTTTCTTACAATGTTCGTGAACTTCCTCAGATCATGTATTTGAATTATAATATGTAATTCAAGAATAAATATTACATACAATAATGAATATACCTAAATTAGAAACTTATACTCAATTGTTATTCAATTAATATAATTTCCTTATCCAATTACCTTTATTTCTACATGATAAGAAGATAGCCTTATGTTAAATGAAATTCCATTGAATATTTGTTATTTTTGAAAGACTTTGCAATGGGACCATTGAATTTAAACTATTCATGAAATTTTCAACCCAAACTTCTATTTTGTTCAATAAAATAGGTGAGAAACCATGTTCCCAATACTCTATATCATCTTGGTAAGGCACAATTAATATATTATTGAGCGGGTTCTCCAAAATCTTCTTGTATTTCTCGATAAATATAGAGTATTTTGGTGAAAAATATGATAATATTATAAAAATGAATAATTTATTTCCAAATGGATACCCATGTTTACTAGATGATCGATTTTATTCTATATATTGGATGCATGATTACTAGTTAGGTACCAGTATCCTATTTTACACTTGTATTGTAGAGTGAAAATCTAATTTATCTTATGTATATTTTTCACTTTCTAAAGATATAGGACATGAGATATCATGGTGTAAGCATCCTTCTCTTAATATCTCACCTTCATCTCTTCATACATAACTGATATCATGATAAAATATATATTAGTATCATACTCTATATTTCACTTGTAGAAATCCTTTTCATGTACACTCTCTCAGTGAAGTGACTAGTCAAGAATAAGGGACTTAAACACAAATTATAAATTATATTTCAGTAGTGAAATGTATAATGTACTATACTACTCTGAAAATTTTACTTGGTTGGATGTGGTTTGGGTAAAAAAAATGATCACATTGAACTCGTGGTCAGGCTTAACATTTCATCTATGACAAATAAATTTATATTTTTCTTACTTCTTATCCATTAAAATGTATGATTCTATAAATAATTTGTTTCATTTATTTTATTTATTTCTTTTGTTCCCATATATTATGTTAAATTATTTAATAAAATATAATATTATATTTATTTTACATTGAAACAAGGACCATATGTTTTATTTTGAATATATATATATATATATAACTGATATTTTTATAAAAAAACCTTTTAAATTTCACCTCCCATTATATTAAAAATATATATGTATTTAATATTTTTAACCCTTTATTTTAAAATTATATCTTTTTATTCATTAAGGAATAATTAATTATTATAAATTTAATTTAATATTTATTTTATTAAACATTCATGACATGTGGAAGTTCACATGCTTTTGTCCCTCCATGGACGCCCTATTTTATACTAGTGATGTATTGAAGATTATATTTTTATTATTTATAAATGATAATTTTATATTTTATGAAAATTTATTTTGATAAATTTTTTATAAAAATGTAGTGATATCTTAATTTTTTAATTTATTTTAATTTATTTTTTATTATCCATGAAATATTTCAAGTTCATACATTTTTAAAATCACTACACATTTTCTCAAGGATTGGAGGTGTGGAGAGAATGTTTGGTGATGTTTTAGTGTATAGAGATAAGTTTTGGCTGACTTTAGGGTGACCACAGCAGATCAATGGGCATGGTTTTGGTTTTTTTCAGCTCATTTGGTGAGGTGGGCGTACTATATTTGTTTTGAGCTAGCCTTTTTTTAGGCATGAGCATTTTGGAGTTGGTTGCATAGATATTGGGGAACGAAAGTGAGTGAAATGTCTTAATTTTAAAATATGGAATTTTTTCCCTTAAATTATTCCCCTATCGAAAATCGGGAAGGACATCACACCATAATGGACGACATGGTCTCACTGGGTGCCAGGGTGCTTCACCCTATTAGAAACAGCCACCCCTAAAATGATAATTTTTATGATCATTGTACTGGTCAATGGCTTAATATATGGAATAAGAGTGTAAAAATTGTCAGGTTTCTTGTACCCTATGATTTTAATACATATTTTTATTTCAAATAATTTTAATTTTTTCTATATCTTGCGTCACATAAAATACTATGTTTAAACGAACCACCATATACTATTAAAATATTATTATTTAAAGTGACATTTATCAAATACTCATTTTAATGATGAGTATGAATAGTAATAACTAAAATTATGAATATTTTATGGGTACATATGTATAAAATTAATTAATTTCTTATCAATTGATTATAAAAATCATTAGAAATAAAAAATTCTTTTTCTAAAAAATAGTTTTTGAGTTTCCAAGGTATTTTAAACATAAAAAATTAAATTAATCAATTTTGATGATTTCATTTAATGAAATATATATATTATATATTAAATAAAATATTTTTACATTCATTTAATATTTTTCTCAGCATATGATAGGAATATACCAAGTTTTATACTTAAAAATGAATTTTTTTTAAATAGTGGGTTCCCCCTCTTTTTGTACGCTTATAATTAAAATAATTTCAATAAATTATATGTATTAAATTTGATAAAATGAATAAAATTTTTATAACCAATATGATAAAATTTGATAAATATCCCCCTTTTATTATTTACCAATATTAATAGTTACTGTGGAAAGTTTTATCACCTCAATAAAGGGGAAATCAGGTTAATCTAAGAAACAATTAGGTGATAAAGATATTAATTTTTCATAATAATTCCTATTAATTGAATATAATAATAATCATATCAAATTAATCTCTAATTTATTTATTTAATTCATACTTTTCAATCAAAATTATTTATATTTTATTTAAATCAATAAATTTTAAAAAATTCCACTCTCTTAGTTTTAAATTTTCATTTTGTGTTCACATAGAAAAAAATACTAGTTATGAATGAATATTAATAGAAATTTTGGGAGTAATGAAATTATTTTCATGTGATTATTTTTTTATAATTTTTTCGTATTATATAATTAATTTAGATTTTACACAACACTAAAACGGTATTTATTTAATTGATTGACAAATAAAATAAATGACATTAAAAATAGTAAAAGTGATATATTTTGATTATGTTATAGTGTTACATGAATTTTATAGGTGAATTTGACATATTAATATGTTTTTTAAATGAATATATTTAAAAAAAGACCTTTTATTTATGTATTTTAACAAATATTAAATGAATAATGTCAAAATGGTTAATAATGATATTTTATCAAAATAATATTTTATTAAAACATTTTAATATAATGAAAATATTGAAATAATAAAACATTGATATAATATTGCTTAAAATATCATAAATTTTCTATTTATGGTCTAATTTTCATCTTGTAATTAAAAATTACAGCTCTTTAATATTTAAAAAGTTGTTAGTGTAGTTAAAATTAAAATTGGTTAACCAATGGTTAATAAAAAATATATATTTTAAAATAGCACCAAAACTGGTATAAATTATATTTTTTCATTGAAATCATAACCCTATATTATTTTATCCTCGAATCATTTAAAAAATGGAGGAATTTTTCTTTATATTTTATTTATTATAATTTATTCGTTTGAGAAATTCAAAAAGTTCCCCTCACTTCAATTATAAAAGAGAACCTCCTATCTCAATTATTTACACCACCTTGAGAATTATAACTTTACCAAACCCAAAAAAAATCGTTCAAAAATTACCTATAAAAATTATATAGTTCTTAGTCTTCCTAATAGACTAACTATATGGTTCTTAGGAGGAGATCCAAAGAAGTTCTTTCAAAGTAGAAGTGGCTACCTAAATAGATCACTTTCTTCTCTACTTATTATTGGAGACATATAAACATATGGTATAGATTAAAAAATAAAAAAATTACCATAACAAATATAATTAATTTTTATTATGATTATAAAATCACCATTATCCACCCTCTCTTCCAATCAAATGGGTAATGAAAATATTTCTCATACGTACATATGAATTATCGCCTCCATGTAGGGATAATATTCATTTTTCATCACCAACATTTATGGGTTATTATTTTGAAAATTTAAATATTTATATATAATTTTAATGACATAATTAAATTTCTAGAACTAAAATATCACATATAACTTCTTACCTTCCAATCCATTGGAAAATGATAACGTCGCACATGTGTACATGTGAACTACCACCTCCACGAGGTGATGTTATTTTTTTCATTTCTATTTTACTTGGATGGAAATAAGGATATATTTAATGAATATATATGATATATATATATATATAATATGATAACAATTCCAGAATTTTTAATTATTATTTAACTTTCTTTTGTTCCAAATTTTAAAAAGTGACAACAATATTCATGAAAACGTACGACCTACAATATCCCTGAACATTGTAAATCATTTTTGTATCTATAAATTTTATATATTAATATAAAGATGAATATAATTAATATATGTTATATTTATATCATTATTACCATATTTTATATTATTTAAATATTTTAAAATTAAATGGACTTGAACTACCGAATTGAAATATTTAGGATAAACAAAACATTTACCACCCAAAATGGATGATTTTAAAGACTTTTTGATAAAAATGGGTGTTGAAATATTATAAAGGGATCATATATGATATTATAATTAATATTATGATTTTTTTATATAATTATAATAAATTTAAATATATTATATATGATGTTAGAGTGCTTTCAAAACATGGGAACTTGAGGTAGGGGTTTTATGTTATAATCTTATTATTTATGAAAATTATATATGATAGTGTTTATTATGATAATATATTATAATATATATCTCAAGAATATAAATAATTTTACTCTACTCTAGTTATATCTTGAGAATAAATGTTTTCCTTTAATTTTAAACACCTTAATTACTCAGGATACTGATAATATGTTTTTTAGGAAAAATGACTTCATTTTTCCCTTCAAGTGATTTTTTTATTTTGTATCCATGATTTCTAAAAATATTTTAAAAATGGATTTTAATATTATAATATGATTTTTTCTAAAGTCATTTTTACCCATAATTTACCTTTTACAAAATCATTAAAAATAAATCTTCTTGTAATATTCCAAATGAGGTACTTTTTGTTTTTTTGAATATAATAAGAATGGTTTCTCTTAACATATACAATATGAATGAATTTATCACCATATTGACTAATCAAATATATAATGATTCATTTACATTTTTTTGTGAATATTTTAAAATATAATTATTCCAAAAATATTATCCTATTTTTTAAAATTTAATGTATTGATTTCAAAATGGAAAGAATATTTTTCTCAAGAATGTTTAACGATATTTAAATGGTATTTCTATTTATAAAAGATAGAAACCCATGATTTCACATATGATTTAGTAGAATAATTATCCAAGGATATAGTCCGTATTATTTATTTAGATGTTTTATGTTTAAAATGAAAATATATGTATGAAATCAATTCCTCTTCTACAGGGTTTGAAATGATGGAATGGTTATGAATCCCATTTAATTACATGGGTTATGATATGATGAATATTTATTTGATCTTGTGGAATAAATACATATGAAATTTATTATGTGATGGGTGTGACCAATATCTCTCTCAAATTAATTGAATAATTACTGATATTTTATGAGATAAACAATACAATATTGGGAGTGATCCCACTTCAGTAAGGGACTATGTCTACTATGATAGTCTTGGGAGTGAAAAATGACTACTTTGATGGATTGGGGAGTTAACACATTCCAAAATGTTTTTATTGGTAGTGATCCTTAACTAAGAAAGAAGAAATTATCTATGTTTTTGTGTTTTCCATAATTCCATGTCTTATTCCAATGTTATTCTCACCAAGATCATTTTCTTTCATTACTTCATGATACATGTATTATAAACTACCAAGAATTTTTCTATGACTCAAAATTATGATATATTATTGGTAGGGTTTTATTTTCAAATTATATTATAATGTTCTCACATCCTTATGTTCATGTTATAATTATGTCGCCAATGATATCTCTTTGTTTACCTTTACTGATCATCTAAGATCAACCTTTATAATGTTTTTACTACCCCATTTATTAAGAAAAGTAATAATTATAACATGTATAAGAAGGTTGATTGTTATGAATAACTTAGTGGGAGAAGAGGAAAATATTTTATGAAATAGTTTTTTATGTGTCCATGTTTCCAATGAAACTAGAACTATAAGAATCTGAAATGTATCATTATGTTATTTAATGAATAACCATATACTAAGATGTGATATAAATGTATAATAATCTTGGGTTTCTATATTTGGTATCATAACATGGTTCAGTTAACCACTGTAATCTAGGATCAGAAAAACATTAGTGTATACCTTGTGGTAAGTCTATGTATAGGATAATATCATAATATTTTGGAAATTATCACAATTAACCTCTGTTAAATATAAGGTTAAATAGAAGAAAATGTCTTCATTTGGAAATCTTATAAATTATGTTTCATGATTATGTGTTTTTTCCACTGTGATTATTGTTTCTCACATTATGTTTTTTGGTTTTATTCAATGTATAAAACATGAAGGAACCATGTTAATATAAAATGTGATGAACAATGAAATGATTATCCTCATGAGAAACCAAATGTTATGGGGGATGAAATAAAAAATCTTATTACTATACTCACAATACATTTTCAATCTATGAATCATTCTAATCTTCCAAACAAGAAAAGGAGGGAATAAAAATTTGTTGATTCCATTATGAGGAAACAACTGCCTCATTTTAGTGGATAAATTGATTCACTAATTGTTGACAAATGAATTAGTACCCATGAAAAATATTTTTTATTATTCAGTGTTCATAATATGAGAATATTATTCTAGATGTTTATAATTTGGATGGTGGATTAGATAAATGGTGAAATCCTATCAAGAACACAAGGGAACATGAAGAAAATGACACCATGGATTGGGATATGGTTAAGAGATTTTTTTTCAATAATTACTTCCCTTATATTCTTAAAATTAAATATGGGAATGAATTCAAAGATATCAAACATAATGATTTTGAATCTATTGGAACCTATGAGACTTATTTTTCAAGGAATATGATGTATGATTTTGGAATTGTCATCAAACTTGGAAATAAGGTTGCATGATTATTCAATAGATTAAAACCAAGTCTCTTAAGCACATTATACATAAGGGACTTCAATATAAATGAATAAATAGTTCTACATTCCCATAAGGTGGATATGGATATTAGAGTTACATATCTATATTATAGTTTTTGGAATAAGATAAATATGGGATTAAAAGGTAATTCTAAAAGTCTTGGAGAAAATAAGATTTTATTTCCTTTATGATTGAAGTGTGGAAAGAAACATGGTAGAAATTCTCTTAAGGGGAATGGTAAATGTTTTAAGCTTGAAAATCAATGTTCATAGGAAAATTGAATTTTGTGTTATGGTAAGAAGTTATATAATGCTGTGAATAGAGAGAAAGATCCACATAATGCACCACCCACACTCTAGTGTTTCAAATATAAGGTATATTGGAATTATGCTAAGTAGTTCCCAATACTAAAGTTTAATAATGATGATTGACATCAAAAACCTCTTAATTCTAGAGAAAATTGATGTCACATACAATCACTATTGGTGATATATAGAATGATAATAAATCAATGAATTGTAAACATACCATACACATTATAAATGCTAATTTATTATTTGATTCTGGATCTACCCACTGTTTTATATCTAGAGAGATTTCTAATAATATTATTGTACCACCTCAATTATTAGATGATTAATTAGTATTAATAACTACCAATGATATGATGATAATATCATAAGTCTATGATTCTTATTTGATTGAATTTTTTGGGAATTGTTTTCCTAATAATATCACTATTCTCCCATTGGTTGAATTTGATGTTAATTTCAGCATGTATTTGAAAATGTTACATAAATCCCACAGCAATTATGGAAGAATTGAAGTTCTATTTTATATTTAGAACCATCCTATGATCATCTATAAATGTTATGACAATATAAACTTCCAATGAATATTACATCCATTGTATGGATCATGATCCCAATACAAAATTGAGGTTTATCAAAAATGGATGGGGTGAAATTCAAAATCAATGACATGAATAATGCATGGGATTTTTGTGGATGAATTTATAAAATAATTTTATGGTCTTCTACTGAATCATAATGATTATTTACTAATATAACTCATACATGATTCCACACCTATTTCAAATATTCCATAAAGAATATCCCTGATCGAGCTTCATTAATTGAAGAAGAAACATCAAGAGAATATAAAAAAAAATTCATTTATCCGGGTGAAACACCATGGGACGCACTAGTTTCTTTTGTTATGTAAAAAATATGGATCAATGTGACTCCATATTATAAATAGTAAAATAATATTACTATTAATAAAATGTTTCTTCATCCCCATATTGATGACTTTTTTTATAAACTTCATGGAGATCAATACCTTTCTAAGATTGATCATTATTATGGATATCATAAATTGAGGTTTAATAACGAGGATATACCCAATAATTTATTCCATAAAAGATATATATACTATGAATTTATAGTTATTCCATTTACTTTTCTAATTCCACAAATATTTTTATAGATTTAATGAATTTTTTGGAGAATACCATGATTAGCTTGTGGTAGTCTTTATAAATGATATTATATTATATTAAATAATTAAGGAAGAGTATTAAGGTGAATTTAAAATTATACTAAACACCCCCATGGATGAGATGATTTATGAAACAATTACCATGATTGATTTCTGGAATTGGATAGTTTCATTCTTGGGTCATAAAATGTCAAGATTTTGTATATTAGTAGATCCTTCAAAGATATAAGTTATTGAATATTGGATTAGAATTACCACTATGAATGATATTCATTATTTTATTGGTTTGGATGTATATTATTATTTTTGTGTGCATAATTTCTCATGACTTTAAAATCCACCAATCAAGTAAACTCAGAAGGGAGCTAGGTTCCTTTGGAAAAATGAATGCGATGAGAATTTCAGGGAACTGAAGAGAAGGTTATTCTTCCCACATGTTCTTACATTAACATAAAATGAAGAATTATATGTAATATATAGTGAAACTTCAAATAAAATATTGGGATGAATTTTCATTCCAAACGATATGGTGATAACGTATGCCTTAGTCCAATTGAAGATCTATGAGAAAATTACCCAACACACCATTTAGAGTTAGATGTTGTAATTTTTTTCATTAATGATATAGAAGAATTAAGTATATTGATAAGTTTGTGATATATATATATCATAAAATATTAATGTATATTTTCACACATAATGAGTTGAATATTAATCAAAGAAGATGTTTGGACCTGAATAAAGATTATGACAGCTCAATACACTACTACCCTGGGAAAGTGAAGAAAGTGGTAGATTCTCTAAGTCAACAGTATCATGCTATATTATCTATGATGAGGATAAAAAAGATCAAATATTTATATTATTTCAAAGGAAGGATCTTGAAATTATTAATCAAGGATAGAAATATTATCTTTCTAAAATGAGTGTTCAATTATATATTCATGTAATTATTAAATAGGCCCATAAGGAATATATAGAACTACAAAACATTGTGAGAAATATTTATAATTTTAACCTTTATTGTAGCTTAATAATATGGTTTAGGAACTATTTTTGTGTTCCATACATACTATATTTGAAGAAGGATATGTCTGATTAACTCATAGTGAAACATTCCCTATTAATCTAAGAAGTACAAAGATGTTTTGAGATCTGAAAAAGTATTTAGGTTGGGATAGAACGCAGAGAGACATTGTTGAGTATGTATATAAGTTAATTGTATGTAAGGAATTTTAGGTTGATATATATGAGTCTAAGGGGATGTATGAAACCATTACATACACCTGAATCCAAATGGGAAAAATCACTATGGATTTTATCTTTGGACTCCACAAAACTACTAATGGGAAAAATTCTATATGATTTGTATTCAATCACCTCTTGAATCAAACAAACATCATTTATATTAGGGAATATTTATCTATAGATCATATTGTTATAATTTATATTAAATAAGTGGTATGTTTTCATAGATAAGTATATTCTATTTTATCTAATTAGGATCTGAGAGTTACCACAAAGTTTCGGTGATGTCTTTTGCGAGCTCAAGATACAAATTTGAGTTTCAATGTAGTATATCATCCTTAGACAGATGGTTAATATGTGAGAATGATTGAAAACATATAGTATATGTTGAAATATTATTCTATAGACAACAATGGTTCTAGAGATTAAAACCTTTTCTAATTGAGTTTTCTTACAACAATAGCTTTCACTCGAGCATTCATATGGATTCTTATGAATCCCTATATGGAAAGAAGTGTGTAACTCTAATATGATTGGATTATATTAGAGAAATAAATCTATTAGGAACTCATCTATATGAGGAAATAATAGGATAAGTTATATCCACATAGTAGTACTTCATGACAACTCAATGTAAAAAGAAAACTTATGTTGACAATCATTTACATGACACAAAATTTAATTTTTTGTGAGAATTTTTTCCTATGAATTTATCTGTAAAATAAGTCTATGTGATTAATAAAGAATGGATAAACAATACATCTTTATATTTAACCTTTAATGATTCATGATTGAGTATGGATGGTATTTTATTGCTTGGCGCTTCCCCTAAACCTCTCTCTAGTTAAAGATGTATTTCATGTATTTCTCTTGAGTTTGAACACATTTGATCCATCAAATGTATTAAACTAAAATTTCAAACCACTTGAACGTGATATATTTTTTAATTAGAAACCCATAAAATTATTTTATCATATAGATAAAGTGCTATGGAATAAGACTACAAACTTGTTAAAATTACTCTAGGGAAATCAAAAAATCGAAGAAGCATTATGGGAACCCGAGGAGGTAATAAAACAAATATATCCTCATTTTTTGTATCGGAGTGATGAATCTTACAGAAAAATAATTTTATGGTTGGTAAAATGTGACACCCTAATATTTTATGAAATATATATTTTTCAAATAAATTTAATTTCTTTGATAGCTTACGTTACAATCAACAAAGAGTTTAAATGAACTACGATATACTACTAAAATATTATAATTAAATGTTATTGTTATCTCCTAGACACTAGATTGGTGATTATGAATAGTAATAACTAAATAATGAAAAATTTATTGTTATATGTGTATGAAAGTAATTTATTAGTTATCAATTGATTATAAAAATCATTTTAAAGAAAAAAAGAAATATTTTTTCTAAAATAATATTTTTGGGCGCACAATGTATTTTTATTTTAAGAAATTAAATTAATCACGTGTAGTGAATGATTATAATAAAATGTATATTTTATATATTATATTAATCATTTTTTAATTTATATTATAATTTTTAATCATAGGATAAAAATAAAGTTTTTTTTATGCTAAAAAAATTTATCTTTATAAAAAGAAGGTTTCATTATATTTCATGTATTTATTTTAAAATTAATTTCTATCAAATATATGTTTTGAATTTGATAAAATTTATTCCATATTTGGAATCAGTATTTTCTAATTTAGTAAATAGGCCAATTTTTTTACCAATAATAGTAAAAATTGTGGTAAAATCTATCTTCTCAGTATAGGTTAAATTGGGTTAATCAAAGTTAAAACTATTTGATAAGTCCATAATATTTTCCGAATAATTATTATTATATGAAGGTAATTAAATACTAATTAAATAATTCTCTTAATTTATTTCATTAAGGGATACTTGCCTATAAAAATGACATATATATTATTTAAATCAATGAAAGTAACAAAATGTCAAACTCATAGTTTTAAATTTCCATTATGTGTTCACATGGAAAAAATAGTTATGAATAAGTATTAATATTAATTTTGTGAATAATGTAATTATATTAATTATGGTAATTAATTTCAAATTTTTAGGTATTATATAATTAATTTTATTTATTACTCAACCCCAAAACAATATTTATTTAATTAATGGAAAAATAAAATTAATGATATTAAAATTATTAAAAGTGTAATATTTTCAGAAATATATAGTAATATATGGATTTTATACGATAATATGACATATTTTTGTTGTTTTAAAATATAATATTCAAATTCAAACTGTGTACTTATGTCTTTTAAGTCAAATTATATGTATAGTGACATAATTGAAAATAATGATATTTTATCAAAATAATATGGAATTAAATTATTTAAAAATAAAAAAAATATTGAAATAAGAAAATTTGGATATTATATGGTCAAATTTTAATAAATTCGATATTTATGGGGAAATTTTCACCTTACAATTAAAAATCACAACCCTTTAATATTGAAAAATTTGTTACTATTGTTAAAATTAAAATTGGTTAACCAATGGTCATAAAAAATATAACATTTATAATGACACCAAATATTTTTTAAATTCTATGTTTTATGGTATTTAAACCCTATATTATATTATTTTAAAATACTTATTCTTTTGGAGGAATTTTTCTTGGAAATTATTTTATTATAATTTAATATTTTGAGAAATTCCAAAAGATCCCCTCACCTCAATTATAAATGTGAACATCATTACTCACTTATTTATACCAATTTTATCCTTCTAGATCAACCATACCCTAAAATAAAACATTCTAAACTATAATATAGAAATTATAAAGGTTATTTTCTTATTAAAAGAACAACTTTAGGGTCCTTAGATGGAGATCTAAATATGTTCTTCAAAATAAGAGGTAATCATTATAACTGATCACATTCCTTTCTACATCTTCATTAAATCCTATAATATATGGTATTGATCATAAAATAAGAACTTAAGTATACTAAAAATACTAATATTTTATTATTATTATGAAAGAACCTTTATTAACCCTCTTTCCCCTTAAATAAAAAGTGAGAATATTTCTTCTGTGTATGTACGATTGACCATCTCCACATAGGGATACTATTAATTATTCATCTCCATCAATTATTGATAATTTTTATTATGAGTTTATTATTAATTTTATTATTTTTATGAAATAATTATTCTTTTATAATTATAATATCACATCTTTCTTCTTACATTATATTATTTTGGAAAATGATAACGTCGCTCATGCTTTTGTCTGGACTACAACCTACACAAAGAAATGTGATTCGTTTTTCATTTACATTTCACATGGATGGTAATAATGAGAGATTTAATGATAAAATATTATGTAAATAAAATTTTAATGATTTTAGAAAGATTATTTATTATTTACCTTTCTTTTGTTCCATATGTTAAAAAGTTAAAACAATCTTCAATTGTACATACAACCTTCTATATCTATGAATTATGTAATTCATGTTTTATCTCTAACATTAATGTAAAAATATAAATATAAATATAATGAATATATATCATATCTATATCATGATTAAAATCATGAATATGACATAACTATGACCAAATTATATAGACCAAAACTATAGAACTAAAATAATTATGATAAATGAAATAGTTATCACCCAAAAAAGATGATTTTAAAGAATTATTGACAAAATGGTGTTGGAATGTTATACAGATATATTTTATTATATTATAATAATATGTATGATTATGGTGTAGAATTATCATATAGATCAATTTTTTTATACATGGGGTTAGAGAGCATTTGAAATTTGGGGAAGTCGAGGTAATGGTTTCATGTTACAATCTCAATATTTATCAAGAATGTTTACGATGATGTTTCTAATGGTGAAATATTATGATATATCTCTCAATAATCTTGTGAATTTTATTCTACTATGTTTATTTTTTGATAATATTTGTTTTTACTTTATTTTATACACCTTAATTACTTAATAGAACAAAAATATGTTTTATGTAAAATCAACATCATTTTTATCATCAGTCAAAAAAAAAATTTCTTTTATTTACATGTTATCTAGAATTTTTTTAATGTATATTTTTTCTATTATTATATGATTTTTAAGGTCACTTTTACCCATGTTAGAATTTTTATAAAATGGTACAAAATGAACCTTCTTTTTCTTTTTTTGAATGATGTGCATTTTTATTTTTTTACAAATGTGTAAAATGAATTCTTAATTTTAACATATATAAATGCAATGGAATTGCATGCGATCATGATCCATCGTTACAATAAAACTTATATTAAAATATTATATGAAAATTTTCAAAGAAATTTGTTTCCAAAATATTGTCCCAATTTTTTTTAGATTTTAATGGAGTTATTTAAAAATTGAATGGATATTTTCTTCCAGAATGTTTAATGGTATTTTAATGGTATTTCTATTCATCAATGAAATAAATCATTGATTCCACTTATGATTTTCTAGGAATTTCATCCAAGGATACCATCCTTATTATTTGTAAATATGGTTTAGGTTTTTGATGAAAATATGTGTATTAAATCAATTCTATTTCCACATGTTTTTAAATGAGGTAATGGTTATGAAACCCATTTCATTCCATGGGTTACAATATGATGAATGTTTTATGATATTGTAATATATATATATATATATATATATTATTTTCATTATGTTGTGCGTGGGAATGATATATCCCACCAAAAAATTGGGTTAATATTGATACTTAATGAGATAATCAGGATCAGAATGGGAGTGAACCTTGACTACTATGATTGTTTGGGGAGTGAAACTGTTACACTATAATGTTATTGGTGGTGATCCTTGAATAGTTTGGAAATTATTTTCAATTCATATGTGTATGAAAAAATTCATTGCCTTGTGCCAATGATATTCTCTCATGGATCATTCTCTTTGATTCTTTTATGATTAATTCCTTATGAACTACCAAGACTTAAGACATGACTCAAAATTATGATCTATGATATGTAAGGTATGATATTTAAATGATTTTCTCATGGTCTCACATATTTTTGTTCATTTTAATCATATGTTACCATTGATTTCTACCTTTTTACCCTTAATGAGTGTTTGAGCTCACCCTTTATTATTTTTGTGATGCCCCTATTTTAGGGTGGTAAAAAAGTTAATTTATTTTTCATAATGTAGCACAGAGGCGGTCTAGGGTATTCATGCATTATGATTGTCATTGTAAATCAAACACTAATTATAATTAACATAATATTCTTTTTTATGTTTTTATTTTATGAATGCAATAATTTTTTGGGTTTTAGGTTTTGGAAAAATAATGCAACATCAAATTAAAATTTAAAGGTGGATGAAAAACAAGAAAATTAGGGAAGAACAGAAGTCTTCTCAAGATATATTCCCCTGGAGCACCTTTATTTTATAGTTTCAAATATACATAGTGAACATTCTACACTATATGTGTGAACTTCATAATATACTCTAGTTCTGAATTCAATGTGTACTTAAAATTTTCTTAGAGAACTCCACTTCCATCTCCTAAATTATGGGAGAATAGTTTTAGAATAAGTGGTTAAACCATAGATCACCATAGTGAGGATTGCACTAAATTTAAATCATCCTTAGATTAATGAAATGTAAAATTAATCATGCCACAGGTTTAAGCACCAGAATACTCCGATTGGATACTCCTCAGGTTAGTTAATCCTCATAATGAGTGGAATAATTTTTGGCGGAGAAAGAGGGAAGAGAGAAACCGATGGGGTTAGAAGAAGAATAAATTCATTATTAAAATAGTAATATAAAATTTCATATGATATAAAAGAAAATAAAACAAAAATAAAATAAAATAATAAAATAGTAGTATCCCTATAGTGTATAAAAGTATAAAACCCTCAGTAACCAGTCTCTTCTCGTCTAACATGTCCTTGTATTTAAGTTCTCATAGGTTATCATGCCATCATAAATGGCATTATAAACGGGAATTTGTGGGGTCATATAATCAAAGGTTCACCCATAGTTAATTCTTATCAACACTAATCATTTTGAGCCTATCAGGACTTTCCACATCATAAATAGTTTTCCCAATGTGTAATGTTTGAATGTTAAACTTCTCACATCTTTCATTCACATTCTTAAATCAATCATGTTTCACACTGTGAATGATTTTCACAATGTGAATTTTTGGTTTTAGTAGGTTTCACCCAGTTTTTGTTGTTTCTTTTGTTTTGAGAATTGAAATTGGTCCTTCACATATACATCATCGTGATCCAACATTTAAATCATCAAATCAAAGTTTTTAGCTTATATTATGTCAACAATCTTCTAGATTCCTTCTTCAGTATTTCGTTGTTACAACAAAAATTGACTTTAGTATTAATAATTCATTATTTTAATTTTCTTTTAAAAAAATTTGTATTATACTACCATAAATCACAAAAAAAACTAACTACCTTTAATAATAATAATCAATTAATGTATAAAAACAACATGTATTCCAATCAAATAACAATTAAAATTATGAATCTATCATTTTCATTCCATAGGTTACGAATAAAGGTACTAATTATGATATATCTAAAAAGGGAAATATTTATAGAGAATGTAGTGGGATATGATGTATATCATTTATGAAACATTTTTTACATTGTGGTGATTTAAAATGAACCAGAAACATATGATTATGGAATTTATCATTATGTTATGAAATGAATAATCATATACTAATATGTGATATCATTAAATGAAAATCATGGTTTTCTATAAGGATTGAGGGAGTGGTGGGGAGTGATCTATTAGATGTTGGGTGCTATCCTTGGTGATTCTTCCTATGTCAAATTAGTAAAATACTACAATATATATATAGTCTTGGTTCCACAAATATTTTATGTGAGGCTAAGAAAATGAGTGAAGGGGAAATGGTGATCTTGATCTCTCTACACTAAAGTATTGGGAATGATATGAAAAAATGTATAGGGACTTATCCATATGTCATGGTGGAGGCCATAATGTTCAAGTGGGATCTCTAAGTTCCATGAACTACACCACTGTGCATGGACTATTGTTGGTCAAATGTGATTAATATTGTTTTTATGATGTTTGAGATTTAGGTAGGTGTTTAAATAAAACTCATAAAAATTGGATCTCCCCAATGAAACAAGGTACTACAGTCACAGTGAGAGTAACTATACTATAGTGGTGACCATTATGTATTCCACTAAAAATAAAGGTTCAATACTTTTTTAGTTTAATTTTCAATATCTTCCTTCAAACCCTAGGAAACTCTTATCTATATCACCACTCTCCATCTACTTCCTTTATGATTTAAAACACCATAGATCATAAAATAAAAATATTTTGGATAAAAGTACACTCTCTTATCATATTTTTATTGTTATTCATGTTCTTATTTCTTTTAGAGGTTATTTTTGTTGAGGTTCCTCTTTTTTGGTTTTATAGTCAAACATGTCTAGATGGCGGTTTCTTGTGGATAGTTATTGAGGATGTTTCCTTTTATATCAATGGTGTTTATTCCTTGATTGTTTGAGTTTTCTATAAGACCATTTAAATTATAATATAAGTAGTGCATTTATGAATTATTATTTTCATTTATGTAAAATCGTGAGACTATCATACTTATTCTTCTTTTTTTAATGTTTGAATTATCCTAATAATGATAATAAATATAATTGAAAGTTAAATTAGAAGGGTGTCATGATCTCATGTGGAGATGATTTTTTATTTATACATTTTGATATTCGAGATAGTGTGAAATATATTTTTTGTGTTATTTATGTTTAATAGAATAGTTAATATCCTTGAAATTAGTTAAACATATAAAAAACCAAATGATGAGATGATTAATGAAATATTCATGTAAATTGACTACTGTTATTTATTGAGTAGAACGACATGTAGAAGTTATGTGTAATGTACATTTATGAAATATTCCTAACTATTGATAATTATTGGTCATAGGATTCTTATAGATATGACATATGCCTAATGAATTGATTAATCCACGATTTCAATTAAATATTATTTTGATGAAGATTATTGATTGGGGATTAGCGAGTTTATTCATATTTTTGAAAGTCCTGAATGGATTTGGGTTTTTTACTTAGTTAATGTTGTGTTTTTTGTTGGATATATTTTGTTTCTATTTATTTATGCAATATCATCGTACTTTCTTGATGCGACATATTGTGAGCCTAAAATGGTTAGTTTATTCATTATGGGTTGGTCTCTTAGGGATATAGTGGTCATTGATGGTGGTGATTGTGGGATAGAATGTGTTGTGCTCAATGGTATCAACAATTAAATTAGGGAGTTTGGGATGAGATAAGAGTTGGTTTTAAAATTATTTTACTCTTGGTGATTTCTTTTAAATAAATATTTTTCCAGATATTGTTGGTCGTCATATCCATCTGTTTGATATTGTCTTGATCCATGCATGGAAAGTTCATATTTGGTTGCGGTAGATTAATATGATTCCACGAGTACCTAGAAATAATGGAATGATAAATGGATTAACAATGAAATGATGGGATAAGTTTTTATGATGATAGAAATTACAAATATATAATAAATAAAACCACGGTATGGTTGAATTAAATTCTAGAAGAGTTGTGTTGTTCAATCTGGAATTCTAATATAATTTATGAAAGTGTTTTGGATTACAAGGAAAAAAATGGTTAGACCAAAATTAATGATGGGATAATGAAATTTCTTGACCTATCCCCCTAAAGGTACCCCTCATGGGATATCAATTATACAGGTTAAATAATGACCACCTAAACCCCACCTTTAATAGGTCATAGGTAAGAGATCAGATCTGAGGGTATAATGAACATACAAATTAGAGGCATTATCAATTATGATAATATAAAAAAATAGATAAGACATGTACAATATTAAACTCTAAATCATATAGATAAAAGAAATATCCCATGTACATATATGAAATTTCATACTAGACTAAAACATTTGGAATGGAAAACTAAAACTACGAAAAGATAAACCTAACCATTACCACAAATACCAAAAAAACCATGCAATACCATGAGCTAGTAATATATATCCTGATCTCCAACCTACTTCTTTTGATATGAAAAACAAATAATATATATGCAGAGTGAGAATAAAAAATATAATCAGTATGATCCTCCCCAGAGCCCCTCATGAAAAAAATAAAGTATAGTAAAGCTTAGTAGACAACAATTGAAACTAACCCATCACCTAAACATGTATACTATGTTCCAATCCTCACTATGGAAATATATCACCATGTTTCACATACTAGGGATCTGATATTGTAGCAATAAAACTAGGGTACCCTTCTACAACTCCTCCAATAGTTTACTGCTCTTCCCCAACATCATACATCCTAATCCATCTCTCTCTAAAATAATCCTTCCCAAAAATATCTTGGATATGTCTCCAAATATTCACCTTATGTATTAAATCATATCTTCATCCCATGATATATATCAATATAATAACAAATTATTTTTTTTGTATCCCCCACAAAATGTATGTCATATATCATATATCATGTATTTTACTATAATCCATCACAACCAATACACAGAGTAATATACCTCAAGCCATCAAAGCTCATACAAATCATACATATAATAACCATTTGAATACTATACCTTGAGATAAATGTCTATGAAATAACCTTAATCCATTAATACACTTTACATTCATATATGGTAATTATAACCACTATCCATATAAGTAAAAAATATTATTATGAAAAGAGAGTGGGACAAAAGGGGGCAGTCAACCACCCATCTCTCACCATATTAGATGTTGGCTAAAACTCTTTTTTATTCCAATGGGTTTCAATATACCTAATTAAATTGGAGGGTATCATATAAAATAAAAAAAATGATATAATACAGCTCACCACACTTTGGGCATTAACCAAATCTTAGGATCAACTGCAACTATTGTAACTCAGACACCCTACTTACACTACCAATGACTAGATATATGTGACAAAATAATTTATGTAGAATTAATTTTTTTCTTAATTTTTTTTATTTATCATTACATTAATTAATTCATTTATCATTAATTAACCTCATTCTATTTACATTTTATAATCTATCAGAGTTAATTCCTTGACCTCCATGCATAATCCAACAGAGTCCACTATTATCATGATTTCAAATATTTACATTCCAAAAAGAATATACCCCATAGGTTATGTTATTTTTAAATGTTATTTCCATTTCAAAAATCTAGGTACACTAGGAAACATCCTAAGCTACCATCAAAGAGATGCATAACCAATCACATCTATCAACCTAATGTAGCTGGAGAATGAATAAAAATAAACATTAAATGTAATCATATGACCTTTAAACTGATTCATTATAAAAAAATCATCCATCCTTAAGCAAAAAATGGGTAATAACAACTTTATCCCATTCCATAAAATTATTATCATCCCCAACACCAACATTTATATAACTACGGGTCTCACTATCTCAATCATAAATATCTACCAAAAACTCTAGACACCCCACCCAAATTTCATCAGTTATCCTAGGCTCACATCACATCCAATAACAAGACTCAAATCCATAGAAACAAAGAAACCATCAAAAAACAAAAAACAAGGTCAATAGGGAATCTTGGCCCTGTAAATATGGCATTTATCCTTCACATGTAATCATTATCACGTATCCCCAAACATAAGGCATTTATCCATTATAATAAAATGGGCTCACTCAACCCAATACATTCATCTTTATCAAACAACTAGTTTTACTCCACATTTATTTAAACGATTCATTTATTATAGGTTATGAATATGGGTAACCTAAGGAATTAAATATTAAAAGATATGATATTAATAAAACAATAATTTTGAGAATCAATTATATTTTTAACAATCGTTAGAAATGTTGAATTCTCATTTAAAAAGACTTTTATTTTTTTTCAACAAGCATTATCAGCTTCATGTTTCTTTATCTGAATCCATTAACATATGGAATAACAACCACAATTAAAAAAAGGATCAAGAATCAATTGAACTACCATAAAATTACAATAAATAATGAATTCACTACACATTCCTCTTACACTATTTATCAAAAAAATGAATTTACAAATCTAAATTCATTAAGAAATTTAATAAAATTAACATTATAAACAAGTTATAAAAATATTATAAATAATATATAAAATAGATAGAAGTATATATAGTAAAAAATAGGAAAAATGTAACCATGGTGGAAGAACACAAGTGATCACCAACCATAAACTATTAATTCATTAATCAGGTCTATCCTTTATTTGGATTAATTCCACCACAACATAAATAATCTAATGCATGATCAATTCATGATTTTTCAAAACAAATAAAAGTAGAAGAAATGAATACCCTAACTTAAAGAATCAATGCTTTTTTCATGATAATGGAACCAAAATTTATATCTACGATCACCTCATCTAAAAGAAATGATACGTCCCTCTATGAAAGTTGTGCCACACCCACAAAAACAAAAACAAATGATACTTAATTGGAATAATGGATATCAAATTACAAACAATAGAAGGATACAACCAAAGGATAAAAATATGAAATGGAGATAAACTACTAGAAAAGTTGTAGAACTCAAATTTAATCACCATAGATTAAACATGGGAAATGGGGGATTGAATTCAATAAAAAATAGAGTAAAAGGACATGCAAAATATTTTATTGTGTCTTGGGGATAAAAGAGAAACTTGGTGAAAAATATGGTCTGATGGATATTTGGGTATTCATAAAAGAACATAAAAATATAATACCATAATTCAGATTCTGATACCACACCATATAACTAAGTTAAATTGGATGGACTGCGACTATGCACAATAGACCACTCCATAGACTTTCTGATCAAAACCCATCTAAGACCCATGATTATAATAGTGCCACCGATCCTACAAACCTAGGGAGAGAATAAAATGTATTCGATATCAACACAACACAAAAATATTTACCAGAAAGGGGTTAAAAGATTTATCCACCCTCTATGGTGCAATAACACCAAATTGGAATAACACCCTCAACCCACTATGCCATAGCCAGGACCTCAGCGCTGTAGCCACTCAACTTCTAGGGAATGGACTATGTTATATCCTGCCACCACACCATAGTTATTCCTAAATTTTTTGTTGATTTTAAATCCTCCCTTGAGCCTCTTTACACTATATTTGGTCTATCCACACCACAAAAACATACCCTACAATGCAACCCAAGTCCCCATTCCATATTCTATCGTGCAACCTAGATTTTATAGTATAACTAATTTCTTTCCTCCTATAGCCTCCCCTATGAACCTCCAACACACCAAAAACAGAAATAGATATGATTACATGGTCTTAACTATAGATCAAGTACCTATAAAACCATTTTATTCCTTGATAATTTAAAAACAAACTCAAATAGAAATAATGTAAATGATTTTTTCCCAAAAACCACCCTACAAGATACCTCTAAACGATCTTACAAACATAGGTGATCCACAACCTCACATAGAGTGACCTAGTAAAAATCCACATAAAAATAACACCATCACATAAAGAGACTATTGGGGGAGATAACTCTCAAATGAGAGAAAATTTATCAAAAAATAAAGAAACAAGAAGAAGACATATCATAAACTATGAAAATGTCAACATGTCCAAAATGTGAAATTACACATGAATAAATGAAAAAATAATATAGTTCAGTGTAGTAATTGTATATTTGAGACTCACATTCCAAGGTGATATCCTCCACACCACCTTATTTCAAAAGGAAAGTAACCAATGGAATGAAATTCTCATGAAACACCTTGTTCTAATGACCATCGATCCGCACATGATTCTCCGCGATGGTTACATAATTTCCAAGATTGATAACACACTAATCAATTATTTCTGATTCATCATGAAGGTAATAGGGAATATATGATATATGGAAGACATCATGTATCTAGATTATATTTTGGGGATGTTTTTTCAGATAAATCATGGCCATGACATGAGAAAACACCTTGAATGCCTCAACAATCTTAGGAGAAACCTTACATACATGAAGAAACCTTTGCTACCCATGACAAGGATCCAACTTCAAGAAAAAATAGTCAAATATTTAATACTTTATAGACCCCTCATATAATCATGATAAGACATCTCATGAACCTACACTACCCTCATCCTTTTAGGAATCACCTGAACTATCTCTGTCATGCTCTACACTAGCTCTGGACTGAGAATTACTGACTCTATGACCCCAATCCATCACAATGGAGTATATAATGTAAATCCACATAAATATTCAAATTTTTTCATACTAATGGTGTATTGAAAACTATTTTTGAAAGATAACTCAACCAAATGAATCTTCTTCATCCACAAACCTCCAAAATCTAAGACATAAGAATATAAAATCCCTTCCTAAGTCTGGATAGTCTACTATTTTTGACCATACATATGTGAGTGAAAAGTAATATGTGAGATCCAAAATCACATTGAAGACCTCTCTACACCCTAGAGGTAAAATAAGGATCAAGATCAGAGATGATCGTCCTTTGGAATCCATTGATTCACAACTCCTCTTCTAGGCACTACCTCAACAAAACATACACTGAACTCAACTCCATGATCACAATGAAGTGATATGATTTCATCAAATGATCCACTATCACCAATAAAAAATCAAATACTCCATAATAACATGGAAAACTAGTAACTAATACCATCGATATGTCTTTCCACTTCTTCAAAAGAATGGATGACTACTAAACAAAAACATCAAGAACATAGTGCCTTACCTTCACCTCCAGGAAACCAAAAATCGAGACACAATATATTGAAATTTACAACTCAACATAGGCCACAAAATCATTCCTCTCAGAGCATGATACTTCTTTTTCATGCCAGGATGTACCACAATGGGTGATCTATGGAACCATTGGAATACCATATCATGAATCAAAAAGGGGATGAAAATACTCCCTTGAAACAACATCTAATGATGTTCCTCCTCTAAAAATCCATTGAGTTAATTACTAAAGGCCACTCAGAATCTCCAAATATTCACCTCAAAAACCCCAACATGGAATCATCCACTTAATACACCAAATATTGTTATGATATAATCTAATAAAGATAACCTATATCTCAAAACTCTCAAATATCATGATTCATAACCAAGAGATCCTCCAATTCACTCCATGAATATTTAGATTCCCTCAAGAATAACTATGTGACATCCATCTCAGTGCCTCAGCTAAAAAATTCCCATTGTTGGGAGTATATGAAATATTAAAGTCATTAGAAAATAATAATTTCATCTACATTCACCATCACATGTTCCTTTAATGTTTGGATTATATATTACATAGGATCTTTTGATTTGTAAAACCACAAAACACGCATCAATGACGTAATATTGTCACAAATTCATGACATACACAACTTTTTACAATAAGAGATCACGTGTGGCATAGTTACTCTTAAAGGAACATAATTATTGATACCCATAAGAAAAAACCTGTATAATCTCTATCATAACTAAATCCAAACAATGATATAAATCATCCCAAAAAAATTGAACAGAACTACTTCTGCTAGAAAACAATGAATTGGAGTGCTTTCAAATTTCACCTTCAGGTACTCAAAAGATGCCTGATACTGGTCAGTCCATAAGATTTTTTGATAATTTAAGGTCAAGTCTATTAGGGGAGATGAAACCCAATAAAGATTATATTTGAATATCCAAAAATATCATATAATACTAGGAAAATTGCACACTTCCAAAACTATCTTATTGTTTTTCCCAAAAAACTACTATCTCGACCTTTGAATAATCCACAACTCCCCCCAACTGGGATAAAAAAAATTAATGAAATGAACATTAAAATCCTATAAATAAAACATTAACAACTTCCCAATCAAGTTTTGTGGATTATGAACTTCCAAAATCACATGTTGATGTTCTCCATGCTCCTCCTCAGATGTAGTGTAAACAAGGATGTCATCGGTGAAAACAACTATGAAATAGTTCAAAAAATCCAAAAAAAGAAATCATGAACCCCATAAATTAGTGGAGTATTAGTCAAACTGAATAGCATACCAGTATCAGAAATCATTATTTAGAACATACTCCTCTTTTACAAACATCTGATGATATCCTGAACATTGATCAATACTCAAGAACCAACTCCCTCACTTTAGCTGGTTGAATAAATCATAAATTCTCAAACATGGTTAGTGGTTCTTCACTGTCACCAGATTCAAATGATGATAATCAATAAAAAAGAATATATTATCATTGTATTACTTCACAATTAAAATTTGTGCACCCTATGGTGAAAAAATCATCTAAAAACATCATTGTAAGAGAACAGTGAGTTATACTTAAAACTCTCAAAAATTAAAAGGTTTCATCCTATATGGAGACATACAGATAGGAGAAATGTATTCCTATATCTCAATCACAAATATGATCTTTTATTGAGGGGGTAATTTCCCAAACTCCAATGTAAAAACATCAAGATACACTTCCATAACCTAGGTAAGTTCCATCAGATAAACCTCTAGAAAACTCTGTATCATTTTATCCACCAAGGAAGATAATGTTAAAACATTCCTTTTACCCATTTGAGGATATCACCCACCAGAAAACAAATAAGACTTTACATCATCATCAGGGAATGAAACCTTCTAAAGAAAACCAAGAAAGGATACACTTAATACAACCTGTCCATACTGAGGATAATGTCATATGGTTATATCCATAAACATAATAAGTCTCCCCAAGATAGGTTCTACCTCAAAATGAGCTCAAAGTCTCTACATACTTCATATAGATAAATATAAACTCCAAATAGATTAGTTGATTCTAAGGGAACTGGAAGTCTCTCCATATCAAGTCCCAAATCATGGAAAAGGGAAGGTGATACAAATGAGTGTTTAGATCCTGAATCCAAAATATCATGCCACCATGAATAAATAAGAAAAGGGTATCATGAAAATTGTTTGGATCTCCTAACACTAGAAAAACTATCACGTGAAGCTGACAATTACCATATCAATGACTCTCAGACCCAGATGATGACCACCTCCTCAATCGTACTCATCTCTATGAGGATGATGAGTATCTTAGGGATTCCCTATTCCTTCCTCATCTCCTCTCTACTAATCTCAAGCCAAAGCATCATAAAACATATACCTTGGATGAAACTACCATAAAATATGAACTTAATGAGAAACACTTAGTGCACACTTCTTGTTCAAAATGATCAGGCACTCTCGACACTTTTACCCTTGGCCTCCACATGAATTGCAAGCACATGATCCCTTAGAATGTGCATGAGAGCTGCCACACCTTGAGAAATGAGATGATGAGGGTTGAGACCTACCCCTAGATGTACGAAATCTATTTTTTATAAGAAACAAAGAACCCCATACTATATCTCTTCTTCATGAGAATCATGAAGACTCTCCTCTCAAGATGAACTAGTTCTAGATAAAATCCCTTAAAACACTACTCTTATTAACACCTAGAGATATGTAAAATACAAAAAAGTATCCTGGCACAAGATCATTGGATGAAAATCATCCTCAATATGCCTCAAACTAGCCTCCTCATCAAGAAATAGTTCTGAATAACAAAGAATAAGGGACCAAAAACATATCCAAAACTCCAACATGATGGATCTCCACTATTGATGGGTTATAATCTCATAGTGATCAACTAGAATTGCAATTAAAGAAAGTTATTCATTATACATCTAGAACCTAAATGTATCCCATGAGACCTTGACTTCTCACAATCACCATTGAACAATATACACCAATCCCTCACTGCTCCATGTAGTATCATCCTATCCAACTAAATCCATTACTTCTTTTGAGGATGGATCAAACGAAAGGATATATCAACCTCCACTAACCAGGTTTCTATCACCAATTCTGAAAAAAATATTTCATACCTATATAGAATCTGGAACTAAAATTATTGGAGTGTCCTCCTCTATGTTCCATCATCATTGATCTGAACTATGTGGTGATCTACTATCACATGTTTCTAAACATATTCAATACGATCCTGATGAGGATGTCACCCTAGAGCCAAACCTATATAAGAAAAAACTATTAGAGACACATAAATCATGAATAATGGAATATTTAACATTAATTATTGATTAATTAATTAATTAATTTAATTCTAAAACTAATCTCATGGTCTACACATTTCAAACACATGCACATAGAAGAATGTTGCATGATCCTTTCATATGTCTCTAACATGCAACTAGTATGACTTCACTTAGTTGGATTTGTAAAAAAGGGGGTCAAAGAATCATATCATAGGGGCCCTAAAATAATAGTGTCTCAGCCAATATCTCTTGTTTACATCACTTACTAATCATAGAAAACTCCATTTCCCTACATAACCATGCAATCCCCACATGTTACTAACTCCATATTATATCATATCCCTAAACCCAAACCTCTGATGCCACTCTATCATGAAACCCTCCCAAAAAAGGTACACCAGCTGAACTATAAATGAGAAAATTAGGACAATGACTACTCAAGTACTACAAATGGGAGGCATTACCCTCTAAGATAACATGTGAAATAGGAATATAAAACAAGTACAACAATAAAATAAAACCTATATAGATAAAATAAAAATCTCAAGTACATATATGAAACTTTATATAATGCTAAGATAACTAGAAATAAATACTACAAGTACCAAAAGATAAACTCAAAAATAACCATGAAGCCCAAAGATCTATGAAAAAACTACGAGCTTTTAATATTCACTCTAATCTCATACCTTCTCATGATGGTGTAAAATGATGTTTATATATACATAGGGTGATCATAAAAGATATTCTTAGTTGGATCCTCTTTAGAGACCCTAATACAAAAAAGATAAATAAAGCCTACTCATGACTAGTGAATAATAAATGAAACTAAAATATCACCTAAACATGCATAATAGATTCCACAACTCATTGTGGAAATCTTGAACTAACCATCATATCCAATAGATATTATATTATAGTAATAAAATACAGGAAACCCACTACAACTTATCAACTATTCCACCACTTTGCTTGAAAATTTTAAATCCTAAGCTATCTATCTCCAAAATAAGTTATCCCAAAAAAATATAGGATATTTATGAAAACATGAAACTTGTGCATCACATCACCTTATCATCTCAGGACACATCTCCATAATGTAGTTGAATAGATTCCATGATCTACCTCATCTTGTTTACCGTGTTCATTATGTGGGGTATTATACCTATAGACTTCAAAACCCACACACTGTGTAATGTACCTTGATCCATCATATCCTATACACATTATACATACAATAACCATTAAAATAAAATACCCAGCGATACCTATGTGTGATATAACTATAATAAATTATATCCAACAACACACATATGTGGTAAATATAACCACCGTGAGTGCTAGAACAAAATAATAGTAGGAGAAGAGAGTGGGGGGCAGCGGGGGTAGTCATCCATCCATCCCTCACCAACCTATGTGTTGGGGAAAACATCCTCCAAGAGTCTATTGGGAGTTTTTCGCCCTATCAAAATGGGTAGAGTAGTGTATGAAATCACAAAATATAGAGTATATAATATATCTCAAAACCATACTATTGGAATTAACCTAGAAAAGGATTAAATGCACTTATCATCACTCAAACATCTAACGATAAATAATAAGGAATATATATTCTATAAGAACATAAGAATATAAGAAATCAATAATTAGTTAATATATATTTATTATTTTTCATTACATAAATTAATTCATTGGCCATTAATTATCCTCATTATATTTATATTTTACTATCCATCATAGTTAATTGCATCCCCTGTTGGAATAATCCAATTGTGTACAAGGTTCTCAAGATTTTCAAAATTTTCTATACAAAATGCACTAAACCCATGGAAAAAAGACATTTATTAAACATTATTTTCATCCCATATATTTTGGGTACTCTAGGAAACATCATAAGATACCCTAAAAAATATACATAACAAGGAACATATACCTACCTCAAGCTGTGGATAATAGAATACATATAAACAAGAAACCCATATATTTTATCGTTAAATAGAATTTTTATCAAACAAGTATCTAGATTTAAGCACAATAATGGTAAAGATGTGTTTCATCTTATTCCATAAACTATGGTGTCATCCCCAACACCATCACACATATCTCCATGCACATCACTATCACATGAATCAAATTATAAAAAAAACAAGGCCTCCCCACCCATATCTCAATATCCATACCAATCTCACATTACATCTCATAGAAAGGGTCACAACCAGTGAAACACAACAGGAAGAATCAACCAAAAACAAGGTCAATATGGAAACTAGGCCCTAAAAACAAGGAATTTAACCTTCACATTTAATAAGTCCCAATCAGCCCAAAACATAAGGTATTCAACTTTATAAAAAATAGGCTCAGTCATCCCCAAATATTCTTTTTTTCCCAACAACTAGTTTAATTTCATATTGAAATCTCTGATTCATATATTATAGGTTACACCTATGGGAAACTTAAGAAATAAACTCTAATAAGCTATATGTTTATTAAAACAATGCTTTCAGAAAAAATTAAAATTTCAACAAACTTTTTGGAAGACAATATATAATTTAACACGATTTTTATTATTATATCAATAAGAATTAGATTTTTTTATATTTATCCAAATCCATTAACATGTGGAAGAAAAACTTGAATTTAAAAATTTATCATGCATAAATTTTATTACTATCAAATTAAAATAAATTATGGAGTAATTAAATATTCCATATAAATTTTTGTCTACCAAAAAATAAATTAATTTGTGTTATTTATCCAATTTCATCAAATTAATATGAAAAACTAATCATAATTTTTTTAAACAATGTAATATAGATAACACACTCTCTAGTAAAGGAAGAGAAAAATTGTTACCATAGGTAAATAACATAATAGATCACAAACCATAAACCATTATATTATAAATATGGTTTATCCTTTTTTAGGGTTAATTATTTCACCCCACAAATAAGATAAATCGTGGTTAATTTATTATTTTACATAAAAAATAAATGGATAATCATTGAATCCCCTACATAAAATATTCAACATTAATCAAATGTGAAGAGAACTACAACTCATATATTTTATCACCACTCTCATGAGGAAAGCTACATCCCTCTATGAACATCGTTCCACAAACATGCCAAAAACAACAAAATAAACTCCATTATGAGGATGGAGATCAGCCACCATAATAAAGAAAATTAAGATAAGAGGAAAACAAGATCAAATAGAGATAACTACTATGAAATAGTTATAAATCACCTTGGATCACCAGGGATAGATCATGAGATGATGGTGGTAAAATCGAATTGAAATGGGCTTTAAAGGCTTTCAAAATTATCTCTTTTTCACCTAGGGGTCTAGAGACAAAAATGGAAAAAATGTGGGTTCGTAAGGGGTTTGTGTATTTATTGGGAAACATAAAAAATGAAGAAACTAGTGTAGACTTCTAGAACATGATAATGACCATATGTAACATGAATGAATATTGCACAACATAAGAGGCAACATCATAACCTAACTAGTTAAACTCAATCCGAGAACCATGACACATATTATGCTACAGATTCTATAAACCTGCAAGGATATAATGACACAATCTAGATCACCACACTATAGAACATTTTCACAATAATGGGTGGAAATGTTGTATCCCACCTCTATGTAACAACTATCCCTGATTTTGCAGAACATCCCTTAGTCTACTATGTTGTAGTCATAACCTTAATGTCATATCCACTCAACACCATGGAAGGGACTACTCTATAGTCTGCCTCCACATTGTAGATATGCTTAAAATGTTTTTAGATTTTAGATCCTCCCTTAGGCCTCTTTATACCATATATGGGCTCCCCACATCACAGCGAACTACCGTATGGTGTAACCTAAGGCTCAAACCCATAGTCTACTATATAGCCGAGATTTCATAGGCCAACTCAAATATTTTATCCTATACCTTTCAATGGTCACCCCAAACTCCTAAAACACACTAATGTAATATTTACCAAAGTATTGGAACATACATAAGAAATTGATAAAATTTTTATGCTTCAGGTACTATATAAGATCTATTACCACAAATATTGTAGTGGTAGAACGGTGTCATGTGAGAAAATTACTGCAGTTTAATTCTAAGCATATGCAGTTTCCTTTAGTGTGTTTCTCATGGAATATATTTACAGTTTTTTTTATTTGATAAACTTCAACAGATAATTTGGTATATAAAACTACAATCATTTGGTGGGGGGGTCACAAGTTATAGGTTGTCTAGGGGAATGCATGGATGACTTTTGAATTTTCCTTACTATCTGTTTGGTTATAAAATATTATGTGGGAATACCTGGAATGTCATAGCTTAAGGTATTAGGTCTGGAAATAGCTAGAATGTGATGGATTTAGTTCCTACTATACATTTATGTGTGGGTTTTAATGAATTGAGGCCATATCACATACTTATATCCGATAATGGTTACTATAGTTTTTTGTGAATGTAATTGCATGTGATATGACACCATGGGGTATAATGAATGGTACATGAGTTTTATTGGATTTTATACTACCACTTGGTTATGGATGAGATGATGGTGATGAGGTTTTTATGGGATTCATTTAATACAAGATTAAATGGTGATATGAATATTATATGGTTACTCGGGTTAGGGAATAATGAATTATAGGAGGGATGAGCACATTATGTTAACCTTTTTCACCTGAGGGTGAAACACCAATGGGGAAGTGGAAGTAGGGTACCTTTCTTACATATATTTTTTCACATGGAAAAGGTTACTTGAATGTGTTACTTGTTGGTAATGACAATGTGATGATGGGATGTAGTGTTAAATGTTTAGGAAATGAGTTGTTTTCATTTCATATTATCTTAGATTTAGTATGTAACTTCACATTTTTTAAAAGAGTTTATAGGGATTATCCTATTGTTTATAATTTTACTCCCAACATACATATATGTAATATATTTTTTTATACTATAGGATCAAGTCAGTAATCTGGCTAGGCATTACTTTCTCATAGAGTAATTCAAGAGTTTCTTGTGGTCATGGTCAATACCTAGTCCTGTTTTATTATTTCCAGTTACAATAGTTTGTATGAAATTACATTATTTTATTGTGATTTCATATTTATTTATTCATGATGTTGAATGATGAAAATCATCTTCTCTCTTATTCCAAATATTTTAAATTGAGGGCTATTCCTACTATTGTATAAATTATAAACCCTTAGTTTTAGTCGAAAACATATGGCCTGTTGAAGGTAATATTCTAGGTTTGTCATACCTCTACGTACTTCTATCATAGTAGGGGAACCAATAGGGGTAGGGTAGGTGGGGGTCATGATATTGTTGAATCAAATATAACTACTGAGAGATAAGATGTAATTTGGATTTTTAAACTAGCATGGATTACATGTATTGGAAGGTAAAAAATATAAGTTTGACATAGTATGTAATGTAAATAAGAGGATTGGCTTGCAAATTAGTATTTAGGGCCACTATGATCTGACATAAGAACCATACAGTTTATGAAACATGCTATGCAAAGTGATGATTATTATAGGGTAGAGACAAAAATAAGTATCGCACATCGTTACTGTTTATGAATGTGTTTTAATTGGGTTGAAAATGAGAGTTATATTGAAATTAAATTAATTAATTAACCTTAATTATTACAAATTTCATGTTTAGGAGTACATATCATTTTATTCTTTTAAAATAATTTATCTTGGTCAATTTCCTCTTCATGTTTGTTTTAAATATGTCCAGCATTATGTGTAGGTAATAAATTGTAGGATAGAGTTCGATGATGATGAGTCATAGAGGAGGACACTCTAATAATTTCAGTGCTAACTTATGTAGAATTATACGAGATCTATTTCAGATTAGAAAACTGATGTTTTGTTGCAGGAAGTTGTGATTGCTTTAAATTTGATCCATATTCAGAAAGATTACTTGGATTCATTGGCTATGATGATGTTGTGAGTGTTATATTAATATTTTTGGTAAATTTTCCTTAGGGATCACAAGGAGTTGGGTTTTTATAAGATAAGTCTCATGATCAATTTCAAGATGATTTCATTTCATTGTCCATGTAGGACCCTTGTTAGTAGGATATTCTTACACTCTTCTAGGGGAACTCTTGTTTTTATAATATTAGTATCTACTATAATAAAATATTATGTTATAGTTTGGACTTATTCTAGATGCAGAGGGTAGGGAAATGTATTTGTGGGAGGGTTTGTGTTTGGATATCTCGTATCAGGTCACCATGTTTATCCTAAAGACACATTTGATGTTTGGATATGGAAGAAAAAAAATTATAGGATACTAGCTGGGATAACATCATCATAGAAGGAGAGTCTCCATAACTCTCATAGGAGTATATCTATAACTATATGTTCTCTTTTTCCTACCCCTGCAAATCATTTTTTTTCATTTTCTAAAGACGGGTTAAAGGGGACCGGTACCCCAACGTACAACATGCACACATAGACGAAACTTAAACAAACCAGAACAACACAACCTTACATATCATAATGGCCATAATCGTCTCCAAAACCCAAGCAGGATTCCTCCTCACCCGCAGCCGATTCCCACTCTGGGTCCCTCCAATAGTTGGCACTTTGAACCCTACTTCTAAGCTGCTTCAGAACAGGCCGTTCAGGTGAGGCATCGACGGCCACTCTTCCCTTTTTCAGAGCAATCACTACCTCCCCACTCCGCTTAGAAGCTGATCTGGTCCTCAACGGTGGCGGAAGGTGCGAGTAATCCTTCCGCACCCTTCTTCTTGTTTGAGTAGACATAGGCCCGCCGCTTGTATCCATCTTTTGAGTCCCTCTCTTGACAATATCACTGAAAGAAATCCCAGCCAGCTCACTCACAGTTCCTGTTCCTCCCCCAGAGTTCTCCTCTCCTCCACTATGTTGCTCCCTCCAAATAGAAACCGGGCATTCCAAATTATCCAGCCTCTGATCTGTATTGCTGATTTCCACTAAATGGAGACGTCCATCTTCATTTGGAGCCTTTTCCACAGCACTGGACAAGGCCGCATTCCCTTTACTATCATTGCTTCTACTCTTGCCCCTCCTTCTCTTGGGCGAGGTGTTACTTCCATCCATGCATAACTCCTTGGCGGCCTCCACTTGACCCCAAATCCCGATAGCGGTCTCATTTCTTGTTGGTTCCATACCCTCCTCCCCACCTCTGGAAACACTATTTAAAGCCGGTTCACCATCACCATTACCAAGGCATTCAAACCTGTTGGATAAATCAACAAAAGGCTTGGCCATTGGATCTAAACCTCTAGCCCCTTCTGTGCAGGGAACCTGCAGGACAGGATTGGTACTGGCATCCCCCACAGTCTGAACCAAATCAGCTCCGCCTCCAGCAAGCAGCCAATCCACCGAATCCTTAGCACCTTGGTCGTCCTCCTCTAGCACCCTACTGACCTCAACCACCGGCCCATCCACCTCCGGTGTCTGGGAATCCAAATCTACCCCTACTGTATTCATCTCCTCAACAACAGGGGCAAGAGTCTCCTCAACAGCCGCCTTGGTGGCCTCACCTATCAGACTGTCCACTCCTACAGATTGGGAACCCTCCTCTTCGTCAACAGCCGCCTTGGAAGAGTTTCCCACCCTCAGAGCCAAATCCGTTGGTCTTCTCCTAGCCTCTCCATCCCTTCTACTGGGAACATGTAGCCGGTCCTTCAAAGCTCCATTCCTACGGAAGATAGTTTCTCTGAAGATAGTTTCTCTCAGACCCCTACTAGAAGATCACGAAAGGGTTTTTATGAATTTGGAGGTAGTTAACATAAAAAATATAGAGTATCAAACGTTCCTTGATAGTAATAATGGAGTTTGAGGCCCTCTTCAAGATCAACTGATGTAGTGGAATCTTTTAAGGAATAAACACCAGAAGAAGCTCCATCTTTTGATAAAATGAGAGGGGATTGGTTGGGAATACAACAACCACATGATTCCCCTCATCTTTAGGAATAGTGAGTATAGAACGACAATAGAGGTAGAAACCATCAGGTCCAAGGTGGCCCTAGAGCATGACATAGTAAAATGCATGCCTTATATTTTTCAGTATTTGGTGAGAAAAACATCTTGTGAGCACTATATACTTCTATTCTAATTTATTGTATTATTATTTTTGATTCAGGAGCAATGAACTCATTAATTTATCCCATTCAATTATATTTTTATGACATTAGGTGGAGAGGCTGCCAATTCCCTTCGCATTGAATAGTCTAGTAAGAGGACATTCTAGATTATATGATGTGTTTATATATTGTGAGATTATTATAGGGATACATAGATCATAGGGATATTTCCTATGTTTTCATATATAAATATATGGAATTTTCATCTACATGTATTGGTTGTATTTGGTGAAATATATTATGAATTTTTTTAGGAGGTGCATAATATTCTATAATTATGATAGAGATCAGGTTGTGTTCACTAGAGAATGGGAGGCTCAAATGGGCTGCAGGTGTATTGGACCTTATCTTCCATGGTGGATGGGTTAATTTTTTGCTTAATTAAGGATTATCCATTAGTGTTTCCTAGGGTTTTGGAAGGTTTATTTGATGTATTTTTAAAATAGATTGAGAACCAAACTCATCGTTGATAGATTATGATTGGGAGAGAGCTGTATTTGGGCACCAATCCTATATTGATGTATCAATATCGAAAGACCCTTTCTAAGATGCAAAAACTGAATATTCCGATTGATGATATTCTACATAGATGATTTATTTATCTAATTTTGTCACCTTGGGGTTCTTTTATTATATTTATGAAAAAGGAATATGATAATTAATTTTTTTGTATCAATTATCATCATTTGAATCAGGTGATCATGAAGAACCATTATAATATACCATTTATTAATGATATTTTTGATCAATTGAAAGGTTATAACTTGTTTTATAAGATGAGTTTTTATTCAGGATGTCTTCATTTGTGATGGACGTATAAGGATATTTCAAAAACAGACTCTAGATGTCTTTATAGGCATTATGAATTAATTTTTAGACATTTTAGATTTATAAATGATCTAGTAGTGTTCAAGGGATTGATAATTATACTCTCCTATGTGTTTCAATATTGTTTCAGGGTGGTGTTTATTGATGATATCCTTGTATATCTAGAGTCTAAGAAAGAGAATACATAGAACCTATGAGCTATTTTGTGTGTTCTTCATCACTAGAAGCTATTTTGTAATTTATTGAAGTGGTATTTATGTACCATTAAGGTCTATTTTATAATAAATTTCATGTCTCGTCATGGTGTAGTAATGGATCAATCAATGGTTGAAGCACTTGTTTCATTGGTTCAATTAATATTTCTGAAGAGGTAGGAAGACTCCTTAGTGTTACTTTTTTTTACAAGTGGTTGTTTTCCTGAATTCTCATGAATTAAGAATAATATTTTAGAATTTACTAGAAAGGGTTAGGAATTCATGTGGACTATCAAGAGTCAAGACACTATCAATTATTTGATGGAGAAGCTGGCTGTGACTTTAAATCATCATTTTCATGAATAGTTCATTGAATTTTGGGTTTATTTTGTCCGTTATTATTTTGGATTATGTTTTGTTTGGATACAAGAGAGGGAGGTTCTATATTATTTTTCTTGTCAGTTATATCATCATAAATTTAACTATTATACCCATGATCTTGAAACAACTTATAGTGTGTTTTATCAAAATTTGTGGCAATATTACTAGGTCAGTGGGAACATTGTGTTCTCCATAGATCACAAGAGCCTAAGCTACCTCTTCATTCATATTAATTTGATTTTTTTCAATAGTGATGGATGGAATTTTTATAGGATCATGAAATTGATATTTAGTATACATTAAGGGAAAAAAATTTGGTTGATACTTTGAGTAGGAAGTCGTGTATTGATGTATTGAGTGTGTCTATTTATTTTTGGAGGGTGATGGAGTAGCTCTCCATGATTTATCTTCATATTGGATATTTTCATGGTAGAGGGTGTCTATCATATAATAGTTATTTTATCTTTTTTCCAATAGGTGTAATAATCAATGCTAGGGGTTTTAGAGATTGAGGTATGGAATGGTTGAGTTTTTTTGGAAATTTTTTTGAGAGATAGTCTATGATTAGTTAACATCGGTAGTTTTTTCTAGAGAATCTCTTTATTCCCTCAGCGATTCATGAAATTATTCTCATTGATTTCTAAATTTCACCATTGGTGATATATCTTAGTGTGGATAAGATATATCATTCTTTAAAAGGTTAGTTTTTATTATCTATCATGGAGAGATCTTTTATAGAGTATTTATCTGGGTGTGTGTATTTCTCGAGGATGAAGGCTGAGAATTGTTTTATAAGTAGACTACATCCATAATTTGATATTCCCCAGTGAAAGTGGGATGAAATATAGATAGATATATTCAATCGTATAAATAGAGATCCAGGATGATGTTATAGTATATGATTGATTGTGTACCACTATACAAATTCATACAACTTATTAGTCTACAATGATTTGAGAGCAATAAAGTTTTTTTCAATTTATTATTTGAGGTAGGTGGTGATGTTTCATGGGATTTTGATAATGGTAATCTCTAATCATGATACTTGTTCTACCTTCAGGATTGAGAGAGGTCTCTATATTTTTTAGAGATAATAGTTTTGTATTGGCACTAATTTTAATCATAAAAGGATGGTTATATAGATTTGACTCTCCAAACTCAATAGGATATGTTGAAAAGATGTATGTTGAATTTTAGTGGTTTTTTGGTGAGGTCCCTACCTTTGTTGGGGTTTTCTTATATCAATAGATATCACTTTATAATAGGTATGGATCCATTATATCATTGTATGGATGGAATTTTTGATATGTATTATACTAGTTTGATGTAGGTTGTCAAAAATTCTTGAACCAAAATTAATGAAAAACATGATGCAGAATAATGTCTTGACATGAAATAAATTTAAGGTAGAAAAAAATCATTATAATTCCTATGATGATCATAGGAGGAGGCCTCTATATTTTGATTTTGGAGATAAATATATTTTAAGTTATATACTCATATTGGTAAGTGAATTTTCAATTATGGTAGAAATCTCTATCTAGTTTATTATACATTCCAAGGCAGTGGTTCTTGATAGTGTAATTATTTTTTGGATAACAATATACCTATATAAAAGTTGGATTCATGAAAAATTGCATGTGTCATAACATTTACATTACTTTAATGATAATTCACATGTTATTGATTGGTAAAAAATATTTGTTTAATATAATGTGAAATTTTAAGAATTAAATTTTTAGATCCATGACCAATAAGAGAATTTGTTTTGTAAGTGTGTTATTCCATTTGTTTGTGTCATGTGGTAGCATGGTGGCTCATAGGATTGTACATGGTAGTAGGAGTTGCAAATGTGAGCTCAATATCCCAATATTTTTAATGTTTCTTTTTGTTGATATTATATGTAATACCATTTCATATTTTTTAACCCAATAGATATTATTTCATGTTAATTCAGTTTTTCCATGTATTTTGTTAGTGGTTTTGTACTCAAGAGAGATTCCTGATAGGTGTCATGAAGGGTGGTTTTTTGTTCCCCTTAATTTCCTTTTAGGCTAGTTTTAAATTCTAGAATATGAGAATTATTTTAGATGTATCTAATGTAGGGAATGGGTTTTCATAAATCCATTCCTTTTCATTTGCTTAGGTCTTGGAGGTTTTGAGAGGATGTTTGGATGTATTTTAAAGGCTACAAATGAGTTTTTTCAATCATGAGGGTCACTAAACCATAGTAGTGCGCATGGTTCATGATGTTTTGAACTCGTTTGGAATTGGGGGAAAGTTATAATCATTTTGGGATGTCTTTTTTTAGGCATAATAATTTTAGAGCTTATTGTGTGCGCCTTGTGCTAACGGTGGGTGAATTGGATTGTATAACAATTTTGGAATACATTTTTCCTTCACTATTTCACCAATAAAAATAGGGAAGGAGACCATGATATAGCGGTGGTGATGGAATCAATGATTTCCTTAGGGGTTATCTCTATTGAAAATGGTAACCCATAAAATTCTTGTTTTTTGGGTGTGGTATGTTTCAAAGGAACCCTATAATAAACTAGAGTGTGGAAACACTTGGGTTGAAGGGAATTTTGGATCATGATTGAGTATATGATGGGTGGTGTTCTCTATGAGTCTTACTATGTGAAATATATAGATCACTATTCCATAGAGTCAGCCATAGTGTAACATGAGTTCAAGGATAGGCCAATCACATGAGATATGTGGAAATAGCGAGTTGCAACTCACTATTCTGATTGATTTTTCATGGTGGGTAAAAACATATAATGACTTATTAAAAAGATTTGTTGGAGATCCTTGTAGAATGTTGGGTGTTTAAAACCCCATTTAATACAATATAGAACATGTAATTGTGGTGGTTAATGGTGATTAATATGATTTTTAAAATTCATGAAATTTGGGGGGTGTCAATTCAAAGGCTCAGAAAATGAATATCTCTATTAATAAAGAAACCATGGGAACAGTGTGACACACTACAAAATAGTGGAGGCCTTACGGGATTCCTCTATAAATATAGGTTCAATATTTCTATTGTTTGATTTTTAATATCTTTCATAGAACCCTAGATGACCCATATCCCTCTTACCACTCTTTATCCTCTTCATTAAATGTCAAGACATAATATATTAGGATTAAAGTCTAATGTATTAAGTTACTCTATCCTATGATCTTATAATAATTATCCTTTTTCTTATTTTTTCTAGAGGTTTTTTAGTGAGGTTTCACTTTTTTGGGTTGATATTAGAGCAAGGTTTGGTGGTGTTTTTTTTGTGAATAGGTTTCAGGGTGATTTTCTTTGATATTGGTAGTGGTTGATCATTGATCATTTATTTCAATTTAGAGAATGTAGAAATTATAATAAAGTTATAGGATTCATTTTTTATCATTCTGTTTTATATGAAAGTATGATATTATCATACTTTAGTTTCTTTGGGTAATAGTAGAATCAGACTATGAAATATGATCACTAGAATTAAAAAGTGAAATAGTAAGGGTGTCATGAGTGCATGTGAATTTTATTTTCTATTTATGTCTCATGATTTTATAGAAAGAGTTATTTTTTTGTTGTGTAGATATTTTTTTATAAATATTAATATTATGGAATGTAGTTAAATAATGTAAATCTAGAATGATGAATTTATTAATGAAAGAGGCATATTAATTGATTATTGTTCTTCCTTTAGAAGACGTAAATAAATGTTGTGTGTGATGCATGTATGTTGTTCACTTATAGCTATTGATAGATTCTTGATATAGTTTAATTTTTATAGAACCTATGTATAATGAATCATTTTATTCAACATTGCAATAAAATGGGGTTTTAATGAGTATAATTTATTTGGTATGAGTGAGACCATTCTTTTTCGGGAAACTCTTGAATTCTTTGGTGATATGTCCTTCGTTTCCCTAGAATTTGGGTGGTGGATATATATTTTTCAATGTATTTATGATCTAGGATGATAGATACATGATGTGATTTTATGTGAACCTAGAATAGTTGGTGTATTTTATAAGAAATAGGATGGTTTCCTAGGGATATAGTGGTTCATGATTTCAACAAAGGAATGATGGAATTTGGTTTTTACAATGGTGTCATGGATGCCACTACTGAGGTTATGGTGAGTTAAGAGCTGAGTTTTCTTATTAGTCAATTCTTCATGATTGAATTTAAATTTGTATTAATTTTTATGGTTTCCAACTTGTTAGATTCAAAAAGAGGACTAGATACCCTGGTGGGTGAATCAGGTTATGTATATATTTTTTCAAAATTCTTCTTGCCCCACTAGATCATGACCTCTTTATTATAAGGGATGTTTTATTTTCAATTAGTTGTTTGAGCTAATATTATTATTTCCTTATTAATATAATTATGATTCATTGAATGTAAATAATGAGTGCAAACAAAATACAAACATATTTTAACTGGTTCACCCTCACTCGGATACATCCAAGGACCACATAAGGATAATGTATCGATGTACCAAATCCATTAAGACTCACTTAAAAAATAAGGTTTCGGCTAGATAACCCCAATGCCCAGGCTCAATAATTTACCAGATTTAGGGATATCTCAGTACTTCCAAAGGGTCACTCCATTAGTATTTCCTTATATAGCTCCCAACTTGTGGAAAGAATCACCTTCTTCCTATTCATCTACCAACTGCTGTGAAAAGGATTCGTACACAATTTATAGACGTTCATGCCACTTAATTATAAATAATGAATACATCCTCAGTTGTAGGTTGAAAATATGTTGAACTTATAAATTCATCTACTTGAAGAATATAAATTTACCATAGTTTTATTTTTAAATCACTTCTTAACACTTTCACAATGCTCACATCTTTCGTGAACCTCACACAACCTTCACCAAACTACCCAATTCTTCACAATAATAATAATCTATCATGAACCACAAAACATCCATGAATCTCACAAAATTTTCAAAGATCAAATTTAATCCATTAAGAAAAATTATTTTTAACATATAACCATACATACATGAAGCACATAGCTTTCATTTAAAGTTTTATATCCTTCACAAACTACAACACTTTCACAATGCATACATCATTAAGTCATATTTCATAACATCTATGGACTTCGTATCTTTGAATACATTTTTCGATAACAAACTTCATGAATCACCATTGTAAATTCATATCCATCAAAATTTAAATAAATACTTATCTTCTTCAAATGAGGGGGTAAAGGCCTATTTATTGGTGATTCCTCCCTTTCCCAAAGCATCCATCCTCATCATCAACTTTTATCAAAGCATTCCATTTTTGTTCATGATCATACCATATTTTTGATGAACCAAAGAAATTTTCCCATTCATAAAGCTTCTCATAATTGTAGATATATATGATTTTCATTAGTCATTATGAATGATAACCTCTTTCAGGATACCTATCCTTCATAACTCCAAAAACCTTCAAAAAGATCAATACCATTATGATATTACAATCTTCATAATACTGATTCATTATCATTATTTTTATGAGGAATTACTAAAAATCAAACTTTTGTGATGATTGATGTATCCTCTAAATTATGGACACAAAAATTTGGAAAAAACTAGGTAGAAATGCCACCAAATATAAGAAAATTTATATACCATAATCAGAGAAATCATTCCTTTATATTGTATCTTTTACAACATATCATGTCAACAACCATGATGTGACACCACAAATGACCTTGTCCACCTACTTTGTGAACAAACAAAATAAACCCAAAAACACTATAATGTTACCTTGAGGGATTTTCCCAAATAATATCTATATTTGGGATTGTTGAAAACTTTTCAAATTTTAATACCTTATTAAATATTCATCCATCTTCTTTGACAATTCACTTCTTACGATTATGATAATGATCATATATTTCCTCAATACACACTCTACGCCCATAGGATCCAAGACCAGTATGAGAAACAAGAGTATCAGTAAAATATCTTCAACAAATAACTTTATTTGAAAAACAATCAACTTCTTTCATCACTAAATCCATATTTCATGGTAAATAACCTTTGATCGGTCATCTTTAGCATCCTTAGATTAAAAAATCCCATGACTTCATGGTTCCCCCTATCATTTTATCCCTCTATCTTTATCACAGTATTTTCTCCCCCTTTTTCAATGAACCGAATGATCACAACTTTGTGGTCTCACAATTTTATAGAACACATGCCATAACATTTATGAAAAAACACACCATATATTAGGGAGAGTGATTACCACTTCCACAATTTTTCATGTGTGAGGAGTCAAGTAAACTCCCAAAGACTATTGATGACATTCAAATTATTTTTTTGGTAAGGTCTTCATCAGAATGTCGACAACCTATTATTCTGTAGGAAAATACTCTGACATCACAAGATTATGATCTAACTTATCCTTGATAAAATAATAATTGATTTCAATATTCTTGATAAATTAATGATGCATTGTATTTTTTCTAGAATTTATAGCACTCGAATAATCTCAATGGAGTCCAATCAGATACATCACTTCAAATACTATATCATCAATCCATAATTTCATCTATAATAATGACATTAAATATATAGTAACCTCAATATATTCATCTTATGCAGTTATCAATAAAAATAAATCTTGTTTCTTTCTTAGAGAATAAATATACATTCTAGAAATAAATAATGCACCACCTGATGTTGATTTTCTATCATCTACAGATACGATCCAATCTACATCTATATTTCCCAATAACTCTAATTGATATTTATCATTTTAAATAAAACAAAAATACATCATTCCTTTGATACAATATATATTATTTTCATTTAATGTAAGGTGTATTTCCTTGGGATTTATCTGATATCTTTCTGATTTTCATGTAAAAAACAACATCCGGCCTTGTCGTTGTTTAGAAAAATAGACTTCTTATTAGTTTCTCGTATTATGTTAAATTAACAACATTTCCTTCTTCATCCCATGACCATTTCATCTGGGCAGCCACTAGAGATTTATCTTCTTGGAATTATCCATTAAAAATCTTATAATAACCTCCTTTTATTATTTAGATTGAAATATTAATGTTCCATTATTTCTATATGTCACCTAGAAACTAAGTAAAAACATTAATTAACAAATAATTAACATTTTGAACTCAATTTTCATTAATTCTGTAAACTTTCATCACTATGCTTCATCTAATTCACTAAATTTTTTATAGACATACTCCAAAACCAGTATCTTTGATTATTGTTATTGTTGACATAGAGATTTTAAACAACTCCACCATGCTAGAAATAATGATTCTTCAAAAACTGATATAGCCGTGAATACCACATCCCTGGTGATTTCCCCAATATATATAGTGTATTTATCACCCAAAAAACTATATTACCATATTCATGAATGAGAAAAAAAATTGGTTTCTTGATATACACTTCTTCTTCTAGAACCCCATTCAGAAATGCTGACTAGACATCCATCAAGAAACATATGAATCTTATTTTCACTTTTATAACTAAGAATAATGTAATTGTATCTATCCTTGTAATAGGTAAAAAATATTCATCAACATCAACACCCTCTAACTAGGATTACCCTTTGTACACTAATCATGATTTTTTGAATCAATGTTCCATTTCATTCATCTTACTGAGAAAGACCCATATTGCCCCCATCATATTTTTATCTATTGGTTTAGAAAAAATATCACCCTAAAAATCGAACATTATACTTATATAAATAATTAACACCAATTTTTAAACTGACTTCATATGTTTAATTACTCTTCAGAATGGATAGAATAATTTTGGGAAACACTGTTAATCTTCTCTTGTAGCTTCTTGGTATCCTAAAAATAGTTTTCTAATACCATATTGTTAGGAAAAATAGATAATCAGGAATCACATGAATATTTTTTCTTCCCTCTTAATTATTCTTCTCTAAGTGAAAAAATGACACTATGAATGACGCATGATCTTAAGGGATGAATATTCAATGTGACTTAGATCTACAAGATCATTCATGTATATATTTGATAGCTCTTTAGTTTCACATCATAGTCCTTTTAATATAATATCCATTTTCCAAAACAAAAAAAAATTCAGATGATGATTCAAAAAACATAGTTTTTGTGTAACAACACTTCTTTGAATTTGATACCATATGTTAATTTCAAGATTTTAGATTCTTCTTGTTGCATCCATCTCTATTCATCTTTATGCAGTCATTCCCTTTTAAGATAAACACACTCCATTGATTTTATCTCCTCCTTAGTCCTACAAATATTTTAATCGATATTAGAAACATTTAACTCATCTAGATATGGTAGGTTATATAATACACAATAAGATTATTATGGTAAATCTTAATGGATCAACCCTTCGATACATTCTTAAAATTCACTGTGATCTTTGTATACTGGTTCCAACTAACAAAACAAGTTAAACAATTTTCTCTACATGACTAGGAACTCATTACCAAATTTTAGAGTCTTATTTTGATATATAGATTTTATATTCATGTTTTTTTTTCAAAATTTGGTGTTTACTCCCACTAGTAAAAATTTCCTTCTATGATGTTCTGCTAAATTTCCATTTTCTATGATTCTTTCCCTGAGCATGAATCCTTCCACATGCTATCCTTTATTAGTTAATCCTCTATTAGAGGGTCCTTTTTACTTTCTTAGCTTCTAAAAATGTGTAGTGGAACATTAAATTATCTATTCATTATTCAAGTAGGTTTCTTTTATCAGTTATCCAAGCCAACTTTGCCTAATGTGCTAGGAGTGAGTATTTCATTGAACATAAATTCATTACACGTAGTATTAAAACATATCCTCCCCTTTTATTCCAGGTTAATTTACATCCTTTCCAAGATATATTTTGGGATTGTAACATAATAGGTAATTAATACACCATTATTTTACTTACTTGTGTTACCAATGAGGCTGTATAACAATTTTTTAACTTATCATGTTGTCACCCAATATAGGATTTTTTTGTATTCAATGCCTGAGTCGGTGATCTACTTCTGGGTTTCTATTCCTTCTAGTTATTCCAGGTAACATATCATAGAATATTCCCATTATTAACACATAAAAACATTTTTCATTGAATAAATACCTTGCATCATAATTTCTCAGTTGATATTTTGAAATATATAATGTTCTTCTTTAGAAATTGATCTCTTGGGATTATTGAAACCTACTAATATTGTGTCCATTTCTTCAACAAGGATATAATTTGAAGGATAATTTCATCAGAGAGACATTCATTTCATACAATTCAAGATGCTTATAATTATTCTTAGTTTTAGAAATATTTTTATCTTCACAGCAAGAAATAAATTCCTATAACTAAAAAAACATGAAATATAACCATGAATCCCACCAAAATAGCACATGCTATCATTAATTCCTGTAAAATCTTTTTTAGGTCTATTTACTTTATGTTTAGGATTTTTCCTATTTCTGGAAATGTTTACAACTCTATTCTAATCATACGTGAGATAAGGTTCATCATATCCAATATTGGATTTTCTTAAACTATATGGTCTTTTGGATGAGATAATCATTTCATGTTTTCCTTTGAAATAACATCATTGATTTTAATTTCATTAATATCTTTCAAAGGATGGACAAGTAATAATTCAAATGCATTCTTTAATTTGTGATTTCATTTGGAATTATATTTCTGCACTACCTTCTTGATTGATTAGAGCTCTTCTTCTAGTTGTTTAATCCTAAATCCCTTGATTCTGACTGAGAATCGTGTTATATATTTAGATTCTTCCCACTACTCATCTCAACTTCTAATATTGATGTGATCTTATCCATTATTTATATTTTCTCTTTTATTTTAAAATTTATCTAAGAAATAGAGTCTTGAAGGAAACCATTCTCTTTTTGTTTACATTGATTCTCATTTACTAGTTCTTCATTTTAGGAATAATTCTTCTATCTTTGATCTATGGCCACTTCAACAAGACATTTATTTATAAATTCTAGATTATTGACTTCAATTTCCTACACTTGGTTCTTGGTGTCTTTTAAATCACTTTCTTCTTTTATTTTCTTACACAATTACTTTGTTACATGGGATATTTACACTTTTGGTTTATTAGGGATCTCATCATCCTCGGTAGTTCCAACATCACTTGGAATATCAGGTTATTCACTCAATCAAGTTGTATCATTTAACGAGTAAATATTTTCACTATCTAATTAATTTTATCTATTATTCAATACATTAATTGTTTCTTTAAACTAAATTACACTCTCTACATATACACATCTACTCTAAAGAGTTCCATAAGAATTTTGATTCTTCTTTGAAGTTATTACCTTTTCCATGGCACACCAAGGTAAACGAAAACATAAAATTCAGATTCAAAAATAAAATAAACCGTGTCTATGAAGAAAATCCGCTAAAAGAAACCAATCCTATGACAGAAATTGTTTAGTTCAAAAAGGGTCTTAGATACCTAGAGCGGTGGGGGTGAATCTGGGTGTGTATATTGTTTTCGAAATTCTTCCTACCGCACTGGATCCTGACCTGTTTTTTAGAAGGGTCACTTTATTTTCCCATAAGTTATATTCTCATATTATTATTTCATACTTTAACTAACTATGATACATCAAATGTTAAATAGGAGTAAAATAAAAATGGAACATATATTTTTACATGGTTCACACTCATTGGGTTATATCCAAGGAGAAAACGACGATAATGTACCAATGTACCAACTCCACTAAGGCTCGCTACTAAAATATGGTTTGGGATAGTTAAATTCTATAACCAATCTCATTACCTTACATGATTTAGGTATAAATCACTAATTTCCAATGATAAATTCCTTAATACTTCATTCAATGGCTCACTGCTGTTTGAAAGGATCAACTTCTCTCTCTTCTCTGGCCTTCTACTCCGGAAAAGATTCATACACAGTTGACAGACATGTATGACCCTTTATTAGAAATAATAAATAAAAAATTAATTTTATGTAAGTTCTATATTGATGTTAAACTTTCATATACTTGATAAATATAACATTACCATAGTATTACATGGAAATACCCTCTTGACACATTCCCAATGCTCACTGGTTTCATGAAGATCAAGCATCCTTCATAAAACTGCCCAATTCATCACAAGAATAATATGCTATTGTAAACCCCAAAACATTAATGAATCTCAAACATCCTTCATGAATCAACCTACATTCATGAAGCTCAAACACTTTTGTGAACCTCACTTATCCATCGGGAAGCTCACAATATTCAGTCAAATTTTTATAGACTTCACAAACTTTAATACCTTTGTGATGCTTAGAAAATTCAATAAACATTCATAGCCTTCAAGAATATTCTTCCATCGCAATTTGTTTTAAAAGAACATCCTTTGAGAATCAAATTTTCAAATTTAGAGCCATTAGAATCTCATTAGGGCTTTATATACTTCAAATGAGGGGGTATAGTCATATTTATTAGTGAGTACTCCCTTTCTCAATGATTCCATCCACATCATCACCTTTTCACGAGGTTATCTTTTTTTTAGGAACCTCCCACCTTCATGTATCACCATAGAAATTTTCCAAATCATGAAACGTATCATATACATGGACATGTACCTTTATTCATCATGTATTCATGATTCTACACACCTTCGTGAAACCCAGTCTCCAAGACACTGTATACCTTTACAAAGATCCATACGTTCATCAAACTCCAGTATTCACAAAACTCTTTCCCTTTCCATATATTAATGGTGAATTCATGGAAATACATCTTGGGAAATTATTGATCTATAATCCATATTTTAAACCCCAAATATTTGGAATACACTAAGAAATAAGCCCACCTTGTATATGAAACTTCGTATACCAACTCTAGAGAATCCATTAATTTTTCTTGGATCATTGTAAACATACCATGTCAAAAACCATGATGGAAAAATATAAATGAACTTATCTATATTATTTCATAAAAACAAAATAAAAAATATAATGTCATCTTGAGTTATTTTTTCCTAACACAAATACATCACATAGTTTGTCTCTATGCACGACAAGTGAACGATTATTTGTTTTAGGTTAGGATGAGTCCTAGAATACTCAAAAATTATAGAATGATAAATAAATTAATAATGATCTCATGGGATGTGTGTTTTTTATGGTGGAGATGATATATATAAAATAATGAAAACCATGTGATGGTTGAATTAAATTCTCAAAGAGCATGGGTGTTGAGTCTGGAATTGTAATATGATTTATCAAACCACGTTGTCTTGTGATGAAATGAAATGGTAGAACTGGAATTAATAATGGGATAATGAAATATGGATAAATTAAAGGAATATTTAATGAATTAATTGTAACTTCTATTTACTAGGAGGAAATTGAAAATGATATTGAATCATGAGGCTTATGTGCTTATATAATATCCATTTCCAAGACCCTGATGGTGGAAGTTAGGTGTCATGTGAGAAGACAAATCTAGTTCAATTCTAAGGATACATAGTTTCTCTTAGTGTAGGTTTTCATGATATATATCTATACTTATTGGTTTCATAAGCTTCACCAATTGATTCTGTTGGGAAACCAAGACCCGAATATTTTGGGGCTTTTTCCCTCAAAATACATGTTGGCATGTGAAAAAGTAGATAACTTTTCAATCTCCCTCACTCTCTCTTCAATTGAAATATTATATCAGAGCATATTCAGTCTATGATGACTTAATTTATAGGTTATAGACTAATGTATGATATGATTAATCCCACTCTTACAATAAATATATGGCTAGATTTTAACGACATGAGGATATATCACAAACATGTATCCAATCATGGTCAATATGGTTTTCCATGAGTGTACATGCATGGGTTGTAGTGTCTTGTGGTATAATGAATGATAAATGTGATATAATGGATTCTAGACTTCTAGTTAATTAAGGTCTAGAAGATGGTGATGATTTTGTGATTAGAAACATAGGATACAAGATGAGATAATGAAATGGATATTATGGTCTAATAGAGAAGTTTAATTGAAGTACCTTTCTAACATTTTTGTTTTATAATGGATTTTCTTACTTGTATTCATTTCATGGTGATAGAGAAATTGTGGGGATGGATATACTTTTACCAACTTAGGTAACAAGTTGGTTTCATCAATGAAACAATGGAATTTAGTATTCTTATTTAACATTATATATGAGGGTTTTGGGAGGATCCTATTGAGTAAAATTATATGTTCAACCTATGTATATTTCACTGTTTTTAGGTTTGCAATAGAAGATAGGTGATCTATCTAGGTATTAATACCTCATGGAGTTGTTCAAGAGTTACTTGATTTTGTGGTCTCAATCTAGGTTTATCTTGGTATTTTTAGTTGATTCTGTTTGTATGACACTACATTCATATATGGGGGTTGATTTTTTAATTTAAAATAGTGTTGATTGGTGGATATCATCTTATATATTATTATTTAAATTATATATTAATGGTAATTCATCCTATTTTAGGGATTATATACCCTAAGTGTTAGTCACCAACGAGTGGCCTATTGGAGGCATGCTTTTGGGGTCATCATCCCTCTCTTCACTACTGACCCAGTATGGGTACTAGCAAGGGGGTCATGACATATATTGTGTAACATACATTAATAAAAAATTAGAATATTATATTTATTTGAAAATTTTAAAAAGAAATATTTTTTTATTTTATAAATATATATATAATGAATTTTTTTTAAATAATTTTTAAAAAAAATTATATTATTATTTTTATTATTTTGAAAATATATATTTATTAGTGATTTTTTTCAAACTCTTATATAAATATTATTTCTATTTTTTAATTTAGTATTAATTAAATATTATAAATGAAATATAACTATAATTTTATATATATATATATTTTAAATTTTCTGCATACATTCATATTAACAACTAATTAAACATTATCATTAAAAATAATAAAATTCTCATGATCTATATGAAGTTGGTATGATTTATAAAAAATATTGTAAATCGATAACATCAAAGGGATAGATCATTATAGGGGTTGATATACTAGAGTTCTAAATAGTAGTCAATCCACTTAATTTTTGTGTATAGATGGAGCATTAAATGTCATTAGCTCATTTGGTACCTCATTTTCTTTGAAAAATTACTCATATGAAAGTGATGGGTACCAATAAATTTTTATATATTAAATTTATCTAAAAAATTAATTCATAAATATTGCAGGAAATGATGATACACAGGTTATAAAAAATAATTATTAAAAATTATAAATTAAAATCAATGTCTAACATACATTGGTCCTTCAAACTTATTATCATTCTCCATTAATTACAATTGTTTAAATTAATTTTTTTTAATTCATTACTGAATTTAAATAATTTAATTTTACATATATATATTTATATAAAATTATTTTATAATTCATAGATATTTAAATCATCCAAAAATTATATTTAAATTTACTAAATAATTTACCAAATTTTAAATCATCTGGATAAAATATTATAAAAATCATAAAATTAAACTATTTAAATAGTTAAATCATTTTACCAAAATTAATGAACCAATTTTAAAATTAAAAATTTTAAAAATATTTAACTTCCCGAAGGTTGTACATAATAATTTGAGAAAGAAATTTTATTCCTTTAGAGATTCATTGTAAAATCTGAAGAGTGGAATTAACAAATGAGGGTTTTTTTTACTTTTCATCCATTGAAAGGCATGAAAGACATTCATGAATGAGTTGACCCTGTTCACGATTCCTTAGGAAAAGGTGACATAATATGTCATTATCATGGATCTTAATTACCATTAATCATACATTTTTCATAGATCCTCTCGGTATCATGTTAGTTACATATTTTAAATAATATTATAAAACATATTTTAATAACTTAAAGAGAAATAATAGTATCCTAATGATTTATATAATTATAGAGAATGTTGATTCATAAAAAAATACGTTGAATACATTCCATTTATTCATTAATTCTACCTCAATATTTGTGTTGTTTTGTGGATTTTCTAAGGGTTTTTTTGTAATGTACTTCTATAATGAAATTTGAACTTCAAAAGCCAAAAATTAGTGTTAACAGATTAATTAAAACGTGTGATAATGATCATGATTCGTTGAACTCATGTTCCCTTTCTTTTGGCTTGAAATAGATACTGAACACATTAATTTTTTTAGTGTCTTAAAAATGGTCATCTATCTCGTATAACAAAACACAAAGGTGGACTTGAAAAAGGAAGACGAGTTGAAGATGATAAAAAATATAAATGTGTTTCACATAGATGATAATGGAGGAATAAAAAAAGATTTTTTAATGTAATTAATTGTTTCTAATGACTTACTGAGAGGGATTGTGGTTTTTAAGGAAATTGAATATGGAATTTCAATCATTTTTTCAAATCAATTGTGGATGTAGAAATTATATATTACATGAAAATTATTTTGTTTTCATTATGATGGGAGAACTGGTGAAGGGTTTTGTTTTCGTTGAAGTCCATACAAAATTTCCCAAATCCATTGGTCTAGGTGGTGGATTATTAATTTTTTTAGATAAGTTACTTTATAAGTAAAATAGAAGCACAATAAATAGAGTAGATTTATATGAATGTTATTCAAAACAAGAAATTAGAGAAAAGGATGAATAGTGTATAATGATCTTCAGTTTGCATTGGAATTATGTGCACAGAGATAACATTACCTCCTAGATTATTTTTTATTAAAATAATAGACATAAAATATTAGAAGTCCTAGAAAATCTATGAGAGGAGATGAACCCTTTCTAAACCAATTTAAGGTCCTTAAATAAATCACAAGGAGTTAGTAATTCTCCCTCCGAGATGGTCATATTAAACACATGTTTTTTACATTACTGTTTTTTTAAATTAGGCGGGTCTAGGATTTTAATATGTTGGGGAAGGGGGTAGTAAAGCTCTAGTTTAACTGGCGCGTTTTATGTTTTCTTTCAAAATGAAACTTGGTATTTTCCACCAATATATACACACACACACACATTGATAATTATATATATATATATATATTTAAAATTGTGATTAAATATTTATATAAACATGTTAATATTTTTAAATAAATATATTTATTTTTATAAATAAATATATATTTATAAAAATTTATTATAAATAGAATTATAAATAATTTCATATTTTAAATATATGTGTACATATATATAAAAATTAAAACTAAAACACAACGGTGTTTAAATTTATATAAAATTATATAATTATAAATATATTTTAAATGTATTTATAAAAACATTATAATAATTATATAATTATGAATATATTTATATTTATATAACGATATATATTTATTTATAAATATTGATTAATGATTATATATTTATTATCGTTATTGGAAACATATATTTTTAAAATTAAATATATTTAAATATAAGTATATATAATTATAAATAAAAAATTATTTTTAAAATTATAAATATAATAAATATACTTATTATTTAAATATATTTATTATTTAAATATATTTATTAAAGTTTTATTCTGATGTAAATATATAATTTTGTATTTATAATCTTAAAAATATTTTTTAAAAAATGTTTTTTTATGTATAATTATAAATATATTATATATATATATAATAACATTCAATAATACAGATATTTCATAATAATTGATTTCACTTGCACCATTCTACGACATTCTATGGGTGTGGAGTCTGGTGTTGAACTCCCACCCAAAGTGTGTTTACCCATTAATTAGAGGAGGGTGGATTTTCTACGGTTACCATTGATAGATACATCAACAGATGAAAGGTGAAAAAACATTCATTGATGCTGTAGATGACTAGTGGGAGCCACACGACTTGATGGCACTCCTGGCGGTTGTAGGCATCTTGGATGGAGGATTATGGCCGGAGTGCACTGACCTCGATTGTGGGTGGTGAAGAAATGTCCCTGGGACTGAAGGATAGTGGGGAGGTTAGTGTGCCAACAGCGTACATAGAAGTTGTGGTTGGTATGAATGGGGGTTGACTGAACACATGGTGATGACCCTGCAGGCAGGGCAGCAGGTCTGTTCTTGAAGGTCTGATGATTGGCGGGTGGGCACGTTTGACGACAGCGTGCTTGGAGGTTGCAGGCAGTCTAGACGGATTAAGGGATGGTGTGACAAAGACATTGTAGGAAGGTTTGTGGGTTGATTTTGATGACTTATGATAGGTTAGAATTTTGTCATTGTATATATGGGTCTATAGGATTATATATATATATATAATAAAATTTTTCTTGATGGGTGGGATATCCCCCTGGGGAGCTATGACATACCTTCCAGATTGTGGGTGAGGTGCGTGTGTGTGTTTGATGTATTTCTACCCCCAAACCACCTAATATATATACATGTAATGTTTTTAAACATTTATTTTTGTTTCAGGTAATATAATATTTTCTTACTATATGTTTGAGTTTCTTTTCAATTTTCAATAATTTAATATATTTTTTGTCAGTGTGACAAATTTCATTTAGATTATATTTAAACTTTATAATTTATATTCTTTTGAAGTTACAAACATGAAACATAGTAATTTTATAAGTATATGAATTTTAATATATATAAATTATAAAGAATAAACACAATTTAAATGAAAATTTTCATATTTACTAACCATAAAATAATGCTTTGAAAAAATGCAATGAATTTTGAAATGAAATTAATTAAAAATAACAATAATGTAATAATAATTTATAAGTAAAAATATTTGTATACAACAATGCTTATAAGATATAAAATATCATTACAATATAATTTAAATTTTAAATTGTTTAGAGTTTGTTTTTATTTATTAATAGCTCATGTAAATTAGTTTTTATTTAATATATTTTAAATTTGTTTTTATTTGTAAAAAAATTAATTATATCAATTAAAGTTTTCAAAAATATATAAAACATAAAATTCAAATACATCAACATCGATTCCCATTATTACCACAACAATGTTTATGAACATCATATACACTCCACGTCTAACATCTTGGTAGCTTTAGTGTCATAGTTTTGGGCATGGGTTCCTCCTCTTACGGGGTTACAGGTGCCTTCTCAATGTTCGGTGTTGGGGACTGGACAACATCATGTCTCAAGGATGTCCCAAAAGAATATGTGGATCTATATGACCGTATAACTCCTAAAAATGAAGGAAGATAGATATTAAATAAGTCTTCACTAGAAATAGTGGGGTCCACCATAAGCAATGTTACTACAAATAGCTCGTATTCCATCAAATAAATCAAAGATGACATATGTGGCCCATAAGAATCTCCCAGTTTTGCGAGATCTTCATTTGGATCTGTAGGATCATGTTTATGAGGTGAAAAAACATTTTAATTAGCCTCTATCATACATCTATATCATCGCCTCTTCCCTTCTTGATTTTCATGTCTCAGTCTCCCGAATGGTAGTGGAAGTGGTGCTGCATCATTCTCTGTAGGTATAGCGTGGACATGATCATCCCTAACATCCTCAACTGGAGCATATGGGTCAGTATATAACTATTTATCCTCATCATAGACACTCTCACATATGAAATGGAGAGGATCTATAAGATCATCCATATATGGGTGAAATACATACTACCTAAAAATTTTCACTTTAAGATATATGATATGTGCATGAAGAGAAATGTTATAGGACTGAAAATGAAATAACATTCAAATTAATATGCAACATGAGTTAAGAAAATATAATAATTCATAATAAACATACAAACTGGTGAATTACAATCCCATGATGTGTAAGGTACAAGATGGTGTTCCATTGATAACAATATTATAATTCCCCGGATTATCTAGCTGAAAGCATGATGTGGGTTATCTATGCTAAAATATACCATATTGCGAACGCGTGTCCCAATACTTTTTATAATGTGCATGAAACTACTAGTAGTCTATCATTTGTCGAATTTATAAGCATAATGGTATTTAACCCATCATTTTTTAGTGGTGTAATGGGGATATGTTGTATATATCAAAAATGGTACTTGGACTGGTCAAGATGCTTCCACTCAATGACTTGGAAGTGGACGGGTGGAACCACTCCACCATGATCTCCAAATATAGATATATAGTATGGTGGATGTGATGCATATAAAAAATTCATTATATGGGGTCCATGAATCCTTAAATGTAAACTAAAAATATAATTCATAAATCATCACGCTAATTGTAATAATATAACATTGAAATAACTTAAAAAGGTAATAAAAAAATTTATACAAAAAATTTAATGTTTTACTTACATAATCTAGTTGTATGGAATAAAATATTTGTTCAAGGATGTGCACACTATATCTTGGAGTATGTGACTAATTTTGGGCCTAAATCAAATTAGTTAAAAAATTTAATATAATATATTTTTATAAAATATATTTATAAAATTACTAAACAAATTAAATTAATGATGTAAACATACCAATATCCCTGAGGATAGTCCTGGAAAAGCTGTTATTGAAGTGGTACAAAAAATCTAGTTGTTACACACGAAAAATGATCCCAGGCCTACATCAATACCAAATCCATACAACCTATAATCTAATGTGCATCATCTCAACAACTAGTATAAAGAAATCTTTATAGATGTAAAAATACAATAGACCCACACTATATTTAGCCATCTGGTCAAGATCCTCATGTAATGGTAGGTACATCATGTGTACTAAGGTGGTGGAGTAGTCAACACACAACATTCCTTTAATAAATCACAAAATATATTCACATGTGGGTTGAATAAGAATATCGTCATCTACGTCATCATGAAATATGGAGAAATTCTCATTAATACACACCATGTGAAAGCGGGATCCCTGAGGGACATGTGGTATGTCGACGATGTCAACGACTAGTAAATGTTATATGAACATGCACCGGTGTCCACTTGTCCCACTCGTAACTACTTATTTGAGGATGGGTTGATCGAGTTTGTAGGCTAAATCCCCTAAATTAATGGTCATCTCCCACTTAGGAAGATGTAATCTGTGTCTCTGTGGCCGTCATCTATCAACCAATGAAAAAATAAAGTGGAGATCAATGATATTGAATTCACACACGGAGAATTCATATAATTTAGCATTTATGAGGTATTGAAAAATGTCTTCCAAGTGTGAATCTGGATGAAAATTATCTTTTTGCTAATAATAAATAAGTCTAATATATCCCCATGCTGACACGTTGCGTGACATGTGTTACTGTTAGGTGGATAACAAAGTATTATCCATCTTAATGTATGAATGTTAGAACATTAATTTCAATATCTATTTAACTCATAAATGTTTTTATTAATTGGTATAAAATATTTTTAGGTTTATTTTTCATTTTTCATAATGATAAAGTATGTTAATTTCGGGTGAACACATATGTTAAGTGTTTTCTTTTATAGTTTTTATGTACACAACATTCCCTTTATGAAATAATTTTGATATACTATGAAATGAGTTTAAACATACACATAAAATATTTATCATTCATTTTTACTAACAAATAATTTATTTTAAAAATTATGAAATGTAACTTTGTTATTATTAAATATTTGTTCTATAAAATATTTTATCATTTAATGTATGAAATTTATTTAAATTTAATTTACCTTGTAATAATTCAATATATGTTATGATTTTTACTTATGAGTATTTATTTTAGAATCATAAAAAACACTCATAAAATGTTTTATTGTTTGAAAATGATTTTAATTTAAGAGAAAACATATGCAATTTGAGAACTGAAATATAAATTTTTGGAACAAATAATTGTTATATATTCATTATGTTTATAGTTTTATTAAATAGATATAAATGTTATATTTAACAATGTAATATAATATATAGTTTTGATATCTATTATTTTATATACAACATATATGTATTTATTATAATATATAAGTATATATTTAAAATCTATATATTATACAAATAAGAAAAATATAATTAAAAATGATGATAATGAAAAAAATGATTACATAAACAAACGTTTACATCAAATAATATAGTAAATGAATCGTTTTAACTATTAGATTATTTCCCTATATGTCTAGGGAAATGTGTCCTCATGTGACCTTCCTAGATGCATATGAGGCTCCTCCATATATTGCCTGTTTTAAGGAAAATTCATCTTATTTTGAATACAAGTTTACTTTGGAATCCATTTTGGTCGAATCCTAGTCATGTTTGGTATAAGTGGGTGTGTTCTATCATACAACTAAAAATCACGAGATTACCTTTTGGCATATATTAATAACTATAGGAGTAGTTTATAATCTCTAGTCAATAAATTATATCCAAAAAATTCTCTCAATATAATTTTATATAATTACATGATGCGATAACATGGTCGTAAGGATATCATAATGCTTGAATGTATCCACAATCATAGTAACTCATCTACAATGGGACAACTTGCACATGACCACTACTAAAAGCCATAGCATCACCGAGACTATTGAATTAATTTTCCTCTATGAACATTAAAATTAAGATAAAAAATGTTGCAACGTCTTGAATAACTCTATCTAGATCATAATGGAAATGGTGTCCTTAGAGTATCACATTTATTCAAACCCTCTTCAGCCTGCTTTCCTCATTCTAAAAATTACTTTACACTGTGATAGAAGGTCTATTTTACCAAACCTATAATCTACATTTACAATATTATTCTAATATTTTATTATAATTTTATCTCTTTTAATTAACATATAATCTAATATTGATAATTACATATGATGGGTAATTTTTAAACTACCCTGAAAATTCTAGTCATATATTTTATATTGTTGGTTATCATATGTACATATCACCTCCCATAATTATATTCCATTGACTATTAATTATTTGAATCTTTCAACATGTAATCATAAAATTCAAGATTAGCTCTATGAATATCTTTAAGATGCTCCTCCATATATTGTTGTTGAGGCTCGTATGCTAAAAAATATGAACAAATATGAACACATATGAAAATAATAATGACAAATATTTTTGAAATAAAATGGATATTAATACCACTTTTTATGATTTCTTTCTTAATGAACTCACCCTTGAACATATTTTTCACATTTCTAGAAATGTGTCAAATATATTATCGATCATGGGCATAAGGTGGCCTCTAGGATGACCATATGATTGTACTACCTACTTTATTGCTCGATGTTGATTTTCAATAGGGAAAATACCATCTACGCCCATAATAAATTCTCGATGACCTTCCAAAAACCAGCTCTATGATGTGATGTTATCCTTCTCAACAATAGGAAATTCCAATGGTAGAAGGGTTTGATTACCATTTTTTGTGGAGACAGTCATTAAATTTCTAGTGTAATTTCCTTACAGAATTATGTAATCAATATGTATAAACTCCTTTCAATGTCTAAAAGCTACCAGACATTGTAAAAATTTTCAAAAAATTCTATCAAACACATTTTTGACTAATCAACATGGTTGTGTTAGTTAATATGTTTATTAGTATGTAACTGATAGATCACTTGATTGTTGTGGCAAAAAATATCCATAAGTAGTTTCAAAACTTCATAAAAATCATCCCAGTCCATGTACACTTTCATAATAGTCTTCAATCATGCCTCCCAAACCATCCATTATGAAATTTGATACACAAAATCTATTTTATTCTCTCTACAACCAGAATGATAGGAACGTTTTGACATGCTCTTATCACTTCAACACTAATTGTTTAACCAAACTCAACATCTAATGAAAAGTGATCGTTTGAAAATCATGGGTTCAAATGTGTTTCAAAAGTAAATAAAATGAGGATCCAATAATGAAAATTGTTATCAATTATAACTCACAAACTCATATGTTAGTTTGAATCATATTTGACACACAGGATCAAAAAATAAGTTCTCTTTGAGTCTTTTATAACATAACACTTATCAAAACCACCTCCCAACAAAGTGTTCCCCTCTAGAGCTGGAAATGTGAAAAGGGAGATAATGACCCCCGAGTTCCACCTCCAGTAGGCCCCGGGTTGGCAACTATCACCGAGGGTATAGTAAACACACAAATGGGAGGCATTTCCCTCTAAAAGAACATATGCGAAAGAAAGAGATAAGATATAAACCAATCAACTCCAACATAGAAATGGAATATAAAAGAAACCTAAGTGAATATATGAAATGTCATGAAAAAGTACTATAACCGGAAGGGAAAAACTACAAGTACCCAAAAATAAAGTAAGACAATAATAACCACAAGCCCGAACAGCTCCTGCAACCATAACCAAGTAGTAACCAGCCTGATCTCCAACATGCTCCAAGTGACCTGAAAAATAGTTTATATATATGTAGAGTGAGTATAACAGTATACACAGTAGGATCCTCCCCAAAACCTTTCATTCAAAAGTAAAGAAATCACGATAAAGCATAGTGAACAACAAGTGAAACTTACTCATCACCTTAATAGGTATACTAAGTTCCCAACCTCACCATGGATACTCTCACCAAGTAACGCATACAAGAGTATAGAATATAGTAAATAATATCAAGGGTACCCCGCTACTACTTCCCCACTAGTTTTCCTCTTTACCCCCAATGAAATACGTCCTGTGCATCTCTCTCCAAAGGCTTGCCCCTATACACCTGGGCTAAGCTCCACAATCTGCACCACGTGCACCACAAGGCCTTTCCCGCAGACACCTGAGCTAAGCACCACACCATCCTCACAACCAAAAGTAACCAGGTAGTTTCCGGGACCCACCATAGCTCGCATAACGTGTAACACCCCGAGCTTCCATGATACGCTTCTCTTTCAATAATGCAATAGCTTGCATTGTACGCAAGTTCGAGATTCTAACGCACCGTGACCAATCAAAATTGCCATTATGAATAGTAATACCCACTTTTTGAAATTATATATATTTTATATTTGAAAATGGACTTCTTTTGTGGATTCAGAATATCGAAATTAGCCTATGTTGAATTTTTTGTATTTTTCTGAGAACTTCCAATATTTTATGAATAGTGAAAAATACTTAAAAAAAACTTTTTTAATCAAAATAAATTATAGTGATAAATTATACTATAGAGTGGTTTTAAAGAATAATTAGAATATCTTTTTACCATTTTATCCAATGGTGGTCATTAGAATTAATTTCACTTTGAAATTGGACATAAACAATTGTCAATCTTTTGATATATATTGTTTCTTAAAAACACGCTATTTGTTATGACAGCGGGAATTAACTATAAAATTAATTAATGCAAATTATATGTTTGGAATTTTTTAAAATAGAAATAATTTTTTAATTCAGAATATCATTTACAGCTTAGGGTGAAATTTTGGCATTGTTCTGGAAAATATCAATTTTTGATGAATAGTGAAACCACTAAGTGGTAGTTAAAAAACGGATTTTCCGTTTAAATGATACATTACCACATCTGTGATTTGATTTTTGAAAATCCAACATACATGGTTGTCATTAGGAAGTAAAATTTGGTTCAATGGGATTAAAATAATTTTTTGGTGAATAGTAACTTTTATGTTTAATTAATCGCGATTAAAGGTAATTAGTGAAATTTAAGGTAAAAATGATATTATAAAAATATGAAAATACCCTTACACTTGTCCTACCCCTATTGGATGAGTCATGGCCGACCATGAAAATCCATGGGTCAACTTGGGGACCCCATGGATCCACTTTGGTTGGAAAATGACATTAAAAACTATTTATTTAATGTTACAATAAAAATGTCACAAACATGAGTTGTTCTACTAAAACAATTTTTAAATGGGGTTATACAAGTCATATTTCTGACTATAAATATTCAATAGAAATCTAAAAATATTTCCTACATCATGATATTTTTCTTTATTATTTTTAGACATTAAATAAATTAAATTATTTATGACACCATGATGATGCAGCGATTACCTCATTATTTAATTATTTAAATAAATTGAAACGATAATGTAAAATCTAAGATCTTAACATGTCAAAAACCTATTGGATGGCTGGATTATGAACTCTTATCACTTTATCCTCAAAATATATAAATTTGTGACCTTTTAAATCCGAAAAGCATTTTATAATAAAGTAACCTTTTATAACTTTCCAAGAGTGCCCCTCCTCTCCTCTTTTAAAAGGCCCCCACCTCTACCACCTTATTCACACCTTCAAGCCATTTGGCTCGGCCAACCCCTACCCATTTTGTCTCTCCACATCCCACTCTTACTCCTAGAAGCCTCACTTTGGGCAGAAGTCTTCCCAAGGAAGCCTTTGAGCTCAAATCAAAAAGAGTTACCCATTTTAAAGGATATTAAAGAACGGTCGAGTGAAGTCGGACACGATGTAAGGGAACTTCTTAACCCAATTTATATTCGTTGGGTTAATATCCTACTTTCATATTATTTCATGATATTATTATGTCGTATCTTGTATTTATACTTTTTTATGTGTACATATAGTTAATACACATAATAGATATATTTTATTTAAAAAAATGATCTTCGTAAGGGACTTCGTCTCAATCTCCATTCATTGAGGCATATTTTGTTTTATACACACATTTATTTTATATGGTGTAAAAACCACTTTGACTTTTTCATTTATTCAAATGGAATATTTTTATATGAATCATTTTACTAAACGAAAAAAAAGAAAGTTTTCCTTGTCATACGTATGCGGCGACAACGACTTATCCACCTTCGTGACCATTATTTGTGTTTTGGCTTCCTCTACAAGCCATAACTTTTTTCAAAATAAAAAAAATAAATATCAAGTTTTATTTTTCTTTAATTTTGGTATTGCAAATGGTTTTGAATGTGTTTTTATTATATCAATGTGTTTTATTGATATCTTGTGATTGAAATGTGGAAATGTTATGTTTCTTTTATGCATGTTTAATGTAATACGATTATGTTATGGTTTATAATATGTTTAAACCTATTCATATGAGGAATACATTGGACTTAATAAGTGACGGGTGGAGCCCGCTATAGCTCCTCGATGCATCAGTAGGTATCATGAGACAAACTAGTGTCTTGGCACGAGACCTTGACAAAATCTTATTTGTAGTCTTGGCACGAGGCCTTGGCTACGTGGTTATGATAGTCTGGCATTATGCATTCCATCATTATGAAAGTGGTTATTGATATTGCATTTGATTATTTGACCAGTAGAATATCCATTTGAATAAGTAAATGGAATTATCTCATTTTACTTTTTCCATATTATGTTGAAGTTCATGTTTAAAAGGCTTTTGTTTTAGTTATACATTGTCTTAAATGTTTATGTTTATTTATGAAAGCTTCTTCTATATTGTTATCCTTACTAAGCATATGAGCTAACCCCTTTCAATGTTTTAATTTTTCCAGGATTTGAAGAAGTATTTTAGGAATGACCTGCAGGGATAGTCTGAAAGAGATGTGAGTGTGGAAAATGGAGACTATGTTACTATAGTTTTTCACTTTATGATGCAATGTAGAATTTATGAATGTATCTTGTGTTTCTAAGGCTACTAAACTAATCGGTCTTTCAAGACTTGATCTTTTGTGATCATTCCAATGTTACACAATAATGCACCGACTCTGGGTAACTGGGGTCAGGGCATTACAGTTGGTATCAGAGGCTGTTTAGTACTAACCTTGGAAGCTAGATTTAGATAAACTCTGATTAGAGCACATACCTTTAAGATAGACATTGAGGATTAGTATAGAAGAACTTCCTAGAATTTTGGTATTATAGAAATTTTGTTAGTATTCCGAGCAATACATACCTATCTGGATACGACCAGGTAGATGCGGCACTGGCACAGATGTACCTAGGGGTAAAACCCGAAAAAACCACTTTGAGCTAGACTCGAACGAGAACTGGTGCACAACAACGGGCCTTGTTTCACTCTTGGTTATGACACTCCCGTGGGATATGCTTAGGATAATTCTCATTTTATTTACAAACCATTACAAAGGGTTTATGAATATATACTCCCTCATAGAATTTTTTTTGTGTTTATGGATTATATCCATAAACTGTTCAATTTATGTTAAGTGTTTTACAAGTATGAAATAGTGTATTTTGATTCATAAACTAATCTAGTTTATGACATTGTTTAGAAATGGCGCCTAGTGGGAGGAATGGAAACCATATAAATGCACACACTCCATGTAGGGATTGCCCTCCAGCTCAAGATAATTATTGTGGAGCTGGAGATACAACTGCTGCTGATCACCTTATCACCATGCTGTGACAACTCACTCAGGTTATGAATAATAACCTTACTCGTATGGAGCACCCTGATCCGCAACGTAGAGGATCAATGTTAGATCATTTCATGAGGAAACAACCGCCAACATTTAATGGGGGTACAAATCCATTAGTAGCTGAGTAATGGATAAAATCATTATAGAAAATATTCCACACCTTGGGGAGTAGCGAAAGGGAGAAGGTTGTCATGGTAGTTTACCACCTTACTGGAGATACCGATCAATAGTGGTCGCTGATTCAGAACACAATGGAAGATGAAGAAGTGTCAAGTATGGAATGGAGGGAGTTTAAGGAAATTTTCTTAGAAAAATTCTTTCCACATGATTATCAAGCAGATATGGAAAGACAATTTCTGAGTCTAAGGCAGAAGGAGGATGAGAATGTCGCAAAGTATGAGGCTAACATTACAAGGTTAGCGAGGTATGCTACAGATTACATATGTAACCCAATAAGTAAGATTGATCATTTCTTTGATGGGTTAAAACCATTTCTCCGTCGAGCATTAGTATCACAATATTTCTTGACATACGAAGATATAGTCTCGTGTTCTATCAAGACAGAAAAGGAATTCTTTAAGTCTTATGACACAATGTAAAGCAAGAGAAGAATAGAACGGTGGAACAAGATAAAGATAAAGGGAAAGAGGGAAAGAAGGATTTTACATTATGTGATAATTGTGGGAAGAATCACCCCGGTACATGCCTAAATAGAATGGGAGTTTGTTATAAATGTGGAGAAAAAGGTCACCAGGCTCGTGATTGCAAGGGAATGAAAGATGCTATCAATGTTGAATGCTAAAATTGTACGGAAATGGGGCATTATGCAAATGATTGTTCTATCTGTCAGGGAAACTTACATCAGAAAAGGCCAAGGGATCAAGGACAGTCTTATGCTATTACTACACTTGAAGTGGAATAATTAATGTATTGGTGCTTTTGGACTCAAGGATTATATTCTGGTTATAAGAATAATGTGATATATATTTGGATTATACTACAGTAATTGTTTTTTTCATTAAGGTTTTAATATGATGAAGGTGATCATATTTTTAGTATGTGACAGTAAGAGAAAATTTACTTTGTTTGGGAATATGATGTTACAATTGATTTTGGAATTTAGATACCTTTTAGAGAAAGTCTGTACAGAGGTATTTTGGATAACTATAAAGGTTGAAATGGATTAAGTTGAACCTTGGATAGTATTGTTTGAGGTTAAAACATTTCTGAAGATTACTTTTGGAATATTATAATACTATAGTTTTAGGAAAAAGGACAACCTGTAAGTCGGGGGATAATGTAAAGATCTGTAAAATTCAAGGGAAATTTTTTCTTAATTTTCTTTGGGATTTTACAAGAACGCGGTTTCTGACGGAACTTGATTCCGAGGCCCGGTGTGCCCAGAATTTCTAACCGAAGATTAGCTCAGGTACGTTCAGTGAATGAACGAGCAGGTTTTTTTAACATTTGAACTGGTGCTCGGAATCAAATTTCAAGGGCACCAATGAATTCTCAATGCCAGTATTTGCTTAGGAACACATTTTCCGGAGTTGCGTTTTCACGGGAGAAGCTGTTAAATAATGTGGAAGTTAAAATAAATATTGAGCTTCAATTTTTTTTACTTGGTAATTAAAACCTTTGGGTGGATGTTGGGTAACCACCCAACTTCCCATGAGAGGTAATGAGGGTGGTGGGGGCCACACGAACCCCACCCCTTCATATTCCCTAACTCCTTCAACTCACCATTAAAGTTGATAACTTATGTTAATTAATTAGGTGAGTTTAATTTGAGAGGGTTAATTCAACTTTTGAATTTCAAGTTAAGTCTTGTTAATATAATAACGGAAGTTATAATTTTATTTTGGTTGGAACTTGTTGCATTGGGAGGATTTGGGAGAAAAAAGAAAAGCTCTTGAAGTTCTTCCCCCTCGATGAAGAACGTGAAGAACGCGAAGAACGCCGGATCCTTGGAAATTGACGACGCGATGCCGATGAATCATTTCTCCGCTACGCGACTCTCTCCTTCCGCGACGTCTTCTTCCGCGATGGTTATTTCTGCTACGAACCCTCGCTCAACGAATTCGACGAGGTAGGGGTTTATTTAAATTGTTGTTCCTGATTACTTCTATTGACGTTCTTCATGAATCTTTTCCACTTGATATCGATTAACGGGAGGGGGCCGGACCACACAAACATGGACGAACCTCCTCCCTTATTCTGGCATTGTTGCGATTCGAAGGAAAATGATGTGGTGCCGACGCACCACACGGGATCGTGCGGCAAGGATGGGCGGCGCCGTCGCGCCGCGCTGATGAAGTTGAATAAGGTCGCAGCACCATTCCCCCGTGCTGGAGGATCACGAAAACACTGCGGCTGGAGAGGGGCCGTGGCGGAGGGGCTCGGCGCCGTTGCGCCATGCCAGACGGTCCAAGGCCGCGGCTGAGGCCGCGGCGAAGCAGGGGAACCGGCGGCCGGTTCCGGGCCGTCGGCATCGGAGCAGGGGGACCGGCCCTTGTCGGTCCCGTGGCGGCAACAGTCGGCCGGCTGGAGCGGGTCGGCTGACTGGAGGAAGAGACGGGGGTTCGTAACCCCTGGCTGGCCAGACATGTCCATCCCCCCACATGGGGCCCGCAAATTACAAACGGGCGGGGGGCAGTGCGCCCCCCCGCACCCCTGTCCGCTCGGCCGAAATGGTCGAGCCACCTGGCTGGCGCCAGCGCGCCGGGCCGGCTGCCCAGGCCAGTCCGCCAGGACGGGCCGTGCCCAAGCGGGCCGGACCAGGACTCGGAACGGGTCGACCTGGTTCGGGCCGACCCAGAGGGTATCAGGACGGGTCGGACCGGGCCCGAACCCCCTAATACTGGACCTCTCACGGTATTTTTCCCATAATATGGGCTGAGGACCTCCGATCGACGGACCATCAGCGTGGATGTGATCCTTGGAATGAGACGATCGTTTCGATATATTACACTAAAGGTTTCAGTGTACTTTGGGTTCGGCCGAGTTGGTTCGTACAAGAAACCAACCGGGCCCTGGGAGTGGAAACACTTATAACTTGAGCTCCGGACGTCTGATTGACGTGCCATGGACTTTGATGGATTCCTCTAAGTGAGCTGAACCTTTTGGCTTACTCTGCTCGAGGTTTGGAAGTAGTTGGAGTACGGTCGGGTTGGTTTTGACTTAAAAACCAACCGGGCCCCTAGAACGACAAAGCCAATAACTCTTAGACCGGGCATCTGAATGACGTTCCGTCTGTGACGTTGAGTTCCTGTTGACGATACGAAACTATTGGATACATCAACTCTGGACTATGTGTCAGTTGATGTATCAACCCATTGGATCGTGGAGCGGACCCTCCCAAACGAGCTTGCTGTGTGCGGGAACCCTAGAGCTGGCTGCGATTGCAAAGACGATGACGACTGTACAGAAATCCTCCATGGATTTGACATCGACGACTACAGCACTCAGTGATCCTACGTGGATCAGTGCTACCTATCCTGTGTGGGTCAGATCCTGTGTGGGTCAACGCTCAGCGGTCCTGTGCGGGCCAGCGCCTACAGATCCTGCGTGGGTCCGATCCTATGTGGGTCATTGCGGGGGTTAGTTACCTATCGATCCATTGTGGGTCATTGCGGAGGTTAGTTACCTATCGATCCTTTGTGTGTCATTGCGGGGGTTAGTTATCTATCGATCCTTTGTGGGTCATTACGGGGGTTAGTACCTACAGATCTTGTGTGGGTCCGATGGCTTAGATGAATCAGTGGCAATATCTGATCATCTCTATCTTCTTACGAAGAAGTATACCTGTGTGAGCTGAATCTTGACTTTCTTTCCTATGTGGATTACGTTATGCTTTCCTGTGTGGATCGGGTTGTGATTTCCTTTGTGGATGTGATCAAAGTTGGGCTCGGGGGTTGGAGTGAACTGGAATTGATGACTTAGGTATATGTATGGTCATATACCTAAGTATAGTCAGATGTTACATTGTGATTGTATCTTCCCTTTGTGGATTATCCTTTGTGGATTCTGGGAGACCTTCGGGGGTCTCGGGGTCCCTACTGAGTAGCTTATACTCACTCCTGCACGGGCTATTCCCGCACTACGTTGTGTTGGTTGTAGACGACGGACAACACTGATCGTGTTTGAGGCACGAGGAGCAGGTCGGTACCCAGAGGTGGATCACTGGGCATGGCGTACTCGGAGCGGACGGTTGGACCCGAGGAGTAGTGGAGGCTATCTGTACCTACACGTCAGGTGGGACTTCCAATGGACGGCTCGAGGCTGTGGATTTACTTTCAGTTGATGTTTTCCCTTTCCAGTTTTACTTTACTTTCAGTTTGGGTTTGTATTCTAGCCCACTTACATTTTCCGCACTTACTGTTGTACCTAGTTTTTACTTAGTGTTTACTTCTTCTTGCTTGCTCTGTGGTGTTTGTTTACTTTACAAAGGCAATGCCTTCCCTTTTTATCAGGAATTATGCCTTGGTGCTAGTTTCCATCCCCTGACCTATGGAATGCAGGTTTGGGGTAGTCCAGGCACGGGCCCCGAGGACAGGTCCTGACAAATTGGTATCAAAGGAGTTCGGTTCTACCGCAGAACTCAGGACTCTGATATTTTTCTATGTAAAGCAATAGTGTTAAGAGTATTGAGTGTGGTTATCAGTCCAGGGAGTCTAGTGTTGGTGCAGCGGCCGACGTATCCGTACACCAGGACCCTGACTTCTGATTTCCAACTTAATGCACGAAAACATTGATTGCATGTGTGTTTCATGTTTTCATTGTTATTACTTTGTGTCAGCTCACCAGGTATACTGTTTGACCATGGCACACCTGTTTCTTTTCAGGATGACCACATGACGGCGGCTAGTTGGGGTTCCTAGAGTTGTGCGTGACGACAACCCACCGAGCGATGAGGCCTCGGTACAGGGCCCTTTGACAGTAGAGGCACTGGCAGTGCCACTACCCATCGAGCCACTGATGCTAACAGCCCCTACCGCTGACGATGCATGTCGCCTTAGTGCAATGCACGAGTTTCAGCGTCAGCGACCACCCAGGTTCTGAGGGGAGACAGACCCTCAGGAATTCGAGGATTGGCTGGAGGCAGTTGTATGAGTTTTCAGGTTAGTGAGGACACCAGCAGACCTCATGGTGATCCTCGCAGTGAGCCTACTGCACGCGGTAGCAGGCAGATGGTGGAGCTTGATGCTCCAGGTGCACGATGAGGCATCTCTCCTCTGGATGGACTTTGAGAGCCTCTTCCGCTGGGAGTTCTTCCCAGCCACCCTCCGTGCGGTGCGCATCCAGGAGCTTCTACAGTTGCGGCTGGGCAGCTTGACGGTTGCCTAGTACTCGGTGAGATTTACCGATCTATCGCGCTATTCGACGGACATGGTGCGGGACCTATTATTCTAGGCATAGACCATTGAGAAGGGATTGAGGCATGAGATCAGGGCATCACTGATCTCCCTTAGTATTCCGACTCGGGCATGTGTACTGGAGCGAGCCCTTCTCATCGAGAGCTTTCTGGATGAGTCTACATCAGCAGCAAGACCTACCGTAGGGCGGCACATAGCAGAGTTTTCTGCAGCAGGCAGTCGACGGATGACTCATGGGTCCAGGTAGACCAGACCATCAGGCAGACAACCTCAGGACACTAGCTCAGCAGTGCGGGGCACACAGCGCGGAGCCAGTCTTTCTAGAGGCAGACAGTGCTACGCATGTAGCGGGCAGGGCCACATGGCTCGTGACTGCATGACCCACCATGCCGCGGAGCATCAGACGGTTGAAGGGCCACCCCGACAGAGGCATAGGGTCGACCGTGGTGGTCCGTAGGGAGCAGGAAGACGAGGCAGAGGAGCTGGCCGAGCAGCAGGTGGTGGGCGACACTTTGAGGCTCTACCACCAACACCACCAGGAGGTCCACCCCGACCATAGGGAGATGGAGGGCAGAGACAGGCATAGCTTCAGGCAGCGTCGGCCTATAACCATGGCGCAGCCGAGATGATTCGAGGTACTATCTGTGTCTATTCCACCCTTGATGCAGTTCTTATAGACAGATGAGCAAGTCATTCTTTCATTGCTGCTACCCTTGTTCGGAGCTCGGAGATTCCGACGGAGCCGTTGGCTCGATCCTTACGGCTAGAGACTCCTACGGGAGCAGACTCGATGATTACACGCTGGTTCCGGCAGTGTGAGCTTACTCTAGGAGGCGATAGCTTCGGCTGGGATCTTCTTGTAGCGGCGTCGAGGCCTTACGACGATATCTAGGGCATGGATTGATTATCTACAGTCCATGCTCAGATTGACTGTATTAGGCACAAGGTGTGGTGTGTACGCACCGACGGGAGCAAGTTCACCTTCACCGGTGAGAAGGGAGCCTTCGCAGAACAGGATGGACTCTCGCAGAGGAGAGGAATACCCATCACTCATAAGATGTCTAGCCTCATCCTAGGATCAGTTGACGTACGGAGTCCTAGTTTTCTTGTAGTGGTGGATCAGTATGCAGACGTTTTCCCCGACGATGTTCCAGGACTACCTCCTCGCAGAGAGGTAGACTTTTATATTGATCTGTACCCCGGGACATCCCCGATATCCACCCCAGCATATCAGATGGCTCCTGGCAAGCTTCGAGAACTATAGGTACAGTTGGAGGACTTGCAGGGCAAGGGACTCATCCGACCCAGTGTATCACCCTAAGCTTCCCCAATATTGTTCGCCAAGAAGGTGGACAGGAGCTTGCAACTTTCTGTCGACTATCGTCTCCTGAACCAGGTGACTGTGAGGAACAAGTATCCTCTACTGATGATTGATGACCTCTTCGATCAGCTCAAGGGATAATGGTGGTTCTCAAAGATAGACCTCAGGTCAGGCTATCATCAGCTCAGAGTTCGGAATGGGGACGTGCAGAATACGGCCTTCAGATGTTGGTATGGCCACTATGAGTTCATGGTTATGCCATTCGGCGTAAACAATGCTCCAACAGTGTTCATGGGCCTCATGAACATGATCTTTCATCCATACCTCGATTGATTTTTCATGGTCTTCATCGACGACATTTTGATATACTCGACCACTGAGGTGGAGCACGCCTACCACTTGCGGGTTGTACTAGACACACTCCGAGTGAACTAGATTTATAGAAATCTCTCTAAGTGTCAGTTTTGGATACGTGAGGTCCACTTCTTGGGACACGTCATCTCTGAGGTGGGTGTTGCGGTGGATCCTACGATGATCGAGGCAGTGCTAGCTTGGAAGACACCCCAGTGCGTGACGGAGGTGCGGAGTTTCTTGGGATTAGCTAGATACTACCGGAGATTTGATCCAGACTTCTCCAGAGCTGCGGCGCCACTCTCAGCTTTGATGAAAAAGGGGAAACCCTTTGTGTGGTCAGACAGATGTCAGCAGAGCTTCCAGGAGCTGAGACAGAGATTGACCAACTCACCTATCTTGAGGTTACTGGAGGAGGGAGTAGGGTACGTAGTCTACTGCGATGCATTAGAGACCAGACTTGTATGTGTCCTGATGCAGGAGAGGGCAGTGATCGCCTATGGATCACGTCAGTTGAGGTCGCATGAGCAAAACTACGCTACCTGTGACCTGGAATTAGCAGCAGTGGTCTTCGCTATGATGATGTGGCAACACTATCTGATGGGTGAGCGCTTTACAGTCTATTCTAACCATCAGAGTCTCAGGTACATCTTCTCTCAGAAGGACCTGAACCTGAGATAGCGGCGATGGCTCGAGTTCCTCCAGGACTATGACTTTGAGATAGTCTATACTCCTGGGAAGGGGAACGTAGTAGCTGATGCTCTCAGCAGGAGGACGGGCATTCAACTACTTGGGGAGGCGACAGAGTAGCTAGCCGCTTTCCAGATATCCTTCATGGATAGATATGGAGAAACCTTCCTTCAGTCACTCATAGTCACTCCTCCACTACTGCAGTGGGTCAGAGGGGCACAACGTGGGGAATCTAATTGTGAGACGCAGCGTGCACAGATATCCTCAGGACTAGCACCTGATGGTTTCTCTGTAGGAGGAGAGCACGACTTCCTTTTCAGAGGAAATACCTTGGTACCCGTTTCTTTACGAGAGCAGGTGCTGAGAGAGTTTCACACTTCCCCTTTGGCAGTACATCCGGGAGTGGCGAAGAAGTACCAGGATTTCAGACGACAGCACTGGTGGCCGAGCATGAAAAAGGTTGTGGCAGAGTTCATTTCTTAATGCCTCACCTGCCAGCAGGTGAAGGTAGAGCACCATGTACCAGCAGGCTTGGTACAGCCCTTGGATGTCCCAGAGTGGAAGTGGGATGAGATATCTATGGACTTCGTGACTGGACTTCCACGCACTTCCAGAGGTCACGACTCCATTTGGGTGATTGTCGACCGACTCACCAAGTCGGCTCACTTCTTACCCATCAGAGAGCAGGGCTCAGTGGAGAGTTTAGGACATCTCTACGTTCAGGATATTGTAATACTTCATGGTGTGACATCTTCCATCGTTTCCGATCGAGATGGTCTCTTTACTTCCCAGCTTTGGAAAGGGTTGCAGGAGGCGTTCGGGAAACAACTATGTCTGAGCACTGCCTTTCACCCCCATACAGATGGTCAGACAAAGAGGACCATTCAGACTCTTGAGGACATCCTCCGCGCATGTGTCCTCATCTTTGGTGGCAGCTGGGAGGACCACCTACCCTTGGTGGATTTCGCGTACAACAACAGCTACCACTCCACCATCGGGATGGCACCATACGAGGCGTTGCACGACCGACCTTCCAGATCTCCTCTGTGCTGGACAGACCCTAGGGAGTCAGCACTTGTGGGACCGGAGATGGTCCAGGCCACAACAGAGAAGGTCGAGGTCATCCAGGAGCAGATGAGGATAACTCAATGCCGGCAGAAGTCTTATGCTGACAGGAGGCGGATGCCACTAGAGTTCGAGGATGGCGACCACGTCTTCTTGCGGGTCTCACCTAGACATGGATTACGGAGATTTGGCCGAGGCGGAAAGTTGTCTCCACCCTTCATCGGACCATTCTAGGTCCTCAGCAGGATTGGCGAGGTGGCTTATCGCCCGGCTCTACCACCTTAGTTTCACCGGGTTCACGACGTCTTCCACGTATCTCAGCTGAGGAGATACATGCACGACCCAACGCATATCATTGACCATGGGGTCTGGACGTTGATGATGGGGCAACTTTTGCAGAGGTCCCAGTAGAGATCGAGGATCGACAGGAGCGGGTCCTACGTGGGCGGTCGATTCCTCTAGTGCGCATCAGCTGGAAGCACGAGAACCTCCAGGAGAGCACTTGGGAGCGGGAGGCTCATATGTGTGCACAGTACCCACATTTATTCCCCTAGTTTTTTATGTATCATTACGGGGACGTAAATCCTTGAGGTGGGAGTAATTTAAAGATCCATAAAATTCAAGGGAAATTTTTTCTTATTTTTTTTGGGATTTTAGAAGAACGCGGTTTCTGATGGCACTTGATTCTGAGGCCCGGTGTGCCCCGAATTTCTAACTGAAGATTAACTTGGGTACATTTAGTGAATGAACGAGCGGGTTTTTCTAACTTTTTATCCGCTGCCCGAAATTGAATTTTGAGGGCACCGATGAATTCACAGCGCTGATATTTGCTTAGGAAAACCCTTTCCGGAGTTGCGTTTTCACGAGAGAAGTTGTTAAAAATTGAGGAAGTTAAAATAAAAATTGAGCTTCAATTTTTATTTTTACTTGGTAATTAAAAACTTTTGGTGGAAGTTGGGTAACTACCCAACTTCCCATGAGAGGTTATGTGGGCGGTGGGGCCCACAAGAACCCCACCCCTTCATATTCCCTAACTCCTTAAACTCACCATTAAAGTTGATAACTTATGTTAATTAATTAGGAGAGTTTAATTTGAGAGGTTTAATTCAACTTTTGAATTTCAATTTAAGTCTTGTTAATAAAATAAGGGAAGTTCTTATTTTATTTTGGTTGAAACTTGTTGCGTTGGGGGATTTGGGAGAAAAAGGAAAAGCTCTTGAAGTTCTTCCTCCTCGACGAAGAACGCGAAGAACGCGAAGAACACCTGATCCTCAGAGATCGATGACGCGACGCCGAAGAATCATTTCTCCGCGACCCGACTCTCTCCTTACGTGACGTCTTCTTCCGCGACGGTTATTTCCATGACGAACCCTCGCTCAACGAATTCGACGAGGTAGGGGTTTATGTAAATTGTTGTTCCTGATTACTTCTATTGTCGTTCTTCATGAAACTTTTCCGCTTCCTATCGATTAACGGGAGGGGGCCGGACTGCACAAACATGGCCTACCCTCCTCCCTTATTCTTGTATAGTTGCGGTTCGATGGAAAATGATTTAGTGTCGAGGCACTGCGCGGGATCGTGAGGCAAGGATGCGCAGCGCCGTTGCGCCGTGCCGATGAAGTTGAATAAGGTCACAGCACCATTCCGCCGCGCCAGAGGATCACGAAAACACCGCGGCCGGAGCGGGGCTGTGGCGGAGGGGCGCGGCACCGTCACACCGCACCGAATGGTCCATGGCCGCGGCAAAGCAGGGGAACCGGTAGCCGGTTCCGGGCCGCCGTCGTCGGAGCAGGGGGACTGGCCCTTGCCGGTCCCGTGGAGGAAACAGCCGGCCGGCCGGAGTGGGCTGGCCGACCAGAGGAAGAGCCGGGGGTTCGTAACCCCTGGCTAGCCGGACATGAGCGGCGCCCCACATGGGGGCCGAAGATTACAAACGGGCGGGGGGCAGCGCGCCCCCCCGGACCCCTGTCCGCTCGGCTGAAATGGTCGAGCCACCTGGCCGGCACCAGCGCGCCGGCCGGCTGCCCAGGCTAGTCCACCAGGCCGGGCCGCGCCCAAGCGGGCCGGACCTGGACCCGGAACGGGTCGACCTGGTTCGGGCCGACCCAGAGGGTATCGGGCCGGGACGGACCGGGCCCGAACCCCCTAATACCGGACCTCTCACGGCCTTTTGCCCATAACTTGGGCTGCGGACCTCCGATCGACGCACCGTCAGTCGGGTTGCTATCCATAGAATGAGACGATCATTTTGATATATTACACTAAAGGTTTCTAAGTACTTTGGGTTCGGCCGGGTGGGTTCGTACATGAAACCAACAGGGCCCTTGGAGCGGAAATGCTATTAACATGAGCTCCGGACGTCTGATTGACGTGCCATCAACTTTGATGGATTCCTCTAAGTGATACAGACCTTTTGGCTTACTCTGCTCGAGGTTTGGATGCAGTTGGGGTATGGGCAGGTTGGTTTTGACTTAAAAACCAACCGGGCCCCTAGAACTAAAAAGCCAATAACTCTCAGACTCCGAATGATGCACCGTCTGTGATGTTGAGTTCCTGTTGACGATACGGAACTTTTGGATACATCAACTCTGGACTATGTGTCAGTTGATGTATCAGCCCTTCGGATCATGGAACGGACCCTCCCGAACGAGCTTGCTATGTGCGGGAACCCTAGAGCTGGCTGCAACTGCGACGACGATGACGACTGTACAGAAATCCCTCGTGGATTCGACAGCGATGACTACAACAATCATCGAACCTACGTGGATTAGTGCTACCGATCCTGTGTGGGTCAGATCCTATGTGGGTCAGCGCTCAGCGGTCTTGTGTGGGCCAGCGCCTATAGATCCTGTGTGGGTCTGATCCTGTGTGGGTCTTTGCGGGGGTTAGATACCTATCGATCCTTTGTGGGTCATTGCAGGGGTTAGTTACCTATCGATCCTTTGTGGGTCATTGCGGGGGTTAGTTATCTATCGATCCTTTGTGGGTCATTACGGGGGTTAGTACCTATCGATCCTGTGTGGGTCTGATGGCTTAGATGAATCAGTGGCAATATCTGATCATCTCTATCGTCTTACGAAGAAGTATACATATGTGAGCTGAATCACGACTTGATTTCCTATGTGGATTACGTTATGCATTCCTGTTTGGATCGGGTTGTGATTTCCTGTGTGGATGTGATTGATCTTGGGCTCGGAGGTTGGAGAGAACAAGAATTGATGACTTAGGTATATGTATGGGAATATACCTAAGTAGAGTCGGATGTTACTTTGTGATTGTATCTTCCCTTTTTGGATTATCCTTTGTGGATTCTGGGGGACCCTCGGGGGTCTCAGGGTCCCTACTGAGTAGCTTATACTCACCCCTGCACAGGCTATGCCTGCACAACGTTGTGTTGGTTGAAGACGACGGACAACGCTAATTGTGGTTGAGGCACGAGGAGCAGGTCGGTACCCGGAGGTGGATCACTGGGCGGGGCGTACTCTGAGTGGACGGCTGGACCCGAGGAGCTATGGAGGCTATCTGTACCCACCCTTCAGGGGGGTCTTCCAGTGGACGGCTCGAGGCTGCGGCTTTACTTTCAGTTGCTGTTTTCCCTTTCTAGTTGTACTTTACTTTCAGTTTGGGTTTGTATTGTGGCCCACTTACTTTTTCCACACTTAATGTTGTACCCAGTTTTTACATAGTGTTTACTTCTTCTTTCTTTCTCTGTGGTGTTTCTTTACTTTACAAAGGCAATGCCTTCCATTTTTATCGGGAATTACGCCTTGGTGCTAGTCGCTAGCCCCTGGCCTATGGAAGGCGGGCTTGGGGTAGTCACGGCACGGGCCCTGAGGACGGGTCGTGACAGATAACCCATCGCGTTGGACAAAGCTATAGGAATCGAACCCACAACCATAGTGCGACAGGCCTTTATTACCTACCACTAGCCTACAGGAAGTCCCTGGTTATTACAAAATAGTTTTCCTAATCTAAATGGTATGTGTTAATATTTGGAACCTTATACAATTAGGATAAATAGAATATTTTTGAGTTCTGTTACCATTTGGAGTGAAAAATAGGTTTGTGGTAAAAATTTATTAAAGAATTAATGTCTACATGACAAGTAAGTATATTTCCTTACATTCTTATTAAATATCTTAAATAAATTCCTCAACTTTATGAAAGGTAACTTAAAACAAAAATGTTGTCGTTTAACTTTTCCAATTGGGGATTCAATGACCGTTTAACCAATCACAAGTTTGTGATTTTCTTGTGGTTAACTTTCTCATAATCCTGTTTTATACAACTCTCTATTAGACCTAGATGGTTTGTTTTTCCTCCATATCCATATTTTCATATAATCTTAGTATTGGCTATCTCGGGTGATCTTTGTACCTCTATTTCATTCTTTTAATGTTATATTTTTATTAACCCTATTTTCGATGTGGGTTTTCCACAAAGGTATTTTCTAATTTCAACCTTTTATCTTCAAAAAAAATTTTAAATTGCGAGGATACAATTTATTGAAGGAGGGGAGAATGTAACACCCCGAGATTCCATGATACACTTCTCTTTCAATAATGCAATAGCTTGCATTGTACGAATGTTCAAGATTCTAACGCACCGTGACCAATCAAAATAGCCATTATGAATAGTAATACCAACTTTTTGAAATTATATATATTTTATATTTCAAAATGGACTTTATTTTTTGATTCGGAATATCGAAATTAGCCGATGTTGAATTTTTGGTATTTTTCTGAGAACTTCCAATATTTTATGAATAGTGAAAAATACTTAAAAACAAATTTTTTAATCAAAATAAATTATAGTGATAAATTATAAAATATAGTGGTTTTAAAGATTAATTAGAATATATTTTTACCATTTTATCCAATGGTGGTCATTAGAATTATTTTCACTTTGAAATTGGACATAAAAAATTGTCAATCTTTTGATATATATTGTTTCTTAAAAACATCTATTTGTTGTGACAGCAGGAATTAACTATAAAATCAATTAATGCAACTTATATTTTTGGAATTTCTTAAAATAGACAACATTTTTGAATTCATAATATCAATTATAGCTTAGGGTGAAATTTTGGCATTGTTCTGAAGATCTTCAATTTTTGATGAATAGTGAAACCACTAAGTGGTAGTTAAAAAACTAATTTTCCGTTCAACTGAAACATTACCACTTCTTTGATTTGATTTTCAAAAATCAGACATACATGGTTATCATTAGGAAGTAAAATGTGGTTCAATGGGATTAAAATAATTTTTTATTGAATAGTAACATTTATGTTTAATTAATCGCGATTAAAGGTAATTTGTGAAATTTAAGGTAAAAATGATATTATAAAAATATGAATATACCCTTACACTTGTACTACCCATATTTTATTAGTCATCTCCGACCAATACAATCCATGGGTAATCTTGGGGACCCCATGGTGCCACTTTGGTAGGAAAATGACATTAAAAACTTTTTATTTAATGTTAAAATAATAATGTCACAAACCTGGGTTGTTCTAATAAAACAATTTTTAAATGGGGTTATACAAGCCATATTTCTTACTAAAAATATTCATTAGAAAGAAAAAAAGATTTCCTACATCATGATATTTGTTTTATAATTTTTTGACATTATATAAATTAAATTATTTATGACACCATGATGATGAGGCGATTACCTCATTATTTAACGATTTAAATAAAATGAAACGATAATGTAAAATCTAAGACCTTCACATGTAAAAAACCTATTGGATGGTTGGATTTAGAACTCTTGTCACCTTATCCTTGAAATATATAATTTTTTGACCTTTTAAATCCGAAAATAATTTTATAACAAAGTAACCTATTATAACTTTCCAAGAGTGCCCCTCCTCTCCTCTTATAAAAGGCCTCCACCTCTACCACCTTATTCACAACTTCAAGCCATTTGGATCTGCCAACCCCTTCCCATTTTGTCTCTCCACATCCCACTCTTACTCCTAGAATCCTCACTTTGGGAAGAAGTCTTCCCAAGGAAGCCTTTGAGCTCAAATAAAAAAGAGTTACCCGTTTTAAAGGAGATTAAAGAACTGTCGAGTGAAGTCGGACACGAGGTAAGGGAACTTCTTAACCCAATTTCTATTATTTCTGTAAATCTCTTACTTTCAAATTATGTCATGATATTATTATGTCCTATCTTGTATTTATACTTTATTTATGTGTACATATAGTTAATACACATAATAGATATATTTTATTTATAAAAATGATCTTTGTAAGGGACTTCATCTCAATCTCCATTCATTGAGGAATATTTTGTTTTATACACACATTTCTTTTATACGGTGTATAAAACCCTTTGAATTTTTCATTTATTCAAAAGGAATATTTTTATATGAATCGTTTTACTAAATGAAAAAAGGAATGCTTTTCTGGTCGTACGTATGCGGCGACAACGACTTCTCCACCGCCATGACCATTATTTGAGTTTCGGCTTCCTCTACAAGACATAACTTTTTCCAAAATAAAAAAATAAATATAAAGTTTTAATTTTCTTTTATTTTGGTATTTAAAATGGTTTTTAAAGTGTTTTTATTATTTCAATGTGTTGTATTGATATCTTGTGATTGAAATGTGGAAATGTTATGTTTCTTTTATGCATGTTTTATGTAATACGATTATGTTATCGTTTATGATATGTTTAAACCTATTCATATGAGGAATTAATTGGATATAATAAGTGACGGGTGGAGCCCACTATAGCTCTTCGATGCATCGGTAGGTCTCATGAGACAAACTAGTGTCTTGGCACGAGGACTTGACAAAATCTTATTTGTAGTCTTGGCACGAGGCCTTGGCTACGTGGTTATGATAGTCTGGCATTATGAATTCCATCATTATGAAAGTGGTTATTGATATTGCATGTGATTATTCGACCAGTAGAATATCCATGTGAATAAGTAAATGGAATTATCTCATTATACTTTTTCCATATTATGTTGATGTTCAAGTATAGAAGGCTTTTGTTTTAGTTATACATTGCCTTAAATGTTTATGTTTATTTATGAAAGATTCCGCTATATTCTTATCCTTACTGAGCATCTGAGCTCACCGCTTTCAATGTTTTAATTTTTCCAGGATGTGAAGAAGTATTTTAGGATTGACCTGCAGGGATAGTGAAACAGGGATATGAGTGTGGAAAATGGAGACTATGTTTCTGTAGTTTTTCACTTTATGATATAATGTAACATTTATGAATGTATCTAGTGTTTCCAAGGCTACTAAACTAATCGGTATTTCGAGACTTGATCTTTTGTGATCATGCCAATGTTACGCAATAATGAACCAACTCTGGGTAACTGGGGTCTGGGTGTTAGATAACATGTATCATAAGTCAGGTAATATACCTCAAGCCATTACCGTCCATACACCGAGTAAGGATCCTCAACCCATCATAGCCTATACACGTTACACCTATAGTAGTCCATAGGATACTATATTCAGAATATATGCCTATGATTAACCACAAGACATTACAGCCCTCTACCCACATATATGGGGAAAACTAACCATTGTGCCTCATGGCACTAGTATCTACCAAGAGAAGAGAGTGGGGTCAAATGGGGTAGTCATCCATTCATCCTCCCACCATAATGTTGGGGAAAACAACCCCAGGGCTCAGAATCCTTGGGGTGTTAGTTTCCCTTACTGACAGGGTGGAGTAGCATATAGAAACACAAAAAGTACAGAATATATTATAACTCACAACCACATAATGGTCATAACCTAGTCTTAGACACGACTGCGGCTAATGTCTCTCGGAATCCAGGCTTCCAATTCTTAGACTAGGTATCCTATAAGCACACAAACATTTAAAGGGATTTATTAGATTAATTCATTCCCTTTTTTTTATCAATTTCACTGTACGTTAATTAATTCTTCGAACATTAATTAACCAAGAACAATTTTACATTATGTTCCATTAACATCAAATCCAAAAAACACTGTCCCTTCAAAAGTTCTCAACCTCATCATTAAGTTTCATAAAACTCCAACCCATGGTTTAACATCATTTATTCAAACATTCATTATAAAATTACTTTCCCAATTTCCCATGCATTCTAGAAAAGAAACATATGCTACTAAACACAAGGGGGTTCAATACGGTGAGTAAACGTACTACCTGTCGAGTATTTTCCGCCTATAGCAAGAGTGCAGACCCATTCTCCCTTGAGAGGCTAAACACGGAATGCACATGGCATACCCCACATGTCTTCTCCTCCTTCGGAAGAAGGGTAAGCAAGACCAGCTGGCTTGAGCAGTGAAGAAAAGTAAAGTAGATAAACAACCAAGAATCAACAAGCATCCAACAATCACATCCAACCAATTCCATCATCCTTAGTGTCCTACCTGACACCCACATGCATAAACTAATGCATCTCGCCACTCTAGGCATCATTCGCTGCCACAACCACAATGCCTTCATTCCCCCACATATCACAACACCCTCCTAGGGTCACATCACTGCACAAGCAGCATGAAAACAAAAATCACATCAATTTGGGCTCTTGGCCCTTTAACAAGCCATCCGGCCTTTAAAAAACAAGCACCAATAGATATCAGGTTTACCAACCAACTGAATTAAACACATACTATGACATCAATTTGATTAACATCAATTTGTATCAACAACCACAATAACAAAAAGCAGATTCATTTACATGCCTCTTTATATTTAGTCAATTAATTATCAATTAATTCCGACTTTACGTTCTTTATCAATTTCATCATGAACCACATGCTAACAAGCAAGGCATATATATCACACTATCTAGCAAATCAAGAGGAAAACTATTAGCATGTTACAAATCAATAACACGTGATCAACCAATTCTTTTATTCCAATTCAAGTATTTAATTAGGTCAATTCCATTGTGATCCAAAAGGCTAAATCATGCTAACTCTATGATTGCAAATAAACAATTTGAGAAGCCATGAATCCCCTACCTCATCGATTTTGACGGAAACCAAAACGGTCGAAGAATGCCCAAGAGGACCGGGCCGATTCACCAAGGATCCTCCCTAGATCTATCCTCATAGAAAGATCAAGACCAAAACTCAACATAATCGAAATCCACACACTTAGATCTACCCATAACAGACAGAGATCTAAGATCTCGAGGGAAGAGGAGAAGAAGATCTATGCAGATCTAAGAAACCAAACAAAAGGGTCAAATACCTCGAGAAACCGGCTTTGATTAGTGAAGAGAAGCCTCCGGATCATATCCAAAATGCTTGGGAGAGGTTCTCTAACCTTCGAGGAAGAGTAATCTCGAGTTATGGCCGCTTAGGGGTTTAAAAGAGGTGATTAAAGGCAAAACGAGTTAGATCCACAATTTTAGGATCTATCATTAAGTGCCCGCACGGTTTAACAAACCATAAGATAACCGTGCATTTGCTTCTGCCTTGACAAACACTCCTCACACGGTTAGTCTGCACAGTTAGACAAACCATGTGCTAACCGTGCATTAGCCACTGCCTCCAAGACCAGCCTTGCACGATTAGGCCGCACGGTTTAGGCAAACCGTGCACCAACCGTGCGAAAGCTATTACCCTTTAGATTTCCTTAAAATTCCACCCAAACACACCCCAAGCCACCTTGGCCTTCCAGAACACCACTAAAACCACATTTTCACACATGAATGGACCGGAGAGGTCCAGTCCATTAAATCAGATACCTATCAAAACATTCTCATCCTCAATAATCCAAAACCCACCTAAAGAAAAAACGAAACAGGGTCTGAACAACCACCCACCGAGATACCTCTCCAAAGAGAGCAAGCCACCAAAGCAACAAACAGAGCCAACTCATAAACATGAAGGTTTCAAAACCACATTAGCTACAACGGTACTTGAAAATAATTAAACATCAAACAACTATGGGTACTGAGCATGTATCTGTGACTCACATTCCAAAGTACTCTCCTCCATGCCACCGCGTCGCCACAAGACACGAACTAAGGGGATGGAACACCTGTGCAACGCCTTCTCCTTGCGGTCTTGGTCTCCACAGGTTGCTCCTCAAAGGTGGCATCATCATCAACATCGATCTCTCCCCAATCGTTGATGTGGGAGTCATCAGGAATATAAATACGTAGCTGTGATACAAGGAAAACATCATGCATCCGACTCATCTGAGGGGAAGCGCTACTCGATACGCCACAACTCCAACACGAGATAACATCTCGAAAGGCCCAACAAAATGGGGGGAAAGATTAATCCCATGACCAAACCTTTATTGTACACAATGGAGAGTCACCTTCAGAAACACATGATCTCCAACATTAAACTCTAGGGGCTTGCTTCCTTGATCAACATATGAATTTTGATGATCTTGATATGTATTCATCCTCTCATGAATCACCTGAACCATCTCTGTTGTATTCTGCACTAGTTATGGCATGAGAATTGATAACTCTCCAACCCTAGTCTAGCACAACGGAGAATGGAAAGGCCAGCCATACAAGGCTTCGAACGGCACCATACCAATGGTGGAGTGAAAACTATTATTATAAGATAACTCCACCAAGGGTAAGTGCCTCAATCATGAACCTCCAAAATCAAGAACACAAGACCGCAACATGTCATCAATAGTCTAGATAGTTCGCTCAGTCTGACCATCTGTTTGAGGATCAAAAGCAGTGCTAAGACATAGTTGAGAACCAAAACCATGCTGGAGACCTCTCCACACCCTAGAGGTAAAACGAGGTTCTAGATCAGAAATGGTCATCCTTGGGACTCCATGAAGTCTCACCACCTCCTCTAGATATTTCCTCGACAAAACCTCCACTGAGCTCGATTCCTTGAACACTATGAAGTGGAACAATTTTTTTAAACGATCCACTACCACCCAAATAGCTTCATTTCCTCCCAGAGCCCGAGGTAAACCAGTAATGAAGTCCATTGAGATGTCCTCCCACTTCCAGTAAGGAATATCTAATGCTTGGAGAAGACCACCAGAAACACGGTGTTCGACCTTCACCTTCTGGCAGACTAAAAATCAGGACACAAACTCTACAACTGCACGCTACATCCCAGGCCACCAAAATTGACTCCTCAAGGATCTGTATATCTTTGTCAGACCAAGATGCACCGCTAAAGGAGAACCATGTAACTCTCTGAGGACAGTCTCGTGAATTTCCAAGGGAAAAAAATCCTTTCATGATACAACACTTTGTGTTGTTCATCCTCATACCAATCATTAGGGGCCCCACCACAAATAACTCGGTCTCTCCATACCTCTACCTCAAGATCTCCCAACTAGGACTCTTCCACCTTCTGCACCAGGGATGACTGCTCCGTCATCTGAAAAAGACATCATTTACCCCCAACTTATCCCATATCAAGTTGTAGTGATGAATTTTCTTCCATTACTGTCCAAGAATAACCAGATTCACACACAACATTACTATGTGACTTTCAGCTCAGTGCATCAGCCACAACATTCCCTTTTCTAGGTGTATACGATGTTTCATAGTCGTATTCCTATTAGAACTCCATCCAGCGACATTGTCTTAATTTCAAGTCACACTGGGAGAAAACATACCTCAAACTCTTATGATCAGTGAAAACCAAAAATTATTCACCAATGAGTTAATGTCTCCACAACTTCAGAGAAAATACCACAGCTGTCAACTCAAGGTCATGGGTGGAATTGTTGCATTCATGGGGACACAACTACTGAGACCGCTAAGAAACGACTGACCTCTATTGCATAAGAACACAAACTAACCCCAGATGTGAAGCATCGTAGAAGACATCAAACTGAACTCCTCCATCTGGAATACAAAGGACTGGATCACTTACTAACTTCTCCTTTAGATACTCGAAATCTTCCTGACACTAATCAGTCCATATGAAAGCCTGGTCTTTCCTGGTCAAAGCTGTCAGAGGAGTCGCAACCCATGAGAAATCGGTTATGAACCTCTTGTAGTAGCCTGAGATACCAAGGAAACTTTGCACCTCTGACACTGTCTTGGAGGCTTCCCAAGACACAACTGCTTCAATCTTCGATGGATCCATAACTACTCCCTATTGTGACACATCATTCCCCATGAAATGGACTTCTCGAGCCCAAAATTCACACTTAGACAACTTCCCGAATAGTTTATGTCGATGAAGAACTCCCAAAATGGCTCGTATATGCTCTGTGTGCTCCTCTTCAGATATAGAGTACACAAGGATGTCGTCGAGGAAAACTACCATGATATTTTCTAGGAACTCATGGAACACAACATTCATCAAACCTGGGAACATAGCTGGAGAATTCGTCACACCAAATGGAATTTCAACAAACTCATAATGCCCATGAAGTCAATGGAAAGAAGTCTTCAGGATATCCTCATCCTTCACACACATTTGATGATATCCTGATCGCAATTCGATCTTTGAGAACCAAATTTCACCCTTCAGTTGAACGAATAAATCATCAATCCGTGGAAGAGGATAGAGATTCTTTATTGTCACTTTGTTTAAGCGACGATAATTGACACACAATCACAAACATCCGTCAGCCTTCTTCAGGAACCAAACTGGTGCACCCCATGGGGACACACTTGGTCGAACAAAACCGCACTGCAACAGACCATCAAGCTATATACACTACTCTCGTTACTCAGAAGGGGTCATCCTATATAGAGACGTAGAAATAGGAGATTCTCTTGGCTGTAGATCGATCCCGAATTATATCTCTCACTGAGGGGGAAAGGCTATAACCTCTTCTGGAAAGACATCAGGGTACTCCTCTATGACTTGAGGAGACAAAAACTGCTGATCCTCTGAAAAACTCAGCATCAACTCAACCACCATGGATGATACGGATGAAACACGCCTATGACCCATCTGAGGGTCTCACTGACCAACAAACACCACTTGTTCTCCATCCGCATTAATGAAAACAACCTTCTTCCTGAAGCAATCTATGATAGCATGCACCAAATACAACCAATCCATGCCAAGGATGAAATCATATGGTTGTATCCATAAATATAGGAAATCTCCCCTAGAGCGGTGTTTCCCCAACACTAGCTCACTGTCTCTACATACTTCAAAAAAGCTATCTCGACCTACAACTGGCATAGTCAATGCCAAGGTCATTGGAAGCCTCTCCACCTAAAGTCCCAAAGCATGGATAAGGGTAGGTGATATGAAGGAGTTTGTCACTCTTGAATCAAACAAGGCATACACCAAGTTAGAAAACAAGAAAAGGGTACCTCGAATGACATCTGGCTCTTCTAGTGCTGGAAACGCTAGAGCATGAAGCTGACCACAACTTCCTCCATGGCCTCTATGACCCTGATGGAGACCACCACCATGGCTGTGCTCTACTCTCTGAGCACAGGGAGTGTCATGGAGCTGTCCTGTGCCTTCCCTATCTACCCTATACTAATCTAGATCCGGTGCAACTGGCTGCTGATGCCTCAGCGGAAACTGCCTCAATGGAGGAACCAGGAGCGTAACACCTGGTGCACGATGACTACTATGAAAATTAGGGCACTCCCACTGTAGATTACCATGACCACCATAAGAAAAACAAGATCCTGATCCCTTGGAATAGGCCTGAGAGTTGCTACCTCTAGAGAAACAAGAGGTTAAGGGCTGGGACCTACCCTCGGATGAATGTAAACTATTCTGTCCTGAAAACTGGGAACCCCGGACCAGAGCCTTGCTTTGTGAGGAATCATAGCTATTACCCTCTCATGATGATCCAGTCCTGGAAAAAGTCCTCTTGACAACATCCACCCTCGCCAACACCTCGAGATATGTCCTTAGCAAAAATGGGGTGACCTGGTGCTGGATCTCTGGATGCAAAGCCTCCTCGAAATGCCTTTCCCTAGCCTCCTCATCTGGTAAGAGGTCTGAAGCACATCGTAAAACGTTTTTGAAATGGATCCCAAACTCCTGAACACTGGAGCTCCCCTGTAAAAGGTTAAGAAGCTCCTGGTGACTGGACGCCTTTGCAGTCAAGGAAAGTAACTCGACTCTGAACTTGTCTTGGAACTCCTCCCATGAGATCGCTGACTCCTCAAGATCCCCGAAGAACAAGAACAACCACTTCCTTGCTACTCCACGCCGTATCATCACAACTAGGGATACCTAGTACTCCTTCCAAGCACAAATCGAACTGATGCCTATCTCTACCTCCTCCAACCAGTCTTCCATGACTAGATTTGAAACAGATCCCTTGTACTTCTGTAGACTCTGGCGCTAAAAATCTCGGAGTGTCTTCCTCCAAGTGTCGTCGTCGTCAACCTCTACCCTGTGGCGACCTACTAGAATGGCCTGCTGGGAATCTTCTATGAAAACCTGACGAGGACGTCGACCTGGATCCATAACTGCAAAATAAAAAACACATAGAGATCCTAATCCTGAAATATGGAGGACTCAACATTTAATAATTAATTGTTTTCTTTTATTCGTTTTAGGTTAACCTATCCCAAGGTATACCCATTCAAACATAGGCACAATGAAGAATGATGCATGGTCCTTTCCTAGGTCTCTACCCTGCAACCAATATCACCCTTTTTACTGGCCATTGAAAACATAATGGTTCATACATAAAATCATAGGGGTCGCTAAATGCCTATGTCTCAGCCGGTCTCCAGTTTTACTTCACTTGCTAAACATGAATTACACCGTTTCCCTACCAACCCATGCAACCTCACCTATTCCTAACTCCGAACTACATCCTATCTCTCAACCAGACCTTTGGTACCACTCTGTCATGACCCCCTCTCCACAAAGTGTACCCCTCATGGGCTGGAAATGTGAAAAGGGAGATAATGTCCCCTGAGTCCCGCCTCCAGTAAGTCCCTGGATGGTGACTAGAACCTAGGGTATAGTAAACACACAAATGGGAGGCATTTCCCTCTAAGAGAACATATGCGGAAGAGAGAGATAATATAGACACCAATCAACTCCAACTCAAAACAGGAATATAAAAGAAACCTAAGGGCATATAATAAATGTCATGAAAAAGTACTACAACTGGGAGGGGAAAACTACAAGTACCCAAAATAAAGTAAGACAACAACAACCACAAGCCTGAACAGCTCCTGTAACCTCAAGCTAGTAGTAACCATCCTGATCTCTAACCAGCTCCAAGTGACCTGAAAATAGTTTATATATATGTAGGGTGAGTATAATAGTATACTCAGTGGGATCCTCCCTGAAACCTCTCGTGCAAAAGTAAATAAAGCATGCTAAAGAATATTGAACAACACATGAAACTAACTCGCCACCTAAATAGGTATACTAAGTTCCCAACCTCACCATGGCTACTCTCACCAAGTAACGCATACAAGAGTATAACATATAGTGAAGAATATCATGGGTACCCCGTTACTACTTCCCCACTGGTTTTCCGCTTTTCCCCAATGACATAAGTCATGGCCATCTATCTCCAAAGGCTTGCCCATATACACTTGGGCTAAGCTCCACAATCTGCACCACGTGAACCACAAAGGCTTTCCCGCAGACACCTGGGCTAAGATCCACACCATCCTCACAACCAAAAGTAACCAGGTAGTTTCCAGGAGCCACCACAACTCACATAACATGTATCATACGTCGGGTATTATACCTCAAGCCATTACAGCCCATACACCAAGTAAGGATCCTCACACCATCACAGCCTATACATGTTACACCTATAGTAGTCCATAGGATACTATATCCAGAATATAGGTGTGTGAATAACCATAGGCCATTACAGGCCTCTACACACAAATTTGGGGAAAACTAACCAGTATTCCTCATGGCACTAATATATACCAAGAGAAGAGAGCGTGGTCAAAGGGGGTAGTCAGTCATTCATCCTCCCACAGGAATGTTGGGGAAAACACTCCTAGGGCTCAAAATCCCTGGGGTTTCAGTTACCCTTACTGACAGGGTGGAGTAGCGTATAGAAACACAAAAAGTTCAGAATATATTATAACTCACAACCACACTATGGGCATAAAATCGTCCTAAACACGACTGCATCTAACATCTCTCGGACTCTGGGCTGCCACTTCTAATACTAGGTATCCTATAAGAATGCAACAATTTAAAGGGATTTATTAGATTACTTCATTTCCCTTGTTATCAATTTCACTTTACGTTAATTAATTCATCGAACATTAATTAATCAAGATCAATTTCACATTATGTTCCACTAACATCACATCCAAAAACCATCATCCCTTCAAAGGTTCTCAACCTCACCATTATGTTTCATCAAACTCCAACCCCATGGGTTAACATCATTTATTCAAACATTCATTACAGAATTACTTTCCCATTTTCCCAGAAATTCAAAAAAAGAAACCAATGCTACCAAATAAAAAGGGGCTCAACACGGTGAGTAGACATACTACCCCTCAAGTCTTTGCCACCTATAGCAAGAGCGTAGACCCATTCTCCCTTGAGAGGCTAAACACTGAAATCATGTGGCATACCCCACTTGTCTTCGCCTCCTTTGGAAGAAGGGTAAGCTAGACCAGATGCCTTGAGTAGTGGGGAAAAGTAAATTAGATAAACACCCAAGAATCAATAAGAATCCAAAAATCACATCCAACTCATTCCATCATCATCGGTGTCCTCCCTGGCAGCCACATGCATAAACAGATGCATCTCGCTACTCTAGGCATCATCCGCTGCCACAACCACAAGGCCTCCATGCCCCCACATATCACAACACCCTCCCAGGGTCACATCACCGAACAAGAAGTAGGAAAACAAACATCACATCAATTTGGGCTCTTGGACCTTTAACAAGGCATCCGACCTTCAAACAACAAGCACCAACAGATTTCAGGTTTACCAACCAAATGAATTAAACACATACATCGACATCAATTTGATTAACATCAATTTGGATCAACAACCACAAAAACAAGAACCAGATTCGTTTACATGCCACTTTATCTTTAGCCGATTAATTATCAATTAATTCCGGCATTACGTTCTTTATCAATTTCATCAAGAACCACATGCTAACAAGGAATGCATAGATATCACAGTATCTAGAAAATCAAGAGGCAAACCGTTATCATGGTACAAAGTAACAACATGCGACCAACCAATTATTTTAATCAGGTTCATGTATTTAATTTGGAAAATTCTATTTTGATCCAAAGGGATAAATCGTGCTAACTCTACGATTGCACATAAACAATTAGAGAAGCCACGAATCCCCTACCTCAACGGTTTTTACGGAAACCACAACGGTCAAAGAACGCCCAAGAACACCGGACCGATTCACCAAGGATACTCCCTAGATCTCTCCTCCTAGACAGATCAAGACCAAAGCTCAACAGAATTGACATCCACACACTTATATCTACCGATAACAGGCGTAGATATAAGATCCCGGGAGAAGAAGAGAAGTAGATCTAGGCAGATCTAAAAAACCAAACAAAAGGGTCACATAACTTGAGAAACCGGCTTCGATTCGCAAAGAGAAGCCTCCGGATTGCCTCTAATACGCTTGGGAGAGGTTCTCTAACCTTCAAGGGAGAGTAATCCTGAGTTATGGCCACTTAGGGGATTAAACGAGGTGATTAAAGGCAAAATGAGTTATATACACAATTTTAGGATTTTACTTTAAGTGCCTACACCGTTAGTCCACACGGTTTAACAAACCGTACGCTAACCGTGTGTTAGCTTCTGCCTCGCCAAACACTCCTCGCATGGTTAGTCCACACGGTTTGACAAACCGTGCACTAACCATGCGTTAGCCACTGCCTCCAAGACCAGCCTTGCACAGTTTGGCCGCACGGTTTAGGGAAACCGTGCGCCAACCGTGTGAAAGCTATTACCCTTTAGATTTCCTTAAAAGTCCACCCAAATGTACCCCAAGCCACCTTGGCCTTCCATAACACCTCTAACACAACATTTTCACAATGTAATGGATCAGAGAGGTCCCGACCATTACAGCACTAAATTATTTCATAGTGATAATGTTTTATCACACTTTTCATTACTTATTTTCTCTAAAATTATCTTCCAGTATTCATATCACCATCATTTGACACTCTATTTTTTCCTCCAATAATTCTTGGAAATTCTGTACTAGATGACATATCTAACCAATCAAATTGTGGCAATTGATTCATATATTCTATTGACCATAAAGCAAATAGTAGATGATGTTTCAAAGGTTGATTGAACATCATATGAGTGTTCATAGACTCTTCATTTGTATTCTCTCCTTCTTCAACCTCCTCATCATATTCTTGTTATAAATTTTCATTGTCCTCAAAATTATCAACCAACACATCTTATTAATAATAATATAACTACTAATTTCAATTAATTAATTTCTAATTGTAATTAATTAATAATAAAAATATTACTAATTATAATTTTGTAATTACTAATTATAGTTAATTAACTACTAATTTAAGTTAATTTATTAATTATTAATTACAATATAGAAATTGTTTATTAAAATAAATTAATTTCTAATAACGTTAATTTATTAACGAAATACAAATAGTTAATTCTGAACTATAATTGATTAATAATAAATTAGTTTATAATTAAAAGTATCTAATTGAAAATTACTATTAATTAATTACAAATCACAATTAACTAAGTAGTAATTAAAATTAATTAATTGTTAATTACATAAAACTAATAACTAAACTATTAACTAATTACTAATTATAATAAATTAATAATAAACTGAAAAATAATTCCAATTATCCAATACTTAATTAAAAATAATTAATTACTAATTACAATTACTTATATAATCAATTCATTACTAATTTTAATTAATGAAGAACTAATTAAAATTAACTAATTTCTAATTACCTTTATTTATTTTCTAATTATAATTACCAAACAATTATTACACATAAGTAATAATAAATTAATTATTAATTATATTTTTGTAACTACTAATTACAGTTAATTAATTACTAATTATAATTAATTACATAATTAATTAATCACTAATTACAAATAACTAAGTATTAATTATAATTAATTAATTACTTATTGCATCTATTTATTTACTAATTATAATTTTCTAATTACGAATTATAATTATTTAATTATAAATTAATTACTAATTACAATTATGTAAACACTAGTTAATTTAATTAATTAGTAATTATAAGTTTGTAAGTATGAATTAGTAAATTAATTCAGAATTACAATTAAATAATTTCTATCTAAATTAAGTTATCTACTAACTCTAATTAAGTAATCCCTAATTACCATAAAGTAAATATGAATTTATTAAAAACAACAATTATAGTTAATTAACAAATTATTAAAAATAATTACTTAATTAATTAATTACTAATTACAATTAACTATGAACTAATGAAATTTAAATACATATTTTATAGAAAACTAAATGAAATTATTTAATTATTACTTTATTAAAATAAAACATAAACTATTTACTAAACAATTAAAAAAATAAATTACAATATTAAAAAAATTGAATAATAGAATTACCTCAGTATCGGTGGGCAATAACTAAATGGGGGAAAAGAGGTGTTTCAATGTGAATAGTTATTGAGGCTTGAGAGCATAATTACAGATCTTAGAGGGAAATTCCCATCACCACGGGATATGAAACATGAGAGAAGGGGGGTTTATAGGGTTTTTAGTGAATTGGGTTCACACATCCTTTACAGAATTCACAATGGAAGCTTGAATAGGATTTACACCTCCTATTGATCCATTTTATATAAAAGGATGAACCCCTCCAAATTTCATTCTTCTCCTCTTGAGTTTTTTATGAAGCCCTACTAGAATTCTTTCTCGACATATCTCTACATATTTTAAGAAGGTAAAAGTTCTATTTAAAATCTCAATTTTCTAATTGTTTTTATTTATTTTCTTGGTATGATTTATTTATTTAATATGTATGCATGAATGAATGTATGAATGTATGAATGTATGAATGTATAAATTAGTGTTTTTTGTATGATTTAATTTCCGAATTACTTATTTTTATGATATAATTAATATTTAATATTTTGGAAATTAAAATAGGTTGTTTATATAATTGGAATGTTATATATAAAATGTAATTTATATTTAGGGATCTAGTATTGTTTTTAAAAATGTATATATATGTAATTTAAATTATAGGTAATTATATTTTAATATATTTATATGTATATAAAATATTTTATATATAAAGTAACCTAAATTTAAATCCTAATATTATATACACATAGGTAAATAGAAAAATATTTTATTAAAAATATATTATAAAAAATAAATTAGTTTTTTTATGTATCATATTTATATTCATTAAAATATATATAATATTATTTTTGTTAGTGATAAGAAAATTATTTTAAATAATAATTTTAAATTATGTTATGTTCAAATAATTATTATGTCAACCAATAATGTATGATATATAATTACATCCACCTCACAATTAGGGGATTGGGATAAGAAAAACATAACATGTTTTCCCAAAAGTATTTTAATATATTTCAAATTATCAAAAAAATATCAATTTAACACCTTCTTTACTAATTTAATTTTGATAGGTCGAAAACCATAGATTTTCCATCCCAAATTATCTCCATAAAAATATTTTTTGTATTATTTCCCAGATATTTAATTTCAAAATTAGCATTAAGTTGGATTTTTATGTTGTCTATCAGCCTCACATTCTTAGAAATTATAATAATATCGTCAAAATATATCAATATGTAAATACTTTTTTGGTTAACATGTTTTAAATAAACACAATAATCATAATTTATTATCTTGAAATAATTGTCAAGAATAAAATAATAAAATAATTTATACAACAACCGCATGAATTATTTATTCCCTTATAAGGATTTTGATAAAATACTGGCTTGGTCAGTTTTAAAATCTTTTGAAAAAACATCTAGTTTCTTCATGTAATTTTTTACATGTAGTTTTCCATGTAAAAAATAATTTTCCACATCTTTCTATTCTATATAAAAGGCATTAAAGGTAAAAAAAATTGATGCAAAAATCTAAAAGATTTATGTTTAACAATAGGGGGTCTCTATATTTTATCCCCTCATATTGAAGGAACCCTTTAGCAAAAATCTATGCTTTATATTTAATTTTCATTTCCCCAAAATTATCCTACTTCAATTTAAAAATCCACTTGAAACCAATAATTCTTTCATTTTTTTGGTTTTGTTGAAACTATAGAGAATTTATTTTTATGAAAGGATTCAATTTAATCAATTATAGGATTAAAAAGTTATTATATTTATTATATTTCATGGATTGTTTTCAGGTATGTTGTACATTAGTATTTATATCACGAACAATTTTAAAGGTATAAATAGACACATCTACATGACTAGATTTGGAAGGGGTGATGGACCTTTTAACTAAATCTTGTATTAACTGATAGTTTCACATTATCTCGTAACATATAACATTGTGTATTAATTATATTAATTGTGATATTCTTGAGGGAGAACTAGTAGAGGCCATATTAGGCTCATACTACTTATCATTTTCTAAATGAACCACAACTCCCCTATAGTTAGGTGCACCAACAACCTAAAACTATACTAGATTCTACATAAGAGTAACATATTAGAATACAACATCAGGGCATATAATTCACTTTTAAAAAATACAATTATTTACCCATATAAAATAACTCTAAAACCCAGTGGCTAACCTATAACACAAACTTGACCACCATAGGTTCTAGTTTATCAGTTCTACAATGAGAAGAAGAAATAAAACCAAAGACTCTAGGTTTCCCTAAACTTGGGTGTACCAGTCAACATTTCATCAGGTGTTTTCAAATAATTATAACTAGAAGGTAAATGATTGATTAATTACATTTTTTGGTTGGAGCTTCCTCCCAGAAAGATAGAGACAAACTCAAGTGTGAGAGTATTCTTCCCATTGTCTTAGTGATGGTACTATTAATTACCTTGGATAAAGTATTCTATTTTGGAGTTTTTAAAACTATCTGGTGTCTCAAGACACCCTCAAAGTTATAGAAGTCAACAATGTGGTTCAAAAAATATAATTATAAATTATTAGTCTAAAGGGGTTTTAGTTTCTCTCCTATCTAATTCTCGACATTATGTTTCCATTTATTGAACATTTCAAACATTTTAAACTTATATTTAGTTATATAGATCCATAATTTCCATTATTAATCATCTATATAGGTTAAAATGTAATGTCATTCACCATGGGAGAAAACCATTGAAGGTACCCATAAATCTGAGTGGACTTATTCAAGGAGGCCTTAGCCATATACACTAACTTTTTAAAACTCACACGTTTGATTTTACAAACAGACAATATTCATATAAGGGAAGATCACATGGGGTTATACCAATCAAAAAACAATGAATACTATGATCATTCATTCCCCTAACACTCAAACTCCCGAGTCGTGCCAAAGCATAGTGTTACCAGTTACCGGGTTATTGGAGATATTCAACTACTTCAAATTAATTCTACCCTATAAGACATATATCCCTTTCGTGAGAGTTTCTTTCAAAATGAATAGAGATCCATTATAAAATTTAACAAAGTATTAATCTCATCTAAATTTTTATCCATTAATTTGTATCACTCCAAAGCAAATGATGTATTCTTTCAATTTCAGTTCTCACCAAACCTTGTTTAGAGTTTCCATTGGACTATAATAAGTATATATAGAAATAGATCTTATACCAATGATATGTAAACTCTTAATATTATTTGGGTACCCATCACCACATTTAAATTCACATAAAGGAAGCTCTATTGAATATAGTAGTCATGAATGAGGAAAAATTCATTCACTTACTGTACATTGAAAAATTGTTTTTTACACTTTGGTAAAAAAATAACCCTTTGAAATATGAAAATAATTTTTTTTATATTTTCTATAGAAACTCAAAATTGGGTAAAAATAAACATAGTAAATCATTATAGAATAATAAAAACAATCTTGAAAACATTTTAAAAAAATATCAACACGGATGAAAAGGATTTGGAAGGAATACTAAAAAATAATATTTTTAAAAGAATGTTCCTTACATGTAACTTACATGGTGATTCATGTTCCAAAAAGAGTAAAAAATTAAAATAATCTACAAACTAAAAATATTTCCATATGATAAAAATGTAAATGGGTTTTATAAGATAAGTATAAAAAACTTACAAAAGTAAACTAGAACATATAAAATCCTAATATAAAATTATATTTTAATAAAAATCCCTTACCTTGGGTATCTCTAAAGTCATGCATGTCTGCACCACATTTATTGTAACACATCGAGTTATTATGAACTTTTTTTCGAATAAATTAAACTTTCAGTTATGTATTGAAATGTTATAAGTAAATAATTACATTCATAAGGCACATACATGGCATCTGTCAAACAAAATATCAACTTGGCATACATTACATGGAACAACAACTTGGTCTACATTAAAATCAACACCATTGTTTCCAAAAAACATCATTTTATTGTTAGAATTATTTAAATAATATAATTATATCATATAAATTAAACACAGTAATAGGAATATTGTTGACTAATTTTCAAATATTTTTTCTAATATTTTAATATAAATAAAAAATAATGATAATGAAAGATATTTTTTTTGTAAAGTCCTTATATGTTTTAAAATAACACTTTCTCGAATGAACTATTTTTAATTTGCATTTGAGAAAAATAATAAAATTGATTTTTGTCACATTTAGAAATTTAATTTTAAAAAATAAAATTAATTTTTTAATTTCTAATTTCTAATTTTTCTTAGGGTGAATGTTTGTGATTTTTCCTAGAAACATCATTTTTTGATGAATAGTGAAAAATATAAGATTTTAATTCAAAACTACTTTTTCATCAAATTTATTAATAAGGATACATTATATTTTAATTTGGTTGAAAACAATAATTGTATAATATTTTTATAAATTAATAAAATTTAGGTAATTGTATCCAATTTCACATTGAAATTCGATATAAAACTTAGCAAAATTTTGATCAGTTTTACTTTAAAAACTCCCAATGCTGACCCAAGTCCAGGTTTAACATTAAATTAATTTCCAATCCTTCTATGAATAGAATTTCAAATAATATATTCCATATTATTTATCATCATAATTTATAATTTCTAATACGTTTAACATTGTTTTTTACTAAAATAATTAGTGAATGTAATTAAAATTAATTACATTGATTAAGGTAACATTAAGCATAACTTAGAACTGAACCTTACATTTATGACCCAAATAGATTTAGAAACTTATAAAACACCCATTTTTTGTAATTAATTCATACATTAACCGTAAATTATTTATTTGGCATGGTTTTTATGATTATTTTTTTTGTAAAAACATGGTTATACCTTACTTGTTTAAAAAAACCAAGTCCTTTCTTTTCCCTATGAAAGAACACTACATCTACCTATTTTTCACCCATCTCAAACCCCTTTGGTTCGAAAAGTATCTAACCAATCTCTTTCTCAACATATCTCCCTTCCTCTTAAAATTATTCTTTTAGGGAGAAGTCAATCCAAAAAGCCTTCTGGCACAAACTATATGGAGTTACAGGATTAAGAGGTAACACATTCTATCACGCTCATTTCATTTATTTTCAATCTCCACCCGAAAATATTTTTATTACATTAAATATACAATTAATTTGTTATCTTATGGTTTATACCTAAAATTTTACACGCCGCAATCTAATGGGAAACAAACATACTATTTATGTGTACGATGAAGTACCACCTCACTAAACGATGGTTGTTCATTTTTCATTCACTAAATCTCATGCTAGAAATTATGATGGAGAATATATTTATATATATTATATATAATTTTTTTAATGTTATTTATTCATTTTATAACACCTATCCTTTTTACTTTGTATTTGGTATAAATATGATAATTTTTGTTTAAAGAAGTGTGGACAACCACCACCTCAAAGAGATGCCATTCGTTAACATACTACATGCAATGTATTAAGGATATGTTTATTAAATTTATATGATATATATAACATTGAAATTCTACTTTAATTGTATAAAATTAATTTATACATATATATCAATATCATTCCTTCTTTCAATATGACAATAAAATAGAAACAACGTTCATGCATACATATAGATTACCCTCTCAATGAACGGTGTATTCCATTTTTTACTTCTATATTCTATAAATTCTTAGAATACAAATATAATATATATAAATGATATTTATATCATGGATAATATTATGGAATCATGATATAATTATAAGGACCAAGACCCTAATAAATTATGATACATATGAAGAACAAAGCATATATTACCTGAAGTTAAACCATAACATAGAATGGTTAACTAGAGGGTAATATAAGGTGATAATAAACCCATATATGGAACTAGATACAATAATATGGTTCTTTAAATTATTTATAATAGGTTTAAATTTATTACAGATGTGTTTTGAACGAGTATGATGAGGGTCAAGACAAAGGTTAAGTGGATTTCGCCTCACTTTTTATTTTTGTGAGATACATTCTATGTTCGCCACTCTTTCCATTTATGTGATGTATGCAATTCCAATGATTATATTCTATATATCATATAATTAAATTTAACGGTATTCAATAGTTGTTTTATGATCTTTCCTTTATGGGGTTTATGTTTCAAAAGATACCAAATCGATAAAATAGTTTTGTCTCAATTTTCCTTTTTTAAGACTCATGTTTCTTATGAAAAAATATTCTTTTCCATGGTGTATATACATAAATTTTATATGTTATATCATAAATTTTCTTTTTTTATTGGTGTTTTCTTCTTTATTTTATTTTATTTCCTTACATTGAGATTATTTTTCCAAGTTACCTTGTTGTAAGAGTTTATTTAAAAAATCTCATTAGTTTACTTGATTGTTTATGTTTATGATTACTTAGATTCAATATTGTAATACTTATCTGAAAAATAATCATGAGTATCCTTATCCTAATTTTATTAAATATTTATCCATGTATTATTTCCATTTTCCACTCTTTGGTAATTAAGATATTTTTTACGTAAAATCTGATTGTCTCTCTCTGGTAGGAAATCTATTATATTCAAAATCCATGTTTTCAAAAATGTTTAAATTTTTTAAAGAGATATTTTAATATAATTTTAAAGGAAAATGTATTTAAAAAATGATTTAGGGTTTTTAATTCTTCCTTTATATGTATTCAAATATATGTTAAAATAAAAAGATTTTTGATATTTTTGATATTTTATTAATCATTTTCAATGATGAAATGAAATTTTACACATGAAATGTTTTTACAAGATCATTAAAGATTATTTACCATCTAAGATAACATCTATTGGTTTTACTAATGAATTTATATGGAAATTATTCAATATTTATAATTATATTTTTTCAATGAATGAAAAATGTTTTAGTAGCCTGATGTTGATGAAACCCCTTTATCCTTCACAATTTATATGATTTTGAAAGCCACTTCTTTTCAAAGGTTATGTTTTCGATGAAATGATTATGAAACATATATTTTTCCATAGGTTATGATATGATTACATGTTTATAATACACATTTCATTTCGTGGGTTATGATAAGGTTTTTTATGATTTTGTGGCATATGTATGTATGATTTCACTAGGAGATGGGTGAGACCTATATCTCCATAAAAATTATAACAACCCTGCTCTTTATTTTACACATAAACATAATTCATCACATAAAATCATCACATAATACAACATAGAATATCGAGAGTTCTAGTGTCTTTGGGGATTAGGAACATTACATAACAACATAAAACATTAAATAAACATCTTTAATGGAAACTTCTTTTATATGACCACACATATTCCATCATACTTAGCATTGTATGGGATAACCTGAGGACATGCATAAAAAAGGGTGATCTATAAAGCCTAGTAAAAGATAAAACATGGTATAATATGAAGAAAATAGCACATGTTAGGCAATAGGTATATCAATAGAGCATAAGTGAAACATGAACATAAAGGCATGATATATCATGATTATCCTAACATGTATATGTAGCCACAACATTTAACAAGATATTAGAATGACCTGTTGGACTCTTCATTTTTTAATCATGTTTTAATGATCACAAATCCGATTAAAATTGTTTAATCTATATCAAATCCTGAGTAGAGATGGTTGGTTTACCTATGATTTAATGTTTACAACCCATGGTATATCCTTTCAAAGTATCATGATTCCAAAGAATCATATTTGAATTAAGATTGAATATTGTAATCTACATTTAATTTTTTTATATAATGTTTTATTATATTAATTCGTAAGTATAATTCATTATATGAATATTATTTCCTAAAAATGATTTACAGATATTTGGTTAGGTCTGATAATTCGTAAGTCTGACACAAGTTTTAGTTTTTGGAATAGTCTTAGACACAATGACCTAGACACCATGACCCAGACACTGTGACCCATACACTATGACCCAACATCGTAACATAGACACTATAACCCTGATACCGTGACTCAAGCACCATTCAAAGTATTAAAAAAAGGACTTGACACTGTTACCTAAGACACCGTGATTATGGCACTGCATCTGTGATCCAAGTTTGTGATATCAATGTAACTGTGGCATCATGACTGTCTTACTGCTCAAAGGAAAACAATAATACTCCATTTCGTGGTGACATCATTTCCAAGTGTGACAGTTTTATGACAAAATGTAACACTATTCTTAATTTGTTTTTCCATATTGAAATTTAATTTCTTACAGTCATATTTGAGTCATTTAATAACAATAATATAATTATTGTTTCTTTATAGACATGTCACTTGTTAGTATGAGGTACGAGTTTCATAATACATGCATCCTATTGGATTAAACATGTGAAAACCTAATTAAAATTAAGATAAGCATGGATCGAGATAACAGAGAAGTGAACTATAGAAAAGCCAACTCATGCATGAAACAACATTAAACTGAACAACACATTAAACAATATAGATTCCTAAAGGCTGTACGACCGTAGATCAGTGCTCAAACAACTTCGCAGTATCATTTAAAGGAAGAAAACGAGCTACATAGATCACATCATCGAACTAGAAACCAAAGCACCAGACTTGCAATACTCTGTTTTTCACAAGAGGACTCGACACTTGTATATGTGTCATCCTGCATGTCCAAAGTTGCATAGAATAACACACAAAGCACTTATAACCCTTTCTCATTATTTTTTCTATACTGTGTAATGTTTTTATCGTTCACGAAGTGTGTGTGTGTCTATATTAAAAAAACTATCTCCTATATTAAACTGAAGGATACAAAATATCCTTCCTTTCATGTCTCTTACATATGTTTACTCCCACAGATAAGTGTGGAAGAGGTCCTCATGTGACCAGATAGCTTATACCCATAAAGAATAGTTGAAGTTGTCGTGTGACCTTGAGAGTCTTGTGTATTGTTGTTTACTCCGATCCGGGGTGTGGATCAAGTTTATTAATATAAACTTCTTGGTGGAAGGTGATCACCACGTGGAGTGGATTACGTCTCAACTTGATACTAACAAACTTATATTAATAGCCTATATATAATTAATGTTTATTTTTAGACATTTCACTTGTCAGTATGAGGTATGAGGTGCATAATACATGCATCCTATTGGATTGAACATGTGCACCCCTAATTAAAAGAAAGATAAGCAAGGCTCCAGATAATAGTTAAGTGAACTATAGAAAAGAAAAACTATGCATGCAACAACATACAACTAAAGAACACACGAAGTAATCTATATTCATAAAGGTTTTACTACCGTAGATCAGAGCCTCAACCATATTTGCAATATCAACTAAAGGAAAAACATGAGCTACATAGATCACATCAACGAACTGGAAACTAGATCACCAGACTTTCAATACTCTATTTTTCACAAGAGGACTTGACACTTGTATATGATTCATCCTATAAGTCTAGTGTTGAATTAAATAACACACAGAGCTATTCAAACCCTTTCTGATTATTTTTTTTCTGTTGTATAATATATTTATCTTTCACAAAGTGTGTGTGTCTATATTAAAACATAAAAAATATCCTATAATAAACTGAAGGATACAATATATAATTCCTTTCATTTCTCTTACATATGTTTACTCCCATAGATATGTGTGGAAGAGGTCCTCATGCGACCAGATTGATTATACCCACAATGAATAGTGGAAGAGGTTGTGTGACATGGACAGTCTTTTCAAATGTTGTTTACCCCGATCCAAGGTGTGGATCATGTTTAATAATATAAACTTCTTGGTGGAAGGTTATCAGCAAGTGGACTGTATTAAGTCTCATCCTGAGGCTAAAAACCATATTTTAATAGCCCTCATATAATTAATGTTTCTTTGTAGACGTGTCATTTGTTAGTATGAGGTATGAGGTGCCTAACACATGCATCCTATTGGATTCAACATGTGAACCCCTATTTAAAATAAAGATAAGGATGGATCGAGATAATAAAGAAGTGAACTATAGAAAAGAAAACTGATGCATGCACCAACATACAATTGAAGAACACACGAAGAAATCTCGATTGCTAATAGTTGTACTACCGTAGATCAGAGCCCCAAACCTCTTCGCATTATCAACTAATGGAAGAACACAAGCTATATAGCTCACATCATCGAAATAGAAACTAGAGCACCAGATATGTAATACTCTGTTTTTTCACACTAGGAATAAATACTTGTATATGCTTCATCCTACAAGTCTAGAGCTGCATAGAATAACACGTAGAGCACTTCAAACCCTTTTTCATTATTTTTTCTCTACTGTATACTATTTTTATCTTTCATGATGTGTATGTGTGTATATATTAAAACATAAATTTCTCCTGTATTAAACTGAAGGATACAAGATATCTTTCCTTTCAAGTCTCTTACATCTATTTAGTCACATAGATAAGTGTGGAAGAGGTCCTCATGTGACCGCATAACTTATACCCACAAGGATTAGTGGAAGAGTTCATGAGACCAGGACAATCCTATGTATTGTTTTTTACCCTGAACCAGGGTGTGGATCAAGTTTATTAATATAAACTTCTTGGTGGAAGTTGATCACGAAGTGGAGTGGATTAAGTCTCTTGTTGAGACAAAAAAAATTATTTTATCCATTGTGTATTTTAATTTATATTTTTCTCAACATTCCTATATATCTAAGAAAACTAGATTCACTTTGACAGTTAGTCTTAGATAGAAGTTATAATTGTCTTGCCTTATTATAATAGCTTAAAAAGTATTATCAATAACTCACATTGATAATTCAATGAATTAATCATTCATCTGAGAAGTTATTTAAATAGTCAAACTATTATAACCATATTACCTTGATTAACTGGAATGTATTCTTTTTTATTGGGAAATATTTTTAAATGAACTTTATGATATAAATTTTCATAGATACTCTATTTACCCATTCTTGAGTGCTCTACTCTAGCCAACATTTGGTATCAAAGGAGATTATTCTTATTAAGACTCTTTTTTAATGTCTTTTCAACTACGATTTTAGTTATACATTAATTATCTATAAATTTTAGTTAGTTCGAAGTTTCTACTCATAAAATTTATTTCTCTATTATAAAAAATAGACTTAAAGGTTCTGCAACAAGAATGGCTCCATTTTTAATGGAACTAATTACGCCAAATGGAATATTAAAATGAAAATTCATTGAGAAAGTATGTGTTCTGAAATTTTGTATTCAATTGTAGATGAGTATAAGATTCCTGCCACTAGTAGAACTACTTGGGATGACCCAACTAGGACATTTTATAATAATAACTTTAATGAAATGAATTCACTATATTGTGCCTTAGGAGATGAAGAATTCAATAAAATTTCTGCATGTAAAACTACCCATGAAATATGGGACACTCTCTCTGATTCACATTAGGGAACCACTAATGTTAAAAAAAATGAGACTTAATACCTATACTATTAAATATGATAATTTTAAGATGAATCCTTGTGAGGCTATTTTTGACATGTCTCTCAGGTTCATCAAAATTATCAACATAATAATTTATCTTAGAAGAGAACTTACAGCCAAAGAAGAAATCACGAGGATTCTCATACTCTTACCTGACAGATGGAGAGGCACTTCTGTCCTATTACAGAGTCATGTGACGTCAGCTAATTACCTATCAAAAAACTCATTGGGAAACTAGTGATGTACGAATAAGAGCTAAAATTCAATAAGGAAGAGGAGGAAGAACCCAAAATAAAATCTATTGCATTTATGACCACTACGTCTATACAACAAGAAAAGGAAAAACTACAAGTATCTATAGAAGGATCTCGTGGTGAACAATCATCACTAGATGGTGAGGAGGAGATGGATCAATTAGGTAAAAGGTTTAAGAAATATTACAAAAGGAATAATTTTTTCAAGAAGCCTAACTTGAAAGTATGATATGATAAAAAAGGAAGATGTAATAAGGATTGGAAAAGAGACAACATGTCTGATGTGATAATATGTTATGAATGTAAGGAAAAGGGACATCTAAAGGCTGATTGTCCCAATATCATGTTTAAAAAGAAATATGATGAAAAACATATAAAGTATAAAAAGGAAATGAATGAAACTTAGAGTGCTTCTATGAATAGTTCAAGTGACTCAAAGTCTTTACATGATGAATGGGCTAATATAGCCAATATCTGTTTCATGAAAAAGACATTTGAGGTAACCCTGGAATATCCAGAAAAAAATTACTATTATTCTAGAGATGAAATTGATTATGAAAATTTGTCTAAAGAAGAAATGATTTAGTATTTCAATATGAATTAAGAGACATGTAATGAACTAAAAGATAAATACAAGTCTTTAAAGAGGCAATATTCTATTTCATCAACAGTTAAATCTGAACTTGCTATTGAAAGAGAGAAAAATGTCCAATTACTCAAAGAATTCAATTAATTAAAGATATCTAATTAGCAATTGAAAAAGTACCTTTAAAGGTTAAGTTGTGGTAAATATACCTTCATAAAAATTCTAGGTGAACAAATTTCCCATAAATACACTACTGGTATTGGCTATCAAGCTTGTGAAACAAATTTTAGAAAAAAAATTGTTTCTAAATCTAGAACATACAACCTTATTCCTAGTTTAAGAAAACATTCTACAAGTTAAAACTATGATACATTCTCTACTATTTCTATATTTTCTATACCAAATAGTGTTTATTTCTCAAATACTTTACATAATTCCTTTAGTAAACTTATGTGGAAGATGTGGGTTCCTAATGAACTAGTTACTAATACTACTGTACCCAAAAAAATATGGGTACCAAAGACTATTTTTATTTGACTATTTTATAGGAGAATTTTTTGAAGAGATATTATAAATGTTTATGGTACATGGGAAGTGGGTGTTGAAGACACATGACATGAGACTATTCATGTTTCAATAACCTATTAAATATTGATGTTGGACATGTCACTTTTAGTGATAATTCCAACAAAAAAATCATTGGTCTAGGCCAAATTGGTAACTCTAACTCAGTTTTAATTTCTATAGTACATTTTGTTGATGAACTAAAATATAATCTTATTAGTATTTCACAACTATGTGATGATGGATTTCACACTAAATTTGGAAATGATTATTTTAATGTTTTTAATTATAAAAATAAATTAGTATTTTCTTCATTAAGAAATGAAAATGTATTTTCGGTTAACGTAGATTCTGTAGTTTCCCAAAATGATTCATTTTTCAGTGTATTTCACTTATAGTCTTGCCTTTGGAATATAATACTAGGACACTACAATATTCACTCCCTTATAAAGCAAACTATACAATGCTTAGTCAAATATCTACCCAGACCAGAGTGTCCAAATGGAAAAGTGTGTAACCCTTCTCAAAAAGGAAAGCAACACAAAATTTACTTTAAACCAAATAAATATGTTTCAACTTCTCAACCTCTCGAGTTTGCTCAAATGTATTTTTTTGGACCATTTAGTGTTTCTATTTTAAATGGGAAGAACTACATTTTTGTTCTTTTAGATGATTTTCTAGGTATACTTGGACCTTCTTCTTGGCTCATAAAAGTGAATCTTTCTCTCACCTCACTAAGTATGCTAAAAATGTAGAATACCTTAGTCGAATTTGAATCAGATCTCTAAGAAGTGACCATGTTCATGAGTTTGAAAATCAAGATTTTTAATTCTTTTTCTCACAAAATGGAAATAGTAATAATTTATCTGCCCCTAGAACACCTCCAAAAATGGAGTTGTAGAAAGAATAAATAGGACCTTCAAAGAAATTTCTAGAACCATTCTTAGTGAATATGACTTTCCTATTTATTTTTAAGATGAACCTATAAATATAACAAGATATATTATTAATAGAGCATTGATTAGACCTATTCTCAAAAAAACCCCATATGATTTGTGGAATAATAGAAAAACCAAAGTGAACTACTTCAAAGTCTTTCGATGAAAAATCTACACCCTTAATACTAAGGACAATCTTGACAAATTTGCATCCAATACTGATGAATGAATCTTTCTAGGATATTCAACCTCTAGTATAGACTATATTGTTTTTAACAATATAACTAAATGTGTGGAGGAATATATATATGAAATGTTTGATGAGACAGATCCACATGAGCCTAAGACCTCTCTAGAGAATCATTTGGATGATATTCGAAATCTGAACATCAATGTTAAATCCTCTAACTATCCTATAAAGGAATCTGTAAAAAGTTCTTGTTCTAGAAATTCACCAGATTCAATCCATAATGAAACAGAACCTGTTGAAGAACCTAAAATCACTAGCCCCTATTTTTTTAAAGCTGTTAGAACTCTTAATAACCACCCTATATATTCTATTATAGGAGTTTTAGATAAAGGAACACAAACTAGAGCTTCTCATATGAATCAGGTTGAACATCAAGCTTTCATTTCACAAATTGAAACTAAAAACATCAATGATGCTATTAATGATGAATTTTGTTTGATGTCTATGCAAGAAGAAACTAATAAATTTAAAAGGAACAAAGTTTGGAAAAATTTTGATAGACCCAAATACATTTTTACAATAGGTACTAATTGGGAGTTTATAAATAAAGTTCATAAAGGTGGTAACATAGTTTGAAACAGTGATAGATTTTTTTCACAAGGATATAGTCAAGAAGAAGGAGTTGACTAGGAGGAGTCCTTTTCACCAGTAAATAGACTTTAATCCATTATAATATTTCTTGTATATGCAGTACATCTGAATTTCAAACTATATCAAATGAATTCCAATAGTGCATTCCTAAATGAGTATATAGTTGAGGATGTCATTGTTAAAAAACCACCTAGTTTCACAAATCGTCACATTCTGAATCATGTTTTTTAATTATCACATGCTTTTTATAGTTTAATAAAAGCTTTAAAAAATTGGTATGATATATTTAGTACTTTTCATATTTCCAACGGTTTTACAAAAGGTATAGCTAATCCTACCCTTTTTATAAAATGAATTTCCAATGATGTTTTTGTAGTTCAAATTTATGTATATGATATTATATTTGATTCTTCATAAATGTATTTATGAATTTTGGTTTTTAAAATGATGAAAAATGAATTTGAAATGAGTTTAATGGGTGAACAAAAATTATTTCATGAATTTCAAATAATTCAAAATAAAGATGGTATTATTTTAAATAAAATAAAATACTATAATGATCTTGTAAAACGTTTTGTCTTGGTCAACACTAAAATTATTGATAATCTAATGATTATTTATTTTATGTTGGATCTTGATAAAGATGGAGAATTTTCTGATCAACCCAATTACTGAGGGATTATTCGAAACATACTCTACTTAACTGCTAGCCGACCTGATTTTATGTTTAGTGTATGTATGTGTAATCTCTTTCATGAAAACCTTAAAGAGTCTCATTTAAATGCTATTAAAATGTTTTTCAAATACCTTAATCATACACCCAATCTAGGACTGTTCTATCATAGAGGAAAATTATTTGAGTTAGATAGCTATTTTAATGTTGATTTTGGCGGATTTAAGTTAGATAGAAAATGAACCTCTGGAACATGTCACATTTTATGAATGTATCTTGTGTCATGGTGTTGTATGAAAAAATACACTGTTGCCTTATCTAATACCAAATATGAATATATAGCATCTGGTAGCTATTGTGCACAAATTTTGTGGATGAAACACACATTACTAGACTATATATATCAATTTAGGCATGCACCTATAAATTGTGACAATAACATTTCTATTAAAATTTCAAAGAATCCTTTTTTCACATTCTTGGAAAAAACATATTGAGTTAAGATATCAAGTTTTGAGAGACCATTATCAAAAAGATAATATCACTTTGGAATTCATTGGAATTGAACATTATCTTGCTGATATATTCACCAAACCATTAAATTCTAAAAGGATATGTCACATCATACATGAATTAATAATGATAAATCTTAAGTAAAAATATTAGAGTCTTAATCAAACTATTTCCCACTTAATGATTCACATATTATGGATTCATGATTTACGGTTTCACAAGTCACTGTCTTAGAATTATTGTCTCATATTTATGGTCTCACTATTACTATATCTCAGTTACTATCTTTCACTTACAATCTCAATTGATATGGTCACACCGTTTAAAGTCACACCTTTAGGATGACACTGTGACAACCTATTTCAGTCTCACCATGACAACCTATTTCTGTCTCACCATGACAACATATTCCTATCTCACTGAAAATACTTGGTTTTTATATTTTCATTTATTTTATTTTCCGTATTGACATGTTGATTGTTTTATTGTTTTTATTCTGTGATTTCGAATTTGTGATGCCTGAAATCCCTAAATGATAAAAACCCATTATCTTTCAATCATTTCTTCACTCGATCTCTCTTCTCTTTAAACTGAAACCTCTATTATTCAAACCATAAGTCCTATTTTAGCCTTTCATATCTCTCGAACCCACATTTTGAAGGACAAGAATGAATTAACCATCTTCATCATATATTTATAAGTCCATATCTAAGAAGAATGTGAAAAGTGAACCAAAAGTAACTCCTGAAGGACTGCTGAATTAGAATCTTGTTGATAGAATAGAAGTAACAGGAATGTAAGACTGTCTGAAGTGGTTGTTGAAAAGTAAGTCACTAGTTTTGAAGGTACTTGATGAGTAGGTATGGAGGAAAGGGTTCAAAAAATAAAAAAGTCTGATTTATCCAAAACTCATTTCTCAGTTTTATCAGTATTTTTAGTTATCTATCACTATTGCAGATGATATTGTTGTGAGAAGCTGTATTAAAGGTCAATGGTGTAACTTTTCCACGCTTTTGTGGGATGGATACCCAGGTATACCTCATGAAGGAATATTTTACAACTATTATAGAGGTCCTCCTCCTCCTAGTGATGTTTTATTCTTAGAAGAGGCCTTAAAAAGTTTGACTGTAAATAAGATGAAAATAAGGGAAATTGCTACTAAGTTGGTTGGTGAAAAAAGGTTTCTATTTAAGTTTTCTCAAAATCTTATTATTCCAAGGAAATGTAATTTTGCTCCTCTAAAGTATCAAGATGTATTCTTGACACATCTTATCAAAAATGGGCACATAATTAATCTGTGTATGTATATTGTACTTCACATCTGTGAATTGATTAAGACAACTTCAAATTCTACCTACTTGTTCTATTCAAGATTAATCTATATAATGTTTTCTGGTAAAGGAGTGGTTGGACCGAATGAAGAATTCATCAAAGATTATGAGTTATGTATATCCACAGATATATTTGGAAGGATTAATATAAGTTGGAATCCATAGAAAAAGTTTTGGGTGGAGGACAATGAAAGGTGGAATGAGAAGTTTAATCTGGTGGAGAATCCTTCAAGTACTAAAAACATATCTGATCCTTGTTTGGAACCAGATGAAGTTGTTGATTATTTTGATGAAGAAGAAGAAGTGAATGTTCTGTCACCTAAGGAAGGAACTTTCTTAGACAAAGATGACAGTGGTCTACCTATCCCAAAAAATGTAGTTGAGAAGGATATGCCTCTTACTAAAATAAGTATAGATTCAATATAAGCACCTACATCTAGAAAGGAATATGCTCTTAGTGTAAATGAACATGTTGTTCTTAAGGAGCACACATAAGAAGAACTTTCTATTGAGGAAGAGGATACTGTTGGGGAACATTTAATAGAATAAGGTGATCCTAAAATTATCATATCTACTGAGGAATGAATGGAACATGCCTTTTATATAGTTATAAAGGAAATGGGTTAGCCTATTAGAGATGAAAATCTAAAATTGATCAAGGGACTTAATCTCTTAGTACTATAAGATATACACATATTGAGGGGGAACATCACCCCAGTATAGAATGTGTTGAGGTTACCAATACTATTGATCAAATCATTGTGGATACTTTGTATAAGTTTCATAGCTACATTGATATGGAAACTACCCAGGAGGCCTTGGTTAAAGGCACAGACCTTTCCACTATTTTCCAATAGAAACTGGTTTCTTCTCTTGAGGTAATCACTGCTGAGGATCCCGAACCGATATAATCTCTTGTTCCTAAACATACACAAGAACCTTCCATTTCATTGATTCAAATGGATATAAAATATTTTGGAGATAATTTGTTATTTGTATTTAAAAAGATCATAAACAAAAATCTTTCTCCTATGGAAAATCATAGTGAATGAGATGATGCCTTACAGTTAGATAAAATCATATGGAAAATTCAACCTGAAATGCTTCAAGAAATATAATAAGTTAGAATTAAGGACAAGAAGTTGACTGAGGTGGTGAATTATCTCAGATATATGGTTGAAGATAAGAAAAAAGTGTTACAAACTGGGCAAGTTCCTACTCCTCATCCTATTGAGGATGCTAGTGATTAGATTCCACAAAAAGTTACATATTTGATTCAACAGAATTTGACATCATTTTATGAAAAAGTGGATGCGAAAACATCAAGATAGTAAATTAGATGATCTTGTTGTTGGTATTAACAAGATGACTAATGAGTATAAGGTATGTCTACAGAAGGTCCTAAATCAGCTTATGTCTCCCATTTTAGCCGATACAGTATCTAATGCCCCTAGATAGTCATATCAACTTATAGAATGTGATCTGCTCATAATTTTTGTTATGGAAGAACTTCAGTCAGTGTTAAGTGGGTTTGAAAAGGAAATCTTATATAATTTCATCAAGAATTGTGATAGATTACATGACTTACTGAGGATTCCTTCAAAGATTTACAATGATGCTTATGAAAAATAACTAATAAAGTGGATTTCTACTTTAACTGGATTTTATCTATACATGATATGATAAATCATTTCAAATATTTTTTTGATAATATAAAAATTTGTTATGTCACTCAAGCATTCAAGACTAAAGTCCAAATGCTAAAATATTTCACTCCTCCATTGGACATGTTCATGGAGAACAAATATGATTTCTAGAATATAATGTAGTATGAAGGTGAGATCATTACCGATTTCATAAATTTGTTTAAGACATATTTTCATTTGAAAAGAACTACCATTGTGGCTCCTACAACTGCACCATTTTGGCCTGGAACAACCAGTTCCTCATCTATTGCTTTTTCTTCTTCCTCGATGTATGTATCTTTGGCTCTAAGACAGATCATACATGTTCTACATGACCAAAACATTCTTCTGTCTTCAACGAAACCCACTCTAGCACCTTATGTTTTTAAAGGTCTCCCTCTTCCTTCTCTGAAAGTTGGCTCAATCCCTTCTTCAACCGCTAATTTTCCTCATGTGGCTTCTAGTGATGTTATTTACAAGGTAAAAGATCAGACTTCTAGTTCTTAATAGAAGTGAAAAAATTATTTTGGATTGGGATGATTTGTACATTTTCATAATTTTTGTAATGAAAAATATCTTTCCATCTAATGAAATATTCAGTATTGTTTTCTATTATATTATTTACCTTCTATTTAAGTTTATTTTTTCTCTTTCTCATATTCATTTTGATAATCCCAAAAGGGGGAGAATGAATACTTAAAATGCACATCTAAGTCCTAATATTTTTGATCATTAAAAGGAGGATATTGTTGGGATCATAATTTTTTAATCAAGTATTAATGATCACAAATATTGTTAACCTTGTTTAATCTATATCAAATCATATGTAGGGATGATTGGTTTCCCTATTCATTAATTTTTAAAACTCATGGTATAACCTTTCACAAGATCTTGATTCTTATAAATGATGTTTCAGTCATGTTTGAATGTTGTAAATCATATTTAATTTAGTTCTATAATGTTTTATTATATTAACTCTTATGTCTATTTCATTCTACAAATATTATTTCCTAAGACATATTTATAGATATTTGGCTATGTCTGAGAAATAGTAAGTCTGACACTGGTTTAGGATTTTAAAAAATTCTTAGACACTGTGACCCAGACACTATGACCTGGACACTGTGACCTAGACATCATAACTCTGACACCGTAACCCTGACACTGTGACTCAACCACCAGTAAATGTTTTAATAAATTTCATGATGACGTTACCAGAGAAACTTTGATAATGAAACTGAATATCTTATACCGGTTCTTGATCTCTATGTAATTATGGAATCATGACTATCTCACTGCTCAAAGGCAAAGAAGAAGACACCGTTTCTAAGCGACACCATTTCTAAGTGACACCATTTCAGGAAAAATAGTGACACTATTCTTTAATATGTTTTTTCATTTAGAAATTAAATTTCTAATGGTCATATTTGAGTAATTTAGTAGCCCTAATGAAAGTAATGTTTCATTGTAGACATGTCACCAGATAGTATGAGGTAGGAGGTGCAGAATACATGCATCCTGTCGGATTCAACTTGTGCACCCATAATTTATAGGAAGATAAGCGTTGATCGAGATAAAAGAGAAGAGAACTATGGAAAAGCAAACTCATGCATGAAACAACATAAAACTAAATAACACATGAAGCACTCTTGATTCCTGAAGGCCGGAATTCCATAGATCATATCCTCAATCATCATCGCAATATCTACAAAAAGAAGAACACGGGCTACATAGCTCACATCATCAAATTGGAAACTGACGCACTAGACTTGAGATACATTGTTTTTCACAATAGGATTCGACACTTTCATCTTCTTCAGTCTACATGTCCATTGCTGCATTGAATAACACTCAAAGAACTTATAACCCTTTCTCATGACCTTTTTTCTATTTTTTACTATTTTTAGCTTTCAAGCAGTGTGTCTGTGTCTATATTAAAACACACATTGTCTCTTGTAATATACTAAAGGATACAAGAAATCCTTCTTCTCACATCATCTTACATCTTTTTACTCCCACAGATAAGTGTGGAAGAGGTCTTTCCTTGATCTGATAGCTTATACCCATGGGGAACAGTGGAAGAGGTGGTGTGACCTTGACTGTACTATGTACTGTTGTTTACCCGGATCCTGGGTGTGGATAAAGTTTATTAATATAATCTTCTTGGTGGTAGGTGATCACCAATTAGAATGGATTTAGTCTCATATTGTGGCTGAATAACTTCTTTTATCTACTTTATCATTTAATTTATAATTTTCTTTTCATTACTGTATGTTTCAAAAAACTAGATTTTACTTTGATAGTTAGTCTTGGATAGAATTTATAATTGTCTTTCTTTATTATAATATCTTGACATGTTGTATTAGTAACTCACATTGGTAATACTAAGAATAAATCCATATTATGTGATGTAATTTGAATATTCCAACTATTTAAACCTTATTACATTGATTAACTAGCGTATATTTATTTTTATTAGGGAATATGTTTAAGTGATCTTTTTTATAGGAATATTTATAGATACTCAATTAACCCCCCTCTTGAGTACTCTACTTCGACCGCAATGAGACAAGGATCATTGGACATGGAGCATGAGTAAAGCCTCATTTCACTTGAATTATCATTAGTAAAACCTCATTGATATTTATGTATCATGATGCTAATATTTACCCAATGCATTGGATCGCTTTTCGGGCACACCCTTCTTAATCATTTAATTTAATGCATAAGTGTGCCATGTGGATCACAGAACATGGATTCAATAGACATCATAATTTATTACACAATAAAAGAATGAAGAATTCATACATGAGACTCTATAATCAATAATTAAATTTTAATAAAGGTGAATACCCTTGATATAGAAATGGGAATGGTATTCACTACACAATGACTTTGGATTGGAAAATCGTAGTGCAATTTCGGCAGTATAACAGCGTGGCATAAGAATTCATTAAAATGGATGATGAGAGAGATATAGGTGTCTCATCATATTTACCTGAAATGGGAAGTAAGGGGTTTTTATAGATACATGTCACAATATATGTAATTGAATTTAGATTCTTAATACAAAATAATTTCTTGAATATAAATGTGGAAAGAGAAATCCCTTATGGAATTTTGGTATGATGAAGAGTGTACAAGGGAGGAATTAATCAGAGATAAAAAGGTATCTAATAATAAAAAAATATGGAGATAAATATGCGGGAGGTGAGAAATTTTACCCCAACATTTGTAATTGAAAAAAATGGTATAATAACGCAAATAAATTTGGACCAAAATGAGAAAAGAAGAAATCCCTTAAACGTATGTGTGATCCCAAAGGCTTGAGAGAGGCTTGAGAGGGGATTATTGGAAAATTAGGGTACCTTGGGGGTTATAGAGATAGGATGGAAGGGGTTGGTAGAGCTAAAAAAGTTTTTAGTTAAGTGTAATGGGATATTGCGTGGGTTTATATAGGACATGAGATGAAATTATTTATTATTTTTCTTTTGAAGACCACATATTAAACTAATCAAAACCACAAACCATCCCATGTTTTTTTACCAAGTTTTTTTCCAAATTGTAGTGAAATAATTATTTTATAAGGCCAATTGGCGAACTTATTAAAATATTAGGCTTTCATATGTGGAGGTGAGTAACACTCTCAATTAAATCATTTTAAAATGTTACAATGTTTTATCAGTCTTAGAGGGTCCACTAATGCTTTGTAAAATAAATAAAACAAACCTATAATCATATTATTTTAAAGGTAAAACAAATATTGTCCAAAAATACCATTTATTGTATTTTATTTCATCATTATTGGGTCATTATGATGTCATAAAACATATTATATATTGAAATGGTATTTAATTTTTAACCAAAAATTCAACTATCTTGGAAAAATATGAAAAATTCACTGTTAGTTAATTTAAAAATCATGATTCCAAAAATAATATTCATTTTATTTATGTAATTTTCTATATATGTGAATTTTTACTTTTAAAATAAAAACTGACATTTATAATAAATTCATGGGTTTTGACCAAAACAGCTCCCAAACATTAATAAAAATTACCATTGTATTCCTAAAAATTTTCCAATAATTTAATAAAAAGTAATTTAGTCATAATATTTTATTGAAATATTATTTAATTCAAAAATAATTTAATCCATCAAAATATTATTTTTAACCAAATATTAACTAAAAACAATATTTGTGCATTAAAAACTATTTACAAAGTAACAATAATAAAATGAATGTATATTATTTCTTCTATAAAAAATAATCAACATAATAATGATTCTAGGGTCTTGTTACATAACCCCTTATAACACACACATAAGATCTATGGTTAATGTGTGTGATGATGAAAATCTCTTGGGGATGCTTAGATAATATCACTTAGGTGGCAATCTTTATTAATTTCCTCTTATCCAGTAGGCAGTTCCGTATAGGCTTAATGTGTTGAATCTCAGACTGGTCTTGGTCCAGAGAGAATAACAATGATTCTACTTCCTTTCTAAGCTCCAAAAAATGGTCTTCATATGGATAAATTCTACCTGATGAGTCCACCGCTTCCTTTGTCTGAGTAAATTTAATTTCTTAAAGCCTTATATTTATACGAATCATGTGGTCACTGTTCAACGACTATATTAGAAACTGTAACAGTTTATAATGGTATTTTAAAATCTAGAAACCTAAAACCAAGGAAGTGAATATTTTATATAAAAATTTTACATAATTATACATTTAATTAGATCAAGATGAATTTTCAACAATAAAATTTTGGGTCGTTACAATCTTCCCCCCTTAATAAATTTTACCCTCAAAATTTTATTCCCACACTAAAACCTATAAGGGTAACTCTACTTAATCACTTCCACTGATTCCCATGTTTCTTCTTCAAACTTTTGGTTTTGGCGCAATACCTTAACAAGGGGAATTGTCTTATTTCATAGAAATGTTTCCCTAAGATCTAAGATCTTCACTAGCATCACTTCATAGGAGTGGTCATTTTCCAATGGTACCACCCCTAGATTGAGTACATGTGATGGATCAAGTATGTGTTTCCTCAATAGTTATACATGGAATACATCATGTATTTGAGATAGTTTTGGTGGAAGTGCCAGTCAATTGGCCACTTCCCCAATGCGATCAAGGATCTTAGAAGTGCTAATGCAACTTGGACCGAGATTTCCCATCATCCCAAAGCTCATTACTCTCTTTCAAGGAAATATGAGGAGGAATACTATGCCACTAACATCCAATTCATGGTCTTGTCGATGATTATCAGCGTAGCTCTTTTGTAAACTCTAACCAGCTTTAATATGCTACTGGATGGTCTTAACCTTCTTCACCATTTCATTGAACATTTCTTGAACTAGATGTTTTTATCCCTAACATCATCCCAAAATGACGGTGTTCTGCACTACTTCCCATGGAGGGATTCATAAGTAGTCATTTGGAAGATTGATAGGAATCTTTTATTATAAGTGAATTCAACCATAGTAAGATGTTTATCCCATCCTCCTTTGAAGTCCATTGAGCATTATCTCAACATATACTCATGTTTTTGGATAGTCCGCACATATTGGCCATCTGTTTGAGGATTTTAAGTCATAATAATGTTCAGCTGAGTATTTAGAGCATGTTGAAGACTCTTTCATAAATTAGAGGTGAATCATGGATCTCAATCGGATACAATAGATAGTGGTACTTCATGCAGCCTTGCCACTTCTCTGATATATATCCGTTCCAATTGATCAAATGAGAAATCCTCCTAAATTTTAATAAAGTGTGCAGTCTTTGTACGATGATCCATAACAACCTAGATAAGATTGTTTCCTTTGGATGTCATTAGAAGTCTGGTGAAAAAGTCCATGGTGATGTTCTCTGATTTCTATGCTGGTATGGGTAATGGTTGCATCATTCCTTTAGACTTCTTCCTCTCAACACTCACTTGCTGACATACCAATAACATTTATGTATACTCAGCGATCTCCATCTTCATTTTATCCCCCTAATAATTCTCTCCTAGATCTCGATACAACTTTGTGTTTCTTGGGTTAATGGAGAAATTAGAACCATGCGCATCATCCAAAATTTCATCCATTAACCCCAGATTTTATGGAACATATAGTCTTGTCCCAAATCTCCCAATTCCTTCGTCATAATCATTTAACTCTGAGGATTTCCCTTTTCTGATAGTTTCCACTTTCTTTTTCATTCTCACATCATCCTTTTGAGCGTCCTTTAAGCTTTCCAAAAGTGATGGTTGAGAAATTATTTGTGAATGGATTGATGATGTTCCACTCTTTATGATTACCATGTCTATCCTCATCAAATCTAAAAAGATTTGATCATTTTAAATTCTAATCAATGATAGAATTGTTGAGTCCTTTATACTTAGAGAATTAACCACCTTTTTCACTCTCCCAAGGTGGTAATGTACTGAGCAGTCATAGTATTTGATCATCTCTAACCATTATCATTGTCACATATTCATCTCTTTCTTTTTGAATATATACTTGATTCATTTTTGATTCATATATATTTTACACATCTCCCCAAAGTGGTACTATCGCCAAAATTTTAAAGTGAAGATTACTATAACCAACTCCAGATCATGTGTTGGATGGTTTTTCTCATGAAATTTTAATTTCATTGAAGCATAGGCCATGAATTTTTAATTTTAAATCATCACAAAACCCATGCCTTTCTATTAATCATAACTAAATACCAAAAAGAGTTCTTCACTTTTGGGTATTGTGATAATGGGAATAGTGCTAATCCTCATTTTCAATTCCTTAATACTCTCTTCTCATTCATCACTCTACAAAAAATTATCTCACTTTCGAGTTATCTTGGTAAGTGTGTTTGATAATCTTGAGAAATTTCTCAAAAATCAGCGATAATATTCAACTAAACATAGGATTCTAAGGATATACATCACTAATGTTGGCCTTGAAAATCCCTCAATTGAAGCTTTCATGGAGGGATCCACAAATATCCAATTTCTTGGGATGATATGACTCATGAATAAGACTTCCTTCAACTAGAACTCAAACTTGTTGTACTTTGCATAACGATTATCAATTATGAAGGTATTTAGTACTGTTCATAGATTCTCCTCATGATCCTCCACTTTTTAGGAGTATATTAGAATATCTTCTATAAATACTACCACAATTTTTTCATGGAAATCTCTAATGAATCTATTCATAATATCCATGATAATTTCAAGAGAATTAGTGAGTCAAAATTTAATTACAATGAATTCATAGTTCCTATACCATGTTTGAAAAGAAGTCTTGGGGATATCTTCCTTCTTCACCCTTACTTGATAATAACCCAACTGAAAATTCACCTTGGAGGAGTATATTTCTCCACATAGCTTATTGAACAAGTCATCAATTCAGGGAAAGAGATACCTGTTTTTTATCATGATTTTGTTGATCTCATGGTAATTAATTCAATGGAACATTGAACCATCCTTCTTATTGACTAGTATGACTAGTGCACCCCATGGTGAAGCAATTGGTTATATAAACCCTTTATCCAAATTATCCTGCAGTTGTTTCTTCAGATCCTCAATATCCACAAAAATCATTCTATATGGATTCTTGGATATTGGAATTGCCCCAAGTATAAGATCATTTGAGAATTCAACATCTCTTATAGGATGAATAACCTTAAATTTCTCGAGAAACACTTCAGCAAATTCCCTCACATTATGTAGGTATTAAATGATGGTTACTTCCTTAGACTCAATCATCTGAGCAAGATACACATGTTCATATGGTAGTAATATCTTTTTATGAGATAATGGTACTAAATAAGATTCATACTTCTCCTTGCACTTGTACAGAATCGGTGGTCGATACAACATATGAAGATTTATTTCCATCTCATGGAAATTTATGATGGCTCTATGTAGGGAAATCCAATCCATGCCAAGAATTGCATCAAATTCCACCAGAAGGATTATAACGAGGTTAACTGGGAAGTTCAAACCAAAAATTTTGATAAGGGAGGAGTTATATTCCTAGGTTTCAATGATTTCCCCATTTTTAATTCTCACTGACATCTCAACATCCATGATTTGTTATGGTATTGAGATAATTATACTAAACATCCATGATATAAAAGAAGGCGTAGAAAAAAAATCAAAAAGTACGTTCACTATTATTGAATAAATAACTACTTTACCTATCACCACATCATTATCAGGGTTCTCTTCAATGGTAGTGATGGAAAAATATCACCCTTGGTGCCTTGGAGGTTTTTGGTCACCTCAAAAAACTCTTAGTTTAGGGAACTAGTTTGCAAAGTGCCAGGATATTTTTAGTTGAAGTAATGAACAATGAGTTGAGGGTCAAACATATTGTTATTATACTCTATCATAGTAGCAGATTTCTCTTATCAGTAGTTAATATCCATGTTCCCCTCTCTTCCACAACAAAATCATTTCCCTATCCCCTTTAAGAAATTTCTGGGATTCATCTTTCTATGCCTTTGACAAGTGGGGTGCTAGAATTTTTTAGCACCATTGATTTTATCCATCAGACCACCAAAATTAAAGCCCTTATTATTCTTCTTATCCCCACGATACTCAAGAGATTCACCGATATCCATTTCGACATTGAGGCACATTAGATAATTTCCTCATAGCTCTTGAAGACACAGATCACTAGGGATTTCTCGTAGGCTAGGTTTTAGCCAATGAAAGATGTGATAAACCTTGCATTCATGGGAAACGACAAAGACGAAGGAATATCATGCAAGCCTTTTCTTGTTTTCCTCGTACGCTATGATGGATTATTTATCTTTGATTCTTGAGGTAATGGATGTCTCTTTCCATCTTAAGTCTGAACATGTGAGGAAAATATTTTTCAAAAAACATTTTGTATAAATCCTTCCATTCCAACGCCTCAATCTCCTCTTTAGGCTTCTTATTTTTGATCAATAATCACCATTGATCAACTTAAACCCAAATACTGTAAGCTGAAAGAAGTACATTCTCTTGTTTAGAACATTGAATTATGGAGAATATATTCTCAATGGAGTTGATCCATTGTTCAACAAATTAGGGATCAAATGATCCATTAAAAGTAGGAGGGCTTTTCTCATGAAGCTCTTGATTGCGACTTGTTCTTTCTTTGGGGGGGGGGGGTGGATGTTCCTCTTGACCCATTTTTCTATTCATAACATGAGATAATTGATGGATTATCTTGACCAGTATTGCAATTCCTACTCCTACTGGATTGGGAATATCATTTGAACAATCATCGCATTGATATTCGTAACAGTTGTTCACCCGAGTCCTACTATTACCAACCATTGGTTGGAATAAAAGGAATGTTAGGGTTTACACATAATAGGGAATCCATAGAAAAAAAGGGATAAAATATAAATTACTTTTATTTCTTTAACATATGAATTTATAGGCTTCAATATATGTTATCCGTGATAAAATTCCCAACATATATTTTTGGGGGGTTTTTTTATTTGCATAAAAATGGTTCGTACTAAGCTCATGATTATACCAAAATATATCCCCCTAGAGTTTCTTAACCCAGAGTGCATCAAGGCCCATTATCGTGTACTGGTTCCCATTTGAGTCTAGCTCAAAGTGGTGTTTTTGGGTTTTACCCCTAGACACATATGTTCCAGAGTCGCCTCTACCAGCTCGTATTCAGATAGGGATTTATTTTTTTGATAAACCACTTGCTCAATAGTCACTAAAATTTAGGGTAGTTTTTTTAAACTTAGTATTATCCCTAAGGCCTTCACTAGGGTTTTCTAATCTTAGTATGAAAAATAACTAAACCTATCCTCTGATACCAACTATAACAATCCAGGTCTTTATTTAACACTTAACCATAATTTATTACATAAAATCAACACATTATATAACAAAGAAGATCAAGAGGTATATTGTCTTTTGGTCTTAGGAACATTACATAACAACTGAAAACATGAAATACACTTCTATAATGAAAACTTATTTTACATGACCACACATATTCCTTCATATGTAGCATTACATGAGATATCCAGAGGAAATTCATAAAAAAGGGTGAGATATAAAGACAAGAAAAAAAGAAAACAAGTAATTACATGAAGAATATAGTACATGTTATGAAATAGGCATATCAATGGAGCATAATTGAAACATGAACATAAAGGCATGATATAGAATGATTATTATAACTTGGAAATGTGGAAATAAAATTTAACATGATATTAGAATGAGGAAAGGGTTATTGTACATGAATAATGTGTAAACCCTCATTTCAATTTACGTATCATGATACAAATCTTTACACAATTCATTAGAGGGCTATCATGGAACACCCTTTTTAATCATTTCATTTCATGCATAAGTGTGCCACATGGTTCATGTAAAATGGATTCAATAAAAATAATCATTTATTCCATGATAAAGGAATGTGGAATTAATACATGAAACTATATAGTCAATAAGAAAATTTTCATAAAGGTGAATACCCTTGATAGAGAAATTGGCAATGTATTCACTACAAAATGACTTGGTCTTGGAAAATCGCAGTGAAATTCCAGTAGCATAATGGTGTGACATAAGAATTTATAAAAATGGTTGATTAAAGGGAACTGGGTGTCTCATCATATGTAATGAAATGGACTGTATGTGGGTCATATAAATATGTTTACAAATATATATAATCGAATTTAGATTCATAATAAAAAATAATTTCTTTAATGTCAAGGAGGAGAGAGAAATCTCTTACAGAATTTCGGCATGGTAACGAGTGTACATGGGAGGAATTAATGAGAGGGAAAGGGGTATATTATCATTAAAACATAAGGAGGGAAGTATGAGGGAGGTGAAAAATCATACCTAGACATTTTTAATTGAAAAAAGGTTATAAAAACATAAATAAATTTGGATAAAAATGGGAAAGGAAGAAATATTTTACTTGGAAGTGTGATCCCAAAGGCTTGGGAGAGGCTTGATAAGGGATTATTGGTAGATTAGAGTGACTTGGGAGGATTATAGAGAGAGAATGGTAGGGGTTGGCTGAGCTAAAAATGGTTTGAGTGAAACAGAATGGGAGATTGAGTGGGTTTCTATAGGAAAGGAGCTGAAATTCTTTATTATTTTTGTCTTGGACACCACACATTAAACTTATCAAAACCACAAACTATACCATTGTATTTTACCTTGGGTTTTTCCAAAGTGGAGTGGAAAAAATTATTTTATATGGAATTTGGCCTAATGTATTAAAATAATAGGCTTCTTTATGTGGAGGTGAGTCACACTCTCAAGGAAATTATTTTATTATGGTAAAATGATTCATATGTCTTGGGGGGGGGGGGGTTCACGAAGGCTTTCTAAAATAAATAAAACAAGCCTAAAATAAATTTATTTTATAGTAAAAACATATATTGGCCGATAAAACCATTTAGAGTATTTTATTACATCACTATTGGGTCAATATTATGTCATAAAATGCATTATTTATTTAAACAGTATTAAATTTTTACACAAAAATTCGACTGTCTAGGAAAATAATGAAACATTCACCATTGGATAATTTAAATGTCCTGATTCCAAAAATAAAATTCATTTTATCTAAATAATATTTTAAATATTTGAATTTTTACTTTTAAAATAAAAACTGACATTTATTGAAAATTCATGGGTTTTGACAAAAATTGCTTTCAAACCATAACAAAAATTACAATTTTATTCAAAAAAATTATATGATAATTTAATAAAAAAGTAATTTAGTAATAATATTTTATTAAAAGATTATTTAATTTAAAAATCAATTCATTTATTGAAAATATATTTCTTAATTTTTTGTTCTTTAAAAACTATTTACAAAGTAAGAATAATAAAATGAATGTATATTATTTATTCTATACAAAAATATTCCGCATAATCATAGTTCTAGGGTCTTGTTACATAACATATTATAACACCCACATAAGACCTAAGGGTAAGGTGTACGATGGTGACATACTCAAGCGGAGGGGCAGATAATATCGCTCAGGTGGTAATATCTATTTACATCCATTTCTCTTGTAGGTGGTTCCATTGAAGCTTAAAGTGTTGAATATTGTCTTGGTATTGTTTAAGAGAAAAGCCTAGTGGCACTACCTTCTTATTGAGATCTGAAAAATGTGATTTTATGGAGAAATTCTACAAGATGAGACCATCAATTCCATTGTCTGAGTAAATTGGATTTGTTAAAACCCTCTATTTATACTAATATTGTGTCCACTATTCAATGACTATAATAGAAATGGTGACAATTCATAATGGTAATTTAAAATCCAAAAAAAACAAGGAAGTTCATATGTTATATAACTATGTTACATAATAATAAATTTAATTAGATCAAGAAGAATTTTCATTAATAAAAGTTTGGGTCATTACAATCTTTTCCCATTAAGAATTTTTTCCATCGAAATTTCTTTTCCCACACTAAAATAGATGAGGGTAAATATGCTTCATCACTTTCTTTAATTCCCACATTGCTTCTACAAACATGTGGTTTCACCACAACACAGTGATGAGGGGAATTTTCTTATTTCGTAGAACTTTTTCCCTACGTTCTAAGATCTTCACCAGCTTCTCTTCATAATAGAGTTCATTATCAAATGGTACCACCTATGGATTGAGTATATACGATGGATTAGTTATGTACTTCCTCTATAGTAATACATGGAATACATCATGTACTTGAGATAGGATCGATAGGAGTGCTAGTCGATAGGCCATTGCTCCAATGTGATCAAGGATCTCAAAAGGGCCAATGTAACTTGGACTAAGATTTACCTTCTTTCCAAATCTTATAACTCTCTTCCACGGCGATATGTGGTGGGATACCATGCCTCCCACATCAAACAATAGGTCTTATCAATGATTAGCAGCATAACACTTTTGTCAACTCTGAGTATCTTTATTGTGCTGCTAGACAGTCTTAACCTTCTCCGCCGTTTCTTCGACCATTTCAGGACCTAGGAGTTTTCTCTCCCCAAATTCATCCCAATATGTCAGTGTTCTTCACCTCTTCCCATATAAGGCTTTATAAGGATTCATTTAGATGCTTTGTGGAAATAGTTATTGTAAGAAAACTCAACCATAGGAAGTTTTTGATCATATCCTCCTTTGAAGTCCATCGAGCATGCTCTCAAAAAGTCCTCATGTGTTTGGATAGTCCACTCAGGTTGGCCATCACTTTGAGGATGACAAGCCGTACTGACATTCATCTTGCTATTCAGAGCTTGTTGAATACTCTTCCAAAACCTAAAGGTGAATATTGGATCACGATATAATACAATATATAGTGGTACTCCATGCAGCATTACCACTTCTCTAATCTATATTTTTTTTCAATTGATTAAAATGAGAAATCCTCCCGAATTCAAATGAAGTGTGCAGTCTTTGTAAGATGATCCACAATAACCCAGATAGAATTATTTCGTCTGGATGTATTTAAATGTCTAGTGACAATGTCTATGGTGATTTTACCACATTTCAATGCTAGTATGGGTAATGGTTGCACCATACCCGTAGAATTATACCTCTCATCCATCAATTTCTAACATACCGGGCACTTTGATGTATATTCAGTGATCTATTTCATCATGTTATCCCACCAATAATTCTCACATATATCTCAAAACATCTATGATTCCTGGGTGAATAAAAAGATTCAAACTATTTACATCATCCAAATGTTCATTTTTAACTTCGTATTTGATGGAACACACAGTCTTGTCCCAAATCTCACAATTCCATCATCAACATTGAACTCTGAGGATTTCAATTTTATAGTAGTTTCCACTTTATTTATAATTCTCACATCATCCTTTTGAGCATCCTTTAACATTTCAAAAATATATGGTGGACCAATAATTTATGAAAGGATTGATGATGTTCCCTTCATTATAATTCCCATATCTATCTTCATAAATTATAATAAGATTAAATCCTTTTTAATTCTCATAAATGATAGAATAGATGGGTCCTTTCTACATAAAGCATTCTCCACCTTTTTCACTTTTCGAGGGTGGTAATGGATTCAGCATTCATAGTCTATGAACAGATATAACCATCATCATTGGCACATATTCAGATCTTTCTATGTGAATATATTATTGAATATTTTGTGATCAATATATATTTCACACTTCTCCCAAAAAGGTAATGTCACAAAAATTATAAAGTGAAGATCACTACAGCCAACTCCAAATCATGTGTTGAATAGTTTTTTCACATGAACATTCAATTTCCTTGAAGAATTGGCATGGACTTTGTAATTTTTCATAAACACACAACCCAATACCTTCTTCGAAGCAACAATAAATACCACAAAAATTTCTCCACTTGTGGGTAGTGTGAGCACGAGAAATGTGATAAGCCTCTTTTTCAACTCCTTGAAGCCCTCTTCGCATTAATCAATCCAAGAATACCTTACTCCCTTTCGAGTTATCATGTTAAGAAAGTTTGAAAATCATGATAAATTTCTCAAAAATATGAGATAATATCCAGCTAACCCTAGGAAGGTACGAATATATGTCACTAATGTTGGCCTTGACAATCCTTCAATTGAAGCTATCATGGAGGGATCCACCGATATCCCATCGCTTAAGATGATATGACCGAAGAATGAGACTTTCTTCAATCAAACTCACACTTTCTATACATTTCATAGAGCTTATACATTCACAAGGTCTCGAGTATAGTGCTTAGATACTCCTCATGATCCTCCTTAGTTTTGGATATATTGAAATTTATTCTATAAAGACTAACAAATATTTGTCAAGGTAATATCTACAGACACTATTTATCAATTCCATTAAAATTGCAAGAAAATTAGTGAGTCCTAAAGGCACTACTATGAATTCATTGTGCCCATACCTTGTCTGAAAATTAGTTTTGAGGATATCCTCCTTATTCACTATTACATGGTAATATCCTGACAGTAAATCCACCTTGGGTAATTATTTTTCTCCACATAGCTTATTGAACAAGTCATCAATTATTGGTAGATGATACTTGTTCATTATCATGATTTTTTTGAGCTCACAATAATCAATGCAATGGCACATTGACCCATACTTCTTATAAACGAAGAGGACTTGTTCACCCCATAGTGAAGCACATGGGCATATAAACCCTTTATCCGGATTCTCTACTAGTTGTTTCTTAAGCTCTTAAATCTTTAAAACAACCATTCTATACGGAGTCTTGGATATTAGAAACTTCCCATTTATAACATCAACTGAGAATTCAAAATCTATTCTAGGAGGAAGAACAGGAAATTCCTCAGGAATCCCTTCCACAAATTTCCCCACAATTGTCATGTATTCAAGGATATTTTCTTCCTTAGACTCAATCATTTGACCAAGATACGCATGCTCATGGGGTTTTAATATCCATGCTTGATATAATAGTACTAAAGAAGAATCATCCTTCTCCTTTCACTTGTATAGAATCGGGGGTTGATTCTCAATAAGAAGAGTGATTTCCCTCTCATGACAATTTATGTTTGCTCTACATTGGGAAAGACAATCCATGCCATGAATTGCATCAAATTACACCATAGGGCGTATCAAGAGGTTCTTCGGGATGTTCAAAACAAAAAATTCTGACATGGGAGGAGTTATAATCCTGGGTTGAAATGATTTCCCCATTTTTCATTATCACTAACATATCCACTTCAATGATTTGTGGTGGTGTTGGGATATCTCTACTAAACATTCTGTATATTAAAGAATTCATAAAACCAGAATCAAAATGTATGTTTTATATTCTTCAATTAATAACTAGAGTACCTATCACTACTTATTATTTGGGGTTTTCTTTGGCGATATTGATGGAAAATATCTCCCTTTTTACCTTAGAGGTTATTTGTTTCCTCCGAAAACCCTTTGCTTAGGGAACTAGTTTGCAAAGTTCCCTGGTTCATTGCAGTTGAAGAAATGAACAGTGTGTTGAGGTTCGAATGGAGTGTTCCTCTCTTCTGTTGCAGCACCAGATTATTCATGTTGGAAGATAATAGCTATGTGAACTTCTATTCTACTCCTAAAGCATTTCTTCATCCCTTTCAGGAAATTTTCAGAGTGCTTATTTTGGCACCTTTGGCATGTGGGGTGCTGTAATTTTTTAGCACCATTGGATTTATCTAGTGGAACGCTATAATTAAATTCCAACTTAATATTATTATCCACATAATACACATGATATTCACTGATCTCTATTTTGACTTTGAGGGAACATCATAAAATTTCCTCGTAGCTCTCAAAGTCATGGATTGCTAGGGATTTTTGTAGGCTAGGTTTTATCCTACCAATGAAGCGATCAACATTTTATTTCGGGGTAACAAAAATGTCGGAGGCATTCCGTGAAAGCCTTATGAAGTTTTCTTAATATGCTCTAATGAAATTTTATTCATTTTTACTTGACCGGAAGGAAGTCCCTTTCCATCTTAAGTTAGAGGGTGCGAGGAAAATATTTATTGAAAGTCATTTTCTAGAAATCCTTTCATTCCAACGCCTCGATCTCCACATCAGGATTTTTATTTTTGATCAATTCCCACCATTGATCAGCTACACCATCTATATGATAAGCATCCATAAGTACCTACACTTGTTCATAATGTTGAGTGATGGAGAGGATATTCTCAATATATTTGATCCATTATCAAAAATTTAAGGACCAGATGATCCATTAAGTATAGAAGGCATTTGTCTCATGAAGATCTTGATTATGTCTTGTTCTTTGGGGGGGTGAATTTACACTTGACCCACGTTTCTATTCAAATCATGATTTTACTGAGGGAGTATCATGGAAAATTTTGTGACTCCCACTCCCATATTATTGTGGATCTCATTAGAACAATCATCACATTGATATTCACATCGATTGTTAGCCCGATTTCTCATATTAATGGCCATTATATAGAAGAAAAGGAATGTTAGGGGTAACACATAAATGGTAATCCAAATAAAAAAGGGATAACTTATAAATTACTTTTATTTTCTTAATATAAGAATTTATAGGCTTTATTATATGTTATCCAAGATCTACTTCCCAACATATATTCTTTGAGGACTTTTTTTATTCGCTTAATAGTGGTTCATACTATGCTCATTAATTTACCAAATAATATCTCCTAGGAGTGTCATAATAAATAGTGAATAAAGGATCGTTTTCATGCACCAGTTCAAATTCAAGTCTATATCAATGTGGTTTTTTCGGGCTTCGCCCCAAGATACATATGTGCCAGAGATGCCTCTACCTGATTCTATCCAAACAGGGATGTATTTTCTTAATAAACCATATACTTAATACTCACCAATATTTATGTATTTTTTGTTATACATAGACTTATTGTCAATACTTTCACTAGGGTTTTCTAATCATAATCCCAAAAATAACTAAACCTATCCTCTGATTCCAACTATAAAAACCCTAGTATTTATTTCACACTTAAAAAGAATTTATTACATAAAATATTATGTTGATACAACATAAGAAGATTGGGAGGTTTAGTGTCTTTGGGTCTTAGTAACATTACATAACAACATAAAACATGAAATGCACATCTTTATTGAAAACTTATTTTATGTGACCACACACATTCCTTCATACTTAGCATTTCATGGGATAACCTAAGGATATGCATAAGAAAATGTCGAGATATAAATCCCAATAAAGGAGAAAAAAAGGCATAACATGATTAATACAATACATTTTTGTCAATAGGGATGTCAATCTATCATAAGAGAAACAGGAATATAAAGTCATGATATAGCATGATTATCATATCATGGAAATGTGGCAACAACATTTAACATGATATTAGCATGATCCAAGGCTCATTTCACATATAGGATGAGTAATACCTCATTTCACTTGAATTATCATTAGTAAAACCTCATTTTACTTGATGTATCATAATAATAATATTTACCCAATTCATTAGATGGCTATCCGGGTGCACCCTTCTTAATCATTTCTTCTCATTCATAAGTGCCACATGGATCATATAACATGGATTCAATAAACATAGTCATTTATTATATGATAAAAGAATGTTTAATTAATACATGAAACTCTATATTCAAGAAGTGAATGAGCAAAAATTTCAATAACCTTGATAGGTAAATGGGAAAGGTATTCACTACACAATGACTTTGGTATGGAAAATCATAGTGCAATTTCAGCAGCATAACGACATGACATAATAATTCATAAAAATATTGATGAGAGGGAAAGTGGTGTCTCATAATATGTACGTAAAATTTATAGTAAGTGGTCATATAGATACATTTAAAAATATATGTAATGGAATTTAGATTCATAATACAAAATTATTGCATCAATGTACATGAGGAGAGAAAAATCCTTTAGGTAATTTTGACATGGTTACGGGTGTACATGGGGGGAATTAATGAGAGATAAAGGGGTATATCATAAATAAAACATTATGAGGGAAGTATGGGAGAGGTGTAAAATCATACACTACATTTTTAATTGAAAACAAAATATTATAACAACATAATGAAATTTGGACAAAAATGAGAAAGGAAGAAATCCCTTATTTGGAAATTTGATCCCAAAGGATTTGGAGAGGATTGAGAGAGAACTCATGGGAGATTGGGGATCCTTGCGTGGACTATAGAGATAGGATGTCAGGGATGGGTTACGCTCTAAATGGTTCCAGTGGTGAGGAATGTGATATTGTGTCAGTTTATATAGGAAATGAGAGGGTATTCTTTATTATTCAGGTTTTGGACACCACACATTCAACTAATCAAAACCAAAATACATCATATGTTTTTTTCCAAAGTGGAGTGAAAAACATTATTTTATAAGGCCAATGTACTAACATATTAAAATATTAGGATTTCTTATGTGGAGGTGAGTCACACTCTCTAGGAAATCATTTTAAAATGTTAAAATGTTTTATAAGTCTTGGAGGGTCAACTAAGGCTTTGTAAAATAAATCAAACAAACCTAAAATTAAATTATATTAAAGGTAAAACATATATTTTCCTAAATTACCATTTATAGTATTTCATTACATCACTATTGTGTCATTATGATGTCATAAAATACATTATATATTTAAATAGTATTTAATTTTTACCCAAACATTCTACTATCTCAGAAAATTATGAAAAATTAACCATTGGATAATTTTGACATCCCATTTCCAAAACTAATATTAATTTTATCTAAATAATTTTTTAAATATGTGAATTATTAGTTTTAAAATAAAAACTAACATTTATCGAAAATTTATTGGTTTTGACTAAAAAAACTTTCAAACTATAATAAAAATTATATTTGTATTCATAAAAATCATATGAAAATTTAATAAAAAGTAATTTAGTAAAAATATTTTATTAAAATATTATTTAATTAAAAATCCATTAATTCATAAAAATAAATTTCATAATTGATTATTAACTAAAAATACTATTTCTTCTTTAAAAACAATTTATAAAGATACAATAATAAAATGAATGTATATTCTTTATTCTATACTATAATATTGCACTTAATCATAGTTCTAGGGTATTGTTACATTACCCCTTATATCACCCACATAAGACATAAGTTTAAGGTGTGAAATGGTGAAAGTCTCTTGGGGATGCATAGATAACATCACTTGGGTGGTAATATCTATTGACATCCACTTATCTCATAGGCAGTTCTGTTCAAGCTTAACATGTTAAAACTCGGTTTAGGTTTGGTCAAGAGCGATGCCCGGTGACACTAACTCCTTTCCATGCTCTGAAAAATGGGCTTCGTATGGAGAAATTCTACTAGACGAGGTTATCACTTCCTTTGTATGAGTAAAATGGATTTTAAAGCCCTATATTTATACTGACCATGTCGTAACTATTCAACAACTATATTAGAAATAGTTACAATTCTTAAAGGTATTTTAAAATCCAAAAACATATAACAAAGGAAGTGCATATGTTATATAAACATTTTACATAATAAGACATTTAATTAGATCAATATGGATTTTAATTAATTAATGTTTGTATCGTTATACAAATTCATTGGGAATAGGTTTATATCACATGAGATAGACAATGTTGGTATTGGGAATGAACCTGGACTAATAAGATGACCATGGGAGTCAACCATGACTACCGAGATGGCTTGAGGAGTGAACTCATGGTACTAATATGGCTATAAGAGTGAACCATTACCGCCAAGATGGTATGGGGAGTGAACCTATACTACCAAGATGGTATTAGAAGAAATTCCTTTACTATTATGGATGCCATTTTATATATGCTTATGGGTCTACCACAACTCCATGTTTCTTTACTTTGTTATTATTTAATTTCTTATGTTCATTAGTTCCTTATGATTCATGTCTTATGAACCGACAAGATTTATTCCATGATTCATTTATGTGATCTTTGATATACATAGTATGATCTTCTATTTTCATCATCATGTTCACACACCATTATTCTCAAGATTATGCATACATTTCTCCCCTATTTACCCTTACTGAGAATATGATCTCATCTAGTTTTTTGTTTCCTTCCCTAGGTTCTGAATATATGTATTATGTTTTATGTTTCCAAAAAGGGTACAAGGAAAGAAGATCCTAATGGGAGATAATGTATCTAAATTATTTATCAGTGTTTATGTTTCTATGTTTCCAAAGGAAATGGACTAGTACGGTGTTTGGGTGTCTTTATGTATAATTTTTTAAGTATTATGGAAATGTCATGTAATGTTAATGTACCAAAAGTGAGCATCGCTATATTTATAATAAATTTAAATTTTTTAAATAGTTTATTAAGAACAATTTTCATCCTTATACCAATTTTTAGACCTTTTTATAATCCTTTAAAATCTGCTCATTAAAATTTTTGTTCCTACATCAAGAACATTATGTTCATATAATCACTTTATATTAAATTAATTTTTTATATTGTATATGGTTAATAGAGTCATGAAATTATTTCATAATCACTATAATTTTGACAATTTAAGGAAAATATGTTTTATTCATTATGTAAAATTTTATGATCATCCATGGATAGTTGTAATAGAAGAACAAATAACATCGCTTCCTGGATGAGGTGGTCCACATGTACACATGAGCAATGATATCATTTTCAATGGATGTAATGGTATAAAGATAAATTATATATTATATATAAATAATAAAACATATGTGATATATATTTCATTAATTACATGCTTATAACTATAAAATTAAAACAGTGATGAAAAATAAATTACACCGCTATGTGGAGACGTCAAGACGTACATACACACAAGTGATGTAATAATTTTACATAAGATGGTAGAGAGGTAGAAATATAAGTCCCATAATCATAATAAAATATCATTATATTTTTTTATACAATAGACTTTATGTGAGTTTGTATTAAATTTATTTATAGGAAGTATTATATGAAATAAAATTTAAAGGAGTCAAGTAAGATGATTAAATCTTCTTTGAGAGAACTCCTTTGGATTACACCTTATTTCTGCATAATATGGTAATAGGGTAAAACAATGATCTCAAGGATGGAGTGATGGATTATTTGAAAGGGTTTTAGGAAGGTATTATATGATCTATAAGGGTAAAAATTTATGAATAACATGGCATAAGAGGTTCTATTTTGTTAGTGAGGGGAGAGACACACATGTACTTACTTAAAAAAATAAACAATATAAAGTAATTCTCTAATGAAGGTAGATCTATAATCTCTTATATTAGATAATTATAAGTCAATTTTACAAATATAATTAACCCATTTGTTTTAAGAATGTTTTTGGGCTATCTTGAAGACTTATCCCATTATTTGTAACCATTTCATCTCATTTTTCCCTTAATCGAGGTAATAAATATATACCATGGAATCTATTCATTATAACAAAAAATAATGTCAAAATTATAACCAAATATTAACTATGTTGATTCCAAATATGGAATCAATTTTATATTATTCCACTCCAAGAAATAGAATAAATTACTTCTAATAAAAGTTTCAATAATATAATGAATATTTTTTATCAAAAAATGTTTGTTTTAACCATAAAAATGATTTTACATTTAAATAATGTTTAATGTTTATTTAGAAGAAATAAAAATATTTTTTATTTAATAAATTTATGTTTTAACCATTTTATTTGGAAAATGTTTGGATAAAGTCTTAAGGGAATAGGGAAGTTTTTATATTCTTAAATGGTGTTTTAGAATGCTTACTGCCAAAATAGGGGTCACTGTGTAATAGTACTTAGATACAAGACTCAAGGTAGATTTTTACACTATAATATAAATAGATACACCATAGGATATTATGTGGTTGGGTTTTATCCAAATATATCCTCACAAAGGATGATTTTAATGAGATTGTGCTATAATGACTTGGAATGTGCCACAACTCTCATTTTCCATGCATGTTGGCCCACCATGGTGGTATTTTTTACTCTTGAGATAATACCATAAAATGAATATTTTTAGAAATGGTTCAAATAATTCATTGAATTGAATATGTTGTTTTTTTATATTATGAATTTATTCTTTATTTCTGTGTTTATAGAGAAATTAATGAGAATTATACCGACACAGATGAATTAAGGAAACCCCATGAAAATACTCTTCCTACTCCACTGATCATCATTTTTACTGAACTTAGAAGAACAAATAACACATCTACATGAAGTATACCCAACCTCCACACCATAGTGGTTCATGGTGTAGATTTTATTCACAACATAGTTCCCCTCACCTATATACCATGGGGGTCTTCTTATATCCTAGTTCAATATTGAAACCCTCTTCTTTGAGTCATAATAGTATTCCTTCAATAAGAATCCAACACCATGGTGTCCAGCGTTCACTATAGTGGTGACTTTCCACCACACCATCCATGTGTAAGCTACATAATTATGCCTTTTAGAGCCCTAATTTTCTATAACTTCTTATATAAAAAATTCGGGTTCTTCTACTGGCTGACCATGGGTAGGAAAAGTTTCAACACTCTGGTATTATTATCCAAAAATTTCTATAGAAACCATAAAATGTTTGATTGGAACAAGTCTAGAAATCATTTTCAAGTGGTTATTATTGTTGTTGTGTGAATGTGACTTGGATATTAGCACCTTTAATTGACCTTGAAGTGGAAATCAAAGAATTATGGTAGAAATTTCCTTACTTATTGGGATCTAATTTACACATGTTTCCCTACAATGATCTATTTGTTTGCTTATTTTATATCATGCTTGATTATAATCTCATGTTGATGTTTGTGTAGCCCATGATACCTATTGTGATATGTTATTCAATGATTAATACATGTTTAGAATATTATCTTGTTTGATAGTTATCATAAACTATTATACGTACATATATATACTAATGACAATATGTTATGCCTATATGTGTGGTCACCATGTATGTATGTTACCATTAATTGGTAGTTTTGAATGGTACATGAGATAGGTGGACCATTGTGACACATTTATCCCTAATTGGGTGAGTGTACCGAGTAACAATTATGGAAAGAAGTGATGTGAATACTGGTAGAGGTACAACATTTCCATGGTGTTGTATTGACGATGCACTTGGGGTAGCTTTGATTTTCCAATTAACACTAACAATGATATATCATGTTGATGTGAGTAAAAAATATCCTTGATGATAAGATGTTAAGTGATATGGTCCTCTTTATGAAAAGATGATGTCGGGCTGCATGTTCACATGAAACCATGAAGGCATTGTACAAGGTCTGGTCTGGTTACTACCAAAATATCTTATTATCTATAGACATAGATCTGAATTAGGTATGGTCATGGGTTCATGGTGTCTAGGTTATCACATGAAAACTAAGTTTTGGATTATATTTTTATTACCATTATATATTTAATATTATTATCGAATTCACTTGTTATAACTGAACATATTAGGTTGAGGATGCATTGGTGGTCTTATATTGAGTCTTGTACTCACACTCTACATGGGAATTTTAGTGCTTTTATAGATTTCTTAAGGGATTCAGTGAAGGGAAAGGGCCCATTGGAGGACATCTGATCATAGTACAATGGAGTTGGTAGTGGATTAGGATAGACATTGGTCAATCACATAGTTATTTTTTTGTTATGTGATTTCATTATTCTAGATAGGCTTTCCACATTGGGGGTTGTTTTCCTATATAGAATGTACTCCATTTAATTAGTTCTATATGATTACTATGTTGATTTATAATTTATTTATTATTATTATTGATACAATAAAATTATACAGAGTGGGGGGGGTATTCATCTCATTGATAGGCTCAGACACTCGCTACTAGTTGATATCCTCTTGCATATAGGGAGGCATGTATGAGGTCTCATAACACCCGAATCACACCCAATGGTTCATGTCAGAATGTCACAAAGTGATATTTAATAATAATTATTTCCTAACATTTTATTCTTTTATACATAGTTTTGGAAATGATAGAGAGGAGATAGGATGGTTGGGACTTGGAAAGGTGAACCATGCCAATTTATGGAAAACACAGTATAGTGGACCTCCATGTTTGCATAAAGTGGTAAATTAGTGTTTTGCTGTTATTATTGAATAAATTCACATTGTATGATTCACATAATTTAGATGTGTTAGATATGATATTTGATATACGTCCATACATCATGACTAGGAATATAGGTTGACATGTGTTATATATTCTTGGTTTGGTGCTAAATATTAGTTCTTTAATTAAATTACATGATCATGTTATCTATTTAGAATAGTTTCTATTTATGTGATATATATTTTTTAAAGGTATTATGATATATATTTATTGTAATTAACTAGTTTATATAATCAATTTTTTGTGTTAGTATATATATGATTACTATGACTAATGTGCAAAGACATAGGCCATGGTTAGTTCTAAGAGTATAGATTAGGATGTGTGTAGACTCTCAAGGAAAAAACTTGTATGATCCCTTTGACTTATCAGGAACCTTTTATGTTCTTAATGATACTTCTATCATAGAATATTCTAACTCATATAAGTTTAGTGGGACCACCAATTTTTATGGATACCCCTAAGCATGTTTCTGCACCTTCTATAGTGGCATAGACAATGGTTACTTACCATCCACCACCAAAATAAATGATTGAATACTCTAATTATTTTTTACTCCAGTATCCCCCTCCATTTCCTAGATCATGTAGACTATATGTGAACTCAAAATAGAGTATATTAGACCACATCGTGACACTATTAGACAGGAAGGTGAAACTACCAGTGTTTATGCTATAAGGAGTTACTAAGCAATGGTGGGGCCTAGTTAACCTTTCCTAATGGTGTGTAGATTATACATGGAGAACATACATAGATATATTATTTAAGTATTTTTTTTGTATTAATTCAAATAGGATTTCCGATAACACTTTTTGAAGATGAGATAGGAAGGTAGAAGTTTCATGTGAGAGTGATAGCAGACATCTAGGGTGGAACAAGGGATCATCAAAAAAATTTTTGAAAGAAAGATTAATGTTCTTTAATTATAAAAAGGTTAGATATAATTTATGGTAATGTTTATTAACACATATCCACTTTGGTAAATGTGGAAATACGAGGAATCTTAAGTATTTATAGAACTCAGCCTTGATAATCTATAGGGGAAAAGATATCAGAGATTTGGATAGGGTCCTCAGTAGTGGATTCAAGATATGACTCAAGTTAGTCATAGATCTCAAGTACGAGGTCATAGAGCTATGTCGGGACACATTTTCCCTATGGATAAGGCTCTAACATATGGTGGGTAGGGGACATAAATAGTTCTAGGTATGGACTTGATCACATACACTTTTTATACTAATTTTCTTTTGATATTGGTGCTTCTTATTCTTTCATAGTTTCATAATTAGTTGCAAGAATTGTCCTACCAGTCATGTCATCCTATGAATTAGTCTCCCATGATACACTATTGGGCATAAAAATTGGACCATCTCCAACAATTCCAAAAATTTTATATCGTATTCATTGGATATGGGAATATGTTGGAGTTCTTAATTTTAGAGATAACAACCTAAAATTTGATGCTCAGAATGGATTGGATGACTAGATTTTGAGATCACATAGACTAATATTGAAGGCATGTTTCATTCACTACACTATAAGGGGGGATACGTGATGACCAGTGAGTGGGAACTATGAGAAAATAGAGTGAGTCTAGACTTGAGACACCTTCACAACATAAATGGTAGGTTTGTCTCTATCGATGAGATTAGGGAAAAACCTCGCATATTATTCTCCATTCTTAGAGCTCTATAAGGAATTCATTCTAGAAAATTTGGAAAGAATTCATATTTTAAAATGTGTAAACATTGAGATTGATCTAGTACTAAGTGCACAACCCATTGTGACGCCTACTTATTATATGGTGCTGACCGAGTCTAATGATCTTAAGGAATTGTTAGACATCTGGGGTCTTAAGATTTTTATATGGCCATTTACATCACCATAAAGTACACCTGTGTTATTTTATTGGAAAGAGGATGGTAATTTTTTACTTTTCATCGATTACAGGAAGTTGGACTAGGTGATGATGAAAAAATGAAATCCTTTTCCCATGATTAATGATCTTTTTAACCATATAGGAGGATCATGGTGGTTCTCAATGATAGATATTTTTTCAATAAATACCTGGATCATCAAATACAAAAACATGGAAAAGTAAGTACTCATAATATCAAAAAATATGAGCCATTTTATATAAACTTTGATCATGAGAGACATTATAAACACATACTAAGCATCATCCTAATCTATTGTTATCATAGAACATTTTTATTCATAAACCATGTTAAACCTAGTTCTTAAATAAATATAGCCCACTTAAAATCCATAGGATAAACCCTTGGGTAAATCCCTTTTTCATCCCTCTTATGAAATGGTAAATTAACCAATGCATCAGAGTTACATCTAGGTGAACCCATCATTTAACCTACAACAGGCTCACCTAGCGCTATCTGGGTTGCCCCATCATAAATGGTGTGTTGTGATCACCCAACATTATATGGGCCACCATAATATATAAGTAATGTCTAAGAACCACATAATGACTAATTTAAAGAAGAGATTTAATTTTATCACAAAAACCATAAAAACAATCATTTTCACCTTCTTAAAATTATTAACCCATGGAAAAATATAGGTTTTTTTCAATCTATTTTAAACATGATTGTCTAGTGGGAAATAAATGATTTCTCAAACAATTAATTTGAAAAAATATTCATCCATCCAGAAAAAAGAATGAGGATGATCTCATTAAAAAATATACCCAATGTATCATAATTTTAAATAATGGTTTTTTATTAATTAACGTTAATACAATTAAAATATCTTTAAAACTATTTTTGAGAAAAATAAGATTTTTATTTTGAAATCATTTTTCATACATAAAACATTTTTATGATGTTTTCTTTTAAAAACACCTTGGAAAAAAATAAATGAATCTTTATAAATTATTTTGAACATTATTGAGGAAAATATTGAAAGGTATTTTAATGAAATTGTAATCATTTTTAGAAAACATAGTTTTGGATGAAAAAGAGTTTTTGACCAAAAAGATGATTTTTAATAAATGAATTATTTTTAACAATTGACTAAAGAAAGGGAGGATAATTAATGTAAAACATTTATTCTCATGAAATAAATAGATTATAAGAAAATTATGGAGTTTATTTAGAGATAGTTTATAATATTAAATTATTTGAAATATAATCATTAACAATCCTAAAAAACAATGTGATCGTAGAATAATATTATTATCACTTTGGTAATATTCAATCGTAATTACCATGAGACAATAAAATTAAATGATACATATATTCTCATTAAAATTATAATATTCCAGATATAACATGTCAATGGGGTAATATATATAGACCATAATATAATATATGTTTATCACTTAACATGTGTCTTGAAGAAGGAAAATTGAGATGAAAATACCTTACATCTTTGGTAACATTGAATCCTTAAACCTTATTAAAGAGATATCAGAAAAAGGATATGTAAATACATATAAATTTTAGAATGAGAATCATAAAATATATTACTAGGTAGTATATGCACTACACGACAAAAAAAATGGTGAATATGGAATACATCTTATATAAATAAATGTGACATGAGAAACCCCTAACCACGAGTTTGATTTGTCACGCTGTTTTTATTTTACTAAATAATAAACTTATTTTAATAGTTTACTTGATTGATAAAATGTTTCATGTTTATTATAAATTATATTTATTATTATAATTCAATATAATTTCTTAATCAATTATGTTTACATTGGATTTCTTAACCATGTTTGGCTTATGTGTCATATATAACTTTCGTAGAGTGACTATTGTTGATGTTTTAATTATATAAACGTCTATATAATAATAACAATTAATTAATTATCATATTCATGCATTAGTAATAATTTTAAAATTCATAATTAAATATGGTTAGTAGAAATGAACCATTATTACGATCATGGGGATGGTATTTCATACGTACACATGAGTAACATTTCCATTTCTCAATGATCATTATAAAAAGAATGTACGCAAAATTTTATCCTTTGGAAATTATAATTATATCTTAATAACATAATATTTCATTAATTATATATATATATATATATATCACTCATCTGATTTGGTGGAAAAAAATGTATCACATCAATTCAAAAATGTGATAGTCCACACGTCCACAAAGGACGTTATCACTTACTCAATGACTGAAAAGGTAAACAATAAATTGATATATAATATTTATAGAATGATAAAAAATCCTTTATATAACATTCAATTCATTTATATATCCTATATTAACTATATTTTACCATATTACCTTCCACATAATGCTTTAGTGAAAAACGAATCTTATCATTCTGTGAGGTTGTAGTCCGCCTTGCACACAAGAGGCACAACCATATCCCCAACAATATGGAATATATATATATATATATATATATATATGTATATATTATTAATAAAAAGGTAAAATAATTTTATAAATACCATATATATATATATATCCTTATATTCATCATCATTCCCAACCATAGGAGGTTGTAATTGAAAAAATGAAAGATATTGGTTCATGAGGCGGTATTCTTTGTACACAAGAATGATGATTTTGTAACCCCTGTGCAGAAATTTGATATGGTTGTAGGAATTTACATTTTTATTAAAAAATTATTATATGGAAGATAATTTTTAATCATTATGTTTTAATAATAAATAAAGCAGGTTGATAAATAAATAAAATAAAGAAGCTCGTTGAAGAACATTACCACTAATTCAAGTATCCTCCTTAGGTTTGCACAAAATCCTTCTTAGGTTTCTTATATTCCATGAATATTGATTCTAGGATTATGGTAGGTAATTGAGGAATTTATTTAGATAGATATTATATGATCCTAATGGATTTAGTGGTGTGTAGAAGTGAGGGTACTGAGTGACCTTTTATAGTTGAGGAGGAGTGGCATGTTTCTAAATAACAAAAATTATTCACTATTGGGAGTCAATCATAACATAGGTGGATTAGATATAGATAATTAATGGATTGGGGGATTATATGGTTGATCAAAACCTCCACCACACAATAATACACATGTTTTCAACATGTTGTTCCTTAATTTTAATGTTTCCATATTTTTACCATTTTGAGTTTTCACTATAAAAAATTGTTTTCTAACTTAGGAAATGTATCATTTAATAATAAATTATAGTGATAAATATTAAATAATTTTGATTCTATGATTATAAATATGAAAAACAATTCATCAAATAACCAATTTTTTGTCAGAAATTAATTTTAACATAGGCACATGTAACGTGTAGAGACACTACTTTAACTTTAACCACAATAATAGAGTTTTTAATATGTGTAGGTAAATATAGTCATTAAAATAGAATAATTGGTCCATTAATGGATCATATTTCATATTTATAAAATTTTAAAAATTAGTTGGAAAAATTTGGATAGTATAATTATTTTAATCATTTATTAAAATACAATTTATCATAAAACATCCTTAATGAGAATTTTTACTTTGTTCATTTAAATTAAATATAAAAATGTGAATAAAATGATAAAATTATAATTTATTATTTGCAAAACTTTTAACATGATATATTCATCTAAAAAATAATTTAAACAATAATTCATTCAATTTACTTCACTTTATATATGTTTAGTATTATTTATTTTATTTTAAAATTAATAATTATAATGTTGTCACTTATTATGAATTTAAATTGATTATTTCATCTCTAAATATTAAAAATAAATTATCATAATAAAAAATAATTTAAATTTAAAAATAATATTTATTTCCCAATAAATTTTTGTTTTGTTCTATATCGGAATTCATTATAGATTTTCAAAGTAATAAAGGTACATTTAAATATTGTTCATTACATAACTTATTATATTTAACCCTCCTAATATAAAAGTGTCCCAAAAATTGATAAAAATAGATCATAATGACATAAGGGTGGATATATTTATATCCAACTGGTTTTCGACAATTTTTTTTGTCATTTAATCCCTTATATTATTAGTTTAACACCCGATAAATGAATTTTTACCTTAACCATGGTAAATAATTTTTATTTTTTAATATTTTAATTTTAGTCAAAAGCTATGTTGTTAATTTTTGAAATTTGAAATCAGAAATATTAAAAATATAGATTCCATTTTGTGAAATTTAATTCACATTAGTGGAAAATTTAAATTTAAAATAAATCCTACATACGTGATTGGAAAGTGGTTTTTTAGAGAGATAAATTTAAATGTTTTAAACATTTTATATCATAATTAAAATATGATAATCACTCAAATTACATATGTTGGATTAATTAATATAAATATTTACTAATTTTACATTAAAAAAATTATATATATAATTTAACATTACGAATTATTTAAACAAAAAAGGAGATCTTCAATTCAAATTCAATATTTTCATTATTTATCAAAAATTTGAAATTTAAAAAAAAAATCACCATATGATAATAATGGTATTATTAATTAAAAAATAAATTTTATTTTTTAATAAAAATTACAAAAGATGTAAAAATATATTTTATATTATCTGTGAAAAGTGTTATTAAACAGTGTTTAAGAAAAATATAGTTTTCAAAAAAACATTTATTTTTCATTCAACTGATTCAAATCTTATTTCTAATATATATATATATATCTCTCAATTTTATTTATTTGTAAACCATATAGTTTTCATTGTATAGTCATTTCTATTCATATGTCCCAATTTAATGGTTAGGATATAAATGTTATATATATCTTGTGTTGTTTAATCTCAGTGTTGCATGTTGAATATGTTGTCAAACATAAAAATATCTGCATTTTTTGTACCAAAATATTATAAAGTGAATAAATTTACATAAAAATAAATATATCTTAAAATATCAGGGTGTTATATTCTCATCTAATATCAGTATGTACATCCTTTACACTATCCAATATAATTTTTTTAAATCTCAAGCTATTACATCCTTCCCTCCATTAATAAATTAAATCCTCATAATTGGATCTTTATCATGATAATCGAAGGTTAGATATTCTAAGATAGGTTTTTTAGGGAACCAAAATTATAAATTTGTTAATAAAACACCCATTTTATGAAATAGAAAATGAACTACATAGGTCATCTTTTGATAAAGAATATCTAGGTTTTAAAATTTTAGAACGTAGGTGGGAAGTAAAGTTTTAGACATGAAAAATATTGTAATTTCCTATAAAATATAGATATTTTATGAGATATATGATCAAAATAGATTTAAATATCAATATAAAGTAAATAAACACAAAATCATAAATCATGGGGGTGAGAAAAGGTCTTTAATTTCAACAAAATAGGATGGAAATTAGACAAAAGTTTTATTTAATATCATTTTCTTTTATTTGAGGAATTTTCATACCATCGTGAATAAAATTATATGGAAATATACATATGTGATTTGTATAATTTCATCATTTAATCTATTTTCACCGTAATCTCATATTTTAAACAAATTATATGTATCCAAGATGAATTTTCTATGCAAAAATCATTAAAATAAACTTTTAAAGGACCATGTATTCTCTAAAAGCATAAAATGATATTCATACTATCCTTAGACATTAACCAAAATGATAAGGGAAAGCATAAGAAAATATAATTCCCAAAATGATTGAACCTTTATATGATGAAAAAATATATTACTCAAAAAAATTCTATTGTAACAGTAGAGGTATAAACCAAATCATTCCACAAATCACTATCTCTAAATTTTTCAATCATTTACTGACTAATTTTGAAAGAAAAATATTAAAAGGGTTTTATGATATATTCATCTAAGATAAATTAAACATTATTCCTCAAATAAAATAACATATATTTCTGAACTAAACATAGTATTTACCACTAAAAATTTCATAGTAATCAGGACTTTTTGATGAACTGTGGAAGGTGTCACAAACTTATCACCCTTCAATTATTTTCTCAAGCCCCATGACCTTGTCAGATGCGACTGTTAATCACATGGACTTTTGTTTTTTACTTCTATTAAATAAACAGAAAATAATAATTCCTCTCTAAATAACACGTCATGTTGATCCTAGAGGTTACAATTATCCCAACATAATAAATATTCTCTCAAAATATTACTAATATTCTAACAAATATTACTCCAAAAAACCCTCAGATAGGGTATCTAAAACATTTAACTTATGATATACCTTGCTCTTATTTACGAATGATGGAATCTATAACTCTTAATATAAACTCACAATAAAACATTCCAATATATAAATTCATCTAAACATTTCCTATGAAACCAAATATAACAACACAAAACCGAAACTTCTATATCTTGTGCTAAAATCATAAATTTTTCATCATAAACTTTCATTCAAATAATTTGGACCCACATATTGCCCATAAAAATATTACAACATAAAAATATAAAGAAATATCACTTATAATATCAGGAACATTTTATGTTTAGAGTTTTATAAAATTATGTAAAATTACAGCATGAACAAAACCCATGTCATTAAATGATAATTTATCCCACTTTACTCAGTGTTTATTATTTCACATTAAGTCATCATCATAATCCTTATGAAATCCCTTCAATAAATAATTCATTTAGGCTCATTCTTTATATCATGGGGTAAAAGGGAAACATAAATATGGTTATCCTAAGGTATATATAAGGTTAAACAGATGTATTAAAACTATAATGTCCTCAATGAGCATAAAAAGTGTATAAGGGTACAATGACATTGTAATAGTTCATGATGAAATCTTAAAATTAAACATAACCATAAGTACCTATAACATAAAATATGAAAACATGTAAAAGGAAAGAGTCATAAGAATAAAAAGTCACGATACATGTGATTTAAATAATTATTATAAGAAACATTATAATCCCATAACTAGAATCACAATATTGTTTTGGTATCTTGGATCATTTAACTTCACATATAGTGTTAAACCCATGTCTGAAAAATTGGATCTTAGTTAAATCAATAGAAAAAAACATAGGTATCTAACTCCTTCTTTACTCTCAAGACAAAGTACATTACCTAATTCATTAGAGTGTTATCTAAGAAAATACATTATTTAATATATAATTTTATCACCCAGTGAAATCCTAGGCTCCCCACTATATAATCTATAATGGGCTCACCCAAAACTATTTGGGCTGCATCATTATATAAATTGTAAGGTGCTCACCTGACACTATATAGTTCGCCCCATCATATTAGAACATTATAAGAAACACAACATGAGTAATGTACAGATATCATTCATTTAATTATAAAACTAATAAAAAATCATTATTCTATTTATAACTTGATTAACCCAAGAAAATAATCTGATTTAATGTCAATCCTTTTTAAACATGATTTACTCATGGAAACCAAACAAGGTTACTAAATGTCTCTTTGAAACAATATTAACCCATTTAGATAAATAATGAGGGTGTTACCATTAAAAAATATCCCCAACCTATCAAAAGTAATATCAAGGGTTGTTGATGTTGGTGAATGTAAATCCAATTAAAATACCATTAAGAACATTTTTGGATTAAATAAACAGTCATTTAGAAATCATTTTTTTAATACAAAATAAATTTTAAAAATCATTTAAATTGAAATAAATTGTGGGAAAATATAAAGGAATAATTACAAAAATTTTAAATATTTATTTAGGAATATATAATTTTTTCTTGTAATACATTATTTCTAAAACCTTTTTTCAAAACATAGTATTGGTAAAAAAATATTGTTCGACCAAAACGATGTTTTTTCATAAAAACTCTTGTTTGAATTTATAAGGACTTAAAGAGATTAAATTGAAGAAAAAATGTATTCCAATGAAATATACTAAGGATAATAAAAAATATGAGTTTATATATATATATATACCTTAACAGTTTATCATTTTGAGTATATTCATTAACAATCCTGAAAAATGCGGGTTCAAAACCCATTGGGCGCAGGTTACTGTAGCAGTACTGTAGCGTACTGTAGCAGTGGCGGAACTGTAGCAACGGCAGGCACTGTAGCGGCGGAAGAGAACTGTAGCGGTGACGGGTACTGTGAAGTACTGTAGCAATGAGGGTACTATAGCAGTACTATTCACAGAATGGGCTTTGGGCCAAAAAAATGGGCCTACGGGTCATGTAATGGGCTAAATACCCACTGGGCCTTCGGGCTATGTAATGGGTCTCCCTCTACCCAGTTAAAGAGTTATTTGCTTTGTTTTAATAATAAAAATGAGGCTTCAGCCCCAACATTTAAAAAAAATTAACAATCCTGATAAATGACGTGATTGTATCATAAAAATCTTAATAATTTGGTAACATTGAATTTAAATCCCCATGAAAAATATAAAATTAAATTAAACATTGAATATAACTAAAATAATGATAATAATGATATTAAATTTCAATGAGTTTGTATAGACACCTCATAAATGAATATATAGGTATAACATAACACACATCTCAAAGAAGAAAAATAGAGACAAAAAATCTATTTATGGTTTGGTAACTTTGAAACTATAAACCTCGAGAAATAATGATCCTAAAATAGATATTTAAATCCAAATAAATTTAAGGATATTAATCATAAAATACATTAATGGGATATATATACAGCAAAAAATAAAAATAAGTGGTGAGTGTGGAATATATCTCACAGAAATAAAAGTGAGATGAGAAAAAGCTTACCTCGAGTGCGATTCATCAGGATTGTTCTTCATATTCCTGAATCATATAATTATTTTAATTATTTAATTTATTAAGAATTTTTTTAATATTACTATTACTTTTCTTTCACTTCTTACCATGTTATATTAAGAGAATTAATCAATTAATTTCACATCAGATATTTTAACAATATGTGGATTTTGTATCAAATATGACACTGGTTGGATGACTATAGTCAAAGTGGTCATTATATAAAAATCATGAGAATTATAATAATTAAATATTTATCATATTTATACATAAATTATATATTTCAAATCAAACATGAAATATTATTATGAAAGTTGAACTACTGTTATGATCATGGAGACGGTAGGTCGTACGTACGCATGAGTAACATTTCTATTTTTCAATGACCATTTAGAAAAGAAGTTATGTAATATTTTATCCTTAAATAATTATAATTATATAATAAATACAAATATATATATATATATATTATTCGGGTTATGTAATGATGAAAAAAGGATCCACATCATTATGAGGAGGCGGTAGTCCACACATCCAGGAACGACGTTATCACTATTTTAATGAGTCAAAATGTAAGATATAGAATGATATATTATATTTCTAGAAAAAATGATATTAATATAAAATTCATGTCATGAATATAACATTTATTCATTGTTTTTACCCTTATTACATTCCATTCAACCCATTATGAAAAACGAACCACATCGCTTCATGAGGTAGTAGTTTGTCATACACACGAGCGGCGTTATTATTTCCCATACGGTTCAAAATGGTAAAGGGTATATATTATATAATGAATCAAGATTTATAAATATATTTTGAATATCATATATATATATATATTATCTTAGACCCATCATCATACCCAACCAATTGAGGTGGTAACGGAAAAATGAGTGACATCTATTCGTGTAGCGGTAGATCACCGTACAAATGAACAATGATTCCATAACCCATTTTTTGGATGTTGAGATGAAAATTGGTAATTAAATTATTATAAAAAATGTTAATATGGGAGATTATTAGGTTATTATTTCATCATATTTGTTTAATAATTGAAGGATGTGGAGAAATAAATAAAATGAAGATGATTGTTGAAGAACATTACAACTTCTTTGTCTATCCTCTTTAACTTTACACTAAATCCATCAGTGGTTGTGTTAATTCCAAAAATAATATTTTGAGGAATAGGGGATAGTATGGGGGACATCCAAATGTCTTGATCGGTGTGGATAAGTGATGGGAGTTATTTCCCATGCATAGTTGAGGAGGGGAAACATTTTTTTAAGTACCAAAAAGTATTCACTATTCTAAGGAAAATATTACCTGGATTGGATCCATATTTAAAATTAACCACTTAGAGGGATGATATGGTCATCCCACACGTCCAAAACATAATAATACTCATGGTATAAAAAAATTTCTTAACTTATATTTTGAAATATTTTTACCATTTTGTTTTTCGCTATAGGTAATATTTTTCTTACATTAGTAATGTATACTTTTAGAATAAATTAATGTGACCCTTACAAGATAATATGGAATAAATAATTATAATTATGAAATCAAATTTATCAAATTCAAATCCCTTTTGTGTGGAAAATTAATTTTAAAACAAGCGCATGTAACATAAAAAAATACCACTTTGACTTTAATTGCACTAAAAGGGTTTATATTATTTAAGGTTCAAAATATTAATTATAGTTGAATAATTTGTTCATTTATGTACCATAGTATACATTTATTAGTATTTAAATTTTTTTTGGATGATGATACTATTTTTTAGTAATTTTAAATAATTTATTATAATATAAATTTTAATAAATTAAAATTAATGTCCATTTTGACAATATTAATTTAAATTAAATATAAAAATATATGGAAAATGATAAAGTTAGAATATAATATGTTTAAACCAATTTAAGATGATATATTCATCCAAAAAAATGATTTAACATAGCAATTCTTTCAATTTACTTCACTTTTAATATTTTTAGTATCATTTTTTTTAATTACTAACTAAATAATTATTGTTCTGGTGTTTCATAAGAATTTAAAGTAACTATTTCATATATAAAAATTAATGATAAATTATCAGAATAGAAAAAATTCATTTATCATTCAAAATAACATTTATTACTGAACACATACTTTATTGTCACATCCCAATGTTTAATAAATTATAAATGTATGAAAAGAATATTTTTCTTTTTCATTACATAACATATTATATTGGTCTATTTCATGAGAAAGTGTCCAAAAAACTCCAAAAAATATTACCAAATGTCCTAAGGGTCTAAATATGGATGTCTAATAAGGTCTGTAAAAATTGATAGTTAATTTTAAACAATATATTATTATTTTAACCCTTAGTAAACTCATTTTTATCATAAACAAAGTAAATATTTTTTTATAGTTTTAAATATTAATTTTTTTCCAAAATTAATCTAACCATATTATAAAATATAAATTATACATAAATTTTAGATATACAATCCATATTTTTAAATTAACTTCATAGAAGTGAAAAATTTTGATTAAAAAAATGCCAAATAAGGGACAAGAAATCTAGTTTTTTAACAGAAAATGTTCAAAATATTATAATGTTTTTATATCAAAATTCAATATTATAATGATTCAAATGAAATAAAATATATTAATTGAAATAGAATTTAACTAATAATACATTAAATTCAAATCAAAACATAATTTTACTTCATAAATAATTTATTGTAAAATACAGTATTTAATTAGAAGTTAGCATTTTTAATTTAATACAACAAAAAACCAAAATAATGATGGTTTATTAGTGGAGGCTTCAGAAATGGATGTAAAAAAATATTATTACATTTTTTATTTTTTTCTAAACCACCACTAAAATTTTTTAATTTCCTAAATTACACTTATTCTTCATAGTCATCCCCTTTTCCCCTGAGCCCCCACCCTCTTGAGCCGAATTGTGAGCTACCTCTTTTACCTTATCATCTCTCCCTGATCCCCCTCATTGCCACCCCTCATTTCCATCACCATCATTTCATATTCCACAAAGTTGATTTCCCCTAAACCCCCTCCCTCTTTCCCCTTATAATTTTTTGTTCAACTCATCCCATAATGTAACCCTAATAAATTTGGGTGCTTTATTTTGTCAATTTTTTTTCATTGGGTTTGTGAGGAGTGATTTCAGGCCCCTTATAGTGACTTTATTAGAAGGTGATGGTTGTCTCCCTATTTAATGTAATTTTTTATCATTGTATTTCATTTTTGGTCAAATAAAATTTGTTCATTTTTAATTTTAGGTTTCTATTAGTTTTTAGTGAGTTATTTTCTCTTTGGAGGTGAAATTTCAAATTCCTTTTCAAAGGCAATGAGTTCCAGGTAGGTTCCCGTATTTTGGGTATTTAAATTCTATAACAAATAATTATTTTTTTAATCCCATGTTTATATATAAAATTATTATAGTATATGTGTATAATGGATCATTGAATAGGAAATGATGTATTAGTTGATATATAGTCAATTTGAATAATTTTCCTAATTTAGAAGTTTGTTAAAAATATATTTTAAATCATTTTGGATACAATATGTTTTTTATATTCCCTAATTAATATTAATTAGTATATTAAATTATTTTAGTGATATATTGGAATTAAAAGTGGGGTTCAATGAAATTAATTTTTAAATGGAATTATTTTTGTGTTTCATGTTTTTTCTATCTTGTTTATAAATTTTTCATGGTCTATGGTGATTGTGTTATTATTTCTTTTTGTTGGGACACATTGATTTAGGGTTATGATAATATTTTTTAGATTTAATATGTTTATTTTTCCATCAATATTTTACCTCTACTACTCTAAAAGTGAATTCCTAGATCATCTCTTTCTATAATGTGTTATTGATTATATATTTTTTATTTAAAATATAAAAAATTGTTGTTATTAGAAAACATAAAAAAATTAATCATAAAAATGATTTTTTATTTTTTATTTTGACTAAATTTGTTATTTATTTTTAATGGGAATAATTTTTTTATGTGCGATAATTTTATTTAATGATCTGTAGGTACATTGTGATATATGTATAAAAATATGGACCATATATCTATGTAACACAACTCATTATTCTAAGGGTTTGGAAGGCATTTTATATTTTCTAATTTCTAATCGAATTGTTGATGAAACAGTAGGACTTACATCTCGTAAAAGTAAATTTAGAATATTAATGAAGAGACATGATGTTTAGGAACACATGATATTAATTTAATTCACTAATCAATATTTTTTAAAGAATTAGAATGGAAAATGAAACATTATATAAAGTTTGAACACTGATGATAGTCAACTAAATGATCTCAGACCTTCATTAACAATGAAAAATGGAATGAAAAAACGTATAAATTATGATTTCATAATTTAAATGAAACAATGTCAACATCAAAACATATCAAAACAACCTTTTGAGGGTTATATTAAAAGTAACTTAACAAATGATGTTTCTGGGACTATAAGACCTCCAGATCAAGATCGTAACATCTCATTGGACCCTTCTCTTCATTCAATGGAGAATATTTTAGGAGAGAACATCACTAGAAATAAAAATGTGTTTCGCAGTTTAGATTATGATGGAAATAAAAAGTATTATGGTTGATTTCTAAAATATTCAAAATATTCTTTTTTTTCAGGTTGTAAAATATGAAATGCCTATACAGAATTTAAAATAAGGAGATGTACACAATATTGTAATTGTTGAATTATTTATTTATTGATGCTAGTATCCCTAAGTATTTTTATGATATGAAAAAAACTTCTAACCATAATTGCAGTGAATTATAAAAATAAATGATTTTCCCAATCATTGTATACATTATTTGGGAGAAGATTCAAGTATAAAAGATTGAAAAAAATTATCATCTTCTAGATGGAATTAAGTTGTTTATTTTTTTAGTATGAATCTAAATAATTTTATGATCAATAAAAAACCAACACCTGTAACAGTATATTGTTACTTTCCTTAAAAATTTGACTATAAATTTTTTTCATGTCATAAAAAATAATCGAACATATTAAGTGGAATAGTGTTTATATTAGAAATGACGGGTTAATGTGACATCCAATATATTCAAAATTGTGGAATATATTTGATTTATTTCATAAAAAATTCTCATAGAATCCTACTAATGTTTGATTGGGATTGGATTTCGATGGATTCAACCCATTTGTATGTTTGAGTATAAATTATAGCATATATCCAGTTATTTTGATCCATTACAATCTAACTATATGGATGTGTATGAAAAAACATATTTTATTATTTAAATAGTTATTATAGAAACAAAATGCATAGAAATAATATTAATGTATACATGAAAACTATAATTGAAGATTTACAGGAGTTATGGAGAAATGGTGTTGATACATGTCATGAATATTGTAAAATAATATTGAAAATTCATGCAAATGTATTGTTGAACATTGGTGACTTCACAAAAATTAATAACATATTTATTTGTCTCAGGTACAAGGGGCTTCCTTTTACTAATGGTAACTTTGATTTTGAGCTTGAACAACATCCTTGTAGTAAACATGGCTCTTCTTATGTCAATGTATATTTCTCAATGCATCTTAATTATTTCCATTTAACAAGTAATAATTCATTTTTATATTGATCAGTGACTACCTAAAAGGATTTTAATAGTTTTTAAAATATTTGAACGATGTGAAAATTTTGAAACAAAATTTTCTAATTTGAATAATTTTAATGGTAGTGGGAAATTTATTTTAAGTGTATCATCAATTTAAATTAGAATACAACAATGTATGAAAAAATATCATTTTTTAGACTTCTGTACTGTGAATTTAATTTATTTCAACACAATTTTGAGGTTATATATATTGATAGAAATGTTTTTTTAAAATTGTATCTTCACATTGCTTAATAAATATTGATTTTTTAACACCCTCAAAATGCTCATAACGAATTGAAAATAATTAATATAATGTGTGATCTAGGGATATAAGAGAATGGAAAGTATGATCTAGAATTGTTTTCAATGAATACCATGGAAAAAGTTACATTTATTAAATTTTAAAATATTTGAAGGTATATAATGGGTATTAAAGTATCATATCAAGGTATTACAACTTAAATCACAAATTCCAACATGTTTTTAAAAGTTACGATTAATATTTTTTTTATAGTTGTTTCTTGCATTATCATTTCATACATTGTTTCCTAAAATGGTTAATGTAATTGTAGTTAAATTTTTCACATTCTTTAGAAAACTATGTGAGAACAATCTACAACTAGACGAGTATTAAAAACATTAGTATATATTTATACTGACACATTTTTTGCTTAATATAAAAATTCATCAATAGTTTATTATTTTCATGATGTGTTTATGTAATAATTTGGTTGAGGAAGCTAAATTATGAGGCTCAGTACATTATTGATGGATGTATACAATTGAGAGGTAGTTTATTTATATCTTTTTCTTATTAAGTAAAAAATAATTGGAACATTATTAAATATGTCATTATGATTAATTTATTTTATTCCAAAGGTATATTTGTTATTAAAAATCATACATGAAATATAAAACCCATCATAAATGATTTATTTCAAAAGGTTATTTAGTAGAGGAGTTCCCTAACTATTTTTCCATAGATACATGGTTGATATTGTTAGAATATTCTCTGATGTTTTAAATATTTATGACACATTGACTCAATATCAACTACATGGGAAATCAATAATCATTCCTACTATAAGCCGATCAGTTTGGAGGATCTCAAATATTAAACTGATAGAAATTAAATTATTAAAGGAACATATATATATGATTTTGAATTGTGAAATTGTATATCCATTTATTAAAGTGATAATTATACAAAGTGATGACTTAATAGTATAAATAAAAATGAGAAATATATCATAAAACTATTAATATAGAGCTTATAGAGTGGTTTTTAGATCGTGTAAGATCATAAATATTTCAGGAAATATGGATATTATGTTGAAGAATACATTTTTTAAATATAATAATGTATATTAGTTTTTTAGATCATAGATAATGGTACATGGGATTATTTTTAATAATAATTGATGTTTCTAGCTTGAGGCCCTCTATAACAAGCTACATATTCAACACTCTCTATGTGAATGTATTTTAACTTCATAAAACATATTGGAAATAGAGTTTAAAATCACATAATAGTGGTATATTTGTAGCTTTCAATTTGGGATACAATGGAAGGATGACTGATACTATTGAATTAAACAACTATATGTATTTTTTAGTTGTTTTATTAAAATTCATGTGGTTAATGTAAATATGGTTGTTAAAAAATATTGTTTTCAGATTACTTCGATGAAATTATCTCTCTTGATAGATTTCAGTGACCCTGAATTAAATATTCTTTTTATCTTCCCATCACAAGATAAAATTTATATTATATGCATTATGTCATTGATGAATGGTGGAGTGTATTTGTTCACATAAAAAAGGAAACATTTATAATATGGGAGATGAAGTGGAAGATTTTAAATTGGAAAAATAATCCCATAAATAGAAACAAAGAGTCTTATTTTTTTATAATGGAATTTAAAATATTATTTACCCAAGTGTGGATAAAGTAGATGAGGTAATGATGGATAAGAAAAATGACATGATTTAAGGAAAAATGACTTTGTGGGAAGTCGATAATTATATTATCAAGAACCTATTATATATGTTCATTAATTAATTATCATAGCTACATATATTTTTTGTTAGTACTATGCATATGTTATCATTTGTAGAAATATAAAATCTCTCTGAATTTTGAATTATAGGTTCGGATGTTACTTTTATATGTTTAAATTGTATGAATACAAAGGATGAATGTAACGACCTAAAGTATTATAAGTGAAACTTTCATTTTATTTAATTAAATTTCAAATTTTTTAAAACATATATATAAAGAACATGCACTAGGATTTTTTTATTAAATCAAATTAGATTTAAATGATTGTTAATTATAATTAATGTGGATAATATAGTCATTGGACAGTGATAACATGACTAGTATAAATATAGGGTTTTCACAAATCCATTAGACACAGACAAATGAGGTGATGGAATAAACCAGTATGATCATTCCTAATGAATCGAATTTATTAGGGCTTTTGTGGGAGATATAATTTCTTGGATTTTCCCTACACCAAGCCCAAGATAAGATCCAACAACTCAAACATGAGAGAAACTGTTTACAAGAGAAGTTCAAGATCCTTGAGATCACGACCCAACCCATGTTCCCTAAACAACCCCTTGAAATCCCCACCATTACACACCTTACTCTGAGGGATCATTCTAGTGTAATAAAGGGATATGTATCATGAACCTAGAATTATTATTAGTTACATTTTTTTATATAATAATTAATATACTTTTATCATTTTTAAAGCACGTATAATAATTTTGGTTAATATTTAAAATGAATTAAGAAAGCTATTTTGATTAATTAATTAATAATAAATTAATAAAATATTATTATTAAATTTATTTTATTAAATATTATGATCATATAATTTTTATGAGGCTCTGTGAATTTTTTTTACGGTTTTAAAATTGTTTTTTAAAACCTGTTAGTTTTCATTAAAGGATCATTTTTATATTATTATTGAAAATTAATATATTTATAAAAGTATTTGGATAAAAATAATATTATATAGGGAATAAAGACATCAAAATTATCCAATGGTTAATTTTTCATAATATTCTATGATAGTCGAATTGTTGGGTAGAAATTAAATACTGTATAAATATATAGTGTGTTCTATGACATCATAATGGCCCAATAGTGGTGTAATAAACACTAAAAAATGGATATTCAGCCAAATATATGATTTAACTTCAAAATAATGCGATTTTAGATTTTTTATATTATTTTATAAACCCTTAGTGAATCCTCCAAAATGTGTGATATATTTTATGATTTTAAGTTCGTTTCTTTTATAATGTGACTTACCCCCTCGTAAAAACTGATAATATTTTAATATATTCTTCCCATAGAATTAAAAAATAAAGTTTTATACTTATCTTTTGAAAAAACCATGGTGAAAAATTCATGGAATGTAATGTGGGTTTGAATATTTGTTTATATAAATTCCAAAACCCAAGTTTGTGAAATATTAATGAATTTCACTCACTTTTCCTATATAATCCCACCCAAGATCCCAATTCTCTTCACTAAAAATACTCGGATCACATACTTACTATGCACCCCATCTCTTTAATCCTAACAAATTTCCCTGAGATCTCAAGGAGATCCTCTTCAATCACTTGAAGTCACACACTCAAGTAAGGGTTCCTTCTATTCTCAGTTTTATCTAAGATTCCTTATATTATTAAACCTATTTATTTTAATTTAAATATGATGGGGTATGTTTTTTCACCTCCCCATAATACCCTTATTATATCTTAATGATGTGATTTTCATTTATCTGCCATTAATCTCTCCCATATACACCTATTACCATGAAAGAATTTCATAGAAGTTATTCCATTTCTCATCTTTTTTCAAGTATCTTTATTATGTTATTCCTTATATTTCCAAATTACTTATGTTGAGGAATTTATTTATATAACCCAATTACATTCAATTTCATGTATATATGATAAAATACCTCTTTCTATCTCATCAACCCTTTTTATAAATTTTTATGTCACACCATTTGGCTGCTGAAATTCCACAGTGAATATCCATTCCAAAAAAATTGTGTAATTGAATACTGTACCCATTCCTTGTCAAGGGTGTTAACATTTTACATATATACCATTTTATTAAGGACTTACATGTATTTATTCTATAGCCCATTATCGGGGAATAAATTATGATGATGAATGAATCCATGCTTTATGATCAATGTGGCACACTTATAAATGATAATGAAAAGAATGTAATGGGTGTTCCAAGAATTATATAACACACCAATGAATTGGGAAATATTTTGTAATAACCGAATTTCCCCAAGCCCTTCGATTGTGAAAATTCATTGTTTAATGGTGATATGGGAGGCAAAAATGTCTCATTTCAAGGGTTTTCCAAATTTTTAATATTTGGGTTAGCATGTCAGCATGTCGGTATGTCAGTGTGTCAGTATGTCATTGTGTCATCATGTCAGAGCATCATCATACCTGCACATCATCATGTCAGTGAATCAACATGTTAGTGTGTCTATATCAGTGTGTTAAGGGGCATCAGCATCGGTGAGTCAAGGGGCATCAGCATCAGTATGTCGAGGGTTTCAGTGTCAGTGAGTCAAAGGTGTCAGTGTTAGTAGGTTAGGGCGCTGGTAGGTCGAGACATCATTGATTCAGGGGCATCAATTTTGGTAGGTCATCTTGTTATTAGTTCACCCATCAGTGGCTCAATGTCGGTGACTCACCCATCAGTGAAACATTTCTAGTTTTCTATTTTTCCCACTTTTTCTAATTTCACCCCTACTACATATTTATCTCTGTGAAATGGTAACTTGTCAACTCAAAACCATGAACTGGTTGATATCCACCATTTCTAAAGGGAATTATCAATTTCCCCATATCTCATAGTGTTTCACCATCCTTGTAACATCCAGGCTAGGTGGTCAAACCACTATCTGATTTTCAAGAACATTGAAATTATCTCCATGATTTTTTAGATCTATTTCTTTCGTAAACCGATATATCTTATTTCCTTATTTTTTTTGTTTCCCATGGTGTGCTTAAATCCCTCCTACCTAGAGAAGTCATGTTCCCATACCAGATCTCTCATTTTCAATAATATTGAAGATATTTTCTGTTACTCGCATGATACCTTGTTCTTGGAGCAAGGAGGAACTTTGATTCTTTTATCATACTAGTAGATATTTATTTTTCTTCCCTTTAATTATGCATCAGGAATGGAGGGTATGCTTATGAATCCTTATGAATAAAATTTTAAAATTTTCAAAAAAAAAATTGGTAGTGGGACTGTGGGGTTGTGTTGTGAGAGGATGTTTGTGTGGTATAATTTTGAATAAAGATTGTTGGAAAATGCTCATCAGGTATCGTGGAAGATTTGAGGGTTCGTGAAGTGGGACTGTAGGGCTGGTTTTGAATTTTTTTGACATGGTTATGGTTGGTAGTTTCCTGGTAATGTTGGAACAAATTACAATGAACCCTTAATATAATAAATGGAAATTGGGTAAACAAAAAGGGGCTAGGTTCTTGTTATGTTGCGACAGGTTGTGCATTTAGGGGTGGCCTCAAAAGGTGTTTATGTGGGTTGGTTGTTTTTCGAGAAACCTTAGGTTGGATCAAGTGTTTATTACATTTATGTTCTGGTTATTTATATATGCTCCCCACTCTTGTTGATAACTATGTGCTGAAAACCTCTATTTCATAAGGGAGGGTTTCTTTTCCAACATCCTAGTGGGAGGATGGATGGTTGGTTGCAGGCTTCTTTCCCATAGCCTCTTCTGGATCTTGCTACTTGGGTATATTTGGGAAGGTTGTAATTTCTTGATGCTTACCATAGTACAATATTTTTTAGTCAAGGGTTTTTTGATGAGGGGCCTAGGTGGTTATAGGATGAGTTTATTTTCCAACGTATCATTGGGATGATGCCCAGTTGTCTTTGGATGATTGTTTTGGTAGTTTTATCCTAGGTGTATGCGGGCGGGATTTTGTGTAATTAAGGCCCAAGTGTATGTAGAATTGTTGTGGAAGTGGGACTGTGTATTGAACGAGTGGTAGCATAAAGACATTAGCTGTTAGGGACAATCATTCAACCAGAGGGAATGTTTTGTGAGGTACTCAAATATTTTTGTCCTTATAATATTACTTTACTTGACATGCATTATTTGGTGAATGTACCCTAGTGAGGTTGGGCAGGATAGTATTCCATGGTAGGTGCTTTGAGGTTCTACTATCTTATCACAGGGGCACAAGTATGTTCTCCCACTTGGGCATAGGTAGCTTTAGTTTTCCTAATAAGTATACTTTTATGCTCAGCCAATGTATATAAACTGTTTTCAGGTTTCTGGGAGGACATTTAAGATCACGTTGTACCTTACTAGCTTGGATTTCTAGCTTTTTTGTTGTTTGTACTTAGACTCTTTTCTTTTGGTACTTTACTTTGGATTTTGTATTGTACCTTGTATCAGTTTCACTTTTGAAAATGCATGTGGGAATGTATTTTTTCTATGTTTTTTACTTTTAGTATTTGGAGTTGTTTGTGATTTAACACTTTATCTCCTGATCTGTTTCAATAAAAATATTAATTCATTCCTTTTTTGTGTGATATTATATACCATTGGTGCTAGTGTCTACTCTGGTTCCTATTAGAGCCAGGACTCATGGTTCATTCTCTCTCCTTCATCTTGAAGAAGTGAGAGTCTGGAAGCTTTTCATCCATTCCCTTATCTTGATAAAGGCGGGTCATGAAAAATTTGTATCAGAGCAGGTTTTGTGTGTGTGTGAGGGATATGATGGAGTTCAGAGATAGGCACAGTGAGGATTGTATGGGATGATAAGGTAATGGTGTTAGGAAACTTTGGTATGTGAGATAGGCCACGGAAGACCAGTAAGGAAACAAGATTTTAGGGACCCCTATGACTCGATGCAAGGAATTTGGGCCTAATTAATTACCATGAGAGTCTACAACTATTGGAGGTTAGAGACCTTAGGAAAGGTAAATAAATCATAATGAATTGTGTTCTTGTGTGTCCTTGCAGTTGTGGTAATCTAAAATAAATAAAGAGTTAAAACAAAATTTAAAAGAAATTTTCTACACAACTTGGTCTTAGAAGATCATTGTTTCTACTTTCGGATATGGAACTCGAGCATCACCCCCATGTTATATGAGTATTAGAGGCTTGATAGGTTGACCTGGTTGATTAGACAAGGGCAGATCGATAATAAGAGGATGACCACTGGTAGAAGACGCTTCGTGAATTCCAATGACTGACTCTGTGAATGTACAAGTGTATTTTCTCGTACATGTAGATGGAGAGTTGGATCAGGGATATTGTGATCACATTCATCTTGTTATGAGATTATACAGTGTATTGGGTTCCTCTGAAAGTGATCTAGATACAAGGAGCAGCGCATCAGTGGTGGACACTTTACCAAGGTAAGAGGAAGGGAACTGAGATTTCATGGGCTGAATTTGAGAGGACTTTCTGGGTGGAATTATTTTTATACATGATGAAGGATGAGAAGAGTTTAGAACTACTCTCCCTCTAGTTTGGGAGTATATTAGTGAGGGAACTGGGGTTCATGCTCAAAAATCTCCAACGGTTCACACCAAATCCGTTCCCAGATGAGGAGTCTCGAGTAAGATTCTTAGAGAAGGAACTCTGAACCTCACTTCAATATATTGTTACTCCTTTCACTCTACCGACATACATACAAGTTCAAAATAAAGTATAATTAGTGGATAGGATGAACACACATATAGGTGTTCTGTGAGAGGGGATCCATCTGAATTCATCAAAGGGAAAGGCTGTCAGCATCATGTATCCAGCATTAGGGCCTTCCTGGTACTAGCCAATGGGGAGTAAGCCACAAATATTCTAATTCAGTATTATGGTCCTCACCCTTTACTTATGGGACCAGGACATATGTTCTTTATCTATGGAGGCTAGGGAAATATTCAGAACCAATGCCTAGTTCAGGCACCATACAGTGGGAGTGGACAAGCCCAGTGCCCACCCTAGAAGCAACAGTTGCCGATCAATCCCTTCTAGCAGCAGGGGAAGAAAGCTCCCACTCCACTAAGGGTAGGTAGTTCTATGGGAGGCTGACCCTAGGGTGTTCCTTAGGGATATATAATATGTCTTGGTCAGGGAGGTGGTTGAGAGTAGAGTGGAAGAGGATCTGGGCATGAGTAGTTGCATGCTGCAGAGGTAGCAGTCTCAGTGAGGCTAGAGGTTGTTCAATGTACAATCATTCAAATATTACTCTTGTGTGGGCCTTGTTTGATTCAAGAGCTTGACAATCCTTTGTTTCACCTGGTCTTGCCTCTATTCTTAGACTAGAAATAGAGATACTTCCCATTCCTCTATTTTTTAGTACACTAGTTGGAGGACAGACCCATCTATTCAATGTTTGTTGAGGTTGTAGATTAATGTTGGGACTGCATTAGTCTAGTGAGGATATTTTTCTACTACAGATGAATCTATACGATTTCATCCTTGGAATCAAATGGTTCTTTTCTGTGAACTTTGTTATTGACTGCATCTAGAGGAGGATCACGTTCGCATATATGGGTGACCAATGCGTAGTTTTCATCAGTGAGAGGAGTTTTCAAGAGGGCAGCCAGTGTGTATAGCCTCTTGATTCTATGTTGACCGAGCTATTAGTGGTATTAGTATATATAGAGATGGTGTAAGTTCTACAAATTTTTGGCGAGTTCCAAGATGTCTTCCCTGTTAAGGTTATTACTCTACCCTCTAAATGTAACATTGAGTTCTGGATAGACTTGCAACACGTTGCCCATCTTATTTTTAGGGCTCCCTATCGAATGGAACCTTCCGAGTTGCAGGAGTTACAGATTCATGTTGATGACCAGAGGAAGAATGATTTTATCCAGCCTAGTGTGTCACCATGGGGTGATCTAGTCTTGTTCACAGTGAAGGCGGACAGTGGCCTAAGGCTCTGCATAGACTACCAGAGACTAAATCAGGTTATGGTAAAGAACCATTACTCCCATCTATGGATCGATTATCTTTTCCACTTGTTAAAGGGGGAAGGTTGGTTCCCTAAAATCAATCTATGGTTTGAGTATCACCAGTTGAGGGTAAAGGAGGGTGAAATCCCAAAGACTGCTTTCATGTGCAGGTATGGGCACTTCGAGTTTGAGGTCATGCCTTTCAGTGTCACAAATTCACCAGCCACGTTCATGGGACTCATGAACCCTATTTTTCGTGACAACTTGAAATGGTTCGTCATCATGTTCATTGACAACATCCTGATCTACTCAAGGTTAGAGGAGGAACATGCTATGAATATGAGGACTGTCTTGGAAGTCCTCTAACACCACCAACTCTATGGAAATTTGTCCAAGATAAAGTTCTATCTATGAGAGGTGCACTTCCTTGGACACATAGTGTCTTAGAAAGGGATAGTTATAGATGCTTTAGAGGTCAAAATGTTGTTTCTTGGGTAGCACCCAAGAATGTGGTGGAGGTTCATAGTTTACTGGGTTTGGCAGGCTGTTATTGGAGGATCGTACCTAACTTATCTCAAGTCTCAAATCCTTTGACAACATTTACCTGAAAATTCAATGAATTTGTATGGAGTGATAAGTTCTATGAAACATTCATCTATCTGAAAGGGATGCTGGTTAGTGCCCCAGTACTTAAGATTCCAGAGGAAGGGCTGATGTTTGAGGTGTTCAATGACACATTCAACCTAGGATTAGGATGTGTGATAATATAGCAATAAGGAGAAATCTTTTATTGATCTAGGAAATTACGTTCTCATGAATATAATTATGCCACCCATGACCTAGATCCTTCAGTAGTCATGTTCATGATAAAGTTGTAGCAGCATTAAATCATCGAGGAGCACTTTGTGGTCTTCAAGGATCACAAGAGATTGAGGTATATATTTTCCCAATGAGACCTAAACTTTATTTAGTGAATGTGAATGGAGTTAATCTAGGATTATTAATTCAATATATCTTACACCCCTGGGAAGGGGAATGTGTTGGCCGATGCATTGAGCCTGAAGTCACAAAAAAAGGTATTTTGAGAATCCTTGAATGCTTGGAAAGAAATGGATGAGTTGGACTCTTTGCACATTGACATTGGGGAGTATAGTGGAAGGGGAGATCTATTTCAACTGACAGTGAAATATTCCATGGTGTGGAATGTAGATGTGTCTGTGTGGGGAGACTTAGAGGATGAGGTGTTGCATGATTGCATTTTCCAGGGTGATTCTTTTGAGGGATTGTCTAAGCATATCCAGAATCAGATGATGTTCTATGGAAAGATATTTGTCCTAGTGGTAATACATGACAGAGTTCTCTATGAGTTTCATAGCTCACCCCTCATGGTGCATCTAGGAGATTCTAAGATGTATCCAGGATTGAGGGAACAGTTTTGGTGGCCTAGGGTTAAGCGGGAGGTGGCCAAGTTTGTGTCATGATTTGTAGTGTTTCAGCAGGTGAAGGCCGAGAAATATGTTAACGATGGTTTGTTGCATCCCTTAGACGTTCCTATATAAAATTTTGACAACATATCAATGGATTTAATCATAGTCTTACCTATAGCTCCCAGAGGATTTGATTCTCTTTGTTTAGTTGTGGATCGATTGACAAAATCATCTCACTTCTTTAAAATCAAGAAGACAAGTGTATTCAATGCCTTAACAAAAAGGTATCTGGATGAGTTTTTGAGACTCTATGGAGTTCCAAGATCCATCATATTTTATTGAGATTCATGGTTTACCTCATGAGTCTGGAGGGGATTACAACATTCTTTTGGCACCTAGATATGCATTACCACTTCTTTTCACCCTCAGAAGAACGAGAATACAAAGAGGAATATCCAGACGTTAGAAGAAAAGTTGCGGGCATGTGTCATGGACTTCGGAGGATCATGGGTACAAACCTTTCCCTTACTAGAGTTTTCTTACAATAATATCTATCACTCTAACATTGGAATGGCCCCATTTAAAGCCTTGTATGGAAGACCATGATATTATCATGTATATTGGTCAGAGGTAGAGGAAACAAATCTTCTTGTACTAGAGGTAGTGTTAAGAACAATAGAGAAGGTTCTTCTTGAGCATGAGAGGATGAAGGAAGCTCTCGACTGGTAGAAGTCATATACCAATCATAGGAGGATGACTTTGGAGTTCGAGGTTAGGGACCATGTGTTCTTAAATGTCTTCCCATGACATGGATAACAGAGGTTTGGCAGAGGGAGAAGGATTTATCCTATGTTCATTAGACCTTTTGAAGTGTTGGGATGAATTAGTGAGGTGAAATATCAGCTAGTGTAGCCACCGTGGTTAGAGAGGATCCACAACATCTTTCTTGTCTCTTAGCTCTGTCAGTATCTACATGATGAATCCCATATCCAAGATTGTGGAGAGTTGGATATCAAGGATGATGCAACATTCGTGGAGAGACCATTAAGAATAAAGTATTGTGAGGAGAAGGTGTTGTGTGGATGGACCATCCCCTTGTTTTGGGTGCTATGGAGGCATGATGGCCTCAAAGAAAGTACCTAGGAATGATAATTATAGATGTGTACCCATTACCCAGAGCTGTTCATAGTTTTTCACTTTGTTTTCTTTGTGCCTTGCCTATGATGAAATGTTTGAACCTTTTTACTATATAATAAATAGTTTTCCCTCTTCACTGATTTTGTGTAAAAATCTATGACTAAAGGGAGGGTATAACCTAATAACTAATGAAGAAACATTAATTTTAATGCTATTAAACCTGTGCAGGTGAGTCAGTGCTACCCAAAGCAGATAATATCATGACATGGAAAAAGTAACTCCCTAATCCATAAGTGTGGACACTATGACCTTGGTGAATGTTAGATTGTTTGTGGTAGTGTGGTTCCATAGTGTTGCACAATTTCTCATGAGATATATGTCAAGGAGGTGTCCTTGGATGTCAAGATTTTCACTCTAGCTTTAGAACAACATAATTTCATTTACTTTTGAGAGGTATCTTAAGTGGTGTTTGATCTGCAATCTTTTATTCTAGGATAGTTTCGATATTCTCAGTGTTGAGAATAGTTTGAGAGGAATATGATGAAATAATCCAAATTTCACTTGACCATTACTTTGTGAAAATAGAGTGTTTAAGTGTGTTCTAGGAGGCAATTATTGCTAATTTAAAGAGTTTTCCAAATTTAAAATATTTGGGTAAGCATGTAAACACATCAACATAATAGTGAGTCAACATGTTAGTGGATCATCTTGTCAATGCATTAGCATGTAAATGATTCGGCATTGGTGAGTCATGGGGAATCGACAATAGTGAGTCAAGGGGCTTTGACATTGGATGATTGAGGGTGTCAGTGTCGGTGATTCAAAGGTGTCGGTTTCGGTAGGTCATGGAATTGGTAGGTCAAGACATCAGTGAGTTAGTGGTGTAAGTGTCGATAGGTCTTCAAGTCGATAGCACACCCGTTGGTGTCTCAGTGTTGGTGACTCACCCATCAGTGACTCATTTCCAATTTTCCAGTTTTTTCCAATTTCCCCCATGTTACGTGTTTATCTTTGCGAAATGGTAACTTTTCATATCACATTTTTGTTCTAGTCTGTATCCACTATTTTTAAGGGAATTATTAATTTCCTTGTTTTTTGTAACATTCCACTAGCCTTTTAACCTCCATGACACATGGTCAAACCATGATACGATTTTCAATAACATTGAAATCATCTCCTAGATTTTTTGGATCTCTCCCTTTCATAAACATAGATCTCTTATCTCCTTATTCATTTTACTTTCACATGGTGATCCTATATCCTTCCTCCCTAAAATGATTTGTCTTCCTAAAATAGAGCTCTCCTTATCGATTTTCTTGAACTTATTTCCAGTGAATAGAATGATCCCTTGTTCTTGACGCAAGGAGGAACTTCAATCCTTTTATCATCCAAGTAGGGATTTATTTTCCTTCCCTTTAATTATGCATCATGCAGGGAAGGTATGATAATGAATCCTTATAAGGAAAGTTTTATATTTTTATTAAAATTAATAAATATTAAAGAATAAGATTTAATTAAAAGATAACATGAGAAAATAATATAACGGGAAGAGAGTAATTTGATGGTGTTTGCCTATTTTATTTGTTATATTTGATTCTGTTATGGTTTTCAAGAATATATACCTTCTGAAGATCATGGCTATTGGTGGTCTTTTTTTCACACGTGATGTTCTATTTTGTTGAGATTCATGAACAATGACTGCAACATTAAATTTGTGTACTCACATATACTCGGTTCAATAAATGAAATCCCTAGGATCAAGCCTGTTCTAGGATTACATTGATTATAATCTAGTGTAATTAATGAAAATATTCTAGTTAAATTTTAATATATATATATCTTGTTAATATGTGTGGCTGGGTGCTGTGTTCATGGAGTTTTTCAACTTTTTGTGAGTTGTGTTGTGATGCTGTTGGGAGCTCGGTTGTGGGTACAAGGTTAGGAAAGGGAGTGGGCTCTATGAGAAGGGTTTGGTATGAGTGCGCTGGAAGGTTATGTATAAAATAATAGTAACAATGGGATTTTCATATGTGGTGGTACATGAGAGGTGTGATGGAATCTCAGTCGGATAGATTGATTCATTGTGGCATAGATGAAATTTTAGGAAGCTAAAATACATTTTTATTGTGTTATGGTCACAGAGTGACATCAGGTAGTGGGACTATGGTGTGGATATGAACTCATTATATAGTAGTAAAACATTGGGGAATTTTTAGGTTTGGGGAGATACTAGGATGGGTTGTGAAAGGAGGATTGTGTGGTATAATTTTGGATAATGATTGTTGGAAAAGGCTTAATTGCTGTTTAAAAATATTATAGGGTTTGTGTAGTGGGTGTAACACCCAAGACTTTTATGAGAAATATTTTGTTTTTATGTTATATAAATCATCAAAGGATTCTTTCGCTGCACGCAATCGCAACCTTCCTCAATAGCGTGTGTAGTATGCAATACCGAGTTCCACTAAACAACGATATATTATTATAATATTATAAACTAGATGTTATGAATTGTATTAACTGAATTTTAAATTTTACAACATTATTATTCATCTTACACATTTTCTAGAACATGGTAAGAGAACAAAATAATTTTTTTGGGTAAAATAAGTATTTATAAAAAAAATGCAGTTTTGCCACCTTTTGATGGCGCACCCACATTAAATCTAGTTTTGACACATTTATAAGTTCAATTTGACAAAATAAAATTCTTCTTTTGGATAAGTATATAAAAATTTACTTTGGATAAATTTTTGATATTTTTCTGATAACTTTCATATTTTGATGAATAGTAAAAATACGCTAATTTTTAATTAAAAACACCTTTTTTTCATTGAGATAATTTATATGGTTAAATTATAATATTGAATGGTCTTAAAGTATAGATAGAATATATTTTTTCCATTTAATATAATGTATGTCATTAGCATTAATTTCACATTGAATTCAGAGGTAAAAACATTTCAATCTTTGGCAATGTTTTAACTTCTAAAACCCGTTTTCTTAACAAACAAGATTTATTTTTAATTAATTACTACAACTTATATGTTTTAAATTTTGAAAAATAGATTCCATATTCAGAATAAGTGGGTCCAAATTATTTTAATAGGCTACTTTTTATTTTTGGGCATTATGAATAGTAACTACGGTAAATTTTATTTCCCATAGTTAAAGGTAAATCGGGTAATATAGGTAAATATATGATTATAAAATTACCCTAACACCTGCCAAAATCCTATTAGATGACTAAGAGTCGACCCATATCACCTAAGGGTCAGATTAGATTCATTTAATATACTTTTTCTATGAAAATAATTTAATTATTATTAAAACCAAAGAATGTGACACCATGTCACTTTCTTAAATCTTATAAGTATAATAATTTTAATTTGGTGATAAACTTAATAAAACTTCGAACATGAATAGTCTCAAGAAATCTAATACAATTATCTACATCATAGGAATTTATTTAGAATTTTAGAGATTAAATAATTATCATTACGTATGACACAATAGTGATGTTGAAATTATTTTATTAATTAAATTATCAAATAAATGGTTTTAAAATATTAAAATAATTATTATATGCACTATTTAATGTGAATAACTAATTTTCTAGATACATATGACATTTTATTAATCTATTAAAGATTTTATTTCGATCATATCCTCTGTATATATTTTATTTAAATTCAAATAAATGAATAGTGTCAGAATTGACACTATTGTTATTTTATAAAAATAACATATTATAAAATTGTTTAAAAATCACAAAAATATTTAAAATTTGTAAATTAAATTTTATATGGTCTAAAATGTCATAAAGTGTCAAATTATGGAAAATTAACAACACATATGTAATTATTAATAATAATTTAAAATTTAGAATATTATTACCACAAATAAAATTAAATTGATAAATAAGGATAAATCAAGTAAATAAAGTTAAAAATAAATACCTAACATGTCTAAATTTTATTGTTTGATGAGATTACAACCCTATCTCATCCAATCTTCAGATATGAGTCATTTAGGAAGTTTTTAAGTGGGGTTGGGATTTAATATAAACTAATATTTCTTATATTTCTAAAGGTGCCCCTCTCCTCCCTTATAAAAGGACACCTCCTCCCTCTCCCCATCACACCAATTTGAGCCTTCAAGCTCGGCCAAACCCTGCCCACTTCACTTCCCCACTTCCCTAGAATCGTCATAGAGGTTCTGGTATTCTTCAAAGACCAACCCTAGTGCCCTAAGAGGAGGTTAAGAAGAGGCGCGTCAAAAAGAGGTAATATCCATTACCGATTCTTTCCAAATTATTTATTCTTCAACATATTCTTCTTTAGTTGTTTCATTATGAAGTAATAAAATCACTTTCACTCATATATTTATATGTTATTATATGTATGAAACAACCCTATTTCAACATCTATCCATCCTATGGAAAATGAAATCATCGCGCGTGCGTACGTACGGAATACCATCTCTACGTTGTGGTGTAATCTATTTTCCCCAACCACCTTACTTGGATGGGTATAATGATGAAAATAATTACTATATATGATTATTGTAATATGATATTGATTCTGAAATAGTATACATACACTCCAATACAATTCCACGATCATGGGAACGATATCATCGCTCGTGCGTACGTACAGAATACCGTCTCCACGATGTGATGCGATTCGTTCTACATGATCTTCATTGCATAATGATTATATAAATGAGTTGAATGACTAAATATGATATATAGTACACTAATACCATTCTGTAAATGATGTATCTATAACCTAAGCAGAATAATAAGAATTTATTCGACAAAACACGCATAAGAACAAAAAGTTATAAACACCCGAATAACAAGTAGCAATGAAATATTACTACTAACAAGTTAATAATATGACCATATATTATACCATAACAATAATTATGATTTTGGAATAATTCAATAACATTATTTAAATAATTATACAGGAGGTTCGGCCACTTACGAGGAAAATCGGACCTAATGTAAGGGAAACATCACAATCTCATTTTTATCCGAGATTTTTAATAATTTAGTATTTACTGGGGTGTATTTTATCATCCACATCCATTTTTCCTAAATATGTAATATTATTTCCATCCACCTACAATTGTTTAAATCCAATTTTACCCTTCAGTGAGTTTTTAGTAAAGGATACGAAAGGAATCTTTTGTTGTTTTTCGTACGAGGTTCTTTTTGACTTTTCCGACAAAAGTACAAAGAATGTTTTTTTTAACTTATACGGCATGAATGGATTTTTAAAACATTATTTCCAAGAAGATTCCTTTACAAGTTTTCAAGTTTATTTTTAATCAACTTTTTTTAGTTTATAATTGTACGACATGTTAAGAAAGGAAAAGTGTTTTTGAAGCAGAAAGGATATTTTCCTCAAGAATGGAGTTCAAGTGTTTTATCAAAATTATTTTCCATATAAGATAATAATGGGTTCTGTTTCTATCCCTATTATTACATTGATTTGATTATGTTGTGATGGAATTATATTTTTATCTTATATGAATTGTTTTTTGATGTCACGATGTTTAAGATTCCCATTTTTATTACATGGGTTATGCTATGATGTATGGTTTCTGATTTTGTGGCACACATAAGAATGGTATCATTATGAGATGGGTGGGACCTATATCTCCCTCCAATGAATTGGGTAAAGATTTTATATCTCATGAGATAGACATGGCTGGAACGACAGGTTAAACCGGTTCAGTGAAACATGACTGAAACGAGGAGTGAACTCGGTTCAGAAATGGACTTTGTCCATTAAGAAAGTCTTGGAAATGAGCCTTGACTAAAAAGAAATGATTCTCTATGATTATTTGTGTATGCCACAAATTTTCAAGTTTTAAGTTATGATTATTGGGATTACATTTCACTGCTATTATTTATCCCATGTTATGAAATTATGATTTCTTTTGCGGGTTAAGATTTCCAAAAGTTATGTTCTTATGTATATGATGTGATTGATATTTCTTTTGTTTACCCTTACTGTGCATTTCAGCTCCCCCTTTTGTATGTTTTATTTCCCCAGGTTAGGAAGAAGGTTATTAAGTAGGATATGCCAAAAAGGGACTCTAGATATGATGAAATAAATGGGAGGCAAAGTAGATGCTTTATGAACCACTTGTTTATGTTTCCCAGTTTCTAAAGACTCTATATCTATACGGTCCTTCCCTGGTTTTGTTATATGTTGTAATATGTGTGCTTAAATACTGATGTAATGAAAATGTATGTAATGTATGGGTCATTATAGTTGGTATCAGAGGAAAGGTATAGTCAACCTTCGGAAACTAGGATGTGAAATCCTTAGTAAGAATCCTAAGGATAAGTCTAAGCATAGAACACAATATTAGTGTTTTATAAATGGCCATGAACAACCTATGATAAGACCTTAAGTGTGAAATTTTATTCTTTATTATGTGGTTTTACTATTATAATTAGTGTTTCTCACACTATTCTTCTTGGTTTTAGTCAATGGCTAGAACCCGAAGGAACTGTGTTAATGCGAAATGCGACGGGCAATGCAATGATTGTCCCCGTGAGCAACCAAACGTTATGGGAGCTGGAATGCAAAATATTTTCTCCAAGCTCACAAAACATTCTCAAGATATGAATAATGCAGGACTTCCAAACGAGCAAAGGAAGGAGAAACATTTTGTTGAATCCTTCATGAGGCAGCGTCCACCTTCTTTCAGCGGGTCTACTGATCCATTAGTTGCTGAACAATGGATTAGTACTACTGAAAAGATATTTTCAGTTCTTCAATGTTCTGAACATGATAAAGTCATCCTAGTAGTGTATCGTTTGGAAGGAGATGCTGATCAATGGTGGAATATTATTAAGAATACGAGGAAAAGGGATGAAATTGAATCCATGGAATGGGAAGAGTTCAAGAACTTATTTTTCAATAAGTACTTCCCTCATATTCTCCGAAAAAATATGGAGAAAGAGTTTCTTGAACTGAAGAAAAATGATGATGAATCTGTTGGTACTTATGAAGAAAATTTTACAAGACATGCAAGGTACGCTTCTGGTATTATTATCTAACCTGAGAGTAAGATCGATCGATTCATTAGTGGCTTAAAACCAAGTCTTCGAAGGGCGTTAGCCATAAGGGACTTCAATAGATATGAGGAAATCGTTCGATGTGCTCTCAAAGTCGAGATGGGGATTGGAGTAACCCATCAGTCATATGGGTTTGATAAGTTGAGGAAAATGGAATTCATAGGAAAATCTAAATAGCACACTGAAAAGAATATGAGCTTTCCCTTATGCTCAATGTGTGGAAAGAAACATGGGGGGAGTTGTCTTAAAGGGACAAGAAAATGTTTCAAATGTGGAAAGGAAGGTCATCAGGCATTTGAATGCCGCAATGATGGGAAGAAGATGCCTAATGATGCAAACAAAGGAAGGGACACACAAAATAAACCTACTACACTTCAATGTTTCAAGTGCAAGGAGATGGGGCATTGTGCCAATCAATGCTCAAATCCAAGGGTTGATGATGATGGTCGACGTCAACAAACTCTTTAGGCTAAAGAAAAAGGAATGTCACATGCAATTTCTATCAGCGATGTGGAGTACGATAACGATGTGGTGAAAGGTACACTTACCATCTACTCTAAAGTAGCAAATGTTTTATTTGATTCTGGATCCACCCACTCCATTATTTCTGAATAATTTTCTAAGGATATCACTGTATTACCTCAACAGTTAGATGTTGAGTTAGCTGTGACAACCCCAAATGGCACAACAGTCACATCAAAAGTTTATAATTCTTCTGCGTTTGAAGTTTGTGGGAAAATGCTTCCTGAAAATCTTGTGATCCTTCCTATAGTGGAATTTGATGTGATGCTTGGCATGGATTGGCTTTCTCTACATGGAGCTCATATCAATTTCCAAAGAAGGGAAGTCACATTTCATATTCCAGATCAATCTATGATCTTCTATTGATGCAAGGATGAACATAACCTTCCAGTGGAAATTTCTTCCATTTTATGGGTATTGATTCCACTAAATGAAGGTTATTTATCTAAAATGGTTAGTGAGAAACTCACGATTAAGAATATTCCCATTCTATGGGAGTTTGATGATGTCTTTCCGGAGGTATTACCAGGTCTCCCACCAAATCGTGATGTTGAGTTTTCAATAGAACTCGTACTAGGTGATTTGCCTATTTCAAAGACACCTTATAGAATGGCCCCAATTGAGTTGCAGGAATTGAAGAAGAAACTCCAAGAGAATCTTGATAAGGGGTTCATACGCCCTAGTGCGTCACCTTGGAAAGCACCTGTTCTGTTTGTTGAGAAGAAAGATGGATCAATGAGACTCTGCATTGATTATCGAGAACTTAACAAGATCACTATCAAGAACAAATATCCTATCCCAGGAATTGATGACTTATTTGACCAACTATGAGGTGCTCAATAATTTTCTAAGATTGATCTTCTTTCAGGGTATCACCAATTAAGGGTCAAAAGGGAGGATATACCAAAGACGACTTTCCGTACAAGGTATGGACACTATGAATTTATAGTGATGCCATTTGGTCTTACTAATGCCCCTTCTATCTTCATGGATCTGATGAATAAAGTCTTTAGAGACTATCTTGATCAGTTTGTGGTAGTCTTTATAGACGATATTCTTGTATATTCAAAGATCAAGTAAGAACATGAAGATCACTTGACAATTATATTGAAGACCCTATGAAAGGAGAAGCTTTATGCCAAATTTACCATGTATGAATTTTGGCTTCAAAGAGTTTCATTTTTGGGTCAAATAATCTCAAAAGAGGGGATATCTGTGGATCCAGCAAAAACAAAGGTTATCGAAAAATGGTCGAGTCCAACAATAGTGACTGAGATCCGAAGTTTTCTTGGTTTGGCTGGATATTATCGACGTTTTGTGAAATATTTTTCATGATTATCTAATCCACTCACCATGTTGACTTGGAAAGGAGTTAAGTTTGTTTGGACGGAGGAATGTGAAGAGAATTTCAAGGAGTTGAAAAGAAGGTTTTCTAGTGCACCTGTGCTCACACTGCCTTGTAGTGGAGAATGGTTTGTGATCTATAGTGATGCATCCAAGAAGGTTTTGGGGTTTGTTCTTATGCAAAATGATATGGTGATAGCTTATGCCTCACGACAGTTGAAAATACATGAGCAAAATTACCCAACTCAAGATTTGGAGTTAGCTGGGGTAATATTTCCATTAAAGATTTGGAGGCATTACCTTTATGGTGAAAAGTGTGATATTTATATTGATCATAAAAGTTTAAAGTATATTTTTACACAAAAGGAGATGAATATGCGCCAAAGAAGATGGTTGGAGCTGATTAAGTATTATGACTACTCAATTCATTACCACCCTGGGAAAGAAAACAAGGTGGCGGATGCATTAAGTCGACAAGACCATGCCAGTTTATCCATGATGAGGATCAAAAAAGATCCAATATTTATGGATTTACAAAGGATAGATCTTGGAATAATAATGAAAGGGGAAAAATCGTATCTTTCTCAAATGAATGTTCAACCATCTATACATGTGAAGATTAAAGAGGAACAGAATGAAGATGTTGAGTTACAAAAGAAGGTGAGAAATGTTCCTGAATTCAACCTTGATTGTGATGGGATAATAAAGTTCAGGAATCGAGTTTGTGATCCTCCCATCCACAAATTAAAGAAGGAGCTACTAGATGAGGCTCATAGTTTTTCATTCTCTATTCATCCTGGAAGCACGAAGATGTATAGGGACCTAAAGGAGTACTTCTGGTGGGATGACATGAAAAGAGATGTTGCTGAATATGTCTCTCGATGCTTGGTTTGTCAGTAAGTTAAAGCTGAGAGACAGAAGTCTAAGGGGATGTTACAACCATTACCCATACCCGAATGGAAATGGGAAAACATCACTATGGACTTTGTCACAGGACTTCCTAAAACATCCAAAGGCAATAATGCTATCTGGGTCATAGTTTATCATCTTACAAAGTCTTCACACTTCATCGCTATTAGAGAGGATTTCTCTCTAGATCACCTTGCTAGGATATTTGTGAAGGAAGTGGTAAGATTTCATGGAGTACCACATTCTATTATATCTGATCGGGATCCGAGGTTTACCTCAATGTTTTGGTGAAGTCTTCAGCATACTCTGGATACAGAGTTGAGTTTCATCACTGATTATCATCCTTAGACAGACGGTCAGTCTGAGAGAACAATTTAAACTCTAGAAGATATGTTGAGAGCTTGCTCTATGGATTTCAAAGGTGGTTGGGATCAACACCTACCTTTGGTGGAATTTTCTTATAATAATAGCTTTCACTCCAGTATTCAGATGGCTCCTTATGAATCTCTCTATGGAAAGAAATATAGGACTCCAACTTGCTGGGATAAAGTTGGGGAAAGAAATCTATTGGACCTGATATTGTTGATGAGATGGTAGAAAAGGTCCGATCTATTCAACAACACATAAGAGCAGCTCAGAGTCGACAGGAAAGTTATGCCGACAACCGAAGAAAAGACCTAGTGTTTGAAGTGGGTGATAAAGTGTTCTTACGAATATCTCCCTGGAAGAGGGTCATGAGATTTGGAAAGAAGGGGAAGTTGAGCCCTAGATATATCAGTCCTTTAGAAATACTGGATCGTGTTGGGAAGGTAGCTTACCAATTGGCGCTACCACCGAATCTATCTCAAGTTCACGATGTGTTCCATGTATCTCTCCTGAGAAAGTACATACCCGATCCTTCACATGTACTCGGCTCAGAAGTTGTACCACTGGAGTAAGATCTTTCTTATGAAGAACAACCGATAGAGATTCTGGATCATAGTGAAAAAATTCCTACGAAACAATACCACTCGCTTGGTGAATGTTTTATGGAGGAACCACCAATTAGAAGAAGCTACATGGGAGCTTGAGGATATGATGAGGGAGAGGTATCCTTATTGTTTGTTACAAAGTGACGAACTTTGAGGGCGAAATTCATTTTAAGGGGGGTAGAATGTAACACCTGAGACTTTTATGAGAAATATTTCGTTTTTATGTTATATAAATCATCAAATGAATCTTTCGCTGCACGCAATCGCGACCTTCCTCGATAGCGTGTGTAGTACGCAATACTGAGTTCCACTAAACAACGATATATTATTATAAAATTATAAACTAGATGTTATGAATGGTATTAAATGAATTTTAAATTTTACAACATTATTATTCATCTTATACATTTTCTAGAACATGGTAAGAGAACAAAATATTTTTTTTGGGTAAAAAAATTATTTATCAAAAAATGCAGTTTTGCCGCCTTTTGATGGAGACCCACATTAAATCTAGTTTTTGACACATTTATACGTTCAATTTGACAAAATAAAATTCTTCTTTTGAATCAGGATATAAAAATTTACTTTGGATAAATTTTTGATATTTTTCTGATAACATTCATATTTTGATGAATAGTTAAAATACACTAATTTTTGATTAAAAACAACTTTTTTTCATTGAGATAATTTATATGTTTAAATTATAATATTGAATGGTTTTAAAGTATATATAGAATATATTTTTATGATTTAATATAATTTATGTCATTAACATTAATTTCACATTGAATTCATAGGTAAAAACATTTCAATCTTTGGCAATGTTTTAACTTCTAAAACCAGTTTTCTTCTCAAACGAGATTTATTTTAAATTAATTACTGCAACTTATATGTTTTTAATTTTGAAATATATATTCCATATTCAGAATCAGTGGGTCCAAATTATGTTAATAGACTATTTTTTATTTTTGGGCATTATGAATAGTAACTATGGTAAATTTTATTTACCACAGTTAAAGTTAAATCGGGTAATTAAGGGTAAATATAAGATTATAAAATTACCCTAACACCTTCCAAAATCCTATTGGATGACTGAAAGTCGACCCATATCACCTAAGGGTCGGATTATATTAATTTAATAGACTTTTTCCATTAAAATAATTTAATTATTATTAAAACCAAATAATGTGACAACATGTCACTTTCTTAAATCTTATAAGTATAATAATATTAATTTGGTGATAACCATAATGAAACCTCGAACATGAATAGTATCCAGAAAGCTAATACAATTATCTATATAATAGGAATTTATTTAGAATTTTTAGGGATTAAATAATTATCATTAATTATGACACAATAGTGATGTTGAAATTATTTTATTAATTAAAATATCAAATAAATGGTATTAAAATATTAAAATAATTATTATATGCACTATTTAATGTTCTCCACTAATTTTATAGATACATATGACATTTTATAAATCTATAAAAGCTTTTAGTTTGAACATATCCTCTGTATATATTTTATTAAAATTCAAATAAATGAATAGTGTCAAAATTGACACTATTGTTATTTTATAAAAATAACATATTATAAAATTGTTTAAAAATCACAAAAATATTTAAAAATTATTAATTAAATTTTATATGGTCGAAAACATCATAAAGTGTCAAAGTATGGAAAATTCACAACACATATGTAATTATTAATAATAATTGAAAATTTAGAATATTATTACCACCAATAAAATTAAATTCATAAATAAGGATAAATCAAGTTGGTATTGTTTAAAATAAATTCCTAACATGTCTAAATTTTATTGGTTGATGAGATTACAACCCTATCTCATCAAATATTCAGATATGAGTAATTTTGGAAGTTTTTATGTGGGGTTGTGATTTAATATAAACTAATATTTCTTATATTTCCAAAGGTGCCCCTCTCCTCCCTTATAAAAGGGAACCTCCTCCCTCTCCACATCACACCAATTTGAGCCTTCAAGATCAGCCAAACCCTACCCACTTCACTTTCCCACTTCCCTATAATCATCCTAGAGGTTTTGGTCTTCTACAAAGACCAACCCTAGGGCCCTAAGAGGAGGTTAAGAAGAGGCGCGTCAAAAAGAGGTACTATCCATTACCGATCCTTTCCAAATTCTTTATTTTTCAACTTCTTCTTATTTAGTTGTTTCATTATGAATTAATAACATCAGTATCACTCATATAATGATCTGTTATTATATGTATGAAACAACCCTATTTCAACATCTATCCATCCTATGGAAAACAAAATCACCGCGCGTGCGTACGTATGGAATACCGTCTCCACGCCGTAGTGTAATCTATTTTCCCCCACCACCTTACTTGGATGGGTATAATGATGTAAATAATTACTATATATGATTATTTTAAAGTGATATTGATTCTGAAATATTATACATACACTCCAATATAATTCCACGATCATGGGAACAATATCATCACTCGTACGTACGTACGGAATACCGTCTCCACGATGTGATGCGATTCATTCTACATGATCTTCATTTCATAATGATTATATAAAGTAATCGAACGAATAAATATGATATATATTACATTAGTACCATTTTGGAAATGATGTATCTATAACCGAAAGAGAAGAATAATAATTTATTTGACAAAACACGCATAAGAACAAAAAGTTATAAACACCCGAATAATAAGTAGCAATGAAATATTACTACTAAGAAGATAATAATATGACCATATATGATATAATAAAAATAATTATGATTCTGGAATAAGTCAATAACATTATTTAAATCATTATACATGAGGTTCAGACACTTACGAGGCAAATCGGACCTAAGGTAAGGGAAATATCACAATCTCATTTTTATCTAAGATTGTTTATACTTTAGTATTTATTAGGGTGTATTTTGTCATCCTCATCCATGTTTCCTCAATATGTAATATTATTTCCTTCCACCTACCATTTTTTAAATCCAATTTTACCCTTCGGTGAGTTTTTAGTAAAGGATACGAAAGGAATCTTTTTTCGTTTTTCGTACGAGGTACTTTTTGACTTTTCCAAAAAAAGTACGAAGAATGTTTTTTTAACTTATACGGAATGAATGGATTTTTAAAACATTATTTCCAAGAAGCTTCCATTACAAGTTTTCAAGTTTATTTTTAATCAAATTCTTTTAGTTTAGAATTGTACGACATTTTAAGAAAGGAAAAGTGTTTTTGAAGCAGAAATGATATTTTCCTCAAGAATGGAGTTCAAGTGTTTTATCAAAATTATTTTCCATCTAAGATAATAAAGGGTTCTGTTTCTATCCCTATTATTACATTGATTTTATTATGTTGTGATGGAATTATATTTTTATCTTATATGAATTGTTTTATGATGTCACGATGTTTAAGATTCCCATTTTTATTACATGGGTTATGCTATGATGTATGGTTTCTGATTTTGTGGCACACATAAGAATGGTATCATTACGAGATGGGTGGGACCTATATCTCCCACCGATGCATTGGGTAAAGATTTTATATCTCAAGAGATAGACATGGCTGGAACGGCAGGTTAAACCGGTTCAGTGAAACATGACTGAAATGAGGAGTGAACTTGGTTCAGAAATGGACTTTGTCCATTAAGAAAGTCTTGGCAATGAGTCTTGACTAACAAGAAATGATTATCTATGATTTTGTGTGTATGACACAAAGTTTCATGTTTTATGTTATGATTATTGGGATTACATTTCACTACTATGATTTATCCCATGTAATGAAATTATGATTTCTTTTGCAGGTTATGATTTCCAAAATTTATGTTCTTATGTATATGATGTGATTGATATTTCTTTTGTTTACCCTTACTGAGCATTTGAGCTCACCCTTTTGTATGTTTTATTTCCCTAGTTCAGGAAGAAGTTTATTAAGTAGGATATGCCAAAAAGTGACTCTAGATATGATGAAATAAATGGGTGGCAAAGTAGATGCTTTATGAACCAGTTGTTTATGTTTCCCAGTTTCTAAAGACTCTATACCTATACGGTCCTTTCCTGGTTTTGTTATATGTTGTAATAAGTGTGCTTAAATTCTGAAGTAATGAAAATGTATGTAAAGTATGGGTCATTATTGTGGGGCTGCGGGACTGGTTTTGATTTTATTATATGGTTATGGTTGGTAGTTACCTAGTAGTGCTAGAATAGATTACAAGGAACCCCATAATTAATAACTGGCATTTTGTTAAATAAAAAGGGGCCAGGCATGTGTTATTTTTTGACTGGTTGTGCATTTAGGGGTGTCAACAAAGGTTGTTTTTGTGGGTTGGTTATTTTTTGGGAACCCATAGGTTGGACTGAGTGATTGTTTACCGATATATAAATATACATTGTTGATATTGTGATTTCAATATGCACCCCACCCTTGTTGATCATTATGTTCCAAACACCTCCATTTTACTGGGGGGGTGTCTTCCCAACATCCAGGTGGGAGGATGAATGGCTAGTTACCAACTTTTTTCCTCGCACCCTTTTCCGGATACTGCTGCTCAGGCATATCTAGGTAAGTTGTAATGGGTTAAGTCGTACCATATTGCAAGATTCTTTGGGAAAGGGATTATTTTAGATGAGGGGCCAAGGTGGTTTTGGGTCATATTTTTCTTCCCATGTATCTTCAAGATGAGGCCTAGGTGTCTTCGGGTTAGTGGTGTGGTTGTTGTGGCCCATGTTTATGTGGGTGGAATTTTGTGTGGATGAGGCCTAGGTGAATGTGGGTTGGTTGTGGCAGTGAGAATACATATGGGAATAGTGGAAGCATCAAGATGTTATCTATTAGGGATAAGTAGTCAACAAGTGAGAATGTGGTGCATGGTTCCCTATTGAAGATCTGATTGTACTAATACATTACATGAATTGCATTATATGGAGAGTGTTCCTTGGTGAGGTCAGGCTGGTTATTATTTCTTGGAATGTTCTTTGAGGTTATACTATTTTCTCATAGTGGAATTAGTATTTTCCCCCACTTTTGAATGGGTAGCTTTATTTTTCATAATAAGTATACTGGTATGCTAACCCTACATAGATAAACTATTTTCACGTTTTTGGGACGAATTTTAGGACAATGTTGGACCTTACAGGCTCATGTGTTAGGATTTTTTGTTGTTCTACAATTGAATCTTTTCTTTTGGAACTTTACTTTGGAGTTTTTATTGTACATTGTATCAGTTTCACTTTTTAAAATGCATGTGGGAATGGATTTTTGCTTTTATTTTTCTTTTAGTATTTGGAGTTGTTTTATATTTACCATCTTATCTCCCATTCTTGTTCACTAAAAAGGGTAATTCCTTACATTTTTGTGTGATATTCTCTACCCTTGGTGTTAGTCTCCACTCTATGGCCTATTAAATGTGGGTCTCGGGGGTCATTATCTCTCCTTCATATTGAAGAAGGGAGGGTTATTTTTTTTGTCCCTTCCCTCATCTTGAAGAAGGTGGGTCATGATATGTTTAGTATCTTGATACAACATATTTGGATGGGGTTTTAAATGATTAATTTATGGGAGTTTTTACACTATGATGTTTTGGCAGTTTATCTGTGACCTATGATTTAATGTTTTTAGTTTTTTCACATTTCCATGTTATGATTATCATGCTATATCATGACTTTATGTTCATGTTTCTTCAATGATCTATTGATATGCATATTTTCTAAAATGTTTTTACTTCCTCTGGTTATTCCATTTTTATTCCATTAGTTGTATTTATAGCTCACCACTTTTTTATTTATGTCCTCAGGTTATCCTATGATGTGTTATCTAGGAAGGAATGTTCTGTTCATGTAAACACAATTTTCAATAATTATGTTTTATTTCACGTTTTAGTTTGTTATGTAATGTTCCTAATTCTTCCAATAAACTAGACTTCTCAATATTTTGAATTTTATTAATTTTAATTTTATGAAATTAAATTTTGTAAGAATTTAATAAAAAGAAAATATTGTTATAGTTGGTATTAGAGTAATGTTTAGTTATATTTGGGATTAGGATTAGAAAACTCCAGTGAAAGCCTTTGGGATAAGAATAATTATAAGAAATACCTCCCAAAATATTTGTGAGAATAGAGTAAGTTGTTTAAAAAGGAAATAAATATCTGTCCGGATATGAACAAGTGGACGTGGAACTGGCATAGATGTATTGAGGGGTAAAACCCGAAAAAACCTCGTTGAGATAGACTCGACTTAGAACTGGTGCACAACAATGGGTCTTTCTACACTAATGGTTTGAGACATCTGAGGAATATTATTTGATAAATTGATAATCTTAGTATGTACCATTATTAATGGTGGAAAATATCATATGAATATACATTAGGAAATAGATCATCGATAACATAGATTGAATCCTAGAAATTCATAAGTTAAGAAAATAAGTTTAATTTATAAGTTATCCCTTTAATTTCTTTGGATTCGCTATTATGTTTTTAATATTTTAAGTTAATTATCCCTAATTTTCATTTTAATATATCTAATGGCCGATAATAGAAGGAATCGGGCTGAAAACAAATGCGAAGATCAATATAATGACTTTCATAATGAGATGCGAAATATAATGGGAGTGGGACTCAAAAAAGTTTTCATGATACTCCCATAGATAAATAATGGTTTGAAAAGAAACATTTCTTCATAGGAATTTTCAACCCCCTCCCCCACCAAAGAATGAATAGATCAAAATTGAGAGATTCATGAGAAAAAGGCCTCCTAATTTTAATAGACCATTTGATCCTTTAGTTTCCGAAAAAAATCATCAACTCCATTGAAAAGATCTTCTAGATACATCAATGCTCTGAACAATAGAAGTTTCTTATTGATGCTTATCATATTAAGGGTGAACCTGATCATTGGTTGACATTGATCTAAAATATGAATCCAGAAGAAGAGGTTAACACGATGGGATAGAAGCATTTACAGAAAATGTTTCCTAAAAAATATTGTCATCGCACCCTCCAACTTAATATTGAAAGCGAAATCCTTTCCCTCAAACAAAAAAGATAACAAATCCATCAGTGTGTACAAGGTAAACATCACAAGCATTGCACATTACAACTCTAGATTTTCCATTACCTACAAATGAAAGGTTGAACACTTTTCTATTGGGATAAAACCTAGCCAACAAAAAGACATGATGATCCGTGTCTTTGATTTCTATAATGAAATTGTTCGATTTTCCCTCATAGTCAAAATAGAGATCCTAGAATCTTAGGGGTATCATAGGGATAAAAAGCCAATGGGGAGTCAAATTCTAGTGCTCTAATATAAAGATCTAATAGTGAACAAAAATTTCAACACCCCACTTTCCAAATGTGTGGATAGAAGCACCCTAGAAAATGATTGAAGGGGATGAAGAAATGATTTTGGTATATGAAGGAATGTCACCTTTCCAGCAATTACCGGTCATAAAAACATGCTACTACAAGGGAGAAATGGAATTCTCCTTGAAAACATCAGCACATTATCTACAACTACAAATAACTAGGGAATGTATCAAACCAATGAACAAGTCCAAGGGTTTTTAGAGGCATCCAACAACCACCAAGGCAGAAAGGGTGAGCTTTTTCCATCACTATTGCCGAAGTGACTCTTGGAAATGAAGTGGTGATAGGTACACTAGGTATTCATGAAAGAATAGAAAATTTAATTTTAGATTCTTGTTCTATGAATTATTTTATATCTTGAATGTATAGTAGAACAATCCAAACACTTCCAAAAAGTGTGAATGTAGAAATATCAGTGAAAACAGAAAATGGGTTAATTATAGAATCCCGTGTATATAAGTCATCCCCTGTAATATTTTGTTGATTTAACACCTCAACTAACCTTATAATACTCTTATATGTGGAATTTTATGCAATTATTGTAATGGATTACCATTCCTTATATAGATACAACATATATTTCAGTGAAATGGAAGTCACACTCCATGTGAAAAATCAACCACTGATTCTATACAAGTGCAATGAGGATGAATATTTTTTTAGCACCATCATCCTAGTCATGGATATTAATACCATATGAGAATGTGTATCTGGATTACATGATCAATTATAAGGAAGAATCCATCATCAATGACATGCTTATTGTGAGGGAATTCACTAGTTTGTTTTCAGAGGAATTGCTTGGTCTTACTCCTAGAACAGATATCGAATTATCGATCGATCTTATACCTGGAGAATTTCCAATATCCAAGACTCCATATACAATGGATATTGTGAAAAATGAAGATCTAAAAAAAAATAATGGATAATCTAGAAAAGGGTTTATATGCCCATGTGCTTCACCATGGGGTGCCCTAGTCCTCTTTATCATGAAGAAGGATGGGTCAATGCGACTTAGAATGGATTGTCACGATCTCAACAAAATAATGATAAAAAATAACTAACCTTTTTCACAAATTGATTACTTGTTTGATTAGTTTTGGTGGGAACATTACTTCTCAAAGGTGGATTTGTGGTCGAGATATTACCATGTAAGGGTGAAGGTGGATATCCCCAAGACTGTTTTTCTTACAAGGTATGGGCATTATGAGTTCATAGTGATTCCATTCGGACTCACTAACACTCTTACAAAATTCATGGACATGATGAATATAGTATTTATATATTAACTTGAAAAATATTTCATAGTCTTTATTGATGATATTCTAATATAATCTAAAAGTAAGGAGAATGAGGAGAATTTTAAGTACTATGCTACAAACATTGTGAAAGGAAAGTTTGTATGCCATGTAAAAAAAATGCGAGTTCTGCTTGAAAGAATTATCTTTCCTGGGTAATATCATCACAAGAAATGAGATATCTATGTACCCTTAAATGACTAATGAAATTAAAGGATGGTCGATGCAAATATCTATGAAATATATCTATAGCTAGGTATTATCATAAATTTGTGAGAAATTTCATGAGATTGTTAAACCCTGTAACCATGATAAATCATAAGGGAATCATATTTCTTTGGAATGATGAATATGAAAAAAGATTCACAGATTTGAAAAGGAACCTTATCACCCTTCTTGTTCTTTCACTACCAACAATTGGAGAGATTTTCCTAGTATTCAGTGATTCTTTGAAGAAGGGAATGGGATATGTGTTGATGAAAAATGGAAAATTTATTATCTATTCTTCAAGGCAGTTCAAAGATCACGAGTAAAACTATCCAACACATGATCTGGAGTTGGCTGTAGTGATATTTCATTTGAAAATTTGGCAACATTACCATTTTGGGGAGAAGTGTGAAATATATACAGTTCAAAAAATCCTCAAGTATATATTGACATAGATATAGTTGAATACACCATGATGAAGATCATTAGAGATGATCAATGACTATGAATTTTCAAATGATTACCATCTGGGGAATGAGAATAAAGTGGAAGATTATTCAAGTATAAAGGATCCAACAACACTTTCATTGATTTGAATTGATAAGAATCTGATCTTCTTATACATGAATAGAATGGACCTGAGAATCATAAAGGAAGTAACATCATCAATAACTTTACAAATTATTTCTCAACTATATCTTTTGGGGAGGTTAAAGGATGCTCAAAAAGATTATGTGGGAATTTAGATGAGTGTGGAAACTATTAGATAAGGGAAATCCATAGTGTTCAATTTAAATGAACAAGGCGTTGTAATATTTAGGTCAAGACTATGTGTACCATAAAATACTAAGTTAGATATGGATTTATTGGATGATTAAAACAACTAAACCTTCTCTATCCACCCTAGAAGATAAAATAAGTATTGAGATCTCCAGGAACACTATTGGTGGGGTAACATGAAGAAGGAGATCACAAAATATACATCAAGATGTCTCATACATCATCAAGTGAAGGAATAAAGGAAAAAACCTAATGGGGTGAGGAAACCATTAACCATACCTACATGGAAATGGGAAAACATCACCATAGTATTTGTCACTAGGTTTCCCAAAACATTTAGAGCAAAGAATACTATATGGGTTGTGGTGGATCATCTTACAAAGACTATAAACATCATTGTGATTCGAGAGGATTTCTTATTGGATTAACTTGCATGGATATTCCTCTGAGAAGTGTTGAAGATTCACGTTGTTCCACTATCAATTGTATCCAATTGGGATCCAATATTCACCTCTACATTCTGGAAGAGTCTCCAAAACTTCTCTAAATAATGACTTAAACTTCAGCATAGCCAATCACCCTCAAATGTACGGCCAATATGAGTGGACTATCTAGACACATGAGGAAATGTTGAGAGAATTATCAATAGACATAAAAGGATGATGGGATCAACATCTTCCTCTAGTTGAGTTCTCTTACAATAACAGTTTCTACTAAGGCATCCAAATGTCTCCCTTTGACGCCCTTTGTGGTAAGAGGTGTACAACACCTTCATGTTAGGGTGAAGTTGGGGAATGAAAAAGACTAAGTTATGAAATGTTTAAGGAAATTGTGGATATTGTTAAGACCATTCATCATCACATCAATTCTGCTCATAGTCAATAGGAAAGCTATGCTGCCAATCATCAGCAATTCCTGGAGTTTGATGATGGAGACATGGAATTCCTTCGAATATCTTCATGGAAGAGATAAATAAGATTTGGTAATAAGGAAAAGTTTTTACAAGGTACATCACCCCTTTTGAGATCTTTGATCGTATCCTAATGGTGGATTACCGATAAGCACTCCCACATAACCTATATCTAGTACATGATGTATTCTATGTATCTCTCTTGAGAAAGTACATATCACAACCCTCTCATGTACTCAATCTAGAGTTGGTACCATTGGAGAATGACCTATCTTATGAGGAGAATCCAATGAATATATTAAATCGTATAGAAAAAGATATATATAATAAGACCATACACCCATTAAAAGTGTTTTAGAGAAACAAAATGTTTTACAATGTAATGTGGGAACCAAAGGAGGCGATGAATCAAAGTTTCTATCATCTATTTTAATGTGGGAAATGAAAATTTTGAAAATGAAATTTCTTATGGGTGGGAAGATTGTAATTACCCAAACTATTATAAGTGAAAACTCCATTTTGATTTAAATAAATGTCTTATTTTGTAAAATTGATATAGAAAACACATGCACTCCATTTATTTTATTATATCCAATTGGATTTATATAACAATTGAGTATCATTACCATTCATAATATAGATGTTGAACAGTCATCATAGGACAAGAATAAATATATGGTTTTAAAAAATCCTTTTTACATAGACAAAAGAGGTGATGGCCTCAACCAATAGGATCGTTCCTTTTGAATCCCATTTATTGGAGCTTATGAGGGAGAAATCATTTCTAAGATTTTACCTAGAATAATCCCAAGCGTTGATCCTATAACATAATAAAGATAGAAATTGTATATGGAAGAAGTTCAAGCCTATTAGGATGACAACCCAAACCATGTTCACTGAATGGCCCCATCAAAGCTGCACTATCACATACCTTACTCTTAGGGTGTATGCTAGTCTAATAGAGTCATATGTACCAAGACCATATAATTTTGATTATGTATATTATTTTTGTATATAGTAATGAATATAATTTTATTTTAATATTGTTTTTAAAGCACAAATCATATTTTTAATATGAAATTTGAATTAAGAAATCTTTTTTGATGAATTAAATAGTAATATTTAAATGAAATATTATTATTGAATTATTTATATTCAATATAAACTATAATTTAATTTTTATAATGCCAAATGTAATTGTTTTATGTTTTAAAAAATGTATTTTTTTGTAAAAACCCATCAATTTTCAATAAATTTTGGTTTTCATTTTAACAGGGAAAATTAAAATATTTAGAAAAAAATTTGATAAAATGAATATTATTTTTGGAATCAAGACATCAAAATTATCCCATGGTGAATTTTGATAAATTTTCTGAAACAATATAATATTAGGGATAAAATTAAATAACATATAAATATATAATGTGTTTTATGACATCATAATGGTCCAATAGTGATTTAATAAACACTATAAAACGGATATTCAAAAAAAATATGTTTTAAATTTAAAATAATTTTATTTCAGATTTTTTTAATTATTTATTAAACCCTTATTAAATCCTGCAAAATGTATAATATATTTTATGATTTTAAGTTCATTTCTTTAATAATGTGACTCACCTCCACATAAGAAAGAATGATATTTTAATATCATCAACCATAGCCTTATAAAAATATTTTTTTATACTCTAATTTGTAAGAAAAAATGTGTAAAACCCCTAGGAAGGTTTTTGGTATTGAATATTTAATTATATAGATTTTAAAACATAATTTTGTGAAATATGAGAGAATTACCCTCTCATTTCTTATATAAACCCACCCATGCTCCAACTTCTATTCACTCAAAATACATAGATCACATCCTTTATATGCCGCCAACTCTAAAATCCTCTCACGGCGCCCAATCTCTCAATAATCCCATATTTAATCCTTTGAAGTCACACACTCCAGTAAGGGTTCCTTCTATCCTCATTTTTATCCTTGTTTCCTTATATTGTTACACAATTTTATTTTCATTTAAAAACAATAGTTATTGTTTTAAAAAATCTCCCATACAACCATTATTATGTTTTAATGATGATAGGACCCTTTATCTCTCATTAATTCATTCTTCATACACCTGTTATCATGCCCAAATTTCATAATATTTATTCCATTTTCCATCTTTATCCATGTTTCTTTCTTATGTTATTCCATATATTTCAAATTAATTAAATTGAAACCTTTATTTATATGCCTATATTACTTCACACTTTATCAATATATGATGAGATAACTCTTTATCTCTCATCAACCCTATTTATAAATTTTTATGTCACATCGTTAGGCTGTTGAAATTGCACTGTGAATCTCTATTCCAAAACAATTGTGTAAGTGAATATCATACCCCTTCCCTGTCAATGGTCTTAAATTTTATAAATATATTATTTTTTATTGAGGGCATACATATATTTATTACTCACCCAATGATCATGTATTAAATTATAGTTATTAATAAATCCATGCTTTATGATCTATGTGGCACACTTAAGCGTGAGAATGAAAGTGACTGGTGAACCAAGAATTATATAGCCCTCCAATGCATTGGGTAATGTTTACAATCATCATAAAACATTTTAGGATATTGGTTTACTTGATTCTTTTATGGGAATTTTTCCACTATGATGTCATAGAAGTTTTTCATTGACCTATTATGTAATGTTTTAATTTGTTTCCATGTTTCCATGTTATGATAATCATGATATTTAATTCCTTTATGTTCAGGTTTATTTTATACTCCATTGAAATTCCAATTGTCCAAAAAGTGTTTAAATCTTCATTTTATTCAATTATTATTCCCATACTGGGCTTTATAGATCGCCCATTTCTTATGTTTTTCCTAAAGTTATCCAATGTAATGTTAAATATCAAGGAATATTGTGGTCATGTAAAGTACCTTTTTAATAATGATGTTGAATTTAATGTTTTAAGTTGTTAGGTAGTGTTATAAATTTCCTAAGACATTAGACTTCACGATCATTAGGGTTGTATTAAGTTTAATTTTATGCCATTAAATCAATTATTAATGTAATTAAAAGAATAGGGTTGTTATATTTAAATGTTTATCTAATCTCATTCAAGTCCCAAGTGATGTTCCCTTGACTACAATGAAACATGATGATCCATAGGTATAGAACCCTATATTATTTAATAAACAATTCATCTTCCCATTATTAGTGTATGCACACCCCGCTTCTACCTTATTTTTATGTCTAGCACATCCTATTACTCTATCCTGTCAGCATCTAGAACATTACTACCCCATTTAGTAGGTCCAGTAGTGAGGTAATAGGTTTTTACTCCTATTTATTCATGAGAATATTAGATGGTGAAAATTATATGTATAATTTTTAATTTTAATGTAGTTATTTCCCTTATTTTATTCTACTAAGTATTTTTCCAAAATAGATACAAACAATGTTAATAATGAGACAAATATTAATATTTAAGATGTTTGGAATATGAATGGATTGAAAATAGTTGTACACTTTGACTATTTTGGGGTCTCCATTGATGATTTAACAGGATTATTTAGCAACATTCTATGCTATCTCATTGAGGAGATGGTTATCCTTCTGATTAGTTATTCTGATTGGAGGTATATACCTAAATCATGGAAAAAGAAGTATTTGATTACCAAATAAATATAATTTTAATAAATGATACAGTAATTAAATGTCATTATATAATAAAATTATATTATTTTTAAAATGAATCTCTTTTTATAGTTGTTATTACAGTTTACCAGTACAAACTATATCACACAAAAGTGTATGTTGATTGATTTTGGTAAGAAATGGAATGATTATAAATGGATATTAGGGAAGGCATATAATGATACATCATTGACTACTCAGCAGTAGTATGATAATGTACCTAAAAGATTCCCTAGATAAAAATGGAAGGTGTTTTTTTATTGCCAATTCCATGATAAGAACATGTGATTGTAAAATTTATATCATTATATTGATATCATTTTACATATATACATGCATGTGAAAAGGATATAACATTGTATACATTATAGTTGAATTAAATGTTAATAAATTTCTAATTATTCAAGATAAAATGTATCTAGTTGATCTAAACATATTATACCCCATAATAAAAGTTTAAAAATATTTTAGAGAAATATATTTACTATGGTAATATTTTTAGTAGATTGAATATTTGTCAGATAAAATTGATTGTTTCATATATTAAATTTTTTATTTATTTTTGGTTAATGTACTCCAAATATTTAGGTCACTAAAACTCTTTAATGGAACATTGGTTGGATGCTTATAGAAAATATGATGGGAGTTATGTGAATGGTCCTACAATAGTAGTTTGGGTATGAATTTTATTTTCATTACAATAACATAGTGACAGATTCACTTTGTAAATATCAATTTATTTAAATATGACTGATATTTGATTTATATATTAAAATAAAAGAACTATAGGATTCCAAACCAATTAGTCCTTTTTAGTCTCTTACGAGTATCCAATTGGTCAAGTCCATTAATGGATCCTCCTGGCCATGTTACTAGGATGGGTTTGGGACAATTACCATATGAGTTATTTAGCGTGTCACCCAAGATTTCAGGCGAATATTCTCCCAGTTTCAGTTACTCCCTACCTAAATATGTTGAAAAAACGTTTTTTACGATGAGAAGAAAATTTTAGTAATAGGGGAGCTCAATCTACGAACATGGGGATCATATAAAGCCTCAAGATACAAAGTTAATATTTTCTATAGAAAGTATTGGTTTAATTATATCTGAAGATAACAGGATGCATCCCTAGTGATATTGCATCGATTGATTTTTTTAGTGGGTAGGTAAATCACACTACATTATAATCAATCAGTATAAAAAATTATTAGTTTAATGTTTAAATTTATATATACAACATAGTTTCTTTTTTTATGAGAATATTATTACATGTGTTAGTATTTTCGAGTGTAAATTGAGACAAATAAGATGTTGATAATAGTTTTATGGGTAGTGATAAAAATAGAATTTTAATTCAATGATTTTATTTTGAAACTAAAATAATGATAGAGTAAAACTGATGTGGTTGTTTTAAAAAAAATGTTGTGTTTTCAAGTAGTGGATATCTACATTTCCCTTAAATTTCATGAAATCTATATTATTTGTTGATTTTATAGGTTTTATTTTGAATTTTTACTTATAGTTATCATTATTAGGCCCCTAAGGTTTTGTTTTCCTTTATTACACTAGGAAATTCAACCTCTTATTGTTCTTTTAAAAATCTATAGTCTCTTTCAACAATTCATGAACATTATTTAGTGTTGACTTTCACTTGGTAATTCACTAACAAAAACATGTTTACATATCCAAAATATCTTCTAATTTAATAAATTTTTGGGTCACCTACACCTCATTTTCATCTATCTCTATCTAAGGGGTGTTCTAAGAGAAAAAGAAAATTAAATTAAATTTTTTAGAGAGTACATTCAAAATTTAGATATCCTGATTAAGGAAAACATCAATGTTATAGAAGATAATTAATGCGAAAATTATTCTGCTAGAATTAGTTCATACAAATTATTATATTAAAAGTACATCATTGCTAAATTAGGTTCTAGAAATGTTAATAAAACACTATTGTATTACTCATAATATCCCAAAAGTTAGTTTAACATATTTGGGTTTAGTCTACAATAACCCCAACAAAAGCTAAGAGTAAAGATTGATAATTTAAAGAACTTAATACAACTACGTTGTTATGGTATTTCATTAGAATCATATACAATTTTGGGAAGTGATTTTTATATGATTTTGAGGTTATCCCATTCAAATTCAACCTTTTTCTTATTGTGTTTGTTTCCAAATTATGCACCATGGCCATGTTATATTGTCAGTATAGGAGGGGGAAAGTGAATGTATCCAATGTAGTTCACATCTAGGCCACACTAGTGGAAATATAATTGTCTCAACACTAGGTATATGTTTGTAGAATGATAGAATAAAGTAAATAATGATTTAAACCTAATCCAAAGATAATTTATATATAAGAAAACCTAAATGATATCTTATTATGATATCTTAACACTTATCATAATAATCCCATGTTCAAACTCACACACACACACACGCATAAAAATTCCATGGATCTATCTAGGTTGGTTATCAAAAATAGTTATTAAGCTATTTATAATGGTACTCTCACTAATATCCTATTTTTAATGGAAAGATCATGCTATGGGGAGTGCTACCCAGTGATGCTAGGTTTGAGAAATATGTGAGGTTATTTTTTAGGAACTTCATAAACAGTTTAAAATATGCTTCAACATGAGTATGTATAAATTTTTTCACAATAACATATGTTATTTCTTATGGTATATAATATTTTACATGTCTTCCTTAATGTTGAGTGTTGAAATAAATTTCTCATTCTCTGTGGTTTCTCTGATGGATCTACCCCTTAGGCATGTTTCTGGATATTTCTCTACCATTTTTTTTATCATTATTCATGTCTTATGTGTTATTATTATTATTTTTATCATGGTAATCATGTATTGTTAGTTTTTCTAGTTTTATTCCAATCTCATATCTTCTTGTACTCCTTTTCCTATTTCATAATGGAAGCCACTGATGGTCATTCCCTATACACATAGACCAATTGGTCGAAGTATATAAATCCTTATTTCATTTTTACTACCTTTCACATTATTATTTATTCGAACATATAAATTTTTAAATGGTACATCTGGAATTAAATGGAACATTTCCTTGATTTTTAACTGATATAAAAGATTTTTGTTCTTTTGTTTTGATTGATTATCATTGTTGTTATTACATATGATTGTTAAATGTTGGTTATTATTCTTGTTATATTATTGATCTATTATGTTATTATTTTTTATAACTTGAACTTGAGATGTTCTTATTTAGATTATATTAGACTGGAATAGTATTTTATTATTTTTGTAAATTTATCATCGTCTTTTTTTGATTTTCCAATGTTTTAGTGTAACGTCCCAACATGGGATCCACTTATTGTGTGGCCTAATATAATGGGTTACACGACCTCAACCATGCCACCCCATAATCTAAAGGCTTCCCACAATTAGTGTGGGTGTATAAGTGGACTTATGGGGGGATTATATCCACTTATTATAATGTAATTGTAAAAAAATCAATAAAAATTCATTAAAAGAAGATAATAATAAAGAGATAGAATAAAATAAAAAATTTTGGAAGTGTAAATAACTGAATAATTTATAATAATATAAACAGATATAGAGGAAACATCAGATAAATGAATGTATGGAATGTATATATATGAAATAGAAATATGGGGGATTCGTATACACAAAATAAAAAAATACAAAAAATGATCCAATAGAATCTCAAGAAAATGCTCAGTCCTTTACATTGAAACTCCATCTATAAAAAATGAATATCAACAACCAATAACATGGATGTTTCCCTTACCCATTCCTACAAACAAATAATCTTCTCAACTACCAAAGGTATCCTGACTAGTGTGGGAGATAAAAATATAAATAGGCCACCAATAATAGTTTATATAAGTAAGACCAATACTGATTGTACCAATACAATGTGCATGAATAAATAATAGGGAAATAATGTTGAAAAAAAATCAGCCTGGTCAGGTTCCTATAGGACACCTGGTAGGTCTACCAGCTTTGTATCATGGATGGAATGAGTTAATGAGGGGTAACTGTATATATATGTGGGTGTGTGTGTGTGTGTGTTATATATTTAGTATAGTTATATATATTACACCCACAAATATGAACCAATATACGTGAAGATGTAAGTGTCCATATACATAGAGCCCTAGTGAAAGGTGGACTGGGGCGTAACTCCAACATCCATGACCATTCTAACAAAACTATAAGATCCGGAAATATGGTATATACCCTATATCTCATAGTGAGTGGGAGATATCATAGCCATCACTTTTGGTGGTGTGTGTTCCATATTTTCAACACTAACAAGAGACATGGCACATAAATCCTAATGTCCAATGAGTGTCAATGGTGTGATATGTCATGCTCATCACCCGATGAAAGCGAACGTGATACCATAATGCTCAACTATACCCTTACTATAGTATTTTGGCCTCTATCAAGACATGATTATTTTTATAATACAACACTTGAGGAAATGTCTATCATATTTACCATTGGTTAATTCAACATCATTCAAGTAAATACAATTCATATGGAGAATTTAATATGACCTTCAATATATGGTGTGGCCTTTACACCCTTTATTGTTCATTCCATTTCATTCAATCATTTCTTTTAAGGGAATTCAATTCACCATGAATAATACATTCCATATAATCTATTTTATTTAAACCATTTTAATTAATTTAAAGAAATCATTCAACCACCATGAATAAGAAATTCCATATAAAACAATCCAATTTAAGTAATTTGATATGTAATTTCAATTAACTAAGATCAAGGGGTTATTTGGAACGTTTATATGGTCAAATAAGTGAATTTCCAATATGGGAAATTCTAATTTTAGGTAGGGGAAACTCCTATAATGTGACATGGGTTATAGTAACCCTCATATATCATGGTAAATTCCATTTAAAAAGAAATATAAAATCTAAGAATCAATTATGGAAACACTAAAAATTACTAATTTAAGGGAAATGAATTTGGAACACTCAAGGAGTGTCAATAAATAATATCAACCACATGTAAATAACTAAAGAAGGATCAAGAGGAGTGTATATATAATTAAGGGTTAATTTGATATAAAGTAATCAATTAAAAGGTGGAGCTCTGAAAAAATGGAATACAGAAGAACAACATAGCTATAAAGAATAAAAAAAGTGAAAAGTGATGATACCACCATCATCATGGTCATAAATGACTCCCCTCTTGATATCAACCTACTATTTGGAGTATATTAGAAGAAATGTAAGGAACCTTCCAATTCCATAAAAAATAGTTGACAAGGTATTACACCTAAATAGTATAATGAATACAAAAATTAACATAAATAGTAAGGGATTGGATTCAAGAGATCACCTTAAGGAATTAAACACCTTTTACAGATCTAGAATTAGATATTTAATGTTAATTATAGATCAATGCTTGGGGTGAGATGATTTTGAGAACACAAGTGTAGAAGAACCAATTAATCCACTATAATAAGAGTGAAGAAAAATGAAATAGGGTTATATGTTTAATAAAGGTCCAAAGGAAAATTCACCCTTAAAATAAGGGGAACATGGTTTGGCTGCACTGTCTAACCAAAATGTTCTTAAGCTCACTGCATAAGGAGTCACCCACACGGTTGAGGATCACAGTTTCCATAATTTTTTACAAACTGTTCAAAATTCCTCGATTAAAACCATGAAGTTCATCTCAAGTTCATGCACCCTAGGTCCCATAGTTTTAGACAAAATGTGTGGCCGCTTCCTCACTCCTATTTCACCCAGCATGTTTAGGAGGAACCATGTGGGAGGGGATGCACGATTTCCTCTAAACATGTGGAAGAGTCATTTGTTGTTATTTCAAGGGTACAAGCTCTAATCTATCCCCTTATACACCCAATACCACCTTGAGTATATTATAAATCATTATTAGGGTTTTATAAGTGAATTTAAACCAAAACAAAAAGATCTTTTCCTTAATGAAAAGACATATCATTAGTATCTCCCCTCATTAATGAAACTCTTCCCTAGGTTTTCCTTCTATGGGTAACGAGTTATTGATAGAAATGAGTGCCAATCAATGTAATAATATATTATATTCTATCTCCCATGTCTCATCCTATACTCGTCCATTCTTCCGTACCACCTATATTAATGGAACAGACCTACCTCAGAGTTTATTTACTCTCTGATCAACAATACGAAGAGGATACTCATTAAAAGGGAATTTTTTTTATCTATATCAATATCAATATCATTTGGATAAAAGACAAGTGATAAGTCAAGATATTATTAGAGAAGTTGAGATACATGAATGAAATCATGAATATATCATTATTTCCTAAGAATAGAAAATTGGTAATCCACTAGTCCGATTGATTACATAATTTCAAAGGGTACAACGAACCTAGTTGAGATATTAACCTTTATATGAACACACCTATGACCCAACCATGGGTAGGCTCGCATGAAAACCTTGACTCTGAGCATGAACTCGAGATGTTTTAATTATCGGTTGGTATACTTCTCCTATATAGAATGAATTTTCATCATTTAATTTCTGCTCAGCAAGACCTACTCTCTAGTCACTTAAATGGGACATAGTCCAATTATAGCTTCCTCCCTTTCCACTAACCATCGTAGAGAAGAATAAAAACTCCTATAACATAAATCTTTATAAGGATTCATATCGATGGTATCCTAAAATGTTTTTTTATAAATGAACTCAATGAGGGAAATTTGTTTCTCCTAGGAACCCCCGATGTCAATAACTCAAGCATTGTCCAAGTCCTATATAACCTAAATTTTACATTCTTTTTATCTATTGATCTATGGGTGATATTATCTAAACACAAGCACATGTTTACCCGTGGCCCCCATCAAACACTTCCAGAACCGTGATATAAAATTAACATTACATTCTTAAATTATATAATGATTAGATTCATGAATAAATAAAACCTCCCATATATAAAACCTTACATTTTTTCTACCAAGAAGTTCTCTTACAAAGGTGAGAAGTTGGTTGCCTTCCTCAAATGATTAATGAAAACCCAAATTGTATTGTTTCCATGAGGTTATATGAATGAACTAGTCACAAAATCCATTGACATATCATCTCATTTCATCTTGGGAATAGAAAACATCTGTAAAAGGCGAAATGGTCACTCCCCTTCCGCCATCACTGAATGATGGGTGGAACATAGATTGATGATGAAAAATATCACATTTTATACAGGGCCACCAGTAATATAATAAAAAGTCTTAATAAATTTTGGTGACCTTCGGATGAACCAAGAAAGCTAAGGTGTGAAATTACAACATCAATTCATCTTAGATGTCTATTTTTATCCATACACACAGATGGAATAACAAGGTAAAAACCCCATCCATAATCCAAAATGAATATTGATCATCATCTTAGATACTTTACCTTAGTAAATTGCCTTCAATATTAGATAACTATCTCATTATTACCTGTTCTAGTACAATAGAGGTCACTGCTAAGGAATATATGGTGGTTTGACCATGCTCCTCATGATCCAGAATGTGCATGTAAAAGAATAAGGCCACGATATTCCATGACCATACACCCTAATTAAAATTATGAGTCTTATTATTTTGGCTTCATTCATCAACTATAACATTAGATTTTCGATGATTTTAGTCAAGGTCAAAATAAAATGACTATAGGTACTCAACCAACTAGTGATGATTGAGATTTACATCTTATTGTGTACAAATATAATTTAGTATTATGAGATTAGTGTATACCACAAAAAACACACCATGTATATAATGTATCCAACAATGTAAATCATGAACTACAAAAACAAGCTCAAGGTCATACATCAAGTAATTCCACTCACGAGGCCTTGTTTGATGAGACCCGTTAAAGTTGACTCACTAATACTATATAAAAAAATATGCAATATATATAAATAATGTGTCAATTTATACAGTATAGATCCTTCCTATATCTATAGGAATTAGTATCAGGGATAAATTCAAATTACCCTACAACTCTTAAAAGGATTCTTCATATGATTCTGACACAAAACATTTGAAACCCATCCCTGTCCTACTTGTATGTGGCGCCACATGGCCTGAGAAATTCTAGATAAATCATATGTAATATCCATCATTACACCAAGTAACTTATATTATAAAATTCATTCATGGTTTTCTCCCAGAAACTATATCTCTCACATATCTTAGTCTAATAAAACTCTTAACTCTGGGATGACAAGACCCAAAATGTCGACCACGTCGATCCAAGAGTGTTATTTATTGATATTACAATAGATTTGATGATATCTCAATGTATTCATAATGATATCATGATGGTTGGTATGTTCATGACTGGATCATGAATACACCAAGGTATGGTTGATAAATAATAGTAAAAATGAATATAGACACAGGTGGGAAACTTAATTCCTAAGGGACATGAAAACAGCAGGCAAATTCATGAATCCGGACTACATAACTAGTTACTTGTATAGAAAATACATTCTCCAAAATGTTGTGTGAGTTATGTTGGATAACCTGAAACACACCTAGTGATAGCCTAAAATCAAGTATATCATTAAAAAACAATCCCATCTCAGAGAGGATCGAAGAAGTCGTATATTCAAAGGCAGTTGATACTAGTTCTATATTTGGAGCTCACTTAACAAGGAGCATGAGGTTACCATCCAACTTCTTGGTGAAAGGGGTTAGTGAAATCCAATGAGAATTGATGGGGTGTATGAATCATTTGTCCTGTAAATTATCCAATTACTACTTGAGCTCCAAAATCTCTTTAGCCTCAATCCAATAATGAGGAGTGATCACTAGTGATGCTATGGAATAATAACAATGGTGAATTTTACCTATAGTACTAGATATAGACTATAGAAATTGTTGGGATAAATGGATCTAAAACACTCTACTACCTATGGGAAAATAGTGTGTCATAATCCATGGACATCCTATAAAATACTTGCTATCTATGATTTCACATTACCCAGGCTCTGTTACTATTGTCCAACACTAGTCATGTTGACATAACATTCCCCCTTATGCATTCAAATACCACCCTTTGGTGATTTAAACATCACCCTATAAAGATATTAGTCAACATGGTCCCATTATAGATCCAACTAGTCCATATTTATGATTACTCAAAAGCTTGTCATGTCAAAGAAAAAATTGATTCCACACAAAAATATATCATCCTATCTCAAGGGGAAAGTCCCCAAAATGGATAACACCATATAATAGAATACCTATTAGGGATTTTATCATCATAAAGATGAAAAATATCTTGATCATGAGGCCTATACTCTCTGTGATGACCTCAAATCTAAAATATTGAAATTCACCTGTATCAAATAATGAAACGACTAAAGTGTAGGATAATAAAATAACACCTCATATAGTGGAAGGTCAAGAGGTAAACTCGTTTATTTAGGATTGAATGTGTGTAACTCGCCTGTATCACGGCCTTGAGTCACCACCTGACTACCCGAAGCATGACCACTCTACTGGCGTTATGACTCGTGAGTGTGATTTCCACTATCTCATCTACCACATCAACCTAATAGGCCATTGTTATTACATATTATTACTTATAATGATCATACGACCCTACTCCTAATCTTGGTTTGGGTGCAGATACCCTCTCATTAGGCATTGTTGGAAAAGTATACCAAGAATGCTACTTATGGACCATCCTTTTACCACCCCTACACTTCATTGGTCTTTTAAGAACTAAATATTCATGTGTACTAGATTCCCAAATTGGTGATATATCATAAAGCTATTAACGTGAGGAGCATGTCTTCTACTACCTCTAGGAGTATCATAAAAAAAATCTCTTTCTCTCAGAAGAAGAAGTACTAATAGTTCTTGGTACCAATATTCCATGACTCATACAATCATCTTTCCTCAAATTTCACTCGATAATAATTTCCTAGTTGACTATTTATGGAATATTAGACATCCATAATACATTCATCTATGACCAAATGGCGTATACTAGCCCATACTCAAATTACATGGAAGTAATATGATCATCAATTGATATAGTTGGATAGAACCACTGAATATCTATGAAATGAGTAGGGTATTCCAGAACTCACATTATTACATGCTACAGGTTCATGAATTCTCTAACTCTATCCAACCTTAGAGTCTGAGGATAAAAGTATTATAGAAAATCATCTATAAATCTACCCAGACCATATCTTTATATATATATTTCATGGTCAATAAGTCATGACAACACTTGGCTAATTCACATTACATATATGTATGATGTTTTACCATATGATCTAGATGAATATAAATATGGTCAAATATATATAATATATATTCAAACCATGACACTACAACATATGGACCTTCATACCCTAAAAATTTTAGAGGATACTACTACTATAATTCTTGAGTCAACTCAACCATACATTGGACTAGTTGAGATATATTTTGCATATTATAGTGAATATATATAAATACCTCTATTAATTGGATGTTTCTCCCCATATATTCTATAGAAATTTTTTCCATAGGTGGCACTACTAGAGGAATCACTAGTTGATCAAGGCATTCCACCTCTTGAGCATAGTCATTACTACCTTTAGAGTATACTACTAGAGGATATCGTTGATTCAAGATACTATAATTCCAAATTCACATCTCATAAGTAATTTGAGCAATTGAAAGTATTTTAGACATAATACTACGAAAGGTGAAAATCATTCTTACAGAAATGATAACACACTTTTCATACTCCAAAAGTCAGGACTAGATGGTAGGATAGACCATAAGTCAATAAGAACGTAATAGATACCCTGTAGCCATTACTGAGTATGGTTTCAGGTCTACGTCTTTATTTTACATGCATAAGATGACAATTTTCACATTGAAATCAATTTTCATTTTGGTTTATGCTTATCTGAATATTAAAAAAATTTGTCAAATTTGATGGATTATAATTTCTAATCCATAAGGGACTATTCTTCTTATGTAACAAAATATAGAACCAACATAATCTGCACCATAACATGTTCTATCCCATGAAACCAATGGTCCATGGCTCCATATTCTATAATTTACTTCTTAAGGTTTATTATATAAACTATTCAGGAAAACAATGTTAAGATAAGGAATGAAATTTAAGTGGGAATTATGTTTTTTCATTCCTATAAATAGTTTCAGCATAATCCAATACATAATCGACGATATAATAATATGTCATAAGAAATTTCACACTGAAAAATAAATGTTAGACAAAAAAATTATTGAATATCAGTCTTATTGTAATTATAGTGATGCATGTAATGTGTTGTTCTAAATTTTTTAGTCACAGTATAAAATATAATTTCAATAATAACAATAATAATTACACCATAAAACTAGTGTGTCACCCAATAGTGATGATGTATCAAACAAAAATGGCATAATCAATAACAACAATTTCCCATCCCATGTATTGTCGGATTCCCTTGTACAATAGTTTTCTACGCCCAAGCATAGGATCAATTCCTAATTCCTTTTACTCCTAGTCAACATTATAATACCCAAAATGTAATACAAATGAAAAACAAGATATTATACTACATTGTAACATCCTTAATCAGGATCCAGTTAACATGTGAATCAAGCAGGTGGGTCACACGGCCTCAAGCGTTCCTCCCCTTATACGAGAGGCTTCCAACTAGTAGCGATGGTGTAAAGGTGATATGGGGGGAGATTATACCCTATTATTAGAATGTAAAATTGAAAAAATTCATCAAAATACAACAACAAAAGAAAATAATAAACATATAGAATAAAATAAATAAGTGTGGAAACACAATAAACTAAGAAACTGATAATAAAATAAGAAGACACTTTTGTTGATCCAAATTTAAGAATAAATGGAATAAATACATACAAAATGGTGATAGGGAGTAAGAATATAAAAATATAAAAAAAATGAAGAAAATTATCTAATTTTTTCTCAAGTTATTTCTTATAAATATTCTCATAAGCGTCACCAATAAGAAATACATATCATTAACCTATAATAGGTCATTTTACTTTTTCTGTACCCACCTTCATATAATATTCTTAGGTGCCCAGGGGAGCCAAAGTAGGGTGTGAGATAAAAATTTTAGTAGGAAACCATCAATGGTTTCTATGAGTAATCCATGTAGTTCTCATAAATAAACAGTGTGCAAGAATAAAATAATAGGAGAAAAATAAAAAAAATAATCAGTCTATTTAGGTTTTTATAGGACACCTAGTTGGTCTAAGTGCTTTGTATCATGGATGGAATGAGTTTATGAGGGGTAAATATATATATATATATATTATTTATATATATTTCATCCACCTATATAAACCAAGTACGTTCAGATATAAGTTGTCATATACATGGATTACTAGTGTTGGTTGGACCAGGGGTGTAACTTAAACATCCATGACTAGTCTAACGATTCTACAAGATCAAGAAACATTGTACATTTCTTAAATCCCATTATGAGTGGGATAAATAATTCTTGTCATTTTAAAGGGTGAGTGTAAAATCGTTTCAATATTATATCAAGTGACATGTTCCGTCAAACCCAACATCCAACTAGTGTCAATGATGTGAGAAGTCATGCTCGACACCCAATATTAGGGATTTTGATACCTTCATGATCAAATGAATTCTTTTCATAATACCATAATCTTAATCAAGGAATAATTATGTTTATTGTACAATAAAAGAGGCAATACCTATCATATGTTCCATTAGTCATGTTCAATTTCATTCAAGAAAATACAATTCGTAACGAGCATTTAATATAATACACATTAGATGGTGTGGAATTTCCACCCTTTATAGTTCATTTCATTTTGTTCATTTATTTTAATTCACTGAATTTAATTCACAATGTGAAATCCATTTCATTTAAACCATTTTTATTCATTTATCGAAAAAGGAAACCATCATGAATAGGCCATCCCATAAAAAACTAACCCATTCAATTCATTAGACATGAAATATCAATTTATATAGCTCATAGGGTCATTTTAAAAGGTTCCATGGTCAAATAATGGAAGTAACCACAAGGGAAACTCCAATTATTGGTTGGTCCAATCACCTATAAGGTTCCTTGGGTTCTTTTGAAAACTTTTATATCAAGGTAAATTTAATTTTAAATGCAATCAAAATGATAATAAGGAATTTTAGTAACTTTAAAAATTATCCATTTAAAGGTAATAAATTTGAAACACTAAAGGGGTTTTTATAAATGAGATCAACCACCTATCAACTACCTAATAATGATCAAGGGGAGTTTATCTTGGTGCCAGGTTCAATTTGATATAATGGATTCAATTAAAAGGGGAACATGGGTAAATTTAACATGTGGAACAATGACAAATATTTGACGCATCAAAAATCAAGGGAAAAATGATGTGTCCACCTATCGAAAGGCCTTAGAAAACTCCTCATTCAATATAGGCCACATATTTAGAGTAGTTTGGAAGAAATCAAAGGAATATACAAACACCCTGAAAATAAGGTAAAAGGGATTGTAAATAAATAGTGAAATAGATACCAATATAAACATAAATATTATATGAGAGGATTTGAAGGCTCCACATAAGGAATCCAATGACTTTTATTGATATATAATTAGATATCAGGTGTTGAATATAGATCAAATCCTAGATTGAGAGTATCTTTAACTCATTTGAGAAGAATACCAAATCAATACACTAGAGGAAGATAGGATAAAAAGGAAATAAGGTTATATGTTTAATAAAGGGATAAGAAGATTCACCCATAGAACAATGGGTACATAGTTTGAATAAATTGTTTATTAAAACAATGTGTATACCACACTCATGTACAATTCCTAAGGAGTGAAAAACATGGTTAAGGCACATAGTTTCCCAAACCTTGTGCAGCAGTTTGAAATGACTCTTTTAAAAACCTATAGTTACTTGAAAAGTTGGGCACCCTTGGTCTCATAGATTTAGAAAATATATGCTTCCCCTAGTGCACTCCTGTTTCTCCCTTCATGGCTAAGAGGAACCATAAAGAATAGGATACACAGTTTTTTCTAACCATGCGGCCAATTTATTTCTTCCCATTTCAAGGCACATGGATCTGAACGAGCACCAAACACACCTGATACATTATTTACTTTATTATAAATCATTAATAGTGTAATTTAATGGAATTTAAACCAAAAAAACTATCCAAACCTTCATGGAAATTCAAGTAGTTACATACAGATTATGCCTATGAAATTTTTTTTATCTGACCTTATTAATTATTGAATGCAACTTCTTGAATTAATAAGAACCCCAATCCTATTTTTTTTCTTTGTACAAAAGTTGTTTTATTTTTTTATCAGTTTTAATTATTGTTATTTTTTACGAATGTTAATTTTTTGTTATTATTGATGTTATATTAATGATATTTTATGTTCTCAATTTCTAAAATGTGAACATGAAATGTTTTATTACGTTTTTATTAAGTTGAAATAGTTTTTTGTTGTCTGTATAATTTTAAATTTGTATTTTTTTTAATTTATGGGGATGCAGATTATGCTTTTATATAATTTTTAACAGCTCTATACAGAGGTAGTATAAACTACTTCTATATGTGGTTGGAAATGGTTTTCCTATGGTTTAAACATACTCTATATATTATTATATTTAGTGGTGGTTTAAACCACCACTATATCCATAGTAGTTTTTATAGAAAAAACATCGCTAAAAATATTCCATGACACTTCCTAGAAACCACCACTAAATAGACTAATCAGATGTAATTTCTACACTGAGTCCATATTTAGTGTATATTTTAAAAAACTATAATGAAAACATTTGGAAGTGGTTTAAACTGCTACTATACCCATGTTGTGTTGTAGTGAGTATTCATCAAAACATGAAACCATTTTGAAAAATACCAAAAATTCACCCAAAAAATTCTTTATTCTGATATGAAAATTAATGTTAATTGTGTTAATTGGGTTTTCTAAAATTGTAAAAATTATTTTTAAATTATGTGTTGAAAATGAGATTAAACTATTTATTCAAGATAATATTGGGATTCATAAACCATTTATTTTTCTTTTAAATGATTATTATTTTATTTCTAATCAATAGATATCCATTTATTTAATTTGATAATAATATAGTTTTCATAATCTAGTTAGTATTATTCATAACCGCCAACATAACGATTAGGTAATAACGGCAATATATATGATGAGTTGTTTGATATTGGTGTTCCTTGTTTAATATTCGATCGAATATAAAAATATTGGGGTTTCAGGTACCATAATCTATTAAAGGGGTTAAATTTTTTAAAAATAAATATACCATAAAGTATTAGGGTGTTATATTCTCATCTAGGATCATTGTCTCATGTCCTTTATGCCATAAAATATGACTTATTTATTTTAAAATATCAAGTTTTTATAATAACTATTTTTATCATATAGAAATGAATTAAATTTCATTATCTTATTATTTCTCCATGAACGGTAGCTACCCATTGACATTCAAATCCCCCTTTCACATACTGATCAATAAATTCTTCATATTATATGCTTTAGTTCAGGGAAAGTCTTCATTATTTAAGGATTATCTTCTTTATTTAGAGAAGAATGATCTCCTATGGATGTTGTTATATCATAATTATTCAAGTTAATTAAAATAATTCATTTTAATAGCTTCCCATTGTAATGACCCAGGATTTTAACTTATATTTTTTATTTTAAATAATGATGGGAAAAATCCCTTAAGGCGCCGCCTTAAAGTTTTAAGGTTGATTGTGTTTGTTGAAAAAAACCTGATGACTGGGAATCCGTATGTTTTTTTCTACCATAGTAGGTATTTAAGGTGGAACAACTTCTTAATGATTGATAAAAAAATTCCTCAAAATGAAAAGTTTATTTTACGGAAAATAATGGTTTTCTGAAAAATTTTCGGACATTCATTTGCGGACCATAAATTACAGTTCGCAGATCCCAAATTTATATGTGGAATAGAAAAGAAAAATCATAAAAAGAATATTTCTGTATATCATAGTTATGTGTACCATGAAGTGAATTGTTTATACCATGTATATAAATCAGTTTATAATAGATTTATATTTAGAGAGAGGATAATAGTTTTCAAGAGGATCATCATCTATGATTAAGAGGCGGTGATTTATGGAGTCCTAAAGGAGTGTTTTTTAAATGAAAATGGTCATAACATATGATTAAGGAACTATGTGGAATTCATATCATTTTAGGTAGTGAATTATATAAAGCATAGATGCAAAAGGTTCTATGGATATATTTCTCTATATAAATAAATATAAACAAATTAACAGTTCACAGAAAAGTGTATTTCATATATAAGGTGAAAAATGATCTCATTGCACACTTACATGTGAAACTATGTTTATGATCACACATAAAGAGATACATTTTTGGATTACCCAATTAACAATATCATTTTCATATTTGAATTCTAAATAAGAAGAAGAAGATAAAGTATATGCCTCATTAGAGTATATTTCCATAAGTATTTTATTCACTACTATATTCAAGTAAGTGAAATGAAGAATTGGAATCTCTTTAAGATCATTCAAAATTTGAGTTAATTGTTTAGTCTACATCAAATAGATGTCCATTCTATTTGACTAAAAACATGATGTTTTGTATCCCGATGTTTTCATAGAATTTATGGGACATATCATAAAGTACATCAATAGTGATTCTACCTATAGTTGAGTATGCATTCATTAGTGATAAATAATGGAACTACATGTCCCTAAACTATGTGTGGATCTTTTGTAGAGAAGTTGAAAATAGAAGAGGAAGAAGATGATCCTTTCTACTGGTAGTGATCAAGAGAATGTGACTCGGGGAGTGAACCTTGGTAAAGTAGTGAGGTGACCAAAAACCTTTTAAAGGTAGTGATCCTAGGCATAGAATTGATATATCCTGAACCATGTATTGGTTGTGATCTATAGTGCATTTTCTAAATCATCACATTATCATTTTGTGCTCCTTAGATGTAGCCAAGTGATGGTGAACCATGTAAAAATAGGTGTGTCATTGTGTTTTCTTTCATCCTTTACTTTCTATGAATTATCATTAGATAAATATAAAAAGGATAAGATAAATATAAGCATTAAAGAGAAAAAAACTGACACTTATAATAAAGAGTTCATGATCTAGTGGAGTTGGATTAATTTTGAAAAATAAAATCCATATCCCGATTTACCCCGACATAGGGTATCTAGGCCCCTTTGGGAAATAATAATTGGTATCATAAAATAGGGTTCTTTTATCATATTTTATTGATCTATCTTGGTTCAGTATATTGTTGAATTTAATGTTTCAGTTTATGCTTATCCATGCATTTCATGGAAAAGGGAATAACTTTAAAGAAGAAGAAAATGGATGGTGGTATTCTTAAGAGTGTAAGTGTCTATAGAAAGAGTGTGATTTAGTTAAAAGAAAGAAATAGCGTAATGAAGAATGTAAATTAAATCTAAGAATAAACCCCAACAATAAAGGGTGAGATGAATTGGATTACTAATAAAAGGAAAATGAATAAATAATTCTCTAAAAAATCAACATGTCATGATACATGTCGATAAGTATAGTAAAAATGTAATATCCCTCCAATGGAGGAAAAATAAAGATCCTAAAACCTGGTGATAGATTCTTGTGGAAATAAAGAGTCATCAAAATCGACATATTAGTGGAGAATCGAAGAAAGAAATCTTTTAGTAATTAGTATAATACCAAAATTGTGAGAAATTCCAAGCCTATAGAAACTACATATCAAAATATTACTTAAAATGGGGGTATAGAATGATTATTCATATGGACAGAACAGATAAAGTTGGCTGGGTAGTAGGAATATGAAAAAATAATACTACAATTCTTTGTAAGAAAGTATAAAATGGTTTATTAATAATGATCAGCCAAAATCCTCTCTAGGATGAATATGTAGGTTCCCATATCCCTATTTGTTTAAATTTTATTAACTAATTTTGATGTGTTTTAGGTTTCCAGGGAGATACCATCTAAGGGGAAATATCATCAAAATATTCAAAGTAGTGATGTGATGTGCTTCTAAATGTAAACTGATTCAAATCAATTACTATATAAAAGTAAGAAATATATACAAATTCATTGAAAACAGTTCATGGTATATGACTTCTTGATATGTATCAATGTATTTGAGTTAAATGAATTGTAACATTGTTATTAAATTTATTTGTTATTTCCTACATCGATTTCTAAATATGTAGTCTTAGCAGTTTTATTGATGGGTCATTACTAAAGGGGTAAACTCACACACTGAAAATATTATTGGAGGTTAATGAAACTAGAAAATGATATTGACATGGAAAATTTTCTCAAATCAAAAATCGTGGGTGATGAAATGTTATAGGAGAAGAATATTTTTTGTCGGTTAACATTGGGCCTTATAATATGAAGCATTGCATATCATATGGGTAGAATTACATCTCTTAATTACATGAAAAGTATCAGTGGTATTGAAAGGATGAAATTTTATGTTTTAGTGCATCAATAAGACTAATAGAGGGATAAGTAGAAACATTCATGTATTTCATGATTATCTATTTGGTTCAAATAAATTGTATATGCTAATTTTTTTAGGTACAGGGTTTCCGATAGAGAAGATCAACAATGCATATAAAGATGTTGCCTCACCATTCTGAAGAATAATTCAACATCTAGATTCAGATTAAGAACCAGTATCATTTATTTGAATAATTTAAAATTTGGTAGGTCTTAGTGGTGGTATGGTGACCAAAACATGGTTTGATATAGCCTCATCTGACAAGATACCCATATCAATAATTGAAGATATTCAGGCAACTATAATCTTTAGATGCAAGTGAGTGCTGTAGAAAGAATTAATGTTTATTGGATTGAACACTTATTTCTGAAAATGTGTGCTTATACAGAATGCATGGATGAAATATTAATTACTTAGTTCTAAATTTTAATTTCACTTGATGAAAATAATACAACACTGTGTATCTATATGGAAGAATATGACTCAAATCTTGAAAATTGATAAAAGAATAGAAGTTTCAATCTAAAGATGACAATTAGAGTCAAAGGTGAACTTTCATATTATTGACATGGCCTGATGCTGTTCAGAAATCAACCTATATTATATCATGGACAATATATAATTTCATAACCTATGTGGGGAATAACATCCCTTTGTTTGTATTTCAGGAGACAAAAGAATAATGTGTGCCCCTTGTGAATTTTTAGACTTTAAAAAGATAGATAAATAGAGATAATTGGATAAGGGGAGTTAATATCAAAATGAAGGTATCCACTATTGAGTTCAATGAGAAAGGGGAAAATTGATGTAAAGTCTAAGGTTGGTATTAATTGTGATATTTCATGTGCTATATATCTTAAACAATTCCACTCATCAATCATGGACAAAGAACATTGAAATAAAATTTGACTTCATAATGAAGAATGTGGATAATGGGATTTAAATGTTAGATTATGCACCTACAGAACTATAGTTTTTAGGAATTCTAACAAATTCATCACCAAAACATTTGTTTGAGCATTATCAATTCACTATTAGAGTAAAGTCGACTCCCCGTACAAGAAAATTTTGGGGATGTGGGAACCCATCTACCAATAGTATGATGTGTTTTTCCATAATCTCATGATCTATAGTTATTACCCTATTACAGAACACAACAAATTGACATTAAAGTTTGTTGAATAATTGGGGGAAATTGTGGCTATAAAAGGGAAAATGTTATTAGTCAAGATAGTGGGAGAATCTAATAGAGGGAGTAATAACATAATGGGTGTTTTAAATCATGCAATGCTAGAAATGATCAAACAAAGGTTATATATCATGATAGATATAATACGTGATAAAAGTAGCTATATAGATGTTAATGAATTTATTCATTGAAAAAAATTTCATGCTAGTATTTTTTCTCACAGCGATCATGGAACATGTGATCTTTGAGTGTCTGCTGAGTAAATACATCATCCCTATCTTAATCATGTGAATATAATTTTTGGTAGAAGATAGAAGTAACATTAAAGAGGTATCAAAGTTTGATGAGTTATCAAAAAACACAAAGGGGGATATTGTTATGGAAAAATCCATCATGGTTTCACATTAATGTTTTTGGGGTGATTGTGTTTGTTAAAAAAATCACGATGAATGTGAATCAGTATGGTCAATTTTTTCAAAGCATATGTTTAAGGTGGTGCAGTTTCCTAGATTTTTTCAAATTTTTGGGCACAAAAAAATTTGTGTTTTTTATGTATAAGGAAGGTCTTCTATGTAGTTTGAAGATAGTCATTCATTGACAGTGAAGTACAGTTTTTGAACAACTATGTATTTTTGTGAACCAACAAAGTAAAATCGGAAAATGCAAATTTCATCATTGGAGTGATATGAAGACCACAATGCACGCTACATAGACCACATAGAGAAATGTGTTTACATGATATTTGCAGTACACGGGAGGATAACAGTTCACAAGGGGCTCAACATATGTGGTTATGAATCGGTGAGTTAAGTAGTCTCAAAGGGTTTTATTTACGGATAAAATTGGAGGCTATAAATGAGTAAGGAACTATGCGGTTTGAACAGCGCAGTATAAGGTGAATACTCTATAGCATTTATGTTTTGGATATTTTGGAATATTATGTTTTGAAAATATCTTTGAATATATAAAGACCCCCAATCATATCATTAAGGAGAGTAAATTTCCTTAAAAAAGTTCATCACTCCAAAAATTATTCGGTCATGTCCGAAGTGGTTTGTGAGTTAGGATTCAGTTAAGGATAAGTGGTTCATTAGGAAGTATTCCATGAAGGAGAAGAGTTCCATAAATAATGTTTTTGTAAGGGGTTGTGTAGATAATTGTAGATCGCAATAGAAAAAAGAGTTTACATATAATCATCCATTGGCGAAGTTATGGTATTCTACAAAGAAAACATAATTTTTGGAAGTAGTTTGTGGGACCCTATATTCCTCAAAGGATAACATGTCTATGAAATAGTGACAGTTTTTGAAAGAATGGTTTTATATAAAGAACTCAAGCCATGAGGTACATTGTAGTTCATGGAGGATTTAACGTAGTTCACCGATGATGTAAGGATGTTAACATAGAGAATCAAAATAGTTCGTGAAATTAATTTCTAAAAACTAACAGTTCACAAAAAAGAATATTTCATCTATAATGTGAAAATAGGATTTCTTGGAACACTTAAATATGACACTATTTTGATGATCCCACACATATTGATACTTAATAGGATTACCCAGTGATATGTGTTTTTTCATATCTGATTTCAAAAGAATATGAAGAAGAAGATAGAGTATTTTCGTCATTTGAATATATTTATAGAAGATGATTATTTATTGATATATGCAAGGAATTAAAATGAATACTTTCCATCTCTTGAAGATAATATCAAATATGAGTATATTTCTGTATTAATAGAAAATATAATTCCAATAAAATTATATATAAGGTGGAAGTGCTACATCCAAGCATTTTCACTGAAGTAAAGGAGAAGTGTATAAGAAATTAAACAGAGAATCTACCTACTATTGAGGATTCATTAATTATTGATAATTAATGTACCTAAAAGTCCATAAAATTTTTGTGGATATCTTCTAAAGTAGTGAGAATATGAAGACATATCAAGTGGTCTTTCCCACTGTTAGTTATCCTGATAAAGGGACGTAAGTATTGATCCTTGGGAAATTAGTGACCTGACCATAAAAATATCAAAGGGTTTAATCCTAGGAATAGAAATGATCTTGCCCAAATCATGTATTAGATGTTATCTTATGTAAATATGGTACATCAAAACATCATCATTTTATACACCTCAGAGGTAGCCTAGTGATGGTGAACCCAGTAAAAATATGTGTGTCATTGTGTTTTCATTCTTTCATTTCTTTCTCTACATCATCATCAAATAATGTTCTGAAAGAAAATATAAATATAAAAACTAAATATAAAAATAATTTTCCCTTATAATAAATAGGGCACGATCCTAGGGCCAAGAATAATTTCAAAAAATAATATCAATACCTTCATTCACCCCCTATCAGGGTTTCTGGAACCCTTTTATACCTAAAAAATAATTATTGTGTTAATAGATTGTTCCACATGAATTACGGAAATACACCAATGTAATAGATAGTATATAATAAAATTATAACAAGAATAATAACTATAATAGAAAATATTTTAATGAACTGTAAATGCAGAAGAAATCGGAAAAAGAATACTTAATGTTTTACAAGGGTGTTTTTGAAAAGAAGAAAATTTTCATTATATATTTTATTTTATTCGAAATAAAAAATATATAATTCTATAATTATAATATGAAAAAATTAACATCGTTTTGGATATATGCTTTCAATATTATATTATGACGAATTAGTGATATTTTTCCAAAGGAATTTATTTTTTCATGAATATTGAAAAGTAACTATCTTTCTAAATGGTTTCGGATTTATTAAATTATCTTAAGAGAAGAATGATTTAAAACATTATGAAATTTTTTTGATTTAAATTTTAAAAATAGAATATTTAATATAAGTTATTTTAAAAAAATATTTTGAATTAAAAATCAATGAGTAACGTTATAAAAACACGAGTAGTATTTTGATCAAAAACAGTTTTTATTCTCAAATTTTAAAAATTCATTTCCATCACGTATAAAAATTAAATGTATCAACAAGGATTTAATATTTACTAAAAAATATTTATATTTAATAATTTATATATGTATTTTAAATTAATGTTAGTCAATGATGATTAATGTTGATGAACATGACAATTATAATGTTTTTATTTTCAGTAAATTGCATTTTAAATATTATACAATTTTTAACTAATTAAATAAATTAATAAATTATGAAAAATGAATTAAATGAAAAATTTAAAAAGATATTTAAAAATATTATCAATCATTCAATTGGAAATCAAAACAAATTATGATTAAGAACACAAAATGTTGAAAACATCTTTTTCTATAAAATAGTTTTTGTATATATTAATTGAAATAATTAAAAATTTGTTATATATTATATAAAAATTTAATTATATTATACATGTATTCAATTTAGGATCTTAGGTCGAAATTATTTTAATAGGTGTGGCCTTATACTTTTTAAAAAATATAAACTACTAGGATAAAAACATGTTACCAAGGTAAAAACCAAAAATTTAAAAAAATAAAAACAAGTGAAAAAAGCATGAATAATGTTTCAAAAAGGAGGTAAAATGGGTGTTATAAGATTTTTATACCTTATATGACAGAAAACTATAATATTTCTTGATTTTATAGAAATTATTCCTTGAATGGTGTAATTCAATTATTGAAAAATAATGGGTTTCAGAAAAGATCCATTTTCTTCACTTATAAAAGACAATCACTAACTCTATGACAAAGATAACCAATACTTAATAAAATTCCCTAAAACACTAACCAATTTTATTCTTCTATAATCCCTTTTCATCACCTAAATCCCCTGGTCACACCAATAGTTATCCTAAGCCCTTAATTTCTAAGGAATCATTCAATAGAATAATCAATGTTACAAAGTGAGTTCTACATAATCAGTATCCTTTTATTTTAAATCATTATCTTCTAAACATGACATATAAATTTTAAAATAACCAAATCAATATCATTGTTATAATCATGTGTTTTTATATTAATATAAAGAAACTAATTTATTCCTTACTAAGAACTTATTTTTTTAATGGTTGGGGATGAAACCTCATTTATTATTAATGTAAAGAAATGACCACTTTTTAATTGGATAGAGTGAGAGCCATTACATTGCCTAAAGTCCCAATGGGAATTTAGCCCATTACATGGCTAGTAGGTCCAAATTTTTTTCCCAAGGCATATTTTATGAATAATACTTCAATAGTACCCACATGTTACAGTACCACACAATACCCACTACTGCTATAGTGCCCCTGCTGCCGCTATAGTGACCTGCCACCACTATAGTGCCCATCGTTTCTACAGTGTCACTGCTGCTATAGTACTCTATAGTGAAAATATAATATAATATTAATTTTTAACACTGAAAATATTAATTTCCTGAAACACACATTCCATCAATGTATAAAATATTCATTTTTTGGTTGGTAAAACTAATTACTAGAAAACTACTATGAAACACTATCATAGATCACCATGAGAACGTAAATACTAATATAATTATAAGTTAATAATAAATTGATGATTTTTTTAGAGTTATGGAATGTTTATGTAATGTATTTTTTTGAATCACTCAATTATCACACCCAGATCAGGTGCCATAAACACATACAACACATACTTTCTTGGATAAAAATGATAGATTCATAGACATAACTATTCCATAATTACTTGAAAAAATAAAAATTAAATTAAAAACATTCCTGTTAATATTTATGTTATCAATAATATTGGATTAGTATAAAACAAAAAATAACAAAATTTATGCCTTTTTTAAAACTAAATGACATTCTCCTTCCACTAAATATATAACAACTTGATTAATAATAATTCTTGAACATTTCGAACTAATTATCCAAAATATTAATCCTCTTATATATATTATATGTTATAACTTTCATCACAAACTGGGAAATGTAAATATAATAAGGTCATATCTGGAACTCTTCATAAGGGGAATCATACAACTTAGGTGATCATGGCATAAACATAGAATAAATATTATAGTAGGAATAAATAATCAGAATAATTACATAATCAATTAAATCTAAGAGAATTTCAAAATAATGAAAATAAAATTAAAACATGGATAATAATAATTACTGATCCCATACATATGAAATGTATAGTTTTAGACATCAAAAACCACGTTTTGTGGCCTTATCCCTAGACTTTATTATGATGTAGGTAAAGGAATACATAAAAAACTATCATATTTTATTTAATAGACATATAAATTATACAAGGGAACATATAATATAGGGCTCCATCCATAACATTATTATGTCTAATGCATTCATCATATAATAAATTGTGTAAATAATATTTTTCATTAATCATCCATATTGAGATAATAAAAAGATGAATGTTAAGTACATCCTAAATCCTTTATAATAAAATTAAATATGTAATCATTATTCCATAGCTATCAATAATCCTTAGTAATACAAAAACATAACAATCCAATAAATAAATACTTTTTCTAGGTGAATGACCTCAAATATGAATTTTGGTAATTATGATGTTAACACCATTAGAGTAATGAGTTTATCTACAAGTTAATGAAATAATATTATGATCAGAATCATTGTGACAAAATAATATAACCCTAGATGAAAAAATTAACATCGATGTATGTTCACATAGATTAAAAATCTTTCAAAAGAATACTTGAAATCATCAATAAAGAAGAGTTTAGGAATAAGATTCTTTGTTACTGTGATTTCAATACCCCAAAAGATAAATTAAATAATAGGGTATTATCATGAAACAAAAATATCTAGAAGATAAATCCATCTAAATATGAAAATTAAAATATCAGTGTAAACACACAATGGTTTTTAAAAACATTTTAATATTTAATAAAATACAATTATAAATTTAACATTAAAAATTAATTTTTCAAAAGGTGAAGATAAATATTATGAAAACCATTAGATATAAAATTAATATACAATAATAGAACATTGAAATTTATATAAATTTATATAAATTTATATTTATAGAAAATTTTGATCCAAAAGATAAAACATTTGATTATGAAATAAACATTTTTAATACATCTAAATTACCATTATTAAAAGAAAAAAATATTCACGGAATATTGGAAACAATTTCGTATTGAAATATCATATTCCCAATGAGGACTATAAAAACCCCATATAATAAATTATTTCTATGGTAGAACCCATGAATGAAAATGAAATGTTCATGATAAGTCTTTCTAACTTAGAGAAATTAGATTTGAGTTATCGATACACCTTATGGGAAACATACTATATGAAGAATGAAATATTTGGAAATGGTTATATGCTGTTAAAAATTAAGACATGAGAGAACATGAAATAATAATACCAACTATTAGAATTTACCAAAATTATATTATATAATTACAAGATAAATATTCAAAACACCATTAATAAAAAATGATTAATAAAAAATCCTTACATTTGGGGTAAATGCTTAGTCAAATCCATTAAAATTAAAGGAACTCATTTGGATTAGTATTTATCCTGGGAAACCAAAATATATTTCCATGATAAATCCATTCTATTTAAACAATAAACTCAAATTAAAATATTGATCATTAAAACATATATGAAGGAATTATAGTTTCCAGCAAAGAACCCTCGCGACATAAGTAACATTTCGATAAAGGCCATGAAATAGATGTACTAGAATTGAACATAAAATACCATTATTAAAATATTATTCATGACATTTTATTTCAATTAGGTAGTATATACACAATATAAATTAATTTCGGTGCATAATACAAAATAATTCTCAATGTGTAGAATTTGAGATGAAAACCCTGGAATCAGTCCTGATTCATTATACCATTTCTCCAAATTTACTAATTAATTAAATTAAATTCATTGAATAAATACCAAATAATATAATTCCTAAATAAGAAAATTTATATTCCTTTTTAATATCATTCTATACATATATATATATATATTATTTTTTATATTTTTCTAACAGTGTGTGTAAGTTATATTTTTCTCTTTGAACTTGTTTCAGAAAAGTTATGTTGAAATATATTATTTTTCCAAATTTCATAACTTTTATAAAATTTAAGATACCATAATATATGTCCCAATATATTTTATAAATCTATAATTTAATTTCCTATTAGTTTTTTTTTGATCATTGAGGAAATGATTAGTAAAGAGCGTGTTTTGATGAATCTTAATAAACGAAAGGTGATTTCTTATGTAATGAATTAAATGTTGATATAAAATTAAGTTAGAAATGTGAAAATATTACTTAAATATATATATATAATATTATACTATTATATAAGTTTTCATAGTCATCCGAGTAATAATTTTATTGTATTGTTCAAGAATTTGGTTAAACAAACCAAAACATACACCTTCAAGGATTAATGGATGATTAAGGGGTGTTTTAGATGAAATATCATTATAACAAAATAAATATGATCTTATATAGTTTCTATTAGTTTGATATATCATTACGATAATTAATTTCAAATATAATATAATTTAGATAATTTCATTATATAGAAATATCATTTTCCTCATAGTGTTTCAAATTTAAATAATTGAATTAACAATTATATTTTGTTGATTATATCAAGAATAGATTCTCCAATTTTTCCTATAACAACATTAATGAAAGGATAAAAAACATATTTATCCTTTAATAGCATACTTATATCCATCTATGAATGGAAATAATGAAAAATGTGACCCTTTTCCATAAAGGCATTAGTCCGCATTTACATATAGATGATGACTTCATTTTCATAAAATAGGAGGAAATAGTAATATGGTTTATTATCCGATTATATATAATATTTATTATTTATAATACTTATATATTAAAATATATATTTATATAATCATTTTAGGAACATTAAGGAATGTGAAATATGTTTGATAGCGGAGGTGATAGTCCACACAATGGACAAATAACTGTTTATATAATGCCCCAATATGAACTACCGGGTTTGAACCAGAGTGCCACATTATATAATGAAAGCCTCCCAATATAAAATTATCTAAAAACTAGTGTAGAGGTACTAATTTCATTACTTGGGAGACTATAACCTCATTATCATATGATATATGAAATAGTAATTAATCAATAATCAGACTAATCTTGCAGATAACATTAGATGTAATATAGTCATTCAAATAAACAAATTGAATCACAAGGTGGTAAATCAAACCAATGTAAAATTAAGGTAGATCATAAATAAATAAAAATATGTCAATCCTTTGGATTCAATATTAGTATCAATCCCACCTCTATGCTCCTCGATTCAATCATCATCCAAGTGACCATGGCCATTGCATAGATCCCTATACATGATATCTACTTGTACATCATAATTAATGTACAGGGTGTGAGTAATAAAGATAAGTAAGACACCAAAAATGTGTTCTTAATATGTTTGGGCATATAATCTAGGTTCATGTGATTATAAAATCAAATGTAAATACAACTATAACAACACAAAATCATGTATCGATCAGTTGTGTGCCAATGAATATTCCACAATCCCCTATCAAACCTGCTTCATGTCCAAAGAAACATGATGATAAAATAAGTTGAAAAATATCTAAACTATCCTAATGGATATAAGAATGTCACTCATCATCCCCAAGGCATCAATTGTATTTTCAAACCATAATCCACAAGTCATCGAGTCAACAAGCTACTGATAATACACAAGGCATATTTTTTCTGCACAGCCCTTATAATCTTCATGGAATCAAGTTTCTTTTGACAAAAAATGTTATTATGATCCACCATAATCAAAGTCACACATCATGAAAACTCCACCTCAATGGGGTAATAATACCATTTCGGTCATCTTCCTCATGTACCTAGCACCAATCATCCAATGGAGATATAATATGCAATAAGGTAAAGCATGATAAATATATATATAATATAATCATGATAAATATTGTATAATTACAAACCTAATGTGAATAAAACATTGAACATTGAAATTATGTAATATTATAATACTCATTGTAACACCTTGATAGTTTATGAGAAGTATATTTTTTATGTCTTATGTTATACACAACATCAAAGGAATCTTTCACTACACACAACATTAGCTTGGCTTGCGTTATACGCAAGAGCAACCTTCCTCGATAGCTCGCATTGTACGCAATACAGAGTTTTTTTAAATAATGATATGTTATTAAAATATTATCTAAACAAGCCATTATGAATAGTAATACCAACTTTTTAAAATTTTATAAATTTTATCTTTCAAGATGGTCTTTATTTTTGGATTCAGAATATCAAAATTAGCCAAGGGTGAGTATTTGGTATTTTTCCGAAAACATTCAATTTTTGATGAATAGTGAAAACACCGAGTTATTGGTTAAACCGAATTTTTATTTAAATAATAAATTTTTTATTTAAATTTATTTTTGGTCAAAATAGATACATAATACCTATATAAGTTCAATTTGATTGACTGGAGTAATTTTGTAATAGTATAGAAACATAAAAATTTTATTGAACTTTTTTCCATCTTTTACCCACCTCCTAGGAGCATTTGAAATTGTACATAAAACATAATTTTACCACTTCTGTGAGTTGAATTTCTAAAATCTGAGAGACACTAAGTAAAATGTGGTTCAATAAGATAAAAATATTTTTTAGTGAATAGTAACATTTTACTTTTATTTACCACGGTTAAAAGTAATTAGGGTAATTAAGGGTAAAAATGATATTATTATTACCCTAAAACATATACTAATTCTATTGGATAAGTTTAATTCGACCAAAAATAACCTTAGAAAAAAAATATGACCATTTAGGTCCACTTGGATTAGACTAGGACACTTATTATTATTTTATTTAACAGAGATTTAAAGGAGTTAAAATCAAAGTTTGATAAATAACCTTTTTTAATATAGGGTTATATATAATATAAATTAGACTGTAAATATTCATTAGAAATATAAAATGATTTCCTACATAATGGTATTTTATTTATAATTTTTAGACATAAAATAATTTTATTTATTTATGACACAATGATGATTCTGTAATTACCTTATTAATGAAATATTAACATAATTGATGTTATAAATATCCAAATAAATGTAATTTGAGACTTTTTATGAATTAAAATAATTTTATAGGTTAATATGATATGTAATATTGATTTAATTAAATTTTTTCGAACTAATAATGATGTTATGATTTTCACAAAAATCAATTACCAAATAGTATCAAAATTGACATAAAATAGTTTAAAAAAAAATTATATTATTAATTATTATTTTATTCATAAAAATATATGGTTGAGAAAAATTACTTAGATAAGGTTATATATATTAATAATGAACCACTTGGTGTTTGTTTGGCATGTTATAGTAAGTTTATTAACCATGTAGTGTAAGAAAACAGGAAGACATGGTAAAAGATAAATTATTTAACATAGAGTTAAATCTAAATGATAAGGTTAAAATAGTAACCTAAACTTGTCTAAAACCTATTGGTTGATAGGATTGAGACCCATACCCACATTAGCTTCTAAATAAATCAATTTGGAGCTATTATAAACCGAATATGACTTTATTATAAAATTATATTTTATGTTTTTTCTAAGGTGTCGCTCTGCTCCCTTATAAAAGGGAACCTCCTCCCTCTCCTCCTCACACAATTTTGAGCCTTCAAGCTCGGCCAAACCCTGACCATTTCTCTTCTCAACATCTCTAGAAATATAATAGAGGTTCTGGTCTTCTTCAAAGTCCAACTTTAGTTCCCTAAGAGGAGGTTTAGAAGAGGCACATCAAAGAAGAGGCAATATCATTTACCAATTATTTCAAAATCATTTCTTCTTCTACTTATTCTTATTTTGTTGTTTCCTAATGAAGTAATAAAAGAAGTATCAATAATATTCTGATATGTTATTGTAAATTTTAAGCAGCCTTATTTCACCTTTTATCCATCTTATGAAAAACAAAACCACCGCGCGTGCATACGTACAGAATACCGTCTCCACGTTGTGGTGTAAGCTATTTTTCCAACACCACATTACATGGATGGGTATAATGGTGTAAATAATAAATATATATGGTTATTATAACATGATACTAATTCTAAGACATTCCATCATCCACTCTAATACCATTCAATAATTCTGGTAACGATATAATCGCTCCTGCATACGCACGGCCTACTGTCTCCACGATGTGATATGACTCGTTCTACATGATCGTCATTTAATTATGATTATATAAGTGAAATGAATGAATAAATATGATATATATTATAATAATACCATTATGTAAATGATTTATCTATAATCAAAAAATAATTATAAGAATTTATTTGACAAAACCTGCATAAGAACATAAAGCAATGAACACCCGAATAACAAGTAACAATGGAATATTACTAATAAAAATATAAGAATATGACCATATGTGACATCATAATAATGAATATGATTATGTTATAAGTCAATGACATTATTCAAATAATTATTCAGGAGTTTCGGATATGTACGAAGCATACCAGAACTAAGGTAAGGGAAAATCTCGCAATCTCAATTTTTATCCGAGATTGTTTATACTTCAGTATTTACTGGGGCATATTTATCATCCACATCCATGTTTCCTCAATATGTAATATTATTTCCATCCTCCTACAATAGTTTAAATCAAATTTTACCTATTGGTGAATTTTTATTAAATGATATGAATGGAATATTTTTTCATTTGTAGTACGAGGTACTTTTTCACTTTTTCAGCAAAATACGAGAAGAATGTTTTTTTAACTTATACGACATGAATGGATTTTTATGATTTCATAGAACATTATTTCCATGAAGCTTTCTTTACAGGTTTTTAGGTTTATTTTTGATCAACTTATTTTTGTTTACAATTGTATGACATGTTAAAAAAGGAAAAATGTTTTTGAAGTAGAAATGATATTTTCCTCAAGAATGAAGTTCAAGTGTTTTATCAAAATTGCATTCCATCTAAGATAATACGGGGTTGTATTTATATCCCTATTTTTACATTGATTTGATTATTTTATGATATAATTATTTTTATGATGTCATTTTATCTTATATAGATTATGTTATGATGGCATGATGTTTAAGAATCCCATTTTAATTACATGGGATAGGCTATGATATATGATTTATGATTTTGTGACACACATAAGAATGGTATCATTATGGGATGGCTGGGACATATATATCCATATAATTTATTGGGTAAAGATTTATATCTCATGAGATAGACATGGCTGGAATGGTAAGTTAATCCGGTTTAGTGATACAGGACTGAAACGAGAAGTGAAATCGGTTCAAGAAATGGACTTTGTCCTCTAGGATAGTATTGGTAATAAATGTTGACTACTATGAAATGATTCATTATGATTATGTGTGTATTCCAAAAAGTTATAGGTTTTATGATATGATTATTGGGATTACATGTCACTACTATAATTTATCCCATGTCATGATATTATGATCTCTTTTACAGGTTCAGATTTTCAAAATGTTATGTTCTTATGAATATGATATGATTTCCTTTTTTTACCCTTACTAAGCATTTGAGCTCACCCTTTTATGTGTTTTCTTTTCCCCTGGTCAGGAAGTAGGATATTAACTAGGATATGCCAAAAGAGACTATAGATATGAGGAAATAAGCGGAAGACAGTGTAGATGATTTATGAAAAAGTTGTTTATGTTTCCAGTTTCTAAAGACACTATACCTATACGGTCCTATCATGGTTTTGTTATATGTTGTAATTATTGTTCTTCAATTCTGAAGTAATAAAAATGTATGTTATGTATGGGTCATTATAGTTGGTATCAGAGGAAAGGTATAGTCAACTGTTAGAAACTATGATGTGAAAGCCTTAGTAAGAACTCTATGGATATGTCTAAACATAGAACACAATTTTAGTGTATTAGAAATGGCCATGAAAAAACCTAAGATAAGACCTAATGTGTGAAATTTCATTCATGATTATGTGGTTTTCCTATTATTATTAGTGTTTCTTATACTATGCTTCTTGGTTTTAGTCAATGGATGGAACCCGAAAAAACCGTGTTAATGCTGAATGTGACAGGAAATGCAATTATTGTCCCCCTAAGCAACCAAATGTTATGGAAGCTGGAATGAGAAATCTTATAGCCATGCTCACACAACTTTCTCAAGCTATGAATCATGAAGGACTTACAAATAAGAAAATTAAGGAGAATCATTCTGTTGAATCCTTCATGAGGCAGCGTCCACCTTCATTCAGCGGGTCTTCTGATCCATTAGTGGTTGAAAAATGGATCAGTACAACTGAAAAGATATTTTCAGTTCTACAATGTTCTGAACAAGATAAAGTTATCTTAGCAGTATATTGTTTGGAAGGTGAAGCTGATCAGTGGTGGAATCTTATCAAGAATAGAAGGCAAGGAGACGAAATTGAGTCCATGGAATGGGATGAGTTCAAGAACTTGTTTTTCAATAAGTACTTCCCTCGTATTATTAGAACAAAGATGGAGAAAGTGTTTCTTGAACTAAAGCAAAAGGATGATGAATCTGTTGGTACCTACGAAGAAAATTTTACAAGACTTTCAAGGTACACTTCTCGGATTATTATCCAACCTGAGAGTATGATCAATCGATTCTATAGTGGCATACAACCAAGTCTTCGAAGGGAGTTATCCATAATGGACTTCAATAGCTACGAGGAAATTGTTCGATGTGCACTCAAGGTTGATATGAAGATTAGAGTAACCCATCAATCTTATGGGTTTGATAAGAAGTGGAAAATGGAATTCAAAGGAAAATATAAAGACCACACTGAAAAAGAATATGAGTTTTCCCTTATGCTCAAAGTGTGGAAAGAAACATGGAGGGAGTTTTCTTAAAGGGACAAGTAAATGTTTCAAATGTGAAATAGAAGGTCATCAGGCATTTGAATGCCGCAATGATGGGAAGAATATGTCTAGTGGTGTGAACAAAGAAAAGGCTACACAGAATTCACCTCTTACACTTAAATGTTACAAGTGCAAGGAAATGGGGAATTATGCTAATCAATGCCCTAATACAAGGGTTGTTGATGAAGATTGATGTCAACAAACTCGTAATGCTAAAGGCAATGGAATTTCACATGCAATTTCTATTAGCGATGTGGAGTACAATAACGAAGTGGTGAAAGGTACATTTACCATCCAATATAAAGTAGAAAATGTTTTATTTGATTCTGGATCCAGCCACTCTTTTATTTCTTTAGAATTTTCTAAGGGTATCATCATATTATGTCAAAAATTAGATGTTGAGTTAGCTGTGAGAACTCCTAATGGCACAACAGTCACATCAAAAGTTTACAATTCTTCTCTGATTGAAGTTTGTGGTAAAGTGCTTCCAGCAGATATTGTGATCCTTCCAATAGTGGAATTTAATGTGATTCTTGGCATGAATTGACTTTATTTATATAGAGCTCATATCAATTTCCAATGAAGGGAAGTCACATTTCATATTCCTGACCAATCTATGATCATCTGTCGATGCAAGGATAAATATAACCTTCTAGTGGAAATATATTCCATCTTATGGGTCTTGATTCCAATAAATGAAGGTTATTTATCTCAAATGGTTAGAGAGAAACTCACGATTAAGAATATTCCCATTGTACGTGAGTTTGATGATGTATTTCTAGATGAATTGTTATGTCTTCAACCGTATCGTAAAGTTGAGTTTTCAATAGAACTCATACCAGGTGATATGCCCATTTCAAATACACCTTATAGAATGTCCCTAATTGAGTTGCAAGAATTGAAGAGGCAACTCCAAGAGAATATTGATAAGGGATTCATACATCCTAGTGCGTCACCTTGGGGAGCACCTGTTCTATTTGTTAAGAAGAAAGATGGATCAATGAGACTCTAAATTGATTATCAAGAACTTAACAAGATCACTATCAAGAACAAATATCCTCTCCCACGCATTGATGACTTATTTGAACAACTACGCAGAACACAATACTTCTCCAAGATTCATCTTCGTTTAGGGTATCATCAATTAAGGGTCAAAAGGGATGATATACCAAAGATGACTTTCCATACAAGGTATGGACACTATGAATTTATAGTGATGCCATTTGGTCATACAAATCCCCCTGCTATCTTCATGGATCTAATGAATAGAGTCTTTAGAGACTATCTTGATCAGTTTGTGGTAGTCTTTATAGAGGATATTCTTTTCCATTGAAATAGAAAGGAAGAACATGAAGATCACTTGAGAATTGTATTAAAGACCCTAAGAAAGGATAACCTTTATTCCAAATTTACAAAGTGTGAATTTTTCCTTCAAAAAGTTTCATTTTTTGGGTCACATAATTTCAAAAGAGGGGATATCTGCGGATCCTGCAAAAACAGATGTTATCAAAAGATGGTCGAGACCAATAACAGTACCTGAGATCCGAAGTTTTCTTGGTCTGGCTGGATATTATTGATATTTTGTGAATGATTTTCCAAAGTTATCTAATCCACTCACTAGGTTGACTCGAAAAGGAGTTAGGTTCATTTGGACGGAGGAGTGTGAAGATGATTTCAAAGAGTTAAAACGAATGTTATCCAGAGCACCTATGCTCAAACATCCGTGTAGTAGATAATGTTTTGTGATCTACAGTGATGCATCCATGAAGGGAATGAGGTGTGTTCTCATGCAAAATGATATTGTGATAGCTTATTCCTCACGACAGTTGAAAATCCATGAGAAAAGTTACCCAACTCATGATTTGGAGTTAGCAGCAGTAATCATTGCATTAAAAATATGGAGGCATTATCTTTATGGTGAAAGGTGTGATATTTATACTGATCATAAATGTTTAAAGTATACTTTCACAAAAAAGGAGTGGAATATGCACCAAAGAAGATGGTTGGAGTTGATTATGGATTACGAATGCTCAATTCATTATCACCCTAGGGAAGCAAACAAGGTTGCAGATGCATTAAGTCGACAAGACCATGCTAGCTTATCCATGATGAGGATCACAAAAGATCCAATATTTATGGATTCACAAAGGATTGATCGTGGAATTATAATGGAAGGGGAAAGATCTTATCTTTCTCAAATGAATGTTCAACCATATAAGAATGTTAATATTAAAGAGGTACAAAATAAGATGTAGATTTACAAAAGAAGGTGAAAAATGTTCCTGAATTCAACCTTGATTGTGATGGGATAATAAGGTTCAAGAATCGAGTTTGTGTTCCTCCCATCCCAGAATTAAATAAGGAGCTGTTGGATGAAGCTCATAGTTCTTCATTCTCTATCCATCCTGGAAGCACGATGATGTATAGGGACCGGAAAGAGTACTTCTAGAGGGATTGGATGAAAAAAGATGTTGGTTAATATGTCTCTCGATCCTTGGTTTTTCAGCAAGTTAAAGTTCAGAGATTGAAATATAAGGGGATGTTACAAAAATTACCCATAACTAAATGGAAATGGGAAAACATCACTATGGACTTTGTCACTAGACTTCCTAAAACATCCAAAGGAAATAATGCTATCTGATTTATAGTTGATTGTCTTACGAAGTCAGAACACTTCATTGCTATTAGAGAGGATTTCTCTCTTGATCAGCTTTCCATGAAATATGTAAAGGAAGTGGTAAGATTGCATGGAGTACCAATTTCCATTATATATGATTGGGATCTAAGGTTTTCCTCGAAGTTTTGGCGAAGTCTTCAGCATACTCTAGATACAAAGATGAGTTTCAGTTCTGCTAATCATCCTCAGATAGATGATCAGTCTTATTGGACAATTCAAACCCTAGGAGACATGTTGAGAGCTTACTCTATAGATTTCAAAGGTGGTTGGAATCAACACCTACCTTTGGTGGAATTGTTTTATGACAATAGCATTCACTCCTATATTCAGATGGCTCTTTATGAAGCTCTCTATAGAAATAAATGCAGAACTCCAACTACCTGGGATAAATTTGGAGAAATAAATCTATTAGGACCTGATCTCGTTGATGAGATGGCAGAAAAGGTCCGATCTATTAAACAACACATAAGAGAAGCTCAGAGTCGACAAAAAAATTTATGCCAGTAACTGAAGAAAAGACCTAGAGTTTGAAGTGGGTGATAAAGTGTTCTGATGAATATCTCCTAAAAAGAGAGTAATGAGATTTGGAATGAAGGGAAAGCTGAGCCCTAGGTATATTAGTCCTTTCGAAATACTGAATCGTGTTGGGAAGGTTGCTTACCGATTGCAGCTTCCACTGAATCTCTCTCAATTTCACGATGTGTTCCATGAATCTATCATGAGAAAGTACATACTCGATCCTTCACATGTACTCAACTCAGAAGTTGTACCGCTGGAGCAAGATCTTTCTTATGAAGAACATCTGATAGAGATTATGGATCGTAGCAAAAAAGTCATACAGAACAAGACCACTCGCTTGGTGAATGTTTTATGGAGGAACCACCAATTTTAAGAATCTATATGAGAACTAAGGATATGATGAGGGAGAGGTATCCTCATCTGTTGTTTACAAAGTGATGAATATTGAGGGAAAAATTCATTTTAAGGGGGGTAGAATGTATGTAACACCCCGAGATTTTATGAAAAATATTCTTTTTAATTTCACTAATGTCTTGTGTTGTACGCTACACTAAAAGGAGCTTGCACAACTCGCATCCTTGACTTGCCTTGTATTACACGCAATCGCGACCTTCCTCGATAGCGTGTATAATACGCAATAACGAGTTTCACTAAACAACGATATGCTATTAAAATATTATTAAAACTAGCCGTTATGAATAGTAATAAACACTTTTTGAAATTTTGTAAATTTTATTTTTCAAAATGGAATTCATTTTTGGATTCGTAATATCGAAATTAGCTTAGGGTGAAATTTTGGTAATTTTCGGATAACTTTCATATTTTGATGAATAGTGAAAATTACTAAATTTTAGTTAAAAACAACTTTTTCAATCGAAATAATTAATAGTGACAAATTATTAATTTTAGTGGTTTTAAAGTATATTTAGAATATATTTTTACAATTTAATACAATGTTGGTCATTGGATATAATTTCACATTTAAACCAGACATAAACAAGTGTCAATCTTTTGATAGATATTGTTTCTTAAAAACAAGCTATTTGTTTTAACAGTGGGATTTAATTATAAAATTAATTAATGCAACTTCTATGTTATGAATTTGGTAAAATAGACTTCATTTTTGAATTTGGAATATGAAATATAGCTTAGGATGAAATTTTGGCATTGTTTTGAAAAACATCAATTTTTGATGAATAGTGAAACTACTAAGTGGTAGTTAAAAAACTTAACTTTTCATAAAACATAATTTTACCGCTTCTGTGAATGGAATTTCAAAAATCCGAGAGACACGGTTGATGTCAGTAAGTAAAATGTGGTTCAATGAGAAGAAAATAATTTTTGGTGAATAGTAACTTTTTTCTTTTATTTACCACGGTTAAAAGTAAATAGGGTAATTAAGGGAAAGAATGATATTAATATTACGCTAACACATGTCCTAATCCTATTGGACAAGTGTATCTCGACCAAAAACAACCTTAAGTGTAAAATATTATCATTTAGGCCCACTTGGATTAGATTAGGACATTTATTATTATTTAATTCAAAGAAGAGTTAAAAGAGTTAAAATCAATGTTTATTTACTAAAACATTTTTAATATAGGGTTATACATAAGATAAATTCAATTATACATATTCATTAGAAAGATAAAACGATTTCCTACATAATGATAGTTTATTTATAATTTTTAGACATTAAATAATTAAATTTATTTATGACACAATGATGATGCAGTAATTATCTTATTAATGAAATATTGACAGAATTGATGTTATAAACACCAAATTAAATGTAATTTGAGACTTTTTATGAATCCCACTAATTTTATAGGTTACTAAGATATATTAGTGTTGATTTAATCAACTTTGTTCGAACATATAACTCTGTTATGACTTTCACAAAAATCATATATCAAATAGTGTCAAAATTGACACAAAATAGTTTTTAAATCAAATATTATATTATTAATTGTTATTTTATTCCTAAAAATCTAAGGTTCGGCCAAATTACTTAGATAAGAATATATATATTAAAAATAAACAATTTAGGGTTCGTTTGGCATGTTATAGTAAGTGTATTAACTATATAGTGTAAGAAAACAAAAAGACACGGTAAAAATTAAATTATTTAACTTAGAGTTAAATCTAATTGATAAGGTTAAAATAATAACCTAAACTTGTCTAAATCCTATTGGTTGATAGGATTTAGACCCATCCCCACTTTAGCTTCAAAATAAGACCCTTTGGAACCATTATAGACCGATTTTGACTTTAATATAAAATAATATTTTGAGACATTCCTAAGGTTCCCCTCCCCTCCCTTATAAAAGGGCACCTCCTCCCCCTCCTCCTCACACCAATTTGAGCACTCAAGCTCGGACAAACCCTGCCAAAATCCCTTCTCCACTTCCCTAGAATAGTCCTAGAGGTCCTGGTCTTCTTCAAAGACCAATATTAGTTCCCTAAGTGAAGGATTCAAAGAGGCGTTTCAAAGAAGAGGTAATATCCATTACCGATCTTTTCAATTTCTTTCTTCTTCAACTTCTTCTTATTTAGTTGTTTCATGATAAAGTAATAACATAAGTATTAATTAAATACTGATATGTTATTATAAATATGAAACAACTCTAATTAACCTTCTATCCAACCTATGGAAAAAGGAAATCACCGCGCGTGTGTACGTACGGAATACCGTCTCCACGCCGTGGTGTAATCTATTTTACACCACCACCATAATTGGATGGGTATAATGGTTTAATGAGTAACTATATATGATTATTATAAAGTGATATTGATACTGAAATAGTATACATACACTTCAACGCAATTCCACGACCATGGGAACGATATCATCGCTCGTGCGTACTTACGGACTACCGTCTCCACGATGCGATGAGATTCATTCTCAATGATTAACCATTCATGACTGATTATAAAGTATATATAATAAGTACTAATTAAATATATGAAATAATAATTATACTGGAATTATTTATATTTATATGTATTTCATCTACTTAATTCCATTCAATTCAATAAGGAAACGAAAACAGCGTTCATGCGTACGTACGGACTACCGTCTCCATGAACGGTGTATTTCTTTCCATTTACTGATTTATTATATATGTATATTCTTAATATATATATAAAAATCATGTTTTATATTCTGGAATTAAGTAATCATGATCTAATTAATCATATGAATAATTACAAGTTAAAAACACGAACGACAAATGAGACGATTTTACCCAAAACACTACTTTAACATGAATTTACAAAAGAACGGGTAATATAAAGTCATAAGTGGACCATATATGATATAATAACCATGAATATGATTCTGGAATAAGTCAATAACATGATTTAAATCATTATACAGGAGGTTGGGACACTTACAAAGCAAGTCAGACCTAAGGTAAGGGAAATATCACAATCTCATTTTTATTCGAGATTGTTTATACTTTAATATTTACTGGGGTGTATTTTATCATCCACATCCATGTTTCCTGAATATGTAATATTATTTCCATCCACCTACAATTTTTTAAATCCAATTTTACCCTTCGGTGAGTTTTTAGTAAAGAATATGAAAGGAATCTTTTGTCGTTTTTCGTACGAGGTACTTTTTGAATTTTCCGAAAAAAGTATAAAGAATGTTTTTTTAACTTATACGGCATGAATGGATTTTTAAAACATTATTTCCAAGAAGATTCCTTTAATGTTTTTCAAGTTTATTTTTAATCAACTTCTTTTAGTTTATAATTGTATGACATATTAAGAAAGGAAAAGTGTTTTTAAAGAAGAAAGGAAATTTTCCTCAGGAATGGAGTTCAAATGTTTTATCAAAATTATTTTCCATCTTAGATAATATAGGGTTCTGTTTATTACATTGATTTGATTATGTTTTGAGGAAATTATTTTTATGAAGTCATTTACCTTATATGATTTGTTTTATGATGTCATGATGTTTCAAGAATTCCATTTTTGTTACATGTGTTATGCGATGATGTATGATTTATGATTATGTGGCACACATAAGAAAGGATTCATTATAAGATGGGTGGGACATATATCTCCCCCCAATGCATTGGGTAAAGATTTTATATCTCATGAGATAGACATGGCTGGAACGGTAGGTTATACCGGTTCAGTGAAACAGGACTGGAACGAGGGTGACTCGATTCAGAAAGGGACTTTGTCCACTAAGATAGTCCTGGCAATGAGTCTTGACTAACAAGAAATGATTCTCTATGATTATGTGTGTATGCCACAAATTTTCATGTTTTATGTTATGATTATTGGGATTACATTTCACTTCTATGATTTATCACATGTTATGATATTATGAGCTCTCTCTTTTGCAGGTTAAGATTTCCAAAAGCTATGTTCTTATGTATATGATGTGATTGATATTTCTTTTGTTTACCCTTACTGAGCATTTGAGCTCACCCTTTTATGTTTTCTTTTCCCCATGATATAAAGAAAGGTTTTAGGTATAACAAAAAAAAGAAGATCTTTATGGGAGATGTTGAAGATCTTTCACCACGATTAGAAGATTATATTACGAGTTTCCAAAGACACTAAACTATTACGGTCCTTGTGTGTGTGTTTTTGTTATGTACTAAGTATTACACAAAAGTAATGTAATGTCCATGTAAGTCAAGCTTCGGGTCTCTACAGTTGGTATCAGAGGAAAGGTTTAGTCAACCTTTGGAAAATAGGATGCGAGAACTTTAGTGAGATCCCTAGAGATATTTCTAAGGTATGTCTAGGGATGTCCCTAAGGTTAAGTATACGTATAGGTTATAGTACTAGAACTACGCTAACGATCATAGAATTAAACCTAAGATGTTAGATATTGAAGGTACTCCCCCTTTATTATGTTATTTTCCCTAGCATGATTTTTGCCTCTCACACTATTCTTTTTGGGTTTTAGATGATGGCTGGAACCCAAAGGAACCGTGTTGATCAATGCAATGGACAATGCAATGATTGTCCTCCTGAAAAAACAGATGTTATGGGAGATGGAGTGCAAAATCTTATTGCTATCCTTACACAAGCTATGAATCATTCTGGACTTCCAAATGAGCAGAGAAGGGAACAATATTCTATTGAGTCCTTCATGAGGCAACGTCCAACTTCTTTGAGTGGGACTTCCGATCCACTTGTTGCTGAACAATGGATCAGTACCACTGAAAAGATATTTTCAGTTCTTCAATGTTCTGAACATGATAAAGTCATCTTAGCAGTATATCGTTTGGAAGGTGAAGCTGATCAATGGTAGAATCTTATCAAGAATACGAGGCCAAGAGATGAGATTGAGTCCATGGAATGGGATGAGTTCAAGAACTTGTTTTTCAGTAAGTACTTCCCTCGTATTCTTCGAACAAAGATGGAAGAGGAGTTTCTTGAGCTGAAGCAGAAGGATGATGAATCTGTTGGTATATACGAAGCAAATTTTACAAGACTTGCAAGGTATGAATCTGGCATTATCATCCAACCTGAAAGTAAAGTTGATAGATTTTTTAGTGGCTTAAAACCAAGTCTTCGAAGGGAATTAGCTATAAGAGACTTCAGTAGCTATGAAGAAATTGTACGTTGTGCTATCAAGGTAGAAATGGAAGTTGGTTTTGACAAGAAACGAAAGATGGAGTTTAAGGAGAAATCACAAAATAATGGTGAAAAGAAGATGAATGTTTTCTTATGCACAAAGTGTGGAAAGAAGCATGGTGGAGATTGTCTTAAAGGGACTAGAAAATGTTTTAAGTGTGGAAAAGAAAGTCATCGAGTAGCTGAGTGTCAAAGTAATGGAAAAATGGATTCTAATGATGTGAATAAAGCAAACACTACAGAGAACGCACAACCAACACTTCAATGCTTCAAGTGTAAGGAAATGGGGCATTATGCTAATAAATTCCCTAATACAAGGGTTAGTGATGATCGACATAAGCAACCGCTTAAGGAAAAGGACAAAGGGAAGTCACATGCGATCACTATTGGAAATGTTGAATATGACAACGATGTGGTGGAATGATTAAGTGTTTATGTAATGGGATTCCAAAATAATGTTGTATCATGGAGTATTGGAATATTTATTTATTGGTCTAATGTGGTATTCAAAGTGATTGAGATATTATGCACATAATTAAGGGAAAACGAGAAAATGAAATGTTTAACAGTATTCATGAGCTCATGATTGATATAAGGACTAAGTGATATCATGGTTTGAGTATATAGAATTTTGAGGATTTTGGTATGTGGAAAGTGTTAACTTTTAACTACAATCATGTTTTCACTAAGGTTCAATGGGAATTCAAGAGAATACATTACTAAGGCCTTTGAATGTTTGGAATGTGACCAACAAGACATATCTTATGATATATGGGGATCAAAGATGGTATTAAATCTATGGTAATTGTTTTCACTATATTATGACAATGGACTGCAGTATTATGGATAAGCCTAAAGACTAGAATGGATTATGTTGGACATAAATTAGTGTTGTTTAAGGATATGATGTTCTTTTTTCGATATTATTGATGGGATGTTATAGTAATGTAGTTTTAGAAAAAGGATAACCTGCAGGACGGGCGACAGCCCATCGCGTCGGACAAGGCTGTGGGAATCGAACCCACAACCGAAGTGTGACTGGCCTTTATCGCCTACCACTGGCCTACAGGAAGTCCTTGTTTAGTAGAAACTAGTTTTATTATATTAAGCAGTATGATATATGAAGTATAAGTCCATTTTAGGAACCATATATGATTAATCTCACTATAGATTGACCTATGTATATAATTTTTGCTAACCTTTTGTTTGAGACAGATGGAATGACCCATCATTCTATCACATGATCTGTTAACACTTCACGAATAACAAATTCAACTTAATTTATTTAAGAGATGAAGTAGAAATTGTTCAAGGCACGAACAACAATGAGATTGTACCAAAATTAAGTAAGTATTTATTCTAATTCAAATTCTTCGACTATAGGGAAACGATCTTGAAAACCAAAAATGTTGTCCTAGTGCTCTTATATCTGATTAATCAGATGGTACTTCAGATCATAAAAAATTTATGGATTTGTGGTTTCTGGATTTTCCATAGCCATGTTCTCTACCACTCTTCATCAGAACATGATGGTTAGATTTTTCTTCCATATCCATATTTTCACCTATGTGGAAACCCAGTGATTAGTTTATTTGGGTAACCGTTACGTTTCATACTTTCGTTTTTAAAGATTGGTTTTGGCATTCCTTTTTACGATGTGGGTTTCTATTAAAGAAACTTTCTAATAGTAAACCATTTATAACCCCGACGAATTTTGAGGGCGAAATTCATTTTAAGGGGGGTAGAATGTAACACCCCGAGATTTTATGAAAAATATTCTTTTTAATTTCACTAATGTCTTGTGTTTTGCGCTACACCAAAAGGAGCTTGCACAACACGCATCCTTGACTTGCCTTGTATTACATGCAATCGTGACCTTCCTCGATAGCGTGTATAGTACGCAATAACGAGTTTCACTAAACAACGATATGCTATTAAAATATTATTAAAACTAGCCGTTATGAATAGTAATAACCACTTTTTGAAATTTTGTAAATTTTATTTTTCAAAATGGAATTCATTTTTGGATTCGTAATATCGAAATTAGCTTAGGGTGAAATTTTGGTAATTTTCGGATAACTTTCCTATTTTGATGAATAGTGAAAATTACTAAATTTTAGTTAAAAACAACTTTTTCAATCGAAATAATTAATAGTGATAAATTATTAATTTGAGTGGTTTAAAAGTATATTTAGAATATATTTTTACAATTTAATACAATGTTGGTCATTGGATGTAATTTCACATTTAAACCAGACATAAACAAGTGTCAATCTTTTGATAGATATTATTTCTTAAAAACACGCTATTTGTTTTAACAATGGGATTTAATTATAAAATTAATTAATGAAACTTCTATGTTATGAATTTGGTAAAATAGACTTCATTTTTGAATTCGGAATATGAAATATAGCTTAGGATGAAATTTTGGCATTGTTCTGAAAAACATCAATTTTTTGATGAATAGTGAAACTACTAAGTGGTAGTTAAAAAACTAAACTTTTCATAAAACATAATTTTACCGCTTCTGTGAATGGAATTTCAAAAATCCAAGAAACACGGTTGATGTCAGTAAGTAAAATGTGGTTCAATGAGATGAAAATAATTTTTGGTGAATAGTAACTTTTTAATTTTATTTACCACGGTTAAAAGTAAATAGGGTAATTAAGGGTAAGAATGATATTAATATTATGCTAACACATGTCCTAATCCTATTGGACAAGTTTATCTCGACCAAAAACAACCTTAAGTGTAAAATATTATCATTTAGGCCCACTTGGATTAGATTAGGACATTTATTATTATTTAATTCAAAGAAGAGTTAAAAGAGTTAAAATCAAAGTTTATTTACTAAAAAATTTTTAATATAGGGTTATACATAAGATAAATTCAATTATAAATATTCATTAGAAAGATAAAAAGATTTCCTACATAATGATAGTTTATTTTATAATTTTTAGACATTAAATAATTTAATTTATGTATGACACAATGATGATGCAGTAATTATCTTATTAATGAAATATTGACAGAATTGATGTTATAAACACCAAATTAAATGTAATTTGAGACTTTTTATGAATCCCACTAATTTTCTAGGTTACTATGATATATTAGTGTTGATTTAATCAACTTGGTTCGAACATATAATTCTCTTATGACTTTCACAAAAAATCATATATCAAATAGTGTCAAAATTGACACAAAATAGTTTTTAAATCAAATATTATATTATTAATTGTTATTTTATTCCTAAAAATCTAAGGTTCGGCCAAATTACTTAGATAAGGATATATATATTAATAATAAACAATTTTCGGTTCGTTTGGCATGTTATAGTAAGTGTATTAACCATATAGTGTAAGAAAACAAAAAGACACGGTAAAAGTTAAATTATTTAACTTAGAGTTAAATCTAATTGATAAGTTTAAAATAATAACCTAAACTTGTCTAAATCCTATTGGTTGATATTATTTCGACCCATCCCCACTTTATCTTCGAAATAAGACCCTTTGGAACCATTATAAACCGATTTTGACTTTAATATAAAATAATATTTTGAGATATTCCTAAGGTGCCCCTCTCCTCTCTTATAAAAGGGCACCTCCTCCCCCTCCTCCTCACACCAATTTGAGCACTCAAGCTCGGCCAAACCCTGCCAAAATCCCTTCTCCACTTCCCTAGAATAATCCTAGAGGTCCTGGTCTTCTTCAAAGACCAATCTTAGTTCCCTAAGTGAAGGATTCAAAGAGGCGTTTCAAAGAAGAGGTAATATCCATTACCGATCATTTCAATTTCTTTCTTCTTAAACTTCTTCTTGTTTAGTTGTTTCATGATAAAGTAATAACATCAGTATTACTTACATACTGATATGTTATTATAAATATGAAACAACTCTAATTAACCTTATATCCATCCTACGGAAAAAGGAAATCACCGCGCGTGGGTACATACGGAATACCGACTCCACGCCGTGGTGTAATCTATTTTCCGCCACCACCTTAATTGGATGGGTATAATGGTTTAATGAGTAACTATATATGATTATTATAAAGTGATATTGATACTGAAATAGTATACATACACTTCAACGTAATTCCACGACCATGGGAACGATATCATCGCTCGTGCGTACTTACGGACTACCGTCTCCACGACGCGATGAGATTCATTCTCAATGATTAACCATTCATGAATGATTATAAAGTATATATAATAAGTACTAATGAAATATATGACATAATAATTATACTGGAATTATTTATATTTATATGTATGTTATCTACTTAATTCCATTCAATTCAATAAGGAAACGAAAACAACGTTCATGCGTACGTACGGACTACTGTCTCCATGAATGGTGTATTTCTTTCCATTTACTGATTTATTATATATGTATATTCTGAATATATATATAAATCATGTTTTATATTCTGGAATTAAGTAATCATGATCTATGTAATCATATGAATAATTACAAGTTAAAAACACGAATGACAAATGAGACGATTTTACCCAAAATGCTACTTTAACATGAATTTACAAAAGAACGGGTAATATAAAGTCATAAGTGGACCATATATGATATAATAACCATGAATATGATTCTGGAATAAGTCAATAACATGATTTAAATCCTTATACAGGAGGTTGGGACACTTACAAAGCAAGTCAGACCTAAGGTAAGGGAAATATCACAATCTCATTTTTATTCGAGATTGTTTATACTTTAGTATTTACTGGGGTGTATTTTATCATCCACATTCATGTTTCCTGAATATGTAATATTATTTCCATCCACCTACAATTTTTTAAATCCAATTTTACCCTTCGGTGAGTTTTTAGTAAAGAATATGAAAGGAATATTTTGTCGTTTTTCGTACGAGGTACTTTTTGACTTTTCCGACAAAAGTATAAAGAATGTTTTTTTAACTTATACGGCATGAATGGATTTTTAAAAAATTATTTCCAAGAAGCTTCCTTTATAGTTTTTAAAGTTTATTTTTAATCAACTTATTTTAGTTTATAATTTTATGACATATTAAGAAAGGAAAAGTGTTTTTAAAGAAGAAAGGATATTTTCCTCAAGAATGGAGTTCAAATGTTTTATCAAAATTATTTTCCATCTAAGATAATATAGGGTTCTGTTTATTACATTGATTTGATTATGTTTTGAGGAAATTATTTTTATAAAGTCATTTACCTTATATGATTTGTTTTATGATGTCATGATGTTTCAAGAATTCCATTTTTGTTACATGTGTTATGCGATGATGTATGATTTATGATTATGTGGCACACATAAGAAAGGATTCATTATAAGATGGGTGGGACCTATATCTCCCTCCAATGCATTGGGTAAAGATTTTATATCTCATGAGATAGACATGGCTGGAACGGTAGGTTATACCGATTCAGTGAAACAGGACTGGAACAAGGGTGACTCGATTCAGAAAGGGACTTTGTCCACTAAGATAGTCTTGGCAATGAGTCTTGACTAACTAGAAATTATTCTCTATGATTATGTGTGTATGCCACAAAGTTTCATGTTTTATGTTATGACTATTGGGATTACATTTCACTTCTATGATTTATCCCATGTTATGATATTTTGAGCTCTCTCTTTTGCAGGTTAAGATTTCCAAAAGCTATGTTCTTATGTATATGATGTGATTGATATTTCTTTTGTTTACCCTTACTGAGCATTTGAGCTCACCCTTTTATATTTTCTTTTCCACAGGATATAAAGAAGGGGTTTAGGTATAACAAAAAAAATAAGATCTTTATGGGAGATGTTGAATATCTTTCACCACGATTAGAAGATTATATTCCGAGTTTCCAAAGACACTAAACTATTACGGTCCTTGTGTGTGTGTTTTTGTTATGTAATAAGTATTCCGCAAAAGTAATGTAATGTCCATGTATGTAAAGCTCCGGGTCTCTAAAATGTAACACCCTGATATTTTATGAGAAGTATATTTTTTTATGTCTTATGTTATAAAAAAAATAAAAGGAATGTTTCACTACACACAACACTATCGTGGCTTCCATTATATGCAAGAGCAACCTTCCTCGATAGCTTGCATTGTACGCAATACCGAATTTCGAAAAACAACAATATGTTATTAACATATTATATAAACTAGCCATTATGAATAGTATTACCCACTTTTTGAAATTTTATAAATTGTATCTTTTAAAATGGAATTTATTTTTTGATTCGAAATATTGAAATTAGTCTATGGTGAATTTTTGGTATTTTTTAGAAACCTTCAATTTTTGATGAATTGTGAAAACAATGAGTTATTGGTTAAAACTGACTTTTTATTTAAACAATAATTTTTTTATTTAAATTTATTTTAGGTCAAAATAGATACATAATACCTATATAAGTTCAATGTAATTAATTAGTGTAATTTTATAATAATATAGATACATAAAAATTTTATTGAACTTTTTACCGTTTTTACCCACCTTCTACGAGCATTTGCAGTTGTACATAAAACATAATTTTATCGCTTCTGTGAGCTGAATTTCGAAAATCCGAGAGACACGATTAATATTATGGAGTAAAATCTGGTTCAATAAGATAAAAATAATTTTTTGTGAATAGTAACTTTTTACTTTTATTTACCACGGTTAAAAGTAAATACGGTAATTATGGGTAAAAATGATATTATTATTACCCTAACACATGTACTAATTATATTGGATAAGTTTAATTCGACCAAAATAAACCTTAGGAATACAATATGACAATTTAGGTCCACTTGGATTAGATTAGGACACTTATTATTATTTTATTTAAAGAAGAGTTAAAAGAGATAAAATAAATGTTTAATAAATAAAAAATTTAATATAGGGTTATATATAATATAAATTAGGCTATAAATATTCATTAGAAAGGTAAAATGATTTTCTAAATAATGGTTTTTTTTATAATTTTTAGATATTAAATAAGTTAATTTATCTATGACACAATGATGATGTAGTAATTACCTTAATAATGAAATATTAACATAATTGATGATATAAATACCCAAATAAATGTAATTTGAGACTTTTTATGAATTAAAATAATTTTATAGGTTAATATAACATGTCAGTATTTATTTAATTAATTTTTTTGAAATAATCATGTTGTTATGATTTTCACAAAATAATAACCAAATATTATCAAAATTGACATAAAATAGTTTTTAAAACAAATATTATATTATTAATTGAACTTTTATTCCTAAAAATCTAAGGTTTGGCCAAATGACTTAGATAAGGTTAAATATATTAATAATTAACCATTTGGGGTTCGTTTCTCTTGTTATAATAATTTTAATAACCATTTAGTGTAAGAAAACAAGAAGACACGGTAAAAGTTAAATTATTTAACTTAGAGTTAAGTCTAAATGATAAGGTTAAAATATTAACCTAAACTTGTCTAAAACCTATTGGTTGAGATTATTTAGACCCATACCCACTTTAGATTCTAAATAAATCAATTTGGATCTATTATAAACCGAATATGACTTCATTATAAAATAATATTTTATGTTTTTCCTAAGGTGCCACTCTCCTCCATTATAAAAGGGTACCTACTCCCTCTCCTCCTCACACAATTTTGAGCCTTAAAACTTTTCCAAAACCTACCCATTTCCATTCTCAACATCCCTATAGACTCAATAGAGGTTATGGTATTCTTCAAAGTTCAACTTTAGTTACCTAAGAGGAGGTTTAGAAGAGGAGCGTCAAAGAAGAGGGAATATCCTTTAACAATTCTTTCAAATTCATTTCTTCTTCTACTTATTCTTATTCTTTTGTTGTTTCATAATAAAGTAATAACATCAGTATCAATCATATACTGATATGTTATTATAAATATTAAACAGCCCTATTTCACCTCCTATACATCCTACGAAAAACAAAATCACTACACGTGCGTACGTACAGAATACCGTCTCCACGATGTGGTGTAATTTATTTTCCAACACCACCTTACATGGATGGGAATAATGGTGTAAATAATAACTATATATGGTTATTATAACATGATATTTATTCTGATACATTCCATAATCCACTCAAATACCATTCAAAAATTATGGGAATGATATCATCACTCGTGTGTACGTACGGCCTACCGTCTCCAGGATGTGATGCGACTCTTTCTACATGATCTTCATTGAATAATGATTATATAAATGATCTGAATGAATAAATATGCTATATTTTATACTAATAATATTCTGTAAATTATGTATCTATAGCCTAAAAAGAATAATAAGAATTTATTCGACAAAACATGCATAAGAGCTAAAGCAATGAACACACGAATAACAAGTAGCAATGGAATATTTCTAATAAGAAGATAAGAATATGACCATATGTTATATCATAACAATGAATATGATTATATAATAAGGCAATTAGATTATTTAAATCTGTATATAAGAGATTCGGATACGTACGAAGCATATCAGACCTAAGTTATGGGAAAATCTGACAATCTCAATTTTAATCCGAGAATGTTTATACTTCGGTATTTACTAGGGAATATTTATCATCCACACACTTGTTTCCTGATTATGTAATATTATTTCTATCCCCCTACAATGTTTTAAATCAAATTTTACCTATTGGTGAATTTTTAGTAAAATATATGAACATAATCTTTTGTCATTTTCATTACGAGGTACTTTTTGACTTTTTCGGCCAAATACGAGAAGAATGTTTTTTTAACTTATACGGAATGAATGGATTTTTATGATTTCATAGAACATTATTTACATGAAGATTATTTTACAGGTTTTCAAGTTTATTTTTGATCAACTTATTTTAGTTTACAATTTTATAACCTGTTAAGATAGGAAAAATGTTTTTGAAGTAGAAAGGATATTTTCCTCAAAAATGAAGTTCAAGTGTTTTGTCAAAATTATTTTCCATATAAGATAATATAGGGTTCTATTTCTATCCCTATTTTTACATTTATTTGGCTGTGTTATGATTGAATTATTTTTATGATTTCCTTTTATCTTATATGGATAATTTTATGATGGCATGATGTTTAAAAATCCCATTTTTATTAGATGGGTTATGCTATGATGTATGATTTATGATTTTGTGGCACACATATTAATGGAATAATTATGAGATGGGTGAGACCTATATCTTACTCCAATGCATTGGGTAAAGATTTATATCTCATGAGATAGACATGGCTGGAACAACAGGTTATTCCAGTTCAGTGATACAGGACTGAAACGAGTAGTGAACTCGGTTCAGAAATGGACTTTGTCCGCTAGGATTGCCATTGAAATGAGTCTTGGATACTAAAAAATGATTCATTATGATTATGTGTGTATGACACAAATTTTCATGTTTTATGATAATATTATTGGGATTACATGTCACTACTATGATTAATCCCATGTCATTATATTATGATCTATTTTTCTGGTTAATATTTTCAAAATATTATGTTCTTATGAATATGATATGGTTTCCTTTGTTTACCATTAATGAGAATTTGAGCTCACCCTTTTGTATGTTTTATTTTCCCTAGGTCAGGAAGAAGGGTATTAAGTAGGATATTCCAAAAGGGACTCTAGATATGATGAAATAAGTGGGAGACAATCTAGATGATTTATGAACCAGTTTTTTATGTTTACCAGTATCTAAAGACACTATACCTATATGATCTTATCATGTATTTGTTATATGTTGTAATAAGTGTGCTTAAATTCTGATGTAACAACAATGTATATTAAGTTTGGTTTGTTATACTCATAAATCCTGAATCATATATGGGTTACATGGAAACACACACACCCATAAGAAATCACCATCATTAGAGAACAAAAACAATTCTAGTACATTAATAAAATCACCAAAACAAGTGTATACAAGATCCCCAAATTGTAAGGAATGTAATACATCTAGTTTATTAATGTTAAAATTTATTTTTCTCATTGAATCATCACATGAACCATATCTATATTCTCTTCAATTCAAACCACTCTGTAAGGATTCCTTAGGTTGATTCAATTATTTTATTTCTAAAAGAAATAAAACACTATTGTGATAAATCATTATCCCCCAAAATAATTAGAAATTATCATTTTATTTTATGGAATAATCTATCCTTTCTTCCTCATAGGAAATCAAAATTTACATATGATAATAGTTTTCTCTCTCTTGAATAATACTGGATAAACTTGCGATGATAATTATTTATCATTTTTTAATAATCTCTAGATTATTATAAATTATGAATGAATTAAAATTAATATTTTTGAAATGGTGAATCACTACATATAATTTCAATCATTAAATTTAGGAAAGGGATTCAAATTACTAATTTTTAAATATTTTCTCTTTAAGACATATCACACAATGGAAGAGTGGAACAATCTATTCTGCCACACCTAAAAACGAGATGAGAATATATATTAGTCAAATAAGACATCAAATATCTCATATAAATTATTTTATGGACATCTATATCCAAAATTAATATCCGGAACAAATATAGGTGAAATATTTTTTATTTTTAACCAAATACCATGGGTGGATCACTGGATTTATTTTCCCATATTAAATTATTCATTTAATTTATTATTGAATTATTCTTAAATAAAGAATTTATAATTTTAGATGTTATAGATTTTTTATAAATAAAAATTCAAAATAATTAATTCCCATGATTTAATTCATTTAAATCATTAAAAAATGTTATATGGTTGAGATGTGGAAGGAAAAATAGATATAGGAGGAAAAAAATCATTTTTCCCCTAAAAAGGGTGTCATGTAAGGGTAACAAGGTTTACCCTTACATGTCTCATTTTTTCATTAGGGTAATATGTTTTACACTTACATAGTTCGTAAATCTGAGCTTACCGTTATGCATCCCTGGAGTACCCTTATAAATCCTTTTAAAATTCTACTTTATCTCTACATAGTTATAGAATTTCTCTTACACATTCACTAGAAATTCATAATAACCTTACCCAATAAGTGAACATTAATGAACCAAAGTTTAATAAATGTAATTTCCCTTCTTATAATTTTGTCATGAAATCACAACATAATGAACTACCAGTTATTATATTACCATTAAATATAATATTTTCATTTCTTTCATTTGAATTTAAAAAATATCACATACATGGTTGTGATCAGTAAGATGTTTCTAGTTTAATAATAAAAACATAATTTCTAGTGAATAGACTCTAACCCTTATGAATAGTAATTTTAACCTTATAAATAGTAAACCATCCAAGTCAATAAGTAACCTTTCCAATGAAACTATAAAAAAGATTTATCCATCTTATAGGTGAAAATATGATATTATTAGTGTTGTAATTTTTTAGTCATATATATATAATTAATATTTTATGATTAAATTAATAATGTAGAAGAAAGTTTATTTTCATAAAATGTATTCATAAATAAGTGTTTTTATGACTTATGATTATATGATAATTTTAAGATACCTTAATCAATTTTTCATAGTTATAGAAAAGCAATTTTAATATTAAAATTTGTATTTTCCAGGTAAATGATAATTTTAATTATAAATTAAATTTTACATTTTAGAAAATAATTTTCATATAATGGGGTTAATTTTTTAATTCTACTCATCAAAAAATGGTTGGGGTGAATTTCTATGATTTTTCTTAAATACATTAATTTTTGGTGAATACTAAGATATGAAAATTTGTTTTATATATACATTATATGTTAAATATAGTTTATAAGCTCCTTGGGATCGAAATCAAAAGCACATATTACTATCGTTTTTCACATTAATCAATACTATTTCTTATATTGAGAAAAATAATGAATAAAATATTGAGATAACCCTCCTCTCTTCCACTATAAAAATCACCCTCATACCCTCTTCTCTTTACTCCTCTCAAGCCGTGTGCCTTGTCTAAAGACTGATCAAATCTATCCTTAATCCCCTCTCCCACATCCATCGTCTCATGGTATCTTTAGAACACCAAATACTATCTCTTAAAGATGTTATCAAAGAAGATTTATTCAATAGGTAATTTATCTTTTTAATTTATTTTATTTTAATTCAAGTTCCATTATTTATTTCCCTTTACTCACCTACTTATATCCAAATGTTATGATAACTCAAATAAGATACATGTACTATAATTTATTTATGATAATTTTATAATTCATCATCGTCTCTCAATTTGCCTACTTTTATACTATAAATGAAAACAATATCTAAGATGTGTTAATTAATCACAATCACGGTCGATGGGTTTTCATTTTCTTTTAACTTTTTTCAATTATTGTCATGAAACCATTTTTATTTCTAATCTAGACTATAATATATGTATTATTACTTCTTTAAGGTTTTAGAGACTTTTTTACACATGATACTAATTTATAAATAAAAACGAGTTCGTTGTGAACAAAATCTGTCAATTACCAAATATAGTTATCGTTAATGTTTTATAGATTCATTCATCCTCAATCAAAATTACCAAATAATTTTTATAACCATTTAATTTTATTAATGTTAAATAACAACATACAACTTCAATTCTAGACAACCATTCTCATCTTACATGATTATACTTAAATGTATATAAGTAAACCTATCTTATAAACCAAGGAAACAAACACCCCCAAATAATGAAATTGAACCTCATAACACATAAAAAATGTAATGAATGAACTTTATAAGGTTATAATATTTAAATTACATAAATAATACATTCTAGAAATATTAATTAATGAATTTATGGTGGTTATCCATGAAATTAATGTCAAGTGAAGAACACCTTCTGACTTAATGTATGGGATTCTCCCAAACCTCCATTATTCCTTGAGGTTTCTCTATATTTATATTTACCTAAATTATGTTTTTTATTTTATTCTTATAAACTCATATTAAATTCTATAAACTCATGTACCAAGATAAATTTTGTATTCTATTATAGCGATATATATGTTTTAAGTGGATCCCTCTTCAATACTTCAAAATAAGAAAACCTGTTTTAAGGGAACTTCCCGAATTCTTAAAAAAATTCAAGTGCACTCTATCATATATTTTAAGACACCATTGTTTTCAAAAAATCAGTTTTTTTATTATAAATTTTTTTTAGTTTAATACCTTTTTTTATATAAAATATTATTCCCCTTTCTATTTTAATGTCTCTTAAGTATTTTCCTTAAAACAGAACTAAAATATTTTAATTCTAAAATTTCATAAATACACTTATTACATGTTTTCACTTCTATTTGAAATCACTTACCAGGATATATGGTTATTTTCCCTTATGAATTTTAATGTGTGTTTTAATTACCTTCTTTCTTGGACACTTGTATGATACTCCGATCTATTATTCTTTATGTCATGATTATGATACCTATTCCTTTCCATGGGTACCATTAAGTTTATGTATGATTGATTATGTATGATTATACATGTGGAAATAATATTCATGAACATTTTGTGATGGTTTCACCTAGATAGTGCTTCAATGCATTGGGTATTTTTGAGTCTCATGAGACGTTATGTACAACATTCATGGCTGTTAGCCTTGACTTGTGCTACCATGTGAAACGGTCTTTGTGTTTATCCTTGGCTTGTGCTCAAATATGTGAAATGGTACATGAATCATTCTAAATTAATGTTTTATATTTCTTCTATATTACTATGAATCTATGTTTATATGATCCCATGTTTATACTTTATGATTCTATATGTTACATGCCTTTTTATATCATTACGCTATGCCTTTTAACCCATGTTCTGAAGCTTTCATCATATATTTACTATTTTAATAGGCTTTTAGATAATATATTTGTTCATTTTATCCCCATGTTATCCTATGAACATGTTTGAGCACAATGGAAGTTTGTATCACTTTATGATGAAAAAAAATTAAAATTTTATTTATTTTCATGCTTTGTGTTTTATGTACCTAGTATTCCAATACACTATACTTTATGATGCATGGATTGTAATATGATTCGTTATTATACTTAAAATAATGTAATGATTTGTGTAAAAGGCTCGGGTGGATATTGTTGGTATCAATGGATAGTCTAGATATATTTGGAGATTAGGAAAAGGGAACTCTAGTAAGAACCTTATGGATGAGACTAAGTATAATAAAACATCCCAAAAATATTGTTAAGTATAAAGTAAGTGGTTTATCAAGAAAGTACATACCTATATAGATATGAACATGTGGATATATCTATGGAACATATGTATCTATGGGTAAAACTGACAAACACCCCCATTGTGCTAGACTCGAATGGGAACTATTTTAGGAAAATGGGTCTTGCTGCACTCTTGGTTTGACACATCTGGAAGATGTGCTTTGATAAATTATTATACTTAATATGAACCATTATTAAATGAATAAAAAGAGTGATCTAATAATAATATATGTTATGAAAAATATCAGGGATAAAATACATTGAAACATAGGTAATCACAATTGGGATATACTTATCTATTAAGTGTTTATCCTTTTGTGTTTAAATTTTCATTTTTATTCTTAACAGATAAGTATTTGAGCCCTCTAATTTTACATTATTTTTCATAGTTAATGGTGGGAAATATAATAACATGTAACAAAAATCAATCTGATTGTAAATGTAGAGATTTCCTTAATTAAATGCATGATATGATAGGAATGGGTGCTCAAAACAACATGATAGTACTTGCTTAGTTGGATCAAGTAATGAATAATAACATGAATAATGTAAAACTCCATATTCCTACAAGTAAAGAGAATGTTATAATTGAATCCATTATGTGGAAAAGGTCTCCAGTTATTAGTGAGTCTTATGAATCCCTCATTTTTAATAATTTTATTAACACCACTGAAAAGATATTTTATATCCTCTAGTGCTTAAAGTAGAAAATTTCATACTGACAGTCTATTTTTTTGTTAGTGAAGCTCATTAGTGGTGGGAACTGATAAATAATACGATATCACATGAGGAAATTAATTCCAGGGATTGGGAGAAATTCAAGAAAATATGTTTTAATAATTATTTTCTCTAAATCCACCATCTCAATATGGAAGGAGAGTTCCTCACACTTAAGAAGAAGGAAGATGAGTCAATCATAGCATATGAAGAAAACATCACAAGGCTTCAATCAGATGTTGTCGGCTTTGTGATGAACACTAAAACCAAGGTGGATTGGTTTTGTAGAAAACTAAATACGAGTTTATGAAAAGCATTGATGATTCGTCACTTCAGTAGTTAGGATGAGACTGTATGGTGTACCCCAAAGGCTGGAATGGATATTAGAGACTCTCCCTGTTATCATGATATCTATGGAGAAAAGAGGAAAATTGAGTCTAATATGGGTGATTTGGATAATAAATCCCATTATAGAAAGAAGACAGAATCTCCCTGGTGTAGAAATTTTGGGAAGAAGCATCATGGTAATTGTCTAAAGGGAACCACAAATTTCTTAAAATGTAGAATAATGGGACATCATTCAACGAACTGCTAGAGGGGTATGAAGAATCCCACAAATGTGTAAGAGGAAAGGAAGATCCAAATTAACACTCAACATTTAATGTAGTGTTACAACTGCAAGGAACATGGGAATTATGCGAACAATTGACCTAAAACAAGGTTTTTTCAGAGGAAATCAACAACAACATCCAATAAAACAAGGATTGGATTATGCTATCATTATTACTGAGGTGGATCAAGATAATGGTGTTGTGATTCGTATTCTAGTTATTAATTTGAAAATATTGAATTTACTACTTTATTTTGGTTCTATGTATTCTTTCTTATCTTTCAATTTTAGTAGAACTATTCAAACACCACCTCAAAATTTGGATTTTGAGTTATCTATGTGAATAGAAAATAGTGAAATTATTGCATCCTAAGTATATAACTCCTCTTCAGTTATCCTTTTTGAACTAAACCTCCCAAAAAATCTCATCATACTTCCATTAGTGGAGTTTGATGTTATCTTGTGCATGGATTTTATATCTTTATAAAAATCCAACTTCAACTGTTGGGAAAGCAAGGCCACTCTTCATATCCCGAAGCATCCTCTAATTATTTACACATGTATGGAGGAAGATGAATATCCTTTAGAATCATTGTCTTATGTGTGGATATTAATTCATTATGAGAAAGAATGTCTAACTCAAATTATTGAGAAAAAGGATATGATACTTCTCGATTATATGACCATCGTGAGGGACTACATTGATGTATTCCCTGAAAAATTTCCTAGTCTTACTCCTGATGAGAGGTTGGTTTCTCAATTGAACTTATTTTTGGATCTCAACCTATATCAAAAAAGCTTTATAGAATGGCCATTGTAGAGCTGGAAGAGTATAACAAGTAGTTACTATAGAATCTGGAGATGGGTTTTATATGCCCAAGTGCATCACTATGCGGTGTCATATTCCTCTTCGTTAGGAAGATGGATAGATCAATTCACCTTTGTATTGGTTATCATGAGCTAAATAAAATCATTATTAATATAAAGTATCCATTTACATGGATTGATTAATTGTTTGATCAGCTTTGTAGGGCAAGTTATTTCTCTAACATCGACATTCGGTCATGATATCACCAATTAATAACAATTAAGGATGATATTCCCAAGACTACATTTCAAATGAGTTATGTACAAGATGAGTTTATAGTGATTCTATTAAGACTCGCTAATACTCTTGTAATATACATGGATTTAATTAATGGAGTCTTTAGAGATTACCAACATTTATTTGGTGTAGTCTTTATTGATGGTATTCCTATAAACTCCAAGAGCAAGGAGGAACACAAGGATCATTTGAATTCTATGCTGACGAATTTTGTAAGGGTGAAACATTATGCATAGTAAAATAAATGTGAGTTCTAGATGGAGGATGTATCATTTTTTGCCTATCTTATCACCAAAAATGGGATATTGGTAGACCCTTCCATGACAAAGGAAATTGATGTGTGTCTTGAGCCAATAACTATAATGGATATACATAGCATTCTATGTCTAGCTAGGAATTATTGATGATTTTATAATAAAATTTCATGATTGTTGAACACAATGTCCAATATGACATGGAAGGGAGTAACGCTTTCATGTTCTTATTATTGTGATGGTTGTTTTATGAAGTTTAGGAAGAGGCCTATAACTATGAGAGTAGTCACATTCCAAAAAAGTGGACAACTCTTTGTAGTATACAGTGATGCTTCAAATAAGGGCCTAGGCTATGTACTTTTTCAAAATTATAAATTCATAGCCTATGCCTCACGGAAATTGAATATACATGACAAAAATATCCCATGATTGATTTGGAGTTGGCGGCTGTGGTCTTTGCTTTGAAAATATGGAGACATTATTTATATGCAGAGAAGTGTGAGATATGTAATGATCTCAAGAATCTCAAATATATATGCACACAAAATGATCTTAATATGCATAAAAAATATGGTTAGAGCTCATCAAGGATTATTACTTGTCAATCCACTACCATCATGGTAAGGCAATTAGGTGGCATATCCTCTATGTAGGAATGATCATGCATCTATATTAATGATGATAATTGAAAAGGATCCATTATTCTTATATTTGAAAAGGATGTACGTGGAACTCATTAAGGGAGAAACATAATCAATCCTTTCTAAAATTATTTCTCAACCATCTCACATTGATAAAATAAAGGATGATAAATGAAATGATGTGGAAATTCTTTAAATGTGCGGAAGCTATCAAAAATGGGAAAATCCTTGGAGTTAAAGATTTATAAGGATGGAGTTGTATGATTTGGGTAACAATTATGTGTAACATCCTATACAAATATAATGAAGGATATTTTGATGAAACACATAACTCGACCTTCTCTATTCACCTAGGGAGCCCAAATATGTATCGAGAACTTCGAGAGAACATTTGGTGGGACAGTATGTAGAAAAAGATTGCTGAATATATATTAAAGTGCATAGTATACACACCACTGAAGACTAAAAGAAAAAATTCTAAGGGGATGATGCAAGCACTTCCCATACCAACATATATGAGGGAAAACAACACTATTGACTTTTTCACTGGGCTTCCAAGGAAATCTAGAGGAAACAAAGCTATATGGTTCATTTTGTATTGTCTTTCAAAGATAGCCTAATTATCGCAATTCGATAAGTCATCTCATTGGATCGACTTGAATGGATATGTATCAAAGAGGTGGTAAGGATGCATGGAGTGCCATTATCTATTGTATCCAATAGAGATACGAGATACCCCTTGATGTTCTATAAAAGTTTCTAACATGCTCTAAGCATTGAACTAAACTTTAGTACGACCTCTCACGCTCAAACTGATGGCCAATATGAGAATACTATTCAAAAACTGGAAGAAATGTTGATAGTGTTCTCTATGGACTTCAAAGGAGGATGGGACCAACATATTCCACTGGTCCAATTATCATACAACAATAATTTCAAATCTAGTACTCAAATGGAACCCTATGAAGCCCTTTATAGGAAAAGGTGACGAACACCATCATGTTGGGATGAAGTCGATGAGTGTAAGATGACAGGAACTAAAATGGTCAAAAAAATGGTGTAGAAGGTGAAAACCATTCCGCATCACATCAAGAAAGACCAAATTTTACTGAAGAGATATGCAGGAAATCTTCGAAGGACGCAGATTATAAATTTGGGGATATGGTATTTTCTGTATATTTCCATGGAAGAAGGTCATGGGATTTGGGAATAAAGGAACGATAAAACCCATGTACATCGGCCCCATCAAGATTATTGATCAGATTGGAGATGTGGCATATTGACTATTACTTCTACCTACCATGACTAAATTACATGATGCATTCCATGTATCCTACTTAAGGATGTACATACTATATCCATAAAATGTACTATCTTCATAGGTGGTATAGTAGGAGAATTATCTTTCTTTATGAGGTGCATCCGGTGAAGATATTTGATGGTAGTGATAAAGTTATATTCCACAAGACTACTCACTTGGTCAATATACTATGGTGGAACCACATGTATGAATATGAAATATGGGAACTGGAGGATGAAATGAAGGAAAATTACCCACTCCTATTTATGACATAGAATGTTAAATGGAATTTTGATGGAAAATTTTTATAAGGGGGGAAGAATGTAATGATCCAAAGTTTAATCAATGAAAATTCTTTTCTTATAATTATGTCATGAAATCATAACACAACAAAATAATAATTACTATGTGACCATTAAACATAATATTTTAACTTCTATGATCTTAATTTCGAATATCTAAAATACGTGGTTGCAACCAGTAAGATTTTTAGAGGTTGAAAACAAAAAATTAATATTAAGTGAGTAGTAACTGACCCTCATAAATAGTAATGTCTGCCTGATGAATAGTATATCGTGCATGTGAATAAGAACCTTACCAATGAATGTATAAATAAAATTTATCCATCATATAAGTGAAAATATGATATAATTAGTGTATTCATTTTTGTGGGTTAAGTATATTTAATTACAATTTTTTTATTAATATAATAATTCAAAAAAAATATTTTCATAAAAATTTATTCATAATTAAGTATTTTGATGACTTTTGATTATATTATAATTTTAAGAGACATTAATTACTTTTTCAAAGTTAGAGAAAAATTGTTTTAATTTAAAAAAAATTATTTTTCTAGTTTATATTGAATTTAATTAAATTTTAATTTTCACATATTGAGAAAATTATTTTCATAAAAGAGAGTTCATTTTCTAATTATAAACATCGAATAATGGTTGGGTTTATTTTTTGGGATTTTTTTTAAATACATGAATTTTTTGTTGAATGGTAAAATATGACAATTTGTTGTATACATTATTTATTAAATATACTATTAATTGACTCATTTCAGATATAAGAACCATTGGATCAAAATCACATACAAATATTAATATTTAGTTTAACAGTAATCAATATTATTGGTTGTCTTGAAAAAAGTAAAAAAATAATGAATAACGTATTAGGAAAACCGTCCTCTCCTCCACTAAACAAAACACCCTCAGCTGCCCTTCTCTTAACTCCTCTAAACCCTTGTGCATTGTCTAAATTCTTCTCAAATCTCTCCCTATGATCCTATCCCACGTCTATCATCCCTTGGTCTCTTCAAAAGGCATAATCCTCTCCCCTAAAGAGGTTCTCAAGGAAGATATTTTCAAGAGTTAAATTCCTCTTTTCATGTCTTTTATTTTTTTTCAATTTCCTTTATTTATTTTCCTTTTATCACCTTCTTTCATCCAAATTTTATGTTTACTCTAGTACCATTAATGTACTATAATTTTATTATGATAATTTAATAATTCATCATCATCTATTCCTTTTCATCTTTTTATACTAAAAATGAAAACACCATCTCAGATTTGTTAATTTGTCACATTCAAGGACAACTGGTTTTCAATTTATTTTATCATCTTCAATTATATTCATGAAACCAATTATAGTGTTTAAATAGACTATAATTTATGTATTATTTCTTATTTAATTTTCTTGAGTCTTTGGTAAACATGATATTAATTTATAAATAAAAATGATTTCGTTGTAAACAAATACAATAAATTACCCAAAACGGTTATCATTAAAGTTTTATATAATGATTCATCCTCTCCCTAAAAAAATAAATGATTCTTATAACCATGTAATCTTCATGGTGTTGACAAAAAATGTACAAATTAAATTCTAGACTAATATTATCGGCATACAAGTTTATCCATATATGTATATATGTAATGTAATCAGGATGACCAAGGAAACAAACTCTCCCAAACAATGAAATTAAATCTAATAACCCATCAAAAAGAGCATGAATGAACTAAAAAAGGTAATACGAACTCAATTACATGATTGTGAGGTTTCAAAAAATTTAATTAATGAATGTATTTGGTTATCCAGGATGTTAAGATCATGTGAATAATGACTTATGCTAATGGAATCTACCAAAACCTCCATTATTCCTTCAGGTTGCTCTGTCATTATTTTTACCCAAATTAATTTATCTGTTAATTTTATGTACATTTTATAAATTATATTTAAAAATATCCAATCTCATTTATCATGATCCATTCATTATTCAATTTTCAGGATATACATGTTTTTAAGTGTTTTCTTCCTCAATATTTCCTGATAAGTAAACCTGTTTTAGGGGAACTTTCAGAATTCTTACCTAATTTCAATTGCATTATATCATCTATTTTGAGACAAACGTATTTCTACAATATCAGTATTTTTATTATAAAAACCTTATTAGTTCACTTATGGTTTTATATAAAATATTATTCACTTTTCTATTTTAAAGGCTCTTTATTATTTTCTTTAAAACCGTATTAAAATATTTTAGTTCTAAATTTTTTTAAATACACTTCTAATATATTGTCAGTTATACATCACATAACATAACATGCTATATGAATATTTTCACTTTTTAGTGTCCATGTATGATTTAATTCATTTATTTCCTGGACACTTGTATGATACATCCATAAATTATGCTTTGTGACATGATTATGATACCCATTCCTTCCCAAGGTAACCATATATTTATGTGTGATTGATTATGTTTGATTATATATATGGAAATAATATTATAGAACATATTATTATGGGTTCCCCCAAATATCACTCTAATAAATTGGGTAAAGGTGAGTCTCATGAGACGTTATGTGCAATGATCATGGTGGTTATCCTTGACTCATGCTACAATGTGAAACAGTCTTGGTGGTTAACCTTGACCTGTGCTCCACTATGTGAAATGAGCCTTGAATCGTGCTAAAGTCATGTTTTATGTTGCTTCCACATTACTATGAATCCATGCTTATATGATCCCAAGTTTATATGTTATGATTACATATGTTCCATTCCATTTTATATCATTATGTCATGACTTCTAAGCCATGTTGTACAATTGTATTCTTTTATTTATTCCCTTACTTGGATTTTATCTCATCCATTTGTTCATGTTATCCCCATGTTATGCGATGAGGATTTTTGATAACAATGTATTCTAATAACTCTTTATGAAATCTAAATAAATAAATGTTCTATTTTGTTGCATGTTTTATGTTTTATATACCTATTCATCCATGATACTAGACTTTACAATCCTTGTATTGTAATATGATGATTTATAATGCTTAAATTCATGTAATGATTTGTGTTAAAGGCTAGGGTCACAATAGTTGTCATCCAAGGTAGGTCTAGTTATTTTATGGATATTAGGAATATATAACATTAGTACAAACCTTAGGGATGAGACTACGTATTGGAAAGCATCCTTATAATTATTGTATGTATAGAGTATGTGGTTTATCAAGAAAATGCATCGATGTATAGATACAAAAAATAGATGTGGATCTAGAAAATATGTATCTAGGGGTAAAACCTGAAAACATCACTTTATTTTAGACTTTAACGGGAATTGGTGCACGACAATAGGACTTTTTTTACTCCTGGATTGACACTCCTGGGGGATATGATTTTGTAAATTAATAAGATTAAAATTAACCATTAATACGGGAGAAAAAAAAGATTCCATATAAATATATGTTATGTAACAGATCAAGGATATCCTACATTAAAACATAGGGAATCACAAGTAAGGATTTACTTTTCCATTATGATTTTATCATAATATGTTAAAATTTTCATTTTTATGCTTAATTGTGAAGTATTCAAGCGCACTAATTGTGAATTATTTTTCTTAGTTAATGGAGGGAAATAGAAGAACACATTAAATAATCAACATGAATGGAAATGTGATGATTTCCCTAATGAATTTCCTTATATGATGTGAAAAAGTTCTCAAAACTTAATTAAAGTACTTTCTCAGCTAGATCAATTTATGAATAAAAACATGAATCATATGGAATTCCTTCATCCTCTAATGAAAGAACAAATTGATATCAAATACTTCTTATGGAAAAGGCCGCCCATGTTTAGTAGATCATATGATCCCATCCTTGAGGAAAAGTGGATTAACTCCATTGAAAATATATTCTCTATCCTCTAGTGCTCATGATAAGAGAAAGCCATTCTAGAGGGCAATTATATTGATGGGGAAGCTGATAAGTGGTGGGAACTGATCATGAATAGAATTTCCAAGGAGGAAATTACTTCCATGTATTGGGAGGAATTAATGAAAATGTTTTTCAACAAATTTTTTCCCTAAACACTATATCTTAGGATAGAAAGGGAGTTCCTCATACATAATCAAAAAGAAGAGGAGCCTGTCGGGGAATATGAATGAATCTTTACAAGGCTTGAAATATATGCCTCTGACTTTTTCATGAACACTGAAAGCAATGTGGATTGATTATTTAGAGGAGTAATGTTGATTCTACAAAATTCATTTGAGAATCATGACATTGATATTTATGAGGAGATTTTCATTTGTGCCCCAAAGTTTTTAATGGAATTAGAGACTCTCAATGGTATCGTAGGCCCAGTGAAGAAAAATCCAAAAAATATAGTCAAATATGGGTGTTTTGGAAAATAAATACCATGATGGAAAGAAGATCGAATATCCCACATGTCCAAATTGTGGGAAGATTCGTCCTAGGAACTACCTAAAGGGATCCATGAATTTCTTCAAATGTCAGGTAATGAGACATCTCGAAAAGAAATTCCAAAGGGATACGAAGATTCCCAAAAATGTGGAAGAATAATGGATGGTTTAGATCAATGCTCAGCCTATAGTGCAGTGTTACAACTACAAGGAGTTTGGGAATTAGACGAAATATTTATCTAAAGTTAAGGGTTGTCTGAGGAAAACAACAAAAACCTCAAATAAACATGAAAGGGATTATGTTATAACTACTACAAAGGTGGAGTTGTAAAACGATATAGTGACAGGTATGCTAGTTATTCATTCAAGAATAGAGAATGTACTATTTGATTCATTTTCAACATATTCTCTAATATCTTTCATGTTTAGTTGAATTATACAAAAACCACCTCAAAATTTGGAGTTTGAGTTATTTATGAGAACTGGAAATGGGGAAATTAATTCATCCAAAATATATAATCCTCTCGGTTAATATTTTTCGACTGAACCTCTCTAAAAATATCACCATACATCCTTTAGTATAGTTCCATGCTATATTGGGCATGGAATGGATATCTTTATACAAATCCATCATCAACTGTCAAGAATGGTAGATCAATCTTCACATCTTGATGAATCCTCCAATTCCATACAAGCGTAAGGAGGAAGATGAATCTCTTTTACCATCATGTTATTATGTGTGAATATTAATTCATTATGAGAAATCATGTATTGATCAAATCACATAGAAAATAAAGATGACAATTCTCAAATATATTCCAATCCTGAGGGATTACACTTATGTATTCACTGGTGAATTTACTGGTCTTCCTCTTGATTGAGAGTTTGAGTTCTCATTTGAACTGACTCATGGGTCTCTTACTATATAAAATACACCTTATATAATGGACACAATGGAGCTGGAAGAGATGAATATTTAGTTATAAATGAATCTAGAGAATGTTTTTATACTCCTGAGTGCTTCACCATGGGGTATATATGTCCTCTTCATCAAGAAGAAGGATGGATCAATTCATATTTTAATTGATTATTTTGAGCTAAATAAAGTCATGATTAAGAACAAGTATCTCCTGCCATGGATTGATGATGTGATTCATGGGAAATATTATTTCTATAGGGTGGACCTTTAGTTAGGATATAACCAATTAAAGGTGAGGAAGAATGATATTACCAAGACTATCTTTCGAATGAGTTATGGACAATATGGGTTCATATTGATTCCCTTAGGACTCACTAATGATGAATATATATTCATGGATTTAATGAATAGAGTATTTAGAGATTACCACAAAAAATTTGGGGTAGTCATTATTAATGGTATTTTTATAGACACCACGACCATGGAGGAACACAAGGTGCATTAGAATACTATGTTGATGAATTTGTGAAGGAAGAAAAGTTATGAAATGGATAGTAGATGTGAGTTTTGGATTGAGAAAGTATCGTTATCGGGGAATGATGTCACCAAAAAAGATATATTTGTAGACCCATCCATGATAAAGGTAACTAAAGAGTGGACCATGCCATTATCTATAATGGAGATCTGAAACATTCTGGGTATAGGTGGGTATTGTCAAAAAAATTTGAATAACATTTCATGATTATCAAACCCAAGGACCAAGATGACACTAAAGGGAGTAATGTTTTTCTAGACTCTATAATGTGAAGATTATTTATGGATTTGAATAAAAGGCTTATCATTGTGTCAATACTCACACTCCCAAAAAGTGTAGAATTCTTTGTGGTGTAATGTGATATTTTAAATAAGGTCCTAGGATGTGTATTGATGAAAAATTAAATTTTTAATTCCTATGCCTCAATTAAGATGCAAATTCATGCTCCAAAATATCCCACACAAGATTTGGAGTTGGCAGGGCAGATCATTGCGTTGGAAATGTGGCAGCATTGTCTTTATGGGTACAAGTGTGAGATATATACTGATTATAAGATTCTCAAATTTATATTAACATAGAAAGAGGATAATATAATCTAGAGATTATGGTTAGAGATCAAGAGGCACTATTAATTCATAATCCACTACCATACTGGTATGGTAAATAAGGTTGTAGATGCTCTAAGTAAAAGAATCATGCATCTTTATCAATGATGATAATTGAAAAGGATCCAACAATGTCAGATTTAGAAAGGATGTAAATGGGAATCATTATGGGAGGAACATCTTCAATCCTCTCTCAATTGATTTCTCAACAATCCCTCAAAGAGAAAATATACGATGATCAAAGAAATGATGTGGAAATTCAAAAAAGGGTGGAAGTATTAGAAATAAAAAATCCTCTAAGATAAATATTTACAAGGAAGGAGTTGTAATATTTGGGTCATGATTATTTGTACCTTTCGATCTAAATATTAATAAGGAGCTTTTGAATGATGCACATAGCTCAACCATATAAATTCACTCAGGGAGAATAATGGTGTATCAAGATCTCTAAGAGAACATTTGGTGGGAAAATAAGAATATGGAGATTGATGAATATACATCAAAGTTCCTGTTATGTCTACAACTGAAAGCTAAAAAATAGAAGAATAAGGGGATGATGCATACACTTCCCATTTCAATGTTGAATTAGGAGAATATCACCATGGAATTTTTCACTAAACATCCATGGACATCCAAATATAACAATTCTATATGGGTCATTGTGGATTTTAATACAAAGACAACTCAATATATCACAATTAGAGAGGACATCACATTGGATCAAATTGAAAGGATATATATAAAATTGGTGGTAAGGTTTAATGAAGTACCACTATTGATTATATCTAATAGAGATCTAAGATTCACCTATAAGTTCGGGAAAAATCTCCAACAAGCATAAAGTAGTGAACTGAACATTAGTACGGCCTATCATCATCAATATAATAACCAATATAAGAAAACTATTTAGTCACTGGAGGTTATATTATGATAGTGTTCTATGGACTTCAAAGTAGGATGTTACCAACATCTTTTACTAGTTTAATCCTCATACAATAGTAATTTACACTCCACCAATTTTAGGTCACCTTATGAATCACTTTATGGGTAAACGTGTAGAACACTGTCGTGTTAGGAAGAAGTCACTGAGCATAAGTTATTAGGACAAAAAATGTTCTATGAAAATGTGGAGAAGGTGAAAACCATTCAATAGCACATCAAGGCATCCCTAATTTGGCAGAAGAGTTTTGTGGACAGCCTTTAATGAGACCTAGAGTTCAAATATGGAGACCTGTTATTCCTCTGTATATATCTATGGAATAAGCTCACTATATTTGGGAATAATGTAAAGATAAGTTCTAGGTAAATCAGCGCCTTTGAGATTCTTGATTGTGTTGGAGTTGTGACCTATTGAATAGAACATTCACATACCATTTCTAAAGTGCATTATATCTACCATGTATCCATATTATAGAAGTACATTCCAAATCCTTCACATTTACTATCTGTAGTGGTGGTAAAGACGAAGAATGATCTTTACAATGAGTAACATATAGTAAAGATCATGGATATTAGAGATAAATTTCTACACAACAAGACTAATCACCTGGTCAATGTATTATGGTGAAACCAAAAGTATGAAGAGGGCACATGGGAACTGGAGGAAACAATAAATGAAAAGTACCCACACCTGTTTATGACTTAGAATGTAAAATGAAATTTCCAGGAAGATATTTCATAAAGGGGGAAGAATTTAATAGCCCAGTGTTTAATAAGTGGAAATTCCTTTATTATAATTATGTCATTAAATCATAACACAATGAACTACTAATTACTATGTGTCCTTTAAACACAATATTTTCAACTCTGATATTTGAATTTTGAAAATTTGACATACACGGTTGTGATGAGTAAGATGTTTGGAGTCCAATAAAAAAACATAATTATTGGTGAATAATAACTGAACCTTATGAATATTAATGTTACCCTTATGAATATTAAATATTCCTTGTTAATATTTAACTTTACTAATTAAAGTATAAAAAATGTATCCATCTTATATGTGATAATATGATATAAATAGTGTTGGTTTTTATGAGTCACGTAAATTTATATAGAAATTTTTTATTAATATTGTAATTTAAAAGAAAACTTATTTTAATAAGATGTATTCCTAAATAAGTATTTTGATGAATTATGATTATATGATACCATTTAAAGACCATAGTTAAATTTTATATGTGATATAAAATAAATTTTAATTTTAAAATTTTTATTTTTCATGTAAATGATTATTTTAATTAGAAATTAAATTTCACATATTTAGAAAATTATTTTTACAAAATGGTGTTCATTTTTCCATTAAACATATCAAAAAATGGTTCAGGTGATTTTTTTTGTATTTTTCAAAAATACATTAATTTTTTGGTGAATAGAAAAATACGGTAATTTGATGTATATTAACATTATATGTTAAATACACTATTGTTTTAGTCATGGTTAATGTAAGAACCACATATTCGAACTCACATGAAAATATTACTATTTTGTGTTACAAGAATATTACTAATTTTTTCCTTGAGAAAAATATAAAATAATGAATAAAATATTAATAAAACCATCCTCTCCTCCACTAAAAAAACCACCCTCACCCCCTCTTCTCTTCACACATATAAAGCCTTTTTCATAATCTAAATAATATAAAAATTTATACCCACTCCCCATAACACATAAATCATCCATTTTTATCTTCAAAAGACCAAATACTCTCCCCTAAATAGGTTCTCAAGGATGATAAATTCAAGAGTTAGATTCCTTTTTTCATTTCATTTATTTTCTTTCAAGTTTATTTCTTTCATTTCCTTTACTCACCTCATTTCATTAAAATGTTATGATAACAATAGTTCCTTACATGTACTATAATTTTGTTATGATAATGGAATAATTCATCATCATCTTTAATTTTTTCTCCATTTATACTATAAATGAAAACACCACCCGGGATGTGATGATTTATCTTATTCAAGGATGACAGGTTTCCAATTTCTTTTACCATCTTAAATTCGTGAAATGAATCCATTTTTATTTTTCATATAGAATATAATATATGTATTATTTCTTATTTATGGTTATGTAATATTTGGTGCACGTTAATTTAATTTATAAATAAAAAAGAGTTTGTTTTGAACAAATACCGCCAATTACACAAGACATTCATCATTAAATTTTTATATAATGATTCATCCTCAATCCAAATAACCAAAAGAATTTTATAAACATGTATTCTTATATATGTTTAATTATAAAAAAATAAATTATTGGAAACAATTATCATCATAAACTTTTATCCTTACATATATATAAGTAAACCAGTCATGAAAACTAAGGAAACAAACACCACCAAAAAACAAAATTGATCCTCTTAACAAATAGAAAAGATCATAAATGAACTTAATAAGGTTATAGTAATTAAATTACAAGATTAAGAGGTATTGTACACAATAATTAATGAATTTATTTTGGTTATACAAAAAATTAAGATCATGTGAAGAACACCATATGACTTAAGGTAAGGGATTCTACCCGAACCTCCATTATTCCATCGGGTTGCTCTATCATTATTTTTAACCATATTAAGTTACATGTTATTTTTATGTATATACTCTAAATTTTGTTTATGTGATCCAAAATCATGTATAATGATCCATTTAATATTATATTTTGGTGATATACATGTTTTTAAGTGGTTCTCTCCTCAATACTTCCTGATAAGCAGTCTTGTATTAAAGAAACTTCCCGAATTCTTACCCAATTTCAAGTGCACTATATCAACCCTTTTAAAACCCATTATCTTTATTAAATATATTTTTTTATGAAAAAATTCTTTTTTCACTTCTAATTTTATATAAATTATTATTCCCTATTTTATTTTCAAGGACCATTAGTATTTTCCTTAAACCCACTCTAAAATGTTTTAAAGCTAAAATTTCATAAATACTCTTATTACATGCTGTCACTTCTATTTGAAAACACTTACCATAATATGTTCATATCTTTCCTTATTAATTTAAATGTATTTTTTAATTCCTTTATTTCATGGACACATGTATGATACACCCATCTATTATTCTGTATGACATGATTATGATACACATTCATTTCCATGGGCACCCTTATATTTATGTATGATTGAGTATGTATGATTTTATATGTGGAAAGAATATTAATAAACATGTTATTATTGGTGTGCCTAGATATATCTTCAATGCATTGGGTAAATTTGTTTCTCATGAGACATTATGTGCAATAGTTTTGGCTCTTAGCCTTGACTCATGCTACCATGTGAAACTGTCCTGGTGGTTAACCTTGACTTGTGATATACTATGTAAAAGGAGAATTAAATTATGATAAAGTCATATTTTATATCTCTACCAAATTAATATGACTCTATATTTATATGATCCCATGTTTTTATATTATGATTCTATATGTTCCATTCCATTTTATGTCATTATGCTATGCCTTTAAATCCATGTGCTAAAGCATTATACTTGTGATTATTCCCTTACTAGGCTTTTAGCACATCCCTTTTTTCATGATATCCGTTGGTTATCCTATAAATATGTTTCAGAAAAATGGATCTTATGATCTCTTAAATAAGTCTAAATAAGGAAAGGTTATATTTACTTCTATATTTTATATTTTATGTACCTAGTCTTTTAAGACACCAGACTTTACGATACTTGGATTTTAATATGATTATTTATTATGATTAAAATTATGTAATGATATGTGTAAAAGGCTACAATTTCTATTGGCAATACACATAAACAATATTTATAAATATGGTGTTACACTTACTCATGCAGTGTACTACCTTCACACAGTATCTATCTTACCCTTATATAGGTAGAGGATTCCTTGAATATCCCCTACATAGCACTTTGGTACCTTTTTTAAATCTATAGAAAAATAGGATTACCCTTACAAAATGAATGGAAAAGTTATTTTACCCTTAATAAAACAAAATAAAAAAACTCTAACCATAAGTTTTATTTGAAAAACACACATTTTTTCATAATGTGGACACTATATATTATATAAGAGTAAGAATTAAATTGAAAAAAAAAGTTTCATAAAAGAGGATTATAAAATATTTTTAAAAGAGTGTTTTAATAACCCTTAAAGATTTAGATTGTAAAAAAATATCACCCTATAAAAACATTTCATCCTAGAGAAGTATCACAAGGATGGTATAGATACTGTCCAATTATCCCAACATGATTGGTGATCTTAAAAGGTCTATCATAGAATGTTATTTGAATTCCATGCATCCTTATACATTGGTGTCCTAGCTGAGGAGTCACTCTGAAGAAAAATGATCACACACAATGAACACCATAGGTACCCTCTTTTGGTCATCATATGATAAATTCTTATTAAGAGTAATTTTCTAACTCCTTTAAATTAGTTTCACTCACTTACAGACCACCATAGAAAAAATGGGCCCTACAACCACTACCTCACCTGCTTCATGCCAAGAAAGTAATTAATAATATTGCCTCCTATAAAAATACTTATAAGGTTACTTATGAATTTAATCTAGGTAAATATTGTTTTATGAAAACTCAACCATGTTTAATTAGTCATCCCATGTTCTACCAAAGTCTAGAACCTAATATTAGAGAATTTCCTCTAATATTGAATCGTTAGATATTATTTTCCATATGTATGTGTGTGGTACTCTAGGAACAATATTAGTTGAGTCCCTAGTTCATTATAAATGCCCTACAAATAGTGTAATGTGAAATGGTCAATCCTATCAAAAAAATTCTCAAATATAATCCATTATAGTATATGATCTCATTGGAATGTAGCTATCCTAGTTCAAAAACAGAATGTGTATCTTAGAATTTTAAGAAGTGATAAACCTTCTCCACCAAAGTGAAAATCACAAAAATAGAGTTCAAACTCCTCGAGTTATTTAGTAAACCCATCAAAAAGTCCATTGTGACATCATGATTCTTCCATATGGGAACCAAATGTTACTATACCAGCCCACTAGGATGTCGGTGCATGACCTTTACCCTTTGGTTGGCAAGGCTTCTAAAAAAACCTAGTGATGTCCCTATTCATTCCTAGCCACCAATAAGGAACATGTAATTGATAAATAATAATTAGAAGAATCCATACTCTAATTGTTCAAAAATATCTTCAAGTTTCCCATATCCTCATAAGGTCACTCACCAAGATATTGCTCAACCCATTTCTAACTGAAAATAACATCCCATATGATGTTACCTTTCCTAAGTGAATACACCATCTCAATGTTAAATGTCTTTTGATACTCCACTCAGTTCATGTGCCACAAGTTCATTTCCTAATATATTAAGATATTATGGAGGCTGCTATATCCATTTTATACAACAAACATCTCATTTAATATATAGTGCCTCTAACATATTAATGCATGGATAACTAATGTTAGCTACAAGTCATGAGCATGGTACTTCTGCTTAAGGAAATTCTATTGAAATGACACTTTAGGTACTACCTTCTCTTTATGCATTAGAACTACTCCAAACCCAACACCTGATGCATCATTTTATAATAATGTTTTATCCTAGGATTAGTAATTATCATCACTGGTGCAACATTTATCCTCCTCTTCACCTCATGGAATTCCTTTTCACACTATTATTTAGACTACATTTTAATTCCCTTCATCATAAATATATATATGGAAGCTGAATATGATAGGATTCCTAGAAAGAAGTAAAGTAGTACTCAAAAAAACAATAATACTTCTGATATCGAACACATTTGAAGGATGTTTCCATGAAATCACTTCCCCCAATTTCTACATGTCCATGGATATATATGTCTCAAAAACCACATGTCTAATGATCATTTCCTCGTAAATCCATAGGTTACACTTAAATATATTAGTGTAAATATAATGTTCTTAAATAACATGTTGGACTAACTCATGATAATTTTCATACAACTATAGTTTTGGTGGGTGCATGAGTATGTCATCAATGATCACCAAGGCGATCAAGAGCAGGTAATGGTGGATGATATTATTCATTCACCTAAGAACACATTCAATGAATTATTTAATCTAAAATAAATCAAAAAGAACATCTACAACCCACAAATTATCTTTATTTCCATCATTAGGATATACTCTTCTATAACCCAATTATAGTGGTATCTTGATAAAAAATAAAACTTAGAGAGAACCATTGGGATCCCTGTAACTGATTGGAAATTTCATTGATTTGCGAAAAATGATATATATTCTTCATTTTCACACAGTTCTATATTGGCTAATGAATGTAGTGTAAAATATTTTCATATTAATTTTTATAGAACAAAATTATTAAACCCTATAATAAAGTAATTGGAATGATATATACCTTATTATCCAAGTACATGATCTTTAACCTGAGCTCCATTAATACAGTTGGAGACATAAGATAAGGGGGTGTTGAAATGGGTTGTGGACTGATGAAAATATCTATCTAAAATTCAACCCCACTACTAGTAGGATTTGTAACTCTCATACCCCAGTTTCCCTAAATCAGTGCATTAGTTTAATACACTTACATGATGACAAGAAAATCAAATCCTGAAGGACAGATTAGTTTAGTAGCATTAGAAATACTTTATGCAAACATAAGTTTTAAATTACACCTTCAAATGAAAAGAATCTAATTATTCCCTTAAAATAAACTCATATACCTTATATTATCTCTATATGTAAATCATAATATATTTCTTCACATCTTACAAAAAATGAAACATAATAATGGAGTGACATATGTTGCTTAGTAAGGATAATCAATATAGCGGGAGATATCGTAAATAATCATAAAATTTTAAGGAAAGTTATAAACTAGAAACACAAGCCTGTTAAACATAATCTTCAGCACAATATGGAAAGCATAAATAAAATAATATCATTTATACTTTTACATGTATATTATACTAATCAAATAATCTCATGAAATATCAATAAATAATCTCATAATGAAAAAATTCATAATACCTGACATCATAACTATACTGTTAAGGCCTCATACCAAGAACATTACCATATCATTAAGGCCTTGTTCCACGATAGTAGTTTGTATAATAAGACCTAATGATTTATCAAGGGGCTATAGCAGGCCATTCCCATCACTTACTACATCAAATTCACTCCCCTTATGAAAAGGGTGAAACATAACATAAAAATTCATATTAAAACTATCATATGAAATGTTTATACTTTAACCATTAACCACTAATGATATAAAAATATCACATCTATAGTCAGATATATCATAATACTTTCAATACAATATGGAATATTTTATCATAATAATTTAACCACAAATAATTATAAAATCCAATAAAATATGTTGACATAGATGAAAATAGTTTAATAAATTTTTTAAAACTACTTGAGGGAAATATCCATTTTTTTACTTTGAAATCATTTATAAGTCACACAATTATAAAATAATACATTTCATTCAAAAATAAAATTATAATATTTTAAGGAAATATTCAAAATGTTAAGGTGCAGTAATGGTGGAAACTATCTTTTTGTGCCATATAAGTTAAAAAAATATTCATTTCTTAATTTTTCAAAAATGTTATAAATCCCCTCATTTGTTGAACGATGAAATGATTCAACTTGAAACATTTTGTAAAAAGAAAAAAATGGGTAAAAATGAAGTTAGAATAGTTTTCAATAATATTTTGATTTAAATTTTAATAAACATGTACAAGGATTATAAGGATGTCCTAGTAGATACTTACATTTAAATAATCTCAAATAATAATGAGATTGTTAAATAAACCCTTAACATGTACTTTATATCTATAGAGGGTGTGTAAACCTCCAATATAATAGTTAAAATATGTTATTAAATTATACCAGAACAATATACATGTTTATGATATCATATATGACCCTATTTTGTCATTTTTTTAATAATATTTTAGTATTACCATTGTTTTGGGTGTGAACTGCTTTATTTTCCCATTTTTATTTTGTCGTGTAAGTCATGAATATTAAGAATAGGATGTATTTCAGTCATATATATAATGATATTAAGTCAATAATTATTATTTTTACTTATCATATGAAATTTATAATCATTTTTGAATGGTTAACGTGGGGAATGAATCTCACCGCATTGTGGAGATAGTAGGTTGTACGAACGTACAAGTGTCGGTATCATTCACTTGAAGGTTAAATAGAATTGAATTGGATGGTATATTAATTATAAAGAATAATTATCAGTTTATATTAATTATTTATATCCATTATTCTCATCATTATATTCCTCTAATTAAAGTAGTGTTGAATAAAAAATTACACCACAGTGTGAAGATGGTAAGTCGTACGTACGCACACATGGTGATATTGTTTTACTTATGATCAATAAAATGAAAAATATGGTTGTCCCATGATTATAATAAAAAATTATTATATGTATTATACTGTATTTCTTACTTTTATATGAAAACAACATATAAATAGTAAGTAGAATAATAAAATTACATTGAAAGAGGTGATAAAACAATTAACTCCTTTTTGGGTATCTCCACTTGGCATGCACAAAAGGACCCTATAGAATGACTTTATTCCCAACAAGTGGCCTCTAGGATGAATTGTGGGATTTTGGGAGAGTAAATGGGAAGGTTTTTTTATAACCAAATGGCTTTAGTGTTTTTAAATAAAGAGAAGAAAAAGTGTCCTTTTATAATATAGGGGAAGGGAACCCTTAGAAACACTAAAACTATTAATTTATTATAAATAGATTCTAGCTATCAAATAGTTCCAAAGTGAGTTATATAAAATATACGATGATTATGGGTCGAAGTAATATCATAAAATAAAAGTTAACAATGTTTTTATTTAATTTTAAACATTATAGTTTTGTTTTATCATTAATTAATCTATTTAATTTTTATTGTTGTAATAATATACTAAATAATAAATGGTTATAAATTTTTTTTATGTGGTGTAAATTTTAAAAAATTGGATAATTTATGAAAATTTATAAATTATTATTTTAACTTTGTTAATTATAAATTTTATTATGACTATCAAATAATTTAATAAAGTGTAAATTTTATAAAAAAATATCAACAGTTTCAATTTTGATAATATTCATTTATTTGATAGTAAAAAAACCACACTGAAGTTGAATTCAAAAATAAATATTTAATAATCTCATATAATGTCATAGTCCCCTAAAAAAATATTTTAGAATATCTATTGGTTCATATTAAATTTTTTTAATAAATTATAAACTAGTTATTTGATATTTATATTAATAAAATGATTTCTAAATCACTATTTAGTCATGATTAATAGTAATTATTTAAAACTAAAAAATTATAAATAAATATCTATAATGTAGGTAATTATTTTATCTTTATAGATACTACCTAAATTCAATGTTATCTCTTGGGTATCTCTATATAAAAATTAATATACTTATATAAAATGAGATTGTGGCATTTTGTCACATTCATTGATTTTTATTATATTCATGTAGTGTTCTTGGGAAAGTGGCCATTAAGTGATAAAATTTAGAAAAATGGATGATAAGGGTGGAATTTATTTATCCAATTAAATTTTTATTTGTTTTTAAGATAATTTTATAATATTATTTGTACCATTTATTACCAGATTTACATTAAACCATGGTAATAAAAATAATTTCAAATGTCACTATACATAATTCCAAGAAAAATGTATACTATTAACATAATTTGGAAAACATGATTCCAAACATGGAATCCTTTTTTAAGATTTAAATTATTTAATTTTATGTAATGAATTTAAAATTAATCATTATTGTCAAAACGAGAAAACATGTTTTTCAAAAGTTAAAACCATCAAAACATTGACATGTGTTAATTTCTATTTTTAATGTGAAAATATTTCCAATGATGTTAATTATATTAAATGATAAAAAAATAATCTAATTATACATTAAAACCATTATCATTTACAATTTAACAATATAAATTATTTATGGTTAAAATGTTTTTCCATTTAAAATTATTATTATTCACTATTCATAAAAATATAAAAGTTATCATAAAAACACCAAACACATATCCAAAATATATATTGATGTCCGACATAAAAAAATAATTTTATATTTTCACATTAAATATATAAATGTGTCAGATATTGTATTTAAAATGGATGCATCATCAAAAGGCGGAAAAAAATCATTTTTTTAAAAATAATTATTTTGTCCATAAAATTGAATTTGTTGTTATATTATATCTAAAAAACACATAAGATGAAGGATTACATTATATAGAAAATATAAAACTAAAAATGTGTATAATAATATTCCTAACCTCTGATTTAATATCTTGGTTATATATCTTATTATATAATAATATTTTATTAATATACTATTGTTTGGCAAACTGGGACTTGCATGTAACGTAAGACAACTCATTATTGTGTGTAGATTAAGCTTAACATGGTGTTACATAATAATAAATCAAGAAATAAAATTAGGTTTAGTAAGAAATGATAATTTTTCAATGTTTTTGGGTGTTATATTCTCCACTCATTTAATAAAATATGTCCTCGCAATTTTAATTCGGGATCAAAATCTAGGGGTTCAATATTTCAAAACCACATTGTTGAAATCCAACATCGAAAAATGGATTAATGAGAACACTATTTTTATATAAATAATGGAATGTATGAAGGTTACCAAAAATAACACAAACTAGTGTTACATGTAAAAAAATTGGGACATGAATGAAATATTTTAGCCATCAAGTTATGATAGAGAGTGATAGAGAAAATTGTTAGGATAATGTTGAAAACTAGAAATCTATAAATCTGTGACGATTAAAGGGACCATTTGATTCATCACAAATAAAATAAATTGTATTTTTTTGGTTTTATGATCTCTTCCCTATAGTTGAATAAGTCCTTTAATTTATATACTAAGAACAAAATTAAACATACTTACTTAACAAGTATAGTTTTCCCCTTTAATCAATTTCTACCACTAAGTCACCTTTCTCTCCAAAATAAAATTCAATTTATCTTCATCGTATAGGGTTCCAAAAATTAACTTATAAATCATATATTATACCATTTAAATAAATTAAAACTGTTTTATACTAACCAAGACATCATTTATGCTAGTGGTAGGGGATGCACCGTTGTCGAACATCGGTTGTAGGTTTAAGTCTCACAGCCTTATCGGACGTGATGGGTTGTCAACCAACCAACGAGAAGAATTTTTTCTAAAAATATATTATTCCATAATTCCAAAAATAACTTGAATATTTATAAAATGAATGCAATGTTTTATCCATAAAAAATACTATCCAATGTTAATCTTAATCAATTCAAACCTTTAGATTTATCCAAAATTCTTTTGTCCAAACTCAGAGTCCAAAACATTTGTATGGAACGTCACATATCCTAATGCATATATTTTTTTGTCACAATACCATCATCATGAATTCTACTTAAACATGGTAATACACTAAATTTCCATAACACATTGAAAAAAATAGAATATTTGATATACACCTTAAATAAAAAAAGGTTGTGAACTCCAACAAATTATAGAATAAATAAATAATTAATAAGTTCCAATGTAGTCAATAATATAACATATACTTTACCTGAGTAATTAATCACTTTATTAAAGAATAATTATCTCAGTATCAGAAAAATATTAATGGTTATATTTCGCTCAGCCATATATTTTTCAGAAAGTTGAACTTGAAATTGTGTCACTTTACATGGTACAATACAATCTCAAACACTTAATGAAATTACATTGTAGTACAATCCATATTCATTTTCATAATTCTTATAACTAGTAAATCATTTATACAAAACTCAAATGTCCCAATTATTCAATAAAAACTTAATCACATTAATTATTCCCCTTTATCTATGGTAGTATCATAACATGATAATTATCCAATAACATCATTTGGTGTATACACTAATGATTGGGACATTGAATAGAAGAGTGTTCTATATACTTATAGATAAAGCACTATACATTGGAAACCATTTTATTAACTTTTTAATAACAAACTTGTTTCCCTTTTCTCTACACATATAATAAACCCACATTCCCTTTGAGAATTTACCAGGGTGATTTTTCCATAGTTATCACATGTGGGAAAATTTTTCTTTACCTTCTTCCCATTATCCATATTTTCTCTTCCATCCCCTTTTTCAATTTATTCCCTTCAAAGCTATAGGACTCAGAGAATTCCTTACATATTATATTAACACATGATCATATTTCTTTATATGATGAGAATACATGAGAGACTATTTCTATTTGAAATGTTTTCTTTATAACATTAAAGATATAATTCTTATAACTCTTTAGATCATGTGTATTGCGAGAGTTCTCATTCCTTATACTGGGTTCTATTTATAAATGGTGGCATACACATTGCTAGATCTTATCATAATGTATAATCCAAAATCTAGAAAAATTATAATCATTAATTGAAAATTTACATGTATCTAGTCTCATAATAATAAAAATGGTTTCTTTGGAGACATCATTACTAAAAAATCCTTCATAATAGTTTGTAAATAATATGTAAAATATCCTAAGAATATCCTCCAAGAGTGTCAAAATAGGTGTTCAGTAAGGCCCATTGTCGTGTACTTGGTTACCCCGAGTCAAGCTTGGAACACCATGTTATATAATTTCTCATAGGTATATCTGTTCCAGAACTATGCCCACCTATAGTATCCAAGAAGTTATGTATTTTTTGGAATACCCACATAATTTATAAATTACCAAAATTTTATTATTTTAATTTATATTTATCCTCAATTCCTATCTTAAGGTAGTGTTCCCGAATCAATATTTTTCAAAATCCATTTTCCTAGGATTTTACTAAAATTTCTATGATACCAAATCTAATGCCTAACCCCAGTTTCTCAGAGTTGGTGCATTAATTTTATACATTTTCATGATCCTAAGTAAATAAAATCCAAATGGACTGATCAGTTTAGTAGCTTTATAAATACTAAATATAATCATAAGTTTTATATTATATATTTAAATTAAAAGAAACAAATTATCCCCTTTGAAAACAATAATATCCCTTATATAATCTCTGAGTGTCAATCGTAATATAAATATTCAAATGTTGGGAAAAAATGGAACATAAGAAAGGGGTGGGCTTAGTTGCTCATTAAGAAAATAGTAATGTAGCTGAAGCTATAATAAATAAGCATAAAATTTTAAGGAAAGGTATAAAACTGAAACCCAAGACTTTTAAACGTAATAATCTATACAATGTAGAAAAAAATAAATCAATTAATTCCATTTAATCATTTACATGGATATCCTACTAGTCAAATAATTACATGCAATATCATTAACTAATTTCATAATGAGGAAATACATAATGTTGGACAATATAACCAGATCATCAAGGCCTCATTCCACGACCCTTAAAATATTTTCAAGGCCTTGTGGCAAGACACTAGTTTATATAATGAGAAATAGTGATGCATCGAGGGTCTATACCAGGCGCCGACCATCACTTACTTTTTCCAATGAATTTCTCTTACGAAAAGAGTAAAACATAACATAAACATTTGTATTAAAACTACCATATGAAATATTAATAGTTTAACAATAAACCATGAATGGTATAAACATATCACATATATAGTCAAATATATCATAAACCCATAAATACAATATGGAAGACTGTATCACAATATGTCAAACTCAAATAATCATAAAATACAACAAAGAATGGCAATATAGATGAAAAAAATTTAATAAGTTCATCAAAACTCTATGACTAAAATATCCATTTTAATCCTAAAATCATTTACGTGTCACAAAATTATAAAAAAAATTATTTTGAAAATAACCTTGTAATATTATAAAGAAATATTCAAAATGTTAAGTCATAACAACATTAGAAAATAGCCTCTTGTGCCTTAAATGTTAAAAAACATTCTTTCCATAATTTTTCGAATATGTTATAAAGTACCATGTTTGGAAAATGATAAAGAGTTTCCTTCCCAATTATTATTGTAAAAATTCAAACAAGGGTAAAATTTACATTAAACAATTGTTGATAATATTTTTAATTATATTAAAATAATCCTTTACATGTATGATAATGATATCCATATAGATACTTACGTATATGCAGTCCTGGATAAAAAAGAGGTTGAAAATTTTACCCTTAACATAGTTAGTCAATGGTGTGTTAAAATTTTGTATAATGGTTAATGTATGTTATTAAATTTTACCAAAACAATATACATATTTATTATATCATATATGACTCTCTTTTATCATTTCATTAATAGTATTTCTGTATTACCATTGTTATGTGTGTTAACTGCTTTATATTCTCATTCATGTGTTGTCATGTATGTCATGTTAGTTATGAATTTCATATATTTTAATCATAACCATGATTATATAAAGTTTATAGTTATAATATTTATGGGTTAAATAAATTTTATAATCATTATTGAATGGTTAACATGGAAAATTAATCTCACCTCATTGTGGAGACACTAGGTCATATGTACGCATGAGGGACAATATAATTCACTAGATGGTTAAATTTTATGGATTTGTATGGTATAATAATTATAAATAATTAATATCATGTATTAATCATTATTTACATCCATTATTATCATCATTATATGAATTCATTTGAAGTAGTGTTGAATAAAAAATTATAGCACAGCGTGGGGATGATAAGTTGCATGTATGCAGTATAGTGATATTATTATTTGTATAATGAATAAAATGATAAATATAGTTTTAACATGAATTTAATAACATTATAGTGTATGGATGATACTATAGTCTTAATGTTGATTTGAAAACAACATAGAAATAGGATGTAGAAGAAGAACATAACATTGAAATAGGTGATAAAACAATTACCTAGTTTTTTAGGTATCTTCTTTTGATTTGCACCAAAGAAATCCATTGAATGGCTGTATGACCAAGTAATAGACACTATATTGAATTTAGTGAAGTTGGGAGAATAAATAGGTAAGTTTTTTCTAATTCAAAAGGATTTATAGGTGTGAAATAAAGAGAATATGAAGTGCTCTCTAATAAGATAGTGGAGGTGCACACATGGAAATACTAAAACTATTAATTTACTATAAATTTATTATTTATTTAAAAAAGCTCCAAAATTAGTTATTTCAAATATAAGATGATTATTGGTTGAAATCATACCAACCAATAAAATTTAGACTTGTTTTGAATTTATTTCAAACCTTATCATTTATATTTATCCATATTTAATCTATTTAATTTTAATTCTGGTAATAATATTTTAAATATTCAATGGTTTTAAATTTTTCCTTATGTGGTGTTAATTGTCAATATTTTGACACTATATGACCTTTTAAACTATATAATTTTCATTTTTTAATTTTTTAATATTTTTATTACATTTAAATAAATTAATAAAATTGTGGCTTTTATAAAAATATCATTAGTGTCAATTTTGAAAATATTCATTTATATGACTTTAAATAAAATCCACATGAAAGATGAATTCCAAAAACATATATTTAATACACTCCTAACATGTCATATTCACCGATAAATTTAGTGGATCACATTAATTAGTATATATATTATTTGTTATTTATTATTTTAAAAAACATTTTTTTTTATATTTCTATTAGTAAAATAATTTCTACATCACTATTGTGTTATCATTAATGGTAATAATTTTTGCACCAATATTGTGAAATTTTATCTCATTCATTATGTTTTGTTATATTCATGTCATATTCATGGTAACGTGTCCATTAAGTGATTCAATTTAGAACCATAGATGATAAGGTTCAAATTTAGTCATCTAATAGTATTTTGACAGGTGTTAAGGTTATTTTATAATATTATATTTACTTTTAATTACCCAATATTCCTTAATCCATGGAAATAAAAACAACTAATAAATTTACTATTAAAAATGCCCAAATATAAAAGTATCCTATTAATAGAGTTTTAGAAAAATTATTCTAAATATGGAATCCATTTTTATAAATTTAAAACATATAAGTTGTAGTAATTTATTTAAAATTAATCCTTATTTTCAAAAGATAAAATGAGTTTTTCAAATGTATAAATTGTTAACAAATTGACATGTGTTTATATATAATTTTAATGTGAAAATTATTCCAATTAAATAAATTATATTAAATTATAATAATAAAATATTATTATACTTTAAAACTAATCAAATGTATAATTAAAAATTAAAAATTATTTCGACAAATAATGTTTTTCAACTAAAAGTTAGTATTTTTCATTATTCTTCAAAATATGAATGTTGTCATAAGAACCAAAAAAAATGAAAACTTAATTTTTATGTCCCACATCCAAATAAAAATATTAAAATTTTAAAAGCGATATATTTCAGTGTCAAATATTTAATTTAAAATTGGTGCAACATCAAAAGGCGACAAAATTGCATTTTTTTGAAAAATATTTCATTTATCAAACAAATGATTTTTTTATATTATGTATATGAAACAAATAATATTAATGTTAAAATTACATGGAATATATAAAATTCTAAATTTGTTTAATATTATTCATAACTTCTAATTTTATGGTTGGATTATATGTCATATTTCATAATAATATTTTATTATCATACTGTTGTTCGGTAAAACTGGGTCTTTCATGTAACGTAATCTGACACATTATTTTGTGTAGCCTAATCTTAACATGGTGTTGCATAAAAATAAATCATGAAATACAATTTTTTTTTTAGAAATTAAAATAATTTAATTTATTGGGGTGTTACAGAATTTCCTTTAAGGTTATCAATAAATATGTCCTGAGAGAGATCAGTGACTTGAGGAAAATTTGAGGGGGGGGGGTGTTGTCATGGATCCTATTGAAACATGTAATCCAACCATTTTTATCATGATCATATTTAGATAACTTAATTCTAGACCAAATACTTCTACTGCTAGTTCTCATTCTCAATTTATTATATACCTCTCTCCTTTTAGAAAAGTAAATGAATCCCATCTCTGATAAAATTCAATGTGATCTCCAAATTTGGAAAGCTACTACCTACCAAGAATAACATTGAATGTTGAAATTTATAGTATCATGGATTCCCATATATATACATTGTCAAATATGACTATAGGACACTCTTGGCATCACTTAAAATAGTCTAATTTCATTACCTATAGTATATCAAAGGAAAGTAACTTAAATGATAAATTGAATTATAATTCAATTATAGTGAATACTTATAATGATATGAATAAATGTGAAGCACTATTATAAATAAGATGTAATATATAGTATAGGTGTTGAATATTTTACCAAAAATAGTGAATGGACCCTCACCACCATCTTATGGAATCTTGTCCACTTTATAGTCATAGAAAGTCTTAATTCTATGACCCTATCCCAGATATATATAACTAGTCTGATTCATCACCTATGTTTACTAATAAATACCTCAACCATATCCCTGATCGAATATCATATATTCACTCTACCTCTAACTATCCTCATCCTCAAATACCTATAGAATGAATAGAATATATCTCCTACATTTTTGCATTATTAACACATTCATTGATTTTTTTTTCAAAAAAATTATGATAATCTTTGACAATTTCATAGTTGAATCATTATATAACACTTATTGAGGAGACTGATGAAGACATACTCTCCCCACCATTCATTAAACTAGCCATATTAACATCCACAACCATCTTATTCTTACATCCATAGGATACCCTAATTGTAGGAGTATGAGGTCTACCATTTTTGTAACAAATGGTGAAAGGAAACCATCTACTCCATCATGTTCCACATCATTCTCCAACATCAATGCCCTATAGAGCAACATATTATAAGTCATAGATCAATGATCATGAACTATTGTCTCAACTTTTTTCAAACATCAGTCATAAACTTTATATCTTTATATGTATCCTCTATATTTATGAGTGGAAAAAAGTGAAGAAGAACTATGAATAATTCCATGTAAGCAGACACTATCATATCTCCCTGATTAAGCTCTATGAACTTTCACTCTATATCCAACTACATCATACCAAGAATGAACTCTTCAAATAAGAGGTCATTTAATGCCACCCAGATGAGGCCATATTACCTTCCATACTAAAGCATTTCATCCCACAAATGTCCAACATCTCATTATACAATAAATGTTTCAACATTCAACTTTCTTACATTAGAGGTCTCTGCAATGTCAAAGATCCTCTCAAAAATCAAAATCCATCCCTCAAAACTTTGAGGGCCACTAATGACTTGGAAATATAGAGGATAAAATATAAGAGACTCTCAAGTATAGTTTCCCATATTCTTGGTGAATCTCCCACCTTGGATGGGAACTAATAAGAATATTTCTTGATGAAATGGTCCCTACACAAGATCTAATGGAGTTGGTGTTGGAGCATGCTCTGAAGAAACCTATTACACATAATTTTTCCCCACCATTTATATATGTGGTCTCATATTTTATATCATGAAGGTAAGAATTATGAAAAAATAGATTATATTTTAAAAATTATAAGTGATCACTGAAATGTTTCTCTAGTAGTCTACCCATAACAAATCTTATAACCCTCATTTTACTAACCAAAATTATATATCCATGCACGTTAGTTATAATCATATGTATACATATATATATATTAATAAAATATAACATCATGTCCATTACCAAAAATTTCTACCAACAAACATGTATCAAAATAGCACTATAAAAAATATATTACACAATCATAAATACATTTATATCTTAAACAGATAGCATAAATCATGGAATTAGACTTGAAATTTAATATCTAGTACAATAATAGGTACATATATGGTATATGAACCTATGTTCCAAATCATGAAGCATGAATTCACCAAAAATAACCTAAAAATAATTACATTACTCTCATTAATATAAAATCATATATCCATTACAGAAGAGTGGGATAGGAACATAGAAACTCCCCTAACTATTTTTCATACAACTATCTCCAATATACCATGTACTAGGTAACTCCAAAAAAATAAAGTTAAAAAATTCCTATGATATATTTTTTTAATTAAATGACCCGTAGCACTGGTACTGAACCATAGATCCACATAAACTCATGTGTATTTGGAAGTTTCCATAAGGTCATGTGGAATAATGGATCAGACTAGGTGGTTCAGGTATGGTCATTACAATTTAATTTTTCTTAATGGAAAAGGGAATAGTGGATAATTATTGTACCATAATTAAAATAACATATAAGTATAGTAACATTAGTGCTGATGTTATTTTATTAAGGTGTAATTTAATTTGAGTATAAATAAATTTATATATAGAAATAAATGTGGAAAAGGAGAGGTTATAATGCTTTATCTCAACTCTTGGACTATGATAATTGCAATTGGGGTTAACAATTTTGATTTTGATCGTTTAAGAATTTAAACCCATTAGAATTTGAATAGGAATGTTAAGATTTTGTTTTGGTAGATTTTTAATAGAAACTGGTGGGTTTTGGAGTAAGGGAATTTGAAATGAGGATATACCATTTTATAAGTTAAAAGAGATGTATTTTTTATATACCCAAAACCTTTTAATAATAGGAATTCACTTTCCAGAGAAGTGGCTCATAAATTGATAAATAATGAAATTATCAAGATATAAGACTAATCCACACCTCATCTAGTTAATTTCAGACATTTTTATAATGTTTTAGTACAAATAACCCTTCAATTTTTACTTTTATCATTTTATCATTTACCCTAGTAACTAGTTTTTAGCTAAGGTAACTTATCTTTGTGCCTAAAAAATTATAAGGACCCTATTACATAATTTTGACGAATAACTTCAAATTTTAGGTTATTTTATTTTATTAAATTTTAAAAACTTATAAAAATTAATTTTACAATAAAGAATGTATAATATATTACAAGACTTTTTAAAAAAAATATAAATTAAGATTAAAAATGTAAAATATGGTTTTTAAAATTAAATAAAAAATTAAATTTTAAATTAGATTATAAAATAAAATTATGGTCGTATGAAAAAGATTCATGAATTTACAATTAATACATACATACTAATAATTTCATAAAATCATGTAATTTGTAAAAATGGACGTTTTACAATTCACCTAAAATCAACATTTTTCAAAAAATACAAAAAGAACATATTAAAAAAATATTACTATGATCAATCAATAAATAATCTTCATTTTCTGAAATTTAAATTCTAAAATTTTGAATTTTATTTTTTCAAAATAAATAGGCGATATAATGGGAAAAATTATAGGAATATATTTTTAGAAAAATATTTATAATTTCAAATTATATTTTCTATCATTTACTAATTAAATTATTTTTAAAAAATTATTAATATCAAGTATATTTTATCATAATTAATCCAAAATTTGTTGAAATATTATGACATATAACATAAACATAATTTATGTATAGATATATATATTTCTATGTATAAATTGATCATATTTTTCATTCTTGATTTACTAATAAAATTTCATTCCAATTATAAGTAGCCTTTAATTTCTATCTATATTTATTTTATAAAGAGGTTACACCTATTCATTCCCACTTATTCAATACCATGGTTTTAATGATTATCAGTAAATATTTATATTTTTTCTAAATATATCATGGTTTTATTTTAAGTTCTAAAGTGTGTGTAGAGAATGCTATGAAACACATTAGATTATTAAAATGTCATAATATAATAAAATATCAGTGTGATACATTATACTAAATTAAATAACAATTTCCTTTAACTGTTTAGTTATTAGTGACAAATTAATGTAATTGAGGGTTTTCTTAACATATTCTACTTTAAACACTTATGTTATAAAAAGTTAATTATGTTTCCTTAAATCACATTAATAATTCATGAAATTATTTAATCAAGTATTTATATACCCTTATCATATATTATCTATTACATATATTTATTAATGTCATTTGAATCTATATGATATCAAACTATAGTGAAATAAAATATTATTTCAAAAAATGAACTGTTATATTAAACCACTAGTTCAGAAAATGCGACACTAGTAAATATATATAATAATACAAAAAATTGAGATAAAAATCACTAAAAATGTCATGGCCTTATCTTTATTTAAATCAATAATTAGTTCTATGCCTCACAATACTATCTAATTATATTTTAATAAATAAATCAAACCTTTAATATATAAAAATTAAAAATATATAAAACCTAAGAGTTATCTATACGTCAAACATATATTATTCAATCATTCCCCAAAAAAATATCACCCTATCATAAAAAAAGTTTCCAAGACTATTGACACCATTTATTTTATGCTTCCAATCTTTTAAAGATTGTATTTTGTAGAATAATCCTTAGATGTTTCACAAAATTATCATAACATTTAGAACATAAGATAATATAATTGATAAATTTCACCAACTAATTAAAATATCTAAGAGCATCAAGAATTTATTTTTATTATGATATCAACCTCACTACCTTAGCTAATACTAGAAAACCCACATTTCCATCATAAAATGAAGATACAATTATTATTAACCATTTAAGTTTTATAAAATATTACATTAGATGGTATATTGGTTTCAATATACATACATTTTCTAGAATCATTCTTGTTATCCTATTTCTAGAAGACAATAAAAACAAAATAGGTTATCAATAAAATTTGAGTAATTTTTAATATGAATATAAAAACTCAATCCAAATTTGTATTCTCTAATGACACCTTTATTTATTCTTTTGATACATTCATGTTAAAGTATGTTTCATTAAGTTAGGTACACTTATAATTTTTATGAAAATACTTCTAAATAATTATGAAATAATTAATTTATAATGGTTTATAGATAGAATGTGATTAACCAAGGAATATCCATTAGGAGTGTCAAGATAGTTGTGAAGTTCATCATCTTATTCTACCCTAGGTGGTTATAGAGTTAATACCCAATATACTTTTTTTGGGGTTATTTCACCCAGGTATTTATATTCTAGAGAATACATCCACTTATAGTATACATTTATTGATGTAATTTATAGGAGAACCAAGAAATAAAAACATTAAGAAAAATTTATTATTTTATCAAATACATATAATTCTCACTTATCTTTATACTTAATGTTTTCACTAAAGTTATTTTTTTCCTCATCCAAAAATAAAATGTGATCATTCATAACTTTAAAACCCATAGTATATCTTCAACCAAAATTATACCCTTTAATGTTTTCTAAACCATACTTTGATACCAAATGTAATACCCTAGACCCTAACTCATGGATCTAGTTACATAAACCAAAACATTTCATACTATCTTCGATACCAAATAAAGATTCACATACATAACTATCCCATAATTACTCACATAATCAAAATATTGTATTACATACATTTCCAATACCTTATAAGTTTATAATATTATTTAATTAATAAAAAACATAAACTAAAAAACCCACATATTTTATTCAACTAAATAAAATTTTACATCCACTGTATAAGAAATTACTTAATCTATAATTACTCTTAATCATCTCCCAAAAAATATACACACAATAAATCATGTTATATATATCATGTTTAAATTTTTTTTTCATAACCTTAGTAAATGGAAACATTATATGGGGTGAACTTATAAAATTAGTAAGGGAAATTAAACATCTAAGGAAATCATGGTATAAACATGGAATAAATTTTATGGTTGGAAAAAATAATATTTAGAATAAAAAATCAAATAAAATTTAGAGTATTATATATTAATGAAAATAAATTAAAACATGGATAATAATAATATTTAATCAAAAATTGAGTGAATGAAAAATTTCATAAATCAAACAAATATTTTTAAGCCCCTGTGCCAGGACACTATACTGATATATGGAGAGGTATAGACTAAAACCAACATCGTTTGTCTCATGATACCTACTAATTCGTTGGGTGCTCTATGTAATTTCACGCCCCAACCATAACTTGGTGATGTCCAATGCATTAATAATATGATAAAATTAATAAATTAAATTTTCTAATAATAATCTATGTGAAGATAATAAGAATATATAATGTCAACACATCTCCAATCATTTATATTTAATTTCAATATGTATTCAACCTACCTCAGTATTCATTTATAATTCTGAATTTTAGTACATCCCATAACCATAAATAAAAAATATTTATAAATGAATATCCTAAAATATAATTTTTTTAATTTTGATGTTCACACAATATTAAATTTTGAGTATATAGTTATGTTAATAATGAAATATCATGAACATAACTGATATTCAGATTCACGGTTTATGGTTTCAAAATAAAAAAACAAAATTTTAATAAATAACACCTATATAGATGATGATAATGATGGAAATCAACTTTTCATAAGAATTATATAACTATACAAACAAATAAGGGATTGCTAATTGGTTTGTATGGTGCATTGAGTTCAATACCCCAAAATATATTTATAAACTGGAGTCTAAATAAATAAATTTAAATCCCAAGAAGGTAAATAATTTTTTATATGAAAATTAAAATGAAAATTATAATAAAATTAGTTTTTTGAAAAAATTTCTATCACTTTTGTGAAATATATACTTATATGTCACATTAAAAAGAAACTATTGAAAGGTGGAGTGAAATAAATTGAAAAATTTTGATTTTAAAATGAAAATCCACTAATGTGTCCATGAAAACATGGTCACATTTTGTTTAGAAAATTTTAATCCCAAATATAAAACATCTAATTATGGATGGATCATTTTTAATAAATTGAAATTACCTTTGTTCAAAATCTGTAATCATAAAAAGAGTAATAAAACCATATTTTTATTAATAAAATAGTTTTCCAAATAGGATTACTAAATACCATATAAAAAATAATTTTCAAGAAAACCCAATAATGGAAAGAAGGAAATTATTAAACAATTTTACTCAAAGAAAATAGATTTTAGTTATTAATATCCCTTACCAGTAACATACTCCATGACACATGAAATATTTTAAAGTGGGATTCTGTGCTAAATTTTTTAAAAATGATAGAATTAAATATAATAAAATGATATATCAGAATTTACCCAAATATTGTGAAATAAAGACAATGGAAATGATCACAAATCAATGAATGGAAATTGAGATACCAAAAATCCTTGCAACTAGGGTAAAAACTAAGTCAATATATATTTGAAACAAAGAAAATAGTATTACATATAATTTCAAATGAAAAATAAAATTATGATAAATATAAATCCACTAGTAGTGAATATACCATCAAAATTAATATAGGGTGCATAACATAAACATATAATAAGAAATTCATAATTGAGATAGAGAACCCATGAAACATGAGTAACTTTTTTATCAAAGACCATTTAATGAGGGTCTTGTAATTGAACATTTAATATAAGGAAAATTTTATAATTAATTAATTTTTTTCTCAAATAGCTAGTATATTCAACACATAAATGAAATTATGTGTTTAATACCAATATATATCAAAGTGGTGATTTTCAAATAATAACCCTTATCTGGATCTTGATTCATTCGAAGCATTTACCAAATGACTAGAATAGTAAAGTTATGTTCATTAAATACACACCCAGTAACCCTATTCAAAACTATAACCATTTAAAATCATTTTATACATTCATACACACATATATAATTTATATTTTTTTCAACATTTTGTATAATTAAACCTTAATTCCTCAAAATACTTTTATAAAAGAAGTGCCCGTATCTAATATTTTTATAAATTACCAATGTATTAGAAAATATAATATACTATAATATTTTTTCCAATATACTTTATAAATAAATAATTTCATTGCATTAAAATTTTGGTCACGATCTTTGAGGATAAAATCGATGACCAACGTGTATTTATGATTAGTAATTTATTAATTTTTATTTATTAATTAATGATTTAAATGTTGATATATCATTACTAGTAGAATACAATATTTTCATATTATAATATTTTTATACTAGTATATTAGATCTTAGAGTCATTGATGACATAAATTCATAGAATTTTATATGTATGTGTTTAAACCAGACAAAACATGAACCTGCCCTGATTAATGGATGATTGGGATGTAGTTTAGTTGAAACATAAATATTCAAAAATTATACTAATATTATTTATTTATTATATTTTTTTTATATAAATTTTTTAAATATGTATACATTGAAAATAATTTATTTAAAGTCATTACTTAGAAATAATAGATCATTTTTTCTTAGTACTATTATTTGATATGATTTAATTAAATATAATAAATTTTTTTATAGCATTAATAGGTTCTCTAATTTTTGGTTAAAAATAATTAATTATATCCTAAATATAATATATATACATTAATTCCATACTTATCTCCATCCATTAATTGAGGTAATGAAAAATATAATACACCATTCCAGGGAGGTGGTAGTCTGCATGAATGCATGGATGATGATTTTGTATTCACTAAATAAGAGAATGGAAGAGCATGATTTGTTGTATATGAAAATACAATATTTCATAAATATATTATTAATATACTAAATTCCATATTATGGCCATTATTTCATAGGTGTGATGTAAAATTAAACACATTGTGTCTTGGATGAGGTTGTTCACATAACACACCAATGAATTGTTCCTCTTTAAGGTAAATTTGGTGTGTGGGTTAATGACTATACCATAATTTCAACACCCTGAGATTTTTTTTTGAATTTATTTATTTATTTATTTGATTTTTTTCATTTGACACAACACTAAATATAGTTTATGTTATATTAAATAAATATGTTTAGATTGAATTATATGCAACCCAAGATAATCATGCAATAAAAAAACATCTACTTAATTATTATCTACATATAACACTGATTTTAGCTTACATTATATGAAAATGTGACATTCCTTGATGGCTTGCGTAACACATAGGACTGAGGTTTACTGAAAAATAATATATTATCAAAATATCATCATTTAAATATTATTATTTTCTATAATAAGATATAAATTAGACTTTAAAATATTGGTTATGAGTAGTATTAACTAATTTAAGAAAACTTATATTTTCATAATATAATATTAATTAATAGTTTACCAACTAATTATAAATGAATATGAAAACTAATTGAATATAAAAGAAAATATTAGAATTTTTATGGTCCCAAAAAAAATTTACCCTACTAAAATAAATTGAATAAAATTATTGAGCAATATTAATGTAATATATATGTTACATATTCAATCAAATATTTATTATATTCATTTAATCGATCTGATACACATAAGATAAAGAACAATCCTAATTTTATACATAGAAATGTATATTTTTTCAAAAGATGTTTTATCACCATTTAATAAAGAACCCATTTTAAAAAATGAATTTTTTTTAGAATTAATATTTCAAAATAAATTTTATATTTTAAATCTAAAAAAGGTATGTAAAGATAAATATTATTTATTTTTCTGCACGGTTTCATTTTTTAATGAATAGTTAGAATAGAGATTTTTTATTCAATACTGCTTTTTCATCTAGTTTATTTATAAAGATAACTTATATATTAAATTGATTTAAAATTTTAAATGGATAATATTTTTATAAAATAATTGAATTTAGCTCATTGAGATCAAATTCACATTGAAATTTTATTTAAAAACATATCAAACATTCGAATGTTTTTACTTTAGAACCCCACATTTTTTACCCAAATACAAGATTATTTATAAATTAATTTCATAAAATTATGCGATGATAATTTGAAAAGTGGATTCTATATTTGGAATAATAATAATTTATAATGTATTATAAGGTTAAATTAGCATTTGATGAAAAATATTAGTGAAATTGATTAAAATTAATTACGCCATTTAATGTTAATTTAAGATTACTAAGGGACTAAACAAAAATCTTAAGGCTAAAAATGACCTATAAACATTTCCAAAATACATTTTATTCCCATATTTATACCCTATACCCCATTTTATATACATTGGATCATTTTTGGATCTAGTTGCAACCTGAGAAACCTGGGTGGAATTCTATCCTAAAATATTTGCAAGAGTGTCACTCCTCCTTACCTACAAAATGCCACCGCATATCCCACTTCTTTAAACCTCTAAAAACACATATTTTTGTAAAATCACTTCCCAATACAATTAAAAACATCTCAATATTCCTCTTTTAATCCTTTAATTTTGAATAAGGACTTCCAGGGAAGGCTTTTGGCACAAACTGAATGGACTTACTCGATTAAGTGGTAAGGTCAACTCTCAAGCTCCTTTTTTCTTCTACAACTCGTAAAATAACTTTATTCTATGATTTTATAAAAATTCATTATTCTAAATATTCTATTATCTTTTATTATAAAATTTCAATGACAACATACACACACCTCTAACTAATCGGTAAAGAACATATTGTTTATGTGTACAACGAACTGCCACCTCACAAAAGGTTGATTGTTTAATTTTCTTTTAATTCCTTTCATAGTGAATAATATTATGGAAAATCTATATATATATTTTTTATATTTTTTATTTAATATTATTAATTCATTTTACCCAAAATTAAAAAATTTTACTTTTAGTTTGGGGTAAATATGATAATTTCATTTGAGGAAACGTAAACTACTACCCCCTCAAAGCGATGTGATCCATTTACACACTGCATGGAATGTATTAAAGATGGTTTTAGTGAACGTAAATGATTTATATTAAATTAAAATAATATTTCAATTATATTATATATATATATATATTCATATAGGCAATGTTATTTCTTTGTTTATTCAAGACAATAAAAACGGAAACCGTATTAATGCGTACATACGACCTACTGTCTTCCAGAATGGTGGATTCATTTTCATAATTATATATTATATAGAATATTATGTTAAAAACGTAATGAATAATATTATATTTATATCATGTTTTATTTCTTTAAAATCCTAATATGTGTATATGGACCAAATAAATGACAAATTAAGGCCCATCTGAAGAACAAAGGGGATATTACCCGAAGTGAAACCTTAACATAGAATTGTTAACAAGAGGGTAATATAATGTCATGATAAAACCATATATGGTTTTAGATATAATAATATGGTTTTGTATAATATTTATCATAAATTTATAATTATTATAAAGGTGGTTTGAATGTATATGATTATTGTCAAGATAAAATTAAGGAGATTTCATATCACTTTCTATTTTTGTGAGAGACATGCTTTATTCCCCACCCATTCCTTTTTTTGGTCTGTATAATGATAATGGATGTATTATATGATTAGAATAATCAAATTTAAGGGTATTTAAATACAATTTTGATTATATTTATTTCATGGGAACTATGTTTCAAAATTTACCAAATCAGTAAAAAGATTATGTCTCAATTTTCCATCTTTGAGACACATGCCATGTTATAAACCAAAATTTTCAATGAGGTGTATATAAATCCTTTGAAATTATATATAATTAATCAAAAATATTTTAATTATATTTTTAGATTTATGTATTTTTAATTTCTTAAATGGGGACAATGGTTCAAGTTTACCAAGTGGAACGAATTTTTTGAAACAATCTCTTCACTTTTTGAGACTGTTTATGATTATTTCTTCATTGATGAAATATTATTATCCATTTATTAATAAATCTTGTCATATTTATTCTCATCTAGTTATTAATTAATATTTCAAATATTGTTTCCATTTTTTACTATTTTTTATATACGACAGTTAAAAAAGTATTTAAGGGAGTCGCAAATTTACCTCTATTCAATCAGAAATATTAGTTCCCTCAAACCCATGTTTTCTAAAATAGGATTAAAAGAATATAATAATAATATCCTATAATAATTAAAATAATTTTTACCATTTTATATTTAACCAATGTTTTCAAAAAAATATTTTTGTCCCATTTCAAAGAAGGCATTATTCTTATCATTATACTATGAAAAAGAAATATTCATTTTACGTCATATGACATCCTCAGATTCACCCACCATCATTTATGTGAAGCTTACTTTACAATTTTAAAATGTTTATTTATTTAAAGAATTTTTTTAAAAATTAATTTTCATGGAAAATTCAATTCAAATTGTTTTCCAAATTATTTCCATATATTGATAATAAAAAGGATTTCAACATGTGTTTAAGATTTATCTATATGTTTTAAAAGTATTTATAATGAAATGGTTATAAAAATGGTTTCATGCTATCTTTTATTGATTTCAAAGTGTTTTAAAAGATTTTTATTTTTATTTTTCTTGATTATTATTCTATATGTTTTCAAGGAATAACTTTTTCAAAATTATTTCTTGTATTATCTATAATCATCAAGGTATTTTATAAGAAAATAATTTTCAAAGGGTATTGTGGATTAAAATTCATTTTTAGAAGGAGGAAATATATTTTAATTAAGAAAAGTTTTTGATATATATTAATAATTATTTTCCCTCTATGATGACATCTATTAATGTTACATATTCCATTCTAGAAAATGATCTAAAGGCTTCATTCATATTCTTTCCGTAAATTGGTTGTACTTCATGTCATAGTCTTTATGAAAATTATTTCTCTTTAATGGGTTATATGTTTATTAATCTTGTTTCCCTTTCTTGAGATATATGTATTTAGAGTCTATTTATCTTCCATGAGTTATAAGATTTTTAATCCTAATTATTTTCACAGGTTATGCTTTAATGAAATGATTTTGAAACCTATCTATTTTCCATAGGTTAGGATTTGATGAAATGTTAATGATAATCATTTTATTTCATGGGTTATGATTTTTTTATGATACTAATCTATTTCTATGGATTATGATATGATGAAAAGTTTGTTTTTCACTACAACATGTATGCATTATTTTATTCTATGACAAGTGGGACTTATATCTCCTCCCAATTCATTGGGAAACGATAAATGTTTTATAATCCCAAAGGGTAAATGGGAGGGCATCACCATCCCAAAATAAGATGGTACACTAAGGGACATCCCATACCAAAACAAGATGTTACATAATAGGTCATCCCAGTCCTGAAACAATAGGGTACACGGGAGGACATCCCAAGCTAGAAACAAGATGGTATGTGGGAGGACATCCTAAGCCTAAAATAAGCAGGTACATGGGAGGGAATACCAAGCCTCAAATAAGAGGTTACATAAGAGGTAATCCCACACTCTATGTTGGTATAGAGTTGACTAACCCAAGATGGTCATGTTCCAAAGGCCTTGGTAGGCCTCCATGAAATAGGATTATTACATGGTTATGTGTTTTCCACAATTCTATGTCTTATTCCTGTGTTATTATTTCATGGATTATGATTTAAATTTCCTTATGATTCATATATCATGTAATTCCAAGAATCATTATGATCTCAAATATTAAGGTTATGATCTTCAAATACAATTATCAATTTCCATACCCTTTTTTCCATGTTATGTTTACGAATTTCTTTTATTTACCCTTATTGATCATCTGAGCTCACCCCTTTCTTATGTTTCATTTCACTAGGTTATGAAGAATGTTTTTAGGTATAAGTAATAAAGTTGGATATATTTATGGGAGATTTTGATGATATTTCATAGTGATAGAATATTTTGATTCCTTGTTTCCAAAGGCACTAAACTATTATGGTCCTCAAGCATGTATTTGGGTATTGTACTGAATATTCATCTAAAATGATGTAATATCTATCTATGTTAATCATGGGCCACTATATTATATTTATTAAATTTTAATATTATTATTTATATTTATGAGATCATGTTATTATTTTTTAATTTGATTTTAGGAAGAAAAGGTGGACATAATTAAATAGAACCATTAAAGGAATGGTTAGAGAGTTATACCTTACTTATAGAATTATCTGCATTTCAATATGGTGGTAGTCCTTTGTATTATTGTATTATGAGATGAAAAAAACCTCATAAAAGTGTATATGAATATTACTTATAGTTTTAATAAGATTTTATTAATAACAATGCTCTTTGTTTTATGAGAAGAAGTGAGGATAGGTGACACCCTTTTATAAGTGAAAATGTATTTCTTTTTTCTAAACACCCAAAAAAATTAAATAATTGAAAGTAAATATTAATTAAAGTAAAAAAAAATTAAAAATAATAGTGGAATAAGTAATAAGGTGTATACCCAAATCATTAAATCAATTCTAGATATTTTTTTATTATGTTTCAATCTTTTTGTCCCTTTAATTTTAATTTTATCATTTTAAATTTTACTCCTGTAACTGGTTTTTACCATAGGAAACCTATCTTTATAGCTACAAATAAAATGGTCCTTATTATTTAATCTAGGTCTAATGATTTAAAATTATAAATAAATTATATTTTATTAAATTTCTAATATTTCTAAAATTTATTTTTAAAATACTAATTGTATTGATTTTTAAAAATAGTTTTTTAAATTGATATGTTTTTTCTAAAATTGATAATATGAGTTTTTAAATTAAAAATGACATTTTATGAATTGTAAATTCACTTATGAAATTCATTTTTTGTGTTATAAATAGATTCCATGATTTTATAGTTCATACTTATATAATAAAAATATCATAAAATTCATGTTATTTGAAAAAATTGTGTTTTATACTATTCAACAAAAAACAATATAATTAAAAAATCCATAAAATTCATCTCCAGTAACTATTTCTATGGTGAAACCCAAAATATATTTCATTATTTTAAATTAAATTTCAGAAATATGAAATTATAACTTTTTTTAAAATATGATATATAATGAAAAAGTGTTTTTATTAAAAAATGTTTTTTTTGAATTTTTACCATTATGATTGATACTTCATATATGTTACTAATTTAATTATAAATAACCAATTATCCATATCAAATATATTTTATCATTATTAATCATATATTTCTTGAAATAGAAAATCATTTCCCATTAATATGAAATATTTAGAGAAAATATATTTATAAGTATAAAATGATCATATTAGTCATTATAGATATACAAAAAAATAATTCATATTAAAGTTACTTTTTACCTTGTTTTTATAAATATTTCGTAAAATGGTAACTCAAATACATTCAATATAATTCAATTTTTATCTTGGGATAGTCATAATTAGATATTTATATATTAACTAAATATATAATGGTTTCATTTCAGTTATGTGCTGCATGGGGAGAAAGCTATCAAATAGAATGGCTTATATAAAGGTAATTATATATTGAATTCATGATGTGGTAAAATCTTCAGCATTAAATATATTTCATCCTTTAAATTATAATTATTAATTACAGTTTAAATTTGGTTTTTATATTTTAAAAATATTTCTCTTGACACTATAAGGTTATATCATGTTACCAATATTTCCTCAAATAACCTTAATAATTTTTATAGTCATATAACCAAGAGTGGATACACCCTTATCAAATTTTCTCCTTTACATTACATTCCCAAATCTATTTTAATATATTATACATGAAAATATATGGAAATCATATATTCCATAAAGAGTTAACTTTCATTTTCAACAATTAATCTATAAAATCATACATAACTCAAAATTTATTATAATACAAAAAATGAGATAAACATTAATTAAAAATATCAGGGATTTTTTTCATTAAATAAATATTAAATTCTAAGGATATCAATAAGATCTATCTCACTTTTATCAAAATCAATAGACACATTAATATCATAAAATCAATAGTTTATTAAACCAAAGACTTATACATACCACAATCATGTTTTTTTCAATCATTATTCATAAAAATATATCATAAAATAACATCTTAAGGTTATTGTCACCATTTAACATATGTTTTAAATCCTTTGAAGAAAAATTATTATTAAAAAATCCTTATATTTTTTTTCAAAATTATCCAAAATGTTATAATATATCCTAATATAATTGATAAATATAAATCACTAATTAAAATAGCTAATAGAATAAATAATTAATCTCTATTATGACATAAACATCACCACCATAGGTAAGTCTTTGAAAATCAACTTTTCCATTAATTCAATTAAATAATAAATCATTCATAATGGTTCAAAAATTTATTTTTTTTCTGAATTATATCTCATGGGACTTCCAAATAAAGTGTGAATTTATATCACTTTTTCACGTACCACTTTAATATTGATTTATTATCCAGTATGTCATTTTAGGGGTTACTACCCCTAGGTACATGTTTTCAAGAGCCTTTATCAACATGTATTTCCAAATAGTGGTGTAATTTCTTAGGGAATAAAAAAATATATACTTTACCAAAACATGAAGCTGTAAAATAATACATATATGTTTCAGTTAGACTTATCAATGTGGGTTTAAATGATGTTCTCCCATCATAATCCTGAAATAAAATGTGTATTATTACATTAACATTAAATCATATTTTATCCCAGAGTTTCATATATACATTAAAAATTATGACCAAAATTAACTTTTTAAAATCTATTGTATCCAAAAAAATATAAATATATCTAACCCTTAATGTGATACAAACAATCACTCTCTTAGACCCACACTCTTACATCTGGATCCATAAAAAGATACTTTATATACTAACATTGGTACCCATTATATATTCTACAACATTATTATCCTATATAGATATAACAAATAGAAAACATTATATTACATAAATTTTCAATAGCATTTAAATTTATATATTTATATAATTAATAAAAATATAAACATACCAAACCCATAAAATTTTTATATATAAAGGAATTCCCATTATATAAAAAACTACTTAATCCATATTGTGTCTTAAATATATCCTACAAATTCCCCACACAATATATATTATTAGAAATATCATGTGTAATAGTTTTCATTAGTACCTGGGTAAATGGTAACATTATATGTGATGATATCAAACAATCATTAAGGTAAAACATAAAACTAAGAAAAACTCTGAATAATTATAGAATAAGTGTTATCGTGGGAATAAATAATCTATGTAATGAAGTTATCAACTAAAAATAAGATTATACTATATTCATTAAAATAAATGGAAAACTGGATTACAATAAAACCTACCTTATTTTGTATCATGAGACATGATAATCCATTTAAAGGATATATCATTTAGGCCCCCATCCATTAGTTGATTATGTTTAATACATTGATTTTCTGAAAATATGAATAAATAAACAATTACAATAAATATCCAAATATAGATAATAATAATATAAAATATCAAAATTATCATATCATATATGTATAATATTATTACATATGAAAACTACCTTATTAGTCAATAATTATAAAAATAAATTCTACACATCTCCATATAATAAATAAAATAACATTCTACATGAAAATCCACTAATCTATATTATATAAATTGTAATTCTTAAACTATATAGGTTAATAAGTGTAATGTTAAGAAAATTAAGGAATAATTTGATCTTAATACAAATAAATAATTAATGTTGGTGGTGTTAAAAGAATATAACACCAGTGTAATAAAGTAAACTTATAAGGATTATGACATAGTTGATATGAATCCTTGCATACTAATGGTAGAATTATACCAACTAAGAAGGGAAAGAGAATTTGGTTCCTTGGTTCCAAGAGAATAATCCTAAAAATATGAATATAAATTAACAATAAGATCTTGAATCATTAATCGTAATATGTAAATTAATTCTTAATATGATATGTGATATTGAAGTGTCAACATAAAAGTTTTTAGAAAACATTTTTAACATTATTATAACAGACATATTTACATGTCACAATCAATGGTAACTTTTTAAAAGATGCAGTGAAATAATTTTAAAAAATATATTTTTTTAATAGAATATCCAATAATGGATCCTTGGAAATTACTTAGTACATTTAATTATAAATTTTGATCCAAAAGATATAACATTTTATTATGAAAGGCATATTTTAGGTACTTTTAAATTTCATTTGTTGACAATATCCAATCATAAAAAGAGTAATAAAACCGTAATTATATTTAAATATAATTTTACAATGTAGGATTATAAAATAATTTATAATATAATGTTAGTGTGAGTGAACAATTTATTAAATAAAAATTTCCCTAATAAATTTTTTTAACTTAAATAAAATATAATTGAGTTATCAATATCCCTTAGAGGAAACATGCTCTATGAAGCATATAATATTTAAAATGGATTTTATGTCATAAAAATATAATTATTTATATTATAAAACAAAATATAATAAAAGGGTTTAATGTAACCTCCATATATTAAATAATTATAAGAAAAATGACTATAAATCAATGAATAAAAACCGAGTTACCAAAAATCCATTCTACTTAGGTAACAATAGAGTGAAAACCCATTTGATGAAAAAAACTAATTTGGATTAATAATATATATAGATTACCAAAACATAAAATAAACATAAATTAATCAGTAAACAATACCCCATTAAACATAAAAAATTCAAATTAACCTAAACTTGTATTGATGAATTAATGTTTGAGACAATTAACCCTTAAGGATCGAGTGACATTCTAATCAAAACCCCATGATATATAGGTCTTATGATTGAACATAAAATACCATGATTAAGATATAATTCATAATATTTTATCACATATATGTAGTATAAATTCCTAAAAAATCAAATTAGATGAATAATAACTAATGTGTCTCAAATAGATGTATTTAAGATGAAAAACCTTACATCAGATTTGATTTGTTCTGCACTTCACCAGATGTCCTGAAAAATAAAATTAACTTCTATAAATAAAAATTAATGAACTTATTCAAAAATATAATAAATTATAATCCTTATTTATAATCATTATATATATATATATATATATTAGTTTTTACCTATTTCCAACACTTGGTGTAACTAACTCTTATTAATTTTAACTAGCTTTATAAAAGAGGTATAGCTGTCATTTATCTTTCGAAATTAAATTAATAGTAGATAAACTTATTTAAAATAATTCATGTTAAAAATATAGTTTATAGAGAAATAATTTCATTTCTTGAAATTTTATTATTACGATCAATGAGGACGCAATCATAGACTATCATGTTTTGGTGATTCTTAATGAATGAAAGGTCAATTATTAATTAATGAGTAAAATTTTCATATAACCTAAAAAACTAAAAAATATTATTTTAATATTTTATTAATATTATACCTATATTTCAATTCTCATAATCTGTATGATATAAGTATATTGTGTTGATCATGTAGGTAGTTAAACAAACCCCACATGAACCTACTATGATTAATTGATGATTTCGAGGTGGTTTAATTATAATATCATTATTTATAAGGCCCCAGCCTTAAACATTACGTAATCTTGAGATATTTCAAGAATACACCTTGAGGATCTTCTCAGGTTTAGAGTTTTAGAGAATTAGATCATAAAACATGCATTACACCCCACATTTAAGCAAAGTGGTTACAATAAAAGATAGTATTCATTTTTTACCATCAACAAAAACATATTTAAAATAAAACATGGATTCTTTCTTGACACTTCTTTGACACTATCATCATATCATGTACCCTTCCCTTGACCTGTGAAAAACATTTCAAAAACTTGGGATTAGCATAAAAAGCTCAGTAAGGGATATAAAAATATAGAAAGGAAAAATGAGTACATGTATACATAAGAATCAATGAAATCATACTCTACTCATAAAACAAAATCACTTTAACATAACTCATCAAATCATGAATAAATCATAGAAATCATAAGACATAAAGGTAACTCGAGGCATTCATAACATTCTTAAGTAGGGAGTAAACCTCTTGGTTATGTTTGGAATACCCATCACAGTATATTCCCTAAATCTCTTTGGAGAAACCTTAAGGTTTAACTCCTTTACGTTACCCAATGCATTGGAGTGTTATATCGGGCTCACCCACCTTTAGTTTATCACGGAACCACCAATCTTCATAATAATTCCCAAGAACCATAACATAATCGTATCACATAAAACATGCATAAAGGAAACATAACATTTCCACTTTTCAATCACAAGATATCAATACAACACATTGATATAAAAAAATTATGAAAACCATTTTCAATACCAAAATAAAATAAAAGTTAAACATTGTATTTATTTTTCCTTAAAAAAAGTTATGGCTTGTAGAGGAAGCCGAAACTCAAATAGTGGTCATGGCGGCGGAGAAGTCATTGTCATCGCATACGTATGACAAAAAGACATTTCTTTTTTTGTTTAGTAAAATGCTTCGTATAAAAAAATATTCCTTTTGAATAAGCATAAAAGTTAAAGGGGTTTATACATCGTATAAAAGAAAGTTGTGTATAAAACAAAATATGCCTCAATGAATGGAGATTGAGACGAAGTCCCTTACAAAGATCATTTTTTAAATAAAATAGATATATTTTGTGTATTCACTATAATTACACATAAATAAAGTACAAATACAAGATAGGACATAATAATATCATGACATAAATTGAAAGTAGGAGATTAACCCAAAGAGCAGAAATTGGGTTAAGAAGTTCCCTTACCTCATGTCCGACCTGACTCAATCGTTCTTTAACCTCCTGAATAATAAACATGAGTTAATTTTTACGTGCTTAAGAACCTTTTTCAAGTTCATTATTCCTTTTTATATCACTTATTACCATGTCATGAACACTTTGTAATTATTTAAGTTAATAATGGTCGTTTTGTCGATCATTGGTACTTGAGTAAAAAAAAAACTCTTTATAATTACAAGTTGTTCATGTGGTAAAATATCCATTATATAGATAATTATATTCATGATTTAGATATCATATATCTCATATATATCCACTATATATAATCATTTACAATATTACATAACATTTAGAGGTAAGAAAGGAAATGCACCGTTCATTGAGACGGTAAGCCGTACGTACGCATGAACGCTACTTCCATTTCTATTTAATATTTAATGGAATAAAAACATAATGATACATAATAGTATTATAATTATAGTATGGTGTAATATATAATATCATTAAATCTATTCTTTATACGTACCACATATGGTATTAACGAATCAAATCACTTTGAGGGTGCGGTAGTCCGCACTTCCTAAAATAAAGATATCGCGTTTACCCATAATGGAAACCATAAAGGTATTCCATAAATGAAAAATACAGAAGCTTAAGTAAAACATAAACATATTATATATCATATATAAATATAGTGTCATCTTAATGGCCACCTTTGAAGGTGTTAAAAGAATATTGAACAATCATCGTTTCGTGAGGCAGAAATTCACCATCCACAGAAATAGTATGTTCTTTAACCATTAGATATAGGTGTGTGTAATTTTAGCTCGAATAAATCTTATAACAAAATCCTAGTATATCTAAGATACTTTTGTGTTACAAAATAAATGAATAAAAATAGTTTATGGGATTGAAGATGCAAAATAAAACATAAGATCACAAGAGAAGACACTACCATTAAATCAGGTAACTCTTTTTGACTTGATCTTGAAGGCTTCCTTGGGAGGACTTCTACCCAAATTGAGGCTTCTAAGAGTTAGATAGGGATTTGGAGAGACAAAATGGGCAGGGTTTGTCCGATCCAAAGGCTTTGGATGTGTGGGTAAGGTGGTAGAGGTGGGGGCCTTTTATAAGAGGAGAGGAGGGGCACTCTTGGAAAGTTATAAAAGGTTACTTTATTATAAAATGATTTTCGGAATTTAAAGGTCCCAAATTATATATTTCTTGGATAAGGGGATAAGTGTTCAAAAGACACCCTTAAAATAGGTTTTTAAAAAGTTTAGGTCTTATATTTTACATTTTATTTTCATTTTATTTAAATGGTTAAATAATGAGGCAATCGCTGCATCATCATGGTGTCATAAATAATTTAATTTATTTAATGTCTAAAAAATATATAAAAACTATCCTGATGTAGGAAATTTTTTTAGATTTCTAATGAATATTTATAGTCAAATATCTGACTTTTACAACCCCATTTAAAAATTATTTTTGTAAAAAAACTCATGTTTGTGTCATTTTTACTTTTACTTTAAATAAAAGGCATTAATGTCTTTATCTTACCAAAGTGGCTCCATGGGGTCCCAAAAATCGACCTATGGGTTTTCTTGGTCGGCCATGACACATCCAATAAGGGTAGGACATGTTTCTAGGTCATTTCATATTATTAAAACATTATTTTTACCTTAAATTACACTAATTACCTCTAATCGCGATTAAAAAGTTACAAGTTACTATTCACCAAAAAAATATTTTAATCCCATTGAACCACATTTTTCTTCCTAATGACAACCATGTATGTCGGATTTTTGAAATTCAAAACACAGAGGTGGTAAAATTTCATTTAAACGAAAAATCAGTTTTTTAAGTACCACTTAGTGGTTTCACTATTCATCAAAAATTGATGTTTTTCAGAAAAATACCAAAACATCACCCTAAGCTATATTTGACATTCAGAATTAAAAAATGCTGTTTATTTTACAAAATTCAAAACATATAAGTTGCATTAATTACTTTAATAATTAATTCCCGCTGTCAGAGCAAATAGCATGTTTTTATGAAACAATAAGTATCAAAAGATTGACACTAGTTTAAGTCTAATTTCAAAGTGAAGTTAATTCCAACGACAACTATTGGATTAAATGGAAAAAATATATTCTAATTGAACTTTAAAACCAATTCAAAAGATTATCTAATCATATAAATAAATTATATTAAAAAGGGGTTTTGAATTAAAATACAACATTTTTCACTATTCATTAAAAAAATGAACTTTATCGGAAAAATACCAAAAATTTAACCAAAGTAAATTTCAATGTTCCAATCATAAAGAATAAGTTTATTTTGACAAATAGAGCTTATAAATATGTCAAATGTTTGATTTAAGATTGGTTTTCCATCAAAAGGCAATACAACAGTCTTTTAAAAATATTAGTGTATTCCATGCTTAAGATTGGATTTATTCTCATTTTAACCCTCTAAAACACTATGTAATTCATAAATAGACATAGATAATTATATCTATTATTCATTACTTACATGGGATGTTACATTATTACTGAAGAATAGTTATCTCATTTAGATTTTATTATTGTGATATATAATTATTTTAAATAATTATATATATAATTAAATATATATATATTAATCACTTAAAATAAGAGACAAGTTTCCTTTTATTACACTCGTTTTTAATCATTGAATTAATTATAATCATTTTCTGATCATATAATTAAAAGTTTCATTAAATATTCACACACAAAAATTAATTATATTAAAAAATATATTATTTATGATTTAATACCATCCTTATATGTATCAATGAAAGGATTTAATGAATAAAAAAATACACCATTTATGGAGGTGGTTGTCTGTACACACGCGTGGATGATGATTCCATTTTTATAAAATGAAAGGAATAATTATTATAGTTTTTTTGTTAAGAATATTAAATAAGTAATAAGTATGATAACGTTATATTATATTCCATATTATTACATTTTTAGTCAATAGATAAAAATGAAACATGTTTTACCATGGAGGATGTAGTTCGCACAATGCACGAATAACAGTTTTGTTTTGATTAATTGTATGGGAATGGTGGTCAATTGTTGTAAAATAATTATTATATAATATATGTATTTAAATTATACTTATTTTTTATTATAAAATGGTCTCTTATAATTTTTTGAAGAAGAAGTTTGTAGAAATAAATAGAAGTGAAAAACGGGAAAATAGAAAGTTATATCAAACACCTTGGGTTATCAATATTCCAATAGGGGCTAAACCATTGAGGGTTGGTCTTTTGGGAATAACAAAACCTCTTGAATGTGGATATGAAATTTAAGTAGAGTTTTGGTTGAAATATTTTGGTTGTGGTCATTTTTATATGAAAATGAATTTCATTTTTATAAATACCATAATATTGAAAAATAATTGAGTGAGGAAGAGAAAAGGTCAACACACACCAAATTTACTCAATTATAGACAAATTTTCAACATGTTTCAATCCCTTTACCCCTTTGATAATTAATTTTAACAATTTTTATTTTACTATAGTAATTGGATTATCCTAATGAAACATATCTTAAATCATGAAAAATAAAATATCCATTATTACAAAAAATTTAAATAATGGTTTAAAATTGGAAATTCTTTTTGATTGGTATAATTTCTAAAATTGATAAATATTTTATTTCAAAATACTTAATGAATAATTTATTAAATATAATTTTTGAAATATATAAACTTAAATATAAAATTTAAAATAAGTAGTTTTAAATTAAAAACAAAAGTTTTAAAATTATTAAGTCACAAATGAAATACATATTATTCATTATAAAAAGGTATCATAATTTTCAACTTCATAATTATATACTAATAATGTCATAAAAATAATTATATTTAAAAAATGATGTTTTTTACTATCCACATATAAATTAATATTTTTCAAAAATTTTGAAAAATAATCATATTCAAATATTACTATGATGAATCAAAAAATAATTTTAATGTTTTAAAATTATTATTCTAAATTTTTAAATTTTAAATTTTCAATAAAAATGTGAAATATAATGAAAAAATGTTTTATAATAAAATATATTTTTTAGAATATTAAATGTTCTCATTAATGTATAATATAATTTAATAATTAAATTTGTATTAACTAGTTATAAATATCAAATATTTTTTGTTATCATTAATTACATGATTCTTAAAATAAAAATGTTTGTCACTTGAAAAGGAAACATTGACAAAAATATATATTTTTTAGTATACAATGATTTTATTAGTTTTTTAGCTATACCAATTGAATTTAATAAATATAAATAAATCATTTTAATTTCTTACATAATTATTTCATAAAATAGTTAATGATACATATTCCCACTAATTCAAATTCATGGTTTTAATACCCTTAATTTAATATTTATATTTTGTCAAAATAAATCATAGTTTCCATTAAGTTTAGTGTTGTATGTGGAGAAAGATATCAACCACGTTGAATTAATTTATGGTAACCATATATTAAAATCCTAGGGCAATACAATTTAATATAGTATTAATATATCATATTCCATCCCTGATATTATTAAAATAACACAACGCCGATTAATTTTTCAAGCTAAATAGCATAAAAATGCCTAAAATATACAAAATATAAACAAAATATGCAAATAAAAGTCACTATAAATTGAAATATATATGAATATAAATTATAATAAGGTACCAAATTAAATTATTTTTAGTATTTGTGAATTTGATTGCATGTCTAGAGTGATTTGGACCATGTTAATGGTTTATTTTCACAATTTTCAATCTCACAAGTCATAATTTTTGTTACAAAAAATTTTTTCCTTGGATTGGTGTATCTCATTCCACTTTAATATTTCGTACCATGATCATCTCATTATTTCTATAATTTAATATTTCATTAGAAACTACATCATTCAATTGGTTTTTATTTTAGATTTTTAACCCCATAATTGTATTTGCTAACTCAATATTGTTTCATAAATTCACAAACATGATTATTAAAATATATGGTTCTAAGTTGATTCATTCTTATTAATTAATACATTGTATTGTATTTCATACTTCTTTAATGGGGTCCTATAATTAGTCTTTAAAACAACATAATCGAAATAATCTTACCTCGGTGAATATGTATCTTAAAAGGGTTTATTGACCTCAATTCCAAATTCTTCAGAAATATTTTTTATTATGAACCAATTAAATTTTATATGGTGTATATATGACCTATTTGTTTAATTATATCATGAATTATATTTAATTCACGAAATTTTTATTTCAATTTCATGCACTTTTTTGTTCAAGGATTTTCATTAAGATGTTACTCAAGCAATAATGTTTCTTTTCCCAACCTCATTTTAAAATCAAGAACATTGAAAAGTGATTACCAATATGGGGAATTTGTAAAGAATTTTATTACAATGTAAAATTAATTATACTCTTATATGGTTATCCTTAGTGATTTTTTTCTCTTTTCCTTAATTTAAAATATATTTTATATAGTATTTTAATCAAATGTGGTTTTCATTATAGGTATTTTAATAATTTTAAAAATGGAATTCAAGTTTATACTCATATTTTATCTTCAAATCAATTTTTTATATCCCTATATTTATTTCAAAAAATAAAACTCATAATTTTCAACTCCTATGATTTTAATTGAATTTTATTAAAAATATAATTAATTTAATGTTTTATTTGTGGTATATTTTTTGATAAAAGACTCCTTTAGTTCTTCCATCTTAAAAAATATCCCCCCCTATATTATCATTCTATATAGAACATTATTTCTATGATGATTTGGTTTCTAAATGAAATTAATTTTCCACTAGTTTTATAAAATATATCATTCAAAATAATTTAAATAGATCTAGAATATTTACAATGGTATTTTTTTATGAAATGAGTAAAATGAGTTTTTCATTTATGTTATTTTATATTGACATATCTTATGTTTGATCAAGGATATTGTTCAAATGTTATGATTCACCTTATTTATCTATATTGATAATATAATATTGTTTTCTATCAGTGATATGATACATTATTTCCTATTAATTTCCTAATTATCCACTTTTAACACCCCTAAAATTTCATCCAATTCCATTCCTTTATAAATACCATATATTCCATTTTATTGATTTAAGGGTGTCCACCCAGATTCAATACATATAATTATTGGTGATGTTATTGGATTTTGTTTATACCCATTGTTTATATGGTGTATATAACACATTCTCAATTATCTTTGTTGAGGTGTATATATATATAAATTAACTGAATATTACTGTATACATATTTTTTCCTAGGTATATCATGTAATGATTATTGAGATAAAAGTAAATGTTTTCCTTATATGATTACATTTTAATGGGATGTGAGCCCCATTTTATTTCCCTGGGTTCATTTTCATATAATGAATGAAATATTTCAACTTTAAGTAATAGGTATGGATGAGGATGGTTCGGTTTATATATCTACATTCAATGAATCGGTTAAGGATTTATAAATGATAAGATAATGGCACGTGTACATACATCCTTTTGTTCACAACATAATGGGTGTAATTACTTTCATTTCTACATAGTTTTCCCGATTTTTATTTTTTATCAAAGTCTTAAGCCTTATTAATATGAATATATTGTGCTCTCATGGATCATGTTTTTTGAAAAATGTGTCTTTGAATTTTTATACGTGAATTTTTCTTTATTTCATGATTTATGATCTATACTTTGTTGGGTATAAATTTCTTATGAATCTTAATTATACGCATAATATCATCTTATGATAACTTATTTGTACTTATTTTTTTCATTTATGTTTACCCTTACTAATAATTTTAACTCATACATTTCTTATGATTGATTTTTCTTAGGTTATGATGCTGACTATAACCTATGAAAAGTCTTGAAGGGGGTCTAAATGAGTTTAATTATCAAGAAATATTAATATTATTTTCTATAAATATTTTAACTTGTTAATTGGTACTAAATGAAAATAAAGAAAATATCCCTAATAGAACAGCTAGTTTCAAACTCTTGGGGAAACAACCCAATAAAAGGGAATATTGTGTATTAACTCAATCTCCGCCTAGTTAATGAAATAGAGTCACAACTATACTCCTACATTGAAACTCTTTGGGGGATATTATATAGTTAATGCACATTATCTATAATGGAAAATTATAAAAGAATTAATTTTAAGTTAACTAATTAGGTTCAATAACCTAAAAAGAAAATGACCATAGATAACTAATGAACACACAAAGAGATTCATAGGCTAAACCAAAATAATCATATGTTAAATATAACTGTTTCATTGGGGAATAAAACTTCATAATGATTTTTATATACATATAATTTAAATATTGTTCTATGATTTTTTTATTTAATGTTTGGTTGAAATAGGATAATGAGAATAAAGCTTAAAAAGTTTAGTATCTCGAAACCATTATGTGTTATAAAAAAATAAGGGGGAATAATTAATTGGTTGAGACACTAAGAATACTCATATTTTGATGGAAGAAGCAAGTTTCCTAGTGTTAAATAAGGTAGTGGAATTGATATCACAATATAAATTTAATATTTATGCTCTTAAATATTATCATTAGTGAGTGATATTTATAAATGATATTATCATATTATTTTAAGTTTATGAAGATTATATAAAACATATTTGGACTATTATTTATTTGTCTTTTTAATGTATTAGAAAAATATATTAAATGGTGTCAATAACCGTGAAATATGATTTCATAAAATGTTTATATTTTTTGGGGTGACTATTGTAGAACAAATGATTGATGTATGGAAAACTCTTAGGTTTAATATATGCCCGATTTTATGGTAATAAATGGTTGATTGATTTTTAGAAAATATACATAAATATGAGTTATAGAATTAAAATTTATTATCGATTTAATGAAAATATGATCAAAGATATATTGGTAAATTTTAATCTCATTTTGGGATTACGATATATATTGACTAGCATATGGATTTATAAAATAATGGTTAAAAAATTTGATGTCGAAATATGGGGTTAATTTTTGAATGAATATCTTCATTATTTGTGGATTACATGAAAAATTTTAAGGAATTAGGAATGATATATTTTTTATAATTTCTTATTAGGGTATATACATACTTGAGTATATGATTTTATGAATGAATCATTTTGTTAGAGGAAGGATAGGGTAACACAATATAGCCTACATGAGTAAGGTAAATGTCATAATTGATGTTGTACCTTGACTGATAAATATGTTAATTATTCCCTCACTAACATTCATTTATGATTTATAGCTAAAATTATTAGGAATTTATTAATTTAAGGGGAATAATGTTATGTCCCATAATTTTAATATAGATTTTTCAATTAACTAATGAATGTGTAGATAGATTATTCCACATGGAACACTAAAATAAAACAATCCAATAAATATTAGATAAGAAAATTATAATCTGATTAATTAATATCGTAAATATAAATATTAAAATCAATTATAAATTTATTTAAAATAGTATTAATAAAACAAAATATTTTAAAAGGGTTTTTTTAAACAAAAGGTAGTTTTTCATTATATATTTTATTTTTCATTGAAATAAATATTTTATAAGTTTATAATTTTTGTTTGAAAAATTTAACATCATTTTTGGATTAATAATTTCAATATTATCTCTGGATTTTTTTTCTTTTTATGAAATAATAAAATTTTAGGTGACTATTGAGAATATTTATTTCTCTAAAAACATTAAGTTTTCTTCATTATCTTAACACAAGAATGACATAAAATATAATGTAAAAATTATTTTGGAATATTCAGTATTATTATGATCTAAAAATTATTTTTCTTCGCTTGTGAAAAAAATAGTTTTTATCTCATATGAGATATAAATCTAAAAAATAGAATTAAAATATCTGATCAGAATAATAATATTATGCAATAATTTTATCTTTATTTTTTTTCATAAAAGTATGATTACTAATATTCAATGTAATGACTATGATAATGGAGAAACAATTAATTTCAATGAAATATTTCATTTAAATACTGTAATTTATATCCAAACAAAATAAATTTATAAATTCTAAAAAATAAAATTAATATAATTTCTAAACCTAATTATAAATATATTATTACTCATTTATTTGGTAATAAATTCTTAATATGATTAACAACACTTAATGATGAAAACAATATTTTATCTATAGAACAATTTTCCTATATATAAAATTTTTTTGTTTACAATATAATTTTTATCAAATGAATTAGACAATATAGATATTCAATTTGGGTTTAGAATGACTAATTTTTAATATTATTTAACATACTTTTTTAATTAAATACAAACAAATGGATAAAAACTAGTTACCATGGTAAAAAATAAAAATTGAAAAAATACCAAATTCAAGTGATGAAAACACTGAAACATATTAAAAACATGCGAGAAAATGGGTGGTGAGGCATTATCAGAACAATATCACACCATAATCTATTTCATATCACTTTTGGAATAATTGTTCCTTTAATAGTGTCATTATATTATTGATAAATAATGGGACTTCACAAAAGATCCATTTTATCCATTTGTAAAAGACGATAACATCCACCCTCTCAAATTTACAAATTACATTTGAAACTACCTTGAACCCCTGTCCATCGTAACTCTCATAGAAGTCTAATGAATGGGATAATGAATATCAAAAAATATGTTTTCATAATCCCTTTATCAATACTAACATGTTAAAGAGAGTGTTCAATGTATCAAAGTGATTATTACATAAACCATATCCTTTTATTCTTAATTTTTCTATACCAAACCTAAAGAAGACATAATAATATAATGATAATATTATAACTATTATGATAATATTTTATTATATTAATTTAATAGATAATATTTATTCCTTCCCATCAGTTATAAAAATAATGTAATGATTACTATGTGTTGTACAGACTACCACCTCCAGGAAGTAGTGTTTTTACATTTTCATCTTGATTCCCATATATTAACAAAACAATGTATAATATGATTAAAAAATAATTATATATATAACTTGTATTCTTATGGTATAGGGATATTATAATCTTTTTAACCATATTCACCCTTCGATTTGGAGTGTATTCCTGTCTAGGTCGATCTTACCACCAACTCGAACAATAGTACAAAACTATATCACTGATGACTTCGGGAAAATAAATGCTAAAATTATAATATGATAATAAAAGAATAATTATTATTTTATGGTTCTAGAGAGGCCATATTTATTATTTAAATTGAAATTAAAATATCATATTTGATCACTAAAATTATATAAATATTCTCATACAGGTTCAATTTTGAAATAACTACCAGACATAAAATATATATAATAAATAAATATAATATTGTAATGAATAGTCCTTAGTAAATGAAATATATATGAGTAAGGTTAGTACTATGGTATATAAGAAAATCAATTTGATTATAAATGTTGTTAATCACATACACAGAGCAAATCAGGACCACCGTTAGGGTTTCCTATCACAATTTTCAATACCTATAGACATAAATATTTTTATTCCACATGTTTTCAATGGAATGGTGTATCTAATACCCACTTAATACTCGTATAATTATCCTATCATTAGGTTTGGTATTTAATGTTTCATATGAAATGGAATCCTTCAATAAGTTTTGATTCAAAAGTTTCAAACATTACAAGGGTTTGTGATAGCCTAATTCTCTTCCATGAGTTGCAAACATTATTATTGAAATTTATGGTTACATGTTGATTTATTATAACTATTGATTAAATTTAATTATATTTCCTAAAAAATATATAAGGGTTTCTAAATATTCCTTATAATATCCTTTTGAAATGATTCTTACCTCAAATATTATGTTACTAAAAATGATTTATTGGCCTCACTTCATATATCATTGGTGGGGATAGTTTTTTTTATTCCCCAATTTAATTTTATATGGGGTATATTTTAATTCCCTGCCTCATTTGTCAATGAAACATAACTAGACTATACTACTAAATGACCTCAAGTAGGCCACCACATACCTTGGTGGATATTGACTAAAAGAAGAGGTCTATAGATGTATCTTGGGTAGAATATATCACTTATATTAAAATATGAAATCATAAAATAAATCAATAAAAAATATATTATGTATAAAAAAAACAATGGAATGATTTTACAAAAAGAAATGAATTAAAAAATTTTATATGGTCATGAACATGTAAAAGTAATTGTGTTGAGGCTCTAAAATTACACCATCACATCCCCTGATCCCCAAAGATATCATTCTAAATCAAGAAATATCGGTACCTGAACCAACCCGAGCCAATAACCAAGTGATGGATACATGGATACCTCATTACAATGGAGGTATGAGAGGGGTGTTAGTATATAACACTATAAGGGACCACTAATATTTTATCATACTATATATATAGTGAAGTTATGTGTGTATGTGAAATGATTAAAATAAACCATGAAACCGATTATGAAAATAAATAAATTAGATCCAAAAGACATGCTTTGACTATATTTCAGAATGTATCTAAGTCACCGAATTTGTGCTATATAACATATCAGAACAACCCTGATGGTGTATACATATAACAATATTCAATACTATTAAATATAAAAAACCCCAATGTCCACAACCCCAATTAATCATACCAAATTTAACTAGTTCTAAAGTTCATATGAGAAAGAGAATCACCTTAGGGGGGCCTCTTTCCATTCACTAGGGATTCCAGATGAATTCATCTATCATGATGAGTATTATACCTTGTGGAATCACTAAGAATCCCATATCTTTAAGCCCTCAATTTAACCCTTACAATAGTACCTTGGTGTTCATAATATTTTGGACCATGTTTAATTCCATGGAAGGGGAGACCCTCAGAAATCCTATACATCTAGGGGTGAGTGATTCTTATAAGGAATAGAAAATTGAATGGAATACCTACCTTCTTCATGTGTTCAATAACATGTGAATCCAAACTCATATCTTCATAGGTGATCCATCACCATTTTTTCATCCTGATTAAATGGGTGTATCCTAAGCATCGATCAGGGGGATGAAAAAATCACCTATGGGTTGTCCAAAATATGTTATTTTGGGTATATCCCTACCAATCAAATCATTCAACTATTACAATATTTTTGGTTCCAAGAATTCAAAATGGATTGATGGTATCACCATTCAAATTCTGGCTCCTAGGGAATTAATAATGGTCTCACTATATCAATGTAACACATTGAATATTTGGTACTCCTAAATGTTCACTATTATATAATCTATTGCTTGATCATAGGAATCACCATTTGAAATCTACCACAAAATCCACCAAAATAGATTCTAATAAAACAATTAATCTTCCCCCAAATTACTAAAATTGTGTCTCATACATTTCATCTATCCTAGGGTATCATCCATATCAATAGTTGATTATTGATAATACCATGAATTCAAAATAGATCCCATACAAACGAAAAATATTTATGAAACATGAGAACTCACTTAAAACATCAAATAATAAATTTCAAAAATCAACGGATGACTGAATTCCCAATACTATCACTAAATTCTCTACCCTAGTGGACATTCAAGTCAGTTTAGGTTATAGGGTGACAACCAAAACTATTTCAATCCATAAACCATTATAACCACTAATGTTCAACACTCAAACTATCACCCACATGGGTCCCCTGGAGTATTACCCAAGTGTAGTAATCCCACCCAAGATCCTCGGTCATAACTAGTCTTTTAAGCCAATTCCAATGCTTGGAGGATAACTCATCCATTGATAACATCAATTTTATTTCATAAACTCTGGCTTACACCACACTGGTGATAGTCTCAAGAGGTGTTTGATGGCCAATATCTATATATAGGATTATCCTAGACTAGTCAAGTCACCAAACACGTTTATTATCTACCTATGTCCTGTTAAAAAATTCCTAACCCATATCATGTGTCCTTACATATCCTACTAGAGTTATCCATCTCATGTAATGTCATACCCCCTCTTACAGGTGTTCTAGTACCTAGGTATGCTCTTAGTTGATTCCTTATCTATTTTTAGCAAAGTGTTCAAGATAGTGTCAGTGGTTAATGGTGGCCGAAACACCTTTTATTGTTAATATGACTTCTCATACAACATTTACCAATGTAATTGAAAAAGAACTATTTATATCAAATTATGAGGACACATACTCACATGAATATATGAATTATTATTAATTCCATAGGGCTGGTACCAATAAAACCTAACTCAATTGAATCTTTTATCATTTTCATTTTCAAATACTAGTAGCTATAGTCAAATTCTATTCATGCCTCATTGATTCCATATAAAGACCTAGTCATTACCCAAAACCAAATCACAACAATAATGATAAGAATATTTATTGAATAATTAATTTAAACTAAATTACCAAAATGTAATAACCAATAATAAAATCATTAGGCAGTCTAATGGTGTTAAAATCATGAGTAGGTCACATATTTCTGCTCTATATGCACAAATAACCGTAGAAAACATAAAATTTAAAAATTATTCACACAAATTAATGACAAATTTTACCCAGGATCACTAAAAAAACCAAAATAAATTTATCTAGTAACATAAATACCATAAAAAATATATAATTAGTTACTATGTCCCAAGATGTCCTCTTCTTATGAAGAATGAAATCCCCCACTGAAATTGGTAAATTTCACTCTATATCGGGGAAATATCTATCAAATACCAAAAAAAAAAATATTGAATCAGTGTGAATATAGGATATGATGGAATTATTGGAGGATAATGAAATATACCTTAAATATACCATATAATTACTATGTAAAATCACACCAAATCACTGGGGAAGAGAAAAGGGAGACCTATGGTTGCACACACAAATATGAAAGAAGGAGGAGTTTTCCCCTATTAAAACCCTAAGGGAAAATTTCAGTAGGTTTAAACCTACAATCACATTATCCACCAGCTATTATGGGTCCACCATCTAGTAGGTGGCACAACGATAAGATTGTGAGCCCGCCCAACAATGTCACCGAGACAATACCATGCATCCAGTTGGGTAGTAAAAGTATGGGGAAGCCACTCTGTAGCCCAACTATCATATGCTTCATTTGTTACTCCATCAATCTTCCACGAAACCAACTATCCATTATTCACTATCGAAAATATATTTTTTAATGTTATAAAAATATTATAATTATAGTTTGAATTCCAGTTCAAAATATGGAATGTCTGCTAAGTGAAAATTCAAAATCCTCTTCAAATAAAAACAAATATATTGATATAAGGAATTATGATCTCCCAACAATATGATATATCATCCTTAGGTAGTATCATTGAGAAACCTAACATTGGTCCCAGAAAACTCCGGTCACCAATTCTCATTCAACTACTCGTATTACATAATTGAATTCATAAAACACCTCTAAATCACAACATCACTATAAGGCACTAAGCCATCAAAACAATTGGACACCAATAAATTTCATCACAAAGACAATGATATGGAATGTTCTAGTGTATGTCAACCATAGGGTTCCACTTTGTCACAAAATGATTCATTTATAGAATCATGGTGCCCCCATCATAGAACTCACCTCATTTTGACTGATTTTGACATATGGAATTTCCAACTATCTGAATATCCTATCCAAAAACAATATCAGTGTCTAATGAAATTCTTCCTATGTTTACCATCTCACCACACAAAAATGTTAATATAAAAACAAATCAAAAGTTATTAAAGCCTACTATCTCCAATTCCACACCAAATCAGATGAGTATCCATCAACAATGCATAATGATTTCGTACTACACCCTTTCATTAAAAAGACTTGACCAAACCATAGAACACCCATAGCATACCAAATACAACATACTTATATCATAGTACTAGATTCCCATTATTTTTGTGTATTTGTTTCAAAAAAATGAAACCTTTAATACATTACATCACATGATTCACCCATTGAATCTTGAAATAAAATCATGTTTTGAACCATTAAAACACAACATGAAATAGATTTTCCACTACAATCATGTGAGAAAACCCAGTTTTACCCAATGAACCATGTCACAAATTGGGTTTCACCCTATGAATCAAATAAACAATCATGGGTCGCCCCACAAGTCTGCCTCATGTCACACTGAGATCTCCTCATGCTCAATGCCAACAAACTGACTCAAAAAAACACCCCATAATAATAAAAAACATTGTCTTCATCAAGGATACTAATTAGATCATATCATATTACAAACTAGTATATTAAAGCCACATCATTCATCCAATGTTTAACCTCATAGTAAATTTAATCTCTTAATATGAAGGTTTTGTACTTGTCACAAGTATAATGCTCCCCACCACATGAGTATCATTATAATCTCTCTAAAAAAGAAATGACAATCATCTATTGCCCACGACCTACTTGTTATCAAACAAAGTTACTTGTGTGTCCATTCTCTCCCAAAACTAAGTACATGTAAGAAACATTAAATTACCTCTCATTCAGAACTCATTGAAACATATCTTGAGAATATATTGTTTATCAAACATTATAATAATCCCATACTCAATAGTCAATGGAGAATTTACATCCACATGGATTACCATATACAACTACTTGAGTGCCTCCACAATAGTTTCAATCACTAGGTTCTTCTCACTCTTCTCGAGTCTCTCTCCATTATCCCCAGAAAATCTTGTATAGGATAATGATGGATCTGTCATTCCACAACTTTAAATCCACATACGGTGTCTCCTCTACCCTCAAGACAAAATTTATCATCTTATAATAACAACTAAAAAAGTAGGTCAACAAAATTTCATAAAACAATCATTCCACAACTCGTATATGGGGGCTCATTGATTTTAAATCAATAATGTCATATGTATCTAGAACGTGATACCTAGATAGTATCAAAATATAGGTGTTGGGAATTCTATCCTCAACCAATTATAAGACCCTAATCACATCTCTATGAGTACGATATCATCAAATCTGTACTAACCATTCTTTAAAAAAATAAATTCTATCTAACTAGAGCAGCCTTAGCGCTCATCTCCTCATCATGGAATCTATAGTGTTCCATGTTTAACTAGATTTATATCTTCCACCTAGTGTTATTAAAAATAAAAATAATCCACATGTTTTCTCACCGTGATACTAAATCACATCAAAATTAAATAGTTTTAGGTACCAAAACATTCATTCTATTCTAATTCAGTCTTCACACCACATCACTCTAAGTATTTCGCATCCTACGTCATGATCAGGCCTTTTTCCATATACTCGAATTCACATCCCATGTTTTAATCTCAAAATTCATCACATGCATATGATATTCTTTTATTAGGAAATAGAAATCATAGGATAACCCTAATTATAGGGTTCTATTGATCATACATGGCATCGACTCGTTAAGGTTTAAGTACAAAAAAAGGTCCACTAGGTCTCCTACATAGCCCAATAATTCATGTCTCACCATTTCATAGCTCATGGGACATCATCCATGTTCACATATTGAAATTACATGTCATAAAACATCCCAAACCACCCACTATATGGTCTCTTATATGAATGATAGGAATCATGTTCCAGAATCACAACACATAAGAAACCAACACTCACTAAGAATCCACCTATAGGACTTTTCCCTCAATAATCACGATCACAAAAGTCAAAAAAATACATTACAAATGGTATAATCTTAGTCAATCTATATTAACGGAAACCATTGACACTAGTTTGGTTAATTAGAATTGAATTCCAAGATATATTTGAAAATAATGTATAGGTTTTCACTGGAACATTGAATAATCAAACCTAGCGAACTCACCTACTATGAGAATATTATCTTTAGACCACACCCGAAAAGATATTGTTACACCACATAGACAAACACATACAACTAGAATCTACCTATTATGATATGTACCCCATGAGACACTATCACATGGATCATATAATTAGTGATTCATTTCATGGTATATGGTAATCAACATATAGGTTGTTAATAGAAATTTACATAACTAGACTCGAAGAACAACCACCCTTATAGAGTACATTGTAAAAAAAAGTATATGTTTGCCGACCAACATGGTCCACTACGTGTCTTGAACACTAAGGGAATATACAAAATTCCTTCTCATAGATCATCTTATTGTAGATCCAAATGAACTACCATTAAATGAGAATATATATATCATTAATCTCATTCGAGTAGAATAAAAATAGGTGGTTTTATAGGTAAAGGTCATATGAGTAGTTTCTAACACTTTAAATAGTTTAACTCGGTATCAGTGAAACAAATATCCCATGAAGGCCCCTATAAGTCATGTTAATCTGACAAGTTATCTCATGATTCATCATATTCCCATTAACATTGTGGGAAAAATTTCAAATCCATAATTATTCATGTTCCAATGGTCTAAGGTGAAAAAATCCATAATAAACAATGAATCTAAGCACCAGGTTAATCTATGGATGTGAAATCATATAAATATGAAATTAATAAAGATGAACATAAATACCATCATATGTAAAATTGAACTCCTTCCAATAATGGTGTTCATGATTTACCAACATGGAATTTATCATAGGATATGAAACAGCTATATATCACCAAGAAACCATTTCTAAAATAGTAAATCAAAATAAAATGAATACTATGATACTAATTTGTAACACCCCACTCTTGTTCACTATGAGCAGTAACTAAAACACACCAACACATGTACTTTGGTTAACATACCTATATTATAGAGGATGTGAACTATAGGTGGTTTTTATATAGGTTACATGGGGAGAATTTACCCTTTATATTATAGGTTTCAATTATAAAACAAATAGAAAAATGAAAATGCTCACTTAAAATAAGAATAAATGAGAGTATGTTATAAAAAATTGAAGTGCAGCAAAAATATGAATGGTTATGAACACATAAAATTAAATATAGTGAGGCTATATAAATATCTCATCCCAATCCTATATCCATCAATTATATCATACTCGATCACATAATTCCCAACCATGGTCTAACTGAAACTTCCATCCAATTGATGGTTTCTTGGGAACCCCATCACAATGATTGACCAAGAAGTGTGCATGTACAAAATGTAGTGTGGTAACACTAATATAGTGTCGTTCTATAAAAGAAATTAAATTATATTTTCATGTTACATGATTAGAATAAATGAATAAACCACTAAAATAAATAAATTAAATTAATCTAGAACACATGCTTCACCACTATTCTAGAACATCTCTTAGAACATCATGAGGAATGTGCTAACCGCCATATCATAATAAACCACAAGGATGAAAAAAAATTACAAGGGTTATTCCGATTAACAATAATTTGTCCTTAGATATGAGACATCGATTGACTATACCTACAACATCCAGTATTTTAGTGTCTCTACGAAATATATACACCTCATGGGGTCCTCTATCCACACATTTAGGATCACAAACTCATGTCTCAATCACATTGAGTAGAGGACCCTAAGGCTTCACCAAGAATATAACATCCTCAAGCCTTTAGACTGGACCCCATGGTAGTACCTATGAATTCATCACTATAATCCTAACATCAAATTATTATAACTGGGTGTTGTTATTAAATCTTATACATATAGAAGTTGCTGATTCTGGGGAAATCCAGTTATTGAATACCCTCTATGATCTTACGATCAATAACCATGGCCTCCAAACCCTTGACTCTTAAACCAATCTATCTTCACTATGTTAACCCGATCATAGGGTAAAACTAACCAAAAAAGGAATATAATAGTCACCAAATAGATGTTTAACATCTATTCTCGGTGATATATACTAAACCAATACCTCATACAACCATTCAAATCCCATTGGTTATAGGAGTAATCAATTGTTTTATAGTATCTCTATTACAATCCTGGATCCCCATTCATTTTCAATATTCTCATTATGTCAAAGGAATCCATGAAATCCTGGGCATTTCTACATACACTATTATCCCAACTAGGTTAAATACCCTACTTGGTGGTTGAATCAGGGTGTGATAGATTAAGAAAAATTCCACTTCAGATATTGTTTCATCATGAAACAATACACACTTCTCTCACTTTCACATATAAATGTATGTAAAAAAATTAAATCATAAAAGAGAAAACATAATTTTATTTAGTTCAACCACATTTAGATATGGCCAAGGAACATACAATGGGAATGTACTGATGAACCAAATCCACTAAGGATAACTACCAAAGTAATATTCAGTCCAGATCACTTTTATGCCCAAATTCACTCCCCTTATAAGTTTTGGAGTGGAATCATTGTCCCTCCTAGTTTAAATCCAACTATAATATGAAATCTCACTACACTATAAACAGAATTTTTCTCACATCTACTTCAGAAAAATCCTCTTTTGATCACTTGAATCAGTATGTTTTACACCTCATTTAGTGCATCAAATAAGCTCCACTTTTATCCAAATTATGAATATTACATTAACATATATTGAATTGGAAATTCTTTTCATCACCATATTTATTGACACTAATTTTATGAAGCTCACATAGCCTTCGTGAAGCTTCCCAATTCATCACATAAATACAATTCTTTCATGAGCCCCACAACTTTCAAGAAGCTCACTTATCCATAGAGTGTCTCCTTCCATTCATGCATCTCACTTATTCTTCATGAATATCACTACATTCAAAAAGCCTATATATCCTTTGTGAATCTCACTACTCTCATGAATGTCAATTATCCTTTAATAAGTTCAATACTTTTTTATGAATACAATTTTTAGTAAGCTTAAATAGTCATCGCAAATATCATTTCATTGGGGACTTTTTTTCATGAAAAACCTTCGTAAACTCCCTTCATGAATTCAGTGCCATTGTATTTTCATTATGTCTTGATTTTTTATAATTATGGGGGTAGAGGTATATTTATAGGAATTTCATTCATCTATTGTATATTATATCCTTATCTCCACCTTGTTACCAAGCACCCAATTTTTTCATGAACCACCTATCATTGTGGAGAACCACATAAATATTCCCATTCATAAAGGATATTGTAGTATTGAAGATTTATCATTTCCATCTCAAATTCATGATGGTCCACACCCACTTAAAACCCAACTTCTCTTAGTCATGGATAATTATCGTCTTCCATTGTGAGTTTGAGATTCTCTATACCTTCATGAAATATAGCATTCACGACACTAGATTCCTTTTAAATTCATCCATACCTTCATGAAACTCCAATATTCATAAAACCAATGAACATTATATATTTTTATGATTAAATCATGTAAATATAAATTTAATTATGGTTGATCCATCCTCAAAATTTTGAACCCCAAAAATTGGGGAAAGACACGGAAATGTTGCCTCCTTTTATACAGATTTTTTTTCACACCCTCCGGAGAAAATAATAATTTTTCTTAGATCTTAGTCAACATACCTTGTTAACAATTATTTCCGAACATCAAAACAATCCTTTCAAAAATTCATTGTCAAAAAAAAAATCAACAAAAAAACACTACAAATACCTATTTTATAATTTTTTACAACATACATGCTATCATATACTATAATAATGTATCCTTTGAACCACCACTAGTAACCCTCCATTTCCTCATCCAAAATTCATATTACTCAAACTGTGCATTTTACACCAATACAAATGGTGACCAAATCCTATATATCTCAAGTATCCTATGGCCTCATTCATATTAAAAGGTTATTCTCTAAGGTTTCGAGAATTCTAAATTGATTCAGGACTAATGGTTGATTTCTATAAATAGTACACAATAGCATAACATATCAAATAATAAAATAAAACATGAAAGGGGTTGGATGAATGTCCAAAACCATCACCACCATCCCTATCCCAATAATTTTACATGTTATTTATTTTTCTTGGGTGAAACTTTCAACAAGTTATACCCATATCCATTTATACTCACTCAGGATCAACACTAAGTGGGGTAGCAACAGGGGTCCCAAAGATCATTACATTAGTAGAGAGATCATAGTTGGGATCCTCATTTTCAACTAGTCTTTTAGAAAAATGCTTACCTATTAGGGTACATCCCATCCATTGAAAAAATAAAAGTCATCTCATGGACTCATGGGCCACATGGGTGTGCCCCATTGGTGAAAATAAATGAGATGGCTTAATTCCCACCTCTATGTTTAAGATTACTCTAGATCAGTTAACTCACACAACCCGTCTTTGTTCTTCATACGGCCAATCCACCCAGACATAACCAATCTCAAAAGTCCCCACCAGAACTACTATAGTCATCTATCTCAGGTCACATCGCACAATCATTCTTTTGTAAGTATCAATATTCTAGGATATACACTTAGTTTAGGAATTTTCCTTCATCAGTTAAAGTTTCAAGATAGTTCATGAGGTCCATGGTGGTCCAGGAACCTTGTCCCTTTATTTTTTGTGCTCATAAATTATTAATATAAATTTATTTAAATTAAAATATTTAAAAAATAATAATAAAATTTAAAAATAATTGGGTCTATCACCCTATTGTTGAAGCCACACACCCATGTGTATATAATCCTCAGGAACAAGGCGATAGGGATAGTTCCATGAACACATATTTCTGTTGATGTTTTCCATTTTTTTACATCCTAGAGTTTGATAGTTTCTATCAAGGATAATAAGTATCTCACAAATACCATATAAGAAAGATCCATAACCTAGGAACCTAATCTTAAATATAAATATAAATAAAATTATTAATTAATTAATAAAAAAATTACCAAAAATGAATAACCAGTGTTAAAATCAACTCATAGACCAAATATGATAGAATCCAAATTAATTATGTGCATTATAATTTTCACAGACACCTGACCCTATGAAACATAAAATAACTAAATTGTTAACCCAAATTGATGACTAATATTATCAAAATATCAATAAAAAACTAATTAAATTCCTTGGAAAATGTAACATACATCAATAAATTAATGATTACTTATTTACAGTGTCTCAAACATGTTTTTACTTGGTTTTAAGATAACCCCATTAAAAACTATTGGTTCATCCATTATTTGATGAAATTTCCCTAAATTATCTAAACTATAAAAATACTGATTATGTGGAAGGAGAGGAGATTAATGATTGGATGGAGGAAAATGAATCATTCATTGAATCCCCCATATAATCACCAAGAATAAGTACCCTAAACCAATGGGGAGAAAGAAGGATTATGGGAGTTAGATCCCTATCCAAATGAAAAAATAGAAGTTAATGGTGGGGGTTAGACCCTAAAAATCTGAGGGTTAAATTTAGTAAATTTTCCCTTAGAAAAAACCCACTATCTAGAATATTTGGTTCCTCCAACTAGAAGGTGTCTAATCATATGGATAGTTTTGGGCCAACAGTTGGCTAGTGAGCCTGTTAGTGGGGCAAAGACACTTCCTAATCCACCAGCCATTGAGTTTCTTTTTATAAGATCCTATGTTTCTACAGGATACATCTAGTATCATTATCAAAAAACCTGATTTACATCATAACCTTCTTCAATCCTCCCAATAAAGAATTATCCCACATTCCCCATCCAAAATATATCTATTATAGTTCTCAATCTCTTGTAATTCTATTTTGAATTCATGTTCAAAATATTTCCCTACCACTAATTCAAAATTAAAATTCCTCTTAAAATTTAAACACCTCTATAAGATGTAGGTATTCTATGTATATTTCCTATTTTTTATTATATGTCATAAATATATTCCATTCATAGTATTTTGAGTTCAATTTTGAGCTCTTTATCTTTCGTGTGTTTTTATTATAATATTACTCAAGCCACGTGGTTTCATTTTCCAACCTCTATTTAAAAATGAGATCTCTAAAATGTGTTAACCCATATGATGATTTTTTAAATATTTATATCTAATGTCCCAAACAATTTATTCAAGTTTATATTTCCTTGGTGTGAATCGTTTTCATTTTACCATGATTTAAAATAAAATTTTATAACATTAATATGTAATGTGGTTTTCAAAAAAATACTTTAAAAATATAAAAATAATATACATTTGTACTATTATTTTATGTTTGAATCCATATTTTATGGATATCTATTTTATTATTTCAATATTCTAAAAAAGATCATATTAAACTACTTTCAAATTATTAACATGTGTAATTAATGAATATCCATTTAACATTTTCTATTTTGTTTGTTTTCAAAAAACAAATATGATTTTTCATTTCAATATGAAAATATCATTCCACCAAAATCTTCATTGTATATAATAATTTATCTAAAGGTTTTCATGGTTTCAAAAAAAAATTAGTTCGCATCAAATTTTTTAAAATGTTTTTTTAAAATTAAATGATAAATTATATTTATTATTACAAAATTGATTTTTTCTATAACTCTTAAAAAATACTTTTTTTTTCTAAGTAATTATACTTCAGGATGTATTATCATTAAGAGACTATGTTCTTAAAATGTTACCATAAAACTACTTTCTCTGAATTTCATATGTAATTTTATTTTCTATAAAATATATGATCCATTTCAACTTATGTCTTGCCTAACCATCCATTGTCAATAGGAATATCTTTTCTATCAATTCCATTACTTTATAAATGAAATTTTTTCTATTTCATTGATTGAATTATATTCTCCTAGAATCCATATATCAATTTATTTGGGGAATTATTATCTTAACTTCATACCCTTTATCTATATATTGAAAATATTATATACTCTATTATCAAGATTATGGCTATTTATCAATACTTTTTTTGGAATATGTTAGGAAAGCCATTTTTTCATAGGTATTTCATGATACAATTATTTGTGAAATTTTGAAATTTTTCCTTACCTTGTTGTATTTGACAAAAAAGGAAAATCCCATTTTATTTCCCTTAGTAATTGATTATACGATGAATGATTGATTCAAAATGGAACTCATTTATATGGATGATGATGTGTGGGGTTTTATATCTCCCTCTAACACATTGGTTAAGGATTTATATCTCACAAGATAATGATGTGTGTAAATATTTGTGTTTTTTCACAATTTATAGTGTATATATATTTGATATTTTTCCATAATAAAGGTTGATCCTACTATATTTGTTAAAAATATGTTCTTATCAGATGTTTGTTCCACATTCTATGTCATATCTATTCTAATGACTATCTTATGATATCATGACTGTTTTTAATTGTTTAATTTTTCCACACTCTATCAATTCATGACTTTTTTATTATGTAATTATTCATTATCTATTATTTTCATCTATAACTTTTTTATGTCTCTTGATTATACACATATTATCATTGTATGTTAACTTGTGATCATTGAGGTTATCTTGTATGTTTACCCTTAGTAGGTGTTTGTTCTCACACATTTCATATATTTCAATTTTTATACGTTATGAAGATTCTAGAATGTATTTTGAAGGAGTTTTGTTATAGATAAATGTTCACATATTTTTCTAAAATAAGTTTCCTATATAATAGATCTACAAAGACATAAAACCAAATGTTTCTCTAAGTTGTGTGATATTATTGTGCGATGAAATAATATTGTGAAATTTGTGAAGGCTTTTCATGGTTCAAATCCCTTGGTTTCAAATATAATTTATAAAAGTTTATGTTTTTAGAATAGAAACCAGAAATTTGGGTCTGATCACCTCACCCATTGTCATTTTGGATTAGAGTTTCAGATAAATAATACCAAACATTATTGACTAAAACCCATATCATTTTCAACTATTGGATAACTTTCACACTATATAAGAAAATACTATATCTATCACATGTATTCAAGATAACCTACAAATTCTTCATACATGATTGTCTTCGAAACATGTCATACATACTTTTCTTCATAATTTGGAGAAGTTAAACACTAAATATTGTTGAGCTCAAATACTCTATATTGTTAAAAAATTATAAAAATAAAATAATATAACTGAAAATAATATGAAAATATGGGTATAATAAAAACACATGATATTTATAATAAATCGTAGATAAAATATCATAGAATAAAACATGCAATTACTTAACCTTATATCATATATTTTTCAATATCATAGAGGCACAACAATAATAAAATGGAATAGATGTATAAAAATAATAATAAATCATGGGGGTAGTGAAAAATATCTTATAAAAGAGGCATAAATAAATAATTTAACATATCATCAAAATAAAAGAAACATAGATTAGTTGTACAAACATAATCATATGAAAAATTATGATATATGACATTATCTCTATTCCTTGGTGAAGAAACTCATTATATTCTTACATTAAAATATGAGAAAACTCATTATGTCAACAAATTACTATCTAATGAGATATCAAACATACTAACTGAGTTGGAATGTGATAAAGGGTGAGATGATATTTTTTCATACTTTATTAAAAATCACCCGTTTGAAAATTATTAAAAATTTCTTATAATTGTTTTACTGAATATTAATGTCCCGAAAAATTACATTAATTAGTTATTGAATATAAGGTAAGGTCATTATAAAATAACCTAATGAATATGAACATGGAAAATTGATATTCCTAAACAAAAAGAATAGACATGTTTTTTTATATAGCGACTCACACATTTCATACATAACTATTACACTTATATGATGAGTAATATTTACATAACAATACGATCCATTCCAAAACCATAAAAGTTTTTCCTCCTTAGAATTGTGGATATATAAAAAACTGGTTTATAAAATATCTTCATCATCTCTTAGTTAGTTATTAATTAATAGAACCTTTTTTAGACTCATCATACGTAAATATTTTCTTCATATCCGTGGTAAAAGAAAAAATGATAAAGGGTGAGATTATATTCTTAGTAAGGATAAACATTATAGATATTAATGATCACTTAAAAAAATATGACCCTAATGGGTATCTGAACATGATATTAACATTTAAAAATAATACCAATCAATTTATAGATAATAAACATGAGTTATAGAAAAAATATTGGTATTTCATAAGACCTGAAAAATAAAGGGATCGTAGTATATGATCTATAAAAAATAACATTATCAGAAGTTTTTATCATAAAATAGTTTGACAAAGTGTTTCCTAATAATAATCATATAAATTTTATTTCATGTCGACCCACAAAGACAATTCAAAAGTGTTATTCTTGGGTTTATCATTATGGTATCTTCTCTGGGCATGGGATAACATCTTGTGTACCCACATTCTGTATTCTGATACCCTCTCATGTACTCTCCTTATTTATGTTTGGGATAACCTCACTCATGACCATTGGTCTTATAGAACATTAATATTTACATAATAAATTAGATGAAGATTTAATTCTAAGTCCATCAATCACATAATAATTAATCAATTCATGTGTTTTCCACAAGATCATACAAAAATTTCTCAAAACATAACCCATGAAAAAAATTGTTTTATTGATATTTTATCATTGTAATGATAAAACATCTAGAAAAAGAATAAATATTGTACCACTAGATCATATCATTAGTAAATATTTAGTATCATCAAAATATTTTATCATAGATGAAAAACTAATTAAAATAATTGTTAGAATATTTCATGATTAAAAAACTCATTTTATTAAAAAATTTCATTTTTAAAACCAAAAAATTACCAAAATATCAAGGAATGAATTTATTTTTAAAAATATGGAAAAATGTAATGTAGGATTAAATGCTGTAATTGATCATGATGGTGGGATATTTTTTCATGTCATGTATGTTAAAACAAATAGTACTTTAATTTTTTTTTAAAGAATACAAAATGTACCTCATTTGAAAAAACAAAATAATATTACATTTAAACCCTGTTTTAAAAATTAATACATGGGTAAAAATGGATTTAAAAAATAAAATAATTGTAAAATAATTTTTTATTTCTTTGAAAACATGGATATAAATTAAAAGGTATTTTTGACTGAACAAATAAATAAAGAAATTTTTGCATAAAAACAGTCATTCAATCTTTTGGGTACTTAAAGAGAGGAAAATGAAAGGAAAACATGTATTATCAAGAAATTATAAGGGGTAAAAAAATTAAATTATTTATCAATTAAGGGTCTTGTAATACCCTTTAATAAAAATTAAAGCACAATAAATACTGATTAAAATGATATTGAAACATAAATCCATTACCACATTGGTAACATTTGATTCCTAATCCACATAAAGAAATAACATGAAATGAAACTTTAAATATCATGGTTATAAGTAGAATCATGATATAACATGTCAAGGTGGCAGTATATACACATCATAATAATAAAAATATGCATAACATCAAACATGTCTCAATGAACTAATATTGAAGTAAATAACACTTAAATATCTAGTAATATATAAATAGAACCACATGAAATAGGGAATATAATAATACAATACATTTACCCATACAATTACATGAATTTAAATATAAACATCAATTAATTAAAATAGAAAGATAGCATGTCCTTTTGACTTTGTAAGAAAATTTTCATAATATAGAAAATAGAGACTGTAATAAAAATTACAAATTTAGTCTCCATAATGATATCCTAAAATTGCATTGAATAACCTAAAGAATAAATATGGGGTGTTGGTGAAAGAAAAATCCTAGTAAGATAATAAACATGATAAGGAACATAACAAGTGATTAAACTGCATAAAATGATATCATAAAAGAGAATTACCCAGAGTAATCCCATGGGAGAATAACATTAAGAACATGGTATCATAAGATCATTGAATCATAAAAAAATGTGGAAGAATCCTATTAAATGACATAGCAATGTGTCTGGTCTAACAATCTAGACAATACAACATGGTGGATTAAGTATCATAATAGATATGGTTTACTCCCTAATCCCATACATGACATCTCATGAGGCTAATGATTTTCCAAATGAATTAGAATACTATTTTAGCCTTCACATAATTAGATGTTCATGATCATGTGTGTCAAAGAAAGGAAATCAATCATGAGGCATAAACAGACGAATTACCCATAGAAATATTATGGGTTGTATAATCCCATCACATATCATAATCAATAGAAATAACATAATAACGAAATTTGAAAGATAAAAATAAGGTATGTATTACCCATAAAATTAATATCAAATATGCTTGGTATATATTTAAGAGGAAAATATATACAATTTATAAATAATATATAACATAAAATGATTTAATTTTTGATGAAATGTTTTTAAAATATTTGATAGAATATTTATTATGGAAAATAACATCTTCACGTTGAAGTGACTACTTCATGATATAGAAATTTACAAAATATTATAGAAACAATTTATTTGACAAGGTCTACGGAAACAAATAAATAAGTATTCTTTTAATTTTGTGGTCTTGATGGTGAGAATATCTGGTACTGAGGATTATATTAAAACAAATATTCCTTCTGTATTTTTGATAAAATGTTAAAAGGTTCCATTTTCAGAGAGTGATAAGAAAATTCATTTTAGACCCTTTAAAAAAATCCAAAATGGAGTAAAAACGTCTTTAATGATTCATTGAAGAATATAAAAATTATTTATTCAAATATTTTAATAAAAATACTTACATGGAAGGGATGATTCAAAATCATAATGAAGATACAAGATCGGTGTTACTTAAAAATAATCTCCCAGTGATTCTTTATTCAATAAGGGATGAAATGGGAAAAAAATTAAACAACATTAAGGACCAGAGGAGAATAAAAGGAATGTTGTTCATGAAAAAAACTCTATATGATTTCACCAAATATAACCCTAAACATATAGAATCTCGAAAAGGTAGGAGATGGTAACATAAATCTTTTACCACTTTGGTAAAATTCGAATCAAATCCCCATAGATGATGTAAAATGAATTAAAACATTAAATAACATGATGTAATAATTATTAATGATATAAAATTTAAAAGGGGAAGTATTTATTCTAGAAAAATGAAATTAGTGCATAATGTCAAAATAAACCTCAATGAAAGGAAATTGAGATGGAACCCCTTAAAAATTATGTCATTGAAGTGATAATTATTTAATGAAGCTATTATCTGTGAAAAATATAGTTCTATATAAAATAGAAGAAATAAAAAAAATACATAATTAAATGATCATTACATGCATTATCCTTGCATATGAAGTACAATTAAAAACTAATTTAACCCAATAAAAGAAATTGATTAATATAATATTTATCCTCGATCCCATACTAGCTATGTTTGTATTTATCTCTTATATAATAAACAGTTATGAATTATTTTTCTATAAAATCCATTTAAAAGTATATTTTAAATAATTAAACCATTTAATTTATTTATTTTAAAGACAAATTTAATTACTTATTCAATTACGAAAATGTCAGGGTTTTCTGAGGATGCTCAATTCGTAATTACAAAACAAAATCAATTTTTTACACATGGTAAAGGGGTCATTTGTAACACACCAAGATTACATGGTACAATTATTTTTAAATAATGTCAATATCTTTCGTTGCACACAACACCGTGTTCAAGAACATTGCAATATATCAAATTATCCATTTAAAAAGCACTTATGAATAGTATTAACTATAGTATTAAATGTATAAATTTTATTTTTTTAAAATAGACATCATTTTTTAATTCAAAATTTCTAAATTAGCTTATGGTGAATTGTTCGAATTTTTATACAAAATTTCATTCTTTGATGAATAGTGAAAATAGTCCATTGTAGTTAAAAAAATTTTCATTTAAATAATTATTATTCATTGAATTTATTCTTACTATGAACATATATTAACAATATATATATATATATATTAATCTAATGTAGGTCAATTTAATCAATTTATATAAAGAATAGATATAAGAACTTACTGAACTTTTAAACGTCTCTTTTACCCACCTTCCCACCACATTATCATTAATCTTAATTTAGCCACTTCTTTGAGTTAAATTTGAAAAAAACATATAGACACAGTGTCAATCAGTTTGATATTTATAGACTAATCAGATCAAAATAATTTTTGGTGAATACTAATGTTCGTGAATTTTTATTTATTTACAACTATCAAGGGAAAATAAGGTAATTAAAGGTAAAAATAATAATATGATATTATAAAATAACCGAAAAACATGTACTAATTTCATTGGATAATTTTTTTCAACCATAATTGACATTATTATGAAATTATGATCCTTTTTAATTGTTTTGTTTTATTTAATGAAGAGTTAAAAATATTATACTCAAATTTTAATAACTATATAATTTTTAATATGAGGTTATATAAGTGATATGGTTGAATATAAATAATATTTAGGAAAATAATATGTTAATATATATCATGTTAATTCAATTATAATTCAAGAAAATAAATAATTAAATTAAATGGCGCCACAATGATGATGCATCAGTTGATTTATTAAAGGATGAATCAATTAAATGACATTTATTGAACTAAAATAAATATAATATGATGTATTTAATGTCATCCACTATTTTTGGTTGAATTTGAAAAGTTTGGGATTACTTAATTTAGTTTTTTCTTTGAAATCCAGTTGTTTTAATTTTTTAAAAAGTCATGTAATAAAAAGTGTTAAAATTGACATAAATGTGATTTTAAAATAAATAATATTTTATTAAACAATATAAAGTTCATAAAAATATATATTTATGTATAATGAAAATTATAATACTATATATTTCATAAATTATTTAATTGGGGTTATTTTGACAATTTATAGATACTATATAAAACCTATAGTTAAAAAAATAAAAGTAGTCCCGGTAAGAGTTAAATTGTATAACTAAGGGTTAAAGACAAAATATATGGTTAATACTGAAACCTAAAAATTTCTAAAATTTATTCTTTAGAAGTATTTAAACCCATAATCTTCTAATACACTTCAAAATCACTTTTTAGCTACTTTAAATTGAATATTAATTTATATCAAATTAATAGTTATGAAGTTTTAAAAAGTGAACCTCCCCTCTCTAATAAACGGGAACCTCTCCTTCTCTATTATTCAAACCTCTAAATCCCTTTGGAATGAAAAAACACTGACCATTTCTGCCCCCTCCCCCAATTCTATCACTTCTTCCTAGAGGCCTTACATTGACCATATGTTCAACCTATGTAGTCCTTTTGTGAAAATCAAATGGAGATACCCAAATAAGAGGTAATAGTTTTACTAATTCAATTAAATTCAATTAATTTTCTTCTTTTACTTATTGTTCCTATGTTATTTCTAAAATAAATTAATAAATTTGGTATAATATATATTATTATTATTTATTATGATAATGTTACGACCATAATCCTCCTTTTATCAATCCTATTAATAAAAATTTCACTATGCGTGTCTACGTACGTATTACCATCTTGAAGTTGTGGTGTATTTTTTTCATTACCTATTTTTTTGATCGGTATAATGATGAATATAATAGATATAAATAATGAATATGACATTATATTTATTCCATATAATTAACATACTATCCATTTCCTTACCCCTTTACCATTAAGGGAATTATATCATTGTTTGGGGATACGTATGACCTACCATCTCCACAATGCATTGAGATTATTAATCCAAGTTAACCATTCAAGAATAATTATAAAAATGTATATAATGAATAAGTATGAGATATATGAAATAATAATTATAATGTAATTAATTCCCAAATTATTTTTTTTATTGATGTTCTATGGGTTTATTTGACTAGTAGAATATCCATGGTAATGTTTTCTAGGTCACGTGATTAGTTAAATATCATGTATTTATGTTATTTACCATGTAATATTGTGTATGATATATTTTATTGTAGCTTATACTATTTTTCTTACCCTCACTTAGATTCTCTTCTCACCCGTTTCTTCTGTTGTATTTTTTCCAGGATAGAAAGATGTGTATTATGACTGATTAACAGGGTTAATCTCAGATAATATTGTTATTCTAAATGCATTATATATGGTGTATTTTTTATTATTAATTATAATGTAATGTTTATATATGTAATATATTTTACAAGACTACTAAACAAATTTTTCCTTTTGGATTCATCAGTTGTATCTTTTCCATTGAATTAAAATAATGAACTCACGTCATGTCTTTATGTTCAGGGTGTTACATTTGGTATTAGTGTATATTTTGAAAAAACTATGGAAACTAGATTTTGAAAACATATATATCAGTGAACAAACCCCTAAGAAATAAATTGAGGATAATTGTAGAAGAATAATCAATACTTTTAGTAAATTCAATATTATGTGGTTATTCCTTGTAAAACTTCCATGTCTGGAGACTATAAATGGGTGTGGTTCTAAAACAAGTGTACCTAAAAGTAATAACTCTGACAATGTGTCCTGGGCCAATATTGGGGTATCATGGTACGTGAAAATGGGACATAAAATCCACTTGGTTTGACAATCCTAGTGAATATTCTTAAGATAATTCACATTCTCTTAATAAACCTTTATAAAGGATTTAAATGTAAATATTTCCCCAAGGAAACAATGTTTTTGATATTATATATGAATAAATATCTCAATTTATGTTATGAATTTTTCTAGATTTTAGATTATTTGTTAAGTGATCAAATCTAGTGTAATACATCATTTAAAAATGATGCCCAGTAGATGGATTGTGATCCTTGTTGATTAACATATTCTAATGTACAATAACGATCATATCTTTTATGGTATTAAGATAATATTTCTAAGGGAAATATTCTCCCAGTAATTATCATCAAATAAGGACATTAAATCATGTGATAATGGGATAGGTAAAGAGTTATCTAATTATTATTCATTCTGAGGGATGCCTGATAATAAAAGCATAACTTAAGGAACATTTAGACAATGGGAAGAAGGAATGAATTATTTTCCCACACATGATAATTATGAAAGGAAACAACCCGATACTTTTTAAAAAGGAATTCGAGTTTTCAATAAGTGTGAAGTGAAATGACACCATTCATGGGATTCCAAGGATAATAAAAATGCTTTCAATGTACAATTCTTCAACTATAAGGATATGAGGCATTGTACAAATCAATGTGTCGTGCTTCAAAGGAATATACCCAAAAATAGGACAATGGATCATAGTCAATATTATGTTAATCCAATGGATGAAGATAAATGATTAATTTGATTATATTTGTATTCAAGAATTATTTCATTTGAGTATTTTATCACATCTGTAATGGTTATAAGAATTATGTTATATATAAGGATTGTACTACTGTACCAATTCTTTACAGATTTGAAAGCATGAAATTTTTCATTAAGGATTTAATATGATCAAGGTATTCATATATTTAGAATGTAAAAAAAGATATAAATATGTTGTTTGAGGAAAATCTGTTGTTACCATAGATTTTGGGAATTTAGAGACCTTTTTGGATAGTTTATTTGGATATAAATATTTTGGATAAGTCTAATTATTGTAATGGATTAATTCAAATATTTTATATTATTTATTATTGTTAAAAGATTTATTAATGTTAGTTTTTGAATATTATAATAGTAAATATAGTTGTAGAAAAAGATCACCCATAGGTTGGGTGACAACTAGTCACATCTTGTAAGGTCGTGAGACTTGAACCCACAACCGAAGGAAGACAAGGGTGAATCACCTACCACTATCCTACGTGATGTCTGGGTTAGTATAACATAGTTTTATTTATTTAAAAAATATGAAAAATTCGGTATAAGTTTATTTTTGGAGCCCCATACGATTAAGATAAATAGAATTATTTTAAATTTTATTATCTTTGGGAGAGAAATATGAGTTTTTGGTATAAGTTTGTTAAAGGATGAATCTATACCTATAAACCTTGTATGATTACATGTGTTAATAAAATATGAAGTAAATTAATTCTTCAACTCTAGGGAATATATCTTGAAAAAAGGTTATCCTAGTATTTTTTCTACAAAATCAAATGTCCCCTTAGATCTTCATATATTTATAGCATTATGATTGTAAACATTCTCCTAATCATGTACTCAATCACTATCATTCAGAACAAGATGGTTATATTTTTCTTTCATTTACATGTTTTCCTTCAAGGAACTCTTGTTTGTGTTATCTCTGGTAACCTTCATACTTACCTTTACATATTTTATAGTAGAATTTTTATCGATACTTATTTCAAAGTAGGATTCCAATAAAGGGATTTTGAATAGGCAGACCATTTTTACAAAATGAAAATTCATAAATTACAAGGATTAAATTTAATAAAGGAAGATATAATGTAAGACCACAATATTTCAAGGTACATTTATTTTTAAATTAATTCAATATCACACACTACACGCAACACCGAGTTTGAGTGCACTATGATCTATCAAACAAGGTGTTTAAAAAAGTGGTTACAAATAATATTTACCACATTATGAAATTTATAATTTTTAGTTTTTAAAATTAATATAATTTTTGAAATTAATGTTTCAAAATTATCTTATTGTGAATTGTATAATTTTTCTGAAATGTTTCATTTCTTGATGAATAGTAAAAAAATACTACAATGTTGTTAAAAATTGACATTTTTAATTTAAATATTTACTATACAATAAATTAATTTTTAATGTCAAAATATATTGAATATATATATATTAATATAATGTAGGTCATTGGAAATATTTTACACTAATATTAGATATTAAAACTTATCAACATTTAAATGTCTCTTTTACCCACCTTCTCACAACATTTTATTTAAGCATAATTTAGTCACATCTGTGAGATTAATTTGGAAAAAATAAAATAAAAATCTATAATTATTATTATATTTTGTGTTTAATAGAATCAAATTAATTTTTTGTTGAATAGTAACATCAGTAAATTTATATTTATTTACCACATTTAAGGGAATATAAAATAGTTAAAGTTAAAAATAATATTATAATATTATAAAATTACCCTAAAACATTTCCTAATTTCACTGTATAATTGTGTTTGGACTATCAAATTCCATAGGCTAAAATTAGGATCGTTTTTAATCCACTTGTTTTAGACTATGACATTTATTAAATTTTATTTAAAGAAGAGTTCAAAATTCCATACTCAAATATTCATAACTATATCATGTTCAATATGAGGTTATATAAGTGATATGATAGGCAATAAATAGTCTTTCAAAATATAAAATATTTATCTACATTCGGGAAATTTATTTATAATTAAAAAATTAATCATATTAAATGGAGACATAATGATGATACATCAATTGATTTATTAAAGGGAGAATCCGTTAAATGATATTAATGTTATTAAAATAAAGATAATTTGACATATTTTACTCCATAAAATAATTTTTTGTGACATTTAAATGTTAGGGATGATTTAATATATATTTTTCAAAGGGATCAAGTTTTTATTATTTTTCTAAAAGTCATGTAAAAAATAGTTTCAAAATGTACATGAATGAGATTTTAAAATAAATTAAATTTTATTAAATTATAAAACTTTATAAAATATATATATTTTGACAAAATAACTAGGAGAATGTTAAATATTTAATAAATTATTCAATTTGTGTTCTCTGTAATTATATTGTAACAATATTAACCCTGTAGTGTAAAAATACTAGTAGTTACGATAAGAGTTAAATTGTTTAATGAAGTGTGTAAGACAAAATATTAAGTTAATATTGTGCCTTAAACTTGTACAAAATTAATTGGTTAAGAGTATTTATACCCATACTCATTTTATCCTAGAAATAACTCACTTTTTGTCTATTTGAAATCCATAATAAATTTATATTAAATTAATTGATTTGGAGTTTCCAGAAGTTCCCCTCCCCTCTTATATAAATGGGAAACTCTCTTTATAATTTATTCACATATCTAAATCCCATTGGATTGGCCAATCCATACCCATTTATCCTCAAAAATTTCCTCACTTTATCCTACATTCCATACATTGGTCAATAAGCCAACCTAAGGAGTCTGTTTGTGCATATCAAAAGGAGATGCCCGAGGAAGATGTAATTATTTCACGAATTAAATTCAATTTATTATTTTCTTCTACTTTCTCTTGCTCAATTATTTATATACTAAATAAATAACTCCAAAATAATATATATTATGATATTTTTTTATGATTATGGTACAACCATATTCCACCTTTTATCCTTCCTATGAATAATAATGTCACTATCTGTGTGCAAGTACGGTTTACCGTCTCCATGCGGTTGTGTAATTTGTTTTTTATTACCACATTATTTGGAAAGGTATAATGATTAATATAATGGATATAAATAATAAAAAATAAAAAATAAATAATATATATTCTTTACAATAACATAACATCTATTTCATTACCCCTTTACCATTAATGGAATGATATCACTACTTAAGCATACAAATGACCTACCAACTCCACGATACGATTAGATTCATATTCCATGTTAACCATTTAAGAATAATTATAAAGAAATTTATAGATTGAAAAATTATGACATATAAGACTTAATAATTCTACTGTAATAATGTGTGTGTGTGTGTGTGTTGATGCCATTTACTTTCTTCCATTCAATATGATAAGAAAATAGAAAAAAAACATTTATGCATATGTTTGACCTACTATATCCATGAAATACATATTCCATTCCATATATTTTATTTATATACTAAATATATATGATACATAAATAATTTGTGTATATTTTAATTAGTTAAATCATGATCTATATAATATAACAAGTCAAAACGCGTATGATTAACAAAGCATTCATTACCTAAAATGTTTCATTAATGTGAATTGTTAAATAAACATGTAATATAAATTCACAAATGAATCATATATGATGTAATAAATATTATTATAATTTTTTGGAATTTAAAAATATTTTAAAAACCACTATAAAATATTTTTTGACATGTATATATGGAATGATACCTATGATAAGGGTTAATTTCTCAATCTCATTTTTCATCGGGGTTGCTTATTTTTAGGTATATACTGTGAAATATTTATCATCCATTTCCATGTTTGGTAAAAATTTACATTAAAATATTCATAAAATTCATCTAAAATTATTTTATTTCCTTTTTACCTTTGTTTGAATTTTTATTAAATATTTTGAATAACTCTTTTTCCATTTTATAAACAAGGTAATTTATGACTTTTTTGATGGAAGGAATGTTTTTTAACTTATGTGCTGAGAGAATCTATTTCTTCCATCATGATCTCTTAATGTTTTATAACCTCCCTTAAAATATTAAATGGTTATATTCAAAATAGATTTTTTATTTTATAATTTTTCATCTTTTAAATGATTTCAAAGTAAAAAAATGTACCTCCCAAGAAATTTATAATGTTTTTATTATATTATTTTCATCTACGTCAACATATATTTGGTGGATTTTATGCTTAATTTAGTTTGAATTTTTATAAAGAGATCTATCATATTATGTTTAATAGTTTATGATATGTTTGATTTAGTATTTTCTATTTAGATTCTATTCATAGTTTATGGTTAATGTATTATCATTCATTTGATATTTATAATATGAATGATTATGTTGGTTAAGTTTAAACCTTTTCATATGTTAAATGCATTGGACTTATTAAGTGACTAGTTGGGGAATAATTAAAGAAATATGTACATGTTGGGGACTTGTTAATAAATTTCCATCGATGCATTAATATGTCTCACGAGACAAACTAGATATGGAATTAATTTAGCCCTTACCAATTTATTTTTAGAAATGTATTTGGGTGAGGCCTTAACCATTTATTTTTAGATGTCTTTCCTGTGTCCTCAATGGTTTGTTTCAGATGTCCTCTATTATACATTCCCTAATTATGAGTTTATTTATTGGTATTACTTGTAATTATTTGACTTGTATAATATTCATCGTTATGTTTTCTATCTTAGGTGATTATTTAAATGAATTTAGTTTCTGTTATTTAACATACCATATTGTTTATGATATATTTACTCATAGCTTCTGAAATACTTATTACCTTTACTGTGCATCCATTCTTACCCCTTTCTTATGTTTTCTTTTTCCCAGGATGGAAATATGTTTATTATGACAGATATGTGGTGTTAATCTGGGAAAATAATGGCAGTCCTAAATCATTATCTATGATTTATTTTATGTTATGAATTTTAATATAATTTTAATATATGTGATATATTTTCCAAGGTTTCAAATCTGATCAGTCCTTTTGCATTCGACACTTGTATAAATTCCAATGTATTATAATAATGAACCAACTTTGGGCTTGTGGAGTTGTGAAATTACATCATTTTTTAAACTATTCCATATTAATAATAATTAAAAAAATTTAAATTTTATTCTTAAACTTTTTCTATTAGAACCAATCATGATATATTTTTTGGAAAAATGAACTACATTATAACCATTGAGAAATATGTCGTACGTACACATGAGAAGTATTTTCATTTTTCAACAATAATGATAGAAATATATTAAAATATATTTTATATTTCTATGTTTATAAAAATATCATTAATATTCTATAATTGAATTATATTTGCATATATATACCATCTAGTTGATGTGGAAGTAAAAAATGAATCATATCTCTTTGTGAGGTGTTAGTCCTCCTTACACATGAAAAATGTTATCATCTATTCAATGGATAGTAAGGTGAAAAGGTATATGAAATTTTACATTTAAAAAAATAAATATGTAATTAATATATTCATTAAAAACTAAATCCATCATCATGGATATCCATGAGGGGTAATATTTAAAACTGGGCTATATCAATTCATAACATGGTAATATATCATTTAGAAAATCGATGGATTCTTTTACCATTTAATGGAAGAGGATATGAATAAATATTATACCATAAAAATAATATAATCAGAGTATATAAGATATAATTCTGTTATTATATTGGAATTTTTTATACATATTTTAAGAAGGTAAAATAATAGTAAAAAAGAAGGATCTACTTGAAGTCAATTACCTTCCCTTAGAAGATCATCCTTTGAATCTCACATTAAAGACCCTATGGAAGATCCATTTAAAAGATCCAATTATCTATTTTATGGATAAGGTTTTTAGGGAGATATTATTATGGGTTTCTCTCAATCCAAATGGATTTATAGTTTTGAATAATGGGGCGGTATGGGTTACCTTTTATAATCGAGGAGAAGTGGTATTTTTGTAAATACCCCAAATGATTCAATAATGGGAAGCCACTCTGAAGCCAATTGCCTCTAAAAATGTTCAATATTATATTTTAGGTGTTATATGGTTAATAATATCAACTAAAATTAAAAAATAAACATGTTTAAAATAATTTATTCATTTTACTCTAAGGTTACTCAGTTTTACCATTTTAGTTTTTCACCACAGTTACTAGTTTTTTACTGTTTTTATTATTTATTTTGAGTAAAATTATATTGAAATTTTCACCTAATATTAATTATTCTGATTAAAAATATTTAATAAATTTTATTAAATTAAAATTATTTATATTTAATAATATAAATTAAAAATATTCAAGTAAAAGGTTTCGAAGAACGATTTTTCAAGAAATGTATTTTTCAAGAAATAGATGATCTATTATAAATTATATGAACAAAAATAATAATTAAATGAATTTAAATCTATATTAGTAGATATATAATATATTAATTAATTTTAAATAATTCCAAATTTGTATTTATTTTAATTAATTAAAATTTTGAAGCATTATTCACTTTAAAATTGTTTTTAGAAAATAGTTTTTAAAAACATTAATTTTTTTTATTAAAATCATAAAAATTGGTGATTTCAATGAGATTAATTTGATTATTATAATAAAATGGGTCTAATTTTACATTGAAACCAAATCCAAAATATAATTTAACTTATAAATTACATAATTTAATGAAAAAAATGATAGTTTTTGAAAAATCACAATTTTTACTATTAAATAAAAATCAGACATTTTAAAAAAATACCAAAATTTTCTCCAATATTAATTTTCCTATCAGGATTTAAAAATTTATTTTATTTTATAAAATAATATTACATAAATTTATATTGAAAAACTTATAATATTTTCTCAAAAAATGAAATAAAAATTATTTTTTAGAAAACTAATCTTTTATAGAATAAAATAACTTTTTTAAAAGTTGGGTGCTTATTTTTTTCAAAATTTATCAATAAATTTATATTTAGTATGGCCTTATGTATTAAAAAATAATATAATACTTTCCATTCCTATAAATTTTATAGTTATTTTATAATGGTAGTATATTTCGCGGGCCATTTAAGCTATGTGTTGTGTGTCACATACGCTCTCGATCTTTATGCTATTCTTTTAAAATATCAGGGTGTTAAATAGAACCAAATAGATATTAAATAAAAATATTTTTCATAAGGAAGATCATTAATGAAATAAATTTATATATATACACAACATAAAACAATGCAGTCTTGAATATGGAATGTCTCTTATAAAAATAAAGGTGAGATTAAAAACCCTCACCACAAGTTTGAATGGATGGAAAATAAATTTAAACTACATTATAATAAATTTTAATTTATTATAATTCTATAATATATTTATTTAAAAACATATAATAACATATATGATCAACTTATTTAATTTTAACATGCATTTATTAATAACACTTTTTTAAAATCATCATTTACTTGAGTCAACTATTATGGTTTTTCTTGGGAATTTCGGTTTGGTGGTTCTTGTCCTTGACATTTTTTCACGGTAAAATCATATTTATTATTTTAATAATGATAAAACAATCATACATATTCATTATATATGTATTTATATTCAACAATAAAATTTATATATAGAAATACAAATTACACCATTCGTGGAGATGGTCGAAAATATGTACACATAAAAGTTGTTTTCACTATTCCGTAGATAAAATAAAGAAAGATAGAAAATAATTTGACTATAAATAAAGTTTTTTACATCATATATATCATATATATTTATTAAATCTATCATTATTAACAACCATATAAATAATTAATGAAAAAAATCACATTGCTTCGTAGAGGTGGTAGTCCACAAATACGCACGAGCGAAATTATCATTTCCAATGGATAGGAAAGTAATAGTGTAAATATTATATTATATTTAAATAAATATAATTAAATTATAAATATCATACATTAACATTAAACCAATAATAATAATAATTCCTTAAATATGGTGATGGAAAATGATTTGTATCGGTACTTGGAGGTGGTAGTCGACACATACATAGGAGTGATACGTTCACTTCAAATTTGATAGAAATTAATGTGGATAAGAGTAGTTAAACAATAATAATAAAATATAGATATATTAATGACACATAAGTTATTATTTTATGATTAATACCATATATTTAGTCAAGTTATAATTATAAAAAAAATTGAAGGATGTTAGGTAGACAGATTGCCTCTTCTTCGGTAAGCCTCTTTTAGATCACTTCAAAATGACCCTTGTAATGGTATTTCAAGAATACGAGCACCATTAATTCTTAGATAGGGACGTTAATAAGTTAATTTGGAAGGTTTTTTTGATATTTATGGCTCAATGTGCTGTAAATAAATGGCATAATGGGTGTCCTTTTTTAAGGGAGGGAAATGACAAACATGGAATTACAAAAAACACTAAAATGTAATGAATTAATTCATAATAAAAATGAATCCAAATGAAAATATATTTGAAGTAAAAGAAATTAAAGTTGAAACATCTTCATCCATTTAATTTTTTTTAAGTTTCTGTGTCATTTTAAACCACATCCATTATTAACCTCTTTATTAACAAATTTTAGCATTAAATAGAGTGACAAATTTTCAAACATATTTTTTGTAAACTAAATTCAATATATAAAAATTTTAAACACCATAAAATTTAATACATATTTTTTCAATAACAAATTTTAATAAATTTTCTTATAATATTTATATATAAATAATTAAATAAAAAACATGATATTTTTAAGAATCGCATTCTTCACTTTTCAAATAAAAACCAATTATTTCTTAAAAGACCATAAAATATTCCATATATAAAATTGACATGATATATTCGGATATAAGGTTAATTTTAATAAATTAAAATTATTAAATTTATAAATATATATTTTAAATGAAAATTAAATATATAAATCATACTAATTTCAATGAAATTTTAACATTAAAAACATTACATATTCTAAATAAAAAAATTTATGAAATTGAAATTAATTATAATAATCTTGTGTACTAGAATTTTTATTATTATTAAATTTTCTTAATGTTACTATTTTAAATTTTTTGTTCATTTGATTTTCATGTTGTCTACGAAACAATCTATCGAATGTAAAATTAATTTACAGAAAAAATATATTCAAAAATACTTAGGTGTTTCATTCCCCCTCTCTCCCATTAAATTATATAGGTCACATCAATTTTAAATTATACTCACTAATAAAATATTTACTGATATATATGAATAATGATTTTATTTCTCATGAGGTTTCATCCACACTATACTATGTAATACTAGTGATCATAATTATCTATTATAATAGGAATATATCTAATGGTGATTTTTACTTCATCTATTTATGATCAATACACCTAATATGATATGAGTAATATTTAATATGGATTTTTAATTAGTTTTGTAATAATAATTTATGTTCGATTCATTTCATTTTATATTTTATTTTTCTATCTTGAAAATTATCATGGCCTCTATGTGAATAAATCCAATATATGCTTAATGCAACATAAAATTTAACTAAAGGGTGTGAAAAAGGATTTTCAAGAATCAAATTCTGATAATAATTTATTATAATGTATTTATTTACATGGGATTCAATAATCCAAGTACTAAAAGATAATAATTCAACCTTTAGGAATCATGGAGGTGGTGTTATTTTCTTAAACAAAATTCTTGGTATAGAGGAGTTTGATGAACAAGAAATGAGTACAATAAACAATTTTCATGAGTGGTTGATATAGTTTCCTTGTTCCATATATTTTTTATAACACAATTCTATATTTTTTACTACATAGGATTTCCCTGTGATGTTTTTGTTGCCTATTATCCTTGTTAACCATGGGATTATGGTATTTTCATAGATAGTTTCCAAGTTCCCCACATTTACAATATTTTTCTGTTAGTGGTCCCTAATGATGAAATATATTTCTATTCATATATTTTACTAGGATCTTCACTTTTAATCAACATTTATTTTTTATACACTTACTTTCCAAACATAAAAAATCGTCTAGTTACTATGAGACATTTTCCTTAGTGCTTCTCCCCATATTCTTGACATGTATAAAATTGAACATTCTTTCCTTCATTATCATTGTCCCCCAATAATTTATGAGTCTCCATTAATTAAATCTTATGTTTTTTGTGAATTTTATTAATGTTTTTATTTATAATCTTAATTATTGATAGTTTGTATAGGATAATAAAATGGTTACCCATATCAGTTCATATAATTTTAGTCTGATAATTGGAAACATATCTATATTTTATTTGGAATATATTGTTAGAATGATTCTTTTAAGATTCATACAATACTAAAACCAAATGGATCTAATCATAAGTGTTGAATTGTTAGAACCATAAATGAATTAATGTATGAAAGTAAAATGAGAAATTCAACCTCAAAATGTATTTCTATTTGAAATTGTTACATTACATATCAGTTCATTTTAAATCATGCTTGATTAAATCATGGTTCTATTATGGCGGGATGACTCATATTAATCAATCTAATTCCTTACCATAGTAAATAATTAACAATTTATTTGAAATATAATATAAATAACCAAACAATATCCCCTTAAGTGTCTAGTTATGCGTGTAGTCTTAAGCCCACTCATCATACACCAGAATGAATATTGAGTTTATACTAATGGTTCCTTGTTCAACGTGATTAACCCTAGGTTCATATATTCCATAATTTCATAAAATAACCAATATTCAGATAGGAATGAAATTTATAGAACTGAATAATCACCACTTACCAAAACATTTACATTTTATCAAATACTTCAACAATACCATCATAATTATCCAACTATTTTCCACAAATTTTTATCCAATACATAAAATATTTAATATTATATCAATCAACCTACATGTATTTCTAGTCCATTTATATTGTATTAATGTTATCTTGTCACCCATTGATGAATTCACACATATCAAATTTGGGAAGAAAAAAAATTATTAAAGGAATAAAACAATAATCCAGAATCATGGGATAATTGTTGAATATCTTTAGAAAGAGGCATAAATAGAGAATGTAACAAATCCATAAAAATAAATGTGTCCTACGGTGGCGAAACAATCTTAATAATGTGAAACCATGTGAGAAAAATCATGTACCAATTCTACATTGATCAAAAACATTTTATACATGAATTTAAATATGATAAAACTCATTATTCTTATATATTTTTATTCAAAGTCAATATTTATGTTCCTTACTATCTCCTAAGATATGATATGTATCCAATCTATTAAAGGGTGATATAGGACCCCATACATCACCATCCATATATATGTGTCTTACACATTTAATCATTCATTATCATATCATATATAACACATAAAAATAAAATGATTCTAATATCTCTTTCAAATAGAATCATATCGGGAAATAATTCATAATTCAGTCATTAAACATAATAAATACATGGAATATAAATGGGTACCTAATGGTACAAATTAACATTGTAGGTATATTTTATTTAATAAAGTATATTATATTTACATAATGGGGATAAAGGTTTTATTATTTAGCCAATAACATCCACATTTAAATGATGTATGGAGTCGAGGTGAAAACCCTTTAATAAATGAAATGGAAAATATAGTATTCATAAATGGAAGGAAATGGAAGAAAAGTTCATTATATTCACAATGGATTGTTAGAAAAGAAAATGGAAGTGGAATGTTACTCATCGCAACTAAAAGATCATTTCATAAGTAATCTAGAGAAAGAGTGTGGGTTTTAAGATTTTATTAATATCCTCAATCAATTATAAAATTATTCTTAAGATGTTGACGTATGTGAAAAACACTTTTTAAGAGAAATATAAAAATAAATCTAGACATAAAAAATACACATAACATTTAAAAAATATTTATTAAAAAATTAAATATTTTACAAAACAAGGGTATTAGAATTTATTTTATAAAAAAATAATGTGTATAAAATAGGATTCATTAAAAATAGTAAAATATAAACATATTTGTTTTCATGGAAAATGTTAAAAATAGAGTTGTTTACCCCTTTTATGATAATAACTCATTATTAAAATTTTAAAAATTAATTTAAAATTAATAATGAACATGGATTTACTATAAAATTTTCATAATCAATTACTAAGGCATGTATAAGGACATAGGAAAATACATCCAATTAATACATATATAGAAAAGGGAGGATGTATACTGAAAAGAAGATACAAGGTTATTTTTACATACAAAAAATACAACAGGTAAAATATGAGTCAATGGGAAATGAAATTTTTAAGGGAAATATAGAACATCAAGAATAAAAAATAAAATGATTTTGGTTTTTATAAATGATAAAAATTCAAAGTATCTATTATGTTTCAATGAAAATGTTGATTTAAAGATAAAATCTATAGGGAACCCATTATGGATTAAGTAAAATTTTAATCAAACCCCCATTAAAGAGAATAATTTAAACAGAACATAAAATACCATGAATAAAAGTAAATTCATGATACAACATCTTAAATGGGTAGTGTATACCCAATATAAATAACATGGTGTGAAAATTCAAACATGCCTTAAGGATTTTAAAATGAAACAATGTTACCCTTAAACCCTTGATTCTAGAATACTTGTCATGAAAGAACATAATATAGATATTAAAAACTAATAAATTACATGAATATGGTAAAATAAATTGTATTTTTATTATTAAAAATATATCAACAATACCATATTTCCAAATATAAAATATGGTTAATAAATTAAATTTGAGATAAAGAACCCTTTACCTTATTTTTTTTATTTATGTTAAATAACTTGAATCTATTATAAATATACTAACTATGTTAAAATATCATTTCAAAAACATATTAATATGTATATCCTTTTATAAAAATCCTTTATAATTATTCTCTCCTTGTATATTAACTATTTATTATATATTTTAAATCATAGGTGTGTGTAATCTTGACAATTTTAAACAAGTTTTTTATTATCAATATTTTTCTTTATTATTATCTTAAAGATTATAATTATCAAATAATAGAGGGTACTTGGATTTATTATTATAAATAATTTATGATTTTATAATTTCTTTATATTAGGGTTTTGGTTATGATCTTTAAATATGAAATCGACGAAGAGAAAATTTCTTTATTTATTAATGAATAGATGTCGATATATTAATTAAATGAGTTTATTTTTAATGATAACATTAAAAAAATAATTATTTAATTATTTATATTTTATGTTTTAAATAATTATTTTCTCATAGTCATCCATGATATTGTTTTACATAATTCTTCAATGAGGTTGTTATAGTGGGCCAAACACGAACAGACCATAATTAATAGATGAGTATGGTTATGAAGGTTTTTTTATTTTGGAGAAATATCATTATTATAGATGGATAATTATTATATTTTGAAATATTTAGGGTTTTGAATCACATTTAAATATACATTAATAAATAATAATGAATCTATATGAAAAACGAGATATTTTACATCATAGAGCTGGTAGTCCTCACATACAAATGGTTAAGGGTTTTATTTCACAATGAATTATAATGAATGAAGGTGTATTAACATTTTTTTAATAATTATCACAATTATATTATATTTCTAACATTTTTTAATAATCTACATCCTTATAACCAAATAAAAAAGGTGGCGGTGAAAAAATGAATAAGTCATTTTATAGAAGTGGCAGTCTCTAAAAACAGACAAATGAAATAATTTTTTTATTAATGAAAAAAGGGAAAGGTGGTTAAAGATATATACATTAGAAAGAATAATTTTAAGTATAAAAAATACTAATTTCATTATTTTGTAATGATAAAATTATATTTCAAAAAATAATCTATAATAGAAAATAAATATGGAAACATTTGTACTCATGATGAGAACATGAGTATTACCTCAGAGGAATCATTCAAAATATAGGTATTAGGTTAATTTTGTGTGACCAGAAGATAAAGGGGAAAAGGGGTTATATGAGAAAGAAAGAGTTAATTTTTTCTAAAGGAAACTGAAATTTAGCGGTGGTGAGATACCCTACTAATAAGTGGTGATAATGGCCTTTTCTAGTTATTTCATTTTAATATAAATATAGCACATGTTTCCCATGTCAATAAGACTCCAAAAATAAAAATAATGGAGTGGACATAATTTTTTGGAAATACAAACCTAAACCACTCAATTATAACCATTTTTTAACAACTAATGCCTTTTATACCTTTTTAAACCCTTTTCATCCATTTGTATTTTACCATAGTTGCATGTTTTTACCCAAGTTGTTTAGTTTTTATGCCTAAAAAATAAATATCCCTTATTATGTAATATGTACCATATAATTCCAAATTTAAAATTTATTTTATTAGAATTAATTTATATAAGTGATAAATAATAATTTTAAAATAAAAAATGTTTAAGTATTAAAAAATATTAATAAAGAATAATGTAATATAATTTCTAAAATATCACACCAAGCATTGTAAAAAAATAAATATTTTTACACTAAAAATATACCTTATAAAATGTATATTTTCTCTATAAATGAATTTCATAAAGTTCCAAGTCCTACTTATATAATTATAATTTAATAAAAACTATATTATTTTTTGGAATGATATTTTATGTTATTCCGCTAAAAAATAATATTTTCATAAATACCGTAGAAATTTATCTTTAGCTAATTTTGACATAGTGAATTAAAAATGAATTGAATTTTAAAAAATTAATATTAAAAAACTTATAAATTTATATTTTCAATCAAAATAAAATATCGTTAAATATAAACTTATTTTTCATAAATATTTCCTTTAAAAAAATTTATTGTTCTGAATATTATATTTTATGCATTTATATTTAATTATAACCCTTTTATTCGCCATGGGTTTTATTATTAATATATTTTCATAATAATATTAATCTTATATGTGATAAATTTGTTTTTTTTTTGTTTTTTTAACAATTTATCAAACAATGTATTGATTTTTAGAGAAAAATATATTCCAAAATCACAGGGTCTTATAAAAACACTTCAATGGGTGATGAATAACCTCAGATGTTGTTCACTTAGTTATAATATTGAATAATTACCCTCATGAAACATCTTATTCATTTAATTATCCTCTGTAATTCCATATAGAAGGGTCTTTTTCAACTTAATACATTTATGCAATACTATCTATTATAAAAGCTGTAGTTTTTCATCCATAGAACTTCCACGGAGCATAGTGGTTTAAAATATTCACAACGAAACAAAGTGATTCTTTTAAATATTTTAAAAAATATTAATTTAGCTATAATAGAGCATTTACTATCTCATGTATCTTCCTAAACTAAATGTATCTCTCTTATTCTACAGGGATTGGGTATTTATAGGTATATATCGACAACTTCCACATCTTGAGACCCTTTGTTCATGCAATATCATCTTTAAACAAATCAATTCAACTTTATCAATATAGAAAACTTTTTTCCATAGTGAAACTTATATTTTTCCTATATTTTTCTTGTAGAATTAAAATATACCTTTAAAGGAAACTTTCTTGTACAAAATTATCTCTATATGGTACTTACACTTACTCTCCTAACTCCACACCTACATAAGTCCCTAAATTCCATTACATGAGAATGATTCATTTTCTCTAATATACTTCAAAAACATCGTGAATGATCTCGAATAAATCCAGAAATATTCGTTCAGGAAATCTTCTTGGTATTTATAGTCGTTTAATCCCATCATTGAATATTATTTATGTAGTTATATATTGATGCTCATATTACATTGAAATGTATTTATATGATGTTAGTGACTTAGTCACTATCGTATAATGATCATCAATTACAGACTAGTCTAATGTATAGCATTTTATACTCCCAAAAGATCATTAAAATACCATCAATTTGATTTCAAATAGAATATTAAAAAAATACATTGTGCAAATGAACTAGTCTTCATACAATCCCCTTTTTCTAGTCTGACAACATAGTAGCATCGATTCTCATATTGGATCTTAGTTTTCACTAATGGGAACAACAATGCTTCACACAACTATTTACTTGGTGAAAAAATAAATACAGTATATCTCACTATATATGGGTTGAAAAAGTATCCAACACACAGTGGCATAAGTTCATATTGGATAATAAAAACTCTCCCATTCAAATATAGGAAAATGTTATCATGGATTAAATGCTCCTTCAACCATCCATTTAAGTATAGTGGATTCATGATAATTTCAACTCCCACTTTGAAAAAATATCAATTGTAGATCATATACCATAATTAATTAATATAGAACCACTAGGAAATAATTACCTTGGGGAATAAGGGTTTGACATTAGCAATCTCATTATAAGATAATATCGTTTTTTTAGGTAAAAATATTTTAAATTATTTGGAGAATATGGGATTTTTTTGTTTTAATTCACAAAAAAAGATTTATCAGTAATATTTTGATAAATGTGTAAAAGGTGTTAAATGCTATTTGACATCTTGGAATATTAAATTGAATATTTTTAGAGTTATACAATGAGTTAAGTGTGAGATTCTTAGGCCCAAAAATTCTTGGTGAATGCTGAATAAAAAATATATTATATATAATATATTAAGCTCACACATTTTATTAAAAATAATTGATAAAATCCAAAATTGTGTGTCATATATGAAATCTGAGACCACTGTTTCTCAGGAATAAGGTGTTTGTCCATGGTGGGGTATAACATATATAACCATTCAATGATTTGACACCTCTCAGAAAAAAGAACCTTTTTATATTTATTTAATTATTTAATCCATTTTTTTATTATTAAATAATTAATATCTAACAAAAAGTGCATCGTATAAGAATTACAAGACCACTGTTTTGTATGGAAGAAGATTTTTAACCTAGGTAAGATATAACATTTTTAATCATTGGACGTTTGGAAGCCTTCCTCATGGAAAAAATATTTTTGTATTTAATTTATTATTTATTCCTTTTTTAAAATATTAAATAATTAATATATCATGAAAGGTGCATCGTATGAGAATTCTAAGACCACCGTTGTGGACGAAACATGGTGTTTTCCTTAGGTAGGTTATAACATTTGTATTCTTTATACATTTGGATGCCTCGCTCATGAAAGGAACCTTTTATATTTAATTAATAATTTCATCCATTTTTTGAATATTAAATAATTAATATCTCCCAAATGGTGCATCATATAAGAAATTGGAGACTACAATTGGGTTTGGAATGGAGGGTTTACCATAGTTATGTTATAACCATTATGTCCAATGGGTGTTTTTTGTTATTTTATTTTTTAGGTTGAATGATTAATTTTATTAATTTAATAATTAATCTGAAATTAATGAAATTAAATGATCAAGTGTATTATTATTATTAAAAATAATATTAATAATAATAAGTGTATTATTACTAATAAAAATTATATTATTAATAATAAGTGTATTATTATTATATTGTCAAAAAAATGAATGGAAAAGTACATGTGTAATTAAATATTTTCTTTCACTGAAATCATAAATGACGTTTCACAATGTATAAATAATTGCTATTGATCAATGCAATAATGGTTAAATTTTTATTCAATACTAAATAAAAGAAAATGAGGATTTTATATTAAATTATTGTCTATTATCAACATTTAATAAATGTATTGGAGAATCTTTAAACAATGAAAGATAATTTATAATAATAGCATTTTTTGTTGATATTATTATTATTAAATTTTGAAAATAAGTATTGTCAAAACACCATTTCAGCCATAACTTTTTCATATACTGTTAGACAGATACACCATCACTAGTAGCATAACTGTAAAATTGAGGTGGTCATTTCAAGACCAATATTGATTATTTAATTTAGGCTCACGATACAGGTCCACAAAATTCCCCATAAGATAATGTGTTGACACATGAAATAAATCGAAGATTATTAAATAAGTGATGAAATTAATAAATGTGACTAAATTAATTATTCTATAAAGAGTTGTGACATTATTTTAATAGAAAATGTTAAAACATTTAGACATTATGAAATAGGAATTCACATTTTATAATACTGAGGTTCAACATGTTAAAAACACGCCTCCAATATTGTGCAAACTGCAACACTCACCTCACCTCCACTACTGGGCTTTAGAACCCTCTCTTTTTCACCACATATCTTAACAGACCTTTTCATAGACTAAAAATTATCAGTGCACTGCCTTTTTAAACCAAATCTCTTCCAACCACAACCATCTTCGATCGAATACCCTCTGTGCACATCACGAGATTCAGATCTAAATCCTATTTTTCAATGCTTTCATAATTGATCTCCTTGAAATTGGGTTTTTTGTTGGTGTATTTTTTCATCACCATTCTTTAGGTAGGTGGACAAAAACTCAAATCCCATAATCAGTATTTTTTATTACGTGTATGAAAATTGTAGAATTGATATAGTTTTTTAGCAATAGATGTTCTTGAAATTATTGATTAGTTGAAAAATTGGGGTGAATTAAATAACAATAAAAATTTGAAATTGTGGGTTTCTGGGTAAATTATTTTTAGAATTATATATAAGATATTATTATTTTAAATATGGGATAATTAATTATTTAATTAATTATGTGATATTAATATTGTTAATTGAGAAAATAATGCGTGAAAAAATGTTGAGTGATAATGGTATTAACTTTTAAAATAATTAATGGTGGATTTAATCATTGGATAATCATATTTTAAATAAGATTAATTAATTAAAGAATTAATTAATAGAACTGGTAGAATAATTAATTGATAAATCAATTAATTTGAAAAATTATTTTATTTAATTCATTGAAATAAATAACAATATTAAATTAATTGATGAATTAATTAATAAGTAAATGTGTTTTTTAATTATTGAATTAAATAATGAAATTGGCGAAAATAATTAATTGGTTAATTAATTAAAGGGAATGAGTTCAATTAATTAAAAATAGAATTAATTAATATAAATGCAAGCCAAAAATTAATTACTGAATTAATTGATGGGTTTGAGTTAGATTAATTAATTGTGGAAATAATTCATGGGAATTATTTGGAATAATTAATTGGTAAATTTATTAATGGATGTAATGTTATGATTTATTAGTTGGATTAATTAATCTACTGATTAATTTAGAGGGATGGTTGTGATAGTGAAAATGAATGAATTATATTAACTAATTGGTTAATTAATTAATGTGGACTGATGTAATATTGAAATGATATGATTGAATAATTAATCTTTAGGAACTGGGAAATGTATGGTTAATTAATTATTGAATTGATTAACGAGAATGGATTCTTTTAATTAATTATTGAATTAATTAGTGGGATTGAATTGATTAATTTATTTTAATAATTAAGGATTTTCAAATGGGGTGTTAGACAAGATGATCTACTTTCAAGATAACATTATAGATGCATGGTTTAACTGAGTAATTAATAGTGGAATTAATTATGGGATATGGATGAAATATTTTGAGATAATAAATTGTGGAATTAATTATGTGTTTTTTAGATTATAGAAATTCAGTAATGAATTAAATGACCAAATTTATGTAATTAATTAATTAAAATTTAATTAATAGTATTTGTGGGATAAACTAATTATTGATTTATTAATGGAATTAGGGGTTAAATAATGGTCGACTTAATTATCAAATAATTAAACTATATATTGTGAATAATTAATTGGTTAATTAATTATTGGATGTCGAGTTGTGAAATGATTAATTAATTGGTTAATTAATTAATGGATTGGATGTAGTTAATTAATTGTTGAGTTAATTTATATAGGTTGAATAATCAAATAATCATTGAATAAGTTGAAAGGTTAGATATTATTAATTAATTTGTGAATTAATTAATGAAATGTTTGGTGAAATGTGAAATGATTTTAATAATGATGGCATAGAGTAGCACCCAGGATAACTTGGGTGGGGGAATGATATTTAAAGGTGGAGATCGAAAGAGCTTCTAATATTATTACTTAAGGACAGTGTGAGCCTAATGGGAGGAATACTGAGAGAGTTTCTAATGTTGTTTACTTAAGGACCATGAGAGCCTTATGGGTAGAAGACTGTTTTATCTTATTATTATTTGTCGAAGGACCGTGTGAGCCTTTGAGGGTAAAAACTATGAGAGCATTCCCATTTTTCCTAGGAATAATTTTTGCTTCATATTGTATTACTCACTATAAACCCTTGAGGTTGGATCCCATAGTGCACATTACTAATGTCAGACTGATTTACATTTTTTCATGTATTTGATAAATAAAATATGAATTATGATAATGATTGGTAACATAAAAATTCAAATTTGTATCATGCCTTGGGGATATATTAGACTACGATGCAGGCTGAAGTAGGTATTGTTGTTCGGGTGTCCACGAAAACCCAGAGGTTTATGCGATTAAATAAGGGATAATAGAATAAATGTAAACTATTTAATTTATAAACTTTTTTTTTCTTTATACAACTTCATACACTATTATTGACTGGATTTTGTATACTTTGTTGGTGGTGGCCTATTGAGTTGTACTCACAACCTACTCGGGCTGCTTGATCGGTACCCGAGTAGATTTTTTTTCTGGATAGGTTAAGGGAAAAGGCCATGAGTTAGATGGATGAATTGGGATGGAGTATGGTGAGGGGACCTGAATGTCTTAGGATGCTCTTGGGTTTCATTAGTGTCTTAATTATCTCGTTTTAATTTTGACACATGAGACTAACATTAGCATGACATGTTTTTCTGCTTCAGTTGGATATTGTATTTACATGTTGATAATCTTTAGATATTGGTATTGTTTGTCTGTATATATGCTTGTGATATTTTTTATTAATTTTGTCGGTGTTTACTCCAGTAAAAGATGGTATTGTCTCCCCATGACTGACTTAACAAACCCTCACTAGACGTCGGCACCCTCTGGCATATGGGGAGGTGCACCTACGGTCATGTGACTAACAGGCTCGGGGAACCAAGGCTAGGACGTTACAAAGTGGTATCAGAGGAGTTTTCATTCCATATTTTCTTTACTTGTTTCTAGGAAATTTATATAGGAGACTGGGAAGAGTTAGGGCCTGGTTATGATCTCATTTAAGGGAGTAGATACCCCATGTATGAGGAATAACCCAAGTACCCAAGGTTGGAATTATTGTTATTCTTGTTTTCTATTAATGTATCATTTCATCTTGGGTGATAAAATTATTCTTTGATGTGATTTTTGTTTATGAAATTTGCTGATATTGACACTTATCCTTGCATTTAATGACATTTCAGTCTGTATGCATCATTCTAGGGACTCTAGATTATTTTTTACACGAGTCATTGTATACATGTATGGGAAAATGGGCTTTGGGTAAGTGGTTGAACATGAGATATTTTCCCCTATTTGTGAAATTGAAAAGAAATGTTCTTCATATGTAATTGAGAAATATTATAAAAGGATGAAATATGAGAACAAATGGGTGTCTAATGAGAATCTTGAATAATAATAATGAAAATACCTTTGTTAACTATACCTAAGTATAGGGTGGTTAAGGGTAGTTATAGCACCTCATTTTTGACCATGTGGTAGAAAAAAAGATATGAAGCACTGGTAATGAAAGATTAGTAGTGGTAATCATCGATGACATCTTAGTGTACTTTTAATTAGTGAATATCATGTCCCCTACCTTCATATCACCACAGGTACACTAAGAAAGCACAGGTTTTACACTTAGCTAAATGAATGTGTTTTGGTAGGATACAGATCCCATTAGAGGATGTGTTTATGATGTAATATATATATAGATCTTGAATTTGAGAGATACATCATCGAAATTTTACATATGAGGTTCTCAGGATTGACTAAAGGTTGATAAAAACTATGGTTGTTGAGTTACTTAAGAAAATGGGTTAAGGAAGAATCAAAGGTAGGTAGATTATAAGAACCCGATTTTTTATAAAGGTACTTGGGAGTACAGGTCGGGGAAGATTTATTATTAGGTCTGGAAATTGTAAGATCCCATACTTTTTTTCGATAGGACACTTTTAAATTTTTTAGAGATTATGTTTTCCTTTTTATTAAATAACAAAAAATGATTTATTATTAAAATATTTATAAAATTGTTAAAGGACATAAATGCCAGTTAACGTCTTTGAATATTCAACAAAATATTTTTGTAGATCAAAACTGAGTTAATTTAATGTTTCTGAGGCCCACAAAGAATCAGTGAAGATTGAATAAAAAATATATTATATATAATATATTAATCACACACTTTTTATTCAAAATAATTTAATAAATCCAAAATACAACTTCTAATAAGAAATCTAAGTCCACTGTTCTATCCGTAACAGGGTGTTTACCCTAGGTGGGGTATAACATTTGTATGCATCAGATGTTTAGTTTCCTTACTCTTGAAACAAATATTTTTATATTTAATTAATTATTTAATATATTTTTTGAATATTAAATAATTTATATCTCACAAATGGTGCATTATATGAGAAATATGAGACAATCGTTGCATCCAAAATAGAGTGATTACCCTATGCATGCTATAACATATGTATGTGTTGGACCTTGGATGCCTCACCTAATTTTTTTTCATATATATTTAATTATTTAATCCATTATTTTGAATATTAATAATAAATATCTCACAAACGGTGCATCTTATGATATATCTGAGACTACTATTGTGTCCCAGAACATGGTTTTTACTCTAGGTGTGGTATAAAATTTGTAAGCATAGGATGTTTGGATGCCTCACTCGTAAAAAGAACAATTTTATATTTAATTAATTATTTAATCCGTATTTTTGAATATTAAATAATTTATATCTCTGAAATGGTGCATCTTATGGGAAATTTGAGACCATATTTGGGTCCGTAATGGGGGGATTACCCTTGTTTGGGTCTAACTTTTATGCGCAAAGGGCGTTTGTTGTTATTTTACTTTTTATGTATAATGATTAATTTTATTAATTAAATCATTAATCTAAAATTAGCGAAATTAAATGAATAAGTGTATTATTATTAATAAAAATAATATTATTAATCATAAGTGTAATATTAAAAATAAAAATAATATTATTAATAATAAGTGTATTATTATTATTATTTGAAATAAAATGAACTAAAATGTACGTGAGTAATTAAATATGTTTTTCACTAATAAATTTCATTTCACCATGTGTGAATAATTATTATTTATCAATGCAATAGCAGTGAAATTTTAATTTAATACTAAATAAATGCAAGTGTGGAGTTAATATTAAATTTTTAACCATTATCAACATTTAATAAATATTTTTGGTGAAATTTAAAATGGTGAATGATACGTTATAAAAAAAGTATTTATTGTTATTATTGATATTATTATTAAATTGGGAAAATAATTTTTCTTAAAACATCATTTCAGCAATAACATTTTCGTATGGTGTCAGATTGACACACTATTAGTGGCAGCGTGACCATAAAATTGAGGCGGTCATTTCAAGACCAATATTGAATATTCAATTCAGGCTCATGGTACAATTCCATAAAACACCAAATATGATGATGACTTGATACATGAAATTCATAGGACTTTTTAATAAATTATTGATGCAATTAAAAAATTTAACTAAATTAATTTTTCTTTAATGAGTTGCGACGGGATTTTAGTGGTAAAATGTTACAACATTTACATGATTTGAAATGGTAATTCACATCATGTAATACTGATTCTCAATATATTAAAAACATGCATCCAGCATTGCATGAACCTCAAGACTCTCCTCACCTCTACTATAGGGCTTTGAAACCCTCTCTTCATCACCACAAATCCTCTGCATACCTCATCCTTGGACTGAAAGTCATTGGTGCACCTCCATCTTGGACCAAATCTCCTCTATGCACCACCATCATCGATCGAATACCCTCTATGCACCTACTGGGTTTCAGATATAAATCTTGTTTTCACTGCATTCATAATTGATCCGGTTTAAATAGGGTTTTCCGTTGGTGAGTGTTCATAATCACCGTTCTTGAGTTAGGTGGTCTAAAACTTGAATCCCATAGTCCTTATTTTTATTACGTGTATGCAGATTATAGAATTTATTCAGTTCATCAGCAATAGATGTTTTAAAAGTTCTTAATTAATAAATTAATTATGGGGAATTAAATAATGATGGAAATGTGAAATTCTAGGTTTCAGGATCAATTAATTGTAGAATTAAATATAGGATATTATTATCATAAATTGGGGATAGTTAATTACAGAATTATTTATGAGATATTAATATTGTTAATTGAGATAATAATTGGTGAAAAATTGGTAAGTGATAATGGTATTATCTTTTAAAATAATTATCGATGGAGTTAATAATGGGATAATCATATTTTGAATAAGTTTATTTAATTAAGGAATTATTTAATAGAACTATGGGATTAATAAATTGATAAATTTATTATTGTGATAAATATTGTTATTCGATTCACTAAATTAAATAATGAGATTAAATTTATTTACGAATTGATTAATATAGAAATTTATTTATTTAATTATTTATTTAAATAATTAATTTTATAGAAACAGTTTTTTGGTTAAATAATTGAAGGTAATGAGATAAACTAATTAATTATAGAGTTAATTAATAAAAATGCATGTGAACAAAAAAATGGAGAATTAATCGAAGAAATTTAGTTATATTTATTAATTGGGGAATTAATTAATGAGAATAATTTGGATTATTTAATTGGTAAATTAATTAATGGATGTAATGTTATGATTTATTAGTTGGATTAATTAATGTGATGATTAATTATTAGGGATGGTTGGGATAGGGAAATTAAATAAATTCTATTAATTAATTAGTAAATTAATTAACGTTGATTGATGGAATATTGAAACAATTCAATTGAATAATTAATTGTTGAATTAATTATGGGTAAATGAGATTAGTTTGTTGGATAATTAATTTATGAATCATAGATAGAAGTAGTTGATTTGATATAGTTAATCCTAGAATTAATTATGAGTTATTGATATTGTGAATGAGATAATTAATTTTTGAATTAATTTAGAGGAGAGATGTAAATAATTTATTATGCGAATTGATTAATGGGAAAGGTATGGTTAATTAATTATTGAATTAAATAATGAGAATAAATTATTTTAATTAATTATAATATTAATTAATCAGATTGAATTAATTAATTTATTTTCTAATTAATGATTTATAAATGGGGTGTTAGACATGATGATTTACTCCCATGATAATGATACAAATTCATGGTTGAACTGGGTAATTAATTATGTAATTAATTACAAGATATAGATTATACATTTTGGGATAATCAATTATGTAATTAATTATGGAATTTTTAGTTTAGGGAAATTATTTAATGAATTAATTAATCAGATTGATGTACTTAATTAATTAGGTGGTCAATTAAGATTATTTATGTTCAAAAAAAATTATTGAATTAGTAATAGAATTGGGGGATATTTAATGGTCTATTTAATTATCGAATTATTGAATTATAAAGTTAGAATAATTAATTGGTGAATTAATTATTGTATGTAGAGTTGTGAAATGATTAATTAACTGGTGAATTATTTAATGGAATAGATATAGTTAATTAATTTTTGAATTAATTTATATTGATGGAATAACTAAATAATTGTTGAATTAATGAAAGGATTAGATATGATTATTTAATTTTTCAATTAATTAATGGAATGTTTGGTGGAATGGGAATTGATTATTATAATGATTGAATGGAGTAACAATTGGGATAATCGGGGTGTGGGAAATATATTTAAAGGAGATGACTGAGGTAGGTTCTAATATCGATTACTTAAGGACTGAGTGAGCCTTAAGATAAAAAGACTGAGATAGCTTCTAATATTGTTTACATAAGGATAGGGAGAGCCTTAAGAGAAGACGAATTTTTGAGCTTGTGATTGTTTTTCAAATAGACATGTGATCCTTTGAGGGGAAAGACTGTGAGAGCTTTCCCGTTTTTCCTAGGAATCATTTATGCTTCGTTTTGTATTACTCACTATAAACCATTGAGGTTAGATCCTATAGCGAAAAATAACTAATGTTGGACTGATTAACTTGTTTTATGTATTTGATAAATGAAATAATGATTACGATGATGATTGGTAACATGGAAATTCAGATTTCTGATATCTCTTGGAGATATATAAGACTCCGGAATAGGGAAAAGAAGGTGTTGTGGTTCAGGTGTCCATAAGAACCCAAAGGATTATGTAGTTAAATAAGGGATAATTGAATAAATTTAATATGATTACTTTATTACTTATCTTAATTCATTATAAAACATCATAGACTATTGTTGATTGGATTTATTTTAGATGTCGTTGGTGGTGGCCTACTGAGTTTTACTCACACCCTACTTGGGTTGTCTGATTAGAACCCGATAAGACTTTTTGTTTTCTGGATTGGTTAAGGGAAAAGGCATGAGTTAGATGGATGAATTGGGATGGAGAAAGGTGAAGGGAACGAAGTTGGCGTGTGACCGACTTGGTGTCACGACCCGTCCTTGGGGCCTGTGTCGTGACTACCCCAAGCCTACCTTTCATAGGCCAGGGACTGGCGACTAGCACCAAAGGTGTGAATCCCAATAAAAAGGGAAGGAATTTCCTTTATGATAGTAACAAACACAACAGAGTATGAAAGTGAAGTAATCACTAAGAAAAACTGAGTATTAAAGTAAGTGATGAAAAGTTAATGGGCCAGTATACAATCCCAACTGATAGTATAGTACAACTGAAAATAAAGTACAACAGCAGTAAAGTAAAGAGGAAACCACGGAGTAATCCTCTGGGAATCCTACCTGAAGGGTGGGTACAGATGGTCTCCTCGGCACCTCAGGTCCATCCGTCCGCTCCGTTTACGCCTCAATAGGTGGTCCACCTCTGGGTACAGTCCAGCACCACAAGACTCCTCCACAATTAGTGTTTTCCATCATCTGTATCCAACACAACGTAGTGCGGGCGTAGCCCGTGCATGGGTGAGTATACATTACTCAGTAGGGACCCTGAGTATAATGATCTATACATTACATACATTATTATTTCATCGAAATTGAATCACACTTATTACAACATATAACAAAACCCTTAAATGATCATATAGGTATAGCGTCTTTAGAAACTGGGAAACATAAACAACTAGTTCATAAATCATCTAAACTATCTCCCTTTTATTTTATCATATCTGTTGTCCCTTTTGGAATATCTTACTTAATACCCTTCTTCCTGACCTATGGAAAAGAAAACATACAAAAGGGTGAGCTAAAATGCTCAGTAAGGGTAAACAAAAAAAATATCAATCACATCATATTCATAATAACATAACATTTTTGAAATCGTAACCTACAAAAGAGATCATAATTTCATCACATGGGATAAATCATAGTAGTGAAATGTAATCCCAATAATCATGACATAAACCATGAAACTTTTTTTCATACACACATAATCATAGAGAATCATTTATTAGTAGTTAATACTCATTTCCAAGACTATCATAGTGGACAAAGTCCATTTTTGAACCGAGTTCACTCCTCGTTTCAGTCCTGTATCACTGAATCGGATTAAACTGTCACTCCAGCCATGTCTATCTCATGAGATGTAAATCATTACCCAATGAATTGGAGGGAGATATAGGTCCCACCCATCCCATAATGATACCATTCTTATGTGTCCCACATGATCATAAACCATACATCATAGCATAACCCATGTAATAAAAATGGGATTCATAAACATCATGCCATCATAACATAATCCATATAAGATAAAAGGACATCATAAAAATTATTCCAACATAAAATAATCAAATTAATGTAAAAATAGGGATAGAAACAGAACCCTATATTTTCTTATATGGAAAATAATTTTGAAAAAACACTTGAGCTCCATTCTTGAGGAAAATATCCTTTCTACTTCAAAATTTTTTTTCATTTCTTAACATGTCATACAATTTTAAACTAAAATAAGTTGATTAAAAATAAACTTGAAAACTTGTAAAGGAAGCTTCATGGAAACAATGTTCTATGAATCCATTCATGTCGTATAAGTTAAGTTAAGAAAACATTCCTCTTGTACTTTGGCAGGAAAAGTCAAAAAATTACCTCGTACTAAAAACGACAAAAGATTCCTTTCATATATTTTAATAAAAACTCACCGAAGGGTAAAATTTGATTTAAACAATTGTAGGAGGATAGTAATAATATTACATATTGAGGAAACATGGATGTGGATGATAAATATTCCCCAGTAAATTCTGATGTATAAACAATCTCAGATAAAAATGAGATTGCGAGATTTTTCCTTACTTTAGGTCTGCGTTGCATCGTACGTGTCCGAACCTCCTTTATAATGATATAAATAATGTTATTGGCTTATTCCATAATCGTACCCATTGTTATTATAGCATATATGGTCATATTCTTAGCTTCGTATTAGTAATATTCCCTTGGTACTTATTATTCGGGTGTTTATTGCTTTTTGTTCTTATGCGTGTTTTGTCAAATAAACTCACATTGTTCTTTTTAGGTTATAGATAAATCATTTTTAGAATTTTATTAGTGTAATATATATCATATTTATTCATTCAATTCATATATATAATTATTATGCATTGAATATCAAGTAGAACGTGTCACATCACATCGTGGAGATGGTAGGCCGTACGTACGCAAGAGCGATGATATCATTCCCATGATCGTGGAATTGTATTGAAGTGTATGTATACAATTTCAGAATCAATATCACTTTACAATAATAATATATTGTTATTATTTACATAATTATACCCATTCAAGTAAGGTGGTGGTGGAAAATAGATTACACCGCGGCGTGGAGACGGTATTTCGTACGTACGTGCGCGCGGTGATTTTATTTTCCATAGGATGGATAGAAGGTGAAATAGGTTTGTTTCAAATTTATAATGACATATAAGTATATTAGTGATACTTATGTTATTACTTCATAATTAAACTACTAAATAAGAAGAAGTAGAAGAAGCAATAAAGATGAAAGAATCGGTAACGGACATTACCGCATCTTTGAAGCTCCTTTTCTTATCCTCCTCTAAGGGCACTAAATATGGTCTTTTAAAAAGACCAGGACCTCTGGTATCTTTCGAGGGAAGTGGATATGAGAAATCTACAGGATTTGGCTGAGCTTGAAGGCTCAATGTGTTGTGAGGAGGAGAGGGAGGAGGTTCCCTTTTATAAGGGAGGAGAGGGGCACTTTAGGAAAAACATAAAATATTATTTTATAATAAAGTCATATTCGATTTTTAATAGCTCCAAACTGATTTATTTAGAAACTAAGGTGTGGATGGGTCGAAATCCTCTCATACAATAGATTTTAGACATGTTTAGGTGTCTATTTTAACCTTATCATTTATATTTAACTCTAAGTTAAATAATTTAACTTCTACCGTGTCTTCTTATTTTCTTACACTATATGGTTAATAAACATAAAATAACTAGCCAAAATAACCCAAAGTGGTTAATTATTAATATATATAAGCTTATCTATGTCATTTGGCCGAACCTCATATTTTTAGAAAGAAAATAACAATTAATAATATAATTTTTTTTAAAAAGTATGTTATGTCAATATTGACACTATTTGGTAATTGATTTTTGTGAAAATCATAACATCATTATTAGTTAAAAAAAAGTTAATTAAATCAATAATAATATGTCATATTAACCTATAAAATTAGTTTAATTCATAAAAAGTATCAAATTAAATTTATTTGAGTATGTATAATATCAATTATGTTAATATTTCCTTAATAAGGTAATTACTACATCATCATTATGTCATAAATAAATCAAACTATTTAAAGTCAAAAAATTATAAATAAAATACCATTATGTAGCAAATACTTTTATATTTCTATTGAATATTTATAGTCGAATTTATATTATTTATAACCATGTATTAAAAATATTTTAGTTATTAAACTTTGATTTTTACTATTTTAACTCTTCTTTGAATAAAATAATATTAAATGTCCTAATCTAATCCAAGTGGACCTAAATGGTAATATTTTATTAAAAAGGTTGTTTTTGGTCGAATTAAACTTATCCAATAGAATTAGGACATGTGTTAGGGTAATAATAATACTATTTTTATCCTTAATTACCCTATTTACTTTTAACTATGACAAATAAAATTAAAAAAGTTACTATTCACCAAAAATTAATTTTATCTTATTGAACCACATTTTACTCATAGATATTAACTGTGTATCTTGGATTTTATAAATTCCACACATAGAAGAGGTAAAATTAAGTTTTATGTAAATTTTCAAACTCTCCTAGGAGGTTGGTAAAAGACGGGGAAAAGTTCAATAAAATTTTTACATATCTAAAATTACTATAAAATGACTTCAATGAATTAATTTGAACTTATATAGGTATTATGTACCAATTTTGACCAAAAATAAATCTAAATAAAAATAAATAATTATATAAATAAAAAGTCATTTTTTAAATAGTAACCTAGTGTTTTCACTATTCTTTAAAAATTGAATGTTTTCAGAAAAATACCAAAAATTCACCCTAGGCTAAATTTGATATTCCGAATCCAAAAATTAATTCCATTTTTAATGATAAAATTTATAAAATTTTAAAAAGTGGGTATTACTATTCATAATGGCTAGTTTTAATAATATTTTAATATCATATCGTTGTTTAGTGAAACTCGGTATTGCATACAACGCAAGCTATCAAGGAAGGTCTTGATTGTCTGTAAAAAAAGCCAAGATAGTGTTGTGTGTAGTGAATGATTTCGTTTATGATAACATAAGAAAAATATTTCTCATAAAAATCTCAGGTGTTAGATTCTACCCCCCTTAAATGAATTTCTCCCTTGAAATTCGTCACTTTGTAACAAACAAATGAGGATACCTCTCCCTCATCATATCCTCAAGCTCCCATGTAGCTTCTTCTAATTGGTGGTTCTTCCATAAAACATTCACCAAGCAAGTGGTCTGGTTCCGTATCACTTTTTCACTACGATCCGGAATCTCTATCGGTTGTTCTTCATAAGAATGATCTTGCTCTAGTGGTACAACTTCTGAGCTGAGTACATGTGAAGGATCAGGTATGTACTTTCTCAGGAGAGATAAAAGGAACACTTCGTGAACTTGAGAAATATTCCATGGAAGCTCCAATCGGTAAGCTACCTTCCCAACACGATCCAGTATTTCGAAAGGACTGATATACTTGGGGCTCAACATTCCCTTCTTTCCAAATCTCATTACTCCTTTCCAATGAGATATTCGTAAGAACACTTTATCACCCACTTCCAACTCTAGGTATTTTATTCAGTTGTCGGCATATCATTTTTTTCGACTCTGAGCTTCACTTATGTGTTATTGAATAGATCTGACCTTTTCTGCCATCTCATCAACATGATTGGTTCCTAATAGCTTTCTTTCCCCAACTTCATCCCAGCAAGTTGGAGTCCTGCATTTCTTTCCATAGAGAGCTTCATAAGGATCCATCTGAATACTAGATTGAATGCTATTATTATATGAAAATTCCACCAAAGGTAGGTGTTGATCCCAACCACCTTTGAAATCCATAGAGCAAGATCTTAACATATCTTCTAGAGTTTGAATTTTCCTCTCAGAATGACTGTCTGTCTGAGGATGATAAGCAGTGCTGAAACTCAACTCTGTATCTAGAGTATGCTGAAGACTTCGCCAAAACATTGAGGTAAAAATCAGATCCCGGTCAGATATAATGGAAATTGGTACTCCATTCTATCTTACCACTTCCTTCATATATATCATGGAAAACTGATCAACAGATATATACTCTCTAATAGCAATAAAGTGTGCCGACTTTTTAAGACGATAAACTATAACTCAGATAACATTATTGCCTTTAGATGTTTTAGGAAGTCCGGTGACAAAGTCCATAGTGATGTTTTCCCATTTCTATATAGGTATGGGTAATGGTTGTAACATCCTCTTATACTTTTGTCTCTCTTCTTTAACATGCGGAAAAACCAATCATCGAGAGACATATTAAGCAACATCTCTTTTCATGCCATCCCACCAGAAGTACTCTTTCAGGTCCCTATACATCTTCGTGCATCCAGGATGAATAGAGAATGACGAACTATGAGCCTCATCCAACATCTCCTTCTTTAATTTTGGTATGGGAGGAACACAAGCTCGGTTCCTGAACCTTATTATCCCATCACAATCAAGGTTAAATTCAGGAACAATTCTCACCTTGATTTGTAAATCTATATCTTTTTTTTGTGCCTCTTTAATATTTACATGTATATATGGTTGAACATTCATTTGAGAAAGATAATATTTTTCCCCTTCCATTATAATTCCACGATCCATCCTTTGTAAATCCATAAATATTGGATCTTTTGTGATCCTCATCATGGATAAGCTAGCATGGTGTTATCGACTTAATGCATCTGCCACCTTGTTTGCATTCCCAGGGTGATAATGAATTGATCAGTCATAATCCTTAATCAGCTTCAACCATCTTCTTTGGCGCATATTCAGCTCCTTTTGTGTGAAAATATACTTTAAAATTTTATGATCATTATAAATATCACACATTTCACCATAAAGATAATGCCTCCATATTTTTAATGCAATTATTACCGCAGATAACTCCAAATCATGAGTTGGGTAATTTTTCTTATGTATTTTCAACTATCATGAGGCATAAGCTATCACCATATCATTTTTCATGATAACACACCCCAACCCCTTCCTGGATGCATCACTATAGAACACAAATTTTTCTCCACTACAAGGAAGTGTGAGAACAGGTGCACTGGATAACCTTCTTTTTAACTCCTTGAAATTATTTTCACACTCCTCCATCAAAACAAACTTAACTTCTTTTCGAGTCAACCTGGTGAGTGGATTAGATAATCATGAAAAATATTTCACAAAACGTTGATAATATCCAGCCAAACCAAAAAACTTCGGATCTCAGTTACTGTTGTTGGTCTCGACCATCTTTTGATAACCTCTGTTTTCACTGGATCCACAGATATCCCCTCTTTTGAGTTTATGTGACCCAAAAATGAATCTTTTTGAAGACAAAATTCAAACTTGGTAAATTTGGCATAAAGCGTCCCCTTTATCAGGGTCTTCAATACAATTCTCAAGTGATCTTCATTTTCTTCCTTGATCTTTGAATAGAAAAGAATATCATCTATAAAGACTACCAAAAACTGATCAAGATATTCTATAAAGACTCTATTCATTAGATACATGAAGATAGCAGGGGAATTAGTAAGACCAAATGGCATCACTATAAATTCATAGTGTCCATACCGTGTATGGGAAGCCATCTTTGGTATATCCACCCTTTTGACCATTAATTGATTATACCCTGAATGAAGATCAATATTGGAAAAGTATTGAGCTTCGCTTAGTTGTTAAAATAAGTCATCAATGCGTGGGAGAGGATATTTGTTTTTGATAGTGATCTTTTTAAGTTCTCGATAATCAATGCAGAGTCTCATTGATCCATATTTCTTCTTAACAAATAGAACAGGTGCTCCCCAAGGTGATGCACTAGGGCGTATGAATCCCTTATCAAGATTCTCTTGTAATTTCTTCTTCAATTCCTATAACTCAATTGGGGCCATTCTATAATGTGTCTTTGAAATAGGCATAGCACCCGGTACGAGTTCTATTAAAAACTCAACTTCATGATTTGGTGGAAGACCAGGAAATTCCTCCAGAAAGACATCATCAAACTCCCGTACAATGGGAATATTCTTAATCGTGAGTTTATCTCAAACCATTTGAGATAAATAACCTTCATTTAGTGGAATAAAGACCCATAAGATGGAAGAAATATCCAATGGAATTTTATGTTCATCCTTGCATCGATAGACAATCATTGATTGATCTGAAATATAAAATGTGACTTCTCTTCTTTGCAAATTGATATGATCTCCATATAAAGAAAGCCAATACATGCCCAGAATCACATCAAATTCCACTATAGGAAGGATCACGAGATTTTTAGGAATCACTTTCCCATAAACTTCAATCGAAGAAGAATTATAAACTTTTGATGCAACTTTTGTGCCATTATGGGTTGTCACACCTAACTCATTATCTACATACTGAGGTAATATAGAGATACCATTAGAAAATTCTTCAGAAATAAAAGTGTGGGTGGATCCAGTATTAAATAAAACATTTTCTACTTTAGAGTGGATGGTAAGTTTACCTTTCACTACATTGTTATCGTACTCCACATTGCTGATAGAAATTTCATGTGACTTTCCTTTGTCTTTACCCTTAATAGTTTGTTGTCGTCGATCATCATCAGCAAACCTTTTATTAGGTCATTTATGGGAATAATTCCCCTTTTCTTTTCACTTGTAACATTGAAGTGTCAGAGGTTCACTCTATGTAGCCTTTTCTTTGTTCGCATCACTAGACATATTCTTGCCATCATTGGATCAATCAAATGTCTGATGACCTTCTTTTCCACCCTTAAAACATTTACATTTCCCTTTAAGAAAACTCCCTCCATGTTTCTTTCCACACATTGAGAATAAGGGAAAACTCATCCTCTTTTTAGTGTGCTCTTTAGATTTCCCTTAGAATTCCATTTTCCTCTTCTTATCAAATGCATTTGACTGATGGGTTACCCTAATCTCTATCTCAACCTTGAGAGCACATTTAAATATTTCCTCATAGATATTGATGTCCTTTATGGCTAATGCCCTTCGAAAACTTGGTTTTAAGCCACTAAAGAATCAATCGATCTTACTCTCAGGTACGATAATAATCCAAGAAGCGTACATTTCAAGTCTTGTAAAATTTTCTTCGTAGGTACCAATAGATTCATCATCCTTTTTATTTAGCTCATGAAACTCCTTCTCCATCTTTGTTTGAAGAATATGAGGGATGTACTTATTGAAAAATATGTTCTTGAACTCGTCGCATTCCAAGGATTCAATTTCATCCCTTTTCCTCGTATACTTGATAAGATTCCACCATTGATCAGCTTCAACTTCCAAACGATATACTGCTAAGATGAATTTATCATGTTCAGAACATTAAAGAACTGAAAATATCTTTTCAGTAGTATTGATCCATTTTTCAGCAACTAATGGATCAGCAGACCCGCTGAATGAGGGTGGAAACTGCCTCATGAAGGATTCAACAGAATGTTGCTTCTTCATTTTCTCATTTGGAAGTCCTACATGATTCATAGCTTGAGAAAATTGTGTGACCATGGCTACAAGATTTTTCATTCCATCTCCCATAATGTTTGGTTGCTCAGGGGGATAATCATTGCATTTCCTATCGCATTTCGGATTAACACGGTTCCTTCGGGTTCCATCCATTGACTAAAACTGATAAGAATAGTGTGAGAAACACTAATCATAATAGTAAAACCAAAAAATCAAGAATAAAATTTCACTCTTTAGGTCTTATCATAGGTTATTCATGGTCATTTCTAAAACACTAAGATTGTGTTCTATTCCTAGACTTATCCTTAGGGTTCGTACTAAGGCTATCACGTCCTAGATTTCAAAGGTTGACTATACCTTTCCTCTCATACCAACTATAATGACCCATACTTTACATACATTGTTATTACTTCAAAATTGAAGCACACTTATTACAACATATAACAAAACCATGAAATGACTATATAGGTATAGTGTCCTTAGAAATTGGGAAACATAAACAACTGGTTCATAAATCATCTACACTATCCCCCTTTTATTTTATCATATCTAGAGTAAATTTTGGAATATCTTACTTAATACCCTTCTTCCTGGCCTGGGGAAAAGAAAACATACAGAATGGTGAGCTCAAATGCTCAGTAAGGGAAAATAAAAGAAAAATTAATCACATCATATTCATAAGAACATAACATTTTGGAAATCTTAACCTGCAAAAGAGATCATAATTTCATAACATGGGATAAATCATAGTAGTGAAATGTAATCCCAATAATCAAAACATAAAACATGAAACTTTGTTTCATACACACATAATCATAGATTATCATTTCTTAGTAGTCAATACCCATTTCCAAGACTATCCTAGTGGACAAAGTACATTTTTGAACCGAGTTCACTTCTCGATTCAGTCCTGTATCTCCGAACAGGATTAACCTGCCTTTCCAGCCATGTCTTTCTCATGAGATATAAATCATTACCCAATGCATTGGAGGGAGATATAGGTCCCACCTATCTCATAATGATACCATTCTTATGTGTGCCACAAAATCATAAACTATACATCATAGCATAACCCATGTAATAAAAATGGGATTCTTAAACATCATGTCATCATAACAAAATCCATATAAGATAAAAGGACATCATAAAAATAATTACATCATAACAAGATACAATCAATGTAAAAATAGGGATAGAAACAGAACCCTATATTATCTTAGATGGAAAATAATTTTGATAAAACGCTTGAACTCCATTCTTGAGGAAAATATCCTTTCTACTTCAAAAACATTTTTCCTTTCATAATATGTCATGAAATTTAAAACTAAAAGAAGTTTATTAAAAATAAACTTGAAAACTTATACAGGAATCTTCATGGAAATAATATTCTATGAATCCAGTCATTCCATATAAGTTAAGTTAAAAAAACATTCTTCTCGTACTTTGGCCGGAAAAGTCACAAAAGTACCTCGTACTAAAAACGACAAAAGATTCATATCATAGCTTTTACTAAAAACTCACCGAAGGGTAAATTTGGATTTAAAAATTTTTAGGAGGATATAAATAATATTACATATTGAGGAAACATGGATGTGATGATAAATATTCCCCAGTAAATTCTGATGTATAAACAATCTCAGATAAAAATGAGATTGCGATATTTTCCCTTACCTTATGTCTGATTTGCTTCGTACGTGTCTGAACCTCCTGTATAATGATTTAAATAATGTTATTGACTTATTACATAATCTTAATCATTGTTATAATATCATATATGGTCATATTCTTAGCTTCGTATTAGTAATATTTCATTGCTACTTGTTAATCGGGGGTTTATTGCTTTTTGTTCTTATGCGTGTTTTGTCGAATAAATTCCCATTCTTATTTTTAGGTTATAGATAAATCATTTACAGGATGTTATTAGTGTAATATATATCATATTTATTCATTGAATTCATTTATATAATCATTATCCATTGAAGATCATGTAGAACGAGTCGCATCACATCGTGGAGACGGTAGGCCGTACGTACGCACGAGCGATGATATCGTTCCCATGATCGTGGAATTGTATTTTAGGGTATGTATACTATTTTAGAATCAATATCACTTTACAATAATCAAAAATAGTTATTCATTACACCGTTATACCCATCCAAGTAAGGTGGTGGTGGAAAACATATTACACCACGGCGTGGAGACGGTATTCCGTATGTACACGTGAGCGGTGATTTCATTTTCCGTAGGATGGATAGAAGGTGAAATAGGTTTGTTTCATATTTACAATAACATAAAATTATATGAGTGATACTGATGTTATCACTTCATAATGAAACAACTAAAGAAGAATAAGTAGATGAAGAAATAAATTTGAAAGAATCGGTAACGAACATTACCTCTTCTTTGAAGCGCCTCTTCTTAACCTCCTCTTAGGGCACTAAAGGTGTCTTTTAAGAATAACAGGACATCTAGGATGTTTCTAGGGAAGTGGAGAAGAGAAATTTTCAGGGTTTGGCCGAGATTTAAGGCTTAATGTGGTGTGAGGAGGAGAGGGAGGAGGTTCCCTTTTTTAAGGGAGGAGAGTGGCACTTTAGGAAAAACATAAAATATTATTTTATAATAAAGTCATATTCAGTTTTTAATAGCTCCAAACTGATTTATTTCGAAGCTAAGGTGGGGATGGGTAAACATCCTCTAAAACAATATATTTTAGACATGTTTAGGTTACAATTTTAACTTTATCATTTATATTTAACTCTAAGTTAAATAATTTACCTTTTACCGTGTCTTCTTGTTTTCTTACACTATATGGTTAATAAAATTACTATAACAAGCCAAACGAATGCCAAGTGGTTCATTATTAATATATATAACTTTATATAAGTCATTTGTCTTAACCTTAGATTTTTAGAAATAAAATAACAATTAATAACATAATATTTGTTTTAAAAACTATTTTAGGTCAATTTTGACACTATTTGGTAATTGATTTTTTTGAAAATCATAAAACCATGATTAGTCCAAAAAAGGTTAATTAAATCAATATTAATATGTCATATTAAAGTATACAATTAGTGAAATTCATAAAAAGTATCAAATTACATTTATTTGGGTATTTATAATATCAGTTATGTTAATATTTCCTTAATAAGGTAATTACTGCATCATCATTGTGTCATAAATAAATTAAATTATTTAAATTCTAAAAATTATAAATAAAATACCATTATGTAGGAAATCTTTTTAACTTTCTAATGAATATTTATAGTCGAATTTATCTTGTTCATAACCCTATACTAAAAATGTTATAGTTATTAAACATTGATTTTAACTATTTTAACTCTTCTTTAAATAAAATAATATTAAATGTCCTCATCTGATCCAAGTGAACCTAAATGGTCATATTTTATTCCTAAGGTTGTTTTTGGTAGAATTAAAATTATCCAATAGAATTAGGACATGTGTTATGGTAATAATAATACCATTTTTACCTTTAATTACCCTATTTACTTTTAACCGTGGTAAATAAAAGTAAAAAGTTACTATTCACCGAAAATTATTTTTATCATATTGAACCACATTTTACTCCTTGATATTAAATTTGTATCTCAAATTTTTGAAATTCCACTCACAGAAGTGGTAATATTATGTTTTATGTAAATTTTCAAAGTCTTCTAGGAGGTGTGTAAAAGACTGTGAAAAGTTCAATAAAATTTTTATATATCTAAAATTATTATAAAATGACCCCAATGAATTAATTTGAACTTATATAGGTATTATGTATCAATTTTGACCTAACATAAATTTAAATAAAATAAATAATTATTTAAATAAAAGTTTATTTTTAAAATAGTAACCTAGTGTTTTCACTATTCATCAAAAATTGAATGTTTTCAGAAAAATACCAAAAAATCACCCTAGGATAATTTCGATATTCCAAATCCAAAAATGAAGTCCATATTGAAAGATAAAATTTATAAATTTTCAAAAAGTGGGTATTACTATTCATAACAGCTAGTTTTAATAATATTTTAATAGCATATCGTTGTTTAGTGAAACTTGGTATTGCGTACAACGCAAGCTATCGAGGAAGGTCGTGATTGCGTGTAAAGAAAGCCAAGATAGTTTTGTGTGTAGTGAATGATTCCTTTGATGATAACATAAAAACAAAATATTTCTCATAAAAATATCGGGTGTTACACCGAGACCCCCGAAGGTCTCCCAGAATCAATGAAGGATAAACCACAATGGAAAGATACAACACAAAGTGTCAACCAACTCTACTTAGGTATATGCCCATACATATACCTAATTCATCAATCCCAGTCCGGATCCTACAGTCGAGCCCAATCACAACCCAGTCCACACAGGAAGGATGTCAATCACATCGTTGGTAATGATTGAAGTCAAGACTCAGCTCACACAGGTATTTACCTTTCGTATAGTGATAGAGATGATCAGATGTAGTCACTGATTCATCTAGGCTGTCGGACCCACACAGGATACAAGTACAGAGGTCAATTCTTCCGGACCCACACCGGATACAAGAATAGTAGCCATCGTCAGCGAACCGACGGAAGATCCTAGTATGTTAGTCATCGTTGTCGAACCCTCGGAGGATTCCAATACAGTAGTTGATGCAGTCGCAGGCAGCTCTAGGGTTCCCGCACACATCATGCTCAATTCTGGGAGGGTCCGCACCTCAAGAAAGGGGGTCGATACATCAACTATCATGAAGTCCATAGTTGATGTATCCCAAAGTTTAGTCTCGTCAAAAGAAACCCAACGCGACAGACAGTGCATCAATCGGACGCCCGATCTGAGAGTTATTGGTTTTTCCATTCCAGGGGCCCGGTTGGTTTTTAAGCTAAAACCAAACCGACCATACTCTAGCTCTGTCCAAACCTTATGTGGTGAATTCGAAATGAGCTTTCTCATCAAATGGAATTCAACGTGGTTGACGTCACGTCAATCGGACGTCTGGTCCTTATGTTATAAGCATTTCTGCTCCAAGGGCCCGGTTGAGTTTGGGTTCGAACCAAACCGGACGTACCCAAACATCACTTAAACCTCAAATGTAATATACCAAAATGACTGTCTCGATCCAAGGATTCCTACTCATATAATGGTGCATCGATCGGAGGTCTGTATCTCATGTTATGGGAAAAAGACTAAAACACGGTCCGAAGTGGGGGGTCTGGGCCTGGTCCGACCCGGCCCAACCCACCCTAGGTCGGCCCGAACCGGGTCGAACCGACATGGGTCTGGGTCCGGCCCGGCCGGGGGGGGGGGGGGGGGGCGTGTCGGCTCGGCCAGCTGGCCGATCAGGGGGTGCGGCCCCCTGTTCTGTGAACACGCCGCTAGGCCGACGCCGCTTGTCTCCAGAATCCCGCGCGGTCGTGGGATCCCCTCCTCGCCATCGCGGCCGGTGCGGCAGCGAGCTTCTGCCAATGGTGCGCTGGGGAGCCACTGCCTCTAGGCGGCCGGCCGTGCCGGTGACCCACGTCGTTGTGGTCTTCTGCGGGCCACCAGAGTCATTCCAGTGGTCTGTTTTTTCTTCCGCCTGCACCTGTGGTCGTCTCGAGATCCGAACTCCACTACGAAGGCTCCAAATCATTGTTGTAGTCCCATTTCATCGTCGCCAACATCCCACGCATCAAGAACGATACAGAGATATGATTGGACATGTACGTTAGTCCATACCCACCATGTTAGTTGTTCAAATCATCACCCAACAGTTAAATTCCATGCTCGAGGGTATAAATCACATAAATTAAATATACAAATCCCAATACCTCGTAGTTGACGTCGTTCATTGTAGAGCCGGGGTAGACAAGCGTCGAAGTAGTCAGGCATCATGGAAGAATGGTGTCGTCCCGTCAACGATGGAGTAAGAGTCATTGTTGTAGGCGACATAGTCTCCTTGACGTTGAGGTGCGTCCGAGGAAGAAGTCATTCGCGTTATTCACTGGGGATGTTCTTCGTTGAAGAGAGATCACCTCCCTTTTTAATTTCCCAGAGCCTTTTCCCCAAAAGTGATTTTCCAACTCAAAAGAATTAAATAGGATAACCAATTAATAGAATTTCTATGCAATTAATATTGATTCAAAAGCAGGGGCAATAAATTAACGCCGATTTTAATTATACGAATTGGCACAATTTATGGGAGAATGGAGGTGGGAAGGTTCCTCCATAATAAATATGTAGAGTTGTTAAAGTAATAAATAAGGGGTATTAATGGGGAGTTGAGGGGTAGTGAAGAGTTTGGGTTTGTGTGCGACCCACCCTTAACTTCCTATTGTAAATAAAATAAAATAAAACAAAATTGTGTATAATAATTCTTATTTAATTCATTCTAAATACCCCAAAAAAACTTTCAACCAGCATAAAACGCAACTGCGGTAAGGGTCCCCTTAAGTGAATATCGGCGCTGCGAGATCATCAGTGTCCTCATATTTCAATTCCCAACACTGGTTAAAAATTAAAAAAACCTGCTCATACGTTTACTGAATGTACCCAAACAAAACATGAAAAATTGATTCCGGGCACACCGGGCCTCGGAATCAGGTGGCATCAGAATCCATAGACTCATAAAATTTCAAGGTATTTAAGAAAAAAAATTAAATGAAATTTCTAGGTATTTACATTACTCCCACCTCTGGTATTTACGTCCCTGTAAAGCTACAACACACACTAGGAAAACAAAAAGGGGTACTGAGCATGCATCTGATCCTCCCGCTCCCATGTGCTCTCATGAAGGTTCTCGTGCTGCCAGCAAACGCGCACCAGAAGAATAGACTGTCCACGAAGGACCCACTCCTTTAGATCCTCGATCTCCACCGGGACCACTGAAAATGTCTCCCCATCATCGATGTCCAGATCCCCGTGAGTGATGATGTTGGTCGGGTCGTGCACATATCTCCTCTGCTGAGATACGTAGAAGACATCATGCACCCGGTGCAACTGAGGTGGAAGGGCCAGGCGGTAAGCCACCTCGCGAACTCTGTTGAGGACCTGGAAAGGTCCGATTAATTGTGGAGATAACATGCCTCCCTGGCCAAATCTCCATAGACCTCATCGAGGTGAGACCTGTAGGAAAACATGGTCGTCATACTCAAACTTCAGTGGTCTCCGTCTCCTATCAGCATAGGACATCCATCTGCTCTGTGCAGTACTCATCCACTCCAGGATGATCTGCACCTTCTCCATCGTAGCCTGAACTATCTATGGTCCTACAAGTGTTGACTCCCTAGGGTCAGTCTAGTTCATAGGTGATCTGCATGGTCAGCCGTATAGTGCCTGATATGGTGACATCCCGATGGTGGAGTAGTAGATGTTGTTGTACGCAAACTCCACCAAGGGTAGGTGGTCCTCCCAACTATGACCAAAGTCAAGGACACATGCAAGGAGAATGTCCTCGAGAGTCTGAATGGTCCTCTCCCTCTGGCCATCCTTCTGTGGATGAAAGGTGATGTTTAGATGCTGCTGCATCCCAAATGCCTCCGGTAACCCCTTCCAAATCTGGGAAGTAAAGTGAGAATCTCGATCGGAGACGATAGTCGATATCAGACCATGAAGTCGTACGATCTCCCGAACGTAGAGGCGTCCCAATCTCTCAACTGATCCATGCTCTCTGATCAGTAGGAAGTAGGCCGACTTGGTGAGTCAGTCGACAATCACCGAGATAGATTTGTGACCCCTGGATGTATGTGTAATCCCTATCATGAGATCCATGGATATCCCATCCCACATCCTCTCCGGGACCTCTAAGGGATGTACCAAGCCTGGTGGTACCAGGTGCTCCGCCTTCACTTTATGAAAATTGAGGTATCGTGAAACAACCTTTGTTGTAGCCTTCTTCATACCCGGCCACCAGTACTGTCGTCTGAGGTCTTGATACATCTTCTACACTCCTGGATATACCGCTCAAGGGGAAGTGTAGAAATCCTTCATCACCTCCTCCTACAGTGCAACTTGTACCATCGTACATCCCCTAAAGAGGGTGACGTTCTCCCCTCCTTCATAAAATCCATCGGGAGCCACCCCTGAGGATATCTGAGCACGTTGTGTCTCGCAGTTAGTGTCCCCATGTTGTGCCTCTCTAACTCACTGAAGAAGTGTATGAGTGACTGTGAGAGACTGAAGAGAGTATGCTCCATCTATATCCAGAAAAGATAACTGAAACACATCTAGCTGCTCCATCGCCTCGCCTAGTAGCTAAATTCCTGATCTCCTGCTGAGAGCATCAGCCACAACGTTCCCCTTACCAGGAGTATAGACTATCTCAAAGTCATAGTCCTGGAGGAACTCGAGCCATCACTGTTGTCTCAGGTTCACGTCCTTCTGCAAGAAGATGTACCTGAGACTCTGGGGGTCAGAGTAGATTGTAGAGAGTTTTCCCATCAGATAGGGTCAACACATCTTCAAGGCGAAAACCACTACTGCTAACTCTAGGTCCTGGGTAGCGTAGTTCGACTCGTGTTGTCTCAACTACCGCGAACCATAAGCGATCACCGCTCTCTCCTTCATCAGGACACACCCGAGTCCAGTCCCTGATGAGTTGAAGTAAACTACGTACCCAACGCCCCTCTCTGGTAGCCTCAATATGGGCGCACTGGTCAATCTACGCCTCAACTCTTGAATGCTCTGCTAACATCTATCTGACCACACGAAGGGTTTACCCTTCTCCGTCAAAGCTGTAAGCGGTGCTGCAACTCTGGAGAAGTCTAGAACAAACCTCCGATAGTACCCAGCAGGACCTAGGAAACTCCGAACATCCGTTACACTCTTGGGTGGCTCCAAAGAAAGCACCACCATGATCTTTGTTGGATCCACTGCAACTACCACCTCTGAGATGACGTGTCCTAAGAAGTGAACCTATCGAATTCAGAATTGGCACTTCGAGAGATTACCATAAATATGGTGCTCTCAGAGTGTATCCAGTATGACCCGTATGTGGTAGGCATGCTCCTCCTCAGTAGTCGAGTAAATCAGTATGTCGTCAATGTTGACAACGACAAAATGATTGAGGTAAGGCAAGAATATCCTATTCATGAGACTCATGAACACTGCTGGATATTTGGTTATGCTGAAGGGTGTAACCAAGAACTCATAGTGGCTATACCGACACCTGAAGGCCCTCTTCTGCACATCCTCGTCTTGAACTCTGAGCTGCTGATAGCCTGAACTGAGGTCTATCTTCGAGAACCATCGTTCTCCCTTGAGCTAATCGAAGAGGTTTTCAATACTCGGAAGTGGGTACTTGTTTCTTAAGGTCACCTAATTCAAGCGACTGTAGTCAACACATCTTAGCATGCTCCTATCTGCCTTTTTGGCGAACCAAATCGGAGAAGCCCAGGGTGAAACACTGGGTCAGATAAATCCTTCTCCCTACAAGTCCTCCAGATGTAACTGCAGCTCACAAAGCTCGGTGGGAGCCATCCGATACGATGGAGTAGATATTGGTGATGTACGGGGGTACAAGTCTATGTATATGTCTACCAATATTTGAGGAGGTAGTCCTGGAACGTCATCAGGAAAAATGTCCTCATATAGATCCCCCATAATAGAAAAACTCAGGATCCACACATCAACTGCTCTGAGGATGAGACTGGCCAGCTGATGTGTGATCAGCTACCCTCTCCTCTGCATAAATTCCTCCTGTGCTGCAAAGGTTCCCTTCTCACCGGTGAAGGTGAACCTGCTCCCATCCATGTGAATACATCACACCTTGCGCTAAATACAGTCAATCTGATCATGGACATTAGATAACCAGTCCATACCCAAGATGACGTCGTAAGGCCTCGAAGCCTTTACAAGAAGATCCCAGCTGAAGCTCTCACCTCCTAGAGTTAGCTCACACTGCCAGAACCAGTGAAAAATTGTCATGTCTGCTCCCATAAGATTATCTAGCAATAAGAATCAAGCCAAAGGCTCTGTCAGAATCTCCAAGCTCCGAAAAAGGGCAGCAGCAATGAAATAATGACTCGCACATGTGTCTATAAGAACTGTAGAAATGGTGGAGTAGACACAGATATTAACTCGAATCAGCTCAGGTGCGTCGTGGTCGTATGCCTCGACTGCCTGGAGCTGTGCCTGCCTCTGCCCGCCAGCTCCCTATTGTCAGGGTGGACCTCCTGGGGGTGGGGGTGGTAGAGCTCAAAACATCATCCACCACCCGCTGCTCAGCCATCTCCTCTACCTCGTCCTCCTGCTCCCTACGGACCACCATGGTCAAACCTCTGCCTCTGCCTGGGACGTCCCTCCACTGTCTACTGCTCATCTGTAAGGTGGGTTGGGCAGTCATGAGCCATGTGGCCCTTCCCACCGCATGCATAGCATTGTCTGCTCCTCATAAGACTGGATCTGTTTCGTGTGCCCCTCAAAACCGAACCTGTATCCTGAGGTCGCCCACCTGATGGCCTAGTGAGCTAACACAAAGTAGTCACATAGAAAACTTTTGAAAGGAAACACACATGCAAACATTGTTTTCATCCACTAAGTCAGAAATAAGAGATTAGGGTTCTGGTGTATCGATACATCGGCCATCGCACCAACACTGGACTCCCTAGACTGAAAACCATACTCAATACTCTTAACATTATTGCTTCACCTAAATGAAAGATCAGAGTCCTGAGTTCTGCGGTAGAACCGACTCCTCTGATACCAATTGTCATGACCCATCCTCGGGGCCCATGTCGTGACTACCCCAAGCCCGCCTTCTATAGGCCAGGGGCTGGCGACTAGCACCAAAGGCGTAAATCCCGATAAAAAGGGAAGGCATTGCCTTTATGATAGTAACAAACACAACAGAGTATGCAAGTGATGTAAACACTAAAAAAATGAGTATAAAAGTAAGTGTTGAAAAGTAAATGGGCCAACATACAAACCCAACTGATAGTACAGTACAACTGAAAAGAAAGTACAACAATAGTAAAGTAAAGCGGAAACCACTAAGTCGTCCTATGGGAATCCCACCTGAAGGGTGGGTACAGATGGTATCCTCGGCACCTCAGGTCCGTCCGTCCACTCCATGTACACCTCACTAGGTGGTCCACCTCTAGGTACAGTCCATCTCCACAAGACTCCTCCATGATCAATGTTGTCTGTTGTCTGCATCCAACACAACATAGTGCGGGCATAGCCCGTGCAGGGGTGAGTATACGATACTCAGTAGGGACCCCGAGACCCCCGAAGGTCTCCCAGAAACCACGAAGGATAAACCACAAAAAAATGATACAACACGAAGTACCAACCAACTCAACATAGGTATATTCCCATACATATACCTAAGTCATCAATCCCAGTCTGGGTCCTACTCTCGAGCCCAATCACAACGCAGTCCACACAGGAAGGTAGTTAATCACACCGTTGGTAAAGATTGAAGTCAATACTCAGCTCACACAGGTATACACCTTTCGTATAATGATAGAGATGATCAGATGTATTCACTGATTCATCTTAGCTGTCAGACCCACACAGGATACAAGACCAGTTAATCTATCGGACCCACACAGGATACAAGTATAGAGATCAATACTGTCGAACCCACACCTGATACAAGAACAGTATCCATCACCGTCGAACCCACGGAGGATCCCAGTACGGTAGTCGCCGCTGTCGAACCCACAGAGGATTCCAGAACAGTAGTCAATGCAGTCGCATCCATCTCTTGGTTTCCCACACACAACACGCTCTATTCTGGGAGGGTCCGCTCCTCGAGCAAGGGGGTCAATACATCAACTTCCATGAAGTCTAGATTTGATGTATCCCAATTTTTTGTCTTGTCAAAAGAAACCCAATGCGATAGACAGTGCTTCAATTGGACTCCTGGTCTGAGAGTTATTGGTTTTTATGTTCTAGGGGCCCGGTTGGTTTTTAAGCTAAACCCAACCCAACCGTACTCCAGCTACATCCAAACCTCAAGTGGAGTATTCTAAAACAATCGTCTCATCAAAAAGAATTCAATGTAGTTGGCAACACATCAATCGAACATCCGACCCTTATTTTATAAGTGTTTCCGCTCCAAGGGCCTGGTTGGCTTCGGGTTCGAACCCACCCGGCCATACCCAAACTTTGACAAAACTTTGACTGTAATATACCAAAACTACCATGTCAATACAAGGATTCCCACGCAATTGATGGTGCATCGATCGGAGGACTGTAGCTCACGTAAGGGGAAAAATACTGAAAAACGTTCCAAAGCGGTGGGTCTGGGCCCGGTCCGACCCGACCCAACCCACCCTGGGTCGGCCCGGCCTGACCTGGTCCAGGCAACCTGCCCCAGCCCCGCCGGGGGGAAGGGGGAGTTTGCTAGATCAGTCAGCTGGCCAAGCGGGGGGCGCGGCCCCCGGTTCTGCGAACGTGGCGCCAGGCTGGCTCTGGTTGTCTCTCGGATCTCGTGCGGCCGCGAGATCCCCTCCTCATCGCCACGGTCGTTGCCACTACGCGCTTCTGCTGGTGGTGCGCTGGGGTGACGCCGCCTCTAGTTTCTGGCGTCATCGCGCCGGCGACCCACACCGCCACGGTCTTCCACAGGCCACCAGAGTCATTCCGGTGGTCCGTTTTTGCTTTCGGTTGTGTCTGCGGTCGTCTGGGGATCAGAACTCCACTGCGAAGGCTATAAATCGTCGTTGCGGTCCCGTTTCATCATCACCCACATCCCATGTATCAAGAACGATACAACGATGGGTCCTAACTTTTTCGATAGTCCGTACCCACCGTGTTATTGGTTCAAATCATCACCCAACAATTAAACGCTATTCTTGAGGGTATAAATAACATAAATTAAATATACAAATCTGCCTACCTCGTAGTTGACGTCGTTCTTCGTCGAGCCGCGGAAGACGAGCGTCACGGTATTCAGGCATCACGGAAGAATGGTGTCATCCCATCAATGAAGGAGGAAGAGTCATTTTCGTAAGTGACATAGACTCCTTGACGTCGAGGTGTGCCCTAGGAAGAAGTCCTTCGCATTCTTCTCCGGGGATGTTCATCATTGAAGAAAGATCACCTCCCTTTTTAATTTCCCGGAGGATTTTCCCCAAAAGTGATATTACAACACAAAAGAAATAAGGAGGCTCACCAATTAATAGAATTTCTATGCAATTTATATTAATTTAAAAGCAGTGCCAATAAATTAACACTGATATTAATTATAAGAATTGGCATAATTTATGGGAGGAGGGGGGTGGGAAGGTTCCACCATAATAAATATGTGGAGTTTTCAAAGTAATAAATAAGGGGTATTAATGGGGAGTTGAGGGGTGGTGAAGGGTTTGGGTTCGTGTGGGCCTTAACCTTAACTTCCTCTTGTAAATAAAGTAAAATATAATAAAATTGTGTACAACAATTTTTATTTAATTCATTCTAAATCCCCAAAACAACTTTCAACCCACAGAAAATGTTACTACGATAAGGGCCCCCTTAAGCAAATACCAGTGGTGCAAGTTCATTGGTGTCCTTGGATTTCAATTCCGAGCATCAGTTCAAAATATAGAAAAACCTGCTCGTACATTTATTGAACGTACCTGAACAAAACTTAAAAAATTGATTCTCGGCACACTAGGCCTCAAAATCAGGTGCCGTCAGAAGCCACCGACTTGTCAAATTTCAAAGTATTTACGAAAAAAAATTTCTTGAAATTTCTGGGTCATTACACTTGGGGGTCATTGGTATCTTCATTTACTAGTTTGCATTTTGATATTTGGGACATACATTAGCATGGCTAGTTTTTTTGCTCCATTTGGATATTGTAATTATAGCTTGATAATCTTCATATATTGGTATTGTTTAGCTTTATATATGCTTCCACTATTTTTTATTATTTCTTTTGGGGTTAACTATGTTAAAAGAGGGTATAGTCTCACCGAGACTGACTTAACAGACCCGCGCTGCTAGACAGGAGCCTCTGGTGTACGGGGAGTCGTGCCTAAGGTCATGTGGCTGACCAGCATGGGACACCATTGTGTGGAAATCGATCCGAGATATTACACACAATCATTATCCCCCCACCCACCGCTCTCTTCCTTATGTCAAACATTATAACTCTTTCAATTCATTTAAACCCTTTAGACTATACATTGCATTAATGAACACCATATCCTTTTCAATGATGATTAAATTTGTATTACTTATTAATATTCTCTTCATTTTTCACTACATCCATACATCATATTTTGAGATACCAATACCCCCATATATAATAAAAATACAACATATCCTCCTTATTATTGAAAAAAAAATTAGGTACATTAATTCTGTTATCCTCATATATCATTTCTCCATATTTGATTTAATTTTTTAGAAATATATGAATCTCCAAAACAATTCTCAACTATAGCTACATTGTCATTGAATTTCAAATATTTTAAATAATACATATAAAAAATCCATAAATATAAAATTCAAACCTATTGAGTCTTAACATGGTGTAATAAATAAAAAATAAATAAAATAACACCAGCAATGTCCATTAAACTAATTTACATCCATGTATTCAAGAAACTTCATTAGTCATCCTAGATCTGGGACCTCCCTAATAACTCAATGAAAATCCCAAAAAACAATTAGGGATTAAATTTGAATGATGAAATGTGTGATTCACACTAGATTTATTCTTTAATGATCATCTATACACCCCAAAAAATACTAATAACTGAATATGACACCTTTTATCAGCATATATTCATTCTCTATTATACCATGTTTCATTAATTTGTTTTTGGGGATTCTACTTCTTATATCCTCATATACCCCCCCCCCCACCTCAAAATTTTAAACATTATCACTATACATAATATTGATGTTTATAATTGTATTAATCTACCTATAATAGTGTTTGATATCAAGAGAATAACCAGATGATATATCCTGTATTATTTAAACAAATAAATCAATAAAACCTTTTTTTTGTGCACTCTACATCATGGATTGATCTTCCAACATTATGTTATGATACAAGTCATGAAACCCCCCCACCAAATATAATTCATTTAAGAGATAAAGATAATGACCCCTGAGTCCCACCTCCAGTAGGCCTCGAGTTATCCAGTAGCACAAATGGTATAAAAATCTAATACATAAGAGTCATTACCCTCTATATAAAAACTAGATCTTGAGATAGAATGTATAAACTACAAGAAATTATATTACATAATATAAAAATAAATACAAAACCATACCATAATGCTTGTATAAAATGAATAGATAAAGATAAAAGACTCCAAAGTAAACACCCAAAAGAAAAACTATTACATTGAATCAACATAAGTACCAATGTCAAAGATAGTTATACCAATCATGACCTATGTAGTCCTCCTAAAAGCATGAAAATTAGGTAACATATGTATCTTGAGTATAGAATTATACTATGCAGGTAACCCAATCTCTATTGTGAACATGTAGAAATAGAATACTAATGAAACCATGATAAATCAGTAAAACCAAACATCACCTAAATAGGATAACTAACCAAACCCCTCCTCTCCATGAAACAGTAGAAAAATAATGCATCCATGTATAATAATATAATATGACTCATTTCAATAAAGGTTTTAACACACTACTTTCCCAATGGGGTGATTCTCTCATACCCCAAAATCAAGCTTGTATACACTCTAATTTCTTCCCTATAACATCATGTATCATCACCCAACAACTAATAAATCACATCACACCTCATTTGAAGACAACTTTGCCATCACATCACAACAGTAACCAGAGTACTAGATTATCGTGAACACTAATTAAATCATCCTCAAGTCTACCTTATATCATGTACAACACCATACAAATCCACCTCATCACATCTTGTCACCCCACAACATGACCATCACGCCACATCTCCCCCACAAACACATTTTACATCCCATAGTTCACTATATAAATTATTTACATTAAGAATGATTTATATCATCTCACTAAATGAGAGAGATTTAAATATTGGGTAGCTATCCATCTATTCTCACTATAAGGATTTTGGAAAAAATACCTACAATAAAAACATATGGGTGTTAGTAGTTAGTATGAAAAACCTTCTTTTTATTACACAATTAAACATAATTTATTACATAAACATCACTTCATATAACATAGAAGATTGAGAGGTCTACTGTCTTTGGAGATTAGGATCATTACATAACAACTTAAAACATGAAATATAACATCTTAATTGTAATCATCCTTTACATGACCACTACATTCCCTCATACTTATCATTACATGGGATAACCTGAAGACATGCATTAGAAAAGGGTGAGCTATAAGGCCTAGTAAGGGAATAATCATGGAATAACATGAAGAATACCATACATGTTAGACAATAATAATATCAATAGATCACAAGAGAAGAACAAACATAAAGGGATGATAAAGTATGATAATCATAACATGGAAATGTGGCAATAACACTTAACATGGAATTACCATGAGCTAAGGCACATTGCACATGGAGCATGAGTAAACCCTCATTGTATATGGAGCAATAGTAAACCCTCGTTTCACTTGAATTAGAATGAGTAAACACCCATTTCACATGATATATCATGATACTATACTTTACCCAATGAATTAGAGCTCTATAAGTGTGACACATGGATCATAAAACATTGAATCATTCAACATAATCTTTTATTCCACAATAAATGAATGTGGAATACATACATGAAACACTTTGAAGAATAAGAAAATGTGAATAAATTTGAATACCCTTGATAGAGAAATGGGAATGGTATTCCCTAAACAATGACTTTGGCATGGAAAATCACGGTGCAATTTCGTCAGAATAATGGTGTGACATATGAACTCATAAAAATGGTTGATGAGAGATAAAGGGGTGTCTCGTCATATTTAAATGATAGGGAAAGTAATGGGGTCATATAGGTACATCTCCCAACAAATGTAATGGAATTTGGATTCATGATACAATATAATTTCTTGAATGTATATGATGAGAGAGATATTCCTTTCGAAATGTTGGCATAATAACAGGTGAACATGAGAGGAATTTAATGAGAGAGAAAGGGTTATTCCATCATTAAAACATTTATATGTCAGTATGGGGGAGGTGTAAAACCATACACCAAAATTTATTTTTGAAATAAAAAGGGCATAACAACATAAATAATATTGGTCAAAAATGAGAAAGGAAGAAAAAACCCTTACATGGAAGTGTGCTTCCAAAGGATTGTTAGAGGCTTGAGACTGGATTCATGGGAGCTTGGGCAATGTTGGGAGGATTCTAGAGAGATGAGGTCAGATGTTGAACGAACTCCAAAGGCTTTGAGTGAGGATTAAGTGGGATCTTGGGTGGGTTTATATAAGAAATGTGAGGGAATTCTTTTTTATTTAGGTTTGGGACACCTCACATTAAACTAATCCAAAACACAAACCAACCCATGGTTTTTAACCCTGGTTTTTGGAAAAGGGAAGTAAAAAACAATATTTTATAAGGACAAAGTTTGAACTTCTTAAAATAATGGGGTTGCTCATGTGGAGGTGAGTCACACTCCTGAGGAAAACAATTTAAAAAGACAAAATGTTTAATAAGTCTTCATAAGGCCACTAAATATTTGTAAAATAAATAAAAGAAACCCAAAATCACATTATTTTAATGGTAAAACATATATTGACCGACAATAAATTTTATAGTATTTTATTACATCACTATTGGGTCATTATGATGTCATAAAACACATTATATATTTAAACGGTATTAAATTTTTACCCAAAAATTTTACTATCTATGAAAACTATGAAAAATTCACTGTTTACATTTTGATTCCAGAAATAATATTCATTTTATCTAAATAATTTTATAAATATATTAATTTTTACTTTTAAAATAAAAACTGAATTTTATCGAAAATTCATGGGTTTTGACAAAAATTACTTTGAAACCATAATAAAAAATTAAAATTGCATTCATAAAATTATACAATAATTTATATTTAATAAAAAATAATTTAATAATAATAATTTTTTTAAAAAAAATATTTAATTCAAAATTCCATTAATTCATCAAAATAGATTTCTTAGTTGAACATTAAATAAAAATACTATTTGAGATTTAAAAAATATTTACAAGGTAACAATAAAATTAAAGTATATTCATTATTATATAAAAAAATATTGTATATAAACATCGTACTTGGGTCTTGTTACATAAACCCTTATAACACCCATATAAGACCAAAGAGTAAGGTGTGCGATTGTGACAGACTATTGGGGTGGCTCGGATTACATTGCTTGGGTGGTAATCTCTATCAACTTCCACTTCTCTCGTAGGTGATCCCACTTGAACTTAACATATTCAAGCTCGTCTTGGGCTTGGTCAAGAGCAAATCCCAAATACGCAACCTCATTTATGAGCTCTGACAAATGGGCATTGAATGGGGCACATCTACTGGATGAGGCCATCACATCTTTTTTCTGAGTAAATTGGATTTGTTAAAGCCCTATATTTATACTAATCATGTGATCACGGTTCAACAGCTATATTAGCGACGGTCACAATTCTAACCAGTATTTTAAAATCCAAAAACATAAAACCAAAGAAGTTGACATTTTATATAAACATTTTACATAAAGTGATATTTAATTTGATAAATAGGTATTTCCATTAATGAAAGTTTGGGTCGTTATAATATTCACCCCTTAAGATATTTCACCCTCTAAATTTCCTTTTCCCACACTAAAAAATATGTGGGTAACTATGCTTCATCATTTCCTCAAATTCCCACATTGCTTCTTCAAACTTGTAGTTTCTCCACAACACCTTGACAAGGGGAATTGTCTTATTTTGTAGAACAATTTCTCTACAATAAAAGATCTTCACTAGTTTCTCCTGATAAGAAAGATCATCCCATAACTATACCACCTCTTAATAGAGTACATGTGAAGGTTCTGGTATGTACATCCTTAAGAGGGATATGTAAAATACATCATGTAGTTTGTCCATGGTTGGTGGAAGTTCCAGTTGATAGGCCACAACCTTGACATGATCAAGATTCTCAAAGGGGTCGATGTACCTTGGACTTAACTTCCCTTTCTTTCCAAACCTCATGACCTTCTTCCATTGAGATATTCATAGAAATACCATGTCTCCAACTTTAAACTCAATGTCTCGTCGAAGGTTATCTACATAATGCTTCTGTTGACTCTGGGATGCCTTGATATGCTGCTGAATGGTTTTCACCTTCTCCACCATTTCTTCGACTGTTTTTAGTCCAAGAAGCTTACACTCACCGACCTTATCCCAACATGCTAGTGTTCTATACAATTTCCCATAAAGGGCTTCATATGGTGCAATTAGGATGCTCGAGTGGAAAATATTATTATAACAGAACTCATCTAGAGGAAGATGGTGATCCCATCCTCCTTTATATTCCATTGAGAACGCTTTCACATGCCCTCAAGTGTTTGGATAGTCCGCTTGGATTGGCCATCAGTTTGAGGATGATGGGCCATACTGAAGTTCAGTTCAGTTTTCAGAGCAAGATGAAGATTATTCCAAAACATAGATATGTATCTTGGATCTCGATCGGACACAATAGATAGTGGTACTCCATGAAGCCTTAACACTTCCCTGATATATATTTGTGCCAGTTGATCCAATGAGAAATCCTTCCGAATAGCAATGAAGTGTGTGGCCTTTGTAAGACAATCCACAATAACCTAGATTGAATTGTTGCCTTTGGATATCTTCATAAGTCTGGTGACAATGTATATTGTGATGTTCTCCAATTTCCATTCTAGTATGGGCAATGGTTGCATCATCCCCTTAGAAATCTGCCTCTCTACCTTCACTTGCTGACACACCATGAACCTTGATGTATATTCAACGATCTCCTTTTTCATATAATCCCACCAATATTTCTCTCAGAGATCTTGATGCATCTTTGTGTTTCATGGGTGAATAGATAAAATCGAACTATGTGCATCATCCAAGAGTTCCTTCTAATGCTCCGGATTTGATGGAACACATAATCTTTTCCCAAATATCACAATTCCTTCTTCATTAACATTAATCATCGAGGATTTCCCTTTTCCGATAGCTTCAAATTTTTCTTGGATTCACACATCATCCTTTTGAGCATCCTTTAACCTTTCCAAAAGTGACGATTGAGGAATAATTTTTTAAAGGATTGATAATATTCCCTTCTTTATGATTATCATGTCCATCTTTATCAAATCTAAGAAGATTGTATCCTTTTCAGTTCTCATCAATGATAGAATCGTTGGGTCCTTTATAATATGGATATCCTCCACCTTGTTCGCTTTCCCTGGGTGGTAATGAATTGAGCAGTCATATCCTTTGACCATCTCTAACCATATTCATTGGCGCATATTCGACTCTTTCTGTTTGAATATATACTTAAGGCTTTTGAGATCAGTATATATTTCACACTTCTCCCCAAAGAGATAATGCTGCCAAATTTTCAAAGGGAAGATCACTGCAGCCAACTCAAGGTCATGTGTTGAAAAATTTAATTCATGAACATTCAATTTCCATGAAGCATAGGAAATGACTTTATCATTATGCATCAACGCACATCCCAGTCCCTTCATCAAAGCATCACTGAATACCAAAAAAAGTTCTCCACTTATGGGTAAAGAGGGAAAAGGTGCATTGATAAGACTCTTTTTCAACTCCTTGATGCTTTCTTCGCATTCATCACTCCAAGAAAACTTTACTCCCTTCCAAGTTAGCTTGGTGGGAGGGTAGGAAAATCGTGAGAAATTTCTCACAAATCATCGATAATATCCAGTTAACCTCGAGAAGCTATGAATACACATTACTGATGTTGGCCTCTGCCATCCCTTAATTCCATCTGTTTTTTAGGGATTCATAGAAATCCCATTGATTATGATGATATGGCCAAATAATGAGACCTCCTTCAACAAGAAATCACACTTTCTATACTTTTCATAGAGATTTTCCTTCTACGAGGTCTCCAGTACAGTTCTTAGATGCTCCTCGTGATCCTACTTGGTTTTGTAGTATATCAGAATATCATCTATAATGACTACCAAAAATTTGTCAATGTAATCTCTACAGACTCTATTCACCAATTTTGTGAATATTTTTGGAGCATTAGTGAGTCCGAAAGGCATTACTATGAATTCATAGTGCCTGTATCTTTTATAAAAAGTAGTCATGGGGATATCTTCCATCATCACCCTTACTTGATAATATCCCGACCAAAAATCCACATTGGAGAAGTATTGTGCTCCACGTAGCTGATCAAACAAGTCATCAATTTGTGGGAGAGGATACTATTTCTTTATTAGGATTTTGTTGGTCTTAAAATAATCAATGCAAAGGCGCATTGACCCATACTTATTTATGATGAAGAGGACTGGTGCACCCAATGGAGAAGCACTTGGGCATATAAACCCATTATCCAGATTCTCCTATATTAGTTTCTTCATCTCCTAAATCTCCAAAACATCCATTCTATATAGAGTCTTGGATATTTTAAATTCCCCAGGTATAAGATCAATTGAGAATTCATCATCTCTTCTAGGAGGAAGACCAGACAATTCCTCAGGAAACACATCAGCGAATTCCCTTACAATAGGCATGTCTTCTAGGATGGTTTCCTCCTTAGACTCAATAATATAAGATAGATATGTTCCCTTAGAGGGTTGTAATATCCACGCTTGAGATGGTAGAGATAAAGAAGATTTATCTTCCAACTTGCACTTGTAATGAATCAGGGGTTGATTCTCCACATGGGAAGTGATTTCAATCTCATGGTAATTTATGTTGGATCTATAAAATTAATAACAATCCATTCCAGGAATTGCATAAAGTTACCCTAGAGAGAGTATTACGAGGTTCACCAGGAAGTTCAATCCACAGATTATGATAGGGGTGGAGTTATATTCATGGGATGCGGTGATTGCACCATTTTCCATACTCACTGACATTTCACTTCCATTAATTGTGGTGGTGTTGGGATTGTTCTACTAAACATTCAAGATATAAAAGAATGCATAGAACCTGAACCAAAAAGTAAATTCTCTATTCTTTAATGAATAACTAGAATACCTATCACCACTTTATTTTCGAGGTTCACTTTAGTAGTAGTGATATAAAAATCTTTCCCTTACTACCTTGGAGGTTGTTGGTTTCCTTAGAAAACCCATGTCTTAGGGAACTGATTTTCAAGATGCCCTGGTTCATTGCAGTTTTCGAAATGAACCACCCATTGAGGTTCGAACAGAGCATTCCTCTCCTATGTAACAGTCGCGGGTCTTTCTTGCTAACAATTGATACCCAGGTTCCCTTATCTTCCAAACCTAAAGCATTTTCTCATCCCCTTCAGGCAATTTCTGTGGTGCTTCTTTCTGCACCTTTCGCAAGTGGGGAGTTGGATCTTCTCAGCACTATTGGATTTATCCATCAGACCTCTGGCATTGAATTCCACCTTAAGCTTCTTATCTTCGTGATATCCTTGAGATTCTCTAATATCCATTTTTACCTTGAGGGAACATATGACATTTTCTTTATAACTATCGAAGTCACGGATCGCCAGCATTTTCCGCAGGCTAGGTTTCATCCCACTAAAGAAGCAGTCAACCTTGCATTCGGGGGTAATAAAAAAGTCAGAAGCGTATCGTGCATGCACTGTGAATTTTTAATCATATAGTCCAATAGATTTTTCGTCTTTTTTTCTTATGGGAAAGAAATTCCCATTCCATATTAGGTCAGAGGGTGTGTAGAAAATATTTATCGAAAAACATCTTCTAGAATTCCTTCAATTCCAATGCCTAGATCCCCTCCTCAGGCTTTGTATTTTTGATCAATGTCCACCATTGATCACCTTCCCCCTCCATATGATAAGCAACCATGAGAAAAATCTCTTGTTTAGAACATTAAAGGATGGAGAAGATTTTTTTAATGGAGTTGATCCATTGTTCAGCGATTGAGGGATTGGATGATCCATTAAAAGTAGGAGGCCTTTGCCTCATGATGCTCTTGATAGTGACGTGTTATTTCATAGGGGGGTGGAACATTCCCCTTGACCCATTTTTCTATTAAAATCTTGAGTTAGCTGAGAGAGAAGCGTGACAATGTTCTTGATTCCCGCTCCCAATGGATTGGGCATCTCATTAGTACAGTCATCACATTGATCTTCACATCGGTTTTTAGCCCGAGTCCTCCTATTACTGGCCATTGTCTAGAATAAAAGGAAAGTTAGGGGTAACACATAAAGGGTAATACAAGGACAAAACTGATGACATACAAATAACTTTTATTTCTTTAACATATGAATCTATTGGCTTCAGTCTATATTATCCATTATCTACTTTCGAAAATATATTCTTAGGGAATTTTTTTCCCCTTAATAATGGTTCATACTATGCTTGTGAATTTAACAAAGCATATCCCCTAGGACTGTTGTAACCAAGAGTGTAGCAAGGCCCATTATCGTGAACCAGTTCCCGTTTGATTCTAGCTCAAAGCGGTGCTTTTGTGTTTTACACCTAGGATACATCTGTTCCAAAGATTCCTCTATCTGCTCATATCCAGTCAGGGATGCATTTTTTTTGATAAACCACTTACTCAATACTCACAAAAAATTAGGATTTTTTGTACTATACATAGTCATGTATCTAAGGATTTACTAGGGTCTTCCAATCCTAATACCAAAAATAACAAAACCTCTCTCAGATACCAACTATGACAACCTTGCTTTTTATTACACAATTAAACATAATTTATTACATAAGCTTCACTTGATAAAACATAGAAGATCGATAGATATAGTGTCTTTGGGGCTTAGGATCATTACATACCAACTTAAAACATGAAATACAACATCTTTATTGTAAACTTTTTTTACATGACCACTGCATTTCCTCATACATAGCATTGCATGGGATAACCTGAAGACATGCATAAGAAAAGGGTTATCTATAAAGCCCAGTAAGGGAATAATCATGGAATAACATGAGGAATAAAATAAATTTTATACAATAACCATATAAATAGACCACAAAGTAAGAATAAACATAAAGTAATGATAAATCATTATAATCATAACATGGAAATGTGGCAACAACACTTAACATGGAATTAACATGAGCCAAGGATCATTGCACATGAAGCATGAGTAAACCTTCATTGCACATGGAGCATGAGTAAACCCTCATTTCACTTCAATTATCATGAGTAAACACCCATTTCACATGATTTATCATGATACTATACTTTACCAAATGCATTGGAGTGCTATAATGGTGCACCCTTCTTAAACATTTAATTTCATGCATAAGTGTGCCACATGGATCATAAAACATTGAATAATTCAACATAATCGTTCATTCCACAATAAATTAATGTATAATAAATATATTAAACTCTTTAAAAATTAAATAAATGTGGATAAAGGTGAATACACTTGATTGGGAAATGGGCATGGTATTCACTACACAATGACTTTGGCTTGGAAAAGCGCGGTGCAATTTCGGCAGCATAACGACATAACATAAGAACTCATACAAATGGTTGACGAGAGAGAAAGGGGTGTATCATCATATTTATATGACACAGATAGTAAGGGGGTCATACAGATACATGTACCAAAAAATGTAATGGAATTTATATTCATGATACAAAAGAATTTATTGAATGTAAATGAGGAGAGAGAAATTCCTTTCAGAATTTTGGCATAGTAACAGGTGTACATGGGAGGCATTTAATTCGAGAGAAAGGGGTATCCCATCATTAAAAAATAACGAGGGTAGTATGGGGGATGTAAAAAACTATAACCAAACATTTATAATTTAAATAAAAAGGTCATAAAAACTTAAAGAATATTGGACAAAAATGAGAAAGGAAGAAAAAACCCTTACTTGGAACTGTGCTTCCAAAGGCTTGAGAGAGAATTGAGAGAGGATTATTGGGATATTGGGGCACCTTGGGAGGATTATAGAGAAATAAGGGAAGAGGTTGGATGAACTCCAAAGCCTTTGAGTGAGGAGGAAGTGTGATCTTGGGTGGGTTTATATAGGAAAGGTGAGATAATTCTTTATTATTTAGGTTTGGGACACCTCACACTAAACTAATCCAAACCACAAACCATCCCATGGTTTTTGCCCATTGTTTTTGGAAAAGGGAAGTGGAAAACAAATAATTTATATGGAGAAATTCCTAAATTCATCAAATAATGGGTTTGATTATGTGGAGGTGAGTCACACTCCCAAGGAAAACAATTTAAAAAGACAAAATGTTTAATACGTCTTGAAGGGTCCACTAATGCTTTGTAAAATAAATAAAACAAACCCAAAATCACATTATTTAAATGGTAAAGAATATATTGGCTGAAAATAAAGTTTATGGTATTTTATTACATTGCTATTGGGTCATTATGATGTCATAAAACACATTATATATTTAAACGGTGTTAATTTTTTACCCAAAAATTTGACTGTCTTGGAAAATTATGAAAAATTCACCATTGGATAATTTTGACATCCTAATTCTAGAAATAATATTTATTTTATCTAAATAATTTTTTAAATATGTTAATTTTTACTTTTAAAATAAAAAATCACATTTATCAAAAATTCATGGGTTTTTATAAAAATGGCTTTCAAACCTTAATAAAAATTACAATTGAATTCATAAAATTATAAGATCATTTATATTTAATAAAATTTAATTTAATAAAAATAATAATATTTTATTAAAATAATATTTAATTCAAAATTCCATTAATTCATCAAAATAGGTTTCTTAGTTGAACTTTAACTAAAAATACTATTTGAGCTTTAAAAACTATTTACTAGGTAACAATAAAAATAATGTATATTAATTATTGAATTCAAAAATAATGTACAAAACCATAGTACTAGGGTCTTTTTTCATAACCCCTTATAACACCTTCACAAGACCATAGAGTAAGGTGTGTGATGGTGGCATACTCTTGGGGGGGCTTAGATAACATTGCTCAAGTGGTAATCTCTATCAAGTTCCACTTCTCTCGTTGGTTATCCTACTCGAGCTTAACATATTCAAGCTCGGCATGGGCTTGGTCAAGAGAGAAGCCAAAAAAAGAAACCTCTTTTCCGAGATCTAGGAAATGGGATTCGTATGGTTCAATTCTACTAGATGAGGTCATCACTTCCTTTTTCTTAGTAAATTGGAATTGTTAAAGCCGTATATTTATACTAATCATGTGATCATTGTTCAACTGCTATATTTGTAGCGGTCACAATTCTTACTAGTATTTTAAAATCCAAAATCACAAAACCAAATAAGTTGAAATTTTATATAAACATTTTACATAAAGATACATTTAATTAGATCAATAGATATTTCCATTAATGAAAGTTTGGGTCATTATAGTTAGTGTTCTACATGGGTGGGGTACATATTAAAAACCACAATGAACATATATGGTACATATACATAGTCGTGCACAGTCACAACCTATGAGGTCACCAAAAACTCCAAAAAACTCACAACATCACAACCCAATCTCATAGAACTCTCTCCACTATATTCAAACCACCATAGAAACCATACAAAAGCTACGAACCACTTTACAGATTTCATTAAAAGAGAGACCAATTACCATTATTCAGCCAATTTAATTTCACATTAATTTTTCCTTTCATCACATTATTATTTAGTTCCAAAATCTACATTATATTCCATTACTACCAGTGAATCTACACAACACCACACCAACAAACAAACAAACAACCCATCCTCCTCATCAAGACAACCAGCAACACATAACTATCACATTCACAACCACATGACAACTACACATCATCTCCCCACATATTAGTCACAACTCACCACTCTAGAGCATGGTCACATAATAACACAACAACATCACACTAACCAATATCTTAACCACACATCAGGTTCCCATTGCAAAAAACACATTACTACCCTACTGCATGGTGTCAGAACAGCAATATTCAAATATATAATGGGGCTCTTCACATTCCTTTTATTTATTTTAAGGGTATTCTCCGAAAGGCCATAAATCCCAAGGAATCGATTTTATTTTCAATATATAAATTTTTATCCAATTTTTATTTATTTATAATGATATAAATAAATCACACAAAACCAGTTACACAAACCATGCACTATAGCATAAAAAATCCTCTAACATCCATGATTTTTAGTGGGGTGTTTAGACCATACAATCAAAATATCCATAATTACATACATGTCATAAAAATTGTTATTATATTCCCAGTCCAACAATTATTCATTTAAAATGATTAGTTTTTCAATTTTAATCTAGATTCATCCATATTCCCAAAATAGAACAAAATCATTAACCCCTACGACATGATACAAGTGATGAGAAATGAAGGATCCCCCCACATCGAATAGAGAATACTAATCATGTTTTTTCCCAAATGCTGATGAATAAAATCATGTAAACCACTACTACATGAACAACCTAGATCAACCTACACATCATCAAGGGTTTGTCAAAAATCCATCCCATACAGTCCCCAAACCAAAAATCCATTTTCTTCAATTAATTTAGGTCTGAAATTTATATTTATCAATGTGAATTCATTTTATGGACTACCCATTTTCCCATATAAAATTCAAGATACCAGCTATCTATACAAGCTGTGAAACAATAAATCCTGACATGAATCCATTTCACGATGTGAATCATCTTCAGAAACACTATTGTGGTCTCAAAATTCATAAAACATCTTCAAGTATCCTGTAAAACAGCCCAAACACCAAAATAATAAATGTAATGAACCATAATGTAATGGAACACTACATCATATGCCTGTAAAGTGATTCTTATCCTTGAGAATCAAAACCAACCCTAAAAAATAACGAGTTCCAATCAACCATGCCATGAGATACCTATCATGGATCTTGTTACATCTCAACTCTACTTCCAACCAAACAAACCAACCCATAACACTAAAAACACACCTTGCACAACCACATCAAAACCAAAACCAAAAATTTCCATAACTGATTTGCAACGCTTCACTAATTAAGAACATAAATAAGTAGATAACGTCTTCCATTTCAAGATATAACCCACTTTGGGTGGAACTAACTCACACACATAGTTTTAACTATATCAAATTATAATGCATCATTATTAGGATATTGGTCATCCCCTTTTCATATGTCATATAATTTATCACACCACACATAACATTAATAAGGAATAAGGACATATAAAAACATTAATTTAAAAACATCACATCAAAAAGTAAAAACACAAGGAAAATCTCAAAATAGACATTAGTACTGGGAACATATCTATGTCTCTCACACCTAAGTATTCTCTTACTGGCCACCATGCCTACATAATATGTAAACGAAGGGAATGGACCATCATCATAACATGTTCTCCCAAAGATCAGGGATCTTCAATAGGTGGTACACAAAAATTGTTTCAACCATGATATCCAACATTCCCCAATTAATGTTATAGGATTCATCATAAAGATATAAAAAGAGATGAGACACATGGAATTCATGATGGATCTAATCAAGCCAAGGTGGAAGTTATAAAATGTAAGACAACTTTACAATGTTCCTAAACACTTCAAAAGTTCAAAAAAACTAGGGAGATATATTAATCCCCTTACAATACTCTACATCATATGTCAAGGTAGAACCTTCATTAACATGTTCTATACATTCTTTAAATCCAAGGGCCTCCTCCTATGTTTTTTTATATGATCCCTTATGGTAATTTAATGGTATCATACTTTTTAGAATAATATAAACCATCTTTATTATGACCAAATCCATAGTGAGACCAAGGAATGATAAATCCCCAAGCATTATCCAGTATAATGAAGAGTGACAGGGTCACCCATACATTGAAAAAGACAATGACATGTCAATGGAAGAGTGATAATTGTTTTTGTATGAAAACATGTCCAAAGGATAGTTGTGTTCCCAATACCCAAAATGTCTAAGATGAATCCCCATAACATATCCTACAAAATCTAGATATTTCATTTAATCAATTTTCCATATAATGGTGGAAAGAAATGATGAGGTGTATTGATGTTCAAAAAGTATATCGTAATCCAATACAGTCTCATGAGGTAAAATGAGAATTTTGGTTTGAGACAACAGATCTCATAACTACATGATACCGAACCATATCATCCACATATCATCTCACCACACCATCTATGGGACACACCACACAAATTTCTTTTATGTGAGATGATTTTATTATTTTTTCCACTACCACCCAAACTACATCACAACACCCCTAATCACGGGGTAACCCTGTGATGAAATACATTGAAATTTTTTACAATACACACTTCAAAAAACCAAAAGGCTACATGAAACCACCAGGAACATGGTTCTCCCCTTTCACATATTAAAAAACCAATCATATACTTTTAAACTTGACCACTACCCATTTCATCCTTGTATTCTGATGAGGCCTCTTCAAACATTGATACAACTCTATCAAAATGGGTTGTAACAATAAGGATGAGATATGAAACTCATGATGGATTCCCCCAGTCATTTCTATAAAAATAAAAATCCTCTACTAAAACAATATCTAGTTCTAACCATTATCCTACCATCACTCTGGAGAATCACCATTTCCAATATGATCATTTGTCACCTTTACCTCTGAGTCTCCCCACTAATAATATAAAGCCTACTACATCATAGAATATTAAACCATCATTTAAACTATGAATTATATATTATAAATAACCCTCACATCCATGTTCAGGGGTTACAAATCCTCCATTCTTTACAAGAATCCTTGGACCACTAAACAAAATCTTTCTAAGAAATCATATACAGTTCATCACCAACAATATTACCCTTTCTTAAGGTGTAAGATATATTAATATCATAATCCTAGAGAATCTCCATCCACCTCCATTATCATAGATTTAGATCACACTAAGAAAAAATACACCTCAGTCTCTTCTAATCCTTGAAGACCACAAAACACTTCTCAATGGGGTAATGACACCACAAAATCACTGAAAACATAACTCATTCTAGATCCAGATCATGCATGGAATAGTTACATTCTTGTGGGTGAAACATTGTAAATATATAAAATATCACTACCTTATAATCCATAAATACACATACCAATCCCAAATAAGAATCATCACATAACACCTCAAACATAAAACCTTCCTATGGCATGTAGATAATTGGAGAACTTATCAATTTCCTATTCAAGTAGTCAATCACTACCTAAAAAATGATTGCTTCATAAAATATCCAAGTCCTTCCTGGTCAATTCTATCAACAGGTCTAGAAACCATGAAATGTCTGATATGAACCTCTTTTAAATAGACTATGAGATTGATAATGTTGTAAATCTCTGTCACATTATTGGGTGGATCCAAATAAAAAACCTCCTTCAACATTGATGGTTTTGTTTCCAAACCCTATTAAGACACCAAATAAGGACTCATGTTTTTTGATTGGTTTAATTATAGAAATATTATAAAATTTATGGTTTTTAATGGTTTATATATTTATCTATTCTCAGAATGTAAATCATAGTGTTGGAACACTTCAATGTGTGGATTTTGGGGTGTTATTTAAGGCTAGAGAGGTGTATCAGATGTTTGGATGAGTTGTAGGTTTATTTATCTATAAAATCTCACTTTTGGGAAGAAATAGATAGGGCACAGGGTTCTTTTAAACCAAAAATTCGCTTTAGAGAAATGGTCCACCTTTTAAGGGGAGTCACACGGTTTGTTAAATTGTGTAAGGTGGGGTACGCGACCATGTGAGATCTATGTAGTTTATTATATAGGAGAACATAACATATTTTTTATATTTTTTATCTTCATACCTAGCCCATGTGAGGTGTAGAGTTGGAAATTTCCAAGGAAATGGTTAGTTCATGGTTTTCCTAACTATGTAGACAAACCATGTAGGGGTATATATCTTGGATAGTAAGAGTTTCATGGTTAGTGCAAAGTTATTCATAAGTTGTGGAATAACTATGCACATTATTTAAGGATAAATTGAAATTTTTTACCCTCCTCCCATAAATGTATTTTACCCTATTATCTTCTCCCATTTTCCCCTCAACCTCTCTTATACACAACACCTCCTTATACACTTCCCATGGTGGTTTACCCATCGTTATTTTTCTGAATCAAGCATCACCATTTGAATTAGAAGCATATCAGTAATATCTTGAATTCTATTTCATATTTACATAATTTATCTTTCAATATGAAATGCTAAAAATATGTGATATCTTCATCACTATTTTATGGGTGTTTGATGATTATTTTGAATTCTATTATTCTCATTCAAACACAATTTTGATATTGGATTATTGGATATTATTAAGCACAAGTTATGTGTTAGATACAATTTTCACTTAATTATTCATGGTTTATATAATATTTTCGTTTTTTCATTCACTGTTCTTCCAACCCATTGCTTCTAAAATTTATAATTCAATTAATTTAATCCATTGAACTTGACCTCAATGTCACTTCTCCATAAATGACTTGGTTGGATGTTGACACCTCATCCCCAACAACAACCTTATGTGACCTGGATTTATTGTAATAAAAATATTGTTTCCCATGGGATTAAACCACTCCTTTAATGTGTCTTATTAGTATACCTCAATTTATATTGTTTTTAATTTACACTCGAAATAGAAATGATTAATTATTGAAAATCGAATAGTTACGATTAAAAATGTGCATGTGTAATTTCCGTAAAGTCCTAATCACATGTATTTAAATGGATTAATGGAATGGGAAATCTCATGAACATAGAAATGAATATCTAAAATGGAATGGAATTTTAATGGTGAGGACCTACACTTGGCATGTATCAATAAATGAACGAGATACTTCACCTGTCTGATATGATAAATTGTTAGTGGCATGGAACATCCCATGGTCTTATTAATTAAAAAATAATGGAATTAAATAAATTGATTATTTTAACAATGTTATCGAATTGTTATGGGCATGGACTCTGTTATTTACTTTGATCATGATTATGTTATTATTGCTTGGAGTCATAGGGAATGGAATCCCATACATTATGATATTTTGGCATAGAGTTTCTTGGAAAAACATATATTACACCATGATACTCAAAAATAAAATCCCTTACATTATGATACTCTGGAAAAACATCCCTTATATTATGATTCACAGGCATGAAATCCCTGGTCATGGTTTCCAATAAACTATGATACTTGGTAAAGGTATCCCTTAAATCATGATACTCAGGCATGAAATCCCTTACATAATGATTCATTGGAATTGAGTCCTTGGTCATGATTCCCATTATATTCTTATTTTTTGGAATGGATTCCATTGGTATGGAATCTCTTAGATTTTGATGATGGGTTGGAACCTTGGACATGGAATCCATTTAATTCTTTTAGATGGGAAAGACACCGTAAGCACGACATCCCTTATCTAATATATGATCCTATCATGTGGGTGACTTGGAAATAAACCTTAGTTATATGATTGCGTATGTATATATATTCATAAAATATTATCACATATTCTTATATATACAAGATAAAAAATGTGCAGAGACATTTCAGTTTAGACCAAAGTGTGTATAGTCAGACATGTGTCTTCGAGGAATGTGAGCCTGGAATATTATTATTTATTAATTATAACATCATTTTGATCTACATGAACACCACTTATTTCATATTCATATACTAGATTGAATTATACACTATTTCTTTTGGCCTACTGATTATATCACATTCCTTGTTTAAACCACCATTTCACTAGGTTACCCAAAAAAGCCACTTTGTTGCAGGTTTAGGTTCACAGTTCAATCTTGTTCGGTTATGTTTTTACATGGGATATTAAAAGCATGGGACTAAGACATATCAGAGTATTCTCATAGTGATGGACCTTGGGGATATTTTTCTTTTCCTTTTGTATCTTGCATTTGTTCTTTTAGTATGTCAGTTTTTGTACATTATAGAATATTCATTCATGATAACTCATATTTTATTATTATTGGTTGTTGTTTATTCCATTTCCTTTATTTATTATTTCATCTACTATATTTATTACTCAAACAGATAGTAAATTATCCCCACTATACCTTTATTAGGACCTCTATAATAGTCTACAACCTCTAGAATATGGGGTGGTGTACTTAAGGCCCAATGGAAAATTGATTTCATCACAGTTCTAAGTGATTCCCATGTCAAGGTGCTATAAATTATATTAGATAATTATTTCCCATTTTTTTACTATTTTAGATTCTATAATGAAAACTACCAATGTCTCTATACTTGGAATATTTCTTGTGTCCACCTTCAGCCAACCCATGATCGATGTAAATGTCATGTTTTTTGGGTGAGGCTGTTGATATATATTACAGTTTATTATTGTTTTTCCTTGAGTGGTTATTTTACATCCACTAGTATTTTATTTGTGGGTTTTTTGATTTATTTTTATCCTTTCCCTAGTAAGACTAAAAAAGTATTATAGAATACACCATCTTATAAACGTAAATATTCACATGTCATGCATATGAAAAGGAAAATATAATACATTGTAGGTTTTCTTCTTCTAGATGATTTGTATAGAAATCTTGCGTGGATATAAACATTCATATTCATATACCTTCTTAAGAAATTATTCATCCTGATTTCATGTATACCACGATGTTTGATTTATTAATACTCTTATTTATATTCCACGATTGGTTGATTTCTTGTATTTTTTCCCAAAATTGCATTCTTTGATATAATTATGAAACATATATGGTTAAATAAAATTTATACAAAATCCAAAATAGTGTTTTTAAGAAAATAATTATGGTGGCATTCTATCTAACCAACTATGTTTGAGCCAGGACCATTGGTAAAATGAGCTAAGACATTAATGGTTTTGATTAAATGGATTCCATATTTAACCTTTATAAAGTGTATGGGTGCTTTATAATTTGGGAAATGGTGAACCATATATTATAATCATATTATATGGACATATTATATTTTGGAAACAAGTGTGATAACCTTTTTGAAGTTACATTAATTCAAATTGTAACTTGTAAAAGAAAGTACCTTTATAATTTTTGAATGGTATTCCATATAACTAAACCATGATGTGTATATATGTATAAATTCTAAAAATAAAATTCCTATCTAAAATGATTGATTTTAAATAAAGTGTAACTTGAAAGATAATAATTCTTTTACCTATATGATTTGGGCATGATAGCTCGAATGCCTGTATTTCTAAATGAAAAATTAGACCCATGTAGGTCAGTTGGGTATGTTTTTTATGAGTTAAATCCATTATGGGTGTGTTAAATATCAAATAAAATAATTTTTATGGGTTAAATTTTTATGAGATACCTATTATTATTTTTAGAGTGTTGGCTCCATAAATATGGAATATATTCCCATGTAATTTAACACAAATTGACATGTTGTGACCCCCATTGTTCTCTTTTACATTATTACATTATTAGTACTTAGACTCCGAGGGGGGTGTTTATACTAATGTGGTAGATATTTAATGTGTTTACATCAGCTTATATTGTTTTACATATAAAAATATATTGGAATCTTACTTGATGAGATCCCTAATTAATAAAAGTCTTGTTAACTTCAATTTATCTTTATTATTTTGAGGAATCCATTAATTAAAATTCCAATTACAACCTAATGGGTGTTTTCCTCAATATCTTGAAATTGATATTTTCCTTTTCTAAGAAAATTATAACAATTTTATTGAAAAATAAAGATGATTTAAAATGGTTAAAATTAAATTATGAGACAATTCACTTAATATAGTACGATATCGGGTAAATAAAGTAAATGGTACATTTTTCCTCGTAGCTAGAACTTGATAACCATCGTATATGAACTGTTTAAATGTAGAAATGAATAATAATCAATTAAATTACTTAGAATTAAATATTTCATAGGTTTTTATTGTATTAACCCTCATATAGGTGTAAATTTTATATTTTTTATTGAGGGTTTCCTTGAATAGGAATGTTACTATTGTCATGGAATGCTAATAAATTCTTCCTATGATATGTTGGATTGATGGCATTGGTAGTAATTCCTAGTGATCTCTTTAGTTGTGACTTTGTTTTAGGATAGGTACCTCGAATATATAATTAGTATATTAGTTATTTACCACCATCCAACAATAAATCATTGAAAAATGATTCCTTTTCTTTAGATGAGAGGTGACAATATGGTTTTGGTTGTCATGTGTTAGAATCAAGATAATAAAACAATGATCTGGGTAGACATGTAATTTTTTGGTATCTTAACCCTTAAGTGGGTAATATATTATCTATATACTGCTTAGTGTTAGCACTTCTATTCTTCACATTATAAATATTCTCTTTTATTGAGAACTCACCTTCTTAGTTACTCATATATAATCAAGGCCAGGTAGTCTAATGTTTGAAAATTTATTTCGTTACTCTAATGATGATGGATTATAACCATTTTAGGTCAATGATTCTTCACCTATTTTAGTTTAATATCTTCTAAAATATGAATTTTAATCATTTTTATGTTGTGTTAGAAATTCCCACTAATGCGATATGGTTCTCATGAGGGTGTCCATAGGTCTAGGTTAGAGTCCTAGAGACCCTTTCATTTGAATTATACCCTTTTTAATAAATAAATTGGTTATATAAATCACAAATTATGGAAGATATTAGTCTAATACTATGTTTTTTTATGTGGTGATATCATTGTTACACTCTTTGCGAGACTGGTTCATGGATGGTGCTTAATTATTTTGATTCAGTCATGGTGATTCCCCTACTTTTGAAAACCAACTCTAGTGAGATTCCGTAGAAACATTCTATAATGGGTATGACTATTCAGCTTCCTAGCCGTATTGACCGGTGCTTTCACTTTGGATTATTTATTCTTAGAAATAACACCATAAGGTAGGTGGTCTATTAAAAATCATGGTACATGTGAGATGCTTTATTTTGAAGTGGATTTCCAAGGTAAATCCATGGGTAATGAAAAAAAACATGCTATGTAACATAATTTTTTTGACCTTATTCACAAATTAATCTTAGAATTATGAGTCTAGTTTATGAATTGGGTGGTATAGTATATACACCAACTATATATGGTATGTTTATCTCATTTATTTTGAACGATTCCACCATAAAGAATTAAAAATCATTAAATGGTTGTGTAAGGGTAATGGTTCTACAGCTTCAAGTAAAAATATTGAAAGTAAGGTGACCTGAAGCTTTTTTTAAATCAAAGGAAGTTACCATGACATGGGAGAAACTGAACTGGGCATAGACTTAAATGGTTTGGAGTAATGTTTATAGGAATTGAAAAAGGAATTTGTTGACTGGTTGATGCATCACAGCTCAGATAAGGCTATACATACATATAAATAAAATCATATAGTACTCCAAGTTAATATATGATCATAACAATTATCTTAAAATCGTCCTAAGTATGTTGAGAGAGCATCATCCATATATTAATACATTATTTTAAATACAAGTTTTTGTTTAATGAAATATCTATATGAGATTTTCTTCTATGGAGTGGTTTTATGATATGCCAAATGATATATAGTACACTATTGGCCATTACAAGGTGTTGAAATTCATAGTGATTAAAATTACCCTTTCGCTATGACAGTCGTTTTATGAAAGTGAAAACACGTGAAGGTTGTCATTTATTTTAACACTTGGGATGAGTGGGTTCCTACCAATGCTTGATATTTTTTTTGGGAGTGAATAAAACATGGTGTCTAGTAAGATGAAATTTCTACTATTGCGATGGAAATTATTCTACTATAGTGGGGAGAATAATTCTAGTCACTGATGGACACCCCTCATGTGGGTTGGTTCATGGAACCTTGATACTAGTCATGTGACACCTGTTTTGGAACCCATGTGTCATTGGATAAATGGTATCATATACAGTTAGATTTCATTATAATTACATCTATTAATCTATATTGAATATGAGTGAAATCCAAATGTATAAATATTACCTAGATGACCTTATGATGATCTGTGGATGTTGGATCGAAATAATTTCAATAATGGTGTTATATTATGATGACATTTCATTCTTGGGAGATCATTAGACCCTAAAATGTCACCATAAGTGGGGTATGAATTTGATTATCATGATTATAATGCTCTTGGTATTATATATAATAAGGTATTTAAAATATTATTTAGTCACATTTCATCTATAAGAGACATGAATCTTCAAAATTCATCAACCGGAAAAGGGCCAACATAATTTCTCTCAAATAGATTAATGTGATCAGTTAGAAAATTGCATCAGAAATTTCATTGGTATCAGATGAGTGTAACATAAAATGTTTACTAGGAATTTTTAAGGAAACATCAATATATATAAATTAGTTTATCCAATTATGTTTCCACCATTTCAATCAAATCAAGGGTTGAAGGTAGTTTCCCAGATGTAATTTAATGATTATGATGTGAGTGCTGCAAGAACTCTACATATGTGTTTTGATAGAAAATTATGATGGTGGGTGTATCGTGGAATAGAATTGTTCATTTAAAACTAGAACCTATAGTGTGGATCTCTATATGTATGATGATGTAAGAGAAAGTGATGTGATCTTGTATTATGTTAGATGCTCATGGGTAAGACATGACTTTATGTTAAGTGGTTTAGTCGAGTGTTTTCTATAGTTCATTGTAGTTTAGATGTTGTATGATTAAAGAGGATGTAGGAAGAAAGTTGGGAATAAAAAAAGAATCTTTGTTGTTCTAGGAAGAAATAATGACCCACGTTATTTGGGGAATAATAGGTTATTTCCCAAGTATTCTTAGAGAGAATAATTTCTATTGTGGGGATACTATAAGGTGCCATGTTTTTAAATGAATTTCTTTCTCAAAATAATTTTAAATTTTCAGTTGGTGAACGTGACAAATAACTAACTAATACAAGGATTATAACATAGATAAATGGAACACTCTAATTTTTTATTTTATCTATTTTATGGAAAGATATTTTTATTTGATGTTCAAATGTGTTTTTAAAGAACTGGTCTTCGAGATCTCAATTTCCATAGGAATCATATAGGGCACATAGTTTATTTAAACCATGGAGCCCCTCAAAATTAAATGTGAGGTGCATCCCCTCAAAAGAAAATGCGAGGACCTATAAGGGGTGTTTCATGATCTGTTAAAATTTGGATGGTGCGGAACCAGACCATTTGAGGCCTATAAAAAAAATTTAGAGGTGAACTACATGTATTATACAATGTTTTTAAAAAATTTCACCTAACCTGTGTGGGGTGTGGAGTGGTACAGTTCCAAGATAATAGATGGAATACAGTCTTCTTGAATGTGATGTCAAACTGTGTAGTTATATCTCTTTTATTGTGTGATAGTCATGGTTAGAGTATGGTTATCCAAAATGTGTGGTCAAACCATGTGCCACATTTAAAGGGAAAAAATGAACATTTTACCCTCTGCAATTAAAATTTTTACCTTATTTTGTACTCCCATGTAGACATTATTTTCTCTGGCATGCACCTCATCCTAATCCACTTTCTAGGGTGGTTTCTCCCATTATCATGGACTAAATGAAGAATATATGGGTGAATTGGAATAATATTATAAAGATATCTAATCCTATTTCTTCATTTAATTGTTTATCTCTCTGTGCAAAATGCATAATTCTCACAAGCTAATTTTTATTATTATTCTTATTTCATTGTTCTTATGATTTCCCCTATTTTGACTTGAATCATAGCCAAATGTTGGATGAGTGGATTGTCCTATATATTTGGTAGCCAGTCTATATAATATTCCATTAATATTGTGTAGTTTATATAATATTTTCATACATTCTATTACTGAACATTCCATGAATTACTCCAACAGATTATAATAAGTTCAATTTAATCCCTAGACATTGAACTTGCTGTCACTTATCCCCAATGACTTGGTAGGATATTAACACATCAACCTGAACCACTACCTTTAGTTTTCATGATTTATTTTTATACAAATGGTGTTTCCATTGGGATTAAACAACCCATTATGAGTTTCTTATTAAAGGTTCTAAATTTCCATTGATTTTAAATTTACCTAGAATTAGAACTAATTTATTATTGATAAATGAATTATTAATATTAAAAATAGACAAGTAAATTTTCTTGCCCCTCCTGATCACTTATATTTAAACTGATGAAAGACATTGGTAATTTCATGGCCTATGAAATGAATTGGTGAAATTTAATACAATGTTAATGGTAAGGACCATAAGTTAGCCTATATAAATAAATTAATGAGATTTTTAATAGGTCTCATGTGATAAATTATTATTGACATAGACCTTCTCATGAAATTCATAATTGATTAATAATAAAATAACCAATATTTCCTACTTGAATTATTATATGACATGTTTATGGAAATTTCTTATTTTTCATTCCAATTGATTATGACTATGGTACTCGGGTATGGAATCCACTAAATTATGATACTCAGGCACGATGTTCCAAGGCATAGAATACCTTAAACTATTATACCCATGCATAGAATCCCTTATATTATGACACATAGGTATCACATCTCTTATATTTATGGTGTGGATTCCCTTTGCATGGAATCCCTTACACAGTGATAATTAGTCATAGTGTCTCTTACATTAGGATACTTGAGCATGTAATCCCTTATATTATGATTTGTGGGTATGGTGTTACTATATCAGGAATCTATTATATAATGATTCATGGGGATGGATTCTTAGGATATAACATCCCTTATATTGTGATGTGGAATAATGGAATTATTGGGAATGGAATCCCATACATTATGATTATGTGTATGGAATCCTAGGCATGGAATCCCATATATTTTGATCAATGGGTATGAAACCTTGGCCATGTCATCCCTTATCTGATGTGTGATCCTCTCATGTGGATTCATTGGTACTAAAATTCAGGTCCATGTTGGTACATGTAAACATGTTCAAACGATTTTATTAAAAATTTATATATATACATGATGGTTGGTTTTTAGATACATTTGTTCTTAGACCAAAGATAGAATGGTCACCCATGTGTCTTCAAAGAACCTGATCCTGACATATTAAGATTTATTGTTTACCGCTTAATTTTGGATACACATGAAAAATTATTATTTCACATTCACCAAATGAATATCATTGAATTCCATTTGTGGTGTTTTATTGAGTATATATCACACCATGTTCGGTCCACCATTGCATTGGGGGTACCCAAACAGACCTCTCGGTTTCAGGTTCATGTTTATAGTTCATGATTGTGTTCTTATGCATGTATGTGGGAGCTTATGAGCACAATGTTGTGCCAAATCTAACGATGACCATAAAGATGGATCATGGAGATTTTTTTCCTTTTTCTTATATACTATTTTTATTTACATGTTGTATGCAGGATGTTATACATTGTTTTATATTCATGCATGTTTACACTTATTTTATTATAGTTAGTTTTAGTATCCTCTTATTCCATTATTTATAATTATTTATACTAAAATTATTTATCACCAAGAGGGTATAGCCTCTATAGTGACTCAAGATTATCATAAATAGATACTAATTTATTTATTATGGACATTTTTATACTACACAAATGTATTCTTGACAATCTTAAAGGTACAGTTCCTTTGGAAACCTAGAAACATAAACAAAAAGTCTATAATTGGCCTAAAACATCTCCCACTATGTTATTCATAACAAAAATCACTCTTAAACATAGCATAAATAATACTATTCTTCACATACATAGAAAATTAAACATAATAAAGGGTGAGATCATATGCTCAATTAGGTTAAATATGAGAGATATCAATAAAACATGATCATACGGGTATGAGGAGATGAGAATAACATATGAAACTCATACCTTGTATATCGTAGATCAGAAACATGTTTCATGGTATAAATATTTATAATTTATAATACATGAATCACAATAGAATCAAATAATGTGATCCATGAGAGAATAACATTTGCATAAGACACATATTTTTGGAATATACATAATCATATAAAATCTTATGTCAATGATACTTACCATGATAATAATAACTTGTTTGTATTAGTCTAACAAGACTTGTACCTTCTTTTATATTAATATAACCTTATGTGTAATCTATTTAAGATTTTGGCTAACTTAATGTGCACCTGCTTTTTGGATAGGGATAACCACACATGTACCCTTTGAGATCATATAACATTAATCATTTCCCAATAAATTGGATGGAAATATAGGTCCCAACCATCACATAATCCTTAACTTTTTTTCCATAATATCATATAAAAATATTCATATGATAACCCATGAAATGAAATGGTTTTAATAAACTATTTCATCATAGAATAACCCATGTAAAGGAAAAGGGTTTCATAATCATTTATTCATTTTTTTGTAACATAAGAAATGGAATGACATGGGTTTCACAAAAATCATTTCGTATTAATGAAACCCATTTATAGAAAAAATAATAATGGAATACTTGGATCATATCCCAAGTAATTTATATGTAACATCAAATGATTTTCTTTTAGATGAAAAATGTTTTTTAAAGAAAAATTAGTTGTAACGTTTATCGAAAAAGATAACCTTCCCATATTGAAAAAACGTTTCTAAAAATAAATCATTTTCAAAATAATTTTCATTACAAATAAAAATTTAAACCTAAAATATAATATTTATATCATTTAGTGTTCATAATGATAAAAAGTATAGTTCATACCATATGTGATAAAACAATGACATATTTTATATTTTTATGAAAATCCAAATGGACGCTATTTTTGAAAAAAATATGAAGATAATATTTCATTTTTTTAAAAAGTATTAATTGGGAAACTTTTTATAAATAAATCTTTTTGAGATTTTAATATATTTCTATTAAGAATATAAATTGATGAAAAATAGATTTTGACCGAAGAGATAGATAAAGATAGAGTAGTTTAAAAACATTATCTTTGAATCTTGAGTACATAAAGAGAGTAAGAGGATGAAAATCATAAATCCTCATTACATAACTGTATGAGAATATAATTAAAGAGAATTTGGTAAAATATATCATAATATTTCATAATAAAAAATATAGTGATAAACAATCCTGAAAAAAGATTAAATTGTAACATAGAATATCTATCACATTGTAAAAATTGAATTATAAGACTAGTGAAGGAATAAAAATAAATGAAACATAAAATATCATGATAAAAAAATCAAGATATTACATGTCAAAGGGGTTTTATTTAAACCTCATACAAGAAGATATGTTCTTAACATAACATATGTATCAAATAATGTAAATTGAGACAAAAATCCCTAAATTTATGTGTTGAATTTTTTCATACATGTTTGAAAATCTATAATAATAAAAATATGTTTATTATTCATCTATTAAAGAACCATAATAGTCAATATTATTCCATATATGACATTATTATGACCTTTTACATCCTTTTTATTAAATATTTCTTGTTAAAATTTCATTTTGGGAAATAACTCCTCTATTTTTTATGTACGTTTTGATTTTTTCGGTCCTACAACATTAATAGTGGTTGAATATAATTCTAAACATAAAAATTATATAAATATCATATATATTCATTATATATGAATTTATAATAATCAATAAAAGTTAGATAGAGAAAATCAAATACCTCTTTTATATAGATAGTTGGATATACGTATGCAAAAATTTTTATTACATTTTTGATAGATTAATAAAAAAAAGTTAAAATACATATTAAAATTCATGAATAATTTTTATTTCATATAAACCACTTATTTTCATTGAATCCATTCTTATTCCATTGCATTGAAATCATGAATAAATTACATTTCTTAGTGAGCTAGTAGTCCATCGTGCACACAAGTGACGTTATGATATTCAAACAAACTATATGGTATAAAGTTATATGTGATATAATAGTTAAAAAAATTTAAATATATCATAATTATAATATATAAAAATTGAATACATCATTACAATCATCTGTGATGGGTGGTATTGTAAAATGCAATAACATACTATACAAGCGAATAATGATTTCATAACCCATTTGATGGAAGTGGAGAAGGTTTCAGTTCATGAACATGACGTAAAATCAACACATTATATGTAAGATACTGGATTTATTATATTTGAAGTGTTAAAAAGGGTTTGTGGGGTACTCTTCGAGAGATATGCATGATTTCAATGAATTCATTTCTAGTAATTGATTGATGGAAATGAGATTTATAAGTGAACTCTTTACTTGCTGTAACAAAAATAAAGAAAGATATAGAATATATATTAGGATAGATTGATTAATTTTCAATATTTAAGGTATCCACTCATATCCTTAAAAAAATGTGTCATGATTAATCACCCTACTTCTACGTATGAACTTAATGTGGATGGGTCATGTATCTAGGGATTTAAAGAGGTGGAGGACTTGTTCAAGATGTCAAAGGATTAGAGTTTATTGGGTTTAGTTTCATTTATGGACTATAAATCTCAATTGAGGTAGATACTAGAGCCTTAGTTAGTGGTATTTCCAAGTGAAAACATTACAACATCCGCATTGCAGTTATCAAATCTGATTCTAAGCTTCTAGTCATTTTCAATTGATATAATAATAAAACTCCATGGAATATAAATTATTTTTCAGGATGTGAAATTATTTAATTTTTAATTGAATAAAGTTCACTTAAAATTTGAGGGATATGAATGTGACTAATGAAAACCTTTCTAAATTTTTTTTCTCAGATTGTATATTTATTAGTTATTATAGTATAGGTTTACATTCCCACAATTGTAATATGATTTTCAATAAAGATTCACTAGGTTTACACCACTTTAGAACCTTTGATCTTTTGGGTGTACATTTTTTGGAATAAATATTTTTTTGAGTGAGTGATTTCCCTTTTGTATGTGGGTAAAGTTAACCCTCTTCAATTTTTTTTGGATGTTTCCCAAAATAATTCAAAACAATAAATTCATTATTCCGATAATAGCTTTCTAGGAACCTATTTTAGAAATTTTAAAGGGTAAGGTGTAAATATGTCTATCCAATCATATTTAGAAATTATTTGAGTCATTTTTATCCCCTATATTATTTATTTAACTTCGTAGTAAATCAATTTTTACTTTAACCATGGTAAATAATTTTTTATTGTTTTCACTATTCATTTTTAGTCAAAATTTAGTTTAAACTTATTAGATAATATAAATTATTATGATTAAAAATATGGAATCAATTATTCTTTATTCCATTCACATAAGTGGAAAATTTAATTAAAAAGTAACCCCACATACTAGATGAGAAATAGGGTTTTTAAGGAGAGAATGTTCAAAAGTTTACAAGGTTATCATATCAAAATAAAATAGTAAAATGATTCAAATAAATAAAATTGGATTAATAAATACCTAATTAAAATAATTATACATTAAATAAAATTTAAAATAAAATTTAATATCCTAAATAATTAAACTAAAATTCATTTTCAATTAAAATTAATTATTTTTCACTTTTCATCAAAAAATAAATATTTTCAGAAAAACAAATCACCCTCACCTAATTTTGATATGAATATTTCAAAAATAATGTTTATTTTATCATATAAATTTTCTAATATATAGATGAATTAATTTAATTATTGTTATCAAAAATAAATAAAAACTTTCTTTGAGAAAATAGTATTTTCAAAACCTTTTAAAAATATATTGAAAAATTAGGTACTTTTCTAACAATAAGATTTCATTAAATTAAATATTTATAATTAATTTTTGTAAATTAGATATTAAAATTCATATATATATATGTTTAAGAGCTATTTTATAATGGAAATGTTTTAATAACACTAATAATATGTCCTGGTTTTTTTAAAACTCATTGTTTTGGGTAATGTCAAAAATCCATTAAATTTAATTAATTTGAAAAAAATAACAATTGAATAAAATTAGGGTGTTACATTCTTCCTCCATTAAAATTAAATTTTATCTAAAAATTTTCCACTCTGATAAAAATTGATAATGGTACTTTTTATTAATCATTTGTTCAGGTTACCACATAGGTTCCTCAAACTGGTGGTTTCACCAAAAATCATTAACCAAGAGAGTGATCTTTTTTTATAACCTTTATGTATGATCACGAATCTCCACTGGAACTTACTCATAAGAAATATCATTCTATAGTGGTATGAACTCAGAGTTTAGTACATTTTGAGGGTTATTTACGTACTTACTCTAGAGAAATACATGTAACAAATCATAGACTTGAGGGAGGTTTGTTGGAAGAACCAACTTATAGGATACCATCCTAATATGATCAAGAAATTAATAGAGAACAATATAACTAGGTCATAGTTTCCCGTTAATCCCAAATATAATAGCATCCTTCCATGTAGAAATTATTAGAAACACTTAATCCCCATCTTCAGTTTCCATATCACATTAGTGGTTGTTAGTGTAACTTTTATTATGACTCTTAAGAGCCTTGATGTGTTCCTGAAAGGCTCTAACATTCCCATTCAATTTTTCAGCTTTCCCAATTATCAATATATCTATTTATCAAGATTCATTATATAAAATTGTAGATCAATATTTATATCCATAGTGGTCTTCATAAGGATCCATCTAAAAGATTGATTGAATTATATTATTTTAAGAAAACTCTTTTAGAGGATGGTGTTGATCCCAAACACCATTAAAGTCAAAAGAATAATATATATACATATCCTCTAGGGGTTGAATTTTTCTCTTATATTGACTATTTTTATGTGTATGATGCGTAGTGTTTAAAACTATCTTTTTTATCAGGATCTTGATAAATACTTTTCCATAACATTTAGTTCAATCTTAGATCCCGATAAGATATAATGGGATGTAGTAATCTATCAAACCATATGATTTATTAAATTTATATCCTGGAAGGATACTATAGAGATAAATATTCTTATGTAGTGATAAAGTGTGTTGAATTAGTAAGGTGGTCATGTACAACCCATATAGCATTATGTATTTTAGATTTTTTGGGTATTCTAAAGAAAAAAATCCATGGAAATTTTCCCCAATTCAATCATGGAATGGGTATGTGTCTAACATCCTATTAGACTAGCATCTTTCAACCATGACTTATTGGCATATCCAGCATTAAGGTATAAACTCATTAATATCTCTCTTTATTTCAACCCACCAAAGTTACTGTTTTAAATCAACATACATATTCATACTTATATGGTGAATATAGAATGAATAACTATGAAATTACACTAACAAATTTTTCTTTAAATATTGCATAGAGATAATGTACACATAGATCCTGAACCATATCATTCCATCACAATCAATGTTTAACTCACATATTCTACTAACCTTCTTTTATAAATCAACATCTTTCTTAGATGCTTATTTAATCATCATTTGGATATATGGTTGACCATTCAATTGATAAAGAAAAGATGTATCACTTTTAATCAGGATTTCCAAAATCATCATTTTCAAATACAAATATATTTCATATTTTTTTATCCTCGTCGTGGATAAACTAGCAAGATTATTTTGGCTCAAGGCATCATCTACGTTGTTTTCTTTCCAAGGGTGTTAATTTACTAAGCATTCGTAATGTTTAATCAGCTCTAACTATCTTCTATGGGATTTATTCATCTCCTTCTATGTTAATATAAACATAATTTTTTTATTATCTGTATATATATCACACTTTTCTCTATAATGATAATTACTCTATAACTTCAATTCAAAAATTACCACAAATAACTATATATAATAAGTTGGGTAATTTTAATCAAGAACCTTAAATTTTTGTGGGAGTTAATTTATAGCCTTATAATTATATATGGGACCACATACCAATCCCTTATTGGATAAATCACTATAGATTACAAACCCTTTTCCACTATAAGGTAATGTATGTTTAGGTGTACTGACTAATCTTCTCTTCAGATCCTTGTGATTTTCTGCACATATATCTGTATATAGGAACTTGGCTCTCTTTTGAGGTAACATGGGGAAAAGACTTTTTATTCATGATAAATTTATCACAAAACATCAATAGTATCCTATTAAACCAAGAAAAATATTAATATACTTCAACATGTTTGGTCTATAACAACATTAAATAGCCGTTTATCATTGATGGATCTACCAATATACCATCTCTTGATATTATATATCCCAAAAATGAATCCCTTTACAGAAAAAATGCATACTTTTTAGGTTATTCATAGAGTGTTTCATTCCTTATGATATCTTTTATAATTCTCATGTGATATTCATTGTATTCTTGTCCCTTTAGATAGATACTAATATCATCTATAAATACTACCACAAAATGATCATGGTAATCCCAAAAGACTATATTCATTAAATCTATGATGATATTGGGGGAATTAGTAACACCGAATGGAATCACTATATATTCATTATTTTCTTACCTTTTATAGAATAATATATTGGTTATATCCAACTTCTTTTCCCTCAATTGATGATATCTAGAAAGAAGGTCAAACTTTGAAAAGTATTGAGCTCTATGAAGTTGATCAAAATGGTCATAAATATGGGAAATATGGTACTTATTCTTGTTATTGATCTTGTATTGCTCCCTTTAATCAAAGAGGAGACACATCAACTAATATTTCATTTTAACAAAAATAATAGTTTATCAACAATGTGAAACACTTTTCCTAATGAATTACTTTTCATGGTTCTCCTAAAGATTCATTTCCAAATCTTGCAACTTAATCGAGGTCATTCTATAGGGAGTATTTGAAACTTTTGTGGCACCAAGTATGATTTATATTGGGAACACATCATCACATTTTTATGAAAGTTTGGTAAATTATTCTAGAAATATATTAAAACTCCCTCAAAATAGATGTTTCATTTATTTTGAGTTTTCTGTCATTTATTTGAGCCAAAACCCTATTTAATATGAATCAAAGCCTATAAAATGGATGAAATTTACATTACGACTTCATATTTATCATCACACTAATAGACAATCTTAGATTAGTTTTGAATATCAAATTTTACATCCCTTCCAGACAATTAATATGGTATTTTTGTATATAAATCTTGTACATGCTTAAGATAACATCAAATTCCACCATAGGATAGATGAAAATATTTTTAGGAAGCACATTCCCAAAAATTTTAACTATATAGGAATTATAGATGTGAGATGGATCCTTGTACCATTAGGGGTTTTCACTGTTAATTATATATCAAATCATTTTGTTGGAATCATGACACCCAGAAAATTCTTTAGATATAAACTAATTAGTATATCCATAGTCTAATAAGTCATTAGGAGTTCTATACTGGATAATATGTGTAACTTGACCATGTTATTATATAACCCCTCATTAGAAATAGTTATCACATGAGATTTACCCTTATTCATAGGCTAAAAAGGTTGTTGACCCCAATCATTTTCATTAACCCTTGGAATGGTCACATGTTTACACCATTCAAAAACTCCATATAATTGAGACACTAAAGTGTGAGTGGTGAATTCTATAGAACATTTTCATTATCCTTATCATAGTAAAATATATTCATATAAATTTTTAATTCATATTCTCAATGACTATACTTTCTATAAATAAAACATTTAGTAATCTATTTAGGGAAATTTCCACTAGGTTTCATTCCAAACTTCGAGCATGATGGAAATCTCATTTTCTTTCCTCCATGATTTTTAGAGTTTTCCTTGAATTCCATCTTTATTTTCTTATAAAAAACAATTGATTGATGGGTCACTTTAATCTAAATTTCAACCTTGATAGGGAAAAAAATATGTTCTTCATTGTTACATAATCTTTTTATGGATAAAACCCTTCAAGGACTTAGTTTTAAGCCACTTAAGAATCGATCGACGTTACATTAAATTTGGATGGTAATACCAAAAGGGTACCACACATGACATGTAAAATTTCCATCGTGGGTACAAAAATATTCATCGTCCTTTTCTTGAGATAATTCAACTCTTTCTCCTAGTTCATTACTCAAAATAATCATGACAGTTCATAAAGAGTTTTTCAATTTCCAATGCATATCCCCTAAGAGTTTCACACTTGGCGTGTAGTAGGGCTTGTTTTGATAGACCATGTAATGATCGACTCCAACTCAATGTGGGATTTTGGAGTAATTATCATTAGGCACTTCTGTGATGGAACCACATCCACCTGTAGTGTCATTATAAGGATTAAATTTATTGGAAACCACACACTAAACCCTTTACCAATATTTTATGATATTTACCAATATGTATACTTATCCATAGAATTATCCTTACAAATTTATGTAGGGAATTCACAAAAGTTTTATCATTGTAATTTTCAAGGGTTAACTAAACCAGTCCTCTGATACCATCTGTAGTGACTATGGATCTTCATGCATGGATATTGAATTATTTTTTATTGAGATTTATTACACTACAAAACAAAAATTTATGGGGATCATAAAGGTATAGTGAATTTGGAAACCTGGACACATAAGAATGGTTCATAAGTTAGTTACATCATCTATCACTATGTTCTTCGTAACTAGTAACCTTCTTATATATATCATACAGAACAATTTTTTTCATATCCTAGGGAAGGGAAACATAAAAAAGCATGAGATCAGGTTCTTATTAAGGGAAAACAAGACACAAATCAATATAACAATATCCTATAGTGATGAGAGCATGATAATAACATATGAAAACCATAACCTATATATCATGTATCATATACATGAGCCATGTAATACATCTTGGAATGTCATAAGATTTGAATCATAATGAAATCAATAAATACGATCAATGATAGAATAACATTGTCATAAGACATAGATTTCTTGTACAAAAATAATAATATAAAATATTATGACATTGTTACCTACAAAAACATTCATAACATGTTAGGCTTGGGATATGCACAAGTGAAACTGCTTCGGGCATAGAGTAACAACATTTTTACCCTTTTTGGGCTTGGGATAACTTCCTATATACCCTTTCTTGGGCTTTGGATAACCTATCATGTACCATTTTAGATCATTTCACATTAATCATTACCCAATGCATTTGACAAAGATATAGGTCCCACCCATAAAAAATTCATTTCAATTTTTGTTAAAAGATATCATATAAAATTACAAATGTCAAAAACCAGGAAAAGAAATGGTTTTTATAAAACATTTTTTCAAATCCTAACACATGAAAAAGAAACTATGTTCATAATAATTTCATCTTTTCATTATAATACACCCCATATAATGATATGGGTTTCATAAATAACATCTCATCGTAGACATAATTAATTTAAGGTATAAATTATAATTCTATCCTTTGATCATTTCTCCATAAATAATAATTAACATCAAATTATTTCCTTTTAGATAGAAAATTATTTTCAATGAAAAGCTATTTAGAACGTTTCTTATGAAAGATAAAAATTCCACTCTGAATGAAAATTCAAAACCTAAAACACTTCCAGAATCATTTTCCATGAAAATATAAAAAGAAACTTATAAATTAATTTTTAAAACATTGAGATTTTGTGAAGGTGGAAAATATTATTCATGTCGTACGTGTTAAAACAAAACTCCACTCCTATGTTCAAAAAAATCTAAAAGGTTACTATTTTTGAAAATAACATGAAGATAACTTATAATTTTATTTTAAAAAAAATCATAAATGCTTAAAATTCATTTAATTAATCCTTTTTATAATGTTAAAACATTTTTGAAAACATTTTTAGAAACAAGGAAATAGATGAAGAAAGGTTTTCAATGGAAGAGAGAAACAATATTGGCTAACTTGAAAAAAATAAATATTTAATCATGAGTAAAAAATAGATTAAAATCAAGGGAAAACATATATTATCATCAGATAATTATAGGAGAATAAAATTCATCAGATTCATTATAAATGTAATGTAATATTTTATCATTTGTAATATAATCATAAAAAATACCGATAATCAATGATATTGATGCCTAAGATATTACCAACTATCGTAACATTAAATTATTAGACTGATGAAGAAAAAAAAATTAAACATAAAATATCATGATTATAAAAATATTAATGATATTACATGTCAAAGGGTTTGTATTTAAACCTCATAAAAGAAGATAGGTTGATAACATAACATATGTCTCAAGGAAAGAAAATTAAGGCAAAACTCTATTACCTTAAGTCTCATCTTCCTTCATACACGTTCAAAACTACTGAATAATAAATATAAGTTTATTAAAAATATTTTATTGAACCATGATCTTATATATTACACCATATATTACGTTTTTTTACCTTATATTACCTATTTATTAATAATTCAATGTTAATGTGACGTTTGGGGGAATAACTACTTTGTTTTTCATGTATGCATGAATTTTTTATTTTAGGTCCTATTACATTGATCATATTTTAGTCATATATATACTTATTATAATTATTTATATATAATTTATATTCTTCATATATGTATTTATAGTAATACATAAAAGTTAGAGATATAAAATTAAATACATCTTTCACAGAGACCATAGGTCGTCTGTACACAAGAATGTTGTTTCCATTTTATTGATGGATTAATATAAAGAAAGATAAATAATATATTAACATTAATGACTCATTTTTATCTCATATATATCACATATATCAAATTAAATTGTCCTTATTATCTTCCATGTAAAGAATTAACTTGTCATAACATTTCACTAGAAGGTAGCCTACTTTACACACGAGTGTTGTTATTGTATTCCTAAAAAATGGAAGTATTGAAGGCATGGATGATAAAATATTTCTATAAGTATAATAATATGATAAATATCATATATAATCATGTAATATATCATTATAATCATCCATTATTAGTGGTAAAGGAAAAATTAATGACATCAGTACGCGATAAGTTAGACTTCAATACACATGAATAATGATTTCATAACCCATTTGATTGAAGTGGATGTGGAAGTAGGTTAAGATTATAACAAAAAATTAACTCAGTTTATTTAATATACCGGTTTTATTATATTATAAATATTAAAAAGTAATTTAATGTGAGAAATTAATAATGACAATGAAAGATAATTTTTAAGATAATTAACTTCTCTAAGAGAAACCTCCTTTGGATTTCCCATTAAGTTCCCTAGAGAAGGTCATTTGGGAGGACCGAATGCACTAGAAGAAGTAAAAGTATGATGATATGGTATTTTTTATTGTAATGGTGGATAAAAATGTCTTTAGTGGTGTCATTAAGTGAGGGGAGTGAGATTTCATTTATAAGTGGGGAAAGGGAATGCTCTTGGAAATTAATTGAAAATATCCCGAAAGAGTCCAAAATAATGAAGTTATTAACATGAAAAAAGATTAACAATTCACCTATATTAGAACATGTGAATTAAAAGTTTTAAATATGAACAAACAAATAGGGTTTATCCATGTTATGGGTCATTTTTAACCCATACAATAGGCCCATTTTTACCTTAATTGCAGAAAATAATTTTTATTGTTTTAACAATTCATCTTCGTGAACAATTAAGTTGACCATATTGAATAATTTAACTTATTTTTATTCCAAATATGGAATCAATTTTTCTAAATTTCATTTACATAACCTTATAATATTAATTTTAAAATAATCTCATTGTCGTGACGAGAAAAAAGGATTTAAAACAGTAAATGTTTAAAAGTGATCAAGGTTTTTATATCAAAATTCAATAAGAAAATGATTAAAATTACCTAAATTGGATCAATATATATCAAATATAATGAATTTTAATTTACAGCCAATTAAAAATATAATTAACACATATAAATAAATTAAATGAAAAGATAGTTTTTGATTAAAACTCTTTATTTTTTACTATTCATTACAAAATGATACTTTTAAAAAAAATCCAAAATCATCATACTAAAATAATGTTGATATTCCAAATGATAAAATGAAATATATTTTATTATAAATTTTTTCTATGTTTCAAAAATAATTTTATATACTGATTAGAAAAATAAATAAAAAACAAATTTTTTGAATTTTTTTTTAAAATATATAAAAACCATTGAAAAATTAATTATTATTATTATAAAAATGTTATCACTATATAAAACCATTATAATTAATATTTATAAATTATTCATTATTTCTCCCAAATCTATGTTTATCTTCTAGGTTATAATGGTCTCATTTGAATAAAAATTATAATATATCATGGTTTTGTTAGAACTCAGTGTTGTGTGTAATGGAAGAGATCAAAGAAATTTAATTTATTCAGAAAACAATAATTCATAAATATTTTGGGTGTTACAACCTCCCCATTTTATATCCATTGGACCCTCTCTGCATGTAGTCATCCTCTGGAATATGGGGAGTCACATTTGAGGCTTAGTTGGAAATATTGTTTGGGAACCATTCTATGTGTCTCTAGAATCAAGGTGCTACACACTACATGCTAGAGATAGTTTACCTATTTTATCTAGAACATACAGTTGGATAAATTATCATAGATTTGGTGTCATCAAAGAACCAACAAGATAGCTCTAACAGGATCATAATTATCTTCCTCTAACTTCGCTTACATCAAGAGGTCATCAATCAAAAAAACTATGTACATGTCCCAAAAGTTAAGCAAGATAAAGTTACTGAGACCCATGAACACAATGGGTGTGTTCATGAAACTGAATGGCATGAATAGGAACTCTAATTTTCCATACCTATATTTGAAGTCAATCATCAGAATCTCACCCTTATTCACAACTATTTGGAGATATTTAGACCATAGATTACCCATATAAAACTAACACTACACTCTCAATTGTTAAAAAACATTGTATATCTTAATAAGAGGGTAAAAATTCTTCATCATCACCGTGTTCAACCTTAGATAGTCTATAAAAAACCTCATAATATCATCCACATTCTTGTAGAATAACATTATAGTGCATCGTAGTCACACACCATGCAATATGAAACCCTTTTCTCTTAGATCATCTATCGTAATCCTCAACTCCTACAACTCATAAGGTGTCTGTCATGACCTGTCCCACTGGGGCCCGAGCCACAACTCCCCAAACCCACCTTCAATAGGTCAGGGGCTGGTGACTAGCACCGAGTAGGCATAATTCTATCATGGGAGGCATTGCCTATAAACCTGTACACACACACGCATCTCCAAGCCCACAAAGCTGAAAAGTAAAAACTGCCAAAAAGGAAAAGATACATGCATACACTAAAACCCAACCACAATGTACAACAGGAAATTAAAGTGTAAGAAAGTATAACCCTGCTCCAAAAGTACAAGCCCACCAAAATAAAGTCTGTAAGAAAGTACAACATGTAAGTAATGGTACTGGGACTACAATCTGTAGCTATAGGAACACACCTCGGCACGCCTGATCTCACTAAGCACCGTCCGGTCCTGGTCCACCTAGAATCATGTCAAAAGCTCCCTCTTCTGTACAAGACATGACATGTGCAGGAAAATCCTATGCAGGGGTGAGTATAAAAATACCCAGTAGGACACCCTGAAACTACAAAGGAAATACAACAAGGGAAAATAGCACAAAGGAAAGATACATTCAGCTCTACACAGTATATGTCTACCGAACATATAATAACAATATCCAGATATACTCATACACAAATGACCATCGTGATACCACCACAAGGATCCAGCTCGATGATTCCACTAAGCACGTAACAAAGATAACACACTCCTAGCTCTGAAGAGAGAGACGCGAAGTACTCGTTCCGAGAGAACACACTCCACAAGTACTATGAGAAAATGATGCTCAGATGAGGATCATGGCCAAGTCATGGGGTGATTCTGACAACTCAGTCTGAGCTAATCCACTAAGCAGAGGATCTGCACCCGAGTAAAGTTGGTCATGTCGATACCAAGAACTCTACCTAGGGTTCTAGGAATTAATAGAGGATCCGGCTCTAAGTCTCACAGAGGGGATTCCAATGAATCTATTTAGGAAGTCCTACTGAAGGGATCATACTCCTATATAAGGGAAATGATACCAGAACCTTCAGGGAAAAGTCCACGGGTACGAACCCTAAGAAAACTAGTCCAAGTCACAGAAGGAAAGTATCTCAAGTCTTGAATAATTTATTACATGGAGTGTAGTATGGTTACACACCATGTCCCTTGACCTCGGGTACTGCCTGTGTAAACGACCCATGTCGTATGTCCGGTCTGTCAAAAACTCAACTACAGGGCGTGTAGAAAAAGTATACATTGTGTTCCTGACTCCGGGTACTGCCCGTGTAAATGGCCCATGTCAGTCGGCTTGTCGGTCAGAAAGTAACTATGTGGCATGTAGAAGGATCACACGCCGTGTCCGAGCACCTGGGGCTCACTCCGTGTATACTGACCATTTGCCCGTACACGGTCTCTGCCTGTGTCCATGTTGCCTTCCCTTGTACCAGTACATGGGGTATCCCGTGTATCTGGTCGGGTCTGGCCGGGGAGGGGTATACACGGCGTGTCCTTGGCCGTGTACCCTGCCTGTGTCCGTGTACTCTCGAAGTACACGCTAGGTAAAACCACCGATGAACACACGTTGTGTAGCCCATACTACAAGGCGTGTAGTCAGGAAATTTCCAGAACGTCGTCTTCTTCCTCGTGCTTCGGCCGATCCTCTAGATCTGTGATCCCTCATCCATTTGTCCCAATACTCCAGGGTTTGGTTCGTCTCATCATACGAGCACTGCGATGGGTGTTTTCGGCCTTTAAAATTATCATAAACCGCAAACGATCCACTCGAAGAAAAACACCCGAAAACCCATAACTCTTTATCCACACCGAATCGTCCACTGATATCGTCCTCGCACCTCCATGACACTGCTCCATAGTTGGATCCACAGTTTGGGGTCGTTGCATCGCAGAACGGATGAGCAACGATCGGTCATTCATCGCCCCGTGAAGAAAGTGAAGAACGCGAAGAAAAAAAGGGGAAAATCCAAAGAAACGAAAAGGAGGAACGAACCTCCGCCATCCTTCGTCATGGCATTGATCCGCTCCTGTTAATGGGATTAAACGGAGAATAAAAATAAACAACAATGGATTATCGTGAATTCAATCTCCAAAAAATCCCCCCAAAAAGCCCATCCCGCAAGAACGATCGATCCGCGGACTAATATGTTCATGGATTAGCCCGCGTTCATCATAGAAATCAACAACAGGGATGAAAATCGCAAACAAATGTCCTACCTGGATCTGTATTGTTCTTTGGAGAAGATCTGGTCACCACGTCGTCGTCACCAGCGAAGTTTTTCAAGAACATCATCACCACGTTGGGAGGTTTTCTCCAGAGCTCTCTAGAGCCTCCAGGGGAATTCAGTGTTATGATAAAAGTAACCTTGATCTCCTCCGAAATCTTCTTTTTAAAAAGGAAATAGATATTTCACTGCAACAATGATTTTAATAAAATATTTTAATTAAATATTTTATTATGGTTGCATCAAAAAACCATATTTCACCACCGACCTACGTCGGCCGATGTTAGGTCTCTTCTAGGGTAAACCTACTGCTCTGAACGCAATAGTGCCATCAGATTTTTGATCCGACCACCCGTTCGGGAGTTATTCCACATTTTCAGGAAAACCACATGTGTGCATTATTTAATTATTAAATTAAATTCAAACATTTGTTCCGAACTCATCGGGCCTCGTAACTGCACGCCATCTCAGAGCCTGGTCTCAAATTTATTCCCATATAATATTAAAATAATACATGGAAAATTTTGGGACATTACAGTGTCATCTGATATTGAGACATAAAAATAAGATAATAACATATATGTATTTTTATCTTGAACTCAACCACATGTCGAGGGGCTAGATTAACAAAATAATTAAGAAAAAACATACGAAAAACTACATGAAAACACTATAAATATCCTTAATCCATGTGTCCACTAAATGCAGTAATATATCAACCATCTGGGAAAGAAAGGGCTCTATGTGTCTATTGTCTAACTAAAAACACTTCTCACCAAAAAAACCACACACTATCCATAAAAATATGAGAACATGACTATTATTTAGAATCACTTGATAAAATCACACATAGATAAAATCTATTCAATGATGAGAATTCCATCATGCAGCTACATCTGAATTCTAAAAACATCACCTCAGGGATATTGTGGCCTCATCACTATTACACACTCTCTACACACATAAATTAATATGTTCTGGACTCTAACTAGTGTAGTTGGAACTAGGATCATAGGAAGCCTCTATATTTACAACTTCAGAGCACATACTAGATTATATGAAATAAATGAGTGTGAATATCCCAAATCAAACATATAAGAAACAAGGGAACATGAAAAACAAATCATACATTGAATGATCTCTAGAACCCCCGGTGATACTACCTACACTGCATGGAACTAAAAACATCAAACTATTATACCGCTCTACTAAAATAAAATTCATCTCACATGATCAATTTTGGGTCCTTGATTGTTATAAATATACCAAGATCCACCAACAACTTCTTTATACACTTCCAAAAGAGTATAAACATGCTTCCCCTACTGCTGAAATGTCCTTAGGAACTACTTCTAAGGTAGAATCTAAACCTAAATTCCACTAAAAACTAAGCTCAATGAACTAATAGGAATTAGTTATAGTGGTAACCGTGAACCCTACATATGTATCACACTATCATAGATCCCCAAAAAATAACATGGAAACCATTATCCTTAGATGTTTGTAAAAGAGGTTGTTGAGGTAGACCCCATAATAGTCTAAACCTTGAAGGTATTAGAACCTACAACCATCCATTGACAATTTTACTCCACAGGGAACCCTACTTGATAACCTATCATGGTAAAACACTCATGATTGGATCCCTTAAATCACTTATATAAACTAATTAAGAGCTACATATATCATAAATGTAAAACATGTAACTGTATACTAGATTTAATTATAGAGTTCCTTCTATAGTCTTGTCACATGAGACTCTTCATCTAAAAATGTATAGAGAAAAACATAGTAAATCCTTGAATTACATCTCCATATCCTACAATAAAATACTCCTTTGATAAAGGTAATGAATATTCTTCTACTTCATATCTTTCATGGTTGATTAATGGAACTATTACTGGAACAATTTATTAAGTTTGAACCACAAAACTTCTCCCTCCTTACTCTCACCCAAGTATAGTATCTGCCACTAATGTATAGCTCCCCGTATCATAGTAACTTCTAAAGTGACCCAGTTCTCCACTGGGGACCAAATCAGAGTAAATTTAATCTCTATCTCCCCCACCCATTATTTTATCTCTACATCAGAAACACTTGCCTCATACTTTTCTAAAGCCTAATGCTAAAAAGAACACGAAATCCTCTATCATTGTTCATCCTCCCCAACTAGATAAATGATGTGGTGATCAACATGATCAACATCTTAAACCTTTAATATGTGATCCAAACATGCAAAATGGATAGGATCCATATTAGCAATGAATAGAAATATTTCCTAGAACTAGGTAGCCTGGAATTATATCATTATTTATTTAATTGATTTTAATTATTTTTTTAACCATCCCAAAAAAGTAAAATTAAAACCAGAAAAGGTCGTCATGATATATGTAAATCTTCTAAGTCTCTAACATGTAGATATTTCTTCCTCACATATTCATCCCATAAGCTCGATTTCCATGCACTGCATCACATGGGGGCCCTAGAGTCTCATGTTATAGCCTGCCTCCGACACATAAGTCATGATCCAAGATAAGCTGGAACCATTTCCTTAACAACCCATGAAATACTCTCTATGCCTGACTCTAAACTATATCATATCTCTCAACCATCATATCTAATACTACTTAATCAATACATCGACACAAAAAATATTCCTTAGTGAAGGGAGATATATAATGACTCCCCCACCCCCGATCCAAACATCCTATAACGCCTGAGATTTCAACTAGAACCAATGTATAAAAATATCATAAATGGAAAGAATTTCTTTTAATATAAAAACAATATTGGGAGATAGGATGTATCAAACAAAGAAAATTCCATGACAAAATATATAAATAAATCCAAAACTATCTAACAATGCATGTATAAAATCAACAGATAAAAATATAAGTTTCCAAATTGAAGACCAAAAATTACAGACAAAGCAGGTTCAAAACAATACCCCCAACGTATTAGCTATTAATGTTTTTCGTGGTCCATGTATTCATTCTAGAAACCTAAAAATAGTTTTTGTATGTAGTGTGGGAATATATGTATACTATGTATGCAAAAAATTCTCTCATGAACATATGAAAAGAGAGTACTAATTCACTTAGGGGAAAATAAAAGAACCAAAATAGCAACTAAATAGGTCAACTAACCAATCCAATCTTCACCATGGAACACTCACCAAATAACACATCTAAGTATAATAAAATAATATTAATCATATCAATAAAGGTAACTCTACACTTTTTTCCCATTGGGGCGATATTCTCACACCCCAACACCATACATCAGGGCATGCCCATATATTCTGTATAATAGCACATCTGACTACCCCATATATGGGCCATCACAACACCTTTCCCCTAAATACACTTGTCCAATAACATCACAACCAAAAATAAAATAGAAGGGTATAATTTAAATTATGTACATCAACCTCATTCCGACCTCCTACCAGGTACAACCCCACTATAATCAATCTCATCAAATCTCATTACACCACACAATGACTACCACACCACATATCACCATAAGAAATTTATTCCACCACATGGTGAACTATTTAACCAATGTCTATCACAACATGTTCATATCTACTTGCCTAAAAGAGAAATAATAAAATAACTTGTATTTTCCATTTATACCCATTAGTAGGATGCATAAAAAAGATTGGTATATAAATATATAGGTCCCAACATATGGTTCTTGATCTGAGTGGGGTGCGTATAAAAGCCACAAAGAGCATACATGGTAGATATAAATATTCACACACATGACGATCCTATGGGTTCACCAAAATCACCAACAAGATCACAAAATCCCTACCGAACATCACTACATTTCCAATTATTCTTTAACCACTAAATTCACAACACAACATAAGAAAAACAAAATCCTATAACCACATTCTCTTTTAATTAAAATCATATCCAATTCCCATTAACTATAAATTTTAATTTCACGTTAATTTATCCTATCATCCCTACCATTTCAATTTCCACGGTATCATTTAATTTATATTACTACCTAGTCAACTAGAATAACAACACACACCACACAAAAAAAAACAAATAAACAAATTAAAAACTCATCCTCCTTGTCAAGACAACCAACACCGCATCACCAACACTTCAATATCCACTTCAAAAGAACACTTCATCACCCCACAACATGGTCACACCACACCACCCCTACTTCATTATCACAAAAAAATATAAAAATCGATCACCTCCCAACAACTCAACAACACATCACTTTCCCACAATAGGGTCACATCTCCCTACCCTAAAACAATGTTACAAAACAGCAGAAAAACAATGTTATGATTTATCAAGGGTATCTTCACATTCCACTTCTATGTTTTAGGATTATTATCAAATAATCAATAAATACAGGGGAAACTATTTTCTAATAAAAATATAAGTTGTTATCCAATCTAATTTTATTATGGTGATGGAAATAAAACACACAAAAATTTTTCCATAACTAATAACCCAAAATGAAAAAAGCCTTTAATGACCACTATTTTTATTGGATCATTCATAACATACAATCACAATATTCAAAATATAAAGAAAATTTTAAAAATATTTTATTAAATTCCACATTCCCCATTAATTAAATTAATCTAATTATTTTATATTCATTAATCCAAGTGCAACCATTTTTCTAATTGATAAGAAATATTGAACCCCTTCTACATGATATAAAAGATGATAAATAAAGGATCCTATGCCTCAGAAAGTTATTTATAATATCTCTACACCCCACATAGAAAATAATAAACACCCACAAATAAAAACTACAGATAAATCCAACATATCAATCTATACTTCATAAAGGGGTTGAAATCAACTTATTCCATACACCCCTTAAACCAACAAAAATATCTCCAATGATTCCTTGGAAGAATAATATAAATAAACCCATGGGGATAATTGGACAAGATACCTCGATAAACATAATTCCACCATACAAAATCAAGGAACAACACAAGAGGAGAGGGGTTAGAATATATTCCTCTAGCACATAATGTTTTGCACAAATGAGAGGTAAAATGTATAATTGAAAATAAATTCCGCTAAACAACCCAATTTACAATCAGGAATTCATCCCATTCACATATTGTATTACCGATTCATGATTTCAATTCTATGGTGCCCATATATTATAAGTTGTGAATACTTTTTAGTTTGTGAATTTCAAAATGTTTTATTTTCTGATGCAAATAATGTCACATTTGCCTAAATTTATTTCAAATCATGGATTTCAATTTTAAGACATGGATTTAAATTTTGTGACCTGAATTCCTTTCATGTAATCCCTATTTTATTATATAAAATCCTTAAAACCTACTGGATTCCCAATTCGTGAACCACCAACTCACATCATGAATCTATTTCACGATGTGGATCACCTATTGGATCACTCATATGAAATACCTACTCTTTATTGCACTTTATTTCATGATTTATTACAAAATATTACACATAATACATCCCAAAACAACAAAAAGTATGGTTCCTTTTAGAATTAGTTACATTACATAACAAATTAAAATATGGAATATATTGCCATTGTGGAAATCCTCCTTTACATGATCATATTATTTCATCATACTTAAAATTTCATGGTATAAACTTGGAACATACATAATAAAAGCGTGAGATATAATTCCCAATAAGGGAATAAACATGGAACAACATGAATAAAATAATAAATGTTTCAAAATAGGCATATCAGTGATGCCTAAAAGGAGTGAGAATCATAAATATTAATAATGAGACATGATATCACATGATAATAAAAGGAAGCATGGGAAATGTAGAGAAAATATAAAAAACTACATCAAAAACATAGGTCCATGATAACTACCACGACATCATGGAGGAAAATTTCTTACATTGGAATATGGTCAATCCATAATCCCTCACATGGCCTCTCATGAGACTAAAACTGTAACAACACGATATGTTATGATAAGTATTCTTTTTAATTTATTTCATGTCATGTGTTTTATGCTACAATAAGATTATCTTGTGCTATCCTCCACACTGTATTAACTTGAAGTGTATGCAACACTATTCTTAGATTGTGTTACACACAATTTCAAGTTCATTTTATAATAGTCATTCTACGGAACATTGGGTGTATATATATATATATATTCAATTTATAAATGAAATATGGTTGGATTCTGTTATAAAAAACAACAAAGGATTCTTTCACAACACGCAACCCTGACTTGGCTTGCATTACACGCAAGCACGACCTCCCTCGATAGCGTGTGTTGTACTCAATATCGGGTTTCAATAAACAACGATATATGGTTATAATATTATCACGAACTAGCCGATATGAATATTATTAACTACATTTTGAATTTTATAACATTATTATTCATCTTACACATTTTCTATAACATGGTATGAGAACAAAATAAATTTTTCGGGTAAAATAAGTATTTTTAAAAAAATGCAGTTTTGCCACCTTTTGATGGTGCACCCACATTAAATCTAGTTTTTTACATGCTTATAAGTTCAATTTGACAAAATAATATTCTTATTTGGAATCAGGATATATAAATTTACTTTGGATAGATTTTTGATATTTTTTTGATAACTTTAATATTTTGATGAATAGTAAAAATACGCTAATTTTTAATTAAAAACAACTTTTTTCATTGAGATAATTTATATGATTAAATTATAATATTTAATGGATTTAAAGTATAAATAGGTTATATTTTTACCATTTAATATAATATATGTCAATAGCATTAATTTCCCATTGAATTCATAGGTAAAAACATTTCAATCCTTGGAAATGTTTTAACTTCTAAAACCCGTTTTCTTAACAACGGGATTAATTTTAAAATAATTAATGCAACTTATGTGTTTTGAATTTTGAAAAATTGATTCCATATTAGGAATCATTGGGTCCAAATTATGTTAATAAGCTACTTTTTATTTTTGGGCATTATGAATAGTAACTACGATAAATTTTATTTACCATAATTAAAGGTAAATCGTGTAATTAAGGGTAAATATAAGATAATAAAATTACCCTAAAACCTTACAAAATCCTATTGAATGCCTAAAAGTTGACCCATATCACCTAAGGGTCGGATTCGATTCATTTAATAGACCTTTGTCTATGAAAATAATTTAATTATTATTAAAACCAAAGAAAGTGAAAACATGTCACATTCTTAAATCTTATAAGTATAATAATTTTAATTTAGTGATAAACGTTATGAAACTTCAGATATAAATAGTCTAAAGAAATATAATAAAATTATCTATATCATATGAATTTATTTATAATTTTTAAGGATTAAATAATTATCTTTAAAGGTGACATAATAGTGATGTGGAAATTATTTTATTAAGAGAAATATCAAATAAATGGTTTTAAAAATATTAAAATAAATATTATAGGAAATATTTAATGTGCTCCATTAATTTTATAGAAAAATATGACATGTTATGAATCTATTAAATCTTTTGGTTTGAACATATCATCTGTATATTGTTAATTTAAATTCAAATAAATGAATAATATCAAAATTGACACTATGGTTATTTTATAAAAATAACATATTATAAAATTGTTTAAAAATCACAAAAATATTTAAAATTTATAAATAAAAATTTATATGGTCTCTAATGTCATAAAGTGTCAAATTATTGAAAATTAACAACACATATGTAATTATTTATAATAATTTAAAATTTAGAATATTATTACCACAAATAAAAGTAAATTGATAAACAAGGATAAATCAAGTTTAGAATGTCTAAAATAAATTCCTAAAATATCTAAATTTTATTTTTTGATGATATTACAACCCTAACTCATCTAATATTAGGATATGAGTCATTTTGGAAGTTTTTATGTGGGTTTGGGATTTAATATAAACTAATATTTCTTATATTTCCAGAGGTGCCCCTCTCCTCCCTTATAAAAGGGCACCTCCTCCCTCTCCTCCTCACACCAATTTGATCCTTCAATATCAGCCAAAACCTGCCAAATTCTCTTCAAAACTTTCATAGAAACATCCAAGAGGTCCTGGTATTTTTTAAAGACCAATTTTAGTGCCCTAAGAGAATGTTTAAAGGAGGCACTTCGAGAAAGAGGTAATACCTTCTACCGTTTTCTTCATGTTCCATTCTTCTTCTACTCCATATTCATTAGTTGTTTAATTATGAAGTAATAACATTAGTATCCCTAATATAATGATATGTTATTATAAATATTAAACAACCCTATTTCACCTTCTATCCATCCTACGGAAAACAAAATCACCGCACATGCGTACGTACGGAATACCGTCTCCACGCCGTGGTGTAATTTGTTTTTCCACCAACACCTTACATGGATGGGTATAATGGTGTAAAGAATAAATATATATGGTTATTATAAAATCATACTGATTCTGATATATTATACCATCCATTCCAATTCTATTCAATAATTATGGGAACGATATCATCGCTCGTGCAAACGTACGGATTACCATCTCCACGACGCGATGAGATTCATTCTCCATGTTAACCATACATGAATGATTATAAATTTTATATAATTAATGATAATGAAATATATGAAATAATAATTCTACTTGATTTATGTATATATATATATGTATGTCATCAATTTAGTTTCATTCAATTCAATAAGGAAACGAAAACAGCGTTCATGCGTACGTACGGCCTACCGTCTCCATGAATGGTGTATTTCAATCCTTTCATCGATCTATAATATATATGTATATGATTAATATATGTTATATATAAATAATTTTTTACATTCTGGAATTATGTAAATCAGGATATAAGTAATAATATCAAAAATGAAAAGTCGAAACACATACGATAAATGAAATGATTCTACCCAAAACGCTGCTTTAACATGTAATTTACAAAAGAATGGGTAATATAAAGTCATAAGTGAAACATATATGATATCATAACAATGAATATGATTATTTAATAAGTCAATGACATTATTTAAATCATTATACAGGAGGTTCAGATCCATATGAAGCATATCAGACCTAAGGTAATGGATATCTTTTCCAATATCGTTATTATCCGAGATTGTTTATTCGTAAGTATTTACTGGGGTTATTGTTGTAATCCATGTCCATGTTTCCTAAAAATGGTTTCATGTATGTTTAATGTCCTTTTTACCCATTTTTTACTTTTACTACATGGTATTTATGGAATCTTTCTTTTACGAGGTAATTTTTGACTTTTTCGGCAAAAGTACGAGAAGAATGTTTTTTTAACTTATACGGCACGAACGGATTTTTACGGTTTTATAAAGCCTTATTTTCATGAAGATTCCTCCAAAAGATTTCATGACTATTTTAAACAAAATCCTTTTCGTTTAAAATTTCAAGACATTTTTTGAAAAGAAAATAATTTTGAAGAAGAAAAGACATTTTCCTCAAGAATACATTTCAAGTGTTTTATCAAAACCATTTTTCATCTAAGATGAAATTATTTCATATGTGTATGTTTCAAGTAACATGTCTCTATGATTTACATGGTTTCAATTTTCAAATTATGAAATGATATCCATTTCTTTTATATGGATTATGTGATGATGGGATGATGTTTATGAAACCCATTTTATTTATTGGGTTATTATAAATGATGTATGTTTATTTTGTGGCACAAGTAAGAATGATTTCATCATGATATGGGTGGGACCTATATCTCCCTCCAATGAATTGGGTAAAGATTTATATCTCATGATATAGACATGGCTGGAACGGTAAGTTAATCCAGTTTAGTGTTACAGGACTGAAATGAGGAGTGAACTCGATTCAGAAAGGGACTTTGTCCACTATGATGGTCTTGGCATCAATGCCTTGGCTACTATGGAAATCATAACATGTTCTAAATGGTTTCCACAATTACATGTTTTATTCCCATTATATATTATCATGGTTCATGTTCCATTATGATATATTCCTTACATACTTCCACGATTTATGTCTTTGCTCAATATTGTGATGTTTAAATTTCATGTTCATGTTTTTGCTTTCAAATGTTTATGGATTGTTTTATGTTCACTATGTATGCCCTTACGGAGCATTTGAGCTCACCCTTTTTATGATTTATTTTCCCCTGGATATCAAGAAAGGTTTTAGGTAAGAAAAAAGGGAAGATCTTTTTGGGAGATGTTGAGGATCTTTCACCAAGATTAGAAGATTATGTTCCAAGTTTCCAAAGAAACTAAACTATTACGGTTCTTATGTGTCTGTTTTTGTTACGTACTAAGTATTCCACAAAATTAATGTAATGTCCATGTACGTCAAGTTTCGGGTCTCTACAGTTGGCATCAGAGGAAAGGTTTAGTTAACCATTGGAAACTAGGATTCAAAAACGTTAGTAAGATCTCTAGAGATATTTATAAGGTATGTCTATGGATGTCCCTAAGGTTAAATATACGTATAGGATATAGTACTAGAATTGTTCTAATGATCTTAGAATTAAACCTAAGATGTTAGATATTGAAGGTAGTCCTCCTTTATTATGTTGTTTTCCCTAGCATGGTATTTTCCTCTCACACTATTATTTTTGGGTTTTAGACGATGGCTGGAACCCGAAGGAACCGTGTTGATCAATGTAATGGACAATGAAATGATTGTCCTCCTCACAAAAACAATGTCATGGGAGATGGAGTGAAAAATCTTATTTCTATACTTACACAAGCTATGAATCATTCTGGACTTCAAAATGAGCACAGAAAGGAGCCACATTTTGTTGAATCTTTCATGAGGCAGCATCCACCTTCATTCAGCGGGTCTTCTGATCCCTTAGCGGCTGAACAATGGATATGTACTACTGAAAATATATTTTCAGTTATACAATGTTCTGAGCATGATAAAGTCATCATAGCAGTATATCATTTGGAAGGTGATGCTGATCAATGGTGGAATGTTATCAAGAATACGAGGCAAAGAGATGAAATTGAGTCCATGGAATTGGATGAGTTCAAGCACTTGTTTTTCAGTAAGTACATCCCTCGTATTCTTCGAACAAAGATGGAAAAGGAGTTTCTTGAGCTTAAGCAGAAGGATAATGAATCTGTTGGTATATACGAAGTGAATTTTACAAGACCTTCAAGGTATGCATCTGGATTTATCATCCAACCTAAAAGTAAATTTAATCTATTTTTCAATGGCTTAAAACCAAGTCTTCGAAGGGCATTAGCTATAAGAGACTTCTGTAGCTATGAAGCAATTGTGTGTTGTGCTATCAAGGCAGAACTTGAAGTTGTTGTAACATATCCATCTCATGTTTTTAATAAGAAACGAAAGATGGAGTTTAAGGAGAAATCTCAGAACATTGGTGAAAAGAAGATGAATGTTTCTTTATGCTCAAAGTGTGGAAAAAAGTATGGTGGAGATTGCCTAAAAGGTACTAGAAAATGTTTTAAGTGTGGAAAAGAAGGTCATCGAGCAGTTGATTGTCGAAGTAATGGGAAAAAGGTTACTAATGATGTGAATAGAGAAAATACTACAAAGAACTCTCCACCAACACTTCAATGCTTCAAGTGCAAGGAAATGAGGCATTATGCTAATAAATTCCCTAATCCATGGGTTAATGATGATCAACGTGAGCAACCTCTTAAGGAAAAGGATAAAGGGAAGTCTCATGCGATCACTATTTGTGATGTTGAGTATGAAAATGAAGTTGTTTAATGATTATGTGTTTATGTAATAGGATTTCAAAATAGTATCATGGAATCTCAATTTATGGTATTGTGGAATTTTGGAATATCTATGTATTGGTTTTCAATAATTATATGGTACTGGTAACCATGAAAAAGTGATTGAAATATTTTTGGAAGGTAGATAAAATGCGCATAATGAAGGGATAAGGAGAAAATAATATGATATTAATCATGAGCTCATGAATGATATAAAGTGTAAGTGATATTATGGTTTGAGTATATAGAATTTTTGGGATTTTGGTATGTGGAAAGTGTTAAAATTTAACAATATTCAGGTTTTCACTAAGGCTCAATGGGTATTAATTCATTAAGAGAATATATGATTAATGTATTCACATGTTTGTAATTTTACCAACAAGATATATCTTATGATATATGGGGGATAAATGATGGCATTCATGTGATTGTTATGTGACATTTCAAGTAATCATTTTCTTTATACTATGAGCTTGGACCGAAGTATTTTAGATAAGCCTAAAGATTGGAATGGATTATTTTTGACATAAGTTAGTATTGTTTAAGGATAGAACTTTTTTCTATATTATTGATAGGATGTTATAGTAATGTAGTTTTAGAAAAAGGACAACCTTAAGGACGGGCAATAGCCCAGCGTGTCGGACAAGGCTGTGGGAATCGAACCCACAACCGATGTGCGACAGGCCTTTATCACCTACCACTGGCCTATAGGATGCCCCTGGTTAGTATAAATTAGTTTTAATTTTTTTAAGTGGTATGATATATCAATTATAAGTCCATTTTAGGAACCATATATGATTAATCGACTTATGTATATTTAATAACATTTGCTAACTTTTTTTTGAGACAGACGGAATGACCCGTCATTCTATCACATGATCTGCTAACACTTCACGAATAACAAATTCAACTTCATTTCTATAATAGATGAAGAGGAAATTGTACAAGGCACGAATAATAGTGAGATTGAACCAAAATAATGTAATTATTTCTTTTAATTCATCAAATTTAGGGAAATGATCTTCAAAACCAAAAATGTTGACCTAGTTCCCTCATATCCGATGAATCAGATGGTACCTTAGATCATCACAAATCTATGGCTTTGTGATTGTTGGTTTTTTCAAAGCCATGTTCTCTATCACTCTCAATCAGAACTTGATGGTTAGATGTTTCTTCCATATCCATATTTTCACTTATTATCTCCTACGTGGAAACCCAGTGCTGAGTTAATTTGGGTAACTGTTACATTTTATTATTCAGTTTTTTAAAGTTATGTTTTGGTATTTAATTTTACGATGTGTGTTGCAATTAAAGAAACTTTCAAGTAGAAAATCATGTATAACCCCGACGAATTTCGAGGGCGAAATTCATTTTAAGGGGTGTAGAATGTAACAAACTGATATTTTATGATAAGTATTCATTTTAATATATTTGATGTCATGTGTTTTATGCTACAATAATATTATCTTGTGCTATATTCCACACTGTATTAGCTTGAAGTATACGCAACACTATTCTTAGATTGTGTTACACACAATTTCAAGTTCGTTTTATAACAGACATTCTACGCAACATTGAGTGTGTATATATATATATATTCAATGTATAAATGAAATATGTTTGGATTCTGTTATACGAAACAACGAAGGATTCATGCACAACACGCAACCCTGACTTGTCTTGCATTACACGCAATCACGACCTTCTTCGATAGCGTGTGTTGTACGCAATATCAGGTTTCACTAAACAACGCTATATGGTTATAATATTATCATGAACTAGCCGTTATAAATAGTATTAACTACATTTTTAATTTTATAAAATTATTATTCATCTTACCTATTTTCTAGAACATGGTAAGAAAACAAAATAAATTTTTTGGGTAAAATAAGTATTTTTAAAAAAATGCAGTTTTGCCGCCTTTTGATGGTGCATCCACATTAAATCTAGTTTTTGACATGTTTATAAGTTCAAATTGAAAAAAATAAAATTATTCTTTGGAATAAGGATATAAAAATTTACTTTGGATAAATTTTTGATATTTTTCTGATAACTTTCATATTTTGATGAATAGTAAAAATACGGTAATTTTCAATTAAAAACAACTTTTTTCATTGAGATAATTTATATGGTAAAATTATAATATTGAATGGTTTTAAAGTATAAATAGAATATATTTTTACCATATAATATAATATATGCCAATAGCATTAATTTCACAATGAATTCATAGGTAAAAACATTTCAATCTTTGGCAATGTTTTAACTTCTAAAACCTCTTTTATTAACAATGGGATTAACTTTAAATTATTTACTGCAACTTATGTGTTTTGAATTTTGAAAAATGGATTCAATATTTGGAATCAGTGGGTCCAAAATATGTTAAAATTATACTTTTTATTTTTGGGCATTATGAATAGTAACTACGGTAAATTTTATTTACCATAATTAAAGGTAAATCGGGTAATTAAGGGTAAATATAAGATAATAAAATTACCCTAACACCTGAAAAAATCCTATTGGATGACTAAAATAGGACCCATATCATCTAAGTGTCGGATTAGATTCATTTAATGGACTTTTGTCCATGAAAACAATTTAATTATTATTAAAACCAAAGAAAGTGACAACATGTCACTTTCTTAAATCTTATAAGTATAATAATTTTAATTTAGTGATAAAAATTATGAAACCTCGGATATAAATAGTCTCCAGAAATATAATAAAATTATCTACATCATATGAATTTATTTAGAATTTTTAGGGATTAAATAATTATCATTAAAGGTGACATAATAGTGATGTTGAAATTATTTTATTAACAGAAATATCAAATAAAGGGTTTTAAAAATATTAAAATAAATATTATATGAACTATTTAATGTGCTCCACTAATTTTCTAGATAAATATGACATTTTATGAGTCTATTAAAGCTTTTATTTAGAACATATCTACTGTATATTGTTTATTTAAATTCAAATAAATGAACAATGTCAAAATTGACACTATGGTTATTTTATAAAAATAACATATTATAAAATTGTTTAAAAATCACAAAAATATTTAAAAATTATAAATTTATATTTATATTTTCTAAAATGTCATAAAGTGTCAAATTGTGGAAAATTAACAAAACATATGTAATTATTTATAATAATATAAAATTTGGAATATTATTACCAAAAATAAAATTAAATTGATAAATAAGGATAAATCAAGTTGATAATGTTTAAAATAAATTCCTAACATGTCTAAATTTTATTGGTTGATTAGATTACAACCCTATCTAATCTAATCACTAGATATGAGTCATTTTGTAAGTTTTTATGTGGGGTTGGGATTTAATATAAACTAATATTTCTTATATTTCCAAAGGTGCCCCTCTCCTCCCTTATAAAAGGGCACCTCCTCCCTCTCCTCCTCACACCAATTTGAGCCATCATGCTCGGCCAAACCCTGCCAAAGTCTCTTCTCCACTTACCTAGAAACATCTTAGAGGTCCTGGTCGTCTTCAAAGACCAATTTTAGTGCCCTAAGAGATAGTTTAAAGGAGGCACTTCGAGAAAGAGGTAATACCTTCTACAGTTTTCTGCAAGTTCAATTCTTCTTCTACTCCATCTTATTTAGTTGTTTCATTATGAATTAATAACATCAGTATCACTCATATAATGATATGTTATTATAAATATGAAACAACCCTATTTCACCTTCTATCCATCCTACGGAAAACAAAATCACCGCGCGTGCGTACGTACGGAATACCGTCTCCACGCCGTGGTGTAATCTGTTTTTCCACCAACACCGTACATGGATGGGTATAATGGTGTAAAGAATAACTATATATGGTTATTATAACATCATAATTATTCTGATAAATTATACCATCCACTCCAATTCTATTCAATAATTATAAGAACGATATCATCGCTCGTGCGTACGTACGGATTACCGTCTCCACGACGCGATGAGATTCATTCTCCATGTTAACCATACGTGAATGATTATAAAGTTTATATAATGAATAATAATGAAATATATGAAAATATAATGCTACTGGATTTATATATATATATTTATGTCATCAATTTAGTTTCATTCAATTCAATAAGGAAATGAAAACAACGTTCATGCGTACGTACGACCTACCGTCTCCATGAACGGTGTATTTCATTCCTTTTATCGATCTATATTATATATGTATATGATGAATAAATATTATATATAAATCATGATTTACATTCTGGAATTATTTAAATCAGGATATAAGTAATAATATCAAGGGCACAAGTCGAAACACATATGATAAATGAAATGATTTTACCCAAAACGCTGCTTTAACATGGAATTTACAAAAGAACGAGTAATATAAAGTCATAAGTGAAACATATACGATATCATAACAATGAATATGATTATGTAACAAGTTAATGACATTATTTAAATCATTATACAGCAGTTTCGGATCCATACGAAGCATATCGGACCTAAGGTAAGGGATATCTTTTCCAATCTCATTCTTATCCGAGATTGTTTATTCGTAAGTATTTACTGGGGTTATTGTTGTCATCCAAGTCCATGTTTCCCAGAAAAGGATTTATGTATGTTTAATGTCCTTTTTACCCATTTTTGACTTTTACTACATGGTATGTATGGAATCTTTCTTTTACGAGGTACTTTTTGACATTTCCGGAAAAATTACGAGAATAATGTTTTTTTAACTTATACGGCACGAATGGATTTTTACGGTTTTATAAAGCCTTATTTTCATGAATATTCCTCCAAAATATTTCATGGCTATTTTCAAAAAAATCCTTTTCTTTTAGAATTTCATGACATTTTGTGAAAAGAAAATTATTTTGAAGAAGAAAGGATATTTTCCTCAAGAATTCATTTCAAGTGTTTTATCAAAACCATTTTTCATCTAAGATGACATTATTTCATATGTGTATGTTTCAAGTAACATGCCTCTATGATTTACAGGGTTTCACTTTTCTTATTATAAAATGATATCCATTTCTTTTATATGGATTATGTGATGATGGGATGATGTTTATGAAACCCATTTTATTTCTTGGGTTATTATGAATGATGTATGTTTATTTTGGGGAACAAGTAAGAATGATTTAATTATGAGATTGGTGGGACCTATATCTCCCTCCAATGAATTGGGTAAATATTTTATCTCATGAGATAGACATGGATGGAATGGTATGTTAATCTGGTTTCGTGTTACAGGACTGAAACAAGGAGTGAACTCGATTCAGAAAGGGACTTTGTCCACTAAGATGGTCTTGGCAGCAATGCCTTGGCTACTATGGAAATCATAACATGTGTTGAATGGTTGACACAATTACATGTTTTATTCCCATTATATTTAATCATGGTTCATGTTCCATTATGATATATGCCTTACGTACTTCCACGATTTATGTCTTTGATCAAGATTTTGATGTTTAAATTTCATGTTCAAGTTTTTGCTTTCAAATGTTTAAGGATTGTTGTATGTTCTCTATGATTTCCCTTACTGATCATTCGAGCTCACCCTTTTTATGTTTTCTTTTCATCAGGATATATAGAAAGGTTTTAGGTAAGAAAAAAAGGGAAGATCTTTTTGGGATATGTTGAAGATCTTTCACCATGATTAGAAAATTACGTTCCAAGTTTCCAAAGACACTAAACTATTACGGTCCTTGTGTGTCTGTTTTTGTTATGTACTAAGTATTCCGCAAAAGTAATGTAATGTCCATGTATTTCATGTTTCGGGTCTCTACAAAAACAATAGCAAGTTTATTGTAGAACTATATTATTCTAGGTGGAGTTGTCAATTTCATTTCATTATCATGCTTATGAGTGCCACATAGATCATACAACATGTATTAATTAATTATCATATTTTATTCCATGATAAGGGATTGTAAAATACATACATATAATAAAACCCATAAAATAAGTATAAGTGAACAAAGGTGAACATACTTGATGGGTAATGGGTATGGGTATTCACAAAACTATTGGCTGGCATGGAAAATCATGGGGATGTCTTGACATCATAATGATACTACATAGAAACACATACAAATTATTTGATGATAGAAAAAATGGGTCCCACATAATTTTTTCATCAAATGGAATGTAATAAAGACAAGTAAAAAAATATCCCATCATTATTAATTTGAAATATAAGCTATCATATAATGAATAAACCTGAATAAAGAGGAGAATGAATGTATATCCTACCGTGATATGGTGATTCCAAACGATTTTTAGGTGCTTATTAAGAGATTAAACAACTTTAAGAGGACTCGAGATATGTGATATTAGAGTAAGGATGTACATCAATGTTTTTTAGTTAGCTGAGATGGGATATGGGGAGGGATTATATAGGAAATGAATGGGAAATTCTTTATTATTTCTAAAACATAGGGTTTGAAATATATATAATAAAATATGTAAAACCAGAAATGTTCGGATGATTTTCTACCCTGTTATATACCATAGTGGGGTGTTTTTCAAAATTTTATTAGTCCATGTTCCTATCTTAATAAAATAAAACCCTTTATTTTTGTGGAAGTTAGTCATCTCTCTAGGGAAATGATTTAAAATCCATAAAATATATTATCAGTTTTGGGAGATTCATAAAGTATTTATAATATTATTCAAATAAACAAAAAATAACTTTATATTAATGGAATAAATATATTTGGTAATTTATACCTTTTATTGTATTTATTATATCACTTTTGTCTTATTATGATTTCATAATACACAATTTATTTGTCTATCGTAATTAATTTTTGCATAAAAATTCTACAATCTCATAAAATTATGAATAATTCACCACTGGATAATTTCAACATTTTATTCAAAAATTAATATTCTAACTAAAATATATTCTTTAATTGAAGATTAATTTTAACCAAAAATACACTATCTATTTTATTGTATCAAAATTTTAATGTAATGATAATATAAAGTATTTATAACCATTATTATATTAAAAATAATGTATATACTCATATTTCTAGGGTCTTAATACATATACCTTTAATACTATAGAAAAAAAATTTATGGTTGAGGTGTGCGATCATGAGACTTTTATGGGGGGTGTCTGCCAACATGGTTTGGGTTGTGATCTCAATGAGATTTAACATCCCTCATAAAATGTTTCTCTTGGGCTTATATTGATGGATCTCAAGTTGGTATTAGTCAATGGTAAATCCCATTGGTGTTATTTCCTTAGTATGATCTAATTAATATTATTCTTAGGGTATGATTCTACTTGTCTAGACCATCACTTCAATTGTATGTGTAAATTGGATTTTTCAAAACCCTATATCTATACTAATCATAATATCACTATTTAATGGATATATTATTAATTTTTAAGATGATTAAAATTATTTTATATCTGATTGGGCATAATAAGACAAAGGATGGTAATTGTTTTTCTATATCAATAATACAAAATAGATAATTTATTTAAAACCTTAAATGGAATTTTATTTATAAATATTCTAATAGTTACAATCTTACCGCATTTAGAAATATCTCCCTACAAATTTTCATTTCACATACTAAATTAGAATATGGAAACATTTTTTCATTACATCATCTAGTTCCCATGTTACTTCTTCTGACTTGTGGTTTCTCTTTAGTACTTTGACTGGGTGCATTGTCTTATTTCATAGAACATTTCCTTTACGATCTAAGATCTTCACTAGATGCTCCTTATAGTAAAGATCATTCTCCATTGGTATCACCTATAGATATATTACATAAAAGGGGTATGTTATGTACTTCTTCAAGAGTGATACATGGAACGAATCATCTAATTGATATAGGAAAGGTGGGAGTAATAGTTGATAGGTCACCACTATCATACGATCAAGATTCTCAAAGGGGAAAATTTATCTTGGACTAATCCTTCCCGTTTTCCCAAATTCCTTGGCCTTATTCCTTAAAGATATGTGGAGTAATAACTATTCCATAACCACAAACTCATGGTATCATTAATGATAGCATGTATAGATATTTTTATGACTCTGAACATCCTTGACGTGCTACTAAATAGTAAGTACCTTTTCCACCATTTTCCTAACCATTTTAGAACCCAGTAGTTTGTGTTACCCAAATTCAACCCATCATTTAGGTATTCTTCACCTCTTACCATAAAATAAATCATTGGGATCCATTTGGATTATTGAGTGGAAACTATCATTGTATGAGAACTAGAAAAGAGGAAATTTCTTGATTCCATCCTCCATTGATGTTAATTGATCATGTTCTCAACATGTATTCAAGTTTCTAGATAGTTTTTTATGATTTCTCATTAGTTTGAGGGTGATAGATCATTCTGGTGTTCAAATAGGTATTTATATATTTTTGGATATTATTCTATTACATAGAGGTAAATATTGGGTCTTGATCAGATGAAATCAATAGTTGTGTTCCATGTAGCCTCACCGCTTATTTAGTGTATATCCTTTCAAGTTGATCTAGAGAGAAGTCCTCCCAAATTTTAATAAACTAAGAATTATTTGTAGGATGATCCACCAAACCCATATAAAATTATTCCCTCTTTATTTAATTGGAAGACTAGTTAAGAATTCCATGGATATTTTTCCCATTTCCATGTAGGTAGGGGTAATGGTTGCATCATCACCTTTTATTTTTTCTTTTCATCCTTCACATGATTACATAAATGAAATCATGATATATATTATCGGATATCCTTATTCATGTTTTCCTACCAATATTTCACTCAGATATCTTGATACATATTTTTACTCCCATTATGGATGGAGATGGTCTATCTTTGTGCATCATCCTACAACTTCTTCTTTAACTCGGGATCTTATAGCACACAAAGAATTGAACCAAATATCCAAACTCCTTCTTGATTAATATTGAAATCTAGGGATTTATATTTTTATAGGTTCAACTTTCTTCATAATTATGAAATCATCTTTTCTATAATCCTTTATTCTCTATATAAGGGATAATTGATAAATAATTTGTGAGAGAATTGATGATGTTTTTTCCTTTATGATTCCCCTTTCCATCATTTTCAATTATAATAATATTAGATCCCTCTAAATTCTCATCAGGGATAAAATTGTTGGATATTTTCTACATAGGGAATCATACATGTTATTCTCTTTCAGAAGATGGTAGGGAATTGAGCATTCATATTCCTTGATCAGCTCTAAGCATATTCGTTGGTTTATATTCATATCTTTCTGTGTGAATGTATAATTTATTCTCTTATGATGCATATATATTTCAATGTTCTCTACAAAGAGATAATTCTATCAAATCTTCAACACAAAGATAACTATAATAAACTTTACATCATGCGTTGGGTAGTTCTATTCATGAAAATTCAATTTCCTGGAATTAGAGGCTATCACTTTTTGATTATTCATTATCACACACCCCATTCACTTATTAGAAGCATCAGTGAAAACAATGAAACGTTATCCACTTTTGTATATAGTGAGTATAAGTGTAGTGATAAGAATCATTAATTCCCTTGAATCTCTCTTCAATTTAATAATTCCCTGAAAATAATACTGCCTTATAAGTTATCTTGGTTAGAGGGTTTTATAATTGTGGTAAATTCTTCACAAATCATTGATATTACCAACATAATCTATGTAAAATATAGATATCAGTCCCAGATGTTGGACTTGACCATCCATAAATTACGTATATTTTATAAGGATACATAGATATCCCATTTATAATGATTATATACTCAAATAATGATACTTCATTAAAATTTAACTCAAAAATTATTAACATTTTATAAACATTCTCCATTTTACAATATTTAGTATAGTGCTCAAATTCTCATCATGATCCACCTTTATTTTGGAGTATATCTTAATATCATCAATAAATACTAAAAAATATTCAATGTATTCTCTGAGGAATCTATTCATCATGTCTACAAATATTTCTATTAAATTTGTGAGTATGAATAGAATTACTATGATGTCATAGTGTTTCTACATTGTTTGTAATGTAGTCTTGAGGATATTCACCTTCTTCACCCTTACATGATAACACACCATCTAATGATCCACTACATAGAAGTGTTTTTCTTCAATTAGTTGATCGAACAAGTCCTAAATATGACATATAGGATAATTTTTCATTATTAGGATCTTTTCCAGCTCACGATAATCAATGAAAAGCCGCTTTGACCCATCATCCTTCTTGATGAATTGGACTAGTGCACCCCATGGTGAAGAACATGGGAATATGAAGGCTCTATCCATATTCCCCTATATTTGTTTCTTAAACTACTCAATTTGAACAAAAAAACATTCTGTATAGATTCATGGATAGTGAAAACGCCCTAGGTATAAGATTTATTTGAAATTCAACTTCATGGATAAGAGAAAGTCGTGAAAACTTTTTAGGAAACAAATCAACATATTCCCTCATAGTGGGATTTTATTCAAGAATGATCTATTAATTATAATAAATAATTTTATCTTGATTTTTTTTATAGGGAAATAATATCCATGATTGCGATGTTAACGCTAAAAAAGGTCCATCCCCTTCCTTTCACCTGTACAAAATCAAAGGATGATTCAATATTCAGGGAGTGATTTCCTTCTTAAGGAATTTTTTTCACTATATATGGAAGTTCAATCCATAACCAATGTTACATAAAATTACACTAAAAGGATTATCACAATGTTTTCTAAGAGTTTCATACCAACAAAAATTCACATGGGAGGAGTTATATAATTGGGATGTAATAATTTCCTCATTTTTCATTTTCACCAACACCTATAATACCATGATTTTGGTGGTGTTTGGAAATTTTACTAAACCTGTGTGATATAAATTAATAAATAGAATAAAAAAATTATATTATTTATTATTGAATGAATAACAAGCTTACTTGTCACCACATTATTTTCATGATCCACCTCAGGAGTTGTGATGAAAAAATGCACTCCCTTGCTAGCATGGATGTTGTTAGTTGTCTCTAAAAACCCCTATCTTAGTGCATTGGTTTTGAAAGTGTCCTACTTCCATGAATTTAAAACAATGATAAATAAGTTGAGGATTGAACAAAGCATTACCTTCCTCAATTTAATTACTGGTACTTCCCCATAGGTAAATCCTAGCTAGGTTTCTTTTCTTACCACACCTAAAGTATTTATTCTTCCACTTAATTGAATTTCTTGGTTCTTCTTTATACACCTTTTAGAATTGGGATTTTGAAATTTCATAGATCCATTAAATTTATCCATTGGAGAAAAGTAATTAAACTCCACTTTCCATTTATTATCCCTATGATAACCTTGAGATTCATCAATTTCTATTTCGTCTTTGGGGGAACATCAAGAAATTTTCACATATCTATCAAAGTCTTTATTCACATGGTCTTTTTGTAGACTAGGTTTTATCCTTAAAAAGAAGTGGTAAACCTTGAAATCAAGGAATGAAAAATACCAAGTAATATCAAGAAACTCTTGTGAGGTTTTCCACTTATTCCCAAATATTTCATAATCTTTTTTTCTGAATGAAATGAAATCTCTTTCCATTTTAGTTCAGAATGTGTGGGGAAATATTTTCTAAAAACATTTTCTAGAACTCCATCCACCCCATTACTTCAACCTCTTCCAAAAGTTTTTTATTCTTGATCAATTCCCAACACTGATCAGTTTATCTCTTTATATGATAAATAACTAGTATAATTGTCTCTTTCTTATAACATTTATGTATGTATATGATCATTTCAATGGAGTTGATCTATTATTTTTTGATTAGTGTATTTCATTATCCATTGATATTTAGGGTCCTTTTTTCATAAAAAGATCAGAATTCCATCCTTTTCATTATTAGGGAGATTTGGGAAGTTATCTTGATCCATTTATTATTCATATCTAGAGTCCAATGAGAGATTATCATTACAATGTTCTCTATTCTTTCACCTATTGGGAGGTGTATCTCGTTTGGGAATTCATCACATTATCCTTCACATTTACTTACCTAATTACTCCGATTTGTAAACATTGGATTTAAAAAAGAGAAGGTTAGGGATGATTATTTTTAAACAATTAAATTATAAATTGTAATATAATGACATTAAAGGGACAACTTATAAATGATATTTATTCATTAAGTTTTGAATTCATGGGCTTCTATGAATGTTATCCATGACCTATTTTCTAACATAGACACTTATGGAATTTTTTCATTAATAAGGGTTTGTAATGATGTTAATTTTTATAAAATTGATATCCCCTAGTATTTCCAAACCAACTATGCATAAATTCACATTTTCATGCACCATTTATTGGTCGATTCATTCTCAATGTGTTGGTTTTAGGTTTTAACCCTATGAACATCAGTTCCAGAGTAACAACCACTTGTAGTATCCAGAAGGGGATGCATTTTCTTGAAAAAAACATAGTCTATAGTTTAAAAAGAGTAATTATTTTTTATTATAAATAGTTTTATCACAATGTATTTTACTAGATTTTTATAATCCTAATCCCGAAAATAAATAAACTTTTCATTTCATGCGAACTATGACAACCATTCTCTTTATTAAACATTAGTCTATGATTTATTGGATATGATTACACATAATATATCTTTGAATATCAATAATTATAGTTTATTTTGTAATTAGGTACATTATGTAACAACATAAAATAGATAATACACCACCTTCCTTGAAAATATCCTTGAAATGGTCATATTATTGCATCATACATAAAATAGTATGGGATAACTTAGGAATATACATAAAGAAAGAGTGAGATATAAAGCCTAGTAAGATAATAAAAATTTCATAACATGAAGAAAATAATAAATTTTAGAAAATATGAATATTAATGGTTCATAAAAGTGTTGAGAATGATAAACATAAATAATGAGACATGGTATATCATTATCATAAAAAAGACACCATGGTAAATAGGGTAACGACATAAAAACAGCATCATAAACATAGGTCAAGGATAACAACCAAGAAATCATGATGTAAAATGTCCCATGATGGATTAAGTTAACTCTTTAATACCATTATTTATGTATTATGAGACTAAAATATTAACCAATGAATTTGATCCCTATGAAATTCTAGGTTCACCCATCACTTTTATTTTATTCTCATGCTTAATTATTCCACATAGATCTCAAAACATGGATTCATTCATCATTATATTATAATACATGATCAAGGACTATGTAATACATACATCTTAGTCTCCAACAATATAAGTATATGTTCATAAATGTGGACACCATTAATAGTAAATGGGTATGTGTATTCACATCAAAAATGTTTGGCATTGGAAAACACGGTGAAATTTCAGTGGTATAATGGCACTACATAAAAAATAAATAAATTGGATTGATGAGAGAAAGAGGGGTATATATTAATTTTGAAATTAAATATTAATTAACCTGTACATTTAAAATCATATCCTAATATTATGAATTAGAAATAGAAGGCATAATATAATGTTGAAACTGGAATAAAGAATAGAAATAAAGGATACCTTACCCATAGAGGGTGATTCCAAATGTTCTCGAGAAGCTTCTTGAGAGATTGAGTAATCCCTTAGAGGACTCTAGAGATGGGAGTGAAGAGTAAGGAAATTATCCAAGGTTTTTATTGATGATAAATGGGATCTTGGATGAGTATATATATGAAATAAATTGGCGATTCATTATTATTTCTCTAATGCAGGGTTTGGATTCTGTCAAATGAAATACACAAAACCACAAGACATACCATGGGTTTTACCATTTTTTCTTAAAAATAGAGGTGGTTTTCATTTTTTGGTTAGGAAAAGGTCCAAACATATTGAAATAATACCCATAATAATGTGTTAGTGACTCATCTCCATAATGAAATGATTTTAAATCATTAAAATGTAATATAGTTTTTAAAGGATTCATAAAATATTTATAAAATTATTCAAAAAAAACTAAAAATAACATTATATTAAAGAGGAAAAATATATTCATTAATGTAAAACATTTTTACTAGTTATTACATCACTTTTAGGGTATTCTGTTGTCCTAATACCCACTATATATTTATACTATATTTAATTTTTACTAGAAAATTCAACAGCCTAAGAAAATTAAGAAAAAATCTCTATTAGTTAATTTAAATGTTATGATGCCCAAAAATAATATTTATTTTAACAAGATAATTTTCAAAATATTTTAATTTTTACTTCTGAAATAGGATAAAAATTTATTAAGAAATGCGGGGTTCTATGAAAATTATAATTTTTGAACCATAATAAAAATTACATTAAAATTTATAAAATTTATATAATAATTTAAATTTAATATATTTTATTTTATTAAATTATTTTATTAAAGTATTTTTTATTTAAAAATCCATTATTTCATTAAAATAAAATCATTAATTGGGTTTGAATAAAACCCTAAAATACAATTTGTGTTTTATTATGTCAAAATCAAAATTATTTATAAATTAAAAATAATAAGATTAAATATAACCATTATTATATTGAAAATAATGTACATACTTTTATTGATGGGGTATTGATACGTATCCCTTTAATACACCATCAAACTCCCTAAGGGTATTTTGTGTGGAGTGATACTTTCATGGGGTGGTGTGGTGAATATGGTTTGGTTTGTGATCTTGATGAGCTTTAAATTATCCCATAAATGGTTTGTTTTGTACTTAAGTTGGTGGATATCAGCTTAGTATTTCTCAAGGAAAAATTCCAATGATGTTATCTCCTTTAGAAGATCCGATAAATGTTCTTCATAGGATATGATTCTACTTATTAAGGCCATCACTTTCTTTGTCTATGTCAATTAGATTTTTCAAGACCCTATATTTATAATAATCATATGATGATTTTTCAATGGATATGTTGTCAATGGTTATGTTGATTAATGATCATTTAAATCTGACAGGATGTAGTAAAACTATGTAATTTTATGTGTTTTCCATAACCATAATATATAATAGGGAATTTAACTAAACCAAAAATGTAATTTTATTTATAAAGGCTCGGTTAATTTACACTCGTGTATTTCCATACTCAAAGAACCTTCTCAACACCCCCAACACAAACATACAAAAGTAATGGGTTGCGAAGTCATAGACTATTACAATTTTATTTATAATCATTCACTCTTGACACCAACATTAAAAATAGATCATAATACAAATTTTGATACCAAGGTTTATTTCATTAATGCTTCATTAGGTAGTTAGGTTATTAATATTTCATATTAAATAATATACTGTTTTAAATATTCTAAAATAAACTAGAACTTATTAAAAAATGTTGATTCTATATTCATATTTTTCCTAATCTAATACTTTGGAAGCCATATTGAGATATGATATGGTTTTGATATAATCTTACTCCTATTCATTCCCTTCGATATTTATCTTTTTTTGTATCCTAAATAAAAATAATTTCATCCCCATATAATTTTACCTATATGAATCTCACGGCACATCGGTAACTAGAATTTTCTCCTCCATAACATATTGCAATATTATTTATCCCAGGAAGATTTATTAGAATTCACAATAGATACCATGTTTTAGGTCACTTCCTTAACAAGAGAAACTCGTAGAGTATATCTATTTTTTTAAAACATTATCTAGTGTTTCAAATAATTTTTTTATTCCAAAAACTATTTGTAATTCCTCATCAAAAAAATTTCAAAGTCTTGATCTTTTTTTATCATGACATGAAATATATTTCTTTAATTGATATAAATAATAATTGAGTGCATACTAGTATTATCCATTTATTCTAGTTTAACATCTTCTCTAATTTATCCCTTTTCCCTTCCACTTATATGGTTCTTCTTATTCATTATATTATTAAATCCTTTATTATCCATATTTTTAAAAATTACATCAGTTCTCTTGATTTAAATTTTTTATGTAGTCTATGAAATAACCTAGATATTCTTTATGTAAATATTCCTTAACAACCCCTTTTATTAACTTGTACATATATATTCTTGGTGTATATTTCCATACATTCACTTCCATTGATCTAAAAACTAGAATACGTTCCTTCTATTTCCTCCAAATTTTTAATGTTCTCTTCAAGAGGGTTGTTGTGAGTAAATTATAAATTATTATAGGAAAACCATTCATTGAACTCTAGTATTTTCCTTCAAAGTATAAAATTTATTCTCTCATGTAATATATTTTATTTCAGTGTATTAATTCTTCCCATTTTGTATAATAATGTAGGAATTATTTTGACTTTTTTAGTTACTCTATTATTCATATATGTAGCCATATGTACATTGATAGCACAGATAAATCATCTCACATTACAAAAATACCTCATATAATTATACCATGGTTGATATGTTATAGTAGTAGATTTACTTTTTCTCTGTGATTCGTTTGGATTAAAGGAATACACTCATAGTATGTCACATGATAACATAATAGTAGAACTTTGAAGCTACATTTCTATGAGAGTATACTATTTTTTGCATTAAATAAATTTTATACATTGTCACAATTTCTTTATTTCTATAGATATTGCCACCACATTTTGATACTACCATGGACGGTTTATTATTAATCTCACATTAAATTTTAATCCTCTCCACCTAATTCTTGGTCTTTACATCTTTATATATCATCTTGGTAGTAATATCTCCATCTCATGTACTAGATTCTATTCTAGACAACATCCTCTCATTGTTTTGGGTCCTGAGAGGAAGAATACTAGTTTTCAACTCATTCTCCAAAGTTATTTTACCTTATATCTCATGGGAAAGTTATCCAAGTATATTTATTTAACCCTTAATTTTAGAAATAATTTTCTACATATCTTAATTAAAATCCTTTAATTGTCAAGAAATATATTTTCCATGGGTAACAAATTCTCAATCTTCATGGCCTTTAGCATTTGAAATTCTTTTATTTTGAGGAATTTCTTATTATAATTCCCTTTAGAGTATTTTAATTTGAGATTCATCTCTCTAATACCATAACCTAAGAATAATTCATTTCATCTGGGATATCAATTTCTTTAACAAGTCGTTTAATATTGATCTTCATTTTTTAAACATCAATCTTTATCACTTCAATATTGATTTCATGAGACTTATTCTCTTTTCTATGTTTTTTGTTTTCTTATTTTATCCCCTATTATATATCCTCTAATAGGTGAAATGAATCTAATTTTAGACTACTTTATATTGCATTTTCATCAGTATCTCTAGTATAAATTGAAAAATAATGCTCTTATGCTAATACCACTGCATTATTTAATGAATTAATATATCTCAAATCATATTAATTCATACCTTCTAATGATAGTCATTGGATTCCTTCATCTCAATAACACATCTCACTAAGGGTATTTAATGATATCTAATTTTTTTAAAATTTAAATATTATATAGATTATACCATTTCTCTTGTCACTATAAAATTCAAGGGTCAAATAGAACATAAATATAATACTTACTGAAAATAAATAAGAACAAAATGAATCTAACAAGAAAACCATTTTCTATAATAGTTGTATTTGTCCCAACAAAGGTCCTTAGAAAGAAATATAATGAGAGGGGGTGAATCATGGAAAGAATTTAACTCTTATTTCTATAGTTAAACATCGAACTCTCAATACTCTGAACAATATTGAACTCACTGATAATAGGTTTAATCTACTACTCTTCATACATGGATGATTCTATTGATGATATGTTTATCAACACTTCAATTAGATTATTTCTATTATCAATCGACTCATTTAAACTGACTGAAATCTTATATAGAGTATTAAATGTAATCAAAAAATTCAAACTAATTTCACCTGCTTCACTAACATAAGGAAAATTCATGGATTATACAATGATAATGTAATCATGTAATAGAATTTACAGAAACTGTTTTGGTGGTTAATATATGCTAGGTAACTCCAAATCCCAAGGTAACACCACTTAAATGATTTTGGGATCACTTACTACATCCCATGGTTCACTACCTTCATAATGGTTCTGATTTTGGTCACACCTCACACAAGGTTCACTCCCTCAGGCCTCCCCCTTAAAAACAGCTTAAGGAGTAAAAACTAATTGGCACATATTCCAATACATGAATTTTGTGTCTCAAATTCTTTCATTATATATGGATGTTTCAAATTGATTTTCAAACAATTATTTTACACACATTATATAAAAGTTCATATATTAATAGCTTCAATTACCTCATTAATTTCATTTTTACGAAATAACTTCTTCTTTAGGAAAATTCTTCAATGTGTTCCAGGTCACATTTTGTACTATTAACTTTGTAAGAATATCCAACACATAGTTTTGTAAGACTTAAAAATTTATATATATATGAACTTATATTTTCTTATGAAGAATTCTTGTCCAAGTTAATATATTCAAGAAATATTGTCTTTATCACAAGATAAAGGTTCATGGAAAAAATGTTTGTGAAACATAAGTATTCACTGAAGTCACTCTTAGTACAAAATGGTTGTCATAATTATTTTTTAAAACAATAATTTTATGATCAAAAATAATTTTCTCTCTTATAATTCGTCCACATATCTTCTCTCTATTATTCTATTTGGATCGAGAATTTATAAGAAATTAAAACTCATTGCACATTACAAAACCATTACTTCACAAAAAAACCATCTTTATTAATGTCACAAAAAAATTCATCATTTGGGAAAATATGATATGTGTAATTATAAATTTTCATATCCCCATAATTTTTTAATATACTGAAAAAATGTTCCTTTTGGGGCCCATTCTTCACTAATATTATCATTACACAATTACTCCATCCCCATGAACAACTCTATACATGCATTAGTCTCTATATTTCACTATGTGAGATTACTTACATTACTCTATTATTCAATGAAAACATCCTAGAAACTGTAAAAAAATCAAGAATAGTTCCTTCCAAAATATATCAAGGTATTCATGGTCTTAGAACATCATCAAAGGAACATCCTGATGTTTCTTCATATTAATTCTCATTTATCATAGATAATTATTCACATGCTTTTAGTGAGATTTTATTTTACATAAAAAATCATCAAGCATTGAACATTTAAATTTTTATTGTTATATAATCCACAAATCTCCTTCATAAAGCATTAGATGGATTTGAAAAATAATATCCATGATCGAAATTTGAGGATCACAACTGTATTCCTGAAATAACCATTTGGTAGACTATTAACAAAGTAGAAATAATTATCATACTATATGATATCATTCCTTAAAAATAGGAACACTAAATCATTATAAAATTATTGGCATGGGGAGAAATAAATCCAAAATACTATAACTCACAATATTAAACTTTTCAGTAAATCTAACATACATTAGAAAAAGTTCTCATTGGATGATAGTAAAATCCTACCTTAACTAATAATTAGTAATTCTCAAAACCCTATAGACTATAGGTCAGGTGTGAGATAAAAATGAAAAAAGTTAATGACATACAAATTATTTACCTGTATTTATCAGAAGACCTTGATTGGTGAACATAAAAAAATCCTCTATGAAAGACACTTCCCCACTATTAAATTAATTCAAGTGTTGTTAGGTACCCAATTTACTTGCATCTACCACCTACTGGAAAAAACTAGGGGACATCCCATAGAATCTCTATTAGGTACATAGTCTGGTCATTTAAGGTACCCGGTGGATTACAAAATCTACCTCCTGATTATTTCAATATTCTAACCACATCATATATCTCTATAGTCTTTTCCTATATAATTTCATCTTAATAAATACCTCATTATCTGTAAAATCATGAATATAATCTTTGTCCACTATTCCCAATAAATTGTTTTGAAATATATTAGTTTTATCTCTATTTGAACATGAAATTCCTTATACCACACCAACATATAGTTATAGATGTTGTTATATCCTTTCCCCATAATAGTAGACATCTTTATAAAATCTCCTTAGTAATCTGTCATAAACTAGGTTAGTGATTAAATTCCATTTAATGCCAAAACATCTAATATTCTATATTCCATGGGCATACCAATTTCAAACCCAAACCATCAAAATATCGAAGAACCCTAGAAAAAAATACTTCTTATTTATTATACACACTGGTAATCCCATAAAAATAAAATAAAATAATTCCATTATGGTTAATCCCATATAAAACATGTTTTTTGATTCCCTATTACACTAACTATATCAGGAACCCTGAATTCTCATTCACCTTATCACTGAACAAATTTAAGGAATTTATAATGACATCCCATTCAAGATCGTTTCTGAAATACAACAATCAACATCACAGCATACCAATGAGAATCACATGCCCACTCAATCAGCACTAGACTTAACTATTTTCTCATTATCCAAATTTCAAATAAAATAATCATAATGAAGACTCATTCCTTATCATGAATACTCAAATTGGTTGAACATGTCATCATAATATATGGTAGTATTTACATTTTCTAGATTAGACCATCGTATATTTCAATTTTATTGAATTCGTTCATGGTCATCCGATGAGATTTCTTCCCAAAACAAACATATTTATTAGTTAATTTTTTTTGAACATTACTCAATACTCACTAATCAATTACCATATCTAGGTATTCTTTATTTACCTTCCATTTAATTTTATCATATCCCCATGAAAAATGTGAACAAACAATTATAATAAGTTCTATTTTATCATATAATAGATCCCTAATGTTTGTCATCAATCCCCACATTGTGGGTCATATATGTAAAAATTGTAGTTTACACTCTCCAATAGAGGATTTACTATAACATCATTCTATGAGAACCTATTATCCCATATTCCATCATTACTAAAACAACAATACACATAATATCAATTGTATATCTTGATAGACCAACCCAAAATACTTTCATTAAATTTTACATTATCAAGGTTTCCCATCACACCAACATCCAAAAACATTTATGATTCATTTACAAAAACATTATGTCCTAATATATATAACGAAAATTCTATAACCACTCTCACTCTCACATGAATCTCATAATTATCAAATAATAGTATGTCATTTTTCTATTAAAAATTTGACAAAAGTTTTAGTTCATATGTCACTATAGTTGATTCAATCATTATATTTCATGAAGATTTTACTAATTAATCCATACATATATATATCAAAGAAACAAGTTATCATTATAGCACATCTCATGTTCTGTTAAAGTTAAAATGCATTGACCACATGTAATAACTATTTTAATATAATCATAATTATATTGATAGATAAATAATTTCATAATGTCACTATATAGAACATTAATCATATAAAAACATAACAGGATTCATTAGTAATCATTAGTCAATCATAAATAACCATCCCCTGATAAATAACTACTCTAAGAAATTCATAATACCATTTTTCGACTAGCCTCATTTTCTATCTTCATGATTATGATATATTTTCTGAAACATTTACATAATAACCTCCTTCTCAATTTCTACCCATGTGTAATCATTCACAGAATTCCATTTGCATCCCATGACCTAGGTGCACATAGTCATGGATAATTAAGATTTATAAACCGCATCATAATATGAAAGAACCTATCAATGTCTCACACCTCAAAAAAGTCTCAAAAAATATCACATATCTGATAAACCAAAACCACTCACTAAGAAGGTGTTTTTAAAACCATCACACATTGATATTTAACATCCTAAAATATCCCATGTTTCCACTAGAAACTAACACGCAATATCAATACATCAATGATTTTTAATGATCTTAAAATAGTTTTCTCTTATTCTGTAAAGAATGAACATGAATATCAAACCACTTTGATAACACTTCTAAGGCTAATCTTAAATCATACTAATCAAAATATTATTTTTATCTAGAATGATTTCACTAAATTGTTATTATTTAAGGATGGTTTCATATAATTACTCCAAATATAGTATATAACAATCACCAATTTCTATAAAAAAAATAGTGGTATTACACTCTAGTGTTACTCTATAAAAAAACATGGCTCATAGCTTTGAGAGTAAGATCCCTACAATCCAAACCTCACCAGCCTAATCAGCCACTAATTATATTCTGGTGCATATTAAATTTATCCTTATAAAAGAATTATTATTTCTTCCATCTCAATTATATTTCAACGTAATCCAAAATTCCCAATATAAATATTATTATTCCACAACACTCATATTTTATTTTATCATATGTTGAATTCTCCTAAGATTCTCATTTAAAAGGAATCAGCATGACTATATTAATCCCTTCATCATGGGATTCCCAAATACCCGTCATCCCATTATATGAAATAAGAGAGGTATAAAAATATTATTTTTTATATATTCAAATGACTAACATCCTTTTCATACCTCATAGCAACTAGGATCTCCAATCTAGTGTGTACACCATAGAATTGTAGTTCCCTTTTCATGAAGAAACATCAATTATTTTGTCTCAAAAAAAAATAAAGAATGTCACATGGAAATTCAACCATCTCAAGGTTTCCATACATATTATATATCCATCATTACAAGGATAAAATACCAAATCTATCATGTTAACCTTTATTGGGTATCAATATATCAAACTACGTCATCATGGATCCATGTCACATCCAGGTGCATCTATAAAACATTTCTTGATAATGATACAAATCTATAAAAATGTAACCATTTGGTTTGAATAATTTCAATACAATTAATATGTTATTTGGGAAAATATTAATTAAAGAGTTATTTATTTTTAAAATAAATAATATGATTTCTAAAAAAACCATTTCACAATCGTAGAAAATCATTAATGTAATGTGAACCTACTTGTAATGATTATGACCCAAATCACAAAAATATTACAAGGATTAGGAAACAATATGTCCACAAAATCACTCCCCAATCCTGAGGTCATAATGACTAGTTTCACAACTACCAAAGAAGATATATAAATTTATTTACACCTTAAATATGGTCAATTTAGTAAAAAATATATATATAGTATATGAAAAAATAATAATTTTCATAAACATTACTACACATCCCAAGTAAAATTCAATAGTAAAATAAAGTCAATTACCTTATACATATGGATTAGTTCCACAAATAGCCTATAGAATCTATCTTCAACAACAACTGGGACTAGACTCTACCTAAAAGTGAAAATAAATACGATTAAAAAAATAATTCGAATAACTACTTATATATATAGGTAGATGAAAAATAGACCTTGAAAATATATGTCTATTGGAGTTCACATGTAGACTATGAGAAATATAAACATAATGGGACACTACCATGGTTCCAATATTTAAAAAATTCTCTTGTATTTTTGAATTAAAATTATTTAACAATTTATATATATATAAAGTATAATAGTTATTATATACAATAATTAAAAAATCATGACATGGTAGAACATATTCATTATAAAGTTAAATAGAATATTATAATATAATAAATTCCTATACCATAAAGGAATGGTATAATATAATCATGTATCCCATACCCAAAGGGGAACTTTTTGAAACAATACATATTCATATTAAATGGAAAGGGGTATATGTATAATCAATCAATTCTTAATCCCATATCATGGAATACAAGATTATGTATACAAATTCAAGTCATTAAAATTTTATCACATCATTATGATCAAGATCATGTATCACATACTTAACAATATATATAAAAATTGCATATATTTATTACAAACATAAAAATCATGTTTATAAATAAATAATAATTCCATGATTAAAAAATCCAATCAATAAAACTAAAATGCGCATTTCCATAAAAAAAATTAGACTTTAGTAATAATTCAATCATAACAACTAACATATTCAATAAATCAGTTATTTTATATTCTATAACAGTATAATGTGGATAAAATAAATCAATATATATTTATATTTCATATAGTTATAATATAATAATGTTTAGTATATGAATATCATATCTTGATTTCCTTCTACACATATAAAAAATAATCCTGGTATTGAGTATGTTGTCGAATATCATTGTCCTCAAGTTAAATTATAGATAAGATAAAACTATTAAAATATTTGTATGGGGGGTAATTTATGGTTCAATAAAACCAATATAAGGAGGCTCTACCTCATGAAAGGGTAGTAACTAATTTATATTAGTAGATTAATAAATGGGAACCTAATGATAATATTATTTAAACCCTATAAACTCCTAGAATATCTTAGATAGAAAGTTAGGTATATTGAAAATTATGGATTTATGAAATATATTTTAAAGTAGAGATCTATTTAAATTATGATTTTTATACCTATAAAATATATTAAGGAATATACTTGCTTAAATTTTAATGTTATCAAATGTTATAACTTGAGATTTATAATGTTGGATAACCTATCATAAAAAATATTTTGGAAAGGTATATGATTTTATTAAATAATTATATAAAATAATAGTTTAGTATAAAATCAAATAAAAATTTAGGACATTATTAAAAAGTACAAATTTATGGTCTTAAAAACAAGTATCATATGTGACAAATTCTTTTCAGATATCAGAAAATTTCATTCCATCTATAAATAACCTAGAAATTACATCACATTCAAATGTAACTCTTAAACAGTGATAAGTATTTATCATTGTATAAAATTCATGGAAGTGATATTGAAAATTATTTTACTGTACAATATTTTAAGATATTTGAAAAATGTAAAAATTTATAGTAAGATACAGCCAAAATTCTCTTAGTTTAAAAATTTATCTAAATAAAATTGAAATTATAAAATTCCATTATAAGTCTAAAAGGTAGAATGTATTGTTATTAATCTTATAATGGAATCTAACACACTCACATAGGATAATTTTTAACACTGATAAAATAAATTTTCTATAATTTTGGAATCATAAAAGATGCATTCCTTACCAAATTAGGATAGTCATATAATTAAAATCCTTTATAAACATTTATTAAAATTACGTGAATTTTTTGTGGTTTCTAAGTGGTAAAACTCATATTCAAGAATCGAAAATAAAACTGTCCAAATTTAGGAAAGCCCCTTGGGGGGTTTATGATCCATGAATGACACAATCAAGCAATGATGCATGCATTATGTGGGAAGGTGATGACGCATACAGCGATACAGGCATGACGCCACATTGCGCCTTTATACCTGTTAATTCATACACTTTTCCTTAGTCTTACATGATATGTAAGGGGTATCCATATACCCAGGTTAAAATAGGTTTTCAATTTAAAAATAAAAAAATGTCTTTGGACATATCTTTTAGAATGAAACATATAAAAATTAGGAACAACGTACTATTTTATTTTGTTTAACTTTTAAAATAAAAATTCACTTTAAAATTAGTTATAAATTTATTAATCTACATGATATAACTACTAAGTAACCTTTTTTATTTAATGTGTAATGATAAATTGTATCAATTTCATAAATCATGTATGAATGAAAAAATTGAAAAATCCAAATTTTATTAACATTAAAAATTTTGAAACAAAACATAATTCCCATATGGAAACTAATTAACATATAATAATTCGTTTAAACCATAATATAAAAAACATTCAAAGTATCAATGTGGGGTTACCATTGAAAATCGTAATGAATTTATAACCACTATTCATCAGAAATATTTGAAATATATATTTAAAAAACAATAATCTTATGATTTATTCATTTAAAAAAATTTGTGAAAGATAATTTCAAGGATGGTTCTATGAGGTTCTTTATGGGATGGAACACCATACAATGAGGATATTTGGGATGAGTATTCCCGTATACTTCATTAAAAACATATAATCACTTAATCATCACCAAAACTAATATCACAGTTAATTTACATGAAACCAAATCACAACATTGTAAGAAACTAAAATTTTACTAGAACCATAGATAGATATGTTAAAACTGATGAATACAATTAAACACCTAGAATCCCAAATAAATATGTTCTAAAATTCATTAAATCATGTTATAAAATTAGGAAAATCCTAAAAAACTACATTCAATATTTTTTCAAAATAGTAATAATTAATAAATAATATACTCAACAAGGTCCCTTCTAACCCAAAAAAACCATGCGAATATTTTTGGATTTAATAATCACATTGGTGAAATATATATTGAAATGATCCAATTACAATAATGAATAGTTAAATAGAAATTAATGAGTATATGAGAGTTTGTATAGAGGATTACCTTGGATTCTAGAATTATAAAATACCATGAATCCACCTTATAATGAATGGGAAAGAGGAGTGGGGAAGAAGAACCTTGAGGGCCCACGAAACAGAACAATGAATTCTTATAGATGAGTATGCCTAATGTTATTTAGAAATAAATTATAAATATTTGGTTGAAAAGATTTAAATAAACATTTATTTGGGTTTTCTATCCTACGAATACAAGTTACCGCTTGGGAGTCTACTGGGTACCCAGTGGAACCCCTAAGGAAACCACCTCATTAATCATGTTCACCGGGTACTAGTTACTACCACCTCGGGAACCCAATGTGACTTATAGTCCGAAGACTACATGTTGACCAACCTCATCTATACATAAACCTAGAATATTTCTATGACCTAGAAAATTCATCCCAAAATACATGATAATTTGTCTCAAACTATCAAAATTATACCCCCAATACTTAAATTAAAAATGTACACATCATCAAAATTTAAATATCAAATTCCTTCATATTTCATTAAAAAATACATAAAAAATAAAGAACAAGTATAAGGTAATTTAAAAAACCCAATATATTTCTTTTATTCCTAAAAACAATACGTGATCATAAACCAATAAACTCATAAGTCACTAAACATTTTAATTTATAGGAATCACTCTAGTAAATAAACTCAAGAGCTCATCACAACTATAAAACATTAACTTTAATATACACATATCCTTAATAATCACCATTTCATAACACCTAAACTGGTAAACTATAAGATCCTGACCTAGATTTCACTAATATGATGCGTCGAATTGGTTTTCCATAGGGTCCAAATCATTAAATTTTCTATTCCACATAACTCCAACTAGTTGTGAGGTCATAAGGATTATTTATAGGGAGACTATTCCCTCATATCAGAGTAAAAAATAGAACAAATAACCAGATATCATCCAATTAAGTAAATAATAATACTGTTTTATCACTAAAAAAGATGAAATAAATGTATATTTTAATAATAAATGGAATGCAGTAAAAGCTTGAATGACCATTCCATACATAAAACATTGATCACCCACTTGGTTGATAAAATATATTGGAGTGAATAAAGTAAGCTGAAATAAAATGGTAGTGATCTCCTACTAACTCTAACCCAAACCAATTACCAAAACTCTTTAACCATATCTAAGGCATCCTGTATGACTCATCATGGGCCTCATCCCTATCTTTGCCTACATCCAAAAAAAAGTTTACTTAGGTACCCTTGTAAATTGGAATCCCAAGAAGGGTATGACTATATAACTCAGTAGGCAACCACTAATGTGTCCTCATACATAGGTACTAATATTAATTATATGTAAATGTGATCTACTCATTAGGATATAAATAATAATAATAAATGCTAGAACCGACTGAAAGATAAAGTTGTATGAAACATGTTCATGGAAAGTTCCCATCCTAGTCGAGAATAAACTATAGTATCGAGTGGTCATATATATATATATAAATATATATGAATGTGTGTATATATATTCATATTCATATATATATATATATATATATTTGAGTAATATTTAAAATATCATAAATAAAATAAAACCTAAATTAATCTTTGGGACCATAATCCTTGTTAACAAATACCTACTTCATCCAACATCAAGGAAGTATCTGAGAACGTTTTTCCCCAAGGGGGGTACTTGACTTATCTCTAGTATAACATGTTCTCACCTATAATCATTATTATAAAGGATTTAATGTGCTGATGGAAAATTATGTAAATATCGAACTATATCAATAGAAGACTACAATATATTTTTCATGTGTTAGTCCTGTGAGATATAGGACCCAGTAATATTGACCAAAGAATCCTCTTGGATTCCATGGAGTGAATCCCTAGAAAAATAAGTATAATGTTGACATATATGGGATAAGACCCATGTCAATTGACCAAGGAATCATCTACGAGTCCATGAAACACGTCCATAAAAAACACTATATAATATATACCTAATATGTCTATGAACCAAAGCCGTTGTCTTGGGAATCATCTTGGATTCCATGAATATAATCTAAAGAAGACACAATAAAAGGTTCTATGACATCAGACATTTTCCATTCTGAACTATAATTCCCCTCATTGGTGTCATACCTTGATACTAGTATACATCAATTGGGATAAAAAACTTGATCTAATAAAGTAAACCTAGCCATCTCATTTATATACTATATCACGTCAGTACCATTGATCACAAAATAAGAAGAACACATCTAAACCATAGTTTCATCAATAATAAATGACTGAGTTCAGGAACAAAAGATTGATGGTGGCTGAGCGAATAATCCCAAAACTACTACCACATACTCTGTGGAATTAATGTTCAGTATAGGTTCTAAAGTGACGCATGCTACAATCCTTACCACACCCATGACATAATATCTTAGGTTCTATTAAATATTAGGAACCCTCTGGGTCTACTAGTTCAATTATCAAAATAGGTATCCCACCAGGGATCCTTGAGGATCTCACGTTAAATATATGTATCCCTCTTAGGATCATCTAAGTCAAAAAATTATGTAAGTTTATCCCTATTAGGGGACCTAAAAAGGAATCAAAAATGGGGGAATCTTATATGGTATCCACGTTATCATACCATAAGTTTAGGCATCCCATAGGGGATCCTCAGTCTCAGTCATAGTATCTAGTTCAGGTAAGAATCTAGTGCACAAGGGTTCCTTATGACCCCTAACATTCATGCATTTTAGCTAATATAATTTTTTATTCATGATGTTTCTTTGAATAATTCACAGAATGGGTCATAATCCTTAGGTTTAAGACTAATAATACATATTCTACATAAAAATTCATAAATAATAAAGGGAAGGTATGATAGACCTCCAACAATTTAGTAGATTTATGTTTATTTTTCAAAGGCCTATAGAAGCTGCTATAGCCTTTCCATTCTCAAGAAAGTTGTGTTGGGTCATGTATTACAATAAAACCACCATATAATTTAATTATAACAAATTTTTATTTAATTAATTAAAACTCACAAATTTAATTTAAAAAATAATTTAAAGATAGCCATGATAGTCAATTTTTTTGGGTAATCCCATCACACCAGAAAAATGACCTAGTTCTCACTAACACCCCCAACAAAATTACAACCTCAAGCCAAGAATAATCCATAAGACATGGAATAAAGAACCATTATAAAACTTTCTTTAATCGTAAAATGTTAAGAAAATACCTATCATGAGGAGAAGTGCAGGTGGAATCCTATTTTATCATCTTCATATATAGTTGAAAAGACCTATCACTAGTAATTGATTCCACAAAGATTTAGTGGAATAAAAACTATAAACACAAAACCAAGAGTAATATGGAAAAAAATTAAAACAAAATGATGGATAATGAAATCATTTTTTTACAATGAGGAATATAATTCACTATATGGAACGTGATTATAAATAAGAACAAGGGATAAATCAAATGGAGATGATAGGATGATGGATAGCATGCATGGGGTGGTCCTAGGTGTAGAAGTCGAATAAATTATTTATAAATAGTTAAGGTTATTCAGGTAAAATGGTAATTTTAACCTATCTAATAAACATTATTATTAGATAAAAAAATTTGGAAACTATTCACCAACCATAGAGTTATATTATCCCCATACACCTCGACCTTTCACAGTTGCAGGTCACAGTTAGTCAAACCATGCACCAACTGTACAAAATTTATAAAGAAAGTTATGGACCCCTAACCCCATAAGGTTTCATTTGGCTTACCTCATACATTCTCAAACTATAATCATGTAAAAAATGTCTCACATATCTAGGCCACAAGGTTAGTAATAACTATTATCGAACTATGCATGATGAGACAAACCTTTCTAAAACTTCTGTTTGAATCCCCAAACACCTAGGATGATCCTAAAACCTATAATAGATCTTATAAGACTTATTAAACCTATAAAATCATTATTTATACTAATATAATCATTTTAATTTTTATTATGAATCTTCAATTAATATTTTACCCATCTTGTAATTCAAAATTTAAAATCATTTGAAAATTTTCAACTTGGGGAACACAGGATCATAAATCCTCCCAACATTAATACTTCTTAGAAAAAATAATATTTTGTGTAAAGATAAAGTAAAAACTACGCCTAATTTGATCATGAATTGATTTTTAAATTCAATGTTGCATTTATAAATTCTTTATACACCTGTAAGAACTGTTATAATCATAGGGTGATTAATCTTCAAAACTATTCCAGTGCATATAACCAAAGTTGAAACACTATAACATTTCTTATCCGACATAATATAACCAAAGATATGATAACATATTCATTTATTAAAATGTACATACTATGGTTCTCCCAACTATAGGGTTTTTTCTTCATGGAAAGTTCTATCCCATGGTACTTCCACCATTGGAATTTCTTAAAGAGATGTATACTCAGTGTCCCGAGGACACTTATAGCATATTTATAAAAATGATACACTTGATCAATGACTAGGAAATTCATAATATCCCCCAATATAACTAAACTATCTAATTATATTCTATTAATCTCAACCAAGATTTTCATTATTTCCTAGAAAAGATCTGCCCATCCTCTAGTCTCCATCCATCTCATCCCAATGGTGTTCTTGATACAGTTTTATTCTCCCTTTAATCAACTATAAAAAATGACATAAGTCGGACCACCTTCATCTGACTATTCCCAAAAATGTTTAACTTCAACATACAACACATCACCAAAAACCAATTAATTATTTTATCCTGAGGCATACTATTATCATTTTAAAAATTCTCACTAATGTAATAACCAACATCTAGTGAAAACTCTTATCCAAACCATACACTATTCAAATAAGTCATTATCTTATAACATAACCTCCAATAGAATACTCAATTCAAACCAATTGGATCATCCCATGCTAGTTTGGGCTTAATTAATACACTTGGAATTTACCCATGTCTATATTAAAATTGGTATATGGAAGTTATCAAGATATCCATTCTTTCATTGATCCATTTATTTAAGGGAATACAAGAGTCCAAAATCTCTCTAAAGACAAGTCTCATGATCCCATGAACCTCGTTGAATTATAGTCTCCCACCAGTGACTAACATCCCTCTCCCCATTATAAGTTAATAATTTTCATTACTCTAATGAAAAGGAAACACGATCACCACATCATATTCTCTTTTGTTCACATTCATTCCAACTAGTATGGCTTAGATCCCAATTATCCTAATTGTTAACTTAAGCATCATGATGAATCATTACTAATTCTCAAGAATAGTTTCCATGATGTGTGTTGAAATTAAAAACAAAATGAGTTAATCCACCCTGAAATGGTCAATAGTGTACTACACATCATCTTTATTACTTTTTTACTACTCAGGGGGAACACTTATTTGGAGTCTTTCTGTAGAGACCCGAAGCTTGACTTACATGGACATTACATTACTTTTGCGGAATACTTAGTACATAACAAAAACACACACACAAGGACCGTAATAGTTTAGTGTCTTTGGAAACTCGGAATATAATCTTCTAATCGTGGTGAAAGATCTTCAACATCTCCCATAAAGATCTTCTTTTTTTTTGTTATACCTAAAACCTTTCTTTATATCCTGGGGAAAAGAAAACATAAAAGGGTGAGCTCAAATGCTCAGTAAGGGTAAACAAAATAAATATCAATCACATCATATACATAAGAACATAGCTTTTGGAAATCTTAACCTACAAAAGAGAGAGCTCATAATATCATAACATGGGATAAATCATAGAAGTGAAATGTAATCCCAATAATCATAACATAAAACATGAAACTTTGTGTAATACACACATAATCATAGAGAATCATTTCTTGTTAGTCAAGACTCATTGCCAAGACTATCTTAGTGGACAAAGTCCCTTTCTGAATCGAGTCACCCTCGTTCCAGTCCTGTTTCACTGAACCGGTATAACCTACCGTTCCAGCCATGTCTATCTCATGAGATATAAAATCTTTACCCAATGCATTGGAGGGAGATATAGGTCCCACCCATCTTATAATGAATCCTTTCTTATGTGTGCCACATAATCATAAATCATACATCATCACATAACACATGTAACAAAAATGGAATTCTTGAAACATCATGACATCATAAAACAAATCATATAAGGTAAATGACTTCCTAAAAATAATTTCCTCAAAACATAATCAAATCAATGTAATAAACAGAACCCTATATTATCTTAGAGGGAAAATAATTTTTATAAAACATTTGAACTCCATTCTTGAGGAAAATATCCTTTCTTCTTTAAAAACACTTTTCCTTTCTTAATATGTCATACAATTATAAACTAAAAGAAGTTGATTAAAAATAAACTTGAAAAATTTTAAAGGAAGATTCTTGGAAATAATGTTTTAAAAATCCATTCATGCCGTATAAGTTAAAAAAACATTCTTTATACTTTTGTCAGAAAAGTCAAAAAGTACCTCGTACGAAAAACGACAAAAGATTCCTTTCATATTCTTTACTAAAAACTCACCGAAGGGTAAAATTGGATTTAAAAAATTGTAGGTGGATGTAAATAATATTACATATTCAGGAAACATGGATGTGGATGATAAAATACACCCCAGTAAATACTAAAGTATAAACAATCTCAAATAAAAATGAGATTGTGATATTTCCCTTACCTTAGGTCTGACTTGCTTTGTAAGTGTCCCAACCTCCTGTATAATGATTTAAATCATGTTATTGAATTATTCCAGAATCATATTCATGGTTATTATATCATATATGGTCCACTTATGACTTTATATTACCCGTTCTTTTGTAAATTCATGTTAAAGTAGCATTTTGGGTAAAATCGTCTCATTTGTCGTTCGTGTTTTTAACTTGTAATTATTCATATGATTACTTAGATCATTATTACTTAATTCCAGAATATAAAACATGATTTAAATATATATATATTCAGAATATACATATATAATAAATCAGTAAATGGAAAGAAATACACCGTTCATGGAGACGGTAGTCCGTACGTACGCATGAACGCTGTTTTCGTTTCCTTATTGAATTGAATGGAATTAAGTAGATGACATACATATAAATATAAATAATTACAGTATAATTATTATGTCATATATTTCATTAGTACTTATTATATATACTTTATTATCATTCATGAATGGTTAATCATTGAGAATGAATCTCATCGCGTCGTGGAGACGGTAGTCCGTAAGTACGCACGAGCGATGATATCGTTCCCATGGTCGTGGAATTGCGTTGAAGTGTATGTATACTATTTAAGTATCAATATCACTTTATAAAAATCATATATAGTTACTCATTAAACCATTATACCCATCCAATTAAGGTGGTGGTGGAAAATAGATTACACCACGGTGTGGAGACGGTATTCCGTACGTACGCACGCGCGGTGATTTCCTTTTTCCGTAGGATGGATAGAAGGTTAATTAGAGTTGTTTCATATTTATAATAACATATCAGTATGTAAGTAATACTAATGTTATTACTTTATCATGAAACAACTAAATAAGAAGAAGTTGAAGAAGAAAGAAATTGAAAAGATCAGTAATGGATATTACCTCTTCTTTGAAACGCCTCTTTGAATCCTTCACTTAGGGAACTAAGATTGGTCTTTGAAGAAGACCAGGACCTCTAGGATTATTCTAGGGAAGTGGAGAAGGTATTTTGGCAGGGTTTGGACGAGCTTGAGTGCTCAAATTGGTGTGAGTAGGAGGGGGAGGAGGTGCCCTTTTATAAGGGAGGAGAGGGGCACCTTAGGAATATCTCAAAATATTATTTTATATTAAAGTAAAAATCGGTTTATAATGGTTCCAAAGGGTCTTATTCTGAAGCTAAAGTGGGGATGGATAGAAATCCTATCAACCAATAGGATTTAGACAAGTTTAGGTTATTATTTTAACCTTATCAATTAGATTTAACTCTAAGTTAAATAATTTAACTTTTACAGTGTCTTTTTGTTTTCTTACACTATATGGTTAATACACATACTATAACATGCCAAACGAACCCCAAATTGTTTATTATTAATATATATATCCTTATCTAAGTAATTCGGCCGAACCTTAGATTTTTAGGAATAAAATAACAATTAATAATATAATATTTGATTTAAAAACTACTTTGTGTCAATTTTGACACTATTTGATATATGATTTTTGTGAAAGTCATAACAGAATTATATGTTCAAACCAAGTTGATTAAATCAACAATAATATATCATAGTAACCTAAAAAATTAGTGGGATTCATAAAAAGTCTCAAATTACATTTAATTTGGTGTTTATAACATCAATTCTGTCAATATTTCATTAATAAGATAATTACTGCATCATCATTGTGTCATAAATAAATTAAATTATTTAATGTCTAAAAATTATAAATAAAATATCATTATGTAGGAAATCTTTTTATCTTTCTAATTAATATTTATAATTGAATTTATCTTATGTATAACCCAATATTAAAAATGTTTTAGTAAATAAACTTTTATTTTAACTCTTTTAACTCTTCTTTGAATTAAATAATAATAAATGTCCTAATCTAATCCAAGTGGGCCTAAATGATAATATTTTACACTTAAGGTTGTTTCTGGTCGAGATACACTTGTCCAATATGATTAGGACATGTGTTAGCGTAATATTAATATCATTCTTACCCTTAATTACCCTATTTACTTTTAACCGTGGTAAATAAAAGTAAAAAGTTACTATTCACCAAAAATTATTTTCATCTCATTGAACCAAATTTTACTTACTGAAATCAACCGTGTCTCTCGGATTTTTGAAATTTCATTCACAGAAGCAGTAAAATTATGTTTTATGAAAAGTTAAGTTTTTTAACTACCACTTAGTAGTTTCACTATTCATCAAAAATTGATGTTTTTCAGAACAATGCCAAAATTTCATCCTAAGCTGTATTTCATATTACGAATTCAAAAATGAAGTCTATTTTACCATATTAATAACATAGAAGTTGCATTAATTAATTTTATAATTAAATCCCGCTGTTAAAACAAATAGCGTGTTTTTAAGAAACAATATCTATCAAAAGATTGACACTTGTTTATGTCTGGTTTAAATGTGAAATTACATCCAATGACCAACATTGTATTAAATTGTAAAAATATATTCTAAATATACTTTAAAACAAATCAAATTAATAATTTTTCACTATTAATTATTTCGATTGAAAAAGTTGTTTTTAACTAAAATTTAGTAATTTTCACTATTCATCAAAATATGAAAGTTATCCGAAAATTACCAAAATATCACCCTAAGCTAATTTCGATATTACGAATCCAAAAATGAATTCCATTTCGAAAAATAAAATTTAAAAAATTTCAAAAAGTGGTTATTACTATTCATAACGGCTAGTTTTAATAATATTTTAATAGCATATCGTTGTTTAGTGAAACTCGTTATTGCGTACTATACACGCTATCGAGGAAGGTCGCGATTGCGTGTAATACAAGGCAAGTAAAGGATGCGTGTTGTGCAAGCTCCTTTTGCTGTAGCGTACAACACAAGACATTAGTGAAATTAAAAAGAATATTTTTCATAAAATCTCGGGGTGTTACATTCTACCCCCCTTAAAATGAATTTCGCCCTCGAAATTCGTCGGGGTTATAAATGGTTTACTATTAGAAAGTTTCTTTAATAGAAACCCACATCGTAAAAAGGAATGCCAAAACCAATCTTTAAAAATGAAAGTATGAAACGTAACGGTTACCCAAATAAACTAATCACTGGGTTTCCACATAGGTGAAAATATGGATATGGAAGAAAAATCTAACCATCATGTTCTGATGAAGAGTGGTAGAGAACATGGCTATGGAAAATCCAACAATCACAAACCCATAAATTTGTGATGATCTAAGGTACCATATGATTAATCAGATATAAGAGCACTAGGACAACATTTTTGGTTTTCAAGATCGTTTCCCTAAAGTCGAAGAATTTGAATTAGAATAAATACTTACTTTATTTTGGTACAATCTCACTGTTGTTCGTGCCTTGAACAATTTCTACTTCATCTCTTAAATAAATTAAGTTGAATTTTTTATTCGTGAAGTGTTAACAGATCATGTGATAGAATGACGGGTCATTCCATCTGTCTCAAACAAAAGGTTAGCAAAAATTATATACATAGGTCGATCTATAGTGAGATTAATCATATATGGTTCCTAAAATGGACTTATACTTCATATATCATACTGCTTAATATAATAAAACTAGTTTCTACTAAACAGGGACTTCCTGTAGGCCAGTGGTAGGCGATAAAGGCCAGTCGCACTTCGGTTGTGGGTTCGATTCCCACAGCCTTGTCCGACGCGATGGGCTGTCGCTCGTCCTGCAGGTTGTCCTTTTTCTAAAACTACATTACTATAACATCCCATCAATAATATCGAAAAAAGAACTTATATACTTAAACAATACTAATTTATGTCCAACATAATCCATTCTAGTCTTTAGGCTTATCCATAATACTACAGTCCATTGTCATAATATAGTGAAAACAATTACCAGAGATTTAATACCATCTTTGATCCCCATATATCATAAGATATGTCTTGTTGGTCACATTCCAAACATTCAAAGGCCTTAGTAATGTATTCTTTTGAATTCCCATTGAACCTTAGTGAAAACATGATTATAGTTAAAAGTTAACACTTTCCACATACCAAAATCCTCAAAATTCTATATACTCAAACCATGATATCACTTAGTCCTTATATCAATCATGAGCTCATGAATACTGTTAAACATTTCATTTTCTCATTTTCCCTTCATTATGCGCATAATATCTCAATCACTTTGAATACCACATTAGACCAATACATAAATATTCCAATACTCCATGATACAACATTATTTTGGAATCCCATTACATAAACACTTAATCATTCCACCACATCGTTTTCATATTCAACATTGCCAATAGTGATCGCATGTGACTTCCCTTTGTCCTTTTTCTTAAGCGGTTGCTCATGTCGATCATCACTAAACCTTGGATTAGGGCATTTATTAGTATAATGCCCCATTTCCTTTCACTTGAAGCATTGAAGTGTTCGTTGTGCGTTCTCTGCAGTGTTTTCTTTATTCACATCATTAGAATCCCTTTTTCCATTACTTTGACACTCAGCTACTCGATGACCTTCTTTTCCACACATAAAACATTTTCTAGTCCCTTTAATACAATCTCCACCATGCTTCTTTCCACACTTTGTGCATAAGGAAACATTCATCTTCTTTTCACCATTATTTTGAGATTTCTCCTTGAACTCCATCTTTCGTTTCTTGTCAAAACCAACTTCCATTTCTACCTTGATAGCACAACGTACAATTTCTTCATAGCTACTGAAGTCTCTTATAGCTAATTCCCTTATAAGACTTCGTTTTAAGCCACTGAAAAATCGATCAACTTTACTTTCAGGTTGGATGATAATGCCAGATGCATACCATGCAAGTCTTGTAAAATTTGCATCGTATATACCAATAGATTCATCATCCTTCTACTTCAGCTCAAGAAACTCCTTTTCCATCTTTGTTCGAAGAATACGAGGGAAGTACTTAATGAAAAACAAGTTCTTGAACTCGTCCCATTCCATGGACTCAATCTCATCTCTTGGCCTCGTATTCTTGATAAGATTCCACCATTGATCAGCTTCACCTTCCAAACGATATACTGCTAAGATGACTTTATCATGTTCAGAACATTGAAGAACTGAAAATATCTTTTTAGTGGTACTAATCAATTGTTCAGCAACAAGTGGATCGGAAGTCCTACTGAAAGAAGGTGGACGTTGCCTCATGAAGGACTCAATAGAATATTGTTCCCTTCTCTGCTCATTTGGAAGTCCAGAATGATTCATAGATTGTGTAAGGATAGCAATAAGATTTTGCAATCCATCTCCCATAACATTTGTTTGTTCAGGAGGACAATCATTACATTGTCCATTGCATTGATCAACACGGTTCCTTCGGGTTCCATCGATCGTCTAAAACCCAAAATGAATAGTGTGAGAGGTAAAAATCATGCTAGGGAAAATAACATAATAAAGGGGGATTACCTTCAATATCTAACATCTTAGGTTTAATTCTATGATTGTTAGCGTAGTTCTAGTACTATAACCTATACGTATACTTAAACTTAGGGGCATCCCTAGACATACCTTAGAAATATCTCTAGGGATCTCACTAAAGTTCTCGCATCCTAGTTTCCAAAGTATGACTAAACCTTTCCTCCGATACCAACTGTAGAGACCCAAATCTTGACTTAAATGGACATTAGATTACTTTTGCAGAATACTTAGTACATAACAAAAACACACACACAAGTACTGTAATAGTTTAGTGTCTTTGGAAACTTGGAATATAATCTTCTAATAGTGGTGAAAGATCTTCAACATCTCCCATAAAGATCTTCTTTTTTTTTGTTATACCTAAAACCTTTCTTTATATCCTGGGGAAAAGAAAGCATAAAAGGGTGATCTCAAATGCTCAGTAAGGGTAAACAAAAGAAATATCAATCACATCATATACACAAGAACATAGCTTTTGGAAATATTAACCTACAAAAGAGAGAGCTCATAATATCATAACATGGGATAAATCATAGAAGTGAAATGTAATCCCAATAATCATAACATAAAACATGAAACTTTGTGGCATACACACATAATCATAGAGAATCATTTCTTGTTGGTCAAGACTCATTTCCAAGACTATCTTAGTGGACAAAGTCCCTTTCTGAATCGAGTCACCCTCGTTCCAGTCCTGTTTCACTGAACCGGTATAACCTACCGTTCAAGCCATGTCTATCTCATGAGATATAAAATCTTTACCCAATGCATTGGAGGGAGATATAGGTCCCACCCATCTTATAATGAATCCTTTCTTATGTGTGCCACATAATCATAAATCATACATCATCGCATAACACATGTAACAAAAATGGAATTCTTGAAACATCATGACATCATAAAACAAATCATATAAGGTAAATGACTTCATAAAAATAATTTCCTCAAAACATAATCAAATCAATGTAATAAACAAAACCCTATATTATCTTAGATGGAAAATAATTTTGATAAAACATTTGAACTCCATTGTTGAGGAAAATATCCTTTCTTCTTTAAAAACACTTTTCCTTTCTTAATATGTCATACAATTATAAACTAAAAGAAGTTGATTAAAAATAAACTTGAAAAACATTAAAGGAAGCTTCTTGGAAATAATGTTTTAAAAATCCATTCATGCCGTATAAGTTAAAAAAACATTCTTTATACTTTTGTCGGAAAAGTCAAAAAGTACCTCGTACGAAAAACGACAAAAGATTCCTTTCATATTCTTTACTAAAAACTCACCTAAGGGTAAAATTGTATTTAAAAAATTGTAGGTGGATGGAAGTAATATTACATATTCAGGAAACATGGATGTGGATGATAAAATACACCCCAGTAAATACTAAATTATAAACAATCTCGAATAAAAATAAGATTGTGATATTTCCCTTACCTTAGGTCTGACTTGCTTTGTAAGTGTCCCAACCACCTGTATAATGATTTAAATAATGTTATTGACTTATTCCAGAATCATATTCATGGTTATTATATCATATATGGTCCACTAATGACTTTATATTACCCGTTCTTTTATAAATTCATGTTAAAGTAGCGTTTTGGGTAAAATCGTCTCATTTGTCGTTCGTGTTTTTAACTTGTAATTATTCATATGATTACTTAGATCATGATTACTTAATTCCAGAATATAAAACATGATTTATATATATATATTCAGAATATACATATATAATAAATCAGTAAATGGAGAGGAATACACCGTTCATGGAGACGGTAGTCCGTACGTATGCATGAATGCTGTTTTCGTTTCTTTATTGAATTGAATGGAATTAAGTAGATGACATACATATAAATATAAATAATTCCAGTATAATTATTATGTCATATATTTCATTAGTACTTATTATATATACTTTATTATCATTCATTAATGGTTAATCATTGAGAATGAATCTCATCACGTCGTGGAGGCGGTAGTCCGTAAGTACGCACGAGCGATGATATCGTTCCCATGGTCGTGGAATTGCGTTGAAGTGTATGTATACTATTTCAGTATCAATATCACTTTATAATAATCATATATAGTTACTCATTAAACCATTATACCCATCCAATTAAGGTGGTGGCGGAAAATAGATTACACCACGGTGTGGAGACGGTATTCCGTACGTACGCACGCGCGGTGATTTCCTTTTTCCGTAGGATGGATAGAAGGTTAATTAGAGTTTTTTCATATTTATAATAACATATCAGTATGTAAGTAATACTTATGTTATTACTTTATCATGAAACAACTAAATAAGAAGAAGTTGAAGAAGAAAGAAATTGAAAAGATCGGTAATGGATATTACCTCTTCTTTGAAACGCCTCTTTGAATCCTTCACTTAGGGAACTAAGATTGGTCTTTTAAGAAGACCAGGACCTCTAGGATTATTCTAGGGAAGTGGAGAAGGGATTTTGGCAGGGTTTTTCCGAGCTTGAGTGCTCAAATTGGTGTGAGGAGGAGGGAGAGGAGGTGCCCTTTTATAAGGGAGGAGAGGGGCACCTTAGGAATATCTCAAAATATTATTTTATATTAAAGTCAAAATCGGTTTATAATGGTTCCAAAGGGTCTTATTTCGAAGCTAAAGTGGGTATGGGTCGCAATCCTATCAACCAATAGGATTTAGACAAGTTTAGGTTATTATTTTAACCTTATCAATTAGATTTAACTCTAAGTTAAATAATTTAACTTTTACCGTGTCTTTTTGTTTTCTTACACTATATGGTTAATACACTTACTATAACATGCCAAAAGAACCCCAAATTGTTTATTATTAATATATATATCCTTATCTAAGTAATTTGGCCGAACCTTATATTTTTAGGAATAAAATAACTATTAATAATATAATATTTGATTTAAAAACTATTTTGTGTCAATTTTGACACTATTTGATATATGATTTTTGTGAAAGTCATAACAGAATTATATGTTCAAACCAGGTTGATTAAATCAACACTAATATATCATATTAACCTAGAAAATTAGTGGGATTCATAACAAGTCTCAAATTACATTTAATTTGGTGTTTATAACATCAATTCTATCAATATTTCATTAATAAGATAATTACTGCATCATCATTGTGTCATAAATAAATTAAATTATTTAATTTCTAAAAATTATAATTAAAATATCATTATGTAGGAAATCGTTTTATCTTTCTAATGAATATTTATAATTGAATTTATATTATGTATAACCCTATATTAAAAATGTTTTAGTAAATAAACTTTGATTTTAACTCTTTTAACTCTTCTTTGAATTAAATAATAATAAATGTCCTAATCTAATCCAAGTGGGCCTAAATGATAATATTTTACACTTAAGGTTGTTTTTGGTCGAGATACACTTGTCCAATAGGATAGGACATGTGTTAGTGTAATATTAATATCATTCTTACCCTTAATTACCCTATGTACTTTTAACCGTGCTAAATAAAAGTAAAAAGTTACTATTCACCAAAAATTATTTTCATCTCATTGAACCACATTTTACTTACTGAAATCAACCGTGTCTCTCGGATTTTTTAAATTCCATTCACAGAAGCGGTAAAATTATGTTTTATGAAAAGTTTATTTTTTTAACTACCACTTAGTAGTTTCACTATTCATCAAAAATTGATGTTTTTCAGAACAATGCCAAAATTTCATCCTAAGCTATATTTCATATTCCGAATTCAAAAATGAAGTCTATTTTACCAAATTCATAACATAGAAGTTGCATTAATTAATTTTATAATTAAATCCCGTTGTTAAAACAAATAGCGTGTTTTTAAGAAACAATATCTATCAAAAGATTGACACTTGTTTATGTCTGGTTTAAATGTGAAATTACATCCAATGACCAACATTGTATTAAATTGTAAAAATATATTCTAAATATACTTTAAAAGCACTCAAATTAATAATTTATCACTATTAATTATTTCGATTGAAAAAGTTGTTTTTAACTAAAATTTAGTAATTTTCACTATTCATCAAAATATAAAAGTTATCCGAAAATTACCAAAACTTCACCCTAAGCTAATTTCGATATTATGAATCCAAAAATGAATTCCATTTTGAAAAATAAAATTTACAAAATTTCAAAAAGTGGTTATTACTATTCATAACGGCTAGTTTTAATAATATTTTAATAGCATATCGTTGTATAGTGAAACTTGTTATTGCATACTATACACGCTATCGAGGAAGGTCGTGATTGCGTGTAATACAAGGCAAGTCAAGGATGTGTGTTGTGAAAGCTCCTTTTGGTGGAGCGTACAACACAAGACATTAGTGAAATTAAAAAGAATATTTTTCATAAAATCTCGGGGTGTTACACTTTCATCCTACCACAAAAGTTTTGTTGATACCTTGATTTGTAACATATTCTATATCAACATTTTTAAGTAGATATCATGATGTAGGGAATGATTACCTATATCTAGGAATATATTGATATTCTACTAAAAGTTTTATATTTCTCATATGATCCAAACATATATATAACCAGGATGTGCTTACCTCATCTAACTTATGACACCACATTTCCTAAAATCTTTTTACAGGTCCAAACATCAGTCAACTACCTCCCAACACTTGATTTAATATCGAGTATTATCTACCATGTAAATGAATTCCTCATTTAAGTCACAACATATATAAAACTAGGCCTATATTATTTCAATAAAACCATCAGTCCTCAGCTCCCACACATCCATTGACTACATTACGATTTAAATAGTACTATGTGTATCTGACATGTGCCAAAAAAATCTTATGCAATGGGTGTACAATTATATACAACCTAATAATCATCACTTGAATCATTATCCCTAGATTTGTTCATAAATAAGGCATTTTTTGACCAAGATTCATGACATGTTAGTCTCAATAGGTAGGGAGCACCCTTGGAACTCCTCATCCACATAAGGAACCCCACATGTGCCACGTTATATACTTTGATAACCCATCACAGTGAGTAATTATAGTAATGATAATCTACCCATATTCTAACCCTCTTAATAACCATAAAATAATATGTTAATAGGGACATGAAACTAGAAATTCATTCCCATTGAATCTCATATCAATATGAAAGAACCCTAGGTGAATTCTCAAAATTTGAAGTCATCCCAAATAATATGTTGAAAAACTTGAGGACCTCTATGAATCAATCTCTACATGAGTATACTACGAATGTCACTACCTAATAATGAATCCATAACTTGGAAAAATCCCTCTCAAATGTATCCCTTTAACATTCAAAACATCGACCTACTAGGGTGTGAGTCATAACTAAGGGTATCTAGGCCTTCAACCAAGTCTTAAAGATGAAGTCTCATATGAGGTTCAATAGATCAAAACTCCTATCCCAAAATTTAAATCTCTCAAAAAGTTCACATCTCATGGGGTTTAATTCTCACACTCATCTTGGCATAAGGCATCTATTGCTCTGATCTAATCTCTCTCTAAATGGTTTTTGGAAAACATCGACCAATAAAGGTTAAAACTATCAGGAATCATCCTAGCTAATCCCTAATACCCTTTATGAATCCTTATAAGGAATTCCCCCCTTTTGGTATCGTGATATGAACATTGAAAATATAATGAACTAAAACTCATCAAGAATCTGATAATGTTAATACCCCCGCATGATATAGTTTACTAAAAATATTTAGGTATTTTTCAACATGGAACAAGGAAACCTAACTAGATCACCTAAAATGAATGTATTACATGTTGACATTTGTCTATGAGGGTCAATAGTATGTATAGAACATCATCTCAACAATATATCTGATATCATAAGTACACTGTTTAGTTGAGAAGAATGGAATTCAATACTATGAGGGAAAACATCATATAGGGTTTTACTGAAATTTTAAATAACTAAACCTAATTAATGGAACCCTATGAGGGGTTAAACACCTGGGAATAATATTCCTTATCAACCTAATATGTGAAATGTACCTCTTATATATGTGGACTATGTCATTATAATATATCAAACATCTCACCAAAGATCCACATAGTATTCCATTAAAAGTAAATATATATGCAATTCATCCCAGTTGTGTAGAATTATGGAAATAAAATTCATGAGAAAACCAATTTTGGGTTGTTATTGAAATATTAAAAAGTGGCCTATGTTATCAGTAAAACCACACACTATAAGGTCTATAACATATAAATCCTATTTACCAAATATGATGAATGAGATCCGTTTTTCCTTTTCCATCCAAGATTCAAAATTAATCAATGGATTATTTCCAATGGCCTATAAACTAAGAATCCATAATAATTCAAAACATACACAAATAGTGTGCATCCCTAAAAGATAAAGTAATATACAACTATAAATTAACATATCAAGAACAACTATACTATATCCCTAAAAACCTTAACTTCTTACTGAAACAACTATTCACGAAGGACTAGTTTGACATCCTTCACAAATTTGGACACAATTATAATAATCATGTCTACCATATCTCAAATAGTAATAAAATAAGAAATGAAAACCAGTGATAGCCATTTTTAAAGTCACAGCCCAGATTCCACTAACCTGATGCCCTGAACAAGTTTTTCACGGGCCACAAGCATGCCTCCTATTATGATAGTGTCTACGGATTAGCAGAAAGTGCCTATAGTTTTTCTATGGGGAGACTATTTCTTAATTTCACAGTGAAAAATGGAAAAAATAACTAGTAATCAACAAAAGTCGTAAATAATCATATTGAGGAAGAAATAAATAAGCATAAATGTGAAAATGATATATTAATAAATTGGATTCAATAAATGTCCAAACGACTATGTCAAACATACAATATTGATCACCCATAGAGAAGATCACATATACAGGACTACATAAAGGAAAATAAAATAAATGTATAGGTATATCCTACTAATTTTGAGTTAGAACAGATATGAAAACTCCGTATGCATATCTGAACCATCCTTCTCAATTATTCTTGTGCCTCGGCCCAACATATACCTATAACCAAGTGAACATCTTATTAGGTACACCAATGTTATGGAGTACTGCACGAGGTTTTAATACATAAATATGTGCACCACCAACATAGTCCTGTACATAGACAATAATATGTAGTATATGAAAATGTTAGATACTCATCAGGATATCAATAATATTAATAATAATAAATTCAATAAATAAGATGAAAGAAAAATTCATTTGAAACATGCTCACGGAATGTGCCCAACCTATTCGAGGAAGAATTTTAATAGAGTTCCCTCATGTGTATATAATTATATGTGTATATATTTTCCCATAAATAAATATATATATATATATGAGTACGGTGAAAATAAAATAAATAAAATCTTACTGCAATTAATCATTAGTTCCATATTCTTGATTGAAAAATACCTTATTCAACAATTTCTATAAAAGGATCTAAGAAAGATACTTCACCAAGGGTGATAACATTAATAGCCCTGGGATTACTCATAATCACCTCCAATAAATATAATAAAATATTTTGTATATCAATGGGTAATATTATAAACATAATGCTACATAAACCGTACCTTACACCAGATGTATCAAGTATCAGATCTAGAAGGGCCAATAACTCGTTCCATTAACCAAGGAATGCTAGTATAACTCAGTCCATTAACTCCAGACCATAGAGTGAATCCATAGTAATGATAGTTTAATGTAGACCTGCTATGGATAAGACCCAATTCCATTTACTAGTTAATACTCTTCGATCTCATAGAGTAAATCCCCAATAATCTCCATATAATGTAGACCTTCTAGGACCAGGACCCATGTTCGTTAGTTAGGGAATTGTATTTGAGTCCACAGAGCACATCCATTAAAAATATGTTAAATGGTTCCCTACCGATAGATATTTTAAGCACCATGGAATAACTCTCCTCATTTGTTTCATATCATGATATCCATATACATCAATAAGATTAAATGTTGTATCCCGGGAAGTACCTCTAGTAATCCATGTTATATAATGTATTGGTTCTGGTCCCACAACCACAAACAAGAAAGAACCTATGGAAATAAAATATTCATCCATAGTAAATTAATGAATTCTTTAATAAAATAGAGAGGGTGATTGATCCCCAAAACATAATATCACTACCACATTCTCTTGATCTTGCATGTTTGGTACAGGTTCTATGGTGACACCTTCTAACATTTCTACTCAAGACCATGATATACTAGCTAAAGATCGATCAAATATTGGGCACCTAATGGGTCCACTTGGTCAGTGCTTGAAATTTTCATCGTACCATATATTCTTGAGGTTCTCATGTCAAATGGAGGAATACCTCTTGGGATCGTCTAAGTAAAAAAATAAGTAAGGGCATCCCTCTTGGTTTCCAAATAATGATTATGAAAATGGGGCCTCCTATATGGGATCCTCTAGGTTATAACAAAAGTGGAGGATTCCTATATGGGATCCTCGGTTTCAGTCAAATAATCTGGTTGAGGTACGAAGCTAGTACAGAGGGGCTATTAGTTTCCCATATAATTCAACCATTTAAGATAACCCAATTAGTTAACAAATCACATCATCATAATATTTCTAAATATGGGTTTTCTCTAACAAGGAAGGTCAAAGCATATGAATATTAAAATAACATTCATATATAATCAAGGGAAGTTACAACATAAGGCATTACTTTTAAAATATTTACATATATTTTCCAAATACTGGAAGCAGTTTCCAAGGCATGTCCAACCTCATCCACGTCATCATATGTAATGTCTTACAAAATAATCACAATATCAATTAATTATAGAGATATTATAAATAATTATTAAAAAAACAATTTTTTTTTAAAGAACTACCTTAACTAAATATATACATCGGGCCAAAATCATGCAGCTCGATCTCATTGCACCAGAATGGTGAACAAGTTTTCTATAACACTCCATAATAAAATATCATGCCAATGCAAAACATAATCCCTATGAAATGTAATAAATATAAATTAAAAATTTTAATAAATCTTAAATGATTTGAAAAATAACCCATGTTATGTTATTTTATTAAATGAAATGTGGTGAAGTGTAGATGGCCAATCAATACATCCTCTTTCCAGACAGATCAAAATCCTTATCACTGGTATCTGATCCCACTGTGATTTGGATAAATTGAAACTAAAAAACCTAACCAGAGAAATCAAGAGATATAGGGAGATGAATAAACCCCCACGATGGATAAAGAGTTCAATTCAATATTCACGGTTCCCAACACACCTAACATCATCTGATTCTAACCAATAATGGGGGATACCTCTCATGGACAAATGATGAAGTGGGTAGGCACATCTGTGGGGATACTGGGTGAAAAGGAGGAAGAAAATGGGGTATAACCCTTTATTCATAGAAGGGCAAAAATGGTAATTTACTGTTATTTAATTATCCTCATGGTTTGGCCACATAGTCTATAAAATATCATTCCAACCATGTAGTATTACTATCCCCATACACCTCCACCTCACATAGTTGAAATGCAAGGTTTTTCAAACAGTGCGCCAATAGTGTCACATGTATGCGACATGTTATAGACCCCCTGCATTGTTTCTTTTGTCCTTCCACACAGATTCTAAAATAATAATCCTGTATAAAATTCCTCGCATGGCTGGGCCACACATTTTTCACTAACCATGCTACATGAGATAGACCTTTCCAAAACATCATTTCTCGGATACAAACCCCAAGGAAGCTCCCAAAACCTCTAATACATATTCCACGCCACATTCTATATCTAAAAAAATTATTTTGAGGAATTATATCTCTTCAATCCTTATTATGAATATCTAATTAAGATATTACCAATCTCTTAATTAAAAATTAAAAATCCTTTAGAAAATTCCAATTCAGAAAACACAGGATCTTACATATACCATAATACTCTATGGGACTAACATATACATTTTCTAAATCCCTAAAATTCTATATCCAAAAAATATCATAGTAGATCTGATAATTATGACAATAAATTATTTTATATTATAATCCATAAAATATATATACCTAAGGTACCGTAATATTCTATCCATACTTCCTTACAAAAAAATAACCATTCATTAATTTTCCATAACTCTAATATGAAAATACAGCTCCCATTTCATTTTAATTTAACAAAAAAAACAATAAACTTTTACGCACAACACAAATACTCTAAAAAACATAAAATTATATCCATAATTTAATCCAAAATATTTTAATACACAAATAAACAACTTCAACATGTTATACTCCCTAACATAATACTTACCAAGTACCAATCCATACTGATTTTTTAAATATTTCAATTTACCAAAATTATTTATATTTTAAAATTATATTTAAAGTTCTATTCCTAAATCATATTTCAAATATGAATTCTACAAACACTTTCTTTGACTAAAAACTTATCTTCAACACACCAAAGGAATCCCTTTTTAAAAAAATTCCGTTAAATCTTGTAATCAGTTTTTTAAAAAACAATGTTTGGAGAAAAAATATTTAATGTTACATAAGAAGGAAACCATGAATTTTTTCCCATAGCTAATGATAAATCCTCATCTCAGAGAATTGTTTCTAGAAAATCAATTTATTCAATTTTAACGACCACCCTTTTTGTACAATTAAAAGCATAATGACATGTATAAGACACCAAAAAAATAAACTTATACAACTGAAAAAGAACTAAATAATTCTATGATAAATTTTATTACTACTATAGCGCACAAAAAATTTCAATTAAAGTATAAATTTTATGGAAAAATAAGTACATTCTTTAAAAATCTCTAAGTAATAACATTATAGTATAATATAAATAGATAATGATAGGAAAGATCTAAAATCAGTAACTCTGAAATTAAATGGAAACAATGTAACATATTTTTTAACAATGTTAACTATTATAGGAAGAATTAATGAATTTTTAAAAGTGATACCTTTTTTAAAATATTAAAAATTAAAAAAATATACATGACTATCACAATACGAAGAATAAATTAGTGATTTATATCAACATAATCAATGCTAATATATATATATATTCGATAGGAAAATATATATTTGAATTACTTATTTTTTGTAGATGATATAGACTTTGAGTTGTTATTATCTATAGTATAATTCATTATATGTGTACAAACTGTATGTCATGATACCTTGTTATTCCAATAAAAAGATATTTACTTATAATTTATGAACCACAAGGAGAGTGGGTACAATATAATACCTATGAAATTTTAGAATTATAACTTACATAAGGTTAAGTAAATTAAAAGAATAACTCTCCAACACTTTTGGTACAAATATATAGCTTCCTAGACATCTCCAATAACATTATTTTTGTAAAAAAAGAGATTGATAAGGTCTTTTATGTTTTATACCTAAAGTCTTGAAATTATTAATCTTTTTCAACTCTTAATCTTAGTGACCTTGATAACTCTAAGTGAGTGATATATCATTTTCCATTCATTGACATTATTTTTTAATAACTCTCTACTGAATCACACAAATTATACACGCATTAGGAAAACCCATGAACACAAGACTACTCTCAGGTCCCCTGAGGCTACAAATAGGTTCCCAGAGTGTAACACCCTGAGATTTTAATATAATTCTTCTTTTAAATGATTTAAATGTGTTTTATATCTTACTTTACACTCAACAGTAAACTAGAATGAACGTATGATATATTTAGCTAAAAATATAAATAATAAGTATGATCATTTAAATATAGTTGTTGAATTGGTATTAAATAATAGGATTAACCAATTTTGGGAAATTATGTATAAAAAATAAATGCTCTTTTTAATATGATTTAAATTATATTAGTTTATGTAAAATAACTAACAAGATAATTTCTATATGAAATAATATTTTTCTAAAAACTATCTTTTTATATGATATGAATTACAATATCAAAAAATCTATGACCCATGATGAAAAATTATGTTTGTTGTTAATAATTTTTTATCACAAATAAAGTTGGAAGCTAATGTAAAATAATAATAATGATGGTTCATATTTAAAAATTTCATTTTCTAATAAGAATTATTGTTTTCATTAAATTTTATTATTTTTCCTATATTTTAATTTATAGATATAATAATTTTGATTTAAAAAAATGGAAAATATATTTGGATTTATGATAAAAATATTTTATTAAGATAGTTGAAGTATAATTTTTAGAAATAATTTTTTAGGTTAATAGTTAAAAATACAAATTTTTCTAAAAATTATCAATCTTAATAAATTATCATAATTAAGAAATGATTTTTTAAACAATACTCCATAAAATATAAATATTTATAATCAAAATAAATTGTTTAAAATAACTATTTTGTCTTTTTAAAACATTTTTATATCATTTTGGAAAAATAGGTATTATTTTATTTTAAAAAACTCTTCCATGTCGCTTATATTATAAATTATATTTCATCACTTATAGAAATTAAATATAAAAATTCATTTTATATTTAATATCAACATGATAATATATAATATGTTAATTTTATATTTTCTTCATAAACGTACGATTAATAATATTAAATTTAATGATCATGATAGTTTTAAAACTGTTACTTTCACAAAATTGTTTTACAAATATTGAGAAATGTTTATATTATCAATTAAAAATATATTTTAAATGATGAATATAATATGTTTTTTAAAAATATTTTTTTTAATAAAACATATTTAATTTTTAACCAAGGATAAATATTATTATTACACTGAATGATTAGAACTCATTTTTTCTACCAAAAACAATATATATATATATATATATATATTTAATGTTTTAATGTAAGATTTTATTTTAATTTATATATAAATTAAATTAAATTAATATTAATATTATATTTAGATTCATAAAACCCAAATTTGGTAAGTTTTTTTTGTTTTATATTATTAGTAAGACATAAATTACTTGGTTAGAAACTAGTTAGCAAGGTAAAAAAAATTAGATAAATGTAGAAAACCCAAGAACAAATGACTTAAAACATGTTTGAACATGTATGGAAGTACTTAGTTGAGGATTACTTTTTCCAATATCACCCAAACCCATTTAGTTATACCATTATTCCCATATTACCCTTTAATTATGTAATGATATCATATAAAATTATAGGGGTTATCAGAAAAGTGCTATTTTCATTACTTATAAAAGGGAAAAATTACACACCTTCACTTCAAATCCATCCCATTGATTTAATTCCTCAAAATAAAAAATATTTTACCCACCTATAATATTATAACATTTTTATAATCCTAGTATCTTAATTTTTTAAATTAATACATTTATTTAAAATGATACATTCAATAAAAATTTATATGTCTCAAAGTGAGTATAACTAAATCCTTAACATTTTCATCTAAAAAATTATCTTCAAAACCTATATTCAATATATTAATATTATATCTCTATTGTAAATATTATAATTAAATTTTATTATATTAATGTAATAATTTTTATTTATTCATTTCCTTCCATATATAAATATAATTGAATGGTAATTATGCATTATACAGATTGATGCCTCCACAAAGTTACATTTTCCATTTTACATATTGATTTTATTTATTTATCTAAACCACTTAAAATATGGTTCACAAACATTAGAAAAATCTAAATTATATTATAATTATTATGTTATACTAACATTATACACTTTCATAAGCATACTCACCCATTGATATATAATGTGTTCATGTTTGCATTGGTTTACCCACCTACTTGAATAATGCTATAAAATTTTATAATTGATGAAATCGACAACATAAATACTAATATTATTATATTTTAATATGAAATTCAATAATGGGTTATGGTTGTATATTGGATTTATTATATATTTAACTTATTATTAAAGTATCATCAATTATCACTAAAATTACGGAAATAAGAAGACACTGATTCTATTTTCTTGCAAATATAAGAAAAAAAATATAGTAAATAAAAAAATATATTAATAAATGACCCATATTAGAATAAATATTGAATAATAATGTTATTCATAAGGTATATAATAATCTTAATTTGATTATTCAGGAAGTTAGGCACATGTTTAAAAAAATCCGAAAAACGTTAAGTGTTTATGATGACTTAATTTTCATACATTAAGTTACAAACCATTTTATTAAATATTATATTTGAAATTTTGATTTATTATAAAAAATTGATATATTATATTTAATTTATTCATTATGTCATAGGTTTCTATAATATTTCATTTTTAGCATATTATCAGTTGATTTTTACCTCAATGATTAAATTATTTTTAAGGGTATCTCATCTGAAATTCCTTCATCAAAGATAAGTTTAATTTTATACACCAATTTATTTCCTAATGATAAATACTACATATTTGATATATCATTTAATGAATTATATTTTAACCATGATATTGGATGTTTAAATACAATCTAACAATTTCAAAGAGATTGGATTAAAATATTACTCAAGTCCTAAATTTTCTTTTTCTCAAACCTTAATTCCTTGAGACATGTTTATATTATAGACCATTATTACTTTTAATAGTTTATTTACTGCCCATATATTAATAATTACCAAATAAATTTCTTATTATTGGTATATAATATTTTATATCGGTTCATTTTCTTTTGATGTATTTTTAATAAACATTTACAATATATATAAAGCATTATAGAAACTCAATTTTTATTTAATGAGTTTTTATAATCCTAATTGAATTTAAATTTTTTAGATTATATGAATTTAGTATATTATATTTTATTAATTTTTTCCTATGAATTTACATTGGAACCACATAAAAAACCAGTTTGAAATATTTCTTCCTTCAATGAGCATGTTTCACATAAGGGATATTGATTTCTATAAAATTATTTCTTTGTTTTATATTATTTCATCAAGAAATTATTTTTTCAATAATTGGTTTATCTTACCACAATATTTTATTATATGGTAATTAATCATCTTATACAAGAAAAATATATTTTTATATAAAATAATATATTATTAAATATTATCTTAATATGATTTTTAAACAAACTTCTTTTTTAAAGTATTAAAAAATGTTTTTCCACACAATATTATATTTATTTCTTTGTATCCAAATTTCTCATTGATAATCCTTGTTTTTTAAGGCTAACATTGTTAATATTATTTTTAAAATTAATGTGTTTCAACTAATTTTTCATTCTTGAAAAACTAAAATTATCATTTAATGGATAATATGGAATTTAATATGAGAGAAGAGCACGATACAAGTGATTAAGAATTTTTTAATGTGGAATTTGTATGTATTAATTATTAAAATTAGTTGGGAAAGGTAAAAGAATAATTTTTAAAATCTATTGAGGTTAAAGATGAATATTCTCATGTAATTAAATATGATGTTCCATTAGGTGAGAAAAATATGCTCCAAATCTATCCCAAGATAAATTGTTTATTTATAGTAGAGTAAGTGATTAATGAAAATAGGAAACTATTTGATAATTAATAAGATTGGGAGGAAACCCTCCCCATCAAAACAATAGAGTAATGTTACAATAATTTTTTAACATCCACTGAAAAATAAGGCATGTAATTTAGGATTGATGTTTTTATATTTTTATTGACATAAAAAATAATATAATAAAAATGTTTTTTTACAACTATTGGGGAATGTGTGTACACAATTCTAATTATTATTGGTTTAAAATTTCATTATTAGAAAATCTAAAAATATAGGGGATTTTGGTAAGTATTTGAGTAAATATTTAAAGAAGAATAAATTATGTTTAATGATTGAACCAAATTTTTTCACCCAAAATATATTAGGGCGTCAAAAATTAATATCTAAAAGATATGAGAAAGAAGGTCACATTGATGAGGTATGTGCGACTAGACTACTTAGAGATGATTCTAATGACATGAAAGGGAAGTCATGTACTTATAATTATACTAATAATTCATGTGAGAGGCATAAATAAGCTATGTGTATCAAGAAAAAATGTTTGAATTTATGACTAAATCAACAATAAATGGCCAAAGATATTGATAAATCAAAGAAGGATATTGAGTACAATGAAAAAGTTAAGTGATTTCAAATGATAAAGATGATTATGTTAACTATATGTCTATATCTTGTGATCCAAATATTTGATTAAAACATTGTAAAATGTGTGCATGGATTATGAATGACATAAAAACTATATGAAAATAGTTTATATCCAAGAAAAATTTATAAATTTATCTATGAAATAACAATAGAATTATGTTATCCTTCTTACTATGAAAAAATGGACTACTCAACATAAAGACAATGTTCAAGGGAATAAAGGAGTCAAATAATCTATTGAGTCCCAAAAGAGAAAATGGAGTCTCAATAAATATTTAAATATTGATTTTGGAAAAAAATAGAAGCATAGGACTAGTAGAAACTCAAAACCTAATTACTACTTTTGGTGAAACCAAAGTGGCATCTACGTATTACCTAAAACATTAGTTTAATTATGATACCATGTTGTAAGTTTATGGAGAATATAGGGAAATGTAAATACTAGATAGAAAATTGGGCATTCCTCATAGTGTTTTATAACTTCCATGTAGATTATATATTTTCTAGATCCCGTAAGGAGGATAGAAAATGAGAACTTATAATGTAGTGAATTTGGATATTCATGATGGTAGTACAAAATTGGTAAAACAAGTATGCCAATTAAACATTTAAAAGTTATTTTTTTATATCAAAAATATTTATTAAAGGGGAGTGTTGTTTGATTAAAATATGAGAAAAATTGTGAGTTCATGATTCATTCACTAATTTTTTTTATGTGTCTGTTATGATGTTTTTTGAATAAACATGAATTGATAAATCTATATTTAGTATCCCAAAAATTATATTCTAAGATAAATATCACATGGAATTTTTTTATAGAAATCATTTAAAACCTTGGTTGTGAAATATTCTTTTGTAAAAATGGTTACCCTACATAGACATATATTTTCCAAATTAAAGTTTGTATATTATGAATTCCATGAGGTATCTATGACAACTCGTATCTTATTACACATTAATTCATGATTTATTACACAAAGATATACATTAAATAATTCGATAAAACTATTAATACTATTTTATTATGTAAATTATGTTAATATTATGACTACATGTAAAAGAAATATGAGGAAATTATTAAAAACTTCCTTAACATGCCCCTAAAATTTTATTGTTCTTCTAAAACTGCATGATGTAACCTGGGGTATACATAAGAAATGGGTGTGATAGAAATCCTATAAGGGTTTAAACAAAAGATATTATAAGTTAAATTAGAAAATTTTATCCAAGACATATATCATGGTAACATAATAGGGGTAAAAATAATAATATTGAACAATGAGGAATGATATAACGTGATAGCATAAAGGCACCATAGGAATGTCAAAACAACATAAAGCCTGACATAATAATCATACGTCAATGCTAACATCAATGACATCATAACATTATGTTCTTAGGATAACCAGATTTTCACTATATATGATAAATCATGAGATAAAAACATTATCAATGCATTAGATGGATATATAATTTCGAGCCCATCCGTCACATTCATTCCATGTACATGTATAAGTCTGACGCATAGATCATACAGAAAAAGGATCTATTTAATTAATTTCATCCCAATATAAATAATTGTTAGATACATACATGTATTTCTCAGATAATTGAAGTATATTTCAAACTATTTGAATACCATTGAGAAGAAATAGGGATGGGTATTGAATAAAAAATGTTTAGCATGAAGAATCACATGAAACTTTCCGCAAAATAACAACAGTAAATAAAGATTTATATAAAGAATTAATGATATTTAAATCAGTATCTCATCAATTGGACATAATAAGGATAACAATATATATGTTTAATTACCTAATAAAAAAATGAAAAATTGTAAAACAAAAGGTAAAATTCAAAGACAATTCTTCAGTAAAGAGCAGGAGAAGATTTCTTACCTTGAGAGGATGCTTCTAGAATACTGAGAGGAGATTCTTAATGACTTGGGGGAACCATTGGAAGTATCTAGATTGGGAAATTAATTGTAATTTAATGATTCGTGAGTTTTTTATGTAGGTTAATGAGTGGTGCAGTGGGAATATATAGAAAAAGTGAGGAGAATTATTTACTAATTTTGAAACATTGCTTTTTGACACTATATAATAAATAAATCAAAAATTAAAAACTCTCCATATTTTTTTCCTATGGTTTTGTGGAATAGTTTTGTTTTTTAATATTTAATAAACATAATAACAGAATATACTAAAATAATTCTCTTAGTAATGTGAAATTTAGTCACGTGTAAAAATAATTGATTTTAAAGCAAAAAAATAAAATAGAGATGTTTAAAGATTCATTAAGCCTTTAGAAACTTAATCATGTAAATTAAAAAACAAATTTTTTAAAATTTTAAATATATATTTGGTCATGGATACCTTTTATATAATATATTAAATCACTTTTGGTCTTTATGTTGTCATAATAAATACTATAAATTTATACCATGTTTAATTTTAACATGAAAATTCAATTATCATATAAAATTTTGAAGAAATAACCATTTGATAATTTGAAAATGATAACTTCAAAAAATATATATTTTTTTATAGAAATAATTATCAACATATTAAAATTTATAATTTTAAATAAAAAATCATCATTTCTTAGAAATTATTTAATTTTTATAAGAACATTTGTCATGCCCTTTTAAAGAATTACATTACATATAATTAAATTATTTTATAATTTGTATTTATTAAATATTATTTTAATAAAATATTTAATTAAAATGTAATTTATTTAAAGAAAATCTATATTTCATAAAAAATAATTTCTTTATAGAAAATATTTATTTCTCAGAAATCAAATTTGTGTTTCTTTTTATCAAAATAAAATGTTCATCCATATAATTGTTTAATTATATAAAAAGTAATATTAAAAATGGGTAAATATAATAATTTTTTATTAAGAATAAAAATATAAAAATTTATATTTTTGGGTTTTATATACAAATCCATTTATTATACCATCAAATTCCCTATTGATAAGGTCTGTGACGGTGGTATTTTTATGTGATGGTTCACCAACCATGGTTTGTGTTATGATTTCAATGAGCTTAAACTAATCTCATGAACGATTCCACTCATTCATTAGTTTTTGAATCTCATCATGGGTGTGGTCAAGGAAAAATATTAGCGTTTTTATCTCTCATAAAAGCTATTATAAATGGGATTCATATGGTATGATCCTAATAGTTGATTCAGTCATTTGTTTTTCTTTGTCAAATAGAATTTATAAACACCCTTAATATACTAATAATAAAGGTTACTATAAAATCATTATATTATCAATGGTTATGATGCATAAAGGTATTTTAAATATGATAGACCACATAAGAGTATATTATAACAAAATTATTGAATGTATTTTCAAAAAAATTATTTAATAATAAATAATTTACTCATTTAATGAAGGAATTTCATTTAAAAAAGCTAAAGTCAATACATTCTTCCACCCTTAAGAAATGTAATCCTGGAAATTTTCCTTTAACACACTAAAATAAATGAGGGTATCTCTTTCTCATCACCTCTTCATGTTCTCTTTTCTCTTCCTCAAAATTTTGTTCTTCTATTGTACTTTGACTGGGTGAGGTGTCCTATATCATAGAACCATGTCTCCACAATCAATGATCTTCACCAGATGCTCCCCGTATGATGGATAATTATCCAATTGTACCACCTCTAGATTCTGTATAGGTTAGGGTTTTGGAATTTAATACCTCAAGAGGGATATTTTGAACACAAAATATACCTGAGATATGTTATTTGGCAGTGTTAATTGATAAGACAACACTCATAATTGATCAAAGATATCAAAGATTATTATTTATCAAGGAATAAACTTTCACTTCCTCCCAAACCTCCTGAATTTATTCTTTAGTGATATATGAAATAACACTTTATCTCTAACCTCAAACATTATGTATTGCCAAATATTATCTTTATTTATTTCTTATCAAATTTCTTAAGGATTTAAAATAAAGTTGAATAATCTGAAAATTCTCCATCATTTCATGGATAATATCAGGTCCCATATTTTCTCTCTCTCCAACATCATCCTAAGATATAAGATATAGATCCATATTCTAATAAAGAAACTCATGTGGTGTCATTTTAATTATACAATAGAAACTATTTTCATATGAAAAATCTACTAAGGGAAGGTGTTGGTCACAATATCCTTGTAAATCCATTAAACATGATCTAAGTATATAATCTAGAGTTTGAATGGTACCTTTAGATAAACCATCCATTTGAGGGAGATAAGTATAGGTGAAGCTCAGTTCTTTGTCTAAAACTTACTGAATGATTATAAAAAACCTCAAGGTAAACCTCAATTATCGATCAGATATATTAGATATTGGAACTTCGTGATGTTTTAACACTTCTCTTATTTATATCATGGTGATTTGGTGAAGCGATAAAACATCATTGATATAAATGAAATGCAATGACTTGGTAAGGTGTAAGACTACCACCCAGATGGTGTTGTTTCATTTAGGGGACCTGAAGATTCCTATGATGAAAAAATAGTTATGTTTTCCCATTTCTATACTGGTATGGGAAAAGGTTTCATCACATCCTTAGAATTTTTCATTCGTTTTTAACTTATTTTCATATCAAGAATAAAGATACAAACATTGAAATCTCTTTATTCATGTTATCCTATGAAAAGTTTTATTTTCACATCTATATATATCTTATTACTCCTTAGATGAATCAAAAAGGATTAGATATGCTCATCATCTATAATTTCCCTCTTACATTATGGATTTAATGGGACACATATGTGTGTTTCAAGTGATATAACTCTATCTACTGCAAAGTTGAACTTTATAATACATTCTACCTTATTTAGTAGAAACTGAAAATACATCTTGACCTACCTGATCCACTAAAAAAATATGGTTAATTATTTTTTTTCAGAAAGTTATGATAAATATCCTTTTATTATTACCATATATATCCTTTACATTTCTAAGAGGATTGCATCCCTTTAAATCCTCAATGAGGATCGAGTTGTAATGTGCTAACCCCAGTTACATAGAGTCGGTGCATAATTACATTACATTGGCATGATCACAAGGAAATCATGTCTCAAAAGACCAATCAGTTTAGTATTATTGGAAACAAGATTAATACATAAATTCAACTTTACAACTTGAAAAGAAATACAACACAAATTTATTCCATTAGAAACATCCAAGACTCCTAGATTATGCCTACAAGTCACTCATAACTAACTTCTTCATATCCTGACAAAATGAAACATAAGAAAGGGGTGAGCTCAAACGCCCAGTAAGGGTAAGCAATACAGTGGAAGATAACATAAATATTTAGCATGGTGAATAATTGAAACAACCTTCCTTAACCAATAATAAAAATGAATACTTTTATGGAAAGAATATGAGCTGAGTAAATAATGACATAATAAAACATAATCATGGGTATTCTACTAGTATAATGACCACGTGAACCATCAATACTATTTTCATAATGAGGGAATTTATAATTCCAGAAATTTTGAAAGATTTTGTCAAGGCCTCGGCCAAGACATCTAAAAATGATTAATGCCTCAGCCAAAACCACATAGGAAATTGGGAAAGGGCCTCGACCAATTCCATGTCTAGTTTTCTCATGAGACCTACTGATACATCTAGGGGATATAGCAGGCTCCACCCGTCACTTACTAAGTCCAATACATTTCTCATATGAAACCGGTGAAATAAAACATAAACATTCGTATTAAAACTAGAATACGAAATGTCAATACTTTAACTATAAACCATAAATGGTATAAAAATAACACATCCACAGTCAAACATATCACAAATCCTTAAATACAATATAGAATATTTGTATCATAATAAATCAACATAAAACAAGTTTAAAATCCATCAAAGGATTTTGACATAGATGAAAATTATTTGTAAAACTCTTTGATAGAAATATCCATTTTTCATGAAAACATTTAAAAGTCACACAATTTTGAAAGGAATACATTTAAAGACATTTTTTAATCAAAGTTCCCCATACCAATTTTAATCTTTTTAATGGAATTAACATTCTAAAAACATTCATGTCCATATAAATAAATCCTTAAAAAAATTTAAAGAATGTACCTTAATGAGAATGATTTAGAAGAATAAATATTTAAAACATTTAAAATGATGTTTTAGTAAAAGAGTCCCTTAAAATAATCCCATTCAAAACACTTTTGTGAAATATGGACATGGATAATAAATATGTCCTATTAAAAACATACCCCTAAACAATCTCGAATAATAATGAGATTGAGGAATTAACCCTTACCTTTTAATTTTCCTTGGTCGAGGGTAGGTTAACCTATTTTATAATGGTGAAATAATTGTTAATAAATTATACAAGGATAATATACATTAATATGATATCATATATGATCTTTTAACATTTCTTGTTAATAATATCTTAGAATGGTCGCCATTTCGGGTGTTAACTGATTCATTTTCCTTTATATTCATTGTAATGTGAGTAATATTTGTTATGAATGGGATATATCATACTCATATCTAGAATGATATATTGTCTTTAAATATTATTTTTAATCATAAAATTAAAATTAGTCTTCAATTGATAAGATGGAGAATGAATCTCATCACGTTCGTGGAGACGGTAATTCGTACGTACACACAAGCGATAATATCATTCTTTTGATATTAAAATAATATAAAATTGTATGGTATACCAAATATAAAGGATAATTATCATGTTATATTTATTATTTACATCAATTAAACATCATTATTATACCCATCCAAAAAATAATGTATTTAATAACAATTACACCACAACGTGGAGACGATAAGCTGTACGTACGCACGTATGGTGACATGTAATTAAAAGGATTGATAGAATAATGAATATGGTTATATCATATTTATAATAACATTACAATATATAGAAGATATCATAGATATTATTTTAGAATGGAAACAACAAAGGAAGTGGATGTGGAAAAAGAAAGTAATGTGAAAGAGCTGATGAAATATTTACCTCTTCTTCTGGTTCTACCTTTTGATTTGATCAAAAGGGCTGCTTAGGTTGTCTTTATGAATAAAGGAATGCCTCTAGGATTAAGGGAGGACTGTTGGGAGGGTATTTGGGTAATGTTTTTCTGAGATAAATGGCTTTGAATGTGTGAATTAGAGAGAAGGGGGAGTGCCCTTTTATAAGAGGGGTGAGGGGAACCTTAGGAAAAGCTAGAAATATTATTTTAAAATAAAATAATTTTCGGTTAATAATAGCTAAAAAATAAATTATTTAGGGGAAAAGGTAGGGATAGGTTAAAAACCACTCAACAAATAGGTTTTAGACAGGTTTGGGTCACTATTTTACCCTTATAATTTAGATTTAACTCTTAGTTAAATAGTTTGACATTTACTATGTCTCATTGTATTGTTATATTATATAGTAAATAAACATACTATATTCTTCCAAGAAAACCTCAAGTGGATAATTAATAAAAAAATATAATTTTATTTAGGACTTTTGGCCTAACCTTATATTTTTAGGAATAGAATATCAATTAATAATATAATATTTGTTTTAAAAACACTTTTATGTCATTTTTGACACTTTGGTATTTTTTTCTATATTTATAACAACATTATTAATTCAAAGAAAATTCATTTAACCAACCATAATATGTCATATTATCGTATAAAATTAGTGTATTTCACCAAAATTCTAAATTTACATTTATTTGGATACTTATAATATAAATTATTTTAATATTTCATTAATTAGGTAATTACTGCATAATTATTCTGTCATTAATAAATTAAATAATTTAATTTCTAAAAAATATCAATAAAATAATATTACATAGGAAATCTTTTTATATTTCTAATTAATTTTTATAGTCGAATTTATCTTATGTATACACCTATATTAAAAATGTTTTATTTATTAAACTTTGATTTTAACTCTTTTACCTCTTCTTTAAATAAAATAATAATAAGTGTCCTAATCTAAACCAAGTGGACCAAATAGGTTTATATTTTATTCCTAAGGTTTTTTATGGATGAATTATACTTATACAATAGAATTAGGACATGTTTGAGTGTAATAATAATATCATTTTTACCCTTAAATACCCTATTTATTTTTAACCGTGGTAAATAAAAGTAAAAAGTTATTATTCACCAAAAATTATTTTCTTCTTATTGATCCAAATTTTTCTTACTAATATCAAGTTTGTCTCTCGTATTTTTGATATTCCACTCACAGAAATGGTAAAATTAAGTTTTATGTGAATTTGTAAATTATTCTAGGTGGTAGGTAAAATACGGTGAAAAGTTCAACAAAATTTTTATATATCTAAAATTATTATAAACAGACTCCAATAAATTACATTGAACTTATATAAATATTATATATCTATTTTGACCTAAAATAAATTTAAATAAAATAGAAATTATTTAAATAAAAATTTAGTTTTAAAAAATAACTCGGTGTTTTCACTATTCATCAAAAATTTAAAGTCATCAAAAAAATACAAAAAATTCACCCTAAGCTAATTTCGATATTCCATGTCTGAAAATGAAGTCCATTTTGAAAGAAAAATTTTATAAAATTTAAGAAATTGGGTATTACTATTCATAACAGCTAGTTTGATTGGTTGTGGTGTGTTGGAACTCGAATTTTCATACAACACACGCTACTGTATTATTAAAAGAGAAGCGTACTGTGGAAACTTGGGGTGTTACATTATACCCTCCTTAAAATTATTTCATCCTCGAAATTTCTAGAGTATTAATGCGTAAAAAGACTCTGGTGGTTCTTTATCATAAGTTTCGTAGGTTCCCACATCGCCTCTTCCATCTTATGGTTTCTCTATAGACCTTTTACCAGATGAGTCATCCGGTTTCTTAGCACTTGTTACCTTATATCAAGAACTTTGACAGGCTCTTTGCAATAAGACAGATCAGGTTCTAGTTCTAATTCCTCATAGGTGAGTACATGCGTTGGGTCAGACATGTATTTTTTCAACAGCAATACGTGTAACACATCGTGAACTTTGGAGATACTTGGCGTAATTTCCAAATGGTAAGCTACAACCCCAATTCTTTCTAGGATTTCAAAATATTTGATGTACCTTGGACTCAATTTACCCTTCTTACTAAAATGTATAACACCCTTCCTTAGAGATACCTTCAATGAAACATGATCTCCTACCTAAAATTTAAAATCCTTCCTTCTGTTATCAGCATAGCTCTTCTTCCTACATTGGGCTACTTTGATGTGGTGTTGGATTACCTTCACCTTTTCCATTGTTTCCTTAAAATTTTTTGTGCCTACGAGTTTTCCTTCGCCAACATCATCCCAATAGGTTTCTGTGTGACATCTCTTTCCATATAACGCTTCATATGGTGCCATATGAATACTTGAGTGGAAGCTATTGTTATAGAAGAATTCTACCATAGGTAAATATTGATCCCACATACCATGAAAGTCAAGTGAGCATTATCTCAACATGTCTTATAAGGTTTGAATAGTCTTTTCTGATTTTCCATCAGTTTGGGGTGGTAGGCAGTGCTCAAACGAAGCACAACATCTAGGGCTTTCTGAATACTTTTACAGAATCTTGATGTAAAATGGGGATCACTATCAGAAACAAATGATTGTGGTACTCCATGAAGTCTTACAACTTCATTAACATATAGCCTTGCTAGACGTTCAACTGGTAAATATTCTCTTATAGCATGAAAATATGATGACATGGTAAGATGGTCAACAATGACCCATATTGCATAATTCATTCTAGGAGTCTTTGTTGGTCCCATGACAAAGTCTATCGTAATATTATCACATTTTCACTTATGTATGGGAAGAGGTTGCATGACTCCTCCAGGATGTTTCCGTCCAGCTTTCACTTATTGAAAAACCATACATCCTGACACAAAATCAGCAATCTTCCTCTTCATGTTGTCCCACAAAAAAATTTCCTTCAAATCTCTATACATTTTGGTGCTCTAGTGGTTTACCGAGAAATTGGAGCTATGAGAATCATCTAACAGTTCCCTTTTCAGATCAGGTATATCGGGAACACAAAGTCTCTTCCCAAATTAAAAAATTTCATCTTCATACACAAAATCACTCAATCTCCCATCATTCACAGCTTTAATCTCCTTTTTTAACTCTTCATCATCGGTCTGCGAATTTTTTACCCTTTCTAGTAAAGATGGTTTGGCAACCATTTGAAAAAGTATTGATGTTTCATCTTCTATCATGATTCCCATATCCATATTTACTAGATCCATATATATAAGATCCTTTTCAACTCTCATCTTGTTCAAAACTCCATGATCCTTTCTACTCAAAGAATCATCCACCTTATTTTCCTTCCCTAGGTGGTAGTGTATCATGAAATTATAATCCTTGAGTAGTTCAATCCATTGTCTTTGCCTCATGTTGAGTTCTTTCTGTGAGAAAATATACTTCGAACACTTGTGATCAGTATATATCTCACAAATTTCACCATAGAGATAATGTCTCCATACCTTCAAAGCAATGATTACAGCTGCTAACTCAAGATCATAAGTAGGATAGTTTTTCTCATGAATTTTCAACTGTCGTGATGCATAAGAAATAACTCTATCATTCTGCATAAGGACACAACCAAGTCCTTTCTTCGATGCATCACTATAAATAACAAACCCTTCTTTCCTCGATGGTTGAGTCAATATAGGATCATTGACTAATATTCTATTCCGTTCTTCAAAACATTATTCACACTCTTTGGTCCACACAAATTTAACCCCATTACATGTGATCTGGGTTAATGGGTTATCCAATCGAGAAAAATTTTGGAAAAAATGCCGATAATATCCTGCTAAACCAAAAAAATTGTGTACCTCAGTTATACTCATCGGTGTTGGCCATTCCTGTATTGCCTTGGTCTTAGAAGGATCAACAGATACACCATCCTTAGAGATAATATGGAGATTATCTGGTGTCCCTGTATTTAAATTTTTATACGGGTAAGGTTATTATTCATAACCTGTATGAGATGTCCCTGTATGGTGATTATCTGATCAGTACCAGTTGCATCACCAGCTCCACTATAATTATCTTGAGTATGAGGGAAATCCCTACATGGAGTGTGTGCATTGATATGGTTTCTATTCCTTCCACTAGGAACCATTTCTAAACAATGACATAAAGTAGATTAGTTTATGAATCGAAATACATAATTCCAAACTTGTAAAACACTTAACATAATTGGAACAATTTATGGATATAATCCATAATCATAAAAAATGTTTTCTTTGAATAAGTATATACTCATAACCCCTTCAAAAAGGTTTGTAATGAAATTGAGAATTATCTTAAGCATATCCCACGGGAGTTTCATAACCAAGAGTACAACAAGGCTCGTTGTCGTGCACTACTTCCCATTCGAGTCTAGCTCAAAGTGGTGTTTTTGGGGTTTCCCCCTAGGTACATCTGTGCTAGAGCCTCCTCTAACTGGTTGTATCTAGATAGGAATGTATTTCCTGGAAAACTCACAAAATCTCTACAATAACAAAATTCTAGGAAGTTCTTATATATTAATACTCAAATTTTATCTTAGGTCTATGTGCTCTAATAAGAGTTTATCTAAATCTAGTTTCCAAGATCTGTACTAAACTTCCTCTAATACCAACTGTAATTCCCTGACCCATGTTACCCAGAGTTGGAGCATTATTACATAACATTGTCATGATCACATGGAAATCATGTCTCGAAATACTGACTAGTTTAGTATGATTGAAAACAAGATTCATACATAAGTTCAACTTTACAACTTGAAACGAAATACAACACGAATTTATTCAATTAGAAACATCCAAGACTCCTAGATTATGCCTTAAAGTCACTCATAACTAACTTCTTCGTATCCTGATAAAATGAAACATAATAAAAAGGTGAGCTCAAACGCTCAATAAGGGTAACCAATACAGTAGAAGAGAACATAAATATTAAGCATGGAGAATAATTGAAACCACATGCCTTTACCAATAATAAATATGAATACTTTTATGGAAGGAATATGAGCTGAATAAATAAAGCCATAATAAAACATAATCATGGGTATTCCTCTAGTTGAATAACCACATGAACCATCAATACTATTTTCATGATGAGGGAATGTAAAATTCCAGACATTCTGAAACATTTTTTCAAGGCCTTAGCCAAGACGTCCTAAAATGATTAAGGCCTCGGCAAAAACCACATATCAAATTGGGAAAGGGCCTCAGCCAACTCCACGTCTAGTTGTCTCATGAGACCCACCGATGCATCGAGGATCTATAACGAGCTCCACTCGTCACTTACTAAGTCCAATACATTCCTTATATGAAAATGTTGAAATATAACATACACATTCATATTAAAACTAGCATACGAAATGTCAATACTTTAACTATAAACCATGATTGGTATAAAAATAACACATCCATATTCAAACATATCACAAAACCTTCAATGAAATATGGAATATTTGTAAAATAATAAATCAACTTCAAACATGTTTAAAATATATCAAAGGATGTTGACATAGATGCAAATGATTGGTAAAACTCTTTGATAGAAATATCCATTTTTCATGAAAACATTTAAAAGTCAGACAATTTATAATGAAAGACATTTAAGGACATTTTTAAATCAATGTGTCCCATACAACTTTGAAACTTTTGAATGGAATTGAAATTTTAAAAACATACATGTCCATATAAATAAATCCTTAAATTTTTTTTGAAAGCATGGACATTAATGACAATTACTTAAAAGAATAAATATTTAAACATTTAAAATGATGTTTTAGTAAAATATTCCCTTAAAATAATCCCATTTAAAACTCTTTTCTGAAGCATGGACATGGATAATAAAAATGTCACAGTAAAAACATACCCATAATCAATCTCGAATAATAATGAGATTGAGAAATTAACCCTTACCTTGTATGTTTCCATGGTGGAGGGTAGGTTATCCTCCTATATAATGGTCAAATAATTGTTATTAAATTATAAGAGAATTTTATACATTAATATGATATCATATATGATCTTTTAACATTGCGTGTTAATAATATCTTAGTATTATCGTCGTTTCGGGTGTTAACTGATTCGTTTCCTTTATATTCATTGTTATGTGAGTCATATTTGTTATGGATGGTATGTATCATATTCATGTCTAGAATGATATAAAGTCTTTAAAAATTATTTTTAATCATCAAATGAAATTTAGTCTTGAATGGATATGATGGGGAATGAATCTCATCGCGTTTGTGGAGAGGGTTATCTGTACGTACACATGAGCGAATATATCATTCTTTTGATATTAAAATAATATATAATTGGATGGTATACCATATATACAGAAGAATTATCATGTTATATTTATTATTTACATCAATTACACATCATTATTATACCCATCTAAATAATAATGTATTGAATAACAATTACACCATGGCGTGGAGACGGTAAGTCGTATGTACGCACGTATGGTGACATGTTAATCAAAGGATGGATAGAATAGTGAATATGGTTGTACCATATTTATAATAACATCAATGTATATAGAAGATACTAGAGTTCTTATTTTAGAATGTAAAATACAAAGTAAAATGATGTGGAAGAAAAAGGAACTTGAAATAGGTGATGAAATATTTACCTCTTCTTCGGGTTCTTCCGATTGATTTGATCATAAGGGCTCCATAAGTTGGCTTTCTGACTAAAGGAAGGCCTATAGGATGAATTTATTATTGTTTAGAGGGTATTTGGGTAGAGTTTTGCTTATCCAAATGGCTTTGAAGTTGTGAATTATAGAGAAGGTGGAGTGCCCTTTTATAAGAGGGGTGCGAGGCACCTTAGGAAAAGCTAGAAATATTGTTTTATAATAAAATAGTTTTCTATTTCAAATGGATCAAAAATTGGATATTTAAATTCTAAGGTCGTTATGGGTCTAAAAACAATCAACCAATGGGTTTTAGACAGGTTTGTGTCACTATTTTACCCTTATCTTTTAGATTTAACTCTTAGTTGCATTGTTTGACATTTACCATGTCTCTTTGTATTTTCATATTATATGTTTAATAAACAAACTATATACTTCCAATCAAACCTAATGTGGATCATTAATGACATATATAATATTATTTAACACCTTTTTCCTAAAAATATATTTTTAGGAATATAATATCAATTAATAATAAAATATTTGTTTTAAAAACTCTTTCATGTCAATCTTGACACTATTTGGTATTTTGTTTTTTCTAAATTCATAATAGCATTATTACTTAGAAAAAAATTAATTTAACAAACCATAATATCTCATATTAACATAGAAAATCATTGGAATTAACAAAAAATTTCTAATTACATTTATTTCGATATTTATAATACCAATTATTTTAATATTTCATTAATTCGGTAATTACTGCATCATTATTGTGTCATAAATAAATTAAATTATTTAATGTCTAAAAAAATATAAATAAAATACCATTATGTAAGAAATATTTTTAGATTTATAATTAATACTTATAGAGGAATTTATCTTATGTATAACCCTATATTAAAAATGATTTAGTTATTACACCTTGATTTTAAATCTTTTAAATTTTCTTTAAATAAAATAATAATAAGTGTCCTAATCTAAACCAAGTGGACAAAATAGGTTCATATTTTATTCCTAAGGTTTTGTTGGTCTAATTATACTTATCCAATAGAATTAGGACATGTTTTAGGGTAACAATAATATTATTTTTACCCTTAAATAACATATTTACTTTTAACCGTGGTAAATAAAAGTAAAAATATACTATTTACCAAAAAAATCATCTTATTAAATCAAATTTATCTTATTGATATCAACCATGTCTCTCGGATTTTTGAAATTCCACTCACATAATCGATAAAATTAAGTTTCATGTGAATTTTCAAATTCTCCTAGGAGGTGCGTAAAAGACGGTGAAAAGTTCAAAAAATATTTTATATTTCTAAAATTATTATAAAATGACTCTAATGAATTAAATTTAACTTATTATGAATCTATTTTTACCTAAAATAAATTTAAATAAAATAAATAATTATTTAAAGAAAAATTTGGTTTTAAATAATAACTAAGTGTTTTTCACTATTGATCAAAAATTGAAAGTTTTCATAAAAATACCAAAAATTCATCCTAAGATAATTTCAATATTACGAATCCAAAAATGAAGTCAATTTTGAAAGATAAAATTTATAAAATTTCAAAAAGTGGGTATTACTATTCATAACAGCTAGTTTGATTGGTTTTGGTGTGTTAGAACTCGAAGTAGCGTACAACACACACTTATGTATTATTTAAAGAGAAGCATATCGTGGAAGCTTGGGGTGTTACAAGAGTTGTGGGATCATTTATATTCAGAGAACCTACCACTTTGTTTTTAAACCCTGAATGTTAATGAATTGAATAGTCATAATCCATGATCATACTTCACCACCTTCATTGGTGTATATAGAGCTATTTTTTGATAAATATAAACTTGAGGATTTTTTGATCCTCATATATATTTCACACCTTTATCAATAGATATGATGTCTCTATATTATCAATGGAATGATAACTATAGATAGTTAAAGATCATGTGTTGGGTAGTTCATCTCAGGGATGTTTAATTGGTGGGAGTAATGGGAAATAAATTTATCATGTTCCAAGAGTAAAAACCCAAATACATTCATTGATGCGTCATTCTATATCAAAAACCATTCCCCAATACTGGGTGATGTGATCAAATGTTTAGTGATTATACTTTTCTTCAACTAATTAAATATATTATTCCCTTAATAAATCCTAAAAAACATAGAAACTTTCTAAGTTATCTTGGTTAGTGAGATTTTTTATCATGATAATTCTCTTAAAAATTGATGATAGTACTCAACTGATCCAAGGAAACTATGGATTTTTATCAAACAATTTGGTCTTCAACATCCTTAAATTGCCTCTATTTTTGAATAATCCATAGATATATCTTGTTTGGTGATAAAATTACCCAATAAGGTTACTATATCCATGTAAAATTTTTATTGAGAACTCAACTACTCATTTTGGAGGAATTCCATGAAATATTTGGAAAACACATTAACATATTCTCTTATAGTGTCATGTCATCAAGGATGAAATTTTCTTTATTCTCAATCATTTGATCTATATACACACTCTCATAATGAAATAATATCATTGTTTGATATGGTGATACCAAAGGATATTCATCCTCCTAATTTCACAAGAATATAATCATAGTTTGATTTGTGATAAAAAAGGTGAATTTCTTCTCTCATAAATTTATTTTGAAATTATATAAATAAATTAAATCATAATCTAAATAAAATTGAATTTAAATATAGGGAGAATTATAATATTTTTCCTGATAAAAATTCACACAAACATCAACTTCGGATATGATAATTATTGAATTTTCCTTGATAATATCAAATCATTTGGTGTTTTGAATCAATGATATTAGAAGACATACATGTTATGCTAATTTATTATAAATTTAAATAGAAAAATACATACCCAACTCTAGAGTAGTGGTCTTGTGTACATCAATCATCATGATATATCTCTATATAAGATTCAACTTGTTCCAATGATATTTTATATTTTTGGTACTCATCATGCTTATTATCCCTTGGAATATATCATTTCTTTGAGTAAATAGGAGTAAGATTGGATCCCTTACTATGAGAGGATTTTTCTAAAAGCATGGTAGTTGCTTTTATGAGATTGTGAGAAACATGGGGAGACCACAAAAGGGAACTTTAGATTCATTTCATGCTCTAAGAGTTTTTAATTATGTGGAATGAGATGATAGGTTGGACTATATATATTAATAAAGGATAATTCTTTATAAATTTCCAAACATAGGTTTTGGACTCTATATGATAAACTAATAATGACCACAAAACATCCCATTTTCATTTACAATGTTTATACAAAATATGAGTGTGTTTCAATATTTTATAAGTATAATAACAAAACATGTTAAAATAATTAATCAGTGACATGGTAGTGAGTCATGTTTAGAAAGAATTGATTTTTAAACCACAAAATATAATATAGATTTTAGAGGATTTATTAAGGTTTTAAAAACATAATAAAATTACTTATAAAATAGAATATTTAAATATAGAAATATATACTTGGTCATGGATAGATTTTATTGAATATATTTCAAAAATTAGGCCATGATGATGCAATAATACAAACTGTATATTTATACTATGTTTAATATTCACTTGAAAATTTGTTCATCGTAGAAATTTTGAAAAAAATTCCTTTGGATAATTTAAATTTTGTTATTTAATAATTAATATTTATTATATGAAACAAATTTTAGCAATATTAGAATTTACTCTTTTAAATCAATGATTCATATTTATTGGAAAATATATGTTTTTTATAGTAATAGATTTCTAACCCTTATAAATTATTCATCTGAATACATAAAATAATATTATATTTAAATTTACAAAATATTTCGTAATAATAATATTTTATTGAAATAAAATTTATTTCAAAAAATCATGAAATCATGAATTCTTTTTATCTTTATTGAAATAATATATTTCTAAAAAATAAAATTTTTGTTTCCTCAAATCAATATCTAATTTATATAAAACTCATTATTTAATAATTTAAAAAGTAGTATAAAAATATAAATATTTTTAATTTTTAATTAAAAAATAAAACATTAAAATTCACACTATTAGAGTCTAGTTACATATACTGTTATTAAACTTGTGAATGCCTTATTGGAATGGTGTTTGGTGGTGAGACTTTCATGGGTTTATTCGATGAACATGGTTTGGGTCATGATCTTAATGAGCCTAAAATTCTCACGCAATTTTTTTCTCATTATTTAGTTTTTGAATCATGTATTATACATGGTTAATGGAAAATCCAATTATTGTTATATCTCTTAGATGCATTGATAAATGGCTTCATAGGGTATTATCAAACTAGTCGGGGCCATCACTTCCTTTTTTTATATAAACTTGACTTTATAATAACCCATAATATACTTATCATAAATGTCACTATAAAATATATATATTATTAAACATTGTGATGTTTAATTGTATATTAAATTTTACAGACTATATAATAGTCCAAAATAACCAATTTAGTCAATTTTTTCTATAACCTCATCTCTTAATTCTTAATTTACTCATTTAAAGACGAAATTTCACTTATAAAATTTCACATCATTACAGTATCATACCTATCTCTAGTATAACATGCTCTTTTTTCTAATCTACCATAATATATGAAATTTGTCTCAAAATATGTTAGTTGAGGTAATAAATCCATGCCATATATTTCATTTTTATTTCATATTAATAATGGGGAAGAAGAAAAACACACATAGTGGTATAAAAATATTTGATGGTACTAAAAAATGGGGAGATTGTCATCTCATATGATTAAATTATATATTTTTCAATAATAAATGATGGTTTTTATAAATATTTAAATAATTTTTAGATGAGTCTTGAAGATATCGTGAAGGTTCATCCATGATGAAGGGAAATATTTGTCAGGCTGAATCTTCAAGACATAACTTGGGAATATACACACAAAAATTTCATCTTATATGTGATGATATTATATGCTAATATTTATAGATATAAGAGAAGTGATGATGGAGATAAGATAACTATCATAAACAATTATTGAGAACTACTAGCTACTATAAATAGATTGAATAAGATGTTTGTTAAAATATTTAAAGCTAAGAAAATGGAAGAGTGGAAGAGAGGAATTAATGGATGATCCATCCATGTTGTGTTGAGATAAATGTGTACTTATTTTAGTTTTAATATTACATGGATGATGTTTTGTGAGGTTTGATAAGGCTTGGAGGTTGTTTTTGGATGTTTAAAATTCATTTGGAAGAACTTTTTATTTTTAGAGTTTTAGAAGATTGTATAACATTAATGGGATCGTATGACATTAAATCATATTCAATGAATCTAACCTGAATGAATTAAAAATATGATTTCACCAAAAAAATAGGGTGATTATGATCTAGACTATAATAATTCATTGTATGAATTTAAGTGACTCTTTTTACATTGCCTAGTCTTTGAATTCGGGTCATGTTACTTTGAGAACAAACATAAGACAAAAGGTGCCAGTTTTATGCTTAAGAATGTGACTTGACAACATATAACATAAATTTATTACATTGTAGATGGAAAATCATATGACATCATAAGTGTATAGCATCATTTGAAGCTTAAAATTCAAAATTAATGACAACTTTGTTTGACTTACTAAGTCCTATAAAATCTAGAAACGTGTCATATTAGAATTATGAAAATTAAAATAAAATCAAATTAATTCATATGATTCATGGTAAACTAATCCTTATGAATTCAAGAATCATGATCAATCATATAATCATAATCCTAGTATATATCAATAGAGGACCAGTCAAGGAGGATTCTTGGATATTGAGGTGAGTTCCACATCAAAGATCCATGTACGCATGGATAATTTAAGGGAATTTAATGTATTATATTTCATGGAATAATTATTGGAATGAAACAACGGATTATTTTAGATGCTAAAATTGAATGCATGAAATGAAATTTGAATAATTTTGAATAAGAAATAAAATAAGACTCTATTGGTGTTTTCAAATAATGAGATCACTGTTACTATTCTATATTAATGAGTTTCTAAAATTATATATTAGAAATTAACATTATTCATGATGTTATTTTTGGTTAATATAATTATGTTTGAAATTAATAATAAATTTAATGAAATTTGACTTATAAAACTCATGGAATTTGGAGTTCAGGAATTCTAAAGAATTGATAATCAATAACGTCATTATATTGAGTATAAAATAATGGTATTGAAGTTTGTATTTTTTTCAGAAGGGTAAGTATCATTTATCAAGTATTCATCAATAATATAATGAAAAAAATCATTCAGTATATACGAATAGTTTTCAAGACCATAGTATATATTCATGAAGATGTAAAATTTCATAAAGAAATTGTGCATGTGCAGACCTATTGATCAAGTTGGTTCATGGAGTAATATCATTTAAAATAGTGTAGAATAAACATATGGGAAAATTATATATTTTCATACATGGATTAAAATATTTGTAGTGAAGGGGTTTTCAATGAGGTGTATAATCGATCAAGTGAAGAAGTAACATTGTGGGAGCCTTTGTTGATTGGACTAAGAGTTTTTATGGTGTAGAGTATTATATCAATAGTTGTTACTCTATTGTTGGTAAGTTAATCCAATCCTGATAAGGAGTAGGTATTTATGTTTGATCCTTATAAATCCTCACGTTCTTTATCTTTTCTTTCAAAATAAATAATTTCATGTGAGGCCTTCAGAAACAACTGATTTGATTATAAATTTAATAGGTTTAAGAGTTTGAATTCAAAAATAATAACTCATAAATGATGAATTTTGATTCCTCCCTCCCTATTAGTCAATAGAACCATGGGATCTAAACCTTTTTCTTAGAAAAAAATTAAATATTAAAACCAGTATATACTAGATAGACCCACCTATACATATTAACCATTTTTTAAATATACATTTTTATTTACACATAAATCAATAACTCACTAGAATATTGGAATATCTTATTATATGTCCTATATCATAGATTATGATGTAGAAAAAAGTTGTGGTATTTTATTTATTCCATTATATGATGCAAACTAGTTGAACTCTATGGCTAAAAAATCTCAAACACAAAAAAATATCGAAAAAAATCACCTACATCCTTCATCCCAGTATTTACATTGTATTCCCCCATATCAATGATACTATGCTTTATGTGTACTATGAAAATTCATGGTAGGTCTACCCCAACTCAACATTATCACTATCTCAAGACACCTCTTAGACTTTTATGATATCCAAAATTATCTTATAGAGGTGTTTTAATCCTCAATATTCTGATCTAAAATTCAATTCTAAAAACATTCAACACTTCAGAATAAAAAAATTACAAATTTACATTTATTTCCACCAACATATAGTGAGGTGAATCATTATTACCTACCCATTATAATGTTTCATATCCTCATTAATTGATATTGACTAACCTTTAATGTGTTATGTCATTACAACCTACCCACCATAATGTTTATTTTCCTCATGAATTTATTTTCTCCAACCATTAATGAGTGTGGTCATTACAACCTACCCATCGTAACGTTTATTGTCCTCTTGAAGTCTCTTCATGCACCTTTTGTGAACTATTAAGGTCAAAGAACCCTAATTCACAACCCAAATTCAATGTCCCACACTGATTAGGGTCATGATTAAACTATAACTAAACCAAATCCACTACTCAAACCCCTTAAATCCCATGCATCATAGCACAAATTTTTCAAATAACTTTATGATGATTCCTCAAACCCATTGGAATTTGTGAATTTTTAAACCTCATACCTCAATAAATATTAATTTATGTTTCCATATTTCACTAGACTACCACTATCTCTATATCTAAAGAGAATCTCCCCACAATTCTCATCAAATCCTATAGTCTCATAGTTGATGCTAAAATTCATAACATAGAGACCCACTTAATTACACATGTTGGAACATCTTCCTAAAGAATTCACATTTCCAAGGACTTAGTAACTCAACCGTCCAATTTTCAAAATTACACACATGGTTTGACCACACTACTATTATCATATATCAAGTGGATATCAACAATTAAATTTACTAACATTTTCATATTCCCATCAATAAATACCCAAATATTTGTGTTTATTATTTACCATACATAACATAATATATTTCATCAAAAAACACCATAAAAATACAACAATAATTATATTAGTTCCACTAACATGTCACTCCCGACATCCCCCAGAATCCATTCAAAATGATAATTATTTTTTATGATAATATATAGAATTATCTCATCCACAGAATATTCGATATTGACAATCAATGGGCATGCCTATTTCCATTATCCAATATCATACAAGTGCTAAAACTCAGGATATATAGTCATATTTCTTTAAATAGGTTCACAACCTGATCACATTTTTATATTATAATTACATTGTGTCTTTCTCTATAACTACTATCAAATAATGTTGATATTCTGGAATTGTACACCATATACTAATAGATCTAACTCATGGTCCACTACCATACTCTACATCACAAGAATCATGCATTCTATCCTATTATCGACCTTAACTATTTATATTAGTTCTCAAAAACACAACAGTTCCTTACTCACCATTACCAATTAACTCTTTTGATTCATTGGCCACCATATAGAGACACTCATCCCCTCATAATTTTTTAGGGTTCAATTATAGTTGATCTCAGACAGATGTAAATAATGGATTAGAGGAGTTTAAAAGTCCTTCAAAAATTTTAACACAAATAATGAATAATAATTCTAATATTTAACAAATAAACAGTGTAGTGTATCATTTAAAATATAATGCATCAAAATTAAAAATATAAAAACAATATTTTTAGTGTAGTTCATATCACAATGATCCAACTCTACTCTTCAATATTACCTACACAAGGAAAAGATCCATACCCACTAAGAAACCTCATTTTTTGGGATTAATAAAATAATTATGAACCCTTACTTTTTCAATACTTGGAGACACATAAAAACTATGTTCTTACAATATTCACAACCAATAAGAAAAATAAACTTTTCATCAGGAGTCTCAACTCTAAAATCCTCATTTTGGTTAGTATACCAACTTATATGAGAATAATATTATTATTCATTATATCAAATATAAGTAAAAACATTAATAAGGAAAAACCAAACATAAGTTAAAATGGATGAGCAAAGGATAAAGAAGATAATGTATCTCAATGATCTCCAACTACATTAGAGGGAGAGAGTTGAATGATTAAACCGCTTTGTGATCACACCAATGAAATATTAGTCTCATAAGATCTTAGTTGTGTGTGAATTAACTATCATAATAGGTCCTCGTATTTATTTATAGGAAACTCACCAATGGTCTTCGTACTCCAATGATTCTCAAGAATAAGGATTTTCATAAACATCTCACTTCCATTCAGGGGTTATATACAATGACATGGAAACATTTTTTTACATATTTAATAATGGTGTGTATTCAAAGAATATATTTTTGAAATTCCTTAATTCTATAGTTTATCTTAATAATACCACATCCAATATACTCTTTATATTTGATAATATTTCAAATAAGTAAAACAATAAAAAAATCTCACACACTAGAAGTACAAATATATAAAAAATAGTGTATTAAGTAGAACTCGTTATCATTATAAATATTTACACAAAATTTTTTCCATATATTTAATAAATTTTACAGTTTTTTAATTTATAAAATACTGAAAATAAATTGTATAAACTTAAAATTTATTAATACATCAAAAAATTAATAAAATAAATCGTCATTAACAAAATATTTCATGTTTGTTTTTATACTAAATTTATATAAAAATATTTAGTGAAATATATAATTTAATATTAGAAAAAATCACTTTATTAATTAAAATATCATATAAAATATTTTCTGTAGGATGTAGGAAATAATAATAATTCTGGTTTAATTCATGCTACTATGGAATGGTTTCACCTTTTATAATAAATGGATGAATTTATATATTGTAATGAATAGTAGAAACTCTTTTATACAAATTGAAGAATTATATATTCTACAATTCGAAATTTTATACTGGTAGAAAATATATATATGCTAATAATAATGTGTGAATGGGAACTTCCCTTAGAAGGGTGATACCAATAATAAGGTGCTACATCCATAACATTGGAGATTCTATTAGTGAGTTTTGAAGTACTTTCTCAAGTGTTAATAATGAAACATTTTTTCTACCACCACATACTTAATGGTCAAATGATATAACCATTTTTAGATTTTGACACTTCTACTACTAGTGTCAGGTGTGCTACCATAATATGAGAGTGATGCTACCATTAACCATTGGAATCTTTCTAATATTGAGGTCCTGATGTGTGAAGTAATATTGGTGTGATGTAGGTGAAAAATTATCAGGGTATATTTTTTCTACCATAAGGGTATCTTTTTCTCTCCTGATGAGCAAATATATAAAGAAGTTCAGGTAAGGGCATATTTGAGCCTACACTTATGTATGATTTATAAATCTCAAATAACCATTAAATGAGTTATCATTAAGCCAGTTAACATTAAACGGGTAATGGAAAATTGAATATACCATTACACAATTTTACTGGAACCAGTACACAGCTATAGGAATCTCTTTTGTACCCTTACGTAAAATTGGGGATACCCTTATGTTGTGCTGGTACCCTATCGCAACATATAAGAAACACACAGACCCTTAAAAACTCTATTGGTGCTCTTAAATGTGATTTAAAATTACATGGTTACCTTTATGTAGAGTAGAGAAGATCTAGTTTACCAATATTTTATAAAAGGAATTGACAAGGTTACCTTTACACAGTGATAGAGTTATCGTTATATAATCTTCAAAAAAGTTGTTTTCCCTTTATTAAATAGGTAAAAAAGATGTTTTTCCTTGTAATATATATATATATATATATAAAGATATATATTACTAAACATATTAAAATTTAATACTTAAACCATAATAAATCAAATAATAAAGCACACATGATTATATTAAACAATTTAAATAAAAAAGATATATAAATTTAAACATCAACATATTGATTAAAAATGTATATATATTATACAATTTAAAATATATAATATGTGGGGTATTTTAAATTTAAAATAATGAATAAATTATTAAATATTAACACCCAATTTTAAACACTAAAAATCTCCCCTTTTTAAAAATTATAAGACAAAAAAATTAATAAATTCAAAATAATTTTGACATAACACATTCTATAATTCTCTTCACCTTTTTTAAATTAAGTAAAAATAAATATATAAACTATAAAATATCGAAATAATTAATGGTTACTAACAAAAAATTATGAGAATATATGTTTAAATTCATTAATCTATCCCCATATAAATGAATATTTATTTTACATAATTGTTATAATTTTTACATGTATATTAAATTTTAATAAATTTAGTAACTGAACATTAAATTTCATCCATTTTATTTAAAATATTTTTCAATGAAAGTAGAAGATATTAATAAAAATTTAACAATAAATAATCAAAATAATCAAAATACTATGCTTATAACAGACCAAGTTCAAACTATATTTTCTCAAACATTACAACATCTAATGGATTAGTAAATATATAAGTAAGTTGTTTTTCAATTAGAATAAATTCTAAACTAATATCTCTTATATTCAATTGATCTGTTAAAAAATTATAACTAAAATTTGTATATTTTTATTAGTAATGTTTAATATGATTTTTTGAAATTGATATTTAATAATAATTGTCAGAGAATATTGTAATTTTACCAAATAGAATATTTAAATCATATAAATTCTAATAAATCCAAATACATTGGGAATAAGAACTTATTACAGTAAAATACTCATTCTTATCAGTATATAATGCTACTGATAATTTATTAATCGAACACTATAAAATCAAATTCTTATTGAATAAATGAGACATCCCATTTTCGGTTTTCTATTCATTTCTATAACAACTAAAATAAGATCTAGAATTTGATAATAAATAAATTAAAATTAAAATTTAAATAAAATAATCTGGTACTAATAGTTCCTTTTATATATCTAGTATCTACCTTGAATACATTAAAATAACTTTCCATAGGATTAAACTGAAATATAACACATATGTAAACTAAAAATATTATATATGATCTAGATGCCTTAAAATACATTAATCTTTATATCGTTCCTCTACATGGGTTGTATCAAGACATTATCAAGATTCGTCCAAATATAATTAATCATTTTTACTCAATGTCATTTTACTAGACATTAATGGATTAAAGAAAAATATTTTAAAAGTTATATAACATACTTAATCTGATTTTAGAAAATATATTCATTTCATTAATTAATTTTCAATCCAAGAAAAATTTCCAATTCTTTCATTATCCTCATATCAAACTCACTAGTCATTAATTTAAAAAAAATCATCACCAAGTAAATAATTTGTAGAACCAAATATTAAACCATAAAAATATTTCTATTAAATAAAAATATCAATCAAAACATTAATTAAAAATAATATAGTATCAACTATTGCTTTCCTAGAATCTTTTTGGAAGTAAAAATTGAGTCATTCTATTATAACAAGATCTATGTAACGTCCAAACATTTTCCAACATATGGAAAATTTTATTTTCATTTAAATTCATTTTCTTGGAACTAATAATGATCTCTAATGAAGTTAATGAGGTATTTGGGATGTTTAAGGCTTGTTCTGAGCCTGGATCCCCACAATTGAAATAGGAAAACTGGGATGCATGATTAATAGATATTGTGACGCCCAGCCCATAGAGTTTCTCTAACTGTGCGATCACATGGAGTGGGGGTTATGGATACATATATCATTTGTAACTATGGAACACTAGTAACATGAATATTCAAGACTTCAGACCCTCGATATAGAGAGTGTTTTCATGGTTTTTCATGTTTATATAAATTGAGCGCCTAACCATGTGGTGTTCTTCTTGAATCATTAGGTTGGCGCACTATTTGACTAACCATGGGGCCAAAAATTTTACCCCTATATTTCAGGGTTAAATTATATTTTTACCCCTCTATAGTGTTTTAACTCACTTTTTTTCCTCCCCCTTCATTCTAGGGGACTCCTCCTCCCTCTACACATGAAACTGCCTTCACTCTCAACCTAGGAATCATGACTGATCCCTTATCCAACATATGTTTCGCTGACCATCAGATATATCAAGAGTGTATAGGTGATCTCTATCATCCTATCCTATATACATATATTTTCTTCCAACCATTTTTCCACTATCTTAGTGCAATATAATTTTTATTGATTTTAATGAATTTGACAGTTTCTTCGATTTATTTCATTCTAGCATGAATCAATGGTTGACGTCATGCGAGGGAAGCTTAATGAGGATAAGGTGTGTGGTCAAGGATCTTCCCCCTAGTTTCATTTCATTAAATTAAATGTGTCATTATTCCATGATTTAGATCTTTCTAGAGACTACTTATAATTTCCAATTAATTTAAGTGTTAAGCCTGATCATATATTTTGGGATCCATGTTAGTAGTGAATCAACCCGTTTGGTTGATCACTTTGGTGAATTTCACCACAGTGGGTGTGCTTCTCTTTGAAGCCTTATTTTCCCTTATACCTTAGTTGGATAAATTAGTTTAAGGGAATTTTCTTATAAATAATTCTTTGGAATAATTTCCTAAGTTGAACTAGTTGAATTTTCCTTGATATTAGGCCACGAGCCTTATGCCTTATGATATGATTAGTTTTCCTAATGAAAATTCCTTGAACAATATTCCCACTAAGATATAATGGCATGAAATAAAGAAATGGTCCCTCTTACTAGACATTTTATATATGTACCTTCCATGTTTAATGATATATCATTATTGATGATTGTGTATCAAGGGGTTTTCACTTAATGACCCATGTGAGGACTCTCATTACTTCTTGTTAGTTTTATTAATGCTATGTAAACACCCTAGGGTAACACTAGTTATGCCTCGGATGGGATCACTATGTGTTTTCCATTTATCCTTCAGATGAGTGTCAATGGTTCTTGTAGGGATACCCCAAGGTGGTCTCTATGGAATGATGGTTATACCATGCCACATGAGAAACTCAGGTCCCTATGTGATGTACCAGGTACATAATTAGAGGTTAATTCAGGTTGTTATCACACCATGCATAGAGTGGCACTTAGGACATCATTCTTGGATCACCTTGGATAGACTCCTTTAGCATTGGACTGATACTGAGTAGGTGATTGATACATGGACTACTATTAGAAATTACATGGATGGGGTCAGGGTGAATCTCTAAAATTATTACAGAGATTTTAATTGAATTAAAATGCATGTTCATGATTGAAATTAATAATTGATCCTTTTTAGTCTTATAATCTTAAAGACCTACCCTCTAATCCCAATCATAATCATGGAGAAAATCCATATCCCTAAACACTTCACTACTAACTTTACCTTTTTTAGGATTTCATTGACCAAACTAATTGACCTTGGCTGAAGTATAATAATTGGATGGGGGCATATTAGAACCCACATAAGTTTATTTTTTTATGAATTTTATTTATTAATTATGTCAGACTATCCATTTTATATTCCATGAATGAATTGATCTATACACCATTGGTGGTGGCCTACTTAGATTTTATCTCACAACCTATTTATCCCAAATTTGGTACCTAAGAGTAATTTATGGTTGTATAAATTGATAAAGGTTAGAGGCCTATATCTGAGGTTTGATTCACAATTATATGATGGAGTTCTGGGTAGAGTACTGATCCTATGATTGATATGCAGGTTTTAGTATTTTTGTAGATTTTTACATTTTTTATCATGTGTAATATAAATGAATTCCATTACCCTTTCATTTTTATCTTTTCATAGCATCATCATAAATGAACTATATTATTTATTCATCTTTCAATGTTATTATTATACTTCTTGGTTTATCCCATTTTTTACATCGTTGTCTGTTTACAATGTTGCATCTGTTATTTTATTATTGTTATCACTCTAATATATGAGGGCATAGTCACCCCATAGACACACCCTATCCCCTCGATAAATGACACAACCCCTAGTGTTTGGGGAGCCAAGATTGAGGTCTTGTGGCCACAATCTCGAGGAAATACTAAGTGGAAACTAGTGTTGGATGCTATAATGTGGCATAAGATGATTTTCTTTTTGTTTTAATTTTTGTGTTTAAATATGAGAGTATAAAATTATAATTTGGTAATGAGAATTTTATTAGGAGTAGATACCCCATGTACGGTGGAAACCCAACTTAATTAGGATGGGTAAATGCTATTTTTTATGCTATTACAGTCTCATATGTTCCATCATTTGGTGACATATTAGCTATGGGATGTTATTAATGTTGACATTACTAGTGTGTTCTATTTACCCTTGGCCAAATTATAATAAGTTATATTAGAATCATTCATCTTAATACTCACAATGGGACTAAAATATCATGCATTTTTCCATGACATGTTTACCTTTCAAAATTCATTTCATGTTTTTCATTTGATTGTTGTATGTTCCTTGTTTTTTATTCCTTACTGTGCATCGATTATTATATAAAGAAATGTTACAAATTTCTATCAGGAACGAAAAAAATAATAGAATCTTAAAGTTCTTTCATTAATGTGGAAGTTTTTTCATGCATATGCTAATGAATACACCTTAAGAAGTCAATTATGGAATTTTTATCAATGAAATATCAATTATGAGGGATGGAGTGTGTTATGGTTAGGATTATGTGGATTCCACATTTCAATTTATAAGTTACATGGACGCTTATAAATTGGACATTTTGAACCTCCTTATTTAACCATTTAAGGTTATTTAAATACAAAAAAATCAAGATTAATATAAAATTTGAAATAAAATTGAAATGGTTCCCTTATATGAGATTTAATAGAAATTGATCCTTACCTAACATTGGAATGGGAAGTAGGCCATGTCTTCTATGATTCTTTTTTGACTCATTCTTATCACCCATACCTAAATCCCAGAGTAGGCTATTGGTTGTAACATTCTTATAGGCAGAAATTATATCTTTTATTTCATACAATAGTTATAATCTATTGTAAATACAATTTGATGAATGTGGTTGGAATTTTTAGAGCTATGAAACTGCAACGAGATGATAACGAATGGCATGAAAGTGGTGATGAAAAACTCCTCAGGTTGTGGGCCCTGATCCACGCATAGTTCGTTCTATTGTGACACCTTAGAAACATCATACATATATTCCAATCGGTTCCGATACATAGATATTTGATAGATTAATTTAGTTTATACAGATCATTTCAGGTGCACCTTGACCTGCCTCTACTATGGAAGGGCTCACCAGTGAGTTCCTACAACATCTTCTTCCCACCTTCTTGATGAGTAGCAGAACTCGGTCTATTAAATCATAGTTTTAGTTCATGCTATAAAAATGGTAGAATATCGAGAGGCCTTTAATGTGGAGGTTAAAGCTCTCCACTTACATGATATGTGACCCTTCCAATCAATTGTCAAGTGTTCTTAATCTATCCGATTGACATTAGAGTATGGTATTAATGGAATTATAGATAGATTTCTTTGACTACTTATTCCCTCATACACTGAGAGTAGTTTATTTTCATAAGTTCATGAACATTTAGAAATGTGACATGTCAATGATGGAATAATCATCTTGCTTCACTGAATTGTAGCATTTTAAAATGACCTTGTCTGTTGACTAGCTGACTACCATGAGGTGATTCGAGGATGGGTTTTTATACACCATCCCCTTGTAGGTGAAAGCATTTAAACTTACCATCATTTAAAATATAATGAATCATACCCTCCACACTAATTAGAATATTGATTTATTGATAAAATGTGAAGCAAGGATGTCCATATTCCTCAAAAAGCATTGGATTATCCAATGGTAGAAAGAGATGTTTCAATGTTACATGAAGGGTTAGTACTATATAGGTGTAATTCACTGATATAATTCGGTTAGGTCATAGGTGTGACAATTCATGAAATAAAAATCACTAGTGTAAAAGGAATCTAGTCGATTTTTTGTTTTTCAAAATGATGGGTCACCTCTAGTGTTTCTTCTGATCCTTTCCTTATATGCCATGTGAGCAAGGATCTATACCAGAACCACCTTCAGGTGTAGTATCAGTGACTCATTATCATGTTGGAAGCTATACTTTTATAGTCTTTTCAAGTTGAGAAGTTTTTCATAGCTGATACAGTCATGCCTTAGAGTTTCAGCACCAATAATGTTGATATGCTCACGATACATAGGCAACATATCAGGTTTGTGGTTAAATCCATTTTTATTTTTTCCATCCCACGTCATAGGATAATATTCATGGGATGTATATACTTAGAGGAACTATTCTGGTATCCTCCAATTAAGTTTTGCACTTTTTGATATAGGTTTATCGCAACCTTTTTTATCTCCTTCAGCTATGAGAAGTCTGGGCTTAGTGATATTTACTGTAGTGGTGTTATGACCCTATACATGTCATTAGTAATTTGATAAGAGCGTATACAATAGTGGAATTAATGCCCCAGTTGATATAGGTTGGTACCATTTTTGTGGAGTTATATTGTCCTCATTTTGACTAGCTTTGACGTAATTGTTTGTATGAATGGGATTTCTCCTTATCATTCCCAAGTAGATTTATTTTATTATCTGGTACAATTAACATAATTAGAGGGTATTAGGTATATCCATAAGGTTGAATGGTATATCCAGAAAAGTCATGTTGTGGTCAAGTGCACTAGGCTATGTAGAGTGAGAGTTGAGATGATCGATCTCATTATGAGCAATGAGGGAATCCATCTCATGAAATTTTCCATATTTGTGGATAGATTATGGGGATTCTTCCCTAAATATTTCTCCATATAACCTTCTAAAAGAGAGTTTGAGATCACCATCGAGCTTCTTCTATGTGTGGAACTTGTGTCCTTACCTCCATATTGGATGTCACATATATAGATCTTGAAACATAAGAATAAACTTCAATACCTAGAGGATAATTGTTTTATCTGACCCATAACATCACCATGGGGTTCATTTATACTTTTTTATAGGAAGGTAAATGGTACCCTTAGATTTTTAATAGATTATCTCTAACAAAACCAACTTACAGTGGAAACATGTGGTCCACATCTTCATATATATGACCTCTTTGACAAGATATGAGTAGAAATAGTTTCTCAAATATGGATTTGACATTGGAAAACATTCATGTTTGATTAAGGTAGTCATACATACCATGTATAGTGTTTTGGAGTAGGTATGGTCTATACATGTATCTGGCCATGCCAATTGGTTTGGAAAACATTTCAGAATTCTTAATGGATTTAATGAATCTATTATTCCACACATATCTTGGTTCCTCTTGGGTTGTATTTATTTATTAAATTTTTGTGAATTCATGTATCATATAAAACTCTTCCAACTATCTTTATAATGTTCTGAGTACACTGAGAGACCACCAGCTATATGTGAATCTCAATAAATTTCACTTTTGTATCATAAAGGTTCACTTCATGGGTCATAAAATATATGAGGTAGGAATACCTGTTAACTCTGATATGGTGAGTGTCATGGTTTTTTACGAGCATAAGAATAATGTATTTAACTTACACAAGTTCTTAGGTATGGATGGATATTATAAGAGATTCATCTTGGACTTCTCACACCTGACAGTGCTACATAAAGTCTTGAAAAATTAAGGTGTGAAATTTTACTGGGCCAAATATTTTGAGAGTGATTTTGTGAAACTAAATGGGAGACTGAATTTAGTGTTGATATTAATTCTTCCTAATCTTGGAAGAATTCTTGTTTTTCATTGTGATCCTTTTAGAAATGGTCTGAGGGTACTGCTAATGTAGGGTGATCAGGTTGTATCATATGGACAATACCAGGTGATACCTAATGATTAATACTATCCTATGCATGGTTGTGTGCTAAATAATGTTGTCCATGCTCAATAAACTTGGAGTAACTACATGTTGGGTGAGTCATTCATTGTTTACAAGGATCAAAAAATCCACAAATACTTCTCTTCTTAAAAATACTCGAATGAAATGTATCATATGTGGATAGAATACTTGTAATTGTTTGACTTTAATACTTCTCACACACTAGAAAAAATTAATTTCCAAGATGATTACTTGATATAGAAAATCAAAACACAAAACATAAAATAGACTAGTAATGAGTGGTAGTTGATAGATCTGTTTTCTAATATGCATATTGGAGTTTCCGAATAGCATCAAAAAATAGTCATAACAGATTTGGTGTTGAAAACATCCCTTATTTAGTGGATTTTTAAGAGGTAATTATTTTATTCCAAGGGATATTTTTTAGGGATATCATTATAGGTGTGGACCCTCCTTCTGGTTGGAGAATTTATAGAAATGATACCTTGATATTTTGTGGGAATTTTTGGGTTCCTTCATATATATTAGAAGAGATAATGATGGAATCACATTCCTATTCATGGATAGTTGATCTAGGATTTACCAAGGTGTACCGAGACATGAAATGCTAGTACTGGTGTCCATAAATAAAGAAGATAAATGTATACTTTATCAATCAAGGCCCCACCTATCAGAAGGTGAAGCAAGGCCACCTACAACCTATTAGGCTTCTATAACCTCTCTTCATTAATGAGCAGAAATGAAATGACATCACTATGGGTCTCACGATGGGATTTCCAAGGTCACCTCAATGAACCAATGAAGTTTGTGTGATCATAGAAAGGTTGACCAAGGTTTCACACTTCCTACCAATCTAGGAGACATTCAATGTTGATTAATTAATAATATTTTACATATTGGTGATAGTTCTTCGTCATGGTGTTCTCTATTCTATCTATCATATTTAGATTCCCACATTACTTTACAATTCAAACAATGGTTGTATAAGGAACATGGTTCATAGGTTCTCTTGAGTATGGGATATCACCCTCAGATTGAAGGGTCATCCAAATAGATAATTAACATGTAAGAGGATATTGTTTAGTCTTGTATCCTCAAATGTTGAAGTTCATGGAAAAAACACATATCAATAACAGAGTTTTCATAAACAAAAAGCATTTAATAAATGATTCATATGGATCTATATGATGACCTATATGGTAAAAAATGTAGTCCACCTATATTATTTCTTGAGGTAGGTGAGGTAATGCTACTAGGCCCTCATATTATTAAGGAGACTTCAGAGCATGTCCATGTAATTTAGAATCATATGGATATAGCTCGAGCTAGGAATAATTATTATAGTGATATTAAAAATATACCTATCAAGTTCAAGGTGGGACATAGGGTCTCTATGTGTATAACCTAGACTAGGTCAGAGATGAATTAGGATATAGGTAATGTTATCACCTCAATATGTTGAGCCTTTCATGATAGTGGAGAGAGTCAGACCGATTGCCTTTTAGTTAGAACTACCTCAGAGGTATAGGTCATAGATTATGTATTACACATGTTGAAACTTTTATAGTATTATCTGGAGCTATATCATTTATTTACAATGACGATATTTAGCTAGATAAAGATATGTTCTTTGAGGAGCATCTGATTCATATCACTGATATTAGAATAAAGGCTCTCTAAACAGGGTTAGTTCCTATCTTTTGGGTGTTATGGCATCACGTACGCATATAGGTTGATACCTTGGAGGTAGATTCTAATTTATATGCATAGTGGATAGAAATTTTCTTAGAGGATGGTCTTATTTCCTTATAATTGCAACTTAGCAACATGTTTTCTTAAGGAGGGGAGGTTGTAATGTCTTAGATTTTTAAAAGGTATGAACCATTTTATTGTGTTTTAAATTTTTTTATATTTCCCTAATATTGATTCATAATGATTTTGAGGAGGTCTTGACTATGTATTTTTATTTTTTGGTGCTTGTAGCCCCAAAATTAGAATTGTAAGACGGTGTCGCATGGTTAGTAGAAAACATGCCACCCAGCCTCCATGGATTCTCTAACCGTGAAGTTGTTGGCAGTGGGGTGCTGGGGGACACAAATGTTTCTGAAACTGTGTGAACCCAAGAACATGTCCACTAATTATTTCATAACCTCATTATAGTGTTTTTTCTTATGTTTTTTTTATATAAACTGCGTGCCTATCCATGTGGGGTGCTCATTTCTGTGGTGTCTTGGCTAGGGTTAGTGCACGATTTGGCCAATCGTGTGACGAAGCCATACACCCCTATATGTGATGGTGAAATTAAGGTTTTTACAATATTTAATGTTTTAACGTCTTTCTTCCTTTCCTCCCGCCTCATCCTAGTGGACACCTCCTCCCTCAACCCATGGAGCTCCTTTCCCTCCCAACCTATTGATCCTGATTTCTCCTCCACCTGAATTTTTTCACTTGTCATAATATCCATTATGAATATCAAAGTGATCCCTATCATCCTTACTTGTCTAATTCAAGTTTCATCCAACCTCAATTATAATATCTTAGTGCAAGATCATTTTCACTATTTTCATAGAATTTGACTGTATCTTTAATATCTTTCATTCTAGATTGTATCAAAGGCGGATGCTAGATGAGGCTCTATGAGGATAAGGTGGGTGGTCTAGGTTCATTTCCCTTATTTCATTGCATTAAATGAAATGCATTGTTCTTCTATGAGCCAAACCATTCTGATGACATCTTATAATATTAAATTTAATTTAATTTTGATTCTTATTCTTCCTTTTACAACCCAAGTTAGTGGATAATCAACCCATTAGGTTGATCAACTTGATTTATATCACCACAATGCGTGTACTTCACATTTGAGCCTTTTTATCTTTTCTCCCTATGTTATTTAAATTCCCTTAAATTAATTTATTTATAAATAATTCATTATATTAATTACTTATTTTGAACAGGTTGAATTGGCCATGATATTATTCCATGAGCCCTTTTCCTTATTATATGCATGGTTTTCTCAATGCAAATTCCTTGACCAATATGTATACTATGATATAATGCCTAAAAATAATGAAATGGTCTCTCTTTCTAGACCTACTATATATGTACCATTTTGTTTAATGATTTCACCTTTGTGTCGAGGGTGAATCATGGGGTTTAGACTTAAGGACACCTTAGACATACTCTCATTACTTCTTTTATGATTTTTTCATTCTTTTTAATATGTCTAGGGAGACACTATAAATTCCTAGGATGGGATCACCATGTGATTTATATTTTAATTCTAGATGAGGGAAATTGGTTCCCTAGGGGAGACCATTTGGATGGGCTCAACGACATGATGGTTGTATTGTTCCATGGGAGAGACTCGATCCCCTATGTGTGATACTGAGAAATGACTCTGAGGTTAGTTCATGTTGTCATCACACCATTCCTGGAGTGACACTTGGGAGTTTATTATTGGGTCACCTAGGATGAATTACACATGCATTGGACTCATACTGAGCTTAATAGCGATACATGGAATTATCTTAGAAATTTCAAGGATGGGCTCAGTGTAGCTCTCAAAAATTTATTAAATATATTTTAATTAAATTAAGGAATGAAACTATTTGAAATTAATAAAGTGACCTATTTTATTTTGGGAAATTAGTGAAATGTTATCAGATCCCAATCACGAGATTGGTGATAGTTTATATCCTTAAAAACATCAGCACACACTTTACATTTGAGGGATTCCTTGGTTTATACTCATTGACACGTGCTGAAGTTGGTAAATTGGATGGGTGACCTATCAGAACTCAGGCTTGTAAAATTGATTATTTATTTCTATTTTTCATTTATTATTTATTTTACACTTATTATTTTATATTTAATAAATGGATTAATCTATATAGTTTTGGTGGTGGCCTATTGAGATTGTATCTTAAACACTACTTGGGCCTCATTTGGTACCTAATAAGACATTATGGTTGTTAGTATTGATAACGGGAAGCTTCCGTCTTCTGATATTTTATTTATAGATCTAGGATGGATTTAATGGAAGAGGATCAACCCTATTCATGATATTATAGTTGCAGAAAGTGTTTTCCATTTTTTTATATTTTTTTAGCAAGTGGTATAAGTAAGTATCACAATACCCTTTATTATAAATTTTTTATAACATCTTTGTAATTAACATCTATTATTTATTCTCTGTTTTGTATTTATTATTTATTGTTTGTTATTGTTGTCACTCTAATCAATGTGGGTATATTCTCTCTATAGAAACACCCAAGGACCTTGCTTCTAGTCATCAACCTCTAGCATTTAGGGAGTTGTGCTTGAAATCTTATGGCCACTATCTTAGGGAATTTCTTAGTGGAAACTGGGGAGGGATTCTACACTCTATGAGCTTTCATGGGACCATATAAATATTTATCAAATTTAAAAACCTGATTTATAAATTTCTCATTTCAAGATATGCTGGGTTATATTATGAGTTCTTCTTAATAAATTATTCCATTTAAAAATTAACTCCCAATAACCATTTGAAATAATTTTATATTTCAAAAATATGAAAATGAAAACAAAATTATAATAGATTCTAGCCCATAAATGGAGAAAATGATATTCAAAAATAAATTTTATCTTCCTGATAATAATCTTGATCTACTGGTTTTGTTCAATTTTTAACGATGTCTCCAAATTAATTAAATTTATTATGACAAATACACTTAGTCAGTATTATTTTTATTTAGTTTTTTAATTAAACCAAAAGAAACAATTTATTTATTTCAAAGTAGTTTAACTGTTTATGCATAGAATTAATATAATTTGATTCATTTAAAATTAATCAATATTAATAGGCATAAGGATTGGAAAAAAATACAATTACAATGATAATTTAAAATATATTTTTTAGTTTGTATTACAGAATAATAATTTCTAATTATATTTTCAAGAGGATAATATTTAATATTTTTCCAATCTTAAGGATCATTTTGAGAAGATATCCCCACCTCAACCCATGCCCCCCCACCCGCAACTCATGAACTATCATTTTGTTGATCATTATGCTAAGAAAAATTGAATTCCTTGAATTATTAAGTATCTTTATTTAAATATTAATTATTCATGAAATTCATATTTTCATATAATTTAACATGAACAGAATGTACAATAACTATGTTTATCTTATATACATATTTATATACCTTAATAGTAATAAAATAATCTAAATATATTCCCTCAAATCTTTTACAATCAAACTTATCTAAAATTTCTTGTTTATTCCACACAAAAACATGCAAATAAACACCCTAAAATTTACAATTTTAGACATAAAAAAGTTAAACAATTCATAAGGGGTTTTATTTAAAAATGTTCGAATAAAAAACACTATTTAAAACATGAAATTTTATACTAATATTTTTGGCCAAAAAATATCCAGGCACATTAAACTCAATAATCATTGATCTAGCTATCTCTTGAGTTGACATATTCATTATTTCAAACACACTTTTTTTTGTTTTGAATCCCTATGGGTAAAAAAGAAATGTTTATACCGATTACCTCTATAAAAATATTATTTTATAAATTTAGAAAAGACAACATAAATCAATTATAATAGATACGATTAAAATATTTCTTATGTTTTGAATTATTTTTCAAAGAGCTAAAAATTTGGTTACAGTTTCACATTTATGGAAAAATAAATAAATCCAGATCAATCAACTATAATCAAAAAAATATAGATATTTCCACCTAATTTAGTAGGTTTATAGGTCCAAATAAGTCAATATATAAAAATTTAATTCATTCATTGGTACTATCATCACTTATATATTTAAATATATATTTCTGTGACATACCCTTTAAACATATATCACACAAAAAATAATTAGTTATATTTAAATTTGGAAATAGTTGAACACATTCATGCTTTAAACACATTTGAAATATTCTAAATATTTCATTTCTATGTCTCATATTCTATATAATATCACCTACATCAACTACACTCAAACACTTGAATTTTAATTTGTTTAGGTAAAAAACAATATTATAAGGACTATTTTCTATATTTATAGAGAATAATAAAATTTATTTTTCAAGAATATACATTTATCATTAAAAAAAATAAATACATCATAATAGATCTATGATATAGATATTAATAATCATTTTAAACCATCTATAATTAATACTTTTGAGAAAATATTAGTTTTAAAAAATACAACAACAATGATACCATTAATATTTTCTATAGGGTTGTTTCTAAATGTGAGTTGACCTCCATCACATGAATTAATGATAAATTTTTTAAATATCACAAGTCACGTGCCTACAACACCAAATTTGTAAATACCATGAATATTTGATAATTCTATGGTATATTTTCTGAAATGAATCAATCAATAATAATATTTTGGTACTCATTCTAATTTAGTTCGAATTAGATTAGTAGAATACAATTTTGGAACCTATGTAGATTTTAAATAACTATTTTTGGGATTTTTAGAACAAAATATTCTACAATAAAAGTTTTTGTATACCCAAATTATTTTTTAAATATAACATATGACTTATTTAAAGAATCCACATTAATTATATATTTAAAACATGTTAAACGATAAATAATTCATTTTGAGATTTTAAAAATAACATAGCCTTTTTTATCCTTGTCAAACAATGGTTATAACTAAAACCATTCTTGATATAGTTATTTTATCATAGAAATTTTTTTATCATTTTTCTATTTTCTTTTAAAAAAAAGTATATATGTATGTTTAGGATTGAAAATTTTATTTCTCAAATCCTCATTCACTTTTTAAATGGCTCTTAAATCAGTATATATTTACCATTAAAACAAGAATATGTATTTATATTAATGTCGTTATTAGGATTATTACACTCTTTCTCAACTTTAGTCATTTCCTTTAAGACTGAATTAAACCTTATTTCATGATATTTATCATTTAATTCCTAAAAATCATTAATATTGTAATTTTTTAATCTTAAGATTCATTATCTATGAATCAAAATTATTTTTAAAATATTAATTATAGGAAACAATGATATTCATATATTTACATTCCTTTTTATGTTTCCTGTTTTCATTAAATAATTTATTTTTATAAATTTTTATGTTAGAATATTTTTTATATTCTTGACATAATCATTCCTTAAATCTTTATTCTCTTTATATAGTTGATTGAATTTATAATTCACAAAATTGGTATCATAACTAAATTCAGGTCTATTTTCTTTATCTTCTTCTTAAGTGATTTAATTATGATCAAAATTAGAATGATTTAATAGTTAAATATAAAATTAATTAAGTACCTAATATTGTGTTTCCATCAACGAAAGGTTCATTGTATCTGATTCACTTCCAGTATAAATGCTTGAATCTAAACTATATAAAAAATCCCATTCTCTAGATAGTAGTTGTTTTTATTATCTTATTTTTTGTTTGAATTTAATAAAATAATTGATTCTTAAAAAATTAGCCCAATTTTTTTCTTTATGAATATATAAAAGGTTATTTCTAAAACATCAACATTTTTTGTTTTATGAAATTTATATTACCCCCTTTTGTTCTTCTTTTGGAACTACCTATGGAATTCTTTGTTTTTTTATAAATTTAATGGGTTTTTAATATGATCCATCTCTCTATAAAATCCTTAAAACTCATATTCTAAAGAGTTAGAGTGATCATTAACCTTTTATTTAAATGGAATAACATAATTCCTCGTGGACTCATCTTCATCAATATTTTCCAATTCAAGTTTCTATTATAGTACAGAATTGATTAGTTTATCTAAAGTATACTCTTTAAAATACATACTTTCATCCACCACCACTATATTTGTATTCCATAATTTTGGTAATGATTTATGTTCCCTTTAAATAAGAGATATTTGGTCCAGTACTTCATCAAATGAAATCATTACATTTTTAATTCATGTGAAGTGGTGAAACATTTAGTTTAATCACTCGGATAATTCAATATTTAGATACTGGTATGATCAAAGAATTCTAATTTTTGTTGTTTTACAATTTTTCAACCATAGTGAGTAACATGTAGAATTATATAATTATTTTGGGATCTCTTACATGATAAAACATGTCTATACACACTTCAACTTATATCACAGTACAAAATATTTTTTACGTTATAATTCAAAACAAACTTTTCCATATGTTTAGATATATATTTCTTTGAAACATATTTGGGTAGTTTATATGGTCTCTCCCTAATTCTCTAATAATCCAAACATAACTACTTTAGTTATGCCTAAATTCAGTCTTTTCAATACCCATAATAATTTCCCTGAAAATTTAGGGTCTTTTGAGGTATCACACCATCATTTTTTATACATTACATTTCAAGATAAATAATCCTTATAATTTTAGCTCAAGGCTATTCTTATGAGATTGATAGTTAAAAAATTAATCAAACGAATTTCCTAAATGATTTATCTCTAATAAAAATTATTAGTCATGGATTGAATTATATAATAGAAGATATGGGGGATTAATAATCTATTAAACATGTCAACAAAAATAATGAATCCGAATTTTAATACTGAATAAAGAAACCATGTTTTACACTATAAAGAATATAATTTATATGAAAATAATTTGAACACAACATTTTTATAGTAGTTATGATTACCAAGATCATACTATACTCTTCAATTTTCTCTACTCATTGAGAATAATAGTAACGTACTATGAAAACTTGCCTTTAAAGTGGTGATACCTTATATACAAACCTAGCCTTTTATAATGCATAGAGGCACAACTAATTAGATTTTTTACAGGTGTCAAAAATGTTAAAAATCTAACTTTTAATTGGGATTCAATGCCCAAAAAACAACCATTAGAGGGTATAATGACCAATAACATACATTCCTTTTGATTTGAAAAAATAAAATAACTCCTTAGAACAAATAAAAGAAGAAAATATTTAAAAATGAAAATAATATAGATTTTAAAATAGATGAGAAAAAAATGTTAAAGTTGATGTAACATTATTATTTCCCGACACATCAAAATTAATGAGTCAAATGTTGAAGATGAATTTTTATTGAATGATTGAAATACTAGTCATAGAATATCATAGTCATGTTTCATGTGTCCCTAACTTCATGTGATGGTCACTATTTAAATACAAATCACCAATGTCTATCTTTCTCCATTCATTATAATTGTGTAGGATCTCCCTAAACATATCATTATCATTAAACTATTATAAATAATGATATGGAATCATGTATTTACCAATTTCAATGAGTAATGTATTAAAAGAATTCATTTTTTACTCTAATTCGTGTATTTAACTTATTAAAACATCTTTCAATATTCTCATTAATAAAATATATAACATTCAATATAAGTAAAAAAAGATTCAATGTATATCAAAAACATGTAGTAAAATTATATATAAAATAATGAATGATGTCAAACTAATTATATTCAGTAATATTTCCACAAAATTATTCCTAAATATTTATTAATCATACATGTTTTTTCAAATTAAAATAAAATATAATCTAAATTTTATAAACATACAAATTATTAAAATATCAAAAACATTAATAAAATAGAAAGTCATGCATAAACAATTCATATATGTGTCTATACTAAATTTATGTTAATAATGTTTAATAAAACATATAATTATAGTTTTAGAAAAATATAATTAATTAATAAATTAAAATAGAATATAATATATTATATATATATTTCAAAAAAATACTACTTTAATTCATCTAACTATGAAACAATAACACATTTTATAAATATAAGAAGTATATGAATTTTTTAAATAATGTCAGAAGAATATTTCTTCCAATAGGACAAATACACATTATATTGTTACTATTTTTCAATTTCTAGAACAAATATAAATGCTATCACTACTATTCGAATGAGAACACTCAGTAGAAGATTACTACAATGAATTTGGTACTATAGATCGAACATGAAAGATGCTACTAGGGAGGGTTGAAGTAATGACACTATGAAGATAATTTGATCTATCCTTATGTGAGAATTCTATATGAAACCTGAATATTATATCCACTTAATAGATGGTATATGGTTGCTACCATTTTTAGTTGATGAATATTTTTCTACCCATGTTAGGTGTGGTATTGTTGGAGGAGAGATGTGCTATCATTATTGGTTGAAATATTGCAACTCTTGAGGTCTTGAAGTGTGAATTTGTACCAGTGTTCATCCAATGGAAAAATCATTGAGGATACTCATGTTTCCATATAGGTAACACGTTTTACCTTTTCCATTTCTTTGTAAGAGTTCACATAAGAGTATCTTCATGAAACCCCTTATATATGCTTTAGAAATCATCTATGACCTTTACATGAGTATCCCTTACACGAGTTACCCTTATATGAGTTACCCTTATGTGGGTTACCCTTACACATATATAGAAAACTCAATGGTACCCATATAAAGCATTGAGGATACCCTTATAGAGCACTGGTACCCTTATTTAGAGGTATGTATACTCATATAGAGAATATAGGAAACTCACTTAGCCTTACAAAACTCCACTAGTACCCTTACATATGGTGTATAATCACATGGTTACCTTCACACAACATTTATAAGATCCACTTTGTCCTTATGTGATAATGGAAAGGTCAATGTCAACATTATATAGATATGGATTCACCTTTATGAAATTTTTTAAAACATTCTTTCCATTACTCAATAGCTCAAAAAGATGTTTTCCCTATAAAAAATGTAATACAACATTTATATAATACTAATAGCATTGGAATTAATTATATAAAGAAAACCAAATAGAAAATAAATCACACATGATTATATTAAACAATTTAAAACTAAAAAGATAAAAATTTAAATGATGACACAAATATTAACACATGTATATAAATAATACAATTTAATGTATAATTAATGTTATTTATTTTAAATTTTAAAAAATAACTAATTAAATATTAATTACCATGTTCAAATACTAACCATTACCATGACATTTCATTTAATATTACATAAATATTCCACAAATCATCTCTCATGTGATCTAAAAACTATTACTTATCCATAATTCATATAACCCATTTCTCATTTTTATCACTTTATAGAGACTTCATCTCACATACCAGTCATCTATCAATACAGGTTAAACAATATCCCACTCTCTTAACCCATTATAAGAGAGTATCCATAAATACAACCTCTCAATGGTGCTCAGTAGGCCTTGTTACCTAATTAATGATACCCAATCAGGGATAAACCCTAGTACAACCCTTCAATAACACATGAATTATTTAGTCTATTGATATAACCCATCAATTTAAGTGTCCTAGAACCAATCCACTAGTTAACCATACATCACACATGTCTTCATGACTTCAAGTATATGTCTAATTTCATAATTAATCTACTTAACATTCCATCCATTAATTTAAAAAACATCACATATACAAATAATCATCTATGTTTTTTCATATAATACAATAAAAAATAAATCACCTACATGCATATTCCAAATACATAGTAGCGCCGATCATGCATCAATCACAACCCCAAATCATTTACCCATGCTTCTCATCTTTAAAGGCACTCACAATGTTAGGTTATCCCTTGTACTAGGTTACTATTTTATATCATAACCCATATCAAATAATAATTGAAAATAATTTTATTATTCATTAATAACACAACACTTACCAATATACTAAGCGAAATCTCAATATTATATAGATCTACCACTTAGTCCATAAACAATATCCCAATAAGTCCTAGGACATGTAGTAATATTCATCCTTCCATCTCAAATAGCATATACAAACTCATATTCCATGATGCCACTCAAGGTTTTTCATATTTATATATATATACATATACATATATGTGTGTGTGTGTGTGTGTCGAATTTCATAATCAAGACACTACAAACTCTGAGTAATAATCCTCATCGGGAATCTATATACCAGACCAACCCCCATATATCAAAATCACAAAGACATTGGTATAAAAAACATCACCCTATTAAGATTTATATTTATAAAACCATACTCAGTTGTTTTTGTTATGCATAATTTCACTAATATTTTAATTGAAAAAACTATAAATAAGTTATTGTTGGGACTTTAAAATACCATAATCTATTTTTCTTATCTAGAATATGTATCAACATCACACACAAGAATTAAAATCATATGTGAATGTATGTTGTGGATTTGATGTATGAATGCACATCTATTACGACATTAGGCTAAGAAAAATCCCATAATTGACAAAATAATAATTCATTTCACCATAATCAGTATTGATAAACTAAACTATAATAGAGAAAGAAAATAAAATAAATCCCAACTCTCATGAAAGATGAAATTTAATTAATATAGGTTGCGGACATGCTCACCACAAAGAATCCATCACATGTTATGATGTGTCCCATATCTAGTATACCATATCTCAAATTGTAAGTCAAATAGAAAATATTTTATACCTCTTTTAATATTCTGGCATGTTCCACTCTATAGTAAGTAGATCGGAGAGCCATGTTATCTTAGGTGTGCCTCCCCATACACAAGGAGATTCTAACTAGAAGAAGGGGTCTAACGTAATACCTTGGAGATACTATACCCTTATAATAGATTAAAACATTTGTATAAATAACACAAAATGGGTCATCACAATACCCATTATGATAAAAGATACATCACAGCCCAAGGGGAATTCCTTGGTTTGCATCACGTCCACCCTTTTTGAGGGTTCTCTATGTGACTATATCTTTTCTTCCATCAAGTTTAATAAAATTAATTTTTTTTCAGTCTACTTCATACTATAATAGAGTGAACTTTATAGAACATCACATGAGTTAGGTATTCACCAATAAAATCCATTGTGCCCATAATTATATATTCCCAAGAGAGGAAAAGAAAAATAAAAAACAACAACCACCTAGTCCCCCAGTCCTAACCCAAATAAATTAATTAGGTCTTCTTGGGATCCAACATTCTCTGGTCAGTTGATTAGGTTGTTAGTACAACTCAGTTTGACACCACCAATAGTGTCTATAAAATACATATTAAATGAATTGCATCTACAATGTAATATTTTTGGGAAGAAATAATAAACAACTATAATGAAAATTACCTATCAAGACTAAGAGTACTATTCCAGTAACCATTGTGTTACCATAACTACCTCAAATAGCGTTGAAGTGTCTCTAATCATGTCACCTAACCATACCTGGGATGGGTAAGTATATGCCCATAATACCATCATACATAATCCTTTGGGGATAAGAACATGCCCTAGAAATCACCATATATAACCATTACTAGGAATGACTCCCATCCTATATAAGAACACTTACCATCAAGGGGAATGGTGATCACCGTGTATGCCATCATATAACATTGGGGGAATGGTTCCCACCTTATATTCTATCATATACCATCAGGGTGAATTTTTCCTTCCTCACATACCATCATATACTATGCAGGGGAATGCCACCCACCTTGTATTTTATTATATAGCTTTAGGGGGAATAGATATTTCCTTATGTAACATAATATAATATTGAGAGAATGAAACCCACACCGTATACACTCATATTATAATGGGGAATGAATCACATCTTGTATATCATTATATGTTATCACAGGGTGCTTCACACTCTATATATCATAATATGTCATTTCATGGAATGATGTACACTTAATAAACCAGCATGCATTATCATGGGGAAATTATCCCACCTTGTATATCAGTATACACCATCAAGGGGAATGGTGTCGACTCTATATAGAATAATATACTATCTAGGGGAATGTATCCAACCATTTATACCATCGTATAATATCAGGAGGAATGGTGTTCACCTAGTGTACCATCATATTTCATAAGAGAAATGTGGGCCACCTTGAATACCATTATATACCATCATGTTTCATATTACCACATCATATTCAATCAAATATAATTAAGGGTAATGGTGAATTCTCTATATACCCTCATATATATGAGGGGACTTGGGACTACACTATGTACCAACATAAACAATCTACGGAAGGGATCCAACCACATTTACCACCGTACACTATAAAAGGGGGATCAAACATACCCCATATACATTGATATACTCAGAAAGCTAGGAGTCAGGCACGCCTTCTCCCATTAAAATATAATAAAAAAGTAAATTAAATGAAAGAAGATCACGGGGGATATTTACAGTGTCGAGTATAAAACACCCCATCAAGATCATCTTGGGCAATGCAATTGAAATACTCAAGAAAAACGAAAGACCAACTCGAACTGACCTCTAAGATGGATCTCTTCGAGAGAACATCCGCAACTTGATTATCCTTTCGATAGACATGAGTGACTTCTAGGGATAACCATTCCATAAGCCGAAGACAATCACCCCAGTCAGATAACATCTTCCATGGAACATTCCGTGATCGATCTTTAATAATATGGACTACAACAGACAAGTCTAACTCAATCCATAACTCATTCCACCCATATCACACAGCATACTTGACTTCTTTCATCACTGCCCACAGCTCCGCTTCAATGGCATAACAATTTCCAATATAATGGAAAAAGCATCCTTTCACAAATCCACGGTATGTATGAAAAACTCCACCACATCCAGAAGGTCCTGGTTCTCCAGAAGCTACTCCATCAACATTAACCTTTAGCCAGCAAGAGATGGGTGGTATCCATCTTACATATTTCATCATCATTGTCTTTTTCATCCTTCCATTTACACCAAGGGATCTCAGCAAAATCAAATTAGAGACATCATTTTTCATAGAACCAGTCTGCATTTTAGAGTCATTCATTATTGCCCGGTGTAAGAATAAAACCCCAGCATGAAATGATGGCTCAAAGTTATTGAATCGAATCTTATTTCTCTATTTCTAGATGAAGGAAATGACACCAGAAGTAGTATCAAGCCGCAAAGACCACACCTTCTCACTGCACTCTGTCCCGTATATGGATTTCAGAATCCCATCAACAGAATTGTAGTTGAGAGAGCAACAGAAAACCTTCTGTACATATGCCCAGAATCTGCATGAAAAATTGACAAGCAACAAAGACATGGGTAAGAGACTCAACCGCTTCTAAAAAAAGCAAGACGGCCAAGGCCAAATGTATCCCAGTGCGCTGCAAATGGATCTGCAATGGAAACCTCTGCTTCCAGATTTTCCATATTAAAATCAATTGTGCAGGAGGAATAAAATCCTTGAAAAAAACAAAGACCCAGTGAGGTGGGTTCAAAGAAGCACCACAAAGGCTTCTATAACACTCCCTTGTGGTGAATCGGCCAAGAAGATTGGGCATCCAAACCAAAACATCACAATCATTGAAACAGTACCTTGAAAATTCAAGCTGTATACTACTGGTTAGCAGTCCAATGAGATCTGGATTCTCATTAATGGAAGAAATGGTTATGTTTTTCATTGAAGATGGAATAATAACATCATCAGCAATGGGATGAGACATCCAAGGTGTAGTCCAAACGTTCAAGTTTGACTCTTTGCAAACCTTCCATTTAGAACGAACCATTAGATTAGTATAAGCCTTCATAAGAGCAGGCTAGACCGATGAACTGATATAATTGGGGTACCCTCCATGAAGCTTCTCCACAAACCTGCTGACAAGAAAATCCAGAGAGTTATATTGTATGGAAAGTAGCATCCATATGAATTTTGTAATTAGAGTATCATTGTAGATTCTGATATCTTTGATTTCCAAACGACCCATACTTATAGGTTTGATGTAGTCCTTCCAGGATACAGTAACAATTTTCATTTCATGAATTGACCCAGTCCATATGATTTTTCTGATTTTACCATTTAGATCCTTGGTAAGATCCATGGTCCATCTATATAAAGAGAAATAATACACAAACATTGACGTTATCACTGAATTGACCAGACATACTCTCCCATCCTGAGACAGACTCTTCTCCTTCCAGCTTGCAAGATGACTAGTAATCCTCAAAGAAATACTATCAATGTAACATCTCTTAACCCTGCCCCAGAAAAAGTGGTAACCCAAGGTAATTAAAAGGAAAATATCCTCTTTTCACCCCATGCTCACGAGAAATTCTGATCTGCCTTGATGTTGAAATTCCTCCACCAAAGATGATCGATGATTTTCTCAAACTAATCACCTGACCTGGGACCTCTTCATATTGTGAGAAGATGTCATTGATACAAGATATGGTACCTTTATCTGCTCTCCCAAAAACGCAAGATGTCATCAGCATAAAATAAGTGGGACGAGGAACATAGTTCTCTCTCGACTCACATCCTCTGATACCATCCAAAATTAGCCAGGTTAGTGAGACACCGACTTAAATAATCTTCAGCAATGGAAAACAAAAGACCAGAAAGAGGGTCACCCAATCATACTCTTCTAGAGCATTGGAAGAAACCCCTACGCGACCCATTAACCATGATTGAAATCCTAGCACTCTCCAAATTGGAGCCAATCAACCCAATGAATTTCAGGGAGAAACCATTCATTTTGAGAATGTTAAAAAGAAAGCTCCATATAATGGTGTCAAAGGCCTTAGATATGTCAATTTTTACTGTCATATTTTCATCCATTACCTTTGTCTTCATAACATTTACGCATTCATAGGCAGTGTAAAGACAACTTTGTATATTCCTCCCTAGAACAAATCCAAATTGGTTATACGATATGAGGTCCTTAGTAATCTCACCAAGCCTTTTATCCATGATCTTACTAATTAGTTTTGGCATTGTATTAAAAATAGCAATAGGTCTAAAAATTTTTATGTCAAGATCATTCTACTTCTTAGGAATTAAAGCCACAAAGTTAGAATTCACTCCAAACGGCAGATACGATGACCTAAAAAATCCCCTCACATCATCAACAACATACACACTAAGGATATCCCAATAACACATGATGAAATTATTGTTAAATCCATCAGGGCCTGCCACACTGTCAATGTTTAGAGAAAATAAAGGATCATGTATTTCCTTAACACTAGGGATCTCAACAAGCTTATTATTTTTCTCTTCTCCAATAGGAGGCTCAAAGGACCTGATAATCTTTTTAGAGTTTTCATTTTCAGTATCTGAATACAGTTTCTCAAAATAAAGTGTCACAACATCTGCTATCTCATTCTCAGAACAGAACAAATTGCCATCAATGGTGACAAAATTTAGACCTCTCCTGGCTCATTTTTCCCTATTAATACAATGAAACATCTTTGAATTCCTATCCCCTTCTTTCAACCATTTAATATTGAATTGATTCTGAACCAGATTTCCTTTGACTGTCAAAAGCCTGTCCAGATTTGCAACAGCCTGAATTTCTTCCCAGGGGGGGTATATCCTGGTACAGATTATTTTGTTTCCAAATAAAGAGAGCATCTTCAGCCTCTCTAATTTCATTATCCATTGAGTAAAAGGACTCCTTACTCTATTGCTTCAACCTTTCCTTAGTAGCCTTTAGCTTATAGCAAATGACATGAGAAGGGCTACCCGGGAAGACAACATCCCATGCACTAAGAACAATTTCTCTGAAGCCCGGTATCACCACCCAGGCATTGATAAATTTAAAAGCGATAGGATCTAACCCTGATTTGTTGAAGAAAACATCCATTAGAATGGGATTATGATCCTAGTGTATCCTTAGGAGGGTTCTCCCAGAAACATGAACCATCTTATTCCTCCCATCCACATGCACGAAACATCTGTCAAATTTACTTGCCTGCTTCCCATTAATAGTGTGCCTGCTCCATGTAAAATCAGCTCCAGAAATAGACACCTCAGTAGTTCCACACCTATCAATACAACATAATAGGTCAGAGGCCTCAATACGCCAGAAGCAGTCACCAATTGTTACCTCAGGCCTCAGAACAGTGTTGAAGTCACCCATAACAACCCAGTTGGTGACCATACATTCTGACATATTAAGAAGATTCCTTTATAGCTCCATTATTCTTATTTACAAGTTGGATCTATAAACAAAATTCACAACAAGAGAATCATTACCAAGACAACAAGTGACTGTAACCGACTGAAAGTCCACTAAGACATAGCTAACATTAACGTTGTCGTGCTTAAAAACCCATAGAGACTCAGTGCTCAATTCAAACTGATTGTTAGAAACAAAGGAGTACCCCATCGAATCCCATTTAATGGAGCTCCATTATTTTAATTTCATTCTTGGCTTAGAAATTCCAATTAGCAAAGGTCTATTGGTCACGATAAAATGCCTATGAGATCTGACCGTGGGAGTGTTCCCGATCCCTTGACAATTCCAATAGAAAATCTTCATTTTTGTGATTAGAGCCTAGTGCTGGGCCCATCATATTTTTGAGTCAGGTCTTTATCCAGGATAATAGTGTGAGAATCTTCCGGAATATCTGGAACCTTGTCAAGAGAAACATAATCTTCATCATCATTAAATCCCTCCTCGGTGTCAAGAATAGAAAATATGTTACCTGAATCAACAGGAGCAGAAAACATACAAGCAGGAAAAATACTTTTAGCCATCATGGTTGTTTGAACCTGCAAGAAATCCCAATAGGGGACAAAGGAAGCAATACTAGTCGCTTCCCCATCCTTTTCAGGAAACACAACCTTCTCTGTAGCACTATCACAAATAGAAAGTTCGGTAGGGTCAAAGGGGGTGATATCATCTGTATCACCATCTTTAACAAGAAGCACAGCCTCCTCTGGAGCACTAGTAATAACAACATGTTCCGGAGGGGTGATGACCGAGGCAGAGGCATTCTCGGTATCCTGAAGAGATTATGAAGAGATCAAAACCTACTCCAACACTGCAGCCTTTGGCACAGAGGCATCAACAGGAGGAAAAACGTGTTCCACTTGAGCTACTGAAAACGCCTCACCAGATCCTTCAACTGGATTATGCTCAGCAGGGAGTTCCTCCCTAGATTCCTTGGGACCAGAAGCAGAGGTAGCCTTGTCTTTACCCTACTTTTTTCCTACAACTTTCCACATCATGTCCTCGAATTTCAAATAAATTTCAATGTTTATTCTTGTTACATTCTGAGATCATATGCCCAAAAAATGACATTTGAGGCAGAACATAGGCTTCCTTTCATACATAATGCCTAACATGATGGTATCATCCTGAGTAGTTAACACTACTTCTTCAATCAAAGTTTTAGACATGTCAACTTCAATAATAATTCAAGCATAATGGCTAAAAGAAGGATTCTCCATCTTCCAATCAAGCCTAATCAGATTTCCAACAGATGAAGCGATGTCCCAAAGAATTTGTGGATGCCAATAAAACCAATTCAGATTACATACCCGAATCCAGACCTATGGAAAGGTATTTTTGATATCATTGGGATCAAAATTTCGATCCCATTCATGGATGAGAAGAAAGTCAGACTGTAGAGGGACTGAGACAAAGCTCCATGCTCGCCTCTTAATTTCATCCGATGGGAATATAATATGATAGAAACCACGACCCATCGCAGTCATTTTCCTATCTGAAAACACCCAAATTTCCACAATCCTTGCAGTGAGGTCTCTGAATTTCCATGATTCACCCCCTTATGAACTACCACTCATGCAATGATCGAGAATTGGAAAAGTTTCATTCTCTCCTCAATCACCATTTGATTCGCAGAAACATGCGTGGTGCGCCCTTTCCTTATGATCCTTCCCGAAGATCTAGCCTCACACTCAAGGAAAAATGTGGATCCTGTATTCTTAACAGCTTCCTCAAATCTCTTCTTACTTCCATAAACTTCTCAATCGGCACCCGAATGTTTCTTCGCACATAGAGAAAATAACATATTGGGAATGCCCATGTCCCCATATACCACCCAATACCATTACAGGGAATTGAAACCACCCAACATTCCATTATATACTATCAAGGAGAATGATTCTCACCCTATATACATTATATACAATCATTTCAAAACATCTTTCCCTATGTGTCATTATATACCACTATGGGGAATGAATCCCACACCATATTCCATCATATACCATATATCATCTCCTAGATTAAACTCTCAAGAAAAAAACTAGTTCTTATCACCATATTCATACTAATTTACAACTATGTTCTCTCTAAATTTCAAATCCTTCCAATAATCGATATAACATTATGGAACCCTCTACAATACCTTATGTAATATCAAGGCCCAAAACTACACATGATCTCATTTATCTCGTTCAAAAATTCCTGGATCAAATCCCATCACTCAATGGGAATCAATTACCTCAACATAGATATGTTCACATCATGGGATAATTTCTTACATATGAAACACCATATAAACAAATTAAAATTCATTGAATAATGTTAATCACACTTCCAGGACATGTTTGTTCAACCCTCTCTTCCAAAACCTATATATAAGCCTTATCATCAACATAACCAATTAGATAAAAAAATAACAGTAGAGGAGGAATACACACCCCACATGTAATTCATCTAGCCAAGTGGATCTTAGACAACCCCTAAATTCTATATGGCATACCCCTAGTCCAACCATTCATAATATATAACTCTTCTCAAATTGGAGGGAACTAAAAGAACTTATAAGAGAGTTATTTTTTTCTATTAATTTCATTTATACAATTTTTGGGTCCATGTATCCCATTATACATTGTTGTAGTTGAGTTAATGGCCAGTGATGATTTGGATATCAAGCCTAGTGTTAATGAGTCTAACATGGAGCAATAAATTTCCATTCTGCTCATACATATTTAAATTTAACAATTAATTTTTATTAAAAGGTCAATCACAACCAAGTTCAGAGACCATATATCAGATGCTAAATAACTTAATTTATAAAATAAAGTGAATTTTTTTGGAACATTCCAATTTTTGAATTATTCCAACTATGAAATTATTGACCATCATCACCTCATATTTTCAAAGACCAAAAAACCCTCACCCATAAATATAAGTCCCTAAATATATCATTAATAATTTAAATAAAATATAAAAAAACAAAGATTCAATCACACAATTATTCCCATAATTAATTCTATATTTAATTGTTATTTAATAATTGTAAAATATCTCAATTGATAGCATAATGTCGTTGAAACCTCATAAAATGGGGTATAGATCTCTCTCAAAACATCCTTGACCACATAAAATAAATCCATGATACCCAACATCAATTCCTCAATCATCTAAGATATAATTTGATGAAAATACAAAAATAATTTATGGTAGTTAATTATATAAATGAATATACATGAAGCCATGTGTGTTAATATTCCAAGAATCTCATCTATCCAATATGATATGAACGTTGTTGTATCAAGATGATTCCACGATGCATTGATAGGGACATTTCTCAATCTTGATCTTAAATACACCATAATATCTTTTTAAAAATATATAATTGGAAAAAAATAATAAGAATATTATTATTCCTTAAGTGACAAATAAATCCACATTTAATCACCGTTGACTAGGAATTAGGAAAGGGGAAGAGGAAAAGAAGAGGATATCAATCTATTATTGTCCACTTATATAAAAAATGATTAAACATTATGGGGTTAATAATTTTAATAATGTCAAAAAAATTATCCATACTTTTTAATAGAAACTATAAATTTTCCCATTACAAAATGAAACATAATGATCATGGAACATTGTATCTACTAGAATCCCCTACACAACATGGCCACTTGGGTCAAAGCATGATACAAATCCCCTAACCTAAACCAAAAGTTATTTATGCTACTTCAGGTTATATTATTCTTGGAATCTCTTAATCAGTGTGAAATTCCAACTTTTGGAGAAGTAAAAATTACCACATCCCACCATAATGGTATTTTAAAGTTATTTGTGGTGAAATATAAACATCTCAAGTGTAACTAATCACATAGAACAACCTGATTTTTTTTCCTTCTAGGAACTCTCTACAGTGCATCCAACCTACTATGGAATGAATCCAACCATTTGAGAAACCCTTGTGGAATTTACCTCCCCTTTGTAGGGTTTAGTCTGATTCACTCAAAATAGAAAATTTTATAATCTTTTCTTATCATCTATCCCTATTGTTTCACTGTATAAATTAGTGAAATCCTTATATATGGAACATAAATATCACAACTACCTTTATGTATCAACCCTTATATTTTGTAAAATGTCCTTACATAACACAATGTAACTAATAAGAATAACTATATATCTCAATGTTCTTTACGTACCACAAGGTTACACAACTACCTTGTACAATTATTTTTTTCCTTTGATAACCCTTACATATCTGTGGTAAACATAGGTCACAACTTTTATTCGTCAAAAAATTAGCCCTTATGCATCACAAGGTTAACTATTGTGTTTAAAAGTGTTTCTCTGGTACCCTTACATATTAAATACATTACCATTTTCTAGTATTCATGATCAGGGAAACCCAAATGTATAAACACAATCACACAATACATATTATTTTTATTTTATAATAACACTTTTAAAGGGTAAGTGTAGACCCTAAAAAAACCATCAAATTCAACCCACCATGAGAATTAAATGGGAATTACAGCATGCAACATTCAAATTTCAACAAAACACTACAACGAACCCCTATCAGTACCACCATTTCCGCCTTAAAAAACACAACATTCTAAATTGAAAAACCTTCTATCATTCACGTGCCTGCCTAGAGATCACAATAGATCCACCTCAAGTTGCATAAACATTTATTTGGTCACCTGACTTGATTTTTCCAAGCTTCTCTATCATCATAGTTTCTCGGAACCACCACCTTCACCATCGTCGAAGTCGTCACCGGAGCTTCTGTCACCATCATCATCGTCCTCATTACTCGACACTGACGTCTAAATCTTCGACGTCTACCACCAAAACCACCATTCACCTTCAACATCCACTCCAAATGAATTGTATAAATATGGATCGCCAGATTCATTGCTAGAATACCCAAAAATAACATAAAGGAACTTCCCCGATGTCGAAATAAACCAAAGAGAGGAATCGTCAGTCGTAGCTCTTTGGACACCCATCTGCTTGCACAAACAGATCCTACAGTCTCCTTAGAATCAAACTCAACCAACCGACCTGGGTCAGTGCGAAGAACTTGGAAACCAGAGAAGAGTACAAGTGACAGGTCCTCCAGTAAGCCGAATCACGAAGCCATCACCATCAACCAACCAGGGTCTACGAAGATGAAGTCTCCATGAGACACCAAACCAATTGAACTCACCTCCCAGAGCACCGAAGAGACCACCGAGCAATCCACCCTGGAGAGAGTGATTGAGACCTGGTGCCAGAGCATAGAAACAAGCGGCTAAACACCTTCATGGCACACAACTTTGAGACCCAAAGAGAAACACAAAAAAGAACAAAGAAAACAGTGAAGGAGGAAATGAGTGGGATTGAAACCCTAGAAGAAATCTGGGATTTAAACCCTAAAAGAACCCAAAGAGAAGAAAAAGCAACTGAGGAGGACACGAAGAGGTTAATCGCAGAACTCAGGAGAACAAACCAGAAGAAAAGACACGGCAATCAAGAAACCCATATGAAGAGGAAGAGAGGAGAACCCGAAGAGATGTGAGGCTAAAGAGATGCAGGAAGGCCGGGCGCCGCCAGGAATGGTGTGAAACCCTAAGAGGTAGAGGAGAAGTCAAGAGTCTCTTACATATTGAGACTATTAATTATGAGAAAGGCCAAACCTTATGTATCAAATTTTACATATAGATATGTTGCACCCTAAACGATATTGAGAGGATATGGTAGAATCATTTTTTCATGTTTTCCTTTTTTAAATGCTTCATCTTTTCCTGATTTTGGAAGGAAATCATTGGATTAATTTAACTTAGTTTCACACCAACTATAAATAGAAATCCATAAATTAAACACAATCCACAACATTTATAACATGGTTTGACACAGATAGATTGTCCAAGGAGTAAACAAATGGATTGATTTGGTGTTATATAATCCAATAATATTCAATAGTTCGATGGATGTAATGTTTTTTCATAATTACTCAGTCCTGTTCATTACCTTTATAAATGAATTCATGTATATTACACTGCTTCCCTTGTATCACTTCTATTGAATCATCCTTTTGTAACTACTTTAGATTAGCAATTAGTAAGTATAATGACATTAATGTCACCTCTATAAAATCATGTTTTTATTCATTTATTTTCAAAATAATGACTTTTTCATTACCATTACTAGTGGGTTCCATGTCTTGAAAACCCTAATCCTACCTCCAATACACCAGGGGTTGGTGACTAGCACCGAGTAGGCATCTTCCACAAATGGGAGGCATTTTACAAAGTACATGTATGCACACACACATCTCCAATCCAAAAATGATTAAATGTAAAATGACTATGTAAAAAATGTATGTAAACCATTATATCCCACAACAATTTTACGAGAGTGAAAGTACTATAAAGTAAACAGGACCCAAAAAATCCCAACAAATGAAAATTGTATATAGCCACAAGTCCGACCTGAAGATTAAGAGGTACTAGGACTATCATCTGAAAAGCTACTACAACACACCACAACTTTTCTGGTCTCACAAGGCACTGTCAGGTCCTAGTATCCCAGAACACCATCAAAGATATGATCATCTGCATAAGACACAACACATTCAAGAAGATCCCTGTATAGGGGTGAGTAAAACAACACTCTGTAAGACGCCACAAACTGAAAAAGGAGTTCCACAAGGGATATAACACAAAGTAAATACTATGAGGAATGCCAAAATTGAATGCAATAAATGAAATAACATGAAGGAATACCATCAAGTAAATACCTTAAATAATAAAACAATGGAATACCATAAATGAATTCATAGTTAACTCCACATAGATATATTTATATAGAAAATATATCACGAACATCCAAGTATAATCAATCCAATAAGACACACAGTCTCAATAAGACACATAGTCTTCATATGAAAGACCGTATTCATAAGACACACAGTCTCCATCATACACCCAATATACATAAGACACACAATCTCTATAAGAAACATAGTCTCTAGGTCACAACCAAGCAAATAAATGTTTGGTCAAAATTTTCCCATGTTGGGATAACTCACTCCTCAAGCAATAAGGGTGTATTCACACTCCCACAAAAACTCATTTAGGATGTATATAACATATTGTATCATCTTAATTGTTCCAATTTTGTATATTTCTCATAAAACGAGCATTCGTTTTGAAATTTATGATCATTGGAAGATTTTATAAGGGGGTTCACTAGGACGTGGACTGACTATGGTAGTAGACCACCTCGATGGACCTCTTAGTCTGACCGCTCCCATTGTTGATCATTCCGTGGTGATCGACTACACCATGATCAGTCATGGTCATGCAGAAACATGGGTAACCATAGCTCATGGTTGACCACCACAGTAGGTTGTGGCCGGGTACGGCCTCCATGGGTCTGCCCTGACCCGATAGGTCCGACCCAATCCACCGGGTCGACTCGAACCACAGGGCCTTGCCTGATTCAGATGGGCTTATCCCACCTCCCTATCCCAACCCATCACACTATAAAAGCTTGATCACCTGACTTGGTCTTCTTTACAGACTGGTCCAGCTCACGCGGTCGCCCCAGTGATCACTTTCTGTCCACATGGCCACCCCGTTGCAACCCACATGGCAATGGATGCATTGTGCCACCATGCACCACTGACCAATGCCGCCCATGATTTTTTGGTCATCCATTATACTTTATATGCTTAAATATATAAAATTAAAACATATATCTGATCCTCAGGTCCCGAGCTACACTGATCCAACCTCTTTTTCTTTCTCACTCTAATTTGGGGGTTCGATCACTTTTGTATCCTCCTAGAAATTTGATATGCCTTAAAAATGATCTAATGATGAAAACCTCTAGGAATGGGGAAGTTAAAGCACTAGATATCCCACAGAACAAACCTTTTCCTTTTTCGTTTTGACCTCGATTTTTTCTATTAGAATGATAAATGATGTGGATAAACTAAGCTCCCGATAATCTGGAAACAATCACCCATCCCGCAACAATGATCAAACCATGAATCAATATATATTTTTTAGATTTAATCAGGTTCATTACGGAAATAAAGAATATGGATATTAAACTATAAATTAAATTACCTACATCGATTTTGATTAGTCGTTGAAAAAGTACTGTTGCGTTAGTGAGATTCCTTCGAATCATTTATGTGGAAATTGTCGGTCAATGATCTGTTGTCATTTTGTCAACATAGTTATTCTTCATGTCTCATAGAAATTCCATGTTTATGTTGATAATCATTAATTCCTAACAAATACATAATAAAAATATTATTTATGTCAATAAAATAGTTTATCATTAAATTATATAATGATGATTACATCTTTTTGGGGTTTTTCCACCGAAGCCCCATGCCAGCTAATGTTAAGTCATGCCTGCGTAAACTATCACATTACGAACTAAATGGTGGAATCCTGTTTCAAATCTGTCTAACCATTCATTAGCTATTAGGATTTAAAAATAAAATAATTTTATTTAAATATTTTATTTATGATAACCTCTTTGGTGACTTTTTCTTCAGATGACCCTTGCTGACCAAAGTTAGGTCACTCCTATGGTAAATCCACAATTCATATCTCAACGGTTCCCTCATATTTCTTATCTAGGAAAATGTTTGAAAGATATTCCAATTTATCAATAATCTAAATATGAGTGCTGTTAGAAACATAGAATGTTTCAATGAATTGTTTCGGGAACACCAGGACTCTAAATCACACACCGTCCCAGTTCTTGGTCACAAAATTTTCCAAAATAATTTCTAAAAATAAAATCGGGGTACATAAAAGTCAGTACATTCCCCCCAACTTATTTGTTTACATCTCTAAAAATCCAAGACATGGGATACAAAAATAAATGTGGGTACTGAACATGAATGTGAGCCACCCACTCCAATGTGCTCTCCTATAGATTCTTGTACTGCCACCTAACATGCCCCTGAGGAATCGACTACACACAAATCATCCTCTCCTATCGATCTCTGATCACCACCAGGTACTTAGTAAAATTTTCATCATCATCGAGGTCCTTTTTTCCCAAGTCAATGATTTGTGATGGGCCATGCACGAACCTCCCCAAATTTCACACGTGGAATATGTTGTGCACCCTCTCTAACTATGGCAGTAGATCTAAGTAGTACACCACCTCGTTGTATCTACATAGTATTTAGAAAGGGACGATGAAACACAAATATAGCTTTCTACCATGACTAAATCTCTATAATCCACATCGTGGGGAGACCCAAAGAATTATGTAGTCTCCTTCCAAAAACTCTAAAGGCCTCAATTGTAGGTAAACATAAGACTTCTTATTGCTCTGTGCAGTATTCATCCACTCTCAAATGATCTTCACTTTGTTTTAGTTACCTGCACCAACTCTGGGCCCAAGAGTGCTGACTCTCCTACGTTTATGCATCAAATTGGAGACCTACAGGGTCACCCATACATGTCCTCAAAAGGTGCCATACTAATTGTGTAATGGTAGCTATTTTTGTACACAAAATCTACCATGGGAAGATGATCCTCCCAAATATGGAAAAAATATAACATGCAATCCCATGTAGTTTCCTCCAAAACCTATATGGTTTACTCTATCTAGCCATCCATCTATGGGTGAAACACTATGCTCAAGATTAACTAAGTCCCAAATACCTCTAGGAATCCATTACACAAACAGGATGAAAATTGAGAATCATAATCTGAGACAACCATTGATGGAACTCCAGGGAGTTGAACTGTCTCCTACATGTAGAGGCATCCAAAGCACTATACTAAACTCTACTCCCAAATTTCTAGGAAGTGGGTTAACGTGGTGTGTCGGTCAGTGATCACCAATATTGTATCATGTTTCTTGGATGTATGTGGTAAACATATCACGAAGTCCATCGATATCTCATCCCTCTTCCATTCCAACACCTCAAGGGGTTGAGTCAAACGCGTTGGAACCTAGTTCTCAGTCTTCACCTTCTGTCAATTTAGGCATCGAGAAACATACTCTACAATTATCTTCTTCATCATTGGCCACCAAAATTGACATCGGAGGTCCTGGTACATATTTTCCACACCTGGATGTACAATAAAAGGGGATTTATAGAACTCTCTCAAAACCTCCTCCCCCAATTCCACTAATAATATTATGTTGTCTATGAAATTAATTACATTCTCTCCACCATTTGAATATACATTATGGGAATATCCTATAAACATATGGGCATGTAATGTCTCATTGTCATTATCCCCATGTTTTTCCTCCCAAACTTGCTATAAGATTGTAGGGGTAAAAACTATTAACATGTGGTAAGATACATAATCATCACCCACAAATGATATCTGGAATAAGGACAACTTCTCCAATTCCTCATTTAGCAACTACGAAATTGATCTCTTGATGAGAGAGTCTTCCACTACATTTCCCTTCCCTAGATTATATACAATCTCAAATTCATACCCCTGGATGAACTCTATCCATCTCTTCTATCTCATGTTCAAATCATTTTGAGAGAAGATATACTTATGACTCTTATGGTTAGTGTAGTTGATAAACTACCCACCCATTGTGTAGAGATGCCACATCTTCAAAGAAATACTACCAATGTTAATTCAAGATCATGGTTTGTCTAGTTAATATATATTGGTATCAACTATCATGAACCATAGGTAATAACTAGTTTCCCCAGCAATAGGACACAACCAAGCCAGGTTTCTGATGCACCACAAAACACTGCGTACTTTGTACCCTCCTCTAGAAATATCAAGATGGGAGCCCTCATCAATATCTTCCTAAATTATTGAAAACACTCCTAGAACTTATTCATACACATGAGAGGATTCCCCTTTTATGTCAATGTTGTAAAAGATGATCCCTCATTGGAAAATTCATGTAAAAAACTTTGATAGTTCCCAGCCAAACCAAAGAATCATCATAGGTCGGTAACACACTTGGGTGTCCCTCAATCAAGCACCACCTCAATCTTCAATAGATCCACTGTAACTCCAACCTCTAAAATGGTGTATCCTGGAAAATGGACCTACCAAATCTATAACTGAAATTTAAAGATACTCTCATAAAGTTGGTTCTCATAGAGTGTGTTGAGGACCATCCTCAAGTGTCTTGCATTCTATTATTCAGACACCTAGTACACTAGGATATCATCAATCAATACCACCATGAAATACTCTACATAAGGCTAAATGATACATCTCACGAGTCCCATGAACACTGAAAATGAAAAAAATGGTCTCATCACCACAGAAACACCTCACTTTGCACCTAAAACAGACAATCTAAGCATGAACCGGGGATAACCAGTCCATACCAAGAATGATGTCACAAGGCCCTGATGCTACTACCAAGATATCCCAACTGAGACACTCACCTAAAAGAGTAAGTTCACAGTGTTGAAACCCATGTTTGATAACAAATCTTCTCTTGTAGAAGTCTCTATGAATAATGGTCTAGTCAATGGTTCAATTGGAATCTCTAAGTCTCGAACAATATCTAATGTATGAATAGAATGACTGGAACATGTGTCTATCAAAACTACAACTATGGTGGAAAAGATATAGATTATACCTATAATAATACCAAGATACATAGGGGAATAGGTCTCCATCTACTGTATCTAGACTCATCTTTTTCCACCATCTCCCTGAGCCTATCGTGGACCACCTAGGGGTTTTGGATGTAATAGACCAAACCTCTAACGGTGCCCTGTAGCCCTTCCAAATCCCCTATAGGTATTCCTCCATGAGTACCACCCTTCCCTTGCATACACCACTAACTCGGTGCCCCCTCAACCATCTCCTGATCAGCCATACGATAGGTTAGAAAATCTCATGCCAGATGTCCTAGACCACCGCATGAGTAACACGCCCAATCCCTTAACTGACTCAAGTGAAACTAGGATCCCCGCACCACTAATAAAATGACCTAGGATAATATCCAGAAGTTCATTCCCCAATTGGTTCCCTATGATTGTCGGTACATACCTACTAGAAGGGTCTCATCTACTTAGTTCCTATAGGTAGCTCCCATTGTCGGTGCCTGCTCTCCTAGAAATATCTCCACTAGAAGGGCTCACTCAAGTACCACATCATTTGTAAGAATGGTATGGGATATCATGGAGGCCTTGATCTCTTAGAGAAATCCCTAATCAAAGGTTTGATCCTTATTGAAAGGATCTCACGCCATCTCCATGGGGTAGGAAAAAGATTATTAAATCGCACTGAATACTCCACCATTGTCTGACTGACCTGCTGCAGATGCAGAATCACATGTATTCGCACCAACTGCAACATGTATAGAAGAACTCTTATCTATAGAGACCCCTCAAATTATACAAAAAAGAGAGTAATTTCATCTTGTGTATGGGTTACTAAGCTCTACCATCACTCCATAGAGCCCAATAAAAGGCTCACGGTAAGGACTTACATCTGGTCAGAAAGTATCCTGACAAGGAGGAAAGTGTGGGTAACAGCCTCAAGCCAATCCTTAGCTGTATGGGGGTCTGTCACACCTCGAAAACTAGGAGTTCACTACCTCTAAAGCTAATACAACGTGCTCAGTCTGCGTGTATCCTAAACTAATAGTTTTAGTAGTAGCTAGTACTCGATGGATGTTGGTATAGCTATTAAACTTCCTGAAGATGATGTATCATGTATAGGCCACTGTACTGATGCCTCATCATTAGAATGATCATCCTCATGATAAATTAATAGAGTCCTAAATAGCTATCTATGTGGAGGCATCCTATAATAAAATAATATGTATCATGTTCAATAGAGTATATCTACAGAGTTGACTCAATAAGGACATGGAAGACATAACTCATTCTTATATGATACATGTTCCATTTGTTTCCCTGTAACTGGTGTTTTCTTGTACTGAGTGGAAACTAGTTTCCTATAATCTGGTTGTTTGGATACATCTCCCACCATACAAATAATGGATTCCTGAGCCTGATATTTGAACACCAAAAATAGAAAACAATTTCCACAAAAGAACCTCACATAATCTTGGTCCTAAACTAGAATCGACCTACTCTAATATCACTCTATCACAACCCATCCTAAAGGGTCCCATGCCATGACTACATGAATCTCACCTACAATAGTGTAGGGGATCGTGACAAGAATTGAAAAAGAATATCCCACAAATGAGAGGCATTTTCCTACATACCTTAAGGCATGCAAACATCTCCATGCCATGAAATAAAACAATACTAAGTAAACAATGCATGAAAACGACAATATCCTACAACCAGAGTACAATAGTGAAATTACTAGAAAGTAAATAGGTCTAAAAATCCCACTAAAAGAAAAGATTCTGAAACAACAATTACAACTTGTAGGGTAATAGGTATGAGTATTGTCATTGGAAAAGCTACCAGAAAACACCTCAGCCAATATGGTCTCACAAGGCTCTGCATGGACATGCTCTTCCCAGAAACCCATTAAAATTTGATCATAAGCATAAGTCACGATGCGTACAGAAAAATCTCATAAATGGGTGAGTTAAAAATACTCAATATAATACCTTGAAACCAAAATGGAATGCCATAATCAATATACCACAAATGAAATACCATGAAGGAATACCACAAAAGGATAAACCCAAGGAAATACCATAAAAGAATAAAATAATGGAAATACCATGATGGAATACAACTAGGGAATACCAAAACAAAATACCAAAAAATAATTGATAGTCATCTCCACATAGATATATGTCTACATCAAATATGTCAAAAACAACCAGATATAATTAGTCAAATAAGACAAACAGCCTCAACAAGTCACATATTATACATAAGACACACAATCTCTATAAAAAACATAGTCTTCATAAGACACACTATAGTTATAAGATACACAATCTCTATAAGACACACAGTCTCTTGGTTATTGACAACAACAAAAAATGTTTTCTCAAAGCGCACTCTTTTTGGGATAACCCACTAATCTAGCCATTATGTCATATTCACGCTCCCAAAAAAAATTTGTATATCTTGAAAACACCATCTCATTATAAGGGTCCCAATGAAATAGACGCCTCATTTAACGAATTTTGGTTTTAAATTTATTTCCCTTTGAATATTTCAGAAGGGGTTTCCCTAGGTCATGGACCGACTGTGGTGGTCGACCTTTCCGTAGCTGGTTGAGCTATCACGATAGTCGACCACACCACTAGATTATATGTCTATGTGACAGCTCTATCAACTGTGGATCACGGTCGACTACCACAGTCGATCGTTGTCTGATTTGGCTACCTAGTGTCTGACCCAACCCATTGGGTCTGACCCGATCCTCCAGATTGGCCCAGCCCACCACCTATACTAGTCCACTTATTGGGTTAGTTTGGCTCACACAGTCTCCCACCATAACCACTGTTGGTCCATGCAGCCACAAAACAACAACACATGGCTATTGGCTTGGTCTGTGGCTACCATGTCCCTAGCGATACTTGATGCGCCACACCACCTTGCGTTGTTGTGCACCATCAGCTACCACTACCTGTGACGGTTGTCGTCTCCCTTCTCTCTGAAGTCTTTCTTTATTACTCTAGTGCTCTAATATCTAAAATGAAACCACCTCTATGATCTGTAGGTTTTAGGATACAATGATTCGTCCTCTGGTTCATCTTGCCTCCAATTTAGGGGTATGATCACTTTCGGGCCCTCTCGAAAAGTAAATAAGTGGTCATGATTATTCAATGGTGATGAATTCCAATGAAAGGGGAGAGAAAGAACAAGAACACATGAAGAATAAACCTTGGACTTTATTTGTTTCGGCCTTTATTCTTTTTCATTAGAAGGATAAAAAACGAGGACAAATTAATCTCTCGATAATCCCACAACAATAACCCATCATGTAAAAAAGTTATCAAACCGTGGATAAATATTTTTCTAGATTGAACCTTGTTCATCATGGAAATAAATAATGGGGAAAAGAAATCAAAAAAAAATTCTCTACCTCAATTTAGATTATTCAATAACAAAGTATCGTTGCATCAGTGATATTCCATCAAATAAGTTACACATCAATCATCAATACACGATATGTCACCATTTTTCAAGAGAGTTCTTCTCTACGTCTCAGAGTAATTATAGGGTTATGGTGATAACCCTAAAATTTTGAAAAACATGTAATAAAAAATCATTTTGACAATAAAATAATTTATCTTTAAATTATTTAATTGTGATTATGTTCTTTTTGGGTTTTTCCATAGAATACATGTTCTGACTAAAGTTAAGTATCATCTAGAAAAAACACCACATTATAAAATCAACGGTGGTCTTGGATTGTCAATCTGAGTCACCACCTGTGAGTTATTAGGATTTTAAATAAAATAATTTAATTCAATTATTTTATTTACAATTATTTCCTTGGTGAATTTTTCTTCAGATGACCTTCAGCGACTAATGTTAGGTAATACTTAGGGTAAAGCCACCATTCTGAGCTCAACTATGCCCTCATATTTCTGATTCAAGAACCTGTTAAAAATATATTCCACTTTTTCATGAAATCTACATGTCTGTGATTTAAAAAAATCATTTTTTAATTAATTTTTATTTATCAAACTAAGCCTTGAAATCACACTCCGTCTCCACACCTGGTCTTCAAATTTTCATAAATAATTTCTAAAAAAACGGTTAGAAATCCAAGTCATTAAAGACAAAAATATGGTTCCCTAATATAATATAAAAACTTTCTCAAATACTATGATTTGTGAATCAATTTCTCTGCCAATTACCTCCACTAAGGTGAGTTATCCCAAGTATATTCACAAATCAACCTTCATAAAACTATCTTATTGTATGTTCCTCAATCAATTATGCTTCATGAAACTCATTCAATAAAGAATTTTCATGTTACTTTCTTTTCCCACTTTCATTTACTTAGGTAATATCACAAAACTTATCTCACACAACACCCTCTAATGAGACATTCTTCACCAATATATTTTTCTCAATTATCATTCATGTAAGTGACACTTAATTGAAAATATATCACTTAATTATCTTTTAAAAATTTTTGGATCCAAAAGATATTGGTTTTATGATATTAATATGAAAAATCCAACCTTTTCATAAATATTCCCCAAACCAACTTGAATAGATCATCCCCTTTCACTATTCACGGGCATCTCTAAAATGACATAGTGTTCATACAATATGAACTTTTGATATCATCATCCAGACTAATGTAAATAATCAATATTTGTGTGGATCAACCATTGACCTACAATAAAACACAATACTTGCATGAAGATTATTTTCCTTCTATAAATCACTAGAATTGTACCAAAATAAATAGTAAACATCCTATAAAATTCCACATCCACAAATTTGGAAAACAATAGAAAATTACTCCATCTTAACACTATCAGACATTAAATTCCAAGAATCTATTTCCATTATTATTTAAACTCTATAATAAACCCATAAATAAATTGAAAAAATTTAAAAACCATAACTCTAAACAACATGGTTCCAATATTCCCCTAGATTTGTTCAGAATATGACATTAAATACAATTATACAAAAAGATCATACTACTTTTGATTGAATGTAACATAGCTCATCTATCAACATAATCATACATGAGAAATTTTTGTTCTATAAAATAAGATCTCATCCATCACAATATTTCTATGTGATTAATGAAAAATTTAGAAAACCAGAGTTCAAGATGGAATTTCATACCACATTACACTTCTTATTCCAGAAAGTCCCTTAATATTATTACCATAAACATTTTCTTGATGATATAATCATATCAATAAAAATTAATTTTTGTAAAAATCCACTACCCCTTTGTATATAATGATAGTAATTACTTCTATCGAATGGAACCATCCTTTATACCATTTCCAAGTAATCATAATGTGATAGAGTTATCTTCTTTCAGGTCATCCAATTCATCTCTTATAAGAACCTTACACCACTGGGATATTATATCCCCTTAATATTATACCACATATCAGACAATTAGAAACATTTAAAAACTTTGGGAGAGAGGTACATCCAAACATCCTAAAGATGAGGGTTTTAGTTCAACATCAAGGTTAAATCAATGTTTCTCAAATGTTGGAGTGGTCATTGGATTCATAATTATGTCTAACACATGATCATATGTTCAAAAAAATAGTTTTATCATTATTTATTCCAATTTTTTTATAGAGATATATAAAAAACAACAACATTTTTTATGTTATTTTTGAACATGATTCTTCATTATTTCTATTGTATTTTTTTATCAGATTATATCACCATTGGTTTCTTTTGTTCTTCCACAATATCCTGTTGTGGTTGTTTTATCCATATAATCTAAGAGTATGCCTTAGTTACTATAATGTATCATTCTTTTGTTATTATCAAAAAAGTATTTTACTACTTATTAATCATCCAAATTGTATAATTTCATTTCACAATATCACTGGCTCAATCAATATAAAAAACTATAGATGACTTATGATATGAAACTACATCAAAGAAAATCCCCAGATGGGAGTACCTTGAATGTGTAACACCTCAAGGATTTATAAATAAATTTAATATTAAATGCATGAAACATTGAGACCCTATACAACAACACTCTTTTATAACATGGAAAGTAAATATAATTTTTCCACCTCTCTGATTTGAATTTTGAAAACCCAGACATATACTGTTGCGTTTAGTAAGTTATTTAGAGTCTAATTGGATCAAGTTACATTTTTTATGAATATTAATGTACCCATATGAATAATAATGCATCCTTATGAATAGAAATACGATCCCTATGAATAATAACCTCTCCCATTAAGGTATAAATATAATTTGAACACCTTATAAATGAAATATACTATTTTAGAAATTAATAATTATGTGTTGGTATTTTTATGAGTAATAAATATTTAATTAAAATATTAAATTAATAAATTTATTCAAAATAAATCTATTTTCTTAATATGTATTATTAAATAAATATATTTTTATCCTATTATTTTAGGATAATTTTATGAGACCACTAAATTATTCAATGTATTATAAATTCAATTTTAAATTTTAAAAATTTATTTTTAAATTAAATAATGATTTTATATAAATATTAATTTCTCTTATTTAGAAAAATTTTTTGATAAATTTTTTTTCATTTATTAATTCTACACATTGAGAAAATTGTTAGGGTGATTTTTTTGGAATTTTCTAAAAAACATGAATGTTTTGTGAATAGTAAAATATAGTAATATATAGTATAAGTACATTATAAGATAAATACACTATAAAATGAATCATGGATTATGTAATAACATTTGGTTTGATACTCAAATGCACTTATTAATATTTTTGGTCACAATAATTATCACTATTGGTAGTCTTTGGAAAAATAATAAAATAATGATTAAAATAATAGGAAAACCATTCACTCCCTCTTCTATTCACTCCTCTATTCCTTGAATATGTTCATGGTTTTTCCCAAATACTCTAAAATAGTCCCTCCCTATTTCTAGGAGATCATTGTCATTCTAAAAGACCAATACCCCTTCCCATAAAGAGATTCTCAAGGATTTGTATTTGAGAGGTAATTCCTCATCTTCTTTCTTTTAAATTCATTCCATGTTCCTTTATTTTGTTATACTCTACTCACCTACTCTATCCAATTGATCTTGATAAATATATTATCATATATACACTTGAATTATATCATTTTAATGTAACATCCATCATCAGTATCATTACTCTGTCTTTTATTTTAAATATGAAATCATTGTCTAGGAGGTACTGATTTACAACCTTCATGGTTGATGAAACTTTGTTCTTCCATTTCTCCTTCATTTATTGTCATGTAACCATTTTTATGGCTGAAACTATCTATAATATATGTATCATATCCAATATAATTTTCTTGTATTAGTATATATACATAATATTAATACATACCATAAAACTAGTTCGTAATATTTAAAATACTACCAAAATAATATAAATGATTGTCATTAATGGTTCACCTAATAAATAATCCTAATTACAAATAAAAAAATGAATGTTATGATCATTTAATAATATTAATGTTAACTAGTATCATATAAATAAAATTCAGGATAAGTATATCCATTCAACATGAAATCCATTAATTATAATCAAGCGAACTGATTATGATAATCAAGGAAATGAACACTCTGGAAAAATGGAATTCAATCGTATAACCTATCAATATGGAAATAAATGTACATAATTAAATTATGATAAACTAAATATGAGTATATTAGGCCCTGAATTAATTTATTAATAAGTCTCATTTCATATTCCAGGACCTTAAGTTCAAGATAGGAATATATTTGGTCAAAAGTTATGGGTTTTCTCAACTCACTTTCATTCCCATGAAATATACCTTACTCACCACTACTTCTTATGTGTGGTGTATTTATACATCCCTTTTATGTATAATACCACTAATATATTTATTTTAATGGTATTAAATGTATAATTTTATTACTAGTAATTTTTGGGCATATGATTCAATAGATTTTAATGTGGTATGTGTTTTCTACCCGAACCTCCATTTTCTTTCGGATTATTGTTTGTCTTTCTTAATCCCAATTTAATTATTATTTTTTCTTATGTACTCATCATAAATTAAATTTTAATTTTCTGTATATGTATTACAACCATAATTCTTATTTCCCATATTTAGAGATATTTGTTTTAAAAGGGACTTTAAAAAATTCTTCCTGAAATACAAGCCCAATTCAAGGGAATTTCTCAAATTCTTACCAATTTTCAAGGACACGCTATAATCTTTTTTTAAAAAACATTATTTTTATAAAATCAATGATTTTATTGTTAAAGTACTACTTTAATTAAATTCTATTTTTATACCAATCATTTCCCAAGATAATTATTTTTTTAAAAGTAAACAAATAATTATCTCAAGAATTACTCGATGATTTTGTATGAGTATTTCATATTCTTAAACAATAATGTTGATTATTATGATCAATTGAGATTAACATATAATGATATTATCTAAAATATTTGATTTAATGTTTTATGACTAGTTTTATTATGGATATTATATCTTGATTCCATTCACCATATAACTCTGAATGGTTAGTGTTCTTTTATAATGATTGGGGAATATTTTTTACATTTCATATGTTATTTTAAATATGAATGTATTTGTATTTATGTTTTTCCACATTTATATTTGGAATTAATTGGACTTATTATGTGATGGTTGGGACCCTCTAAATACCCTTTATGCATTAGTAGGTCTCATGAGTCAAACAAGAGTCTTTGAACAAGGCCTTGACAGTATGATTATTTATGGTCTTGGAATGAGTCTGTGAAGGTATGGATAAGATGTCTGACATTATGAATTCCCTTATTATGAAGCTAATTATTGATATTCCATGTGATTATTTGACAATTACAATTTCCATGGTTATGTTTAATGGAATTATTCAATCAGTTTCTATTCCTACCATATTATGTTCAAGTATTTTTTAAATGCATGCATGTTTAGTTATTCATCACACCTACTGTTTATTTTTATAATTTATTTAGTTGTATTATTTATCCTTACTAATAATCTGATCTCACACCTTTCACATGATTTATTTTCCCCATGTTTTAAAGAAGTATATTATGAATTAAATTGAAGGATAATATATGAGATTTTGTTTGATTCAAACTAATTTGATATGTTGTAATTTTGTTCAAGTTGTAATATTAAACATATATATGTATCAGGTTTCCAGAACAACTACACTGTTCGTTCCTTTAGGATATTAATTTCCTATTATCATGCTAATGTAATCAAATAATGAACTGGATCTGGGAAACTAGGGTTGAGTCCTTATATTTGGTTTTAAATGAAGTTTAGTAGAAAACATGGAAACCAGGTTTAGAAAACATAGATTAGGGAACAGGACCCTAATATAGCCTTTGGGGATACACATACAAGATCATCCTGTAATTTTGTTAATTAATAGATTATGTGGATATTTCTAGAAAATACATCACTTTCTGGATACTACAAGTGGACGTGACTCTGGCATAGATGTACCTAAGAGTAACAACTCCACCAGGAGTTTCGTTCTTGAGCAAGGGTATCATGGAACATGAAAATAAGCCTTACTGTGCACCTGATCTGACACTCTTTGTGGATATTCTTAGGATAATTCTATTTTTCTTTACAAACCATTATGAAGGAATTATATGTACATTTTTCGTCAATGAAACCATGTTTATGAATATGATATTATCTATGGATAGGATTTAAATTTATGCTATGTATTTTCCTATGTTGATATTATACATTATGATTCATAACCTAATCTAGTGTATTCCATTATTTATAGATGTCTCCTATTTGAAGTAATGGAACTTGCATGAAGGATTGTATACCGTATAGGGATTTCCCACCGATGAAAGATAATGATGCAGGCTCTAGTGTTTCAACTGGTGCTGGGACACTTATATCTACACTAGGATTGTTTACTCTGGATAAGAACAATAAACTTACCAGTATGGATCATCCAGATCCATAACAAGGAGGAGCTATGTTAGACGGCTTTATGTGACAACAACCTCTATCATTCAATGTGACTACATACCCATCCATATCGAAGTAGTGGAAAAGTACTTTAGAGATGATATTTCTCACTTGGGGTTGTAATGAAAGAGATAAAGTAATCATGGTAGTTTATCGTCTATCTGTAGATGCTAATATGTGGTGGTCATTAATAAAAAAACAAAAAGAATGAGGAAGAAATATAAGAAATAGAATGAAGGAATTTAAAGGAAATATTATTAGAATAATACATCCTTTATGAACAATGAATGGACATGGAATGGTAGTTTCTGAATCTGAGGTAATAATAAGATTAGAATGATGCAAATTATGAAGCCAACTTCACATGATTAGCAAGACATGTCACGAACTACATATTTAATTCATAGAGCGAGATTGATCTATTCTTTGATGGTTAAATTTTTTTTGAAGGGATCTATTATCCCAAAGTTTTTCATCATATGAATATATGGTCTCATGTGAAATAAAATAGAAAAAGAATTTTATAAGTCTTATGACAATAAATGAAATCAATAGAAGAAGAGGGATGCTGAAAATTCTAGGAAATGAAATTAGGAAATGGGGAATAAGGGAAGAGTTGAATTTCCACCCTATAGTAATTATCAGAAGAAACATCTCATTACATTCATGAAGGGTATAGGTGTTTGTTAAAAGTGTGCAGAAAATAGTCACCACTCCCTTGACTATAAGGGTAAGAAAGAATCTACTAATGTTTGATGATAAAATTGCAAGGATATGGGACATTATGAACATTATTATCCTAAGAGTGAAGGAAAAATTCCCAAAAGAAGGCCACAGGAGAAAGTCTAAGCTTATTCTATCACAAATACAGAGGTTTAAGATCATAAGGATGTGGTGGAAGGTACTTTAATCTTTTCCTCAAACTTATCCAATGATAAATTTGATTCTGGATCATTATAATATTTTATATATTCTAATTTTTCTAACAAAATTAGATATTTCTAAATTTATTTAATAAATGAGTTTTCATTAAAAACTCTTAAGGGAAATATAATTGAATTAAGGATGTGTTAGGTAGTCCCCATTATGGTGTATAAATGTGATTTATCTATTATATTTATTATCATACCCATGATTGAATTTAATATAATCCCTAGTATGGATTGGATTCAAATTACGATGTGAAAATGTATTGCAAGAAGAAGGAAGTTACATTTATTTATAATGATTTCGAATCCCCTATCATTAGGGTAGAAAATCACCATCTAATTATCATCTAGATCCACCTAAATAGATCTACTAGATTCAATTATTTGGGAGGATGAGGAAGCAATACTTGTGGGTGAGGAAAAAAATCATCAAATTGCTGATGTAACTATTTTGTAAGAATATATTGATGAATTTCCATAAGATTTACCTGGACATCCTCCAGAGAGGGAAATTGTGTTTTTTATTGATTTAATTCCTAGTTAATTACCTATATAAAGGATTCCCTATAGAATGAACCCAATAGAATTTTTCTATCTAAAGAAACAATTATTGGAGTTCATTAATATAGAGTTTTTTCACCCTAGTGTTTCTTGATGGGGTTCTCCTGTTCTGTTCATTAATAAAAAATATAGATATATGAAGTTGTGTATTGTCTATAGGGAGATCAATTCTATTATGATAAAGAACATTTATCCTCTTCCATGCATTGATGATTTATTTAATCATATTCAAAAATACCAATATTTTTCAATGATTGACTTTTGATCTGGATATCATCTGTTGTGTGTAAGGAAAGAATATATTCCAAAGACATAATTTTGATCCAGTTTTGTGAATTATGATTTTACAATAATTATTTTTATATTGACTAATTAACCCTCTGTTTTCATTGATCTATTGAATAGGGTTTCAAGGAATATTTTGAGGACTTTGTTGTTGTATTTTTTGATGCTCTCTTGGCATACTCCAAAAGCTACAAAGATCATAAAAATCAAAAGCACAATATTCTAAATAATCTTAGAAGAAACGAATTATATGGTATGATTAGAAAGTGTGAATTTTGGATTCAATAAGTTTCTTTTAATAGATATATTGTCTCTATTTATGGAATATCCATTGATCCAATGAAGGAAAAGGCTATTCCAAAATGGACTAAACCAATTAACGTAACCAAGGTACGTAGTTTTTTTGGTTTAGTAGGTTAATACTGTTATTTCATTCAAAACATCACCCATTTAGCCAACCTATAAACCAAGATTACTCATAATGGGGGTATGTTAATGTGGACAAAAGAATGTGAGGAATGTTTCAAATAATTAAATAGTATATTATTGAATTCTCTGATCCTAACTATACCATTATTGAATGATGGGTTTTTGATCTATAATAATGCATCAAAGAATGGACATGGTTTTATCTATATGAAGAATGATAATGTTATTACATATACATCAAGGCAGTTGAAAATTCATGGAAAAAGTATCCTACTCATTATCTTTAGTTAGCTGCTATAAAATTTTCTCTACAAATAAGGAGACACTATCTCTATGGTGAAAGATATGAGAAATATATAGATCACAAGAGTCTAAAATATATCTTCACACAGAAAGAACTCAACATGAGGCAAAGTTGATGGCTCGAACTACTCAATTATTATGATCTTTCCCTACACTACCACCTTGGAAAGGAAAATAAGGTAGATGATGCATTGTCCAAGAAGCAATATAGAGTTCTAAACAAATTGAGGATTTAAAGGGATCCTGCATTCATTGATCATGTAGGGATGGACATGAGAATTATCATATAAGGTGAAACATCATTACTTTTTCAATTGGTGTCCTAACAATATTTATTAGAAATAATAAAAATTTCTCATCTTGATGACAATAATATTCAAAAGAAAATTAATGCCTTGAAATATAGGGAGTTTCACAACTTCATATATGAAGATGGAATTATAAAATTTGGGAAGAGAATTTGTGTTCCAGACATACCCGATCTAAAAAGAGAGTTACTGGATGATTCCCATAGTTCAAATTTTTCCTTACATCCTTTTAATAGTAAGATGTATAAAGAATAAATGGAACATTTCTAGTGGGATAAAATGAAAATATAAATTGCTGATTATGTATCAAGATGTTTAGTCTGAGAACTAGTGATAGGTGAACAAAAATAACCTAAAGGGGTAATGGAACCTCCACCTATTACTACATGGAAATGGGATGACACCCCCATGTATTTGGAAACTAGATTTACAAAACCTCCATGAATGAATGATGCAATATGGGTAATTGTTTATCGACTTATGAAATATGTACATTTCCTCACTGTAAGGGAGTGTTTTCCACATTATCATCTTGCATGACAATATATCAATGAAGGTGTGAGACATCATGGATAACCTCTCTCAATTATGTTTGATCCTAATCCATGATTCACATCGAAATTTTTGGAATGTCTTTCAAAATAATTAGATACTGTGCTTCGATTGACTAATGCTTATCACCCTCAAATTGAATGGAAATTAGAAAGGATGATCCAAACTTTTGAAGACATTTTCAGATCGTGTCCACTTGATTTTCAAGGTTGGTGAGATCAGAATTTTACCTTTGGTGTAACATTTAAATAATAATAGCTTCCATTTATGTATTCAAATGGAACCATAGGAAGCATTGAATGGAAAGAGTTTTCATACACCAAAATGTTGGGATGAAGTTTGGGAAAGGAAGATTGTGGGCCTAGAACAAGTGGAGGAAACAACTGTAATGACCCAAAGTTTAATCAATGGAAATTTCCATCTTATAATTATTTCATATAGTGTAATCACATGAAATGACAATTCAATGAAATACTAAGTACTATGCTACCCTTAACTATATTATTTTCACTTTTGTGATTTGAATGTTGAAAATTTGATATAAATATTTGCTATCAGTAAGATGTTTGAAGTCTGATAAGACATACATATTTTTTTTGTGAATAGTAACTAAACCGTATGAATAGTAGTGTTACCCTTATAAATAGTAATATGACCCTTACAATTAGTAAATCATCTATTTTAATATGTATCCTTATTAATGAAAGTATAAATAAAGTTTATCTATATTATTAATGACAGTATGATATAATCATGTCATAGTGTTGGTATTTTTATAAGTCATAAACATTTAATTAAAATTTTATAAATAATTTAATAATTTAAAAGAAATTTTATTTTCATAAAATTTATTCATAAATTATTATTTTTATGTTTTCTGATTATAGGACAATTTTATGAGACTACAGTTACTTTTTCAATGTATTATAAAATCTGTTATAATTTTAAAATATGTATGTTTCATGTAAATGATGATTTTATTTAAAAATTAAATATCTCATATTTACAAAATTATTGTCATAAAATGGATTTTATTTTAGTATTTTACACATCAAAAAATGTTTGGGGTGATTTTATTGGATTTTTCTGAAATACTAGAATTTTTTGACAATTGCAAAATACGATAATTTACTGAATGATCTAAATAAATGATTATTGAGTCATGGATGGTGTTTTTCTCAGGAAAGAACCTTGTTATAGAACTAAAATTTACATATTAATATTTTCTTCACAATAATCATTAATATTTATTTTCTTGAGAAAAATAATTAATAAAATAATGAGAAAACCCGCCTCTCCTCTATTATAAAAACCAATGTCACCCCGTCTTCTCTTCACTTAAATAAATCCTAGTTCCTAAGAAAAATTATTCTTAAATACATCCTTAATCACATATCACAAATACAATATCCATTTCTCTCTGAAAATGATCAAATACTCTCCCTCAAAGCGCTTCTCATGGAAGATATATTCAAGAGGTAAATTCCTCTTTTCATTTCATTTATTTTCTTTCAAGTTCCATTATTATTTTTTATTTACTCACCTTATTTAATCTAAAAGTTATGATCTACCTAGTACCATACATGTACTATAATTGTGTTATTATAATGTAATAATTCGTCATCATCAATTCATTTCCCTCCATTTATACTATAAATGAAAACACCATTCGAGATGTGTTATTTTCTCACATCCATGGATGACCAGTTTTCAATGTCTATTAACACATTGAATGATGTCCATGAAACCATTTTCATTGTTTAAATAGACTATAATATATTTATTATGTCAAATTTTAGGTTGTGTAATATTTTTTACACATGGTACTAATTTATAAAGAATAATGTGTTCGATGTGATCAAAAAACCGCCAATTAACCAAAACAGTTATCATTAAGGTTTTATATAATGATTCATCTTAACTATAAATAACCAAATGAATTATATAACCAAGTAATATAATGGATGATCAATAATAAGATATTAATCCAATTATGTACAACTATTCTCATCTAACATTTTTATCCTTACACGTATATAAGTAAACCAATCGTGAAAACCAATGAAACAAACAATGAAATTGACCACTTAACCCATAAAAAATATCATGAATGAACATAATAAGGTTATAATAAAAAAATTACATAACGAAGAGGTTCTGAAAATTTTAATTTATTAATTTAATTGTGTTATCTTAGACATTAAGATCAAGGGAAGAACACCTTCAAACTTAATCTAAGGGATTCTACTCAAACTTCCATTATTCCTTCGGGTAGCTCAATATTTATTTATAAAAAAATTATTTTATATGTTATTTTTATGAACATATTATAAATGTTGTATAAATTCACCAAACCCATGTATAATGATCCATTAATTATCCTGTTTTGGGGATATACATGTTTTTAAGTGGTTCCCTCTTCAATACATCTTTATAAGAAAAACCGTTTTAAGGGAACATCTTGAATTGTTTCCTAATTTCAAGTGCACTCTATCAACTATTTTAAGATATAATTTTTTTTATAAAATCATTATTTTTATTATAAAAACCCTCTTGGTTCAATTACTGTTTTATATAAAAGAGTATTCAATTTTCAATTTTGACAGCACTTTAGTATTTTCTGTAAAACCGTACTAAAATGTTTTAATAATAAAATTTCTTAAATACTATTCTTACATATTTTAACTTATGTTTGACATCAAATACCATGATATATGCCTATTTTACCTTATAAATTTCAATTTATGTTTTAATTACTTTTTGTCATGGACACTTTTACGATACGCCAATCTATTATACATTATGACATGATTATGATACCAATTTCTTTCCATGGGTACCCTTATATTTATGTATGATTGATCATCTATGATTATATATGTGGAAATAATATTAATTAACATTTTATGAGGGTTTAACCTAGATATAACTCATATTTTTTGGGTGATGTTGGGTCTCGTGAGACATTATATGCAACGATCTTGGCAGTTAGCCTTGAATCATGCTACCATATGCAACAGTCTTGGTGGTTAAACTTTACTTGTGCTTCTCTATGTGAAACATTCCTTAAATCATGATAAATTAATGTTATATGTTTCTTCCAAAATACTATGAATCTGTATTTATATTATCCCATGTTTATATGTTATAATTCCATATGTTCAATGCTTTTGTATATTTATGCCATGCCTTCTAACCCATGGGCTAACGTTTTGTTCACATATTTTTCCCTTACTAGGATTTTAGATCATCCCTTTGTTCAGGTTGTACATAATTTATCCAATAAATATGTATGAGCACAATGATATTTAAGATAAATTTATGAAGAATAAATAAATAAATGTTTTATTTAGTCCAATGTTTCACATTTTACGTATCTAGTCATCCAAGACACTAGACTTTACAATCCTTGGATTGTAATATGATGCTTTGATATGATTAAAATCATGTAATGATATGTGTAAAATGATAGGGTCACTATAGTTTGTATAAGAGGATGGTAAAGTTATTTTTGTACATAAGGAATAGATCACTTTAGTGATAACCATAGAGATTTGAATATGTATAAGAAAACATCCCTAACTTTTGGTAAGTATATATTATGTGGTTTATCAAGAAAATACATCCTTTTCAGATACAAACAAGTGGATTTGGATCTATAATAGATTTATGTAGGGGTACAACCTGAAAATACTACTTTGAGATAGACTCTAATGAGAACTAGTGCATGACAACGGGCCTTCCGACACTCTTATTTTGAAACTACCAGCAGATATGTCTGGGTAAATTCATAAGCATGGTATAAACCATTATTTAGGTAATATAAAAAAGAATCCCATAAGAATAAATTTCAGGAAATAGATCATGGGTAACCTAGATTTAAAACTAAGAAATCGCAAGTGAGGATATACTTTTTCATTATGAGTTTATCCTTTTATATTTAAAAGAGTCCTTATTTATGATTATTAACTATGTATTCAATCCCATAATTGTAAATTATTTTTCTTAGTAAATGGAATGAAATATAATAACACATTCCCATAATCAAAATGATAAGGAATTTGTATATTTACCTAATGATATGCTAAATATAATGGGAATGGGTGTTCAAAACTTTATGACAGTACTTTGTCTGCTGGCTCAAGTTTGAATAATTACTTGAATTTTGTGGAACACCCTTATCCTACAAGGTAAAAAGAAAGTTTTATTTGAATAATTCAGGTGGAAAAGGCCTCCCATGTTTTGAAGATCATCCAATCCCCTCCTCGTGGAATAGTGGATTAACACAATTGAATAGATATAATTTTTCCTCCAGTGCTTAGAAGAAGAAAAATTCATGCGGACAGTCTATCGTTTAGATGTGGAAGTTAATTAGTGGAGGAAACTCATCAAGAATGTAAAGTCCCTGGAGGAAATTGATTCCATGGATTTGGAGTAATTTAAGAAAATGTTTTTCAATAAATATTTTCCACAAACATTCCATCTCATGAAGGAAGGGGAGTTCCTCATACTTAAGCAGAAGGAAGATGAGTCCATCAGAGCATATGATGAAAACTTCCCAGGGCTTGAAACATACACGTTTAGGTTTTTCATGAAAACTGAAATCAAGTTGTTTTCTTCTTTAGTAAACTAAAGCTGATTCTATAAATAATTATTAGTTATTCATGAATTTGACAGTTATGAGGTGATTGTCCATTATTTTCCCAGGTTTAAAAGGGAGAATAGAGACTCTCAATGGTCATTTGTGATCAGTGAAGAAAATAAAAAAAATTGAGTCTAATAAGGGTGGTTAGGAAAATAAATCCCATGATAAAAAGAAGACCGAACATCCCAGGTGTCAAAATTTTTGGAATAAGAATCTTAGGAACTATCTAAATAGAACCAGTAAATGATTCAAATGCAGAATAATGAGACATCTTGCTAAGAAATACTGGAGGGATATGATAAATCCCAATAATGTGGAAGAAGGAAGGAAGGTTCAGATCAATGCTCAGCATATAGTGCAGTGTTACAACAGCAAAAATCATGGTAATAATGTGAACAATCTCCCAATGCCAAGGGTTTTTAGAGGATATCAACAAAAACCTCCTAGGAAACAAGTGATTATGTTATCACTACTGCAGAAGTGTATTTAGGAAAAGATATAGAGAAAGGTATTCTAGTTAGACATTCATGAATAGAGAACATACTATTTGAATGTAGTTTTGTGCATTCTTTTATATCTTTCAATTTTATTTGAAATATTCAAACACCGAGTCAAAATTTGGAGGTTGAGTTTTCTGTGAGAACAATAAATGGGGAAATTACTGCATCAAAATTTTATAACTCCTCCTTGGTTAATTTTTTTCGACTAAACCTCCTAGAAAACCTAGTCATACTTTTTTACGGGAGTTCAATGTTATATTGGTCATGGATTGGTTATCTATATAAAAATCCAACGACAACTATCAGGAAAGGAAGATAACTCTTAAAATCCTGAATCATCCTCTAATTCTTTACAAGTGTAAGGATGAAGATGAATATATTTTAGAATCATTATCTCAAGTGTGTATATTACTTCTATATGATAAAGTATGTTTAACTCAAATTATTGAGACAAATGAGATGATACTTCTCTAAGATATGCCCATTGCGAGGGATTAAACTAATGTATTCCATGAAGAATTTCCTAGTCTTCCTCCTGATTAAGAGTTGAGTTCTCAATTAAAATTATTACTGAATCTCTGCCTATATAAAACACACATTATAGAATGGACACCATAGAGCTGAAAGAGATGAATAATGAGCTATTGAAGAATATGGAGAAGGATTTTATACACTCAAGTGCTTCACCATGGGTTTAGACAATCCACTTCATAAAGAAGAAGGATGGATCAATGTGCCTCTTCATTGATTATCATGATCTCAATAAAATCACAATAAGGAAGAAAGTATCCCCTACCACAGATAGATGTCTTGTTTGATTATCTTTAGGGGGACAATTATTTCACTAAGGTGGACCTTCAGTCAGGATATCACCAATTAATGGTTGGGAATGAAGATATTCCCATGAATTCCTTTTGAACGAGGTATGGACACAATGAGTTCATAGTGATTCCCTTTGGACTCACTAATACTCTAGAAATATTCATGTATTTAATTAACAGAGTGTTTAGAGATTTCCTCAAAAACATTTTGATATTTTCTATCAATGATATTATAATATACTCCAAGAGTAAGGGAGAACATGAGGACCATTTGAATAATGTGTTGATTACATGGTGATAACAGAAATATTATGAAAAGTATAATAAATGTGAGATGTGGATAAACAAACTATAATTAATGGGGAATGCTATAACCAGGAAAGGGATATATGTGGACACATCCAAGTTAATGGCAATGGAAGAGTGGCCCATGCTAACAACTGTAACGGATATCCGCAGTTTTCTAGGCCTTGTTGGGTATTATCGATGATTTTTGAAGAACATATCATGATTTTCAATCCAAATGACCAAGCTGACACAGAAGAGAGTGAAGTTAGTCAGGATTCATGAATGTGAGTAAATCATTAAGAATCTCAAAAGGAGGCTTATCAATACACTTGTACACACACTACCAACATGTGGGTAAATCTTTGTGGTGTAATGTGATGATTCATAGAAGGGAGTATGCTTAATCCTACTTCCAAATTATAAATTGATAGCCTAAACCTCAATAATGTTGAAAATATATGAGCAAAACAATCCTATGCATGATCTGAAGTTTACTTCTGTGATCTTTGCTTTGAAAAACTGGTGGAAATATCACTATGGGGAGAAGTGTGAGATATATTCTGGTCACAAGAGTATCTCTCATATATTTACATAGATGGAGCTTAATATGAGCCAGGGAATATGGTTAGAGCTTGTTAAGGATTATGAATACTCAATCCACTGCCATCCAAATAAGGAAGATAAGGTGGAATATTCTCTAAGTAGAAATGATCTTGCATCATTATCATTGATTATCATTGAGGAGGATCCAATATTATTATATTTTTAGAGGATGGAAATTGGAATCATTAAGGGATGAACATCATCAATTCTTTCCCAAATTGATGCTAAACCATTCCTCTTAGAGAAAATAAAGGATGCTCAAAGAAAAATTGTGGAAATTATAAAAAGGGTGGAAGCTATTAGAAATATGAAATCCTCTGATTTCAATATTGATAAAGAAGGATTTTTAAGATTTGGGTAACAATTATGTTTACCGTCTAATCCAGATATAATGAAGGAGATATTGAATAACGTACATCGCTCAACCTTCTCTATTCACCTAGGGATCACAATGATGTATCATGATCTCGGAGAGAACTTTTGGTAGGATAATATGAAGAAGGAGATTTTTGAATATTCGTCAAAGTTCCAGGTACGTCAACAACTGAAGGCGGAAAGACAAAAGTCTAAGGGGATGATGCAACCACTACCCATACCAACATATAAGTGGGAGAAAATAACCATGGAATTTTTAATTGTACTTCCAAGGATATCTAGAGGAAACAATGTTATATAGGTCATTATGGATCGTATTACAAATAAAGCTAACTTTATCACAATTTTAGAAGACTTATTGTTTGATCAACTTGCATGGATAAATATCAAAGAGTTGGTAAGGCTGCATGGAGCACCACTATCTATTTTATCTGATATAGATCTGATATTCACCTAGAAGTTCTCAAAAATTACTCAACATTTTATATTCATAGAATTGATCATTAGTACGCCCTATCATCCTCAAACTAAAGGCCGATCTGAGTGAACTATTCAGACAATGGAAGACTTATTGAGGGAATATTCTATGGACTTTAATGGAGGGTGGGAAAAACATCTTTCACTGGTAAAATTCTCTTATAAAAATAGTTTCCACTCAAGTATTCGAATAGAACCATATGAATCCCTTTATGAGAAAAGGTATAGAACAATGGCATGTTGGGATGAAGTCAGTGAGCGTAAGATTCTAGGACTTGAAATAGTCCATGAAATAGTGTAGAAGGTGAAAACCATTCAGCATCACAACAATGTATCCCAATGTTGAAAAAAGATTAATGCATACAATCGTGGGCAAGATCTCGATGTCAAATTTGGATACATGATTTTCCTTAGCATAACTACACGGAAGAAGGTCATGAGATTTTGGAAGAAAATAAAGCTAACTCTCAAGTACATCAGCCCCTTCGGGATCCTTGACCGTCTCAGAGCTGTGTCTTATCGACTAGCACTTCCACCTACCAAGTCTATAGTACACAATTACATTCAGGTATCTCTCTTAAAAAAGTACATACTTATCATTCACATGTATTTTATTTATATGTGGTATAGTTAGAGAATTATATTTCTTATGAGGAGAATCCATTGAAGATCTGGGATCATAGAGATAAATTTCTATGCAAAAGACTACTCACCTAGTCAAAGTACTATGGTGGAACAATAAGTACGAAGAGGCGACATGGGAAATAGAGAAGTAAATGATTGAAAATGGCCCACACCTTTTTATGTCTTAGAATTTAAAATGAAATTTCAAGGAAAAAAATTTATAAGGGGGGAGAATGTAACGACCCAAAGTTGAATAAATGGAAATTACCTTCTTATAAATATGTTATATAGTATAATCACATGAAATAACAACACAATTAACCATTAAGTAATATGTGACCTTTAAATATAATATTTTCACTTCTATGATTTGAATTTAGAAAATATGAAATACGCATTTGTGATCTGTAAGATATTTGGAGTACAATAAGATAAACTTAATTTTTGGTGAATAGTAACCGACCCTTAAAAATAGTAATGTCACCCTTATGAATAGTAATAAAACCCTTATTATTATTAAATCATCAAATTGAATAATTTTTCATTCCAATGAAAGTATAATAAACTTTATCCATGTTATAAGTGACAATATGATAAAATTATATCATGATGTTGGTATTCTTATATGCTAAAAATATTATATTAAAATTTTCATAAAATTATAATATTTTAAAATAAAATTTATTTTCATAAAATGTATTCATAAATTATTATTTTAATGTTTTAATATTATATGATAATTTTATGATACCTTAGTTAATTTTTCAATGTACTATAAAATTATTTATAATTTTAAAATATGCATTTTTCATGTAAATGATAATTTTAATTAAAAACAATATCTCATATTTAGAAAATTATTTTCATAAAATGGAGTTCATTTTTAGATTCTAAATATTGATAAATGTTTGGGGTTATTTTTTTTATTTTTCTAAAATGTTGGAATATTTGGTGAATTGTACAATACGATAATTTAACGAATAATCTAAATGCATAATTTATTGATTCATTAATGATTTTATACTGAGGTAATCATCTTTTTTTAAAACTTACATTCACATATTACAGTTTTTGGTCACAATAATCATTTATATTGATTATGATGGTAAAAATAATAAAATAATAAATCATATAATGAGAAAACCATCCTCTCCTCCACTATAAAAACCACCCTCGCCCACTCTTTTCCTCACCCTTATAAAGCCTTGTTCCTAGTCCAAATTCTGCTCAAATCCCTCCCTAACCCACTTTCTCACATAAATAATCCCTTGGTCCCTTAAAAAGACCAAATCATATTCTTTACAGAGGTTCACATGGAAGATATATTCAAGAAATAATTCCTCTTTTCATTTCTTTTATTTTCATCCATGTTTTAATATTTTCGTTTTATTTCCCCACCCACTTTAATACAAATCATATGATAACTCAATTACTTTACCTATACTAAAATATTGTTATGAGAATTAATAATTCATCATCATATATAATTTCCCCTCTTTTTATACTATAAATGAAAACATCACCCGAGATGTGTTAATTTCTCACCTTCAAGGACATTGAGTTTTCAATTTCTATTATCATCTTCAATTATGGTCCTAAAACAATTTTTAGGGTTGAATCAGATTATATTATATTCATTTTATAGAATTTTATTTTATTTAATCTTTTTTAAACATGGTATTAATTTATATAGAAAAATTTGTTCGATGTGATCAAAAACCCACCAATTAACCAAAAAATATCATTAAAGTTTTATATAATGATTCACCCTCAGTCTAAAAAATCAATTGAATTTTATAAACAATTAAACTTCTAAATGGTCACTAGTAACATATGACTCTAATTTTGGACAAACATTCTCAACTTAAATGTTTATCTCTACATGTATACATGAAAAGAAATCATGAAAACCAATAAAACAAACATTGAAATTGAACAACTTAACCCATCAAAAAGTCTATGAATGTACTTAATGAGGTTATAAATATCAATTAAATAACTTATATATTCAGGAAATATTAATTAATGAATTTAATATGGTTATCCATGACATTACGACAAGGGTAAGAACACCTTCATACCTAAGGTAAGGGATTCTACCTAAACCTCCATTATTCCTCTAGGTTACTCTACCATTCTTTTTACCCAAATTAAGTTATATTTTATTTTCATTTACATCTTCTAAATTATGTGAACATTTTTCAAAATCATGTATAAATATCCATTCATTATTCTCCTTTTTAGATATACATGTTTTTAAGTGGTTCACTCCCCAATACTTCTCGATAAGCAAACCCATTTAAGGGAACTTCTCCAATTCTTACCCAATTTCAAGTGTATTATATCATGTATTTGAAGACACCATTAGTTTTTTAAAATAAGTATTTCTATTATTAAAACCTTCTTAGTTAAGTTATGATTTTTTATAAAATATTATTCCCTTTTTCTATTTTAAATTATCTATAATATTTTCAATAAAGCCGCACTAAAATGATTTAATGGTAAACATTCATAATTACTCTTATTAAAAGTTTTCACTTATATTTGAAATCACATACCATTATATATGACTATTTTCCCTTATCAGTTTCCAAGTATGTTTTAATTTATTTCATTCATAGACACATTTATGATATGGACATCTATTATGCTTTATGGCATGATTATGATACCCATTCCTTTCCATGGGTACCCTTATGTTTACGTATAATTGATTATGTATGACTCTATATGTGGCATGCATATTCATGAACATTTTATGATTGGTGGGCCCTGATAGGTTGTTAATTCATTTGGTAATTTTGAGTCTCATGATATGTTATGTGCAACGGTCTTGAAGGTTATCCTTGACTCGTGCTACCATGTGCAATAGTCCTGGTGGATAACCTTGACCTATGATCCTCTATGTGCAATGATCCATGAATCGTGATAAATTCATGTAGTATGCTACTAAAAAATTACTATGACTCCAGGTTTTTATTATCCCATTTTTATATGTTATGATTCCATATGTTCCATGCCTTTTTATATCATTATGTCCTTCCTTCTAACCCATGTGATAAAGCTTTGTTCTCATGTTTATTACCTTACTGGGATTTTAGGTCATCCATTTGTTCATGTTATATCTAGTATATCCTATTAATATTAATGATCACAATGGGATTTGGGATCTCTTTATGAATAATAAATAATTAAATGTTTTATTTAGACCCATGTTTTATGTTTCGTGTACCTTGCCTTACAAGACAGTAGACTTTTCGATCCTTACCTTGCAATATGATTCATTAATATGTATAAAATCATGCAATGATATGTTTAAAAGTATAATATCACTATAAAAATAACAAAGTTAAAGACAAATAAAACCCATATCAAAGCATATCAATGCATGCAAAAGATCTATACTGATAATCAAAGAAGGATTTGGAATATCGAGTGGGAGATCATGTCTTCTTAAAATAATTTCCATATAAGGGTTTTATAATATTTGCGAAGAAAGGGAAACTGAGCCATAGTTACATTAGACCTTTTGAAATTATAGATATAAATGGAGAAGTGGATTACCATTTGGAAATTCTTCTTATCCGTTCTAAATTACACAATGTGTTTCATGTCTCATTATTGATACAGTACTTGCAAGACCAAATGCATGTCTTCACTTCTGAATGTATATAATTCGAACTTGAATTATCTTACTTTGAAGTGCCTATTTGGATTCTAGACACTAATGAACATGTGTTGAGGAATCAGGTGACATGACTAGTAATGGTACATTGGAAAAATTATAAAATTGAGAAGCAACATGGGAGCCTGAAGAGCTTATGATGAACAACAATCCAAATCATTTTATGGGGTAACATTATAAGATTTATAAGATGAAATTTTGGTAAGGGGAGAATGTAACTCCCCAAGGATATATAAAGAAATTTAAAATTGAATGCATGAAACACTGAGTCTCTGTAAGACACTACTTTGTTATAATATATCCAGTAAACATAATTTTTCCACCCTTGTGATTTGAATTTCAAAAAACTAACATACACATTTGTATTCAGTAAAATATTTAGATTTTGATGGGATCAACATAAATTTTTGGTAAATAGTAATATACAATTATAAATAGAAATACATCATTTTGAATAGTAATATTATCCATAATAATTTTAACCTCTCCCATTAAAGTATAAATAAAATTTAGACACCATATAAATGAAATAGAGTATTTTAGAAATTAAAAATTATGTGTTGGTATTTTTATGAGTAATAAATATTTAATTAATATTTTAAATTAATAAATTTATTTAAAATAAAATAAATTTACTTAAAATCAATTCTCCAATAAATATTTTATTGCCCTGTGATTTTAGGATAATTTTATAAGACCTCATATAATTTATGAAAGTATTATAAAATAATATTTAAATTTAAAATATGTACTTTTCAAGTGAATACCTATTTTAATTAAAAATTAAAATTATCTTATATAGAAATTTATTTTGATAAAACAGAGTTTTTTCTTAATTTTATCCTTGGTAAAATGGTTAGGGTAAATTTTTTGGATTTTTCTTACAAACATCAATTTTTGGTGAATAGTCAAATATGGTAATTTATAGTATAAATACATTATAAGATAAATACACTATTACTTGTATTATGGATGATGTAAGAACACATTATTAGAACTCATATGAACTTATTACTATTTTTGGTCACAAAAATCAACACTATTGGTTTTCTTTGGAAAAATACTAACATAATGATTAAAATAATGGGAAAACCCTTCTCTCCTCCACTATAAAAACTAACCTTCACTCCCTCTTCTATTCACTCAAATAATCCTTTAATCTATTTATTGTTCTAACCAAATACTCTTAAATGGACCCTCCATAGTTTCAGGAGCTCTTTCTATTTCCAAAATTCCAAAACACCTTCCTTTAAGGAGATTCTTCCGGAGGTATATTCAAGAGGTAAAACCACATATTATTTTATATAATTTCATATCAAGTTCCTTTATTTTGTTATCCTCTACTCACCACCTAGGTAAACTGATATTGATAAATCTAGTATAATCAATACATTGTAACTATATCATGTTAATGGAACATCAATCATCAATCTCTTTACTATCTCTCTCTCTCTCTTATATTTTAAAAACAAAATCACCATCTGGGTGGTGCTGGTTTGCAACCTTCATGGTCGAAGAACCTTCATTATTCAATTTATCCTTCTGTTGTGGTCATGGAACCATTTTATTTGTTGAAAAAACTATAATATATGTATTATGGACTATTTAATGTTCATATCTAGTATATATACGTAATATTACTCTATATAACAAAACAAGTTCCCAAAATTCAAAATACCACAAAAATAATCTAAATGATTTTCATTAATGTTTCTCCTAATAAATCATCCCCATACCATATAATAAAATGAATTATATAACTATTTTATATTTTTTAATGTTCATTAGTATCACATAAATCCAATTTTGTAAAATTATTTTCATTCCACATGAACTCCATTATTTATAAACAAGCTAATCGATTATGAAAATCAATGAAACAAACACTCTAGAACAACATAATTCAATCATATAACCTATCAAAAAGTAAATAAATGAACATAATAAAATAATGATAAACTTATTAAATTTATTATATTTTATTATTTATGTTTTTAATATGTCTAATTTCATATTCCAGGACAATATGTTCAAGAGTGGAACATATTTGAATATAAGGTAAGGGTTTTCTCAACTCACTTTTATTCCTATGAAATATGCCTTACACGACACTAATTTTTTGGTATAGTGTATCTATACTTCCCTTTTATGCATAATACCATGAATATCATTATTTTAATTTAATTAAATGTTTAATTTAATGATTATTAATTTTTTGACATATGATTCAATTGATTTCAATATGGTAAGCATTTTCAACACCAACCTGCATTTTCATTGTGGTTAATTTTTTCCCTTATTAATCCCAAATAATTTTTTATTTATTCATATTTACTCATCATAAATTCTAGGTGAATTTTTTATATATGTGTACCAACAAGAATAATTATTTCATTTATAGAGAGACAAATGTTTTAAAAGGATATTTAAAAAATTTATTCTGAAATAGATGACCAGTTCAAGGGAATTTCATGAATTCTCACCTATTTTCAAGGGAAGTTTATAATTTATTTTTTATATACAATTATTTTTCTAAAACCAATAATTTAATTAAGAAAAAAAATGCATTAATTGAATGTTTGTTTAAAAACAATCGAATGAAATCTTCTTTCCAAAGTAAAATATTATTAATGTCAAGAATTACTTGATGATTTTATACAACTATTTTCAACTATTTCAACACTCTTTTGGATTGTTATGTTCAATTGGGATTAATGTTTTATGAAATCTACTACCATATTTTAATTAATGGTTTGTGATTAGTTTCACTAGGCATGTTCTAACTTTATACCATTCACCATATTACTCTAAATGGTTAGTGTTCATATTTAATGATTAGGGAAAGTTATTTACATTTCATATGTTTGTTTCAATATGAAGGTATATATTGTTATGTTTATCCCCATTCATATGAGGAATTAAATGTAATTATTAAATGACAGGTGTGGCCCACTATATCCCCTTGATGCATCGTTAGGTCTCACGATACAAACTAGAGTCTTGACATAAGGACTTGATAGTATGGTTATTTATGGTCTTGGCACAAGGCCTTGATGGTATGGTTATGATGTCTGGAATTATGCATTCCCTCATTATGAAGCTAGTGATTAATAGTACTTGTGATTATTAGACCAGTAGAATATCCATTGTTTTTTATGGCATTATTTAATTATTATTTTTCCTATAATATTATGCTCAAGTATACTTCTAAAGGAATGATTTTTTTTTCATATGCCTAGTGTTTAGTATTATAATATCATCCACTTTATTATTTACCCTTACCGGCCATCTAAGCTCACCCCATTCACATGTTTTACTTTCTACAGGTTGTCAAGAATTGTATTATGAATGACTTTTAAGGATAATCTAGGTGATTATCTGGGATTCAAAAAATGTTGATATGTTAAATTTCCTTTCAATTTTTAATGTTGCACATATGTATGTATCTGGTTTTCTAAAACTACTAAACTATTCACTCTTTTGGGATACAAATTTCTTGCAATCATTAAAATGTAGCCAAATAAAGTACAAGATCCGAGAAACTGGGGTCGTGTCCTTACATAATTTCTCTAATGAATATTTTAACAAAAAAAATATACCCTTATATCATGTTACTCTAGAAACAAGGTACCAAACACATTCAAATGAACAAGTCTGACCATGTTTCATACAAATACATTAAACTTACAATAATCCTTCAGTAATAGGTGTGGTCTGTAAATTTATTGTCCTCATGTTTTCTAATAAAATTTTCAATTCCAATTAGTGTTGATATTGTATTAAAAATATTCAAATTGATCATTTTTTGTGAACTCTCTTATATATTTTTTTAGATAGATAAATATATACCACTATTTATAAATAAAATCAAGCCTAATTAAATAATCGAGCTCACCACTCATGAATATTTCAAATTCTGAGCCCATCATTTTGTAAAAATCTTATACCGAGTTATTTTTTATCCTACCAAATTTAATGTTATCCATATGTATGATCACATTTAATATTCATTCATTATGAATTCTCATAAAATTTTTGTGTTCTTACATCCACTTTTAAAATATCGATGTTTTAAGTATGAGTCTAGTAAATGATACAATGTTTGTGGTGACATATTAAAATAATAAAAGTCCCTATTCCATATGAATATCTTGGTTTCATCATTTATAACCTTGAAATCAACTATATATTTAGTATAAACCTCATCTTAATGAAAAGTATTAGAGAACTCCTTTTTTACATCCACTTGACATATCTTGGTTGACAAATTCTAAATAACTACTAAAAAATAAAAAAAATAAATGCAAGAATATGGTTATTTGTTACCATAATGAAAATGAAGAGGAAGGTGGAAATGGTCTCACAAATCATGTGAACCCTTATGTGAAATATGATCACATGACTAATTGAGTGTTATGCGAAGAGGCATGTGCAGCACATAACATGTCGTAGATTCCTTGAATCCCCTTCTGAAAGATCCTTTTACTCTTGAAAGGGCACCCCAATCAACCAGTGATCTTGTGGTGAAAACTAGATAAGCTCTCCCATGTCACACTGTTTGTTAACTGGTGTGTAACGACCCGAACCCGGATGCCACTTAATGGGTGCCCCGAGTCCGATGGGACACATGGCCTCAAGCGCATAATCCTGAAATCTAGAGGTTTTTGACCAATACAGAGTGCCTAGGGTGTGTCTGTGGAAAGACTATGCCATCATTATTGGAGTTTAGCATAGAAGAAGGAATCTAAAGTAATAGTAATAAAAAATTAATTTAAATAAACAGCAGATGCAAACTGATGCCATAGATAAACGAGAACATACATAATTGCACCAACTGAACAATGATGATTAAATTTTATGTCACTAGAAAACTGGAAGGCATGGATACAAGCCAATATACATAACATTTTTCACAAAGTAAAGGAAAACAAAGACTAATTCAAGCATCCCAAGATCCAACTCGTTCATCTACTGTCAAGTTCTATCCTATCATCAAACAATAAAGTATTAGAAGTTGTATGCTTCACTTTGTGTATACTTGCAAACATGTAATCTACTCCGTGTACCATATAGAGCATAGATAAGGTTTGAGATAAATATTAGTGGGAATCCACCAGTGGTGTTTATAAAATATGGTCCGTGTAATGAAATATAGAACTGTGTAGGCATGCATATATAATGTAAAGTAAGTAGTAAAAATAACTAAATAACCAAGTACCTACTTCATCCCTCGCCCGGTGTCTGAACTTGTATCCAGATAATTAATTAAGGAATTAACATTTAAATTTAATAGGTAACGTGAAGCATAGACAACACTGACATCACCTCATAATAGTATCAGTACTGAAGGTCCCAAGATGTAACAAGATAACAAAAAATAATATCTTTTGAGGGAGTTCCAGGGTAATAACCATGGTAACGTAAATCTCATGGAAAGCTAACTCATATGTATTTGAGTCTAGATATGTGTTAATAGTGTAATACTAGTTGCGTAATCCAAGGCATTCCACTATGATGTTCTTACCACGTCCAAGGTTATCGACCATGGTAAAACGAGACTAAGCAATGATAGGGCCATATGGGCTGTCATCATAGAACCTACTTGTCAATGATGGATCCAAGGAATGTATTCGAGCTATCCTATAAAAATGAAAGGAACCCAATGGTAGGATAATGGGAATCCAAGTAATATACAAGAACCAAAGTCTATGTGGGTATCAACCAAAGAAAACTATATCCTTGTATCAGAATGGGGTTATTGAGAACCAATTTACTCTTCTCTCAAAATCCAAGGAGAGCTCGAGTCAATCCATTTCTATATGATTTTATAATCATGTAAAAATTAATTTGGTTCATGTATTTCCTTCCATTAGTGTGGATAGGTCAGGTAGAGTTGAAAACATTTATTTATTGGTCCATGTCTCTTCATCCATTAGTGTGGACAGACCAAGTAGCATTACAACCATTTAATCAAGTCATAGTTAGCCATTAGGGATTATTCAATTATTTAGGTTCACTCTTCTACCTTCCATAAACATATAAAGGGGTTATATGGATATGTTACCATTATTAAATTCCTTTTTTATTAAATCCATGTTATATACTTAGTATACTTTCCATTTCAAATTTCACATTTCACTATTAATAACCATTTGGAAGAACTTGCATTTGGAAGGTCCAGTGGTGAGCATACATGGTATATTCCATTATGAAATTCTTAGTAACAATAATAAATTTATGATAAGGATACTTTCCTTTCGAAAGTTCAACTAAAGGAACAGTCAAACGGTGGCTCAAACATGTCGAAACACTATAACCCCAATTATGGAATAACCTTTGACATGAGGCAGATTCAGTTGTGGGTGAAACCAAAAATAACGAATAACATATATAGAAAGAGGATAACCACATGATTCAAATTAGTATAATCATGGAATGTTAATTTAAGAATCATTTTCCAATGAAATCAGTGGACCCCAGATGAACATTCCAAAAAAAATGAACATTAGGGATGAATTATAGACCACCCACCTTATGTTTGTATGATCCGTCTCCTCCGGTGTTAGCCCTTGATATGCATTAGATCGGAGTACATATAAGAAAATGTGAAAAATTCTCACATGGTGATATCTAAGTCAAGAGTGAGAAAGAATAAGACTGGATAAATAGGACTCGATTACATACCGTGGTGCATCTAACATGATGAACGAAAGCTCGATTGGATGTCAGATGATAGAGATCTCCTGATTCCATGTTTTGATATTCAAAAAAACCCAAAATAGAGAGAAATAGGTAAATTTTTCAAAAACTCAGATTTTGGAGGAAGGATTTGTCTTAACAGATCAGTAAGGGTTTTTTTGACATAACACATAGGTTTTTTTTTCAATGCACAGTTTGTCAATCTCTGCCCAAACCATGTAGAACGACTCTGCCCAAAAAGTCTTCATCTGCATGGTTTGATCAAACCATGTGCCATCCATGCACGGTTACCTATGAAAAAGGTTTGTTTTCATGGTTTGGAAGCTCTAATGTGTGGCAACCATGTGATGTTCCCCTGTCCAAAAAAACACCATCCACAGAGTTTGTAAAACCGTGTGAAAATCCCACATGGTTTACTCTAAATCGTGTGCAGAGTATTTTTTCACAAAAAGGATGGGTTTCAGGATCTGAAAGATCCCTAGAAACCCTTGTAACATTTATTAACTCATTAGGCATCTATATTAGGTACAAAGTAATTATTTAGACAAAAAATTAAAGGATCTATACTTGAGTAAAATACTGGGTACTTACAGTCTCACCCCATGAAAAGAATTCATCCCCCGAGTTCTCCTTCCCAGGGTAAGGAAACACTGTCTGGAAACAACTTTGGCCACTGAGTACATACACCAGCTTCCCTCTCACAAGTCTCATCCTATACTTGGTGGTGCATCCATAACACCTATATGAGATGGATAGACTTTCCTCATAGAGCTTGCATGCATCGGTCAATGATGCATACTGGATATTTTTCTAATGAAGCATCGATATCTAACTAAACTTTTCTACGATCAAAAGTATGAGATGGGCCAGCATGGTATTGGAGAATCTATGATACATGAAAGATGTTTTGTATATCATGGTACCCTTGAGATAGTAGAAACGGATAAGCTACATGTCCGACTCTCTCTAAAATCTCGAACGACCCAATGTAATGAGGTGAAATCTTTCCCTGACTTCTTAACTATATATTCCTTAGCACAGGAAATACTTGAAGGAAAACATGACACCCAACCTTGAACTCAAGTGGTCATCAATGGTGATCCACATATAATTTATGTCTAGAATGAGTAGTATTCATTCGTTCTCTAATCAAATGGACCTATTCATAAGTCTCCTGAATGAGATGAGGACCTAGAAGGGCTACCTCACCTACCACTAGCCAGTCTAAGGGTGAACGGCATGGCCTACCATATAAGGCCTCAAAATAATCCATTTTAATCATCACCTGAAAACTTTTAATAAAGTTGAACTCAATAACAAGGATATTCTTCTCCCAAGAACATCTGAAATCAAGGATGCATGCTTGAAGAATATACTCTCAAACCTATATTATTTGTTCTGATTGTCCATCAGTCTCAGAGTGAAGATCGATACTTATAAGCACCTGAGTTCCCATAGCTTTCTAAAAACCCTTCCAAAACTGTGAAGTGAAAAAAGCATCCATATCTGAAATGATAGTACGTGGAACCCTCTATAGTCTTATGATCTCACAGACATACAGTCCTCCCAATTCATCAACTAAGAAAGTCTCCTGAATAAGAATACAGTGAGATTATTTCTTTTGTAGGTCAATGAATACCCAGATAGCATCACTACCCATTGGTGACCTTGGAATGGCAACTAAAAAATCCATAACAACATCTTCCCACTTCCATTCCAGGACTATAATCCACTATAACAAGCCTACAGGTCTTTAGTGCTCTTCCTTCACCTGCTGAATGGTGGAACACCATGTGATGAAGCCTGAAATCTAATGTTTTATCCTAGGCCACCAATACTGGCATCACATATCTCAACAAATATTCGAGATGCCTGGATGAACTCCATATTGGGAAGCATGGGACTCTTTCATAAACTCCTCTCTCATATCTGAAGGAACCTAGATATGTCCACGTAGATGCAGGATGTTGTCTCTCTCCACGGACTAATCCAGAGGTGGGACTTCTTTTGATATACATTCACGATGAACCAAACCATCAGGATTTGAAAAATTACTAATCTTCAACTTATCGATGAGGAAGGAGGTAACTTTTAAGGCTGAGAGGCAAGACTACTTGTGAATTTCATGAAAAACTAGATGAAGATCCGAAAAGAGGGACATTGACTTCAATTCATAAATAGATTCTAGTACGTCATGTGTTTGTGTTTTCCAACTCAGTGAATTAGTGACCAAATTTCCCTTTCCAAGCCTATAGGCAAGATCAAAATTAAAGGATTGTAGATATTCGACCTGTTTGAGGTTCAATTAATAGTGAGAAAATATATACTTGAATATTTTTTGATCAGTATTCCCCACAATGTTCTCACCCAAGAGATAATGTCTCCAACAACGTAAGGCATCGACAACCTCTACTAACTCAAGGTCTTGTGTTGGGTAATTTCCCTTGTGAGTCCTGAAATACCAAGATCCATACGCAATGACTTTTTTTCCTGCATCAAAACTTCTAAAAAAATTCCTGATGCATTGTAGAAAACAATATAACCCTTACCAGGTTTTGGAAGATTCAGATTTGGTGTCAATAAAAGCTTCACATTGGGCTCCAGAAATGATTTTTCAATTTCTTTAAACCATGTGAACATGACCCCCTTCTTTTTATGAAAATTAAAAGGTGTATCTAGATGAGAAAATTCTTGTATGAAACTTCTGTAATATCTAAAGAGCCTTAGGAAACTCTGGATATCGAACACGTTCTTAGGATTATCCCGAGAGACTATAGCACTAACCTTTTTAGGGACAACAGATGCTCATGATTCTATAAAAATATGGCTCAAGAGGTTGACCTTGTCGATCCTGAAGTCACATTTTGCAATCTTAGCATAAAGCTGATGCTCTCTCAGTGTATTCCGAATGATCTCAAGATGTTTTTCATTGTCGTAACAAGTGATAAAATACACCAAGATGTCATCCAAAAATACAATGACAAAAGATTTCAAATAGAGATGGAAAGACCTATTCATAAAAGTGATAAAAATGGTAGGAGATTTTGAAAGACTGAATGGCATAACAAGGAACTCAAATAGACCATACCTACTATGAAAATTTGTACAAGGTATGCCTGATGGTATAACTCGCACATGATAATAACCCAAACTTAGGTTGATCTTAGAGAACACCTTTTCTCCTTGGATATGGTCAAAGAGATCATCTATTTGAGGAAGTGGATAATGATTCTTGACCGTAAGTTTGTTCAATATTATTTAATCCATGTATAGATGAATAGTTCAATCCACCTTCTTTGAAAAATGCATTGGTGAACCCCAAGAGGATATACTATGCCATATAAAACCTTTGGTCTCTAGGTCCTCAATCTCTAATTGAGCTCCTGAAGCTCAGTAGGTTTCGTCCTGTATAGAGGAATGGACACAAGAACTTCTCATGGAACTAGCTCAATTATAAACTCTACCTATCTTATAAGAGGTAAGCAGGAAAATTAATCTGAAATTCATCCTTTAAATGATCAACTACTGAAGGGAAATAGTTTGAAGCAAATCTAGATCCTCTATGAAACGACTTTCAATTTGAGTGCTCACTTCTCGTATCCCATGATGCTTCTGTCCATCTCTCCCAACCTAGATATACTAATCACCTTTGAAAAGATAATTTCTGCATTCTAGAGATATAAAAGAAACCTTGAGGTGGTTCCAGTCTAAAAAGGAATGATAGTGAACTAAATTATTCATCCCTAGAATTTTATAGGAGACCGTAATCTCGAGAATAAAGAGATTCCGCAATAAAGGGTAACTGCCAAACTCAAGGGGATAGATCATGCACTGGAATATTCCCTCAATCGGTATTACCAATGGTGTATTAAGGGTCATTACACTATAGTGATGATATATATCTATTCTGAGAATTTCCATGATAGATATATAAATGAAAGATTTTGAAGAACCTGTGTCAAACAAGTAAGAGACCAAAGTAGATGCTTCTAGAATAGTACCTCGTATAGTAGATGGTCTCTCAACTTGATCCTTGGGTATCAACTGTAATGCATGAAACTGACCTGGTCCTTGGAACTATGCAACAGATGGTCTACCACAATAAAGAATGATCTATTGGTGCTGCTGGTGATCAGGGATCAAACTACCATGGCCACGACCTCCTACATGTCCAAACTTGCTAGTGCCACTCCAACTCCCCATCTGACATGGCACAAAATCACTCGCTCTTTTAAGTGGAGTGGATGATGATCCTTTTCTACACAAGTCTAGTAGAAATGTCCTATAGAAGGACTAAAGATGACCCATACGGCCGCAAGCCTGGAACTCCATAGGGTCTCTATCAAATTAGGGCTTCTTATGCCCTGGTCTTCCACAATGATGACATACTATGAAGATATCAAACAAGTTACTCTGGCTTCCACTTACCTAAAGAAAAACCTGAAGAAAATGGTTCCTGACCCCAGAAGAACTACATACCTGTCATGACACTGATCTTTTAAACCTAGTACATGTACCATCCCTCAGGTTACGCTCAGTGATAAGGGCATGATAAACTATGGTAGAGTCAATAGGATGGTTAAAAAAATTCACCTGAGTTTGGATGGTGTATCGACTCCCATCCTTAACATGTCTATCACACGAAAGGTCCTCACTGGCTAGAAGCGGTGCAAAGTGCTGAAAAATAGTTAAACATGATGAATCTTCCACAACTGACATAGAACCCTATTCGAGATGCATGAACTATTTGTCTCTATCAGATCACAGTGACTAAGGAAAAAACTAATAATATAAGGTGGTCTAGAATTCAACCCAAAACATGCCATGATGATGTCTGGGATAAGTAACGATATCCCACCAACTCTTTCCCAAATCCCCAAGAATTTATGTAGAAATATTGACTCTCCAATCTAGATGAATTTCTAGATGCTAAAAGATAGACAGCATAGACTCTATTTAAGACTCAGCACCCTGAGAACATTCTTCCAAAGAAAAAGTAAGAGGATGCTCCTACTAGAACTCATTGGTTAGATCAACCATCATAGGTAAAACCCATGGAGAACCAATCAAGTATTTCATCATACATAAGAAAATATCATGGACTTGGGCATCAGTGTCCGGATAAGGTACCAAAGGAGGTTCCTTAAGTGGCACTTGTGGAATTAAGACTGGAGGATCAAGGCCCACCATGTCTGGAGTATGGTCATCACCACCCTGCTCGCGAACGACAGGAGAACTTCATGGTGTCATTGGACTAAAAATGATAAGAACACACATTAGAAAAATCATATGAGCAAATTAGATATCATCACTAATAGAAACTGAATGTAAGAAAACTCACTACCTGAGGTATACTACCCAAACTACATTCTTAGACGGCTAGGTATCAGTAATTTCTCAAGTATAACTTTTATGTCAACTTGTTGTTAATTCTTAGTTTTACTCCATTACCTTCCATAAAAATGACATGGTATGATAATTATGTGCAACAAATTCTTTTTTATTTTAGGATTATCTTTATAATGGATAGTCATTTTTAATGAATCAGAGCCCATACACCTATAACTAGAAATGACCACCATTTACTTATAGAATAATGGCTTGACTTGGTAAATTACTCATCCCAGCCCATGAGGGCTCATTCACATCATGAATTGAGACAAGAAATCACTTAATCGAATCCAAAGTAATACAAGTACAAGAAACTATTATAGTATCACTCATCAATTTTAGGTATATCAAGCAATGCAATGTAGTGAAATACAGCTATATAGAATGGAAATATGCATGAAATTTGAATTCTAGGTTCCTATAATGATGCATGTTACAATGATTCTTTCCCTCATATCATCGGGCTAAGGATGAAATAAATTGTCAACCAGAGTTAAAATCACCACAGAGCCTGCGCATCACCCAATAGTGAAATATTATTAACTATAATAGAAAAAATATAATAATAATTGAATTTTGGGTAACATGGATATTACCCCGAACATGGGTTTGCGATGCCCAAGAACAATTTATGACCAAGTCCCAAGAGTTCCTATTTTCCTATCTATTTTCCCTAAATAGTAATGAAAGAAAAGAAACCACCTCGGATACAACTTTTTGATTACCTAAACCTGGATGTCACGTAACAGGTGCCCTAAGCCTGGTGAGCCAAATGGACTCAAGCACATCTTCCCAAATTCTAGAGGCTGTCGACCAGCAGCGGGGGCCTAGGGTGTGTCCGTGGGAAGAATATGCCCTCATTAGCAGATTGTAGCACAGTAGAAGGAATATAAAGGAATAGTAAACATTGTATGTAATATAAATGAATAGCGGAAGAAAACTGATGCCATAGATAAAAGAGAAAATACATAATTGTACCAACTGTTCAATGATGATGAAATATTATGTCACTAGAAAACTAGAAATCAAGGATACAAGACAACAGACATAACATGTTCCACAAAGTAAAGGAAAACAAAGACTATTCCAAGCATCTCGAGATCCAACTCGGTCATCTTCTGTCAAGCTCCATCCTCTCATCATGAAATCAAGTATTGGAAGCAGTATGCATTAATTTTTCAATACCTGCAACCATGTAATCTACTTTGGTTACCAAACGGTTCCCATAGAGGGTGTGGGATAAATCTTAGTGGGCCACCACCAATAGTGTAAATAACATCTGGCCCATGTAATGAAATATAGTAGTGTGAAGGCATGCATATATAAAGGAAGCAATACGAAAAAAGTAAATAACCAAGTACTTGTTTCATCCCTCGTCTGGTGTCTAAACCTGTAACCATATCATTAATTAAAGAACTACCATTTATTGTTAATAGGTCAGGTGAGGCATTGCCAACACTGAAATCACCTCTTGATTGTATAAGTAGTGAAGGTCCCACTACGTAACAAGACAACTTGAAATAATATCCATTGAGGGCGTTCTAGGGTAATAACCAAGGTAGCATAAATCTCATGGAAAGCTAACTCAGTTGTATTTGAGTCTAGTTAAGGGGTAAGAGTGTAATTAAAGGAGTGTAATCCAAGTCATTCCACAATGAGGTGTCTACCAAGTCCATGGTGATCGACCATGATAAAATTGGGTTAATCAATGATAGGGCCCTATGGGCTTTCACTAGGTCACCTACTAGTCAATGTTAGATCCATGGAGTGTATTTGAGGTATCATATAATAATGAAAGGGAGCCAATGGTATAATACCATGCATCTTAGTAATAGACAAGAACCAAAGTCTAGGTGGGTATAAACCTAAGAAAACTATATCCTTGAATCGGAATGGGGCTTCCGATACCCAAGGTATTCTCCTCTCAGAATCCAAGGTGATATTGAGTTAGTCCATTCATATTTGATATTGTACTCATATGATAATTCATTTGGTCCATGTCTCTCCTTTAATTAGTGTGGATGGGTCAAGTAGAGTTGAAACCATTTATTTATTGGTCCAAAGCCTTGTCATCCATTACTGTAGATAGGCCATGTACCATTTTCAGATTTTAATCATGTATTAATTATCCATTAAAGATTATTAAATTATTAAGGTTCCCTCCACTACCACCCATCAACATGGAATGGGGTGATACAGACATATAACCTTTATTCAATCTCTTTTTATTAAGGCCAAGATATATACTTAGTATACTTGCCATTTTATATTTCACATATTACTTTTTTTAACCATTTGGAATCACATACCTTAGGTGGTTTAAGTGGTGAGCATACATGGTACATTCCATTATGAAATTCTCAATAACAATAAAACATTTATAATAAAAAAATACCCACCTTTAGAAAGTTCAGGTTAAGGAACACTCGAACGGTGGCTCAAACATGCCAAAACACTATACCCCAATTATGGAATAACCATTGACATGAAGCGGATTGAGTTGTGGGTGAAACCAATAAAAACTAATCACATATTTGGAAAGAGAAGAACCACACAATTCCAGTAAGTATAATCATGGAATTTTAAATAAGAAATGTTTTCCAACGAAACTGGTGGACCCCACATGAACATTCCAAAAAACGAACATTAGGGATGAGTAATAGACCTCCTACCTTAGGTTTGTATGATCCTTCTCCTATAGTATCATCCCTTTATTTTCCTTAGATCAGAGTAGATCAAATAAATGGCGAAAAACGCTCACAAGGTGATATTTAGTTTGAGAGTGAAAAGGAAGAATGACTAAAGAGGACTCAAGTACTTACCGTTGCACATCCAACTTGGTGAACAGATGTTCGGTCAGATGTCAGATGATGGAGATCTCTTGATTCCATTTTTTATCTTAAAAAGCCTTAAAAAGAGAGAGAAATAGGTTAATACCACATAAACTCATATTAGGGATTAAGGGTTTGTCTTAATAGATTATTTATGGCATTTTAGACAATTTACATATGTTTTTAGCCTATGTACAGTTTGTCTGCACTGTTTTTCAAACTGTGCGCAAACTGTGTTGAATTGATCTACTTGAAAAATCATTGTCTCCACAGTTTGATCAAAACTTGCTTCATCCATGCATGGTTACCTGGGAAAAAGGGGTGTTCACACAGTTTGTATGCATGGCTATGTGCCAATCATGTGAGGTTCCACTGTCAAAACAATCACCAGCTGCATGGTTTGGAAGACCATGTCGAAATCCCACACAGTTTACTCTTAATCGTAAGTAGAGTCTTTTTTCTCCAAAAATATGGGTTATAGGATCCAAACAAGCCTCAGAAACGCTAATAAATATTATTAACTCAAAAGTCATACATATTAGGTCCAAAGTAAATATTTAGACCAAAAATTAAAGGACCCATACCTGAGTGAAAACCAGGTTCTTGCATGGTGGGAACCTGCCAACCCATCCAAAAATCCATCTAAAATAGGATGAAAATTTTCAAAAGGCAGAGGCATCTTCATGTAGTAAAACTCACGTGATGGAATACTTATGGGGAGAATGATTATCCTCAACAACATTCAAGAAAACTTTTGATTACCCCACTCATTGTATAATAAAAAATGTCAATAAAAGTGGAGGAGTAGGGGGCCTCATGTAGTTTTAAAACATCATGGGATGCCCCCTATTGGTCTATGAGACAACTTAATCCCTCAAAATATGTGTCTACCTCATCTCGTGAAAGCCCACTGGCATGTCATCCTCATCACACGGATGGTATCAGGTATGTCAAAGATGGTTCATGACATCCCTTTGGATTCACTACGATAACAAGTCTATGTTTTCCACAAAATGCTCACACTTCTCCAAAGGAACTTTGTTGGTCACATGACACATCACTTAGAGGAACAACAATTCTCTTTGATGACACTCATGGAAACTTGATTAATCCCCAATCATTATAATATACAAAAATTGAAATACAGAGGGAAAATAGAAGAGTAGTTTGTGGTCCTAAAAATCATGAGATTCACTGTGTATAACCGTAAAATAGTCACACAAAGGTCCCATTATAATCTATCATTATCTCACATAAATTCCCAAACATCTCACTTGAAATCATATGAAAGCCTCTCGATAGGAACCCTAATCTCGCGAAGGCCATTTTACATGTCAATATGACAGTATGGATGTCTTTGATATTCCAGCATGATTCAACAAGTCCTCATTTATTGTAAATAATCCAATAAATGAGGTTTTTATGGGATGGACTCAAGGTCGATGATAATAAAGTGATGTCCCCAGTGCGGTCCAGAGAAGGAACTCATGAAGAAGTATGACCATAAATCCCCCCACCATCTCCAATATTGATTCATGTGATATATACCACAAAAAGTGGAAAAATGTCAAGGTGGAGAGGCCTATAAATCCCACACCCTAGCATGGACACAAAAAGGACTCTCTAGAAGAACTCTTGAAAACTCACACTAGCATACCCAAGAACTAGAGATGATTTTATAGAGAAACTCATGTCATGAGAAGCAATTTTTTTCATATAAAATACTGAATAATTGCAGGAGAAATCATACAACATGTATCTATGATTCTCATTATCACATATAGATCACTTGAAGTACTTTTGGTAGGACATACGAAGAACATCACACATATCTAATCAATCAGTAGAGCCTTAAAATAAGATTATACTGAATAAATATAAGGAATTCATGATATAAAGTCTTAAAAAAATACAATGGGATATTAGACATAAGAAAAAGACATATATGTTGATCCTCATGTGCAACACATGACACACCAAGGACATGAGACAACACCAGTACATGTCATCAAAATCTCAAAATGATCCTTTGGTATAAAATTAGGCTCATGTGAAGTCCTATATAAATGTCAAAGAAATCACATTTTTCCCTTAGGAATGCCACCTTGTTTTTGTGAAACCCCTTTGGATTTTCATCTTAGAATCACGATGCACTTCCCACGTTTCTCCTAATCTCTATGGCAACACAAATTCATATTAAATGACTCTCACGATAGCACCTGAGCATGTTAGTTGTCTCTTGAGATGTCTCTTAGATATTCCATCTAGGTTTTGTGATGTCTTATAGAAATTTTAGCCAATAGATGTGAAACCCTAAGAGACATATCGGATTGACTCTCATGATGCCCTCCTAGAGATTCAACTAGCTCTCATGATAATAAAAAAAAGTCAATTGGATCATGTGACAACCTCTAGAAAATTCATTGAGGGTCATGTGATGGATTCCATGATCAACCATCTAGATCTTGATATATCCTCCAGAAAATTTAGAATTGATGATATGATGGCCCTCAAACATGCCACCTAGGATACATGATGTCCCATAGATAAGCCAACAAGATCCTGTAATTGTATTTGGTTATGTCTTTATTATTACCAAACATATCCAAAAAACCTTCAACATGTCAAAATTAACTATCAAGGAATTTAAAGTAGGTTTTTATTTATGTCGGGTATGAATGTAGGCTAGTTCAAAAGGGAATCATAGGGCTTGGTGACATTTTCCACCCATGGTGTGTAAGCACCAAACAAAGGGAAATCCCGCCATGTGAACCCCAACCATGTTAACTATGATTAATCTGATTCCTATCATAACCAAGATACATTGGATGCCATTCTGTGGCTTGATCTCAATATTATCCCATGACAGACTATCACAGTGCATAATTAATGCATCCATAAGTAGTGAGAATGATCATTTCGATCCATTTTTTCTCACACAATGCATAACTCACATGGAATTTGGGAAGTGAATAATCATATAATTTGTATTGTAGTACTCTACAAAGGAAAAGTAAATTTTAGTTTTTAAGACATGATCGATGAAATAATATGATATGTATAGTATATAAGGGCAATGTTAGTGTGTAATTCCTGATTAAATGAACTATGATAAATCAGATTCGTTCCATAATAAGGATATATAGGATGCCTTCCTAAATCCCAAGTCAAAAATCAATTGGGGATCCACTTCAGTGTAAGTCATTCCATTTATATAAAATTTCAACTATTAGGACCCAATTATTCTTATTTGATGATCAATCTACCCAGTCCCTTAATAGATAGAGAGTATTGGTAAACTATGATGAATCAGATTCCTACCATAACAAATATATGTTGGACACCCCTCTAAGGCTATAGCTCTATATCAATCTTCGAATGTATTTCTCAGTTCATAAGTATTTCATCCATATACTGAGAAAATGATTACATGTTATTACTTCAACATAGAATCTATTGTCTTAGGGAGTTTCAATAATCACATCATTTGCATTGTAGGCCTCTATAATGAAAGTTCAACATCAGTGTGTAATCCCCAATAAAAGAAACAGTATTATATATCCCATATATATGGGAATCGTTAATGTGTAATCCATGAATAAATAAATTATGAGGACTATGATTCTGTGTATTTAAAAGATATATGGGATTCCTCCCTGCGGATCATTACCAAACTCAAATGTGAATCCACTTCAATGTAAGTCCCTCCATGTCTATGAAATTTTAACCTTCTAGACCCAATCATTCCAATGGGATGATCACTCAACCTAATCTATTAGCATACTAAGAAATCAAGTCAATTAATATGAAACTGATTCCTACTATAACTAGGATATGTAGGATTCCTCTTCAATATCTAAGAACTATATTAATCTTCCAAGGGTTGTCCCTATCCATAAGTCCAACATCCATAGGTAACGAGAATGATAATTTTTTATCGCTTGTTTATCACATTGAATATAACTCCTGTGGTATTAGGGAGTTTTAATAATCATATAATTTTCATTGAAAGACTCTATAAAGATAAGTGAAATGTTAGTGTGTCAGAATCTAAATGTTATATGGGAGTCCACTTCATTGTAATTCTAGACAAGTATATGAAATATATGTTATTAAGACCTAATCATTCTCTTGTGTTGATAAATCTACCTCATCCCTCAGTGGAAGGAGAAATTAATTAAACTACAATGAATCTGATTCATAAAATAACTAGGATATATAGGTTTCATCTCCAAGGATAAGGATCTATATTAATATCTCAAGGGTTATCACAGTTCATAAGTCTCTCATCCATATTCAGTGAGGACGGTTAATTTTTATCCCATGTTTCTCACATCAGGAATGGGTCATGTGAGCATAAGAGTTTTATTAGTCATATAATTCCCATTAAGAGTCTCCATAGGCTGGGGAAACATCAGTGTGTAAGCCTTGATAAGGGGAATGATAAATTTACCTCTATATAAGGGCATCTACCTTGGTGATTGTCCCAAGGGTGTGACTGAACTTTGATAACTCTTATTACTGTAATAACTAGGATATGTAGGACTCCTTTTTAATGCCAAATCTCTTATGGGATCTTCCTTAGTATATGTCCCCCAATGACTCCAACATCTCAACCATCAGCACCCAATCATTCCCATGGGATGGTCATTCTACATCACCCTTCAAGGGGCTAAGAAAACTAATTAACTATAGAAACTATGATTATTTCCATAATTATGATATGTAGGATATCTCCCTAGGACTCGTGCTTTAATACCCAATGCCAAAAATCCTCCATATATTTCATTTTTGTATGATGTTAAATTACATGGGTTTAATTAATTACATGGGTTTTGATTCCTATAATAACAATGATACATAGGATGCCTCATAATGGATTAATCACATCCAAGGAATATTAACCACCTCCCTACATGGTAGAAAATCCTAAAGTACTTGGTTATATAGATTCAGAATATAATAATCTTCCCCTTACTAGGAAACAGATGAAGAACCTCGAATACATACAGATGGATTCATGAACCAGATCCCCTAATTCTACTCATAAATTAAATTTAACCCATAGTCATTTTTAGCACAACTGGCCTTGTATTGTGATTAAGAATTTATTCGTGAACTTATCAGAAATATATAAAAGAGTCTCGGAGTAGTGAGCAATTTTCCCAAAATGTTTTTAGGATATTGACATCCCATCCTCTCAATGAATGAAATTCCCTAAGAGTTATTGGGGGTAAAACCCTAATTAACCACCTTCCTTTGGAATGTATTTTTGTACCTAGTTGTGGATGTGGGGACTAATGTGATTCTCAATTAAAAATGAAAATTGTAACATGGTGTTATTAGTTGTGAAATAAATGATCTCATCACAACCAACCATCGTGCCAAACCTAATCCACCTAGATAGAGGTTCCATGTCATATCTTCTATGTGAAAATAGAAATGGTGAACCTGAAATGATTCTATTTGATTTCAAAATGATTCAGTTGATTATATTTTGATAAATTTTGTTCCCACACTATATGCAAACAAGAATGGTGAACTCAAAAAAAACCTCTCTAATTAAAAGATGATTGGGTTGATTATCCATCAATCTATTTTATATCTACACTATATGAAAATAAAAATGGTGAAACCAACATGAATCTGTGAAATATTATAATGAAATTTTAATCATATTTTAGTCGATTATTTCCATGAACTATTCAAGAAATAAGACCAACATAAAACCCTCAATTGATCAATGGTTGGATTACCACGTGTTAACAAGCTTTATCAGTATATCAAACAGCGTTGATAAGCTGGGCATAAATCTTACTATTTATCTTATATAATTTGGGATCTCATGAGGTAATTTAATCCTCTCATTGACATGTCCATCCATGTAGAATGGAAAAATCATGAATAAAATAAAATTGTGTTACCATGTATATCTGATTGATCACATCGCGCCTATGATATTTCACTAATCAGTGAAAGAGTTATATGTTTTTATCATGATTATAGATACTTATATAATTAATAGCATCCTAATTTGAGATAATTTCTTCACTATCCAGTGACCATTATAGTAAATCACATATATCTACAACAGACATAGATTGAAAAATGACCTCATCTACCGATCAATATCAACATTAGGTGAAAAACAAAATGGTATGGGAGTACCAAAAATGTGGTACAAATCCAACCCTGAAATATTACCATGAGGGTCACCAATACAAAAAACAATTAGAATGAATTGCCCTTAAAAAATCTACAACTATGTTAGTGGACCTCATCTACATAGCCAACCACTTTGGGAGCATATCCCTGGAGTTGGACAGCAACCACCTTCAATATCTAATGAAGGTGGACCAATGAGTTAAATTCATATCCCTTATAGTTCAGGGGCCAAAAATGAGGGATCATATTAACTGCCTTTTCCAGCACCATCCCATTCGTGCCCATCATTCTCCTACTGAGAGTACCACCCTACTTAAGGTACCACTCGACACACTACCCGTATTGATTAGATAATGATTTCATCTCATGAGATATATTGTATAATACCTAGGTATTGATCCTAGAACATTATTTTATGTTGTCTTGGAGATAACCCTTAACATAAAAAATGATTTTTGTTTGTTCCATATTCATTTATCAAGAGGAAAGGACTACCGATATGGATGGTGGTAAAAGTTCCACCCTTGAGGTGTAACAGTCCATCAAATACATTGATAGATACATGTCATGTTATCTTGGTCATTATTTTATATATATCATTCTAGGATTTGTTATTAATCTATAATTTAACATTTTTACATCTTATAATTTCCTGGTATTATAAAATTAATCATGCAAATTTTCACATGATCATGTATTTCATTTTTTATGATTTATTGATAAAGGAATTATGCCTCACTATTAACGGTTTACCCCTTATTGAGTGTTTGAGATCACTCATTTTTTGTGTTTCCCAATTTACTTAGGTGTTCATAAGTGATCTAAGGATTGTATCATTTTAAAAGGGGATTATATTAAATAATATTAATAAATTTTATAGGTTAATGATGTAATATTTACCAAGTTCCCAATGAAATTGATCGTTCAATTTTGGGGGTTTGTAATAGTTTTATATTATGCATAAAATTTATATATTTTTAGTATTAGATCCATATGGGGGGTCTAGGGTGACTTCAAGTTTCACTAAAAAAATTTGATCAATAAGAATATTTAAATAGAAATACACTTTGTAGATTTATGGAATGCTATAGCCTCTTTGTATCTAGTGGATATACATTTTTTTATTTCCCCAACAGAAATATATGAACGAGGGTGAATTTTAGACATAAATTAAATTTATCAGTACTTTTAAGAATCGAAAAGAAAAACCATCCTTTAAAAACTAGATATTGATGTCTTAAAATTTGATCTAGACTAATATTTTTCCATTCTTTATCATAAATTGTGTGATATTAACTACTTATTTGGGATATTGGACATCTTAGTTGAAGTCCGTTTAATAAAATTATCCACCATAACTTCTATCCTGAAACCTGGTGTTGGGTCTATCCACCATTTTGCATTGTGGTAACCCTAGTGGTTGACTCGTGGGCCAAGATGATTGAAAAAACCTATGAATTCAATGTTATCATTTCTAAATGTTATATAAAAATATATCACAATTGTTCTATAGGAATATAGTGTATCATTTAAGATTATCCAAAATTATTTCCATGGTAAATATAATGGACTTTGGATATTTTTCATTCACAAATTTCTATTTTATAAAGCCAAACACCTTGATAGAGGGGAATTATTTAAAATTACATGGGAAATTACGCAAATATTAATCTTTTAGAACATAGAGAGTGGAGAATATATTTGAATTATCATCCATGGGAGGTTGTTTGTATGAATATCATCCTTCCAAGAATGTGAAATATCATTTGTAGGGTTCATAAAACACCCTAGTATGGAAAATACCATATTTATAGATGTGGAGACTCTATATTTCTGTCTATATACCATTCCATGTTTTACGATATATAAATTAATCCTATTTATCAAATATATTCCATCTAGATATAAAATTGTGTTAATACAAAACCCCATCTATTATTCTATAGTTGGATGAAATTTCATAACTATATTAGTTCTCTCTCCATAAGTTAATGTGGTGGTTAAAGGAGTTTCCCATATTTTTCACAGAATGACATGATTTCATAAATATAGATATGTTTCTTCAGTATATTGGATTATAAGAAAAAAACACTTTGTCAAAGTATCTAAAGATTTAACCAGGGTAGCCATAAAACCTTTTGGAACTACTTAATATTCATTGTCTATAGATTTTAATTATTTCCTGACTATCTTATAACACATATACTAAATTTATTGTATTTTATATGCATAAAAGGTACCTTGATTACCACTGTATTTTCATCAATGGACCAGTTAAAACATTGGGAGTATATTAATGTGATAGTCTCATATTTATATAACTATGATATTCTAAATAGATGATTAAAAATGATATTTTATCCTTCCAAAATGAATTAAATTTTAGATATCAGGTCCCTTAAATAGGTGTTCAATCACACATTCTAGAGTATCCTTCCACAAATTCATCATGACTCATAATTATAAAAATGAATGATTATTTATTCATTTTTATATATCTAATATGGTGAATTATTTAAACAATAATTTTATTGATTGTAATTCCATAATATATTACTTAATTATAGATCTTCACATAATTAGGATTCCTAGAGATACGGTGTTAATGAATATGTACTTATAAATCCACTCCATCATCCCCATCTGAAAAGAAAATTCTCATATAAAATTTTTTAAGTCCTATTTAATTTATTTGGTATACCTCTATGGGACATGTAAAAAAATTCATCCACATAAGGATTAGTTTGGTAACTGAAGATTGGATCATATAATTTTTTAGAAATATGGATGGAGTTAATCATAAAAAATAATGATTTCATTGTATATGTATTTTTTAGATTTTCATGTTTCTTTACAAATGTGTTATATCTCCCACTATGGTGCCTACTTCAAACATGGGAGTAGAAGGGTCATTAAATTGTAAATATGATTCTCCAACTATCTACCATATATGTTATATATCTATTTATAGATTATGGTTCTCAACTATTGTTGAGTTTTAGGGTTTTACTAATGTTATCACTTATCCATTATAGATAATATTATTATGAGGGTAAATCTATTAGGTTTCTAAGAAATTTATTAACACCATATCATTATATCAAAATCATAAAGAAACATAAATATTATAACTCCAATAAAATTTCACAACATGGGTTCCACACACCGATGCCCCGAGGCTGTCAGTTACATGGCCTCAACTGTTCCTCCACGTACACCAGAGTCTACTGACTAGCTGTAAGGGTTTTATAAGATGATAATGGAGAGACTACACGCAGTTTTATCCAAGTAATACACTAGTGAAAAAATAATAAACAATATTTGAAGCATATAAAACCATAGACAATAAAAATATCTCAATATAATCAAACCAAGAAATACAATATCATAATAAACCTGAAAACATGACATGATAATATAAGTGTCAAATATTAAAAATGAAAACTGAAAATAAAGACATCAATGTCTCCAAAGTAGGTCTCGAACCATGTCTGATTACCTCACCAATGCTCCATCCACAAATCATCAATCTATTATAAGGCCTTTTCCCATAACCTTCTCTGCAATAATAATGTTTATTTGGGTACCGATCCAGAATTCCGAGTTGGGTGTGTGTAAGAATTCGTGGTGCACCATCAATGGTGTCTAAAATATCTAGGGAATAATAGTATATTAAGTTATAAAAATAAATAAATCATAAATCATAATTAAAAAGTTATTACATTATATAATTAATCTTTATTTAAACACATAAACTCTAGTGTTCTTAAGGACACCCCTACCTCAACGTTTTCTTCAACACATGTCGGTGCCCGAAGTGTTTCTAGGTAATATAATATATTAGTATGTTCTTTGGCTTATACTATATATTGATATATTCAAAGGTGATATAATATCTCAATATGATTTTCATCCCATGTGGGGTCCCAAATAATTCTCATGAGAGGTCATACCACAGAGTACCTTTTCTACCATTCTTTAATTTATACTTAATTGTCCATGTTGCCCATATTAAATTCACAAGTATAATGACCATGTTATTATTCATACTTCTCAATATAATGACCATGTTCCGATTACTTTACTCACAGGTACAATGAACATGTTACCATTTATACTTCCCAATTGAATGACTATGTTCCCTTTCCATTACTAACAAGAATAATGACCATGTTACCATTTATAATTCTCAACTTATAATGACCATATTTCCATTACTATAAACATAATTAATACATCAATTACTTTTTCAGCATCAATTTCATTACTAATTCAAAAAAATTCTTATCATATATATACTCTCCATTAATTCCCCAATTTATTATGTCAAATCCATTAATTTATTCAACAATTAATTATCTCAAGTCAACCATCCCAAAATCATATAATCAATTATACCATTAATTATCTCAAATAAATAACCCCATTATATAATAATTAATTCTACCATTAATTATCTCAACTCATGAGATCAATATCTCATAATTAGTCTACCATTAATTAGCTCAAATCATATAACCTAATATCTTAAAACAAATCCCCGGATTAATTATCTAAATTACAAATCTCTAAATAAAAGAATTAATCCTAAAATTAATTATCTAAATGGATATCCCCTAAACTTCATAATCAATTACCAAAATATTTATCAAATTAGAAAACCCCTTAGTCTCATAATTGAAAACCTAATTTATCATCAATTTCAACAAATATCCAATTAATCAATTGGTGATGTTATCAAAATCAATTTTGGACTTCTAATATCTATAGAATGTTATAATTCCTAGTATATTAATACATATATCAAAATCAAAACTATGGGAATTGAATATTAGACCACCTACCTCAATTCCTTGGTGAATGGTCACCCAATGGAAATCCCCAAAAATTGAGCAGTACAATGATGTAGATATAGATATGAATCTCAAAACCCAAAATCAAGATCAATAAAACAATATATCTTTAATTCTAAATCTAGATCTAGAAAAATAGAAGTTTACTTCCTACAAAAATAATTAGATGAAGGAGGATGAAAAAGAAAAAAATGAGATATGATCCACTTATTGGGAGTGGATTAGATCTTCGATTTAGGCTCCCAATCACAAATAATGGGGGACAGATGGCCTTGTAATACCACTAAAAAGCTATGAAACCATCAAAAAGTAGAATGGTTTAATTTGGGTTGAAATGGGAGAGTTTCAGATGTTTGGGGCAATTAAATACTATTTTTTGGGGCACACTGACAAATCGTGCAGGGTTTCTTAGGTAGGGGTGCACAGATTTCCCTAAGAATGCCCCAAATGTGTGCACATTATTATAAGGGTGTATGATTTTTTCTTATTGAGTGAATGGTTTGAATAACTATGAACCAAACATGCGAACCACAACTATCTAGGGTTTTATAGTTATCTGCGTTTGGGAGAACAGTTTTCTCTAATTGTGCACCAATCGTGAACATCCCACATTCCTTTATTTTTTTCATAATTCACTAAAACACACCCCATGTAACCACCCTAACAAAAATTTCACCAATATGAAAAAAATAGTATCTAAAAAAAACCTGGGTCAGGTCCATAATGGATCAAGATCTTAAAATCTCCCCACATTATAATTGATCCTCATCCAGTTGCATTGCCATTCATCTCTATGATTTTGAGACAAAACAATTGGCCCACTGAGCCTACATATCTTATTCCCTTTCCCATGAAACCTCTATCACTTTCCCATATTTCAAAGACAAATAAACTATAATCTCAGTATTTTTTCATAACACATTCCCACTAAAATCCAACACATGTATTGGATACTCCACAAAGGGTGCATCTACCTCAATATTAACATCATCCACATTGATCACACGAGACGGGTTGGAGTGATACAACCATAGCTACGACACATGAAAAAATTCATGCATAAAACCATGTTTCTATGATGGATCCAATTGGCACACCACAAGAATGATTCTCTCGACTGCCTAAAATGGTCCAATAAACATGGGAACCAACTTGTCATGCATTAGTATCCTCTAATGAGGCAACCATAGTGAAACCTGAAACAATACATGATCACCATATATAAACTCTAGGGTGTTTCTCTGTCTATAGGCACACAACTTAGTCCTTCTATGAGCCATATCCATATATTTCCATATTATCTAAACATGCTTTAATTTTTATTGCACAGGACATATTTCAGAAAACTCTAAATCACCTTCCTAAAAGAAACATAGAGGTGATCTACATATCCTACCATATAGGGTCTAGTATTTTTCCATCATTATAGATTCATTGTAATTATAATTGTATTTAAACTCTTATAAATCCAATCTCTCTTCCCAAGACCCACTGAAGTCAAAACACACACATGTAGAATATCCTCATGCACTTTTATAGTATACTTTGTCTGTCCATCTATCTGTGGGTGGAAAGTAATAAACTATAATACCTATGTACTGAACACCTTATATAATCCCAAATAGAATCATGATGTGAAGAATGATTTATGATCTGAAAGTATTGTCCATGGAACCCTGTGTAGATGGAGTATCTATCAACATATAAATATCTTAGCTTCTCTACTAAAAACATTTCTCGTATAGGTAAGAAATGTGATAAATTGTTCAGTCGATCCAAAATAACCCAAATAGAGCCATTCTTCCTATGATTATTCAGAATACCTATAACAATGTTCATTGTCACTTCATCCCATCTCCAATCTGGAATAACCAAATATTGAGGAAAAACACTATGTCATTGATGCTATTCCATCATCTATTGATAGGTGAAGTATCGTGTCACAAGCCATGCTATATCATTTTCATGATAGGACACAAAAATTATCATTGAAGGTCACGGTACATTTTGATCACACAAACATGTAACACCAACTTTGAGGCATGAAATTCCTATGACAATTACTATTGCATGCATGTTTGCACAATATCCAAATTCCTAACATAGATTATATATTCCTCATATATTCTCTAATCTGATTGTGGCTACCAACCTTTATGGATTTCACTCAAGGTCAAAAATTGTGTATCTTCATACCGCATGTCTCTATTCTAGATCGAAAGTGTAGACTATACTAAAACTAATACAAGATACCTATGATTTTGATTCTTCTGAACCACCACATGAATCTCAGCCAAAAAATTCATCATCTTGTACTCAACTCTATATTCCTGAACATCCAGAGTTTGAGTTTTTGTAATCAATGTGTCAGCTACACAATTTCCCATCTTGTGTGTATTTTACAGCTCAAAATCGAATAATTATATATACACTACCAATTCCCAATAGAGGAGATTAACATATCTCTATGAAAAGATTTATTGTAAGCTCTTGTGATCTGTATACACAGTTATCATCTCTCCTAATAATTAATGTCTCTAAAACATCAAATAATAAACCTCTTCTTCTTGATCGAGGTCATTCGTAGGGTAGTTCCATTGATTTATTCTCAACTATAGAGACCCATACCCTATGAATCAATTTTTAGGCATCAATATTTCTCTGAGTCTAATCCCATAACTGTAAAAATACAATATATACTTCTCACCTAGATAATATAGGATCAATATTATTTCTGATGTCAAAATCTCCTTCAAATTTTAGAAGGAATTCATGTAAGATTTCTACCATTCAAATTTTATCCCTTTCTTGGTCAATGCCAAAATAGGTTCTTCCAAATGGGAAATGTCCTGGATGAATCGACATTAATATATATCTAACCATAGAATGTTATGGATATAAAATGCATTTTTGGGGCACTCTAAAAAAATTACTTCCTACACCTACTCTAGATCTACTTAAAAACCTTCCTTTAAGATAATGTGTCCTAAGAAGTGTAACTGGTCAATCCAGAATTGACACATAGAAAGCTTAGAATATATCTGAATCTCTCTCATTGTACTCAAGAATATTTCAATAAGTTGGGCATGATCATCATTAGTCTTTGAGAAGAAAAAGATGTCATCTATGAACACTACCACAAACAGATAAAGGTATTAATGGAATATTCTGTTAATTAATGCATAAACACAACTGGTGAATTCATCAACCCAAACCGAATTACAAAAATCTCAATTTGGACCTAACTACTTCTGAAAGTAGTCTTTAGTATATCAGAAGTCTTAAATATCAATTATTGATACCCCGATCTCTAGTTGATCTTCGAGAACACTCAAGCTCCTCTAAACAGGTAAAATATATCATCGATACACAAATGTAGATACTAGTTCATTAAGTCAACTTCCTCAAATTTCAGTAATCAAAAAATAATTTCAAAATTACATCTTCCTTCTTTGTAAACAACATGGGTGATCTACCAGGTGACATACATAGACAGATAAATCTTGTGTCATCAAATTTATTGAGTTGTATCTTAATATCTTTAATCTCTGTCAGCTCCATTATGTACAGTGGTATAGATATAGGATCAACCCCAAGAATGAGTTCAATAGTTAATTTCACATATCTCTCAGGTGGAAGCCTTGAGAAGTCCATAGGAAAAGCGCCCTGATACCACTCCACCACTAGTGAAAAAATGTCAAGATTCAAACCTCTATAATCTAGAAAAAGACAAGAAAATCGGGTTGTGAGCTCTCCTAATTGCTAAGTCATTGGCCCAGATCTGCTTGACTTGATATCCCACTCCACGCATTGAATATAATTATCACCACTAGGAGATGTAAACATCACTCTCTTGTAGTAACAATCAATGTGGTCTTTGTATGAGACTATCCAGTCCGTACCCATAATTAGGACAAAGATGGACAGATCAATAATATATAGATCCCATAGAAAAAAATAATCTTGAATTTTGGGAGAAAATAATGTACACAAAAAAATGATCCTAGATTGTACTCCAAAAGATGTATTTATAGTCATTATTCTACTTTCAAATTCCACCACCAGGCTCAAACCATTACCAGGTTTTGTAGATATAATTGAATGTGATTCACCAGTATGAAATAGGGCACCTTCTAATGTAGAAGCTACAAGAATAGTATATATCACTATCAAAATTCTGGGATATGTATCCCAAAATATTGGTTTCACTAAATGTATTTGTATTTCCCCTCTTCCTTGTGATGCAGTTTGACTCCCCTAAGCTTCATTGCTCTGTTAATATGGGTGCTCTTTCCCAAAATCACCAATCTCACCACCTCTACCTCCTCGACTAGTAGAACTACAACTTCAAAAATAATAAGGCATAGAAGATCCCATCCCCACACTTTGAATCTATATAGTTTCACCCTCACAAACAATATATCCATGTTCCCTACAGAACTTATGTAAATGTACCATTATGTTTTAGTATTTTCACTGCACTTTTGGTCTGGGACAATGTCGATGATAGTGTCCTGGCCTGCTGAACTGGTGGAATATCACTCCAGTAATGTCATGTACAACTGACCCTCATGTTTCATCACCCAACATTCCACTACCACGACTAAAATTTGCATCATTGTGCTTCTTGATCTCAGAAGTTTCAACTCCTGGTCATCTAGTCATAACTATCTAACCTCCACTAGAACCCTCCATCAGGTTCCCCTCAACTATTAGATATTAATCCACCACCTCATTAAACATATTTAAACTAAATACGTTAACTTAATACATAATATCTCACTTATATCCATCATGAATATGAATAGTCCTGGTTTTCTCATCTCTTATTAAAGATATAGTAATGAAATAAAGGTCAGTCATCCATATGAATTATTATCCTCTTTCCTACCTCAATGTCTCTGAATAGAAGTTCTCTAAAAACCTCTACAAGAAGTCCTTTCATTAAATATATTATGTAAATCTAGTCTATTCCTGAACATCCCACTAGAACTTCCCTGATCCTGATAGAATATTAGAAGCCAAATTTACCCTCCTATCAACAAGAGTCTCCAAATGGTCATGTACCATCTCGATGGACTCAACCTAGAAATCATCTACCTTACGTCTACCCTCTCTAGTAAAAGTATAAGTGTTTTGTAACTGAAACTCCCTCTTCAGGTCATACATGCTCTTATCAACCTTTTTTGGTACACTTCCCATGAATTTTATGAAGTGAGAAATGTTATCTTAGAACTTCTCCCCTACTTACTCTAAGAAAAAAAATTAGTTTCTTAGGTTCTATCATGGGGGTATCATTCCCAGACATGCCTCTCGATCTTCCTCTAAACAAGAATCATTATAGATTAATATTCTCTAAAACTCCAAAAATATATCTTATCACTCATAACACAACTTATCACATTTCCATAATAGGAAATTTCATAACACGGAACAAAAATTATATTTCCCAAATCTCGACACACGGTCAAAATTGATCTACTAACACTACCCAAAACCATCTTATACCTAGGTCCTGGTCATCAAAGGTTATTCTCATTCTCATTAGTCACATTCCAATAGACACCCATTTATTAACATCAGTGTATTCTTTTACCATTTTTAAATCTAATTAGTTTCCATTTTTCAATTCAATTTCATAAGGGAAAACATTCTAAGTTCATCAATATACACAAATCCCATTTTCCCATGAATTCCTTAAATGATGCATGCCAAAAATATAATCATGAGTGACACGGTTTATTATTGAATAGTCAACCTCATTCCATTTTATTTAATGAACCAATTATAAGAAAATACCAAATACAATTTTCACATCACACAACTAGTCCATCACTCAAGGTGATATAATATTAAACTGTTACAGTAGACAGAGATAACAACAATCCCACCCTGGGTACTAGGGTTTCCCCTTATACATGGGTATGAAACTGACATAAACAAGATTATAAACTAGATTTGACCCTTCATAGTCTACTTCATACCTTTAAATAATATTAATAAAAATAAAAATAGAATAAATATAAACTGCATATATAACTTTGTATTGTCTCGACCAGGGTTTCACACACTAGTTCCCCAAGTTAGTCTATTACATGACCTCAAGTGTGCATCCCCATACATCATAGTCTACTGACTAGTAGTGAGAGTCTGATAAGTCGATCATGGAGAGACTATACCCTCTTTTTTAAGAGTAATAAATAGGATGAAAAATAATAAACAGTAGCAGAAGAATATATGACCACATAAAAAACCTATATCTTAAGATAAAAAAAGAATGAAATAAAATATACAACTAAAGTAGAAATCATGCCATGATAATGTAAGATAAAAGTGTTTAAAATAAAAATTGTAAATAAAGACATTGACAGCTCCTAAGAGGGTCCTGAACAACGTTGAGTTCCCTCATCCATGAATTATCCCAAAACTAGCCACTTAATATATGTAATTTTAAAATAACCTGATCTACATTAATGAAGACTATTTGGGCACTAATCAGGTAGCCTGGGTAGGGTGTCTGTAACACTCAGTAGGCCACCAAAAATGGTCTCTAAAGCAAGTCAATTAAACAATAGTGTATTCATTCATATAAATAAATAAACCTAATGAATAAATAAACAGTTATCTTCTTATACAATTAATCATTATTTAAACACATAAACTATAGGGTTCTTGAGCAGGCTTATACCTCAACATCTGCTTTATCTCATGTTAGAGATCTAAGTGTTTCAAGGTAATATCATATCAATGTGCCTTAACTAGCTCATTTATGAGACTTATGTATTCAAAGGTGATATCATATATCAATACCTACTTCAGCTAATGTCAAAGCCCAAAGGATTCTCAAGTGAGTTCATATCTCATAGTACCTTTACTACCATTCTTTAACTCATATTTTATTTCCCATGTTACCCATATTAAATTCACAAGTATGATGACCATGTTACCATTCTTACTTCTCAATAGAATGACCATGTTCTCATTCCATTACTCATAAGTAAAATGATCTTGTTAGAATTTATTCTTCTCAATTAAATCACCATGTTCCCATTCTACTGCTCACAAGAAAAATTACCATGTTACCCTTATTACTTCTCAATTTAGAATAACCATGTGAAAATTCCATTAATCATAATTAATTCATCAATATATTGTTCAACACCATTTTTATTACTAATTAAACAATTATTTCATCAAATAAATACCATTAATTAATTCCCTAATTAATTAAGTACATCAATTATATTACATAATTCATCAATTAGTTATCTCAAGTCAACCATCCCAATATCACATAATTAATTATGAAAATAATTATCTAAAATCAAACAACCCAATATATCCTAATTTGTTTTACCATTTATTTTCTCAACAAATGACGTCAATATCTCATAATTAATCTACCATTAATTATCTCAAATTTTATATCTTTATATCTTGTAATTAATCCCCCAATTAATTATCAAAATAAAAAATCTATAAATCACATAGTTAATCCTCAAATAAATTATCAAAATGGATAGCCCCTAAACCTCATAATTAATTCAAAAATTATTTGTCTAAATAGACAACCCCTTAGTCCCATAATTAACTCCCTAATTAATCATAAATTCTAACAATATGTGAAATATATATATTAGTCACATTAAAAAATAAATTTAGGAATTTAAATTGATAAATAACACTATAAATACAAAAAAATCATACACATGTCGAAATCATGACTACGGTAATTGAATATTACTCTGTCTGCCTAAATTCTTTGATGAACGATCACCCAACAGAAATACCAAAAAATTGAGCAGTATAATGACATTGATCTTGATCTGAATCTTCAATACCTAAATAAATATCAACCAAAAAATATCTCTATAATTATAAATATAGATCTGCAGTCCTATATCTAGATTCACCAAATCTAGATCTAGATATTTTAAAATAGAAGATTGCTTCCCACTAAAGGAATGAGATAAAGAAAAAGGATAGCTGATAAATCAATAGTATAAGATACAATTACTAAGAGATTATTACATTTTGGATCAAGGAATTGAATAAAAATTAATGGTGGTCATTCATCCTTGAAATCCCTCCAAAAATCACTAAAACTGTCCAAAATCATAAGGGTTCGAGTTTGGGTAGAAATGAGTGAGTTTCGAAGCTATGGGAATATTAAAAACTTATTTTTGGGTCACTTTAAAATATTATTCATCTTTTATTTTGCAGGGGAACATGATTTTTCCTAACTGTGTTCCATCCATACACCCATTATTTTAGGGGTCCATAGTTTTTCCTTTTAGGTAACATAGTTTTACAAAACTTTCACCAACCATGTGAACCCCTACTATCAAGGGTTGCATGGTTTAGTGGGTTGGGGCACGAAGTTATCTCTACTAGTGTTCCAACCATGCACATCCCATTTTCATTAAATATTTCTAAAAATTCCCTCATTCACACCCTAAGTTACAATGAAAAAAAATTACTCAAATAATTAAAAATTATTACCTAGATATAATCCCAATTCAACTAGAGAAAATTTCAGGATATTATAACCATATAAGAAAATAGAAACTGTATAAAACTATAAATAATTAATCGTATATGAATCGGTATACATAAAATTGATGATTCTTGGGTAACATTTCAATGTTCATTTGATATATTTGAGAAATATTACGATAGTGGTAACCAAGTAGAATCCCACATCCAAAGATGTCAATGGGATAAACTAATTTACATGTCGTATGTGCACGACTCTCTATCCTTCATGATGTTATAGCATCGCATGATGTCAAATTGGTAGGGGATAATGAGATATAAATGATGTAGAGTTTAGTTAAAGAATCATTCAATGTACACAAACATTACCTCCATGATCATCACATGCCAGTTACTTTACAAATCTATGGGGATGCTCCTCGGAGTTATTGCAATTACTCATGTATTTATAAATCATTAGTACGTTCAACATCTGGTTCATGAATTCATAAAAAGAACTCATATCCTCATACATGTTTTATATTATGAAATTACTTATTGAGTGATAGATTAAGTGGATGATTTCATGAGTTTCAATCAATGATATCAAAGGGAGTGGCATATTATTCCATGAAATATGATATATCTATGCATTACATGCAGGTTTTAACTCATATGGACCACCCATTTGTATCATATAAAAATTGTGATTAACGATATATCTTTACCCATAATTACACAAGGGTTCCCCAACATAGACTATCATTACATAATGAGTAGTTTACATTTTAATCCTTAAAATTCTGGATCCATGAAATAATTTATTTGGAATAAAAATTTTACCATTATCCATCCCTTAAGAAATCCTTCCTATATCTGAAGATAGCTCTTGAAAATTTCAAAATTCTATTGAGCTATATTCTCAGTTTATTAGCCCTATATTTTTTTCTAAAATGGGAATTGAAAAAAGATAATATTTTTTCTTTTTTAGAATAATTATTTCTTTCTTAATCAGCTATTTCCTACCTTCATAAAGTTAAGGTCATGATGTACTAAAATGTAATGGAAAAATAATTAATTAAGTGGTAAATCCTCTTAACTTTTATATCAATGATGTTGATTAAAACTTTTCTTTTGTTTTTTCATGATGATGATATTTTTTCTCAAACTGATAAATGTATGAAAGATGATTTTGGATTTTTTTTATTATTGTATGAATTATCTCTTGTGTATAAGTGACCATATTATATTTTATCCCAACATCAGATTTATGAATACCTATATTTAGTGCCTCATTTAATTCTCATTCCCTATTCTACTCTTATAAAATAATAAAATTAATTCATACATAATAAATGACCTCTATATTTTATCTATCTAAACCATAAAATTTTCCACTCTTTTTTAATCTAGTTTAAGAAAGTTATGTGAAAATTAATTATGTGTCTAATTAATTTTTGGAATGAGTAGTGATGGATAAATTTAAAAAAAACTCTTCTATTTTTATGATCATTGTAATCATGTAAAATTCAGTCATCATGAAAAAACTAAATTACCTTAAAACATATTTTTTATATAAAGAATATATTTTACTCTTATATTAATCAAATTTTATTGGTATATTTTCTTTTAAACCTTATATATAAACATACTAGGGTAGTTTCATGGATTTTATTTTTTGGGTTGTGGTGTCGCCAAAAACTGAATAGTGTATTTTGAAATGGGAGGTGTTATAAATGATATCTAATATTTTTATTGTCTTATTATTTATATAGGTGGAGTAATATTATTATTTTTTGTCCTATAATACAAAATCCTAAAATAATTATATCCACATTCAAAGTTATCAAAATCTGGCTAGATATTTTAATGGAATTATTTTTTAAGAAAAATATTCATTAATATTATCTACCCATATTTAAAATTACCACTCATGTTATACATACATAATGAAGGAATACATTATATCCATACATCGGGTTATGAATTAAGCTATCATTTCATTCTATCATTTTTCTTAATTTTAGAGAACTCAAATAGTTACATTTTATTATATATATGAAATAGTAAATAAATTTTTCATAAAGATCCTCCCAATATGTTGTATATATACAACTACCATGTTATTTTTCTAAATGATCATTGGACTATTAATGATTATAAAAATATATATATGCTTGATTGCCTCTAGTTATTTAAGATCAGTTAAAAATAGTCTATGGTTAGAAGTGAAGTGTATGATATGATACTCTAGGTCTACCATTTGATTTAATAAAATAATTCAAGGATTTTCAAAATATTATGGTCGAGGGATTACTTCCAAAAAATTGAGTTATAGTTTCAGTTATATTAAATCTTGTAAGTTCCAATATATAATGGAATTTAATAAATATTTTAGGATAGTAATTATATTTCATTGTTAAATGGATCCATATATTTTGAATTAAACTAAGTGACTCACTTAGAATGATGAAGTATTAAATATAATAGGAATAAAGGCCTGATGATCAAAAGGAGATGTTATTAAATGGATGAATTAAACACATTTTATCCTAGATAAAGTACTTACTCGTCCATTATAGACAAGATTATTTACATTTATTAAAATAACTCATTCATTGGGGGCATAGTTTCAACCATATCATCAATAAAACTATTGATTATTTAGATGAGAAACGTGATATTATATTTATTCATGTATTTAATATACTATATGTGTATATAAATTCACTCATATTTAGAGATAATCTTGATAGGTTTCAATAATTTGGATAATATATATATATATATATTTCTTTATCTATACTTTTTCAGGATAGTTTCAATGTAAATAAACTGGATTCCTAGGTGATTAAATTTTTCTTTGACAACTTGTAAACACTCCATCTTCTAATTCCATAAGTTGAGGATGTTTTTATAATGAAATTATATTATAACATCTTTTATTAATATCATTCTAATTGAATTTCTTAGGTAATAATTAAATTTCCCCAATATCTCAATATGTTTTTTATGAAGGAATGATGTGATGATGCTTAGAGTATGTATATGGTCTCATGAGTTGGCATTAGATCTCATGATCAATTAGTTGGTCCTATATGTTTATATATCATTATTATTGATATGACCTTATTGGTTATAAAATATACTTATGATGTTCAAAAAATAAATCATATTATCAATAACATTTCTTTTGAGGATAAATTGATGATAGAGAAGACCATGAAAATATATATTATTTTCTGCATGAAGATATTTTTATTAGAATAAGTTATGAAGAGAAAAGGGTAAAATATTTGATGATACTGATTGTGTATTAAACGTAGTATTTTATTAAGTGTTTATCACAAAATTTTCCAAACCATTACCAAAAAAACAACGAAACCTTAGACGATCCCAATCCAAGCTTAACGGTATCCTGGTCCGAGATAACTCTGGTAGATCATAGAGGTTGCATAGTCTACACATAAAAAGGCACAACATCATGAAAAATGACTTGCACACAGGTTTTGTAGTGCATGTGAGGTAGAATTCACAATTTCTATTATGTGTCATTATATCAAAATATGACATGGGTGTAAGTGATGAGTGGTATATAACACCTCGATACTTATTAAAAAGTATCCAGATGATTGATACTCTTGTGTGGGATAACTAGTTATATGGTTATTATATTTTTTTTAAAAGATTCAAAAATATTCCAATGATGAATGAAATCATTCCTCATATAATTTTCAATTTTTTAAACCAATATTCTCATATGTGTATTTTATATACATTTAGATGAATATTAAATACATTACACAAAAAATTACTAAAGACCAAAAAATTAATTTCTTTGGTGAATGGATACACAATCATCTAATTTGGTGAAAGTTATTCAACATATCTGATAAAGATCATTCCCTTTAGTCCTCTTTACAAACATACCCTGCATAAAAACATTCTTCATAAATTGGGGAAAGGAAACACAACAAATGGTGAGATCATATTCCCAGTAAGGGTAAATAAGGGAGATATATAAAAACAAAATAAACAAAACAGTTTTAGAACAAGATCGTAACATTTGAAAACCAAACCCTCTATATCAAATATCATAATAGTGAGTCACGAAAAATTTATTGAATGTTAATAATACATTAATTATTGTGTAATCAAATAAAATGGCCAATAAGAGAATAAAAAATTCATAACACAATGATTTTTCATAAACAAATCATCTTATAACATTGTGAACATGTATAAATATATACAGGTTCAATAATTAAGTTGAGAAAATTAAATCTCAACCCCATATAAACATATTCACAGACATATAATTCCATGTATAACATTACATATTTTAAAGATAGGTCTATACATAATAGTAAGAACATATAATCAAGTTTGTGCATAACATTGTGAAAATGTAATCAAGTTCACGCATAATATTCTGATTAATTGAGTTTATACATTAAATTTTGAACATGTAATTAGGTTCACAGATAAAATTATTAACCTATAAACTTGTTCATAAATGACAGATTCACTCAATATTTATCCATATTTACCAAATTCATTGGAGTGGGATATAGGTTCCACCTATCACATAATAAAAATCATATGTAAGTGTTCTATAAAACCAAAAACAATCATCATATCCTAAACCATGTAATTAAATTGTTTTCATAAAAATTTAAACATATCACAACTCTTTGAAAAGAAACATTTTTCGTAATCATTTCATCATTTCATCAAAGCCTAACCTGTGAAAAAATAAGTGTGTTTGATAATAATTTAATCATGGTATAACTCATGGAAGAGAAATAGGTTTCATAAATATATTTTCAAGATAAAACATTTATAAAAATAATAATAATGGTATCCCTGGTTCATATTCCCATAAAAGAAAAAGTCACATCAAAGTACATCATCTTTGTTGGAGAATCATTTTTAAAGATCACTTTGGACATTTCATGAGGAAAATAAATTTTATTTGAAGATAATTATTAAAAAAAATTAAATCATAAAACCCTTTGAAATTTTTTTTCTTTTAAAATAACCTTTCAAATTATATAAGAATATTTAATTAAAATATTTTTCTTAGTGGAAGAATTTTTTTTCATGTAGCATATGTTCTTACAAAAATTCCTCTCATATTTTTGGTAAATCAAAATGAGCATTTTTTGGAAAATGTGAAACTTATTTCATTAAAAAAATTAAATATTAAAACATAATTAAAAATATAGTTAAAAAATAATGTCAAAAATTTTAAAAACATATTTCATAACATTTTTAGAAAACATTATTTTGGAAGAAAAATGGTTTTCAACAAAATAATGAAAAATAAATCTGATTTTTCTTAAAAACATTATTTTAAACTACTGAGTACATCAATAGTGGAAAATATAGAGAAAACATGTGTTCTCTATAAATAACTAGAGTAAATAAAAATTAATTTTTTTCGTGAGAGATATATTATAATATTTCCTCATTTGAAGGACAGTCATAAAAAATCTTGGTAAGTTATGAGATTGTAACATAAAACTCTTTCCGCTTTGGAAACAACCAATCCTAATCCCCATGAAAAAATAATATTAAATGAATATTTGGATATAATTAAAATAATTATATACATGATATAAAAAAAATTGTAATAATACACACCTCATATAAGAATATTGATGCATAACATAACTTATGTCCTAAAGAAGTAAAATTGAAAAAACATTCTATTACCAATTTGGTAACACTTGTAACAAACCACATGAAAGAGATATCAAAAAATGGATAGTTAAATCCATGTAATTTTAATGATAATAATAATAAAATACATTAATGGGTATTATATATACCACATAAAATAATCACATGGTGAATATGTATTGTTTCTCATAGAAAATAAATCTGAGAAGAAAATATCTTACCTCAAGTCACGACTTCCTTTGTACACGTTCGAAAATAATGTATAATAAATATAAGTTTATTATAAATATATTGAATATATATATATATATATATCATACCATATATTATTTACTTAGGACATTTTATTACACATTTACAAATAATTTCTTGTTAAAATCATGTATTGGGTAACAACCACTTTATTTTTCGTATAAGTTTTGATTTTTTTGAGATATTATAACATTAATCATACTTATATTCCCTATATAATAATAATAATTATTATAATGGAATAATTATCATATTAAAACAACAATTTTTCTTTTAAGATCAATCATGAAATATGGTGGTGAGAAATGAAATAGTTTATGATCATTGAGACGGTAGGTTGTATGCACGCATGAGTAACATTTCTATTTTTCGATGATCACTATTGAAATGAGCTAAGTAATATATTTTCATTAAATTATTATCATAAAATCTTAAATAATGTATTATTTAATTAAATATTCTTATACATATTATCCATGTTGTGTGGTCATTAAAAGAGAGTCGCATCACTTCGTGAAGGTGGTTGTCCTCAAGTACTTGAACAAAGTTATCATATTCTTGTGAGTGAAAAGGTATGGAACAAAATGACATATTATCTATTGATAATGATAAATATGTCATTAATATCATAATTAATCCATTTTTAAATATATTCAATAATTATATACATAATATATTAAATGTAAAACATTAATGAAAACGAATCACACTGCTTTGCGAGGAGATAACTCACTATACACATGAGCAACATTATCATATCACCTACATAATGGAAAATAAAAAAAATGAATTATGAAATGTCTCAAAAGGAATATATATGTTATTAATATAATATATATACATTATATCCATTCTCATACCCAGCCATGAGAGGTGGAAATGGAAAAAATGCATGACATCGGTTCGTGAGGTAGTAGTATGTCGTACCCATGAGAGATGATTTCGTAACCCATTTGATTAATGTGTAAGCGGTTATAGTTAATTACCTTAACATAAAACATCTTGGTATATATAATATACTGATTTCATTATATCACAATGGATTAATTAATATTTATGTAGGTGGAGGAAGAAATAATATAAAAATGATTATTGTAGAACACTGCCTTTTCTTTGGGTAACCTCCTTAGGTTTGAACAAAAAATACATCATATCCTGGATTTACATGAAAAAATTATAGTATAATGACATTATGGATTTTGGAAAGTGATTATATCAGGTATTATTAAAACCAAAATTGTTTGAACAAGTTAGTAATAGAGGATAGGGGTGGGCTTTAATAAGTGAGTTAGGTTTCAAACCTGTAATTTTTGAAATTAAAAAGGTATAGCCATATATTTTACACAAAAAAAGGATCCAAAATTGAGAGTTATCAAGAAGTAGAGATTTTTTGTTTGAAATATTTCCATAATATATATTTTTGGTTACTTTTTAGGTTATTTTATTCATTATCATTTTAGTTTAACCCATGGTAACTCATTTTTACCTTTTTGGTAGTAATTAATTTTTACTGCTCTCACAATTCATTTTGGTTAAAAATTATGTTGATATTGTAAGATAATATAAATTATTATGATTCTAGATACGGAATCAATTTTTTCAATTTCATTTCATAGAAGTAGATAATTTTAATTTAAAATTAATTCCGTGAATGTGCTGAGAAAATGGGATTTCAAAGTGAAAGTGTTCAAAATATTTCAATGTTTTTATATCCAACATCAATATTAAATTATTAAAATTAACTTAATTTCATTAATATATATATAATTTAAACAATATAATTTCAAAATCAATTTAAAATATAAATTTACTACATAAATAATTTTAACAAACTGTGGCTTTTAATAAAAATTCTTTGTTTCAACCATTTTGTTATAAAATTAATCTTTTCAAAAAATTATAAAAAATTCACAATAAGATATTATTAATACGATGATTTAAACAATTAATTTTAACTTTTACAATAATTTTTCTTTAATTTTTAAAAAATAAATTTAAGAATAACTGTGTAAAAAAGAGACAAAATGGCTTTTATAAAAATTTATTTTCTAAGCATAAAATTTGATTAATTATATCTTTACAATAAACACAATAATATAAATTTTAAACAATATATTGAATATATAATATTATAATTTTATTAAGAACATTTACTCAAATTTATTAGTAAAATTTGTTAAGGTAAAACACATTTGTGTGCATAAAAACAGTTTTTCAAAAAATGATTTCTTTTATTTCCAAATAGTTTTTCTTTCCATTTAAAATTAATTAGTCAAAAAATTATTAGTTTTATATATTTTTATAGATCATATATTTTTATAATTTAGTTAATATTATTCCAACCCTCCATTCCATTGTCTAGGTGATAACTATAATATTAAATAATAATATTTTAATAGTATGTTACGTTTCATTTAACTCAGTGTTGAGTGTAATGCAAGCTAATAGTGGTGTTACATGTAATGAAAGACAAAATTAAAGTTTCATGTAAGGAAATATAATCATGGTGATGTGTTTAAATAAAAAAATCAAAAGGATTTATTTAATTGGAAAAATAAACATAAAATCTTGGGGTGTTGCATTCCACCCCCCATAAATGAATTTCTCTCTCAAAGTTCATCTCGATCATCAATTGTATGACATTTGAAAATTATTTAATTCAATCAGTCATCATATAAAAAATCCATTAAAAATGGAAATTTTGAAACATAATGGTTACATAAAATAACTCACAACTAGCTTCCTAGATAATAGAACATAGGTGGTAAGTGTGTAATTGGACATGGAATAAAAGTGTAAATAATTATAGATAGTGATAGTGTCCTTTGATCCCATTAAATTGAGTGATACAGAGAAGGCTAAAAACCAAAAAACCATAAACCAAAGTGGTACAAAAAAGGAAATTTATTTCCTCAAAAATAGTGATAACAAGACTACATTTTATTTCCAGATCATTTTCATAATTCTGAATAACTTCCACGAGAAATCTATTTTCTTGATTTCACTCAAATTCATTAGAAAAATCTCACCCTATGGTGCTTTCTGGATCAATTTAAACATTATCTCTTTCTCCAAGAAACGAATTTTATTTTTAATCCCTTAATCACTCACAAATCATAAGATCAAGAGATATAATGAGATGCAATTTCATCTATCTTTAGATATCATCACAAAAAAACATTTTTCACTTGTTAAGAAATATACATAAAACTTATTATGTTGAATTCATTGATTGATATATAAATCATTTTCCAATGTTCCATATAATCCATTCCGTAAATGATTATCCCTACAACCCATCAAAATGATTAAAATCCAAAACAATAGAAACATGGTCACAAAATATTTAAATTTTACTTATCATTAACCCCCCAACAATATTAAGATGATCTTAATTTTGACATACTAAACGTGTGAAGACCTTTATAATGTATTTTTTGAAACATGATAAAAACATAAATTACCATAAAACCTTATTAAAACCATAACTTCTTCCTCATTCCTTACTTAAAAAAATATTATTTAATATATTCTATAAATCCAAAAATGTTGTAAACTCAATCAATGATAGTGTAAACCAATTTTCAGAAAAATCATTACTCACTTCCAAGTTAATTAGAATTTTCTTATTTACGCCTTCATAACCAAAATCTCTTTATCCCAAAATCATTATATCAAAATCCATAACATATTAAGATATATCTTACCATAATAAAAATATCACCTTGACATTAATTATCATTTTTGTACATCAATACCATTTAATATATTTTTTCAAATCCTTAACAAAAAAATTATACTAAAAATCCATATATATTTCATAATTCGTGAATTCTAATACATAAATACTTCAATCTTCCCACTTCCTTCTCAAACAATTAACTATGATTCATAATCGTTTTCCATAATACTTATTTTATAAAATATAAAATATCAATCATGTCTTAACATTAATCAACCTCAATTTAATCATTATTATTATGATTAACCCAACAAATACTATTAGAATAGGACATACCATTAATATTACATTTTTGATATTTTTATCATAAATAGTAAAACCATTACTCATACAACCTTACTGATTATCATTTGGGTACTTCCCCTTAGTAAATTGATTTACATAATGCACATACATTCCACATTTTAAAAAATCAACAGTCTATGATACTTTGGGTTTATCCAAATACCTTTCTTCTTATCATCTATATCAATCCTTCATGATGGTTTTTAAAGGGTTTTTTAATTTAAAAATTATTTCCCTAGGGAGTGTCAAACCAGATTTACATTAAGACCCACTTTAATGCACCTATTGATGATGGATTACATATTAATGCTCCCTTTTTATAGTCATTAACCCTAGGTACCTCTATTCTAGATCCAAAATCCACTTTTAGTATTCATAGAGGGATTAAATATCTATGAACCCACTTTTAATATCCTTTACCAAAATTCCTTGAATTTTTCCTACACAATGAATTATCCTTAGACATATCTTTATACACAACCATAGACATATCTTGAGAAATATCCCTAGTGTTCTGATAAATATTTTCTCATCCTTGTTTCTAAAGGTTGACTAAACCTTTCCTCTGATTCTAGCTTATGCAACCCAGACATCTCATACATATCTAATACATTTTTCTATAATAATATTCTATAAATTACCCAAACACTTACCTAGGTTATATAATAGTTTATTATATCTTTATATAAGGTACATAATATTATAATTTGATGAAATATATTAAACATATCCCATAATGATCTGCCCCTTTATTACTCTTCACAAAAAGACCCAACTTAAAACCATTCTTCATAACCTAAGGAAAGGAATCATAATAAAGGGTTATCTTAGAGGCTCAGTATGTGAAAAAATTGATGATATATAATAATAAAATAAAAATAATTCTATTAGAACATTCTAATAAAATTTGAAAGCCGCACTATTAATATAATATATCTTAATATTGATTCGTGGAATAAATATTAGATTTTTATAAGATATGAATCATTATAGAATCATAAAACCTCATCTATGAGAGAATAAAAATGCAATAAGACATATATTTCCTTCATAAACATCATCTTATACCATTAAGGTAATTTAAACCCTTATCTTTTTAGTTTAACCCCTCGGTAAACCCATTTTACCCTAAATACTGTAATTATGTTTAAATATTTTTACTATTCATTTTGGTAAAATTATAAGTTGAGTATATTAATTAATATGAATTATTATAATTTAAAAAGTTTATCCATTTTTCAAAAATCATTTAGTAGATTTGTTAAAATTTAATTTAAAATTAATCTCACAAACACGATGAGAAGGTGGGTTTTTAAAGAGAAAATGTTCAAAAGTCTACAACGTTTTTATATATTAAAATTTCTAAAATTGGATTAATATATATAAAAATAAAAATATATATATATATACTATTAATTTAAATTCAATTTAAAGTGTAATTTAACTTTATATATAATTTAAATGAAAAAAACATTTTCAATAAAAATTCTGTAGTTTTTTGTATTCATCAAAAATATTATCCTCTCAGAACATTTTCTAAAATAAGCCCTAAGATATTTTTTATGTTTTTATTTAAGAAATGAATTTTATTTTTTAAAATAAATTTTATAAAAGTTTTATTATTTATTTTTAAGAAATAAGTTATGAAGTGAAGATAAAACTATTATCTAGTAAAACACAATTTGTATGCATAAAGTTGGATTTATTCTTATCACCTCTCTAAAAATCACATAAGATGAATTTTAATATAATTATCAAATATATAATATGTATATTTAATTAAAATAAGTTTTCTAAGGTTATTTTATTAATTTTTTTGATGTAAAATATTTTTTGTGTATAAAAATAGTTTTTCTGAAAAATATTTCCTATATTTTGAAATAGATTTTATTTTAATTTCTAATTTATTGGTCACCCAAGAATTAATTTTATATATATTTTTAGAAAATATATTTTCATAATTATGTTAACCCAATTCATACACTCCATTCCAATTTCTAGGTGATAGTTATCATATCAAATGATAATATTTTAATAGTATGTTACATTTCGTTTAACTTGGTGTTGTGTGTATTACAAGATATGATTGGTGTTGTGTATAATGAAATAAAAAGTTAGTGATTCATGTAACTCAAGATAAAATTAGTGCATCATGTAACATATAAATTATAAATGATTAAATTAATTTGAAAAAAATATTTCATAAAATTTCAATGTATTACATTCAACCTCATATATTTTCATTTTCACCAAGAATTCACTCAACTACGCATTAGTTATGCATAACATAATTCCACATAATGAGCTCAAAACTACACATTTCTGAATTATATCATCATACCTAAACCTGAAGAATCTATATTTATATAATTTTATTATTAATATTAATAATATTCTCTAATGATGAATATCACAATGTTCGTGTAGAAGATAGTTTAGATGAATGATCATGGTTGATGTAGTAACTATTATTCACATGGTTTATGAACTATCCATGTGGTGATGAGTGTTGAGTGGAGTGGAGTGCTCATAGTATAAATTCATAAATCAAAATTGAATATGTAAATTCATGATAGTTCGAGAGAATCCATTTTACAGTAAGATTATTCATAATAACTGGATCTACTATGAATTGTGGGGATCAACCATGAGGTGCACATAATGGATGAAATATGAGCTAGGTATAAGCATACGCATAAATATCATGATATACCATAAGTAATAAGTTCATCCAATAATATGTTATGGAATAAAAGTGATCATGAATTGGGTTGTGTGGATCGTTTGTCCCCTAAAAAGATAAGATATACCATGAGGCTTACACTATTGAATGAGTGGCTAATTAATGATATAATTGTTATCAAGAATATGAGTTCTAATGATAATATAGAATCCATAAATTTTGATGGAGATTTAGATAGATCGATACAATCATGTAGTTTTATGAAAATGTATGTGAATTGAAGGGTAAAAGGAATGTTTTGGGTTTATGTATACCAAAATAAAAGTTAAATATTAAATTTCTAATATAAAGTGAATTTCATTGTGATATTTCAACCATGTTATCCATGAAGAAGGATACCCAAAAATTTTGATCATTCAAAATAAATTTAAAACAATTATTTTGAAGAAGTTGAGAGTGTGATATATAAATATCAAAGACATTGAATAAACTCTGAATCATGAGAAATTTAAATGAAGATAGTGTATTTATATATCATGTGTAAATATCTTGAGTCATAAAGAGCAAATTTAAAATATATTGACTGGTTTTATTATGGTTTTAATAAAAAAGAAAAATAGAGAAATATCCTCTAGATTTTAATACATAATTCACCTTTCAATATATATTTGAGGAGACATTATATTTTAAATATTAATAACATTAATAATGAAATTACTATTTTAAATATAAAAAAATGTGATAAAGATTTTTTTTAATATTTGATAACTCTTATGAATATTGGGTGATCATTTTGATATATCGATATATCAGTATCATCGGTATATGTTAAGAATTAATTCATTAGTTACAAAATTATATTTACTCTTGTACTCATTTATAGAGAAGAACTAGATCACTCAAGATATGGAGAGGGTTTTGAGACCATCAGAACTCTTATAAGCATATGATGAAGTTTTAATGAATTTTACACGAGTACACCAGATCATGAACACCCTTCAAAAAATATTTTTAAGAATTTATGGAGATTTTTATACTTGTAAATTAAATATTGAAGATAATATTGGATGGGGTGTATAAGCTGTCTATGTGGAAGTATGGATGGGGTTTATAAACAATCATGCTATAATAGTTGGAGGTTGAGGTGTAAAACTAGAAACAACTAGATTATTGACTACTGAGAAGTATAACCATTTGCAACCAAAGATATGGGGTATGGGGTATAACCGATCACACTTTTATAGACTCAGGAAATTTTTGTAACTAATAATATTATTATAGTATGATGGGGTGTCTAACCAACATGGAAAGTAGTAGGATTTTATTTCAAACATTTTAAATTTTGTGTGTTTATCTATCATTAATTAATATTAAACATAAGGTAAGTCTATGAGATAATATTGAGTGTATTGAGAAATTTAACAAGCTCAAATGGTTGGTTTAAAATGGAAAAACTTTTGAAAATAGTGTGCTACTGATTCACCCCCACTATTTAGTGGTACTTAATCGACCCTTGATTTTTATAAGAGGTATCGAATTATCTAGGTTCCATCTAAAGATCCAAGTATATAGTGATCCATACATGATTTTATCTTAAAATAATAGTTTTGTTACTTCAATATACATTATTTTCATGGTAATTTACATGTATTATTAGTTATATCAAAAGGATGTATAATTTAACAAATAAAATGTGAAACATCTTAGACTATATAAATACCCTTAAAAATATGTAATACGGTCTAGATAAATTATACCAATAAGAAGCTGATGATGTTTAACTATCAGGTTATATGGGATTATAGACATTGAAACATATTTTCATGAATTTCACACATCGTGATATTGTGTAAAGTACGTCATGAGATTTGAAACACCAATAGAAACACCACCCACACTTGGTGTTATTGGATTTTTCTATCTATGACCAAGTGTATTGGTATCATGGATTGTAATAATTATCAGTTTGTATCATTTGATTTCATACTTTTATGAAAGAAAAAAATAATCACATTTAGGTTTTGGTGAGGTAGCCTGTCTTGGGTGCATCATTAGTAGTAAGTTGTTGATTGAATGACCAAGATATAATTTTTCACTTATAAGTAGACGAAGAAATATCTCATGCCTAGTGGACTAGTATTTTGTTACCTTTATTAATTTCATGGTCATGGGAGAAGAAGGTATGTCCATCCATTAAAATAATTAAATTAATAAATAATTCATAATTGAATTTTTAAAACAAGTATGCATCCTACATTATGAGATATCACAAGACAATGAGAGCATATTGCACATTTTATTATCATCAGAGGATGTTAATTCTATAACTAATCCTTATCTCCATGGGGGCCATGATGTGTTTCTAGATACCACGATTTTACAATGAGTTTGAATCACTTCTATAGAGATAAGGATCTAATGGGTTACAGAAAAACTATATTACAAATATTTGAAAACATTAAATAATTATATTTTGTCACATGTTGGGCCAAGTGGTGGGGGTCCATTAATGTCCACGATTTACCAATAAACAATAAATTAATAAATTAATTATTATTAAAGTTTTGAATAATATGTGTGGAATTTATTGACTTATTTTATTCATAAGTTATTACTTTAATAAAAGAAAAAATATTTTATGAATGAATGAATATTATTATTCATGGATAATTAAATATTCATGGGAGATATGAGTTGAGTTAATGACTCATATTTTTTAAAATAATATTATTTTATGTGTTACAATTAACTGATAAATTACTATGATGTTAAAGAGAAGTTTTCAAATTCCTAAATATTAATTAGCTGTAATTTACAGGGTTAATCATTATGATGGGATATCGTTCCATTTATGAGTAATTAACTTACCTATATAAGATTGGAGAAGATTAATTTCATTGAGAATATTCATCCTGTGATTTTGAGAGCTTATCACTTCTACCACTCAAGTTCAGGAGAGTGAAAGAGGGTTTTGGGGAACCCCCACCCATGAAATCCCCCCATGATTAAAGAAAATAAATTAGCGTGATCATATCAACATAAAAATCCAATTTCGTTCTATTTTATAGTACCCATATTTTGAAGGTTAAATTTTGAGTAAACTTGTTATGTGTATGTAGATGATCAAGAGGGTTTCAACTTCATTTCTTTTGAGTAGTGATCATCGACGATGACTGGGATAAGCATTTGATCAAAATTGAATGAGTTACAATCTCAATTATGATTATTCATTATTATTAAATTCACATGATATCTTCATGTTGTCTACTAAGTTCATCCACAATGTATATGATATTATAATGTTGATCGCAACTTGAAAATTTTAATCCCCTCGTTTTTATGATTTTATTTAGCAACTGATATCAACAATATATATATATACATTTATATTCATATAAATTTTTTATTTATTATATATATATATATATTTAAATCTATCTATATAAATTTATGTATAATTATTTATATTTATATATATTTATGCATATTTATGTATATTTATGTAGATTTTTATAAATTAATATGCACTTATATTTATATTTGATTATATATATAATTATAATTATATTTAGGTATATATATATATATCTGTGTGTTTATATGTACATATATATATATATATTTATATTTATATTTATTTATATATTATGTGGGAATATATATATAAATATTTAAATGTGTGTGCATATATATATGTACATTTATTTGTGTTTATACATAAGTTTATATTTATATTTATATATTTATATATTTATATCTATATTTAAATGTATATATGTATTATTATTGATATATGAATGTAAATTTAGTAATATTTTATGCACATTTATAGATATTTATATGTATTTATGTGTCTGTATATATTTGTGTATATTTATGATGAAAACAAATAACTCTAAAAACTGTTAGAGTCTATACCTTTTAAACATAGTTGAAGCTTAACCTAGGTTCTGAGAAAAACTATGATAGAAGTTGGGGTAAACCATCTATCCCATTTGGAAGAAAAAGAATAATGTATAATAATGTCAAGAGAGTTGAACTGAACATCTCATTTGGGGATAGTGAAAAGGGGTAATTATTTAGGGTGTTTTGATCCCATCCCATTCATTTAACATGTCCATTCTCATTAGGTGTATCTAACCACTTTTTACATGAGTATGTGATATACCTCATCTCAATCATGATTTATCAACCATATGTATTAAATAATGAACTATACCTTAGAGCATAAAATCTCACAAACATATCATACACAGTGAACCAAATAATACAACCTACAAAAGTTGTAAAACAATCATCAAAATAATCTAACATAGAATTTAAATCTTTCATCCAAATAATGTAGATGAAATACATTAGAAATTACTCAAAATATAATATTTTAATAGTTTATAAACATGGAATCTAAAAAAGTAAACATAATAAAATAACAAAAACAAAACAATGTTTTTATAAAACCATTCTCAAAAACATTATTATGGAAAAAACCTTCAGTTTTAAATAGTTTCAATCATCCTTAGGTCATTTCCAGGACAAAAATTTAATAATATTAGATAATGAGGGGGTTTAACTACTAATAAAATTAATAATAAATTCTTTTTAATATAGGTAATATAATCTAACCACATCATATATATTAGGATCATCCTTTTTCTAAAATATAATTTGAGTTCGGATCATTTTTTAACATGGAGGATGGGATCTAAGGAAAATATCAGTGTAATACCTCAATATATTATTAGAAGATCACCCTCCACAAAAAAACTAGAAGAGGATAGAAAAATGGGAATTTCATATAATCCGTAATATTTTAATAGGTTTTTATACAACTACAATGACGAGGAATATAGTAAAAATGAATTCATAGGTATTCCAATACCTTGTCTCATCTAAGGGAAGTTTCCATGACTAAATCAAATCATCCAAATAATGGTTTAATAGTGGGGAGCTTATGGGGAGAAGAAATGGATGGTTGTGTTTTAGTGAGGCTGAAACTAAATGCAACATCCCATGTTTTAAAAGGAAACACTATGTTTTATGGCGTACATGATATGCCACATTAGGCTTAAACAAACAACTAGATATTATTATTTAAATATAGTACTTATTGCATAGTTGTTATAATAAAGATAATGAAAATTATTAACTAAATTATAAAAATATAGTTTAAATATGTATACATAATTAATTATTTGACCAATGAATTATAAATTAATTTAAAACCCTATGTAAAATAAAAGAAACTGTTTTTCTGGAAAACTATTTAAATCAAATAAGTATGTTTAAGAAATAATAAACTCATTCTTAAAGGATTATATTAAGTAAATATATACATAATATAATCAATTTAATGTTTAAAATATATATTATATGTTTTCTATACATGATATAAGAACAAATTCAATTTTATGGATAAAAAGTGTATTTTTCTAAAATTGTAGTTTTACCTTATTTTGACGTTGAACCTATTTTAAATAAATTCTTTGACACTTTTATAAATTATATTTTTTCAAATAAACTTCTTATATAAAATTTGAGTTTAAAAAATTACATTTTTTACTTTTTGTTATTTTTTTATTAGATTCAAGTTTTGATGAATAGTGATAAATTAATGTATCTTAATTGAAAAATACTTTTTCATCGAATTTATTTATGTTGTTAAATTATATTTTTGAAATTTTTTAAGGTATAATTATATCATTTTTATCATTTAATACATTGAAGTTCATTGGAATCAATTTCATGTTGATATTTGATTTAAAAACATTTTGAACTTTTGAACTTTTTACTTTAAAAACTTGTTTTCTCGTTTAGTCAACAATAATAATTTTTAATTAATTTAATCCAATTATATGTTTCCAATTTAGAAAAATTTATTCAATATTTTGAATAAAAATGTCTAAATTATCAAAATATGTCTATTTTATTTTTGAAAAATATGAATATTAACATTAATAATTTTTTCATTAACATGGTTAAAGGTAAATCGAGTAATTAAGGGTAAAAAGAATATTATAAATCGTATAAAATTACCCTAAAAATTGTCCTAATTTCATTATATGAGTGTTTTTAGACCAAAATCACCCTTTTAATTAATTAAGGACCTTTTTATGTCACTCTTTTGAGAGTATTAATTTATAATATTGTATTCAAAAGAAAAGTCAGTTTTACCCACATTTGTTTTCATAAGTGAAATATTATTAATATGGGGTTACACATGGGATCTCTTGGAATTAACATATTATATAGAAGTATAAAATGATTTTATTTATCATGATGATTTATTCTTAATTTTCAAGATACAAATAATTAATTTAAAGCCTCATACAATGATGATACAACAATTATTTAATTAAAGAAAATATAAAATAAATGATATTAAAAATACTAAAATAAATAAAAATTATCAATTTTTAATTTAAAAAACTAATTTATTAGATTATATTAACTTTTTTTTAGAATTATTGGTTCGAATTTATTGTGCGGTTATGATATAATTAAAAAACAATGTAATAAATAGTGTCAAAATTAACATTAATGATATTTTAAAATAAATAATATTTTATTAAATGTTGTAAAATTAATAAAAAAATACAATTTTTGACATATTATTCATATAAGTCTCAATATTTCCTCATTGACTAATTTTTTGGTCATTTTTAGTATTATGGTAATTATAATAACCCATAAAGTGTAAATTATATATTATAATGTTATGAGTTAAAAGGTTTAAAAAATCTTAAGGATTAAAAAAAAAATAAAAACCTAATTAATTTTAAATTTATGAATTTATTTCTAAAACTAATCCTCATATATTCTACATATCCAAATTTTAATTTATTTTTAATAGAAATTTAATTTATATCAATTTAACACTTTGAAGAATTACAAGAGTGCCCCTCCCCTCGCTTATAGAAGGGAACTTATTCTTATCATTTCTTCATACCTCAAAACAAGGTTTGGAAAATATCATTGAAAATACAACCCTGGAATCCCTAAACAAATTCTAGAGTAATTATTTTAGGCATAACACCCTCTTTATTAGTGTTATGTTGATAATGAGAGGAAATTGTCTGAAGAAGAGATGTCGTTTTTATTTAAGTGTTTCTATTTTATATCTTCTACCACTACCATAAAATATTATAAAACCATTATAAAGTAATAAATATATTACCCTAAATATATTGAGGTTATTTTTTGTTAATATCATCACCTAAATCCATCTACACTTCTATCACATGGAAAAATAATTAATTCTTTGTGCCTACGTGTGAAATATCACCTCCATGAACCTTTATAATTTGTTTTCCATTACCATCTCTCAAGATGGGTTATAATGATGGAAGCAATTTTTAGATATTACCTTAATAACATATTTATCATTAGTAAATAATAATATTTCAATTACATTTTTACATTCCATGCACATAAAAATGATAATTTTGTTCGTGCGTATAAGTGAACTATCACCTCAAAAAAGTAATGTGAATCATTTTTAATCACCACATAACATGAATATTAAATATAAGTGTATTTAAATAGTTAATATGATATTAATAATATTATTGACATTATTTAATGATAAAATATTACACACATTATTTCCATAATGATCACTGAAAAATGGAAATGTTACTCATGTGTAAGTACGCCCTACTGTCTCCATGATTATAACGTTGTACATATTTCATAACCATACATAAACTGTTTGATTGAAAATAATAATTTGTATATAATTTATTTAATTTATTTAATATTATTCTAGATATGATTGAATAATGACCACTTTGACAATAGAAATCATACCAAATGCATTTGGAACTTATGTAAAAAACATCGTCAAAACATCCAACATGAGATTAAATAATAAATTAAAAGTTATGACATGGTAAAAGGTGATATAAAATAGAATTATAAACTTTAAAAAGGATCTAAGGAAATGAAATAATTATCCTATATATATTATTCCAAAATATAAAGAACTTATGGGATGAATCAGGCTTAAGTTATAGGATTTCCTCTCAAACTCCTTTCATTGAGGCATTTTTTGATAGTATGCACCTTTATTATTTTGTAAGGTGTATATACATAACCTTTTAAATTACATATATTTATTATATCTATAATCATTAATTTTATTAATAATTAAAATTTTACTCATTCATGGGGATTATGATTTAAATGTGCAATGTGGTATGAGACACCTTAAATGTTTACATATTTAATTATCAAGTAATTTTCTCCATATCAATATTCATGATATTATTTTACATATTTTTTATATAAATATATAAAATTCTTATAGAGGTATTTTTGTGTCTATTTTTAATTTAATTAAATGGTTTCTAAAAGGAATATTTTTAGGTATTTTAATATGGAATATTTTGTAAAATGATAAAAGGATTGTTCTATTCTTTATGTACATGGTGAGAAAGACTTTTCCTCCACCATGAGTATTATTTAATTTCTATATACCTTTGAAATATATCACGTTTTATTAAATGAAAATAATTTTTTTTATTTTTTGGTTATTTTTCTATTAAAAAAGATTTCTATCTAAATCAAAGGGTATTTTTGTGTTAAAATGGGTTTGTAAAAGAAAATTGTATTTTCAAATCTAATAGTGTTTTTCTCATGGGTTTAAATGAGTTTTTAGTGATTTTATTCATTATTTATTCCTTGGAAATTATATATGAATATTTAAACCCCATTATATCTCAAGTTGCATCCCAATATAGCTTATACGAAGGGTTAAGCCCCATTATAGACTATTAGAAATTAGTAGGCCTGGTATAACTTATATGAAGGGTGATACCCATTATTGATCTTCAATGAATTAGGCACTTTGGATATGTTAGTCGACCATATGGTTGATCCACTAGTAAGGATGAATTCAAGAGTTATATGGTAATGATGTACCATGGTAGCTATGTGATTTTTCTATTCCTACTAATTAGTTTTTTAGAAATGTTTTAATGGTTATCATAGTTTTAATTAGACTAAAAATTTTATTACATTATATCCATTACTAATATTTTCTTATCATCACATGTTTTAAAAAATCATATGGTATAAGGATGTGTTAAATAAAAGAATAATTTAATTTCGATGAATTTTCATGAATAAATATGTCATGTTTTATTTTAAAAGCTTTATATTTTCAAAGAAATGGATACTATTTTATTATTATCAACTTATTATAAATGAGGGGTGTTATTTATAAATTATGGCCTGATTATCTAAAACTATAAGTTCAAAGGATCCTAAAATATTATTTATAAATCATAAATACAAGAAAAAGTTATATTTAAGGTTGTGTCATTATTATTTTTATCAAAGGAAAGGTATAGTTATATTTATGGTTTATGATATTCTCATAATAGATATTGATTACATCATGGTTTTATAATTTTATTTTTGGTCATAATTTTAATATATTATCAACACTATTAATGATTTATATAATAAAATTTTAACGTTACTAATGGAATTTCTAGAGACATTTATTTTTTTGGTAATTATGGTTTATTACTTTTTGGGATGAAAAATGAAAGGTATGAGATAATCATTGAGGTTAAAAGATGTAATTCCTATTTTTAAGGGGCTTTATAATATTTTGGGAATGATATAATAATTATATATTATTTGAAAAAGGGAAACATTTAGGATGGGTTAAAACTTGTCATGTCTGGTAAGGCCATAGAAATCAAAATGACAACCAAAGGGTGATAAGGGTTCATCACCTATTAGTGCCATACCTGAAGTCATGGTTAGAATGTCTTTTTATTTTTATTGAAAATATTATTTGGATGATGAATAATTTAATTACTGAAATTTTTTATTATGATTTAGTGATTAACTAATTAATTTTATTTAAAAATATGTTTGCTATTTTGGGGATCCTATAAGATTAATGTAAAATCGTATTATGAAGAATAAAGGTTGAAAAGTATTTTGGAGTAAAATTGTATTTTATAGTGGACTTGTGATGATTCTGGTTGTTAATGGTCATAGTTATCATATCTTGGAGAATATGTGATTTGGGAAATTAAATTTTTGAAATGAGACATTAAGAGTGAACGATATTAATTAGAGATAAATTCTACATTTCTCTTCGAAGATTATGTGATCAAATCCATCTAGATATTTGTTTTCAATGTTACTCTAGACTAGTTTTTCAGAAATATTGTTATCTATTAAATGATTTATATTGAACTTTTGGTATTACTGTAGAATTTTGGAGATTTAATAAGCTTTCAATCAAATAATGGTTTATTATTTTTTGGGAATTATCTTATATTATCCTAACCATTTTTTTTGTTAATGTTTTATGATAAGAGAAATAGATAGTTAATCTTTTGGGAATTCTTTAATTCTCTATAATCTAATTCGAGTGATTCATTCATGAAAAGTTCATCTTTCTTACTCATAATTTTGAGAAAAATATGAGATTGGGGCGGAATTTGGTTAATGGGTGAAACTATAATATTCAAGTAAGTATATCTCCTTTTGTTCTTAGTCAAATTACTAAATTATTTATTCAACTCTATGAAATAGATTTTTAAAAAAAATGTTATTTATTTACTTTTCATACTATGAAATCAATGGCCTTATAACCCATCATAGATTTAAGGTTTTGTAATAGTTAACCTTCTCATGACCACATTCCCTATTACTCTCAATTAAAAACTTGATAGTTACTTTTCTATTTCATGTCCATGTTTACCTACATAGATCCCTAGTATGTGTTATCTTAGGTTACCTTCATACATCCCTTCCTTTATTTTAAAAGTGGATCGTTCTTTAATCAATTTTCCATTATGGTATTTCCAAAAAAAAATTATTTTGAAAACTGAAACCCCTAGTTTCTAATATCATGTTCAAATTGAGAGGAATAAGTTTATTAAATATAGGGCAAGTGTAACATCTTGAGTTTTTAAAAGGACGCGCTATATTCAATAGTGCACATGATATTCCATATCAAGATTAAACGAACAATTAACTATTATCATTTAAATATGGTAGTTATCAAATAACTGTAATAATGGAGGGAATGAATATTATTAACTAAATTATGAAAATATAATTTAATCATGTATATATAATGAATTATTTGACTAATTAATAATAAATGAATGTAAACACATTTGTAAAATAAAAAAATGTTTTTCTAAAAAACTATTTAAATGCATATAAGTGTGATTATAAAATAATAAAATCACTATTTTGGGATTATATCAATTAAATATATATAATATAATAAATTTAATGTTTAAAATTCATCTTTTATGTTTTCTAGACATGAAATAAGAACAAGTTCAATTTTAAGGATAAAATAACAATTTTTTAAAAAAGAAGCTCTATAGCCTTTTGATGGTGTACCTATATTAAATCTATTTTCGACACTTTTTTGAATAAAATTTACAAAAATAAACTTCTTCTTATGAATCATATTATCAAAATTTACTTTAGTATATTCTTTTAATTTTCTTATATGTTTTTCATTTTGATGAATAGTGAAAAAATAATGCATTTTAATTGAAAACTACATTTCATGAAATTTATTTATAGTGATAAATCATATTACGATATATTTTTAAAGATTAATTAGATGAATTTTTTATAATTTAATCTAATTTGTCTCATTTTAATTAATTTCACATTGAAATTGGATAAAAAAACTTTGTGAACTTTTAAACATTTTACTTTAAAAACATGTTTTCTCATTCCATCAAGTAATTAATTTTTAATACATTTACTCCAATTCTATTTTTTGAATTTCTAAAAATGGATTACATATTTGGAATAATAATTTATAAATTATATAAATATTTCCTTTTTATTTGTAGAAAATATGAATAGTAACTTTAGTATTTTTTATTAACTTAGGTAAAGGTCAATCGGGTAATTAAGGGTAAAAACAGTGTTATAAATATGATAAAATTATCCTAACACTTTTCCAAATTTCATTGGATTATTATTTTCAACCCAAATCATCCTTTAACTAAATTTATGACCTTATTAGGCCCCATTGATGTGAGTATGAAATTTATAATATTATATTCAAAAGAAAAGTCTATTTTGTCATAACATTGTTTTTACGAGTGAAATATTTTTAATATGGGATTATAAAAGATGATATATTCAAATATAATTATTATTTGGAAATATAAAATGTTTATATTTATAATTATAATTAATTTTTAATTTTTGCGATACAAATAATTAAATTACAGGCGTATACAATGATGATGCAGTAATTGTTTAATAAAACAAAATATCAAATAAATCATATTGAAAAAACTAAAATAAATATAATTTCTGATTATTATTATAATAATAAAAATTAGAATCCTTTTATATGTTATTTAAGTTTCAGAAATGTTTTTTTGAATTTTTCTATATGTTATGATATTTTTAAAAATCCAACTAATGAATAGTGTGTAAATTGACATTATTGATATTTTAAAGTAAATAATATTTTATTAAATGATATAAAATCTATAAAAACCAAAATATATGATAAATTAGTGAAATAAGTCTCGAAAATTTATTATTTACTCATTTTTTGGTCCTTTGGAATTTTATGGTAATTATATTAACCCTAGAATTTTATATTACATGATATCATGGTAATAGTAAAAAGGTTTAAAACAAAAATATATGGATTGGAGAAATAATAAAAACCTATATAATTTTAATTATAAAAATTGTTTTTGACCCATTATGATTGTATATTTTAAATAATTCAATTTTAAACTATTTGGAATTGAAATTTAATTTATATTAATTTAATAGTTTGAAGAATTCTAAGAGTGTCCCTCCCCTCTCTTATAAAAGGGAACTGTGTGTTATCATTTATTCACACCTCAAAACCAATTTTGTTTTTTAACTTATCATTTTTATTATCTTCCTAGAATACCTATCCCCATTCTAGAGGAATTATTATCTGCTTGTCATCCTCCTTTGAGGTGTTAAGGTCATAATAAAAGGAAATCACACGAAGAAGATGTATCGTTTTTATTTACGTGTTTTTGTTTTATTTCATCTTAAAATACCTCAAAATATTATTAAACAATGATTAAATAATAAATACAATATAATAAATATTCTTATATTTTTTTATGTTACTATAATCCCCTAAATCATTCTCCATTTCCATCAAATGGGAAAATAACTAATCGTTCCTGTGTACGTGTAAACTGTCACCTCCACGAACTGATATAATTTGTTTTCCATTAATTTCTCTCATAACTAGTAATAATGATATAATTAATTTCTATATATTATATTAATGAAATATTTATCATTATTAAATAATATTATACCAATCACATTCTTACCTTCCATGCACATAAAATTGATAATGTCGCTTGTGCGTACTTGAAAACTGTCACCTCCATGAAGATATGTGATTCTTTTTAGTCACCACATCACATGAATAATATGCATAACATTGTTCAAAGGATTAATTTGTTTTTAATGATATTTTTATAATTATTTATTTAATAAATATTACATACCTCCTTTCTATAATGATCATTGAAAAATGGAAATGATACTCATGTTTAAGTGCGTCCTACTGTCTCCATGATTATATCATAGTCCATTTTTCATAACCATAGATAAATTTTTTGATTGAAAAATATAATTGGTTGATAAAAGTGATTATTATTTAGTTAATATTTTTCGGGATATGATGTACTTATGAACACTTTGACTATAGACATCATACCAAAGTCATTTTGAACTCATGTACTAAATATCATCAAAACGTCCAATACGAGCTTAAAAAATTAAGTAATTGTTATAACACAATAATATGTTATTTAGAATTGAATAATAGTAATTAAAAAATATTCTTTGTCAAGTATATAATTATCCTAATTTTATTATTTAGTAAGATAAAGAACATACGTGATGAATCAGACTCAAGGTGAGGGATTTCATATCAATCTCCTTTCATTGAGGCATTTCTTGATGATATGCACCATTATTATTTTATAAGGCATATATTCATCCCCTTTGAAAATAAATATCCATATTTTATCTATAATAGTGTTATTTATTGTTTTTTAAAATGTTATTCATTCTGGGGGATTATGATTTAAAGGCAACAATTGGTATGGTACACCATGAATATTTAAATATTTAAATGTCATATCATTTTATCCATGCCAATATTCTTATTATTGTTTTACATATTTATTTATATAGATATAAAAGGATAATAAAAAAATTTATTTTGATATTTAATTTCATTATAGGGTTTTTAAAATTAATATTTTTATGTATTCTTATACGGAACTTTTTGATAAACGATAAAAGGAATGTTATGTTCTTAACATACATAAGGACATTGAATTTCCCACCATAATGGGTATTATTTAATTTATAGCTTCCTTTTAAATATTAAATAAATTATTAAATGCAAATAATTTTTTTTATTTTTGGTTTATTTTGTTATTTAATTTTTTTTCTTTAATAAAAATGGTTATTTGGTGTTAGAAATTGGTTTGTAAAATAAAATTTTATTTTAATATCCAAAGGTGTTTTTATGATGGTATTTAATGTGTTTTTAAGGGTTTTATTCATGATTTAGTCCTTATAAATGATATAATAAGGGTTTATCCCCATTATAACCCTTATTTGAGCTCGATATACCTTATAATATGGGTTGAGCCCCATTATAGATCATGAGAGATAGGTTATCTTTTTATAGATTATATGAAGGGTGATCCCTATTATAGCTCTCCATTTCATTGGATACTCTGGAGATGGAAGTAGATCGTATGGGTTTACCATTTTTAAGGGTTAATGTAAGAGTGATATAGTAATGATGCCCCAATTAACCTATGTTATTTTTTATTCCTTCTAATGGGTTTTTAAGAAGAGGTTTTTAATGGTTTTTCATATATTCACAAGACTAATTATTTTATTTATCTATTTTACTTATTAAGATTTTGTGGTCGTCCCAAGTTTTAAAATCATTTTAACATGGTATAAGAATGGTAATGAAAAAATTGCATGTGAATTTTTATGATTTTTCATGAATAAGTAATTCTTGTTTTATTTTAAAAGTTTTATATTTTGGAAGAAATGAATATTGTTTGTATATTATCACTTTGTATAAATGTGGGATGTTATGTATGAATTTGGGATAAATTATCTAAAACATTTTACTTAAAATATCCTATAATATGAATTCTAGTTAAAAATACAATAAAAAGTTATTTTTAAGGTCATGTCTTTATAGAAAATAAAATAGGAAAAAATATCAATGTATGTTATTATTGGAGTTAGTTTTAGGGTTTAAAATATAAATCTTACCTTTATAAAGGGAATATTTACTAGGAAGCTACCATGTACTAGGTATTAATTCACTGAGTAATTGATGGTTCATAAAAAAAACTTCAACCTAAGTTCTTCTCCGGTTACCTAATGTTAATCCATTAGGTACCTAGTGCTTATCACACCTCACCCATTCCCTTTTTCCCTCTAAATCCTCTTAAAATATCATGATAGCGCCTTTTCATTAATATATACCCAAAATTAACTATAATGACCATAAATTGAAAACAATTACCTATAATTTATATAAAAGTCTTTATAAACAAACTATTATTGGGCATCTAATCTATGATAAGCTTCGTGAAGCTACATATGGGAAACATTATCACTATTACATCCTCATCCTTGAGTCCTACTGCAATTTTTTAATTGAAAATGAATATAGTACGATCCTTATAATAATATTCAACCTCATGATGAAAATATTTATTCCAAATCAAATATAAATGGTTTAGAACTTACATAATTAGATGATACACATGAAAAATATTATGAACAAAGCTGAATTTCAGTAGTAATTCCAGCTGTTTTTTAACTTCTATGTCTCTAATAATGATTCCAAAAATCCAAAAATACAATGACGTTAACCTTATTTTCTTACCCATCATCATTATCCTAATCCCATTGATAATAATAGGAATATATTATCACTCACATGGAATTATAAAGGTTACCTTTACTAATCATGAATTGATTTTTGTCAGCATTGGGCCATTATGAGTTGTTTTTTATCAAACCATAGCTAATATATAGTGTCATAGATGGTACTAGGATAGATCCCCAATGACATTCCTATATCCTCACATTAGAGTGTAGAACAACATGATCTCCCATATATATATATAGATGATTTTATTTTAATAGAATACTGGTATATGTTATTGTAAGAGAATTCATGCATGTATTAGTGAACCTTCCAGGATCCAAAAAACCCTAGAATACAAAACCATAGAATATCATCCAGAATTTAAATTTTTTTCTCATATTATGAATAGATTTATGGGTGGAAATTGATAATCAATTTTACTTTTAAACCCAAATCCCATTTAATAACATCCTAGAATCAATATATGAACCTCAGGTTACTATAAAAAACAATACTAGTGGGTAAATTTTTGAACATTAAAATTTATTGGGCATATAGTTTCATATGATCACAAACTAAATAATCCTATTTAATAGTCAGACAATCCATGATCAACCCCAATAAATCCTTTCTCTTTAAGGTCCTAGGTAAGTGATTCATATAGTTCATTGTGATTTTATCCCATTTAATCATTGGTGGATGTTTCAGTTAAAGAGTACTTGTTTTATTTTGATGTTATTTCATTACACAATGACTTGTAATGCATCAAGATATGAATCCCATTACATCCTTATTTTGTCCAATCTAGAAGAATTTTTTATGCATATCTCATAAATTTTAGTGATTTCAGGATGAACTATCTATCAAGATGAGTTGATCTTCTTCATCACTTCATCTCTCATACTTATAATAATTGTGAGTCTTACATGGAAATAAATTAAAGAATTTTAATACAAAAACTATCCATCAAGGATTTCCCCACCATCAAGACATTATTGAATAATGATAAAATTTGAAATAAAGATATGGGAGTCCATAAAATTCTACATAATGAATGATATAAAATATATATCTTATAATTGTTTTTCACTATGATCCACAATTACATATAAGTATATTTCATCAAGGGGATATATTTTTCCCTAGTCTTCCCTCACATCCAACTCCTTTTTAGGATGGATAATCCTACTAAGGGAATCGTCAACTTTGTTTCATTTACCATAACCATGTGGAATATCAAGATCAAATGAATATAAAAACTCCACCCAATTATCTACATTAGGTTTTGATCCATTTGAGTGATTATGTATTTTATTATTTTTTGACGAGTCCAGACCACGAAGCACTCATTGAACAAATAATTCCACCTAGACATTTATACTTGAAGCACTATAACCAATTCAATATTTGTAATTGGGTAGTTAATTTCCAAAGGATGTAGATACCCAAAATTGTACGTTGTTACCTGATTATTCTTCATTGTAACATAGCCAAGTCCTACGAAAGATGCAACATGACACACCAGCAATAACTTGACCGTCTAAGGTAGTATAATAATGAGAGATGAGTTTAACTTCCTTTTTAGTTTTTGGTAGGCTATTTCACACTAACCAGACCATATGAACTCATCCATATATTTTTTATAGATGCCATTAGATAATATATTCTCAATAATTCATATATGAAGCCATGGTGACACCCTACAATACCAAAGAAACTTTAAATCTCAAATATATTTGATGGAACCCTCCAAAAAAAATTTCATTCCATCTTTTCAACATCCACATAGATTCCCCCTTCGGATATACCATGTCCAGGTAACATAAAATACCATATATAAAAGGAAACCTTTGAAATATTAAAATATTATTGATGCTCTTCTAAATTCTCCTAGATGATGTGGAGATATCTAATTTGTTCATCTAGAAACTAAGAATAAACTCATATATCAACCACAAATACCCTAACAAATGATTATGATAATGGATGAAATATATTTTTCGTTAAAAATATAAACACATAATTATAATTAATCTACCCAAGAGGTATGAAAATATGCTAAAATTGTTTATTGCCTAAATGATGTTAAATATCATATAAACATCTTACCCCCATTCATAGATCATAAAGATTGTCGATACAAGGTAATGGGTATTGGTTCTTAATCATAACTTATTACAATTTTTCAATATTATACATAGAGGTGTAATATCATATCATCATTTTTTGGATTAAATGACTAATGCACCCTAATGGGATGCTCACATCTTAATAAATACCTTATCCTCAAGATCCTCTAACAGGATCTTCAGCTCTCATAATATACACATTTGACTTGAATGGGTAATTTTTTTTAATTATAGGAAAAATATCAATGGTAAAATCAACTTATTACTTAACCAGTACTCGAGAGTAGTCTCTGTGGAGTAAATATAGGTAGTGATCCACCAATGGAGGTAAAAATGGAATTATTTAGGAATTACAACTCTGATAGAGAGTGAGAGAGACTATAAATTTTTTGGTAGTCTTTTTTATCTTCCCATAAAAAATACCATCTCGGGTATATTGAAGCTCCCATAATCTACTGAAGGTATACTATATGTTTTCTAGAGATGAGAAAGATTGTATTTAGGCCTAAAAACTGATGGAAGCTTAGAATTTGTTCATCCAGTCTATTTTTATAGTAATATAAAACAATTTTATATTCAAGACCATAAGATCCCATAAATTCTAATAATATAAAATGAACAAGGCGTGTGAAGGTAATTTCCTACTCTGCTCTATCCTTTTCCACAAAGAATTATCTTGACTCATGTAAAAAGATAGGGCTTCCACTTTATTCTTGAGAGGTAATACCAATTAAAAATAATAAAAGAGTATGATGAACATGTATCATATAAAACACAAGATAATGTATAGGATACTAGAACATCCCTTTTAATTGGTTATGGACTCATTCTAGTATTTACTTTAAATTAGTCACCACATTTACACTACCTATAACATCATATTAGCCATAAGGAATAAAATTATTCACTGATTATTGTACTATATATACTTCGACACATCTACTATATATATCACCTTGACCATACCTCATAATGGGTGGTTAACTACCTCTAATCAGCTTGGTTTTTAATAGAGATTGTGATGCTAAGGTTAGTTGACATTTCTTGCCAATACACTTTGATGATCCACACTTATATAATATTTGGATGTGTCTATAATGATCGTATGAGTATAACTTCTTATCATCATAGGTACAATCTGTCTTAATGTGGATAAACCACCCACAATAGTAACACTATAAGAATTCACTCTCAAATAAGGATCCTAAGATATGACACTCCCTCAACTCCCTTGGTGAGGGCCACCCCAGGTCATCTCATCATATCACTAATTCCGACCACTAAAGGAACTATCACCTATAGTTTTTTCAGAAAATAATTTATATTCACTAAGACCTTATTTAGATACCACCTATAATAAATCATACTTCTTTACTAATATTATGAATTCATTCAAGACAAAAATATTTACCTATTTCATAAATTTCACTTTCAAGCCTATCTAAAAGCACCTCCCTTTAGATTCCTTATCAACACTAAGATATAAATAAATGTGAAGTAAATATATAATCTTCAATGGTGTGGTCTCTAACTACAATATAATTCTATGATAATTTCATAAATTCTTTTTCCTTAACCATGCATGGAACGTTGGGGTAAAACATCTCAATCAAAAAGTCGTGTATGTTCTTCCAAGTTTGTTCATGGTCATTCATAGCTTCCAAAATGAATTCTTTTCATTGGTGGTATTCTCATTTAAGAAAAATGGTATCTAGTTGAACTCAATATATCATTATAGTATCAATGTATTCAATGATATGGTTAAGGTTGTTAACCCATTCCATGGCCTCTTGATAAGACACATCACCAAAAAACAAGGGGATTGTGAAATTAGAAATATCTCATAATCTCATATGCAGTGGAATCCATTCATAGAGATATCTAACTTAAAACATAAAGAAACTATGAAAGCCCTTACGAGACCTAAGGGTCTACTATAGGTCATTTATGGTGTTCATGTTATCCATACCATTATTTTTCGATATGTGGTTTTTATCGAGGGGATATACTCTTCAATAAACTATAAATCATTATTAAAACATTTTTTCTATAGATATAACACCCCAAGCTTAATAACTATAGTATAGATTAAGGTATAACCCAATTACTCTCTTTTTTTATTCCATTTATCTAACACTCCTCATTCAAACAACTTTTAAAAAAAATTAAAGAAAATTTTAGATAAATATGTATAAATATATAGAATTTAACATAAAACTTATTATATCAACAATATAAAATAGATCTAAAATCAATGGAACTAATTATAGAATCATGGTGAACTAGTCATTAATAAAAAAATATTTAGAAAAATACTATTTATTTATTTTTAATGTTTAATTAATATAGATCGTGTTGGTCCCTAACATGGCATGCACCATACTGGGGAGTGAATTAGGGTGACATGATTAAAATTTTATCTTTTCCAAAAAAAAGTGTTCATTAATTAATAGGTGGACTTATACATGTGTTTTTCATTGTAATAATATAGTAAAATTGGAGTAAACATGTGGTATTACCTGGTTCACCCAAAAAGGATAATCCATGGAGCTTCCACAATAATGTGCATATGCACTAGAGACACTGAATCTCATATGTATAATTTTTATAAGTTTTGGAGTTGTTACACAGACCCTCCTAGTTTGAGAAATGAAAAGTGAAGTCTCAATATCCTCACACACCATTAAGGAATTCACTAATCCTCTTTATAAATTGGCGTTCATTGATCTTATTCTAGAAATCATTTTTTCTTTAAAATTATGATGACAATGTAGATCAAGTTGGTATAGAAAATAAACATAGTATATCCACACTTCCAGTGAGAAAAAAATGATAAATGATTCTCTCATTATATTAAAACATATATCATCCATGATCTAGAACACCACTCATTTTTTCTTAGTCTCCATTTTTTCAGTCATGAATGATTGAAATTCCAAACTCATCTTCTTCTTTTTCCACATTCGGATGGATCTTTTCACATATATATCTAGTTTCCCTTTTAGATATTATAATCAAAAGTCACTCCTATTCAGTTGAGAATAGAATAAACCTTTTCCTCCACCACCCACGATTATCTCTTTATTATATATTTTAAAAATATTCTCATTATTTCACATGATACAAATATTACAATGTCAACACCATGATATAATTTAATTCTCAAATGTGACCTATGTGGACAAACAGCCTAGTCTCGTTATCTTTAAGATCTTCATTAGGATTGCGTGTTAAAAATACATGATTTACTATGATGAAATGATATTTTCAAGGCCACTTTCGATATTTATTATCATGTTATATAGAGAAAATAGATCAAAGTTCCCTTAAATGTGTATTAAAAACATTAGAATATTTTTACTCACTCTACCTTTGAATCTTGGATTGTGTTTATCTATACAAAGAATCTATCTATCATGATAAATAAAAAAATTCCAAATTTTAGAGTTTAACATTTTCTTGAAAATTCATGATGGGGTTATAATTACATGGATATTTCATGATGGTTATACACTCCTTGTTTATGTAGATGATGATTATGTAGCCACATATGATCCTTATGAAAACCATGTCATCACAGGTGATGGTTATACATAAAAAACTCATGGTAACATTTATCAGGGATGATACTTATACAAGATGGGGGCCTGGTTAAATAAATCAAATATCATGATTAGGTAAGATAATAAAATTATTCATACAAATTATGGATTTATCCAAATTTTTGATACTTACAGCATAACTGAAATTCTGCAATTCCTTCAATCCAAACCTAATTGGATAAAAACAAATTCCAACCTATATGTAATGGACTCAAAAAAACTACATCAGACACATTAAATATTCCTTCCAAGTTATTATTAACAAAAAACATGAAAAATACTCCAAATAATATTTATCAAAATAAGATCCTTCTTTGGTTTTATTGAAAATTCCAAAACACCTAAACATTTTTATTCAACTTATCAAAGTAAAAAAAATTAAAATACTAAACGTGACATGAACATGTGAAAATAAATACCTTCCATCAGGGTTTTTAATAATGATTCACTAACCAATAAATCTAATCCCACTTGATCCATGATTGGTGTAAGAAATAAGTGGTTATGTAAATAATCCACATGAATATAAAACCATGGACATCATGCATGGTATCTTCTCTTCCAAAGACTTATCTCCATGATGAACCAACAAGATACCCCCATGCTTCCACAACACACAAAAAATTATCCCTAATTCTATAAAATTTAGTTACCACTTCTCACCCATTGTAAATAAACTCAAATACCAATGCCCAAAAGTATTATTAGATAAATTCAAAAGATGACACATTAATCCCAAGAGAGAAATAATATATTTATAGAAAATAAATCTCTATGGGGGAATGGGGGACCTTTCTCCCAATAATTTAGTTGGATGGATTTATTTGGACTCAAAGATACAACTAATACATTTCAAATTACACCGTTAGTGGTGCCTTGGTCACAATATCAACCACTTTATCTTGAGTAATCAAACATTCCCACATAAAAAAAATTTCCCCAAGTTTTCCTTGATAAAATGGTATTTTTTCTCAATGTGATTTTCCTATAATGATGAATATGAAGTTTTATAAGACTGATAGCACTCAATTTTTTATAATTGATGGGACTATGATAGGATAATTCCCACCCAATATCCTTATGCAATTACTCCATCCATATTGACATGGTAAAAGATTAAGTGGTTGTTACATACTAAGTATCTAATGTGTTTAAGGAGATAAACTTATAATTTTTTCATATCCAATATATACTATAACTAAAAATATTTAATAAAACTCTTAAATATGAAATTTTGTTGACAATAAAACCTACCCAATCTACATCTATATAACCTAGTAGCTAGTGCTCTGAACTATAGTAAAAAGAAATAGATCAAGCACCACTATGTGACTCATATAATGAAGTATTATCTTCATATATTGTCTGTGAAATTATTTTTTGTATCCTTGATAGTAGGAAACAAAGAAAGTAGAATATCTATTTGAGTAGCTATAAAATATATAAAACTTCTAGTGATTAACCTATATTGGATAACATCAACATATTTTCTATCTCCACAATTTCAAAACATATTCTAGGTATCCATCATAGTTTTAATTGGGCTATAATCAAGTATGCAAAAATTTTTGATAACTTATTTATCATATTTAAAATAATAAATGAATTATCCATTCTTTCCTGGAACTACCTATATGCTAAGGAATAATTTTATCAATCTAATCAAGGACATTACAAATTAACTTCTCTTTAAATATAAAAATATATTTCATTAATCTTCATTTGATCCTCTAATAATTATTTCACCAATATAAATGATCACCTAAATACATTGATATTTTTCCTTATTAATGAGTAAATTATGCTCAAATACACCACTATAAAATTTGATCTTTATTAACTATTCATAAAACTGATAAAACCAATCACTCAATGCTTTGTCTTGGAAATATGAGGTCATCTTCGACAAGAACACATTGTTCTCATATTAATCCACTAAAAATTAATTTTATTTATTAATATAAACCACAACTTCAAGGATTCCATTCAAGAATTCTGATTTGAAATTTATTTTATTTATTATTAATCATTTTTTACCTTTTATATCCAAAAAATAACATTATAGTTTCCAATAGGTCTACCATTGTAAAAGTTTTGTAAACATAAGATCTTAATATTTTGGAATATCCAATTAACACTAATCATTATTTGTTCAATATTACTTTTCTACCATTATTATACTTGTTTCTGAAAACCTATTTGGTTCATTCACATTTTATACTATTTGGCCTTAGAAAAGTTTACCATTTATCATTAATTTAAATTTTCTCAAGTTTTTCAATTATCAACTTCACCCAGATTACATCTCTAACAACCTCTTCAGAGTTTCTAGGATAGTTGTGAGAAATAAAATAAGCTTATTGATCCTTAATTATTCTTATTTTAATTGGGGTTTTTTTTACTAACATTTTTATTATCATTGAAATTTATCTGGTTGGTTTTCTAGTTAAGATTTATGGTTGGTGCTATATTTTATTCATCATCACTACTCACATAATATTAAAATACATCCTCTTCAACTCCTCTAGAGCCACTAAATTCACCATCACTATCATTGTCTATTTCATCATTATTCTGTCAGAAAGTATTTCCCACATTTTGTTAAATATTCTCATTTTCAAAAACTTTAACATATTGGTTATCAAATATTTTCTCAGGTTGTTCGTTATCTCATTTTCACTCCATATTTTGGGATAGGGTTCTTTGGAAAATAACTTCTTTACCATAATATTAAAAAAAATCTAATTCTTATCCTTGTTAACAATGAATCATTTTTTCCTAACACTAGTGAATATATAATGTTTTTTTAATTAGATAAAACATATAATATGTATTCTTCTCTTCATGCATACATAATAAGGCCATATTAGAGATGTACACTTAATTGAACACTATTTATTTCCAAAACGTATTTAGTGGGTTATTTTCAATGAACACTATATGTTTCTTATTATTTATAATATAGTTTCATATCTCAACAATAACATTTTATTATAGAGTTATTATCAATGAAACCCAATGTCATACTTTATGATTTTCAAGGTACTCTTCCAGCTCGGTAATGGTAAACTCTACACCATTTTTTATTTAGAATAACAGAATTTTCAAACCCATTATTTTCTCCTTCAATATTCAATAATGAGTGAAAAACTAGATTACATTAAATTTTTGGGTCTTTATCATTATCCATGTTATCTTATTGTATTCATCAATGAAGGACACATAATATCTTTTTTATATCCATGAATTTTGGTTCCATCAGCTCATATACATTAATGTGAACTAACTTGAGCAACCATATTGATTTTCTATTTTTTTTATAGGTATTCCTAAATATCTCCCCTTTTTGACAAGGACTTTTGAAAAATATACTCAAAATATTTTTCCAACAGTTTTTCTTCCCCATTTGGACAATATGAACCTATCTTCTTCACAAATGAGATAAAGATTACCCATGGTGTGTCTTCTTGGTAGCAAATTTAATCCATATCTTTGTTTTCAAATTCATATATTTTTTATGAATTCCACCACATTACATGAATTACAAAACTAGATTAACCTACTAAAATTATTTATGGTTTTTTAATTCAATAGAACATTGGTTTGTTTTAAATATTTTTCACTAACCTTGGCTCTTCTAAATCTAATTATCATTAGTCTCTCAACATTTTTAGTGTAATAAACCCCATCCTAGTTGTATTTTATATGGGTGATGAGTATTGATTTCTTTCCATGTTTTTAAATACACCCACTATATATAATATACATTATATACTTATATATTTCTCTTAAGGATGTTTTAGTTATGTTGGCCTTCTCATTTCTTTATTTATTAATCCAATTCAACAAATCTGGTTTATTTGATAATGTGAGAGGGTTCTCAACCCCTAATTCATCATTATTGTATTTTTATAGATAAACCTAAAATCTATTTTGGGTTTTAATCTTACATCAATATGAATCCATCAATTTTATTATACTTACACTGTAATTTATTACATGTTTCTTGATGATTTAGGGGAAAAATTCATTTCTTTGTTCCCAAATCATTCACAATAATAGAAATACTCATTAAAAACATACCAATAGTATGGAAAATAAATAATATATTTTAATCTTTCTTTATCATTGATAAATTATTTTCAATGTATTGAACATATTTAATATTTCCTATCTTCCAAAAAATTAAAACATAACATTTGATGTCTTATTTTCCTCTATTATAACATTAAATATAAATATATTACTATTACAAATCTCTATTTTTTTGTGCAATTTATTTATAATTTTAATTCACTTACATTGACTTGTTTTGGGGATCCTACACCATCAATAAAATTTCTTTATCACTAAACCATTTTACTTATGGAATATATGTAATTTATTTAGTAGAAACTCCATGAACTTCTTCAGTGATCAATATATTTGTTGTCCCCAATGTCATACGAAGAGATAGGTGTTGTTGACCTCACCTGGTTTGATAATCCCAATCGTGTATTTATATGTTTTGATAATCCCAATTACGTGTTCATAAATTATGCTATTCTCAATTACTGTTGATCTACATTTTAATTCTTTCAAATCAGTGATCAAGCTAATAATAATGTTTAAATAATCTCTGATTTATGTTAATCTCGGTTATCCTTGTTTATACAAGCTTTGAAACAATTCTATGTCAATTAGATGTGGTTTTCATAAGACGCAGAGCCACCGATAGCCAGAGCTACTGATAGCCAGAGCTACCGATAGCCAGAGCTACCGATAGCCAGAGCTACCGATAGCCAGAGCTACCGATAGCCAGAGCTACCGATAGCCAGAGCTACCGATAGCTAGAGCTACCGACAGCCAGAGGTACCGACAGCCAGAGCTACCGACATCCAGAGCTACCGATAGCCAGAGCTACCGATATCCAGAGCTACCGATAGCCAGAGCTACCGATAGCCAGAGCTACCGATAGCTAGAGAGCTACCGATGCACAGAGCTACCGATGGATAGAGATCTACCGATGCACAGAGCTACCGATGGATAGAGAGCTACCGATGCACAGAGCTACCGATTGATAGAGAGGTACCGATGCACAGAGCTACCGATGGATAGAGATCTACCGATGCACAGAGCTACCGATGGATAGAGAGCTACCGATGCATAGAGCTGCCAATGGATAGAGAGCTACCGATGCACAGAGCTACCGATGGATAGAGAGCTACCGATGCACAAAGCTACCAATGCACAGAGCTACCGATAAGAGTTTGAAGAGCTACCAATGGAAGATCCTACACCGAGACAACCGTACATGTCTACAAACAGACGTCTACCTATAATGAACTGCGGAGTCAATTCCTATATCCTCAACACTATTTGTTTATTATACTAAAGGTTACATTTGTTACTTTTGATGCATTTAATGTTATTAAATGATTTATGTTTCCATTTCAGGAAACCATACCAAGTACGATCAAAAAGTATTATCGTTCCTTCTTCTCAGAAAAACAAAAAAAAGGCATAAAAAAGGACATCGTGTAGTTATCAAAAAGGGGGTGAGACAAGAAACTTGAAGAGATCGAGCACACAGAACACACATGCGATCAAGCTCAAAACGTGCCAAGAACAACTGGAGAACATGCACTCACGAGACTACAACCAGCCTCTAGAACATAGAGCATACATCGAGCAATCTATGCTAAATAAGAACTACACAAAACTCTTCATTATTTGATTCGATAAGCAAGATGAACCTGGAAGTCAAGGAAATAGATGATACTCTGTTTTCCAGACAAAAACCAGAAGAAGACTCAGAACGAATTCTAATCAACAAAAGGAGTCAAGAGCTGTACGAAGATCACTAGAGCCATTTCTAAACTCTAAATCTTCATCTCTGTGATTTACTTTTTACATTACAAGCAGTGTGTGTTATCTGTTGTATTTTACACACAAACTGTCTCCTGAACCTTAACTGGAGGATTTGTAAATCCTCACTCACTATCTTTTCTTTCATTTTCCCACTGTGGATAGTGGTAGAGGTCATGTGTGACCTGGACAGCTGGTTGCTGTTGTTTTGTTTCCCATGAATAACAGTGGTAGAGGTCTTGGACCTGGACAGTTGTAAACTGTTGGATCATCTTTATATAAACTTTTGAGAGGACTAAGTCTCGGCTTGAGACTGAACCTCTTGGTTAACTCCTCTGTGTTTTTAGTTAAAGTTTTTATCCATACAATACATATTTATTTCATATTCCGCTGCTATTACTTTGAAATATAATTTATATTCAAAGCTACTTTGATAGTTAAACTCGCAAGTGTTTATATTTATTATAAACTAGTAAGTTAGTTTCAAAAGATAAATTAATCATAAGATTAAGTTAACTGAGAACTAATCAATCTTTGAGAAACTAATTGAACCTCTATAATTTGTATAAATTCACTACAGTTTAATCTGTTTTTGAAATTGGGGGATTTTAATAGAAATTGTTTTTATCAGAAATTTTAATTGGAACTCAATTCACCCCCCTCTTGAGTTTCCACTCCGACCAACATTTGGTATCAGAGGATGGTTAATATCTTCTAATTTACTCTTTTTTCAACTGTGATTTTAGTTGTATTTTAAAGTTCTTAAAATTTTTGTTATTTCTAAATTTTTATCTCTTTAAATTTTGTTTATAATGGATAATAGACTTGAGGGTGCTGCTACTAACCGGCCACCTTTCTTTAATGTAAATAACTATGATCAGTGGAAACTTAAAATGAAAATTCATCTAGAAAGCATGAGTTTTGATATTTGGACTGCTATTGAATCTGAATACAAAATTCCCACTACTGATAGATCTACTTGGGATGAACCTACAAAGACTGCTTACAATAATAATTGTAAAGCTATGAATGCTCTGTACTGTGCTCTATGAGATGAAGAATTCAACAGAATTTCTGCATGCAAAACTGCTTTTGAAATTTGGGATACCTTGGCTGTTTATCACGAAGGAACAACTAATGTTAAAGAAATGAGATTAAAAACATATAATATTAAATATGATAATTTCAAAATGAAGCCTGATGAACCTATTTCTGACATGTATCTCAAGTTCAATTAGATATTAAACACAATGAGCTCACTCGGAAATATTGTTCCTGCAAAAGAACAAATTATGAGAATACTGAGATGTTTGCCAGATAGATGGAGAGGTACATCCGTTTCAATTAGATAATCCTGTGACATTGGAGCACTGCTTGTCAAGGAGTTAATTGGTAAGCTGATGATGTATGAAGAAGAGCTTAAAGTAAATAAAGAAGAAGATGAGGAACCCAAAAGAAAATCTGTAGCGTTTAAAACTACTTCCTTTAAGAGTAAAGACATGGATAAACTACAAATGGATATTGAGAGTTCAACGAGTGAAAATTCAGAACCTGACAGTGATGCCGAGATGGCTCAAATATCCAGGAGATTCAAGAAGTTTTATAGGAAAAATAAATTCTTTAAGAAAACAAATTACAAAGGAAAGTATGATCAAGAAGGCAAATGGAGAAAGGATTGGAAGAAGGCTGACAGGACTGATGAAGTTATCTGCTAATAATGCAAGCGAAAAGGAAATATCAAAGCAGACTGTCCAAAGTTAAAATTCAAAAATAAATACGATTACAAAGACAAGAAGTACAAGAAATCCATGAAGGCTACCTGGAGTGCATCAGAAGACAGCACTAGTGAAGCCGAATCTTCGGACTCTGAAAGGAATCGATCCAACATGTGTTTCATGAAAAATACTTCTGAGGTAACATCTGACACTCCTGTTTTAAATACATATTATTCTTGAGATGATTCTGATTTGGAAAACATGTCAAAATCTGAACTATTTGAGTACTGTGATATGTTGGAAGAAACCTGTAATGAGCTTAAAGACAAATACAATGGTTTAAAGAAACAGTATGCTTTAAGTGTTAAGAATAAATCTGATCTTGATATAGAAAAGGAAAAGAATTATCAACTACTAAAGGAATATATAGAACTGAAACTGTCAAATGAGCAACTTAGAAAGGATTTAGAAAAATTCACAAATGTAAAGGATGCTCTAACTCAAATGCTAGGAAAGCAAGTTGCACCTAGATATGCTACTAGTTTAGGATACAAACCAGGACAGAGACAGTTCACCAGAACCCGATTTATTCCTAAGTCTGAAAAAAATATTGCTAGTTCCAGTTTTGGAAATTCATATGCTTCAACAGGATATTCATATTGTTATAGACCAAATAAAGTCTATCTTTCAAAATCTGTTTCTTCTGTTAATTGTATAAAACCAATAAAACAAATCTAGGTACCTAAAGCCCTGATTGCTAACATATCTGGACCCAAGAAAATCTGGGTACCAAAGTCATTTCCTGTTTAAATCTGTTTTATAGGATACCTGCTTGAAGTGTTGTCACAAGAAGATATGGTATTTAGACAGTGGGTGCTCAAGACTCATGACTGGAGATTATTCTTGCTTCAAGAGCATAATAAAGGTTGATGGAGGTCATGTCACCTTTGGTGACAACTCTAAAGGAAAAATCATCGGCCTAGGCCAGATTGGTAACACTGACTCAGTATTAATTTCTAAAGTTTTATTCATTGATGGAATTAAATATAACTTGCTTAGTATATCTCAATTATGTGACGATGGTTTCAATGTCAAGTTTGAAAATGATTCGTGTGATGTTTTTAACTCCAAAAATTCTTTAGTATTTTCTGCTCTAAATAATGAAAATGTTTATGCTGATTTAAATTCTTTATCCAAACAAAATATTTCTTGTTTGAATGCTTTTCATAAAGAATCTTGGCTATGGCACAGAAAATTAGGACACTGCAACATTCACTCACTTAGAAAACTTGCTAGAAAAAACATAGTTAGAGACTTACCTAAATTAGAATTCCCAAATGACAAAGTGTGTAATCCCTGTGAAAAGGTAAAAAAACACAAAGTTTCTTTTAAATCAAAGAAAGAAGTCTCAACTTCTCAACCAATTGATTTGGTTCACATGGATTTGTTTGTACCATCAAGAGTTTATAGTTTAAATGGGAAGTATTATGTCTATGTCCTTGTAGATGACTTTTCAAGATATACTTGGGTATACTTTCTAGCTCACAAAAGTGAAGCTTTTCCTTACTTTGTTAAATATTCCAAGTCTGTAGAGAACCTTAGTGGACTTAAGATTAAAACCCTAAGAAGTGATCATGGTCGTGAGTTTGAAAATCATGAGTTTGAATCTTACTGCTCACACAATGGCTATAGTCACAATTTCTCTGCCCCTAGGACACCCCAACAAAATGGTGTAGTAGAAAGGAGAAACTGAACCCTTCAAGAAATAGCTAGAACCATGCTCAATGAATATGAATTGCCTATTTACTTTTAGGCTGAAGCTGTTAATACAGCTTGTTATGTTATCAATAGAGTCTTGATCAGACCTGTTCTTAAGAGGACTCCTTATGAGTTGTGGAACCATAGGAAACCTAAGGTTAACTACCTCAGAGTTTTTGGCTGAAAAGTCTTTATTCTCAATATCAAAGACAATCTTGACAAATTTGCATCCAAGAGTGATGAAGGAATTTTTCTGGGCTACTCTATTTCAAGTAAATCTTATAGAGTTTTCAATAAGAAAACCAAATGTGTGGAAGAATCTGTTCACATCAAATTCGATGAAACTGATCCACATGATCCTAAAACCTCTCTTGAGAATCTTGAAGAAGATTTGTCTATTCTAGACCTTAATGATAAATCTAAAGAACATGTTATAAAAACATCCAGTTCTGGACTTTTTCCAGAATCTGCTTCTGTTGAACCCGAACCTATAGATGAACCTGAAGTTTCTAGTCCAACCTTTACCAAATCGACTAAGATTCTAAAGAATCATCCTTTAGATGCTGTTGTTGGTAATCTTGATAGAGGAACACAAACTAGAGCTTTTCTAAGGAACCAGGTTGAACATCAAGCTTTTCTGTCACAGCTAGAACCCACAAATATCAGTGATGCTATCAATGATGAATTCTGGGTAATAGCCATGCAAGAAGAGTTAAATCAATTTGAAAGAAACAAAGTCTAGGAATTAGTTGACTAACCCAAGGACACCTTGACAATAGGCACAAAATGGGTTTTTAGAAATAAAGTTGATGAATCAGGAAACATAGTTAGAAACAAAGCTAGAATAGTTGCACAGGGATTTAGTCAAGAAGAGGGTATAGACTATGGAGAAACTTTTTCACCTGTAGCTCGAGTGGAAGCTATTAGGATCTTACTTGCATATGCATCACATCTGAATTTCAAGTTATATCAAATGGATGTCAAAAGTGCATTTCTAAATGGTTTTATAATTGAAGATGTTTTTGTGGAACAACCACCTGGATTTACAAACCCTTTTTTTCCAAATCAAGTTTTTAAACTTTCTAAAGCTTTATATGGTTTAAAACAAGCTCCAAGAGCTTGGTATGATAGACTCAGCAATTTTCTTATTTCAAAAGGTTTTACTAAAGGGATTGCTGATCCAACTCATTTTATTAAAAGAATTTCTAAACATGTTTTTGTTGTACAAATATATGTTGATGATATTATATTTGGATCTTCTAAACACTCTTTATGTACTGATTTTTCAAAAATTATGCAAAATGAATATGAAATGAGCTTAATGGGAGAGCTTAAGTATTTTCTTGGTTTTCAAAATTTTCAAACTATAGATAGAATTATTTTAAATCAAAGTAAATATACAAAAAATCTTTTAAAACGTTTTGGATTGGATAGTATTAAGGAAAATGATACACCTATGAGTACTACCTGTAAGTTGGATACAGATGAAGCTGGGAAACCAGTGGATCAAACCAATTACAGAGGTCTGATTGGGATCTTACTTTATCTTACTGCTAGTCGACCAGACATTATGTTCAGTGTATGTATGTGCGCTAGATTTCAAGTTAATCCTAAAGAATCACACTTACTGGCTGTTAAAAGGATTTTTAAATATTTTAATCATACTGTAAATTTAGGTTTGTTTTATCCAAAAGGACAATCATTTGACCTAACTAGCTATTCAGATGCTGACTTTTCTGGATGTAAGTTAGAAAGGAAGAGCACATATGGAACATGTCATTTACTTGGAAGATCCCTAGTGTCATGGTGTAGTAAGAAACAGAACTCAGTTGCATTGTCTATTGCTGAAGCAGAGTATATAGCTGCTGGTAGTTTCTGTGCACAAATTCTATGGATGAAACACACTTTATTGGACTATGGATTTGAGTTTAAACATGTTTCAATTAACTGTGACAACACTAGTTCAATAAACATATCTAAGAACCCTGTATCTCACTCTAGAACCAAACACATAGATGTAAGACATCATTTTCTGAGAGATCATTATCAAAAAGGTGATATTACTCTTGAATTTATTGGCAGTGAACATCAATTGGCCGATATTTTCACTAAACCTTTAAGTTCTGATAGGTTAAGTTACATTAGGCATGAGCTGGGGATGTTTAATTCTCACTGATGTTGAAATTCTCACCGATGCTGAAATTCTCACTGATGTTGAAATTCTCACCGATGTTGAAATTCTCACTATTGTTGAAATTCTCACCGATGTTGAAATTCTCACCGATGTTGAAATTCTCACTGATGTTGAAATTCTCACCGATGTTGAAATTCTCACCGATGTTGAAATTCTCACTGATGTTGAAATTCTCACCGATGTTGAAATTCTCACCGATGTTGAAATTCTCACCGATGTTGAAATTCTCACTGATGTTGAAATTCTCACCGATGTTGAAATTCTCACCGATGTTGAAATTCTCACCGATGATCAATTCTCAACGATGCAATGTTTTAAAACTTCTGTCTGCCACCAAGAATATGAATCGTTTTATTTTTATGTTATTTTACATTATTCGTTTATTTATGATTCCTACATGATAAAACTAAGCCTAATCCGCTTCTCGCTCCACCGGACCCAAAACCTTTCACCTTCGAATCTTAGCTCCCTAATCGATTGAGAACCCTAAATCTGCGATGGAAAAAATCAAGATTTCTGCCAGCAGAGATGACAGTGTAGAGCCTAAAACAAAGAAGCAGAAAGTGCAGCAAGAAGCTAGTGGAAGTAATGTCAGAACTAGGTCGGTAAAGCGACCAGTAAACCCTCATTTTCATAATAGAGATATTGTGATTGAAAAGGAGCTATGCGTAGATTGGCTACTACCAAGCAAGTCGTTGGTGCTTGAAATTCTGGAAGATCAGATATGGGTAGATTGTTTTTCAAATAATAATGGTCCCTACTACCCGAAGTTAGTGAAACAGTTCTACGAATTTGTAAGCTTTGATAAATCTGAGAATGAGAATTGGGTAAGTTCTTTTTTAAATGGAAAAGAAATGGTGTTTTCTTCAGTAGAGTGGGCTGAATGTTTAAAAGTCCCACATGAAGGTGTATCCGGGTATGTCTCAAGAGAAATTCCACCTACCAGTAACATCTTTGACAATGAGACCGCTTTAAAAGAACAAATGGGTAATGGAAGTCAAAGGCAAGTGGTTGCTACTGAATTGGATGGAGGGAACGGATTGCTTTTCAAATTTGTTCAACATGTTTTGATACCGAGGAGAGGAGATTTTTCTAATCTGAGATATCAAGATATTTATCTTCAACATCTGTTAAGACATGGTGTGAAAGTTAATCTGTTCAGACTGCTGTTGAGTCAAATGGAAGACATGATTAGGCCGAAATCAAAGACTAATGCTTTATTCTTTTCCAAAATGATCTCTGTGATGAAAAAAGTGAAAGGGATAGCTGAGTCTCAAGATGAGACAGTTGTAGTTAAGAATAACTTCTGTATCACTACTACAGTTTGTAAGTACATGAAAATCAATTGGAACCCGTGGAAAGGAGAATGGTTCAGTGATGACCAGAAGGTGTATGATAAATTTAATCCTGTGGATTATCCTTCAAGGCCAAAGGATAAAAGAGATCCCGGTTTAGGACCTGATGAAGAGGAACCCGAGTACAGTGATGAGTCAGAAGAAGAAGAAGAGGAAGAAACTCCTATGGATATTGGAGGAGATCCAGACTTTCCCCCAAGTCCTGTTACTGAGTTTGTATACTCAAGAAAAGGAAAAGTAGAGGAAGTTTTATCTATTCATGAGGAAGACCAGCCAGTTCCTCAGCAAGAAGGAGAAAACGAGAATGTATCTGAATCGTCTGATTCTGCAAGGCTGAGTCTGAGTCCATTGATTGGAAACTCAGTTGTGCCTACTGCTGAAGTAGAAAAAGAAAGAGAAGGAGCTGTAACTTTTTCAGAAAATCTCCTTACTGCGGCTGAGATAGAAGTTGTTGTGGAAGATTCTGATGAAGAAAGACCAGTAGAGAATGTAGTTGTTGTACATAAGAATGCACCCATTGAGGGGGAGCATCATTCCAATCTTGGAAATGTTACAGTGGCTGTTGAGTTTGAAGACTGGGTAGAAGACCCAGGTTTTATAGTCTGTGGTTTGGATTATCCTGATTCGGATAATGAAGTATCTTTGAATAGACCAAAGATCAGCTATGACATCAATTCTGAGTTATTACCTGCTGATGTGGTCCAAGTACATGATTTAGATGTGCTGAAAGAAAATCTCAAAGTCAGTTTTGTAGAAGAAGTAAAGAAAATGGAATATTTTTTAGTATCCTCGATTCAATCAGTCATGAATGATTCTGTAGTCAGTTTAGCTTCTGCAAGAGTATCTACTACAGTTTCTCCTACTGATTTTGTTACAAATTCTGATCTCGAATCCCTAAAGCATGAGCTGAAAGAATCCTTCAGTGCCTCAGTTGCTGAGATGAAGCACTGTTTTAGTGAATAAATGAAGTTGTTAGAACAATCTTTTGAGCTTTATCTTAGTTTCAATCTGTCAACTTTTATGGGTGAGCTGATGGAAGCAGTCAAAGAGTGACAGACCCAATCTTCTAGAATAGAAGCAGATCTTGAAGCCTTAAAGAAGTCTGTTACTGCTTTAGATTCTTACATGAGCTCAAAGCCTCAAGCTGGTAAGGATTTAGCCTATGTGAAAAGTGTTGTACGCCAAATGGTCTCAGTATTTGAAGATTTCAAATCTTCTATAAAGGATCATGTTAAAAATTAGGACTCTCAACTGCAAACTCTGATTAGTGGTTTGACCAAAAGTTTAAAAGAAACTGTATCTTTCTCAGTTGGTCCTCTAGCTTCAAAACCTGCATTTGATTTGAATCAATTACGAGCTATGATGAAGGAGGATCTTGGTTCTATTTCATCCAGTGGCTCTGTGGACTCATCAGATCTAAGCCGAGTAGTGCTCTCTACAAGAGATTCAGTCAGGGAAATAGTGAAAATCGTCCACGACCATATGAAAGAGGCCTCTACCTCTCAGGAGGAAATCCAGAACAAGGTGAATTATTATTTCCAAAGGATTTTTACCAAGCGAAAACTCAACCATCATTTCAAGCTGATGTTGGAAAACATGAAGTTACCCCTATAACTCAAGCCTTCCGAGAACAAGTGAGCAAGCTAAGGCAGATGACTCCTGCCTTAGAAAAATTCATGGAGAACAAAGATGATTTTATATCTGCTATGGAAAGAGGAGGAGGAATCATTATGGATTTCAGAAATCTGTTGCTTCCCTTTTTGCATGTTGATGCCAGACCAGTTATTGTCCCTCCTGCCTTACCTGCCTCTGCCTCTACTGAGTCTCCCGTCCAGATGACTCCTGCTCATGCCATTAGAAGCCTCACACCTATGATCACTCAACGAACTTCCCCATACAGGCCAGTCACTGTATCAGTGGCTCAGCCTCCTGTGATCATTTCTAGAATTCCAAAGCCCTCACCCACATCCTCACCTCCTGCATCCTCTTCTGATCCACAAGGAAGATCTTATGTTGAAGATCAGGATTGCTAAAGTGGCCAGGCTGTTTGATAGGAATTTTTTTTTTCTTTCTTTTCTATTCTGTTTATGTAAGTTTTGTCTGGTCCAATACAAATGCTTTTCTTTACACTATATCCGTTTATCAGTTTTCTACGTCTGCTTTCCCACTTTGTGATTTTCACAAAGGGGGAGAAAAATATCAAGAAAGGGGGAGAAAAATATAAAGAGAGGGGGAAAATATAAAGAGGGGGAGAAATATGCTATAACGAGGAGGAGAAATATCAAAGGGGAGAAATTTGATCCTTTGATACTATTTCTTACATTTCCTTCTTTGGTACCAATTCTTTCAAAGCTTATCTCTGATACTATTGTATTTAATACTAACTATGATAATTTTTGATCTATCTCATTCTATTACTATTTCCTCTATTTCCTCTGATACTGCTTTCTTTGAGAAATTCGAATATAAATGTTATATTCTCTTATACTATATTCTCACTATTTTTGGTCATATCATAAGTTGTGATTATCAAAAAGGGGGAGATTGTTGACATCACCTGGTTTGATAATCCCAATCGTGTATTTATATGTTCTGATAATCCCAATTATGTGTTCATAAATTATGCTATTCTCAATTACTGTTGATCAACATTTTAATTCTTTCAAATCAGTGATCAAGCTAATAATAATGTTTAAATAATCTCTGATTTATGTTAATCTCGATTATCCTTGTTTATACAAGCTTTGAAACAATTCTAAGTCAATTAGATGTGGTTTGCATAAGACGCAGAGCCACCGATAGCCAGAGCTACCGATAGCCAGAGCTACCGATAGCCAGAGCTACCGATAGCCAGAGCTACCGATAGCCAGAGCTATCGATATCCAGAGCTACCGATAGCCAGATCTACCGATAGTCAGAGCTACCGATAGCCAGAGCTACCGCTAGCCAGAGCTACCGATAGCCAGAGCTACCGTTAGCCAGAGCTACTGATAGCCAGAGCTACCGATAGTTAGAGAGCTACCGATGCACAGAGCTACCGATGGATAGAGAGATATCGATGCACAGAGCTACCGATGGATAGAGAGCTACCGATGCATAGAGCTACTGATGGATAGAGAGCTACCGATGCATAGAGCTACCGATGGATAGAGAGCTACCGATGCACAGAGCTACCGATGGATAGAGAGCTACCGATGCACAGAGCTACCGATGGATAGAGAGCTACCTATGCACAAATCTACCGATGGATAGAGAGCTACCGATGCACAGAGATACTGATGCACAGAGCTACCGATAAGAGTTTGAAGAGCTACCGATGGAAGATCCTACACCGAGTCAACCGTACACGTCTACAAACAAATGGCTACCTATAATGAACTGCGGAGTCAAATCCTATATCCTCGACACTATTTTTTTATTATACTAACGGTTACATTTGTTACTTTTGATGCATTTAATGTTATTAAATGATTTATGTTGTCATTTCAGGAAACCATACCAAGTATGATCAAAAATTATAATCATTCCTTCTTCCCAGAAAAACAAAAAAAAGGGCATAAAAAAGGACATCGTGTAGTTATCAAAAAGGGGGTGAGACAAGAGACTTGAAGAGATCGAGCACATAGAACACACTTGCGATCAAGCTCAAAACGTGCCAAGAACAACTGGAGAACTTGCACTCACGAGACTACTACCAGCCTCCAGAACATAGAGCATACATCGAGCAATCTATGCTAAAGAAGAACTACACAAAACTCTTCATTCTTTGAGCCGATAAGCAAGCTGAACCTGGAAGTCAGGGAAACAGATGATACTCTGTTTTCCATAAAAAAACCAGAAGAAGACTCAGAACGAATTCTAATCAACAAAAGGATTCAAGAGCTACACGAAGATCACTAGAGCCATTTCTAAACTCTAAATCTTTATCTTTGTGATTTACTTTTTACATTATGAGCAGTGTGTGTTATCTGTTTTATTTTACACACACACTGTCTCCTGAACCTTAACTGGAGGATTTGTAAATCCTCACTCACTATCTTTTCATTCGTTTTCCCACTGTGGATAGTGGTAGAGGTCGTGTGTGACCTGGACAGCTGGTTGTTGTTGTTTTGTTTCCCACGAATAACAGTGGTAGAGGTCTTAGACCTGGACAATTGTAAACTGTTGGATCATCTTTATATAAACTTTTGAGAGGACTAAGTCTCGACTTGAGACTGAACCTCTTAGTTAACTCCTCTGTGTTTTTAGTTAAAGTTTTTATCCATACAGTACATATTAATTTCATATTCCACTGCTATTACTTTGAAATATAATTTATTTTCAAAGCTACTTTGATTGTTAAACTTGCAAGTGTTTATATTTATTATAAACCAGTAAGTTAGTTTCAAAAGTTAAATTAATCATAAGATTAAGTTAACTGAGAACTAATCAATCTTTGAGAAACTAATTGAACCTCTATAATCTGTATAAATTCACTACAGTTTAATCTATTTTTGAAATTGGGGGATTTTAATAGAAATTGTTTTTAACAGAAATTTTAATTGGAACTCAATTCACCCCCCTCTTGAGTGTCCACTCCGACCAACATGTGTCTTTCATAATATTTATACATTATATATATATATATATATATCATGAATAATAATTCATTTTATTTAATTAATTTGACCAACTATAGTATATAATTAGTCATCCCGTCAATGATTCAAACTTGTTTTTCAACATTGAACAACAAAATAAATTCTTTTCATGGGATTTTATAATTTTTATACATATGTTTTTCATGTTCCTTTTTCAGTTCTGACTTCTGTTCTTCTGATTACTAAATATAAATGTTATATTTATGTTAAAACTCGTTGTCCTTCTTTTTTTGGGATCCAATTAACCATTCCCTTGTGGTATGTTTCATGTTCAACATCAAAATCATATTGGATCTTGATTCTAGTATTTTAATCACCTATGTCCTCCTCTTTCCGGTTTTTACAATATCCATTAGAACATATCCACCAAATTATATATAGTCCTTGACCTCATAAAATTGTTTTTCCTTTTATTCATAATATTATTTAAATAAAACATTCATGTAAAATAATTTATTCTATGATTCCCACTTACTAATTATACCTTTGGATGGATTATTTTTTGGGTTCTTATTACTTATTTTCATCAAGGATTTTCTTAGGACACTTAGTATATTTATGGATGCACTTTAAAGATTAAAAACAAAAAAGTGGTAGTGTGACCTTAAAGTCCCTTTCACTCCTTTTTAGATTATCGGTGATAAATGACTTCATATCATCAACTTATTGATCCTTTAGATTTTATTTTATTGATAGTTTCTTTATATAATTGAATAGTGTCTCCTTAGTATCTTTTTTTTGAAACTGATTCAATGTTTTTATTCCTCATTTCATATGAAATAAGGGTTCTTTATAGGTTTTCAAAAGTTACCACCTTTTCTTCTTAATCTTCATGAACCAAAAATTTTGGATTAACCCCTGGGGAAAATCTCCTATGATTTATTTTAATAGTTTCAATATCATTAATAATTTCCCCAATACCTTGCTTATCTTCAAAATTAATATTTAGATAATAAAAAATGACATAAAATTTCACATTTGGTATCATTATAAAATCTACATACATGTTCCAAAATACTTATATATTTTATTCCCAAACCATTACATCACCTTCATAAATGTTTAGAGGCTTCTCCCACATCGTATGATTTGGGTTTCTGGATATTTCTATTTTATATATTGGTTCCACTAATTATACCCTCAAAGAAACAATTTATTTGGAATGTATATATATATATTTGATATCCATGTTGTTCAATGCTCCAATTTCCACACTTTCAAATATTCCTTTCATTACATCCATATATATATATATCCATTATAATAGAGTGAATATAGTGTTGCATTTGATTTTTCAATACCAAGATATATTTTCCATTAAAAATAGGGACTCCATTAATGTTCACCATTTCCTCCTTAAAACCTTATAGGGTGAGAGTCACAAAAATAACCTTTAATTATAATACTAATTATTAGTCTTTTATATGAATTTCACACTAAGAGGTGTGTGAAATTAATATGAAACAACTAGAATATTTCCTTTTCAAAAATCTTTTATCTTAATTAATGGGAACCCCTATCTCTTTTTTCCTCATTACTATATTGTAGTGAAAATAGATAACACATGTGATTTTACGTTGGCAACCCAAATAGGATAATCCATAGAGCATGAATAGAAATTTTTATGTACACTAGAGACACTAAATATTACTTCGTTGATTTTTGTAAGTTTTAGAGTAGCTTCCCTGACCCTCCCAGTTTAAATCTATGGCCATTTGAAGGCCCACTCCCTCATACATATAACTAACCAACCCGGGTCAACTATATAATACATCATAAATAGACTTCCACATGGTGATATATATAAAAGAAACACAAGTCACATGTATAACAGAAGAAACATCAAAGCATAATATAGAATATATGAATACATATCCATGAGGCATACAATTCAAGACACATAGTCCCAACTGAAAAAAATGCTAAACTAAAAACATTTCATGTGAACATATATATTCACCAAACAATCACACTATAATGGAGTAAAATAATAAGAAAACCTGGCATGCTATTTCATTCCCTTCCCTTTACATGAGCCCTACGAAACAATGTAATTATCTCCACAAAGGCAAAATTTCAGTTTGATGATATAGACTGTTAAGCTAACACCAAATAATCTTTTCATGTTATTTTATCAATAATTTATAAGTTTTATTTTAAAAAAAATCTAGTCTATAATGATTTTTCATAAAAGAAATTATTTTATAAACATTACTTAATTTTCCATAAATTCATACCATGTTCACCAAATCCAATAATATGACATGTATAAATGAAATTAAGGTAAGAAGAGGAAAAAAAATTCATGGATGCACCAAAATATGAACTTCTGATAAAATATCCATGAACTAATCAATAATGAGACAAACTAGATATAAATGATAAAGTAAACCATTTAGGATCTTTCCTATAGTAATATGTTCTAGGCATAAAATAATCCTAACCTTTAAATATATTTGTTTTAAATAATATCAAGTCATTACATAGTCTATAAATTTCATATATCCTCTGGCAGTTTTAGGCAAACTAAAGTTACATCTCCATTTATTGGTGTACCCTAAGTTCCCAATGTTCTAGGTTTGTTAAAAAAATTCAAAATCCATCCTCACACTTAATAAATTGTTTTCACAGAAAACAAAATTGTATTTTAAATAAAAATTCATTAAATAATTTCATTCCATTCCAAAAAATCCATTAAAATATTGAACTAATAATTTTTTTTCAATAACCCAAATGAATTGATATGAACTTATAGAAATTCCATAAATAGAACCACTTTCATGGATACACCTACCTCAAAACTTATTAAAACCTATCCACCTTTGACAATAGATATTGGAAACCAAAATATAATCCTTCGAAAGGAAAGGCACAAAAGAAAACTGTAAAGGATCGATAAAAAAACCAACTAATCATAGTTTGAATAAAAAAACATATCCAAAGTCATATTAAAAACCAAAGATAATGATGAAGGAAGAATATTGATTGCCATGGATATGTGACAAAACCACCATAAGATTTTTATAATGACCCAGCTTTTGCAAATGAAAATTGATCTTGATCTGATTAAATGTATTATTGTGTAAAATGGTTATATAAAACATTTTCACTTCATTGGTTTTATGTTTTTTTGATTTTTAAAATACCATTAATAATTGTAATAATTTCGAATATAGTCATGTATAATTGATCACGTGATTATTATATATATGGGACTTTAACAAATCGAATTACTTAGAAACAGGAAGTGATGGCCTAATCTAGTATAATTTCTATATACAATGACCATTTATTAGAGCTCGGAAAGGAGGAGACCTCACTGTGATTCATTCTTGACTAAGCCCAATCTGAGTTTCAATATGTTTAGTTTGAACATAACCACCTATGGGAGAAGTGGATGTTAATAAAGATTACCACTCGAGTGATGTTATCAGAGCCACCCCAAGAGTCTTTCACCATGGAACACCTTACCCTTAGGTATTATGTGGGTGTTATAATGGTTTATGTAACAAGATCCTAGCACTATGATTATGTTCATTTTTTTGTTTAGAATAAAGAATATACATTCATTTTATTAATGTTACTTTGTAAATAGTTTTTTAAAAAAAATATAAATTTAAGTTAATATTCAATTATGAAATATATTTTGTTGAATTAATGGATTTTTTAATTAAATAATAATTTAATAAAATATTATTACTAAATTAATTTTTATTATATATAATTGATATTATATTTTATATAAAAACAATTATAATTTTTATTATGCTTTGAAAGATTTTATTTTCAAAACCAATGAATTTTATATAAATGTCGGTTTTTATTTTAAAAGTAAAAATACACATATATAGAAAATTATATAGATAAAATGAATAATATTTCTGGAATTAGGTAATTGAAATTATCTAATGGTGAATATTTCATAATTTTCTAAGACAGGCGAATTTTTGGGTAAAAATTAAATATCATTAAAATATATAATGTGTTTTATGACATCATAATGATATAATAGTGATGTAATAAAATACTATAAATTTTATTTTACACCAATATATGTTTTATATTTAAAATGTTGTGATTTTATATTCTTTTGATTTATTTTACATAGCCTTAGTGGACCCTCCAAGACTTATAAAACATTTTAACATTTAAAAATGATTTCTTTGAGAGTGTGACTCACATACACATAAGATGGCCTAATACATTAATAATTTAGGCCATTGGACTTATAAAATAATTCATTTCACTCCTTTGTTTTTGAAAAATCATGGGAAGAAAGATGGGATGTTTTGTGGTTTTGATTAGTTTAATGTATGGTGTCCAAAACCTAAATAATAAAGAATTCCCTCTCCTTTTCTATATAAACCCACTCAATCTACCATTAATCTTAACTAATAAAATTATGAGCTATACCAACCCCTTCCCTTATCTCTCTATAATCCTCCTAAGGCACCCCAATCTCTCATGAATCCCCTCTCAATACTCTCTCAAGCATTTTGGATCACACTTCCAAGTAAGGGATTTCTTCTTTCCTCACTTTTGTTCAAATTTTGTTATGTTGTTATACGCTTTTATTTTAAATTAAAAATGTTGGGGTATAATATTTCACTTTTACTATACTTCCATCCTTATGTTTTAATGATGAGATATCCCGTTATCTCTCATTAATGCTCCTACACACACCCGTTACTATACCGAAATTCCGTAATGGATTTCTTCCTTTCTGATTTTTGTCTAATTTTTTTATGTTTTCCTTAACTTTTATTTTGAATTAAAATTATGGGGCATGATTTAAAAACTACCATATAATTACCTATTTTTTTAATTATTATAGGCCCCTTTATCCCTCTTTAATTCCTCCCATGTACACCTATTACCGTGACAAAATTCCATTAGGGATTTCTCTCTGCTCATTTACATCAAAGAAATTATTTTATATTATACATATAAATTTTATTAAATATGTTGGTAAATGTATCTATATGACCCCCTTACTGTCCATTTCATGTACATATGATTAGATACCCCTTTCTCTCTCGTCAATCATTTTTATGAATTCTTATGTCACGCAATTATGCTACCGAATTTTCACCGCAATTTTCCAAGCCAAAGCCATTATATAGTGAATACCTTACCCATTTCCCTGTCAATGGTATTCAACTTTACACACATTTCCATATTGATTATATAGTTTCATGTATGTATTCCACATTCCTTTATCATGGAATAAATGAATATGTTGAATTATTCCATGTTGTATGTTCCATGTAGCATACTTATGCATAAAATGAAATGATTAAGAAGGGTACACCCTAATAGCACTCCAATGCATTGAGTAAAGATTAGTATCGTGATAAATTTAGTGTAATGAGGGTTTACTTATGCTCCATGTTCAATTATCCTTGTATCATACTAATATTTTTTTAAATGTAGTTGCCACATTTCCATGTTATGGTAATCTTGCTATATCATGCCTTTATGATTATGTTTCTCTTATGCTTCATTGATATGTCTATTGCCTAACATGTACTATATTCTTCATGTTATGACTTATTTACTACCTTACTGGTCTTTATAGCTCACCCTTTTCTTATGAATTCCCTCAGGTTATCCCATGCAATCGTAAGTATGACGGAATATTGTGGTCATGTAAAATAAGTTCTCAATAAAGATATTGGGTTTTATGTTCTAAGTTGTTAGGTAATGTGCCTAATTTCACAAGAAACTAGACCTATCAATCCTAAAAGTTGTCTTAAGTTCAATTTTATGTAATAAATCATGTTTATGTGTGTAATAAATTTCAAGGTTGTTATAGATGGTATCATATGATAGGTTTATTTATTTTTGGGATTAGGATTTAAAAAACCCCAGACAAAGCCTTAAGGATAAGACTATGTATAATAAAAACATCCCTAAATTTTGGTGAGTATTGAGTAGGTTTTTTATCAAGAAAATACATCCCTATATTGATACTAATTGGTATAGGCTGCTCTAGAAAACATGTATCTTGGGGTAAAACCCAAAAACAACACTTTGAGCTAGACTCGAATGGGAACTGGTGCACGACAATGGGCCATTATGCACTCTTGGTTACGGCAGTCCCAGGGGATATGCATTGGTAAATTCTTATGCTTAGTATGAACCATTATTAATGAAATTTTAAAACAAAAATCCCCTATGAATATATGTTTTGAAGTAGATCATCGATAACATAGATAAGTTATAGAAATAAATCTAATTTATATTCTATCACTTTTTGTCATTGGATTCCCCTTTATGTGTTACCCATAAAATTCTTTTTATTCAATCTAATGGATAGTAATATGAAGAATATGGCTAACAACCGATGCAAATGGAAACATGATGAATTCCCCAAAGATATTCTCAATCAAATGGGATCTGAAGTAGGGCATATAACCACTACGTAAAATTAGTGTATGTCGTAATGTATTTCAATTCATCTCCTATTAGTATATATTTTATATTTCATAAGTACATTTATTCTCTAGAAAAAAAGATATTAAATCATTAGGACACCATTTTTATAAGTGTAGTATCACATGTTGAAGTTTGTTGGAATGTTCTTCTTGAAAATTTTATAAGTCTCCCTTTGATATAATTTGAGGTAAAAATAAAAATCCATTGCCTATGCTTCAAAGAAATAGAAAGTCTATGATAAAAAATATCCCACGCATGATCTAGAGTTGGCTGTAGTAATCTTCTCTTTGAAAATATGGTGACATTACCTCTTTGGGTAGAAGTGTGAAATTTACACGGATCACAAAAACCTCAAGTATATATTCACAAATAAAGAGTTGAACATGCACCAACAAAGATTGTTAGAGCTGATCAAATACTATGACTTCTCAATCTATTACCACCATGGGAAAGTGAACATGGTTGTAGATACTTTATTTATAAAGGACCCAATGATTATATCGCTGATGGGAATTGAAAAGGATCCAATATTCCTAGATTTTGTGAATATGGACATGGGAATCATAAAGAATGTAACATCAATAATCATTTCACAAATGATTGCTCAGCTATCTATTTTGGAAAGGTTAATGGATGCTCCAAAGGATGACATGGTAATTAATAAGAAAGTAGAAACTATTAGAAAATTAAAATCCCCATAGTTCAATGTTAATGAATAATTAATTGTGAGATTTTGGACAAGAATATGTGATCCATCATATTCAAACATAATGAATGTACTTTTGGATAATGCACATAGTTCAAATTTTTCCATTCACCCATGAAACAAAATGATGTATCGAGATCTCAAAGATTGCACACTTCATTTCAATTTCATAGGATTTCTCATTAGATTAACTGGAAAATATATATATCAGAGAAGTGGTAAGTCTGTATGAAGTACCACTATCTAATGTATCCGATCAAGATCCAAGATTTTACTCTATGTTTTTTAAGAGTCTTCAACATGATCTAAATACTGATCTAAACATAGGTATGAGTTATCATCCTCAAGCTAATGGATAATATGAGAATACTATCCAAACACTTGAGGATATGTTGAGAGAATACTCAATGGAATTCAAAATAGGATGGGATCAACATCTCCTTGTGGTTGAGTCCTCTTATAACAAAAGTTTCCATAAAATTATCCAAATAGATCTTTATAAATCCCTTTATGGGAAGAGGTGAAGAACACAAACATGTTGGGATGAAGTTGGTGAGTGAAAACTCCTACATCTAGAAATGGTCAAAGAAATGGTGGAGAAGGTTAAGACTATCCAGAAAAAAATTAAAGCTGCTCAGATTTGATAAAAGATCTATATTGATAATCTTTGATGAGACCTAGAGATTGATGTTGGATATATGGTATTCCTCTATATATTGTCATGGAATAGAGTTATGATATTTCAGAATAAGATAATGCTTAGTCCAAGGTACATCGTCCCTTTTGAGATCCTTGATCGCATTTGAGTAGTGGTCTATCGACTAGCACTTCCAATGAACCTATCTCAAGTATATGATATATTCCATGTATCACTTTTGAGGAAGTACATACCTGACCCATCACATGTACTCAAACCTGAGGTGTTACCATCGGAGAATGAACTCTCTGATGAAGAGAAGCTAATGAAGATCTTATATCATAGGGAAAAAGTTATATGGAATAAGACAATGCCCCTTGTCAAGGTTTACAGGTGAGACCAAAAGTTTGAAGAAGCAATAAAGGAAACAGAGGTAGTGATGAAGTATAATTACCATCATATGTTTTAGTGTGGGAAAAGGAAATTTCAAAGGTTGAATTTATTAAGGGGAGAAGATTGTAACAACCCAATATTTTACTAATGAAAATTCCTCTTGATCTGATTAAATGTATTATTAGGTTAAATAGTTATATAAAACATATGAAATTATTTGGTTTTATGTTATTTGATTTTAAAGTACCATTTAGAATTTTTATTATTTATAATATAGTCATTGAAAATTGTTCACTTGATTAGTATAAATATAAGACTTTAACAAATCCTATTTACTTAGAAAAAAGAAGTGATGCCCTCATCTAGAAGAATTTCACCGTACGAAGCCAATTTTTCATATCTTGGAAAGGAGGTGGTGTCACTGGGATTCACTCTTGACCAATCCCAATCCAAGATTAAACATGTTATGCTTGAACGGAACCGCTTATGGTAGAAGTGGAAGTTAATAAGGATTACCACTCGAGAATTATTATCTGAGCCACCCTAAGAGTCTGTCACCATCATAAACCTTGCCCTTAGGTCTTATACAGGAGTTATAAGGGGTTATGTAACAAGACCCTAGCACTATGATTTTGTATATTATTTTTGTATAGAATAAAAAATAAACATTCATTTTATTATTGTTACTTTGTAAAGAGTTTTTATATCACAAATAGTATTTTAAGTTAATATTCACTTAAGAAATATATTTTGATGAATTAATGAATTTTTAAATAAATATTTTTTTAATAAAATTTTAGTACTAAATTACTTTTTATTAAATATAAATTACATTATAAAATTTATGAATACAATTATAGTTTTTATTAATGTTTGAAAGCTTGTTTTTGTCAAAACCCATGAATTATAGATAAATGATGGTTTTTTATTTTAAAAGTAAAAATTAAAATATTTAGAAAAGTATTTATATAAAATTAGTATTATTTTTTGAAATCATAATGTTGAAATTATCCATTGGTGATTTTACATAAATTTCTAAGATAGTTGAATTTTTGGGTAAAAATAAAATACAGTTTAAATATATAATGTGTTTTGGGACATCATAATGACACAATAAATATGTAATAAAATACTATAAAAGGTATTTTTTCAATATATGTTTTACCTTTAAAATAATTTTATTTTAGGTTTGTTTTATTTATTTTACAAAGCCTTAGTAAACCCTCCAAGACTTAGAAAACATTTTAACATTTTAAAATGATTTCCTTGAAAGTGTGACTCCCATCCCCATAAACAAGACTAATATTTTTATAAGTTCGTACATTGGCCTTATAAATTTTTTTTCCACTCCAATTTGAAAAAAAATAAATTGACAAAACAATGGGATGGTTTTTGGGTTTTATTAGTTTAATGTGTGGTGTCCAAAACCTAAATAATGAATAATTCCATCTACTTTCCCATATAAATCTACTCAATATCCCATTAATATTAACTAAAACCATCTGGAGCTCTACCAACCCCTATCCCCATCTCTATATAATCCTCCCAATGTTCCCCATTCTCCCAAGAAGCCCCTCTCAATGCTCTTCCAAGCCTTTGGGATAACACTTCCCAATAAAAGATTTCTTCCTTTCTCACTTTTTCCCAAATTTCTTTATATTGTTATACCCTTTTATTTTAAATTAAAAATATTGGGGTATGATTTAGAACCTCTCATATACTTCCCTTATTATATTAGGATGATGATAGACACCTTTATCTCTAATTAATTCTTCCCAGTTACACTCTTTACAAAGTTGAAATTCCGTAAGGGATTTCTTCCATTCTCATTTTTGTCAAAATTTTTATTGTTATGCCATTTTATTTTAAATTAAAAATGATGGGGTATGATTTATTACCTCCCCTATATGTACTTAATTATATTTTAATGATGATATACCCCTTTCTCCTTAATTAATTCCCCCTATGTACACTTTTTACCATTCTGAAATTTTGGAAGGGATTTCTCTCTCCTCATTTATTTCAAGAATTCTATTATATTATGTATCTAAATTCAATTAAATATGTTGGTACATATATATATATATATTACCCTCTTACTATAAATTTCATGTACATATAATGGGATACCCTTTCTCTCTCATAAACCATTTTTATGAATTCTTATGTCACGCTATTATATTGCCGAATCTGCACTGCGATTTTCCAATCCAAAGTCATTGTGTAGTGAATACCATGCACATTTTTCTATCAAGGGTATTAAACTTTATGCACATTTACTTATTGATTATATAGTTTCATGGATGCTTTCCACATTCCTTTATTGTGGAATAAATGATAATGTCGAATGATTCCATGTTGTATGATCCATGTGGCACACTTATACATTAAATGAAATGATTTAAATGGGTGTGTCCTAATAGTGCTCCAATGAATTGGGTAAATATTAGTATCATGATACATCAAGTGCAATGAGGTTTTTCTTCTACTCTATTTTGAATTAGCCTTGGCTCTTGCTAATATTATGTCAAATGTTATTGCCACATTTCCATGTTATGATAATCCTACCATATCATGTATTTATATTCATGTTTCTCTTATGATCCCTTGATATTCCTATTTCATAACATGTACTATATTCTTCATTTTATTTCTTGTTTACTCCCTTACTGGGATTTATATCTCACCTTTTTCTTATGCATTTCCTCAGGTTATCCCATGCAATGCTATGTACGAAGGAATGTTGGGGTCATGTAAAAGATGTTTTAAATAATGATGTTGGGTTTTATGTTCTAATTTGTTATGTAATGTTCCTAATTTCCCAAGACACTAGACCTCTCGGTCCTCAGACTTGTCATAAGTTAAATTTTATGTAATAAATCATGTTTAAGTGTGTAATAAAGAGTCATTTTGTTAAAATTTAAATGTTTAAGTTAATGTCCCGGTCTCAGAAGCCACCCATAGGTGTCCCGTACATGGTTGGTCACATGGCCTCAAGCGTATTTCCACAAACGCCAGATGATGCCGACTAGAAATGAGGTCCGTGGGTGTAATAGTGGAAAATATATTCCCTCGTTAGAAGATTACACAATGGAAGTAAATAACATGCAATAGAGGAAGCAGTAAATATCAAACAATAGTAAACAATGGAAGACTGAGATAATGAACAACTGGAGAAATTCATATTAAATGATGCATGATACATATGTCTAGTAAAAATAGCCAAACAAGTCACAATAATGAATAAAAATCATACTAAACCATGTACAAAAGAAAAATATAACAGCTCCTCAGCATCGAATGCCTAGGCTTAGTCCCATGCTCTCCAGCTCCTTAGCAAGTCAAGTACCTGAAGTGGAAGGGCGATTTCCCTTATCTATACCTACAACAATATAATCTATTTGGGCCTAAAAGAATGAAAAAATAGGGTGTGAGAGTAAATCCCAATAGGAAACCACCCGAATATATGTGCCTAATAGTCAGTGAATATATGGAAAGTAAAAGTACAGAAAGTATTAAACGGGGACATGCTGAATAGTAAACAATCCACAGTTACAATAACAAGCAACGACTAATAAGAAGCTATGCACAAACAGGTAACCCCCGGGGAAGCTTCACAGCCATCCCCTCTGGTCCTACCTAACAAGTACCAACAAACATCTGGGAAGTACACTCAGCCTAACCCCTCTGGTTTGCTCATATAAAAATTTAAGACTCTCCGAGGAAGCACACTCGGTCAATTTTGCTTATAGTCTAATGTAGTCAGGGACTCTCTGAGGAATCTCACACGGTTAATTCCCCTTATATCCCCAAGGTCACGGACTCTCTGAGGAAGATCCCTCTGTCAATTCCCCTTTATATCCCATGTCATTCATATAATCTCTGAGGAAGAAGTCACCATCAATTCCTCTTATATTATAAGGAAAACAAGGCAATTCAAGTAAAAAAAAGACTCTCTCAGGAAGCCCGCACGTTCTATCCACTTATAGTATAAAAAAGTCAAGGAATATCTGAGGAAGCTCACATTGTAAGTCCCCTTATAGCCCAATGTAATCCTCGACTCTCTGAGGAAGATCACATAGTCCACCCCCTTATAGCCTAATCCTCAAAGACTCTCTGAGGAAGCTCACTCAGTCAATTCCCCTTATAATCTACTGCACCCAGTTCTCCCGGCCCTATGTAGGATAACAGTATACCAATGAAATACGGCCTATGTAAACCTATAGAACCACTTAGATAAATATTCTACAACATATCAGGCATGTCAGGATTCAAACTCTCCATCCTACAGCAACGAGTATGGAAAATAGGCAAAGAAGCCAAACTAGATAACATGACCAAATGGTCATAAACAGAACATGCATGGGAAAAACAACCAATGAATTGCAAAACAACCCTATTCATATCTATTCAACCTCTACGCATGCATATAAGCATGGCAGGAATACAAAAGGGGTAAAACAGTAAACACGGAATACCCTATTCAAGGGTATTAGTGGAATTTGCCCATAATACTCAAATACATTGAACATAAAGGCACAAACGACATACCATGGGGTTAGGTGATTGAAATTATTGAACCTCAATGCTTTAATATCCTTATAACTTCGTAGATCTATGAAAATGTATAAAACTTTCAACCCACTTTAACTTGAAAAAGATGAGGAATTGAAAAACAATGCTCTGGGAGAAAGAAGAACTCGCCAATGGGATTCCAACACAATCGATGGTGTCTGATTTAGAGGACAGACTCGCGCTCAGGGGCTTGTCGAAGATTCGTGACAGTACAGTGCTCTTGGTCGAACGGGACCTAAAAGGAGTGTGTTCTAGCGATTCGACGTGACCCTGGTGCATTTAATGTAAAAAAGAAAGTACACGGCATGTAATTTTGAAGGACATGGTGTGTACTTGCCTTTTCCATACTTCACATTAGGTGGCCTCAATGTCACCAATACATGGCCATGTGTGCAGCCATGACACAGCCAGCACACGGCCTCCAGCGGCATCTCAGTACACGGCGTGTACTTATAAATTACATGGCGTGTACTTGGAAAATTTCCAGATTTTCCACTTTTTCTTAAAAACGACCAGAAAAAGAAAAACATGCCTAAAAAGAAGATCCGGGTTCTTAATAACTTCCCCCCTTAAAGTAAATTCGTCCCCAAATTTCACTAGTGCAACATAGAAGAAGAAACCCCAAACAACTCCGGCCAATGGGCTCGTACATCGGCCTCCCTCTCCCAAGTCTTGTCTTGTACTCACCTGTGCTGCCATAGCACTCGTACCAGAAGAACGGACATTCCACAGAGAACCTCTGTAATGAGATCCACAATCTGGATAGGATGCTCTTCAAAGGACGCAACCACTTCGAGCTCAACCTCCTCAGGTTGAAAGTCATGATATGGGTCTGAAAAGTAACGTCAGAGCTGAGAAACTTGAAAAACATCGTGCATAGCCCGGTACCACTGAGGTAACTACAACTGATAGGAAACTGGCCCAACTCTGTCCAATACCTCAAAAGGTCCGACGTACCTTGGAGAAAGCATACCCTGTCTCTTAATCCTCTTGTTTCCCAACCTCAGTGTTACACGTAGAAAAACCTGATCCCTGACCTTGAAATCTAGAGGTCGTCTCCTCTGATCAGCATAAGACTTCTATCGAGACTTTTCAGTATTCATCCTCTTCTAAATCAACTCTATTTGCTCCGTGGTCTCCTGAACAATATGAGTTCCCAACAAAGCTGCTTCTCATACCTCTAGGCAAAATAAGGGTGATTGGAATGGCCTACCGTACAAACCCTCAAAAGGTTCCATCTGAATAGTTGATTGAAAACTATTGTTTTAGAAAAAAATACACAAGAGGTATATGATTCTCCCAAGAACCTCCAAAATCCAAAATGCATGCTTGGAGCATGTCCTCAAGTACCTGAATTGTATGTTCAGACTGGCCATCCTTCTGTGGGTGGTATGATATACTCAGAAATACCTGTGTACCCAAAGCCTTCTAAAGCCCCTGCAAGACCCGAGAAGTAAACGAGCATCCCTATCTGATAAAATGGAGTTTAGAACTCCATGTAGACGTACAACTTCTCGGATGTACAACTGTCCCAGCTCATCAACGCTGAAGGTCTCCTTGTTCTTCAAGAATTGAGCGACCTTCGTAACCCTATCAATGACAACCCACACTACATCATTCCCTCGAGGCAACCTTGGAAACCTTGTCACGAAATCCAATGAAACATCGTTCCACTTCCACTAGGGAATGGGTAACTAATGTAAAACCCCAGCTGGTCACTGATGCTCTGCCTTCACCTGCGGAAAAGTATAACACCTCGTGAAAAAACCAGCAACATCTCTTCAAAACTGGCCACCAATACTGGCGGTGTAGAACATGATACATCTTGGTGACACCAGGATGAACTTCCCAAACTGAGGATTGAAAGTCCCGCATCAGCTCCTTGTGTATGTCTGCTGACACCCATATGTTCCCATGAAAACACAAGATCTCGTACTCACCTACGGTCCATCCAGAAAGAAAGTCCTCTCCTGAAACACTCTCCCATATGAGTAGGCCCTCTCAGTCTGATAACTACCTCATTCACACCCGATCAAGAAGTGTAGAGGTATTAGCTACAGAAGAAAGATAGGTCTTCCCCTGACTGTCTTTCACCTCCAAATGCATCTCAGAGAACAGAGCCATAAGTGGCCACTCACTACTGGCCTCCTGAACTGCCCGTATCTGAGTCCTCCTTCTCAACGCATTAGCCACTGCGTTGCCTTTCCCAAGCATATAGGCAAGCTAAAAATCAATGGATTGTAGGTACTCAACCCAACTTCGCTGTCTCAAATTCAAATCCCGCTGAGTGAATGTGTACTTGAGACTTTTTTTGTCGGTGAAGACCACAAAATGCTCTCCCAAAAGATAATGTCTCCAATAGCGTAAGGCATGAACAATAGCTTTCGACTCCAGATCATGCATAAGCTAATTCCTCTCATGTGGCCTTAACTACCGAGACCCATACACAATTACTCCATCACCCTGCATATGCACAAATCCTAGCCAAATACCTAAAGCATCACAGTAAATATTATAGCTCTTTCCTGGCTCTGGAAAGACTAGTATCGGTGCTGATGTCAACCTCCCCTTCAGCTTCTGAAAGGATGACTCACAAGAATCTGACCATAATAACTTTGTACCCTTCTTAGTAAGACCCGTCAGCGGTGCTTCTAAGCATTAAAAGTCTTGTTTGAAACGTCTGTAGTATCCATCCATCCCTAGAAAACTCCGCACCTCAAATACGTTCTTCGGATGCTCCCAAGAAACTACTGCTCTCACTTTCTCTAGGTTGACTAATACTTCTGCCTCTGAGATCACATGACCCAATAAGTGTGTCTAATTCATCCAAAAGTGGCATTTTGAGAGCTTATCATATAACTAATGCTCTCTCAGTGTACTCAAAACTATCTCAAGATGGGTAGTATGGTTGTGTCGAGTGTGAGAGTACACCAAGATATCATCCACGAAGACCACCACAAAAGAATCCAGGTATGGATGCAACACTCGGTTCATCAGTGCCATGAAAACTACAAGAACTTTTTTGAGGCTGAACAGCATAACCATATACTTGTATAGACCATACCTTCTCTGGAATGCTATGAGAGGTATATCATATGGTCTAACCTGCAACTGATGATAACCAGACCTCAGGTCAATCTTCGAGAACACCCAGTCTCCTTGAAGCAGATCAAATAGATCTTCAATACTTGGCAAGGGATATCGTTTCTTGACTATCAACTGGTTTAGCTTCTGATAGTCCACACAAATCCTAAGGGTACAGTCTACTTTTCACAAACAGGACAGGCCAACCCCAAGGAGATGTATAGGGTCAGATGAAACCCTTTTCCTGCAACTCCTCCAACTATTTTTTGAGCTCTTGCAACTAAGGTGTGGCCATCCTATAATGAGGAATGGACACCGGTGTGGCTCCTGGCACAAGATCAATCAATAATTATACCTCACATTCCAGAGGACAACTTGAAAATTACTCTGGAAAGACATCTCTAAAACGGTCCACCATTGGAGAAAAGTCTAACTGTGAAGTTCCTTTATCATCTGGATATAGAATATAAATATGGGCCATAACTCCTTCTAATCTATGATGTGTTGGCCCCGTTCTTCTCACCTAGACATCCAACTAGTCCTTTTGAATAAACTTTATGCCCTATGGTTATGTGAAACTCTCCCTATGGCTATAGTAGTTGATGAATGCCTGAAAAGGGAACTAACCAGTCCATTTTGAGAATGAAATCATAGCTCATCATCTCTATGACATAGGGGTCCCATAATAAGTGACATCCACCAACCTCTAGAAGGTCACTCTTTACACTGACGTACAGTAGATGTTCTCACCCCTAATGGTGTGTCAATCATCAACATACTGGCAAAAGAAAAGATGCAGAGCCCAAGGCTCTCCACAATAGCAAAAGAGATAAATCTATGGGAAGCTCATGTGTCGAAAAGAGAAAAGATAAAACTGAGGATACTAAGATCATACCTCAAACTATAGAGGGTTTGGGATCCTGCCCTTGTCGGGTCTGCTCCACTACAAAGGTCTATCCTACTCCACAGCCCTGTGACCCTGCCTAACCGCTCTGAGCGGATCCACCCTATTGTCGCTGAAGAATCGATGACTGACTACCCCAGACATGACCTCCATTTCAGCCTGAATGGCAGGAAGAACTATAGTTCCCTAACTGATGAGAAACTTGTGGTGATGCTCCTGAATGTGGGGTCATAGAATAACATCTGTCTCCAACTGCTCGAGAGAAATACTAACAGAAACGCTAGAGATGGCCCATATTGCTGCAAGATCAGCACTCTATCGGGTCTCTCAGACAATGTGGCCTCATATGCCCACTCCTCCTACACTAGCAGCACACCACGTGGCTACCTGAAGGTGCATCCCGCCTACTCTGATCTCCTCGTGCAGTCTCCCTGTAGTGCTTTTAGCTATCAGTTGGAAGAACACTAACTCTGAATGTCGAACCGCCCTCACTCAAAGCTCCAGAATCCCTCAAATTGCACTCAGTGATCAGCGCCTAGTTGGATGTAGAGTATATCGAAGTCAACCGAAAGATTCTCACCTGGGAAAGGATCTCCTACCTAAGACCTTTCTCAAACATCCTAGCCAGGAACAACTCATCACCAACTAGGATAGGAATGAAATGCTGCAGATCTATGAAGCGAGAGGAATACTCCATAACAGAAATAGTACCCTACTCCAGGATCATGAACTCCTAGGCTCGATCAGCCCTCAAGGTATCTGGGTAGAATTAATTGTAAAAGATATGCTAGAACTCATCCCAAGCCATATTCTGGTGGCATACCACCTGAGAGATAACATCCCACCACCTCTTAGAGGAGTCTCGGAGCATGTCGGTCACGAGCTTCACCCTCCTATTTGGTTGTACCTAGAGATGCTTGAAGATCGTCAGCATGGCTTCGATCCACGACTCTGCAGCCTGTGGTCCCCCTTCCACTGATAAGGTGAGAGGATGCTACTGCTGGAAAACCGACGTCAAATCTATCATCGACGAGGCAAGAGGTGTTTCTCCCTGGAAGGTCTGCATCATCCTCAGAAAACCCTCCATAAACTATGCATCAGCGCCTGCAACTGGTATAAATGATGGTTCCAAGGCTGGCAGAATAGGAGGATCTATAGGAATTCCTTGATCAGCCATATCAAGCGTCTGATCACTGCCCTGCAACTAGCAGTCAACCGGAGGACGTCTAGGTGGCAGGACTCTGCATGTTCAACCGTGCACATAGATTCAAGATTATCAAGGACAAAAGACTGAAGGCACAAGAAGAAAGCTGGGAAAAGAAATCATTAAAGTTATGCAAAACATAACTACATGGCGTTTATTTCCCCTACAAGATGAGTTCCCTCAAGTTATTCACATGGGCGTGTACTGCCACCACAACTAGTCATGTAACACCCCAAAAACACATGATGTGTTGTCCTAGATCATGGCATGTACTTGAATCCCCTTTCTATGCCAGGGTCCTTCTACATGGCTAAGCCACATGGCTCTCCTAAGACAAGACAACACGGCGTGTTCAAGGCAGACACGACGTGTACTAAACAAGCTTCACCAGTCCTGTGCTATTAGTGACATGGCCTGACACACGGCTGACACTACATGGCAGGTTCCAGATGGAAACTACGTATATGTGAAAGGATAACACTGACCCGTGTTGTTCATGACATGGCCGGGTACCTGGGTCAAACTACACGGCGTGTAAAATCCTAACACGGCAGGTATGTGAATAGATAACTCTGACCCATGTTGTTCGTGAGACGGCCGGGTACCTAGGTCAGACTACACGGTGTGTAAAGTCCTAACACGGCATGTTCCTACAAGGAATTCCTCATCCCGTGTCTCTACCACATGACCTATGACATTGTTAGAGATTACACGACGTGTACATATGGTACATGGAGGTACTTAAGAAAAACTTTTTCTTATCTAATAGAAGAACACATGGCATGTATTCAAAACTACATGACGTGTATTCTGGGGTTTTCCAAACAATAATCCTCAGAAACTACTCTAGAGCCTAGAAAAACACTGAAACAAGAATTAAAAGTTCCAAATTCCGATCCGTGAGGGACCATACTCCCTAATAATTAATGGTTGGAATCTAATACTTGTTATAACAAGACAACCAGGTGATTTTCCACCAAATTCCAGTCCATGAGGGCCCATAACACCTCAAGAACCAAATATTGGTTTTCTTCCAAAAAATTACTTACAAAAACAATACCATATCAAACAGAATGTATTTTATCAAGGAATCTATCACAATAGCATGTATATTATACACAACATCTATCACAACAACATGCAATCAGTAATGCATCCTAGATGGCATGGAAAAATGCATGACGTGTGATTTCTAGCAAGTGCCTATATGATGCATGAGATGGAATACCCTCATCTCATCAGGGTGTGATAGAAATAGAACCTCAATATCATTAACAGTAACATAAAAATACATGTGAGTCACCCAACGGTGATAATCAAATCAACTGTAAAATTTCAAAATTAGATAATTGCAATAAACGAGGTAGATTGACTTTTCCCTGTACACGGGTTAGCTACTCATGGGCACAACTTATTACCAAGTACCTATTCTGTCCTATCCCTAGATATAGGCTCCAAATTTTTTGTCAAGAAAAAAATAATCCCTCTGATACCACTTTCTAACGACCCGGTTTCGGAAGCCACCTAGAGGCACCCCATACCCGATTGGTCACATGGCCTCAAGCGCATTTCCCCAAATGCCAGAGGCTGCAGACTAGCAGCAAGGGCCTTGGGTGTGATAGTGGGGAAACTATTCCCTCGTTGGAAGAGTACAAATCGAAAGTAAACAACATGAAATAGCTGAAGCAGTAAATATCCATCAACAGTAAATAGCATAAGACTGAGAAAATGAACAACTGGATCAATACATAATAAATGATGCATGATACATATGTCTAGGAAAAATAGACAAACAAGTCACAATGCTGAATACAAATAGTACTGAACTAAGTACAAAAGAAAAAGTTAACAGCTCCTCAGCATCGCAAGCCTAGGCTTGGTCCCATGCTCTCCAGATCTTTTGCAAGTCAATTACCTAATGTGGAGGGGTGCTTTCCGTTATCTATACCTGCAATAATATAATAATTTTGGGCCCAAAATCTTGGCCCAAACTGGATGTGACACTAAATCCCCGTAGGAAACCACACGATGATATGTGCCTAACATTCAGTGAATATATGGCAAGTAAAAGTACAGAAAGCAGTAAACAAGAACACGATGAATAGTAAGCAATCCACAATTACAATAATAAGTAATAGCTAACAAGAAGTAATGCACAAATAGGTAACCCTCTGGGAAGTACTCACATCCATACCCTCTGGTCTTACCAAAAAAGTACCAATAACCCTCTAGGCAGTACAATCAGCTTAACCCCTCTGGTTTGGTCATACGAAAATTTAAGACGCTCTGAGGAAGCTCACGAGGTTAATTCCTCTTATAGTCTAAGGTAGTGAGGTAATCTCTGAGGAAGCTCACTCGGTCAATTCCCATTATAGCCCCAAGGTCAAGGACTCTTTGAGGAAGCTCCCCCAGTAAATTCCCTTTATATCCCTGGTCGTTCATATACTCTCTGAGGAAGAACTCATCATAAATTCCTCTTATAGTCTAAGGAAAACAAGGTAATTCAATTAAAACAAAGGCTATCTGAGGAAGCTCACATGGTCTATCCCTTTATAGTATAAATAAGTCAAGGACTATCTAAGGAAGCTCACACAGTTAGTCCCCTTATAGCCCAATGTAATCCTAGGATCTCTGAGGAAGTTCACACTATACATCCCCCTATAACCTAATGCATAAAGACTCTCTGAGGAAGCTTACTCGGTCAATTCCCCTTATAGACTATTACACCCGGTTCTCACGGCCCTGTGTAGGAAAATGGAATATAAATGCAATAAGGACAAAGTAAACCTACAGAACTACTTGGATAAATAGTCTACAACATATCAATCATGTCAGGATTCAAACTCTCTATCCTATAGAAACAGGTATGGAAAATAGGCAACGTATCCAAATGAGCTAACATGACCAAACGGTCGTAAACAGAACAAGCATGGGAAAAACATCCAAGGAATAGCAAAACTACCCGATTATTATCCATTCAACCTCTACATAAGGTTATAAGCATGGAAATAAGACAACAGGGGTAAAACAGGAAAAATGAAATACCCCGTTCAAGGGTATTGGTGGAATTTTCACATAATACTCAAAGACTATGAATGGAAAGTCACAAACCACCTACCTTGGTGTTAGGTGATCGATATACTTGAAACTCAATGCTTGAATCGCCTTAGAACGTCGTACATCTATAAAAACATATAAAATGTTAAACCCACGATAACTTAAAAAAGATGAGAAATTGGAAAATGATTCTTTGGGAGAAGGAAGAACTCACCGATGTGATTCCAACGCAACTGACAGTGTCTGATTCAGAGGAACGATGCACGCTCGGGGTCTCGTTGAAGATCTGTGGCCATATGGTGCTCTCAGTTGAATGAGACCAAAAAGTAATGTATTCTATCGATTCGATGTGACCCCGATGCATTTAATGAAAAGAAGAAAGTACACTACATGTACTTTTTAAGTACACGGCATGTACTCTCCTTTTCTGTACTCCGGTTTAGGTGGCCTCCATGTCACACCTACATGGCCATGTGTGTGGCCATGACACAGCCAGCACACGGTCTCCAGCAACATCACAGTACATGGTGTGTACTCATGATGTACACGGTGTGTACTTTAAAAATCCCCAATTTTCCTCTTTTTCTTAAAAATGACCAGAAAAGGAAAAACATACCAGAAAAGAAGATATGGGTTCTTACATTTAATATAGTGCTCTGGATAGAGAAAGATCACCTAAAATGACCCTAAATCTCAAAAGGTATGTATGCACACCAAATTAAAAAAAATGTTATGCATTAAGCATGGTTGAAAATTCAAAACCAAAATAATTAATGTCATGAACCCCATTCATTGTGTGAATTCCATGAATTTTAAGTATGTTAAAAAGGTGTCACCTTTGGTTAAATTACATCATTATTGAACCATTTGTGATGTGTAATGGTTTAATGACTTGTACATTTTCATGCTCTGAACAAGAATCATAGAATCTTCCCTATAATAGGTTCACGTCATGTAACTCATTCCAATTGTGAATATCACTAGAAGGCAGTGTGTAGTCCAGTTTCTAACATAAAATCCCTAAAACAATTCTTGAGGCGCTCTAAACCAAATAATTTCCATATAAATCCATTTAAACATTTATACATGGACTTTATTAATTAAAATAATATTACAACCCTTATATTAGGTCATTTTTCCTAGGAAAGGCTCTCCATCCATAATAATCCCACAATGCACCCAAAACAAAAGTGTAACCAAAACAAGTGTCAAAAAAATGATAAAGTTATTAATGGGGTGTCACAATCCCCCCACCATAAACTCTTTTTGTCTCAAAGGATTTCTCTAGATCCTACACTCAAAAAAAGTTAATTTCACTGCTTCTTCATCAGAAATTCTTACTCCCATGCCTCATGGATTTCCCTTCTTCACTACCATATTTTATAGATCAAATGAAATGTTTTACCATGTATCAAATTCTCTCATCAATCCATAATCTCAATTGGTTTCTCTAATACAATGGTGTAAGGATCAATATCAACATGCTCTCATTCAATTGTATGGGAAGGATTGGGTTGATACCACCTCAACTAGAAAACATGAAATATATAGTGTATTTATTTCAAATTATATGGTATGTCCAACCAATATTACACATTTTCATGTGGTCTAAAAATATCAATGGGTACTAAAAACCTCAGTTCCAACTTACCCTTCTTACTCAACCAACAATTTCCCATGTGAGTTTATACTCTAAGAAAAATGTGATCACCAAACTCAAACTCTAGAAACAAATGCTGATGGTCAGTATATGACTTCTAATGAATATTTTTTTAATAAATCTCTTTTAAATCAAATAATCCTTTTATATCAACTATTAAAAAAGACCTGCCCTGAGCATGGAGGACTCTCCCAACTCTTCCTATCACAAGGGAGATCTATATTGACACTCATAAAAATCCTCAAATGGTTTAATATAATTATCTATATAAGAAAGTTTAACTCAAAGAAAAAAATCCCAAGAACTAATGAAATCAAGAACAATAGCCTTGATAATATCCTCATAAACATGAATTTTCATCTTTTTTTATCCATACATCAGCGGATGATATGTTGTGCTCAAATTAAACTAGGAAAATATCAACTCCTAAAATCCATTCCCAAAGATTTATGTTAACCTTTATCCGCTCTTAGAAACAATCAAAGATAGAACCCAGTGAGTATTAAAAATATCCTAGATGTTTAGTGTCCCATGATATTCCACTTTATTCATCTCTTCCATAGAGAGGAAATATACCTATTTCATGATTCTATTACCGATCACCCAAATTTCATCCTTGCTAATAAAATTCTATGGTAAACCGGTAATGAAATTAATTGCAGTCTCATCCCATTTCCATTCTGGAATAGGTAATGTATGTAACTAACCATCAGGTCAATGGCTTTTTTTAATTCTCTAAAAAGTATGAAATCAAGATAAAAAATCCGCAATTGACCATCTCATCCCCAAAAACCAATACCAACATCTCAAATCATGATACATCTTTTTAGTACCTAGGTTTACGGAAAAAAATGATGGTTTCCACTATCCATCAACTTTGAATTTAGTGAAAAAGAAACAACCAACCTATTTTCAAAATGCAATGTGCCACTGGGACATCAATACCAATCACCTGATGTCTCTCCACCAAAATGGATTTTACTAAAGCTCTCCCACTCGGGGTCCTTTATGTTCTTGAGCCAAACTCACTCATCAAATAATCATTCATCCTTCATCGAATCTAAATATACCTACCCAACATATTATTTTTTCCCCAAACACATCTAAATAATCAAACTCATCAAAAAACACTCTTCTGTTGACACCTTCACTACTTTTATAGGTAGTTTCATACTCAATGAAGCAATGAGAACATTTAATTTCCCATGAGTATAAGAAATGTCAAAAATAAAAACTCTATGGATAGTCCACCCAATGTCTTTTTCACAAGTTTATATCACTCTAATTGAAAATATTAATTAGGATCCTATGATAAAAATAAACAATAAAACACTCCCCAAAGATGCAGTGTTTCAACAATTTTAGTTGATTCATACTCTCTTAAAAATTGAGATAATCAGAAGGGTAGTTATACTCATTGTCGAATAACTGCTGATATCCATAGGCCACAACATGCCTCCATGCATCAAGTAATATGCTAAAAAAGTTCCAAAAGAATTTAAAAAAATCATTACCTGATCCTAGTTTGGAAAGAACCAAAATAGGATGTGAACTCAATTTCACAATTATTTCAAAAAAAATCTCTCTAATATTTATCATTCCACTGAAACATTAAACCCTCATGGGTTTAAGCTATCATCAGAGATGTAAAATTTGACAATCCCTAAAAAACCACATGTAATAACTATCCATCCACAAAAACCTTCGAAACTCAAAAATATATTCTAGAAAATCTTATGACATAACTGCATATTCCTTTAAGATCCACTGGGATAACCCTCTCATATATAACATACATCAGAAACATTGGATATTTAATCTAGAACTCACATTTGTAAACCTTAAAATACAATTTATGTTACCTCTACGTTATAATAATGATATCTAAATTGTCCATGTTCTCCTCCGATGACTTGGAATAAACAAAAATATCATCAAAAAAACAAGAACAAAATATTATAGGAACCAATGAAATATTTGACTCATCAATTTTATAAACACTGCAAGAGAATTAGTGAGACTGAATAGAATAACTAGAAACTCAAAATAGCCATATCGTCTCCTAAAAATCGCCTTAGGTATATCCCCTTCTCAAACTCACAAATGGTGGTACAAAGATCGAATTTCAATCTTTGAAAAACAATGATCTCCTCTAAGATGATCGAAGAGACCATCAATACTGGTCAATGGATATATGTTATTTACGGTAACCTAATTTAAGTTTTTATAATAAATAAAATGTTTGAGGATCCCATATATCTTATTATAAATGAGGATAATATAATACCATTGTGAAATTCTAGGAAGAATAAATCCCTTAGACATGAGATCTGAAAACTATACCTTACTTACACAAGCTTGGGTGGCACAATACAATAAGATAGAATTGAAATGAGAGTTGTACCAGGAAGCATGTCTATGGTAAAATCAACCTATATCTATAGAGGTAAACCATAAAAATCATCTAGAAAGACCTTGGGGTACACACACACCACCATAGGATGTAGACTACTCAAAAAAGGACCAATGGTATCTAGGAACAATTCTAACAACTACTATGAGAACACCTTAGTGTTAGTAGAAATAACCCCCCCCCCCCCCGACCTGAAATCCCCCTCTCCCTAGAGGACATGATTGATTCAATTTAGAGATAGAAAATAATTTTGAAGGTGATAAAAGCCAATATATGCCTTAACACTAGTCACTAAATCCATTATAATATTCAAGTCAGGGTTATAATGATCAAGCACCATGAAGATCCACTTCACATCATGGTCCTCTATCATTGCACAAAAAGATAGAAACATGAGACCTCATTCTAACCACTTTCACAATAGAAAATAAGTATCAAAAGAGAACATAATAATGTCAAAATACAATCCAAATAAACCTACAAAAATTTTCAATATAAATGAATGAGTAACATAGGTATTAAACAAATCTAGTACCATAGATGCTGAAATAAACATTGTACTCTTAAATAATTCCAGTAAAAATTTTTGGGTACAAAAATACAATACATAAAAGAATTTGGAATTAGCTTCTCTATGATATTTCTTACCTACATGTACATCCTTCTTATCCTAAGGATTAGATCCACCGCCCTTGTAAGATTCATTAAAAGTATATTAACACAAGGTGATAGTGGACCTAGTCTTACAACCTCGGGACATCATCTCACAAAAACAAATTAGATGGATAGATTTTCCAAAATGATTAAAATACTTCAAAGACATTTTATAATTAGGCTTAATATGACCAGACATTCTAGAATAATAGGAAATAACCAGTTTCGGTCTAGATAAAATTCTCTGAGACTAGTCTTAATAAAAATTGGCTACCTTTGTGCTTCCTTTTTTGTCTAGAAGGTACTATTTGTCCAATGATAGTGCAAATTGAAGCTCCTCCCAAATATATCTTTTTAGCTATGTCATTCCCTTTGAAATCTACACTATCTACTATCTCTATTAATTTTAGAGGGTACATGAGGATAATAATTGGCCAAATATAATCCATCTACAACAACTCAAATATCCAAGCCTTAAGGTAATAAATGGTGACTATTCCAAATTATAAGGGCACCAATTCATAAAAAAGGGTGGAATAATACAGAATTATATGCTCTCATTTTTCTTTGGTAAAAAACTCTTGGGTAATTTCCCCTCATAATCATTCAAGATAAAACTATTGTTTGATGATTTTAATGAATGATTATTAGTTGATATCCTCCTAAAAATTATCTTTCACAATGTATTCCCACCATATACATCTTGATCCCTGAAGAGTATAAATGAAAAAACCAACATTAGAGTCCTCATGAGTCTTTATAATATTGAGTCTCCACTCAATCATCTCATCCCATTCATTATATTTCGAAGCTCCTTTATCACCATTGAAGACATGTAGATTCTTCTCACAAAATTAGGAGTCGTGATCCACTGATCATCATATGATCCCCACAATTTTTTGGCCCAAAGCCTAAAAAGTGTATATTATAGCTTCTTCCAAAGAAGGTTCCACTAGAGGGTTTCCCTTCAAAACCTATCTTGTAGCTTCCTTACTCATATTTGGAATAGATTTTCTAAGAGTCGTTTTATAACAATCAAAATAAAAAAATCAGTCAAAAGAAGTTTTCAAAATCATAGGGCCAACATCTCATATCCATATCAATTCTTTAAAACTACATTAATTTAATGTAATTATGAATTAGTTAAAAAAATACTAAACAAAATGACGTAAGGGGTCCATTTAAATAAACCATGTATCTTTTCCATTCAAAAAACTTCAACCACTATGCATCACGTGTTAAAAATGATTTCATAATCACCCAAGGTTACTCAGATTCAAACATAAAAGTGAGCTATACACACCCCTTTTCCATAATTAATACATAAATAATGAAGATCCCAAATCATTTCTTCCATAACTCTAAACCACACCAAGGATGTTTTAACAACACTTTAGTCTAGGTACTCCCTCTAATGCCAAATTATAATGAAAAAAATTGAGTCAACCAGACAAGCCACCCTAAATGGCCAACCACATGGTGAGATATCGAAAATTACCACTAGTATCATGTATAAATGAAGAAACATTAAAGTAAAATTGATAAGAAATGAATACATATCCATGAGAAATAAAAGTAAAGGAAAACATATAAAACTAGAAATAAAAGGTATAACATACTAAAAACATATCAAGGTTACTATCTGACACCACTAAACTATCCCACTACAAAGGCAATGAATGAAAGGATAATACAGCATGCTACATTATTCCATTCCACTTACCAAATACCTAAAACACAAGTTCTAAAACCACCTAAAAAAGTAGGGTGTGAGCACATAGCCTTCTGGGGTATGACCAACAAATCTATACATGTTTATATATCAAGAATATATAATTTCTACATTTAAAATAAAATTTGGTTTATAAGGAATCATCCGAAAACTAAAAAATTTGTAAATATTCCTTTATTTTCTATAAATGCATACTATATTCACAAAATCTAGGTATATTTAAAATAGAAATAAAAATAAGTTAAGTGTAAAGAAAAACATCCATAGATACACCATAAGATAAAAATGAGATCAAATATCCATGAACTCATCCATCATGACGTAAAGTAGGTATAAATTAAAAAAACACACCATTTGTGATCTAGAATATGAGAATATGTACATGACATAAAATAAGCATGATCCATGAATATATTGGTTCAAAACGACATCGAGTCCCACCATAGTCTATCTATAATACAAAACCCATAATGGTCCTATACAGACTAAAGTAACATGTCCATTTTCATATTCACCCAAGGTTCACAACGTGATATATTTTTCAAAACTATTTCAAAATTCATGCTCACATTTAATAAAACCTTTGTTATATCATTCAAAATCCACTTTAAAAAATTCAAAACCCTTGAAAAAAGTGAATCTATTACAAATAAATCCTTTAAAATATCAAAACAAGAATTTTAATTCAATCACCTAATGGAATTGAAAAATAACATATAGAAAATATGAAATTAGAACTAGTTTCATATACACACACATGCCAAGAATGAGGGAAATGAAGTATCCTTCATCAATAGAGATTGGAATCCAACATATCATCTTTTCAATGACAATTCATGAAAGAAAACTACAATGGATCAATATAAGATATCAAATGATCACAATAATAATTAAAAACACATCCAATATCAATGAAACAACTAGAGGAATCGAAGAAGAAAGAAGTATGATTAACGAGGACATGTGATGAAAATGATATGAGAGTCAAATGCTAAGTGAAGAAAGCTAAAAGGAGGTAGATCACCTAATATTTCCCAAAATATCCTTAAACTTCGAGAGGGAGTTCTATGAAATTGATAAAAAAAAATTAATGCATTCAGTATGGTTAAAACCATTGAACTCTAATAATTCATGTTGTAAGCCCCTTTCATGTTGTGCATTTGAAAATTTTCTAGAATGCCGAAAAAAGTGTCACATTTGGTTAAATTAAATCATGATCAACCCATTTAAAATGTGTAATGGTTTCATGAATTGTAAATTTTCATGATCTGAAAAAGTCTGATGAAATTTTCCTAGTAATAGTTTCACATAATGTAACTCATTCACGATGTGGATATCTCTTATAGGTATTGCACTATCTATTTTACTATAGAAAATCGCCAAACCAATTATTGAGGCTCCCTGAAGCCAAGAAGAACCCTCTAAATACATTTACAATTTTATACCTGGAATCCATTTATTCGAATAAACATACATACTTTTACTTTAGTTCATTTTCTCTAATATTTCTTATCTAACCTTGCGTACCCTAAAATGGACTCAAAAAATACGGGAAACCAAAACAAGAGTCAAAGAATACCTAATGTAATGTAATGGAGTGTTATATTACACCTTAGCAGAACACTCTTCTCCTCTTCATATAATGGTTCCCACTTCTCCTACTATAAAAATATTCTTTTCCATGAAATGATGGTGAGAAAATAGGCAAGGTCGGTATGGATATTATGTACAATATATCCAAAAATACATTTAAGATCATAATTTTTAAAACACTTTCATCTTTATCTTAAAACATTCTTCTCACATGACATGTAACTCACCTCTTTTTTCTCTCCATTTTTCCAATCATGAAAGACTAAAATAGGTAACACACCTTATTATTTTCCAATATTGGAATATAATTTTCAACACATGTCTCTGGTATTCCGTTTGGATATTAGATATAAAACTCCATCCTTATTTGTTGAAAAATAATCTGCCTTTTCCTATACCTCTCTTTATCATCTCTTCTTTTTTCATTTTCAAAAATGTTTCTATATTTCCACATGAGACACGTAATTCGAAGTCAAAACTATGATGTCCTTTAATTTTCTAATTCCACCTATGAAACCTAAAATGGTAAGACTCATTATCATTAACATATCTATATACATACTGTATTAAAAATAAACACTTCGCCACATTGTACAGATCAATATGATTCCACTTTGAATATTTCATTACATGTTTCATGGAAACATATATCAAAAAATTCCTTAAACACGTATTAAAATACATGAGAATACTTTTTCCAAATCATCCCATGAATATAATCTTGAGTTTCTCTATGCACATCAATCATATTTGATAATAAATAAAAACAATTCAAAACTATTTAGGTTTAGATTTTTCCAAAAAAAACATGAAGGGGTGATAGTTATGTAGCACTTATTTTGTGTCTATTTAGACCATGTTTACATGGATGATGGTTATATAGACATTTATGATTCATACATGGACCATGTCTTCACATACAATGGTTTTGTCAAGCATACTCCTAGATACATATTGTAGAGATGATTTTTACATTGAATTAGCTCACGGTTACATAGAGTAGAAAATATTGTTCTATAGGGACAACTAATGGTTACCTAAAGTATAGATGATGTTTACATAGGATAGGAAAATAATTATTATGTACTGAAGAATTATCCAAATTTTTTAGACATAATTCGCACTGAGATTTGAAAATTTTATTTAAAACACACCCAAGTTTATCTAACCCTCTTCTCACCTTTAAGAAATAAACTCCACAAGATTGAATAGTTTGAAGTAATGATTTTTTTCTATTTAATTATTAATAAACTCAAAAAAATGAATTCCAAGGGGAATTGTTTCTAGAAAATTACCAACCATTTTGAACTCCTCTAGTAATCTACTAATACCATCTCTTTCTCAAAATAGAAAAAAAAAATAAACTACATAATATAGATATTCCCTAAACCCTTATACATATAGTCTATGTGGTCCATATCGTATTGTATGATATGATAATACCATATGAAATGACATTCATGGAACCCTAATCATATTATATTCCTTGTTTATGGTATATCATAAGGATTGAAATTTACCTGGAATGTTAATGGAATGTTAACGGTTAACATTTGAATTTTCAATTATATTTTATCATAAATGGTAAATTTCATAACATTAAGTGTATTGGGGATCAATAATTTCATTAAATTAATGCATAAAATGGTTGAATCTTTAACACATACATTATGGTAATTTTTCTTAATTAATAAGGGGTTGATAATGTATTCATGATATATTATAATACAAAACCATTGGTATCATGTGTTCTTTACTTCCTATGATCATAGTAGATTCTCCCTTTATATTGAAGATCTCTTCTTCCCCATCTTCCAACTAAAGACAAGCTAGAATGTCATAGTTGGAAGAAGAATATTTCTTGATCATTGGGTGATTATTTCAAATAATGGATTCACCATGGATAATGTGTGTAATGGATACCTTTTAGGAGATCTAATTAAAACATAATGAATGAATATGGTGTGGCATCGATCACTGGTGTAAGGTACATAGCTTGTTCTTCATTTTATTCACGCATGTTTTCATCTTGAATACATATTGGAACTTGGATTTTAATGATTCTAATTTCATTCACTATGTTAAATGAATTCTATTATCCATAAAAAACAAAAAATGGTATCACAGTAATTACATGAGTTTTGATTCTCAAAATCCTATTATAATAAAGAAATTGGATTTCATAATTTATATCATAAGATGTGATCAGAATTTTGAAATATGGATGTTCTTATGATATGTTATATCATAAAATCTAATTTTATTATGGATTATGATAGGTGATATCATATCCAGTGATGTATATCCATCCTTCAGAATTTTAATAATTCATATAATATGAAATGGGGAACGTATTTTATGAATGTGGCAAAATACAGTTTAAAAACAGAGCTTCTCGTCATTAATATGATATACATGATATTATAAAATGATTTATTTTTTGGGGTTGATATTATGTTGTCATATATTATCGGAATAGACTCATTGAACTTAGATTTATTATTACACAAATGGTAGCATATGTTGAGTTACTCATATGTGCAGGCTCATTGTAGTTTGCGACTTCTAGGGTACAATATTACTCTTATATGAGACACATCCACTATATTAATTTTTCATGGATCATATTGCAACCCACATGAACTCATTCACACTAATTAGGTCACCACACACTATTATAATCTTATTAAATTCATCACTTCATTGTAGGTTTAATATCACATGGACATTGTTTGTGTATGATAATATTTTTATAGGACTATCATTGGTTGTGATTTCCAACGTATCAGTTTAATGGTTAGAAAGCCAATTTCTACTAGTTTTAATGCAACAAAATTTTTTATTGTAATACACCTCAGTGGTTAATAGCATGCATGCCATTGGGTTATGTTTTTTATTATACGTGATCCCCATTATTAGTCACATAAAATTTTTGATAGCACTAGGTCAGTTATTTAATATGACTGAGAAGGGGAAATGTGTTACTTCTATATTTTAATTAATAATTTACTAATATAATTTATAAATTGATTATTACTTATTGGAATAAATTATTTTAGGATATTAATTTAATATTAAAATGAGTTTTTAAATTAATTAATTATAAATTGGTTATAATTAATAAATTAAATAAATGAATCATTTATTAAATAAATATTCTATTATATTAATGTTTAGTATTTGAATAAATTTTCAAATAATTTATCATTTTATATATTTTAGAAAGTAATTTTTTATTTTGAAATTATATGGTTTATTTTTAAAATCTTTAAAAATTAAAAAATTAGTAAAAAAATATATAATTATTTTTATTTAAATTTATGAATTGTTAAAAATTATTTAATTTGAATTGGCCAAAGTGATTCCTTATTTTAGAAAAAAAAATAGAACCATTTAAAATGGGTTTTTATAATTTATATGATAATATTAAATATGTGATATTTTGAATATATAAATTTATTACATAATTGAATTAAAATAATTTTGTTTATATTCCATATAGTATCATATATTTAAGTAATAATTTCATATAATGAATAGTATGAAAGATTTCATATTGAATAAATAAATATAATGTTTGAATATGTATTAAATTATAGATTTCCAATAAATCATGACTTATTTATAAAATTTTTTAGATTGTTGAATTTAATAAAAAAATCATAAATGTTTATCTAGTCAGAATTTCCCTAAACCATTATTTTTTTATTATTTTTGGATAATCTACCTTTCAAGGGGTGTGGAGGAACCCTTACAAGGCTCGAAGGATTCGAGACAATTACATGACCCATATGTATTATAGGGAATCACCCAGACAACATAACTTGGATCTACTCCTCCCCATCATATTTCATGATATCAGCACTCCACCTTTACAAGGCTGGTCAGCTAGTTGTTCAATGCAGAGCTGTATAAGCCTAGAAGTAATGGAAAAGTCATACAATCCCATTCATCCAATTCTGGTTAGCTCTGCTCTAGTGAATATGCATGCTTTTAATCCTCATCTAAAGCCTTTTTCCATGTAGTTTGACTGGTACATCTGCATAATCTTGTGGCCCGAAGGGCTTGGGGTGGCCCCAAGGCCTTAAGGTGGCCTGATGGCCTTGAGAGAACACTAGACCGAAGGCCTTGGGTGGCCTAAAATCCTTGTAGGAACAGAGAACCAAACAGGTGGTCTTAAGGCCCAAATGGATGAATAGTTATGGATGTTATAGTACAGAACTGTACCTACTATAGTACTACTACAGGTCCTACTATAGTACTACTACAGTGCCCTAGAAACATGTCTCCACCTTGATTTGATATATAATTTATTTTTTTCATCTACCTTGAATTTATCTTTCACTAGGTCGTGATCTTTTATTAAAGAGTTAATTATTTTTTGTATATATAATTTTTTATAATTATTATGTGACTAAGATTTATCTAGAGAAATGTATCCTTGGGTAGAGGTACATTGGATAAGATTTCTCACTAGCCTATTGTATTATTCCTTTCCTATAAAATTATGTGTTGATTATATGTGGATTTAGCCTTACTCATATAGATTTTTTTTTATTTTATATAATTTTAAGCCATTATATAAAATAGTTTCATTTACCTCATTCATAAGATACATTTAGATATGTATGAATAGAGTTGATTTTTTCTTTAGGTTAGTAACACTATTTGTGAGCTATGTAAATGGTTACACATAAATATGGTTTGAGAATATTAATTTCATGTTGATAATAGGATTGTGAAAAATGACTAAAAGAATTCATATATAAAATAAATAACACGAGATAGGTCATTGAGATTTAAACCTTAAAAACAAAAAGTGTTAGACTCCTTCCAATATGATATTTTTCAAGACCTTGATCATCCAACTAAGTAAGTTATGCCAAATTTGGGTGCCCCAATATTATCCTATATAAGTAAATCTAGTAATGGGGTGACTCTAACCATTAGTTTACATGTTCTTGGGGTATGAATTAGGTTACACTTATCCAAGAAGTCCTAATAGGATTAGGTTATGATAGGGATAGAATTAAATTTACCCATATGATGGATTGAGAAAAAAAATTGTCTAATTAACTATAAAAGAGTCATATTTGATATGATTTGGATGATTACATACCTAAATAACAAAGTGGTGATAGAAATTCCATAGAGGATTCATTTCCTAGGAAAATGTAGATCTTGGACTGCTAATAGAAATAATAAGTTTAAACAGGGTTTATTATTTTAGTGTGAGCACATTTTATAAAATTCCTTATTAAATGTACGTAAAATATGATACTCATATGATAAATTTTTTTATTTTAGATAAATGATAACATCATCTTCTAACATATCATTGAGATCAATATTTTAAAGGATATGTTTAATATAAGAAACATCCCAGGTTGGGTAACTTAAGAAATGTTTTGTAGGTATTGAAATTATACATGTTAGAAGAATAACCTCTGCAGTAACTAACTACTAATGTTATTAAAAAAAGAATACATATTCTTAAAAGATTCATAATTGGATTCACTTATGATTTCAAATATATTAGATACAAAATGACCACTGGAATTTCAATATTCATTTATATATTCAAAATTATTCAGTATGTTATTGATTTGTAGAGACTGGAGGATTCCTTATGGATTGGTCTAGTTAAAATTAATTCTATTAGAATTTTTTCTGGAATATAATTAAGTTCAATAAATTTATACACTATTTATAAAGGTGTTTATTATATATGAATTGGGCATCGAATTTATGGTTTATAGTAATGCGTTAACATTATATGTGGGTAAAAGTTCAAATAGAAAAAATAGAAGTTACTGGGTGAGTCCGAAAATGGTTCTACAAGAATAAATTCCAGGCCATTGAAATCTTAATGGTTTATTAGGAAGAATGAGTAATTATTCCATTATATGGAATTTTTCAAAATAACTTTAGGAGTCTTTGAAGTTCAATGGAATTTTTATTCCACATATTGATGTTATAGAAATCAATTATTTGATTTTTAATTATATATGACATTGAATGTATTTTTTACAAGTATTGTATATATACAATAGTTCGTAAATGAGGTAAGAATTGATTAATATTTTAGTTTTCATTGAAGTGATGGAGAAATGATATTCCTCATCCATGTTTTTAATGTAAAGGAATATATTAATATCATATGGATTTAAATAAAGAATGTGTTTTTTTTCTTATGTCACATATATAAAAAGAGAAAATTATTCATAAAAAATTGTTGTTATAAATAATGTCAGGTGATGGATTAGTACATATTTTTTTTAATTCATTAGATTCTATAACATGATTTGAGAAAAAAAAATTAAAAAATTATCCAAGATAAAATTATTTATCTAGATATTTTTTAAAATATGACGAATTGAGATTCCACCACCATTAGAAGTGTATTTTAAATAATAACATATTGTATTCATAAAATGTCCCTAAAACACATATAATATCATATTTGATATGAATAAGATTTTTCTGTCTCCCACTAAAGTAAATAAGAGTTATTTCAATAACATAAAAAGTTTGGGTGTCTTAGTATGATATTATGAAGAGAATAGAGTGTCTAAGTTGATTGCGGGATTATATTTGGACTTTATGAATTTAAGATTTAACCAAAACAAAATTATTCCATTAAAAATAAAAAATAAATTCGACCTTATTATAATTGAATTTAGGATTATTTGTGGAAGAAATGATATAAATAGTTACATTTTATTTCAAGTGAACATTTATGGAAATGTTCCAAGTTTTATGACGGTGAACATAGAAATAGTTCCATGTAGAAAATATAATTTTACATGGAAGATTTTATTAGGTGGTAAAATAGTGATGTGGAATGACTTACATAGATATTTAATGATTTTGATAAAATAAATGATATTCCAATAGATGTAAGGATGATTGGGTAGTCTATCATGTGTGATATATTATACAAGTTCATATGTATGGTTTTTTAGGATTATTAAATAATATTAATGATGTAAAATGTATCATGTTATAACAAATAAAATTCACACTATATTATTCTTTCATGTTGGATTCATCTCTATGTGAGTTTTAGTAAGTGAAATCATATTTGACCTTTCAAAATATTTCATTCATTTATCATTGACTAACGTTTTCCATAGATTAATATATATTGTGATGAAATTTTATGGTTAGTGTAACATCCCTTGACCAATATCGGGTTATTTTTTCCTTATTCTAAGTTCACTTATGGTTTTAAAAATCTATAAAAGAAGTTACATGAGGTTTACTACAAGTTTCAGGATAGGTACACGTCGTGTACCTAAAGAACACGCCGTGTGCCTAAAGTACACACCTTGTACTTTTAATACACACCATGTACTTGGGGGTGGATTCAATTCGTGATGTGGGGTTCATTTCGTGAGTTGGTACACATCGTGTACCTGAAGAACACATTGTGTGGGGGTTAAATATTGGTTTTTAAACTGAGGTGACTGGTATTTAGGCGTAACATATCTAGCATGGCCTTCACATCATGACCAAGGGGTATATGTCATGACCCAGCCCATGACCAGTTTAAAGTCATGCATTTGGGATTTTTGGTTGGTCCTTGTCTCTCCAAACTTCATAGATCTCAAACATAAACTCTCCATAGGCATCATTTGGAGTCATCTCACATTCTGGATTGATCTGATATCCACCAGTTCATCGTTGTTTCTATGGTGTGTCTCTCTGGGTAATTGTTCTATCTGGTTCTTCCTTGTGAATGTTCATGATAGCACCCTAGCCTTGAGTTATCAGATCCAATGATCCATTTTGGATGTTTCTAGTTATCTTCTTCTAGATCCATTGTAATATCTAATTCTGGAGGCCTTTTTCCTTCATTGGTTGTGGTGATGTGGGTGTTCTTCTTCGTGTTATGTTGTTTTCCTCTCTTCCATTGACCTTTTTTTTGTTTATGTTTGAATCAATCATTCCATGGATTGAATCCTAGGGACAATGTTGGTGTTTTTGGGTTTCATTATTAGTTTTTAAATAGGTTTCGGGTAGGTGCAACCCAATCTTTGAGGTAGGTGGTTCCATATCTATCCTATGATAGTGAACCTGCTTGTTTTTGTTTCCAAATTGCATTATAAATTGAATTATGGAATTGACATGATTGTTTCGTCTGTTAAAAAATGGGTTCTAAAGAAAAATGGGTTTTCCCTAGCTTTTGATAAATTGATTTTCAAATAGTTTTGAATGGTTTTCAAGAAATTGAAATGGGTTTGTGAATAAGAGCACATGGGTTACCTTGAGTACTTAGGTGGAAAGATTATCTTGAGGCCATCATCTATTGCTTTATAACTATCAGGGATGTTTTTCATGGGGATTTTCTCTAAATTCTAGGCTTATTGTTCTTGGGGGCCAATATTTATATTTTTGTTGGGGTGGGGGGTTACTCATGGGGTATTCTCATGTTTCCTAAGCTTGTTTCTCTAGGATCAGTTTTGTGAACTTGATTATTTGGGTATGAGTAGTCTTCTTCCTAGACATGTAGTATTCCTTGGCGGTGTGATACCTAAGCATCTAGTTTATACTGATTTTATTTCTATGTTTTCCTTGATTTTCATATATATACATGTGAAAAAATGATATAGAAATATGCTTTGGAAAATTTTATACCTTATTTTGTTTACATGGGTGAAAAGATGAATGTTTTCTTTGTTTTATATAAAACATATTTACTACTTATCATGCCATTTTTTATTTAAAAATGATCATAAATGATTATTTATAAAGAGACTTGTTATGGAACACATGAGTGGGATCATACTGAGCTTATTATCTCACACCCATTACACAACTTAAGTGTTGTGTAGACCTTTATTTGTCTTCTAGTGGTGGGAAAGGAAAGGAAAAATAGTCAGGCAGTGAGGTTCATGTCAGTTGGAATGGGTAGATAATTGTGAGATAGTTTGATTGCGTTCATGCCCTCATGGGAGTAGCTGTTGGTTTTGAGTGCCTTGTAGTCAGACTAGTCTTTTGGAGTTTTATCTGCTGCTATAGCTGTTTTTTTTATTATTTTCTTATAGATATGGAATAATTTTTTTTAGTCTTCCATTGTCACTTTCTTTCGTTGTATATATATGACATGTGGTTATTCAGGTTAAGATAAATCATTCCCTCAGTTTTGTCGTTTGATGCCTGGCTGCTTGTCGTCATCCCATGGGGATTAGGAATTCCCTTCAGGTATGTGGTGGATCAGGTCCAGTATTGGGTTTGAGGGTATCCCGGGTCAGTTTATTACAGTTTGGTATCAGAGGGATGTTTTTCCTCAAGAATATTTTATTGGGATGTCTATTAAACTATAGATAGGATTTTTGGGACTTTAGAGGTTTGTGGCGATGAGTGCCTAGCCAGCTTTTGAGGTAACGAGACTCAAATTACAATGTGATGTCAGGATATGTGTGTATAGTGTTTTATTTTTCTTTTGACATCTCAGTTTTTTCATACAATTTTTCTAGTTTTAAATGATATTTTTTATGTGTTTGATAATTCTTATGTTTCGATATGAAACTATATGCCTCCGAGACGTCTTCCCTAGGTTCCCCCAGAAGCTGTAGCTAATGCTCCTCAAGGGAATCCAGTAATGGATCATAATTTCATCAAGACTATCATACGGGCGGTATGATCTGTTGATCAGGATGTGCCATGAGTTCATAACGTAGTATTTTAAGTATGATCAGAAGCTGGATGAGAAATATATCGATCGTAGGAGTTATTTCAAAAGAATCCACCATCATTTAAAGGGATGACTGAACCATAAGATTTGGAGGATTGGCTGGATAGGATCGATCAAATATTTGACTTTTTGGAGACACCTGAGAATATCAGGGTGAAGTGAATAGTGTTTAGACTCATGGGTTCTGAAAATCATTTGTGGGACTCTATGGTCTAGGTACACAGACATGTGGTCTTGGATTGGAAGGGTTTCAAAACCCTATTCTTTCAAAAGTTTTATCCAGAGTGTTTGATGTTGTAAAATATCTAGAGATCCTATCATTAAATAAGGGAGAGTGTTCGGTGTCATCCTATACCAACTGGTACGCTATACTTGTCCATTTTTTCTCCAGACATGGTAACGAATGACCATATGAAGGAACGTAAGTACCTTCAAGGTTTGTGATCGGAATTCAAGTCGCAAGTGTTTATGTTGAAGCTTTCTACCTATGCGGAGACAGTAGATAGAGAAATGATTGCAAAGATAAACATAGTAGGCATGGTCGGTGCTACAACCTCTTCTCTTCAAACTGGTGATAGCTTCAGTGGAATGCCTGGGAAGAAGAGGAATTTTAAATACCATCACAAAAGTGGTGGTGGTGGGTATCAGTAGTGAGCCTCCTCCGCACCATCTGTCACAGCTAGTAGTGTGCCTCTTACCTGCTACTACTATGTCAAGGGGGGTCACGCAAGAATTTCTTGTCATGTGACTGCGAAGACGTGTAATAGCTGTGTACATGTTGGTCATCTACCGCATTTCTATTTGTCTTTGAATATGCCTCATTATGGTTACTTTTTTTCAGCTCCAAAGCCTACTACGGTGCAGTCAAAAGATTAAAAGAATACAGGGATCTAGCTAGAGGCCTAAGGATTGAAGCATTTACACACAGTAGATGAATGTCCAATGGAAGTTGATACATTTCCAACAAAAGTGATATGTACACTCTTTATTACAACTTCAGTAGCTACTTCCTTCTTTGATACTGGTGCCTCCCACTCATTTATATCATCACGTTTTTTTATAAGATTAAACTTCCAACATAACATATTCCCTTTACAATGTAGTTAACAACACCTCTAGGTAAGAGGAAAGTGTGGGGATTCAGGTGTCCTTGTTTATTCACAATAGTTGACACAGATATGGTATGGGATTTGTTCATTTTTTATCTGTATTTCTTTGATGTAATCATCAGTGTGAATTGTCTTGTCTCTCATTGAGCTGAGGTTGATTTTCATCATTGGTGTGTTTCATTTCATACGACCGACGAGAGATCTCGTGTGTTTTAGGGATAGTGGGACCAAGGTTTATGTTGTGCATGACTACCCCACCCATAGCTTAGGATTTTGTTGGTTGTTGTTCCATTTGAGGTTGATGAAATTTTTTCTATTGAGATCTTATTATTTTTGTTCAAGATTTCCCTAACATTTTCCTAAATGACCTTTCTGGCCTTCCCGTAAAGAGAGAGGTAGAGTTCAAGATTTACCTGGTGCCAGGTATAGATTTGATATTGAGGCATTCTTATCATATGGCACCAGCGGAGTTTTAAAAGTGCAATATTCAATTGGATGACCTATTATAGAAAGGTTTTGTTACCCCTAGTGTTTCTCCATGGTCATCCCTCGTGATATTTTCTAATAAATCGGATGATTCTCTTGGGTTATGTGTGGACTATCAGAATTTAAATCAGGTTATAGTTAGGAATAAATATCATTTACATCGTGTGGGTGATTTTTTTGATCAGCTGAAGGGAGAAAAGTGGTTTTCAAGAATCGAACTTCGGTCAGGTTATCATCAACTCAGAGTTCGAGAGTCTGATTATAAAGATAACAGTCTTAAAACATTACATTATCTTGAGTTAAATGAATAATTCACATCGATGATCTTTTTAGGTATAGATATTTAGATAATTTGGCCATAACATATAAATAAAAATTTGAATATTACATATAGACACTTCAACTCAATATCCATTTTTAAAAAAATAAAAACTCTAAAAAAAGATTCATGTCTAGTTCCATATTATAGACATCATGAATTTTACTTGATCTCATCCTTGACCATATTCATATTTATATCCTATAAAAAAAATTTCAAAAAAACTTTGGATGAGCATAAAAATCTCGGTAAGGGATACACAAAGAAGTAAAAATGTTAGTTTTTCAAAACAACAAGTAAACCATGAATACTTTATCATAAGTAATGATTTTCACCTTTATGAAGTAGTAAATATTATTCACTGAATAAAATATCATTGCTTTCCCTTTTTGTAACCAAAATATTACTATAAACCCCATATAAAGAACACATAACATATAAAGGTAACTTGGGAGATAAAAATACATTAATAGAATAACCATACGGTCAACTTCCACACATATCACTAAATATAATAGCCATACGACTGAATTCCATACCCAATGCATTGGAGTTTATAACATAACCACCCATCTTTGTTTATCACAGCACCACCTATCATTTGGTTTATCATGTAACCACCCATCAAATGTCCAAGTACCATTATAAAATCATTACACATAAAATATTGCAAATATAAACATTTCACTGATAAAATTTAATTTGAAGTCACAAGAAATGATTTCAATATATTGAAATAATAAATCCATTTCTAAAACCATTTTCAATACCAAAATATCCAGAAACATAATAAGGTATTTTCTTTTTTTATTAAAAAACATTAAGACTTATAGAGGAAGCCAAATAACAATTATGACGATGGAGAGTTCATTATAACTGAAAATTCTAAAAACATTCCATTGGTTATTTAGTAAAAATCATGATAGAAAAAATATTCCCTCTGAATGAAATGAAATTTCAATGGGTTTTATACACAGTATAAAATAAAGTCTTGTATAAATCAAAATATACCTCAATGAAAGGAGATTGAGACGAAGTCCCTTACCTCGTGTCTGACATGACCCGTTCGTTCTTTAATTTTATTGAATAATAAACTTAAGTTAATTTATACTTTATTAAGAACATTTCTCATGTATATTATTCCTTTTATATCACTTATTACTTTGCTGTAAAAATTAGTTAATTATTTGAGTTCGTATCATACATTTTGTCGATGTTCAGAACTTGAGTCAAAAATGCACTTGTTATAATTATAAATTGCCCATGTGGTCGAAATTACATTATCTCTATAATTATATTAATTACTTAGATATCAAATATATCATATATATCTAGTATATATATTTATTTATAATAGTACATAACATTTGGAGTTAAGAAATGAAATGCACCATTCATGGAGATGGTATGTCATATGTACACATGAATGCAACTTTCATTTCTATTTAGTATTTTAATGGAAATGAAAACATAATTATACATAGTTATATTATAATTCAATTATAATATCATATATAATTTAATTAACTCCATCCTTTATACATCCCACATAGGGTATGAATGAGTCATTTCACTTTGAGGGGGCGGTAGTCCGCACTTCCTCAAATGAAGTTATCATGTTTACCCATAATGGAAACCATAAAGGTATTATATAAATGAATAATACAGAAGTATAAAGACAATATAATATAATATGTATCAAATTTAAGTATAGTTCCATCTTAATGGACACCATGAAAGGTGGTAGTAGATAATTGAACAATTATCGTTTCATGAGGTGTTAGTTTACCATCCACAAAAATAGTATGTTCTCTACACATTAGATGGTGGTGTGTGGATGTGTAGTTAAAATACATATCATTACAAAAACCTAGTATGTTGAGGATAATGATGTTTCTATAGAATAAATGAATAAATAGATTTTAGGGGTTGGAGAAGTAAAATAAAAGAAAAGAATATTAGAGAAGACGTTACTTTTAAATCTGGTATCTCCCTTTTGTTTGAACCAAAAAGTTCACTTGAACTGCCTTCTACATAAAGTAAGTCTTCTAGGAGAAATATATTTTTGTAGGGAGATTATATATATAGATGTCAGATAATCCAAGGGGCTTGAGAGGTGTGATTAATGGGTTAGAGGTGAGGTCTTTTTTGAAGGGGGAGGAGTGGCTCTTTAGGAAAGTTTGAAAATATTATTTTATTAAAAAATGATTTTCGTTTTATAAAGGTCTCAAACTCCATAATGTATAATATAAGATGACTTATGTTCAAAATAAAATCATACAATAATAATAGGACAGGTTTTGGATACTTTTTATTTTTTATAATCTTATTTATTTAAATCATTCATTAACAGGGTAAACACTACATCATTATTGTTTCATAAATAAATTTATTTATTTGATGTCTAAAAATTATAAACAAAATACCATTATGTAGGAAATATATTAATCTTTCAAATAAATAGTTATAGTTAAAGAGATAACTTATATAACCCCATTGAAATTTTTATTTACTAAAAGATATATGTTTATGTTATATTTTTCATTACTTTAAATTAATTATTATTAAGTTTCATTATCTCTTTTAAGTGGATCAATGGTTTCCTAAAATAGACCCAAGGATTACCATGGTCAGAAATGTATCATAAAATTGTATTAGGACACATGTCATGGTAATTAAATATTTTTATAATATCATTTTTTAACTTTATTTACCAGATTTACCCTTTAACCATGGTAAATATAATTTTCACTAAAGTAAATATTCATAATGTATAAAAATAAAAGTTATCTATTTACACCATATGAACCTCCTGATTACAGATATGTAATAACTTTTTCCAATTTCAAAATAAATAAGTATAAGAAATTAATTTAAAATTAATTCCCACTATCAAAACAAAAAGCGTGTCTTTAAAAAATAACTATCAAAAGATTGAGACTTATTTATGTCCAATTTCAAAGTGAAATTACTTCCAATGACAAAAATTGAATTAAGTGGTAAAAACATAATATTATTATACTTTAAAACCTATTAAAAATATTATAAGGCCCCAGCCTTAAACCTTACTTAATCTTGAGTTATTACAAGATTACACATTGAGGATCTTTTTGGGTTTAGAGTTTTAGAGAATTAGATCATAAAACTTGCATTACATTCCACATATAAACAAAGTGGTTACAGAAAGATAGTATTCTTCATTCCCATCAATGTAAACACATTTAAAATAAAACATGGATTATTTCGTGACACATCCTTGACTCTATCATCTTATCATGTACCTTTCCCTTGACCTGTGAAAAACATTTCAAAAACTTGGGATGAGCATAAAAACTCAGTATGGGTTATAAAAAAAACATGGAAAGGAAACATGAGTTCATATATACATAAGAATGAAATCATAATTTACCCATAAAACATAGGCACTTTAACATACCTCATAAAATCATGAATAAATCATAGAAATCATAAGACATAAAGGTAACTTAAGGCATTCATAACATTCTTACGTAGGGAGTAACCCTCTTGGTTACGTTTGGAATACCCATCACAGTATATTCCCTAAAATCTCTTCGGAGAAACCTTAACGTTTCACTCCTTCGCGTTACCCAATGCATTGGAGAGCTATAACGGGCTCACCTGCCCTTAGTTTATCACGGAACCACCCGTCTTCATAATAATGCCCAAGAACCATAACATAATCATATCACATAAAACATGCATAAAGGAAACATAACATTCCCACATTTCAATCAAGAGATATCAATACAACACATTGATATAATAAAAACATTATGAAAACCATTTTCAATACCAAAGTAAAACCTGGTATTTATTTTTCGTTTTAAAAAAAATGGTATGGCTTGTAGAGGAAGCCGAAACTCAAATAACGGTCACGACGGCGGAGAAGTCGTTGTCACCGCATACGTACGACAAAAACATTCCCTTCTGTCTTTTAGTAAACACTTCGTATAAAAAAGATTCCTTTTGAATAAATGTAAAATTCAAAGTGGTTTATACATCGTATAAAAGAAAGTTTTGTATAAAATAAAATATGCCTCAATGAAAGGAGATTGAGACGAAGTCCCATACCTCGTATCCGACTTGACCCGACCGTTCTTTAATATCCTGAATAATAAACTTGAGTTAATCTCTACTTTCTTATGAATCTTTTTCAAGTTCATTATTCCTTTTATACCATGTTATGAACATCATGTAATCAGTTAAGTTAATAATGTTCATTTTGTCGGTATTTGGTTCTTAAGTCAAAAATAGGCTTCTTACACTTACATGTTGTTAATTTGGTCAAAGGTTCATTATATCCATAATGGTATTCATGATGTAGATATCATATATGTCATATATATCCAGTACATACATGCATTTATAATATTACATCACATTTAGAGGTAAGAAATGAAATGCACTGTTCATGGAGACGGTAAGCCGTACGTACGCATGAACGCTACTTCCATTTCTATTTCATATTTTCTGGAATGGAATCATAATGATATAAGAGTATATTATAATTCCAGTATAATAACATATATAATATCATTAACTTTATCCTTTACACATCCCACATATGGTATTAACGAATCAAATCACTTTTAGGGGGCGGTAGTCCGCACTTCCTAAAATGAAGATATCTTGTTTACCCATAATGGAAACCATAAAGATATGCCCAAAATGAAAAAAACAGAAGCTTAAGGAAAACATAAACATATTATATATCATATATAAAAATAGTTACATCATAATGGCCACCTTTGAAGGTTTTAAATGAGTGTTGAACAATCATCGTTTCGGGAGGCAGAATTTCGCCATCCACGGAAACCGTATGTTCATTAACCATTTGATGTAGTTGTGTGAGAGTGTAGCTCAAATAAATATTATAACAACATCCTTGTATATTGAAGATACTGGTGTTGTTACAAAATAAGTAAATAAAAAGAGTTTAGGGGGTTGGAGAAGCAAAATAAAACAAATGACATTGAGAGAATGAATTACCTTTAAAAGTGTAACTCCTTTTGATTTGAGCCTAAAGGATTCCTTTGAAAGGATTCTGCCCAAAGGGAATCCTCTAGGATGAGGAGAGGGATGTGGAGAGAGTAAATGGGCAGGGTTTTTCCGAGCCAAAGGCTTGAGGAGTGTGTGAAATGAGGTAGAGGTGGGGGGCCTTTTATAAGAGGAGAGGAGGGGCACTTTTGGAAAGTAAAGAAATATTACTTAATTTGAAAATGTGTTTCGGTTTCAAAAGGTCCCACATTGATATAATTCGTGGATAAGGTGATAAGGGTTCTAAATTCACTCATCCAATTGGTTTTGGACATGTGTAGTTCATAGATTTTATATTATCTTTCCATTTTATTTAAATCGTCAAATAATGATGTCATCGCTGCATCATTATTATGTCATAAATAATTTAATTTATTTAATGTATAAAAATCATAAAAAAATTACTATGATGTAGGAAATCTTTTTAGCTTTCTAATTACTATTTATAATAAAAAATCTGATCTTTATAACCCCATGTAAAAATTGTTTTCGTAAAACATCTATTGTTTGTTTCATTTTTACTTTAACATTTAATAAAAAGTTATTTATGTCATTTCCAAACCAAAGTGTCTCCATGGAGTCCCCAAGTTGACCCATGGCTTGTCTGGGTCGTCCATGACACAACCAATAAGGTTTGGACATGTGTCTAGGTCATTTCCTATTATTAACGCATTATTTATACCTTAAACTACCCTAATTACCACTAATCGCGATTAAGAACTTAATAAGTTACTATTCACCAAAAAATTATTTTAATCTCATTGAACCACATTTTAATTCTTAATGACAACCATGTATGTCGGATTTTCAAAATTCAATGCACATTAGTGGTAAACTTTCATTTAACTGAAAAATCAGTTTGCTTGATTACCACTTAGTGGTTTCACTATTCATAAAAAATTGAAGTTTTTCAGAAAATTACCAAAAATTCACCCTAAGCTATACTTGATATTCCGAATTCAAAAATGAAGTCTATTTTACAAAATTAAAATCATATAAGTCACATTAATTAATTCAATAATTAATTCCCACTGCCAGAGCAAATAGCGTGTTTTTACAAAACAATAAGTATCAAAAGATTGACACCAGTTTAAGTCTAATTTCAAAGTGAAATTGATTCCAATGACCACCATTGGATAAAATGGTAAAAATATATTCTAATTTCACTTCAAAACCAATTCAAAACATAATCTAATCATATAAATAAATTAGATTAAAAAGCAGTTTTGATGTAAAATGTAGTATTTTTCACTATTCATTAAAAAAATGAACATTGTCAGAAAAATACCAAAAATTCACACAAGGTAAATTTTGATGTCCCAATCATAAAGGATTAGTTTATTTCGACAAACATAGTTTATAAAATTGTCAAAATATAGATTAAAAAATGGTTTGCCATCAAAAGGCAGTAAAACAATCTTTTAAGAATATTAGTGTATTCCATGCATAAGATTGTATCTATTTTCATTTTAAGCCTCTATAACACTATCTTAATCATTAAAAGACATAGATAAAAATATCTATTATTCATTACTTACTTGGGATGTTACATCCTTCCCCCCTTTAGAAAATTGCGTCCCCGCAATTTATTTACTTATCGAATAAATGGGGGTACTTATCCCTCATTGCATTTTCAGATTCCCATGTTGCCTCTTCAATCATGTGGTTTTTTCACAAAACCTTTACCTGGTGAATCACCTTATTCTGTAACACTTTCTCCCTGTGGTCAAGAATCTGGACCGGTTGTTCCTCATAGGATAGGTTCTCTTCCAGCCGAACTACCTCTGGACTCAAAACATGAGATGGATCTGGCATATACTTTCTCAACATTGAAACGTGAAAAACATTGTGTACCTGAGATAAACTCGGAGGTAAAGCCACTCGGTATTCAACTGATCCAACTCTTTCCAGAATTTCGTATGGTCCAATGAACCTTGGACTCAACTTTCCTTTCTTACCAAATCTCATCACACTTTTCCAAGGAGAAACCTTGAGAAAAACATGATCACCTACCTCGAAAGATAGATCCTTCCTCCGGTTATCCGCATAACTCTTCTGCCTGCTCTGAGCTGTTCTCATGTGTTTCTGAATCAGCTGAACTTTTTTTGCCATCTCTTCTACCAATTCTGGTCCCATCAACTTCCTTTCACCCACTTCATCCCAGAAAACTGGAGTTCGACACCGCTTCCCATATAATGCCTGAAATGGTGACATCTGTATACTGGAATGGAAACTGTTATTATATGAAAATTCAACCAAAGAAAGATGTTGGTCCCAACTTCCCTGATAATCCATAGAACAAGCTCGTAGCATATCCTCCAATGTCTGAATTGTTCGTTCTGACTGCCCATCTGATTGAGGATGAAAAGCTGTACAAAAATTTAATTCAGTACCCAACGACTTCTGAAGGCCTTTCCAAATGTTAGAAGTAAACCTGGGATCACGATCCGATACAATGGAGAGAGGAACTCCATGTAACCTGACTATCTCTTTAAGATACAAACGGGAAAGTTGATCAAGAGAGAAAGTATCTCGTATAGCAAGGAAATGAGCAGATTTGGTCAAGCGATCAACAATAACCCAGATTGCATTATTACCTCGAGATGTCTTCGGTAATACAACAACAAAGTCCATGGATATATTCTCCCATTTCCACTCTGGCACTGGTAAAGGCTGAAGTATCCCTTTCGGTAACTGTCGCTCGGCTTTAACCTGCTGACAAGTCAAACACTTCACAGTAAAATCAGCAATATCTCTTTTCATTCCATGCCACCAGTAATACTCCCGCAGATCTCTATACATCTTAGTACTGCCCGGATGAACTGAAAACGGAGAACTATGAGCTTCACATAACAACTCTCTCTTCAACTGTGAATCACAAGGCACACACAATCTCTTCCCAAATCTCAAAACACAATCATTATCAATGTTGAATTCAAGAAACTTACCTTTCTGAACCAGCTCTACCCTTTTCTACAACTCACTGTCTTGCTTCTGTGCTTGCTTGATTCTATCTGATAGAGATGATCTCACTGATACCTGAAACAAAACAGAAGGACTTCCTGCACCAACAACTTCTATGCCATAGTTCATAAAATCGTTAACCAAAGGATCAAGTTCCAACCACAACATTGTTAATGAAGCATTACTTTTTCGACTCAAAGCATCAGCCACTTTATTTGCTTTTCCCGGATGGTAATGAATTGTACAATCATAATCCTTGATTAATTCCATCCATCTCCTTTGTCTCATGTTTAACTCTTTCTGAGTGAATATATACTTTAAACTTTTGTGATCGGTATATATTTCACACTTTACTCCATACAAATGATGCCTCCAAATTTTTAAAGCAAAAACAACAGCAGCTAATTCCAAATCATGTGTAGGGTAATTTACCTCATGAGTTTTCAACTATCGTGAAGCATAAGCAATTACCTGATCATTCTAAATTAGGACGCAACCAAGTCCTTTCAATGAAGCATCACTGTATATAACAAACTCACCATTCCTAGATGGTAGTGCCAAAACTGGAGCATTCACCAATCTTCTTTTCAATTCCTGAAAACAATCATCACATTCTTTTGTCCAGATAAACTTAACACCCTTGCGAGTTAGCTTAGTCATTGGACTAGATAACCGTGAAAATTTTCTAACAAACCTTCGGTAATATCCCGCCAAACCAAGGAAGCTACGAATCTCGGTTACATTTGTGGGTCTTGGCCATTCTTCCACAACTTTTGTTTTTGCAGTATCAACAGTTATTCCATCTTTAGAAACAATGTGACCAAGGAAAGAAATTTGTTGCAACCAAAACTCACACTTGCTGAATTTCCCATACAGTTTCTTTTCTTTTAAGGTTTGCAAGATAACCCTTAAATGTTTTTCATTCTCCTCTTTACTTTTAGAAAACACCAAAATATCATCAATGAAAACCACCACAAACTTATCCAAGAACTCATGGAAAATTCTATTCATTAAGTCCATGAATACAGCAGGTGCATTGGTTAGCCCAAAAGGCATTACTACAAATTCATAATGGCCATATCTTGTACAGAACGCGGTCTTCGGATTATCTGCCTCCTTTACCTTCAGCTGATGGTACCCCGATCTCAAGTCAATCTTTGAAAAAAACTGAGCTCCCTGGAGCTGATCAAACAAATCATCGATATGAGGCAAAGGATATTTGTTCTTAACAGTGATATTATTCAAGGCTCTATAAACAATGCAAAGTCTCATAGAACCATCTTTCTTTTTAACAAATAAAACAGGAGCACCCCATGGTGATGTTCTAGGTCCAATGAAACCTTTCTCTAATAAATCTTCCAATTGCTCCTTCAACTCTAAATGTTCAATTTGTGCCATTCGATAAGGGGGTTTTGAAATTGGCTTAGCATCAGGAACTAAGTCAACAGTAAACTCAACATCCCGATCTGGTATTATTCCAGGCAACTCATCAGGAAAAACATCAGGATACTCATTTACCACTGGCACATCATTAATCTAAACAGTTCCTTTATTTTCAACGACGTGTGCAAGGTAACATTCAATTCCATCTTTCACAAGTTTCTCGGCCTCTTGATATGTTATCAAAAGTAAGGGTTCATTCTTGTAAACAAACTGAAAGTATTTCTGAAAAGAAACTTCTTTAGCTCTACAGTCAATCTTAGCATGGTAGATAGAGAGCCAATCCATACCCAGGATAACATCTAACTCTACTAGAGGTAGAACAATAAGGTTTGCAAGTAGGTTCTTTCCACAGATAAGGATAGGAAGATTCTTATAAATTCTTTTTGCCTCAACATTTCCCCCAGGTGTTTTTACCAAAAGTTCAGGAGTCATTTCTTGAGATGGTATTCCCATTTTACTAGAAAAGGTTTCAGAGATGAAAGAATGTGTAGACCCCGAATCAAACAACACACTGGCATAATCTGAAAAAACAAACAAAGTACCTGATACCACTTCATTTGATGGCCCGACATCTGCTGAAGTAGTTGCAAAGGATTTCACCACCCCTTTCTGCTTGTAGTCTAACTGCTTCCCATCACTCAAGCTCCTTGTCGGACACTCGTTTGCATAGTGACCCATCTCATTGCACTTATAACATTTCACTAACTCTAAATCAAATTTGTTCTTACCTTCACCTTGATCCTTTTCAGTGCAATCACGAGCCTTATGTCCCATCTTACCACATCGGTAGCACTTCCCAGAATTCAGAAGACATTCCCCATCATTCCTTTTGCCACATTTATCACAAACTGGAAACTTAGTTTTCTTACCATCAGACTTTTTTGAAGAATTCTTACCTTTCTCCTGCCACCTCGTTCTCTTCTTCTGCTGGTTGTTATAGAAAACTTGGTCATCGGCAAACTCCATTTCCACCTTCTCAGCACATCGAACAAGCTTTTCATAACTTTTAAACTCACGAGAAACTAATTCCCTTCGATATTTTGGCTTTAATCCTGAGTAAAAACGATTTATTTTACTATCAAGGTCCCGGATAAAATTTGGAGCATACCTTGCCAATCGAGTGAACCTTTCATCATAAGCAGCCACTGAGTCTTCCTCTTGCCTCAATTCCAAGAATTGCTTTTCCATCCTAAGTCGAACAGCCTTAGGAAAATACTTCTCAAGAAACATACCTTTGAATTCATCCTAGTCAAGAGCATCAATCTCATCGGCGTCCCTGATATTTTTAACCATAGACCACCACTGATCTGCTTCTCCCTCCAAATGGTAAATAGCAAGACTAACCTTTTGATTGTCTGAAAACCCCATGACATCAAAAATCTTATCCAGTGCTTTAATCCACCCTTCAGCTAGCACAGGGTCAGATGATCCTCTGAATGATGGTGGATGTTGCCTCATGAAATGTTCCACCACTAACATGTTCCTCTGTGGTTGATCTGGCTGATCTCGTGCATGGATACCACCGCCATTTATCGCTTGATTCAACTGTGCCATTACTGCAACAAACTATTCAGTTCCAATTCCGACCATTTCTGGATGCTGATTCGGAAGGTTATTTCCTTCTGTATGCCTTCCTAGCACTACTTCCCTGTTTCCTCTACGGAAAACCATTCTGAACAAACATGTCTTATATGAAGCAACATGGTAATCTTTAAATGCTATATCATTTCGGAAAAAAAAATATTTTTGGATAATCATTTAATAGAATTATAACTCCTAAAGTTATCTAAACCGACCTTTGATAACAACTATAAGGCCCCAGCCTTAAACCTTACTTAATCTTGAGTTATTACAAGATTACACATTGAGGATCTTTTCGGGTTTAGAGTTTTAGAGAATTAGATCATAAAACTTGCATTACATTCCACATATAAACAAAGTGGTTACAGAAAGATAGTATTCTTCATTCCCATCAATGGAAACACATTTAAAATAAAACATGGATTATTTCTTGACACATCCTTGATTCTATCATCTTATCATGTACCTTTCCCTTGACCTGTGAAAAACATTTCAAAAACTTGGGATGAGCATAAAAACTCAGTATGGGTTATAAAAAAAACATGGAAAGGAAACATGAGTTCATATATACATAAGAATGAAATCATACTTTACCCATAAAACATAGGCACTTTAACATACCTCATAAAATCATGAATAAATCATAGAAATCATAAGACATAAAGGTAACTTGAGGCATTCATAACATTCTTACGTACGGAGTAACCCTCTTGGTTACGTTTGGAATACCCATTATAGTATATTCCCTAAAATCTCATCGGAGAAACCTTAACGTTTCACTCCTTCGCGTTACCCAATGCATTGGAGAGCTATAACGGGCTCACCCGCCCTTAGTTTATCACGGAACCACCCGTCTTCATAATAATGCCCAAGAACCATAACATAATCATATCACATAAAACATGCATAAAGGAAACATAACATTCCCACATTTCAATCACGAGATATCAATACAACACATTGATATAATAAAAACATTATGAAAACCATTTTCAATACCAAAGTAAAACATGGTATTTATTTTTCATTTTAAAAAAAAGGTATGGCTTGTAGAGGAAGCCGAAACTCAAATAACGGTCACAACGGCGGAGAAGTCGTTGTCGCCGCATACGTACGACAAAAACATTCCCTTTTGTCGTTTAGTAAATGCTTCGTATAAAAAAGATTCCTTTTGAATAAACGTTAAAGTCAAAGTGGTTTATACACCGTATAAAAGAAAGTTGTGTATAAAATAAAATATGCCTCAACGAAAGGAGATTGAGACGAAGTCCCATACCTCGTATCCGACTTGACCCGACCGTTCTTTAATATCCTGAATAATAAACTTGAGTTAATCTCTACTTTATTATGAATCTTTTTCAAGTTCATTATTCCTTTTATACCATGTTATGAACATCATGTAATCAGTTAAGTTAATAATGTTCATTTTGTCGGTATTTGGTTCTTAAGTCAAAAATAGGCTTCTTACACTTACATGTTGTTAATTTGGTCAAATGTTCATTATATCCAGAATGGTATTCATAATGTAGATATCATATATGTCATATATATCCAGTACATACATGCATTTATAATATTACATCACATTTAGAGGTAAGAAATGAAATGCACCGTTCATGGAGACGGTAAGCCGTACGTACGCATGAACGCTACTTCCATTTCTATTTCATATTTTCTGGAATGGAATCATAATGATATAAGAGTATATTATAATTCCAGTATAATAACATATATAATATCATTAACTTTATCCTTTACACATCCCACATATGGTATTAACGAATCAAATCACTTTTAGGGGGCGGTAGTCCGCACTTCCTAAAATGACGATATCGTGTTTACCCATAATGGAAACCATAAAGGTATGCCCAAAATGAAAAAAACAGAAGCTTAAGGAAAACATAAACATATTATATATCATATATAAAAATAGTGACATCATAATGGCCACCTTTGAAGGTGTTAAATGAGTGTTGAACAATCATCGTTTCGGGAGGCAGAATTTCGCCATCCACGGAAACCGTATGTTGATTAACCATTTGATGTAGTTGTGTGAGAGTGTAGCTCAAATAAATATTATAACAACATCCTTGTATATTGAAGATACTGGTGTTGTTACAAAATAAGTAAATAAAAAGTGTTTAGGGGGTTGGAGAAGCAAAATAAAACAAATGAACATGAGATAATGAATTACCTTTAAAAGTGTAACTCCTTTTTATTTGAGCCTAAAGGCTTCCTTTGAAAGGATTATGCCCAAAGGGAATCCTCTAGGATGAGTAGAGGGATGTGGAGAGAGTAAATTGGCAGGGGTTTGCCGAGCCAAAGTCTTGAAGAGTGTGTGAAATGAGGTAGAGGTGGGGGCCTTTTATAAGAGGAGAGGAGGGGCACTTTTGGAAAGTAAAGAAATATTACTTTATTTGAAAATGTGTTTCGGTTTCAAAAGGTCCCACATTGATATAATTCGTGGATAAGGTGATAAGGGTTCTAAATACACTCATACAATTGGTTTTGGACATGTGTAGTTCATATATTTTATATTATCTTTCCATTTTATTTAAATCGTCAAATAATGATGTCATCGCTGCATCATTATTATGTCATAAATAATTTAATTTATTTAATGTATAAAAATCATAAAAAAAATACTATGATGTAGAAAATCTTTTTAGCTTTACAATGACTATTTATAATAAAAAATCTGATCTTTATAACCCCATGTAAAAATTGTTTTCGTAAAACATCTATTCTTTGTATCATTTTTACTTTAACATTTAATAAAAAGTTATTTATGTCATTTCCAAACCAACGTGTCTCCATGGGGTCCCCAAGTTGACCCATGGCTTTTCTTGGTCGGCCATGACCCAACCAATAAGGTTGGGACATGTGTCTAGGTCATTTCCTATTATTAAAGCATTATTTATACCTTAAACTACACTAATTACCACTAATCGCGATTAAGAACTTAATAAGTTACTATTCACCAAAAAAATTATTTTAATCTCATTGAACCACATTTTACTTCATAATGACAACCATGTATGTCGGATTTTCAAAATTCAATGCACATTAGTGGTAAACTTTCATTTAACTGAAAAATCAGTTTGCTTGATTACCACTTAGTGGTTTCACTATTCATCAAAAATTGAAGTTTTTCAGAAAATTACCAAAAATTCACCCTAAGCTATATTTGATATTCCGAATTCAAAAAATGAAGTCTATTTTACAAAATTCAAATCATATAAGTCACATTAATTAATTCAATAATTAATTCCCACTGCCAGAGCAAATAGCGTGTTTTTACAAAACAATAAGTATCAAAAGATTGACACCAGTTTAAGTCTAATTTCAAAGTGAAATTGATTCCAATGACCACCATTGGATAAAATGGTAAAAATATATTCTAATTTCACTTCAAAACCAATTCAAAAAATAATCTAATCATATAAATAAATTAGATTAAAAAGCAGTTTTGATGTAAAATGCAGTAATTTTCACTATTCATTAAAAAAATGAACATTGTCAGAAAAATACCAAAAATTCACACAAGGTAAATTTTGATGTCCCAATCATAAAGGATAAGTTTATTTTGACAAACATAGTTTATAAAATTTTCAAAATATAGATTCAAAAATGGTTTGCCATCAAAAGGCAGTAAAACAATCTTTTAAGAATATTAGTGTATTCCATGCATAAGATTGTATCTATTTTCATTTTAAGCCTCTATAACACTATCTTAATCATTAAAAGACATAGATAAAAATATCTATTATTCATTACTTACTTGGGATGTTACAAATATAAGCTATCTATAAAAATAAAATTGATTAAAAGGTAGTTTTGAATTAAAATACAGTATTTTTCACTATTCATTAAAAATGAACATTATTAGAAAAATATAAGAATTTCAAACAGAGTAAATTATTATATCTTGGTTCTAAATAAGAATATTATTTTGTAAAATAGAACCTATAAATGTTACAAAAAATAGTTTTAAAAACGGTTCTCCATCAAAAGGCGGAAAATCGACCCTTTAAAGAATATTTGCGTATTTATGCTTAAAATTGGATTATTTATTATTTTAAGCCTCTAAAACTTATTGGATAAATGTAAAAACATTTAAAAAACATGTATAATCATATTTCAGTTTGTTATATTCATTCCATCAATTACAATAGCTCGGTGTTAACTACCATTTAAAATAATATTATATTATTATTATTGTGGAAAGTACGATTTCAAAGAAAACCATTGTTGCGTATCGAGTACGCCATCGAACATAGCACCCCCTTTGAAGTAAAATTAATATTTAATTAAAAAATAATAATAAATATGAAAATGTATTATTCTTTATTTACCTAGGATGTTACATCCTTCCCCCCTTTTGGGAATTGTGTCCCCGCAATTCTATTAACTTCTCAAATAAATGGGGGTATTAATCCAACATAGAATTTTTAAATTCCCACGTTACCTCTTTAACCGTATAGTTTTTTCAAAAAAACCATTACCTGATTAATTACCTTATTCTGAAACACTTGCTCTCTACAATCTAGAATCTAGACTGGTTGTTCCTCATAAGAGAGATTCTCTTCCAACTGAACTACTTATGGTCTCAAAACATGAGATGGATCTGGAATATACTTTCTAAACATTGAAACATAAAAACAAAAAATTCCTTGGGTAAACATGGAGGTAAAGCCACTCTGTAGGCAACTAATCCAAAATTATCCAGGATTTCATAGGTTCCAATGAACCTCAGTCTCAACTGTACCTTCTTACCAAAACACATCACACTTTTCCATGCAGAAACATTGAGAAAGACATGACCAGCTACCTCAAAAGAAAGATCCATCCTCCGGTTATCCACATAACATTTCTACCTACTCTGAGCTATTCTTAAGTTTTTATAAATCAACTAAACTTTTTCTTCCAAATTTTCTACCATTTCTTATCCCATCAGTTTCCTTTCAGCTACTTCATCCCACAGAACTGGAGTCTGAAAGCGCTTCCAATATAATGCCTCAAATGTAGCCATCTGTATAATGGAATGAAAACTGTTATTATAAAAAATTTCAACCAAAGAAAGATATTGGTCCCAGCTTCCCTAGAAATCCATTGAACAAGCACGCAGAATATCCTCCAAAGTTTGAATTGTTTTTTCTGACTGCCCATCTGATTGATAATGAAAAGATGTACTAAAATATAATTCAGTACCCAACAAATTCTAACAACCTTTCCAAAAGTTAGAAGTAAACTAGGGATCACGATCAGATACAATGGATAGGGGAACTCCATGAAACATGGCCATCTATTTAATATAAAACCAAGAAAGATGATCTAGAGAAAATGTATCTTGAATAGGAAAGAAATGAGCATATTTAGTAAATCGATCAATAATAACCTAGATTTCATTATTACCTTAAGATGTCTTTTGTAATCCCACAACGAAGTCCATGGATATATTTTTCCATTTCCACTCAGGAACCGTTAAAGATTGAAGCATCCCTTTTCGTAACTATTTCTCGGTATTAAGCTGTTGACAAGTCAAACACTTCATTGTAAAGTAAGAAATATCTTTCTTTATCTCATCCAACCAATAATAATCTTGAAGATCTCTATACATCATAGTACTACTGGGATAAACTAAAAATAGAGAACTATGAGTTTCACATAACAACTAATTCTTCAACTTTGAATCACAAGGCACCCATAATTTCATTCAAAATCTAAACATAAAAACATTATCAATGTTAAAATAATGAAACTTACCCTTCTGAACCAACTCTACCTTTTCCTGTAAATCACTATCTTCCTTATTCACTTGCTTAATTCTGTCTGATAGAGATGATTTCATTGAAACCTAAAACAAAATAGAGGAATTTCTTGCACCAATAACTTCTATTCCAAACATCATCAAATAAAAAACCAAAGGATCTCATTCAAAACATAGCATGTTTAATGTAGCATTACTTTTTCGACTCAAAGCATCATCCACTTTAATTTCCTTTCCTAGATGGTAATGGATCATGAAATCATAATCCTTGATTAATTAGAACCATCTCCTCTATCTCATGATAAATTATTTCTGAGTAAATATAGACTTAATACATTTGTGGTTATTATATATTATACATTTTACTCCATACAGATGATACCTCTAAATTTTTAAAGAAAAACACAATAGCAGCTAATTCCAAATCATGTGTAGGGTAATTTAACTCATGAGGTTTCAATTAACGCGAAGCATAAGCAAATACCTTATTATTCTGCATAAGTACACAACCAAGTCCTTTCAACAAAGCATCATTGTAGTTAACAAACTCATCATTTCTGGAAGGCATTGGAAAAATTGGGGCATTCCCCAATCTTATTTTTAATTCCTGGAAATAATCATCACATTCTTTTTTCCAAAGGAACATAACACCTTTTCGTGTTAACTTAGTCATTGGGCTAGATAACAGTTAAATTTTTTCAAAAACCCTCCAGTAATAACCTGCCAAACCAAGAAAACTATGGAACTCAGTTATATTTGTGGGTCTTGTCCATTCTTTAATATCTTTTGTTTTTGCAGGATCAATAGTTATGCGATTTTTTTAAACAATGTTACCAAGGAATGAAATTTTTTGTCACCAAAACTCACCGTTGCAGAATTTTACATAAAATTTATTTTCATTTAAGGATTTCAAGACAACCCTTAAATGACATTCAGGATCCTTTTTACTTTTTTAATAAACCAAAATATCATCAATGAACACAACCACAAATTTATCCAGGAAGTCACAGAAAATTCTATTCACAAGATCCAAGAATACACTAGGTGAGTTGGTTAATCCAGAAGGCATAACCACAAATTCATAATGGCCAAATCTAGTATAAAATGTGGTCTTCAGAATGTCAGCTTCCTTTACTTTCAACTAATGATACCCTGACCTCAAGTCAATTTTTGAAAAATACTGAGCTCCCTAGAGATGATCAAACAAATCATCGATATGAGGCAAAGGATACTTGTTATTAATAGTGATGTTATTCAATGATCTATAAAAAATTCAAATTCTCATTTAACCATAATTCTTTTTAACAAATAAGACAGGAGCGCCCCATGGAAATGTGCTAGGTCAAATGAAATCTTTATCTAATAACTCTTAAAATTTCTTCTTTAACTCTAAAAGTTCAATTTGAGTAATTAGATAAGGGGTTTTTGAAATTGGATTAGCATCCAGAAATAATTATATAGTAAATTCAACATCCCAATCAGGTATTATACCAGGAAACACATCATAAAAACATCAAGATACTCATTTACCACTGTCACATAATTAAGTTGAACAGTTCCTTTGTTTTCAACAATTTGTGCAGGGTATCATTCATTTATTTATTTTACTAGTATCTCAGATTCCTGATATGTTATCAAAATTAAGGGTTAATTCTTGTACACAAACTGAAATTATTTCTGAAAAGAAACCACTTTATCTCTACAGTCAATCTTATCATGATAAATGAAAATCCAATCCATATCCAAAATAACATCAAACTATACTAAAGGAAAAACAATAAGGTTTGCTGGTAGATTCTTTCTGTACACAAGGATAAAGAGGTTCATATAATTTATTTTTGTCTCAACATTTCCGGATTTTGTCTTTACCATAACTTCAGGATACATATCTTGAGATGGACTTCCCAATTTACTAGAAAACTTCTCAGAAATAAAATAATGTGTAGACCCAAAATTGAACAACACATTGGCATAATCAGAACAAATAAATTTTGTACCTGATACTACTACATTTGATGGCCAAACATCTGCAGAAGTAGTTGAAAATGATTTCATCACCCCTTTCTTCTTGTAGTCAGGATTATTTCCCTCAATTAAGTTCTTTTCTAGACACTCATTTTCATAATTACCCATTTCTTTAAACTTAAAACATCTTACTACCTTCTTTTCATTGTCTACTTCATCATCTTCCTTATAGTTGTGAGCAATATGAATAGACTTACCACAACAAAAGCACTTTCCAGACCTTGATAAACATTCTCCAAGATGCTTTTTACCACACTTTTCACCAGATGGATATTTAATTTTCTTACCTCTAGGATTCTTTGATAAATTATTTCCTTTTTTCTTCCAACTAGATATCTTCTTTTATTTGCTCTCTTTTAACACCTGATCTTCAGAGAACTCCATTACTACCTTCTCGGCACATCTGAAAAGTTTCTCATAGATTGTGAATTCATGAGAGGTTAATGATCTTCAATATCACAGCTTTAGCCCTGAGTAAAATCAATTTATCTTACTATCAATATCTTTGATGAAATTCGGAGCATACCTTCCTAGTCGAGTGAACTATTATTTGTATTTATGCACTGAGTCATACTCCTACTTCAATTCCAAGAAGTGTTTTTCCATCCCAAGTCAAACCACCTTAGGAAAATATTTCTCAAGAAACATACCTTTGAATTCATTCCAATTAAGAGAATCAATATCCTCGATATCCATGATAATTTTTACCATCGACCACCACTGATTAGCTTCACCTTCAAAATGGTAAATATAAAGACTAACCTTTTGATGTTCTAAACACCCCACGACATCGAAAATATTCTCCAGTTCTTTAATCAACCCTTTAGCTAGCACATGGACAGATGATCCTCTGAATGATGGAGGAATTTACCTCATGAAATGCTCCACTACTGACATGTTTTTCTATGGTTGATCTAGATGATCTTGTGCATGGATACCACCACCATTTAAAGCCTAAGTCAATTTTTCCATCATTTCAACAAACTATTTAATTCTGATTCTGACCAAATTAGGTTACTGATTTGGAAGGTTATTCTCCTCTGTATGATTTTGCCAACATAGATGCCCAGTTTCCTCTTTAGAAAACCATTCTGAACACATAAATATCTTAGTTGAAGTAACATAGAAATAATTAAATGCTATATAATTTCAATCTTACCATAAATTAATTTATGGACATTAATTTTAAAAATATTCTAACACCTAAAGTTTTCTAAACCGACCTCTCATACCAACTATTTGTAACAGGCCTTCAAACCTTAAATAATCTTAAATTAAATGAATAATTCACATCGAGGATATTTTCAGGTTTAGAGCTTTATAGAATAAGGTCATAACATATACATAACAATTTGAATATTACATGTAGACACTTCAACTCAGTATCCATTTTTTTAAATAAGAACTCTTAAAAAATACTCATGCTAGTTCCATATTTTAGACATCATTACTTTTCCTTGATCTCATCTTCGACCCTATTAATCTTTATGTCCTATGGAAACCATTTCGAAAAAAACTTGGGATGAACATGAGAATCTCAGTAAGGGATTCGCAAAGAAGGAAAACTGTTATTTTTTCAAAAACCACAAGTAAATCATGAATAATTTATCATAAATAATACTTTTCACCTATATGATGTAGTAACTACTCTTCACTAAAAAAAAGATCATTTCTAACCCTTTTTGTAACCAAAATATTACCATAAACCTCTAAAAAGAACACATAAGATATAAAGGTAATGTGGGACATAAAAATACTTAAATGGAATAACTATATGGTCAACTTCCACACATATCACTAAATGGAATAGTCATACGACCGACTTCCATACCCAATGCATTATAGGTTATAATGTAGCCATCAGTATTGTTTTTTCATGGCACCACCTGTCATTAGTTTTATCACATAACCACCCATCAAATGTTCAAGTACCATTATAAAATCATAACACATAAAATATTCAAAATATAAACATTTCACTAATAAAATTTAATTTTCAATCAGAACATATCATTTCAATATATTGAAATAATAAATACATTTCAAAAACCATATTCAATACCAAAACACCCAAAAATATAATATGGGGTTTCATTTTTTTATTTAAAAAACATTAAGTCTTATAGAGGAATCCAAATAATGATTACATCAGTGGAGTGGTCATTATTGCTGCAAATGTTAAAAATATTCATTTTGGGATTTATTAAAAGGATTCTTAGAAAAAATATTCCCTTTGAATGAAATGATAATTCAAAGGTGTTTATACACCGTATAAAATAAAGTCGTGTATAAATCAAAATATTCGTCAATGAAAGGATATTGAGACGAAGTCCCTTACCTCGTGTTCGACCTGACCCATTCATTATTTAATTTTCGTGAATAATAAACTTTAGTTAATTTCTAATTTCTTAAGAACCTTTTTCAAGTATATTATTCCTTTCATATCCTTTATTACCTTTCTTTAACAATTATTTAATAATTTGAGTTCATATCATATATTTTGTCGATGTTCGGAACTTGAGTAAAAAATTAACTTGTTATAATTATAAATTGTCCTTGTGGTCAAAATTGAATTATCTACAGAATTATATTCATGATTTATATAACATATATATAATATATATTCATTATATATATCTGTTTGTATTTAAAATAGTACATAACATTTGAACTTAAGAAATGAAATGCACCATTCATGGAGACGGTAAGTCCTATGTACGCATTAACGCTAATTTCATTTCAATAACGTATTTTAATGGAAATGAAAATATAATGATATATAGGTATATTATAATTACATTGTAATATCTTATATAATTTAATTAACTCCATTCTTTACACATCCCACGTATGGTATGAACGAGTAATATCACTTTGTGGGGCGGTAGTCTGCACTTCCTCAAATTAAATTATCGCGTTTACCCATAATGGAAACCATAAAGGTATGATATACATGAAAAATATAGAAGTATTTTGACCATATATTATAATATATAACACATGCAAATACAATTCCATCTTAATTTCCACCATGAGAGGTGGTAGAAGATAATTGAATAATCATCGTTTCATGAGGTGTTAGTTTGTCGTCCACAGAAATAGTATGTTCTTCACCCATTAGATGGAGGTGTGTGGAAGTTTAGTTTGAATAATTCTCATAAAAACAACCTAGTATATTGAGGATATTTGTGTTTCTATAAAATAAATGAATAAATATAGTTTACAGGGATGGAGAAGTAAAATAAAATAAAAGAACGTGAGAGAAGATGTTACCTTTAAATCGGGTATCTCCCTTTGGTTTGAACCAATAGGTTTACTTAATTTCCTTTTGCCTAAGGTAATGATTCTAAGAAGAATACAGGTATTTAGGGAGATTATATATTTAAAGGATGGATTATACAAGGGGCTTGAGAGGTGTGAGTAATGGGTTAGAGATAAAGTATTTTTATAATGGGGGGAGGGGCTCTTTTGGAATGTTCGAAAATATTATTTTATTACATAAGTTTTTTTATGTTTCTAAAGTTTAAAAACTCATTAAAGTCAAAAATTAGATGACTAATGTTCAAAATAAAATCATCTAATAAAAATTGGATAGTTTTTTGATATTTTTTAAATTTTTATAATCTTATTGTTTTTAAATCATTCATTAATGTGGTAAACACTACATCATTATTGTGTCATAAATAATTTTATTTATTTGATGTCTAAAAATTATTAAGAAATACCATGATGTATGAATTTTTCTTAGATTATAAATTAATATTTATAGTTTAAGAGACAAATTATATTACCCCCTGTAAAAATTGATTTACATAAAGTGATATGTTTATGTCATTTTTGTCCTTACTTTAAATTAATTAATATAATGTGTCATTATCACTCAAAAGAGTATCCATGGGGTCCCAAAACCGACCCAAGTATGCCAATTGTCGGGAATGTATCATCCATTAGGATTAGGATACATTTTTGGATAATTTAATATTATTATAATATTATTTCTTACCCTTAATTACCCGATTTACCCTTTAAACATGGTAAATAAAATTTTTACTGATGTAAATATTCATAATGTCTAAAAATAAAAGTTACCTATTTACACAATTTGGAACTCCAAATTCCAAATATGGAATCTATTTTTCCCAATTCAAAACACAGAAGTGGGAGAAATTAATTTAAAATTTATTCCACTCTCAAAACAAAAAGCGTGTTTTTAAGAAATAATAACTATCAAAATATTGACACTTGTTTATGTCCAATTTCAAAGTTAAATTACTTCCAATGAAAAATATTTGGTTAAATTTTAAATAAATAATCTAATTAAACATTAAAAAAATTAAAAATATAATCTAACCATATAATTAAATTTTATTAGAAGGTAGTTTTGAATTAAAAAACAGTATTTTTCACTATTCGTTAAAAAATGAACATTATCAAAAAAATACAAAAATTTCTTCCAATGTAAACTTTTATGTCCTGATTATAAATAAGACTATTATTTTTTCAAATATAACATATAAAAGTGACAAAAAATAGATTTAAAAAATGGTTCACCATCAAAAGAAGGCAAATCGACCCTTTAAATAATATTAGAGTATTTATGCTTAAAATTGGATTCTTTCGTATTTTAAGATGCTAAAATGTATTGAATAATTGTAAAAACATTTTAAAAACATGTATAATCATATTTTAGTCAGTTCTATTCATTACCACCAATACAATGGTTAGGCGTTAACTACCATTTAAAATAATATTATTTTATTATTAGTATCAACATAAGATTTCAAAGAAACCTGTTGTTGAGTATTGGGTACGCCATCGAACATATCATCCCTTTTGAAGAAAATTAATTTTTAATTTACAAATATTAATAAATATGAAAGTGTATTATTTTTTATTTACCTAGGATGCTACACTGATATACCTAAGATGGCCTTCAGAAGTAGTTATGACCATTATAAATTTCTTGTGATGTCATTCAGTCTGAATAACGCTCCTGCAATTTTTAACACCTTGAGGAATCAGATATTCCACCAATATCTTGACACTTTTTTGGTAGTTTTCGTTCATGATATTCTGGTTTTTTAAATGTCCGAGCATGAAGACAAGCACCATAGGAGTTTATTTCTTGAGATTCTATAAAATCTCCTTCGGTATGAAAAGCTTTCAAAAAGAAGTTTCTAGATTCGAGAAGTGAAATTCTTGGGGTATATAATTTCTGAGCATGGCTGGTCAGTTTATTTAGAGAAGGTAAAGGTTGTTTTGTCAAAAAAGGAACTATGAAATGCCTTTGAAATTTGAAACTTCCATTGTATTTTTGGATACTACCAATGGCTCCTCAAGTATTTATTAAATCAATAATCACCTTTTACTTCCCATAACAAGAAAATGATGAGATTATCATGGGATAAAATGTGTTAGTCTTCCTTGGATTAATTGAAATGACTTTTGACATTATCACAAGTTTTGATCATACATGATCTTGGGAAGGGGTATGTGGTGTCTTGTGATTCATTGGTTTCTGGTTTGGGATACGTACTAATTAATGATGATCATGTGGTAGCTTATAAATCTTGTCAGCACTAACTACATGAGAAGAACTACCCCGATCATGAATTATAACTTACTGTAGTGATGCATGTGCTTAAATGTTCACAGCACTATCTCTTTGGGGAGAAGTTTATGGTTTTCTCTGATCATTAGTGTATAAGTTGTATGTTTTCCTAGAAATACTTGAATATCATAAAAATACGATGGTTAGAATACCATCATACATTTGACTTCAACATCACCTACACCCCAAGGAATGGGAATGTTGTTGTAGACACTCTAAGCAAAAAGGTACTATCATTGGTTGTTCTGGAATCGAAGGAAGAGTGGAATCTAATGGGGATTTTCACTCGATAGAACTTGGATGCTCAGGCGGATATTTTTTGGATGGTTCTGACCATTGTTCAGTTTTCATCATCTCTCTTGGAGTTTATATTGCAAATTAAACAACACGGTTATGAGTTTCATCAAATTTGGGAAAACTATTATGGTGGGGAGGTAGTTCCTGGTTGATCACTTTCTTCAGATGGAATGCTTCACTTTAGAAAGTGAGTCATCATCTCAATACCTGTGAGAAGTTAAATATTGTTTGATTTTCAAATATCTTCATTCTTCATTCATTTAGGTTATACAAAGATGTATTATGACATTAAAATATTGTTCTCGTGTCCGAGTATGAAGCGTGACTTCGAAGATTATGTATCCCGCTATTACACCTACCAACGGATAAAGGAAGAGCACTTGAAACCTTATGGTATGATTCATCTTCTTCCAGTGTTGGTTTGGTAGTGGGATGTGGTGTCCATGGTTTTTCTTTCTTGGGTTTCCATGGATTCCATGAGGTAAAAATGACATCTGGTTAGTTTTTGATTGGTTGAAGAAGTATTCTCAATTCATTTTGATAAAGACACGACTAAAGTTGAAGATTTGGGTAAGCTGTTTGTGTATGAGATCATGAGATTACATGGGACTCCTTTTGCCTCTATTTCAGATTGGGATCCTAGGTTTAACTCAAGGTTATGGTGGAGTCTGTAGAGGCAATATGGACTCAGGTCAAGTTAATCCCAGCATACCATCCATATATAGATGGCCAGATGGAGCATGTAATTCAGATCCTAGAGTATATGCTTTGTGCCTACGTTATAGATTTTGGTGGATCGTGGAATAGCCATCTAGGACTAGTTGAGTTTTTTTACAATAATTGTTACCAGTTGTTGATCATAATGACTTTTTTGGATGGTTTTATGGTCACCCATGCAGATCAACTTTTATTTGGGAAGAGTTGGGAGAACTAGCTTTGGTTGGACCATGTTTGGTTCAAGATATATTAGAAACGATTCAGGAGGTGTGGCGACATTTGGTTATAGACCAAAGTCAACAGAAATTTTTTGAAAATTGGTGGAATTGCCCTTTGTATTTTTTAATTGGTGACTAGGTTTTCTTGAAAGTTTCTCCTTCATTGGGTCACCATTGACTTGGAAAATAAGGAGGGTTGGATCTGAGATATGTTGGATCATTTTAGATCACTACATGGATTAGGAAATTCGCTTAACTGTTAGTATTTCCAGCTCAATTGACATACATTCATGATTTTTTTTTCACATATCTTGGCTCAGGAAGTATCACCCTAACCCTTATCATGTTATAAGTTGAGATGAAATTGATTTACATCCAGATGCTTCTATTTTAGAGATACTAGTTGTGATCATTGACTCTCATAAAAAATTCCTGCATGGGAAGTCTATTCTGTTGGTCAAAGTTATATAGAAATAGTTATCTTATTCTCATGATACTTGGTATGTAGGTCATTGATGAGGGAGCAGTAGCATCATCTCTTTTCAGAGGATACATCTTCCACATGACTTCCTGGGGACATAAAGTATTTATGGTGGGGAGTTTGTAACCTCATGTTATCTTGTTTGGGTTAGTTTTACAACATTATTATTTTCCTTCTAGTTTTAAAAAATATTAAAAGAACTTATCTAGGGTTTAATTCTTGTTTCAAGACAGGTACACATTGTGTACCTAAAGTACACAATGTGTACCTGAAGTACATTCTGTTTACATGAAGTACACGCCATGTACTTGGGTATAGATCCAAGTCATGATGTGGGGGTATCGTCGGGAGCTGGTACACATCATGTACCTGAGTTACACATCATATAGTGGTTAAATATTGGATTTTTAACCTGTGATGATTGGTTTTTTAGCGTAACTTATCCATCATGTCCTTCACATCGTGACCAAGGGGTACACGTTGTGACGTTGCCCACGCCCAATTTAAATTCACGCTTTTAGTAGTTTTGGTCGGTTGTTTCCTTTCTAAACATCATGGCTCTCAACCCTAGACTCTCTTTAGGAATTTTTCAAAGTCATCATAGCTTTTGGATCGATCTGATCAGTTCTGGTTCATTATTGTTTCAATGATGCATCTCTCCGAGTAAGTGTTCTATTCTATTCTTCCATGATATTGATCACGATAATGCCCTTTCTTTGAGTTATCAAATCCACTGATCTAATTTGGATGTTTCTTTTCTTCATCTTCTAAATACATTGTGATATCTCATTCTAGATACCTTTTTCCTTCATTGGTTGTGGTGTGGCGGATGTCCTTCTATGAGGTATGTGTTTTTCCTCTCTTCCTCCGATCTTTTTTTTATTTATGATTGAACAAATCTTATTACGGATTAAATATTAGGGTCTCCATTGGTGTTGTTGGGTTTCATTAATGGTTTTGGAGTCCATTGAGGGTCGGTGCGACCTGAACTTAATGTTAGGTGGTTCTGTCTCTAGCCTATTATAATGATCTTGCTTGTTTTTCTTTGAATTTTTTTTAAAAAATTGATTTCTAAAATTGGAATGATTATTGTGTGTGTTTAAAATGGTTTTTAAAGAAAAATGGGTTTCCGACGGATTTTGATAAATTTATTGTGAAATGGTTTTGAATGGTTTTCAGTACATTGAAATGTGTTTGTGAAAAAGTGCACATGGGTTACATTGGGTACTTAGGTGGATGGTTTAGCGTGAGTCCATCATCCATTTCATTATGATTATCTAAGTGGTTTTTATTGGGGATTCATCTATTTCCAAGGTCTATTTTTCTAGAGGACCAATATTGACATTTTGGGGGGTTTATTCTTAGGGTATTCATCTTCTTCCTTGGCCCATTGTTCTGGGATCATTTTTGTGCACTTGATTATTTTGGTACGAGTAGGCTTTTTCCTAGACCTGTAGCATTCTATGGTGTTTTGATAAATGTACTTCTAGTTTATAGTACTTGTATTTCAGAGTTATCTTGATATGAATGTTTATTCTTGTGAAAAAATTATATGGAAACATGCTTTGAAAAATGATATACATGATTTAATTTAGAACTACGAAAAAGTTAATGTTTACCATGTTTTCTATAAAACATTTTTACAACTTATCATGCCATGTTTTATTTAAAAATGATCTTATCAAATTTATTATACAGAGACTTGTTATGGAACACCTAGGTGGGATCCTACTAAGACTATTAGCTCACACCCTACGCACCGCATCGGTGGTGCTTATACCTTTAATTGTCTTCAAGTGCATGGAAAGGCAAGGCACCATAGTGAGGCCGTAAGGTTTGTGTCAGTTGGGATGGGTAGATAATGGTGAGATGGTTGGAGGTCATTAATTGCATTATTGGAGTAGCTATTGGTTTTGAGTATATTGCTGTCAGATTCATCTTTTGGATTTTTACCTGCTATTATAGTTGTTTTGTTTCAACTGTTTACTTATAGTTAGAGAATATTTTTTTAGTCTTCTATTGTAACCTTCATTCCTTATATATATATGCCATTTGGTTATTCAGTTTGGGAGAAATTGTTCCCTTGGTTTTGTTGTCCGATGCACGAGTGCTTGACACCAACCTGTGGGGATTGGGAACTCCCTTCCGGTATGTGACAGATCAGGTTGGGTGTTGGTTTTAAGGGTAACTGAGTTTGGTTTGTTACAGTTAGTTTGATTAATTATTTATTCAAGATACAAAACATGCAAATAAGGCAATAAATTTGTTTTGACAACATGATGACCCCAAAATTATACCACAAGATGTTTCATACACTATATTTTTGTTATACTATATAGGTGTGCTTCATATTTAGAGTCCCTAAAACCCAAGTATGGTGAAATTACTATCATGATAAACTTCTCACATTGATACCTTTTTTTACTAAATCTTTGAATTTATATAATTAGGGGTGGTTGGGTATGTTGTTGATCATGTCACTGATTGATGCTTAACCAATATGGGTTTTTTTCATGATTAGTATGGTATTTAGGGCCTCAATTAACATACATTGAGTGGGTGTAAAATTTTAACTAGATAACACATCTGACGTACTTATCTAATTGGGGAGAGAAATGTGATGTGCTCATCTATAAAGGTGAAAGAAATGTGAAGTTTTTATTAGAACAGAAAGTCTATACATAGATAATAAACAACATATAAATAAGACATATGGTATTAACATACTTTTTGTCCCATGTTTACTCAATATCTAATACAAAGGGATCATATGGGAATTAATTCTTTTATGTGATATAGATTCTGGAAATAGATATAATGATACATGTGTATGATGTAGATTTCACTAGATCCCAATATATATTGAGTAATACTGATTTGTTCTTAGAGGACACTCTTTGATTACATGTTTAGATTTAGAAATTATATTTTTTAATTCTATAATGTCATGTTCTTTCATGATTTTTGGTTAACTGATTGTGGGATTTTTACTCAGAGTGCAACTAAAAAATGCTTTAGAATTTATCTAAATTGAGTTTTGGATGGGAAATAATATGGAATTTCATATGATGTGATACATGGTGAAGTTAATGAATGTTTCCCAAATAAATAAAAATATCCAAAAAGATTTTTCTCTTTGGTTTAATAGTTTATATTATATGATACAATATAATGAGAAACGATACTAAGTACATGAGGCTTTAGTGAAAGTGGTATACTGATAGAAATATTACCAAAACCCTCAAAAATATGATGTATATGGGACATACCATATTGTATGATATGTTCATGTGTTATTCAATGAAATCAAGGGAAACCAAGATATATTTTATTCATTTTTCATGGGATATCATATTGTTTGTCACTTCCTTGGAATGGTAGTGGAACATTAAAGGGTATTGTTTAAATATTTATCTAGAGGCTTTCATAAATGAGATATTTTTTAAAATTAAATGCATGGGGGATTGACTCATTAATTTTTCGAATGCATAAAATGGTTTAATCGTTAACACATACATTATTAATGTACTTATTAATCCGTGATGGGATCAAGAATGTATTATGATCTATATAAGAAGGAAAATGTCGTCGAGATAGTGTGTTCTTTCTTACCTAAGCTCTTATAAATTATTCATTTATCCCAAAGCTCATTTCTTCCTCCACTTTACCTAGTGTTTCATTAGAATTCCAGGGAATGAATAAGAATACCATCCAAGTTTCCCATTGATAAACCATAGATAAGGGTTTCTAACTTCTACCTTTAAAGTGATATTCATTAAGCATTGTTAATAAAGATGAAGCAACTATAATCAATTGTATATAGTACACATTGTGTTCTTCATTTTATGCTTGCGTGTTTTCAATTTCAAAACATGGTGGATCTTGGGTTTTAATGTTTCTAATTACTTATGTTATGCTAAATGAATTTCATTTGATACTTTGAAACATAATACTATAATGGATAGAAATTGTATAAAATTACATGTTTTAGGGGATAGGTTATTTATAACAAGTGTTACTATGAGATGGAATCTGAATAGACTGAGACCAGGGAAGAATTGATGTTAAGGTCAGGCATAAGATTTTTAACTAAGGGGACATCATGATCATAGAAAATAAAATAACGGAACACTGATGTGGGTTAGAAGAGTGGAAAGATCAACAGAAGAGAAGGTGAGACCTGAGACATGTTTATATATGTATATATCTATGTGCGTGTGTGTGTTTAATTATGTAAAAACACATTTATATCTGTATAGATATATATGATTAAATACATATATTTATATTAACATGTATTTACATATATTCGATTATTATTAATTCTATTTTTTAATTGTTAAAAATTAAGGTGTTTTATACATAGATATGTGTACATATTTAAATATACAAACATATATGCATACGTACATACATATATAAATACATACATATTATATATACGTATGTAAACAAATATTTATTTACATATGTGTGTGTGTATTTCTGTTAGAGTGTGAAAATATATATAAATATATGCATGTGATTATATATAAATTAATATGTTTGTGTTTTTATGTATTTTCATATTTATATATATTATTATAAAATATACTGATATAATATTGTTAATGAATTTTATTTATTTGTAATTTTAATTAAATTTAATTATAGGTATTTTTCACATATAATATAGGTAATTAAAAGTGATTTATAACTACCAAAAATTTCTATTATTGTTTAATAAATATACTTATATATTTAGGTGTTATTTCAAAAAAATCAATAAAAAATTTAATTTTGAGGAAATTTTGATAAAACTACCGCTAAATGTAAAACTTGTTTTATTAAAAAATTTGAAAAAAAAATTAGGGTTGTAAATTGTCTCTAATATTTTATATTATTATGACCCACATCTATATGGGTTGTTAATTTTGGAGGGAATTTAAAAACATTAATTGATCATAAGTAAATAAGATTTTATTTTTTGGTTTGGATTTTTATAATTTGAGTATTAAATTAATGATGGTTCTAAGATGGATTAGAATATTTGAATGTTAGGGTATTTATAGGTTTGTTTCGGGTATCCCTATAGATAAATATCAAAAGTAGCAACCCTCGAGTACTCAGTGTAGGGGCACCGAGTACTCAGTGGAAGATATAAGGTGGTTGATCCCTATGTTGGGCCTTTGGGGGATTGGTTCCTTTCACTGGGTACTCAATGAGTCGTCAGGAGGCTAGGACAGGTGCACTGGGTACCCTATAGTGACCCAAGTTTTTCATACATGGATATTATATAATTTTTTATGAATATTCATTACATTACACCAAAACATTCTCAAGGAGCATAATAGGTTAGTGTGTTTAGAAACAAGGAAACATGATCTTATAATATTGTAAAATATCTTCAATGTCTCCAATAAAGATCCTATCCTTTAGTAATCATACTTAAAACCTTTATTAATAAATTGGGGAAATGAAACATAATAAATGGTGATCTTATATGCTCAATAAGGGTAAATAAAGGACATGCATAATCATAACATTATAATAAGGTTATTAGAACCTGTGAATAATATTTTAAGACCATACAATGCATATGAAACATCGTAATATTGAGTCACAGAATAAATTTTGGTAGTTCATAAGACATGAATCAAAAGTTAATTAAGAAGAAAAACTCATGAGATCATAACAATGTCATAAGACATAGATTTGTGGAATACACATAATAATATAAAATAATTCCCTATAATTCTAGTCTCATTTCCACAACTTATCAGGGAAATTCATGGGGGGAAAACCTGTTGAGTCAATAAGGTGATCTTATGATTTATCTATTCCTTACGGTCTTATATTTTTTAAATCACAAAAACTTTTTCTTTAGTACTATGTTTTTCTTATGATATGAAATTTTCATTCCATTATACTTATATAATTGTCATTACATTATACTTATAGTTTAGTAATTCTGTTTTATGATTCTGAATCTGGTGTATAAGTGATACCGTCTTTATGATACCGATTTCGGTGTATAATTGATACTGTCATTATGATACCAAATCTGGTGTATAAGTGATACCATCTTTATGATACCGAATATAGTGTATAAGTTATACTGTCTTTATGATACCAATTTCAGTGTATAAGTGATACCTTCTTTATGATACTGATTTCCGTGTATAAGTGATATCGTCTTTATGATACTGAGTTTGGTGAAAATGTGATGTTGTTATCTCAATATGATTTATTCTTAATATTACATTTCCTTGGTAACGTTAGAGTTGTTTAATGCATCATTCCAACGATATCGTATTCTATGTTTTCTTATACATAATTCTTATCTTTACCTTAACATCATTTCTCATACTTGAAATGATTTCATACAATCTGTTACAAACTAACCGTTGTATGTTTGACTTGTGTCCAGGTCCCTCTAAAATTTATAGAAAATATGACCATTGCAGCGGAGCCAACCGTTGGGAATTTTTCCTATAAATTCAAGTACATTTGAATGAGAAAAGGACTTTACAACTTTTTACAACTTGGACTAAAATGCTAAGAGTGGATGAACATGATGCATGTGAAAAAGATGTGAAGTGATTTCTAGAGAGAGAGGCTCTTACAACTCTCTGTGATTCATGTGGATGTTGTGAACAACTTTTTTAGGCATGAACAACTTGTTCAGAATTTCTTTTTGCAGACTCTGATCGTGCTGATAATGGGCCTCCGGGTTTGGAAGACATAGGTTCTGATTTCCTTCTAAATCGAGGGCTTGCGGGAATAGAAAGATAGATACTGATCATCATATTGAGGGATTACTTGGGTTTGGGTAAGACAAACTTTATTTAATGTATAAATCAAGGAACAATTATCAATGGTTGTTAGATACCCTTATCTTTAAGTTAAAAGAATCTTATTGTAACTTTTTTATTTAAAGTTGTTTTATTTTTGCTATAATCTTATCTTTGTTAAAGTTTGAAAGTATAAATCTATTATACTTTCTAATTCAGTTACTCTGAGTATATTACAGATTCTATACCCTTTAAGGTATTTTCTTTCTTTTAAGAAAATATTTTTTATGTTTATATCTTAAGGTTTTAATGTTTATGAAATGGTTATTTAAGAGTTTTTGTAAATGATTGTTTAACTTTGTTAAACTAAACTTTAAAGGTTCGAAAGGAACTCTTAAAGAATACAATTCACCCCCTCTTGTATTTGAGCATCTCATTACATATTCAATCATACAATTAGTATCATAGGAGGTATCTGAAATTCATAAATCCACATATATGTTTTCTTGCTCAAGTTTTCTTTTTCATATTTTTTTATAAAACATTACTTCTAAAAAGTCTCATGAAAAGAAATTATTTTTAGTATGGAAGGCATTCATGTTGGATCTATTGATAATCTCAATCCTACTAGACCACCAATATTCAATGGAAAGGACTATGAGTACTGGAGAGACAAAATAAAGACCTTTGTGATAAACATAGGTGTAGACAACTACATTATGTTAACTAGAGATTATAATATTCCTGATAAGGAACTTAGAACCTTTACTAACCTAGAAAAGGTGGAATACCAGCTGAACATTAAGGTATGTAATACTTTATTATGTTCCATGACTAGAAATATATATAACCGTATTTCTTCCTATGATGCTACAAATATTATTATGAAGAATCTTGACGTCACTCAATTTAGAACATCCAAAGTTATCGAAACTAGAAGATCTATGCTCAGAGCTGAGTATCATGGTTTCTGATTTCCTTATATAGAACCCGTATGTATGGTACAATAAAGATTCATGACTATTTTCAATAGCTTATAATCCATGGGTGAGAAAGGTTTAGATGATGAAGCTCTTGTAGAAAAGCTTATAAACATTAGGCCTAATGAATGGGTATCCAAGAGAACTACTATAGATGAAAATAGAAAAGTCACACAGATTTCTCTTGATTAACTATTTGGAACCCTTCTTCAACATGAAACCAGAATGAAGAGAGATGCGGATAATACTAAGAAGAAGAATGGAAATGGAGGTGTTGGTTTTACAACTACTTCAAATCATATGAAATCCAATACTCCTGAGAGAGTTACAAGATCTAGATCTAAGAATTTTATTGTTCAATATGAATCTATTGAAAGTGAATCTTTAGAAAATGAGTTAGCCAATCTTGCTCAGAGGATGAACAAGATTATTGGGAAGAAAAACAATCAATATATATACAAGAAGAAATATTAAAAACATAATAAAGATGGATAAGTGACATTCTATGAATGTTGAAGTACTGGTCATATCAGACCTGATTGTCCCTTGCTTAAGAAAAAAGACAAGAAGGACAACAATTCTTAGCAAAACAAAAAGTAGTTTTATAGATCAAAGAATAAGAAAGCCTTAAAATCCAATGACACATGGTGTGCCAGTGGTAGAGATTCATCCGATGACTCTTCATAATATTATTCTTATTAGCAGAAGAATATTGGTCTAATAGCCATATCTCCATTTCAAAATCATTATCTTATGTCTAAGGTACGAACTACTAAATCCTTAAAAAATATGATTTTCAGTGAAAATTTTCCTCATAAAGATTTTTCTTTAGATGAAGAATCTTCTCCATCAGATAATGATAATTATTTTCCTTCCTATGATGAAGTTTCTCTATTTTCTAAGTTTCTAGAGATAAGAAATTACAAAGTTTCTATGAAACTTGAAAAAAAATATTGAGAATTTATTTTAACAAAATAAAGTTTAGATCTTAGCAATGATCTTGATAAGAAAAATGATGTTTTATAAAATATATCTAAGAAACTTAAAGAAGCTAATTCTGATAAGGATAAGATTTCTAAAGATCATAAAAATCTATTTTTTGAAAAATATGTTTTAGAGGATAAACATATCTCTAAGTCTATTATTATTGAGGATAATAATTTAGTCCTAAGACGTAATTCTAAAATATTTTCCTTGAGGAAACTTCTTGAAAATTTTACTTCTGGTAAAGAATATTTTGACATGATATATTCTTATATCCGACCTCATGGTAATGATCAAGGATTAGGTTATTCTCAAGAAAAATTAGTTTTTAGAAACAATTATTGTGTTCCTCCAAGATCCCCATTTTGTACTAAATGTCAACGTGGTGGGCATTGGAAAAAGAACTATTCTTTAAATAATGTTCAATATCTTGGGTTTTATAAAGCTTATTTTTATAAACAAATGTGGATACCCAAAATTTTATTATCTTACAATTCTGGATCCAAGCAAGTTTAGATTCCGAAAAAACTAACTTTTCTTTTTCAGGTTAATGAAGGAAGTACCAACAATATATGGTACATGGATAGTGGATGTTCCTAAAACATGACTCGTAAAAAAGACGATTTCAAAAATATTTCAAATACTAAAGGTGGAAAAGTAACCTTTGGATATAACAATCAATGATAAATTTTCATTATAGGTAATATTATTCTTCTTGGAAAATATTTAATTTCAAATGTTTTATTTGTTAATGGTATTAATCACAACCTCATCAGCATAAGTCAATTATGTGATTAAGGATACCTTATAAATTTTAGGAATGAAAAGTGTTTAGTACACAATTCCAAGGATGGTTTTATTCTCTCAGCCCATAGGCAAGAGAATATATAAACACTAAACCTAGAATACCATAGAAGTCATGACCTTCTTTGATGAAGTGCAATTGAAGATAAATCATGGATTTGTTATAGAAGACTAGGACACTATAACTGAAGGAATCTTAGTAAAATTTCTAAAAATGAACCTGTTAAGGATCTACCAGATCATAGGTTTGTTTCTTCAAAAGTATTTGATCCTTGTCAATATGGAAAGCAACATAAATCTAGATTTAAATATATAAGTGAGGTTACAACTTCTAATTCCATACAATTAGTGCACATGGACTTATTTGGTCATATAAAAACTGGAAGTATTGGAGGAAAATACTATGGTTTTGTCTTAGTTGATGACTACACTAGATTTACTTGGGTCTATTTTCTCGCAAAGAAATCTAAAGCTTTTTCTTATTTCAAAATTTTCAGAGCTCAATTTAAAAATGAGAAAAACCATACATTGATAACTATTCATAGTGATAATGGAGATGAATTTCAAAATTCTAATTTTGAAACATTTTGTAGTGAAAAAGATATTACTTATAACATTTCAGCTCTATGAACTCCTCAACATAATGGTTTTGTCGAAAGAAGAAATCATATTCATCAAGAGATGACTATAACCATGTTGAGTGAATATTCTATAGCTAAACATTTTTAGGATGAACCTGTAAGTACTTCTTGTTATAATATAAATAGAATTTTTATAGGACCTTTTTTAATAAAACACCTTATGAGTTATGGACGGGCTGAAAACCAAAAGTATCTTACTTCAATGTTTTTTGTTGGAAGGTATTTATCCCGAATACCAAAGATAACTTACATAAATTTTAACCCAAATCTGATGAAGTAATTTTCGTAGGTTACTCTACTAAATCTAAGTCATACAAAGTTTTTAATAAAAACACTATCACTGTGGAAGAAATCGTACATGTTAGTTTTGATGAAAATGATCCTTTTATTTTCAAACAATCTGAACTTATTTCTGACATATTTTATAAAAAATCATCACCAACCTTTGATAGAAGACCTTTCAGATAATGAAATTGTATAAGAAAATATTTCTGAAACATTTACCCTTGAAGATTTTCCACCCTATGTTCATTATCAAGTCTTTCAAAACCCAAGTTATCTATTCTTTAGAAATCATCCCAGTGATAATATCATTGGAAATTTTAATCAACTAGTAAGAACTAGAAGTTATTTATGGAATGAAATTGAACATATTTCTTTTCATTCCCAATTTGAACCAAAGACTTCTAAAGAAGCCTTGGGTGATGAAGATTGGATAAAGGCTATAAAAGATGAACTGAATGAATTCATAAATAATTATATTTGGACCTTGGTTGAAAAACCTAAGGAAACTTCTTTTATTGGAGTAAAATGGGTTTTTAGAAACAAATGCAATGAAAATGGAGTTATTGTTTGAAATAAATCAAGATTATTTTCCAAAGTCTATAACGAACAATAAGGAATAGACTATGAAACATGTTCTCTTATAGCAAGACTTTAATCTATTCATATTCTTCTATCCATTATTATCAAATGAATGTAAAGTGTGCTTTATTTAATGGTTATGTACAAGAGGAATTCTATGTAGATCATCCCCCTATCTTTGAAGATACAAAACATCCTAATCATGTTTATAAACTTACCAAAGCTTTGTATAGACTAAAACAAGCCCCTAAATCTTGGTATGATAGACTTTCAGGATTTTTCCTTCAAAATAACTATGTTAAGCTAACAACTGATCCAACCCTTTTTATCAAGAAAAATAATAAATATGTTTTTATTGCCTAAATTTATGTTGAGGACATAATTTTAGGATCAAATCAACAATCCTTAACTGATTCCTTTATGAATCTTATGAAATATGAGTTTGGGATGAGTATGATGGGTGAGCTAACATTTTTTCTTGGTTTTAAAATTTATCAATAACCATAGGGAACTTACATATCTCAACATAATTATATCAAATATCATCTTAATATTTTTGGGTATGATAATACTAAGAGTATAAGTACTCCTATCAGAACCTCTAATACTCTTGAAATTGATGAAGCAGGGAAACCAGTGGATAAAACATCTTATAGAGGGATGATAGGAAGTTTAGTTTACTTAACAGCTTTTCGACCTGACTTAATGTTCTCAGTATGATTATGTGTGAGATTCCAAGAAAATCCTATAGAATCTCATTTAACGGTAGTGAAAATAATTTTTCGCTACTTAAAGGGAACTTTAGATTTGGGTCTTTTTTTATTCCTCTTGAAATAATTTTGAACTCAAAAGTTTTTTAGATGCTTACTTTAGTGGTTGTAAAATAGATATAAAAATTACATATGAAACTAGTCATTTCATAGAAGTTTTCTTAGTTTCTTGGTCAGTCAAGAAACAAAATTATGTAGCACTATCCACTACTAAAGCTGAATATGTAGTAGCTGGAAGTTGTTGTGCTCAAGTGTTGTGGATGAAACACAAACTCACAGACTATGGTATAAGTCTTAATAAGACTCAAATAATGTGTGATAACACAAGTTCCATTTCCCTAAGTAAAAACTCTACACATCACTCTCGTGCAAAGTTCATAGATATTAGACATAACTTCCTTAGGTATCACACACATAAATTAGATATTATTCTTCAATTTATCAGAATGCAAGAACAACTTGCTGATATTTTTACAAAACCATTATCTTCTAATAGATTTGAATATATGAAACAGAATCTGTGAATGATCTTTTTAAGGTAATCATTCATATCTACTTCTTGTTTAAATAATCTCCTAACATTAAACAACTCCATATTTCTGGGGGAGTGCTTATTTTTTCCCCTTTCCATAAGCTTTTTCGTCTTCTTAAAATTTTATCTTTCGTTATGTTTTTTTCCTTCTAAAAATTTTATCTTCCATTATTGAAAATTTCAGTATTAAAAATTTGGGTATTGAAAATTTGGGTATTGGAAATTTTGGTATTTGAAATTTTGGTATTGAAAATTTTGGTATTGGAAATTTTGGTATTGGAAATTTCGCTATTGGAAATTTCAGTATTGGAAATTTCAGTATTGGAAATTTTGGTATTGCAAATTCCGGTATTGGAAATTTTGGTATTGGAAATTTTAGAATCTAAAACTTTTAAGAGAATCCTTATAATGGTGATAAATTCCTTAGAGTATTCCAAAAGGTTCACTTTCTTACTCTTTATTTTCTTATCTTATGTTTTATTTGTTGGTATTTTATTTTTTTTAATCCCGGTTTTCATTACTACAAATGATTAGAATTAATATTTTTTATATTCATCCTCAACCATCAAATCAGATTAGGTTATGTTCATCCATTTGATTATCTTATGGATGATGAAAGGTCATAGTTATGTCTATATAAGGGGTACCTCATTTATGAGTGTCACACCATCCTTACTCGCCTTTCTGCTAATGTTCTGTTTCCATCAAATTCCTCATTCCAATTATTTTTTCCCCTTTATCCCAAATGACTCCTAAATCCTTAGCAGATTAGATGTTGATTTTCAATGAAATAAAGGATTGATCAATATTTAGGGAAAGTTTGGTTTTTCGTAACTTCTATGAAAAATATGACTCTCTTATATCTAAGGTGATAAGAACTAACTGATGGGAAAGTGTTTGTGTGGCTAAAGAGAAGAGTCGGGATCCGGTTTTCCCTAACCTGGTTATTCAGTTCTACGAATCTATTACTTTCTTTCAAAAATGATGGAAAGGACTTGTTTAAGTTCAAATGTTATGATAAGACTTATACAGTTCCCTATAAGAAGGAAAAAAATGTTCTCAACATACCGTATAAAGGGGAAGCTATTCTATACTCTCAAAAACGTCCCAAGAAATAAGGTTCTTTTTAGATACTCAAGGTATTATATTATCTTGGTCTCAAGTATGTTATGAATCTGAAGATTACAAATCTTACAACAAACCGCAACATGGTAGCTCTCTGGATGCAAGGAATTATTATCCCATGAAGAGGAGATAAGGACTCTCTAAATATTTGTGATATCTTTCTATTATACTTTCTTGTCAACTTAAGGAAGATTAACTTGGTTAAGTACATCTTCCTCACTATCCAAGAAATAATAGGTGGGTTCATCAGATCTTAAATTCTTATGTATCCAGAAACTATATCTAGGATAATTGATATGTGCCTAAAATAACAGAATGTCCCATACCAATCACTCTCAAATCCTTTTAAGATTTGGTTGTTCAGTGATGGCACTCTAAGGAGGTTGAAGATACTGTTTTTATAGGAATCCAAAACTTTTGAAGAAATGGTTGTCTAGAATAAGGTTGATGTTATGAAATCTTCAAAATAGTTACCCAAGAAAAGGAAATTTGATGAACCAAGATTTCCAGTACCATCTTATGATGTCCCGGTATCAGCACCTCCTTTGGCAAAGAAAATGACAGCCTATTCTGATTCAATAGTTGCAAAGTGGAGAGAAATGGCAGCTACCTTAATAGAAAGAGATCCTTCCTTTGGCTTAAACCCTACAGATGCTATGGCCTTAAAAAACAAGAAAGCTAAAAAACTTGAGAATGAAAAGAAGGAAAAGAAGTTTAATAAGAAATCCATGGAAATGCAATGTTGTCAGTCTTTACTAAAAGCTATAGAAAATAAATCTCAAGAAGTACCCAAACCTCGACTTGTTCATAAAAAGTTAGCTTTCACTCCGAAAATCCATAAATCCAAGAAATTTATATCTTTATTAGAACATGTTCAAAAAATAGAAGATTAGATAGTTCAAGAAGACTTTGATGATATTTTAAGGGAAGTGGAAGACTATATTGGAACTCCTTTGAGTTCAGTCTCTAAATCTATTTTAGAAGAACAAGTCGAAGAATAGGTTGAATAAGAAATTGAATAAGAAGTTGAGTAATAAGTAGAAGTTGAAGAAGAAGAAAAAGTTACTATTGAAGTGGAAAAAGAAGAGAAAGAAGAGTTTGATCATCAAGGTGGTGAAGAAGAATAATTTCAAGAGGAAGAAGATGAACAAGTATATCTTAATGTTATCCAAGTATCTGATGAACAATCTCTAGTTCGAAATCTTCTCAAAGGTAAAAGAGTTTTTGTTTCTGAATCCGAAAAGGAAACACCTCATAAGTCCTCTAAGAAAATAGAAAAAATCAGTTTCATTAACTCCAATAGGAGCTCAAAAAGGAAAATATGTTTTAGGTTCTGAATTCTCATCTTCTGTTGAACATGACTTTGTCAAGCTATCTTTAAGAAAGTTGGTCATCCCCATTCTGGTTCATGAAAATATAGATTCCCAGAGTCAAATGATTCAATAAAACCTAAATAAAAATATGGAATCGATAAATATGATTATGGACATAGTGTTCAAGAAAGAAAAAAACTTCAGTAATCTTTCGATTGATTACAAAGCTCATAAGGTGAATTATAAGAAAGTCTTTAACTGCACCAAAACCATCAATGAAGAGTTATGGCAGTTTAGTGACTTCATGGATTCAACAAATGGAGCTTTCAGTACTTGTGAAACTGAGTTCAACAGGGTCAAGCCGTCAATCTCTAAAAAGTTTAGTTACCTCAATTTCATTGCCCAATCTGTAAGCAGTGAGAATGAACCCAGAACCAAATTAGAGAAAAAGGTGGCTGCTCAAGAAGAAATAATCTAGTTATTAGAAAAGAAGAATCAGGATCATGAGATCTTGTTGAAGAATTTTTAAGAAGATCACAAGGAAGTAAAGAAAGTTAAAGGCTTAATAAAGAAAATGTTCTCTGATCAGAAGAAGTATGGATGACTTTCTTGACATTTCAATTTTTTTTTGTAATATAAACCTTATTTCTAAAATTTCCTTAAGAATCTTCTTACATATCTTTCTTTTGTTTTCAAATATATTCTTGCTTAACCATACAGGTACATCTTATACATCTCTATTATTTTTTTCTCTTTTTGAAAATCACAAAGGGGGATAATTTATTTAAAGGAATAATTTAATGAAGATCTCAAAGGAGGAGAATCTATTAAGGGTTAGTTTTCTTTAAGAATAGATTTTTATCTAAGGGGGGCTTATTTTCTTAAGAAATAGTACTAGACACTAAGGATCAAGAATTGGATCCTTGGGAAACATAACCCTGGGGAGTTAGTCATATTCATCCTAAATATTATTCAAAGGGGGAGATAAGTTTTTTATACTTGTGTATCTAAGAAAATATATTCTTCTATAGAAAAGTTTTTTGGTCTTTCCAAAAAGGGGGAGATTATTGATTCAATAAGCTTATCTTATGTCTTCTCCATTCCGTATGGTCTAAGGTTTTGAAAATCACAAAAACTTTTTATTTAGTACTATTTTTTTTCTTAAGATCCTATATTTTCATTCCATTATACTTACAGAATTTTCATTTCGTTATACTTACAGTTTAGTCTTTCTGTTTTCTGATTCTGAATTTTGTGTATAAGTGATACCATCTTTATGATACTGATTATGGTGTATAAGTGATACCATCTTTATGATTCTAAATTTGGTGTATAAGTGATAACATATTTATGATATCGAATCTGGTGTATAATTGATATCGTTTTTATGATACTGATTCTGGTGTATAAGTGATAGCATCTTTATGATAGCGATTCTGGTGTAAAAGTGATACCATCTTTATGATACCGATTCCAGTGTTAATGTGATACCGTTTTCTCAATACGATTTATACTTAAGATTATGTTTCCTTGGTAATGTTAGAGTTGTTTAATGTATCATTCCAATGATATCATATTTTGTGTTTTCTTATACATAATGCTTGACTTTTACTTAACATCATTTCTCTTACTTGAAATGATGTCGTGAAATCTGTTAAAAACTAACCATTGTATGTTTGACATGTGTCCAGGTCCCTCCAAAATTTTAAGAAAATATTACCGTTGGATTGGAGCTAACCTTTGGGAAGTTTTTCCTATAAATACAAGTCCATTTGACTGAGTAAAGGACTTGACAACTTTTGACAACTTGGACTAAAATTCTGAGAGTGGATGAACTTGATGCATGTGAAAAAATTGTGAAGTGATTTCTAGAGAGAGAGGATATTACAACTCCCAGTGCTTCATGCGGACGTCATGCACAACTTTTTCAAGCGTGAAAAACTTCTTCATACTTGCTTTGTGTAGACTCTGATTGTGTTGATCATGGGATTATGGGATTGGAAGACTGAGGTTCTGATTTCCTTCTAAATTGAGGGCTTTCGGGGATATCAAGATAGATACTGATCTTCGGATTGAGGGATTACCTGGGTTTGGGTAAGATAGAATTTATTGAAAGAATAAATCAATGAAACTTTATCCATGGTTGTTGGATACCCTTCTCTTTGGTTTACAAGAATCTTATTCTACTTGTTTTCTATTTCTAGTTTTTTTATTTTCGTTGTAATCTTAACTTTTTAAAAGATATAAAGTATAACTTTCTTATACTTTTTAATTCCGTTACTCTAATTATATTAAATATTCTATATGCTTTAAGTTAAAATATTTCTTTTAAGAAAATATTTTTTATGTTTATATCTTACGGATGTAATGTTTAAGAAAATTTTCTTTAAGAGGTTTAGTGAATATTTTTTCACTTTGTTAAACTAAATTTTAAAGGATACAAAATAACTTTTAAATAATAAAATTCACCCCCCCCCCCTCTTGTATTTGAGCATCTCATTACATATTCGATCCTACAACACCTACTGGCATGGAAACACAACCATCCCTATTCTCAACCCCTTCTTTATAATGGAATGGGTTGACTCCAAAACTATCATAATAAACAAATTCCCTTACTGTATTAGGTTCTCTACCTAAACCATCCATGTCTCTCTCATGGGATAATAAAATCATTACACAATTCATTGGAGGGATATATAGCTATCACCCATCAAATATTGAAATTGTACATATGCATTCCACAAGATCATACACATTCATCATATCATAACTCATGAAAAGAAATGGGTATCATCAAAATTTAATAATATCATAACCTCTAAAAAGTATATAGGCTTTATAATCATTTCATCATTGTATATCCCATGAAATGAGTAGGTTTTACAATCATTTTTTTATTTTATAACCTGTAGAAGTGAAATGGGTCTCATAAATAAATTTTCATCTTAAGAATAAACCATTCAATGAAATAATACGATTGGTTTTCTTGGATCATATCCTCAATAAAGCATAAATTATATCTAATTATGTCATAATATATAGGGAAGGATTTTGAAAAATCACTTGAAATTTATTTATGTAAAATAAACATTTTTTGAAAATTACATTTATAAAACATTTTCAAAAATATTTTATTATAAAATAATATGTGAATCTTATGAAGAATGCTTTGAAAATTAATTTAAAACCATTTTTAAAATTAAAAAAGTTTTCAATGTCATTTTTGTACAATTTTTTTTAAAACATATAAATCAAGCTTATTAAAAACATTTCATTATTAAAATATCCTTGCCACTTTAAAAAAAATATTAAACATAAAACATTTTGAAAACATTTTTCATTGAAATTAACTTTAAAAACATATAATGGAATTTTTGAAAACCATTTTAAACACTTTTTAAAACATATAAAATTTTTAATATCATTTTCTTTGAAAATTAGAATAAAATATCAGTTAAAAAAATTAAAACCATTTTAGAAAACAATATTTTGATAGAACACATATTTTAGACCAAAGAGATAAATAAAGTTGGATTTTTAAATAAAATTGTTAATTTTATTAAGTACCAAAGAATGGTAAACTGGAAAATTACATGAATATATCCTAAATAACTAGGGTATAATAAAATTCATTATAATTATTGAGAGTTAGATCTAGATACTTCAATATTAGAGACTTAATCTTGAATAATCTCGATTAATGATGAGAGTGTAACGTTAAATATTTACCACTTTGATAACTTTGAATAATAAAAAATATAAAGGAAATAATAAAATGAATCTTAAAATATCATTGAAGTGAGTAAATTCATGATATTACATTTGAATAAAGCTCTACATACACCTCGTAAAAAAATATGTGCATAAAATAACGTATGTCTCAAAGAAAGAAAATTGAGACGAAATTCCCTTTTTAATTTTGTAAATTTTTATTAGTAATAAACATAAAAGATATATCCACAAATGGATATAAAAACAAATATATTTAATTATAATTTTAATAAAATACATTAATTATCATTATAAAAACTAAATAGAATAAATTGGTGTTGAATATATCATGTGTCTCACAAAAGTAAAAAGTGAGACAGAAATCCTTGCCATATGTTTTGACACTCATTGTACTCATTAAAAATTCATTTATAATATATATAAGTTTTTTGTACATACATGATAGAACAATATTAATATATATCATATCATATATTATTTTCTTAAGTCATTTTATTAGCTGTTTATTATCAATACCATGATAAATTTAGCTTTTGGGTAATAAATACTTCTTTTTTTAACATGTTTTGACCTGTCATTTTTTCCTCTTACTTTGATCATGGATTCACCAGATCCAAAATGTAAAAAATGGAATGAATAAAATATATATTTATTATAAATTTATTTATATTATTCCATTAAATTTTTTAATTAGAAATGGAATAGACCATTCATGGAGACGATAGGTCATACGTACACATGAACATTGTTTCCATTCACTTTTCATATTGAAATAATGAAAATAAACTTATATATATATATAATTATAATTCTATTATCATTATTAGTTCATATATATAACATATTATTAGAAAAATAATCCATAATAAATTTCCTGTATAGCATGAATGAGTCACATCGCTTCATAAGGCTGAAGTTTGTTGTACATAGGAATGAAGTTATCGTATTCCCACAAAATTAAAATCATGAATGTCTGTGTGATATAAAAACTATATAATTATAATAACATAAAAAATATGATCTATATATATTATATAAATTGTATTACCATCATTATTCTTAACCTTTAAAGGTGGTAATGGAAAAATGAACGACATCGGTTCTAGAGGTGGTAGTCCACCAAACACATAAATGGTGATTTTGAAACCCATTTTATGGATGTGTGGGTGGTTTTATATGGTAAACTTGTAATTAAAATGTATTAGTATATATATGATACTTATGTTATTATATAATTAAGATAAAAATTTAATTTTAGGGGTTTGAGGAGAATTAAAATAAAAATGATTGTAGACAAATATTACCTATTCTTCAAGTATCTCATTTTGGTTTTCACCAAAGTACTTCCTTGGTTGGATTTATGCCCAAAGTAAGTCTTCTAAGATTAGGGGAGAAAGTTTGAAAAGTTATTTTGGTAGAGTTTTTTCCATAAAAATGTATTTATATTTTTGAATAATGGGGTAGAGTGAGTGCCCTTTTATTGGTGAGGAGGAGTAACATTCTTGTAAATAGTCAAAATTATTCACTATAGGGAGGTCAGTCTTACCTTAATATGCTTCAAAATTAATAATTAAAGGCTTATAGGGTTTATATGCTATAGATAAATCACTACCAAATATTTATTCACATGTTTTAACCATTTGGTTTTTTAACTCTTATGTTTCCCTATTTACCGTTTTTTATTGTTATAACCAATTTTCTAAACAAGGTAATTTAAATATTGTAACTAAATTAAAGAGATGGTTATAAAAAAATTTAAAACCAGTAATTATGTGATATAATATATAATTTTTAAAATAAAAAACCCATATTTTTGTAAAATACCTTTAACACAGGCGTATTTAACGTACAAAAACACCACTTAAACCTCAACTATGATAACTGAGTTATTACTATTTAATAGTCAATATTTTCATTATAATAAAGAAATTATTCCATAAATGGAGAATATTTTATATTTATTAACATATAAAAATCACTGAATAGAATATTTCTTTTTTATATATTTTAAATAAATTAATAAATTATCCTTTATTATAAAATTTCATTAATGTAAATTTTGGCATTATTCATTTCACTAAATTTAAAAAATAGAGAAACTGATGGAATTAAAAAATATTATTTTTAAACCTTTTTAACATGGTATATTCATATAAAAAATGATGTAACACAATAATTCATTCAATTTAATTAACTTTTAATGTTTTCAGTATCATTTATTTTTGATAATTATTAACTAAAAATTCATTCAATAGAGTTTCGTAAGATGAAAGTTAAGTATTTTAATGAATATATCATATTTATTTTTCATTAAAAGAATTCTCCATAAGTTTTTGGTTTAATTTATTTAGAAAAAACATTTTTAAGCATATAAAGAATAGTTTTTCAGAAAAAATATTTCTTTATTTTCAAATAGTTTTTACATTCAATTTATAATAAATTGGTTAGAAAAAATTTTATTTTATAGATATGCATAAACCATATTTTTAAAATTTTCATAATCATTTTGATTCCAAAAATTTCAATCTCTATGTGATAACTATAACAATATTTTAAAAATATCTCACTTTTCATTTAAAATCACTATTGCATGTTAACAGGAAAATCATGGTATTATGTGTAACTCAATCTAATCATTGTATTATGTGTAACACATGGAAACCATAGTGTTGTGTATACCACAATCTAAACTCAAATTTTAGATTATCAGAATCCTAACTTGGTGTCATGTATATAGAAGGCTTAACTTGGTGTAGCATGAAATGTAATCCATTAATGATTTTTTTAAATTATCAAACCAAAATTAATTCATAAGAACATGATATGTTACATTTTACCTCCAATAAATTGAATTTAACCCTAAAAATTCATCAGGGTCATAGATTTTTTGTTACTTGAATGTCCCTTTCATAGAAACCCACATCGTAAAAATGAAAACTAAATCTTCCTTTAACAAAGGAAAGATGAAAACCTAATAGTTACCCAAGGAAACTAATAAATAGGTTTCCACATTAGAGTATGTAGCTAGGGAATAAAATCATGGAAATAGAAGAGAAATCTAACACCAAATTTATGATAGAGAGTGATAGAGAATGTGATTTGTTGAATGTTAACGATCACAAATCCATAAACCCATGATTCTCAAAAAATTTCATTGATATCATAAAAAATGATAATAATTGGGAAAAATATTATTTCATGACCATTTTCCTAAATTTGATTAATTTTTGTGAGAAGATATACTTAATTTATTTTATTCCATTTAATAATAACAATCTCACCATGTGGGTGTGACTTGTTCAATTTTCACTTTATTTTTCACTCCAAGAAATAAAGGTGAACTTACTATTCTTGAAGCTCTAATAGATTATACTAATGATAATACATTCTCTATATCTTTATTTATCATAAAAAATGGTTGGAATAGTTTATCTAATATGTATAAATCTTTATATAGAAAAATAATACATTAATATCTAAAACCTCATCTGATTTTTTAATTAAATCATTCCAAAAATGGTTAACCATGTTACCCTTATGAAAGACGAAAATTCAAAACATTATAAATAAGATCTCTAAACATATTAATATCATCTTAACATTGAACCCACATATATCAAAAAGAACCCCTTGGTTTTCACATACCAAAGATTTGAATACCTTTTTCATGTAGTCTCTTAAAATTTGGTAACAAACTGAATTACCATAAATCCAAATTGAAAACATAAATTCTTCTCCATTCATAACATAGAACACAAGTTATTGGATATATTATTTAAATGAAACAAAAATTAAGCTTTATTAATGATGGAATAAAACACTTTTTCAATAACTCATTAATCTATTTCTAAGGAAATATGGTACTATCTAATTTACATTATAAAAATCTATCATCTATTTCTTCCAAAATTATTATCACAACTATCTAAACATACTAATGGTTATATATACCTTAAAAATGTTATTTCAATGAATATAACTGTCCCATTAAACAACTTTTCTAGTCCATCAACATAATTCAGCATATCATTCCAAATATTTAATGAAAAACATAAAATTAACAATACTTGTATATTTATTGATTCATATATATAGCCTAATATTTTAATTCTAATACATAAATACTTTATATACCCACTTAGATTTTCCATATTATATTTTAGAACTTTTTTCTTTTCACATGTCATTTTGTAGTCACTTCATCATCAACATATACCCATTACCCATACCACCTTGCTGATTCTCTTAAAAAACAATTACTCAAGGACATTGATTTTCATAATTCACATAATTTCCACATTTAAAGAATTCATCAATTTAAAATACCTTAGGGAGTCCAATATTCTCATCAATTACATTCACCAAAGTATTCATTTTTCCATTTTGAACACATCCTTTATTTAATTCATTTCTATAGTTAAAATAATTTTAGGTACCTCTAATACATTCACTTGGGTGTTTCTTCCAACATTTTTAACACATATGAAAATGAATCTTATTTTCTACATGGTCTACACTACCTAAACTCTCAACAAACTCTTTCTTTATTTTATTTTTTGAGTCCAAGATTTGGTAAAGGTATACGGTGTTTATCATGTTCCTTGAAAAATTATTAGGCATAATCATAACATCCTTTACCCAAGACATCATCCCAATTGGATTCTCATAAAAAATAATTCATAACATTGTATGTTAATCTTGTTCCTTATGGTTCCCTTTATTGACTAAAACCAAAGAGAATAGTTTTATAGACAATTATCCTTGTGGGAAACAAAATAATCATAAAAAATCACTTATAGGATGTCGAAATCATGACACCTTCTTTAATATATTACACCTTAAGTTCATATTAGGTCATTCATGGTCATATTCTATTTAAATCATTCATAATTTTTCATAAAGAGTTTGTTAATTTACAAATAATATACTATGGGAGTTTCAAGCCAAGTGTACAGTAAGGCCCATTATCATGAACCAATTTCTGATCAATTCTATCTTAATATGGTGTTTTTTGTGTTGTTACATCTAGGTACATTTGTTCCAGATCCACATCTACTCTTTTTATCTAGATAGGGGTGTGTTTCTAGAAAAACCATTACTCTGTCCTTTACAAAAAATTTGGGACATTTTTCTATACTTTGACTTATCTTTATGCGTATCATTAGAGAAATCCTTAGATATATCATTATAAATATCCCTAGGGATATCACTAAATTTTTCTTATCCTAGTTTTAAAATGTTGACTAAACCATTCTTTTAATACCAACTATAGAAACCTAGTATTTTTATACATTTATATTACATAATTTTTTATGAATATTCATTACATTTTACAAAAAAATGTTTGAGGCCCATAAACGTTTAGTGCCTTTGGAAACATGGAAACATAATCTTATAGAATTGTGAAAGTTCTTTAATATATCCCATAAATATATTCCCATTTATCACCCATATATAAAACCATTCTTCATATCTTCTAGAAATAAAACATAAGAAGGGGTGACCTTAGATACTCAGTAATGGTAAGTAAAAGAGATATATTTTAATAACATGAACATAAGGGTAATAGAACAGGAGAATTACATTTCTAAACTGTTCCACACAAATCAAAGATCACAATATTGATTCATGGAATAAATTTTGGAAGTTTATAAAGAATAAATTGTATGATAATCAAAGATAATAAGCCATGAGATCATAACATTAGTGTAAAACATAGATTTGTGGAATAAATATAAGAACGTTAAATCATTACAAGGAAATCATGGATCATTTTTAAAAAATATTAGGACACTTCTGGGGCTACACCTACTGGGCAGGACACACCCCAATCCCCAGTCACAACCCTTTCATTATAGTGGAATGGATCCACTCCCCATACTATTATAATAGACAAATTTCCTTACTGTGTGAGGTTCACTCCTTATTCTATCCATGTAATTCTCATGTTATATATAAATATTTACCCAATTATTTGGAGGGAGATATAGGTCCTAACTACCATATATTTACGTCATACATATGTATTCCACAAGATGAAAAACATTCATCATATCATAACCAATAAAATAAAATGGGTATCATAAACATTTCATCGTATCACACCTTGTGAAAAATAGATAGGTTTTATAATCATTTCATTATATCATAAACTATGAAAACAAGTGAGCTTCACAAACATTTTATCATTGTATATACCAAGGAAGTAAAGTGAGTCGTATAAACCAATTTAAATCTTAATCATAATCCATTCAAAGAAATAATATAAATGGTGTTTGTGGATTATATCCATAGTAAAGCATAAAATATAACAAAGGATTTCATTTTATATAGAGAAATATTTAGAAATACCATAAGGAAATTTTATTGAGGAAAATACATTTTCTTTGAAAATCACTTCGTAAAATATTTTCAAAATACTTTTCTTCGAAAATAATAATGAAAACTTATACTTTAATCTTTTAATATTTATTTTAAACAATTCTTATATCATAAAACAATTTGAAATTCCTTTTCATTGAAATACAGGTTGGAAAAATATAAATTAGTCTTTAAAAATAATTTAAATCTGTTCTTGGGTAAAATATTCTTCCCTCTTAGATAAATGATTTCAATAGAAAAAAATTTAAAATCCTTTTTCAATGAAAATAATGTTGAAAACTTATAAAGGAATCTTTAAAAGCCATTTAAAAAAACGTTTTAAAATGTAAAACAATTTTAAATTCATTTTCCATAAAAATTAGCATAAACTAACTTTTAAAAAAATCTAAAACATTTTTATAAAACATTAATTTGAAAGAACACATATTTCCAACCAAAGAGAGAATAAAGTCATATTTTCTTAAAAACATATTCTTAACTATATTAAGTACACAAGAATGGATAAATTTGTTTATTAATTTGATATATCAGGAATATAAAAAGGATAAGAAAAATTATAATAATTATTTATAGGTATATCATAATATTTAAACATTATAGGCATAATCATAAACAATCTCAATAAATAATGAGATTGTAAAATAAAATCATTACCACTTTGATAACATTGAATAAAAACCCCTCATAAATTAATAACATAAAATTAAGCATAAATTATTATAAGGGTGATAAAAGTCATGATATTTCCTATCAATGAGGTTTTATATACACCTCATTGATGAATATAGGTGCATACTATAACGTACACTTCAAAAAAATAAAATTAAGACAAAATTCCCTTACCAATTTGGTAACTTTTGAATCATAATCCTCATGATAGATAGATCAAAAAATGAATAATAAAATGTTAATAAACTTAATTATATGAATAATAAAATAAATTCATGGGAATTATATACACCTTATAGAATAAATAGGTGGTGAATATAGCATCTGTCTCGCAAAAGTAAAAATTGAGACGGAAATCCCTTACCTAAAGTGTTAATTATCACCATACTCATTCAAAATCCCTGTATAATAAATATTAATTTATTATTAATAAATAAAATAACCATATTCATATATATAATATCATATATTATTTTCTTATGACCTTTTATTTCTTGTCTATTAACAATATCATGTTAATGTTACATTTCAGATAATAACTCCTTTACTTTTTTTTATATGTTTTGACTTGTCATTATTAGTCCTCTTACATAGAAAATTTATTCAACATATAAAGAATGTAAAAAATGGTATAAATATAATATATATTAATTATATATGTATATATATTATTCTATAAAATGTTGTGATATGAAATGGAATACATCGATGGAGATGGTAGGTCGTGCATACGCATGAAAATTGTTTTCATTTTCTTATCATATTTAAATAAAGAAAGAAATTGATATATATATATATATATATATTATTTTATTAGAATTAATTTGTCATATATATCACATATTTATATCAAAACAATCATTAATACATTATATGTATCGTGTGAACTGGTCACATCGCTTTGTATGGTGGTTGTCTATCGTACACACAAATGAAGTTATCTTATTACCCAAAAATATATATCATGAAAGTATGTATGATATAACATTTAAAAAATTATTATAACATAATAAATATCATATATATTATATAATAATTATTTCCATCATTATCCTCAACCTTTAATGGTGCTAATAGAAAAAAATGAAATTCGTTCGTGAGGTGGTAGTCTGTCGTACCCACAAACAATGATTTTGTAAACCATTTTATGGAAGTGTGTGGTGGTATTTTGTTAACATAGAATAAAAAATGATAGTATATATAATAAAATTATTTTAATATATAATAATTATATTATAAATAATTGAATGTGTTTCAGGAAGAAATAAAACCTAACATTCACTAATGAAAGTTACCTCTTCTCCAGGTATCTTATGTTGCTTTTCACTAAAGGACTACATTGGATGGATTTATACCCAAATTAAATCATATAAGATGAGGTTAAGGAGATTTAGAAGTGATTATGGTAGTTTTGTTCAACCAAATGTCTAGAGTGATTTGAATAAGGTGGGAGAGCGACTTCTCTTTTATTATTGAGGAGGAGTGGCATTCTTGTAAATACAAAAAATGTATTCCCTATTGGGAGGTCAATATTTCATCAAGTTTCTCAAAAGATGATAATTAAATGTGTGTAGGGATTATATTTTATACAATCACTTAAAACACATATTTATTGACATGTTTTAAACGTTTGGATCCTTAACTGTTATGTTTCCCTATTATACTATTTTTGTTCTCCATTATAGTAACTAATTTTTAACTTAAGTAATTTTTCTATTAGAATAAAATTATATTAATAGTTCCTAGAAAATTTAATCCCTATTTTTATAAAATATGATATCTTATTTATAAAATAAAAAATCTGGTATTTTTTGGAAATTTACATTAACACAAGTTCATTTAACGTAAAAAAACATCGCTTAAACATTAACTTTTATAACTGAGTTTCTTCAATTTAAAAGACAATATAGAAATTATAATAGAATAATTATTCCATGAATAGAGAATATATTATATAAATTAATATTTAAAAATAAATATATATTGTATATTATTTTCTGTACTTTTAAGTAAATAAAATAATTAATATTTATTATAAAACATAATTAATGCCAATTTTGACATTATTTATTTAACTGAATTCAGAAGAAAAAAATACATTGATGGAATTAAAATATATTATATTAAAAACTATGTAATAGTAAATATTAATCTTACAAAATAATGTAACATAATAATTCATTTAATTTACTTCACTTTTAATGTTTTTAGTATCATTTGTTTTAGTTAATTTTTAACTAAATAATTCATGCACTAACGTTTCTTAAGCATATAAACTAGTTATTTAATCTATAAAAATTTAAAATAAATTATCATGAAAAAGCGTAATTTTATTTTAAAAATATCATTTATAACAGAAACTGTGTAGTATTTTCAGTATTGCAATGCTTTTTAGATATTAAAAGGTTGAAAGGTTCATTTTTTGACTTTTTCATACAAAACTTATTATATGGGTCATATTCTGAATATATTATCCCAATAATAAATAAAATTATATAATAATATGTTAATGGTATAAATATGTTTCTAAAATTTATTTTTTATAAGTTGGTAGGTCACTTTACACTTTATATTCTATGTTTAGCCACTAAGTAAACTCGTTTTACCTTAATCATTGTAATTAATTTTAACTATTTTCACAGATTACATTAGTTAAAAATTAAGCTAACATTATTAGAAATTAGAAATTATTATAATTAAAAATAGTGAACCCATTTCATCAAATTTAGTACACATCAGTTTCAAATTTTAATTTAAAATTAATTCTACAGATTTAATGAGAAAGCAGGTTTTAAAGTGAGAAAGATCAAAAGTTTACAAAGATTATATATTTAATTTCAATATAATGTTGATTAAAATTACCTCAATTGTATTAATTGATGCAAAATTTTAATATTTATAGCTTATATTAAATTTAATATTAATTTAACTATGTGAATCAATTAATCAAAAAAGGTAGTTATCTATTAAAATTGAGTATTTTCACTATTCATAAAAAATAAAACTTCTCAAAAAAATACAAAAAAAATCACCCTAAGATAAATTTGATAATATTATATAAAAAATTATTTTTATTTTTCCAACTAATAATTCTAATGGTTTCAAAAATGTTTTAAAAATAATTTCACCATTAAAAGGCGGTAAAACAACCTTTTAGAAAGAAATAAATCTGTTTATCCAAAAAAATAGATTTATTCTCATCTTAAGTGTATAAAAAAAATAATATGAATGTTAAATAGTTTATAGGATATTTAATATATATATTTCAATAATACCATTCATAAAAAGTAAATTTTTAAATTTATTAAGATGAAAGGTGTTCTTGTATAGAAAAATATTTTTTTCAGAAAAAGAATTTCTTTATTTTCCAATATTTCTTACATTCATTTATAATTAAATTGCTACCAAATAATTCATTTTATAAACATCAATAAAAAATATTTTTATAATTTAGTGGGTTCTTTTCATACCCAATATTCAAATGGCTAGGTGATAACTATAATAATAATTTAATTATATCTCACCTTTGGTCTAAAATCTGTGTTGTGTGTATCACAACAAAATCATTGTGTTGTGTGTACCACAATCTAAAAATGGAATAGTGTGTAACACAAGGAAAACTAGATATTGTGTGTACCTAAACATAAAATGAATTTTTATTGTATTTTATGCTTATGTTGATGTGGCATATAAAGGAGGCTTAACTTGGTGTAGCATACAATACAAGACATTGAAGAATTTTTTAATATTTCATAAAAAACTAAATTAATAAAAACTCAATGTATCACATACAAATTCATGAAATGAACCCTTTCTAAAAATTTGATACATCATAATATTTTCATATTCATCCTCTCTTGGGGTTTAATGAGAAAGTGGGCTTAGGGATGCTATTTTTGGATGAAACCACATTCATCTCCCCTTGATTTCCCTTCAATGGGGATTGATCCTAGGGTGATGCTAGTGGTGATTAAATTTAATTTCTCCAATCCCCCTCTTACTTCCTCTATTTTTCACTTATTTCTTTTTTGGGACATTTTATATAGGTATTTATTTCAAATTTCACTAGATTATCATGAAATATGATCAGAATCAAAAGGATTCATGGTGAGATTAATAGAGGACATAGAGGAGTGAATAATTCACTTTGATATTTGTTGTTTCAATAAATTTTTGTCACCATAATTATTTTATTATGGATTTTTTCTATTTATTTCATATTTTTTTATATCTATTTTGTAATGTTAGAGTCAACCTATGGATCTTCCACACATTTTTTCCATAATTTGGGGTGCATCAGATCACCCAATGAGATTTAAGGGGCTATACCTTCTTTGATTTAAAATTTTTAAATAATTATAAATGTTTATTATTAATGAATATTATTCATGTAATGAGATAATATCTCATGTAATGGATCTAATTTAGTGAGGTATTAAACAGTTATGTATGATTAGGTATTAAAGGTCATCTTCTTTATTAAGGTAGGAGGATCCTTTAATATTTTACCATATAGTTGGTGTATCTGTGATAGAACATGATAGTATGATAGTGTGGGTTCTAGTAATTTTTAATTGGTTCCAAGTGGTTTCTAATTTATGATTTGGATGATGAGTTGTTCTTACAGACCATAATAATTACTCCACCCTATTTTTGTGACTTTTTAACCATTAATAACATCCGGATCAATGGAAAGGGAATTAACTATGAGTTAGGATCACGAAATGGGACGTCATGCATGTGATAAGTTATGAATAGGCTATGAGGGGTTCCTTTAAGCTATTATAAGAGTTTCATGGGTTTTATACCATATGGTGGACTAGTGAGATACAAATTTTACTTAAGATTATCAATAGTTTCTCTTTATTTAGAATGATTTAGTTATTGGGTTTGAAATTTAATATCCTTTTGAGGTATGGGATGTCCCAAAGAGGGGATTCTATTAGAATGTTTAAGGGGTATATTTATTATGGATAGTTTTAATTTCTAATTGATATCAGGGTGAGAGAAAATTTATGATCCACTGTTACTTGTTCACATAAAAATATATTTTTATTAGTCTTAAGGAATGATGCATGAGAGGGGCCTTCATCTATATTAACATGTGAGTGGGTGCACTATAAGGGGTTGGTTATGAGGTTATCTTGTAAATTATTTATCCAATGTTATTGTTGAATGTATTTATTTAAAAATGTTTTTTCGACAATGATACTATTGTGTAAATATTTTTAATTTTAAGGTAAATTAGTAAGCCCTTTGGATTCAGGATCAGAAAATACTATGGCCCTTCATATCACCATTTGGTTCATGGACATGATATTATATCATTAAGTATAAAACAAGGACATCTATAGTAACTAAGTGTTGTGTTTTCATTGATTCTTAAGCTGTGTATTTATCAATTCACCAAGTAATGCCTTCCGAGGAAGGGAATCATGTAGAAAATATATCATCTTTATTCATTAAATGATAAATTTTGATATAGGTATTAAATTTATGTTATGGGAAACTACCATCTAGGTTATGGGTTAAGATCGAAGAAATTTCAGGTATACGAGAGGTTGGAAAAAATCTAGGGGTCAGGTTTATGATTTTTTTTATTGTTGATTATTAAACTATCTTTGATTTGGTGTAGTGTTCTAAAAATGGAACACTTATCTAAAATAGTGATTTTCTTTTTAGGGAATAAAAATGAGTTGGTTCCTCTATGATGTGTGTTCTCTCTTGGATATGGTCCCTATTCGAGTCATATGTTACATGGTTGATGACTCTAGGGGGATAGTTAAGATTTGGGTCTACTTTCATTTTATTTGTTACTATAGAAGATGATGATGAGTTATTCCCAATTGGAAATAATAAGTTACTCTATAGTATAGCTAAGAGTCGAGTCCTCTATGGGATGGTTAGTTACTCTATGGGATTGTTTAGTGATAGTACCTCTATAATATATTCATATATACTATGGGGAAATTATGTGTTGGGACCTATATCAAGATTATTTTATGGTTATTCTTAATGTATTTGGTTTAAGTGGGTATGGATTGGTGTTACACTGTCATGTTTATAACACAATGATTTCGTATGTTTTATTATGTGCCTTACGAACCATTTTTATTTAATTTTCCTATATTTACCCAAGTACATTTGGTAATATATATGGTAGATAGTTTTTAAATCCATACTAAGATATTTTTCTCACACCATGGATGTGCACTGTGGTGTACACGCACACTATATGTCTAATATACAGGTCTGAGCGCTTTTTTTATTAGTGATTGAGTTGGTGTTACTTAAATAGATTTTGAGACACAATTTAGGGAAGACTTAGGTTTTAGTGGATCCTCTTACTATTTTCTTTATTTTTTTTAATTTTTTATATGATTAGCCTAGTGTAAATCCATTTTGATGTATAAGATTTATGACTGGAATTATATAATCGATATACCATGGGCATTTGTTTTTTTATGTTTTTTTAGTTATAATTCCATATATATACTACATTACCTTTATATATATAAATATTTATTTATTTATTTATTTATTTGGGTTATTTTTCTATTATTGGAGACTTTATACAATGAGATATGTCCACCCTAAATTTTTTTATATTTTCTCTCCACTAGTTCGTAGCCTCTAACATATGAGGATGCATGCATGAGGTTACATAGGGACCCTGGATGGGTCTCTATTTGAGAAACCCAAGCTATGAATTACAAAACGATAATGGGACTTTTCTTATAATTATTATTATTTAGGACTTTTTATATGAAGATATAAATGTTCTATTCATTATATAGACATCGATATTATTCTTCATGAACACATGTTCAGTAAAAGTTTAAATTATACCAAGGTTATGTGATTTCCATTCTTGGGTTTTCACTACTATAGTTGATATTTTTATTCAAGTGTGATATGCTAGTTTATGGTTGATATTTTATTATTTTACACTATTCCTAGATTGAAATTTGTGTCTTAACATTCATCATACTCATTACATAGGTTTTACAATATATGTGCATGGTATCCTATGTTTGGAAAATAGTTTTTAATGCGAAAGTGGTTTTATAATAACAAATTTTAAAAAATAAAATGAAATGATTTGAAAATTTTTCTGAAAGATTTTTTTTAATTTAAATAGCTACATTAATTTATCATGTGTTTTTTGAAATAACCTATTATATATGTATTTATTAAATGGAATTTTTGATAATATTTAATTTATTATATGATTTAATTATGATGATGATGTTTCAATGTTCATGTGATATAGAATAACCCTTAGTGTGTTTTTTCAAAACATTTTATACCTTGGGTAATGATTTTTGCAACAAGATTATTCCTTATATGTGTCTTATAATAGGTACATGTTTCCTTACTGAGTTAGATACCCTTGAGTGTTTGGAGAAATGTAAGCGAGGTTCCTTGGGTTATTGGGATGTAAAGAACCATTATTCTTAAATCTATCATGGCTATGCTCAGAGTGTATAATTCATGATATTCTTATACTATTTGAATCAAAGGGTGGATTTATTTGGGATGGTGACAAGTGATCTTAGATGATTCAATCTGAGGTGAGCGGATCATGGGTAGACATTGGGTGGCTTAAAATGATTCATAAATAATCTATGATTCTGTGATTGGTTTTCGAGTAGGTTATTATCATTTATTACTTTTATAAAATGAATAATTTGGAGTTCTTCTGGTCCTATATGTATATCAAATAAGGGAATAATGGTAAAAAATCCAAGAATGTGATCCTATGATCAATGAGGTACAACTTAGGTATGCATGAGTCTGAGTTATGACTTGGATGAATTTTAACACAAATTCACAGTATTTATAAGCAAAGGAAATTTTGTTACTATGAGCCTCTTTCATATTTTTTTTGAAATGGAGGATGTTTAGGCCATTCTAGAACAGCATTTGTTTTAGGAAAAACCAAGTGATTCATTGGAATGGGAGAAGAATCCAATACTTTTTAATCCTTATTTTCTTTAAAGTAGTTCATGGAACTCCAATGGTATATAGTTGATGGTCACACATTTCATGTGATTACAGATGATGTCTCACATTATGATTGTCAATTATGGGGTAGATAGATGATAAACCTAATGATATTTATATGAGTACTATAGATTATATTGAGTTAGGTAAAGTTATAGGGATACCCTATATCTGTGATCAATTGGAGAATTAGGATAAATTTTCTTATAGAATGAGATAGATTCATTTGATTATAATTAATTTCAATAGTTATTTGATATATCTGTCAAGGCCTTAGCATTGAGTGATGAATTTCATGTATAACCAGAAAATGGTAGAATGAGAACACATATACTTTTCAGCCCTAGAATCTGATGTATGGTGGGTCTTGTGATATTTTGAGACAGTTATTTAAAAACAACAATTCTCATAGAATGATGGTTCTAGGATGATTTAATACTTATAAAGTATTATAAGGAAATTCATACTATGGGGTTAAAACCATTAACAATTTAAGAGGGTTAGTCACATCCAGAAATTGAATTCATTAACTAAAAGGGTGTGTAATTTGATATTAGATATCTTGGTTTTTTTGGAATGGAGATATGGATACTATTTTTGGGGTTATCATACTACTGATCACTTGGTATAAGACCCTTGATTTAGAAAGGTCATGGGTGTGGTAAGATCGGTAGAAGGGTAATTAGAGTATCAAAATGGATCCTAGTGTTAAGGGGACTAATTCCATCTAGATCATCAATGAATACCATATTAGGTATATATCTATAATGTTTGAGATAATTTGGTGCCACTTGTTACTGACTCATTATAGATCTTGAAGAGTTATCTATGAAGAGCATGGATTTGTGGTATGTTATTACTCACAGACATAGTGTGATGATAAATTCATTAGATCTATATTTTTTTAATTTATTTCACAGAGTTTTGGGACTAAAATTCAATGTGGGTATTAAGTTTATGTCATGATATTTCTTGGGGCTAGGATATTATTATTATAAGAAAAAATAAGTATTGTGACATGTATGTGAGATGTTTTTTGATGAAGTCAGGTAGTAAAGACACAAATAGTATTTTCATAACATGATAAGATATGGTGATATATAATTTTTACTATATATTTCATCGAAAAATTATTGATGTGAATTATGAATCAAAGATAGAGTTTTATTAACATTTTATGTTTTCTAGATCAGATGTATGAGGTGTTGGATTATATCCAATCCAAAATAACAATCAAATTTTGGTATTGTATTTAAAAATATGATTCAAGAATAAATATTTCTTCATTAATAATCATTCGGGATGAGAATACTTATAGTGATGATTTTGTAAAAAGCCTCATAGTAATAATTAGGTGATTTTGGTGGAAATTTTATTGTTTTAATATACTAGGATTAGGGATGTTTTGATTTGGTATTCTGGTTCTAGTTTTTAGGATTTGAGAATTAAATTGAGAAAGATTCTAGGAGGGTTTAGAATATTTGTTGTAAATGGACTAATAGAGACATTTTAAGGTTTTCTTGCTATAGGAAGCCACCAGGTACCTTGTATAGGGGCAACAGGTACCTAGAGACAGCTTTTAGGGATAAACCCTGTTTTGGGACACTATGTGGTCAGCGCCTTACTTCAAGTACAAAGTATGTCATAAAGAACCTAATGTAATTTAATTTGATATCTATTTATTTTATACCTCATTTTTAAAAAAATGGGACATGACCATCATTCCATGGTAGAATTATCTTAGTTTCAACAGGGATGGGGGCTCATGGATGCCATTTTTGGTCGATTCTTCCCCATTTCCCTCACTTTTATTCCCTTTGAATTGTCATGGATCCTTGTGTGTTTTTAGTGGTGATTAAATTTTATTTATCCCTTCCTAATATTCCTTCCTATATTTCTCTATTATTCCACTACTTTATGGGTTCTTCATTTAGCTATTTACATTGTATTTAAGAAAATCTTGGTCACATTCGACTAAATCAAGAGATTTATTAGTGAAAAGGGTCTAGGATGTCGAGGAGAAATGAACACACTCTATTTTTTTAAAATTTAAGAATTTTTTTAATATATATTGTATTATATATTTCTTAAATTTAGTTCAAAAAAAATATTTGATTAGGGAACTTATGATAGGAATCCTATTTTTGGGAGGGTCGGAGACATGATAGGGATCTTTCATTCACCATTGGTCATGGTTTTCATTTTATCTCTTCACCTAAATAGATTTATGGGGTTATAAACTCTTTGATTTATATTATTTCACTAATTATACATTTTTTTACTGATTTATATATTTTATTGTATGATATGGTAGGTCATGGAATGAATAGAATTTGGTGTGAATTTGATGAGGATATATAAGCATACCTTGAGGGTCAACCCAGTTATCATGGTATGTGATCGTTATAATATTTAATCATATTCTTGGTGTATGTTTGATAATAATTATTTCATTAGGTCTTGAGTTTAGGTTACTTGAATTGGGACTAATGGATTCCCAAGTTACAATATGATTAAGATGGGTACTTGATAGAAAAAATGAAAAAAAATTGTGTTGGTATCTTTTGAATCAGTTGAATCTTTTTCATCAAGGGTGTGGGAATATATAATGAGTGATTTTCCCTAGATATGTTTTTTTGGGAAATGATAAGTTTTGAATATATTATAAGAGATTCTTTTAGAATAGTATGGGAGATGCATTTGGATTAGGTCATATAGTGGACCATTGAGATAGATTTTTGCATTAAGATATTCAAGAATTTATCTTTATAGTAAATTATTTGGACCATAGGTTTGAAATTGAAATGGATAATCCTTATAAGGTACAATATATCCCAAGGTGATTTCATTTGAATAGTTATGGGGTTTACTTGTTGAAGAAGAATTCACATGGTAGAAGATATCAATGGATGAGAGATAGATAATTATTCATAGGTACTGAGTCCCTTGAAAAGGGAGATTTTATTATGTTAATGTGACATATTTGGTTTTTAATAAGAGACACTATGTTTTATAGCATATATGATAAACCACATCGATCTTAAACGAAAAAAGAAATATTATTATTAAAATGTTGCAATTTTAACCTTGTTTTTAGAATGGTGGAAATGAATAATATTAACAAAATAATGAAAATAGGGTTTACACATGTTTATATAATAATTCATTGATTACCAAATTAATTATAAATGATAATTAAACCCATTTTATGGAGATGTTTTTCTAATAGATTATTTAAATATGCATAGGGGTGTTTTAAACAAAAAAATAACAATTCCTTATTGGAATATATTAATGAAATTTATATTATATATTTAATTGGATGTTTAAAATTTATCTTATATGTTTTCTAGAAATTATATAAGAACAAGTTAAATTTTATGCATAAAAGGAGTATTTTTTAAAAAAATGAATTATTTCCACCTTTTGATGTAGAATCCATTTTAAATATAGTTTTTGAGACATTCATAAATTATATTGACATAATTAACTTCTAAATAAAAAAATAAGTATAAAGCTATTAATTTGGTCAAATTTTTTGTATTTCTTTGATAAGATTAATTTTTAATGAATGGTGACAAATATTGCATTTTAATTTAAAACTTCTTTGCATATAATTTACTTATTTAGATAGATTATAATTTTAATTATTTTTAATTTTATAATTAGATTTAGTTTTTATAATTTATTAAAATTAAAATCATTGTAATAAATTTCACATTGAAATTTTCTGTAAAAACATAGTCAGATTTTGAATGTTTTTTCTTTAAAAACTAATTTTCTCGAACTATTAATGATATTAATTTGAAATTAATTTTATCCATTTATGTGTTTTAAATTTAGAAAAATTTGAATCCATATTTTTAATAATCATTTCAAAATTAGTTATGTAGGTTTCCTTAATTTCTTGACATTATGATTAGTAAATTTGGTAATTATTTTTATTACCATTATTAAAGGTAAATCAGGTAACTAAAGGTAACAATTATATTATGAGAATATAAAATTACTATAAAACTTATTATAATTTAATTTTATGTGATTTTTATGACCAACATAATCCCCAGTTCTATTTTAGGATGACATGGATGACTTTAAAAAATTTATAATATTATATTCAAAGAGAAGCCATTTTTGTCTCACCCTTGTTTTTAATAAGTAATGTATTATTAATATGGGGTTATACAGGGGATCTCTTAGACAATAAATATTATTTATAAAAAAAATATTACCTAAAAATGATAATTTTTTTATAATTTTTAAGGAATTAATAATTAAATCGAATGGTGACATAATGATGATGTAGTAATTTATTCATTAGTAGAAGAATCAAATAAATCATATTAAAAATGTTTTGAAAAATATAATTTTATATAATTTATGTCATCCAAAACTTTTCTAGATGAATTTTTCAGTTTATGGATGAGTTAATGGGATTTTTTCAAAGATATCAATTTGTTAGGATATTTTTATAGATTCAAATATTGATTAGTGTCAAAATTGATACTAACGATATTTTCAAATATAAATTATTTTAATAAATGATATTGAATTTATAAAAAATCTAATATTCAGACACCAATTTTTTCATACGTATTTTAATTAATAAAATAACTCATTTATTGGTCTTTTTTCTTGTTAAAATAATTATATTAACCCTCAAATTTAAAATTTCATGATATCATGGTAATAATTAATAATGGTTAAAAGAAGAATATGAGGACTCAAAAATAATAAAAAATTATCTAATTTTAATTTTATATATTTTATACCTCCCAAATTCAAGATATATTAGAAATAAAAAATTTGGGACCATCTGTATTTTAAAATTAATTTATATTAATTTAATTATTTAATGAATTCCAATAGTGTGCCTCCCCTCTCCTATAAAAGGAAACCCATTTTTCTCTTTTCTTAATACCTAAAAAAATTAGGCCAATATATTCTGTAATAAATTAATATAATCCCTTAACAAATTATAGAGGCCTTGTTTTATACATAAAAATCACCTTAGATTTGTTAATGTGTTAATCAAAGGTTGTCATACAAAAGAAAATGTATCATTTTTAATCAATTATTCCTATTTTATTTTTTCTGCCAATCCCATAAAATCCTATTAAACCATTATAAAATAACAAATATAGTATCATCAATATACGTATATGTTATTATGTCAATATTATCATTTTAATTCATTCCAATTCCATAAAATGTAAAAATAATTATCGTTCGTATGTGCAGTGAACTACTGCTCACAAACTGATATAATTCATTTTCCATCACCATCTCTCACAAATAGTTATAGTCATATAATTAAAGCTTATACATTATATTAATTAAATATTTTTTCATTATTAAAATATAATATATCTTATAATTTCTTACCTTTCTATGCATAAGAAAATGATAATGTCATTCATGCGTATGTGTGAACTATCATATCCATGAAGTGATTTGATTAATTTTTCATTACCACATCACATGGATGATATATACAAGTATATTTAAATGATTTATATGATATTATGATCATTATTTAATGATAATATTATAATTACCTATTTTTCATAATGATCATTGAAAAATGGAAATGTTAATCATGCATACGTACGGCATAACGTCTCCATGATTTTAACATTGTACATTTTTCATAACATTGTATAATGGTTTCATTTTAATATATAAGTTATATATAAATATTATAACTGTGTAAGTAATATTATTTCAAATATGATGGACTAATTACAAATTTTATTATTGACATCATAACATGTTCATTTTGGAATAAAGTGTAGAATATCGACAAAACAGCTGATATAAAAATAAATCATTGCGTAACTATTATTGTATAATAATAAGTCATATAAAAAGAAAAACAAAATTTTAAAATTATCTCATGGAGTTAAATAACTATCCAATGTTTATTATTTAGTAAGATATTGATTGTATGTGATGATTCAGACTCAATTAAGGTATTTTTTCTCAATCTCCTTTCATTTAGGAATTTCATAATGATATGTACCTTTATTATTTTATAAGGTATATATATAGATACTATTACATTTAATATCTAAATTTTATCTATAAATTTTTTAAATGTATTATTTTATGGAGATTAGGATTTAAATTTTCAAAGTAGAGTGGGACACTTTTAATATATAAAGATTCAGTTAAATATTTTTCTCCATGTCAATATCATTGATATTTTTATAAATACTTATTATACCAATATAAAAGTATTTTAAAGGAAATTTTTTTATATATATTTAATTTAATTCAATTAATTTCATAAGGAATTTTTTTACTTGTCCTCTATGGAATGTTTCAATAAATGGAAAAATGATTGTTCTTTTTTACGTATACAGCGACAATAACTTCTCTACCATCAAGACCATTAATTGATATTTGGATTCCTCTCCAATTATTAATGTTTTTTAGATAAAGTTAAAATGTTTCCCATTTTTTGATTATTTTTTTAAAATTGGTTTTATTAAGGTTCATTCTTTTAAAAACCTCTTTTAATGTTACTCTTTCAACTATTTTTTACAAAATACAAAGGGAATGTTTTTTAACTTATAGGGAATTAACTAATTTTTCTGAATTTATATAACTTTAATTTTTGATGCATCCTTTAAAATTTTAATTTTTTTAAATTTAACTATATTCATTAATGATTGTGTTGCTTGTAAAAAATGAAATTTTCTTTCAATGATGAAATTTTACCTTTTCATTATTCTTGTTTTACTTGTTATGATTATGTTATGTTTCTTGGGAATAGTTTATGAATGAGTGTGCCTCCATGATAATCCAAGGAAACTGATCCCATTATATGTATCCAATGCATTGGTTAATGAGATGGAGTTAAACAACAAGGTTTCTCCTAAGATATTTTTGGAATATACCGTAGTGGGTATTCAAAATGTAACTATAAAGGTTACTCCCTATGTAGTTGTGAAAGATAAAATGTATGAATGATATATATGCATTAAGTTACTATTATGATTTATGTTTTCATTATTGTTTTATAGGATTCTTATGATTTCATGAGGTAATCTAAATATTTTATGTTTTATGGGTGAAGAGTATAATTTTGTGTAAAAAAATTCATGGGTTTAAAATATTCATGGGAAAACAATTTCCTTCATTGTATTATATCCCTTACTGAGATTTTTGTCATTATACCAAGATTTGAAATGTTTTCAATAGGTTTTGATATTGGTATGGAAAAATAAGATGATGTGATGTAATAATTAAATATGTGTCTCCAAAAGAAGTCATGTTTTATTTTTAAAAGCGTTTCATTTGGTGGAAAAAGAGGATACTAAGAATAACTATCCACCTGTAATGTATGGTTCAATATTGTAAGATTTTTTCCTAATTCTATTAAAATATAAACTAAAATTATCCTCACATGTGAATTCTAGTTTAAAAGAACTATAATAAGTTATTTTTTAGGTTGGTTCCTTGAACTTAATTCATGGTATTTTAGAGAGTCCCTTGTCTGGATTAGTGAGTGAATGGGTACAAAGATGAAGGTAGGTTATAAGGTTATATTAACGATATATTAGCTAATAAATTTGGTGAATGTATTTATTGGGAAATAACCCTTGGGAATGTGATGATTTTGTAAATTTAGTAAATTTGAAGTGAACTCAGTAATTCCCTTGAGTTTAGGATGAGAAAAAATAATGGGATTTGAGATCTCTATTTGGGTGATGAACTTGATTTGTTATCATTGAGTATGGAATATAGTGGAACCAAAAGAATGGAATGTTATAGTTTCTTAGAGTGTTATGTGTTTTTTTATTTGTTCAAGATATAACTCTTTCTCATATAACTAATAATATATAAATTTTATCATTTTGGTTGCATAAATGATGGACTATGGTATAGGTAATTGATCAATGTTATGGGAGGATAAAATCCAAGTAATGGGTCAAGATGGGAGGCGTGTTGGGTTTGAAATTATAGAGTAGAGCATAAGGACTTAAGACCAACATATCATATATTAGTGATTTGTTTCTTTAAATTTATATGGGGTATAATAATTATTAGTAAAATATTATCTATAATAGTAGTCCAAATATAATGAGATGAAAATCTGTTGGTCCTCCCTGATATGTGTTCTCTCTAAGGGATGGCCTAAATTCAATTCTTTTGAGACATGGTTGGTTACTATTAAGGATGGATAATATTGATTTCATTTATTTTATGATTTGATACTCAAGGGGATTACCTAGAGTCAGGTCCCATATTGATATGATTGGTTACACTTCTAGAGTCAAGTCCTCTATTATATAGTTGCTTATTCTAAGAGATAATCAAGATTGCTGACATTTATGATATGGTTAGTTGATTTTGGTGATAAATGTGAGTCGTTTACTCTATTCATATTCTCCCAATGGTATGTTCACTAATTTATTATATAGAAAATAGGATATAGTTTATGGTGTCCTAGTTGCGACATAAAAAAACATGTTATCGCCAATTTTGTGTGATCTAGATTCATTTATTTTTCACATATATGAACTGCTATATTGTGGAATATATTAGGGAATATATTAGTGTTTCCCTACTAAAATTTATATCTCACAAACTATAAATTCCCCCTAATGAATTAGAAACTTTATATCTGATATACATGTCTATGCACCTGTTTTAGAGGTGATCAGTTTAGAGTGGATTTACTGGGTTAAGTGGTAGAATTCAAGGAAGAAATAGGTTGTGATGGAATCTCTTAGTATTTTTTGTGTATTATTGCCCAAATTCATATCAACTTTTTATGTATGTGATATATGAATTATATTGAAAATTTGATTAATAATAATTGTATTTTTATTTGTTAGAGTTCTATTTTAGCTAAACTTTTCTATATAAACTCTATTCCCTTTTTCCTATAATTTTTTGGTAATTTTTCTCTTTTTATATGGCTTCCAATATTGAGATATGTCACCCAAATGTTTTTCATAGACTCTCAAAATTAATTTTTGGCCTCTAAAATATTGGGAGGCACAACTGAGGTCACATGGGGATTCAATCTTGTTCATTTTTTGGGTAACATAGGTCGGTGTGTTAAATATATCAAAGTTGGTTTTACTGAATCTAAAGATATATTAATTGGAAAAATAAATTAAATGTGGTAGTTCCTAACCCCTATACAAACTTCAATTAATATAAATTTATTTATAGTTCCTCAATAAATTTATAAATGATAAACCATAAGATAGTAATACTTTACTTGATTCACCCATTCTAGGATATAGATAAGGAGTATGAACATGGGGATGTGTTGATGTATTGAAATTAAATAAAGTTCACTGATTTTATAATGTTTAAAGTGGAATCATTATCCCTCTTAGTTTATAAGTACCCATAAAATAATAAATCATTATTCTCCTAGTTAAGAAAGACTCAGTACCCCTCAAAATTTCAATTCTTTTTTAACTAAAAAAATGATTACCCTTTCCATGGGGTATAAATAATCTATGTTCATCACATCTTATGATTTACTCCTCCTCATCTTCATTATATTTGGATTGACATGTAAATGATTTCAATACTTCACACATTTTCTAGTAAGATCACTCTAAATATATCTCTTCCATATTCACAATTATGATACTGTTTTTTCGAGATACCATGTATTATTTTAATCTAATTCTTGATATTTGACCAATTGTTAATATATTTCAATGCCACTTAATGCATACATTATCAGGACACCTATATTTCTCCTTCATTAGATAGTAAAGGACATCCAACATGGTCAAATTATATCTTCTTATCTCATGTCATGAACTTAAAATTTAAATGATTTTGAATTGCTGAAAATATACTTACTCAACCTCATTGTGAAAAAATAGGTGTTACAACATAATTCCTTCAAAAAATTTATTCCTTTATAAATTAAATCATAATCTACATCAGGCATTCAAAATTTAAAGTTTTGTAAAACTCCAAAATATTATTTATGATTACCCTTACGATATGACTATAATCATCACAACACAATCACATATTCATGGTCTCCATTTTTAGTGTGTACCACATGTTATAATTCATATCCTTGAACACACTTGTTAATAAAAATCTTTAATACACGTCATAGGGATTTTTTCGTAATAATTTTCCCACAATCCAAGTTGTAGAATCCATTATGTATTATTAAACTAATATTGAGGAAATATATTTTATTATTCTATAATATACACATTTTCATTCAACTAAAATCCCCCCATAAAATAATAAAGGTCTTAACATGAGTTTCATGGAACAATAATAAAAATACAGCATTCATCCATGCACCAAAAATATTACTGTATAACACACAAGGTATTATGTTAGGATTTTTCTCTGTAATAAAAAATTTTATATCTTCATCTAAACCTCATGAAACTATAAAATAAAATTTATTAATTATCTCGAGAGTATATTGAAGTATTTACATCCATATTTTTTCAAAAAACAGAAACCAAGAATCAAAACTGTATTCTTATATATCATTTCACATAATCTATATATTACATATAGATAAACATATATGTTCATATATAACTTCTGTATATATTAAAACCCATTTAAACTGCCATCAAATACCTAATTTTCTTACACAAGTAATCTGCCAAGGAAAAAACATATTATTACTCTATTTAGAAAATTTATCAGTAGATATATAACAAGAACAACATCAACTAGTAGGTTTTATTTAAATATTCCATACCAAACATGATATAACTAGTAGTATAGGTGATGAAAAACTAGATCCAATAAATTAAATATAAAATAATTTTTAATAAAACATTTATTTAGAAATAATATCCATTTTTATTTAATCTAACTATATCCCATGTTGTTTTCAATCAATTAAATGCAATAATATATGATAGAGGATGGGTCACCTATGAATCATCTTATTGAGACCTATTCTAGAATATGAATGAAGGAATGATTCCATTACATAAAATATTTCTAAATTCCTACTATATTGGAATTTAAGGATTTATTTTATTAACAAAAATGATAATAAAAATTAAAGAAGAATATATTGAACTCGCCATAGTATTTCTAAAAGTGGTGTCTTATAGTTTCTTAGGTATGAACCATATCATGATTTGTGATGGACCCTAATTAGAATATTAGAGGGAGGAGGAGGGACCATTAAATATATCTATGTGATTTGTTGGAGTAAAAACATAAATGATCACATAAGTACTGTTATAATATTTTTATGAAATTGAAATGTTACCCACATGTTATAGAAACACATCTGGCACATACTAGATACCCAGTGTGGGACTACCTATCACCCAATGCCCGATAAAACCTATTAATAGACCATCAACTAATAGGTAGTTAGGATAAAAGGTTATAAATAATGCACTGAATAAAACTAAGTACATAGAGTACCATGGCATCGGGTACCTTGGTCCCTTGCAACACCAAAATTCTATTTTTACTTCACTTCTCCCCTATATTCCTTTTTTAAACCATTTTAAACTCTTAATTTATCAATAAAATATATAAATAAATAAAATTTGAATAAAACCACTTACATGAATGATGTGGGTCATTACAATACCCACTTTCCAGGTGGAGTTGAATGTACATATTGGGAAAAAATAAGCAACAGATGGTTTGGATGTGAATAGGTCATTGAGAAACCAATTCACACAGAAAAAGAACATCTGATAACTTTATATATTATCCTTTGGAAGAATATACTACACCCCCATATTTATTATTGATCCTATAAGTGATGATATATATGTTGTGTAACACCCCAAGATTTCATAGTACATTATTTCTTCAAATTAATTCAATAACTTGCACTACACGCAACACTGAGTTCAAGCGCATCACGACATACCAAACTAGCCGTTCAAAAGCATTTATGAATAGTATTAACTTATTTTTGAACAATATATAATCCTTATAATTTTAGAATCCATATAATGAGTTTCTTAGACATAATTTAAGAAAAAATTCATTTTATTTCAGATAAAAGAATTATTTTTCAAAAAATGCAATTTTACTGCTTTTTCATGGAGAACCCTTTTTAAATCCAATACATGAAGCTTTTATATATTAAATTTAACAAAATAAACTTCTTATTTAGAATAGGGACATAATAATTTAGTTTTAATAAATTTTTTGTGTTTTTCTGATAACTTTCATATTTGGGTGAATAGTGAAAAATACTATACTTTAACTGAAAACAACTTTTTTAATCAAAATAATTTATAGTATTTAATTGTACATTTTAATGTTTTGGAAGTATAATTAGATTATATTTTTACCCTTTAATCCAATTTTTGTTATTGGAATTAATTTCACATTGAAATTATACATAAACAAGTGCCAATCTTTTGATAGTTATTGTTTCTTAAAAACACGCTATTTGTTTTAACACGATAATTAATTTTAAATTAATAAATTTAACTTCTATGTTTTGAATTTGGTAAAATAGACTTCATTTTTGGATTTGTAATATCGAAATTAGCCTAGGATGAATTTTTGGTATTTTTCAGAAAACGTTCAATTTTTTTATAAATAGTGAAAAAACATTGAGTTATCGTTTAAACTCGAATTTTAATTTAAATAATTATTTATTTTATTTAAATTTATTTTAGTTCAAAATAGATACATAATACCTATATAAGTTCAATTTAATTCATTGGAGTTAATTTATAATAATTTTAGATATATAGAAATTTTTATAGAACTTTTTACTGTCTTTTACCCACCTCCTAGGAGAATTTGTGAATTCACATAAAACTTAATTTTACCACTTCTATGAGTGTAATTTCAAAAACCAGAGAGACACGGTTGATATCAGTAAGAAAAATTTGGTTCAATAAGATAAAAATATTTTTTGGTGAATAATAACTTTTTACTTTTATTTACCATGATTTTAAGTAAATAGGGTAATTAAGGGTAAAAATGATATTATTATTACCCTAAAACATGTCCTAATTCTATTGGATAAGTGTAATTCGACCAAAAAAACCTTAGGAATAAAATATTACCCTTTATGTCCCCTTGGATTATATTAAGACATTTATTATTACTTTATTTAAAGAAGAGTTAAAAGAGTTAAAATCAAAGTTTAATAAATGAACCATTTTTAATATAGGGTATTACATAAGATAAATTAGACTATAATTATTCATTAGAAAGATAAAATTATTTCCTACATAATGGTATTTTATTTATAATTTTTAGAGATGAAATAATTAAATTTATTTATGACATAATAATGATGTCGTAATTACCTTATTAATGAAAGAATCAAATAAATGGTATTATAAATATTAAAATAAATATAATTTCAATGTTTTTATGACATACACAAATTTTCTAGGTGAATAAGAAATGTTAGGGATGATTCAATGTATCTTTTTACAAGTAATAAATTTTTTATTAATTTCACAAAAACAAAATACCAAATAGTGTCAAAATTGACATAAATTAATATTTAAAACAAATACTATATTATTGGTTGATATAATATTCCTAAAACTGTAAGGTTATTCCAAAGAGATTAAATAATATTATATATATCATTAATGATCCACTTTATGTTCTCTTTGATGTTTAGAGTATGTTTTTTAACCATATAGTGTAAGAATACAATAAAACACGGTAAAAGTTAAACTATTTAACTAAGAGTTAAATCTAAAAGATAGGGTTAAAATGGTAACCTAAACTTGTCTAAAACCTATTGGATGAGAATATTGCGACCCATAACCACCTAAGTCTCAAAATAAATTCATTTGGAGCCATTATAAACCGAATATGAATTTATTATAAAATAATACTTTATGTTTTTTCTAAAGTGCCCCTCCTCCACCAAATAATAGGACACCACTTCTAACCAATTATTCATACCTTAAAATCCTTTTGGTTTGGAAAAACACTGCCCAAATATCCTCCAAAAATCCCTCAATTAATCCTAGAGGCATTATATTTATCATAAATTCAACTTAAGGAGCCCTTTTGATCAATTGAAAATGAAGAACCCAAAGAAGAGGTAAATATTTCATCACCTCTTTCAAGTTCTTTTCTTCTTCCAGTTACTCTTTCTTTGTTTTTTCCATTCTAAAACAATAAATCAGGTATCTTATATATACTATGATGTTATTATAAATATTTAAGAACTATATTAATTATTATATCTATCTTATGAATGATAATATCACCATGCGTGCGTACGTACGGCTTACTGTCTCCACGCCGTGGTGTAATTTTTTATTCAACACTATGTTATTTGGATGGATATAATGTTGTGTAATATGTATATAAATAATGAAAATAACAGATAATATCTCTTTAAAATTAATATACCATCCAATTATACACCTTTAAGGAAATTATATTGTCGCTCGTACGTACGTACGGATTACCGTCTCCACGACGCGATGAGATTCATTTCCACAATCACCATTCATCGACGATTATAAAAATATATATTACTAATAAGTATGTAATATATGACATAATAATGCAACTGGATATATATATATATTTATATGTGTGTGTTTTTGTGTGTTTCTTACATATATCTTATTCACTTAATTCCGTTCAATATGATATGAAAACAGAAACAGCATGCATGCGTATGTATGGACTACCGCCTCCATAAACGGTGTTTTTCATTTCATATATATGTCTATTATACGTATTTATATTCTAAATATATATTATATATAAATCATTTTTTATATTCTGGAAGTATTTAAATCTTGGTCTAAGTGATACAATCAAGAGTAACAAGTCAAAACATGTACGATAATGAAAGCGATTATTACCCGAAATGTTAATTTAACATGGAAATTATTATTAAAAATGTAGTATAAAGTCATAAAAGAATCATGTATGGCATCATAAATATTAATATGGTTATGGTATAATTTAATAACATACTATGATCTTTATATAGGAGGTTAAACGTACCCTCTACTAAAGGAATGTTCAAGGTAAGGGTTATTTCCTCAATCTCATTTTTATCTGAGATTGTTTATGTGTAAGTATTTACTGGGACATACTTATCATTGATAACCATATTTCATAAATCTGTTTTCAAAATTAATATTATAAGGTTTTATGGGAGTTTCTATTCAACTAGATCACTATTTTAAATATTTTAAATATTTATTTTTCTAAACCCTTTTAATTAATGTCCATGTTTTCAAAATGATTTTAAGGATTTATTTATATGAACATGAATGTTTTGAAAAGATAATTATTTACAAAAGTTAAAAAGTGGTATGGGACACTTTGATTCAAAAATCTCTTCTAAATTAATTCCTTTATAAATTGTGAAACTTTTAAATGATTTCACGAAAAAGGGATATTTCCCTCAAAGCATTTTACTGATCATTTTCATCTATGTCAACATCCTTTGATGGATTTTAAACTTGTTTGAACTTGATTTATTATGATAAAATCTTCCATTTTGTATTGAATAATTTATGTTATGTTTGACTGTGAATGTGATATTTTTATACCATTTGTGGTTTATGGATAAAGTATTGATATTTTGTATGCTAGTTTTAATGCGAATGTTTATCTTATGTTTAAACCTTTTCATATAAGGAATGCATTGGACTTAGTAAGTGACGGGTGGAGCTCGCTATAGCTCCTCGATGTATCGGTAGGTCTCATGAGGCAAACTAGTGTCTTGGCACAAGGCCTTGGCAAAAAAATTTATTTCTAGTCTTGGAACGAGGCCTTGACTATGTAGATATGAAAGTATGGAGTTATTCATTCCCTCATTATGAAATTAGTTATTACATGTGATTATTCTACAATTAGAATATCCATGTGCATGTTTATATGGTAATGTTGATTTATTTTTAACATATTATGTTTAAGTTTATGTTTAAATAGATATTTTTGTATTGCACATCTTGCCTTAAAAGTGTATAGCATTCGCTAAATTATTTACCCTTACTGATCATCTGAGCTCACCCCTTTATAATGTCTTATTTTCCCAGGATTTCCAAGAAGTGTATTATGATTGTCATGAAGGGTTAAGATAAAGGAAACAATGGCATTCTTAAAGGATTATTTATTATGTGTTGTATGTTAGAATGTGAAATGTAAAGTTCATGTATTTAATCTATTTTCCAAGACTGGTAAAATGATCGGTCCTTTGGGACTTGATTCCTTGTAATCATGCCAATGTATTAAAATAATGAACCATCTTTGGGTAACTGGGGTCAAGGCGTTACAGTTGGTATCAGAGGAAGTTTAGTACAAACCTTGGAATCTATATTTAGGTAAACTCTAATTTGAGCATGTTACCCAAAGATAAACTTTAAGGTATAGTATAGAAGAACTTCCTAGAATTTTGTTATTGTGGATATTTTGTGAGTTTTCCAAGAAATACATCCCTGTCTGGATACGAGCAGGTAGAGGAATCTCTGGAACATATGTACCTAGGGGTAAAACCCAAAAACATCGCTTTGAGATAGAATCAAATAGGAACTAGTTCACGACAATGGGCCTTGCTGGACTCTTGGTTACGACACTCCCGGGGGATATGCTTATGATAATTCAAATTTTCCTTTCAAGCCATTATAAAGGATTTAAGAGTATATACCTCCTTAAGGAAATCATTTTTATGATTATGGATTATATCCATAAATTTTTCAATTTATGTTAAGTGTTTTACAAGTTTGGAATTATGAATTGTGATTCATAAACTGAATTAATGTACGCCATTGTTTAGAAATGGTGCCCAGTAGAAGGAATGAGAACTCCAGCAATACGCATGATAGAAAGATTAAGAAGGATCATATATTTCAGGTTATTAAGCCAATATTTAGAAGGGAAATAGTATCCCTTGTATTACAATTATATGAAGAAATAGTATCATGTGTTAATAAGATAAGTAAATAATTATATGAGTCCTTTTGATTTGAAAGGAAGCAAGAGAAGCAAAGGATGTAAGAGAGAAATATGGATAAAGGGAAGAGGGGAAAGAAGGATTTTTCCATATGTGATAACTATGGGAAGAAACACCCTGGAAATTTCCGGAAGGGAATGGGAGTTTGTTATAAGTGTGGAGAATAAGGACACCAAGTAAGTGACTTCAAGGGTAATAAAAAGGTTTCAAATGTATAATGCTTCATCTGCAAGGAGTTTGGACACTACGTGAATCAATGTCCAAATCGTCAAAGTATACCTTGAATGCTATTGTTGGATAATAATCAAGTTATGATACTACCGAAGATAAAGTGGAATGATTAGATTTCTTATGTTGTTATTAAAGTATTGTGTAATTATTGTATTGTATTAAGGATGTACATGTTATAATAATTATGGAATATATAAGTATTGTACTGTAGTACTATTTCATTGAGGGCTTGAGATTGTGTGGAACCAAGAAAAGTGACACAATAGTAGGTTAAGGTTTTTTGGAAAATATATGGTTGAGAGAAAGATAAACCATAATATGGTCCTGATACTGAGGTAGTAATTTCGGATAATATATGGTTGATTTGGATAAATTATATTGGATATTCTTGACTACTTTGGAACTAATTAAATGTTTGTTTATTCCATTTTTTTGGAGTATACAACATTTTTTTATATAAGAAGTATATCATATATTCTATAAGGAGTAAGGGAGCATGAAGGTAATCAATAAGGTTTTATGGTAATTTAGAGTGTTGGCATATTTTAAAAAAATACATGATGAAGGTATTCACATGTTATTATGTGGAAAAAAGATATTCATTATATTTACCTTCCTTGTAAATTTTGGACTTTGAGATTAGAAAGAAGTATTTTGGATAAGTCTAAAGGTTGGAATGGATTAAGTTTGAAATTGGATTCTATTATTAATGTAAAATAATTTCTTGAGATTTTTTGGATTTTTATAAAAGGACAACTCGAAGGTCGGGCGACAACCAGTCGCGTCCAGCAAGGCCGCGAGACTTAAACCCGCAACCGAAGAGAGACAGGGGTGCATCACCTACCACTGACCTACATGATGTACTAGATTGTATAATGTAGTTTTTAAGGTCTGATAGATGAATTATAAATTCATTTTATTTTGGAACCCTATACGATTAGGATAAATAAAATATTTTGAAGTTCTATTATCTTTTAGAGTGAAAGATGAGTTTGTGGGTGAAATTAGTTAAAGGATGTAACTATAATTGTGAAGTATACTTTTTTCCTCTTATTCTATGAATAAAATAATCCTTAACCTTTAGGGAAGAGATATTAAAACCATAAATGTGTTATCCTAATACCTTATGTTTTCTTGAACCGATGATATTTTAAATAATCATAGATTGATGGATTTTAGGCCCTCAATTTTACACTTGTTTGTGATTGATGACCTCAATAACTCCCCACAAATATTTATGTTTTTCCTCCAATTAAGTGTCTATAATTTCCACCAATGTTCTCCTTTTTCAAAACCCTAATTTGGTGGTGACCTTTTCATTTCCATTTCCCTCTTATTAAGACTAAATTTTATTAACCCAATTTCTGATGTGGGTTCTCCACAAGTTATTTTTCTATTTTTAACCTTTTATTTTCAAAGAAAAATTTCAAATTGAGAGGATACAATATATTGAAGGAGGGGAGAATTTAACACCCCAATATTTCATAGTACGTTATTTCTTCAAATTAATTCAATAACTTGCCCTGCACGCAACACTGAGTTCAAGCGCATCACGACTTACCAAACTAGTCGTTCAAAAGCGGTTATGAATAGTATTAACTGTATTTTGAACATTATATAATCCTTATAATTTTATAATCCATATTATGTGTTTCTTATACATAATTTAAGAATTAATTCAATTTATTTCAGATAAAAGAATTATTTTTCAGAAAATGCAATTTCACCGCTTCTTAATGGTGAACCTTTTTTAAATAAAATATTTGAAGATTTTATATATTCAATTTAACAAAATATACTTCTTATTTATAATTGGGACATAAGAATTTAGTTTCAATAAATTTTTGGTGTTTTTTTGATAACTTTCATATTTGGGTGAATAGTAAAAAATACTATATTTTAACTGAAAACAACTTTTTTAATCAAAATAATTTATAGTGTTGAATTATACATTTTAATGTTATGGAAGTATAATTAGATTATATTTTTACCCTTTAATCCAATTTTGGTCATTGGAATTAATTTCACATTAAAATTATACATAAACAAGTGTCAATATTTTGATTGTTATTGTTTCTTAAAAACACGCTATTTGTTTTGACAACGAGAATTAATTTCAAATTAATAAATGCAACTTATATGTTTTTAATTTGGTAAAATAGAATTCATTTTCGGATTCAGAATATCGAAATTATCCTAGGGTGAATTTTTGGTATTTTTCTGAAAACCTTCAATTTTTGATGAATAGTGAAAAAACACTGAGTTATCGTTTAAAACCAAATTTTTATATAAATAATTATTTATTTCATTTAAATTTATTTTAGTTCAAAATAAATACATAATAACTATATGAGTTCAATGCAATTTATTGAAGTCAATTTATAATAATTTTAGATATATAAAAAAGTTTATAGAACTTTTCACCGTCTTTTACCAACCTCCTAGGGGAATTTGCAAATTCACATAAAACATAATTTTACTGCTTCTGTGAGTGGAATTAAAAAAATCTAATAGACAAGGTTTATATCAGTAATTAAAATTTGGTTCAATAAGATAAATTTTTTTGGGTGAATAGTAACTTTTTACTTCTATTTACCACAGTTATAAGTAAATAGGGTAATTAAGGGTAAAAATGATATTATTATTACCCTAACACATGTCCTAATTCTATTGGATAAGTGTAATTAGACCAAATATAACCTTAGTAATAAAATATGACCCTTTAGGTCCACTTGGATTAGATTAAGACATTTATTATTATTTTATTTGAAGAATAGTTAAAAGAGTTAAAATCAATGTTTAAAAACTAAAAAATTTTAATATAGGGTTTTACTTAAGATAAATTAGACTATAAATATTCATTTAAAGCTAATAATATTTCCTAAATAATGGTATTTTATTTATAATTTTTAGATATTAAATAATTAAACTTATTTATGACACAATGATGTTGCAGTAATTACCCTATTAATGAAGGAATCAAATAAATGGTATTAAAAACTTTACAATAAATATAATTTCAAAGTTTTTATGACATAAACGAATTTTATAGGTTACTAGTACATGAAATGGATGATTAAATGTTTATTTTTTTAATTAATCAAGTTGTGATGACTTTCACAAAAACAAAATACCAAATAGTGTCAAAATTGACATAAATTAATATTTAAAACAAATACTATATTATTGGTCGATATAACATTCCTAAAAATGTAAGGTTCGGCCAAATATCATAAATAATATTATATATGTGATTAATTATCCACTTGAGGTTCTCTTTGAAGTTTAGAGTATGTTTATTAACTATATATAGTAAGAATACAAAAAACACGGTAAAAGTTAAACTATTTAACTAAGAGTTAAATCTAAAAGATAAGGTTAAAATGGTAACCTAAACTTGTCTAAAACCTATTGGTTGAGACTATTTAGACGCATAACCACTTAAGGCTCAAAATAAATTCATTTGGAGCCATTATAAACCAAATATGATTTTATTATAAAATAATACTTTATGTTTTCCTAAAGAGCCCCTCCTCCCCCTTATAAAAGGACACCACTTCTATCCAATTATTCATACCTTAAAGAGTTTTGGTTCTGCCAAAACCTACCCAAATATCCTCCCAACTTCCCTCACTTAATCCAAGAAGCATTATATTGATCATAAATCCTAACTAAGGATCCCTTTTGATCAAATCAAAATAAAGAACCAGAAGAAGAGGTAAATATTTCATCACCTCTTTCAAGTTCTTTTCTTCTTCCACTTACTCTTTCTTTGTTGTTTCCATTATAAAAATATGACTCCAGTATCTTATATATACTATGATGTTATTATAAATATGTCACAACTATATTCATTATTCTATCCATCTTATGAATGATAATGTCACCATGCAAGCGTATGTACGGCTTACCGTCTCCACACCGTGGTGTAATTTGTTATTCAACACTATGTTATTTGGATGGATATAATGATGAGTAATATGTATATAAATAATGAAAATAACATGATAATTCCTCTTTAAAATTAATATACCATCCAATTTTACACCTTTAAGGAAATGATATAGTCGCTCGTGCCTGCGTACAGATTACCGTCTCCACGACGTGATGAGATTCATTTCGACAATCACCATTCATCGACGATTATAAAAATATATATTACTAATAGGTATGTAATATATGAAATAATAATTATACTGGAGATATATATATTTATATATATGTGTGTGTGTGTGCTTACTTATATCTTATTCACTTAGTTCCGTTCAATACGATATGAAAACAGAAACAACGTTTATGCGTACGTATGGACTACCGTCTCCATAAACGGTGTTTTTCATTTCATATATATGTCTATTATACATTTTTATATTCTAAATATATATGATATTTAAATAATGTTTTATATTCTGGAAGTATTTAAATCTTGGTCTAAGTGATACAATCAAGAGTAACAAGTCAAAACATGTATGATAAAGAAAGCGATTATTACCCGAAATGTTAATTTAACATGGAAATTATTATTAAATGGGTAGTATAAAGTCATAAACAAATCAGGTATGGCATCATAAATATTAATATGGTTATGGTATAATTTAATAACATACTATAATCTTTATAAAGGAGGTTAAACGTACCCTCTACTGAAGGAATGTTCAAGGTAAGTGTTATTTCCTCAATCTCATTATTATCTGAGACTATTTTTGTGTAAGTATTTACTGGGACATACATATCATTGATACCCATATTTCATAAAAATGTTTTCAAATTGAATCTTCTATGGTTTTATGGGAGGTTCTATTTAACTAGATCATCATTTTAAATGTTTTAAAGTTTTATTTTTCTAAACCCTTTTAATTAATGTCCATGTTTTCAAAATGATTTTATAGATTTATTTATATAGACATGAATGTTTTGAAATGATAATTATTTTCAAAAGTTTCAAATTTGTATTTTACACTTTTATTCATATATATATTCTAAATTAATTCCTTTATAAATTGTTAAACTGTTAAATGATTTCACAAAAAAGGGGTATTTCTCTCAAAGTATTTTACTGATCATTTTCATCTATGTCAACATCCTTTGATGGATTTTAAACTTGTTTGAAGTTGATTTATTATGATACAATCTTCCATATTGTATTGAATAAGTTATTCTATGTTTGACTGTGAATGTTCTATTTATATACCATTCATGGTTTATGGATAAAGTATTGATATTTTGTATGTAATTTTTAATATGAATGTTTATGTTATTTTTAAACCTTTTCATTTGAGGAATTCATTGGACTTAGTAAGTGACGGGTGGAGCCCGCTATAGCTCCTTGATGCATTGGTAGGTCTCCTGAGACAAACTAGTGTCTTGGAACAAGGCCTCGGAAAAAAAATTATTTGTAGTCTTGGCACGAGGCCTTGACTATGTGGTTATGAAAGTCTGGCATTATGCATTCCCCCATTATGAAATTAGTTATTACATGTGATTATTCGACTAGTAGAATATCCATGTGCATGTTTATATGGTAATTTTTGATTTATTTTTACCATATTATGTTCAATTTTATGGTTAAATGTCTCTTGTTTTAATTGCACATCTTTCCTTAAATGTTTATAGCTTCTGCTAAATTATTTACCCTTACTGAGCATCTGAGCTCACCCCTTTCTTATGTTTTAGTTTCCCAGGATTTCCAAGAAGTGTATTACGATTGTCATGCAGGGTTAAGCTAAAGGGAACAGTGGCATTCTTAAAGGATTATTTATGATGTGTTGTATGTTAGAATGGGAAATGTAAATTTCATGTATGTAATCTATATTCCAAGACTGCAAAACTGATTAGTCCTTCGGGATTTGATTCCTTTTAATCATGCCAATGTATTAAAATAATGCATCGACATTGGGTAACTGGGGTCGAGGCATTACATGTTGAATTTCATTCTTAATATTATTCCTTCTGGTTAACTTCCATAGAGACTAGGGAGTTGATGCATCTCAATTTATAGGATTGGAGAAAGAGGATGAATATCCTCTAGTGACTTAGAGTAATTTAGTAAAGTTTTGAACTTCTTTTCAGTTATGTATCAGTTCAGATGCTTCTATATTGACTAAATATTTTACTATTGTATGGTATAAAGGGTTATTATTGTTTATTGTTATGTAGTACTAATAATATAGCCTACTTTGCAGATGAAGAATTATATTTTACTTTCCATGATATATGAATTCCATCAAGATATGTTGGAACATAGAGGTATAATGACACCTGTTCATGATATTTTGTATGTTTTTATGAGAAAGTATAATTAAATATCTCATGTTGTTTCTATTTCACCACCACATACACCAATATTATATTTGGAAACATTTATTATTTCTACCATTGAATAGATACATAAAAATATTCCTAGTGGGCCTCTACATCAGACAACACCTCTTTTTCCCACAATTGATCATATTTAGCTATAAAATGGGAGTATAGGGTTAGTGACTACAAAATTTAGATAGGTAAGATCCTTTTTTCCATTATGTTTGTTTTAATAGATGAAATGAGGAGTCTTTTTATTTATATTTTATATTAAAGAATTATAATTATCTAAAATCATCATACTAGAATCTAAAAAATTAGCATGGTGATTTAGAATAGACATTTTGATACCTTCCATACTCACAAAAACTATCTTATTAAAATTTAGAAATAATTTAATTATATAGGAGATATATTTTATAAAAAATTGATATTAGGTGCTTCTTTAATTATTTGAAAATTATTTTAAAATTCCTAGTTTCATTACCAAACTCAAAAAGGAGTGAGTAAAATGTATTATAAAGGTAATATTTTGGTGAGGTTTATGGCTACTTATGAACTATCTAAGAAGATACATACTCAATTCTTGTAAATATTTATTACATATATAGTTATTCATTAACTATTATTAGATAATGTAAATAAAATAATAGGTGGTAATTTTTGTTCTCAAATTAGGCTACAGGCCCCTGCATTCACATTGCCTTTCGGACCTCCTCCTAGATCATCTTCATGGATTGGTAATTCTATAAAATCAACTCGTTAATCTACATGTATTGTACAAATTGAAGGTATATAGGATGATAAAGTAGTTTTAAAAGATGAATATTATGGTAACTCTACACGTTTTTATGGGTTTTCTACTGATAAGTAATGGAAGTTGCTTTTCTTGTGTTTATTTTTATCTAATTAGTTTACAATTCATATTTATACTAGTATTGTAGTTATATTTTATAGATATTGATAAATATAAACCCTTATCTTTTATCTATTTATCATATTTTATTATTATTAAATTATTTCAAAGATTCCCTTTATACATATAAGAACATACTGAGAGTATAATAATATAAATAGCTCCTCATTCCCTTCATTCATTTCTCTCTCATTAGGCTAGGTTTTCCTCGTAGTGACCCCACTAGCTTCACCTCATCACATTACCATCTTGTGTGGATTAGGTATTCTATCATTTAAATTATTCTCCTCCTCTTTCTTCTCATCCATATATCTTCTTTCAATATTTTCCTCCAATCCACATTTCGGTTCGCCTGGTTTTGAATCATTTCATTTCATTTTCATTTTATGTTTTTTGAGTGATTGTTTTTAATTTTCAAGGGACATCACATGCACCACATCTTAACTTTTTTGCCTAATAATTTTTATGTACCCATCTGAAGACTAGTAAAATATTGAATTTGATTATAAATTTTCATAGTTCAATATATATAAAATTATACGAATGCCTTGAAAATTAACGGACTGGGAACGAACAGTAGAGTTTTTTTGTACAGAAAAAACTAGGTTTCATTTTTTGTGGTTTTTTAGTTCTTTACATACAAAAATACTCTAAAAACATGTAATACATGTTGCTTAGTATAACTGAATTAAGGAAATTAATGGGGGATAATGGGGGAACATGTTTTCAAACCACATTGGGGAGATAATGACTAAAAATGATTGAAAAATAAAACAAAATGGTGAAATTATTCATTATGCTGAAATTAGAAATAAAATTCAACCCCCACCCCCATTTTTATTGCATTCACTAGATCATGATTTGTCAAATATCTAAACACAGCTCCTGGAACATGGAGAACACAAGTGACATTGTGAGAATATTTTTTATCTACTCCTCAATGTGATTGTTCTCATGGATGATCTTTCCACCATTAATGCACTCTATAATGAAATGTAATTGGTTTTTTATTTTTTCCCGCTAGTAATAGAAGAATGTTTTCTTACATAACGAAATGGAGGAATTTTTTCCATCTTGAGAACCAATGTGATGAGGTTTAGAGAGAAATTGTTTTCTATTAACTAGTATATCTTGATTCCCTGGCATGTTATAGTTTGCGCTATTTTCCCTCCATTTATGTCTTGAATATTTCACTATAATGGCGCACCATGGGTTTTTTATGTCCCATAATCATGATTGAAACTAACAACCTCTACCCACCAGTTTTGTGTGTGAAATATATGTATTCTCACCACCATTTTATAGTGAAAATGTCACAGAGGATGGGGTTTGACCCCAAGTTAAGTCATGAAATCATCCACTCCATGTCACCCTATTTGTTACCTAATATATATTTTTCCAATACTATTTATATTATGTATCTTAAATAGATGTTTAATAATTTTGTATATTGAAATATAATGAACTATATTTGATCTCACATAGAGAAAACTTATGTGGGGTTGTCATCCTGATGGTGTTGCCGATGGTGAAAAGTCGAAGCAGGGAATCATCATGATAGATGTTGAGTTATTATGATATGTTGGATATAGTTAAGGATAAATATACTATGACTGATGGAGTATAAATCACCTTATACATGTTGGGTGTAACAATGTCTATAGAACACAAGATAATGGGTGTGTGTAATGAGGTATGGTTTCAGGCAGTGTTTTTTGGTCTTCATCATCCCTAGTATATATATCATACTATACATGAGTGTAAATGCATCATTCCTTCTCAACATACCATATTCATCATTATCACTCCAATACAATGTTTTCCTCTTATTGAAGATGATTTCGCGCGTTACAAGCAAGTGCTTTCTAACTTGGCCATACATGCAGTATTCCTTAAACTCTAACTCATACAAAATGACGATCATAAATGCACTCCAGTCATAAAAATTATTCTAGAGAGGATACACCTTGTCATATTTTATTTCACCAAAGGTGTAGATAAATTTAACCATTGATCACTTACCGTGCAATCTATCATAAAACATTACCCCTTGGAGGCTTCATGTTGGTGTGTGGTTAAGGATATGAACTCATGCCAAAAAATACTAGGGAGGCCATTTTCCTTTATCATTGATTTATCCATATAAACCATGGAATGGTTATGGAATTTAGTGACCCTAGTATATTTTGGGGAGTAGGGATCCATTAGATATCATTTTTCATTATGCTCATTTCATTATTCACTTAATTCCAGTAAAGTTAAATTTTGATCATGGTCAGTGTGGAGGTTCTTCAGCTTGTGCCCGATCTCCACCTCCACCATGACCTGAAATTTCCAGATCACCACTTGATCTTGGTCCTCACCCATGTTTATACTAGGCCATATATAGTTACTCACACCATTTATGAGCATCAAAAATTGGTGGTTCTTTCCTTTCTTTTTTGGTGTGGTTAGCTCACAAATGTCATCATGGATAATATCAAGTACATAATCTACACAATGCATTGTTTGTTCAGTAAAAACACTAGTAACATCTTACCATTGAAAAAAATAACACAAATTTGATCCACCTAATCAATAAAAAATTTACCTTATACCGTATCAGATTGAGAGAGCTTGTTCCAAGCCTATAAATTCAGATGGCGCTACCTCTTATGTTAGTATCATGCCTCCTTTGATAGCCTTACCGGTAAGAATACCAGCTGAACAGGGTTTATTCTATGCTTTTACATCTAAATAGGGAAGTATTTCACCATGGACAATATAAAATATATTATGGTGTCTAGTCATATGATATTTTTCCACTCAAGTTTATGTACTATAATGACTAGAACTTTTAAAAATGAAATCCCCATTTTAATGAATAAATGTTGTGTCGATGTAATGTAGTTATAGAAAATAAGTGAACTACAATAGTTATTTTGAAGCATTATAATTTATATCTTGTCATAGTTAAAATATTCATACACATAATAGCCATTGATAATATTTTCCTTTTATAGCATTCATTATGATTAGTATATGTTGATGATTGAAAGAATTTATGGCCTTGACCAGTAAGATCTTACCCTGTGAAGCCTATTTAAAAGAGTTTCCAAGGGAGATGGAATCACTATAATTTTACCTTGACCAATACCAAGATTATATTCAATAAATAAATCATGATTGAAACAGTTTATGGGAGAATTTTAAGATTAACGATATCTCGGCACAAACAGTGTTCAACAAACCACCCCAACAAAGTGTTGCCACCACACATCTTAACCTTAGGGTTTACACTGGTGTAATAAGGTGTTATTCATCTAGACCAAAATATTATGACATTGTATACTTATAAATTTTGTAAATAAATATTTTATTTATAACTATTTATTATTACATTATATTTTATTAGATAAAACGTTTGATAAAAATTAGATATTAATATTACAAAACTCTTATTTTAAATTTTTATAAATATATAGTTTCAATCCAGACACTCTTGATAAATTAAAGAATTTTTGAAATATTTTTTTTAATAAAATTAAATTATTAAATAATATTAAATTAAATATAATTGATAATATAATTTTATAAAGTCAAATTTAGTTTTATAAGGGTCTGAAAACATTCATCGTCATAAAGACCAATATTTTTCATTAAATAGGTATTTTCATTTAAAAGTTTAAATTCATATATTTAAAAAATTATTTTCAAAAAATAAATATGATTTTTAAAATTATCACATTAAAATTATCTAATGATGAATTTTTCATAATTTTCATAGACGATAAAACTTTTGGGTAAAAATTAATTATGGTATAAATATATTTTGTGTATTATGATATCATAATGGCCCAAAAATAAATTAATAAAAACTATAAAGCTAATTCATAACCTGAATTATTCTTACCCATAAAAAAATTCTAAGCTTTTTAGTTTATTTTATAAAACCTTAATGAATCCTCAAAAACCTATATTATATTTTTAATGTTTTAAAATTTATTCTTTATAAACATTACTCACATCCACATCACCAAGGGAATTATTTTAATTAGATATAATTTTATCCTTATAAAATTACTAAATTAACTCCTCTTTGGTTATAAACTAGTTAAAATCGATCGTAACATTTATGTTCTTGATTAATTTATCATATAGACTCCAAATACTATGTTTTGAAATTAATTAATAATTATCCTCTATATTTCTATAATAAACCACCCAACCTACCATTAATATTAACTCAAAACCTTTTTATCATATATTTAATCATCCCTTACCAATCTATATACCTCCCAAGGTCCCCCATGCTCTTAGGAGGATCCTCCCAATCTTTTAGAAGTTTTATCTCAAGGTAAGGGGTCCTCTATTTCTCATCCTTATTCAAGTTCCTTATTTAAATAATGGCTCATTATATCCATTTTTCATGTTGTAATATGTTATTAAACATCCTTATTACTATCCTTATATTTTATATGTTATTAGAGACTCATGTAACTCACATTAAGCCCTTCTATAAATCGTTTTGTACCCCTGTTATGCTGCTATAATTATCCTTCCATTTTCCATGCCAAATATTGGTTTAGTCAATACCCATACCCATTTCCACTCAAGGGTATTTAATTATATGTACATGTACTTCATTTATTTGTGAAATTCATGTATTTAATCCATACACATTAATTTTAGGATTAAATGTCATGAAAATCATCTTTATGTTGTATCATCTATGAAACAAACTTATGAATGTTAATTATAAGAAAGTGACTGGTGGTCCTAGAATTATATATCCCTACAATGCATTTAGTAATGTTATCATATCCTATAATTCCATGTATGTTGCATGGGTTGTTATCCTAGGTACACTATGTTATTATTTCATGGAATTTAACCATGACTTATTATTATGTTGTCATGTTTTATGTTGTTTCCTCATTCCAGTATCACCTTTATGATATCATCTTATATCATGCTTCAAAATTAAATTCTATGATTCTAACCCCAATTATTATACCTTGTTATTACTATTGAATCACATGTACTTATTTGTCTTATTTTATTATTTTATTATTCTCATATTAGGCTTTATAGATTACCTCTTTCTTATGTATGTCACTAGGTTATCCCATATTGTTCTAGATGATTAAGAAAATTTAAGGACATGTTATAGAGTTTTAGTTTATGTATTTGTATTTTTTTCAAGTTTTTATTATATATACCTAATTACTCAATGTCACTAGGACATAGGATCTTCTAATTTTGTATTAATTGTATCTTTATTTAATAAATCTTCAGATAAATTTTATGGAATATATGAATTTTCATTGTTTTTATTATACAAAATTCAAGTTAATTTTGGTGATTAGGATCAGAAAACCCTAGTGAAATATGTAAGGATAATAATAAACATAGTAAAACATCTTCAATTTTTGATAAAATATAATGTATGTGGATTCCAAGAAAATTAATCCTTGTTTGGATAGAACAAGTGGATATGGCTCTAGCACATATGTACCAAGGAGAAATAACTTGAAAATGGGAGCATTAGAATTTGAATCAATCATCACCTAGTGCACTAAAATGGACCTTTTTTCACCCTAGTTTGACAGTCACAGGGGATATGATTTAGTGAATTCACATTCTCTTTATGAACCATTTTAAAGGGAGAATATCACCATAATATTCTATATTATGAAATAAATCATGGATTAAATCATACAAAGTCAAAGGTTAAATATTATATATCATTTATGAGTTATCTCTTTAATTGTCATGGTTCCCCATTTATGGCATTAAATGTTTAAGAAATTTTATACATAATTTCACTTCTTTTTAGTCAATTGTTGTAAATTTTATGAACTGATTCAATAACCAATATGAGGGTAAATGTGATGTTCCCCAAAAGAGATGAACAACCTGATGGGAGTAAAAGTTAGGAACATCAGAATAATATTTTCTCAATTAACACTTGTTTTTAATAGAATCATTACTTATGATGAATGATTGAATCCCCCCAAGAAATATAACATTATAAATGAGATAATTATGTGAAAATGGCTCTTAATTTCAATGGATCTATTGATCCCATAATTGTGGAATAATGGGTTAAATCCATCGAAAATATATTCTTTGTTCCTCAATGATCTATGAAATATAATTTCATGGTGTCACTTTATTATATGTAGGGATAAACTAATCAATGATGTACATTGGTAAAAAAATTCAAATCCTATGGAGGATATCGAAGTGATGGAGTATAAGAAATTATGGAAACAAAATTTATAAATATTTCCCTACACACTCTGCGATATAAAATAGGGAGGTATTTCCTTTTAATTAAGTAAAAATAGATAAAAATATATTAGGGTGTATGAGAAAAACTTCATAACACTTCCATGATACACATTCAACTTTTTCATTTCCCCGGATTTTAAATTTGACTACTTCTCTAGTGGGATAAATCTGAGTCTATGAAAATATTTGGAAACACAAGACTTTCACAACTAAGAAGGAACTTTTAAAGTTCCTTTATAGTATAAAAAGAGATTGATGAATCTCATGGGTCTCATGGGTTAGGATATAAGAAGAATATAATAAATTTTAATCCAGGTGGTTTGATGAATAAAAAACATGGTGGAATGAATTTACAATATTCCACTTTTCAAAAGTATTGGAAGCATAATATAAAAAATTATATAAAGGGGAAAAGGAAATTCTTTAGGAAAAGGAATGAAGGGAACCTACATAGTGATTACTAATTGTATAAACCCACTAATGTGATATAAGAAAGGAATAATACAGTCAACCTATAACATATTTTCCAATGTTTCAACTGCAAGGAAAAAGTACACTATGGGAATCAATGCACTAAGAAAAGAGTTATTGACGATAATAAATGATAACAACCTCCAAGTCCTAGAGAGAATTGGTGATCTTATTCCATCACAACTATTGAGGTGGATCTTAATAATAAAGTGGTGATAGGTACCCTAATCATTTATTCAAGTACAGAGAATGTACTATTTGATTCTGGTTCAATGCATTCATTCATATCACACATGTTTTATAAAACCATTCAAAACCAACTTTAAAAATGGATATAGACTAGTCCATTAAGATGTAAAATTGGTCAATTATTGTATACCAAGCATATAAATAATATTCTATCCAAATATTTGGGTTGAGTTTCCTAAAAAATCATGTGAATTCCCCTTTATCATAATTTTATGTTATTATGTGTATGGATTGTCTTCCCTTGTATATAGGAAACATAAATTTATGAGATAATGAAATCACCCTCTATATCACAAATAACCCTATAATTCTATACAAGTGTAAGTATTGGGATGAATATCTTTCGGTATAATAATCTTAGTCATGGATATTATTACCTTATGAATAATAATATCTAGCTCAAATGATTGAGTCTAAAGAAAATATAATACATGATATTTCAAGAAAGGTTGTTGAGTTCTAAATAAAAATTATACTAAGATATTTTCTTTTATACAAGACACCATATAGAATGAGAATTATTGAACTTGAGGAGTTGGGGAAACAATTACAAGAGAATATGGATAAAGGGTTTATATGCCCAAGTGATTTATTGCAGGGTGTACCCATTATCTTTTTAAGGGAGAAAAATTAGTCAATGTGCCTCTACATTAATATTGTGATCTCAATTAAAGCATGATAAAAAAACAAGTATCATCTACCCTAGGTTGTTGAATTTTTGGATTGGCTACGTGGAGTCCAATACATCTCTAATATGGATCTTATGTCAAGATATTACCAATTAAAGTTGAAGATTGAGGATATCACCAGTATTTATTTTTTTATATGGTACAAGAACTATTAGTTCATAGTGATTCCATTTGTACTCACTAATTATCCCACAATATTCATGAACATGATGAATATATTACATAGGGATTACGATAAAAAATATTAGTAATTATAGATGATATTCTTATATAATCCAAAATAAATTTTGAACATGATGACCATTTGAATGTTATACTGAATACTTTGAAAAAACAATTTTGAAGTATAATAAATATTTTTTAGATATTGAATATAACATAGCTTATGCATGTTTCACCAACAATGGGATATCGGTGGATACTTAAACAATATATGTAATTGAAGGATGACCCAAACCAACATCTATGATTAAAATCCATATTATTCTTGTATTATATGGGTAATATCATTTATTTTTTAGAAAATTTTAACGATTTTTTGTCCCACTAACGAAGTTAAATCATAAGGGTTTTGTGTTTTTCTGGAAAAATGAATGTGAAGAGATCCTTAAAAAGATAAAAAATAGGTTAATTACAGGACATTTTCTCACATTACCCATTATTTGGGATAGATTTTTTATCTATAATGATGAGTCCCAAAATATATTCGGTTTTGTACTCATGAAAGATAAAGAATTTATATATTATTACTCCCTCAATTAAAGATCCATGAGTAAAAATACTCAATGAAACATCTAAAATTGTCTGTAGTGATCTTCACATTGAATATTTTGTGACTTTATCTCTATGAGGATATGTGTTACATATATATGGACCATAAAATCCTCAAGTATATATTCACATAAATCATTATCAATATGAACCACTATATGTGTTCATAGATGATTATGTATTTTGATTGTGAAATCCATTACCATCCTAGGAAAGTAAACAAAGAAGAATATTCTCTGATTGGAAAGGATCCCACAACCTAATCAATGACAAGGATTACAAGGGTTCCAATATCATTGAATATAAAAAGGATGGACATGATTATAATAAAAGGATAATAATCTTACCCTACTCAAATAACTTCTCAGCCATACATTTTTGAGAAGATTACTGAGTCTCCCAAAGATTATGCGGAAGTAATGAAGAGGTAGTGGATATTTCAGAGTTATACCTTTCCAAAAATAATGTTTTAATTTTTAGAATACAGATTTATGCCCCATAAAAACTTAATCTAAAGAAAGAACTTATGGATGATTCTCATATCCCATGATTCTCTATCCATCCAGGAGGAACTAAGATGTATAGAGATCTAAAGCAGAACTTTTGGTGGGATAACATGAAGAGAGAGATTATAGAATTTGTATATTGATACATGGTATGCCAAAAATTATAGTTTTAATGATATAATTAAAATGGAATGATACAACTATTTCCCACAGTAGTATAGAAATAGGAAAACAGAACCATGGATTTCATTATAGGACTCCCTAGAACACCTAAAGAAAATAATCCCATCAGGGTGGTAGTTGATCAGCTTACAAAGTCAAAAAATGTCATTTATATTCAAGAAGATTTATCTCTTGGCCAACTATCCAAGATATATATAATGGAAGTGGTAAGACAAAATGGATTCCTGATCTCTATTATATCTGATTGATATTCCAGGTTTACCTTCAGGTTTTAAAGGTGCCATCAAAAACATTAGATACATAATTGAGATTTAGTATTTATTATCACCCTCTCATGGATGGTCTATCTAAAGAACCATTAAAACTCTATAATATATGATAAGATAATTTAAAAGGTATTTAGAAGTATTTTGGGAAATTTTTATTTCCCCTAGTAGAGTTCTTATATAATATTTTTTCCATTCTATCATTCAGATAGAACATTATGAGGATTTTTATAGAAATAGGTATTGAACTCTAGAATGATGGGATGAAGTTGGAGAGAAGAAGATAATTAGACCTTATATTGAAAGAAAATATTCAAACCATTTGTTATCATATCAAATCCTCATAAAATAAAAAAGAAATGTTGATAGTCATCTATGATACATATAGTTTTAGGTTTGAGATAATGTTTTCCTTCTCATATCACCATGAAAGAAATTCATGAGGTTTTTGGAGTATAGAAAGATTATTACATGATAAATTAACCCCTTTTGGATACATGATCTCCTTATATTTGTGGCATATCAACTAGTAATCCCACTAATCCTATCTCAAGTATATTTTGTGTTCCATGTATCCCTCTAGAGGAAGTACATTCCAGAACACCCACATGTACTAAATTCAAAGGTGGTGCTATTAGAGATTTAAATATCATATGATGAGATGTAAGTGATGATATTAGATCATAGAGAAAAAGTTAAATTAGACAAGATAACTCATATGGACAAAGGGTTCTGTAAAAACCACAATTTTGAGGAAACATCATGGGAACCAGAAGAGGTGAAGAAATATTAGTACCCTCATTTTTTTGGTTTATGAAATTAAAATTTTAAGGTTAAAATTTCTTATGCGTGGAAGAATTTAACAAGATGAACATTTAAAATTGAAATTATATTTTTAGTCAGTAAATGTCATATCAAAGTAATGTAGTTATAGAGAACACATGGACGATTTTGGTTATTTTAGACTATTATAAATTATCGTGTCATATTTAAATTATTATTACATTTCATAACCATTGATAAGATAATCATTGTACAATGATCGTTATTATTAGTATATATGATGTGTTAGGAAAAATACATTTGACATAGAAGAAAGAAGTGATGGACTCATCCAGTATGATCATACACTATGAAGCCCATTAATTATAGATTTTGAGGGAGATGGTATCACTACGATTTTCTTTTAACCAAACCCAAACATAGATTCAGGAATTAAAGTACATGTGAAACCGTTTATGGGAGGACTTAAAAATTATCAAGATCACAACCCAAAACATGTTATCCAATCATCCCCAGGAATGTGTTGACACCACACACATTACCCTTAGGTCATGTGCAAGTGTAATAAGGGGTTGCATATATAGACCCTAATATTATTTATCTATTAATTTTAAATTTTATATAATGATTTTATTTATAAATTTTTATTATTACTTTATAAATATTTAAATAATTATATTTATAAAATTTATATTATATTATGAAGAAATTCAAAATATATTTTTGGGAAATATATAGTTTCAATCAATGCACACTTTTTATGAATTCCAGAATTTTAAATAAATTTTATTTTAAAAAAATTTCATTATCAATTTATATTTAATTATATATAAATAATAATATAATTTTATGAAGTAAAATGTAATTTTTTATGGGTTATAAAACAGTTATCGTCACAAAAAAATATTTTTTAATAAATTTAATTTATTTTTGAAAGTGTAAATTCATATATATAGAGAGAATTATTATGATAAAATAAATATTATTTTTTAAATAATAATATCTAAATTATCAAAAATTTAGTTTTTCATAATTTTCAGAGACATCTATTTTTTTTGTAAAACTTAATTATGATATAAATATACGGTGTGTATTATAACATTATAAAATCAAAAAAGTGATGTAATATAATATATAAAGAGTAACCAATATCCAAATTATTTTTAACCTTTAATATAAATTATTGTTTATGTTATTTGAATAATTTTATAAACCCTTAATGAATCCTCTAAAAACTATATTATATTTTAAGGTATTAAAATTATTTATTTATGAACATGACTAACTTTGACAACACCAATGGAATTATTTTATTGATTTCAGTCATTAGAATTATAAAATAATTATAACCAAACCAGTTTTGCTAAAACCATGGTAAAAATCCTTTTGAAGGTTTTTGGGTTGGATTAATTTATCATATGGTGTCCAAAACCAAAGTTTAGAATTTATTAAAGAATTATCCTCTTTTTTCTATAAAAATACACCTAAAATACCATTATTATTCACTAAAAACCATTGGATCATAAATTTACTCTACCCTTCCCTCCATATATCTCTCACAGGTTTCCACCAAGATCTTAATAAGCTCATCCCATGATTTTAGATGTTTTGTCTCAAGGTAATGGATCCTCTCCTTCTCTTTTTATTCAAGCACCTTCTCTTATTGTGCCCCTTGGTCTCCAATTTTCAGGTTGGGATATGTTCTTACAAATACCATTTACCATCCATATGTTTTAAATATTATTATAGATCCATTTCAGTCTCTTTAATCTCTTTTATAAATATTTATATACCCCTATTATGCTGTCAAAATGATCTTGTAATTTCCTAGGCCAATGATTTGTGTAGTGAATACCAATCCCCATTTCCACTCATGTGTATTCACTTAATTGTATATATACATCATTGATTGGGGACATACATTTATGAAACCCACACCCCTTAATTATGGGATTAAACAAATATGAAATACATTTTTATGTTGTATAATCTATGTGGCACACTAATACTTGAACATCATATGGATGTGATGGGTGGGCCAAAATTTAAATACCCCTCTAATGAATTAGGTAATGTTTTTATCTCCTATGATTCCATTTTTTGTGTGTGGGAGTTTATCTAAAGAACACTATGTTATTATTTATTAGTGTATATCCATGACTTATTCTTATTATGTCATGTTTTATGTTTTTGACACATTCCCTTGTTTCATTTAACATATAATCTTATATCATGAATTGATGTTAATGTTTTTTATTATCACCCTTCTTATGTTACCTTGATATTCCTATTGACTCACATGTAATAATTTACCTTATTCTATGATTTAATTATTCCTTTACAAGTTTCTAAATCTCACCCCTTTTTTAGGTACGTCACCAGGTTATCCCTTGAAATTTTAGAAGAACAATGAAATTTCATGGCATGTTACCAAGTTTTAGTTTATGTATTTTTATTGCTATCTCCAATTGTTATGATATACACCTAGTTACCAAAATACACTAGGCCTTATGATCTTATAGGGTTGTATTATGTGTATCGTTGTTTAATAATTCATGAAATAAAGTGTATGAAATATATGGGTTGGCATAGGTACCAAGGGCTATAATTGTGTGCCTCATATCAATCCTATTGAATGAAAGCCTTCACCTCGACCAGTCAGAGATGGTTTCATCACAATGGTTGGAAATTGGGAGTTGTAGATTGTGATGGTGGGAAATCAGGTACCACATTGCATTCCCTTTCTATAAATAGTGTGGGGTCATCTTTATCACTCTATATTAGATCAGTCTTATCCCATTTTGCCTAGTTTTGAATTTTTTTTGAATAATGTCCCATTTTTCATAGTAGTGACATCAATACCTTGAGAATCATGATCTTCATTAAATAATAAGTAAGCCATTATATTTTTTTCAACCTCCATAATAATTATTTCATTACATTTGTCTAAGACACTAGTTTTTAGACTTTGATTCATTAGAGGATCACTTATATAGCTATCACTACATTATCTAAGCATCCAACTCTACCTAGATGAGGAGAATATTCCATCAAATGTAAGCCGTGGTTTCCACCTAAAACTGGTCCTTTTCCACTTTAATTCTCCATATTACATCCTCTAAAGAAAGAATTAAGTGGTTGATAAATATCTTAATTTGAAGTGAATTTTGGTAGAATCTAGAAGAGAGCATTTGATTGTACTTCTAAGTAAACTTTTTATGGATTCTATAGATCATGGTGGATTATGAGTTGGTTGAACAACCTAATAATATATACAGAGAATTTATCCGCTGATTTTTTATTTCTAAAAGTAATACCTTTATAATAATTATATAAATTGTATTTTTTGTAATTTTTTCAAATGGTCAACAGCAATGTGCATGGTCCTAATAGTGTCCTACACCCCCTTGGATTTTTCCATATCAATAAGTATAGAAATCATCTCTTGAATGAAAAAAATAGGATGACCTTCAGTGTCATCACTTCTTCCTGGATTTCAGCTCCATAAGTTTTTATGGTTTCTCATAGACTACATCAATAGAGGATAGCCTTCATCATCAAGGCCCCTTCATTGTAGCTTTTCTTAAGGAGGGTTGTATATATCGTTGATCCTTCAAAATTCTTCAACACTATGTTTATCACTAAAGGGTAATTTCCATTATCAGTGTTTGTTCTAGGATATGTAAATGAATTATAAGATAATTGCAGAAAAAAGGGATCTGATTCTGGAAGTGTGGATCATTCCAACCTCACTTTGTTAACAAATGTTAGCAATTCCTACTGGTTAGAACATATGAACTCACATGAAAACCTATAAAATTGAAATATATAGCAAGAATGTTGGAGATATTTCATATAAAAACCCATGTTATTTTTATGGTGTTGTTTAATTTATTTACACACACGCACACACACAAACGCACATATATATATGAACTATAAAAAACACATAAAAACCATGTATCTAAATCAAATTTCATTAAAAGAATTAATTGTGGAATAATTGAAACTTGCATTGTCAAACTGAGTTGGGTAAATAATGACTTATAGTGAGGTAAATAATGCATGGAAGAAAATATAAAAAATAAATTATTTACGAAATTGAAATTAATAAATAGTCATGATGATTTGTGGTTGTGTAAGAGTAGGTGTTAAATGATGGACCTTGAGTTGTCTTAGTATCCTTCAGCCTTCATGAATGTTTTTCCTATTGGATTTTTGATGGATTTCTACTCAATATTTAGTTACAAAATTGGTTTTTGATAGATAATAGTCGAAGGTCTCATCCACCCAGTGTATGTACTTATAGCTTAACCCATTTTTCTTAACCCAATAATTTTTCAAGTGTGATGGGTTTTTGGGTATATTCATTATATGTTGACAAGGAAAATCAACAATATATCTTATGATAATGACTTTCATTGGTAGAATCCCCACTTTTAGTGTGTGGTTAGTCTATTTTGTTTCTTTTTTGGGATTTTTTCATATGATTTCACACTTTTTTTAGTTGTTGTGGTTCTCCTTCGGCATCAATGCTTCCTCAAATTCTCTTTGTGTCACCTGTTATGCTCACCCAATATTGTTAGATCCCACCAAACCTTAAGACCTATGATTTTTTAGATTCTGTTTGGACCTCATGTGAGACATTGATTGGGTGTTTTTATTATAGTATGTGAGGTCTTGGTATCATCCCATTAGTTTTGGGTTTGAAATTTTTTTCCATGGGGATATTTTTCTGGATTCCACTATTAGTACATTGTTACTGTTAACCACGAACCCAAACTATGAAACCAGATGTGTATAATTTAATGAATTTTTTATCTATGATTTGGGATCCTAGATACCTTTAAATATCCCTAGAAAACTATAGAGTAATTTTTTATATTTCATTTATAGTTTGGTAAACCACACACACTAAGTGTGTGAAATGGTATATCCCAGATAGTGAGGTTAGTACAATTAGTTCATGGTTTTACCAACTGTATGGCCAGACCATGCACCCTTTTATTATGATTTTTTACAATTTTCCATTATTATATTATAACTCAAGAAACAACTTTCTCCTCCCATTTTCTTCTAGTAACCACCCCAAAAGAAACCCTTCTTCCTCCTCTATTCTCATGGTGTATCTCTTTCATCTCTTGTCTGATTTCTTTCCCATATGTGGTGTTAGTGATCCATAGGTTAGTTTATGACTCAATTACCTTTCATTATCTTAGTCACAATATCAAAAAATATCTCACCTTCTATGTATAATATTAATTATTTATAAAAATTTAATATAGTTACTTTATCTAGTTTTAGGTGGAATCAGAAGATGATATTTAGTGACTATACTTCTCTACGAATGAGGTAGGTGATCTTTATGCCTAACCCATAGTCTCGATTATTTTTTCATATTCATAGGTTATGTGGCCACACCATTTTTTATGTGTTTTCCTATAATTTATAAAATTATTCTACCTTTCATTCCACATTGATTAAAATTCCTAATTAATATAGTCTTACTTATCATAGTACAATTTTATTAAATGGTTAAGCTATGTTATAATTTTTACAAAGTGTGGTTATGTTTCAAATAAATGACTATGAAATTGATTTTCACAAATATCAGTTAATATGAAGTGGATTTGACCTAAAGTTAGGCCTAAATAACCAAAATCATTATTTTTTAAAACAAAGATGATTTAGGATTTAGTTTTGAAATTAATAGAATGAAATGATTTTTCCTTAATGAATTTTTTAAAAAGTTAAGTACATGTACAATGTTTATTTTTATAAAAATTGAATGGTTTCCATGAAAATTTGTAATGGTTGATAAATTTTTTTTGAAATTTTATGTAGTATTTTATAAGAACATTAGCTATGGTAATGTGTTTTGAATTTTTTAAAATGGTAAAATAATGCTTTTATATGGTGTTTTTTTAAAAAAAAATTGAAATAGATTTTGTATGCCTATTTTGGAAAAGGTTATTTGTGTTCTAAATTTTTAAAGTTGTTGAAAATTGAAATTTAGTGGTGTTATTGTTTTAAATATAATTAAATAACATTAGATGAAGTTGTATTTTTTAAATTGATTATGTGGATATATGAATTGGTCTTGTTTTGGTAAAATGGTTGATTAATGTAATGTTATTTGGTTTGAAAAACTTATAATGCTTGTTTTTATGAATTGATAATTTTTTATCTTAAATGATAAAAATATCATTGTGTGGGTCTACGTTACTTGAAAATTTATGCCATGAATAATAAAACATCAATAAGGGAGGTCTATGTTACTCATTATCTTATTCTCGGGATAATAAATATATCATGCAGGTGGTTTGTGTTATACATTATATTAGGCATGGGATGAGAAAACTACCATAGGGGAGGTATGTGTTACTTATTGTATTATTCCTTAGCTGATAAAACTCCCATAGTGGAGGTACATGTTACATTATCATGTATTTAGTAAAACCTATCTTGTTATATTATAGTTAGAAAAATTTACCTGATGTTCTCAATGACACACGGCCTTGTCAAGAGCAATAATGGTTTATTGGGGTCACGAACCAAAAGATTGATGATGGTATGAATGGATATTGGTTTTAATCTTCGAAGAAAATAATCATTGGTTATTTATTTACTTATTTATTTATTTTAAATTCGTAAATGGTTTATATATAACTCTTTTTAATGTGCTTTCTAATCTGAATGGTTGTTTTAAGTATTTCAACGGTGGTGGACTCTTGACTTGAACTTACAACCCTAATGTGTTGCCATGGCACTAGGGTACCAAATTAAACATTTATATTGGGTCATAGGTTATAGGTTTATGTAAAGGGGATACTTTATGATGTTTTCCATGGAATACAGTGATGGAGTATGTATGATGGTTCCAGGAAAGACTCTATACTAGTTGGGGGACGAGTTATAGATTCCCTTTTATTATGTTCATTGATTATCTTATGTATATGATCCACCCTTATGGGATCTATTGTGACATGTATGATATAATTCATTGTCATAGTATCTGATACTGTAATTACTTTGGAATTTTTGTTGTTTAATTTTTGATCTCATTTTGGCATACGTATGTTATTGACTACTATTTATACTGTTGTTTTTAATCTGACCTAGTTGTATAGTCTCTGCACTATACCACCTTACACCCCAACCACTAGTAAGCAGCATCTAGCATATAGGGAGGCATACCCGATTTCATGTAGTGACATCTGGTCCATACACTGATTAGTGGTCTAGGTTGGCATAAAGTTATGGGAATTGTCGTTATCATTGCATCGATTTTTCCATTGTCCCACATGTAGTTTCTTTATATTTTTAACTTTCTAATATAATTTTATGAAATCTATGAGATAGTGTAAATTAAGGTATTTTATTGATGGAGGTAGATCATTTTACACCATGATAACTTTTTATGTCGAGATACTATAAACTAATGTGATAGGGTGTGAAGTGAAGGTGAAAATCTAATAGTTAGTGTCTATGTTTTGGAAGTAATAGTTCTTAGCTAAGGAGGTAGGGTGACATTCAAGATGATTTTTTATAATTCTTGGTTGGGGGGTTATGGAAGTGTTTCTAATATTTCATTTTTCTTATAATGATATATTTTTCATTCCTTTAACGTTGTAGTTTTAGTGGACCATTATGGTGGTTGTCAGTTGTAGTGTTCTTACTTTCCATGGGTGGTGCTGATTGATAACATGTTTAAATCAACATAAGACACGAATCCTCAGTCGATGAGTATATTCCAACCTCAGGCATGAATAGTCTATGGTTAGAAACTCAAGGGTGATGACCTCGGTTCTTACATTGGACATTTTGATTTCAATCAGGTGATCTTTTATGAATCCCCAACCATCTTTTCATTGGGACATCAAGGTATCCTATATTGGAGTCCTGACAGCCAAATTTTTCTAGTTTCTCTATTTTTCATTATATCAGTCATGTTAGTGGCTTATATTTTATAATTTATTTTATATATTGTTTCACTTAACAGTAAATTGGTTGTCTCACCTTTTTTGTTCTTTGTTAAGAAAGAACAAATTTTTTATATTTAAAAAGGGGGTAGTGTATTAAGGGATGAAGATGAAATTTTTTTGTTTCTATTTATTTATAATAATATATTTTCATATAAAAATCTTTATAATATGATTTATTCTAAAACATAATTATGCATAACCTATCATGATTTGTTATCATCAAAGGAGGATATTTTTGGGTTAAAATCACTAATCCTTTTATATAGATAATAACCAACTCATTTTTACATTGAATTTAACTTGAATATTTTTTGTGAAGGAATAATATTTAATATAGGAATAATTTCAATTTAATTGAATAGAAATTTGGATAATTCTATCATGGTAAAGGGAATTGACAATAAAAATAGTCAATATATGGTGATTGAAGAATCTGTTTATTCAAGAATGGATAAATTGTTCATGATGGTTAACCCAACTAACCATGAGGGTCATCATTGATTTTTATAAAGTGTTACTCAATTGGTTCAAATGGCCATGTAATTCAAATAATTAAAGATAAATGTTACAAGTAATGGAATCTTAATTTTGATAAAATGATCATGTGATCATGAAGTCCAATATTAACAGGTTTTGAAAGGACTTAGTGATCATGAGGATGATTTGATGTGAAAGTGGAATTTGGTCAACTTAATCAAGAATATGTACTGAAGTATAAAGTATTAAAAATTTCAATGACCATTGGAAGTTTTATTATGGAATTTAATTCAAGGATCTAGATAGAGAATTTTATATACCTTCTATATTATTTTAAAGAAAATAATCAAGAAGGATCAATGGGTATTTTTTAAAGGACAAAATATTTATTTGATTAAGTCCCTTGTTGTAAAGAATAAAAATTGAATGAATATTCAAACACTCTGGAAAAATTATTAGAAAACCTCTATTTTTATGAAAAATGTAAATAAAAGTATCAATTACTAAATTGTGATGTAATTTACATTTGAATTTGATAGATTCTAATGAAGTTTAATCTCATTTGATCACTTACAACCATATTTTATATAAAGACCCATACTTTAAAAACATATATATTACTTCAAATTTAAAAAAATCATTAGAAAATAGAAAAAACCCACGAGAGGATCATATAGGTATATTGTCTCTAGAAACTGGGAAACATAAACAACTATTTGATAAGACATATTCATTGTCTCCCACTTATTTAATCATAATAGACACATTTTTTGACATATCTTACTTAATACAATACTTCAGGTCCTGGGGAAAAGAAACATATGAAAGGGTGACATCAGATGCTCAATAATGGTTAAACAAGGGAGATATCAATCATATCATAATCATAAGGCATAAGTATAGAACATTTTAATGTCTTATCCTACATATGAAAGATCAGGATATCAGGTCATGGGTTAAATCATGAAAGTTAATAAGAATCAATGAACATAATCCTAAAAGTCATAACATATGACATGATTTTTGTTTCATACTCATAATCATAGAAAATCATTTCATATTATTAAAGGATCATTTCCAAGTGCATCATATAGGACGAAGTCTATTACTGAACTAAGTTCACTCCTAATTCTAGTCTTGTATTACAAAATGGAGATCATTTATCAATCCATCCATGTGTATATCATGAGATATGAATATTTACCCAATAAATTGGAGGTAGATGTATGTCACACCAATCTAATAATAAAATCATTCTTATGTCTTCCAAAAAAACATAAATCATTCAATATAGCATAACCCAATGAATAAAATCAGTTTCTTAAACATCACTCTATCATAACATAATCCATATAAAAAATGGATATCATAAATACAATAAAACCATAAGAATAATAGAGATAGTATACTTGAAATATACCCTAATTAAATAATTTAATCTTATATTTAAAATAATTTGATAAAACACTTGAAATTAATTCCTGAGTAAAATATCCTTTCTTCTTCAAAAATATTTTCTTTTCTCAAGATTCCATAGAATTTTAAAAGAAAATAATTTATTCAAAAATAACCTTGAAATATTATAATGTAATATTCATAGAAATTAATAATTATGAAGACATAAAAATCAATTCATTCCTTATAAGATAAAAACCATTATCCTCGTACTTTTGTTGAAAAAAATAAAAAAGTAACTTGTATTGAATAATAAAAAAATATTCCTTTCATACCATTTAATAAAAATTAACCAATGAGTAAAATTGAATTTAATAGATTGTATAATAATATAACTAATATTAAATATTTAAGAAACATGGATTTGGATTATAAATATACCCCAGTAAATACTATGTATAAACAATCTCAGATAATAATGAGATTGTGAAATTATCCCTTACCAATTTATAATCAGTCAAATTGTATGCCTCATGAAATAAAGAAAATTATATATATATGTAAAAAAAATAACCTTCATAATAATAAAAAAATTGAATGGAAACATAAACACCACACAAAATAAATAGGTGGTTTATAAGGTAAATGTCCCATAGAAATAAAAGTGAGAAAAAATAATCCCATACCTTTTAGGTTTAATTCACTTTTTTTGTATATAAACCTCTTGTATAATGATTTAAATAATTTAATTGACTTATTTCAGAATAATATTCATTTTTATAATATTATATATGATCATATTGTCATCTATTTTTTAATAACATGTCATTATTACTCATTATTCATATGTTATCTGATTTATGTTCTTATGCAAGTTTTTTCGAATAAGTTCTAGTTATCCTTAATAGGTCATAGTTATATCATTAAAAAATGATAATAACATAATATAAAATTTATTTATTCATTACACACATTTATATAATAATTTTTGAATGAATATCCTATAGAATGAATAACATCGCATCGTGGAGACAGTAGGTCGTATGTACGCATGAGCAACGATATCATTCCCATATTTTTTGAATGGTATTGAATTTGATGGTGTATGATATTTAATAAATAATATCATTTTATAATAATCATATATAGTTATTATTTTCATCATTATAATCATCAATGTAAGTTGGTGGTGAAAAATAGATTACACCACGGCATGGAGATGGTAAGCCACATGTAAGCATGCTTGGTGATTTTGTTTTTCATTGGATGGATAGAAAGTGGAATATTGTTGTCACATAATAATAATTACATGTCAATGTATATTTTTTATTGGATTTATTACTTTATAATGAAATAAATCTTGAAGAAGGAGTATATGAAGAACGAAGTTTTAAAGAATCGGAAGAGGAGATTACCTCTTCTTCAACGTGCTTTCACTAAATCTACTCTTAAAGCACTAGAGTTGGTTCTTGAAGAAGAACAGACCTCTATATTGTAACTAGTTAAGTTGAGAAGCTAAAATTTATGGTATGTCAGATATTGAAGGCTCAAAATGAAGTAGATAGGTGAGGCATAAGGTTTCCTTTTATAATTTAGGTGAGGGGAATATTTGGGATCATCAAGAATATTAATTTATATTAAAAACAAACCCCATCCAAAAACCTCCAAAATGTCCAAATTTTGAATATGAGATGAAATATGGTCATAATATCATCCACCAATAGATTCAAGATAATTTTATCTATCAATTTAAACCTTATCATTTTTATTAACACTTAGTTATTCTATTTAATTTTTAACTAGGGTAAAAAATATTTCAATATTAAAAGGGTGAAATATTTAATTATTTGATGTCAATTAGACTATAAATAAAGAACTTATAATATTTTAAACAATATAATAATTATTATATATTTTCAAAAAATGTTTTATTATATTTAAATAATTTAACAAAATATATTTTTGATAAACAATCAGTACTGTCACTTTTGACACAATTCAATTCATTGATTTTTTTAAAAAATTAAGACAACAATTTTGCTTTGAAAAAAACTATATTATTATATTTAAAATATGTCAAGGTCATCAATAAAATTCATTATACATATTAATTATCCTAAATTAAATTTATTTTAAAATTTTTGTTAATATTCGTTTTTTTATCTCCATTAATAAAATAATTACTACATCACTTTTGTATAATTATTTAATATAATATTTAGTGAATAAAAATTAAAAATAAAATATAATGATGAAGATAAATCTACAATATTTTAGTATAATATTTTTAGTTGAATTTATCTTTGGTAAAATCAATAATTGAAAATGTTATACTTATTAAATTATGAATGTGACAACTTTAACATCAATTTAAAAAAATATACAAGTGTCACAATCTCTTATATAAGGCTCAAAATGGTCACTAACTAGACCCTTTGATGTTTATGGTTGAGATATACTTGACCAAAAATATTTGGGCAAGTTTTTTTGTCTTTTGATAGTTATTAGCATTTTAATACAATTTGTCTCATTAATTTCTCATCAATTAATTATTTTTTACATCATCAAAGTATAATATTTTAAGATAATTATTGTTTTCATAAAAATTAAATATAAATTACCTTGATAAAGAAAAATAATTTATCTTTAAAATTATCATTTATAATCAAATCTATCTTTGGTATGACCTTATGTAAAAAATGATATAGTTTTCAAAATGAGAGTAAGACATATTTAATTTTTCCTTAAATAAAATAAACAAAATGTTCTAATCTCATCCTTGTGGCTTAAAACAGACACCATTTAGACCCAATGATGATTTAGATCAAAAAAATCTTATATTTATATTAATATAAATTTTTTGGTTTGTTTTATAATATTATTCTTAACGTTAATTACCAAATTTACTCATTTACCGTAATAATTAAAATTACCGAAGTTACTATTCATAATGTCCAAAAATAAAATAAAGTTATTTGCATAATTTGTATCTACTGATTAAAAATATTTAATTAATTTCTCAAAATTCAAAACACATAAGTTGCAATGATTAATTTAAAATTGATCTCGTTGTCAGAAAAATAGAACGGGTTTTAAAAGCTAAAAAATTGCAAAAGATTGAAATGTTTTAAAATATGAATTCAATATAAAATTAATGATAAGGAAATAAATAATATTTTATGATAAAAATATATTATAATTATACTTTAAAACCATTCAATATTATAATTTAACCATATAAATTATTTTTATGAAAAATGTTGCTTTCAATTAAAATTTATTGTAGTTTTACTATTCGTCAAAATTTTAATGTTCTATGAAAAATATTAAAATATCATCCAATGTAAAGTTTTATATACCTATTAATAATAAAATGTTTATTTCATCGTATAAATATTATTAATGTTTCAAAATCTAGATTTAAAATTGGTTCACCATTAAAAGGCGGAGATTTACCCTTTTAACAAATATATGTTTTTATACATCAAATAGGGTTTACTCATACCCTATGACAAAAAAATTCTAATGGATGAATATAAAAAATATTTTATTTAGTATAAAAAATATATAATTCATTAATTTCATTTAATAATAGTAATTCACTGAATTTATTAATACAAAAAATACAAAAAATATAATTGATTTATATTTTTCATAAATAATCGGTACTGAATGACTTCACCAAACATTTTCAAAAGTTATTTATACTTTTTTCCACTAACCTAACGGTAAGGTTTAAATAGTCATTTTTATACTAAGGTCCTCTCATGTTCTTTTTAAACTTAGGATTGATTGGAATACAAGCTATTAAATAATTAAAATTATTTAGAAAAATATGTTTCATAAAAACATATGGATATTACATTCTAACCCACATAAATTGAATTTATACCTTGAAATTTGTCACTTGTATAGAAATACATGAAGATATATCTCCCTCATAATATCTTCAAGTTTCCACATAGCTTACTCAAATTGGTAGTTTTTCCACAAAACATAAACCAAGCAAGTGGTCTTGTTTCACAGAACATCTTCACTACTATCCAGAATCTCTATGGGTTGTTCCTCATAAGATTGATCTTTCTCCAGTGGTATGACTTCTGAGTTTAGTACATATGAAGGATTAGGTATGTGTTTTATCGGGAGAGATTCATGGAACACATCATGAACCTGACAGATATTCAATGGAATTGAAAATCAGTAGGCTACCTTCCCAACATAATCCAAGATTTTGGAAAAATTGATATACCTAGATCTTAGATTTTCTTTATTCTCAAATCTCATAACTCCATTTTAGAGGGATATTTATAAAAAACAACTTTTCATCCACTTTAAACTCTAGGCCTTTTCCTTTAACATGTAACATTTAAGTATATGAGCTACATTTTTTGAAGCATTTTCTCTGTTTGCATTATTATACACCTTTTTCCATAACATCATCATTCAACTCCTTGATGACCTTATTTTTCACACTTAAAACATTTACTAGTCCCTTTAAGAAAATTTCCTCTAATATTCTTTCCACACATTGAGCATAATTGAAAACTCATTTTCTTTTTAGTTTGGTCTTTAAATTTTACTTTGAATTCCATTTTTCACTTCTTATCAAACTCATAGGACTGATGGGTTACTCCAATATCCATTTCATCCTTGAGAGCACATCGAATGATTTCTTCATATATATTGATGTCCCTGATGGATAATTTTCTTTTGGAGACTTGGTTTTACACAACTATAGATTTGATCAATTTTACTCTCAGGTTGGATAATAATTCCAGAAACGTACCTTGAAGGTCTTGTAAAAAAAATTCATACGTACCAATGGATTGATAATCCTTTTTCTTAAGTTCAAGGAACTCCTCCTCCATATTTTTTATAAGAATAAGAGGAAAGTACTTGTTGAAAAATAACTTCTTAAACTCACCCAATTCCAAGGATTCAATTTCATCTCTTTACCTCGTATTCTTGATAAGTTTACACCATTGATCAGCTTCTCCTTCAAAATGATAGACTACAAAGATGAGTTTATCATGTTTGTAACATTGGAGAGATAAAAATATCTTTTCTAGGATACTCATTAAGAAGTCCTGTAAGATTCACAACTTCAGAAATTTTTTTGAGAAATGCTATAATATTTTTCCTTCCCTATTCCGTAACATTTGTTTTTTCTGGTATAAAATCACTACATTTCCCATCGCATTTAGCATTAACATGGTTCATTCAGGTTATATCCATTGACTAAAATCAAGAATTATTGTGTGATCATCACTAATCATAATGGAAAAACCATATAAACAAGAATAAAATTTCAATTTAGTATACTTTATATTTTCTCCTAGGTTATTCTTGATCATTTCAAAAACACTAGGATTGTAACATATACTTTGACATATCCTTAGGGTTCTTCTTAGGGTTTTTCTATCCATGTTTCCAAATTCTAACTATACCCTCCCTCTAATACCAACTATAATGACCTATAAAATACACATATATATATTAAATAAAAATTTAACATTATTCTTTACAAAATATAATAGATCCATGATAAGACCATATAGATATAGTTTCATTAGAAACTAAGAATAATAAACAACTAGTTTATAACACATATTCATTATCTCCCAATTATTTTTTCATAACTAGACCCATTTTTGACATATCTTAGTTAATATATTTCTTCATGACCTGGGGAAAAGAAACATATGAAAGGGTGAGATCAGATTCTTAGTAAGGTTAAAATAAATGAAATATCAAAAATATCATAATCATAAGACATAAGAACATAACATTTGAAAGTCTTATCCTGCTTATGAAATATTGTGATATCATGTCATGGGTTAAATCATGATTGTTCATAAAAATCAATGAACATAATCCGAAAATTCAGAACATAATATATGAAGTTTTGTTGAAATCACATAAGTATATAAAATCATTTCATATTAGTCAAGGATCATTTCCAATACCATCATAGTGAACAAATTCCATTACTGAATTGGGATCACTCCTCTTTACAGCCCTGTATTACAAAATAGAGATCAGATCCTATTCTATCCATGTCTATCTCATGAGATATAAATATTTAACCAATTTATTAGAGGTAGATACTGGTCCCACCCATATCATAATGAAATCATTCTTACATGCTCCAAAAAAATAATTCATCATGTCACGAATCGTCTTTTGGGGCATGTGTCGTTACTACCCCAAGCCCGCCTCCCATAGGGCAGGGGCTGGTGACTAGCGCTGAGTAATAATATCCCAAACAAATGGGATTTATTTTACTAAGAACATATATAAACACACAAAAAACTCCGAGACAATGATACTAGAAAGTAAAAAAGACAGAGTGATGAAAAATAATGTAGACCACTGCAACCCAATAACAAAGTACGAAAGATGTAAAGGAGTAAAGTACAACTGATCCAGAATACAAGCCCACCAAAAAAAGACAACTACAAAGTTCATCATGAAAAAAATGGTATTATAGATATATTTTAATGCTTCTAGAAACACCTTAGTCCTGGTCCAAGTCCTACTCAATCTAGGAATTCATTAAAACTCTAATCATCTACACAATACATGATACATGCGGGAAAATCCCATATAGGGGTGAGTAAAATAGTACTCGGTAGGACACAATTAAATCATAAAGTAAAAGCAACAAAAATAATGCACAGTTAGATCTATATAGGTATACTCCAATTTATATACCATTAATATCTACATATACTCAAATACAATCCATAAGGTAGAAAGGATAAGTTACACCTAGACATCCCCACAAGATTCCGCTCGAGCCATGCTCATTCTGGGAGGGCGTGCTCCACGAACCTTGATGTCATCGCTACTCAATATTTGTTTATAAAGAGAGGGGATTCCCTTAGAGAATACCATGACCCCAATATATATTACCCCTCAATGTAGGGGATTCTCAAAGAATACTATGAACCCTGACAATGTGGCTCATAATTTAGGGGATTCCGAAGAATATTGTGAACCCTACTAATATAGCCCTCTAGATATAGGATTAATTCCTTTCACTATGAGGTCACGTCCATACCCAAAGAACTCCATAAGGGGTGATACAGTATCACTCTAGTCCTAAGGAGGATTCCATAAATCTATATGGGACTCTTTCTCTCATGGGTATTGATATGCAATGTCATACTGAACCCTCGAGGAAAGGACCAAAGGGAAAATCACCTCACCTTAACTAGACCCATTACCACAAAAAAATGTAAGGGAAGCACATCCCTGTATCAGTGCTATGTAGAAAGCACTGATAATGGGGTGGGCCTTTATTAGTGATAGCTTAAAGTGCTGATAAATGTAGACATTATTAGCACTAAACCAAGCGCGGATATAGGGGTACCCCTTGTCTGTGCTATTTTTAGTGCAGATAAAGTGTACATTTATCAACACTATTATTAGCACTGATAAATGTTTTTATTATTAATTTATATAAAATTATTATATTAATATTAAAAAATAATGTTTATTAGAGATCTATTATATTTATTAGATTAATTCATTGTATTTATTATATATGTTATATTTAATTTATTTACTTTATTTACTTTATTTATAAATATATAAATTTTTTTATATATATAGATATATATATATATATATAATTAAAAAGGATTGTTGAAATAAGTATTTATCAATGCTATAATTTTAGCACTGATAAATATTTGTTTTATCAATTCTTTTTGAGAACTGATAAAGATATGCCTTTATCAAGGCTAAAAAGCGCTAATAAAATACAAATTTATCAGCGCTTACATTTTAGCACTGATAAATCGGTCCTTTAGAAGAAATTTTTTTGTGTTGATAAAGGCTTATCTTTATTAGTGATCAAAACACATAGATAATGTATATTTTATCAGTTCTTTCATTTTAGCGATGATAAAACATACCTTTATCAGAGATTTAAGCTAGTGGTGATAAATGTTCCAGAATTTTTTATAAAATAACCCCAACAGGGCCTTCCTCCATCATATGTGTTCAAGCCTTTGCGGAAACTAAATCTTGTGCCATGGATCCTCCCCCTCCTCCTCCTCCTCCTCTGTTGTCACCTTTTCTACTGCTGCCATGTCCTCCCCCTCCGTCGTTACCTTTCTTCTCCTCCTACTCTATTATTTCCTTCTCCTCCTCCTCTATCATGATCCCTCCTCTACGGTGGCCCTGCTTCTCCTCATCCTTCACCACCGCTACCTCCTCCTCCTACTCCTCCTCCTCCTCCGAGTGCCAAATCATTATCTTCCACTTTGAGGTTGGTGGTTTTGAACCATTACCAATGTTTTATGTATTATTTCATGCATTTTTATATGATCTTTTATGGTAAGAGGATTATAATTGTGGTTGAGTTGGGTGGGGTGATTCAGGATGCTTTAATTGACTGTATAAGGGTGATCCCTAAGTAGGATAACTCTAATATGAATTCTTTTTGTGAGTTTCAGCATTATTTCTTATTTAATTATGTGGAAAATATCCCTAATTATAAGATAGAGATATTGTTAGAGGATTTTTATATTTGTTTTATTTTGATTCATTATATAAAGGAACATTGGATTCCATTGTTTATTATCTTATTTCTGGTAGCTATTCATTAGGTATGGATCTTTTTTCTTACTGATTATGAGGATCTAGAGATATCATTGGAGATTTTTTGTAGTCAATCATTGGATAATTTCATTGATTTAGAATTGAAGGAGAAACAATGACATGTGTTATTTTCTATCTAATAGAGAAGATCCAATATATGATAGTTTGGGATTTATTTTAATAATATTATTTTACATACCTATAACATTATTCATTAAAAGGATTTTAGGGTGTGGTACTTTTATTTGGAGACGCAACCAGAGATCAAACATAGACTCACCCCATTTACTTGGCAATTTATTTTTTGTTCTATAAAAGTATAAGGTAATATATATTATTCAAGTGTAAAATGATTCATCTCAAGAGTGAAGCCATCAAAATTTATCGAAGGGAAGGAATATGGATAGATTTCCTCAGTTGTCAAAGTAGTTCATGTGTTGGCTAGAATAGAGTTGGTCTTAATTCCCTTTTTCTAATTTCCCCAGATATTAATGTTCCTCAGCCTCAACCTATACCTCTATAATATTTTTCCCATTGTGAAGGTCATCTTTGTTATCTATTCCAATGAAAACCTTCCAAAGTGGTCATCATAGATCTTCCCACCCAATTCATGTTAAATAATTGAAATAGTTTAATCTAAGGCATTATGATTTTTAACAAGGTAATCATTTTTTTGGAGGTAGAAAGAATATTTACTTGGTGGAGGATATTCACCATTAGGCAAATTGAGCTACATGTATCCATGTAAATAATATTCACAATAGTGAGAAATCATCAATAATAAGTCATGATCTATGAGATAAAAGCAAAGCCTTAATAATTTAGAAAAAAACATAAGTTTATAATCCCTTCATGCTACGCCAACCACCCCTCCTCTCCTCTTGGGTGGTTCTCCCTCACCCGATGTATGTTTCATCTTCCATCACTTGTATTGTAGATCCTAGGATAATTTTTATCTCTTTTATTACTTCTATATAGTAGTGTTTGACCCCCATCTTACATTTAAATATAAATGGGTCAATTACAACTAGAAATGTAATTATAGAGCCCTGACTGGAATCATAACCTACAACTGACCTGACATTCCACTAACCTAAGAGGCATTCATGATCCCTATGAGATAGCAATGATCACCTGGAAAGAAAATACAATTACTGTTGAATATTTTATCCCTAAACTAGAGTAAATTAAAAATGATCTTTCATCTGAAAAACAGACATGTCCCATTCATAAGTTGAACATCTCGAAAAATAGTAGATACGAAAAAAATAAATAAATAGGATGTATATATCATAGATGGATAATAAAATGATACTATTGAATAATAAAATTGTTTAACATGTGAGCTCTCATTTTATGTTTTCTTTTCAGTTGGAAATCTCCTCTCTCGCGTGCCTCTCCTATACCACGAACACACCTCTGTTGTACACTGAACGACACCTTCGCGGTAAGTTTTGTCCTTTTACTCATTGTTTTTCTCTTTTTTATATGTTATTATTGTTAGATATTGATGGTTATGTTGTAAAATGCATGTTCTAAACACCCCACAAAAAATTGTTGTTGGTGGTGGTCCTTGTTTGCGCACTAAATGAATTACATGTTGGTTGGTTTGTGTTGAACATTTGAATATAAAAATTGGTAAATTATGTATACTGACTAATGAATGAATTCCCTAGGATGATAAAACTTCAGTGATAACCCATGAATTAACAAACAAAATTGAATAAGGTATGCTTTGTAAAATATGAAATTGTGATTTTTTTTGGTTGTATGGTGTTGCGATTGTGAGCACAATTGTGTGTTTGTATGGTGTTGTGGTTGTTGGAATGATTTTTATGCCATTTTTTTCCATTTTTTTTTCTTCCACCGATTAATATCATTCCAAACTTTACACATTTCAATGGCACCACCACATTGTTACTAGTACAATTTCACTGAATCTTAGAAAACAACATCAATAGAAGACTCTATGAGAAACTTTATGGACACAATAGTCCAATAACCATAACAACATATGTAATGAATCCTTCCACCCACAATAACTATATTGAAAATCATACCATATATTATTTTATTACTATAGTTATTGACTAGAGACATTATTTTTCTATAAAAACACAAAAAGACCGATTTACAACAATGCATATAGATCACATGTGGGATACTAAAGCATTCTAGTGAAAGGGATTCTCATAACTAGTTCCATTAATTGGGTGGTTGGGAAGATGGGTGTGATCTACTTTTGTCATGAGTAACACATATAGATGTATGGTTATTGTTTACCATAGCTAGTTCCATTGATTATAGTTGGATTATGACCCTAGTTGAACATATTTTGTGTAATTATTTTGTTTAATATTAATATTACTGTATCAAATAGGATGAATATGAATAAAGAATGGATGAATAAAAATAGGTTAACAAAATAGTATGAAGATGTCATGGAATGGTTTATCATGTTTGAAAAAGATCATGCATATGACCCTTCTCAAATCCTTTGTCCATGTTTACACTATTTTTATTCAAGACTAATTAGTCCATAAGAGTTGGAAGAACACCTGATCTATCAGGGAATAGATCGAAGTTATACATGTTGGAATAAACATGGGGAAAATTGAATGCAGGTAGAGGTTGGGATAGCACTGCGTTTTATGTATCATCAGATATGATTACAAGAGTGGACAATGAAGATGATTGGATGGAGGATGTGATTACAGATCTGAATGATGATGAAGATAGTATTGAGAAAATGACAAGTACAGTTGAATATGAACTTCTTGATTGCCAAAAATTGTTTAAGAAGTTAAATAGTGGTGAAAAGATGTCATTGTATTCTGGTTGCACTAAATATATAGCATTGTCAGCCATACTGAAGCTGTATAATTTAAAATCAGACAATGGGTGGAGTGACACCAGTTTTATAGAACAACTTTCTTTCCAGAATGACATGATCCTAGAAGATAATGAGCTCCCAAGCCAAACATACGATGCTAAATGAATTTTATGTTCAATGGGTATGATCTCTGAAAGAATAGACGCATTCCTGAATTACTATATATTGTTTCACAAGGACCAAAAAACACTTAAATAATGCCTAAAATGTGGTGCTTCTCGATATAAGAAAGATGAATCCGTTCCTACGATAGTTTTATGGTAATATCCAATAATTCAAAGGTTTAGGGGCCTATATGGAAGTGAGGAGACTGCAAGACAATTGACATGGCATGAAGATATAAGAATTAAATAAGGGAAACTATGTCACCTAATAGACTCTCCTCTGTGGAAGAGAATTGATCATGAGTATCTTGAATTTGGAAACGAGTTGAGAAACCTTCGTCTTGTGTTATCTATAGATGGAGTGAATCCTTTTGGTTTTCAAAGCAGCAGTCATAGTACATGGCCTGTTATGTTGTTAAAAACTTACCACTATGATTATTCATGAAATGAAAATACATCATGTTATCTATGCTAATATCAAGACCCAAACAATCAAGTGATGATATTGATGTTTATTTAGCTCTATTGATCGAGAATTTGAAATTATTGTGGGATTCAAGTGTTACGTTGTATGATTCTTACAAAAATAAAGATTTCACTTTGAGGTCCATGTTGTACGGGATGATAAATGACTTTCCGGATTACGGAAATTTTTCATGATATAACATCAAAGGAACTCAAGGGTGTCTCATTTGTGACCATGGTATAAAATAAATTAGGTTGAAACATTCATCGAGAATTATGTTTCTATGACATCGTAAATTTCTACCCCAACAATAAAATTACTAATCCTGAACAACAACATTCGATGGAAGTTCGTAATAATGTACAACACCATCTCCACTAACAGGTGATCAGTTTTTAGCGAAAGTAAAATACGTGGACAGTAATTTTGGTAAACTATTTTCGAAAAACCATATGAAAACTGGTTAGAAAAAAAAGATCAGTTTTTTTGAATTACCATACTAGAAATGTCTGTATTTTAGACATTTTATTGATGTTATGAAGGTTGAAAAATTTTATGTGATAGTGTCATCGGAATGTTGCTAAATGAAACCTGCAAAACAAATGTTGTAATTATGGCTATATTGGACATGGTTGAGATGGGAATATGAGAAGAGTTGGCACCAGTGAAGGGTGGAAAATGAACTTATCTTCCTCCTACTGCTTACACTCTTTCGAGATAGAAGAGATATTAGTTTTTCAACTTCTTGAATGATGTAAAGGTTCCATATGGATATTTATCAAATATCAAGAACATCGTGTCAATGAGATATTTAAATTTAAAGGGTCTAAAATCACATAAATGACATGTTTTGATGCAAGATATACTTCATATAGTTTTAAATGGAATTTTTCCAAGAATTTCTTCTATACATTAATGAAGCACTATTTCTTCTTCAAAGCTATATGCATTAAAGTTTTAGACCCGGTGAAATTACTAATTATGGAAAGAAAAATTTCTATCATATTATATGAATTGGAAATGTTTTTCCCACTAACAATCTTTGATATGATTGTTCATTTGATGGTTCATTTGGTGTGATAGATTCAACTATGTAGTCTGGTACATTATAGATGGATGTACCACATTGAATGGTATATGAAGATTTTGAAAGGGTATGTCCAAAATCAAAGTTGGCTAGAGGTTTGTATTGAGAAGCAATATATTTTTGAGGAAGCCATTGAATTCTAGACTGAATACCTGTCTGGTGTGGAAATCATTGGCCTACCAAAATCTCATCACACTGGGCAGCTTTAGAGTGAAGGAATTTTTGGAAGAGAGGTTGTAAAAATAAATATTATAGATCGTGAGTAGGCCCAAATTTACATTTTTCATAACAGTTTCAAAGTTGATCCATATGTTCAAACCCACAAAGAAATTATTTGTCATTTTAATCCATCTAGGGATGAAAAATGGATATCAGATACACATAAAAGATAGATTATAGGATGGTTTCAGAACCATATTTTTAAGAATTTAGATGATAATCTGGACTCAATTTCATAATGAATTCAATGAATAGCTAGAGCACCAAGTGTGTATGTCTTATCTTACAATGATTATGTAGTTAATGGTTATAAATTATATACTAATGAACATGGTGAAAATAGTACCATGAAGAATAGTGGGGTTACAATTGTGGCTGAAGCAATGCATGTTTCCACTGTTAAGGACATAAATCTAATTTATGTGAATATGTCATATTTTGGCATTATCAAACAAATATGGGAATTGGATTATATGAAATACCATGTCACTAGGGATCTACCTATTCTTACCCACACACCCATCCTTTTGATAGGATAGGGGTTTTTAACAGAAAATGTTTGGGTCCAAGGGTCCCAAGACACTCCCCTCACCCCGACTCCGTTTTCCAAGTTGAGAAACTAATTCAAATAATAGTTGCACCTTCATTATTCTAGGAGGGTCGGCCACACTCCCCTCCTCAAGACTCCCTTTTTTTTATGGAGGCACTGCAATAGTCAGAAAGGACACCTCCTACAATATGATCCCAGGAGGTTCAGCCTCCTCACTTTGCAACATCATTGTAGCGTCCATGTGGACCTCCATCTCTGAGAAACCAAAGATGGCTTTGTAACTATGACTTCTTCTCATGGAGGCTCAGAAACAGGAGAGACAATGTGTTCCACAACTGAATTAAGATTTCTATCTGGTTGGAAATCCCCACCTTGAGAGGGAGACTAAGAGTCCGAGATCACCACACATGTATTAAGGTCAGAACCATAGGTAGAGCCATCCCCTGAAGCCCCTATAGTACACTGAAATGCCTCAATGCCGATAGGGCTCCCCACTCCTTGCTTAGACACCCCCCCTGCCAGCCTCCTGCAAACTTATACTCCCAGTACCCTGGATGTGAGATTGATCAGGATTATCCAAGATCCCTTTGCATTTTGGCTACTGAAATAGACCCTCTAGGGGCTATCACAAACAACAACGTCACCTGAGACCATATCCTATTTAGAAAAAATCTGGTGTCCAGACCCACATCTACATGTCACCAATGAGCATCCCAAATTCTTTCTACTGGAACAGAAGTCAATGCACGAATCATACACGACCAGATTTCTACACCGTTATTCTTATCATATGGTAATCCAAACGAACTCAGGAGGCTTACTCAAGGCATCCACTTCCACACACACACACATGGGGATTAACCGGATGGTACACAATAGTGTTTCAACGATCACACACTAAATACCTCCCTACGAGGTTCCCAAGTATCCTAATGATCGAAGGATTTTGAAAAGAAAGGGGTAGATTAGGGAAACTCACCCAGATCACCACCAAAGGGGAGTCTCGCCTCATATGGAAGTCATAAGACCATCTTTGTAGGAAGAAGCAGTAATTATTGCAACTGCAAGTTGCACTAGACTAAGGGTGTAATTTTGGCATGGCGGCCCGATATCCCGACAGGCCCGGCCTGAAAGCCCGAGTGGCCTGGCCAGGCAAAGCCCGCATCGGGCCAATCCAAGCTTGGTCTGTAGGTTCAGCGGGTTGAGCCTAGTCCTATCCAAGAAGGCCCACGGGCCAGGCCATACTGACCCAAAAACGCCTGCCCAACTGGCCTGCGCAAAGCCCAGCCCGCTAGCTCGTGTGAACCCTGCCTGCTGAAAAAAAATTAACAGGGAAACTGCAGGTAGGGGAATTTGATCCCCCTACCACAAGCTTCCAAGGTTGTGCATGTTAACTTATCACCATACTGTATATATATATATATATCAATATATATTAACAAAAAATAATATTATATGTATATATATAATTATTATTATATATAATTGTAATGTGTATATATATATATATACACACAACTATATATAATTATATATATATATATAATAGTGTATATATATTAACAAGGATATTAATATATATATATATATCAATGATTTGATATTATATATATATATTAACTTTTTATATATTAATAAAAAAATAACACACTCACATAATGATGTTCATGCAAGTCCCTCAACCTCATTTATTTGTTTTAGGTATGTTGCAACATGAATATATTATATATACTATACATATATAAATCTATTTTAAAAAATTAACTCACCCACTGCGACGCACCCCCCAACCCCTAATTATTATTTTTATAATTTTCTCATGTTATATATATATATATATATATTCCAATCATTTAATTATATATAGAATAACTTATTATATATTAACAAAAAATAACACACATACCCAATGATGTTCGCGCAAACCCCCAAAATCACTAATTTTTTTTAAATATTATGAAACTTGCATACTATATATATGTATATATAAAAAAATCTACTAATAATATATATATATATATATCAATGATATGGTATAATATATATATATAAAGCTATTAATAATATATATCAATTTAGTGTGGCTTTTAAAAATCAATTTATAATATATATCTTTGTGTGTGTGTGTGTGTCGATGATTTAATATTTTATATATAATAAATTATTTTATATTAACAAAAAATAACACACTCACCTAATGACATTCGTGCACATCCCCCAACCTCATTAAAATTTTTAAAATATATTTCAACTTGAATATATTATATATAAATATACTTAGAAAAAAATTAACCCGCCCACTGCAGTGTACCCCCCAAATACTAATTATTTTTTACAATTTTCTCATATTATATATATTTAATAGATTATTATATATTAACTAAAAAATAACTACTCACCAAATTATGTTCGCACACCCCTAACCTCATTATTTTTTTTAAATATCATAAAACTTGGATATATTATATATACTATATATACATATATAAATCTATTTAGAAAAAAATTAACTCACCCACTGTTGCATACCCCCTAAGCGTGTAATTTCGGTCTAGATATGGCTGGGTCGGGCCTACCTTGCAAAAAAATTAAAAAATCATTTAAAAAATTGTTTTAAATTAAACAAACGCTTAAAAATACTTTTCATAAATAAGTTAAAAAAATAAATGTAAAAAATGTTATAAATAAATGATAAAATAACTTTTAAATTACAACACTTTAAACCCAACGACCACTTCTGCGCATCCCCCAATCACTCATTAATTTTTTTTTTCAATTTTTACATAATATATATAAATTCACAGACATATATAAATCTATGTTAAAAAAATAACACATCCAACCACTGTAAAATATTTTAATATAAATCTTGTTAAATATTTAAAAAAATACATTAAAATAATATGCATTCAAAAAAACAATTTAAATTAAACATCTAAAAATAAATGTAAAACCTGTTTTAAGCAAGTGTTAAAAAATGGTTTAAATAAATGTTTAAATTAAAGTGATTAAAAAAAGTTTTTTAAAAAAAACATTTAAATTATTTTTTTTAAACAAACACATAAAAAATACTTTTCACATTAAAATATGAAATTAAAGTTAAATGTTTTTAAAAAATACTTGTAAAAATCATGCGTTTAAAAAAATTAAAAAATGTTTTAAATTAATAATTTAAAAATAAATTTAAAAAATGGATAAATAAAAAATATTAACAAACGCTTAAAGAAATTATAAATAATTAAAAAAAATGTAAAAAACTGTTTTAAATAAATGTTAGAAATAAGTTTAAATAATAAGGCTTTAAACTCACCCACTACTACTACGCACCCCACATTATTTTTTTTACAATTTGTAAATAATATATATATATTAACAATATATAAATCTATTTAGACAAATAAAAAACATATCTACCCATTTTAAAATGTTAATATAAAATAAAATAAACATTTTTACAAAAAAAAACATTCATTTAAAAATAAATGTAATGAAGTGTTTTAAATAAATGTTAAAAAATGTATAATTAAAAAAAATTAAAAAAGTTTTAAAACAAACTATTATTTTAAAAATAATAAAATCCCATCATGGCCCAACTCAAAAAAGCCCAATCCGGCCTAAAAAGGCCCATCCCGGCCCAATGGTTTGGGTCGGCCCGAGGCTGGGCTCGGGCCGCATCATTGGGTTGTTCGGGCTAGCCCGGCTCGGCATGAATAGTGGTCAGCGGCCCGACCTTTTTCATTGAATCCCCAGCCCAGCCTGACCCTATCTGAGCCGGGATGGGCCGGTCCGGGCTGAAATTACACCCCTACACTAGACTATTCTTTGATTAGGACATCCTCCAATGTGAAACAGATTAAAATGAAACTGTTGTTGAGAAGACCCATCGTTGCCCTCTCTTGTAGATCCCAAGAACCAAAAATAAACTTATTAAAGGATTCCACAAATGGTCTTCTCTATGAGAAACATTCTACCATGGTCTAATTGAATATCACTAAGGAATCGTTGAACTCCATGATTGATAAAGGAAAATTAGGGCTCCCGACATAGAGCTCAGGAACCTTAGGGCATAGGAACCTCTATGGGAAAGGCGGAAGGAGATCGGGTTTGGAGAATGAGAAGAAAGAGGCCATTACTCTCTTAGAGGACGACTGAGGTCCCTCCCCTTGTGATGGGGGAGGTAATGGCTCAGTGGTCACCATTGTCACGGTGGAAAAAGACTTTATCCCTTTTCTATTCGATATTTTAAGAGGCTGGTAAAATTTGGTCACCTACCTCCTATCCAGTTTACTTTCCCAGGGACACAATGGAAAAAGTTGGTTCACAATGTGACTGAGAGGCTAATGATCAAGGCTATCCAAGTCAAATGGAGCTCATAGATTAGGTTGTTTCTAATCCAAAGGAAACACCATTTTGTGCCTCAATCAGCACCACCTTTAGCACCTCAAGTTATCTTTTTAAGTTCCTTCCTCTAAGAGGACTAAGAAAGAAAATTGGGCATGGTCTCTTACCTGCCCATATCAAGGTCAGGTATTAAGTATCATCTAGTCTAATATCCCCCTACCTACCCAAATGTGTCTTTTTTATTAAAAATTAACATTTTATTTATGTATTCATTCATATTAATGTTAAATTTATTTCATTATTGTATTACTAACATAATATTTTTTTTCTTATATAGGTGGAATTTTTTCCCTGAGTTTGGATGCATTGTTCGACAACTAATACCATGGATGAAATTTTTTGAGAGGGGATCACAGATTCAAAAATGATGAAACATTAATGTTTTTAACTGTTTTTTTGGATAATTGTAATTGTAACCATATAAAACATTATTTGAAATGTATATTGTAGTTTGTCTTTTTATTCATGATTTCAAGTAAATGTATATAACATTATTTTCAAAACTCTTTTGTGCATTGTTTTGTTTTTCTATGCTTTATTAGTGTGTTGGTGTTGTTTTGTGATATTATTTTGTGTGCTGGTGTTGCTTGGTGCTCTGTGTGCAGGTGTTGTCTCAGGTGTGTAGGTTCTGTGCAGGTGCTGAGTTTTCTCAGGAAACTTGACCATTATCAGTGTTAATTGTGCGCTGATAAAGGGGGCCTTTATCAGCACTCAAAATAGTGTTGATAAAGGTTTCCTTTAATATATCTCAAAATAGCGATGATAATGGTGCCCGTTATTAGCATGTAAAATAGCATAGATAATGGACCCATTTATCTTCTCTAACAACGTGCTGATAAATGGGTACCTTTATTATCGCTTTTTTTAGCTCAGATAAAGTGAACCCTTTATCAGCATTTTTTAGCTCTATTTAAGGGGACCCTCTATCTTTGCCATGATAAACAGCACTTTTCTAGTGTTGTTAAAGGCGGTTTTTAGCACATTAAAAATCTCAATTTGTAGTAGTTACCCCACTAAGGTCTCAAAAATACATCTCAGAAGGACGGCCTCATCGCAAGGGTCCCATCCCTATAGATGGCTCATCAATTGGACTTATGGTTTGAAATTTGTATAAATTTTTGTAAAAAGGGGTCGGTTAGGTCTGGGCCTGGTCTGACCCAGTTGAATAGACCCAACCCAACCAGAACTAGAGTCCCTGGCCCGACCAGACTCGACTCGTTGGGCTGCCCAGTTTTCCTAGCCTTGCTCTCTTGAGCGGGCCCACTCAGCATGCACGAACACAGTGGCTTCTACATCCTCTCTAGGTTAACGTAGCTGACAGCTGGCTGGCCGCTTCTCTTACACGTGGTTAGTGAGACTATGTGCCAACACAAACATGTGGCTCATCAGAACTTCATCCCTACACTGTCATAGCATGCCACCAATACCCGCGTCTGCATTTTCACAGGCTCCTCCACCACCAGCCATCCACCACCAGGTGGCCGCAACGCCGCTGCTTCCTCGAGATCATGTTCCTTCTTCATTGGTCCAAAAAATTTATCCAGACATAGATCTAGGATCCTTGGGTCCCGATGTACATTGATCTAGTCTCTATAGTCAAAAATCATTTGATCATGGGGTCCTATATCATATGGAACCACTTGTAAATAATCAATCCATGACCACAGGGGTTCAATGGTGAAGTGTGAAGAATGGGGAAATAAGAAGCATCCAGAACACCCAATATTGATAGGTATTGTCCTTGTTTATGTTGTCCTTGATCCGTCCATGTCAGAATTTCATAATGGGTAAATAAAAAAAATATAACATGAATCAACCTAATAAACATCCCACAAAATAAAATCCATCCCACTTACACCTGATCCATGGATTAGCTTATTCTTTGGTAAATCCATGTTCTCCACGGAAACCAAAGAATGGGGAAGGTAATCACAATGGAAAACAACCCCTCCCTGGGATTGGATTTTTCATTAATAGAGTGATAATTCATCTTCATTAAAGATCCACTGAATAAGGCTCTTGATGCTTGATCCTTGATTCGATATTGTTTCAAACCATCGTTATTCACCAACACCTTATTTCGTGGTCTTTTCTCTCATGAGTTATCAGGGAATTTCTAGGGTTGTGAATTCTAAGCCCAGACCCCTGCCTATAGGTTTAATAAAATGAAAATAAATCTATTGTATCATAAAAATATTTTTAATAAAATATTTAATGATAGTTAGGTCCAATATTTACCTATTTTATTTAGCTCGTGTTAGACAATGTTAGGCCCTGGCTAAGGTAAATTCAATGTTCCAAATGAAACAATGCCCCCAGATTTTCAATCTAGGATCCTATTTAGAATTTATTAAAGTTCAAAGTTAGTCACCAAAGATTTTTAATTAAAAATTAAACTTTATTCAAAAATATATTTCGGGCGCACAAGACCTTGAAATCTCATTCCATCTCAGCATGCGATCTCAGTGTTTTCCCAATTGATTAATTAAAATAAATCAGATAGAAAATATAAGTCATTAAATTCTCCCCACCTTAGGAGTTTATATCCCCAAAATATAAAACAAGGTCTAATCAACAAAAATATGAGGGTACTGAGAAGATATATGAGCCTTCTTCTCCTAGGTTCTCTCTTAGAGGTTCCCATACAGCCACTGAATATCTACTAGATGAATCGACCTCCCACAAATGGTCTACTCTTACTTATCCTTGATCTATATTGGGAACTCCTCAAATGCCACCCCATTGTCAGTGTCCATCTCACCACAGTTGATAATGTGTGATGGGTCATGCATGTACCTCCTCAACTGCAACACATGAAAGATATAATTCACCTAGTGAAACTTTGGGGGTAGAGCTAGGCGGCACGCCACCTGCCAACTTTTCTCAAAATATGAAAGGGGTCGATAAACCTCAGAGAAAAATTTCCACCCCATCCAAATCTATATAAACCCCGTTGAGGTGAGACCTAGAGGAAAACATGGTCTTGCTTCTGAAACTCCAAGGGGCTCAGTCTTTTTTCAGCATATGACTTTTGTCGGTTTTGTGTAGTCCTCATCTGCTTCTGTATCATTCTTCACCATCTTAGTGGTAGCCCACACCAACATTTGGCCCATAAGTGATGACTCTCTAGGTCATTCCAGCATAACATTGATCTTTAAGTGCAACCATACAAGGCCTTTAATGGTGCCATAATAATGGTGGAGTGGTTTTTGTTGTTTTTTTAATTCTCCACTAGAGGTAAGTGGTCCTCCCAACTATGACCGAAGTCTAAGATGCAGTCATGAAGCATGTCCTCTAGAACCTAGATGGTCATCTCCATTGATCATATTTCTGGGGATGAAAGGTTGTGCTCAACCATAAATAAGTCCCAAAATCCTCTTACAAACCCTTCCACAGCCAAGAAGTTAACCGAGCATCATAGTAGGAAACGATCATTGAAGGCACCTCATGATATCAAACTATATTCGGAACATAGAGGCATCCCACGCTCTCTATGGAACCCTGCTCAATGATGGGTAAGAATTGGGCCGAATTATTGAGTCGGTCAATGATCACCCAGATGGTGTTGTTTCCCCTGGGCATGTGTGGTAAAATCGTCCTGAAGTCCATTGATATCTAATCCCACTTTCACTCAGACACTTTGAGTGGCTGAGTCAAGCCAGATGGAACCTAGTTCTCTATCTTCACTTGTTAATAAGTGAGGCACCAATAAATGAACTTTTTCATTTCCTTCTTCATCCCTGTCCACCAAAAATAGTATTAGATTTCCTAGTAAATCTTTTCAACACTTGGATGTACCACCAAGGGGGTGTGTTTAACTCTTTAAAATCCTCCTCTTTAAATTATACTAGAACCATGGTGCTCCCTCTAATGAGAAAAAATGCTCCCCAAATATCGAATGTCCATCAGGGGTATGCCCTGTAGACATCTAAGCATGTGTAGTCTCACAGCTGGTATCTCCAAGCTATGCCTCGATGACTTGCTGTAAGAGGGGAGGGGTAACTGCCATAAACTTAAGAAAAGCTGCTCCATCATTATCCATGAAGGATATATAAAATGAGGCCATATTCTATGAGTCCTCGTTCAATAGCATTGAACTCAATATCTAGCTGATAGAATCTACCACCACATTCTGCTTCTTAGGAGTATAGTCTATTTAGAATTCATAGTCCTAGAGGATCCCTAGAAAACACTATTTTCTTAGGTTCAAATCCTTCTGAGAAAAGATATACCTGAGACTTTTTTTTGTCTGAGTAGACAAGAAAAAGCTCACCAATATGGTAGTTTCATCTCATATTCAATGCAAATACTACCACTACAAAATCAATGTCCTGGGTCACATAGTTCTACACATGTGGTCCAAACATCCATGAACCATAGGCAATCCCCCTTTCCCCTACATCTGGACATAAGTCCATTTCCTAATGCATCACCATACACCACATACTCTATACCCTCCTCTATAAATTTTACAATGGGAGCACTCATAAGACTCTGTCTAAGCTACTGGAATCTCTCCTAGAACTTCTCCATCTAGACAAAAGGTTTCCCCTTTTGTGTCTAGGCTATAATGAATACTGCTACTCTAAAAACATCGGGAACAAACCACTGATAGTACCTAGAAAACCAAGTAAACTATACACCTCGATAACATTCTTGGGTGGATCTCAAGCAAGCACCACCTTTATATTTTCCAGATCCACTACAACTCCAGCCTCTGAAATTACATTTCATAGAAATTGGACCTCCAAAACATAAAATTGAAACTACGGGAGATTCTCATAGAGTTGGTTCTCTCAGATCATGTCTAGGACAATCCTCGAGAGTATTTTGTGCTCCTAATCAGACACTATGTGCACTAAAATGTCATCAATGAATACCATGATGAACCAGTCAAGTTATAGCTATAAGATCTAATTCATGAGTCCCATTAACATTGCTGGTGAATTTGTTATTCTGAAAGGCATAACCGAGTACTCATAGTGGCCATACGGACATCTAACAACTATCATTGATACATCCTCATCTCATACACAAAGATGATGATAGCCAGATCTAAGGTCTATTATCTATAACCACCTCTCTCCCATAAACTGGTCAAAGTGGTCATTAATTATTGATTTTAGATACTTGTTCTTCACTGTCACCTAATTCAGACATCTGAATTCTATAGAAAGTCTCAAAATCGCATCTTCCTTCTTATAAAACAGCACTAGGGTCACCCGGGGTGAGACATTGGGCCTCATAAATCCCTTCATCTACAAATCCTCTATCTCTACCCTTAACTCCCAATGCTCTGTGAGAGCCATCCAATATGCAGGTGTGGATATCAGTTATGTCTTAGGGTAGAAATCAATTTATAATTCAACCACCCTATGAGGGGTAATACTGGAACATACTCAGGGAAGACTTCTTCGTACTCATCCATCATTTCAGGAAGCAAGGGTCTACTCACTTCCACCACAATGAGGGTTAGGCTAGCCAACTAGTGAGTGATTAGTTTCACCCTCCTCTGAGAAAGTACATCTTGTGCTGCATGCACTTCCTTTTCACTGGTAAAGGAAACCCTAGTCCCACTTCTACAAGAACAATGTACTTTGTTCCTAAAATAGTCAATCTAAGCATGGAATGTGTTTAACTAGTCCATACCTAGAATGACATCTTAAGTCCTTGATGCCACTACTAGGAGATCTCTACTGAAGCTGTCACCTCCAAGAGTAATCTCACACTACCAGAACTAGTGTGTGATTGTTGAATCCTCTCTCGTATGAGTCTCTAAATGTTTGGATCGATCCAACGGCTACTCTAGAATCTCTGAGCACCGAACAATGTTTGTAGAAATTAATGACATATTGTAACCTATATCTATAAGAACTAGGGATACGGTGGAAAATACATATATCGTACCTCTAATAATCTCTAGAGTACCAAGGTCAAAAGCCTTCATCGCCTGAGACTAGCCTCTCTCCTATACATCAGCTCCCTAAGCCCATGGAAAACCGCCTGTGGGTGGTGGTGGTAGTAACTCGAACCTCCATCCAGCATCGGTTGCACTAACTACTACCCTGCCACATCCTATACCATGAGGACAACCTTTATTGAACCTCTTCCTCAACCTCAGTCGTCCATCGATCATTCGATGATCAACTGGATGGTGTGTCGGGCAATCATGAGCTATGTGTCCCCGACCACTGCATGTGAAACACAGTCTGTCCTTTGACTATCTTGCTCTGCCCTAGGAGCCTCGCACCACTGATCATATATCCTAGGGCTATCTGTTGGAGGACTTCTCCCACTTAGGCCTCTTCATCTGTTGTCTTGTACCCACGTCTGAGGACTCATACACCTGATATCTAGTGGTAGATCCCACTGCGGGTGCCTGTTCCACATGGAATCTCTCCATAAGTAGAGCTCTCCCTAGTATCCCAGCCTAGTTATGGATGCTAATAGACACCATGGATGCCAAAATCTCCCATCATAGTACCTGCATGAAGGAATGAACCCTGAAGAATGGGTCCCACACCATGTTGGTAGATTAGGCAGAAGGATACATGAATCTTGTTGAGTACTCTTCTACTGACTGGTTTCCCTATGGTAGATGCAGTAACTTTTTTATACACACATAGAGTAATGTATTGGAAAATATTTCCTCCCAAAAGATGCACTTGAACTCTATCTAGGATAGCATTTCCTCCTCGTGTTTCTATATCACTAATCTCCACCATCATCCTATTAAGCCCTATAGAAGTTCTGTGGCTAAGACTGTCATCTGACTGGAAAATGTCCTCACAATGTAGAAGATATGAGTAACCACCTCCAGCCCATCCTTAGTTACATGGGAGGGGTTAGTCTCACCCTAGAACCTAGGAGGTCTCTGCCTCTAAAAGTTATGCAACGCAATTAGCCTACATGCATCCTCGACTGATAGCTCTAGAAATAACTACTTCTCAACAGGTGGTACTATAGTAAGAAAACCACCCAAGGGTTCCATGTCAGGAATAGGACCCTATAATGATGCATCATCACTAATAGGATCATACTCATGATCGTGCATCAGGATCCGAGATAGATAACTTTGTGGAGGCATCATAAAATAGATCGAGATGAACCACTATTAATTCAGTATATCTAGAGACCTGACTGAAGAAGGAAATGGATTAGACAACCCAGTCTTATATGATTCTTGTGCCATTCATTTCCCTACAACCATTGTTTTCATGTACTGAGTCGGAAGCATGTACCCAGAGTCCTGGTGTATGGTTACATCAGCTGCTGCAGCAACACTAGATTCCCTAGCCTGAAAGACGAACTAGAAACACTTAACAATATTTCCCCAAACCAATCTCACTAACTCTCAGTCCCAATGTGGAATCGACCCCCTCTGATACCACTCTTTTATAACCCATCCCCCAGTGCCCATGTTGTGACTACGCCCAGCCCACCTCCCATAGGCCTTAGGCTAGCGACTAGCTCTGAGTAGGAATATCCCAAAAAATGGGAGGCATTTACCTAAGAACCGGTACACATGCACATAATTACAAGAAAAAGATACTAGAAAGTGAAAAAATATGAGCAATGATAAGTCATGCATACAACTACAACCCAACAATAGAGTATATCATAAGTAAAGAAGTAAAGTACAACTGAGCCAGTATAAAAGACAACCAAAATTAAAGACAAGATAAATGTCTGACCTACATATAAGGGTACTGAAGTTGTAGTATAAAGCTATAAAAACACCTCTATCCTTTTAATCTCACAAGGAATTATCTGGTCCTAGTCCTGGTCCTAGTTTTTCTCTAGCTAAGACTCTATTGAAATGCCAGTTTTCTGCATAGGATATGACACGTGCGGGAAAATCCCATGCAAAGGTGAGTAAAACAGTACTTAGTAGGGCAGCCCATAATAATAAAGGGAAAAACACAAAAGAATTTAAATTCAACTATAATCAGTTATATACTCATTCATATACCAATTATATCCAGATATCCTCAAATACCATCCACAAGTTAGAAAGGATAAGTTATAATCAAACATCCACCACAAAATTCCACTTGAGGCATGATCATTCCAGGAGGAGTCACTCCTCAATCCTTTATGTGATATCTTGTCAAGATTATGTTATACAAAGATGGGATTCCCTTAGAGAATACTGCAAACCCAATTATTATTACCCCCAACATAAGTGATTATCAGATAATACTATGAACTCTGATGATGTGGCTCATAACATATGGGATTCCAAAGAAAACCACAAACCCTACTGATATGACCCACTTGATGTAGGATTAACCCCCTCCACTCGGAGGTCACATAAATACCCAAAAAACTCAATCAGAGGTGATAAAGTATTATTTTAGTCCCACGGAGGATTTCATAACTCTATATGAGACATTTTCTCTTAATGGGATTACTCTGAAATGTCGTACTGAACCCTCACAAGAAGGACCAAGGGGAAAAGCTACGCACCTACACTATCCCTCACTAAGGTCTCACAAAGACATATTAAAAGTACTGCCTCATCACAAGGGTCCTAACTCCATAGACAGATTGTCGAATGGACTTATGGTTTGAAATTTATGGGGCTTTTTGTAAAAAGGGGCCAATTGGGTTCGAAACTGGTCTAACCTGGCCTGGGGTCTACCGAACCAACCCGCCCGGGCCCAACCTAACCTAACCCAAATTGTTGGGCCACCCAGTTTTCCAAGCCCAGCCTACTCGAGTGGTCCAGCTCGTCTCAGCCGGATGGGGTAGCTGTCGTGACCTCTTCTGATCAATATGACTGGTAGTTGTCCAACTGTTTCTCCCGCATGGGGTCCAAAGGACCGCATGTCTCCCATATGGTGAGGCTTATTAGATTCATTTCCATCCTCCATTGCGGCCCCCTGTCATGGCGCACTGCCACTACCCATGGCCACGCTACTACAGGCTCCTCTGCCAGTGGTCGTCTGCCGCCAGGGGGCCGCATCGCCCCCCATATCGCCGCTACTTCTATGGGCACCCTTTTCATCGACGTTGGTCGAAAAGTTCATCCAAATGTAGATCTGGGATCCTTGGGTCATGATCTACAATGATCAGGTATCTACCGTTTAAAATCCTTTCATCTGTGGGTCCAATCGCATATGGAACGGCCCAACAATTGTCGAGTCACGGCCACGGGGTTCAACGGGGAACTTGAGGAATAGGGAATGAAGAAGCATTAATAATTCCAAATATTGGTGGGTCTTGGACTTGTACATGTCGGACCCAATATTTCCACGTTATAATTTCAGAATGGGGAAATAATAAGAAATCATTACCCAAATCAACCCAATAAACATCCCATAAAAGAAAACCCAACCCCCATATCACTGATCTGTGGATTAGCTTGTTCTCTGGATAATCCATATTCATTGTGGAAACCAAAGAATGAGGAAGGATTTTGTAAAGAAAAACAACCCCAACCTGAAATTGGATCATCTGTTGATGGAGGGAGAATTCTTCTTCCTTAACAATCTACTGAAGAATGCTCTTGATCCTCGATCATTGATTCAAGAGGGAATCGATCGGTCATCATTCACTAATACCTTCTTCTGAGGTTACTTATCTTAAGAGTGCTTAGGGAATTTCAATGGTTTTGAATTCTATCAATGGAACCCTTCCTCTAGGTGTAATAATAAAAGAAAAAAAAATTGTTGCATCATTAAAGTATTTTTATTAAAATATTTAATGATGGTTACATCAAAAATTTAACTTTTTTGTATGGCCCATGCCGAATGATGTTAGGTCGTGACTAAGATAATTTTTCTATTCCAGACACAAATGTACCCACAAATTTTCAATCCAAGCAACCATTTCGAAGATATTAAAGTTCAATGTCATCCACTGAGCATCTTTTATTAAAAACTGAACTTTATTGGAAAATTTACTCGGGGCACATCGGGCCTCAAAATCTCATGTCTCCTTAGTGTGTTGTCTTAGTATTTTCCAAATTAATTTTCAATATAAATTAGAGGGAATATCCGAGTTATTACACATCATAGAAAAACCCATGAATGTGGATGATAAATATACCTCGGTAAATACTTACGTATAATCAATCTTGGATAATAATGTGACTATGAAATTATCAATTACAAATTTATAAATTTATGCATCTTAAAATAAAGAAATTTATATGCATATGTAAATATCATATTCTTCATAATAATAATCATAAAATCATTCATAGGCAACATAAACACCACACAAAAGAAATAGGTGGTGTATAAGTCATATGTCCCACAGAAATAAAAGTGAGACAAAATAATCCCATAACTTTTAGGTATGATTTCTTTTTTGTGTATCTGAAACTCTTATATAATGATTAAAATAATTTCATTTACTTATTTCAGAATCATACTAATTTATATGGCATAATTTATGATCATATCAATTTTTTTTAATATCATTACAATGTTACTTGTTATTCAGATATTGAGTGTTTTATGTTCTTATGCATATTTTGTCGAATAAATTTGGTTCTCCCTCATAATTCGTATTTATATCATTAAAAAATAATATTAACATAATATATATAATATTTATTCTTTATTGGAATTTATATACTGATGATCTAATGAAGATCATGTAGAATGAATAGCATCTCATCATGGAGACGGTAGGTCGTATGTATGCACAAGCGATGACATCATTCCCAAATTTTTTGAATGGTATAGAATTGGATGTAGTATAATATTTCAAAATTAATAGAATATTATATTAAAAATATATAGTTATTGTTTCCATAATTATACCAATCCATGTAATGTGGTGGTGAAAAAATATTACACTATAGTGCGGAGATGGTAAGTCGTATGTATTCATGCGTTGTTATTTCGTTTTTCGTAGGATGGATAGATTGTGGAATATTGTTGTTCAATAATCATAATAACATCATAGTTTATAATTTATACTTTATCTATTACTTTATAATGAAATAACTCATGAAGATGAAGTAGAATAAGAAAGATGTTTGAAAGAATCGATAGAGGATAGTACCTATTCTTCGACGTGCTTCTTATAAATATCCTCTTAAATAACTAGAGTTAGTATTTGAAGATGACCAAAACCTCTAGAATGTAACTATATAATTTGATAAGGGAGAAGAGATGGGTATGTTTGATCTTATAGGCTCAAATTGAAGTGAATAGGTGAGGGAGGAGGTGCTCTTTTATAATTGAGGTGAGGGGCACTTTTGGGACATCCAAAAATATTAATTTATAATAAAATAAAAACTTGTCCAAAAACCACCAAAATGTCCCAATTTGAAAGTTGAGATGAGATAGGGTTTTAATATCATCATAAAATAGATTTTTTGTATGTTTTTATATCAATTTAATCCTTATGATTTTAATTAACACTTAGTTATTCTATTTAATTTTTAACTAGGGTAACAAATATTTCAATATTAAAAGGGTGAAATATTTACTTATTTGATGTCAATTAGACCATAAATAAAAAAATTAAAATATTTTAAATCACAAAATAATTATTCAATATTTTTTTTAAAAAAATCATTATTTTTTATTAATTTAGTAAAGCAATATTTTTTTAGACAATCAATAGTGTCAATTTTGAAACTATTCAATTCATTGATTTTTAAAAATATTCAGTTAACAATTTAATATTTAAAAAACTATTTTATTATATTAAAAATAAATCAAGGTCATCTAGAAAATTAATTAGGAAAATTAATTAGCCCAAATTATATATATTTTAATGTTTTTAATAACATTTATTTGTTATATTTGTTACTAAAATAATTACTACATGAATTTTGTGTAATTATTTAATATACATATTTTTTAATAAAATTAAAAATAAAATACTATGATGAAGATAAATATACTAGATTTCATAATAATATTTTTAGTATAATTTATCTTCTATAAAATCTATCATTTAAAATGTTTTACTATCAAATTATGAATGTGATAACTTTAACATCACTTTAAATAAAATAATATAATTATCAGAATTTCTTCTATAAGGATCCAAATGGTAACTAACTCAACCCATGGGTGTTTATTGTCGATATATACTCGATCAATATGATTTGGTCAAGTTTTTGGGTCTTTGGATGGTTATTAGAGTTTTAATAAAAATAATTTTATTGATTTCTCATAAATTAATTAATTTTTACATCATTACAATGTACGTCTTTGAGGTAATTATTTATTTTTAAGAAATTTAAAATTAATTACCATGATAAAGATAAAATATTTTATCTTTCCAATGAATATTTATATTATGATTTATCTTCTTTATATCCTTATATAAAAAATGATATATGTAATAAAATTTTATAAAAACATATTTTATTTTTCTTTAAATAAAATAAATTAAATATCCTAATCTAATCCAAGGGGCATCCAAAGGACACCATTTCAACCCAAATATGATTCAAGTCGAACCAAAATCATATAATTATATTAATAAAATTTTTAGGGTAATGTTATAATATTATTCTTATACCTAATTACCAGATTTACCCTTTTACCATATTAATAATAGTTACCGAAGTTACTATTCATAACGCCCAAAAATAAAATAAATGTATTTAGATAATTTTTACCTTCTGATTAAAAATATGGAATCCATTTTTCAAAATTCAAAACATAGAATTTTTAGTAATTAATTTAAAATTAATCCCGTTATCGGAAAGAGAGAACACGTTTTAAAAGTTAAAACATTGCCAAAGATTGAAATGTTTTTAAATCTGAACTGAATGTAAAATTAATGATAATGACATAAATTATATTGAATGATAAAAATATATTATATTTATTCTTTAAATCCATTCAATATTATAATTTATCTAAATAAATTATTTTGATGAAAAAGTAGTTTTCAGTTAAAATTTAGTGTATTTTTACTATTCAATGAAATTTGAATGTTTTCAGACAAATAATAAAATATCTTCCAAATTAAATTTTTATATCAATAATTCTAATAAAATGTTTATTTAATCATATAAAAAATATTAATTTACAAAACCCTTAATTTAAAGGGGGTTATCCATTAAAAGCTGGAAAATTACCCATTTTAAAAATACATATTTTTATACATCAAATAAAGTTCACTCATACCCTATGACAAAAAAATATCAATTGGATGAATATAAAAATTAATTTATTAAGTATATAAAATTTATATTTCCTTAATTTTATTTCATAATAGTAATTCACTCATTTTATTAATACAAAAAATACAAAAATATAATTGATTAATACTTTTCATAAAAAATTGGTAGTGAATGACTTCGCTGTACATTTTCATAATTTAGTTATATTTTTTAACGCTAAGCTAAAAAATAAGTCAAAATATTTATTTTATACTTATGTAATATTTCAGTTTGTTTATACTCATGATTGAGTGCAATGGAATCTATTGAATAATTAAAAAAATTTAGAGAAAATATTTCATAAAAACGTCAGGGTCTTATATTTTTGTACCCTCAGTTTCTGGTATGAAACCATTTGTTTATATTTATATGTATATAAAGTATAATTTTGGAGTTTTGGAGTGTTTTTTTGAACTTTCAATAAGTTTTCAGGGCTAAAGGGGAAGCGTACAGGCTACGCACAGTTTGTCTAAACCATGCAGAAATTGTAGGAGAAATCGTGCACTTTGGAAGATGTTGGACAATAGCTTTGGCATGGTATGTGCATGGTTAGGGAGACTATGAGATGAGGTCATGATAGGGTCCACCTAGACAGTAGATAACACACAGTTAGATCATGGTTTGTTTAACCTAGTGAACTGACCATGCGTGAGGTCAAAGTGAGATCCTAAAATGTAGATCTCACACGTTTTTAACTCTAAATCCTTCATTGTTTCCCATTTTTAGTCCTAAAATGGTATTCTTATCCATTGAAGATTCTATAACCTATCCCAAGAAAATTTTAATCTATTTGAATCCCTTCTTTTGTGTTTAAAAGTTTGATTCTTGCAGTAAGTCATCGTTCTGCATCTTTCTTGTCATGTTTCCATAGATCTACATCACCCCTATTCTCATATTAACATATATACACCCTCTATAGTAAGATATAAGATTAAAAATTCCAAATAAATTTATATTTTATCTTGATCATGTCATTGGAAGATATCTAAGGTGGTTTTATAGAGAATTGACCCAGTTTCTAGAGCATTCTTCATCCATTATCAGTTTTTTCCAAAACAGTTGAGGTAGGTGGATTCACTATCAACACATCTTAGTAGAACTGACTGAAATTATTTTAAATTAAATATATTTTTTTCAATTTATTGTGAATTTTTTATTTATAAATTTTTTGGAACACTCTTTAGTGACAGTTCGGTGAATTGTGAAAATCTGGATAATTTGTGTCCTTAAAGAAAGTTCTTTGATTCTTGATTTTAAAAAGAATGATTTAAAAACTGTATTTTTCTAGAATTGTTGTAATTAGATTTCATTAATGTGTTTTCAATAAAATGAATGGTTTTATTGAAATTAAATTGTTGATTGAAATTGATTTGTTTATGTATTTTCAATGAAAGAATGTTTTTATTGAAATGGGTTGAATTGGTTTAATTGAATTGTTTGGGAATATATGGGTTATGTGAGTTCATGTTCAAAGTTCCCCTCAATAAAGGATGTGTACCATTGGGGTAAAAGGTGTGTGACCATGGATCAGGGGAGTGTGTTAATGGGACAAAGGGTAATTATATAAGAGACCTCTCATGAGTATGAAACTATCCAAATGAAGCGTGTATGGTTGGGTGTGTGAAAAGTGGAATAGAATGGTTATGCCAAAAATAATATTGACAAATGGTTTGAAATCCTTGTTTGTTTGTTTTTTAGGAAATGTGAATTTCTGTAAAATTGGTTGAAATAGGACTTGTTTACTCTTGGATATAAATAGTTTTTTTGAACCTGTTTATATTTAGTTTTAAACTATTTTAATAGAATTATTTTATATAAACTATTATATATATATATATATATATATATATATATTTCTAAACTTTCTATCCAAGTGGAGTGAGTAGAGATTTCATTGGGTAAAACCTATCAAGCTTTATACTCACCCCTTCTTTGAATATTGGTTCTTTTAGAGATGTTATCTTCCATAAAATGGGAAAGGATAAAGTATCGCATGTATTCAGCACCACCCAGTGATACTTGGGTTGTTTGGTGATGTTGGAGAATGAATCGTATAAAGCATGGAGTCTTGTGGTTGTCTTGGAGTTTCTTATAATTATATTTAATTGTTTAATTTTATATTTTCTTCTCTTCCTCTGTATAACATTTTGTTGTGGTTTTGATATAAATAAAGTGGTTGAGTTATCTTTTATTTATTTTTTCATCATATAGTGAGTTTTTTGTTTATGGTTTCTGGGTTAATTGTTTTATTTCTTAAAGTTTAAATCATCCCTCACTTGAATTTGAAACCCTTATGCATTTATTTCCATCCATTAGTGTCTTGGGGATGTCACTTAAGGCCATGTAATGATTCATTGTATTCTCAGGAAAATGAGAATAAGTGGGTCATTACAAATGGTATCAGATATAGTTTAATCCAAAACCATGTCTGATATAATTGGTATCATCTTGTTACTTTCCTTGTGGAATAAGTATTCATCATTTTTCTTGGTCTTGGAGTTGAAATTTGTTCTTTTCAATTCCTTGGGTTGTGATATTAGAAAGGAGTATTAGTTTTTTGACATGAAATGTAGATCAAAAAAAGATATAGCAATCCTTTTTCTAATGAATTTTGAGTTACTATATAGGTGGGTAAATAAGTGTCTTGGATAAACTTATAGGATATTGTAATCTCACTGTCATTGGTTTAGACAATGAGACGAGCATGGAATGCATTTTTGAGGAATGAATTCCCACTAGGGTTGAATATTTCATTTTGAGTAATGATTTATGATTTTGGGAAAAGTTGTCAATTTCTGAAAAAAACTGCAATTGTTTTCAAAGGAATTATTTTTAAAACAGTATGGTCGATCCATTTTGAAAATTGTTTAGTTTTCAAAAGTATGAATGGATTTTCCAAAAAAATATTAAACTCAGAAAATATTGTTTTTGGAAAACAAATTGTGATAGTTTATGTGATATAATTTTTAATTATAAGACATTAGTTTCTATAGAGTGATACTGATGGGGTTTGTTGTATGTTTTAAAAATGTCATGAGGTAGATGTCATATAAACCAATCAGAAAACGTTTTGGAGAATGTGGTTACTACTGAAACACTGGTGAACCAAGAGCTAATTCATATTATTTTCCAAGAGTTTTAAGGGGTGAGCATGGGGAACTAGATGGATGATCCAAGACATGTGGATCATTACATTAAGTTCATGAAACAGAATCCCCCAATCTTCTGAGATGATTCTGAACCCAAAAAGGTAGAAGAGTGGCTGAACAATATGAATCATACCATTGATTTCATCAATATACCAGTGGAGTTAAATGTTAAACTGGAAACATATATATTCTAAGATCTTTCAATCTAGTGTTGGGATCTAGCGATTAAGGGTAATATTGATTAAATTCTTATTTGGGAGGATTTTGGGGAATTATTTAATAAACAATTCTATCCTCACACATTTCGGATCCAGAGAATGATGGACTACTTCATCCTGAACTAGAAAAATATATATATCACATATTATATAAGTAAATTCATGAATTTTGTGCACTTCTCACATGAATTTGTAGTTATTGTGTCCTTGATGGGATGCATCTTTGAATCAAGGCTAAGGAAGGAGATTTTCTCAAAGATTGTGGTGCTCAGTATTATGAACTATACATAGATGGTGAACAGAGTGACAATGGATAAACATGATATCTTAGGAACTATGGGAGTTATAATTATGATGTTACCTTTGGGAAATTGTGGAAAATCTAATTATGGGAGAAATCAAAATAGGGGAACCTATTTCATGGTTGGAGCGAGACTCAAAATAAGTCAGTTGGATCAGTGAAGCTTCCACCATAACCCAAGAGAAGAGTGGGCTATTTCTAATGTGGTTTTCTTGACCACATAATGATAGAGTGTACAGAACAACCTAGAGAATTTAATAAATAAAAATATTTGGGGCTCCTTCATTGCTATTGTTGCAGTGATCTGATGTCAGGTGATCGATACAATTCATAGGTGTCATAAGCATCATGTGCTTTGACAGGGTGAGGATAATATAATTAGACTCATCGGTAGAGTATAACTTTCCATGGTGATTATAAAAATACCCTGACTACTCAATAAGGGAAATCTAAATACGGAAACAAGGAGTATATTGCAGCAATTAAACAATTATATATATTTGAGAAAGTTATTTTGGACGATCATGGTTAACCATCTACAGTGAAAGGTAGGATTATTTTGAATTATACCATTATACAAGTGTTCTCTGATACTAGTGCATCACATTCCTTCATTGCTTCTCATGTTGATGATTTTCTATGTTTGAAATGTGAAATGATTCCCTCCGTGTAAAAACATACAACTCCTCTCAGTAAAATAGAATGTTGAGCCTCTGTGTATAGATCATGTTCTATAACCATTGATGGAGATGAGATGCATTCGGACTTCTTAGTGTTAGAGATATAAGTATTTGATGTAATCTTGGGTATAGATTGGATGAAAATATTAAAGTGTCACGTCAAATATTATAGTAGAATGGTTAGTTTTACAAATTAGGATGGTATCGAGCATCTCTTCAGGGGATAAAGGGTTGTAAAGATAGGTTCAATGGGCTAGTTAGAACCACCATTAGAAACAACCTCTTACCAGTTAGTGGTGTTAACATTGGAATCGATTAATGTGATCACGGATATAAATTTTCCACCATTTGGGGATCAATTTTCATATGTCTTTCCCATAAACTTCCCAGGGTTACCACCTATAACCGATGTGGAGTTTATGATTGATCTCCTCCCAAGGACCATTCCTATTTCCATTCTGAGTTATAGGATTGCACCAACTGAGTAAAAGGGAATTGAAAGTGCGGTTGGAAGATCTATAAATAAATGGTTTCATTCATCCACGCATGTCTCTGTGGGTTGCACCAGTATTTTTCGTCAAGAATGCAGATGAAACTATAAGTCCATATGTGGATTATCGTAAGGTTAACTATGCTAAGATAAAGAATCGATGTCCACTTCTATGCATTGATGATCTGTCTGATCAATTGATGGGGTCCTAGTGGTTTTCTAGAATTGAATTGTGATCTGGATATCACCAATTATGAGTTTATAAGGAAGATATTATGGAGATAGATTTTAGAAGCAGATATGGACATTTTGAATATGTAGTCATGCCTTTCGGTCTTATGAATTCACCATTAGGCTTTATGGAATTGATGAATAGAATATTTCATAGATTTCTATATTATTTTGTTGTGGTGTTTTTGGGTGACATATTGGTGTATTTAAGGACAATGGATGATCATGAGAAATACTTGATGATGGTGTTGGAAATATTTATAGATCATCATTTGTATTCCAAGTTATCAAAGTGTGATTTTTGGATTCAAGAGGTACACTTTCTCAGCCATGTAATTTCTTAAAAATGTGTTTCTATGGATCCAGAGAAGATAGATGTCATTATATCTTGGCAACCACCAAATAATGTCTTTGAGATACAAAGTTTTCTTTGTCTCTCTAGTTATTATCAGTGTTTTATTTGCAACTTCTCACAACCAGCCTCCCTAATGACATATTTGACAAAGAAGATTGATCAATTCCAATATACTGAGAAAATATATAAGACTTTACTAGAGCTGAAAGTTCATCTTACATTAGCACCAATCATTATTTTTTCAGAATTAGTACAGGGGTATGCGGTGTATTGTGATGCTTTGGGATATAGGTTGGGATGTGTTCTCATATTAGGAGACAACATGGTTGCTTATGGTTCAAGGTAGTTTAGAGTGCATGAGAAGAATTACCCAACACATGATTTGGAGTTAGTTGTTGTCATCCATGCCTTGAATAGTTGGATTCATTATCTCTTTGGTAAAAAATTTACATTTTTCCCGATCATAAAATCCTGAAACATATTTTCTTACAATGGGATATGAATTTGATGAAAATGAGATGGATAGAGCATCTCCTGATGTTTGAATTTTACATGATGTATACACTAGGAAAAGGTAATTTGATGGCCACTGCATTGAGAAAAAATTTCAAATGCTCAATTAGAAAAAGAATCATCAGAAGAGTGGATGTTGATGTCAGTTCTAGGTAATATGCATATTTAATGTGAAGACCGATGTGATGTTGTGGTTTTATTCATGGTTTTCATGATTCTGGATTTGGTAAAAATTGTTAAAGAGGCACAAATATCTAATACAGAATATATGGTTATTAGTTTAAAACTCAATGGTGTGGAGACCATTGAGGGATAGAGTGTTGCGTTATAGAAATTGGATGATTATACCTATGTATTTTTAGGAACAACTTCTTCATGCTTTCCATCATTCCATATGGGATGTATATCCAAGAATATAGAATATGTATAAGTTGTTGAAGGTGAAATTTTGGTGTTTCGACATGAAATGGAAGGTGAATAAGTTTGTTGAAATTTTTTTAACTTGTATGAAAATTAAGGTAGAACATCAATGAACAACATGTTTGTTTCAGTCTTTTCCTATCCTATTGTGGAAATGGGAGTAGATAGCCTTGGATTTTGTTACGGGTCTCCTAATAATGATTTGGAAACATGATTTCATATGGGTAATACTGGATTGGCTCACAAAGTCGGACCATTTCATCCCTATTCGTGAAACTCATACAGTGGAGAATCTATAAAAAAATATATATCCAAGAGGTGGTAAAGATACATGGCATAATAGTTTCGAAAGTCTCAGATAGAGATCAATGGTTTCCATCTCATTACGGGAAATCCTTAAAGAAAGCCCTTGGCACTTAGTTTACTATGACTATGGTATATCATCCTCAGACGGATGGGAAATCCTAAAGGATGATATAGATTTTGGAAGACATGTTTTGGGATTACATAATGAATTTTGGTGGCTCATGGTAAGAGAATATACCCTTAGTGGAGTTCTCGTATAATAACATCTACCATTCCTTGAAACATACGGATCCTTTTGAAGTATTGTATGGGCGCCCTTATCATTCTCTATTTTTTTGGTTCAAAATAGTTGAAACATCACTAGTTTGGATGATTCTTTATAGATACCCTAACCACTTACACATATCATTACATGAATTTAAGAAAATGAAATCCTCATATCACAAGCTAAAAATCCTAAATTATATCATCTTTGAAGACTAGGTACATAAAACATAAAACATGGAACTAAATATAACATTTCTTTATTTAATATTTATAAATAGATCTTCACATCCATTGTGATCAGAAAAGACCATAGGATAAAATTAGGATAACATTAACATAAAGATGAGCTAAAAATCCCAGTAAGGAAATAAACATAAGAATAAAGATTTAGCACATGATTTATAAGGCATAACATAATGATATAAAATGGAAAGAATCATATGGAATCATAAAATATAAACAAGATATCATATAAATATTAATTCATAGTTATGTGACAGAAACAAAAAACATGACTTTATCATGATTCAAAGTCGTTGCACATAGAGGTGCATAGGTTAAGGTTAACCAGCAAGATCGTTGCACAAGGTTGCACAAGTCAAGCCTAACCGCCAAGACCGTTGCATGTAACATCTAATGAGACTCAACTTTACAAAATGAATTAGATCAATATCTAGATGCACAAATCTTAACATGTTCATGAATATGTTTCCACATAATGAATCATATATAATCATACATAAACATAATTGTACCCATAGAAAATAATGGGCATCATAATTCTGTCATAAAGCATAATGAATGGGCATATCATACAAGTGTCCATGAACAAAAGGAATTTAAAAATAGATGGTAATTCATAAAGTAATGTAAGAATATATCATGATAATTGATTTTAAATAGAAGTGACAATATATAAGAATAATATTTAAGAAATTTTAGTATTAAAACATTTTAGTGAACTTTTTAGGAAAATTCTAAATAGAATTTAAAGTAGTAAAATGAATAATCATTTATATAAAACCTGAGGTGAACCAATAAGTTTTTCATAATAAAAATAATTATTTTACAAAAATGATAGTGGATTAAAACAAATGATATAGTGCACTAGAAATTGTGTAAGAATTCAAAATGTTTCCTTAAATGAGTTTTTTAACAGGAAGTAATGAGAAAGGAACAACTTAAAAATATGTATATACCCAAAATAAAATGATAAATCGATTTTGATAAATGAGTTTAGAGCATATAATCCTAATTTAGAAGAGTTTTATAAATAAAAGATAATTTCATTTGGGTAAAAACAATGATTGAGCAACCCGAAGGAATAAATGAGGCTCTGGTAGTATCCCTTACCTTAATTATGATGGTGTCCTTCACATGATCTTAATGTCCTAGATAACCAAATTAAATTCGTTAATTAATATTTCATGAACCTCATATTTATGTAATTGATTTATTATATCCTTATTAAGTTAATTCGTGACCTTTTTTCTGGGTTAAGAGGTTCAATTTCATTCTTTGTTTTATTGGATTTCATGATTGCTTTACTTATATACATGTAAGGATAAACATGTAAGATGGGAATGGTTTTCTAGAATTGAAGTTGTATGTTATTAGTGAAAATATATAAGATTACATGGTTATAAAATTTATTTTGTTATTTGAAGTTAATATGAATCATTATATAAAATGTTAATGATAATTATCTTGGTTAATTGGTGGGTTTTGATCACATCAAACACATTTTGCGTTATAAATCAATATCATGCGTAAAAAATATTCCTCAACCTTAAATTAGGAATAATAAATATATTATTATCTGGTTCATCTATAAAAATTGTTTCATGACTAGAATTGATGTTTTAAAAAAAATTGAAAAACCTATCGTCCTTGAATGTGATAAATTAACACATCTCAGATGGTGTTTTCATTTCTAGAAAAAAAATAGGGGAAAGGAGAGATGATTATGAATTATTCAATTATTAAAGATAAATTTTAATACATTTATGTTACTGGGGTTATGATAAAATTTGTATTAAAAGTGGTTAGGAAAGTAAAATAAAAAAATGGAACTTGAAAGAAAATAAACTAAATGAAAAGATAAATTTACCTATTGAATATATCTTTTTTGAGAACCTTTTTAAGGGAAATAAAATGGTATTTTGAATAGACATAGGTCTTATAAAATTGGGATACTGTATTGGTATGTATTTGAGTAGAATTTGGATTACATACAAGGTTTTAGAAGAGTGAAGAGAAGAGGGGATGAGGGTGGTTTTTATAGTGGAGGAGAAAAGGGTTTTCTCAATATTTTATTTATTATTTTATTATTTTTTTCAAGACAAGAAATAGAATTTATTATTGTGGAAAAAATAGTAATAAGTGAATTTGAGTCTGAACCAAAGGTTCTTACATCGTCCATGACTCAATAATAAGAGTATTTAACATATAATATAAATATAACGAAAATTATTGAATTTTTATATTCAAAAAATTCAAGTATTTCATAAAAATACCTAAAATTCACCCTAGACATTATTTGATGTGTAGAATTCAAAAAATAACTCCATTTTGTGAAAATAATTTAATAAATATGTGAATTTTAATTTTTAATTAAAATCGTAATTTACTTGATAAATACAAATTTTCAAATTAAAACTACTTTTTGAACACATTGAAAAGTTAATCAAGGTCTCTTAAAATTATTATATAATCATAATTCATCAAAATAATTATTTATGAATAAATTTTATTAAATTAAATTTTAATTTAAATTATTAAATTAATCATGAAATTGAAATTAAATAAACATGACTCATAGAAATACCATCACTATAATTATATCATATTTTCACTTATAACATCGATAAATTTTATTTATACTTTAATTGGTAACATTACTTATTCACTTGGAAGATTTAATATTTATAATGGTCACATTACTATTTATAATGGTAACATTACTATTCATAAGGGTCAGTTACTATTTACCAAAAATTACGTATGTCTTATCGGACTCCAAACATCTTACTAATCGCAATAGTGTCTATCATATTTTTGAAATTAAAATAACAAAAGTGACAATACTATGTTTAAAAGTCACATATTACTTAGTAGTTCATTATGTTATGATTTCATGTGATTATACTACATGATATAATTATAATAAGGGAATTCCCATTAATTAAACTTTGGTTTGGTATATTCTCCCCCCCCCCACCATATGAAATTTTTTCCTCGAAATTTCTTTTTACATTCTATGTCGTAAACATGTGTAGGGACTTGTCCTTTATTTCCTCCTCCAGTTCCCATATTTCCTCTTCATACTTATGGTTCTGCCATAGCACTTTGACCATGTTAGTAGTCTTGTTGGGTTGATCTTTATCTCTAAGATCCAAGATCTTTACTCGCTACTCCTCGTAAGAATGATCATTCTACAACTATACCACCTCTGAAGACATTAAATGTGAAGGATCAGGTGTATACTTCCATAAGAGGGATATAAGGAAGACATAATCTACTTTAGACATGGTAGGTGGAATTTCTAGTCAATAAGACATATCATCAACATGATTAATAATATTGAAGGGGATGATATACTTGGGACTTAGAATTATATTCTTCTCAAATCTCATGACCCTATTCTATAGAGATATGTGGAGGAATACCATGTCTCGAACTTTTATCTACAGGTCCCATTAATGATTGTTTTCATAACTCTTCTATCGAGTTTGTTTTATCTTGATGTTTCGATGAATAGTTTTTATCTTCTACCCAATTTCTTCAACCATTTCATTTCTTAGTAGCTTATGCTCACCAACTTCATCCCAACATGCGGGTGTTCTACTTCTTTTCCCATAAAGGGATTCATATGGGCCATTCGGATGCTAGAGTGGAGAATATTGTTGTAGTAGAATTCAACTCATGGAATATGTTGTTCCCATCCTCCTTTGAAGTCCATAAAATGCGCTCTCAATATGTATTCTAGTGTTTGAATAGTTTACCCAGATTGGCCATCTGTTTGAGGATGATAGGTTGTACTGAAGTTTAGTTCAGTTCTTAAAGCATGTTGGAGACCTTTCCCAAACTTTGAGGTGAAGCTAGTATCTCTATTAGATACAATATATAGTGGTACTCCATGATTCCATACCACCAATTTCATATATATTTGTGTAAGTTGATCCAATAATAATTCCTCTCAAATTGAGATAATGTGAGTTTTCTTTATAAGATGACCCATAACAAACCATATAGCAATGCTTCCTCTAGATGTCCTTATAATTCTTGTGGAGAAGTCCATGGTGATGTTCTCCCACATCAATGACGGTAAGGGTAGTGGATGGATCATCCCCTTATAATTTTGTCTTTTACCCTTCACTTGCTAATATACCAGGCACATTGATGTATACTCAGATATCTCCTTCTTTATATTGTCCCACCAATAGTTCTCCTAGAGATCTTGATACATCTTTTTTCTCCCTGAGTAAATTGAGAAGGTTGATCTATGTGTTTTGTTCAAAAGCTCCTTATTTATCTCTGGATCAGATCGTACACATAATCATGGCCCAAATCTTATAACTCTTTCTTTTTCAATAAAAAAACTCATAGGATTTCCTATTTCTGATTACTTCCACCATTTTCTAAATTTCCACATAATTTATTTGAGCATATTTTATTTTCTCCATGAGGGATTGTTGGAAAATCATTTGTGAAAGGATTGATGATGTTCCTATCTTAAATATTCTCATGTAAACCCTCTACAAATCTAAGAAGATTGGGTCCTCTTCAATAAAAATCTTGGATAAAGATGTAGGATCCTTTCTTTATAGAGCATCTGCCACATTATTTTCCTTACTAGGATGGTAGTTGACTGAGAATTCATAATCCCTAATGAGATCTAACCATATTTATTGGAACATATTAAGCTCCTTATGTGTGAATATATATTTGAGACACTTGTGATCAGTATATATCTCAAACTTATCTACATAGAGATAATGCCTCTAGATTTTCAATGCAAAGATCATAGCTGCCAAATCCAGATCATGTGTGGGATATTTTTTCTCATGGATTTTCAACTACCTTTAGGTGTAGGCTATCACTTTATCATTTTTCATCATTACACCACCTAATCCACTCTTTTAAGCATCACTTTAAACCATATAGTTCTCCACTTATTGGGAGTGTAAGTACTGGAATAATGATAAGCCTCTTTTTGAGATCCTTAATGCTTTCCTCTCATTCTTGAGTCTAGAAAAACATCACTCCCTTCTTTGTAAACTGGGTAATTGGGTTTAAAAATAATTAAAAGTTATTCAAAATTCAAAGATAATACCTGGACTGACCTAGAAAGTTATGGATATCTATTACAAATGTTTTCATAGGCCACAGTTCAATTGCCTTTGTAATGTAAGGGTCTATATATATCCTTATACTAGTAATAACATGCCCCAATATTGATACGTCCTCCATTCAGAACTCACATTTATTGTACTTCTCATAATGTTTCTTACTTCTCAAATTCATCATCATAGTATTCAAATTCTCTTCATGTTCCTCCTTTATCTTGGATTATATTAGAATGTCATCGATAATGACTATCAATTTTTTCTAGGTAATCTCTAAATACCCTATTCATTGAATCCATGAATATTATCAGAGCATTAGTGAGTCCTAAGGGAATCAATATGAACTTATAGTTTCCATACCTCATTCAAAAGGCAGTATTGGGAATATCTTCCTTCCCCACCTTTAATTGGTTTTTTATTAAATAGAGGACCACTTTCGATAAATAATTGGCCCCATGAAGCTGATCGAACAAGTCATTTATCGGTGGTAGGGGATACTTTTTCTTTATCGTGGTTTTATTGAGCTCATTATAATCAATGCAGAGGCACATTGATCCATCCTTATTCTTGATGAAGAGGGATAAAGTACCCCATGGTGAATCACTCAAGTGTATAAAACCCTTCTCCAAATTCTCATGTAACTGCTTCTTCAACTCTTTCAGCTCTACGGTGGCCATTCTATTTGGTGTCTTTGATATAGGTAGTGATCAAAGAATAATTTAAAATGATAACTCAACCTCTCAATCTAGGGGAACACCTTGAAATTCTTTCGGGATTACATCATTTTAATCCCTCGTGATGGTAATATCTTTGAGAAGCATCATCTCATTTATCTAAATCATTTGAGCTAGAAATTCTTTCTCATGGGGTAGCAATATAAACACTTGAGAAAATTATTCTAAAGGATATTCATCTTCCTCCTTACACATGTAAATAATTGGAGGATGCTTTGAGATGTGAATATTGATACCCCTTTCCTAAAATTTGATGTTGGCTTTGTATAAATATAGCCAATCCATACCCAATATAACATCTAACTCCACTAAAATATGTATGATGAGATTTCATAGGAGGTTCAATATACAAAGGTTAACGGGAGAAGAGTTATATACATTGTATGCAGTAATTAGATTAGTTTATGTTCTCAAAGATAACTCAACCTCTAAATTTTGATGTGGTTTTTGAATAGTTCTACTAAACTTGAAAGATATAAAAGAATGAGTAGAACCAAAATCAAATATTATGTTTTCTATTATTGAATGAATAAATAGAATACTTGTCACCACATCGTTGTTTGGATCCACCTCAGTATTAGTGAAATTATAATCCCTTCCTTGTTTCCTTGGTGGTTGTTGTTTATTTCCTCTTACAACCCTTAGCTTAGGGAAATTGTTCCTATAATGACCATTCTCCTTACAGTTGTAACACTGCACTATATGTTAAGTGTTGATCTGAACCTTCCATTCTTCTTCCACATTAGTGGGATTCTTTATATCACTCCATAAGTTCCTAGAATAATGTCCCATTCTTCACAATTTCAAGCAATTCCATGTTCCCTTTAGATAGTTCCCAGGATACTTCTTCCCACAATTTTGACACATGGGATGTTCAGTTTTCTTTCCATCATGGGATTTATTTTCCGAACCACCCATATAAGACTCTATTTTCTACTTTTTGTCACTAGTCCCATGAGACCATTGAGAGTCTCTGATGTTTATTTTAACTATGAGGGCACAACTTAAAATATCCTCATAACTATTAAGGTCGCGAATCACTAACTCCTTTCATAGACTTGACTTTAGTCTGCTATAAAATTGATCAACCTTTCTCTCAGGGTTCATGAAAAAGTTGGAGTCATATCTTTTATGCTTTGTGAAGTTTGTTTCATATTCCGTGATAGAATCATCTTCCTTCTTCTTAAGTCTGAGGAACTCAGTTTCCATATTGAGATGGAGGGTCTGGGGAAAATAATTATTGAAATACATTTTCCTGAATTCCTCCCAATACGTAGAATCAATTTTCTCTTGAGACTTTGTATTCTTGATCTATTTCCACAACTTGTTTGCTTCCCCATAAACACGATAGGCCTCCATCATAACTTTCACTTCTTCTAAGAATTGGAGGACAAAGAATATCTTTTCAATGGAGTAAATCCACTATTCTGCAAGGAGGGGATCAGAAGATCCACTAAACATGGGATGCATTTTCTATATGAAGTATTTTATGGAAACTTTCTATTTCCATGGAGAAGGATGGTGTTCTATATGATTCATTTTATTATTCATTACTTCATCTGGTTGGGAAATTACTTTCATGATGTTTTTAGAACACATTCCCATCATATTTGGTATATCATTATGGAAATCATCACATTCCCTATCAAATTGATTGTTGGCATGTTTTCTTCTATTTCCTACCATTGACTAAGAAAAATAATGTACAATTATAATTCTTAAATACTTATCTATTGTGAATAAAAAGAAATCTTTAAACATGAAAGGATAAACTCTTAAAGGAAAGGTATATCCTAACTTATGATTCCTTAGGTTTCAATGTAGGTTATCCTTGATTTTTTTTCTTAACATATACACTTATGAGATTTTTTTGTTTTTTTACCTTAATAATGGTTCACACTAATCATATGAATTTACCAAAGTATATCCCCCAAGAGTGTCAAACTAGGAGCGTAGTAAGGCTCATTTTCATGCACCAATTCACGTTCGAGTAGATCAAAGTGGTGTTTTCAGGTTTTATCCCTAGGTACATATATGACAGATCCACATCCAATTGTTTGTATCTTGACATGGATTTATTTTCTTGATAAACCACTTGATCTGTAATTACTAAAATTTAGGGATGTTTTCTAAAACATAGTCTCACCCCTAAGGTTCTTACTAAAGTGCTCTATTCCTAATCTCCAAAAATAACTACACCATCCTATGATACCAACTATAGTGACCCGTTCGTTTTACACATATCATTACATGATTTTGAGCATAGTAAAGCATCATATTACAATCAAAGGATTGTAATGTCTAGTGTCTTGGAAGACTAGGTATATAAAGCAAAAAACATAGAACTAAATATAAAATTTCATTATTTAATAATCATAAATATCTCTTAACTTATATTGTGATCATACATCATCATAGGATAACTTGGGGATAACATGAACAAAGGGGTGAGCTTAAAATCCTAGTAAGTAAATAAACATAAGAATAAATCTTTAGCAAATGGGTTAGAAGTCATAACATAATGATATAAAAAGGTAGTGAGCATATTGAATCATAACATATAAACATGGGATCATATAAACATGAAATCATAGTAATGTTTCTGAGGCATAAAACATGACATTATAATGATTCAAGGATCATTGCTCATATTGGAGCACAACTCGATGTTAACAACCAAGATTGTTTCACATGGTGGCACGAGTCAAGGATAACTGCCAAGACTGTTGCACATAATGTCTCATGAGACTCAACTTTACCCAATGCATTGGAGTGATATCTAGGTGCACCCATATTTACAAGTTCATGAATATTTTTTCCACATAATGAGTCATATATAATCAATCACACATAAACATATGGGTAATCATGTAAAGGAATGGGTTTCATAATCATGTCATAAAGCATATTGAATGGTCATATCATCATGTGTCCTTGAAAGAAATTATTTCAAACATACATGTAAATACATATTGGAAATTAAGAATATATCATGGTAATTTATGTAAAATATACTTTTCAACAAATTAGAAGCATATTTAAGAAATTTTACCTTTAAAACATTTTAGTGCTATTTTATCGAAAGTACTAAAGAGAATTTAAAATTTTAAAGGGAATAATATTTTATTTAAAACCAAAAGTGAAAAAATAAAGTTTTCATTATAAAAATATTTATTTTATAAATAAAATGGTTTCTTAAAATATTTGATATAGTGCAATTGATATTGGTTAAGAATTCAAAAAGTTCCCTTAAATAGACTTGCTTATCGTGAATTATTGTGAAAGGAACCTATAAAAAACATGCATATCCCAAAAAGAGAATGATGAATGGACCTTGACACTTGATTTTGTAAAATATAAAATAAATTTATAATAGGTACATAAAAAAGATAACTTTATTTGGGTAAAAATAAATATAGAGAAACCCTAATGAATAAAGGAGGTTCGGTTAGAATCTCTTACCTTAAGTCTGATGGTGTCCTTCAATTGATCATAATGTCCCAAATAACCAAATAAAATTAATTAATTAATATTTACAAGGCCCATTATTTTTTTTAATTTATTTATTATAACCTTATTAATTTCATTCATGGCCTTTTTGATGTGGTAATAGGTTCAATTTCACTGTTTGTTTCATTGGTATTCATCATTGGTTTACATAAATACATGTAAGGATAAACATGTAAGATGAGAATGTTCATTTAGAATTGAAGTTCTATTTTATTAGTGAAGATATAGAGTATCACATGGTTATAAGATTCATTTGATTATTTAGATTTAATATGAATCATTATATAAAACTTTAAAGATATTTGTTTTGGTTAATTGGTGGATTTTGATCACATCGAACAGATTTTTCTTTATAAATTAATATCATGTGTAAAAAATATTATATAACATTAAATTGTACATAATATATATATATATATTATATTCTTGTTCAACCATAAAAATGGTTTCATTTCCAGAATTTAAGGTGGTAAAAGAAATTTAAAAACTCATCATCCGTGAGTGTGATAAATTAACACATCTCAAATAATGTTTTAATTTCTAGTATAAAAGGTGGGGAAATGAGAGATGATGATTAATTATTCCATTATTATAACATCATTCTAGTACATGTAAGTTAATAGGGTTATCATAACATTTTTATGAAAGGATTTTAGGAAAGGAAAATAAAATAATGGAACATGTATGAAAATAAAAGAAATGAAAAGAGGAATTTACCTCTTAAATATATCTTCCTTGAGAACATATTTATGGGAGATGATTTTATCATTTGAAGATACAAAGGTATTTTGGAAGTGGCATAGGGGATTAGGGAGGTATTTGAGTAGAATTATGACTAGGAACAAGTCTTGAGAGGAGTGAAGAGAAGAGGGGGTGAGGGTGAGGGTGGTTTTTAGTGTGGAAGAGAAAAGGGTTTTCTCAATATTTTATTTATTATTTTATTATTTTTCTCTAGTCAAGATATAATACTAATTCTTGTGAAAAAATATTAATATGTTCATGTGATTTTGAACCCAAGGTTCTTACATCATCCATGAACTCTATTTTATGAAAATAATTTCATAAATATGTGAAATTTAATTTTTAATTAAAATTATAATTTACATGAAAATAAAAATTTTAAAATTGAAACTACTTTTCAAACACTTTGAAAATTTAATTAAGCTCTCTTAAAATTAACATATAATCATAAGTAATAAAATTAATTATTTATGAATAACTTATATGAAAATAAATGTTCTTCTAAATTTTTAAATTTATCATAATATTTTAATTAAAAATACATGACTCACAATAATACCAACATAATAATTATATCATATTGTTAATTATATGTTGGATAAATTTTATTTATATATTCATTGGTATGGTTAATTATTCACTGGGATGTTTCACTATTCAAAAGGGTTATATTATTATTTGTAAGGGTATCATCACTATTCATTAGGGTTAGTTACTATTTTACAAAAATTATGTTTGTCTTATCGAACTCCAAAAATTTTACTGATCGCAACCATGTAAGTCGGGTTTACAAAATTCAAATCACATAGGAGATAATATTATGATTAAAGGTCACATAGTAATTATGAGTTAATTGTGTTGTGATTTAATGTGATTATAATATATGAAATAATTATAAGAAAGTAATTTCCATTGATTAAACTTTGGGTCATTCCAGCCTAGTCTAAGAAACAATGTAGAAGATTCAGTTGATTATATAATAGATGGAGCCAGCTTAGAGTCGTAAAAATTCATATGTGGATATCCACCAATGACCTTTTTCATTCATGGTGAGTGATCATGTGTTCTTGTAGATTTCTGCAAGTCTTGGGAATTGTCACTTTGAGAAGTAGGTTAAGTTATATCCATGATACATTGGCCTTTTTGAGATAATATAATGGGTTGGAGAGTTTTCATATCGATTAGAATTTCCACCACTGTTCATTTTGGTGAAAATTGTGTTCCATGTATCTCATTTGAAAAAGTATCAGCATGATCCTGACCATGTGATCATATGAGATCACATTGTCCTTTAACTTGATGCTTAATTGTTACATATATTAGTGTGTATTGCGGATATGTAGGATAAAGTCTTTCATGGAAAAATCATCGGTCTAGTATGGGTTTTATGGGAACACGGTCAGATTTCAGAAGATACATGAGAACACAAGAAGGGAATGAAAAATCAAGGGCTAGAACTCTTTCAAGACAAGGATGGTTTTCTAATTTCTAAGGAAAAAATACCAATGGTGGGGAGATTTTAGTACACCCAATTTCTAGTACATAACCATTTATTTATGTTTTTATGTATATAGAGTTTAAGTTTGATGGTTGGGAGAGTGTGGGGAAATTTCAAATAGTTTTTGAGGCTAATGGGGAAGTGCACGGGCTATTCACAGTTTTTCTGAACCATGCAGAAATCCTAGGAGAACCCGTTCACTTTGAAAGATGTTGGATAGTAGTTTTGTCATGGTGTGTGGACGTTTAGGGAGAATATTTTAGGATTCCATGCGAGGTTCTTCCCAAATAGTAGCTAATGCATGGTTAGATCTCATTTTGTCTAACCGTTTGAACTAACCGTGTGTTGGGTTAAAGTGAGATCTTAAAAAAGTGGATCTCACACATTTATGACTCTAAATATCTCCTTTTTATACCTTTTATCCATAACTAGGGATTAATCTCTATTGAAGGTTGTATAACCACTCCCAAGAGAATTAGAATCAATCTGAATCCTTCCTTTGGTGTTTAGAAGCCTGATTTTTGTGGTATGTCATCATTCAGCATCTTTCTTATCATGTTTCCTTAGATATACTTCGCCCCACTTCTCGATTTCTTATATATACACACACTTAATTGTATCTAAGTATATGTATTCTAAACAAGTTTATATTTGGTCTTGATCATGATAGAGGAAGATATATATGGTGGTTTTGTAGAGAATTGACCCGGTTTAATGAGTGTTATTCACCTATTTTATATTTTCTCCAAAATGGTCGACATAGGTGGATTCATTATTGACTCCTTATAGTATAACTGATTGGAATGATTTCAAATTCAATATCTTGTGTTAAATTGATTTTGAATTTGATATTTAGATATTTTTTTAAACCCTCTTTAGTTACGGTTCGACGAATTGTGGAAATCTGGAAAATTGGTGTCCCTGAATAAAGTTCTTCGATTCATTATTTTAAAATAAAGATTTAAAAAGGGTATTTTGTTTGGAGAATTTTTTTATTGGATTTTATTAAAGTGTTTTCAATCAAATTAATGGTTTTATTTAAATGAAATGGTTTTTTTGAATTGGTTTGTTTAGTGGATTTTAATAAAAGATCAATTTTATTGAAATGGTTTGAATTTGTTTATTTGAATGGTTTTGGAATATATGGGTTTTTTGAGTTCATGTTGAATGATCCCATGAATAAGGGACATGTACCATTGGTGTATAAGGAGCATGACCCATATATTGGGGGCATATTTCAGTTGGATACAGGGTAATTAAATGATATACCGCTCATGAGTATGGAACTGTCGAAACGAAGCATGTATGGTGGGTGTGTGAAAAGTGGAATGGGATGGTTATGAAAAAATAATATTGAGAAATTTTTTTAGAGTCTTGTTTGGTTTTTTTTTTTGGAAATGTGACTTTCTATAAAAAAAATTTAAATATCACATGTTTACTATTGGTTATAAATGGTTTTTGAAACTTTTTTATATTTAGTTATAAACTATTTTTGTAGAATTATTTTATATAAATGTTTCTGTCCTTTCTATCCTATTTTTGTGAGTGGAGAATTCATTGGGAAAAAACCTATTGTGTTTTATACTCACCCTTGCTTTAGAACTTTGGTTCTTTTCAGATTCTATCTTCTGGGACATGGGAAAAGGTAAAGTATCACACATATTTAGTACCACCTCATGACACTTGGAATTTTTGGTGATGTTGGAGCATAGAGCTTATGGAGCATGGAGTCTTGTAGTTGTCATGGATATTCTTGTTATTATCTTCCACTATTTACTTTGATAGTTGATCCTCTTCTTTTGTTGTAAAATTTAGTTTGTTTTTTATATAAATTAAGTGGTTGACTTGTCTTTCATTTCTTTATGCATCATTTAGTGAGTTATTTTGTTACGGTTGTTGGGTTAAAGGTTTTAGTTATTAAAGGTCAAATCATCCCCCACTTGCATTTTAAACCCTTTGGCATTTATTTACAACCTCTAGTGTTTTAGGGATGTTGCTTTAGGCCATGTAATGAATCATCATATTCTCAAGCCAATGAGAATAAGTGGTTCATTACACTTTAACTCTAGATTATAGAGTTTTGCCAAAGATCTTCTTGATCATCTCTTAATCTATTTTATTAGTCTACTATTTTAGAGAACATTTTTTTTTCCTATTATTTTTTCTCCCATACTTATTTTCTAAAATTTTATCCATATTTTATCTTCTATTTACTTTCGCATTATGTTTATAGAATAGGTTCTATGGAATGGTACTAGGTAGTGGATTTACTATTTTAAAAACATGTTTTGGTTGTGGACTCATCCATTGGGTGTAAAACAACTCTCGATATAGAGTACGTTTTGTTGGGTTCTCAACCCAATATAGGGGATTATGGTCTACCTTAGACCAAAACCCATTATTTTAATTGTGTATTTTTACTACTTCTTTATTATTTTGATGTTATTGTTCATAATTTTGGCTAAATCTTGGTAAAACATTTCTTCTTTTACTTGTTTTAAAGTGGGAAGTTATTTAATTTAACATTATTAAGTATTTTTCATATGAAAACATTTATCATACTCTTATTTTTTATTTTAGTTTTATTTTAGATGCTTTGTGAGTAAAATTTTTTCAAATAATATATTTTATTTAAAGATTATTTAAAAATTATTAATTAGTTCTTTGAAAAATATTTAGAAAATTATAAAATTCACTTTTCCACTATTTTTTAAAATACATTTGTTTAAGTTGAGGGGTTTAAAAACTATTTAAAAAATTTAGTCAACTATTTTAAATTTATACCAATGTGACCCAAGTATTATATATATAAATATTTCCACATTTTAGATTAATATTATATATGTTTCAAAATAATACATCCTATGGATGGTAAAGCTCTAACGTATTGGGATGTTATATATATAATTAAGTTATTTCATAAATGATCTGAAATATCCCACATAATGATCTTCTCTTACAGTACCCCTCTTAGACAAATCCTACATTAAAAAACATATCCTTGAGAAAAATGGGAACATAAGAAATCATGAGCTCAGATGCTTAGTAAGTAGAATCATGGGATATATCAATTGATGACCATATTCAAGAATAATATAATAAAAATTGTATGTGATCAAGATCATAACATAAAAATTTAATAATTATTTGCTCATACATCATAAATCATGATTCATGGATTAGATCTTTAACATTTTAAAATACATGAGTGATTATAGTGTGGAATTATCATTAATTTGTCTTCATACATGGAATAATATCATAAGCATAATACCATGTAGTAGGAATTATGGAATATCTATAATCATAGAAAATAATTTCATTATTCAAGGTTCACATCCATTACTATAATAAGGCACAAACTCCCAGAGTGGATTAGGTTCACTACCCATTACATCATTACCTTAGACAAGGTTTTCTGTAATTCCCCAACCCCAATTACCCAGAGTCGGTGCATTATTACATTACATTGGCATGATATAAGGAATCATGTCTTAAAAGACCGATCAGTTTAGTATTATTGGAAACAAGATATATACATATGTTCAACATTAAAAAATGAAAAGAAATACAACACTAATTTATCACATTAGAGAATCCATGCCTCCTAGATTATGCCTAGAAGTCACTCATAACTAACTTCTTCATATCCTGGGAAAATGAAACATAAGAAAAGGGTGAGCTGAAACGCTTAGTAAGGGTATGCAATACTATGGAACATAACATAAACATTAGGCATGGTCAATAATTAAAAACACATGCCTTTAAAATAATAAACATGAACACTTTATGGTAGGAATATGAGTTGAGTAAATAATTACATAATAAAAACAAATTCATGGGTTTTCTACTAGTCAAATAACCACATGAACCATTATTATTATTTTCATAATGATGGATTGTATAGTTTCGTACATTCTGAAATATCTTGTCATGGCCTTAGCCAAGACATATAAAAATGATTTAGGCCTAGGCTAAAACGATATATCAAATTGGGAAATCCCTTGGCTAATTCCATGCCTAATTATCTCATGAGACCTACCGATTCACCGAGGAAATATAGCGGTCTCCACCCATCACAAAATAATTCCAATACATTCCTCATATGAAATGGTGGAAACATAACATAAACATTTGTATTAAAACTATAACACAAAATGTCAATACCTTAACCATAAACCAAGAATTGTATAAAAATAACACATCCACAGTCAAACATATCACAAAACCTTAAATACAATATGGAATCTGTTTATCATAATAAATCAACTTCAAACAAGTGTAAAATTTATCAAAAGATATTGACATATATGAAATTAAAAATATTTGAGAGAAATATCTCTTTCTATTTTGAAATAATTTAAGAGTCACATAATTATAAAAGATAAAATTTATTTTGAAAATATTCTTATAATATTTAATGGAAGCTTTGATGATGTTTTAAGGGTGGAAAATAGTCCCACCCGCTTTATAAGTTAAAAAAATTATTACCTTAATTTTATCGAAAATGTTATAAAGTAACTTGTTTGGAAATTGACAGAAATATTACTTTCAAAACATATAGGGTCAAATAAAGGTATTAATGACTTTAACCAATAGTCTAGTAAATATTAAAAATGTTTTGAAATACATTTTTAAGAAAACAAGGATTTGAATGATAAAGAGGTCCTAGTAGATACTTACATAAAAACAACCTCAGATAATAAAGAGATTGTGAAATTAACCATTACCATGTACTTTTCCTTGGTTGAGGGTACATTAACCTGATGTATAATAGTTAAATAATTTTTATTAAGTTATACAATAACTATATACGTAAATATGATATCATATATGATCTTCTACTATAGCTTTGTAAATAACATTTTAGTATTATTATCATTTCAGGTGTTAACTAATTCATTTTCCTTTATATGTTTTGTTACATAATCCATGTTTTTTATGGATAGAATGTATTTGATTCAAATCCAAAATGATATTATGTTTTAAAACATTATTTTTAATCATCAAATAAAAATTATTCTTGAATGGTTACAATGGGGAACTGAATGTCATCGCATTCATGGAGATGGTAATCCGTATGTACGCACGAGCAACAATATCATTATATTGAGCGAGAAATCGTATGTAATTGGATGGTATATAATATATTAAGAATCATTAACATGTTTTATTTATTATTTACATCATTTATACTCATTATTATACACACCCAAATAATGAAGTGTTTGAATAACAAACTACACCACGATGTGGAGACAATAAGTTGTACGTACTCATGTATGGTGACTTTGTCATTTATAAGATAGATAGAATAATGAATATGGTTGTACCATATTTATAATAACATCACAGTATGTATAAGTAACATGATTTATTATTTTTGGTATGGAAACTACAAATAAATAGGATGTGGAAGAAGAAAAGAACTTGAAAGAGGGTGGTGAAATTATTACCTCTACTTTGGGTGTTTCCTTTTGAGTTGATAAAAATGACACCATAGGTTGTCTTTCTGATCAAATTAAGGCCTCTAGGATGAATTTAGGGAATTTGGGAGGATATTTGGGCAGGGTTTGGACGAGCCAAAAGGCTTTGGAGGTGTGAAATTAAGAGAAGGGGAAGTGCCCTTTTATAAGAGAGGTGAGGGTCACTTTAGGAAAATCTTGAAATATTATTTTATAATAAAATCATTTTCCATTTCTAATGGCTCTAAAATGATTTATTTCGAGGATAAGGAGGTTATGGGTCAAAAACGTCTCAACAAATAGGTTTTCGACATGTTTAGGTCACTATATTAACCTTATCTTTTAGATTTAACTCTTAGTTAATTTGTTTGACATTTACCATGTCTCTTTGTATTTTTATATTATATGGTTAATAAAATTACAATAATAAGACAATCACACCCCAAGTGGTTCATTATTAATATATATAACCTTATCTAAGTCGTTTCTCTGATCCTTATATTTTTATGAATATTATATCATTTAATAATATAATATTTGTTTTAAAAACTCAATTATGTCAATTTTGACACTATTTAGTATTTGGTTTTTTTGAAAATAATAACAGTGTGATTACTTCGAAAACAATTTATTTAATCAATTATAACATGTATTATTATCCTATAAAATTAATTTAATTCATCAAAAGTCTCAAATTACATTTATTTTGATATTTATAATATCAATTATTTTAATCTTTGATTAATAAGGTAATTACAGCATCATCATTGTGTCATACATAAATTTAAATATTTAATGTCCAAAAATTATAAATAAAATATTTTTATTTAGGAAATATTTTTATCTTTCTAATTAATATTTATTTTCAAATTTATTCTATGTATTTCCCAATATTAAAAATGTTTTATTTATAAAAACTTGAGTTTAACACTTTCAACTCTTCTTTAAATTAAATAATAATAAATGTCATAATATAATCCAAGTGGACAAAAAGGATCAGATTTTATTACTAAGGTTGGTTTTGGTTGAATTAAACTTATCCAATAGAATTTGGACATGTGTTAGGGTAATTATAATAACATTTTTACCCTTAATTACCCTATTTACTTTTAAATGTGGTAAATAAATGTCAAAAGTTATTATTTACCAAAAAATATTTTCATCTTATTGAACCACATTTTACTTGATGATGTCAATCGTGTCTCACGGATTTTTTAAAATCAACTCACAGAAGTGGTAAAATTAAGTTCTATACAAATTTGCAAATGCTCCTAGGAGGTGGGTAAAAGATGGTAAAAAGTTCAATAAAACTATTATATATCTAAACTTATTATAAAATGACTCCAATAAATTACATTTAAATTATATAATTATTATGTATATATTTTGACCTAAAATAATTTGAAATAAAATAAATAGTTATTTAAATAAAAAGTCGGTTTTTACCAATAACGTAGTGTTTTTCACTATTCATCAAAAATTGAATGTTTTCAGAAAAATACCAAAAATTCACCCTAAGCTAAATTTGATATTCCAAATTCAAAAAAGAAGTCTATTTTGAAAAATAAGATTTATAAAATTTCAAAAAAAGGGTATTACTATTCATAATGGAAAGTTTGATTGGTTGTGGTGTGTTAGAATCTCGAAGTTGAGTAGAAAGCAATCTATTGCATTAGTCAAAGGGAAACATACCATGAAAGCTTGGGGTGTTAACTTCTTCCCTCCTTTAAATAATTTCTTCCTTGAAATTTCTTGAATACTACCCCACAAAAAGATTCGAGTGGGTCTTTATCATAAATTCCTCAGGTTCCCATGTTTCCTCTTCCATATTATGGTTTCTCCATATAACTTTTACTAGACAAGTCATCTGGTTTCTCAACACTTGTTCTCTGGTATCAACAATCTTAAACATATCTTCACAATAAGACAGATCAGGTTCTAGTTCAATTACTTCATAGTTGAGTACATGCATTGGGTCAGGCGTGTATTTTCTCAACAGTGATGTGTGGAACACATCGTGAACTTTGGAGAGACTTGGCGTCATTACCAAATGGTAAGCTACAAGCTCAATTCGTTCTAGAATTTCAAAATGTCTGATGTACCTTGGACTTAATTTACCCTTCTTATCGAATCGTATAACTCCTTTCCATCGAGATAACATCAAGAAAACATGATCTCCTACCTGAAATTCTAAATCCATCCTTCGGTTATCGGCATAGCTCTTCTACCTACTTTGGGCTGCATTGATGTGGGTTTGGATAACCTTTAACTTTTCCACCATTTCTTCAACAAGTTCTAATCCTACGAGTTTTATTTCACCAACATCATCCCAATAAGTTGGTGTGTGACATCTCTTTCTATATAATTCTTTATATGGTTCCATCTGAATACTTGAATAAAAGCTATTGTTAAAATAAAATTATACCAGAGATAAATATTGATCCCACATACCTTTAAATTCATGTGAGTAAGATCTAAACATGTCTTCTACGGTTTGAATAGTCTGTTCTGATTTTCAATCTGTCCAACGGTTGTAGGCAGTTCTCAAAAAAAGTTCAGTATCCAGGGCTTTCTGAATACTTTGCTAGAATCATGATGTAGAATGAGGATCATGATCAGAAACAATCGATATGGGTACTACATGAAGTCTTATAACTTCATTAATATACACTCTAGCAAAACATTCAAGTGATAAATCTTCTCTTATAGAAAGAAAACAAGCTGACTTGGTAAGACGATCAACAATGACCCATATTGCATCATTCCTTCTAGGAGTCTCTGGTATCCCCATGACAAAGTCCATCGTAATATCATACCATTTCCACTTAGGCATGGGAAGAGGTTTCATGACTCCTCTAGGATGTTGTCTTCCAACTTTAACTTATTGTAACACCATACATCTTGACACAAAATCAGAAATCTCATTTTTCATGTTGTCCCACCAAAAATGTTCCTTCAAATCTCTATAAATCATGGTTCTCCTAGGGTGTATAGATAAATTGGAGCTATGAGAATCATCCAACAATTACCTTTTTAGATCAAGAATTTCAGGAACACAAAGTATCTTCCCAAATTTCAAAATTCTATCTTCATATAAAAAGTCACTCAATATTAAATCATTAACAGCATTAATCTTCTTTTAAAACTCCTCAACATCAGTCTGAGAACTTTTATCCTTTCTAGTAAAAAAATTTTGGAAAAAATTTGAAAGAGTATTGATGTTTCACCTTCCATGGTTATTCCCATATCCATCTTTACTAGATAAATAAAAATAGGATCTCTTTCAACTCTCATCTTGTTCAAAACTGCATGATCCTTTCTGCTCAAAGAATCTTATACCTTATTTTCCTTCTTCGGTTGGTACTATATTGTAAAATCATAATCCTTGAGTAGTTCAATCCCTCTCCTTTTACTCATGTTGATTTCTTTTTTTGAGAAAATATACTTCAAACTTTTGTGATTAGTATAAATCTCACATTTTTTACCATAGAGATAGTGTCTCCATTTCTTTAGAGCGATGATTACAACTGCTAACTCAAGATCATGAGTGGTAGAGTTTTTCTCATGAATTTTTAGCTATTGTGATGCATAGCCAATAACTCTATCAGTCTTCATAAGGAAACAACCAAGTCGTTTTTTTGAAGCTCACTATAAATAACAAAACCATCATTCCCTGATGGTAGAGTCAAGATAGAAGTGTTGACTAATCTTCTCTTCATATCTTTAGAACATTCTTCACACTCTTTTTTCAAAACAAATTTAACTCCTTTACATGTGATCTTGGTTAATGGATTAGCCAATCGGGAAAAATTCTGGATGAAACATCGATAATAACCTGCTAAACCAAAAAATTGTGTACCTCAGTTATACTCGTCGGTGCTGGCCATTCTTGGATTCCCTTGGTCTTTGAAGGATCAATAGATATTCCATACTTAGAGACAATATTTCCAAGAAAAGAAATCTCTTGAAGCCTGAATTCACACTTTCTAAACATCCCATATAATTCATTTATTTTAAGAGTCGTTAGAATAATAAGCAAGTGATTTTCATGATCTTCATAGATTTTGGATTATAACAAGGTATCATCAATAAATACCACTATAAAGTCATCAAGATATTCCTTGAAAACTCTATTTATTAGATCTATGAAGATAGAGGGTACATTAGTCAATCCAAAAGGCATTACTGTAAACTCGTAATGCCCGTACATAGTTCGAAATGCTGTTTTTGGAATGTCTTCCTTCTTCACAGACAACTGATGATATGCCGATCGAAGGTCAATATTTGAAAAGTATTGATCTCCATGAATTTGGAAAAATAAATCATCAATGTGAGGTAGGGGATACTTGTTCTTCATTGTTATAGCATTGATCTCCCTACAGTCAATGCACAACCTTATAGATCTGTCTTTCTTCTTAACAAAAATGATAGGGGCTCCCCAAGGAGAAACACTATGGTGAATAAATACCTTATTAATCAACTCATCTAGTTGTTTCTTTAGTTCCACTAATTCCAAAGTGGCCATTCTATAAGGTTTCTTTGATATGGGAATTAAACCTAAAATTAAATCAATGGAAAACTCAATTTCTTGTTCTGGAGGTTGTCCAGGTAAATCCTCTAGAAACACATCAACATATTCTTACATAATAGGTACGTCCTATATTAGAACCTTATATTCCTCACACATAAATATTTAATTCTCATCCTCCCTAGTAATTGATTTTAGTAGAGCTACTGGGGGTGGATCTACATAAGAATCAGATGGTGACGTTTCTTCTCTAAAGATAAGGTACTCCTTACCATCATCAAGAATTGTAACCTCCTTCTTCATACAATAAATTTTCACATCATGGTTCAAAAGACAATCCATTCTAAGGATTATATAAAATTAAATCATGGGTTTGACAATTAGATTAGTAGATAAATATCGTTTATATTCCTTAATAGGGACCAATTCCAAAAACTTTATTGTAATGATACATCCCTTAAAATTTTTGACTGAAAACTCCCTTGTTAAACAAAATTGGAAATATCTAATTTTCTTAGCAAACTAGAAAGATATGAAACAATGTGATGATCCAGAATCAGATAAAGCATTGGAAAAACTTGAGGAAAACACTAAATTACCTACCACCATATCTTTCAGAGCTTCAACCTCAGCAGTAGTGCTCGAATAAGCTTAGCCTTGATCCCTTGGCCTTTTTTGATGTAAGTTTCTCTAATTATTAGGAAATTTATTATCATAATGTCCCATCTCCCTGCAATTGTATCATTGAACATTAGTAGATTTTATCTTCCCCTTACAATCACTACTAATATGGCCTTTCTTTCCACATTTTTAGCATACTCATTTTCCTTTTAGATACGCACCAGAGTGCTTCCTTCCACAATTATCACATGGTGGAAATTTAACTCTTACCTTCTTCCTTGTTTCCCTATTTCCTTTCCTAGAGACTTCAGCAGATCTTGTATTCTCTTTTTTTTTCTTTAAAGTCATAAGACTTAGAGAATTCCTTTTCTGTCTTGATAGCACATGAGACAATATCTTCATACGATGAGAAGGATTTTGAGAGTAATGCCTGGTGGAGAAATGGTTTTAACCCATCTAAGAAATGAGAATTATTACTTCTTGGGTTACGTATATAATCTACAACATGCCTTTCTAACATTGTAATGTTATCCTCATAATTTGCGACATTCTCATCCACTTTTTTCCTCACACTCAAAAATTATCTTTCTATATCCTCTCGATGGTCACGAGGAAATTATTTTTATAACAAAATATCTTTAAACTCCCCCCATTACATGTTTGATACTTCTTCATCTTCCTTTTTGTATTTAACCAATGACCATCATTGATCTGCATCTCTTGTGAGGTGATAAACTGCCATGAAAACTTTTTCCCTTTCACTACTCCCAAAAGCATGAAATATTTTCTCTAAGGAACTTATCCATTGCATAGATAATAATGGATTTGTACTCCCATTGAATGTCGGTTGTTTTTGCCTCATTAAATAGTATAACATTGATCCTATACATTGTGGATCAGGGTGCTCCATTCGGGTAAGTTTATTACTCATAACCTGAGTGAGTTGTCCTAGTATGGTGATAAGGTGATCATCACTAGTTTCATCGCCATCTCCACTATAATTATCTTGAGTATGAGGGAAATCCCTACATAGATTACATTCATTGATACGGTTTTCATTCCTTCCATTAGGAACTATTTATCAACAATGGCATTCAGTAGATTAGTTTTTGAATCGCAATACATAATTCCGAACTTGTAAAACACTTAACATAAATTGAACAGTTTATGGATATAATCCACAATCATAAAAAAATTCTTTGAGGAGGTATATACTCATAAATCATTCATAATATTTTGTAAAGTAAATGATAATTATCTAAAACATATCCCCCAGGAGTGTTGTAACCAAAGGTGCAGCAAGGAGTCATGCACCAGTTCTCGTTCGAGTCTAGCTCAAAGTGGTGTTTTCGGGTTTTACCCCTAGGTACATCTATGTCAGAGCAGCATTTACCTGCTCGTATCCAAACAGGGATGTATTGCCTGGAAAACTCAAAAAATATCCACAGTACCTAAATTATAGGAAGTTCTACTATACTAATCCTCAAATTCTATCTTAGGGAAGTTTTCTCGAATCATAGTTTTTCAAAATCTAGTTTCCAAGATCTGTACTAAACTTCCTTTGATACCAACTGTAATGACATGACCCCAGTTACCCAGAGTCGGTGAATTATTAAATAACATTGGCATGATACAAGGAATAATGTCCCGAGAGACCAATTTTTTTAGTATTATTGGAAACAATATACATACATAAGTTCAACATTACAACTTAAAAAGAAATACAACACTAATTTATTCCATTAGAAACATCCAAGCCTCCAAGATTATGCCTGCAAGTCACTCATAACTAAATTATTCATATCCTAGTAAAATAAAACATAAGAAAGGGGTGAGCTCAAATTCCTAGTAAGGGTTAGAAATACAGTGGAAGATAACATAAACCATAGGCATGGTGAATAATTAAAAACACATTCCTTTACAAATAATAAACATGAACACTTTATGGTAGGAATATGAGCTGAGTAGATAATGCCATGATAAAACATAGTCATGGGTTTTCTACTAGTCGAATAACCACATGAACCATCATTATTATTTTCATAATGAGGGAATGTATAATGCCAGAAATTTTGAAACATCTTGTCAAGGACTCAAATAAGACATTTAAAAATGATTTGGGCCTCGACCAAAACCATATATCAAATTGGGAAAGGCCTCAGCCAATTCCACATCTAATTGTCTCATGAGACCTATCGATGCACCGAGGAGCTATAGAGGGATCCACCCGTATAATAGTTAAATCATTTTTATTAATTTATACAAGAACCACATACCTAAATATGATATCATATATGATCTTATAGTGTTTCTTTGTTAATAATATTTTAGTATTATAGTCGTTTCGGGTGTTAACTGATTCATTTTCCTTTATATGTTTTGTTACCTCAGCAGTGTTTATTAAGTATAGGATGTGTTTGATTCATATAAAGAATGATATTAAGTTCTTAAAAATTATTTTTAATCATAAAATGAAAATTATTCTTGAATGGTTATGATAGGGAAATGAATCTCATCACATTCGTGGAGACGGTAATTCATATGTATGCACGAGAAAAAATATCAATATATTGATAGAGAAATAATATGTAATTGGATGGTATATCATATTTACAGAATCATTAAAATGTTAAATTTATTATTTACATTATTTATATTCATTATTATACCCATCAAAATAATGAAGTGTTTGAATAAAAAACTACACCACAACGTGGAGACGGTACGCCATACGTACGCACGTATGGTGACTTTTTCACTTATAGGATGGATATAATAACAAATATGGAGGCAGCATATTTATAATCACATCACAAGATGTATAAAGTACTATATTTATTATTTTGGTATGAAAAAAACCAAGAAAGAGGAAGTGGAAGAGTAAAATAACTTGAAAGAGGGTGGTGAAATTATTACCTCTACTTCGGGTGTTTCCTTTTGAGTTTATCAAAAGGGCTCCTTAGGTTGGATTTTTGATCAAAGTAAGGACTTTAGGTTACAGTGTGGGAAGTTGGGAGGATATTTGGGTAGGGTTTGGCCAAGATAAAAGGCATTGGAGGTGTGAAATTAAGTGAAGGGGAAGTTCCCTTTTATAAGAGAGGTGAGGGTCACTTTAGGAAAATCTTGAAATATTATTTTATAATAAAATTATTTTTGGTTACTAATGGACCCATAATGATTTATTTAGAGTATAAGGTGGGGATGGTTAGAAAACCTCTCAACTAATAGGTTTTAGATAGGTTTAGGTCTCCATATTAACTTTATCTTTTATATTTAACTCTTAGTTAAATAGTTTGACATTTACCATGTCTCTTTTTATTATTATATTTTATGGTTAATAAACTTAGTATAACAAGCCAAAAGAACACCAAGTGATTAATTATTAATATATATAACCTTATCTAAGTCATTTTGTTGAAACTTAGATATTTAGAAATACTATATCATTTAATAATATAAAATATTTATAGAAAACTCAATTATGTCAATTTTGACACTGTTTAGTATTTGGTTTTTGTGAAAATCATAATAGTATGATTACTTCAAAACAAATATTTAATCAACCCTAACATGTCATATTATCCTAAAAAATTATTTTAATTCATCAGAAGTCTCAAATTACATTTATTTGGATATTTATAATATCAATTATTTTAATCTTTCATTAATAAGGTAATTACTGCATCATCATTGTTTCATAATTAAATTTAATTATTTAATGACTAAAAATTATAAATAAAATATAATTATATAGGAAATATATAATTATATTTCAAATTAATATTTATAGTCTAATTTATCTTATGTATAACCCTATATTAAAAATGTTTTAGTTGTGAAAACGTGAGTTTAACACTTTTAACTCTTCTTAAAATTAAATAATAATAAATGTCCTAATCTACTCCAAGTAGACCAAAAGGATAATATTTTATTCCTAAGGTTGTTTTTAGTCGAATTAAAATTATCCTATTGAATTAGGACATGTATTAGGGTAATTATAATATCATTTTTACCCTTAATTACCCTATTTACCTTTAACTCTGGTAAATAAAAGTCAAAAGTTACTATTAAGTAAAAATTATTTTCATCTTATTGAACAACATTTTACTTACTAATGCAACTTTTGTCTCTTGTATTTTTTAAATTCAGATCACAGAAGCGATAAAATTATGTTATGTGCAAATTTGCAAATGCTCTTAGGAGGTGTGTAAAAGACGGTAAAAAGTTCAACAAAATTTTTATAAATCTAAACTTATTATAAAATGTCTCAAATGAATTACATTGAACTTATATAGTTATTATGTATTTATTTTGACCTAAAATAAAATTAAATAAAATAAATAATTATTTAAATAAAAATTCGGTTTTAACCAATAACGCGGTGTATTTCACTATTCATCAAAAATTGAAAGTTCTTAGAAAAATACAAAAAAAAATCACCCTAAGCTAATTTCAATATACCAAATTCAAAAATTATGTCCATTTTTTAAAATAAAATTTATAAAATTTTAAAAATAGGGTATTACTATTCATAGCGGTTAGTTTAATTGGTCGTGGTGTGTTAGAATCTCGAAGTTGCATACAATGAAAGCTCTTGCATTATTCAAAGGGAAACGTACTGTGGAAGCTTGGGGTGTCACATTTGCTCTCAAGATTATCATAATGGATATATTTCATTACTAAACTGGGTTGTAACCCCCTTATATTTTAATAGAATAATATTATGTTTGATAGTGTATATGCCATGCAACAACAAACATAAACAGCTCGTGAAATATATTATTTAAATATAACCATTATAACCTAGTCCTTTAATTGCAATGTAAATAATAGGATTAAACACAGAATGAAATATATATATATATATAAGGTACCTAATAAATAAAAATTTATCTAAAAATTCTTAGGAAATAAGCACACAATTTTTTGTAAAGTCATTTTATACTTCAAAAATACATTTTCTTCAAAAATGATTTTTTTTATCAAATAATAATATTAATTCATGAAACATTTAGTAATTTTACTTTATAAAAATTATATAATATTTTAAATCATTGTACCAAAATTATCTTCTGGTTAAACTTTCATATTTTTCTAAAAATATTTGTTTTTATTAAATAATAAAAAAATATTATTTTTGAAAAACTGTCATTTCTTTTCATTAATAAAGTAATTTACACTATAATTTTTTTAATTTGCAATTAAAGATAACTATGTTGAATTTTATTAATTATAATCTAACTAATTTCATTATAGTATGCAATTTTCATGATTTTTAAAGTAAATCTATTTTTATGCTTAAAATGATCTTTTCTGAAAACTATTTTAAAGTGTATAATGTTTTATTCATTTTAACTATTTAAAATAACCACTAATAAGGAAAATTTTATATTATTTTTATATATTATATACCTATCTATATTAATTGAAATTAATATAATTTATATTAATAATCATAGAGTTAATATGAAATCATATTTCCTTGAAAATGCATTTTCCTAAAAATAACTTTTCATCGGGATTTGTGAGTTTAATTTTAAATTAAATCTTGGAAGTTAAATGAATTTAATATTGAAAAATATATTCCATATATTTAATAAATATTCCAAAATATTTTAAATATCCCACTTTTATTGTTAGTCATTATAAATTATTAATATATTATATAATTATCATCACGGTAAGGGTAAATTGATTAATTAAGGTTAAAAATAATGTGATAAAGACTAAAAAATTATCATAACAGCTAAATAAATTTTATTTTATGAAAATATTTTTTTCTAAAACATATTAAATTATAATATATGGACTTATTCTCATTTTTCATTATTTTTAAATTCTTATTATTTTATATATAGAAAAGTCAAGAATATCACTTTATTGATTTTAATTTCTATTATATTTTTTGATAAGGATAAAAGAAACCTATTTTAGAATATAAATAATTATTTTTAAGATAAATTATTATTATTATTAGTTCTTTATATTTTAATTTTAATTTTTACAGATGAAATAATAAAAATTAATGCTTATGAAACACCAACATTGTATTTATTCATTAATAGAAAAATAAAATAGATTAATTTGAAAATGTTAAAAGTAATATAATCTGAAATAATTATTATGTTATAATAATTTTTTAGATAAATATAACATTTTATTGATATATTACATGGTTATATTTTAATTCCATTTATGTAATGTTGGTTTCAATGTCAAATTAAATGAATACATCCAAAAATGCCATTAATGATGTCTTATGATAAATAATATTTTACTAAATGATTTAAAATTCCTAAAAATACTATATTAAGAAACTTTATTGTCATATAGATTATAATATCATCAAAATTACACTTATGAACCAATTTTCTTTTTATAGTGACTATCGAGACCCCAATGAAGAAAAATCTTCGTTATCATGGTAATTTTCAAAAAGAGTTAACAAGGGTTAAAACAAAATGAAAAGGGTAAAACCCTAATATAAACTTGTTATTATTTCATTGTATCTTAGTTTTTAAATATATACTCATACTATATTCTAAATATATAATTTTTGATCTATTTTACCTTGATAAATCATTTATATTAACTTAATACCCTAAGAAATTCTAAAAGTATCCCTCACCTCACTTATAAAAGGGAACCTCCTACCCACTTTTCTTCACACATCAAGAACTATTTGGTTCACTAAATACATACCCAAATTACTTACGTACTTCCCTTACAAATTTACAGGGGTGTTTTTTTATAATATCCTCTTAGGAAATATTTTTGTATAAACCTAAAGGGATTTTCGGAAGAAGATATATCATTCTTAACCAATCATTTTTCTTTTATTTCTTCTTCCACAACCATAAAATATTAATAAATCCTAATGATATAATAAAATAAATTTACCCAATATATGTAGATTTTATTAATTTAATATCATAACCTACATATATCTCCTCTTCCATCTAATGGGAAATGAAACCATCATTCATGTGTACGGTGGATTGCTTCCTAATGGACTAATGTAATTCATTTTCCATCATTGTCACTCAAGTATATTTATTATGATTCATTTAATATATATATATATATATATATATATATATTATTCATGGAATTTTTATCATACTATAAAATTAAAATATCATATATTTTCTTTTCTTCCCATTCATTTAAAGATGATAATGTTGTTTGTGCGTACATGTGAAGTACCATCTCCACAAAAATGATGTGATTCATTTTTAATTACCATGTCACATGTATGGTATATATAAATGTATTTAAATAAATAATACTTTATTTATTATATAATATCATTTTTAAAAGATAAAATAACACATTTCTTATTTCCATCACAATCTTTCAAAAATTAAAATGTTACTTATGCGCGCATACGGCTTACTATCTCTATGATTGTAATGTAAAAAAAATTTCATAACCATTTATCATGGTTGGTTTAAAAAGTATAATTAATATATAAAAAAGATAATTATTTCATTATTATTATTCAATATATAATGGAATAATGACCATGTTTACCATACTCAACCTACTAAATTTATTCTTGACCTATGAATAGAATATCGTCAAAACGTCTAACGTGAACTTAATTTTTTAAGTAAATAAATATAACATGGTAATAAATAAAATAAAACGAGTAATAATCTTGAAAAGGGTTCCTAATAAAGTAAATAATTAAAATAATCTTATTATTCTGGAAGAAAAATTCAGTATCTTTAAATTATGATGATAATAAACCCTCTTTATTAATAAATTATGAGTGTTATTATATGAAAAATGTAAATTCTCAGTAAAAAAATCATAAAAAATAAAATATATGATTTATATAACATTAAAAACATTTTTAACACTCTAGAATATTCTATGAAATATTTTTTATGTCAGGTGATGAGTTACCAAATATTATAAGGCCTATAGAGCCTCGATGTAGATGGAATAAAAATATTAAATATAATATGTTATGTGAACAATTTTTTCAAAAAAAATAAAATATCTCCAAAATGATGTCTTGTATGAAAGATTGGAAACCACCATTTGCTCTGATATACATGTTTTTCCCTATGTGTGGCATAATATTTTTGTGTATTGGGTGTTTGTTCTAATATCTTGTCTCGATAATTTAAATAATATTTTTGTTATATATTTTTTCAAAAATAATTTAATATCTCCCAAACAATTTATTGTATGAGAAACATGATACCTCCCTTAAATATGGAATTTTTATTTTTCTTTAAATGTGGAATACCATTTTTACGCATTGGGCATTTAGTTACATCCCATGTAATGGTAATTATAATTGTTATCCAAATGTTTAAAGGTGAAAATAAGAATACTCGTATTATTATTATTATTATTTTCATCAATGAAAATGGATGAAAATTTACATGGGTGATTAATAATTGTGTTATAGTGAAAATATTATTTTGATGACTAATTATTAGTGATCAAATTAATGGATTTTATGTTATTACTTTTCCTAAATAAATGAAAATGTGTGGTTAATAAAAATTTATTATCTATTATCGACATTTAATGAAAGTTATATTTGAAATTCTAAGGGTGTATATGATGTGATTTATTTAGTAATAATAATAATTGTTTTAATTTTTGTTATTAATATTAAATTTGGAAAAATAATATTTTTTTGTATGATAAAATTAATATATATATATATATATATATATTTGTGTTTTTGGGTTATATATATGTGTGTGTACATATGCATATGTGGGTGTGGGTGTGTTCTTGTGTATAATGTTTGTATATATAGATATATTTAATATATATTAATTAATTATTTAATATATTTTAAAAAAGAATTAAAATAAATGCATAAAGGGGGTCATGGGGTGGCACATGGTGTAAGATTAAAGATAAAGAAATAAATAAATTATGAATTAATTAAAAAGAGAAACATTTAATGAATGAAATAGAAAAAAAGTAATAAGAAGGGGAATTTGAGGAGGTGTTAGGAACACAGGATCTCCCCACGCTAATGTATTTCTCCTCCCTCTATTATAATCATTTTTATTATTATCTTCTATCTTCTCTCTTAGGTTTGTTTTTAGATTCTAATTAGATTGATATGGTGATGGTGCCAATGGGTTCATCTGGATGAGAAGTATTTTAAACCAAATTTTGTTTCCAAAGGTACTGAGGATTCGATGGTGAAATTAAAATCAGACATCAACCCTTATCGTCAACCATCATTATACTATAAGTAGGAAGTTTATTACTTCTTGGGATCTTGTTTACACATGTTTTTATTCTATGATTACATGTTAGATTACCTGATACCATGATTTTTTTATCATAATTGGGCATGTGTGTAGTTCTTGAGACCCATTTTGTTTTTGATTCCATTAGTGATACGATTTTTTCTTATTGGAATGTTTTATTGTGATAACATGTTCTTATGTGAGATTTTATATACTCATGATGATTTATTATGCATGTTTGTATATTTCACCATGATTATGTGTTACCAAATATTATTTTTATTTAGTGGTAATTAAAATAGGTGGACCTTCTTGAGATGTTTGTCCCTTGTAGGGGGGATATGATGGATTTGTGATTCTGGTGATAAGGGAATTAATCACAGGGTGGAGGTACAATGTATCCATGGTGTTGTATTATGGATGCACTCGAGGTAGAAATGATTTTCCATGTTCCATACATTATGAGGTAGTTTAATTAATGTGAGTACCTGAAATTACTGAATAGAAAACATCGGGTGACATGGTCCTCTTGATGGATAGATGATGTCGAGTTGCATGTTCACACGACACCATAATGATGTCTTACTAGAGATAGTTCAGTTAATACCAATTTATTGCATTATATTTCATCATGGATCTGAAGAAAGTACATTCAGGGATTTTTGGTTTCTTGGTTAGCTCACAACCACTCAGTTTTTGATTGTATGTTTATGTTATTAAATTTTTGTTATCGTTATGCCATGTAGTTGTTATACACGAACAGAGTAGGTTAAGGATTCATTGTCAGTTCCCTACAGAGTCTTGTACTCATTATTGTGTGCATGTAGATTTTATGATAGATCTTGAAAAGGTAAGGTCCATGTAGTGTACAGTAGAGATGAGGAGTAAAGGTATAGTAGTAGAACAAGATAGACACTGGAGGAACCTTTACTTTATTTATTTATATTCTTTTATACATTACTTTTGATTTACAAATTGGGAGTATATTTTATTTTATGAATTTTATGTCATCTTTTTTAGTTTCTGTATGTAATCTGATTAGGATTATATGGTTTATTATGTGTTGTCATTCCTATGAAATGATATGGAAGGTATTGTACTTCTATGGATAGACATAGACTTTGCGTCTAGTGGGAATCCTCCTGTCTATGTGGAGGTACACATAAGGTCATGTAGCACTCCATATTAGACCAGGTGGTTCATGCCAAGGTGTTAAAAAATGGTACCATAACATAAGTACTCACAAATTTGTTTCTCCTATTTTCCTTGATTTGGGACCAGGTATAAAGGAGATATGAATGTTGGTACTTGGGAAGTGCAACTAGGTCAGTGCTTAATCAACCTGGTATACTGGACTTCCATGTTTCTAGAGAGTGAGGAAAATTATGATTTTATATTATTATTGATTAAATTATTCTCTAGTGATATACATAATTTTTATATGTGATTTATTATATTTCATGTATGGTCATTCATCATAACTAGGTGATTATGTTCACATTCCATTTATATACTTATTGTTGTAAGGTATATTAGTTTTTGAATTAAATTCCTTGATTTGTGATATCTGTTAGGGAGAGTTTACTGGATTGTTTGATATATCTTTCTCACCCTGATGTTATGATATATTCATTAGAATTAATTATTTAAAGTAAACATTTTTAGGTGTTAGCATACATATATATATATGATGATTGTGACTAATGTGTAGGGATGGAGACCAGGATTAGTGCTAGGAGGGTATACCTTAGATAATGGGTAGAATCCTAGGAGAACCTTGTGTGATCCCATAGTCTAGATAGAGTATTCTTATGTTCTTAATGTTATTATTATTTTAGATATTCCCCCATAGAGATGTTTAACATGATCTCCAACTATGGCATCCCAAGATGCTTCTGTTTGACCACATGTGGTACAAGGTGATGTACCCTAACACGTTTATATACGGGCACTATTGATCAAGGATACGGAGCCTATTCAACTAGGAGTATTATTTATAGTGCATATCCAATGTGGTTCTACTTAGAGGACCATGACCGTCTATGTTTGTTATTTATAGATCCATGACCCTCTAGCATTCTAGGGTACTGGTGTCCCATGGGATGTAGAGGATTGGTTGGAATTTATAGATAGTATCTTCAACCAGATTTAACTCCTAAGGATAGTCTCATAATCCTGGAAACCTTAATTTTCTAGGGACCCACCAAGTGATGGTGGAAATTCATGAATTTGACTACGAGATTAGAAGTTCTTATTTGGGAAACAATCAAGGATTTTTTTTTCTTTAGTAGTATTTTCATGACACGATGAATATGGTTTGTGCACAAGTGTCCATGGAATTATGATAGGATTCTATAGCTATATTTTAATATTCTTCTCGGTTTATAAAGTTTCCTCTCACTTCATACTAATTCACAAGAATCAAGTAATAGAAGTCTTGATAGTTTGATGTTATCCTTCAACCATATCTTAGAAATTAGGTTTCAGTATTTGACCAAATGATATCTACATAGGTATTTATCAAGGTTCTAGACTTTGATATGGAACTAGATCGGGACAGGTTAGCAAGCTTACTTCCATCCCATGGTGGGCTAGTAAATGGGCTTCCTATCATAGATACAAGAATTTATTCTAGAAATAAGAAGAGGACCACAAGAGATATTCAATAGAGCACTGACATGAAGATGGAGAAGAGTGTAGCTTCAGCAACCCCCTTGGGAGGAGATTCATCATGTTATAATTGTGGAAATGATGGAAATTTTCATATGTTATATAAGGTTTCTCAGATTATGTTTCTATAGTGAAGAAATAAGTAAAATTTTCAACAGTTTTACTCTAGAAATGTGTGGTTAGGCTTCCTTATAGGTGTGGTCTATTAATGGGGATCCGATCAGGGTTCTCAAAAGTAGAATCATACTAGACATGCACCTCATAGATAGAGATGATGATCTGAATTAGGTCTTATGTACATTGTGGATTAGACTTCAATGGATTGTGTAGAGGGACCATCTATTTTTTTGAGGTATATTTTTGATCACCTATACTTTATCTACTTCTTTATTTGATAATGGTGATTCATATTCATTCATATCTACATAAGTAATTTCTAGACTTGACCAACCGGGAAATTTATCCTCTAAGTTAGTCTCCCTTGAAACACATTTGGGCATGATAGTATACTTTCTTCAGTAATGTCAATAGTTTCCTCTAGTCACCACTAGATATAAACATCTGTGAGAATTTTTTATCCTACTAAAGATGAACGTTGATGTGATTATTGGTATGGATTGGATAACCAACTCTTGAGCTCAAATTGACTACTACTAGAGATGTGTAAAACATTAAATTCACCAAAGGGGGAAAATTTCATTATGATTGGAGAGTGGTAACTCGGATCAGGAAGTATGGGATTGGAATTCAATTAACTTTGGATGATCACCGCACAGCTGGAGGACTTGGATATTTCAACAATTTTAGTGGAATCCCCCTTATCTTTTTACCAATCATGGATATATATTATGATGTATTTATATATGACATCATAGGTATCCTTATTTATAGTGTATTTGACTTTGAGTTAGATCTCACACCAGCTGAGAAACCCATTTTGATACCCCTTTATCTTATAGTGCCAACTGAACTAAATAAGATCAAGGTATATCTAGATGAATTGGATATGAATGTATTTATCAAAGCATATGATTCAGTGTAGGGTGAACCTATTTTATTCTCTAATAAGGAGGATGGTAGCCTTCAACTTTATGTTGATTTCCAAAAGATAAAATAGGTGAGGGTGATGGAAAAATATCACTTTCCAATGATTGATGATCTTTTTTATTAGTCACAAGGAGCCAGTGGTTTTTCAATATTAATGTTATATCTGGTTATACCCATTTGTTTTTTATAGATGAGGACATTCCAATCATGGTGTTTTGGTGATGGTATGACATGTAAGAGTACTCTGTGATGTTGTTAAAACTAATGAATGTCCCATCAGTGTTCATGGCCCTCATGAACAATATCTTCCACCAATAAATGGACTCATTTGGCATGGCGTTCATTGATGAAATCATCATCTACTCATTGACATTGGACCAGCTTGATAGGTACCTTGGGATTGTCCTACTTATACTTCAAGAACATCAAAATTATATCATGCTATCAATGTGTGATATCAAGACATGGGAGTTGTATTTACTAGGATCTACAATTTTTCAAAAAGGTACATTAATAGAACTAGGGATACTGTAGGTAGTTATATCCTAGACACGTCCCAAAATATGTTCACGATTATAAAATTTATGGGTTTATCAGGAGATTACCAGTGGTTTATCTATTACACGTTTTTACTATCTTCATGCATGATACTGCTAATGAAGAAAAAATGTAAAGTTCCAATGGATAGACTAGAGTGAACATGCATTCCATGAGATAAATAAATGGTTGATTATAGCTCCAGTACTAACACTCCTCGATCATTAGATAGGTTATGCAGTGTTCATTAATTCATTAGATGTAATTTTGGAAGTGGTGATGATAAAGAGAGAGAGAGAGAAGGTAGTAGCCTATGGGTATTGTCAACTATAACCCCATTATAAGAACATGTCTACTCATGACCTATATATAGAATCTACGGTTCAAGATTTTCATTTCTGGTATTATTTTCTCTTTGGTGAGCTATTTTTTTATATGGAACACAAGATGATTTACTATATCTTCACATAGAGGCACCTAAATCTGATATAGAGGTGCTAGGTTGAGTATTGGTATATATTTGACTATAAGATGTATTATGTACATGGCAAGGGTACTATCATTATAGATGAATTATGAAGGATCATGGTGAGAGACCATTAGAGGAGAAATGGTGCTTGATGATCCCATTGGATAATTGGAATATGGATGCTTTTGATGATCAGGGATCAATTACTTGTGCTCTTTTGGTGATCTCATCCTCACATGTAGAATAGATGAAGAATAGACTAGAGTTATATCTAGAGAGTGACCGGACAGAATAACGTATAGATAGTGGTGACATGATGCCCAGATGGTTGATGGTCGATGATGATGTGATATTGGTAGATGGGAGGGTAGTAGTCCCAATTTCTACTAGAGAGGAGTTGATGAGAGATTATCATAACTCTAGATGGGTGTTACATCCTGGAAAGACCAAGTTTTATCATGATAATAGATGCTAGTTTTGATGGTTGGGAATGAATAGAGAAATTACATGTTTCTTCTCCTGATGCCTTACCTATCATAGGGTCATGGCTAACCATCAGTGAACTGGTGGTTTTTCTCAAACCACTTTTGATACCATTGTGGTAATGGGAAGACATCACAATGGACTTCTCGATAGGGTTACCTAGGACCTCAAGGATTCATGATGTAGTATGGGTGATTATTGATTGGATAATAATGACTAATAACTTATTATCAATTTGAGAGACTCACTCAGTGGAGGAGTTGGAAAATATCTATGTTGTATAGATGATACACCTACATGGAGTTACCTTGAGATTTATATTGGATAGATATTCATGCTTTGCATCACATCTTTTTACAAGGTTTGTATAATTTCTTAGGGACTTAGATAATATTTAGTATGGTGTAACATCGACAAATAGACAAGTAGTCTAAGCAGAATACACAAATATTATAGTATATGATTTGATAGTGTCTTCCATACTTTGATAATGCATAGAATAATCATCTAAAATTGATCGATTTCACATACAATATTAGTTTCTAGGATTTGATTCAGATAGAAACTGGTGAGTCTCATTAGGTAATACCTTGTCATTTACCACTATATTTTCATGAGGTAGGTAAAGAAATTTTTTTGAGTCCCAGTTTGATTCAGGAGACCTCTGCAAGAGAGAAACTGATTCAAAAGAGGTTGATCACTTCTTAAATAACACAGAGATCATAAGATGTCCATAGGAGGTGAACTTTGGAGTTCTCTATGGGTGATTATATTTTCTTGAAATTGAATCACTGGATAGGAAACTGATGTCTAAAAAAGAAAGGAAAATTAGTACCATGATTTATGGGACTCTTCATGATCATCGTATAGGTTGGGATAGTGTAATATTGGTTGGCTCTTCCTTCACACTACCGAGGTATGTATGATTTTTTTATGTGTTATACCTCTGAAGGTTCATGGTCGATCTTGTGTATGTCATCGAATATGAGGATATTGAGTAGGCTCTTAACACTTATTATATCGAGTATCTGATGTAGATTATAGACTGGATTGAGAAAGTATTACAAGGGAAGACGATATCAATTGTTCGAATTTTGTGGCATCTTGGACAGATCTTGGAGAATACCTGGGAGTGTGAGTCTGATGTGTGATCTTAGTGTCCTGACTTTTCTGATCAAGACAACTAGAATTACTTATCATGTGTAAGAAGTCAATAGAGGAGGGATAATTGTAATATCATCAATTTTTTATGAAATAAAACCCACTTTGTTCATAAATTATGATGATCTTTATATAGAAAAAGTAAATTTTAAATATTACAAAATTTAAATTAAATTAATGGATTTAAAAGTGGTAAAAAATATTTTAACACTTTGGAATATTATCTGGAATATTTTCGGATATAGGTGATGAGTTATTTCAATATTCCAAGGCCTATAGAGTCACATTTTATATGAAGTAAGAATATTAAATATATTGTAATATTCACAAATTATTTTTTTTTTAAATGAAATATCTCCCAAATTATGTGTCGTATGTGACATCTGAGACCACAATTAGGTCCAAGATTAAAATTATACCCCATGTGTAGAATAAAAAAATCACATTAGGAGTTTGTTCAAATAAAATAGGTGGGTAATTTATATAATATTTTTGTTATATATTTTTTAGAAATAATTGAATATGTCATGAATGGTGTCTTGTATAAAAAATATGAGACCACCATTAGCTCTAACATACACGTTTTACACTAGGCGCAACTTAACATTTGTGAACGTTGGTTGTTTAGTTACATTAAACATAAGGGTAATCATAATTTGTATTTGAATATTTGTTTGGAATAGTAATAATAATATTTTTGTTATTATTATTATTTTAATTGAAGAAAAAGGCTGAAAGTCACATGAAAAATTAATTATTATGTTATGGTGGAAATATTGGTTTGGTGAATAATTATTGATTATCAAAGTAATAACAGTGATATTGTTACTTGTCCTTAATAAATGAAATTATTTTGTTAACAAAAAATTATTAACTATTATCAGCATTTAATGAAATTTATATTTTAAATTTTATCAGTGGAAATGATGAGATATATTTAATAAAAATAGTTGTTATTGTTGTCATTATTATTATTATTAAATTTGAGAAAATAATTTTCCTATGTGATAAAAATAAAATATGTACATATAAATGTGTTTGTTTTATATATATATATATATGGGGGTGTATATAGGTATATCTAGTTGTGTGTGTGTCTATGTATAATGCCTATATATATATATACGGATGAATTTTTAATGTATATTAATGGATGGTTAAATATATTTAAAAGGGGGAATTAAAAAATCTTGAAGGTGGTCCATGGGGTGGAACATAGTTTTAGTGGAGATATGAGGATATAAATAATTTTAGTGTTAATTAAAAGATAACCATTTAATGAATGAAATAGAAAAAAATGCAATGAGGTGAATTTGGGGGTTGTTTGGTGCATAGTAGATCACCACTCTCACTTATCTTCCACCCTCTATTATATTATTATTCTTCATTACTATCATAAAACATCTCTCTTCAATATCTCATTTGATACTAATCAGATTGGTGTATTAACAGTGTTGATGGGTTTTTTTAATGAGTAGAATTTTAAACATATATTTTTACCATTGTATGGATTTGATGGTGTAATTTATCTCAAAAATCAACCATTTTCATCAATATTTCTTGTACCTAAGGTAAAAAGTTACTTACTTATTAGTATCTCATTTACAAATGCTTTCATACTATGCTAATGTATTGGCTCATCTGATACCATGCTTGATTGTGATCAAATGTGGGTGTGTGTAGTTTGTGAGATCCATTGTGATATTTATTCAAAGATTGGAACTAGTATATATTATTTCCATGTTTGATTATAATCAAATGATAATTTGTGTCCTACTATATACTCATGAGGATTTGTTATGATTTTTTTATGCTCCACCTTGTATGCATTTTACCATGCCTTGGTTGTTTTCAGTGGTACTTGAGAAAAGTTAATCATTATGAAATGTTTTTCACTTAGAGGGGGAGTAAACTCTATTTTTTATGTTGGTGATGATGGACCGGAACATAGGGTAGGTTTATGAGGTATCCATGGTTTCGTGTTATGGATGCACTCTTGGTATCCTTGATTTCCCATGTTCTACACACTATGAGGTATCTGGGCCAAAGTGAGTACCTAATATTATCGATTAGAGAACGTTCGGTGACAAGGTCCTCTTTATGAATAGATGATGCTAGATTTCATGTTCACATAACACTTTGAGGATACTATACAAGGGATGGTTTGGTTAATATCAAGTTATTCCATTACCTTTCAACATAGAACTGAAGCAGCTATAACCAGGGGTTTGTGATTGCTTTGTCAGTACAAGACAACAAGGTTTTGGATTATATGTATATGTCATTATAAATTTGTTATTATTTAATTCACTTGTTATACTTGAGCACAATGGGATAAAGAATCATTTCTGCTGACCTAATATGTCTTTTACTCACATCATACTCAAGAATTTTGACGCACTTGTATAACTAAAGGGGGGTTTAGAGAAGGGACAGGGTTATAAGGTGGATAGAAAAGTAGAGGATTATAGAGCTTATATCATATTGGGGTATACTATAAAAGACCCTTCAGTTCCTTTATTTATTTATCTTCTTTTAACTCTAGTTTCGATTTTAACTTTGGGACCCATTTTATTGTAGTACACAATCAAAATCCTTTTCATTTTCCATATATACTATAATTATGATTATATAGTTTATTATTTTTTATCGATCCTTTGATACGATTCAAAGTATATAGTTTCCACATTTACTAATGTATACTCTTTATGTTAGTTATCAAAATCTTTCATATGGGGATTCATGGATGATGTCATGTTGAAATCTCGATTAGACCCATTTGTTTAAGCTCAAGTGTGATAATAAATATGATATGGGATGTGTTAGAGCTGAGGTAAGGTATTTTGTCTCAATTTTATTTAATTGAGTGATATTTTAATGTGGTACACCAAATTTATTTTATATGGTGTAAATAGAGCCCATTTTACTTGTTATATCATCAAAATCTCATACATTGTGGTATTTTAAGTTTCAATTCAAATAATTTCATACAAGGTGATTTAACATGAAGGTTACCGAGTGCTAAGTGTTTCATAAATCAATTTTTTCATTAGATTATATCACTAATTAATTGATTATATTATATCCAGATTATGTGTGAAATGGAATTATTTATTCATATTTTATTTCCACTTTTTTTACATTTTTACAAATTATACACAAAATATTTTCATTGATTAAATCTCACTTCAATGATATAATCCTTTTAAGATGATTAATCTAAATTAACACTTTATTGGTATTATGCACCTATTTAATTCCATGAGGTGTATCTACTACCCCATTGATGTATTATATCAAAAATTTCTATATATTCATGGTAATTAATTTTTCATTTTATTTTATTTTTTTCATGGGGGTTATTATTAAAAAAAATTCAAAGTGTTATGGGTATATTTAACAATCTCATTATTATTCAAGAATATATGTGTTTAAGTATAAAATATGGGTATTGTTTGATCTTTCTATCCAAATACCAAAAAAATTATTCTTCTATGGTTATTTATAGAAATCATAAGTCTGATTTTCATTTTCAACTATTTATGTAATCAAGATACCTAAATCATATTTTTAAGGAAAACAGAATTTTTTTCTAATCGGTCGATAATATTGTTTTAATATATCTATTTTCCCTTAAAAAAATTAAATAGTACTTTTAAAATTCTCGAATGACTTATTAAAAAAAATGTTTACCCATGTCTGACTTTAAATAAAATTAAATGGAATAATCTTTTCATCTTCCAAACAATGTAATTTTTTAATTATTGTAAAAAAAGTGAAAAGAATCTTTGTTTTGACATTATCGGACTGAATATAATTTTCCTTCATCATAACTGATCATTTCATCGAAAATTTATTTAAATTTTTCCATGATCATGTTCAAAGAAAATTTTTTCCTTAATATTCTATAAATTCATATCTTTTAAAAGTGAACATAAAAATGAAAATGTTAATTTCATAAAGAATGTTTTTAATTATATTTTATGTTATTCTTATTCATCAATGAAAACCCCCATTATTTTACATATAGTATAATGGGGGTATGTTAAAATGATACAATCCTTATTCTTTCTCTAGATGGTTTATGTTTATTTTTTATGGGAAAAGTATTAACATTTCGAATGCTAGTTGTTTCAATATGGGAATTTATTGGTTTTAAGTCATATTTGGTAAGTTGTATTGTTTATTCATATGGGTAATGAATTAGACTTATTTAGTGATGGATGAGGACTCAAATTACATATCCCAATGATAGAGTGGTAGGCCTTATGAGACAAATCCATTGGAAAGCCCTATTAAATGGGTTTTTTGTGTATTCCTACCCATAGATTAAATTGACTTCGAAAAAAGCATTGATGATATATTTCATATGACCAACATTATGCATTCCATAATTGTGAAATATTTTGTTAATGTTCATGTGATTATTTAATTAGTTATCATATCCAAGAATGAATTTCAAGGTCATTTGATTATTTATAAGGTATCAATTTATATTTATTTTCTTTTACCATATTATTCTCCACGCTCAAGTTATTGGTTAAATGGAATACAATTTCAGTTATTTACCTTTTCATATTGATTATTATTTATTTTTTCATGATATATCCCAATATATGTTACACTTACTAAGAATGTTAGATCAAACATATTTTTTTTCTTTTTTCTTCAAGATATTATGAATAAATATTAGAATGAGTTCAATGATGAAGAATATTGAATTTCAATAGGTTTTTTATTTTATGTTTTCAAATATAATATGAGATTCAATAATATATCTAGTTTATAAAGACTATTTAACTATTCAATAATTTGGGAAACGATTCATTTTATCTAGATCCAATATAATAATGTAACCATCAGCTCTTTGATACTAGTTATAGGGTCTTTACAGTCAATATCAGAGAAAGTTTTGTTGAAAACATTATATATTGATTTGTAAAGTCATAGATTAGGGAGAATAACCCTATAATTGACTTTGAGTATATTTTTAAGTATAAGATAACATATTAATGCTTTTTTAAGGTATTGATTATGTGGTTTCCAAGAAATACATATCATTTTGGATACTATAAGTGGACGTGGTTTTAGAAAATATGTATCCTAGGGTAATAATCTTAAAAATAGTTAGTCTAGTATATCAAGACCATCATTCTAGTTCACAATGAGTGTGCCCTTACTGCACACTTGGTTTGACACACTTTCGAGATATTATGGGTTTAATTCAAATTTTTCCTATGAAAAAATATAAATAATTAAATAATAGAACCTTTGGAGACCTATTATATTCTATAGTGATATGAGATAGACCTAAAATGTCTTGGGATAATATTTCTAGGTTTAATCATATGTTTTAAAAAATAGATACTCTTTTGGAGGTATTATGTGATGGGAATTTATCATCATTAAGGCTATTTTGAAATACATTTATGGGAATACCACCATTTAGTTTAGTATGTGTTTTAATGAAATGCTAATTTAAGGAATGATGATTTTATATTTTTTGCACATAAGTTTAAAGTTTATGCTAACCTTTAGGGTTAATATGACTAATTGTGTTAAGGTGATAATAGTCAATTATCATTTTGATGGAAAAATAACATTTATAAAAAACCTTAGTGATTAAAAATTTATTTTATTATTAATGTTATTTTTTATTATTTTTATCATATATTGTTTAGAACATTGTTGGAATTATATTAATATAGTTTTAGAAAAAGAATAATATGCATGTCAGGTTATAACCCATCATATTAAACAAGGTTGTAGGGTATGAATTTACAACCAAAGGAAAAAAAGGGTATAATGCCTACAACTAGCCTAAATTATGTACCAGTTAATATAGGATTATTTTTATCAAATAGTTTGATATATAAATTTTATAATGATTTTTGGTAAGCTTATTATAGGATGAAATCTTTTTTGAATTATTGGTATTTTAAGGTCAATAATGAAATTTTTGGATTCATTTTTTTGGGTATAAATAGTTAATATGAATATACATTTATTCATTATGATGATGCTTAATTTAATGTTTACTCTTTTAAGAAAATTATTTAAAAAAATATATGATATTATTTCTCTTCTTGATCAGGTATATTTTTCTTCCATATATTTATTTTTAAAAAAAAATACAAAAATCCCTTTTTTCTCAAATTATTTATTAATGTTTTTTTATTTATCCTTGAATTCATAAAATGTTTCAATGGAATATTTATAATATTTTCCAAAAAGGGATATTTTCAAAATTATTTTCAAAAATTCAAAAGGGATTTTTTTACATATTTGGCATTAATAGACATTCTCATGATGAAAAATGTTTTTGATATTTTTCTTTTTCTATAGGTTTTCTAGGGTTTTACAAATAAAACAATTTTAAGAAAACTTATTTCAATGTATTACTTACATTTTATTGTATTCTCCAAATGACTTGAATTTTATTAAAAATCTATATTTCTAATGAGTAAATGGTCTTTTTTACACCTTATCAGTTTATATTTTTGTGGTTTTTAACGTTATTTTGATCATTCAATTTCTTATGATAAATGATCTCTATCACTCCCCAATATTATTTGGATATTCATTTTCTTATCCATGTACATATTTTTTACGTTCTTCTAAGGTTATCCTATATAGAAACCTAGTTATGTGATGACCTTCATATTTTATTTTCCCTCTTTTCAAGAGAAGGTTTTATTAACCATTTTTATGATGGGGGATTTCAAAAAATATATTTTCAAATTTAAAAACCTTAATTATTGATGACAATTAAAAATTGTGAGGAAATAATTAATTGATTTTGGGGAGACTATAACATCCCATTATTTTAAAATAATAACATTATGTTCAATATAATATATGACACCCAACACTAAGCTTAATTGCAATCCATATTTTTTGTACTTTCATAATTCTAATTTAATTTTGTGTGGGAACATTAAAAGAAAAAACTTGTATGAACCAGAACACATCAAAGACTAAACCACATAAACTATAATATTTTATCAAAATCCAAGGATTAGAGAAATAGAGTAATCCAAAACATTTTTAGTCCAACCCAAATCCATACCACTATTGCTACATGGTTGACTAATTCAGTGCCTCGAACAAAAACTCCTTGGAACCACACCTGCTTTGCATCACACCTACACACATCAATGTCAAACAGCATCGTCATCATAATTGGAACTCCCACCTTGAGCCATGTGCTACTGTATATATAGAGGTCACACATCCCAAAGACACTACCATACACCGTAGCTCCGTGATGGAAACTCTTTTTCCAACAGATCCACCAAACCATCAGAACAAAACAATAGATGTCGCCACCAAGAGCATAATGAAAATAAACATCACATGAGTCAAAATCTTGAAATGTTAATATCAAAGTTAAATTGCCCAAAAAACCAAAAAATAAAACCAATATTAAATTATAAATACTAATTTGAAAAATAAATTATTTTTTTATCATATTATATTAATTTTAATTTTCTTGGTGTAAAATAATTATCTTAAATTATTATACAATGCATATTTATTTATTTATAAGAAAAATAAAAAAAATGATTTTTAAAATTTTAAAAGTAATGTAATTTGGAAGATTTTTTTAGATAATTATAACATGATACTAATATCTTAAAGGGTTATATTTTTATTTTAACACTCTCATATTATTTTTAAAGTCTAATTAAATGTGTAATTACAAAAATGAAATTAATGATATTTTATAATAAATATTATTTTATTAAATGATTTTAAATTAATAAAAATAATATATTATTCTATGTGATTGGAATATAGTAAAAAATATTAACCATTTTCTTTTTATTATCCTACAATCATTTTGTAGTAACTATCCTAACTTGTAAATAGTAAAAACATAGTTGCCCTAGTAATTTTCAAAAAGGGTTAATGTCGATTTAAACAAAAATACAAGGGTAAAAACATACTCCAAACCTATTAAAAATTTATTGGATGATAAAATTTCAACCATAAAAATCATATATTATAAATCTATCTTCTTGGATCCACTTTTTTGTGATAAATATTTTATATTTATTTAATACTTTATGAAATTTAAGGACTGACCTTACCCTCACTTATAAAAGGGAACCTCATCTCCACTTTCCTACACACTTCAAGAACCATTTTTTCTGGAAATACCCTCCCCAAATATATTACTTGATTCTCTTTACATGTCTTATGGGCCTTGGTTTTAATATAAAACTCTCTTAGGAAGTCTTTTGGTGTAAACCTAATTAGGTTGTCTGAAATAGATGTATCATACTTAATTGATCATTTTTATTTTGTTTCTTACTCCACCTTCTTAAAATATTATTAAACTATGATCGTATGATAAAATAAGTATCCAAAATGTAAAAATATTTTATTATCTTAATATCACAACCTACATCACTTTCCATTTCCATCAAATGTTAAATAAAATCATCGCTCGTGTGTATGGTGGACTACCACCTCGTGGGTGATGTAATTCATTATACAACATCACCTCTCATGATTTTTTATGATGATGCATTTTATATATATATATATGATATTTTTAAAATATTTATAATTTTATAAAATTATTATATCATATACCTTTTACCTTCTCATGAATTGAATGATAATAAAGTCGTTTGTGTGTACGTGTAGAGTACCACCTCTACGAAGCGATTTGATTCTATTTTCATTATTGAATCACATGGATGGTATATATAAATGTATTTAAATACATAATATGATATTAATGATATAACAATAATTTTGTAAATATAAAATAATAGTTACCTTCTTATCATCATTATCCTTGAAAAATATAATTGTTACTCATGCATATGTATGGCTTACCATCCCCATGATTGTATCATAGATCATTTTTAATAACCATATTTCATGTTTAGTTTAAAAATTATATTTTAGGAATAAAAATAAAAATAATTATTATTATTATTCTACTGATTTTTGAACAATTTCCTCTTTTACCATATTCAACCTATCGATGTCATTCGTGACATATGTACTGAATATCATTAAAATATATGACATGAACTTAATTGATTAAGTAAACATATATAAAAATATTATATATAAAATAAAATTATTAATAAAAAGGAAAATTTTTCTTAGTAAAGTAAATAATTAACACAATTTTATTATTCAGTATGATAAAGAATGTATGTGATGAGTGAGACCTGAGGTAAGGAATTTCATCTCCATTTCCTTTCATTGAGGAATATTTTAATGTTATGAACCTAATTTATTTAATATAGTATATATATTTACCATTTTAAATGTTATATCACGAATCATTCCTTCTTTAGGGTATTGTAATTTTAAATTCAAATTATTTCATCGAAGGGGATTTGACTTGAAATTCACTATGTGGTAGTCTTCCATAACTAAATTTTCTTCCATTAGGTTATTTCACTTATTTATTGATTATATTATGTCAAGATTATGTGTAAACGTAAATTTGTTTTATTAATTTTATATTTACACTTTTTTTTATTTAAATTTGATACACATAATTTATTCATTGATTAATTATCACTTCATTTGTATGGTCTTTGTTAGATATTTCATCTCAATTTCTACTCAATTGAGACATATTTGGTATTATGAACCTATTTTTTTATTATGTGTATATACAACCAATTTAATGCGTTATATCATGAATAAATTTATATTAATGGCATTTAATATTTCATTTTAATTTAGTTATTTCAAGGTGTTGTGATTTAAAATTTACCAAAGTTGTGATGTTTTATTTTAAAATATCGTCATTATTTAAGATTATTTATTTTATGTACCTCATATGGGAATTATTTTTATTTTCATATTAAAACCGAAATATTTTCTTTACCTATGGTTATTTATGAAAATTATAAATTTTTTTTATTTTCCACTCTTTAAGTACTCAAGATAATAAAGACATGATTTGAAGGAAAACTTGCCTTATTTCTCTACACGATCAGGAATATTTTTCTTACGTATCCATATTTTCCTTAAAATTATTTAAAGAATATATATAATATTATCTAATAATTTATTAAACATATTTTACACATGTTTTACTTTTAAAAAAATAAATGTAATCTTCTTATCATTTTCTAAACAAGGTACTTTTTGAATTTTTACTATAAATAAGAATGGGCTCTTTATTTTAAAATACTATGAATGAACAAAAATTTAAACCATCATGACTATTAATTAATTTAATTATTTCATTATAATTTTACATGATTCATTTGAAAGAAATTATTTTCTTAATATTCAGGAAATATTTAGTTTTTAAAAGTGAATTTAGAAACTAAAATGGTATTTTCCTCAAGATTGTTTCTAAAGAAATTTTTATAGTATTCGAATTAATCATTAAAAAAGATAATTATTTTAATTATTATAAATTAGGTGTATTTTGAAATGATGACATCCTTATTATTTCTATTTATGGTTTATTTTTATTTTTTCTAGATAATGTATGTACATTCCATATGATAGTTCTTCTAATATAGATTGATATTGATTTTTAAGAAATATTTATTAATTTGTATTGTTTATTAATATGATTTATTCATTATACTTATTTATTGATAGTTGGGGACTATAATTAAAAATACCCCAATGCATATTTAGGTATCGTGAGAAAAACCAGTTAGATAGCCTTATTAAATGGATTTTTAGTGTATGCCTACCCATAGTTTAAACTATCTTGGCGCATGGGCTCAATGATCAGTTTTATATGTCCTTAATTATAAATTTCATAATTATGAAATAAGATATTGATATCCATGTACTTATTTGATTTATTATGATATTCATAGATAAGTTTAAACTAATGTGATTATTTAGATGCAACCATTTAATCTTTATTTATTACTTCCTTATTATTCTTCAAGCTTGCGTTATTTTTAAATGTCATGTAATTTCAGTTATTTAACTATCCATATTTATTTTTACTAATTTAATAATGATATATTTCATTATATGTATCCCTTAATAAGAATCTTAGTGTGCCCTTAGTTTGTTCATTTTCCTTGTGATATAAAGAAGGAATCATTGAATGAGTTCAATGATGGAGAATATTTACTTTCACTATGTTTTGTGATTAGTTTTTTCTAATGTAATGTGAGACTAAGATATGTATATATTTTATCAAGACTGTCATATTATTCAATACTTCAGTATACGATTCCTTATATCTAATGTGAATGTAATAATGTAACCACTGGCTATGGGTTACTAGGGTCGGGGGATTTACATGGGTTCACTCCCCATTCGAGTCCATATTATCTCATGAGATACCAATCATTACCCTATGAATTTCATGGATTTAACATACCCACCAATAATATAATTAAATCCATATATATGTGTTATATAATAATATAAAATTATTCAACAATTCATCATTGAATAACTTGTGGAAAAGAAATATGTTCAATAAAAATAAATTAATCACATAATAATATTCCCTATATAAAAACAAAATGGATTATATAATTAGATAAAATCATTAGATAATCATAAAATATATATAAGTATTTTGACAAAGATTAATAGTATATTTAAAAGAACATTCCAACCTTTCCAAACATGAGAAAAATATTATTCTCATTTCATAACATTTTTTAAAAAATTCCTAGAATATTGAGAAAAGGATTTTCATTTAAAAATAAATATGAATGGAATATTAAAATAAAATAATCTTCATTACAAAGGGAAAATCCATTCATCTAGTAAATTATATAACACTGATTCATTTCAAAATTTTGGTAAAAACTCTAAAAGTTCTTTGTTCGAGAAAAAAAATTATAAGATTAATTTAAAAATTATGAAAAGAAAGTAAAATATAGTTAAAAATGAATTGAAATAATCATTTAATCCTAGGAAAGAGAATTCTTGAAAAAAAAATAAGTAAAATGGACATATAAGAAAAAAAATTAGTCCAAAGGGGAAATAAGGTCCACTTTCCTTGAAAAATATTTTATTGATCGTTTTATGTACCAAATAGAGGATAATGAAAGTAAAATGTGAAAAAAACCCAAAATGACGTAATGAGAAAAAAAACATATATGAGATTTAAGTGATAAATATCATATAGTCCCTCTAAATGATATTTCATCATAAATACTCCTGATTAAAAATGAGATTGCAACAAAAACCCTTACCTTAGGTCATGAATCTCTTCATGTGCATTTTTAAGTTAATGTATAATAAATTTAAATTTATTATAAATATATATCATGAATTTATTCATAATTATCTTATAATATATCATTCCCTAATAATTTCCAATTACCTATTTGTTAATAATTCTTTATTAAAGTCAATATTTTCCTAAAAACTAGTACGCTTTCCATTACTATTTTGGTTTGATGGTTCCAGTCCATGTACCTTGGTCACAGTTTAATAATACCCATAATATTAATTATTTTTTAATTATAATATTTATTCATTATAAACACTTTTATAACCATTCATATAATATGGTAATGAAAAATTAATTACATCACTTCATGGTGATAGTAGTATGTATATACGCATAGGTGATGGTTTCACATTTCAACAAGTGGAAATAAATAATGATAAATAATAATATATATTTCCAAAATCATAATAATATCATAAATATCATATATATTCATTAAATATAGCCAGATTATCATCCATATTTAGTGGACTAGAAAAAATAATCTCACATCTTCTTATAGGTTGTATTCCACATGTATTGACGAACGATGTTATCATTTATAATAGTATGGAAAGTTGTTAGAAAATGGTTATACCATAAAAATAATGGAATTTCAGTATATTAATAGTATATTTTTAATCATGATAAGATGGTTATAGAATATTTTTAGGATGTTAAGGTATAAATATACTCAAAATAGATTAGTAGAACTAATTAATTCTACCTTAAGAAGCCACATTTAGATTACACATTAATCTTTCTAGGGATGGTGTTCTGGGAAGAAAAGATGTTATAAGGCATGAGTAATAGAGTTAAGAAGGTATTTGGGTATGTATGTTATGATCTATATGTTAGGATTGAATTTAATGTATAAAGAAATAAGAGGGGGTAAATTAAGTTCCATTAATAACATTATAGAAACAATCCATACCTATTGATATTAAAGTGATTATTTCCATAAATTTTAAAGATGAGTAAGTTGTAAAAAATAAATAATGAAAAGAAAAAAATTATTTATAGTGGTTCTTAGAAAATATATCCCTTAGTTCACTCCACCAACACTCTCTCTATGAGATTGGTGATTTTCACTAGTAGATCCTCTTATCTAGGAACATATATAACTGAGTATAGGAAGTTAAAACCATAAAATCATGGATTTTAAAGGGAATTATGGTTTTTATAGAGAACAAAAATATCAAAAAATTAGTATAAAGATGTGAAACTTCACCATGACTGAGTATTAATAGTTGATACTCAAATAATAAGTAAATTATAATAAAGAGTTTGAATACAGATTCATCTCAGAATTGCAGTAGCAACTGACAAATGAAATGATCTTAAATAAACAACAGAAGCACATTATTCTTTATCATTATGCTTGATTTCTTTAAACAGTAGTATAGAAAACACCAGGCATGGGATCAATCATGTCTATATCAAAATTTTAGCTCTTATAATTTATTTATTGAACTGTATAAATTGATTAAAAAAATAATACTTTATCGCAGTTGAGTCCACCAAATAGATAAGAATAAAAACATGTTTGTCTCAAAAATGTATCAATGGAAGCAATGACACATTATTATTTTTTAACCCACATCCCTATCTTCAAAATAATATTATCTATATCTTCATAAGATAAATAACTTAGTTTTTGTCATGAAATTTTAATTCCTTCAGGTCAAAAATATCTAGAAATATCTTATGATAAAACCTAAATATTTGAATTCAAAATGTTCAAATAAATTCATAATTTCTCATAGAAATAAGAAAGATTTAATATTTTGAATATAAGAATTTGGATATATTTATTAATATTTAAATATATATTTAATTCCTATGATACAATTGAAGAAAACACTAAAATAATACTTAATTCCAAACTTTGAATTTGACCAAGTCAAACGTATGGTCTGTTTTCCTAGCGATAAACTATAAAATTACTATTGGAAACGTACAGTTTATTGCAAAAGCAAGGATGATGAACCATACATTTTTCCTAAAATTTTAGGTTTCTTATTGAATGTATGGTTTTTTATCTACAAATTTATTTCAAATATAGGGTACATAACCTCTACGTTCTGCTTCAAATGTAGAGTATGAATAGTGTTTCCAAACAACCTGTAAAACACGTTTAGAATACTTAATTCATTGATAAAACAAAAACTCTTCAAAAAATTAAAGATATGTAAATAGTTCCAAAATTAAATAAGTATTCCAATAAATATTATCCTAATTTTCATTTAAAGTATCTTCATTAAAAACATAAATGTGGGTGATTGGGATCATTAAAATCAATAAAAAATTAAAAAAATTATTGAATCAACACATGCTCAAGAATATTCCTTCTTTTATGATCATAAAACTCATAATAACTATTACTATTAATAATAATAATAATAACTAAAATTGTACAAAATATGAGAATAAATTTCTTGTAAGCGCTTTTATCACTTATAGCGAACAATATTTTTACAATGAATTTTCTCTTATATATATTTTAAATTGTTTAACATATTTATTTCTATATATTTCACATTTTTATTTTATTATTATTTTTTATCTTATTTAATTTTTCCATTAATAAATTTATACATTAATCCCCCCCCTTTGGATTTCAAAAATAAATTAAGAAATAGTTTAATAAAAATTTGAACCAAGAAAAATATATAAAAAACGACAATTAATCGAAGAGAAACAAGAAAAATTTTACATTTAAAAAAAATAGTTTTGAATTTAAATAAGATAAAGTAGTGGAAAAGAATCAAGACCTTTGGAAGGGTTAAACGGTTCATCAGCATTCTCCAAACTTACAACTCTTTTACTCATGGTAGCTAAAACTCTTTACTACAGTTCTATAATCATTTGAGAATCTATAGTTCTTTGATCCAACAAAGAATATAATAATTATTTAACTAAAAAATCTTTTATAAAATTAATATAAAACTTATTAATAGCATCACGTATTGTTTTTTCAAATTGACTTATCATTTTCACATTAAATTTATAATATTCTTCTTTATAAATTGATCTTTCCCACCAACTTTCATAATTACTTTAAAGAGTATCAAAATATGATTTTGAAACTGAATATTTTTCTTTCTCTTGAAATGATTTCCAATACCTTTTTATATATTAATATAGCTTCACTTATTATTTATTAAATAGATTAAACTTGGAAAAAAACTCAATAAAAATATTTCATGAATTCTTTTAACTCATATAGAATATTTTTCTATTGAATCATAAAAAAAGAAATTGATTGTTCTCCAAACAGATCAGCCACTGTATCCGAAAAAGAAAAACCATGATTACAGAATTTCTATGAGCATAAAGTCTTGGGCCTGTTCATGTGGCTTAGAATGGATTCTTCAAAAGTCTCTTAGTTATTAATGTTATATAAGGAAGATGAAGGGGTTAAGTGGGTTTGAAAATAAGACTTTAGGGTATCAGAGTGTAAGAAGAAAAGTTTCATTCTAAAATTTTTTGGGCAACATTTTATATTATTGAGAAAAAAGGCAGATTAATCTTTTAAATTTTTAATTTATAAAGGGATGTTTTATATATGAAAAATATTCTGAAAGAAAATGTTATGTAATTGAATAAAATTTATGAGAAAAATAAATTTTCAGAACTGGTTTTAAAAAATAAATTACTAAATGAAGAACACCATTTTTATTAAAATAAGAATATCATTCTTTATATGATTTCAATTTAATATTAAAAAATAAAAAATTCTCCCCTATAATTATAACTATTGAAGAAAACTTTTCTTAAGAAGACATATAAATAAAATTTTATATAGATACTAAATATTTTACACATATTATAATATTTTTTGAAATTTTATTACATATCCTAGTATGGGTTTAAATAATCTTTTAATGAGTATGCATGATATTTCAATCAAATTGATCCATTAAATATAACAATAGAGTGAGAAAGAATTAAAATTTTAGATATAAGTAAAATAAAATTAAAAGAAAATAATATAAAATGTTAAATGTTTTTATCCCTAGTATAAAATCGATAGTTTGTTTAAATAAAATATTAAAATAGAAATGAAATACTTCCTAGATTAACAGTTTCATTTTTAATGACGTTTCCATGATAAATAGAAATATAATATATTCTCATAGTCATTAAGAAACAACATAATGATATAATGATGAAGTTTAGTATAAGACACTGAAAATATATATCAAATACACGTGCCTTTTGGTACTCATATGATTTTTTTTCTAGTAATGTTAGAAATTAAAGACTTAGGTGACCAAAACTTTTTTTTGAGTGGAGACTCCATGATTAAATATAGATACTTATTTTAAATAATAAACATTATTTATACCATATAATTTAGGTTTTATAAAATAACATTATCAATATAATGTTCATTTATTCTACATTAAAAACATTTAGCAATATATATGATCTTTCTATTTAATCTAGGAACAAAATAATTTACATATAATTTGATTTTTTTTCTTTATTACTACCAATCACAATTTTACATTTATTATTTGATTTATTTTTTCTAGTAATTTGATTTAAATAGTTTTCTCTTTTAATAATAATTCTAGAGGCTTGTTTTAAAGTATAAACTTATTATAATAGTTCGTTAATTTTATTTTCATGAAATATACAAGAACATTTAGGTCTTAAATTTGAAATCTTTTTTGATAAACATTCTTTATCATTATAAATAGTATCATGTGATTTTCTAATATTTCTATGTTACTTTTTTAATAATTGAAATTTTTCTTAAAGAATAAAACAATATTTATTAAGTTCCTAAAAATAATTTTTTTCAGAATTATAACTTTGATAATAAGAAGTGTATACCACATCATCATGAACTATACGAAATCAGTTTACCATTTTATTTTCCTGGTCATCTTAAAAATTATAGTAGATTCATCCCTTGAATCATAAATAACACTCCATTTCATCCCCATGACTTTATTACCTATATATTTTATAATTATATTTATTTTGAGAGTAAACCATAGGACAATTGGACTTCGAGTGACCTTTCTCATTACATTTTTAGAATTTATCATCATTATTCCTTGTCATCCTTTTATTTTATAGTTTTCCAAATAATTTAGTAAGATCTGATAAATCATTGATTGAATATGGATAACCTAAATTAGATGATTCATCTATAGTAATTTTATGTTCATCATCATTATATTTAATAGAAATATGATTTTTATCTTTGGATTGTGTCTCAAATTTATAAATCATAAAGGTTCTAACTAGTGATTTAATTTTCAAATATTTAACTAGTGTGGATTGAAAGTTTTTAGTATATTTACTACTTTATTAGATGGTAAAACACTTTTAAATTTTAAATTGTGATAGTTATTTTAATTATATATCTCATGGTAGCAATATTATTTATAAATTTGGTCAATATTCCATTAATTGGAGTAATAATTTCAGTATCATACATTCTAAAAGTATACATCTTCAATTTTATGGTGTTTTACCTTATATGTATGAAGTTTTTAGTTCTATCATAACTAATAGAAATAGTCTTCCACATGTCAAATGTGGTAAAATACTGAGATATTTGATTAAATTCATCAGATCATAATACACTAACTATAGAATTCATTACTCTCTAATTAAGATAAAATTATTTACATTGATCATAATTCCATTTTTTCATATATTCTTTAATAATTTCATAAGGATTGACTACCTTCAAATAAAATATTATTAAAAAAAATTTAAATAAATAATCATGTGAACATTCTAAAATCCATAATTATTTCCATTAAAATAATGTTTAATGAACGTTGACATAACTTCTCTAAGATCATGCATTTGAGATTTATCTTCATAATAATCTTTAACAATGACTTTTTAGAGTAAAAATAAATATAATAACTTGAATTGAACATCTAGTATCCATTGATATAATTGGATATAATCTAAAGAATCATCACAAATTTAAGAAATATATATCCAGTTGATATTTTTCTTTTTATTCTAGTTAAAATGAATAAATGGTAAGTATTTTTAAGAAGATAAATAAATCCATTGAGAAAATGCAGTTTTACCAATTGTTAGGTATGAATAGAAAGGATGAATACATGAGAGGGGAGAATCTTTTTCCTTTAAAACATGATGGAAAAAATTATTCCCCTCTAGAGATTCAATTAATTATTTCCTTTTATTTTAAGGATAAGTAAGTAGTGAAAAATAAATAAAATGGAACGTAGTGATGTAGAGTGGTTTAGGGTATAAATATCCCATATTCCTCTCAACCAACACCATCTCCCCAAGATTGATGATTTTCACTAGTAGGTCCTCTTATCCAAAAACCTATACAACAAATTATAGGAAGTTAACACCTTACAATCAAGGATTTTACTAGACCTTCAAGTTCTTTTATAAATGACCAAAAAATCCACAACATGGTATGATAAGTGGATACTCTATGATGACTAATTATGGGCTGTCTGCACTCTAATAGTATGTAAATTAGGATAAAAGGGATTAATACTAGTTCATCTCATAGTTGTATCAACAACTAAAAAAAGAGTTAATCTTTAATAAAACAAATCAACATATTATTCTTCAATGTAAAAAATGATTTCTTAAAATAACTGTTGAGAAAACTCTAGGTATATGATCAAATGTGTATGTTTCCAAAGTGAAACTCTAATAAGTGCTTAGTATAGCTATATAAAAATATTATAAACTAAATACAATAGTAGTGTATTCAATCAAACAGATATAAATCAATACATGTTTGTCTCATAATTGTATCTCTAGAGGTAATGAATTATTATTATTTTTAAATAGACATTTGTATCTTTATAAGAAGAACATCTATAATTTTAGAAATTCAAAATCTCATTATTCCTTGGTGTTATATTTCATTTAGGAAAAATATCTTCAAAAAAATTTCATGATAAATCATGAATATTTGAATTCAAAACATTTAAATAAATTCATAACTTTCCTTAGAAATAGAAACACTAATGAATTTAATCCATTTAATTTTTCCTTAATAATATTTAATGTTTTAATTATTTTCAGTGAAAAAATTTCTGAAAACATAGAAAGATTTCCTAATTCAAAACAATATATTGAACCAATTCAAACATAGTATTTGTCTGTGTAGTGATAAACTCAAAAACTGGGGATGAAAACGTATGATTTATTAAAAAAGTATGGTTGAGGAACTATATTTTTTTCCTCAAATGTAGGATTTCTTCTCAAAATTATGATTTCTGATCCAGGATTTTATTCCAAATATAGGGTACACAAAAAATATTCTCTATTTTAAATGTACAGTTTGAATAGTGTTTTTATACTATATATAAAACACATCTAGAATTATTTATAATTTGATAAATCAATTATCCTTCCATAGATTGAATACCAATGATACCTCTAAAATGGAATTAATATTCCATTAATTATTATACAAAACTTCAATTAAATTGAATTCATTAGAAATATAAATGTGGTTGTTTGTGATCATCAAAATATAAAATAAGATAATGAAATTTTTGAATCAACACATTCTCGATAATATATGTCTTAAAGTGTCTGAATAAGTTAGGAGGGGAGGTTCCCTATTATAATTGAGGTGGTTTGATCTCTTGAAAATACATAAAACATCAAAATATAATAAATTCATATTAAATTGACATTAGAAACAAATGGAAAAGGGTTAAAATACAAGATAAGTTCAGGTATAAATAACAATAATAATCATATTTAGTTATGTTTAAGTGATAGTTTAGGCCTCATATTTTATTTTAACCCCTCTGTTAACCATTTTTAACCTTAATCTGTGTAATAAATGTTTACCATAGTTGTTATTCATTATGACCAAAAATGAAAGTAGCCTCATTAAAAAATTCTGATATGACTATTCTAAATATGGAACACATTTTATCATGTTCAATTTCTATAATTATTATAAATTAAATTTAAAATAATAGTGCAAAACCCAATGAATGTTATTTTTGGTAAAATGAATTTTTAACCACAAAACATAATTTAATCAAATTCATTACCTAGAAAAAATCATTAAATAAATTTAATTTTTTTATTAAATATACTATCTAAAAATTTAATTAAATAAATTTATAAATGTCGAATAATTTAATTCATTAAGAAAAAACAAAATTCATTCATATTATTAGTTTTTATGAAAAACATATATTTATACATTAAAATGATTTTATTTTCATTCCTAACCAATTGATGATCAAAAAATTTATTCACATAATGTGTAAATTTTTATTCTTTAAAAATGTTTAATATTAGAAATTAATTATTTAAATAAAATATATATGATAAAAAATTTCATTATACAAATACCTCAAAATAGTTCGTTAGGATCAGTAGTATTTTTGAAATAAATTATTAATTATTTTAACAATTTTATTTAATTTATATACCATATAATTTTATTCATTATATAATGCATAATCATTATTAACTTATATTCTATGTTGTGTTCTTAAAAATTTATCGAACATAATGAATTTATTAATGGAAAACATATTACAATATCCTTGGGTGTTATACTTTACAACCCTTATAATAATTTCACCCTAAAAATTAAATCACTATAATATAAACAACTAAGGATTCCAATACCTCATTGTATCCTTATATTCCCACAAAGCTTCTTCAAATTTACTATTCCTTTAGAGAACATCAACTATGTGGGTGGTCTTATTCTATATCACTTTATCTCTATGACCCATGATTTCTACCAGTGTTTTTCATAATAAATATCTTGATCTAGTGGTATGACATTTATGTTAAGTATATGTAAAGGTTTTGATATGAAATCTCTCAAACCTGATACGTGGAACACATTGTGATCTTTTAGTAGTTTTAGAGGAAGTTTAAATTGATAAAATACCATCTGATACATCAATAATCTCCAAGGGATTGATATATATAGGGATTATCCCTCCCTTATTTCCAAATATCATAACCTTATTCGATGTAGATATCTATAAGAACACTTTATAACCATATTTTAGCTCTATATCTCACTGATTATAGATATCATAAATTTTATATCAACTCTTACTTTCCTGGATGTGTTAGAAAATCGAATGAACTTTCACTGTTATTTTCTTAGCTAGCTCAGGTCCCAAAATCTTTCATTCTCCATCTCCATCCCAATATATTAGAGTCCTAATCTTTGTTCCATAGAGGTATACATAATGAGATATTAGATCTCCTGAATGAAATTTGTTATTATAAGAAAATATTATAAGAGTAAGGTTGTAATCCAAACCTTTTTTGATATCCACATATTAAGCTCTCAACATATCATCTATCATTCAAATGACCCTCTTAAACTGACTATCTATCTTGGGATGGTATGTGTTGCTAAAGCTCAACTTTGATTTCAAATATCGATGTTTACTTATATGGAAAATTATATTAAACCTCAAATCTTGATCAAATATGATTTATAATGTTACTCTACGAAACCTTATCAATTCTTTAATGTATAGAATGGTGATATAATCAAGTGATAAATATTATTTGATGGAAATTAAATGTCATAAAATCATAAGTTGATTGAATATAACCCAAATATAATCCGCCATTTAGATGTCTTGGGGAGTCCTAAGATGAAATCCATAGTGATTTTTCTCATTTCAACATATGTATTGGTAATGGTTGTAATATCCCCTTAAACGTATGTCTCTTCTCTTTAACTTCCTAAAATACATAGCATCAAGATACATACTCTGCAATACCTCTATTCATGTTGTCCCACAAAAAATTGTCTTTAATATCTATATAAATCCTCATACTTTTATTATGAATATAGAATGGTGAACTATGATTTTCACCAGATAGATACTTATTCTGTTCTAATATTAATGGAACACAAACTATATTCTTGAAGTTTATCATTCCATCATAGTCAATATTATACTCTGGAATATTCCTTACCTTCTTTTATATCTCTAAATCTTCCTTTTGTTCCTTTTTAATATTCATAAGAATGTATAGTTAAATATTCATATTATAAAGATAGAATATTTTTCCCTTCCTTATTATTTCAAGGTCCATACTCTATAAATTCCTAAGTTTTGGATCTATTTTAATATTAGTCATTGAAAAACTAGCACGGTTCTTCGAGCTTAGAGAATCAACCACTATTATTGTCATCCAAAAGTGGTAATGTATTGAGCAGTCATAATTTTTAATCATATCCAATCATCCCCTATAACATGTATTAAACTCTTTCTATATGAATATATACTACATGATTTTATGATCTGTATATATTTAATACCATTCAATATTAGGATAACTCCTCTATATCATAAAATAAAAATATTTCTTTTCTTTTTCCAAATCATGTGTTGTATAAATTTTCTCATTAACCTTCAATTATCATGAGTTACAAGATACTAACATTTTATTATATATGAGAATAAATCATATACCCTTCTTTGATGCAATTTTTTAGATCAAAAAACCTTCTCCACTATTGGTTAGTGTGAGAACAAGTTTAGTGACCAACCTTCAACACAGTTCTATGAAAGTTTCTTCACATTCATCTATCAAAATGAACATTGATCCCTTCCATATCAACATGGATAGTGGATTTGATAGTCAATAGAAATTTTCATAAGGCATAGATATTATCCAGCCAATCCAAGAAAACTATATATTTTGGTCATTATGGTTAGTGGAGGACATTATTCAATAACATATATCCTTGAGGGATCCACTTATACACCCTCTCTTATAATTATGTGGCCCATGAATGATACAATTTTATCTAGAATTCACAATTAATAAATTTGGCATACACATTCTCTTTCCTCAATGTCTTCAATACATTACACCAATGATCTTGATGCTCTTAATTTCTCTTTGAATATATAATAACATTGTTAATAAATACTACCAAAACTAATTAATATAATTTCTATAGAATTTATTCATTCTTTACAGGAATATAGGTGGGTAATTGTTAATTATAAAGGAAATTATTATAAATTCATAGTGTTGATACCATATAGAAATGGGTGTCTTGAATGTGTACACGTTTTAACCCTCAACTGATGATATCCATATTGGAGTTCAATATTTGATAAGTATTGATATCATCAAATTTGATTATGTAAGCTACAAATATAGAGTAGATGATACTTTCTATTGATACTAATCATTTTAAGTTCTTGATTATCAATGAAAAGACACATTAAACTGTATTTATTCTTAATAAATAAACAAGTTCACCCCATGGTGGTGCACTTGGATGAATGAATCCCTTATAAAGATTATCCTATAGTTTCCTACTTAATTCATGTAACTCAATCTGGAAAATTCTATATAGATTCTTTGAAATGGGTGTAGCACCATATATGAGGTCTATTGAAAACTCAACTTTATGATTTGGAAAAATACTAGAAAGCTCTTCATGAAATGCATCAGTGTATTCCCACATAATTGGAATATCATCAATATTTAGTTTCTTTCGAACCATTTGAGATAGATACCCCCCATGAGTAGGTAATAAAATAAATACAATGAAAATATTTTCCATTAGAATATCAAATCCATCCTTACATTGATATGAAATAATTATTTCATTTGGAATATGAAATATTAATTCCCTTCCTTAGAAATTTATATTAGATCTATATAGAGAGAGACAATTCGTGCCTAAAATCACATCGAATTCAACAAGAGACAATCACAAAATTTTAAAGAAGAACATTCTCCCAAAATTATATCAGATATAATATATAGATTTTATATTTTTTTATCATACCATTAGTTGTTTTTATTAATATTTTACAATTTAATCATTAAGGTTGTGATACGATACCCCTGTAAAATTATTCAGCTATAAAAGAGTGGGTAAAACAATATTAAAATAAGACACTTGAATTTATAGAGTGGATGATAAGTGTACCTTTGACCACATCATTCTCATTCCCCACTTTATATGTTTTTTTCACATGATATTTCAATTTACCTCTCATCTTAAGAGGTTGTTGGCATCGATTTTCATCAATAACTCTTATATTCCAAAAATGGATGGGAAAATTTCTATACTTCTTATAGTTGTATCATTAGAGTATTAGTGGAACTTTAACTACGCCTTCTATCCATTATTTTCATTGCCTTGTATCTTTTCATCTCTTAATCATTAACTTTCATGATTTCCTCTGTTTCAAAACATGAAACATTTTTCATCCCCATGGTGATAATTTCTTCCATGATTATATCCACACTTCTAGCATTAAGAATGATTAATTTTCCACCATGGGTTTTATTATTATAATTTCTTTAAAACTACACCTTTTTCTTCTTATTAAAATCATGATAAAAAATGAAATATCCACTCTCTATTTTTAACTTGATAGCACATAAAAATATTTCATTATAGATTCTAAATTATTTTATGGGTATCTCCTTTAAAATACATGGTGTTACCCCACTGAAAAATTGATCAATATTTCTTTCAAGGTCGATGATAATACCAGAAGTTTACCTTTCAGGTATTATAGAATTTTCCATAATAATACCAATACATTCACCATCCTTCTACTTAATCTCAAGTAATTTTGTTTCTATTTTTATGTAAAAATTTCAGGGAATGTACATACTAGAAAATACTCTCCTAAAGGAATCACATTATGTGGAGTAAATATCAACCTCTTGCCTCTTATTCTTTACCAGATTCCACTATTTTTCTACTTAACCTTTTAAATGATACTCCTCTAAGAAAATTTTTTATGTCTATTATCATTGGAGAAAAAAATATCTTCTCAGTAGTAATAATTCATTTCTCACAAACTAGTAGATTATAGAACCCTCTAAAATAATGTTGGTGTTTCCTCATAAAGGAATTAATTATGAATTGGTCCCTCTTTTTCATATTTGTAAGCTATTAATGATTCATGGTTTGAGAGATTTTTGTATGCATAATAATATTATTATTCATTCCATCTCCCATGACATTAGGTTGATAGAGAATATAATCACTACATTGACTACCACATTTTTTGTTTAAATGATGACTCTTGATTACAACAATTGAATAAAACCAAAAATCATACTGTAAGAATCAAGATAATATAATCAATTTGAGAAATCATATAATTATGAAAATGATTCCTATGATATACTAACTTATGAACCCTTATTATAAATCTCTAACACATTTAGTTTCCCCACATATCACATTCAATTCATCATATGTTATCTTAAGTTCAATCCTCATATTATTCATATCCTAATCTCAAAAAAAATCAAACCCTCCTCTTATACTATCTGAGGTTTCTTAAGTATTACATATATTAACATTACATCATTTTAGATAAATATTCAATACATTGAACAATAATAAACACCTAGTGAACATAAACATTTAGTGACTTTGAAGACTAAATAAATATTAAACTTATTTGATGAAATGTCATCAATATATCCCACAATTTTCTTCTCTCATAATACCTTTCTTAGACATATCCTGGTTAATATCACTCTTTTTAACCTTGGGTAAAATGGAAACAATGGTAAACATTGGAGATATTAATTAATGATCATATATAATCATATGATAATTATAAGGGTATGTGATCACGATCATAACATAAAAATTTCATAGCTATTAATTCATAGATCATAAATCTTGAGTCACAGAATAAGATTTAGTATTTCAAAATACACAAGTCATTAGGGTGAGAAATCAACATTTACTAATCATGATCCTTGAAAACATATCATAAGAATAAGACTATGTTAAAGGAATTATGGAATGGTAATAAATATATAAAATCATTTCATTATTCAAGCTTCACTTACAAGACTATCATAGTAGACAAAGTCTTATAGTGGATTGTGTTCACTCCTTATTCTATTATTTCCTTAGTCAAGGATCACTTACAAGACAATCATTGAGGAAATATTCCCTTACATAACTCGGTTCACTCCCCATTCCTATCTATATTATCTCATGAGATATCAATCATTACCCAATTCATTGTATGGATTTAATGGGCCCACCCATCATGTAATAAAAACCATATATATGTGTTACATAATATCATAAAAATATTCATCAAAATCTCCTGGAATAACACATGGGAATGAAATGGGTCTTATAAAGTTTTTATTATCACATAATCATCTGAAATTATAAGAAATAAAATTCATGTTATCATTAGAAACATACTAATATTTATCTTATAATATATAGTTCTCTTACAATTTCCAATTACCCATTTATTAATAATTCTTCATTAAAATCAACATTTGCGTGAAACCCATTCTATTTTCCATGCATTTTTTGGTTAATGGTTTTGTTTCTTCCACCTTAATAATTATTTTATAATATATATAATATTAATCAGGATATAAATATCATATTTATTAAATATATACACTTTTACAAATATTCATATAATGTGGTGTTATAAAATTAATTACATCATTTCATGTAGACTGTACTCCTTACGTACACATAGGTGAGTTTTCACTTATCAATAAGTTGATTTAAGGAATGAAAATTTATAATATACCTGTACATAATCATAATAAAAACATAAATATAATATATATTCATTAAATATATCTATATGACCATCCATATATATTGTACATTAAAAACGAATCACACAGCTTCATAGAGTTGGTATTCCACACGTGCTCACAAATGACGTTATCATTTATCATAATATGGAAAGGAGGTAGAAATGGTTATACCATTAACATATTTAAATTTTCATATACTAATTATAATTATTTTATCATTTTAATATGTTTATATAATATTTTTAGGATGTTAAAGAAGAAAGAAACTTGAAATTGATCGATAAAGACAATTGCCTCTTCTTTGGGAAGCCTCCTTCGGCTTACATGTTAAGCCTTCAAAGGTTAGTATTTTGGGAAGACAAGAAGCACTAGGATATAGGGAATTAATTTACGAAATAATTTGGTTTGTGGTTGGTTGATATAGTTTTATCAATGTGGGAGAATGATTTGAGAGTGGAGGTTATCTTTTATATATGATGTGAGTGGTACTCTTCAAAATACTTAAAACATGAAAATATAATAAAGACATATTCAAATGAAAGTGGTAAAAATGACCTAATTTTTTAAGATTAGATAAGATTGTGTAACGGAAAAATATATTCAATAAATAAAATTTATACAAGTTTATATGATATTTTAAACTTTATATTTTAGTTTTCCCCCATTGTTAACCCTTTTTAACCTTAACCTATGTAACAAATCTTTACCATAGTTACTATTCATTGTGACCAAAAATAAAAGTCTCATCATTACCAAATTATTATATTTTGATTTAAAATATAGAAAACATTTTATCAAATTCAATTCTTATTATTGGAATAAATTAATTTAAAAAAAATCAGGAAAAACTCAATGAAAACTGTTAGAAAAAAATGAATTTTTAAGCATATAAATGAATTTAATACAGTTCATTACCAATTAAAAATAAATAAGTGAAAGTTAAAAAAATTATTGTTTATATTATCCTAAAATTTTATTATAAAAATCCATCAAAAGTGAATAAATTAATTTATTAAGATAAAAAAATGTTATGTGTATGAAATTCATTTATGAGAAAAATATTTCTTTTTACCTTCAAATGCATTTATTTCATTACTTTCTAATTTTTAAAAATTGATTTCATTTTATTTATTTGTAAATAATAATTTAACATAATATTAATATTCTAAATTAATTTTTAAAATAAAAAAAATAAAAAAAACATTTATCCTAAAAAAACACTTCATAATAGTTATTCATGATTAATAGTATATCCTAAATGAATTAGAAATTATTTTAAACAATTATATTTCATTTAAATAACATATAATGTTCTTGATTTTATAATTTATAAGAATTATTCCTACAAATTTTGGGTTTTTTCTTCATAATTTATTTAACACATTGAATTTATTAAATAAAAATATATTCTAAAATCCCAGTGTGTTATTGTTACTACTCAATTAACCCCTATTTTGGGTATATCTTGAGAAAATTTTATTAAGGATTTTTAATTTTCTACTACAATTAACATATCAATTATTCCTAAAATTTAAATTTTTGTAAAAATTAATTATTAAGTAAAAAAATTAAGTAAATAATATTTTAATTAATATAATAATCATTTATTTTATAATAATAAATTTTTAATTATTATTAGTGGTAATAAAGAATTATTAATGTAACGAATGATAATTATCTTAATAAAATAATAAATATTATCTTAAATATCTTCGAAATATTTAAATTATATTTTATCATTATCTTAAATTTTAATTATTATTTATTGTAAAATGATTAAATGTTATTTAAAATACATTTATTGTCAAAATATTTCTTAATACCACATAGACATACCAATTGTTTTTTAGAAATAAAATTATAGTAAAAATAATTATTTAAATAAAATAATTTGTTTAAAAAATGTAAATTTATTTGAAATAAAAAATTCAAATTATTTATTATAAAATTAAATTAAATGATTAATCATTTAAATGAAAATAATTAATGAAATTTGGTGCATATATATAGACATATTAAAAAGTCTCATATTTAAATCAGTTAACTAAATCACTCAAACCGAGTGATTATAAAAAAACATTAATCAAAATTGTAATTCCATATCCTGGGCTAGAAGATAATAAATTGAAAATTCTAATCCACTCGATTTCTATAATAAAAACTTTTTCCACTATTATATGGTAGATTAAATGAGCATAAGTAAAGTTTCAACATGCTTAATTGATATAACTAAAATTATCAATTGGCATCCATAGCAAGTATTACATGGTTGATTGGTATAACTAAAATTATTTTTACTCAATTACATCAGATGATCTATAGGATTTATTGATGCATAATAAAATCAACAAAAACACTGAAAGTCATCACGGTCAGACCACTTAAAAAAGGATAGATGATTGATTTTTATAGAATATTGTTTGATATTTTTTTCAAGGTCAATTAGTCTCATCTAGACTTGTTGATTTCCACATCTATACATTAAAAACATCATCAAAATTTATAATAAATGTTTCCTTTGAACTAAACATTCATGACATAAGGATAATATTTTAAACAAATAGTAGTCAATTTTTTGAATATTAAAAAAATGTAAATAAGGTATTTTTATCAATATATATTTTATCGCCGGAAAATCCTATAAATATTGCAATTATCCGAAGCCAAGACATGTTCAATTTATATTATATGTTTCCACTACATGACATAATAAAATATATCCAATATAAAAATTTCAAAAAACCATTATATTTTTAATAATCACCAAATAAATTATTTTCAACAATTTCTTATAATAGGTAAATTATTATTTCCATGCTTATATTAGATATCTAAAAACAAATTTTAAATAGCTATATTACCCCCAGTAGTTACAGTACCCCCAATGATTACCTTACCCATCCATACATTTTCTGAAAAATTCTTCCAAAATCACACTTCTAATCCTTATGATATTCACTCATGGTTTTCTAAAATATGTTTGACCATATTCTTATAGTTATTTTTCTTCTATTACCAAACTAATAATTGATTTGATTATTGAAGAATATTTACCATGATATTTTCAACTCATTTTATCTTTTTTCACCTTTATATTTTCTTTTATTTTATGGTAAGCATATACACTTAATGTATAAGTTTTATTAGTAATGTAATTTTAATAAACAACAACAATACATTTTTTATTATTTAGTGTTTTAACTATGGTGACATTTCATTTTCTCTTAACTGAATTTATGTATATAAATATTATTTGAACTACAGGAGTAATGAAAGATTTATTTGAAAATTGAAGTAAAAGAAAATATGTATTGATTTATATATATTCTTCTACTATAAATTGATTTTAAATGGATTATAATTAGTCTTAAATAATATTTATTTTTGTTGTAGATCAAAAAAATATGTAGCACGGAAGCTAGGAGATCAAAATTGTAGGTGGAGGATATAAGAAGAATCCTTATAATGAGTACTTCATGGATAAAAGGAACACAGTCATCAATGGTCATAACCTACTGAGAGGAATAATAATTCAATAATATTTAATGATTTTTTATAACCAAACCTAAGGGGTAAATATATTCAAATCTCCTTCAATAAATAAAAAATAATAATAAACTACTATAATTACCCCATAAATACCAAAACAAGGGAAAAACTAAAAAATAATAAAACATTTGGTCAAAATTCAAGAAAACAAATAAAATGTATAGTCAAAAAGAAATAAAATATTAAAAAGAAAAAATAAATAAATAAATTGTCTTAATAAAAAATAACACACATGTGGTTTCACCATATCATCTCAATTTTATAAGTCTTCTACTACATCATCTACTAATACTTGAAAAAAACTCTCCATGAGTTCTTCATGGATAAACCATGTCATATAGAACGAATGGATATATGTGGTGTGATATGTTTTTGTAGAAAATATGACCTTCAATATATCTTATTAATCATGGAATTTTAAAACCACCAATCCCCATCTAACAGTTGGAATTATATTCCATGTTCTACAAGAGTTGAATTTTTATAATGAAAATTTTAATTTCAATATTCCTGTCCTTATCTTGATTTTATATCTATGATGATCCTAGTCATAGATTAATATCTATAGTTCATGGAGATGTTTTGTTGGATGTTTCTTTCTCTCAAGAGGTTTTATGGTAGTGATGTCACCCCTAAGGGGTTCATTCATGACTAAAAAAACCCATTGTCAAGAAAAATGGATGGAAGCTTCACTCGAAAGGATATGGTTATAAATGTCTCCATATATATATCATTTACATGTTTTGTGATCAAAATTTGGTGTAGTGGTCATTTCACTTGATCACATGAAAATTATGGATTCGTAGGTAGTGCTTGGGGATAGGAAATACTAAGATCACAATGCTAGTTGTGTTGAGGATTCATGATTATATATTTCACAATAGAGGGAACCAAGTTGAGTTATACTACTCTATGGTCATGGTTTTGTAAATGTACTACTAATGGGTGTAAATAAACAATTTCATCTTCTGATTTATATTTTGAAAATGTGTTCATCTCTATCAATGGAGTGTGGATAATAGCTACTTTCCAAATAGGGTATGTAAAATTATCATGTGGTGCATGGGAAGATGTTAAGTCCATTGATATATTTGAATTAGATCATATATATGGTGTACAGTTAGTGGAATTTTTAAAGGGAGCATGGACATCAACATCGCCTAGCAACAGTTCAACAATAGGAATATTAGTTTTAATGGGCATGATTTTCCTATATCGCTACTAAAAAAGTTTATCCAAAACCATCACTAATTGAATGAGTGTAGAAATATTATCTCAAATAATACTAATTCAAGTATAAAATACTCACATATGGATTCTTTTCATCTATTTTATGGATACATTTGTGGTGTGACAAGACCTTTCCACATTTATTCACACATTTTTTCTTTATAATCCTATTTAAAAGACATCATGTTCATAATTTAGAATAACCTTCCCATTTTCTTTGTATTATAACATCCTTATACTAATAATAATATTCATTTTTTATTTTTGGAAGCTAAAAATGATAGATTACCTCATATGAGAAACAATACATTGGCTCAAACTCATCAATGACTTAGATTTTTTTGTTGTGAATTAATTGAGCCAAATAATTTATCAAACAAAGGGTTGTTATTCAGATCCTCAACATGAATCATTTGATAGTACCACCATGTATCCACATAATTTTATTTCCCATTTATATATAATACATGTTGTTGCAAGGTATTATGATCAAGGAAGGGATGTTTGATGTTATTGGATCACAGTGATCAAAAAAGTTCTTGATGCTTATAAATACATCATAACTATAGTTATTTGTAGTAGAACACTTGTAAATATATCAAACTAAACTACTTTATTTAGAAAACATGTATAGAAACATTATTCCAAAGTCTTTTCAAAACATTTTAGACCAATGTGACATCATCGTAATATTTGGACTTCCAATACACATTTCCCACCAAGAAGATATTGAACTGTTGTTGCTTGTGCACCAAGTAAATCTACATTCTATTGACCAACATTTTGTTAACATAAATTTTTTGATTGAATATATAGATAATATTAACTAGGTTTTACATCGCTATAATATCCATTTTAAATAATTTTTTTCAAGTAATTTTTTTAGGGAAACTCTCTAGAAAACTTCCTTCATTCCTTTTTTCACAACATGAAATGTTTACTCATCATATTCTATTTTACTCAAGCCCCACTAAGGTGTGATGTTGCCTATATCTTTCTTAAACTAAGGTTTTATGAAATATAACCACTAGGTATTGGCGATTGAAGATCTAAAACTTTCTCCTCTAACATGTTACTAATGAAGTGATTCTTCGAGTCTATTTTTCCATTTTTATGAAAAACTATGTTTCAAGACAAGTGAATTACAATCTGATTATAATAGAATAAAATTACTCATTCATAAATCCTTATATGTTATATCATCAATTTCTTCAACAATACCAACTCCTTCTAAACTTCCATTATAGATACACACTCAGTAACCATTATACTTAACGTAATGATCTTTTATATCCATGAAATCCAAATGACTATTGTTCCACTATATGTAAACATGAAACAGATAGTGATTTCCTTGTATATGAATCTATAGAAAATTACACATTCAAAAATCCATGTTAAATATCATCCTCTCTAAAACAAAGATAAATAATGTTCAATTCTTTAAAATAATAATGTATCCATTTTAAAGCTTCCTAGTGTTCTATTCTAGGATTTTACATAAATTTACTTAAAACCCCCACTAAAAACTCTATATCTAACTGGGTAAATATAATAAATTACAACAAAGTTTTGATAGTTTTTACTTAAATTCCTTTCTTCATATAATGAAATTATACATCCATTTCATGTGTATGTGCCTTTACTAGTTTAAAGTATTATTCAAGAGGTTTAAATATTATCTTTCATCTATCATCCTAAATATTTTAATGATCTTCTAGATGTACTATTTTTGAGATAAAAAAATTACAGATCCCCTCTCTCTATCAATCCTCACCCTTGATATCTTCTTATATTTCATGATATCTTTTATCTAAAAACTTTCATACAAATTATTATTTATTTTTTAAATATTTGTATCGTCTCGTCCAACCAACAATATTTCATCAGAATAAAAAATAAAAATTATGAAATTCCTATCATACAATCAGTTTTGGTAATAATAATGATCTATATTGTACCTTTTAAATACTATTTTTGACATCTATGAGCTAATTTTAATGACCCCATCCCTGGAATCCTGAATTTGGTTCTTTAATTTATTACATTGCAGTAATTAAAAGGAACCAAATCATAAAGGATTGAAAATTTTAGTAGTTTTGTAAAACTTTATTACATTCATGTTACCCATTTTTTATGGGGAATTAAAAATAAAACACAATACATAATTAAAGATAATAAACTGGATCCTTGAAAACTCATTTAATGGCCTCTTCTTCATAACCTATGGAAAGGAAACAAAAGGGTGTGCTCAAATTCTTAGTAAGGGTTAAGTAAAACATAAGATATGATGAATCAATAAGAGTAATTATTATGTAAATGTAACTAACTAATCACACATTTCATTTAAATAAATGGATAAAGAATATCAACATGGAATGTAAAATAAATAAAAACACATCCCATTAATAAAATAGACCAAAAATGAAATGAATCCATATTTTTTCATAGTGAATTTATCACGGATAATAATAACTGAATGCTTAATGTAGAAATTTTTTAATTATTGGATTTCATGTTTCCCATATACATGGAAGCTTTACCTTCAAATCTTTTCTCAAAAAATATTTAAACTATTAGGTCAAAACCCATCTAATTTGGACAAATGATTCATCTCATAAGACTATTGATGCATTTATGTGATATCAATAACTGATCCCCACCCATTTCATTAGGTCCAAATCATTCCTCAAATATTTAATAATCAATTAAATACTATGCCTTATCATTAAGTATCTATATTGAGTAAATAATACGGATATATCAACACTTCCACATATATAAAAATTGACATAAAAAATATAAACCATATATAAAAATTTTATATACTTTTGGAAATAATCATATCCATTATAAAATTATATTTTTATTTAATAGAGATTTAATTTCCAATGAAAATGATTACAATAAACTAATTGTTTCAAGATAAATTTCATAACAACAAAATAAAGTGATGTGGGAAAATAACTTTTATCACTTGGTAATTTTCAAGTAAAAACAACTTGGAGGAAATAATTCAAAAGGAAATATAAAATAAATTGAAGAAGAAATAAATTATGATATTATATGTTAAAGGGTCATTATATACACCAAATAAAAGTAAACTAGTGCATAATAACAAATAAGTTTCAATTACATGTGAGTTGAGAAAAAATCACATACCTTACACTAACTTTTAGTTTAATACTATTTAAACTCTTTAATAATGGTTTTAGATAGTTTATTAACTTATACTAGAATCATATTAGTATTTATAATATCATATATAATTCATTTTAATCATAGTATCACTTATTTTTTTTAAAAATCTTTCATTATTTTCAAAATTTTGGGTTTTAATTTCCCTGTCTTTTTAGTATGTTTTGACTTGTTATTTTTTACCTCTTACATAGATCATGATTTTATTAGCTCTATAATTTAAATCATGATTTAAATATCATATATATTTAGTATATATGTATTTTTATAAATCCATAATATTTTGTGATAGGGGATGAAATGCATCATTCCTTGAGATAGTTTGTTGTACGTATGCATGAACGCACCGTACATTTTATTATCATATTAAAAGAAATAAAATTAAATGATATATATAGATATATTATAATTCTATTATATTTTTTATTTCATATATATTGCATATTTTTATTAAACCCATCCTTAATTCATTCCATGTAATGCATGAATGAATCCCATCACTTCGCAAGTTGGTAGTCTGTTGTACACTCGAACAACATTATCATATTCCCAAAAAATAGAAATTAATAATTTATGTGTTATGAACTATAAAACCATCATTATTTCCAAAAATCAAAGGTGGTAATGGAATAATGAATGACATCGGTTCGTGAGGTTGTAGTCAGCTGTACACACGAACAATGATTGTGTATCCCAGTTGATGGATGCTTTTGTGTTCTTAGGTCATGCCCTTAATAGAAAAACAAATAAGTATATTTAAGATACTTAGGTTATTATATAATCTAAATTTACAGATTTTAGAAATGAATAAAACAAAAATTGTTCGTTGATTAACATTACCTCTTCTCTGGGTAACTCTTTTTGGTTTATACCGAAATCCTTCCTTGGTTTTCTTCCTCTCAAAACCAAAGATTCTAGGAAAATGTTAGGTATATTAATAAATTATTTTGGTAGGGTTTTTATAATAAAAAAATCTTTATTTTTCTATTTAATGGGATCAGTGGATACCCTTTATATAATTGAGGATGAGTTGCATTCTTGTAAATACTAATACCCAACCAATATTGGGAGGTATCCCTTGAATCATGTACCTCTAATAATGAACCATAATTTGATAAAATATTGTTTATGGAAGAAATATTGAAATCCAATGGGTTTTGGACAAGTGTGTAGGTCATTGTTTAATATAATATTAATGTTTGACCACTATACAAACCCAGTTTTACCTCAATCATTGTAATTAATTTTAATTACCTTAATAATATTTATGGGAAAAAGGTTAATTTTACCATAATTTAAATTATTATTTATACTTAATCCTAATATTTAATCCATAACTAAGTGGAATAAAATAATTTATAATTAACCCCATAGAAGGGATGAAAAAGTGGGTTTTTATAGTGAAATTTTTCAAAAGTTCACTATGATTTTATATCTAAATTCAATATAGAAAAATATTAAAATGACAAAAATTGGATTAATATATTTATAATTGATTTAATTTTACTTTAAACCCAATTAATAAAATTTAACATCATAAATTATTTACAAAAAAACAATTTCAATAGAAATTAATTATTTTTCACTATTCATTTAAAAATGAATCTTCCTAGAATAGTAATAAAAATCACCATAAGAAAATTTTTTATATTGTAATTTTTATAATAGTGTTTATTTTTTCAAATAAAATTTTTAAAAGTATCAAAATTTATATTTAAAACAAGTGCACCATTAAAATAATGCAAAACTTTCTTTAAAAAAATAAAGTTTTTTATTTTTAAAATAGGATTCATTATTATATTTTTTCTATAAAATCTATTCAATGAATGTAAAAAAATTAATAAATATATAGTATATAAATTTTTTTATTATCATACACTAATAGTAAATAATTTAATTTATTAAGATTCTATGCCTTCGGTGCATAAAAATATTTTCATTATATTCAATTGGATTTTATATTCTTTTATAATTAATTGGTAACCAATGAATTCAACCATATATTTTCATAAGTTATTTAATGATATTAATAACTAAAAATATAATAGTTATGTGATAATAGTCATTTTAAATAATAATATTAATGGTATTTGGTAAAACATGATCTTGTGTGTAACGCAAGCCATCGAAGAAAGTCATTGTTGCATATAATGCAAGTTAACTCAGTGTTACATGAATTGAAATATATATAATATATTGAATTTATTTTAAATAATTATTATATCATAAAGTTTTAGGATTTTATATTTTCTTCTACTCTTAGTTTTTTATGTCATACACGTTATCGAATACAATGTTCTTACTTTAGAATTTCGGGGTGTTACATCCTCCTCACCTTAATTAAATTGTGTCTGCACATTTCAAACTTCATCTTGGAAATTAAGTGTGTGATATTTCATATTTTCTATATTTTTAATCCCACATAATAAATTTTTTAATAAAATATCATATTCTTAATATATAATTTTAAGTATAAATGTCATATGTAATAATCACATAACTAGGTTTCTAGATATGAGAACATGTCTGGGAAATAGAAACATGAACATGGAAGTGAAAAATAACACACAAATACTAATGGAGTATGATACAGTATATTGATCACAAGAAATTTTTTTCATATGGATAAGGTTAATGACAATATAATAGTAGTCCAAATAGGTGTGAATAAGGTCATTCATATCATCAAAAATGATGATAATAGAACAAAAATTTTGTTTTAAGACCATTTTCATAGAGTTGAGGAATTATTTCACCCTCTAGGTATATATGAAAATATACTTACTTGATAAATTGTTATTTCATAAACACAATATTATCCATTGTTTATACCTTGAACTATTCATACTTCATCACTTAGCACATGTTGCATTATATGGTGAAATAATACATTAATCTCATAAACTCATCCAAAGTTCAACTTAAACAATTTCATAAATGGTTAACCATTCCAAAATATTATAATCCAAAATATTATAATCATTTCAGATTTAGTTAGTATTATTCAATATATTTTATCAATATCAATCATCTCTTTATCCAAACAACATTATCTTAACATTATGAACTTATTAAGGCTTATCTTTCCCATAATCAAGTTCTATTCCAAGAAGATTAACTTTATAATAAATCAATTTTCTTGGCACCATTCAATACATGATTTTAAATCCTTCAATAAATAGTAATTTAGTATAATACTTATATATTTAATAATTATTATGATGAGAATATCATCAAAAAAATATTTTACCACATTTTTATTGGATTCAAATGTAAAAGAAAATTAATATTCTACTTCAATTGTGTCAATAACATATGCTTGACCTTGTTCCCGAATATTATTATAGGGTATATTCCCTCGATGTTTGGGTAATTAATTTTCAGAGTGTCTTATCTCCTTACTGTTGAAACACTTAATAGTTGTTTTTTCTTTCTTCCGCTTCATTCTTTTTCCTAGTGACCATTTTCACTACACTTATAACAAAATCCCAATCCTTTCAATAATTTACAAATGTGTTTCATTCCATAGTTATCACATATGGGAAAATAAATATTTCCATTATTCACTTTATTCTTTATTTTCTAGTTTTTACTCTTCTTGTCTTTATACCTTTGAATCCATAAGGCTTTGAGAATTTATTCTCTGTCTCGATATCACATGAAATTATTTCATCATTTGAAGAAAAAGTTGGAGATATCAGTTCCTTTTAGTACCTTTTCTTATTCCCTTAAATGAATTGGTCAATATTTCACTCCTTATTGTGTATTTAATCCCTACCATACCTAGATTTCCTTGTTAAGGTACCCTCATACTCTAAACCACACAATTCTTCCTTTTGATTTAAGCTAAGGAACTTTCTATTCATCTCATTTTGTTTCTCATGAGAGAAATATTTATCAAAGAATATATCATTAAAACCTTCTATTTCATGAGTTCTATTTATTAATCACCCCTATAATTCTAGATCAATGACCTCCATTTATATGCATATCCATTGAGATAATACACTAAGATTGTAATGGTTTCCTTTTCACTATATCCAATTTCCATAAATATATTCTCTAAATACTTAATTAGTTTCCCAAATACCATTGGATTAGTGGTACCATTAAATTACATGGCCTCTATTGAATAATTTGATCAAGTTTCATATAATCTCACTATAGAATAGGTTACTCCTTTAGGGAAAGGTTATGTGTCATAACCTAGTTAAGATGCCCTAATATATCCATAACTTGCTCAGTTTTAACATTAGTTATATCAGCCTTCATAGCAGGGAAACTTATACATTGAATATGAGTATTGATAGCATTAATTATTCCATTCTATATTTCTAAGAAATGGGGTATACTAGATTATATCATATCATTGTGAAACATAATGTATTTTCCCAAAACTAGTGAAATACTTAACATATATTAAAATATATATGAATAGCTAATCTCGTAATCATAAACATGGTTTATTTAAGATTTTCTTATATGATTATCCTAAAATTCTATATTGTGGTTATATTATATAATATATTTGATCCAAAAACTAGTGTCTAGAGTTCTACTAAACATCCTTTGAAACCAACTATAACAACCCTAACCCTAGAATCTTGGCGTTGGTGTCTTACTTTATTACATTAGTAAGGTTACAAAGAATCAAATTATAAAGTACTGAAAAGTTTAGAAGTTTTGGAAAACCACATTATATACATGATAACCATTTTACAATTGGAATAAAAAATAAAACATAATACATAACAAAATCTAATAATACTTATCCATGAAAACTTATTCAAAAATATCTTCTTCATAACTTCAAGAAAGAAAACAAAATAAGGATGAGATCAAAATTATTAGTATGGGTTAAGTAAAGATGGATCTATAATTAATAAATAATTATAATCAATATTTATTTGAAAATAACTGAGAATATGTTCTATTTAAATAACTGCTTAAGGAAAATCAATATGGGAATGTAAAGAACTAAAAACACATTCCATTTAATCAATCGACTAAAAATTAAATTCATCCATATATTTTGTAATAATGAAAATCTCATGGATAATAATTATTGATTTTTTAATGCATAAAGTTTTTAATTATTATATTTCATGTTTACCAGGAACATTTAACTGTTACCATCAAGTTTTATTCTCAAGATAGTTTAAAACTACTGGGTAAAACCCCATCTTATATAGATAACTAATTTATCTCATGAGACAACTGATACATATAGGGGTATTATTAACTGATTCCCAACCAATTATTCATGTCCAAATCATTCATAAAATATCAAATAATCAATTTAATAATGTTCCTTATCATCAAGTATCCTTATTGAGTAAAGAATATGTATTTATCAAAATTTCCCCAGATATAAAAAAAAATTAAAAATATACACCATATGTAAATAGGTTTTATGATTTTATAAATGATGATACTAATAATACATGAATTTTTATATTCAATATAAATTTAATTTAAAATGAAAAAATATTACAATAAATTGATTGTTTCAAGATTAAGTTAATAACCACAAAATAAAGTAATATTGGACAATAGCATTTGTCACTTGGTTATTTTCAATTCAAAACAAATTGGATGAAATAATTCAATTTTAAAGATAAAATAATAGGAATAATTAATAAATAATGATATTATATGTTAATGGTAAGTATATACACCATATAAAATTGAACAGGTGTATAATAACAAATAAGACTCGATGAGATGTAAATTGAGACTAAATCCCTTACCATACCTTTCTGTTTGGTTGAATGATATTTAACCTCATATATAATGGTTTTAAGCATTTAATAAAATTATAAAATAACAATATTAATATTTATAATATCATATATGATCCTTTTATAACATATTATCTCCCATCTATTGAAAATATTTCATTATTTTCACTGTTTTAGGAGTTCATTTCTAGGTTTTTCAAGTATATTTTAACCTGTTATTTTCTGTTCATCATAATTAAATAATTATTTTATCATATAGATAATTTAAATAATGATTTTAATATAATATATATTTGTTAAAAATGTATTTATTTAAATTCTTAATATTTAGTTGTATGAGATGAAATGCATCATTTATTGAGACGGTAGGTCATACAAACTCATTAATGTTGCATCTATTTTCTTGTGATATTAGAAGAAATAAAAGTAAATGGTATATATTTATATTCCAATTAAATTAGAATTTTTATGTCATATATATCACATATTTTAATTAAATTCATCTTTAATACATTCCATGTAAAGCATGAACAAATCACATCGCTTTGCATAGTGATACTTCATTGTACACTGGAACAATGTTATCATATGCCAAAAAACGAAAAGTATGAAGGTATGTGTTATATAATAATTACAGAAGCATAAAGACATTAAAAGTATTATATATATCATATATAAACTATAAATACATAATTATTCACAACTTTTAAAGGTGTTAATAGAAGAATGAACAACATCGGTTCAAGAGGTGGTAGTCTGTTGTACACACAAAAAATATTTGTGTATCCCATTTGATTGAATTTTTTTAGGTGATACATAACATAAAAATATATAATTATATTTATGATAATTATTTTATTATATAAGTAAAGTATAATAAAAATATAATGAGTAGATAATGAAATTAAAAAAAAAAGTGCTCGTTGATTGATGTTACAACTTCATCGGGTAACTCATTTTAGTTTATACAAAAATCTTTTAGTGGTTTGATTTATGTCCAAAAATATGATTATATGATTACTGGAGATATATTATAATCTGATTTTTGATGTTTTTGGATGATAAAAAAGGATTTAGAGATGTGTACAGGGAGGGAGTGAATGCCCTTTTATAATAGAAGAGGAGTTAAATTCTTGTAATTACAAAAAAAAATATTAGAAGGTCTCCCTTAGAAAGTGCACCTAAAATATTAAATAATTTTAGATAAAATAGGTTATTTTGTCTAAATGTTTCTATAAAATTGTTTTTTGACAAGAATCTAGTTCAATTGGATCGTTAAGGATAATGTTTAACCACTAAGTAAACTCATTTTTACCCTACATGCTATAATTAATTTTAATTTTCTTCACAAACATTTTTGGTCAAAAACTAAGTTTAACTTAAAAAAATTATAAATTATTGTGATATAAAATATGGAATCAAGTTTTCCAAATTTAAATCACTTCTGTTCCAAAAATTAATTTAAAATTAACACTACAGATGGGATGAAAAAGTGGGGTTTTAAAGTGAAAATGATCAAAATTTTACATTGTTTTTATATATAAATTCAATATAAATATTATTAAAAGAGAATAATTGTTTTAATATATTTATTATTTATCTAATGGTTCATAAAAAAATACAAAATATTATTTAACAATATAAATTATTTAGATGAAAAATATGTTTTCAATTAAAATTCAGTATTTTTTCACTATTCATAAAAAAATGAAACTTCTCATAAAATTAGAAAAAAATAATCCTAAGATAATTCTCACATTATTATTTCAAAAATAAATATTATTTTTTAAAATAAAATTTTCAAAATTTTAAAAATTTATTTTTAGAACAAGTACGTCATTAAAAGGCAGTAAAACAACCTTAAAAATACAGATTTTTATGCCTAAAATTGAATTTATTCTTATCTTATTAATATAAAATTATATTCGATGAATGTATAAAAAATTACTTCATTTAAAATATATAAATTTTAATATAGTAATCCACAAATTTTAATTATTTTAATTTATTAATATTATACTCCTTTGGCGCATAAAAACATTTTGTTTATATTTATTTTGTTTTTATATTCATTTCTAATTAATTGGTAACCATTGAATTCAACCATAAATTTTCATAAGTTAGTTAATACTATTCATAACCATTAATTTAATGGTCTAGAGATAATTTTAATTTAAAATAATAATATTAATTGTATTCGATAAAATTCATTCTTGCATATAACACAAGCCATAAAAAAATTTGTTACGTGTAATGCAATATAACTTAAAGTTGTTTTCATTACAAGATCTAGGGTATATAGAATGTATATTAAATAGTAAATATATCATAAAGTCTCGTGATTTTATATTCCCTTCTATTCTTGGTTTTTTGTTTCATACACATTATCGCATATAATGGTATTACTTTAGAATTTCAAGGAGTCACACAAACTTTTGATTCCATTGATATAGTGCTTTCTTTATGTTAAAAAGAAATTTTCTTTAATTTATGTATCAAATTAAGATTCCCATACTCTATGAAAACTAATGAATTCTTCATGTGAATTTATCCCTCCAACTCAACATGAAAAAAGTCTTTCTTAACATCCATTTATTCAAGAAATATAGATTTTAAAGCCACTGTACTCAGCCTCACCCAGATAGTTGAATGTTTAACTATTAGTGATAAAATTTATAAGAAATCAACCCCTTCCTTTTATTGAGATTCCTTTGATACTAGTCATCCTTAATAACACTTATTTCCCTCAAATACCTCTTTCAATAAAAAAACTCATTTATTCTACAATTCCTTTTTAACTTCGAGTAGCTCAATTATCTCCCAAGTTCCATTGGTTTTCAATAAATCCATATATTTATCTATTTATAACTTATAATATTTGGAATAATTTTTTATTATCACATATTATGGACAATCTAGCTCTCATGCATCTTTTTGGGGTAGAAAATTTATATCATCTCCAAACCTTTAAATGTGTCCTAGAACTCTAGTTGATCTACACAACCAAGTTGGCTATTCTAAAATGCATAGATCTGCAATTTCTTTAGGATCCCTATATTTCGGTAAACCTACTCATGTTTCAACCATTCTTTAATTTTTTATCATTTATTTTTATGATCTTACTCTTGGAATTTCTATTCTTTCAACATTATCATTATATTTCTATGGATGTTTTGAACTTCTAGTTATCTTACTTCAATCAACATGGACTTCGATATTTGATTTGTCTCCCTTAAAATATTTTTACACCAATCTCCAATCCTTTTGTAAAACTTTACTATTAAGTTGAACTTCTATACATCTGATTATTTTTTAAAAATATTCATCCCATAATAAATATCTAAAATTCTCATCTCCAAATCTGATGAAAAAACACATTTTTAGATTTTCATTGATATTATATTAACCCTTATAATTAATATACATATACAAAAAGTCTCTTAAAGCATTAATATGGATAACCTATGATCATTTAATAGACCGTAACTCCTCCATAATTTCCTACCCTATTGCTAATGTTGGACTTTTGTTGATGACGTATATCATTGTGTTGAGTGTCTCCACCCAAATTCCCTTAGGTATTTTTAAATGCAGCCTCATAAATTGATAATTATACATAAAAACATATTTATTTATTCATCCACTCAATTATTTTTTGGATTTATGGTAACCATTTTCTATTCCTTATTACTATCTTCTTAATAAAATACATAAACTGTATCTAGTGTACTCACCTCTATTCTCTATCCAGATACACTTTAACATCCGACCACAAACCCTTTCCGCTAAATATTTACATTAAATGAAAAATTAAAATATGATAAAATTATTCTTTATAAATTAAATACATAATTTCTATGTATCATAATCAATAAAGGAAAAAAATTAAAGAGAACAAATGTATAACTGGACATGTGCAGGTCCCCAAATGTCTGAGTGTACAAGCTCTAACTTCCATGTTCTAGGATTTAATTCTTCTAAATTAAATAATTCTATTCTTTTAATGCTTATAAAATAGATTTAATATCTCCTAATGTCTATTTAATCATGATTATGTATGAATTGTATTGTTATGACCTTTATATTCTTCTCATTAAGGTGATCGATCCTAAAATTACAAACCTTTTCATATTTTAAAGTTGTACTTATGGAAAAAAAATCCAATTGAATATATAGTAAAGTATAGAGCTCCATGATTAACCCTAATTTAATCACCAATGATCCCGGGGAAACATTTCATACCCCATTGAAAAATATAGTAACATATCCTTCTCCATCAAGTTATCTAATGAAAATATGGTTTGTCTATAGACTAGGAGTATTCCAGACTTATTAAATCATTAAAAATACTCTAATAATCCTGAGTATATTGAAATATACATTTTCAATAACATATGTGGATTCATAATACACTAGAATAAATTTTAAAAACCTTTATAAAATTGGTAATTCATCTACCCTTACCCACATTTTTCTTAAACTTGGTTAACTAGTTTGTATGTAGTACAATGTTTTTAAAAAAATTGAACCGTTCAAAAAAATTGAACCTTTCAAAAAAAATGAAACATTTAACCCCCTAACATTAACCTCTACTTTCCCTCATCCCATACACAAATATTCCCTAAACACCCATAGGCATTCCATTCCAAAATTGGGGATCTTTGGAAGTTATATCTCTAGAAAGTATAATTCCAACTGATCTTTTGGTAAAGTAAAGAGTTCCATCATCAACACCTCAAGAAACCACCAAGGATCAGTAGGTAAACATTCATACCACATTGATAAAGGTATTATCATATATTTCTTCATCATGTTGTCTGATTAAAATAAGGCTTTTCTATAGACTAGGAATACCCCTAAGTTTTATGAGATTCAAGAATACTTCATCCTTTATTCAAATGATTACATTTTAGTTTTGAAAAACTTCTAGGGATTCATCATCCTTTAGATTAACTTTAAAAAAAATTAACAAATCGTTAAATCATCCACTCCTAAGAACATTTTATTAAATGTGTGTAACTAGTGTTTATTTAGTATATTATTTTTTGAAATTTTCAAACCCTCACACTATTTTTTAAAATGTTTTATTCCACTAATTGATAGACCCTGAAAACCCACTTTATCCCTTCCAAAACCACTATGTTGGAATCCCTTGAATACCTAACATCCCTATATTTTCAAGCAATATAACCCAACTTTATCTACCACTGCACAAAAACACCTGATACACCTACATGAGTGTGATGAAACCCCCTCCCCTTTTCCCACTTCAAACATAAAATTTTATTATATCACATTTTGGAACTTGATCTCATGAATTGAAAGAAGAATAAAAACCACTAAACCACTAAAAAAAATTTAAAACCGAGGTATTTTAGAATATATTTCTATTTAAATAAATTTCATTTCTTTTATAGATTTTGTTTCACATAACAACGAGTTCAAAATAACCATGATATACTATTGAAATGTTTTTATTTAAATATGACCATTATAACCTAGTTTTGGAATTTGAATATATGAATAGGATTAACCAAATTTAAAAATTTATATAAATTTATTAATCAATACAAATATATTAAATAATTATTGTAAAATAAACACTCAATATTTAGTAAAGACATTTTATTCTTCAGAATAAGTTTTCTTCAAAAATGGTTTGTATTTATTCTTATGAGTGAATATTATAATTAATTTATATATATTTTAGTATATTTATTGGATAAAAAAGATTTAATATTTTAAATAAACATTAAAATTTTATCTTAGAGTGAATTTTTGGTATTTTTATGAAAATAGTGATTTTCTAGTGAATAGTGCAAAATACATATTTTCATTGAAAACTATATTTTTTTAAAAAATTATTAAAGATACATTTTTTTTTGAAATGGTTTCAAAATAAAGTTAGTTATATTATATTATTACTAATCTAATTATGTTCATTGAAACCAATTTTATGAATTAATTTTGTATAAAAACATTTTTATGATTAAAGGGAATTTTTCTAAAAAACTACTTTTTATTATGTATAACTTTTTATTCTTAAATTAATTTATGACACTTATAGAAATTGAATCATAAAAAATGGATTTCATATTTATAATTATTAGATAAAATTTGGTAACTATTTTACTTTTATTTTCATTCATTGTGAAAATTATCCATAGTAAATAATATCAATGTGATAAAGAAAAATCGGGTAATAAAAGCTAAAAATAATATGATATAGACTAAAAGACGATCGTAAAACTTTCCTTTAACATATTTTTTGAGTATATTTCATAAATATAAATCTTATTTTTTAAAATATGTAAAATTGGTTCCACGTTTATTTGATTTATACCTTTATAATATTTAAGTAAAATATAAAGTCAAGATAGCATTTCCATTATTTAAAAAAATTGACAGAGTTAAAATAAATTACACTTAGTTATAAATGATTATCTGAAAGATAATTATTATTTTTAATATTTTAATTTATTTTCAATTTTTTGTGATGAAATAATTACTTTAAATGATTACGCAACACTGACACTGTATTAATTCAATTAATAGAAAAATAAAATAAATAATTCAAAAAGTTTTAAAAGTAATATAATTTGAGTGAATTATTATATTATATATATTATTTAGATAAGTATAACCTTATATGGTTATTTTAAAGTGTTATATATGAATTCATTTTCTACATGTTCTTTTAAAAGTCAAATTAAATGAATAGTTCAAAAATGACATTAATGATATTTTATACTAAGTAAAATTTTATTAATTGATTTCAAATTCATAAATATACTATAATTGGACATGTGATTTTTATATGGTTTAAAATATCAACCATGGTATATTTATGGAAAAAATTTCCTTTTATAGTAACTATCATGACTCTTAAAGTGTAAAAGTCTTTGTTAACACGGTAATTGTCAAAAGGGGTAATAGCGTGCTAAAACAAAAAGGCAAGGGTGAAAACATCACCCAAAATTGTTCAATTATTGTTAGATGATATTATTACAACCCATACTCACATTATATTCTAATAATATCATTTTCTATCCATTTTCACATGAGAATAAATCTATATTAATTTAATAATTTAAGAAATTCCAAGAATGCCCTTCCTCTAATTATAAAAATACACCATATCTTCTCTTTTCTTAACACTTAAAGAATCAATTTTTTCAAAATAAAACTAATAAATTACCTTACTAAAATTCCTTTACACAATCTAGAGGTATTATTTTGGTCATAATATCTACCTTATAGGGCTTAATTTGTAAAGATAAAATGGTGGTGCAAAAAATATCATTATTTTGTAACCTAAAGTTTAAGTTTTATTGTTTATTATACCTCCTTCAAACTTTATTAAAAATTGCTTAAATAATAACACCAGTATATTTAATATAATTATATGGTTTTATGTTAATTTAATTCCAAATATTTGTCTCCCATTCCATCAAGTAGGAAATGAAACTATTAATCATGTGTATGGCGGACTATCGCTTCATGAACCAATATAATTCAATTTTATTCTATGACTCTCAGGGATGGTTATAATAATGGATTTAATGTTTTTATATAATATTCAATACATATTTATAATTTTGAAAATATAATATATCATATTCTTTTCTCCTTTCTATCCATTGTAAAATTATAACGCTATTCGTGCGAATGTGTGGATTGTCTCCTCTATGAAGCGATGTGATTCGCTTTCCATAAACACAACTCATGGATGATATATAAAAGTTTATTTAAATAATTAATATTTTATTTATGATATAATTATAATTTTAGAAGTATAAAATAATACTTTCCTTCTTTTCTTCATGATAATAGATATAGGAAATGTTACCCATACATATGTAGGGATTATTGTCTCCATGACTGTAACGTAATTATTTTTTCATAAATACATTTATAGGTTGGTTTGGCAATTATAATTGGTATGTAAAAGGGATAATAATTTCATGATTAATATTTTTTAAATTTAACAGTGACGGATTTTACTATAGTCACCCTACCAAATTCATTTAAGATATATGAACCGAATATCATCAAAACATTTAAAGTGAAATTAATTGATTAAGTAATTAAATATGACATGATAATAAATAAAATAAAAATAATAATAAATGTAAAAAGTTTTATTAGGAATATTAATACTTTAAATATGTTTATTATTTAAGGTGATAAAGAACAAACGTGACAAGGAGAAGCATAAGTAACAGGTTTCTTAACTAAATTTTAATTAATTTGGTTATACATCTACTTCATTGATTATTTTATATGATGATTATGTATGAAATTATATCTAATTTTATTTTCTATAATTTTTTATTTTTTATGGATTTACAGTTTTTACACATAATCACTACATTGATGAATTATCACATCAATAATACAATTGTTGTAAGGGTTTTCTAGTCACACTTTTGTTTTTTGTGAGACATATGTCAAATTCACCACTTGTCCCTTTTATGGGGTGTATATACTAAAACTTTTATATGATATATTATGATTAAATTAATATTCATGGTATTTAAAGTTTCATTTGATTTTATTTATTTCATGGGGGTTATGATTCAAAAGTTACCAATGTGGTAAGTGTTTATTTCACACTATCATAATTATTCATGATTTTTTATGTTTAAGTATCCATTGGGTGAATGATTTGATATTTATATATTAAATACATTATATTTTATTATTTTATTTTATTTTATTATTCATAATTTTTAATTTAATTTTGTTCTCTTTATATAATCAAGACTCCAATATAATTTTTTTAAGGAAGACCAAATTTGTTTTTCTACTCAGTCAGGAAACTTCTTCTTTTATGTCCATATTTTCTTTAAAATGCTATAAATAATTTTTTTACTATTATACAATTATTTATTAAAATAATTTTAACCATATTTGACTTTTTTAGAAAATTTTGAAAATAATCCTTCTTTTAAAGATCCAAACGATGTTCTTTTTGAATTTTTACAAAAAATGTGAAAGAAAGATCTGTTTTATTGTACAATGCATGAACGGAATTTCTTTCCATCACGAACAATGAATTAGTTTAATATTCCTTTAAAAGTTTCTATGACTATTCAAATTGAAATATTTTTCTTAATATTTTGGAAATTTCTATTTTTAAAAAGATAATTTAAAAGTTAAAAGGGTAATTTCCTTAAGAATGTTTTAATGATCTATTTAAGGTATGTTTATTCATCAATAAAAACAACCTATTATTTTTCTTATGATCCACTTGTGAAAATCTATAATGATACCATCCTAAATATTTATCAATACTATTTATGATCAATTTCATTAAGGGAAATATTAACATTTTTATGATAGTTTTTCAAATATGAATGTTTATATTGATTATATATTGAATTTTTATTCACCCCATTCATATGATAAATGAATTAGACTTATTAATTGATAAGAGGGACTCAGTATATCCCTTTGATGCATCAGTAGGTATCATGAGACAAAATAATTTGGGTATTTGGATGAGGCCTTGCCCATTTATATATGATGTATTGGAATGAGGTATCGATGGTATGTTTAACATGTTCAGCATTATGCATTCTATCATTAGGATATTTCTTATTGATGTTCATGTGATTATTTGATTAGAAATGAAATACACGGATAATCTTTAATCCCATGGGATTAGTTATATATAATTATTGGATCACCATTTATATTTATCATATTATTATTCATACTAAATTAGAGGATTAACTAGAATGTCTTTTTAGTTATTTGTCTATCCATATTTATTATTCCTTATTTACTTGTGATAAAATCCATTTTACCTAACCCATATTGAGCATCTGATTTCACCCTTATTTTTTTCCCTGGGATATGAAGAAGGAATATTTGAATAATTTAAATAATGTATAATATTCAATTTCCTTATGTTTTAGTTTATTTATTATGACAATGTAATAATGTAACTACTAGGTCTGGACTACTTGAGTAGGGATCTTTATAGTTAGTATTAGAGAATTTTTAGTATAAACCTTGGGAAATATATTTACGAAAATAGATATTAGGTAACATAACCATATGAAAAAAAATTAGATAAGTCTAAGTATAGGATGACATCCTAAAAATCTAGTAAAGTGAATATTTTGTGGTCTTCCTAGCAATACAGCCCTGTATGGATAATAAAAGTGGATTTTTTTTTGGAAAATATTCATTTATCTATAATAACACCAAATAGAGTCGGTCAGATATATTTCAGTCATCTTTCTCATGCATGGTGAGTGTTCCCCTACTACGTACCTAGTTTGACACACCCTGCAGATATTATTGGGTTAATTTACAATTTCTCTATGAACAATTAATCTAACTTAGAGAATGTAACTTATAGAAACCTGTGATATTTTATAGTGATATGGGATAAACCTAAAGTGTCTTTGGATGATAGGCCTAAGATTAATCACATGATTAAAAGAATAGATACTCCTTTTGAGATTTCATTAAATAGGAATTTAACATGATTAAGGAAATTTTGGGGGACATTTATGAGAATATAACCCTTTGGTTTAGAATATGTTTTAGTGAAATGGTTATTTGAGGAAAAATTATTTCTATTTTTTGGAAATAAGTTTAAATGTATTTATAATATTTAGGGTTTATAAAATCTTTGATGATGAGGTAATTATGAGTTATTAAAAAATTTCAATACATGTTTTATTGTATAGATACTAATGGTATTGAAATTTGGTTTGATGATTAATGTTATTTTTTAGGATTTTCATCATATTTTTTGGAATTTTATAAGAATTATAAAAATATAGTTTTATAAAAAGTACAACCCATATTTCATGTTATAACCCATCAAATACTATAAGGTCATGGATCTTGAACCAACAACTGAATTGTGACATGAGTGTAATATGAAGAGTATGAGATAGCCTATGGCGTTAAAACTTTCTTTAATGTTTGGTAATTGAGGTTATTTTTTATATTGGATTATTTATTGATCTATGTTAAACATTTGGTTTTATTATTGAATTTTTGGGATTAATTTATCATTTCTTTATATGAAGGTGTATTCATTTTGGTATTATCATAAATTTTACTAACCATTTTCATTTTAGTAAATAAATTAGGAATATATTTTTATTACTTTAAGAATTATGTGATCTATTAGAAGATTATTTCAGTGATTCATGCAAGAAAAGTACATATTGAATACTCATCATTTGGAGAAAAAATAAGGTTGTGGTGGAAATAAATTATATGGTGAAATTATACTTTTCAAGTATGTATATTTCCTTATTTTTAAAAGAATTACTAAACTCTATTAATTATATCTTGATATAAAAATGTTTTCCTTTTTCCTTCTATTTTTAGGAATTTATTTTCTTTTACACCTAAATGATTTATAGTTTTGTGATAATTAACTTTCTCATGATCGTGTTATAAATCACTCTATATTAGTCCTCGGGTGTTAGTGTTATATTAAATGTATATATTTTAACTTCCCACCAATCTTTTTATTTTCTAGTAACCTTAATATGAGATATTTTAGGTAACATTTATGATTCCTACTTTCTTTTTTAATAATTTTTGGTATCCCAATGTATGATGTGGGTTTTCAAAAAAGGCCAAACCTTTTGATGGTCGAGATAAAATTGTGAGGGAGATATTTATTTAATGGTTAGAATGTAGAAACGTGATATTATAGAATATATGTATATTTAAATAAATTTAATTTGTGTGATATATTACATTGCATAAAATACCAAGTTAAAAAAACTACAATATAATATTAAAATATTATTATTTAAATATGACCATTATAACATAGCCATTGAATTGGAAGGTATGAATAGTATTGAACATATTATTATATTTATATAAATTAGATACACAATAAAAATGTATTTATAAATTATTAGGAAATAAAAACTCAATTTTTAGTAAGAAAATTTTATTCTAAAAAATATATTTTCATCAAAATTGGTATTTATTAATTCTAATGAGTGAATATTATAATTAATTTATAAAACTTTTAGAAATTTTATTTCATAAAAATGATATAATTTTTTAAATAAAAGGTTAAAATTATATTTTATTTAATATATTGTATATTTCAAAAAAGGTTGATTTTTCAATGAACAGTGAGAAATATTGATCTTCATTGAAAATTGTATTTTTTTTCAAAAATTTAATAAATTTTATTTTTATTTCAAATGGTTTAAAATTTGAATTAGTTCTATTATATTATTAATAATATAATTATGTTTCTTATGATCATTATTTTAGAATATGCATAAAAATCATTTTTATATGCATTTTTCTAAAAAACTATTTTTCATTGAGTTTTTTGTTTTAATTATAAATTAAGCTCTACCAATTACGGAAATTGAATATTGAAAAATATGCTCCATATTTTTATTTTTATGTTAAAATTTGGTAAATATTACCTTTTAATTTTTTCTCATTTTGAATAGTAACCATAGTAAATAATTGTAACTAAGGTAAGGCTAAATTAGGTAATTAGGTATAAAAATAATATGATAAAGACTAAAAAATTACCAAAAAATTTTATCTATTCTACAGGATGAGTAGATATCATAAATTTACATATAATTTTGAAAAATATTGAGACTTGGTTCCATATTTATTTTATTCAAACCTTTTTAGTATTTAGGTAAAAGATAAAGTAAAAAACTATCACTTTCTTACTTTTAATAACGATAATATTTTTTAAAATGGATAAATACAAATTATGTTTGGTTATAAATTTTTATTTGAAATATAAATGATTTTATTATCATGGTATATATTTTTAATTTTTAGTGATGAAATAATTATCTTAAATGCTTACGTAATGCGAACATAATATTTTTTAAATTAATATAAAAATAAAATAAATAAGTATAAAAATATTTAAAGTAGTATAATTTAAATAAATTATTATGTTAAAAAATTGTAGATAAATATATCATTTTAGTGATGTGTTAAAGTATTATATTAAAATTTATTTTTTCATGTTGTCTTCAATATCAAATTAAAGGAATTGTTCAAAAATGACCTTGATGATATTTTTTAATAAAAAATATTTTATTAAATGATTTACGATTTCATAAAAATATTATATTCCGAAAATTAATATTAATATGGTTTAAAATATAAATATTGTTTCATTTATGTACAAATTATTCTTTTATAGAAAATATCTTAACACAAAAATAGTAAAAAACTTTAATATCACTATAATTGCCTAAAGGGTAAATAGAGGGTTAAACCGAAACGATGCGGGTAAAAACGCCTCCCAAACTTATCCAATTTTTATTTTATGAGATTATATTCATACATACTCATATTATATTATAATTATAAAAAACATTTGTCCCATTTATCAGGAATATTAAATTATATCAATTTAAATATTTATGAAATTCCAAGAATGCCCCCCCCCCTCATTATAAAGGGCCCCCTCTTCTCTTTAATTTAGACATCAAGAACCCTTTTTCAGAAAATAAATTACTAAATAACTTCCCAAAATTCCTTCAAACATTATACATGTCTTATTTTGGGCCCAATATCAACCTTATAAGGCTTATGGTGTAAAGAAAAGTAAATGGTACAAAGAAGAGGTATAACTTTTAACTGAATATTTTCATTTTATTTCCACTTATACCTCTATAAAATATTCATAAAACATGAATAAATAATAAATAAAGTGTACTAAATATAATTATATGTTTTTATATTATATTGATACCCTATATTCATCTCCGCTTCCATCAAATTTGAAATAAAATTGTTGTTCATGTGTACGGCGAACTATGATCTCGCGAACCGATGTAATTCCTTTTTCATCACCACCTCTAATTACATGTTATAATGATATATTTCATGTTAAAATATTATATTAATTAAATATTTATCATTATTTAAAGTTAATATATCATATATTTTCTTACCTTTCTATATAATGAAAAATTACAACGTCGTTCATCTGTATGTGTGGACTACAACCATCACAAAGCAATGTGATTTTTTTCCATCACCACATAATATGGATGATATGTATATGTTTATTTAAATAAATAATATGGTATTTATGATATAATTATAATTAAATAAATATAAAATAATACTTACCTACTTCCCATCATGATCATTGACAAATAGAAACGTTACTCATGCAAACAAATGGCATGTTGTCTCTATGATTGTATTATAGTTAATTTTTCAAAACCATATTTTCATGATTAGTATTAAAATTATAATTTATATGTAAAAATTATAATTATATAAAAATTATTATTCTCCATATATTGTAACAATGAACCCTTTTACAATATCCAACCTAGCAAAGACATTATGGACATATGAACTGAATATCATCAAAACGTCCGATGTGAACATTATTTATTAATTAATTAAATATAGTATGGTAAAAAATAAAATAAAATGAATAAAACACTAGAAAAAATTTATTAATAATTTAAATACTTGGAATAATTTTATTATTCAATAAGATAAAAAATATACATGATGATTCAAACCTGGGGTAAGGGGATTCTTAACTCAATTTTTATTGGTTGAGTTATACTTATACTTTATTGACTATTTTATTCCATGATTGTCTTTGAAATTATATATAATGGAATTATCATGTATTTAAACTTGTTTTTAAATTTTCATTTGTTACGCATAATCACATACTCAATTAATTATCTCATCAATTATACAATCCTTGTAAGGGTTTTAACATCACACTTTTGTTTTCGTGAGACATTTCCATATTCGCCAATTGTTCAATAAATGTGGTGTATATACTACCTATTTGGTGTTATATCTAATGATTTAATCTATATTCATGGTATTTAATATTTTATTTAAATTTATTTTTTTCAGGACGGTTATGATTCAATATTTACTGAAGTGGTAAGGGTTTATTACACAACCTCATCATTATTCATGGTTGTTTATGTTTAAGCCTATGTTGGGAAAATTATTTCATATTTTTATAATAAATATAATATATTTTATTATAATATATTTATTTATATAAATTTTAAGTTTCACTTTCATTTTACTCTCTTTAAGTACTCAATACATCTAAATAATGTTTCTAATGAAGACTTACTTTGTTTTTCTAATATGTTGGGAATCATTTTATTCCATGCCCAAATTTTCATAAGAATTATTTAATTAATGTTTTTAATATTATCTAATGATTTATTAAAGTCATTTTGACCTATATTTTTATTTTTAAAAAATGGTTTAAAAGGAATCTTGTTGTCTTTTTCCGAACAAGGTACTTTTTGAAATTTTATTAAAAATGTAAAAGAAATATTTGTTTTAACATACTCAAAATGAACAAAAAAACTATTTCCATGACCTATATATGATTTGAATATTATTTTATAGTTTTACCTGTTTTTTTCAATGAAACTTTTTTCCCATAATATTTTTGTAATTTTTAGTTTTTAATAGTGAATTTCAATGTGAAAATGGTATTTTCATAAAGAATATATTAATGATATTTTTAAGTTATTTTTATTTACAAAATAAAACAACTTTTTATTTTAATTATGATATACTAGGGATATGATATAATGATACAATCCCTATTCTTTCTCTGGATGGATTACTGTAAGATTTATTAAGGAAACTATTAATATTTTGTATGATAGTTTTTCAAATATGAATGTTTTTGTTGATTATATATTGAATTGGTATTGAGTTCATTCATATGATGAATGCATTGGTATTATTAAGTGACAAGTAGGACCCATTATAGAGCCCAAATGCATCATTGGGTCTCAAGAGACAAACTAGTTTGGGTATTTTGTCGAGGCATTGCCCATTTATGTGTGATGTCTTATCATGAGGCCTTGACAGTAAGTTTAAGATGTCTAATATTATACAATCCATCATTTTGAGATTATTTATTGATCTCCATGTGATTATTTTATTATTTATGATATTCATGGATAATATTCATGCTCGTGTGATTATTTTTATTGAATTATTTGGTCATTATTTATTCTTGTTGTATTGTTCTTTTTTTATCAAGTTACAGATTAAATAACATCTGTTTTCAGTTATTTAACTTTTCATATTAATTATTCCTTATTTAATCATGATATATTCCACTATATGTAAACCCTACTAAGAATTTTATTTATCGCTTATTTTGTTTCATTTCACTGAAATATGATGAAGGAATCCTTAAATGAGTTCAAGGATGCGGAATATTTATTTTCACTATGTTTTATATTTTATTTCCAATATAATGTGGGAAACATGTATGTATCTAGTTTACCTAGACTATTAAAATATTCGGTCCTTTTAGATGTGATCTTTTGTTTCTTATATTAGTGTAATAATGTGACCTCCAACTCTAGACTACTTGGGTTGGGATCTTTACACCAATAATTCTCTTATATTTAGTAAAATACTACATGATATTTATAAGTATGATAATACATTTATAAATTTATACATTAATAAATATATTAATGTATTTATATTTTCATATTAATTAAAATATTTATATATATATACACACATACATATTCATATTAATATATATATATATACAACAAATATATTAATAAATATGTGTCTGTGAATAAATAAATATAAATATACTAATAATTTGTGTGTTTGTGTATTAATATATATATATATATAATGTACTAATTTATATATTAATGATCATTTATTCATTTATTATATATTTTTATAAATTATTATATATATATATATTAATATAAATATACTAATTTATATATATATATATATATATTAATTTATATATTGATGATCATTTATTTAGATATAATTAATTAATTATAATTATGTTTTAATTTTTATACATGTGTGATTATATGCATGTGTGTGTGTCTATATATATATATATATATATATATATATTTGAAATATATAACATTTATTTTTAATGTTTTGTATTACTGTTATATATGAAATATCACCAATATATATATATAGAGTTATATATATATATATATTAATTTATCTATTAATGATAATTTATTCTTCTATTATTAATTAATTATAATTATTTTTTAACTTTTTTGTTTATGTGTTTAAATATATGTATGCATGTGTATATTAATTTCATATAAATAATATTCATTTTTATTTCTATATAATAAAATCTAATGTAATATTGTTAATATTTTTATATATATAAACATAAATATAAATTTATATATTCATGTATAGATTAATATACAAATATATATATTATAATAATAATTTATTTAGTTATTATTAATTGATTATACAGATGTTTTAACCGTGTTTTCAAATAAGGTTACGTATAAATTATATATAGTATTCTTTTAACTATGTTTTAAAAACTGTTTAAGTATAAATTAACAATATTTTAATATGCATCAAAATTAAAAATTAGTGGTGTTTTAAAACACAGCTAAATTAGTCATGTTTCTTATGAAAACACAACTAAATTAAAATTCATCCACACTTTAAAATATGGTTAAATACCTATTTTAGTTACTATACATCTTTGATCACCAATTGAATTAAATGATACTCTAGATTCAATCACCTAAGTATCTACCATAGTATTAACACTCAACAAGAAATTATTAATTCCTTTCATGGAGCTAATAGAATCTTAACTGCTGGATGTTAATGCCTTTTTAATGTTCTCCTTGGGACTTTTGAAATTCTTTTGAATATGTTCTTTCTTCCCACAATTCAAACATTTAGGACTAGGACTAACCAATTATTTATAACTTATTTCTCAAGACATATCTTACAAATATTTTTTCATATTGACTTTCTTCCATTGAGGTGATTGTCCTCATCCCTCTGAATTGAGTGAATTACTAGACCTTACTTGAAATTCCCTCTACCTGATCTCCTCATTCCATATTAGTTTCCTGATATCCACAAATACCAAGTCTATTTTCCCTCTGTAATTATAGAACATAGTCACCATCACATCTCATCACTCTGAGAGTAAAGATAACAAAATAAATTCACATACATCGTCATTAAATGTTACCTTCATTCATTCAAGTTTCCCAAATATCATGTTGAATCCATTAAAATGATCTAATATAGATCTTTATTTAGACAACCAAAAGCTGAAAAACCTACACAATATAAAATTTTGTTAAGTGTAATTGTTCTTTCATACATGTCTATCAATTTATCCACAAATTCTATTAAAGTTTTCTTTTCCTAGTTGTTGAAGGAAAAATTCCTTCCTAAAGGCATCCTCACTCATTCCAGTGCCCTCCAATATAACCATTCTTATTCACACTTCTCCATTTTGTACAAAAAATTTCCTAATATCAAAATAACCAGGTCCTTCTAAATTAGATGGTCCTACAACAATATTCTTAAAATACCAAAATCTGGTCCATTAAATTTATCTATCTAGATCTTTCTTTCGTCTGATTTCATAACATTCACTAATATTAAACTCCCACTAAAAATGAAAATTTTATTAAAGGGAAAGAAAAAAATAAAACCTTAGATGTATCATTTGTATTTTACAATGTATCACAAGAACTGATACCACTTTTTTGGAAGTATAGAACCTCGATATCTTATTTATATGATAAAACTATCACAATTATAATATTTAATGCATAGAATATTATCATGTAGTATCATAGTAGAAAAAAACATATAAAACTTCAATTCCATATAATTGAGTGTATTAAAAGTAAAAATTCCGTACACCCTACCCTCCAAAAAAATCATCCTTTCAAACACTCAAATAAAATTCAAAAATATTTAAGGAAACATAATTATAATTAATGAAATAATATAAAGCAATGAAATGAACACAATAAATTTAATTTTCTTTGGAAAAGTTGTATTATATGCATGAGAGAAATAGTATGGATTTTTTTCATTCAAAATAAGTACAAGATTATATTCAACTAATAAGTAAATTAGTTAGATTTCGATAAAGAAGATTAAATCACATTAATTATTTGATTCAATTTTCACTTTATACTTTCACTTTTCAGGGTTAGGATGCACTGTGTAGATTACCTGCCACTTGTTTTTATAGGAAACTATATATAGTGGTTTAGGTCACATTTTCTTCCTAAATTCATGGAAATTCCTCTATTAGAAATTTTAATTCTCTCTCTAGTAAAGTCTAGTCATGAATGATTATTTTTATTCCACTTTAATATGAAAAAATCTCAATCAATCCCCCCCCCCACTTAAGTGCACCATAAAGAACCACTCCACACATGTGTTTCATGTGGTGATATAACGTATCCCGTTTAATGTAATACCCTAAAAAATGTAATAGGATTTGTCCCACTAATATATGTTCTCTTATATCACCTATAATACTATTATTGGTTCCTCCCTAATTACATAATAATAACTTATCTTGTGGCCCCTTTAAAAATATGTAATGTTGTAAGTCATGTTGAAGAGGGTCTCTTGTAACTCTATGTGTGTCACGATCAAGTTGGATTACCATGAAGTGGTGATGTTTTCTGATATTAATTCCAAAAGAATGAAATATATAGATAAAATAGTAGACAAGATTTTGGGAAATGATTTCTAGTGGACCCTTTGAACAAAATCACTACATTATAGTGGTATTAGGACATGTCACATCTCAACCCTGTTGAGCCTCACCAGGCATATCAATGATGTCTGTGAGTGAACTTCTTAAACCCACCTACACTAGTCTAGGGGCTTCTGACTAGAACTGAAATATCTAGACACAAAATGGGATGCATTAGCTCTAATAAACACTTTTCCACTTTTAACAACAAAAATTCATCAGTAATATGAATTACCAAAATTTTCATCTGATAGTAAATGAAAACCATGGGTAAATATCATATATATCCATAGTAAAACATCATATAAAAACATCAATAATAAACTTCCAAAGAAATATAATATTAATGAATATAAATACTCAAATTTATTGATATCAATTTGGTCTCAGGATAAAATAATTTGTGTAAACACTACACAGAGCTCCACGTTGACCATAGACAACTATCTACATCCCTCAGCTACAACTACTGATCTGTATTAACACAATAAAAAAAAATTAAAGTGAAAATGCATGGTTGAGAAATAACACTCAATATGGTATCCCCAAACAATGATCTAACCCCACAAGTATTGTGAGTAACTACATACGTGATCTAAATGTGAAGTATGAAACAATCAATATTAAATCCCATCAGTATCAAAAATTCCAATACAAAGAAAAACCCACTAACATTAATTATCCAAACTTCAATTTATTTAATATTAAATTTCATATGGATTATCATAAATAATATTTCTACAAATAACAAATAATACCAAGATAATAACAAAAAGTATGGTCCCACACACCCATGCCCTTATCCACCAAAGAAACACCGACAAATATATTTTAGATCATGCTCTATTATATATAAATCTGATAAAAGAATACTCAATCCTTATAATGGGGATCAAATAATGAAAACATTGATCAAATCAACAGAATATCAAAATTTATGTTTCAATTAGTGTAGATCACATATCATCATAGGTTTATAAGAAGAAAAAATTTAATCTCCACTAAATATTTTATATAGGATCACACAATTATGGGTAAGGACATGAAATGGAATACCCAAATCCATGTGTCAATCAGTGGATGATCAGGAATCATTTTGGTTTTACCTTACTAAATAATAGTAAATTCCAATAAATAGCTTATGTACTATCACACAAAGTGTCAAATAATGATGTGAAAATGAATACGAGACCCCGTAGTTATCCTATATTCCTGGATGGCCACAAGTCGTATTGTTCAACTATTGGGGTCTTATTAACAAAACTTCTATGTAGTGGTCATGTCTAGAATAAATACTAAAAAATTACTAAACCAAGAGTTGAACATCAACTAAGTCCCAAAAAAATCAATAAGAACAACCACTATACTCCTATCTGATCATCACCTCTATGGCTAATCAATCTCAACCCCAGTATTGGTTGGTAAAAGAGGCATGGTGTCTAAGTAGAAACCATTATTAAACTCATCTCACAAACATTGAATAATAAAACTAGATTACAATGTTTTCTAGTTTAAAAATCATAATATATAAACCCAAAATTTATTTCATCACCATTATAATTATATATCCTCATCATTTTAGAAAGTCCACACCATCCTGAAACACATATTAAATAATGTAATTTCACATCATCACCGCGAATCATCAATAAATATTGTACTTTGAGACCTCAATTTAGATACCCAAACATTCTTATGAGATAAGAAGTTCCATAACTATAATTTTCATATCAAATTAAAATGTGTGGCTTAGATGTCCATAAAAATCAATTTTTAACTCACATCACTCATGAAAAGTTTATATCTTGAAAAATCATTCAAATATTTATCAATAATCATTATTATAAGTAAAATCATGAAAACTTCATTCCATGTTATGACATCCATCTCATAGGGGTAATTGTAGTCATGTATAAGATTCAGGGTCTCAACAAAATCTCTATATGTTTTATCATCAATGAAAAATGTCCAGATAAATAATGACAATCATCTATATATAAGGAGTGTAAAAGGGAGAAAAAGAAAAAAATAATGAGAATAAGATCACATGACACATCATTTATGGGGTTCGAGAATAATAACTATATATGTGGAGAATCATAATAATTCACTAAATTCAGGATCTAGATACATTGTATAATATTATAGTTCATGACCCCTAGCTCTAAATGAGATCATAAAGAGATGTAGTTCTTCAATAAGTAGCCTCGCTACAATGCCTAATCTACATAGTAATAACATTTTGCTTCCATACTGGTAGTAGTAATTCTATGGAACTACAATACTTGTTAGTGTCACAAGACATTCCTACTATAGTAATAATTTCAAAGTCTATACTCCTAAAACACATTTTCAGTGTCTTTAGTTATCTCTTCTACAGTTATCCGGCATTGTTATATTTCCTCCAAGATTTGTCTTTAGGGAATTTAGTACCTAAACCCCCAACCAAATATCCACCACCATACTAGAACACCAAGGGATATCACCATTAGATTCAAAATGCTAGAGTTGTGGCATAGTGTATAGAACTGGCCGCTATTAGTTGGCCCAACATCATATAAGAGGATCAGACTACACCATTCAGAAAAATAAATCTTTGTATTATACTCAACTAAATGAACACAAAAATATTATTTAAATTTATTTTACCCAATTCATCATCAAATTCAATGTTTAAAATCTTAAAATATCAAAAATGTTATTTCAAAAAACTCATGGAGGCTTGAAATTATCATCATTATGATCTAAATGAAGAAATGGTTCAAGTGGAAAATTAATTTGTTTCAAACATATATCTGATGATTAAAATTCATTTTTTGAATATTTTACTAAAAATATTATGTTTTGTTCTAAAGAGAATCACTTCATATCAGAATCACCTAGAATATATTGGTCTCGAATTACTCATCTCAACGTGACAATTACAATACCTTAAATGGATCATGATTCTAATAAAATTGGACCATGATATATAATAATTAATTTCACCAAATATAAATATTATATTATATATTTAATATATAGTATATTACGAATATATAACCTGATCCCTTAGGTCATTCGATAATGATTGTTCTCATGCATTGGCGTTTCAGAGGTCTCACGTTTGAGCCTTCAAGGGTGGGTTGGTGTGTTCATGTATACTTCATATGTATCACTTTTCCCCTTAAAATATAGAATATATATATATATATATAAAGGGGTGATTCCCACATCCCCATATTTTTTTAAGTAATTAACCAGAAAACAAGGGTTTGTAGACATTAAATATTTGTTTAGAATTAATTTATTTCATCAATGGGTTTTTCAGCATAGCCTCCACTAATCCTCATCGGTGGCCACCATTTTACAATCAACTTGCCATATCTGAACACTAAAAAACATTGAAATTATATTATTCTCATCACCTTAATGTTTAATATAGATTTATCTTTTTTTAATTCATCCATTTATGGAATGAAATTATAGAGAGGATTTTTGAAAGGATAAAAAAATTTCTCTAAGGTTTCTATCAATCCAATAGTTAGATAATTTTTATTTTCATATTTTTTTGACCTATATCGTTAATAAATTTGGTTTCGTATATATATATATAACATCTATTATATATTTTATGGGCGGTTTTTGTGAAAAACACAACTCCAAGGTACAATGTAGTGTTACAAAAAACCACCCATAATAAAAAACACAACATGATTTAAGCCAAATATAAACTCTAGAGAAAGAAGAGACACCCAAAAAATAGAAGAAAAAATGGGCACAATTCTATATAAAAACACAATAATAATGATATAAATATATAGTAATGATATAAAACGAGGGGAATTTACATTATTTGGACCACTTTGGTTGTACACCACAACAAGAAAACCCACCTGACATCCTTTTATTATATAGAGAAAACAAATAGAAGATTAAAAATAAAAATTAATAGAAATAAATGGAAAAATATAAGAAACTAGAGGAACACTCAAAATTACTCAGAAATTAGAAGGAATCAAGAAGAAACAAATTATCCTAGGAAAAGTTAATGGGAAGAGGAAGAAAACCTAGTTGTAACCCCCATATTTGGGTTCATATTCACCTATAAAAGTCCCTAAAAGATTTTTCTCACCTTAATCATCCTTCTTGGATATTTCATTCCCCAATCTCTCTATTGAAACCATCTTTGAATAGTCAACCATGAGCATTTTCACTAATAAGGCCATGAATAAGCCCTCAACTTTAGACTATCTCCTTCCATTCTCTTGATATCTCTCCTAACTTCAGCTTCTCTAAGGTTTCGATTATGTATCTATCATTACAAGTGGAGGTAACTCTTCCTTTCTTATCCCTTTGAACAACCTCCAACAACCTTTTTACATGGGATTAGATGAGGAGCATACTGAAGAATATGTTACAAAAAAACCTCATTAAGGTTGCACCTAAGGGTCCATAAAATATTCCCTATATAAAAATTGACTTTCCTATGTGTAAGTGTTGAAAACCCTAATAGGTAAGGGTCAGAACATGCTACATAAAGGTTTTTTGATTGAAACCATATCAATCTAAGGGTAAAGTGGTTCTCATGTAAAGGTAACCATCAAACACTCAACCCATGTAAGGGTAACATCATCTCACATAAGGGTAGAATGATCTATTTAAAATGTTACATACAGATAACACAGCCCCATGTAAAGGTCAACATGATCTATATAAATGTAACCACGAAAACACAAAGCATATGTTAGGGTATTAGACCACTTTTTTATAGTTTATCCCTACAAAACCAAAACCATGAATGGGTAACATACCCATCCCATAAAGATAAAACCACCTCATGTAAGGGTAACATAAAAAACTAATAGTTTTCTAAAAAAATATAATCATAATAAAACTAAAACAAAAAAATTCAAACAAAATACAATGGGAGATAAAAACTTTTAGAAATAATAAATCAAAAAACAAATATAAACTTTTTAATTTGAAACAATCAAAATGAAAATTTTGTCAAATCTACACCTTCTAAAATTAAGTGTTAGAACACATAGATGATGTTCTTATAGGCCTATATTAGCATAACCTATTAACTAGTTCATGAATTATACACAAACAAAATTCCCTAAGATCAAACAAGGTCATCCCAACCTAACCAACTGCCTAGCATGTACCATAGTGGAATATGTTTGCATGTACTAACACATTTACTACAATAATAAGCTTTGAAAAATTAAAAATATAAGAAACTATATTAACCAGAACTGATGCCTTCACTTTATTGGGATTCTTATCTATATACCTATAACCAACTTTATAAATTCCATTAGAGTTCTTGGATAGCTCTCTCATTCCTACAAGACACCCAAATAAACCAGAGTAGTACCCAATTACTCAATTAAAAAATAATCCCAGCCAAATAGGTATACATATTATAATAAGATGAAAATTTAAATAATTATATTTATAAGATTTAAAAGTAATAGAAAACAAAAACCATATAAACAAAGTTGGATGTTTTGGGATAAACCTGCACCTAATCCCAAATTGCTGAAAAAAACCCATCCCTACCCTCATCCTCTCTTACAAAGGGGGATCTCCTAAAAATTACATGTTGTACTAGTCCGATGATCATAGAAGAAATACAACCTATTTATTTACCAATTCTATACTATGGGATGATATAAAGACTCATTAAACCTCATCACTAACAAAATTAAGGTATAATATATTTTTTTGGGTTTTATTATCCCTATACGTATCCTTAGGGTAGTATCTCTTAATGTGTCTAGTATTTCCACACCAATATCACTTAAATATATTAAAATGACTAACAAATTTATTTTCATTGATTTTACCTTTATGTCAACCCTTTACACTGAACAACTTAGGCTCAGACCTAGCCATATTGCCCTCCACCTTCAAACCATGAACCTGAAGATCCCTATACAAGACAAGTGGATTCACTTACTCTAAAGTGATGGAATATCTACCATACATCATGGAATATCTAACTGGATTAAATAATTCATCCAAGGAATTTGAAAACAAACAATCCTTTTCCTCATTATTAATATCCGCATCTATATTGTTTAAATCTAACAGAATGTTATTAAATATTTCTAAATGAGTCTACGATTATGTTTCATGGACCATTTTTTAAGTTATAAAGTTGCATTCTCTTTTTTAATATTATTAAATGGAACTATCCATGTAAATATGCTAAATCTTTATCTAGGTTTCACTAGAAAAAGTCTCAGGGACCACTTCTCACAATACATTGTGACCAAGGGTGAACAAAAACCGAGAATTTTATTTCTTTAAACCAATAGGGTCAATATAAAAAAAAGTAATAATGCTATACCCAGTTCAAGAGACAATGGTAATTTTGTTTTTATAACCTGATAGAGAATCTTCAAGTCCATTTTGTATAATAATATTATGCATCTTAACTCTCCAAAAATTGAAATCATTCTCCCTATAAAATTTATTAACTTATAATTTATTTGAAGTAACATTTAGAATCGATAAAAACTAGATCTGATACTAATCTGTAATGGGAGGTATCGTGTTAAACAAACTACTCTAAGATAAGATAGTGCTACAAGAGACCTCCCAAATAAAAAAATATTCGAACTACAGAAAAAAATTAAGGAAGGAAGAGATAAAAATAAAAACTGAATAAAATTCATGTGAAAAATAATATATAAAAACCCAATACTAATAATGATAAAAAATATTGGAAAGAAAAACAAAATAGAAAAAATATGTGGTTTATACCACTTTTTTTCTACTCCATGGAAAGAACACAACCAACTATCCTTTTATAAGGAAAGAAAACAAATGGAAGATTACAAGAAAAATTTTAAATTTTGAAACAAAAAAAATATGAATAGTACTAAAAACATAAGGAAATGAGAAACAATTAATTAACCAGGGATGATTCAATAGGAATAAGAAGAAGACCAATCCATAACACCCATATAGGGGTTCAGTCTCACTTTTTGAATATCCCTCCAGGATTTTTTGTCACCAAAATAATCCTTCTCAAAACCCTATATCATCAAGATCTCTACTTGAACCTACTTCCTAGAGTTTACTATGACCATTGTCACAAATAGTTACACAAATAATACCTCACCACTATACTGTCTCCATACCTTCTCTTGATCTCTCCCTCAGCTTATCCTTCTTTAATATTTCTATTTTTTCTCTATCATTATAATAAGAGGGAGATAGTCTTTAACTATCCATTAAAATAGACTATAATAACCATTAGACAAGTGTTTGAACAACGATAATACTAAATAATCTATTACAAAAAACACTGAACATTTTCTCGTAGGGGTACTCAAAAGTTTCCCCATGGAAAGGTCAACCAACCACAACATAAGGGTCAACAAACCTTATACATAAGTGTCAACACCTACTTTGTAAGGATCAGTAAACTAAAACCTTATCAATATAAGGGTTGAATGGTGATATGTAAGGGTCACATAGTCCACATATAAATGTAGGCCTCCATCCCTATACCCACGTAAGGGTAACCCCAACTCATATAATGGTATAATTCTCTATTAAACTTTTTACATAAAGGTAAAATATCTTCCATGTAAAGTCAACCCAGGTTGTGTAACGAAACCTTGAAAACTAAAAGTTTAAGTTAGGGTATAAAACCACTTTCATAAGGAATTTCCTCATAAAACTATATCCACAAAAGGATAATATATGACTCATGTAATAGTAAATTCACCTCACATATCGGTAATATAAACAAGCCAAAATATGAAAAAAATCTAATTATAATAAAACTAAAATAATAGTGTTCAAACAACATATAATAGGAGATAAAAAACTTGAAAATAAAAAATAAAAAAATAGATACCAATATTTTAATTTATAACAATTAAAATTCCATATTTAACATGATCACAATGAATTTTCATTGAGAGAACCATTTATAAGGTATATATGTTTTCCAATCATTTTTTATTTTTTGCAAACTTCAACTAAAACTCGTCAACAATATCAAGGGAACCATTTTAAGAAATATTAACATTCATGAAACTAATGAAATTTAAACTAGTATTATAAAATTAATAAAATATAAGTTACTCTCAATTAAAAATCTATGAAAATATCTTCTAAATGATCCTAAAACCCCCAATAAAATTAGAGTTGTCCCAAATTTGTGTAGTGTAAAATCAAACCAATGGAACACATCATTTAAAAAATATGAAATCAAAAAATCTAATGGAATTGATATGAATAATAAAATATGATCTCAAACTACATTATTCCCACAATTAAACTCGAGTCATTATACACTCGAATCATTTTAACTTTTCATCCTTAAAAAACAAATATCTAGAGTGAAAAAAATTAAATCCACATACACATGAATTTTTCACACAAAAATTATATATGAGTAAAATTCTAAAAATATCACATGATCACATTAGCATTATGAGATCTAATAGTTAATGGATCATCTGAAATTATTTCCTTTCTAAAATATGTCATGAAATAATTTAAAATCATTTCTAATTATAAAACCTTTGAATCTCCAAAGCTATAGTTTATAAAACAGGTCTCGCATCTATAATAATCATTGAAATCACACTATGTAGGTCATCCCACATACATAGTTTAACCACTTAACATTAAGGGTGATTTTTACTCTCCGTTTATATAAATACTCAAAGTATCAAAAACCAAAAAAAATTGTTCACCATATTTTCATTAAACATAGGACAGGAATATCATTCCATCTATTTCTACTTATGAGGCATATACTCATATTCTCATCTCACTCATTATAAAAGAACTCATTTGAATGTAGTTTGGAGCCAATAACCCTCACTCATTTTAGTTATAGTGGTGGAAAAAAGTCTCTTATTAAATAAATATTATCAATGATATGTAATGTGGACTCCAAATCCCCACTTTAAAAAAATAATTCTTCTTATAACACTGATCCCATTCCTTGAATATTAAAGAATGATTAGACAACATGGGTTGTTTTTTAGTCATAAAATCATATTACTCAAATTGTCTTGAAAACAACATCACACTTCATTTTGTATTTGATCTAACATAACATTTTAATTTTAATCGTTGATGATTAAAACATATAAAACTGATAAATTAATTTCGGATAACTTTTTGTTTAAAAACGGATGTTTTACTAATTTGTGAAAATATAATGAACCAAGAAATTCTATAATACTGACAGTTTAATATTTTCTTGTAAAACTGGTAACCTAAATAAAGAAATCCATATTACATTTACGTTGTTTATAAAGAGATATAGTAGTGCTATTTTAACTCATTGGTAGATGAATTTATATACTAAATTCTTCAAAAGATGGTAAATATTCTATGTATATAGTTAAAATTGACTTTGATTTTTACAGAATTTGACCATTTATATTCATTAAAATAATGAATATAAATATAAATACTACATAAATTTCATAAGTACATGGAAAAATACACACATGTAGTAATGAAGTATAGTTGAAAAAATTTCTACCATTATTCTAAAAGTCATTGATTATTTTTTATTATTTTAATTTCTTATTACTGAGAGTGATTCTGATCAGTGTAATTTTTCCTTCTGATTGATTTATCTAATTAATACTATTGTGAGGTTTTCTTTCTAAATCTCTTAGTTTAATTTTTTAAATTTTTTGGTTACCTAATGGTTTGTCAAGGTATTCATAGGGATTTGAAGATAGAACTGATATATCAGTTAAATTATTTATCATATCGAGTTATTAGTTGTTATACTAGAAGTAATAAGTTACTATTCAAATTAGTGGTTGACCCAAATTTTAGGTTCTTGAAGTAGCAAATTTCCATCAATATAATTGAGGGATTATAGGGATAGTAATATAGATCCAAGCTTCAATATTTTAGAAGTATACACCTTATGATAGGTTTAAAGTTATAAATAACTTAGATTAGGTATATTGATCTATCTTTCACTTTAGTTTAAAAGTGGGGTTTTAATAATATTATTTTGATGAAGTATTTGGTTTTTTATCCAATAATACTTATTTATTTTTAAACTTTAACAGTATTATTTTATAAACTACCATTAAGTTAATTCATGCATCATTTATTGTAATTATGTTAGTTTAATTATTGGTCTCTATAACTCATTCGTTGGAAATTGATAAAATAATAATTAATTTATTTCTATTTCACTTAACACCCCCATCTTATAGTGTATTTAATATAATTTTATTATCCTAAATTTTTAATCAAATGGTTGTTGGATGTCTAGTTTTAAAGGAAATAAATATTTACTCATTATATTTCCATTCATCTAAAGTCCAATCGGCCAGAGTTCACCCATCTAAAGTTACTCTTCCTCCCTTTATTGAAGTCATGTCATCACCGATGGATTTTTTATCAAAATAAGTCATTGTTAATAATAAAACCTATAAAAAGAATGAATTTATAACCAAGAAATATTTAATTGAATGTTTGTATCCTCTTGAATCTTTAGTTCATACTTATACTATTGTTGTATCATCCCATTTTAATAAATTATTTAAAAATTAAAACTATTATAAACAATGTTCTAGTTAAATAAACTTTTTATTATATTCATATGAAAGAACAATAAATTTTTTAAATTAAAATAATGAAGATCTAATTGACATTAATAACTCTTCCCAGGAGATATTTAATGTTTTTCAAGTTTAAAATATTTTTTCAAAAGGAAAAGATAAGAGAGAGGATCATCCTAAGAAATCACCTAAATATAAAAATACATCTACAATATAGTCCTTTGATATGAATCTCAGTTTAGATATTGACCAAAAAAGGATGAGAATAGTTATTGAGATGATATTATATCTATTTGAAATTTTAAATCCCATGAAATATTAGAAGACACAGTCTCATGAATATAAGTAGAGAAGTTAGAAAATAGATTTAATTGCTGAAGTAAAAGGTAACTTTACTGCAGTTAAGGAATCCAATGACTCTCATAAACAAAATAAACAATATTTAAATAGATACGTCAAGTACCAAGATAAAGACATAAATTCAAATATAGAATAAGATAATATTATTCATTATAATTATTATACTCTCTTTAAAAATCTCAAGATCTCGAAGTTTTTGTGAATGATCTAAAAGTGAAATTTGAAAGTTCATCAATTCTTATAGATACACTACAGTTGTTATAAATGTATCAATATAATAATATTTAAAATAAGTATTTGAAGATTTATTCATACGAAGATAAATTGTTCTATCATTATCAGCTTTTGAAAGATCAAGAAGATATACTTTCATTGAACATATCCAAATTTGAATAAAAGTTCAAGGTAAAAGGAAACTATCTACATAAAAAAACTCAATCACATGATAGAAAAATTAATTAAGAATGATTGATTTTTTAACTTTTTTTCCTTTTAATATTATATCCTATGTTTTTTTCTTTCTTAATTAGATATACTTTCTTAACATTTACTAATAATTAATATAGTTTTTAACAAGATTTTTTTCTTTAAATAATTTCTAATGGCTTTACATTTTACATTAAAAAAATTTCTCTCCTTTTTACCTTATTTTTAAAAACTATAAAGGGCTAAAATATAAAATTAAAAATACTTGTTTTATAAATATAGAATTATCTTATTTTTTAAAATGGGGAGGACTATATAATGTTATAATTAAAGATATTTTTCATTTGAATATATATATATAATAATTTCAATAATTTTAATTTTTCATTTTGAATTCTGGTTTTACAAAAATTAAGAGATTGTTAAGTCATTGAATAAATTTACTTGTATTGAAAATAATGAAACACTTTATTTAGTATTTTATCTAACATAAATTTTCTTTTAACTTTGGTAATTTCATTACATAAAATTGATAAATAAAGTCCTTATAACTTCATGTTTAACAGAATTTCAATGATCTATAGATTTTCAAAAAATTGATAACTTGATTAATTCTATAACACAAAAATTTTATGGGTTTCAGGTGCTTGAGGGCCTTAGAGCGGCATCGATATCCTATTCCGCGGTGCTAGGGTTTCTAGTTGGGGTTGCACTTTTCTCAGTAATGATGAATCTTCTGGTTCTATGGCTCAGCTTTGGCTCCTGCTCCATCTATGTGATGGCATGCTTTAGTGTGAATGTAACGCCCCAAGCTTATATGGTACGCTTCTCCTTGAATAATACAGTAGCGTGTGTTGTACGCAACTTTGAGTTTTAAAACACCACAACCAATCAACAAGCTGTTATGAATAGTAATACCCACTTTTTAACATTTTATAAATTTTATCTTTCAAAATGGACTTCATTTTTGGATTTGGAATATAGAAATTAGCCTAGGGTGAAATTTTGGTATTTTTTTGAAAACTTTCAATTTTTGATGAATATTGAAAAACACTTGAGCTATAGTTTAAAACCAAATTTTTATTTATATAATTATTTATTTAATTTAAATTTATTTTAAAGAAAAATAGATACATAATACTTATATAAGTTCAATGTAATTCCTTGGATTCAGTTTATAATAATTTTATATATATATAAATTTTATTGAACTTTTAACCGTCTTTTACCCATCTCCTAGGAGAATTTTCAAATTCACATAAAACTTAATTTTACCGCTTATGTTAGTGGAATTTCAAAAATCTGAGAGACATGGTTGATTTCAGTAATTAAAATGTGTTTCAATGAGATGAAAATAATTTTTGGTTAATATTAACTTTTTACTTTTATTTACCACGGTTAAAAGTAAATAGGGTAATTAAGGGTAAAAATGATTTTATTATTACCCTAACACATGTCATAATTCTATTAGATAAGTATAATTCAACCAAAAACAACATTAGGAATAAAATATGAACCTATTTGGTCCACATGGATTAGATTTGGACATTTATTATTATTTAATTCAAAGAAGAGTTAAAAGAGTTAAAATCAAAGGTTAATATCTAAAAAAAATTTAATATAGGGTTATACATAAGATAAATTCGTTTATAAATATTCATTAGAAAGATAAAAATATTTCCTACATAATTTTATTTTATTTATAATTTTTAGACATTAAATAATGTAATTTATTTATGACACAATGATGATACAGTAATTATCTTATTAGTGAAATATTAAAATAATTGATATTATAAATACCCAAATAAATATAATTTGACACTTTTAATGAATTACATGAATTTTATTCATTAATATTACATTATTGGATTTATTAAATTTTTTTAAATTAATAAAGTTACAAAGACTTTAACAAAAATCAATTATTAAATAGTGTCAAAATTGACATAAAAGAGTTTTTAAAACAAATATTATATTATTAATTGAGATAATATTCTTAAAAATATAAGGTTTGGCCAAAAGACTTATATGATGATATTTATTTCATTAATGAACCACTTGGGGTTCTCTTGGTAGTTTATAGTAATTTAATTAACCATATAATATAAAAATACAAAGAGACATGGTAAATGTCAAACTATTTAACTAAGAGTTAAATCTAAGAGATAAGGGTAAATAGTGACCCAAACATGTCTAAAATCTATTGGTTGAGTTTATTTAGACCCATACCCACCTTATCCTCTAAATAAGTCACTTTGGATCCATTATAAACCTAATATGAATTTATTATAAAATAATATTTCTAGCCTTTCCAAAGGTGCCCCCCACCCCTCTTATAAAAGGGCACTCCTCCTTCTCTCAAATTCATACCTTCAAAGCCTTATGGTTCGGCCAAACCCGGCCCAAATAACCTCTAAACTTCCCTAAATTAAACCTATAGGCCTTAGTTTGATTATAAAGCCATCCTAAGGAGACCTTTTGATCAAATCAAAAGGAAGAACCCGAAGAAGAGGTAATGTTTTCACCGCCCTCTTTCAAGTTCCTTTCTTCTTCCACTTCTTATTTATTTGTTATTTCCATTATAAAATAATAAATCCAGAATATTATATATAATGTGATGTTATTATAAATATGGTTCAACCATATTCAGTATTCTATCCATCCTTTTAATGACATGTCACCACACGTGCGTACGTATGGCTTACCGTCTCCACGTCGTGGTATAATTTTTATTCAATACATTATTATTTGAATAGGTATAATAATGATGTGTAATTGAAGTAAATAATGAGTATAAAATGATAATAATTCTGTATATATGATATACTATCCAATTATATATTATTTTAATATCAAAATAATGATATTATCGTTCGTGCGTACGTACGGATTACCGTCTCCACGAACGCGATGAGATTCATTCCCCATCATATCCATTAAAGAATAATTTTCATTTTATGATTAAAAATAATGTTTGAAGACATGATATCATTATGTATATTAATAAGATACATCCCATACATAAAAAATATAACTCACATAACAAACAATATAAAGGAAAACGAATCCGTTAACACCCGAAATGACAATAATACTAAGATATTCTTAATAAAACAATTTTAAAAGATCGTATATGATATCATATTAATGTATATGATTCTTGTATAATTTAATAACAATTATTTGACCATTATACAGGATGTTAACCTACCATCAACCAAGGAAAAGTGCAAGGTAAGGGTTAATTTCACAATCTCTTAATTATCCGAGGTTGTTTTTACGTAAGTATCTACTAGGATCTCTTTATCATCCACATCTATGTTTCTTAAAAATGTATCTCAAAACATTTTTAATATTTAATATACAATGGGTTAAAGTCATTTATACCCTTAAGTGTTTTGAAAGGAATCTCTCCGTCATTTTCCAAACAAGGTGCTTTTTGACCTTTTCGACAAATTTAAGGTAAGAATGTTTTTTTAACTTATACGGCGGGTGCAGTTATTTTCCGCCGTTATAACATCATCAAAGCTTCCCTTACAAGATTATAAGAATATTTTCAAAATAAATGTTTTCTTTATAATTATATGTCTCTTAAATTGTTTCAAAATAGAAAGTGGTATTTCTCTAAAAAGGATTTTCATTTCCTCTATGTCAAAATCCTTTTATGGATCTTAAGTTTATTTGAAGTTGATTTATTATGATACCAAACTTTCATATTGTATTGAATGTTTTGTGATATGTTTGACTATGGATGTGATATTTTTATATCATTCATGGTTTATGGTTAAGGTATTGAGATTTTTTATTCTAGTTTTAATACAAATGTTTATGATATGTTTAAACCTTTTCATATGAATAATGTATTGGACTTAGTAAGTGATGGGTGTTGCCCTCTATAGCTCCTCGATTAAATGGTAGGTCTCATGAGACAACTAGATGTGGAATTTCCCAAGGTCCTTTCCCAATTTGATATATGGTTTTGGCTGAGGCCTTAATCATTTTTTGAATTCCTGGCCGAGGACTTGACAAAATGTTTCAGAATGTCCGACATTATATATTCCCTTATTATGGAAATAATATTAATAGTTCATGTGGTCATTCTACTAGTAGAATACCCATGATTATGTTTTATTATGGAATTATTTACTCAACTCAACTCTTTCCATAAAAGTATTCATGTTTATTATTAGTAAAGGAATGTTCTTTCAATTATTCACCATGGTTAATATTTATGTTATCTTCCACTATTTTTCTTACCCTTACTAAGCATTTGAGCTCACCCCTTTCTTATGTTTCATTTTCCCAGGATATGAAGAAAGTGAGTTATGAGTGGATTGAAGGCAATTTTTAAGAGGCTTGGATGTTTCCAATGGAATAAATTTGTGTTGTATTTCTTTTCAAGTTGTAAAGTTGAACTTATGTATGAATCTTGTTTCCAATAATACTAAACTGATCGGACTTTCGAGACATGATTTCCTTGTGATAATGACAATGTTATGTAATAATGCACTGACTCTGGGTAACTGGGGTTGGGGAGTTACATTTTCTATCAGAGGAAGTTTATTAAAAACCGTGGAAACTAGATTTAGATAAACTCTGATTATAGCAGATAGACCTAAGATAGCCTTTGAGGATTAGTATTGAAGAACTTCCTAGAATTTTGGTATTGTAGAGAATTTTTGAGTTTTACAAGAAATACATCCCTGTCTGGATATGAGAAGGTAGAGTCAGATCTGGCATAGATGTACCTAGGGGTAAAATCCGAAAACACCGCTTTGAGCTAGACTCGAACGGGAACTGGTGCACGATAATGGGCCTTGCTACACTTTTGGTTACGAAACTCCCGAGGGATATTCATAGGATAATTCTCATTTTATTTACAAACCATTATGAAGGGTTTATGAGTATATACTTCCTCAAAGAAAACATTTTTATGATTATGGATTATATCCATAAACTGTTTAATTTATGTTAACTGTTTTACCAGTTTGGAATTATGTATTTTGATTCATAAATTGATCTAGTTTATGACATTGTATAGAACTGGTTCCTAGTGAAAGGAATGGAAACCTAATCAATGCACGCACTACATGTAGGTATTTCCCTCCTGCTCAAGATAATTATAGTGTATTTGGTGATGCAACTGGTGCTGATCAGCTTATCACCATACTGGGACAACTCACTCAGGTTATGAATAATAACCTTACCCATATGGAGCACCCTGATCCGTAGCATGGATCATCAATGTTAGATCACTTAATGAGGCAAAAAACACCGACATTGAATGGGAATACAAATCCATTAGTAGCTGAGCAATGGATAAGTTCCCTAGAGAAAATATATCAGGCTTCGGGGAGTAGTGAAAGGGAAAACGTTGTCATGGAATTTTATCACCTCACTAGAGATGTTGATCAATGGTGTTCATTGATTCAAAACAAAAAGTAAGATTATTAAGTATCAAATATGGAATGAAGGTATTTTAAAGCACTTTTCTTGGAGAAATACTTTCCTGATGACCATCAAGCAGATTTGGAAAGGCAATTTCTCAGTCTGAGGCAAAAGGAGGATGAGAATGTTGTAAAGTATGAGCCTAACATTACAAGGTTAGAAATGCATGTTGTAGATTATATAGGTAACCAAAGAAGTAATATTGATCATTTATTTGATGGGTTAAAACCATTTCTCCATCGAGATTTAGTATCACAATCCTTCTCGTCATACGAAGATATTGTATCATGTGCTATCAAGACAAGGAAGGAATTCTCTAAGTCTTAAGACTTTAAAGAAAATAAAGAGAAGAAGAGATTTGTTGAACACTCTGGGAAAGGAAATAAGGAATCTGGGAAAAGGGGAAGATTTCAATTTCCAACATGTGATAATTGTGGAAGGAAGCGCCCTGGTGCCTATCTAAAAGGAAAAGGAGTATGCTACAAATGTGGATAGAAAGGCCATCTTGCTGGTGATTGTAAGGGAAAGAAAGACACTACCAATGTTCAATGCTACAATTGCAGGGAAATGGAAATTTATGAAAATGAATGTCCTAAGTGTCAGGGGAACTTACCTCAGAAAAACCAAGGGATCAAGACCAAGTGTATGTTATCACTACTACTAAGGTAGAACCTCTGAAAGATGTGGTGGGAGGTAATTTAATGGTTTCCTAAAGTTTAGGAAATGCTTTATTTGATTCTGGATCATCATATTGATTCATATCTTCCCATTTTTCTAAGAAAATTAGATATTTCCAATTTGATTTAACAAGGTATTTGTCAGTCAAGACTCCTAAGGGAAGTATCATCGCAACAAAGTTTTGTGAATCTGTTCCCATTAGAGAATATAAATGTTCTTTATCTGTTGATCTCATCTTCATAACCATGATTGAATTTTATATAATCCTTGGTATGGATTGGCTTTTGGACCACGATGGGAAAATTTATTATAAGGAAAATGAGGTTACAATGTTTGATGATGATGATAAGGAACACCTTATCTTTAGTGTAGAATTGTCACCACCCAATTCTTATCTAGATCCACCCCTAGTAGATCAAATAAATTCAATTATTGGGGAGGAAGAAAATGAAATAACTATGGGTGAGGAAAGGAATGTTCAAATAGAGTATGTCCCTATTGTGAAAGAATATGTTGATGTTTTCCCAAAGTATTTACCTGGACATCCTCCAGAACGAGAAATTGAGTTTTCTATTGACCTAATTCCTGGTTCAAAACCCATATCAAAGACCCCTTATAGAATGGCCATTGTGGAATTAGTGGAACTAAAGAAACAACTATAGGAATTGAGTAGTAAGAGATTTATTCTCCTTAGTTTTTCTCTATGGGGATCCCCTGTCCTTTTTGTTAAGAAGAAATATGGATCTATGAGGTTATGTATCGACTACAGGGAGATCAATACTATAACAATAAAGAACAAGTATCCCCTACCTCGCATTGATGATTTATTCAACCAACTTCATGGGGCTCAATATTTTTCAAATATTGACCTTTGATCTGGATATCATCAGTTATGTGTGAAGAAGGAATACATTCCAAAAACCACATTTCGAACCAGGTACGAGCATTTCGAGTTTACAGTAATGCCTTTTGGGCTGACTAATGCACCCTCTATTTTCATGGATCTAATGAACAGAGTTTTCCAGGAATATCTTTATGACTTTTTAGTGGTATTTATTGATGATATCTTGGTATACTCCAAAATCTACAAAGATCATGAAAATCACTTGTGTATTATCCTATAGACTCTGAGAAGACATTAATTATATGGGAAGTTTAGCAAGTGTGAATTTTGGCTTCAGGAGATTTCTTTTCTTGGCCATATTGTCTCTAAGGATGGAATCTCCATTGATCCTTCTAAGATAAGAGCAATCTAAAATGGCCATCACCGATGATTATAACTAAGGTACGTAGTTTTATTGGTTTAGCGGGTTATTATCTACGTTACGTCTAGAATTTTTCCCGATTGGCTAACCCATTAACGAAGCTCACACGTAAAGGGGATAAATTTGTTTAAACAAAAGAGTGTGAAGAATGTTTCAAAGAATTTAAGAGAATATTAGTCAATGCACCTATCTTGAATCTACCATCAGGGAATGATGGATTTGTTATTTATAGTGATTCCTCAAAGAAAGGAATTGGTTGTGTCCTTATGCATAATGACAGGGTAATTGCCTATGCATCACAACAACTAAAAATTCATGAGAAAAACTATCCTACTCATGATCTTGAGTTAGAAGCTGTAATATTTTCTTTGATGATTTGGAGACACTATCTCTAAGGTGAAAATGTGAGATTTATACTGATCACAAGAGTTTGAAGTATATTTTCTCACAGAAATAACTCAACATGAGGCAAAGGAGATGGCTTGAACTACTCAAGGATTATGATTGCATGATACACTACCACCCGGGGAAGGAAAATAAGGTGGTAGTTGCTTTGAGCAGAAAGTATCATGGAGTTTTGAACATGGTGATAATTGAAAGGGATACTATTTTCATAGATCTAGTCAAGATGGATATGGAAATTACCATAGAAGGTGAAACATCGATACTTTTTCAGATGGTTGCCAAACCATCTTTACTAAAAAGGATAAAGAGTTCTCAGACCAATGATAAAGAGTTTCAAAAGAATATTAAAGCTTTGAATGATGGGAGATTGAGTGACTTTGTGTATGAAGATGGAATTTTGAAATTTGTGAAGAGACTTTGTGTTCTCGATATACCTGATCTAAAAAGGGAATTGTTGGATTATGCTCATAGTTCAAATTTCTCTATACACCGTGGGAGCACCAAAATGTATAGAGATTTGAAGGAACATTTTTTGTGGGAAAACATGAAGAGGGAGATTGCTGATTTTGTGTCAAGATGTATGGTTTGTCAACAAGTGAAATCTCGAAGGAAACAGCCTAGAGGAGTCATGCAACCTCTTCCCATACCTGAGTGGAAGTGGGATAATATCACGATGGACTTTGTCATGGGACTACTAAAGACTCCTAGAATGAATGATGCAATATGGGGAATTTTTGATCGTTTTACCAAGTCAGCACATTTTTTCTATAAGGGGAGATTTACCACTTGAACGTTTAGCAAGACTATATATTAATGAAGTTTTGAGACTTCATGGAGTACGCCTATCGATTGTTTCTGATCGTGATCCCCATTTTACTTCAAGATTCTGGAAGAGTCTTCAGAAGGCCTTAGATACTGAACTTCGTATGAGCACTGCCTACCACCCTCAAACAGATAGACAATCAAAACGGACTATTCAAACCTTAGAAGAAATGTTGAGATCATGCTCACTTTACATTCAGGATATGTGGGATCAATATTTACCTTTGGTAGAATTTTCCTATAACAATAGCTTCCATTAAAGTATTTGGATGGCACCATATGAAGCATTATATAGAAAGATATTTCGTACACCAACCTGTTGAGACGATGTTGGTGAAAGAAAACTCGTAGGCCCAGAACTGGTGAAGGAAACTATGGAAAAGGTGAAGGCAATCCAAAACCACATCAAAGCAGCTCAAAGTAGGCAGAAGAGCTATATCGATAACCGAAGGAAGGATTTGGAATTTCAGGTAGGAGAGCATGTTTTCTTGAAGTTATATCCATGTAACGGAGTTATACGTTTCAGTAAGAAAGGTAAATTGAGTCCCAGGTACATCGGACCTTTTGAAATTCTAGAACAAATTGGGATTGTAGCTTACCGTTTGGAAATGCCTCCAAGTCTCTCCAAAGTTCACGATGTGTTTCACGTATCACTGTTGAGAAAATACATGCCTGACCTAACGCATGTACTCACCAATGAAGAAGTAGAACTGGAACCCGATATATCTTATTGAGAATATCCCATCGGGATTATTGATACTAGAGAACAAGTTCTTAGAAACCAGACGACTCGTCTGTTAAAAGTTCTATGGAGAAACCATAAGATGGAAGAGGAAACATGAGAACCTGAGGAACATATAATGAAGAACCACCTGAGTCTTTTCAAACGGTATTATTCTAGAAATTTGGAGGATGAAATTATTTGAAGGAGGGTAGAATGTAACACCCCAAGCTTCTACGGTATGCTTCTCTTTGAATAATACAGTAGCGTGTGTTGTACGCAACTTCGAGTTCTAAAACACCACAACCAATCAACTAGCCATTATGAATAGTAATACCCACTTTTTGAAATTTTATACATTTTATCATTCAAAATGGATTTCATTTTTGGATTCATAATATCGAAATTATCCTAGGGTGAAATTTTGGTATTTTTCTGAAAACATTCAATTTTTTATGAATAGTGAAAAACACTGAGTTATAGTTTAAAACCGGTTTTTTATTTAAATAATTATTTATTTTATTTAAATTTATTTTGGGACAAAATAGATACATAATACCTATATAAGTTCAATCTAATTCATTGGAGTCAGTTTATAATAATTTTAGATATATAAAAATTTTATTGAACTTTTCTCCGTCTTTTACCCATCTCTTATGAGAATTTGCAAATTCACATAAAACTTAATGTTACCGCTTCTGTGAGTGGAATTTAAAAAATACGAGAGACATGGTTGATATTGGTAATTAAAATTTGGTTCAATGAGATGAAAATAATTTGTGGTGAATAGTAACTTTTTACTTTTATTTACCACAGTTAAAAGTAAATAGGGTCATTAAGGGTAAAAATGATATTATTATTACCCTAACACATGTCCTAATTCTATTTGATAAGTATAATTCGACCAAAAACAACCTTAGGAATAAAATATAAACTTCTTGGGTCCACATGGATTATATTAGGACATTTATTATTATTTAATTCAAAGAAGAGTTAAAAGAGTTAATCAAAGTTTAATAGCTAAAACAGTTTTAATATAGGGTTATACATAAGATAAATTAGATTACAAATATTAATTATAAAGATAATAATATTTCCTACATAATGGTATTTTATTTATAATTTTTAAAAATTAAATAATTTATTTTATTTATGACACAATGATGATGTAGTAATTATCTTATTAGTGAAATATTAAAATAATTGATATTATAAATACCCAAGTAAATATAATTTGATACTTTTTATTAATTCAACGAATTTTCTTGGTTAATATGACATGTTAGGATTGATTAAGTGAATTTGGTTTGAATTAATAATGTTACTAAGACTTTAACAAAAATAAATTATTAAATAGTGTCAAAATTGACATAAAGGACTTTTTAAAACAAATACTATATTATTAGTTGATATAATATTCCTAAAAATATAAGGTTCGGCCAAAAGACTTATATGATGATAGGTATTTCATTAAGGAACCACTTGGGGTTCTATTGGTAGTTTATAGTAAGTTTATTGACCATACAATATAAAAATACAAAGAGACATGGTAAATGTCAAACTATTTAACTAATAGTTAAATCTAAAATATAAGGGTAAAATAGTGATAGAAACTTGTCTAAACCCTATTGGTTGAGTGTATTTCGACCCATCACCACCTTATCATCGAAATAAGTCACTTTGGGGCCATTAGAAACCTAATTTTAATTTATTATAAAATAATATTTCTAGCTTTTCCAAAGGTGCCCCTCACCCCTCTTATAAAAGGGCGCTCACCCTTCTCTCAAATTCATACCTTCAAAGCCTTATGGTTCGGCCAACCCCGGCCCAAATAACCTCTAAACTTCCATCAATTAAACCCATAGGCCTTAGTTTGATCAGAAATCCATCCTAAGGAGACCTTTTGATCAAATCAAAAGGAAGAACCCGAAGAAGAGGTAATGTTTTCACCACCCTCTTTCAAATTCTTTTCTTCTTCCAATTATTCTTTCTTTGTTATTTACATTATAAAATAATAAATCCAGTATATTATATATACTTTGATATTATTATAAATATGGTACAACAATATTCAGTATTATATCCATCCTTTCAATGACATGTCACCATATGTGTGTACGTACGGCTTACCATCTCCACGTCGTGGTATAGTTGTTATTCAATACATTATTATTTCATGGGTATAATAATGATGTGTAATTGATGTAAATAATGAGAATAACATGATAATTATTCTAAATATATGATATACTATCCAATTATATATTATTTTAATATCAAAAGAATGATATTATTGTTCGTGCGTACGTACAGATTACCGTCTCCACGAACGCGATGAGATTCATTCCCCATCGTATCCATTCAAGACTAATTTTCATTTGATGATTAAAAATAATGTTTAAAGACTTGATATCATTCTGGATATGAATAAGATACATCCCATACATAACAAATATGACTCACATAACAAAGAATATAAAGGAAAACGAATTCGTTAACACCCGAAACGACAATAATACTAAGATATTATTAACAAAACAATGTTAAAAGATCATATATGATATCATATTAATGTATATGATTCCTATATAATTTAATAACAATTATTTCACCATTATATAGAATGTTAACCTACCATCAACCAAGTAAAAGTGCAAGATAAGGGTTAATTTCATAATCTTTTAATTATCTGAGGTTGTTTTTACGTAAGTATCTACTGGGACCTCTTTATCATCCACATCCATGTTTCTGAAAAATGTATTTCAAAACACTTTTACTATTTACTAGAAAATGGTTTAAATTCATTTATACCTATAAGTGTTTTGAAAGGAATCTTTCCGTCATTTTCGAAATAAGGTACTTTTTGACCTTTTCGACAAATTTAAGGTAAGAATGTTTTTTAACTTATACGGAGGGTGTGGTTATTTTCCACCGTTATAACATCATCAAAGCTTCCCTTAGAAGATTATAATAATATTTTCAAAATAAATTTTTTCTTTATAATTATATGTCTCTTAAATGATTTCCAAATAGAAAGAGGTATTTCTTTAAAAAGGATTTTGATTTCATCTCTGTCAACATCCTTTTATGGATCTTAAGTTTATTTGAAGTTGATTTATTATGATACACAACTTCCATATTATATTGAAGGTTTTGTGATATGTTTGATTGTGGATGTGATATTTTTATATCATTCATGGTTTATGGTCAAGGTATTGAAATTTCGTATTCTAGTTTTGATACAAATGCTTATGATATGTTTAAACCTTTTTATATGAGGAATGTATTTGACTTAGTAAGTGACGGGTGGAGCCCGCTATAGCTCCTCGATGCATCGGTAGGTCTCATGAGACAACTAGACATGGAATTGGATGAGGGCCCTTTTCAATTTGATATATGGTTTTGGCCGAGGCCTTAATCATTTTTCGATGTCTTTGCTGAGGCCTTCACAAAATGTTTCAGAATGTATGGAATTATACATTACCTCATTATGGAAGTAATATTGATGGTTCATGTGGTCATTCCACTTGTAGAATACCCATGATTATGTTTTATTATGGAATTATTTAATCATCTCATATTCTTGCCATAAAATTATTCATGTTTATTATTGGTAAAAGCATGTGGTTTTAATTATTCACCATTCTTAATATATATGTTATCTTCCGCTGTTTTTCTTACCCTTACTGAGTGTTTGAGCTCACCCTTTTCTTATGTTTCATTTTCCAAAGATATGAAGAAGTTAGTTATGAGTGACTTGCAGGCATTATTTATGAGGCTTGGATTTTTCCAATGGAATAAATTCATGTTTTATTTCTTTTCAAGTTGTAATGTTGAACTTATGTATGAATCTTGTTTCCAATAACACCAAACGGATCGGTCTTTCGAGACATGATTTGCTTATGATCATGCCAATGTTATGTAATAATGCATCGACTATGGGTAACTGGGGTCGGGGTGTTACAGTGAAGTGGCTCTGCTTCATCTGTGATGGGGGTGTGTCTCAACGGCTGAGGCTTGGGATGATGGCCTCGGATTTAGAGTGCAACTGCGCTATGTGGGATGGTGAAGGGATTTCAGTGCTGCATCCCGGTCTTAATTCGGTGGGTGTGGCATCATGCTTGGAGAGTTGTTCTGGCCCTATACAGTGGGAATAGAATCATCCACAGATTGATATATAGGGGAGGGGGTTTGGGTGTCTGGACGCCCTTCATTTCATTCCAGTAGGTCCAATCCTGATGTTTTTATCATTTAGTTATCTGTTATGATATTTTGAATCTATGTAAGTGAGGCGGCTGGCTCATTACTGATGATCTTCATGTTTTCTTTGTCATTTTGTGTTGTTTCTTATGTTAGATGCCGGTGAGGTGTGTTTGCGGTCCAATTCTGAATCGATCCATGTCCAGAGTGGCATTTCTGGTTCAAAGTGTCCTGGACTCCTTCTCTGGTGACGTCTATTGGTGTGGGGTTGTCACATCTAGTCGTAGGTGATGTTGGCCTAGCTTCACATCCTTTGTATTTTCTTTCAGTTTCTTCAGCGGATACAATGGTGGTTGGGAGTCATGAGGATTATGGCAGGGCTTGATTGTTTGTCTTGTTGGAGGCTGACTTGTGGAATGTTGTTTTATGTCATCATATTCTATTCATGGTGAGGATAATTGCAACCGGTCTCAATTTTATACTAAAGGTGGAAGGGTAGTGATGATAGACTTGACCATTTAGACATATCCCATGGAGGTTCCAAAGCTAGCGGTTCATCTTTGCATAGCTTTAAGGATTTGGTTTCTTGAGAGGGTATGGCATCAACAATCAGATTAGGCATGTTATTTTTTACAAGAAACTTGCTTTTCGAACATCCTGCAATGGTGGAGAGCTTCATCATGACCATTTTCTAGGGAGGGGCATTTCCTTGCTATCAGTTTGGTATTATTATTTTTGTCCTTCAGGTGTGATTTGTATTATGTCTATGAAGTCTATCTAGGTTTCCCCCCTTCTTCCCAAAAATGGGGGCTTTATCAAAATAATAAAAAAAAATTGATTCCTTTGGGCTGTTGGAGTAACAGTTTATGGGTTTCATGGAAAATCGATAACCTAAATAATTAAATACATATTACCATCATCAGTTTTATGAATCAATATAGTTGTATTTATTCAACTCATTGGTAGATTAATCTACATGTTAAAGACACCATAATATGGAAAAGTAGTTTTTTATACTGTTATAACACACTCTACATTTTTTGGAATTTGACTGTTGAAGTTCGTTAAAAATTTACTATAAATAAAACTACACCTTAAACATCATAATTATGTACACAAATATACACATAGAGAAATAAAGTATAGTTACACAAGTTTCTATAAGAATTCTAAATATTTTTTGATAATTTTTAAGATTTTCAATATCTGTATAATGAGAATAATTCTAATCAATGTAATTTTTCTTTCTGTGATCTTTAGGTAAGAGCTACTTTTCTGATGATTTATTTGTAATATATTAGTTTTCTTATTGTAATAATTGTGTTACTAACAGGTTTCTTGAGGGATTATAGGGGATTAGAATACAGGATTGAGCTATAGATCAAAGTAGTTATCATACCAAGAACTAATTATTTTTTCAAAAATAACAAGATCTGGTCAAATTATTAACTTAATTGGGAATCAGGTTGTTGAAGTGGGAAACTCTGATCAGACGGATCGAGGGATTCCAAGGTGAGTAATATATATCCAAAATTAAGAATTTAAGAATTAGATACATTATGATAAGTTTCAATTAATGGATACCTTATATCAATTAGATAGATCTACCAGTCACATTGGATTAAAAGTGAATTTTTAATAATTTCCTTTTAATAGGAGTATTTAGTTTTTTAACCAATAATTTGTGTTTAGTTTTAAAATTTCAATGTATTATTTCCAAAAATATGGTTTTGTTAATTATTACATCAGCTACTATAATACAGTTAGTTTAAATTTACACTGTTATAGAACATTCATGGATAATTTATAAAATAATTATTTCTTTATATCCATTACACATACTATTTTATATATAGTTTATATTTCTACTTCATAAAATAACTTTTACTTTGATAATCATTTGATAGATATGTCAAACAAATTGATGAAATTGTAGACTTTAAGGATGATAATTGTTAGTTATTTTAAAACTAAAATTAACCCACCACCTTTTGTAGTATATTTATAATAATTTTATAATCCTACCATTGTAATCTATATAGAACATAATTTTCTTCAAGGAACAAAATTAGTCCAAAATGGGAATCATCACCACATTGTTTAACTTCAATCAATATAATATGAAAAATAATTTGAAACATAAATAAATGCATATGATCATAACTCATAGAATCACATAAATAAAACGGATCACCAAGATGATTGTATTACACTCCCATTAGGGTTTCCATTGTAATTCCTATGGTTAATCCATGTAACTCTGAATGCATCAACACTAATATGAAGAAGTGTCTCAACACACACTACATTTTACATACATGAGATTACATATTTTTATTTCCCATGAAAACTCTACTATTCTCCCCACCTATAAAATTTTTAATAGGGATTCGATTGAGAACAATTGGTCACCTAACATGGATCACCCCAACTCAAGATGGATCCTACTACCCCTAGTGAAAATATAATAATTCACCACCACCCACTTTAAGAAAATAAGCATTTTATTTATAAAAAGTATTAATAAACACATCCACTCATAATTTATTTAAACACATTACAAAATTTATCATCATCTCATTATTCCTTTTTAATAAAGTATTTTAAAATTATAATAATGTATGTCTTTAGGTGAACATTTACACTAATGAGAAAAAACCACATCATTTAATAACAATGTTTAGTCAAATTATTTAAACCATCCCTTCATGTTATGTTTTCATTATAAAGGAACCATTGGTCCATAAAAGGAAACATACCATGTAATTTACTCTACTAACCCATGTTTACCGCAATGAATCTCTAATAGTCACCTCAACATCAAAAGAATTCAGAACACATGACTCAAAATATAATTTGATAAAATGAATGAGTTCTTTTATTTTCCAAATATCATTCCCTGTGAGTACCCTTATGTGTTTCCTTTTACAAACTACAGTAAAATTTATTTATTGAGAAAATCACCTTTAGATGTCACAATGTGAATTGATACTTGTCTAATTTCCATTCTTTAGGGTATGGGAAACCCATATGCCTGAGTTGAATACCTTAATGCGTTAAAATAAAACACCATACTTTTAAAATTTATAAATATAACTTCTCATTACCTTTATGTATCAACCATTTATGTATGCATAGGTTAACCCTTAAATGAAAACTAGATAACCCATATTCATGAAGTAGAGAACCCTTACATACTAATATTTTCATATAAAGGCCTTTATCATTCTTCAAGTAAGGTAAAAATAATCTCTAGAATCCATATCCATCCATATAAACTCACCTTAAATCAATATAAGACACTTCAATTCATCTCAACATACATAAAATTTATTTATAAATTTATCAACTCTTTATAAATCTTTTCACCCCAATTTCCAAATCATTAATGTTGTTTTCATCTCTTTCTAATTAATGAAACAGTTTATTTAGATTAAACTCCATTTCATCATCATGAAATTATCCAAGAGATATATCCATATAGATAACAACCTTCGTGAAGGATATTCATAGGGATATATCTTTATCAAAAAACTATCTTCCTTATATTCTTCTCCAACCTCAAACAACTTCTCTGCTTCCTGATAGATTCAAAATATCCAACATTAACAATACTACATAGAAACATTATCAGCACATCAACTTCCTCAAATATATATAAAACAATTCCACACATGAACCTTCAAGTAGTATCTTTCTCATCCATTCAATAAAATTCACCAATCATTAGTATACAAGTAGTCTTTGAGAAATATTGGAAGAAACTCAAGTACATTTCCATATATGAATGGATCTCCACAAATATCTCAAATAGAAAAATCTCACTTTAAATATATTTTTCTATATTAATAGTGTAAGAAAATAACTTCCAAGATCCAAGGTATTTCTTAAATCCCCATTCATTACTCACTATTGAACTTATAATGAAACCTTTATTAGGTACTTCATTTAATCTTCTAATCAAAACGTCTAGTTACACCGAACTCTTTCCAAGATGATATTCTCAATACATATTGGCATCATCGGTATTGAATCCATTATTATTAAAAACAAATAAAAATCAAAAACATGTGGGTTCAATATAGATATCATCCATCCCTTTAACAATACAACCGACTCTGATCAAACCTTAGTACACATGATCATGTATAAAATTCACTAGTTGGAACTCTCAGAAATTTTTTTTAGTTTTCAGAAAATTATAATTTTAAGGGGTTATGTGTGAATCCAAAATACACCAACATCTACAACTAGTTGGTATACAACTACACCAGCTTCCTCTAAAATATCAACAAGCCCATGCACTATAGTAACAACTAACTCTACCCCCTCCAACGATAATGTTCCCACTGTGGAAAAATAAATAGTGACATATGATCACTAACATCAAGATTTATGGTTGATATTTTTGGTCTTTGAAAGACCTTTATCTATATTTAATATCACTTGAGAATCCTTATTATTCTTTCATGATTTGTTATCACCTTCTTGAGACATGGTATGATGTATCAAAATCCAATTCATAAATTATATCACCCTACACTCCTTGTAAGTATCGACATAGTCTATCCCAAGTAGTACTTAAACTATTCACCAATTTTCACACCTCATCAGTTAACCCCATGCACTGACTCTCTACACATCATTTATTTATCCCCATATCTATAATGTTCCCTCTCATCAAATATATTACTCATTTTTATTCCAGTATCCAGAAACAAAACCTGGGTTACCACTGTTCGGTTTTTCCATGACTATCACTCTCAACATTACCTAAAATTCATATGATACTAGGGTCATATAACTGAATGAAAAATAATGGTCTTCCCAGTGTAATATTTCCCATATTTTTATTTTAATATCACTAAAAATCCCAATTTTTGAAATCATTAGAAAAAGGTGACATCATAAACCTAAAGACTACTAGTGGTGCCACAAGCCCAGTTGGCCTCATTGCCTCAAGAGTGTCTCCCTACATTCCAGAGGCTACTGACTATAAGGTAGTACCTATGTGTGTTAGTGGAGAGACTATGACCTCATTATCAGAGTGTAGCACAGTGTAATTACAATATCAGATAAGTAGTGAAAGAAGTAATTCATATAAAAATAGATAATATTAAATAAAGATATAAATAATCAACACTATAAGGAATCTCTTATACATATGATGATGATGAAACATTGTATATGTCTAATAATGTAGCATAAAAAGGTACGCAATAGATGTAAAATAAAGATAACAAAGGTTTAAAAGAACAAAACTATCCAGCTAGAATCATGAGCCTCATCTCGGTCCCATGATCCCATGTTTCTAATAAGAAATAAAGAACCAGTAGTAGGGTTCTTTCACTTATCCGTAATTTTAATCATATAGAGTGTTCGGGTACCAAAAGTCTGCCAAAAAAATGTTTGATACATAATCCTAGTAGGAAACCAAGCAAGGACTTGTGTCATATATTTAGTGAATAAATGATAACGATGTGAAGAAAGTAATAGAATTTGTAAAATAAGTTCTTAATGTAAATATTCTATAATGTATGGGTTCTAATATAATAACTAATTCATTTCATAAATTTCATTGAGAAATTAAGTCTCTAAATTAATAGTGAGGCATATCTCATTTATAAGAAAGTTTATTTCATTAATCCAAAAAAATTAATTAATAAGTCTTAGGACCTGGATCCTAACCCAGTGCCCCCTATAGTGATATGCTCAAGAGATTCCTAAACAGACCATCTATAAGGTATAAGACTCCATTCAAATCCAATATTCTATTTTGTCTTGGAAGACATGTCCTATAATTCATTTGATTCATTATTCAATTCCAAACCTGATCCCTCTTTGGTATTACTCATTTGGAATCCAGGTATCACTCTTGGTATAATATAAATTAAAACCCTAAAATCTTTCTCATTTAAATACTAACAAGAACCTAGGTATTTATCTAGGTGTGGTATAATGTCACATCCACTCGAGTCCATCCTCGGAAGCCTACTAAGGTATCCCAAGTATCACCCATGGAATATATGATCAACTGCCCTCTGATTCTATCCTTGGAATTCTATAAGGAATTCAAGTATCACTCGAACATATAACAGTAATACCCCATGATTCTATCCTTGGAAGTCCACTAAGGAGTCCACGTTTCATTCAGGTGTAAGCATGGTAGAAGGCAATTGAGTCCATCCATAGAGTTCATGTAAGAACCCATGTGTCACCCAAGTCATTTAAGAATTCAATATAATTTAATTATATAAAGAGTTATCATGATATTCAATTTAATTATAATTCACCTTAGAAGTTTGCTCAATACATATAAGCACTCATTCAATCAAAATAATTTCATTATTTCATGGTCATCACCCTGAACATTTCAATTAACCTCACCTCAAAAGGTGTATAAAGTCTTGGGATAAGCTTAAGAGGATTATTTTCTTATTTATATCACATTGGAATTTCAATATAAATAAAAACTCATGTTTTACAAGAAATTACATGGAATAGCTTACCGACATGGTCATAACATTCCCAACATTTAATCAATTCAATTCCAATTTACTATTAAAATTCAATCAACATTTACAATTTAGCATTTACCATCCATGGGAAAGGGGTAAAAAGGAACAACTAAAAAGTATATAGATTCAAATCCATTCATGGTGGTATAATTAACTAAAAAACACATCAAAGGGAGTGATTCCAATTCATGGTTGTTTACCTCTACACAATTATCAATGGTTTATATTAATTACATAGGTCACAATGGTCAATTAAATTTAGGGATTAAATTATATTTCAAAGGAATAACTCTTATAATTGGGAACAAAACACAAAGGAATATATATAACAACTTTGAATATGATAAAAAATCCTGAGACAGCCTACTGTAGGATCATAGTGGATAACTTTTCTAGTATCATCTTCTGATTCAACTCAGATCGAGAGAAATTTGAAGAATTAACAAAGAACATAATAATAGCGAAAATTATCTTTCACCTAAATATAATTGTTGATACCAAGGATAATGTGGAATGGCACCAAAGGAATTTAGTTCTTACTGATGTGGATCCAATGATATGAGTGGCTCTAAATTCTGATATGGGATGAAGAAGATCTCCCACTTCCTAAGATAGATTCCAAATAGGTCTCTCCAAAGGTGATTTTCCTGTGTGGGAGGATAAATCGAAATCACGATTGAAATATATAATTTAATTATTGGTATTTTCTTAAATTAACCCAATTTACTGGGTTTTAGGGTTTAGCTTCATGGTTTTCCAAACCATGTAACAACTGATCACCCTTTGTTATAATAAAGGGTCACTTTGCATGGTTTGTACGCACAGTTTGACTAACTATGTGAAAACTGTGTCTCGGCACACTATCAAAATTGTAGACATTCTCACATGAGAAAGCACCTAAAATCTCATGGTATAAAAAATCATGCAACTTATATATTCCTACTGACCAGCCTCACACGTTTAGAAGAAACAATGCAGCCTACACTGCACGGTTTCTACTAATTGTATGCCCGACCTTTTTTAACCCAAATATGGGTTTTAGGATTTGAACCAACATCAAACACCCTTGATACCTCTATAACCTCAATGTAAATTCTCATTTGGAGATATTTATATATTTAAACATAAAATTAATAAAAATTAAATGATACATACCTCAAGAAGGAACCATGTTCTGAAAAACGTCCCCCCTTAATGTAATTCATCTTTGAATTTCCCTTCCAAGGGTGGTGAAGCATAATATATAAAAAATTTCATCCATTTTTTTAAATTATCCTAATGCTTCTTTTTATCATCCTTTAAATAGACATTCTTCCATAGAACCTATACTAGAAGAATTTATTAGCCTTAGAGAACATTAATGTTATGATCCAAAATACATATAGGATGGTCATAAATAGACTCATCTACCTATAACATAACCTCCTCATGCTTAAAATTATTAGACAGCCCTGTATGATAATAGTTTAGCTAAGATACATGGGAGACATCATTTATGGCATAGTACCTCTAAGGTAACTGAAACCGATCGGCTATCGACCCAACTCTCTCCAGAATCTCAGATGACCTGATATATCATAGTGAAAGTTTATCATGTCTAATGATCCTCTTATTTCCCAGCATCTATGAGACATATAAAAAGACTTTATCCCTGACCTCAAAATCTAGTGGTCATTTACAGTGATCATAATATGATTTTTTATGAGACTACATAGTATCCATCCACTTCTGAATCAACTGAACCTGCTCTGTGGTATCCTAAACTAGACGATGTCCAAGTATAGCTACCTATCCCACCTCTAACCATCACAGGGGTGATCAGAATGGCCTATTGTACAAAGAATCATAAGGAAACATTGTATAGTTTCCAAAAATATATTGTTATAGGTGAATTCAATAATGGGTATACGAATTTCCCAATATCTCATAAAATCCATGACGCATGACCAAAACATGTCATCAAGAACTTAAATTGTATTCTATGATTATCCATTAGTATGTTGGTGGAATTATATGCTCAGAATTACCTATGTACCCATTTCCCTCTGCAAACTTTTCTACAAATTAGACATAAACCAAGAATCCCTATCTGAAATGATAGTGATTGGGGCCCCATGAAGTCATACTATCTCACATATATAGAACCTCTAAAGATAATCTATTGAAAATATCTCCTTGAAAGGTAGGAAATATTTTTACCTTCATGATCCTATCAAAGACAACCCATAAAGTATCATTACCTCATTGAAAATTTGGTAAACCTATCACAAAATCCATTGTGATGTCATCCCATTTACACTTGGTAATTGGAATCTATTGTGAAATTATGGTTGTCTGATGTTGTTCCAACTTCACCTACTAATAGGTGGAACACCACATGAAAAAACCAGCTACATATCTTTTCATACCCATCCACCGTGATTGGCGATGTAAATTCCAATATATCTTGGTGACACCAGGATTCATTTTTTAATCTAAGTCATGGATGTACCGCATCATCTCCCCATGCATGTTTGTTGAAACCCATATGAGGCCATGTATATGTATGATCTCATCCTCACCTACCGTCTAACCAGGAATAGATTCCTCACCTACCACACTCTCCCGTAAGACTAGGCCCTCATAATTTGATTACTACCTCATACTTAATCTATTCATAAGGGTAAAGTTAATTTATATGGATGAAATAGAATCCAACCCCTGGCTGTTATTCACTTCCAAGTGCATCTATAAGAAAAAATCCATAAGTTCCCATGACATACCAGCCTACTAAATTTCATGTATCTGATTCCTCATACTCCATGCATCAGCCACTACATTTCCCTTCCCAAGAATGTTGGCAAGCTCTATGTTGAAATACAATAGGTATTCAACCAAGATTCACAACTTTAGATTCAGACCATATTGGGTAAATATGTACTTGATTCTTTTTTGGTCCATGTACACGACAAAACACTATCCATGTAAGTAATGTCTCAAAAAATATAATGCATGAACAACTACAGAAAGCTCAAGATCATGGGTCAGGTAGTTTCTCTCGTCTGGCCTCAACAACTATGTCTCATACACCGTAACTCTATCTCTATTCATAAGAACTAATAATAAAAAGATTCCTGATGCATCATAGTAAACAATGTAAATCATTCCTCGATCTGTAAAAATTAGTATAGACATTGAAATAAATCCCTCGTTAATATATTAAAAGGATTTCTCACAGGCATATAACCGTAGAAACTTCACACCCTTATTATTCAATATTGTAAGTGGTGCTTCTAGGTGTGAGAAGTCATGTATGAAATGTTTTTAGTAAGTAGATATCCCCAATAAACTTCATACCTCAAAGATGTTATTGGTATCTTCTTAGGAAACTATAGCTCTCACCTTCTCTAGGTCAAATAATACTCCGGTATCTCAGATAATTTTACCCAGGAAGTGAATCTAATCCACCCATAAGTGGCACTTTATGAGCATACCATATAATTGATGATCTCATTGTGAATTAATAAAATCTCAAGATATTTTTCATGGTTTTTTCGTGTATAATAATAATCCAAGATATCATCCTTGAATACCATGAAAAAAATTCATATATGGATGGAAAACACAGTTCATTGGTTCTATAAAGACGCTAGCACATTAATGAGACCGAACGGCATAACCAAATAATCATATAGAACATACCTTCTATGAAAGGTTGTGTGAGGTATATTTTATGGTCTAATATGCACGTAGTGATAGCTAGATCTCAAATAAATCTTTGAGAATTCTCAAACTCCTTAGAGTAGATCAAAAAGGCCATCTATCCATGGTAGGGTATACTAGTTCTTAATCATAATTTTGTTCAATTTTAGGTATTCTAAACATAACCTAAGGGTGTCATATTCCTTTTTAAAAAAAATTAACATTGAACCCCATAGAGAATTACTGGTTTGGATAAACCACTTTTCCTCTAAATCCTCTAGCTTCCTCTTGAACTCTTGCATCTCAGTATTATCCATCCAGTAAGAAGGAATGGATATCGGTGTAGGTCCTAGAACTATCTCAATAGAGAAATATACCTCTATAAATAGAGGTAATATTGAAAATACTTTTGAGAAAAGGTCCTTAAAATGATCAGCCACTAGATGGAAATCTACAAGATGTGTTCCCTGATCACCCAGATACAAACTCTCAATCTGGGATGTCATCCCACCCATCCCATTATGCTTATGTCTAGATCGATTAAACTAGAAATCTAATTCACATTTTTGAATAAACTCTCTTTCCCCAGGTGATGTGAAGGTCACCCTTTAGTGATATAAAACAATTAAAACATAAAATACAACCAAACAGTTCATCCAAAGAATGATTTAAAAAACTGTCATCTTGAGTAAAAAAATAGGTCCCATATGAAGTGACACCCCCTAATATCAAGGGGAACTCTCTACATTGATATAAATCCTCCATTATAATCTTCAATAAAGTTTCAAAAAACATAAAAAAACCAAATGTATGAACACAGAGCCTAAGGTTCTCCATAATAGGAATATATATAAACATATGATAAGCACCTATATCTAAAAGAGAAGATGATAAAGTATATGTTACTAGAACAGTTACTATCATAGAATAAGGTCCAAGATTATGCTCCTTAGGGTCCAGTTGCATTATGTATATCTGGACTACTCTGTGGCCCTGTGATACAACATGGCTACCCTAAGCATATCCACTCTGCTATCACTGAAAAATAGAAGTCTAACTACCACCACCTCGGCTTGACTAGCTGGTTTCACTCCTACATCATACCTAATGACAATCTTATGACCCTACTCTTATATTTGGGGTTGATTTAGATCCTCACTCACTAGCTATTGGAGAAAATTTTCTACAAAATCCTTGTAGATGACCCTTCTTATCGTAAAATTGGAAGTTGACTAGGTCCCTCGTACACTAAGTTCTAGTATTCCTTGATTTACCGCACTAGTAGAACCTCACCAGACTACCTGAGTATGTGCTCTAGATACTAATATCACTAAGTGGAAGTTTTAGATGATGCTTCCTATAACCAGTCAATGTAGTACAGGATCTAGATTCATAATCTCCCTGGCTCGCACCCCCAGCCTCTCTGGGGTTACTTTCTATGATAAGCACCTAATTTACAATTAAAAAAATGATAGTCGACATAAATATATTCACCTATAATAAGATTATATACCTTATACCATCCTAGAATCTCTAAGATTTAGATAACTCTTCACCCCTAAGAATATGTAAAAAATATTGGATCTCGGTAAAACGAGCCAAATATTCCATAACTGATAACGATCCATACTCTAGGTTCATGAACTCTCTGTTTTTTCTAACCTCAACAACTCAGAACAAAACTAATCATATAGGGATGTATAAATATCCCTCAAATACATCTCTCAAGGATGATCCATATAAGTAGTTACATCCCACCAACTCTTTGTGGAATCGTGTAGCATATATGTAGCAAACATTACCCTCCTCTCAAGAGGTGTCTCTAGATTCTTGAAGATATCTATCATGGACTTTATCCATGACTCCACAGTATGTGGTCTACCATACCAAAAAAACATGGTTGGATGCTGCTACTAGAAATCATGCATCAACACTTCCATAGTCCTGGAAAATTGCGGTGCTCCCTGAATGGTGTACATAAAGTGCAGAAATCCCTAGTGGAACAATGTCGCATCACCCATGTATGGTACTATCACTGGTGTCATATCTGGCACTACTAGAGGATCTACTCATAGCCCATGCCCCCGCCACCTCTAGAGTATGGTCGTCTCCACACTCCTAGCATACAATCAGAGGTTTTCATGGTGGCATATATCAACAATGCCAAACACGAACCTCAATAAATAAAATTATCAAAGTTCACAACTCAAAGCACAGATACTAAAATTGGATATGTATAATAATTTCTATATAAGGACACACCACTCAGTTTTCATCATGATTCAGGTCTAGGTGTCTTATAGATCATATATAAGAAAAATATATTACCTACTTTCTACTAATATGATTTGGTTTGGGTCATATTCTATTCTATAATAAATCTATTTCCCATTTAATTCACTTTTATTTCCCATTTCAATTTCATTATATCACAATTTATTTAAAAAGTTTAAACCAAATGGTTTTCCAAAGTCCGATCCATAAGGGAACATAGTCCTAATGAACCAAAATATAGAGTCCACTTAATCTATACCAAAACAATTTCAAGAATATTTATCACAACAATAGATATATTTATCATGAAACCTATCACAAAAGCATGTAACAAGTAATGCTTCTTAAATGGAATGGAATAATGCATGCAATTTGATTCTTAATAGGTTCCTAAAAAGATTCATGAGATGGATTACCCACATCTAATAGGGTTTTCTATAGAATAGAACCCACAATCATATTAATGATAACATCAAAATTCAAGTGCATCACCCAATGGTGCAATCAAATCATTAGTAATAGACAAAATCTTGAAAACAAAAAAAATCATTTGAGGTAATTTGGATTTTTCCTATATGTGGGTTAAAAATGCCTAGAAAAATCTCATTACCAAATACCTATTCTTTCCTATCAATTTCTATTATCAACAACTAATAAATATAACCAGAAAAGATCCTCTAATACCACATTGTAACATCCTAAACCTAGATTCCAATGAGGGTTCCCTGAGCTTGGTTGACCACATGGCCTGAAGACCATCTCCCCGGATTCCATAGGCTTCCAAATAGTAGTAAGGGACTTATTATGTTGGTGGGGAGACTATACTCTCAACCAGATTCTAGCACAGTGGAATTGCATTATCATATAAGCATCAGAAGTAGAAAATCATATAGAAAATATAAGAATTGCAAGACATGTATAAATAATCAATACCAAAAGTAATCTCATATAAATTTGATGATGATGATACATGTTATATTTATAATAAATAAGAAAAACAAGGTACACATAAGATGTAAAATACATGTAAAAATTTTACAAAATGGAAAAACTATCTAGCTAGAATCATGAACCAAATATTAGTCCCATTATCCATTATTCCTAAGAAGCAATGAAGAACCTATAGCAAGGTGCTTTCCCATATTCATAACTATAATCATATAGCCTATTCGGGTACCAAAAGGTGGCCCAAACAGGGTGTGAGATATAATCCTGGTAGGGTAATATAATTTATAAAGGAAATAGTAAAATTAAATATCTTATAGAGTCCAAGATCTCATTTAATAACCAATTCATTTCATAAATTTCATTTATAAAGTATTCCTATGAATTAAAAATATGTCCTTAGACATTTATAATAAAGTTAATTTAATTACTAAACCTCATAAAATTAATAATTTTTAGGACTTAGTGTGTATTCTAGCATCCCCCATAGTTATATGTTCAATAGATGCCTAAAAGGTCATCAATAAGGTATATGATCTGACTAAATCCAAGCTTCCGATTTTTCTTGGTAGAAGAATCATATAATTCATTTCATTCATTATTCAATTTAGAACCTGGAACCATCCTTGTAATTCCTCATTTAGAATATAGGTATCACTCCAGGTACAATATAATCAAAAACCCTACAATCCCATCTATGATGATCCACATAAGAACTCAGGTATCACTCTAGGTGTGGTATAATGTCACATCCATTCGAGTCCATCCTTAGTATTCCACTGAGGGAGACCAAGTATCAACCATGGAATATATTATCAACTGACCTCTGAGTCTATCATTGGTAGTTCATAAGGATTCCCAGTATCACTTGAGTATATAACAATAATCCCCCATGATTCCATCCTCGGCAATCCACTATGTATTCCATGTGTCACTTGGGCATAATCAAGGTAGAAACCAATTGAGTATATCCATGGATGTAAAGACTCGGAATTTACATGTAATTTTCTTTAATATATGGGAATTTTATGAGTCTGCAGAAATTGACGGCGCATGATTCCGAGGCCCGGTGTGCCCAAAATGAATTTTTGAAAAAAAAATTAGGTACGTTCAGAAAACGTACGAGCAGCTTTTTGTAACTTTTGAACCGATTCTTGGAATTGAAATCTAAGGGAATAATTGAACTCGCAGCGCCAGTATTTGTTTAACAAGACTTTCACCTCGATGGCAGTTGTTTGAGGGTGAAGGCTAATTTTTTGGGTTTTTCATGAAAGAATAAAATAAAATAAAATTGTGTAACATTTTATTTTACTTTTACTTGGAACTCCCATGTGAATGTTGAGAGGTGGGGACCACCTTAACTAAAACCTCTCAACATAGGTTATGGTGGCGGGAACCACCCAATCCTAACCTCTCATGTGTGTTATGGTGGTGGGGACCACTCGAGACTTAAACCCCCTTGAACACCCCTCTTAAAGTGGAGAATCCTCTTGAGCTTCCCCACTTTAATGGTGCCACCCCCCCCCCCTTAATTTATTTTATCAACTAAATTAATTAATTAAACTAATTTTAAAATTATGCCAACAACTTAATAGATAATATAATCTATTATTTGGCCTAACTCTTCATTTTGGTGGAATTGGGTGGAAGGAGCCTAGGGAGAAATTTATCCAATGAAGAACGCCAACTTCGACTCTGACTTCTTCCTCGGGACATTCGTTGACAAATCACATCTTCAACGTCAACAAACCAATGATCGAGGAAATGATGATTTCACCAATGTCCATTTATTCTCAACGCCATTGTCTCCTTCCTCGTGGACAATCTTCAACGAATCAAATGAACGAGGTAGGGGTTGTTATTAACTTTTTGTTATTTCTCTATTAAATTCCTTGTTCTTGGAAAGCATGGAGAATGTGGATCAACCAAAATGAGTTGATCCACGATTTTTATGAAATTGTTGAATTTGAGGTTTATGATTCAGGTTTTTTCTTGAGTCGCTTGCTACCGCTCTAACATGGATGGTGCGGGCTAAACAAACATGGCCCGACCCCTCTGTCGTTCTTCTTTTGGTGTGTTCTTCGTGATGGTGACGGCGACCAGTACTGGTGTTTGGCACCAGTGGAACTTGAGGATGGCATCTGGCGCCCCCTCCGGAAGTGACGAAGGTGACGGTGCAATGGTGTCACCCTGCAGCCTCGCCTCACTGCCCTACAGTCGGTCACACCGCCCCGTGGACTCGTCACGCTGCCCTGAGGCCTGCCACACAACCCTGCGGCCTCGCTGCACCTCCTGGCGGCCTGCCACGCTGCCCAGAGGCCTCGCCACACCGCCCTGCGTCCTCGTTGTGCCGCCCCGCGGCCTGTCGCGCCACCCAGTGGCCTCACTGCCCCGTGGCCCTCACGACCACCGCATCACTGCCCGGTCGGGCCACCCAACGTGGGTCGGGCCAGACACAGTGGGTTGGGCTAGACCCAACGGCGCAGGCTGGACCCAGCAGGCTGGGACGGGCTGCGGGCCAGGTCGACCCAAACCGGGTCGGCCCAGGCTAGGTCAGACCGGACCCAGACCCACTTCGACCCATTTATGAACTTTCAGCCATATCTTTGGCACCGGGCATCCGTTTGAAGAACCTGCTGCAGAACTGGAAACCTTGGAGTGAGACGATCCCTTTGGTATACCCCACTGAATATTTGGATAATGTTGGCGAACAGTCGGGTTGGGTCGAGCACAAATCCAAACGGGCCCTCGGGGCTAAAAGGCTAATAACTCACAGACCGGGCATCCAATTGACGCATCATTTGTTGCGTTGAGACACCAATGATGTGGCAGTTCATTGAGATACTTCTTCGTGGGACTTCATGGAAGTTGGAGTATCGATCAGCGGCTTGGGGAGCGGACCCTACTGATGACAATCGAACATAGTGCGGGAACCCTGTAGCTAGATGTGACGTGAAGAATGAAGATAGATCCTGTGTGGGTCCGCACCGAGCGATCCTTTGTGGATCAGCACCTAACGATCCTGTGTGTGTCAGCACCGAGCGATCCTCTGTGGGTCAGCACCGAGCGATCATGTGTGGGTCAGCACCGATATCCTTTGTGGAATGAGATGGGTCATATTTTGTTCAGTCTCTTACAGTCACTCCCCCACTCCTTCAGCGAGTCAGGGAGGCGCAGTGCAGGGACACTGACTATGAGGCTTTATGTGCTCATATATCCAAAGGATAGGCACCTGATGGATTTTTTGAAGGTGGGGAGCAAGTCATCTACTTCAGAGGATGAACCATGGTACCAGTGTTACTTCAGGAGGAAGTGATGAGGGAGTTCCACACATCCCCTCTAGCAGTACATACAAGAGTGGCGAAGATGTACCAGGATCTATAACAACAGCACTGGTGGCTGAGAATGAAGAAAGCAGTAGAAGATTTTGTCTCTCGATGCCTCACTTGTCAGCAAGTGAAGGAGGAGCATCAGGTACTAGCAGGCTTGGTTCATCCTTTAGAGGTCTGAGAGTGGAAGTGGGATGGGATATCCATGGACTTTGTGATAGGACTTCCACGTACATCCAGGGGACATGACTTGATTTGGGTGATCATCGACCGACTCACCAAGTCGACCCACTTACTACCGATCAGAGAGCAGGGTTCAGTAGAGATCTTGAGATATATCTATGTGTAAGAGATTGTGCGGCTATATGAAGTACCCTCGATGATTGTATCAAATCGCGATGCACATTTTACTTCCTGGAAATGGAAGGGGTTGCAGGTGGCTTTCGGGACGTAGCTTCGTTTGAGCATCACCTTCCATCCTCAAATGGATGGCCAGACTGAGTTGACCATTAAGACCCTCGATGACATGCTATGTGCTTGTGTCCTCGACTTCAGTTGCAGCAGAGAGGATCACTTTCCTTTGGTGGAGTTTGCATACAACAACAATTATCACTCCACCATTGGGATGGAACCTTTTGAGGTGTTGTACGGGCGACCTTACAGAACATCTTTGTGCTGGACTGACCTAGGGGAGTCAGCACTAGTGGGACCAGAGATGGTACATGCTACCACAGAGAAGGTGCATATCATCCAGGAGCAGATGAAAACTACACAGAGCAAGAATAAGTCTTATGCGGATAGGTGAAAGAGACCTCTGGAGTTCGATGATGGAAACCACATCTTTCTACAGGTCTCACCCCAACGAGGTTTACGAATATTTGGCAGAGGTGGCAAGTTATCTCCGAGATTCATTGGACCTTTCCAGGTCCTTAGCATAGTTGGTGAGTTGGCACACCGCTTAGCTCTTCCACCTCAATTGCACCGGGTGCACGACATCTTCCACGTATCCCAGCTAAGGAGATACGTGCATGACCCTTCTCACATCATCGACCACGGCGAGACGGACGTCGATGATGGGGAGACTTTTACAGAGGTTCTAGTTGAGATTGAGGATCGATATGAGCGAGTCTTTCATGGGAGGTCGATACCTCTGGTGCGCGTTCATTGGCAGCACGGGAGCCTCCAGAAGAGCACATGGGAGAGGGAGGCTCATATTCGTGCTCAGTACCCCCACTTGTTTTCCTAGTTTTGAGTTGTGGCTTACGGGGATATAAAGCCCTGAGGTGGGAAAAATGTAAAGACCTGGAATATCCATGTAACACTATGGGAAAACAGGCTTTTGTGACGGGATATTTGCGACAAGAATTAATCCCGTCACAAATAGTTCATCCCAGAGGTGATTTGCGATGGGGGGTCATCCCGTCGCAAATGACAAGTTATTTGCGATGGGGTTTCAGGTCCCGTCACAAAATGTAATGCGCGGTTTGGCATGGGATACGCGCCAAAGCGAGGGAAGGTTATTTACGACGGGGGGATACCCTCGTCGCAAATATTGGCAGCTTTTAAAGGGCTTTTGTGATGGGATGTTGTCCCATCGCAAAAGGTGTGTCGGCATGTCACTTTTTGCGACGGGGCCTGTCACAAATACCCTTTTAACCACTGACAACAATTAATGCGGGCAAAGGTATTTGCGACGGGGCCCGTCACAAAAGGCGCCTTTTGCGACGGGATTTCCGTTGTAACTAGTCTCATCGCAACTAATCTAACCTATATATACCCCCCTCCATTTTTCTTTCTCTTCCTCTCATTTATCACTTCCTCTCTCTCTTTAAACTCTATTTTTAGAGTGAAATTTTTTCTGAGTTAGTTTTTTTTACGGAGAAGTTGTGAAGTCGCTTACATCAATAGGATATCATGTTTAAAGGTATTTATATTTTATTTAATTTAGTATTTATTTCATTTTTTTATGTTAATTTTAATTATTGTTGATTAGTTGTAATTAAATTAGATTTAAATTGTTTTGTTATCTGTATTTATTTGTAATAATAATTTGCAATTATTAATTTTAATTCTTAATAATTATTAATAATTAATTATTAGTAATAATTAAACATTATTAACAAAAATCAGTATTGTCTATAAATAATTACTTGTATTTAGTAATTAGTTATTAGTAGTTGTAAATAGTAGTTATTAATATCAATTAATGCTAATTAGTAATAGTTATATTTAATTAGTAATAATTACGGGTAATTAGTAATAAATAGGAATAATTAGTAATAAAAAAAATGATTACTAATAAATAGAATAATTACTAATAAATACATATAATTAGTAATAAATATGAATAATTAGTAATAAATGTGAATAATTAGTAATAAATAGGAATGATTAGTAATAAATAGGAATAATTAGTAATAAATAAGAATATTTGGTAATAAATAAGAATAATTAGTAAAAATAGTAATAAATAGTAATAAATAGTAATAAATAGTAATAAATAGTAATAAATTGGAATAAATGGGAATAATTAGTACTAATTAGGAATAATTAGTAATAATTAGTAACAATTAGCAATAATTAGGAATAATTATCAATAAGTAGGAATAAATAGGAATAAATAGGAATAAATAGGAATAAATAGGAATAAATAGTAATAAATATGAATAAATAGTAATAATTAGTAATACTTAGTAATAATTAGTAATAAATAGAAATAAATAGTAATAAATTGTAATAAATGGTAATAATTAGTAATAAATAGTAAAAACTAATAATAAATAGTAATAATTAGTAATAATTAGTAATAATTAGAGGTAATTAATAATAATTAGAAATGATTAGTAATGATTAGTGGTAATTTGAAATAATTATTAATAATTTGTAATAATTTGTGATAATTAGTAATAATTAGTAATAATTAGTGATAATTAGTAATAATTAGTAATAATTAGTCATATTTAGTAATAAATAGTAACAAATAGGAACAAATAGGAACAAATAGAAACAAATAGTGACAAATTGGAACAAATTGGAACAAATTGGGACAAATAAGAACAAATAGGAACAAATAAGGACAAATAGTAACAAATAATAACAAATAGTAACAAATAGTAACAAATAATAACAAATAGTAAGAAATAGGAATAAATAGGAATAATTAGGAATAATTATTAATAAATAGGAATAATTAGTAATAAATAGGAATAAACCATAATAATTAGTAATAATTAGTAATAATTAGTAATAAATAGTAATAATTAGCAATAATTAGTAATAAGTAGTAAAAATTAGTAATAAATAGGATTAAATAGGATTAAATATGAATAAATAGTAATAATTAGGAATAATTAGGAATAAATGGGAATAATTATGTGTAAATAGAAATAATTAGGAATAATTAGAAATAATTAGGAATAATTAGAAATAATTAGGAATAATTAAGAATAATTAGGAATAATTAGAAATAATGAGTAATAATTAGGAATAAATAAGAATAAAGAGAAATAATTAGCAATAAATAGGAATAGATAGAAATATTTAGGAATAAATAGCAAGAAATAGAAACAATTAGAAACAATTAGCAACAATTAGCAATAATTACCAACAATTAGCAATAATTAGAAACAATTAACAATAATTATAAACAATTAGCAACAATTAGCAAAAATTAGAAATAATTAGCAACAATTAAGTACAATTAGGAAAAATTAAGAAAAATTAAGAATAATTAAAAATAAAATCAATTGTAATAAATTGTTATAAGTTTTAATAACTTTGCACAATTTCTAGTGGATTGACGACACTCCTTTTGCTCGAAGACTCTTCTCCTTTCAACTTTCACCAACTCAAAACATTATGAAAAGTATGTTTTTACATATGCATATCCAATCTCGTATGCAAAAGTTTAAATTTGAATTTGTAGGACCACATTTTTTATATTGTGTTCAGACAGTGACAGTTGCAATAAGATGATTCATCGATGAAAAGGGAGCTCTTTCTTCTGATGGCTCATTTACTTGCAACTTTCTCACATAGAAATCAGAATGAAGAATCTGCTCGGTGGTACGCATATTCATTCTCGTTCATATGAGAATGAATATGCATACCTTTTAGAAGATTATTCATTGTGATTCGTGTGTGAGAAAGTTGCAGGTAAATGAGCCATCAGAAAAAAGAGTAGTCGTCAATCCACTGGAAATTGTGTCGCCCGTAAGTAATGGTAATTATTAAGAAGTATTTGTAATTATTTATCTTTTTTTTATATAGTGTTTTTATAATTTAAAATTATTCAAAAATATTAATGATTTTATATTTTTTATAAAAATATGGAATAAGGAAGACGATAACAATCGTTATTAGATGATCGTGCTTGGATAAATCAGCGTATAAATCCCAATGGTTCTGTTTTAAATCCTATATATATTGAGGGTGTTGAAGATTTATTTTCATTTTCATCATCAAAACAAGAATATATTTCAGAACGCACAATAAAGTATCCTTGTAAAAAAATCTCATCTAAGAACGTTTGACACATTTGAAAAGGTTGGGGACATCTCTTTCGGTTTGGTTTTTAACTAGATAATGTTTTTTGGTATTAACATGGTGAATGAAGTTCTAGAGAAGATACTAATAACTTGATTCCGGATCCATCACAGTTTCAAAATTTAGTACATGATGTTGCAGGTCTATATATTCAACAAACTAAAACTCAAGATTATATTGATTTAACTTCTGAGTTGGCACTATCCGAATTTTATGAGTTGTTGAGGTCTGCTGAGGATGCATTATATCCTGGTTGCAAGATAAAAAAATTAAAAGTAGTTGTAAAATTTATGGCTATTAAATCAGATAATTCAATGTCAAAAAAATGTTTTGATTAAATTTTTTTTGGTTAGAACATTGTTACCTGAAGGAAATGTGTTGAATGTAAATTACTATGAGAGCAAGAGGTGGGTTCGTAATCTAGTCCTTAGTTATCAAAAGATTTATGCATGTCCAAATGATTGCATCTTATATTCTGGTGAAAATGATTCCATGGATAGTTGCCCATATGTGGACAATCGAGGTATAAACAAGCTCAACCAGTGAAGTTTGGATCGATTTCAGTAAAACTGTTGAGATATTTCTCCCTTATACCCAGGTTGCAGCATTTATTTATGTCTCAGAACACAGTGTCAATGATGTCATGGCACAAAAACAAGATTTCAACTGATAAAAGCATGAATCTTCCATCTTATGGTGATTCATGGAAACATTTTGACCATCTGCATCCGTCTTTTGACTTAGAAGCATGAAACGTGAGATTGGGTCTTTCTACTGATGTTTTCTGTCCGTTTGGTTCTTATGGTAGTCAGTATTTATGTTGGCATGTCTTTATAACTTCGTACAATTTACCTCCATGGATGTTGATGAAGGAGGCTTATATCTTTTTTACCTTATAAATCCCAGCACATCTGAAAAATAATATTGATGTTTATTTGAAACCATTGATTAATGAGTTAAATGCATTGGGAGTGATGGTGTTAGTACATATGATGTTGTTGTGAAACAAAATCTCATATTAAAAGCTACATTGATGTGGATGATTAGTGACTTTCTGGAATATGGCATGTTATCTGGCTAGAGTACACATGGTCCGAAATCATGTCCTTACTTTATGAAAGACAAAAAATCCTTTATGCTTATCAATGGAAAAAAAACCTTTCTATTTTGACTTTCACTACATGTTTTCTTCCAAATGATCATCCTTTTCGGAGGAACAAATATCATTTCAAAAAAGGTACAATTGAAAGGAATGAAACTCTAAAAATTATCTCAGATAAAGAGATAAAATCAGTTGTATTTTTATTACCTCCCATCACATTTGGTCCAACAATATACCAACAGAAAATTCATGGCTTTGGAAAAGAACATAATTGGATAAAACGATGCATTTTTTGGGATATTCCATATTGGTCTAATTTGTTGGTCCGCCACTTATTTGATGTCATGCATATTGAGAAGAACTATTTTGATAATTTATTTCATATAGTTTTGGATACACCAGGTAAGACCAAAGATACTATAAATACATAATTAGATCTTCCCCAAATTTGCAAACGACAAGAACTTGAACTATTTGAAAATGTCATACCACAAAGTTTAATGAAGCCAAAAGCATCTTATACACCGTCTAAAGAGATTTGCTTACTATTTTGTCAATCTATTGGAGATTTGAGACTTCCAGATGGCTATGATTCCAATTTGGGCAGATGTGTTAAGAATGGTTATATTACTAGATTAAAAATTCATGATTTTCATGTTATAATGGAAATACTTATGCCAATTGGATTCAGAGGTTTGTTGAATTCAATTATTTGGGATTCTATAATAGAAATATCATATATTTTTTGAGACATTTATGCCGGGACAAAATACTATGATGCACTAAGAAAACTAGAAGAATATGTTGCTGTAATTATATGTAAACTAAAAAAAATATTTCCATCATATTTCTTTGAATCAATGGAACATATGATATTACATTTTCCAGATGAAGCTAAATGTGAAGGTCCAGTATAGTTTTTATGGATGTATCCATTCGAGAGATTCATGCAGGAATTGAAGAAAAAAGTACATAACAAATCATTAGTTGAAGGCTCAATTTCTGAAGCTTATTTGCAAGAGGAAATTGTTTTTTTCTGTTCTGATTATTTTGAATCTCAATATCCCTCAAAACACAATCTCATGGGACAAAATGAGGGTAATTTTAATGACAAAATGGACAACCAATTATCAATTTTTAATCATCCAAATCTTGGTTTCGGTGGAGTTTATGAATGATGGATTTTAGATGATGAACATCATAGAGATCATACATATGTTTTTCTCAACTATGAAGAAATGACACCATTTGTACTATGAGTGCTTCTATCACTTATTCTATAATTTATGTTATAGTATGTAAACATATTTTATTTATAGGTTACATGATAATCATATCAAGAAACAATTTCCATAAATTATAGCAGCTGCTCTTGAAGAACGCAGACAAAAAAAATTCTCAATGGTTTCAAAAACTGGTAACATAAATTATTGGTGGTTCAATATCAATTCTGTTTATTATTTATCAGATTGATTATTTTTTTTAAAAAGTTTAGGTGTCTCAACATGCTGATAAAATTGATAAGTGACTGTGTTTATTGAGTAACCCACCATCCAAAATGGTTAAATCTTATAATGTATATGTGGTGAATGGTTTTCGATTTTATAAACATGCATATGGGGAATAAAAGAAACAATAAAAAGTGGAGTTTTCTTGAAAGGGTCACATCACAGAGAAAATGAAGTTGACTTTTATGTAATTCTGGATGAAATTAGTGAGTTGTGTTATCTATGATAGAATTACATAACGTTGTTTAAATGTTGGTGGTTGGATACTGAGAGAGTCTTGTGTGTTCATCTGAATCATGGAATCGTCGATATTAAATATAAAATTCTTCTTGTAGTAAATGAACCATTTTTACTGGCTCAACAGGCACATAAAATTTATTATGCAAATTATTAAGCTACTTCAAGAGACTTGAGTAATTGGTGGAGCATAATAAAATTTAAATCTTGGAAAAATCAGTTTACTCAAAGTGAATGTGGTTTCGATGAAGTGGAAGGATTTGAAATTTTTTAAGGGACTGCTCAAAATACATCTTTTTCACAAAGAGACATGAATATCGATGATGACACTCCCCAATTAAGGATCGATGATGACGGATATTTTAATGATGTTACAAATGAATTTGAAATGAAAAGAGATGATTAAACTGAAACTCATATGGATATTGATGATGCTGAGGAGGAAGATGAAGACATTGAAATTGATAGCTTTGAAGATGAGGATGAAGATGGAAATTGACATAGTTAAATGCTGGTTATAATCATAACTAATATATATCTATATATAATAGTTATTTTCAATTATCTTCTAACAATAATCATTTTTTGTTTCAGATGGATCCTGATCTATTTTGCGAGTTGCTGGAGGCTGATCTACCTTTAGATGAGGGGGATTGTAGACCATCTGACCCTCAGCCTACTGACAGTTCAGGGGGTACGCGTAGGGGTCACAGTCTTACGTGACTGATGATTCCTGACCCTATCCTCGAGCGACGTCCACATCTTGGCTTCGATCCACGCACACTGAGGTATGGTAACCTGTATATTTTAGTTAGATTTCATTAATTTATTTATATATATACTAATTGTTTGATTATTTATTCCTTTTTCACAGTTTTGTGCATGTAGCTATTGGACAGAAGAGCGCTATCTAGTGCAATTATTTTTCTCAGCCATGGATCACATGTGAAAATATTCTCATTGATGTACGACATGACATGTTCGATCATTGGTAGGTACGTAAATAAAGAATATTTATTTTGAATTTTATTTTATTAATAACTTGATATTATAAGTTATTTGTAGGGTTTATGGTATCTCATTGATGATAGCATGCATGACGCTATCCACGCGGCATGGCAGGTGTCTATGCGTGACCATTTCCGTCAGTTTTTGAACAATTTGAGAAGAACATCCTTTAAGAAAGGAGGAGTGAGAGAATTTGATGAATCATGTAGAGCCCACCGACCAGAGTACATTTCATCTCAAGTTTGGGATGAATTATGTTTACACTAGTTGGGTGGTGGATTTCAGAGGAGATCTTCAGTGGGATGGCAGAACTGGGTGAGACAAAAGGTGACACATCGAGCTGGTAGTCGTACATTCAGTATGCATAGAGAGCATCGGATAAGTATATTTTTTAAATATTTTATATAACTTTAAATATAAATAGTTTATTTTATATTTTTTTAGGCATTCGAGCATCCTAATATTACAGAGTTCGGCATTTATCAGAGGATGTATAGTGATCCAGTCACTAGAGAGATTAGAGGTGATCGCTAGCGTTAGATTATGGTTAGTATTATTTTTTCAATTTGATAGTTAACTGTATATAATATTTTCATCTTTTTAATTTAAATTAGAATTGAAGGAGTCATATGAGGCTATGACCTCCCAGACACAGGATAGGAGTCAGGATGAGACGACTGAGCAGACTAGTGCCCACCATTTCGATGAGGCGGCATGGATGCTACCGACTGAGTATGCCTTTGAGAAGGGTCGGGTAGTTGGTATCGTCTCTCATGTGACTCCTTGTACTTATTATGGTACCATTGTGATGTCAACATCCAGCTCGAGAGGAGCTCGTGGAGTGGCATCATCTTCTGTCTCACAGTATCAAGAGCAGTTGCGAACTCAGTCTGAGCTTATAGAGAGTTTGCAAAAGCAGCATGAAGAGATGTGTCAGCAACAGCAGTAGCAGCAACAACAACAAGAGCAGGATATGTGTCGATGGCAGCAGCAACAGCAGCATCACAAGCAGATAGAGTACATGCACCGTCTAACTCATAGTTTAGGGATGAAGATTCCTCCAACATCTCCTACAGCTCCTCCACCTCCTCCAGAAGACGGTCCCTCCTAGTGATTTGTTTTTTTGTTAAAAACATTTATATTAAAGATTTATTATAATATGAACTGTTTACAGTTTCTGTCTTTAATATTGGTTCAAATATTGCATAATTTAATTTTTTGTTATTTTTAATATTTTATTATTTATTATTAGTATTATATTTTTAAATATTTTTTTATTTTACTAATAATAATAACATTTTATGATTTTTTTTATATTATTTAGGTAAATATTGAGAATTGTAATAATTTTTTATTTTTTTATTATTTTAATAAAATTAATATTAATTTTTTATTAATCATAGTTTTATTAAATATATATTTTTAGTATTATATTTTTTAATTCTTTTTTATTTTACTAATAATAATATTTTTTATTTTTTTATTATTTTAATAATATTAATATAATTTTTTCTTTAATTATAATTTTATTAAATATATTTTTTTATTATGTTTAGTATTTGTGAAGGGACTTTTGCGACGGGCTCTCGTCACAAATAATTTAAATATAATTTTTATTAATAGTATTTTTGAAGGGCCCATCACAAAAGTTTTTTATATATATAATGTATATTATCGGAGACTTATTTGCAACGAGACAGTTCTCCGTCGCAAATACTTTTTGCGGCGGGCCCGTCGCGAAAGGTTTATTTATATATAATTTATATAATCGGAGGCTTATTTGTGATAGGGAGTATTCCCATCGCAAATACTATTTTTTGCGACAGGCTCACCACAAAAAATATTATTTGCGATGCTGTTTTCTGCAATGGGCTATTTGTGACAGGGCCTCGTCGCTAAAGCCTATTTGTGACGGGATCTCATCGCAAATATCCCATCACAAATACATCTAATTCCATTTGTGTATTTTTTTTAATATATGGAAATTTTATGAGTCTTCATAAAATGCCGGCGCATGATTCTGAGGCCCGGTGTGCCCGGAATGAATTTCTAAACTTTTTTTCGGGAATGTTCAGTAAAAGTGCGAGCGTGTTTTTGTAACTTTTGAATCAGTGCTCGAAATTGAAATCTGAGGGCACCGTTGAACTTGTAGTGCCGGTATTCTCTTATGAAGACTTTCACCTCGATGGTAGTTGTTTGAGGGTAAAAGTTAATTTTTGGGTTTTTCGTGAAAGAATAAAATAAAATAAAATTGTGTAACATTTTATTTTATTTTTCTTTTGAACTCTCATGTGAATGTTGAGAGGTGGGGACCACCTGAACAAAAACCTCTCAACATAGGTTATGGTGGTGGGGACCACCTGAGACTAACCTTCCATGTGGGTTATGGTGGTGGGGACTACCCGAGACTTAAACCCCCTTGAACTCCCCTCTTAATGGGGAGAAACTTCTTGAGCTTCCCACTTAAATGGTGCCACCCCCCTATAATTAATTTTATCAAATCAATTAATTAATTAATCCCATTTAAAAATTATGCCAATAACTTAATAGAATTTGATAAACTGACTTTTGGATATAGATAAAACATTACTATATTTATAGAAAATACATACAATTTTATAATAAATTTAGGTATTAAAAATAAAATTTATTTTCATGATATAGTCTTATAAAGCATTATTTTTTAATATATATGATAAAATAATTTTATAATATCCTAGGAAGTTTTTATAAGTGTCACAAAGTTGATTGTGTCATAAAAAATTTTATTTTTCAATAAATAAGGATTTATTGTATAAAACTTTAAATTAAAATATTTAAGAAATTATTTTGATAAAATAAAAATTATATTTTAAATCATTGTGTCAAAATTAGGTTAGAGAGAAATTTTTGGGAATTTTTTAAAATACTTTATTTTTTAGTGAATAGTAAAAATACAGTTTTGTGTTTTCTGTTTGTTTTATATCTTTATAAATATGTGATAATGATTTAATAGTTGATAAAATAGAATACATGATCCAAAATTTATTATTTTATTAATATTATGTATTTTAATGGATTTAAATAAATTTCCAAATCTATAAATTACTTTTTAATGTATAAAATTGAAATAAAATTTTAAAAACTAAATTTCGTAGGAAATTCAATATTCCATGGATAAAGTATTATTAAAAAAATATTTGATTTATAATTAATTAAAATATTATGAAACATGACTTAAATGGATAAAACTATGAAAAAAAATCTTGTGTAAGCCATTGGTTTTTCTTTTTCTACAACATGGAATCCTTACATCTATATTTAGAAATTATTAAACAATTCCTCCTCTTTTATTATAAATACCCACCCATCCTCTCATTCCTCTCCACTAAAAAACCCTTAATCATGAAATTATGATCATTTACCCTATCTAAACTCCATTCAAGTTTTCTCTAAGGTCCTAAGGTTTCTCTATCTATTATTTATAAAGTTACATCCTAAGGTAAGGGAATTCTCATCCTCTTTCCTCTATTACTCTCGAGTACTTACTTTATTATAATTTCATTTAATATTATTTTTCTTTTAAGGATTTAAATGATTTCATTACTATAAAATTATGTTCCATTAATGAGTGACTTCCCTATCCTATCATTAATCTTATTCTATAATCATTTTTGTATACTCGTTATGTTATAGAAACCATTTCATGAATTTCTCTTTTTCACATTAAATATTCTTATATTATGAATACCCTAAACCTCTACCTCATACATTAATATTCAAAAATATGTAAAAATAATTTATTTATTTGGAATTTCTATGTATTAGACCCATATTTCCTTTTTAGGAGTTAAAAATGATGTAATGTTCACGTTTTTTAGAAATTATGTACTCAAAGATTTTATATGAAACTCGTTCTTTATTCTCCTTAACTTATTGATGAGGAGATTTATTATGATTGATGTTTCTCACATGAATTAATAAATATGAATGGTCCGACCTTATTTAAATCTAATTCATTATATAAATAATCATTCTCTTGATATGAAATGTTTTATGATACCTTGTTGAATAACCTTTGAAATTATGTTTTATAACACCTTGATGACCTCCTAATGGCCTGAAGGCCTTCATTTTTAATGATTTTTGATAACCATCCTTTAAAGGGATGAGGGGGAACCCTTAAAAGGCTCATAGGCTTAGTGATTATATGGACCATAAGATTAAGAAACATTACATGACCTAAAGGTCTTAGGGAATTCAACCAGACTATAACTACAACGAACTGCCCCTCCCCAGCATCTGTATCATGATGGTAGCTCTCCATCTTCGCATAGTTATTTGGATAAGATTCTCATGTAAGAACAGGTTCGTCCTGATGGCATATCCATACCCTCTCATTCTTCCAAATCCATTTGTTATGCTCTGGTGAGTGTGCTTGCTCTGAATTCTCTACTAGGACTACTCTTTTTTGTATAGTTTGTCTAGGGAAAGAGCATGTGTCCTGAAAGCCTTGAGATGGACCAAAGGCCTTAATGTTTCCCTAAATCCCTATTGAACTGAAGGCCTTGGTGGCCAGAAGGCCTTAAGGACTCCAAGTCCAAACTGGTGGCCCAAGATGAATAGTTTCGGCTACTACAATACTGAACAATACCTACTATAGTAACTGCTACAGTACCGCACAGTGCACAGTCCAGCTACAGTACCCGAAAATATGCCTCCACCTCATTTTTAACCTGGGTCTCATGGATGCACTTAAGGATTTTTCACCAACTGGGCTAAGGGTCATGTGCACACCTTGATGATAAACCTTGGTGATATTCTTATGAATGTATAATTAGAATATTTCAGAAACATTTACATGATATGATTCATGATCATTCAATTATCATATGACTCATGTTCTTATAATCATGCCCTATTGTTATTCCTCATGATCATAGGCTAAATATTTCCTTTATTTATTCCCTTATTGGGATTTATGCTAACCCCTTCCTTTTGATGCATGTTCTCAGAATATTATATACAAAAAAAGTAACATTTAATGAATCTATAGAGAAGACTTTAAACTGTATAATAAGAAATTTTATTCTTTTCATGTATTATTTTCCTAGTTTCTATGAAACAAAACTTTAGAGGGTCATCTATATCCTTAAATGTTATACCATACATTTCAACCATTTAATTCACATACCATACATATTTCTCCACACTATTCATGTCCAAATGACCTCACTAATCATTTCATAACAAAATCTAGCTCATTTCATTTCATTCAACATATGTCAAACATTTCACTCACACACTCTCTTTCACCCATGAAAAAAGGACCAACTAGCCCACAACCCATAAGGGTCCTCCAATACAACACCCACAATTAGGTGTGTTCTCTCAACTACCCCACCACTAAACCTAAACCATTATACCCTAAGTCTTATCTCATCACTACTAGACTCACACACCTAACCAAATAGTTTACGATATACCTAATCCTACCCATCAAACACATTATCTATATCTCACAAAGTATTATTTGTGATTTCATTTCCATAAATGCCCAAGGAAACCAATAAGTCCACTCAACCCATTCTAGGTAACTAAATCACCGAGGCAGTAATTTCCTACACCATTCCATACATAAGTAATATAACGATCACATGAATCTACACTCGAAGCGTTGAATGATTTTACTACCCAATATAGGGTTTTCATCACTCCATGTGTGCATATTAAAAATCATCATCAAAGTAATAAACATCAAAAAAATAATCATCGTTGGTTTTACCTAATTAGAATGCCCCAATAATTATCTCTAGAAAATACTAAATAATGTATTATTAAGGTTTTATTTAACCAAACCCTATTTAAAAAAATATTTTTCCAGAAATAATTTCCAATCGCACATAGTCATACACATGTCATGTTAACTTTCTTTCCATGTATGATGCATGAACACTGGATCTTTTTCCACTTAAATACAATAATAAATCAAAAAATCATGAATCATAAACATCATAAAATATTAATTATTATAACATATTATTCTCACCAACCTATTTCATCTTACAAAACCTAATTAAATAAAACAACTAAAATGAAGGCTTTAATACAATTTTTAGCATCCTACCCATTTTTTTCAAATCAATCTAAAATACTATGTTACCTAAGGCACTCCTCCGTTTACACCAATGTTTTTCTACAAGGGGTGAGGTTAAATGATTTTTTTGAGTAAACTACACTCTCAATAAAATACAAAAAATAATAATATATGAATAAACTGTAAGACATACAGTGCAATAAAATATGAAATCACAGTAGAATGTCAACCATGGAAAGAAAATATAATTATGTGGTAAAATATGAACACGTACTAAATGTTTTGGTCAAACATATATAAAATTTCCTTAAATAGGTCAATTATATATAGTAAATGATAAGTGGTGGACAAAATTAAATGTTTTGGGCCAAAATTAAATAGGTTGGACCATATTAAATATATTTTAGAGTCCAAAATTTAATGCATTTATTTTTCCATATCTATTAATAAATAGATCCCTTTATTATTGAGGTATTGATAAAGGTTTTACTTCCTCATGCTATAAAAGGACCTGACTCAGTCCCACCTCCAGTGTGTCGTTCCCCTACCAAAGCCATTGCATCCCAATTTTCCCTCCTACAATGCTCGTTGCAAGAAACACCTCCTAGCATGGTTATCCTCCCTCCACTTCTATTTAGATACACCCTATATTCTATCATATTTTCACACCATCATGCATCCATGTCACATGCACCGTAGGTATACACATTTTCTCCACTCTACATATCTGATAAGCACAACGATGGACAATAGTTATGCCTCCCCAATGAGCATGACCCATGCATCAGCATGCTCTGACCTAAAATGATGCCTCTATTTTGTGTGCCTCCCTATGTCACCCTCTTTCCCTTAATTTACTTGGGTTCTTGTTTTATATCTATGACCCTCATCCTAATATCTCCAAATTTTCCCCATAGGCCCTTTATTGTATTTTTGACGGATTCTGTCACCCCCAATGTGGATACCATTGTTTCTCTACTAACATAAGGTGATATGTCATCTATGTTGATGTATCTTTAATTTTGGACTCTCCAATAACACACTTTATGACTTATCCTTTCTTTGATACCCCAATCAATGAATGTATCCTTTTCACCCTAATTCCACCATCACCCCCTATGCAAAATAATGATCATTTCATTAGTTCTGTTTATTCTCATTATCCATCAAACATGCCCCCTACACAAACTAAGGATTTAGTTTATCTAACTTATTTTATTGATCTTTTCACTTCTATTGACATTTCATGGTGAAAAAACATATCATCTTTGGCTACATTTCCACTTATTATCATCTTGCTGATATCTTCACCTAATACATTCTTGGCACTCAACAAAAATTTCATTCCACCAATTTTCACATATGTAACATCTATGACAAATATTAAGGGGTTATTCTTATTTCCAACTAAAAAATTTCTATATTTATGTGGATTTCTGGTCCATATTAAATATTTTCGAGAAAAAACAAAATAAGTTTCACCCAATTAAATTTATTTTAGAATCCTACATTAAATGTATTTATTTTTCTCCACATATAACTAAATATATCTACCTCTTATTGAGGTGGGGATAAAGTTTTTACTTATATAATTAGAATAAATCATAAATTAAAATATATTCACAACTCTATCCCAAATTTTACTCAGCCTCTCATTCAAACTATCTCCACATATCTTTCAACTTCTCTTATTTAGATCCTGCTGTGAGGCCCCTACCCTGACCAACATCTCAAACATAAGGTTTTTACATCCACATATGTTCACCTGAAGAGTGAGTATAAAACACAACAAGGTTCCACTAAAAAGGAACCTAAATTATGTCATAATTCATATACATGAGTACATATAATTTTTTTAAAATAAAATGTTACACTCAACATACAAAATCCAAGTCAAGTCAGCATGCTCTTAGAAAAAAACAGTGAATATTTACCCTTTCGACTTTTTCTAATTCTAGATAATCACAGCAATTGTAACCTCCTACATTCCATGACGAATTGTGGCACATTTTTTATTATCCTTATAATGGTAAATATCCATATCATGTGGTTCAATGACACACAACTTTCCCTCCTTTTCATAGTTATGTCATGTTATGGGATGCCACGTTACATGTGTTGGACCACTTTTTATAGTCACATCACACCTTAGTTTACCAAAATATGTTTTGGCCCCCTTTTATAGTAAAATTATCTATATAGTGGTACATTACGGCACACAATATCCTCCCTTGATAGTGTCACCATCCAAACAGTGGTATATCATGGAACATAGTCACCTTATTTTTTATGATCATGATGTGAAGAAAGTACAGACTAACAAAAACATATAAGGTTTTATGGGGACCAAATAATATTCGTTAACCAAATTAAAACACACATCATTCATTCTTTTAACTCCAATTTAGAACAATTTTAAAATATAACCATTCCACCCTCAGTAGGTGATCCCATTCAGTCACCCGAGACTACACTCATTTCTCATACCATCCATTAAATCACATCCAAGGTGTTTCCCTAGCCATTAGACTAAATCTATTTCTCATCCGCACACTAATCCCTTTAATCTAACCATCCATCAGATTTCAACCAATAGTACACTCTATGTGGAATACCCCTCTAGATCATACTCGACCTCATGAGGCCTCTCATAACATATCCCATTCCAAACCCACAATTCACAGCTAAGGTAAATATAAATGTTCATAAACCAAGAATATCCCCTTTCCAATATCAATATATAAGGTAAAACCATAAATTAACAATAAATCATGAATTCCACTCTTATTTAACCTTTTCTAATGTCCACAAGAGACCATCATAGTCCACTATCATTTTTAATCTTACCTGGAAACTAGTTTGGATTCTATTACACGAAATTATCCCATGGATCACAAGGTTAAGTGGTCACCAAGCAATCCTAAAATCACTCTATAGTGATTGAAACCTCATTTTTAGGCCTAATAAGCTTTAACTACATGATCTCACATTATCAAACTCTATTTATTCTCGTTTGGGGTACCCAAACCTGAACTCCCATGTTTGTGTACCATAAATTTCACAAAAATAAAAAAATTCATGACGTAATAATTTATTGTCCACCAAACACATCCGATGTTTTTTTACTTCATCCAAACATATACTGATCATCCTCAATGGCCATAATCTCATGTCCCATCAATAAAGGGAAATTAATACAATATTAAAAAAATCCTAATAATTATTCATAACCATATAACATTTACATAAGTCACCAAGAATTGAGATAATTCTAGATTCCCATGCACAGGGGTTCATGGGATTAAATATATAGAATAATTTGATGGAAAAATACCATAATTGAAATAGTGATCAAAGTAAAGGTTTTATCATTCCCAAGATTCCTCTAACTACAACATAAAAAAGCTCTATCATTGAAATATAATATCACTATTCCATGGAAAAATCCAATATTGAAACTCTAACATGGTCATCAATATTAAAGTAAAGTGAAGAGTAGTAGGAAAGGAATAAATATAAAAGGTAATATTATCACAAATTTTGATCCAAAATCAACCAAACCACTTGGATCTGAGGGGAAGAAAGAGGGATAAAATGGGAAGCTACCCCTATGTTTGTACACCCCAACAAAAGTACCATGAATGTAACACCCCAAGCTTCCACGGTATGTTTCCCTTTTAATAATTCAATGGCTTGCATTATATGCAACTTCGAGATTCTAACACACCACAACAAATCAAACTGGACGTTATGAATAGTAAGACCTACTTTTTAAAATTTTATAAATTTTATCTTTCAAAATGGAATTCATTTTTGGATTCGTAATATCAAAATTAGCTTAGGGTGAAATTTTGGTACTTTTGGGATAACTTTCATATTTTGATGAATAGTGAAAATTACTAAATATTAATTAAAAACAAAGTTTTTAATCGAAATAATTAATAGTGATAAATTATGAATTTTAGAGGTTTCAAATTATATTTAGAATATATTTTTACCATTTAATACAATGTTGGTCATTGAATGTAATTTCACATTTAAACCAGACATAAACAAGTGTCAATCTTTTGATAGTTATTATCTCTTAAAAACACGCTATTTGTTTTGACAACGGGAATTAATTTTTAAATTAATTAATGAAACTTATATGTTTTGAATTTGGTAAAATAGACATCATTTTTGAATTCATAATATCAAATATAGCTTAGGCCTAATTTTTTGTATTTTATTCGAAACTTTCAATTTTTGATGATTAGTGAAAAATATTGATTTATAGTTTAAAACCAAATTTTTATTTAAATAATTATTTATTTTATTTATATTTAATTAAGGTCAAAATAGATACATCATACCAATATAAGTTAAATTTAATTCATTGATGTTAGTTTAGAATAATTTTAGATACATAAAAATTTTATTGAACTTTTCACCGTCTTTTACCCACCCCCTAGGAGAATTTGGAAATTTACATAAAACTTAATTTTACCGCTTCTGTGAGTGGAATTTTAAAAATATGAGAGAAACAGTTAATATCAAGTAGTAAAATTTGGTTCAATAAGATAAATTTTTTTTGGTGAATAGTAACTTTTTACTTTTATTTACAACGGTTAAAAGTAAATAGGGTAATTAAGGGTAAAAATGATATTAATATTACCCTAACACATGTTCTAATTCTATTGGACAAGTTTATATCGACCAAAAAAACCTTAGGATTAAAATATTATCATTTAGGTCCACTTGGATTAGATTAGGACATTTATTATTATTTAATTCAAAGAAGAGTTAAAAGAGTTAAAATCAAAGTTTAGTTACTACAACATTTTTAATATAGGGTTATACATAAGATAAATTCGATTCTAAATATTCATTAGAAATATAAAAATATTTCCTACATAATGTAATTTTATATATTATTTTTATACATTAAAATTTTAATTTATGTATGACACAATGGTGATGCAGTAATTACCAAATTAATGAAATATTAAAATAATTGATATTTTAAATATCCAAATAAATGTAATTTAAGACTTTTATGAATTACACTAATTTGCTAGGATAATATGACATGTTAGGATTGATTTAATTAAATTTTTCGAAGCAATAATGCTTTTATGATTTTCACAAAAATCAAATTCCAAATAGTGTCAAAATTGACATAAAAGAGTTTTTAAAACAAATATTATATTATTCATTCATATTCTATTCTTAAAAATCGTCAGTTCATCCAAAGATCTTTTATCATGATAGTTGTATCATTAATAGACCAGTTTGGGGTCGTTTGGAAGTTTATAGTAAGTTTATTAACCATATAATATAAAAATACAAAGAGACATGGTAAATGTCAAACTAATTAACTAAGAGTTAAAACTAAAAGATAAGGTTAATAATGTGACTCAAACCTGTCTAAAAACTATTGGTTGAGTTTTTTTCAACCAATCCAAACCTTAACCTTTAAATAAATATACTTTGGAGCCATTATAAACCGAATATGGATTTATTATAAAATAATATTTCTAGCTTTTCTAAAGGAGCCCCTCACCCCTCTTATAAAAGGGTACTCCCCCTTCTCATTAATTCACACATTCAAAGCCATTTGGCTCGCCCAACCTCTGCCCAAACATCCTCCCAACTTCCCTCACTTCAACATAGAGGCCTTAGTTTGATCCGAAAGCTAACCTAAAGATACCTTTTGATCAAATCAAAAGGAAGAACCTGAAGAAAAGGTAATGTTTTCACCACCCTCTTTCAAGTTCCTTTCTTCGTCAACTTCTTCTTTATTTGTTATTTCTATTCTAAAATAATAACTCTAGTATCTTCTATATACTATGATGTTTTTATAATTATGGAACAAACAAATTCATTATTCTATCCATCCCTTTAATGACATGTCACCATACGTGCGTACGTACAGTCTACCGTCTCCACGTTGTGGTGTAATTGTTATTCAATATATTATTATTTAGATGGGTATAATAATGATTTATAATTCATGTAAATAATAAATATAACATGATAATTATTATTTATATATGATATACCATCCAATTATATTTTATTTTAATATCAAAATAATGATTTTGTCGCTCGTGCGTACGTACGGACTACCGTCTCCATGAACGCGATGAGATTCATTCCCCATCATATCCATTTGAGTCTAATTATCATTTAATGATTGAAAATAATTTTTAAGGAATTGATATCATTCTGTATATGAATAATATAAAACCTATCCATAAAAAACATGGCTTACGTAACAAAGAATATAAAGGAAAACGAGTAAGCTAACACCCGAAATGACGATAATACAAAGATATTATTAACAAATCAATGTTAAAAGATCATATATGATATCATATTAATGTAAAAGATCCTTGTATAATTCAATAACAATTATTTCACCATTATACTAGAGGTTAACCTATCGTCGACCGAGTAAAAAGTACAAAGTAATGGGTTTCTAATCTCACTCTTAATTTTGTGAGAATTCCATTGTTCACCACTTATTTATTGCATGTGGTGTATGTGTACTGCCCATGATTGTATTCACTGTGTAATATAATTTAATTTATGGGTATTTACATCATCATTGTATGATCCTTCTTTGATGGGTGTATGTTTCATAAGTTACCTAATCGATAAGGTAATTTGAAATTTCAATTTGAACTCATTCGGCTTTAGGCATACTTTATTTATTATTTTACTCCAAGTTTATGTGTGGAATCACTATTCATTTGATTATGTCATAATTTCCACTCCACTTTCGGTGTATATACTTTTTATACACATAATAACTCCATTGATAAATTCCCAAGTCATCGATTTTAACTTGATAAGAGTAATTTTAACTCAATCTCCCTTTGTTGAGTTAAATATCCAATTCATTGGTGTTGTTTTTACAAAAATATGTGTGAATGTAATCTGATTGATTTACACTAAATATCCAATAATATTGATTGTATTTATATTTGTCACATATAATTATGTCGTTGATTTATCCTTAACCTAAGGATATGGTCTTTATAATAGAATTCATCTCAATTTACATTCCATTGAGACTTCTTTGTTGTTATACACCAAATCACTTTTATATGGTGTATATAATGTACTTTGACATAGTATATCATGAATCCATTTATTCTCATGATATTATAATGTTTTTATTACATAAATTATTTGTATTCAAGTGTCTTTATTTTGGTTAGGAACTCTAACTAAAATATCATTTTAAATGTTTTAAATATTTATTATTCTAAATCATTCTCATTAATGTCCATGTTTTAAAAATGTTTTTAAGGATTTATATATATGGACATTAATGTTTTAAAATTAAAATTCCTTTTAAAATTTTCAATGTGGTATGGGACACTTTGATTCAACAAAATCTATTTTAAATGGATTCTTGACAAATAGTGTGAATTTTAAATGTTTTCAAGAAAAAGGGGGATATTTCTCTCTATAGTTTGATGATTATTTTAATCTATGTCAATATCCTTCATTATTCTCAATTGAGGTTAATCTGATACAATAAAATATTCCATATTGTATCCAATGAGTTATGTTTGACTATGGATGTGCTATTTTTATACCATTCATGGTTTGTGGTTAAAAGTATTGACATTCTGTATGCTAGTTTTAATACGAATTTTTATGTTATGTTTCAAACTTTTCATATGAGGAATGCATTAGACTTAGTAAATGATGGGTGGAGCCCGATATAGCTCCTCGACGCATCGGTAGGTATCATGAGACAAACTAGTGTCTTGGCATGAGGCCTTGACAAAATCTTATTTGTAGTCTTGGCACGAGGCCTAGGCTACGTGGTTATAATAGTCTCACATTATGAATTCCGTCATTATGAAAGTGGTTATTAATATTTTCATGTGATTATTCGACTAGTAGAATATCGATGTGAAAAAGTAAATGGAATTATTTCATTTTATCCTTGACATATTATGCTGAAGTTCAATTTTAAAAATATTTTGTATTAGTTATACATTGGCTTAAATTTTTATGTTTATTTATGAAAGTTTCTGCTATATTGTTATCCTTACTGAGCATCTGAGCTCACCCCTTTCAATGTTTTATTTTTCCCAGGATGTGAAGAAGTATTTTATGAATGAACTGCACTGATATTATGAGGGGATATAAAGACAACATGTTGTTTCAGTTTTTCACTTATTGATGTAAGTTAAACTTTATGAATATATCTTGTGTTTCCAAGGCTACTAAACTAATCGGTCTTTCGAGACTTGATATTTTGTGATCATGACAATGTTATGTAATAATGCACCGACTCTGGGTAACTGGGGTCGGGGTGTTAGAGTTGGTATTAGAGGAAGTTTAGTACAAACCTTGGGAGCTAGATTTAGATAAACTTAGATTAGAGCACATAACCCTAAGATAGACATTGAGGATTAGTATAGAAGAACTTCCTAAATTTTGGTATTGTAGAGATTTTGTGAGTTCTCTGAGCAATACATCCCTGTCTGGATACGAGTAGGTAGAGGCGGCTCTGGAACAGATGTACCTAGGGGTATAACCTGAAAACACCGCTTTGAGCTAGACTCGAATGGGAACTGGTACACGACAACGGGCATTTCTGCACTCTTGGTTACGACACTCTCGGGGGATATGCTTAGGATAATTTACATTTTCATTACAAACCGATTTGAACTATTATATATAAGATGAGAGTAAATGACCTTGGTTAATCCTAATGTGTTTCAAATTGAGAATATGGTGACATGTTAATCTCTAAATGATTTTATGACTATTGTTACTCACACAATGCTTTCTGGTTTTAGTCAATGGATGGATTCCAAGGAAGTCATAGTGACTTTGAGAATGATGTACAAGGTGGGAACGGTGGTGGCAATGAGAAAAAAAATGGAATGTTGATAGGCGTAAAATATATCATCTTCATGCCAAATCAATTTTCCAAAAATATGATCAACAATATATATATTAACCAATTCCTGGACTCAACAAAGAAGAGAAAGTTGATGAATGATAAGAGCTCCAGCAGTGGAGACCATGGAAAAAGGAATCCTCAATTTCCATCATGCAGGAAATGTGGAAGGAGACACCCAGGAAAGTGTCTCAATGGGACAAAGAAATGCTTTACGTGTGGGAAAGAAGTACATAAATTGAAGAATTTCTGAAGAAAAATGAAGAGTACTCTGGAAGAAGATAAAAATGGTCCCAAGAATCCATTTACAGTCATTTTCTGTAAATGTAGGGGGACCTGGCCATTACCTTAGTGGATTCCCTATTCTATAGGATATTTTCTTGGTCAAAGAAGAAGCTATGTGGAAATAAATGGTTGGAGAAATGTTTAAAAAGTATTAGTGATCATTATTGATGGGTTTACATTGGAATAATTTTCTCTTGTATTTGTAACCCTACATTTTTCCATGTGAGAATGATATTTGAGGAAGAATTATCTTTTCTCTTGTGGATATAGTTATAAATAACCATTTGGTTTTATACGATCATTGGGTTTGAGGCAATTATAAGTTATTATAATTTGGGATGAAAATGCAAGGTATGAGATAACATTTGTGGTTAAATTATGTTATGGTTATTTTGAGGAATTTATCTCATTTTGGTAATGATATAAAATATATTTTTTGAAAAAGGACAACACGTAGACCGTGTGACAACCCATCACGTCGGACAAAGCTGTGGGAATCAAACCCACAACCAAAGTGCGATTGAGATTTATCTCCTACCACTGGGCTACGTGAAGTCCCTAGTTAGTGTGACTATTATTTTAGTTAAATGATTTTATTTATCAATAATAAGTTGATTTGTGATCTTATGTCTTATCAAATGAATACCCTTAGTATAGGAAAATGATTTGGTGATTAAGTGATAAATGTTATTTTCGAAGATGTTTGCTTTGTTGGGAAAACTATATACCCAAGGAAAATAGAATACTATGGGATTTCATTTGAGGAGTAATGGTGGATTTTTATCTATGTTTTTATTGTGGATTTATAGTGATTTGGGTTATTTATGGAAATTATTAACCTATAATAAAGAATATGTGATTAGGTTAATTACTTTTAAGTATGTGACTTTAAGAGTAGTTTATGTCATTTGGAGATACAATTTAATGTGGAAGAATACATTCTTATAAGTTTTGGGTTTCAATATTAGTTTGGATTATATTGAAGGATTTTAAGGACAATTGATTATTTTATGGTATTTATTTAACTTTGGGGTATTTTTGGTTTAATTTTAGAAATTAAGATTAGTGTTTTTTTTTCACTAATGGAATATCCATTTGGGGGATCATCAGATATTATACTAACCATTTTGGTTTTGATTAATCATTAAAGACAAGGTAAATATATAGTTTATCCTACATGGATCATGTTATTCTATAGAAGTTTATTCTAGCTCTTCCAGTGTGAGTCTTCTTGAATACTCATTGTTCAAAAAAATGAGTTAGTGATAAAAATTTATTAAAGAATTAAACTCTACATAAAAAGTAATTATATCTATTTATGTTCTTAGTCAATATCATAAATGAATTCCTCATCCTTATGTAATGTAACTTAAAACAAAAAATGTTATTTGTTAACTTTTCCTACTGGGAGACTAATGACCGTTTTTCCCAACACAAGTTTGTGGTTTTCTTGTTGTTAACATTCTCCTGATCATGTTTTCTATCCCTCTCCATCAGAACTTGACACTTAGTTTATCGTCCATATCCATGTTTTCCTACATGTAATCCTAGTATAGGTTATCTTGGATGACCTTTATACCTCTATTTCTTTCTTTTAAAGTGATAGTTTTATTGACTCTTTTTCCGATGTGGGAATTTCCATTATATTCTCAATCCCAATTTTAAAAAATTGCGAGGACGCAATTTATTGAAGGAGGGGAGAATGTAACACCCCAAGTTTGCACGGTACGTTTCCCTTTGAATAATGGAATGGCTTGCATTGTACGCAACTTCGAGATTCTAACACACCACAACCAATCAAACTAGCTGTTATGAATAGTAATACCTACTTTTTGAAATTTTATAAATTTTATCTTTCAAAATGGAATTAATTTTTGGATTCTTAATATTGAAATTAGCTTAGGGTGAAATTTTGGTACTTTTCGGATAACTTTCATATTTTGATGAATAGTGAAAATTACTAAATTTTAATTAAAAACAACTTTTTTAATCGAAATTATTAATACTGATAAATTATGAATTTTAGTGGTTTTAAAGTATATTTATAATATATTTTTACCATTTAATACAATTTTGGTCATTTTATGTAATTTCACATTTAAACCAGACATAAACAAATGTCAATCTTTTGATATTTATTATCTCTTAAAAACACGGTATTTGTTTTGACAATGAGAATTAATTTTTAAATTAATTAATGAAACTTATATGTTTTTAATTTGATAAAATAGAAATCATTTTGGAATTCATAATATCAAATATAGCTTAGGCCTAATTTTTGGTATTTTTCTGGAAACTTTCAATTTTTGATGAATAGTAAAAAATACTGAGTTATTGTTTAAAACCAAATTTTTATTTAAATAATTATTTATTTTATTTAAATTTAATTAAGGTCAAAATAGATACATAATACCTATATAATTTAAATTTAATTCATTGAAGTTAGTTTAGAATAATTTTTGATATATAAAAATTTTATTGAACTTTTCACCGTCTTTTACCCACCCCCTATGAGAATTTGGAAATTTAAATAAAACATAATTTTACCGCTTCTGTGAGTGGAATTTCAAAAATCCGAGAGGCATGGTTAATATGAAGGAGTAAAATTTGGTTAAATAAGATAAAAATAATATTTAATGAATAGTAACGTGTACTTTTATTTACCACGGTTAAAAGTAAATAGGGAAATTAAGGGTAAAAATGATATTAATATTACCCTAAAACATGTCCTAATTCTATTGCACAAGTGTATCTCAGCCAAAAACAACCTTAGGAATAAAATATTATCATTTAGGTCCACTTGGATTAGATTAGGACATTAATTATTATTTAATTCAAAGAAGAGTTAAAATCAAAGTTTAATGACTAAAACATTTTTAATATAGGGTTATACATAAGATAAATTCGATTGTAAATATTCATTTGAAATATAAAATAATTTCATAAATAATGGTATTTTATTTAAAATTATTATACATTAAATGATTTAATTTATGTATGACTTAATGATGATGTAGTAATTACAAAATTAATGAAATATTAAAATAAGTTATATTTTAAATATCCAAATAAATGTAATTTGAGACTTTTATGAATTATACTAATTTTATAGGATAATATGACATGTTAGGATTGATTTAATTACCTTTTTTCGAATTAATCATGCTGTTATGATTTTCAAAAAAATCAAATTCCAAATAATGTCAAAATTGACCTAAAAGAGTTTTTAAAAACAATATTATAGTATTAATTCATATTCTATTCCTAAAAATCTAATTTTCGGCCAAAGAACTTTTATCATGATAGTTGTATCATTAACGGACCACATTGTGGTCACTTGGAATTTTATAGTAAGTTTATTAACCATATAATATTAAAATACAAAGAGACATGGTAAATATCAACCTAATTAACTAAGAGTTAAAACTAAAAGATAAGGTTAATAATGTGACCCAAACCTGTATAAAATCTATTTGTTGAGTTGTTTTAGACCTATCCACACCTTAACCATTAAATTATATACTTTTTTTCCATTAGAAACCGAATATGGATTTATTATAAAATAATATTTCTAGCTTTTCCAAAGGAGCCCCTCACCCCTCTTATAAAAGGGAACTCCCCCTTCTCATTAATTCACAAATTCAAAGACATTTGAATCATCCAAACTCTACCCAAATTTCCTCCCAAATTCCGTCACTTCAATCTATAGGCCTTAGTTTGATCAGAAAGCCAACCTAGGGAGCCCTTTTGATCAAATCAAAAAGAAGAACCCGAAGAAGAGGTAATGTTTTCACCACCCTCTTTCAAGTTCCTTTCTTCTTCAACTTCTTCTTTGTTTGTTATTTCTATTCTAAAATAATAACTCCAGTATCTTCTATATACTGTGATGTTATTATATATATGGAACAAACAAACTCATTATTCTATCCATCCCTTGAATGACATGTCACCATAAGTGCGTGCGTACGGCCTACCGTCTCCACGTTGTGGTGTAATTTTTTTTAAAGGTTGGGGCCGAAGCCTCAATTTATTATTTGAAAGCAAATTCCTCTTTAAACTGGGTAGAGGGAGACACATTACATATCCTGAAGGCCCAAGGCTAAGTTTCCTGAATACAAGGCTTGAAAGCCATTAAATGGCCCAAAGGACCCCTTGGTGAACAGTACTACTACAGTACCAGTGCCTGCTACAGTACCACCACCGCTACAGTATCTGCTACAGTCCCTCCGCCGCTATAGTGCTGACACTGAAACAGTTGCCTGCTATAGTACATGGGAAATTCTCCCCTGCCCGGATTTGATCCTGGGTCTTTTGGATGCCAAGAAGGAGCCTGTACCACTAGGGTACAGGCTCATTGGCACCACGTTGTGGTGTAATTGTTATTCAATATATTATTATTTATATGGGTATAATAATGATGTATAATTAATGTAAATAATAAATATAACATTATAATTATTCTTTCTATATGATATACCATTCAATTACATATTATTTTAATATCAAAAGAATGATATTGTCGCTTGTGCATACGTACGGACTACCGTCTCCACGAACGCGATGAGATTCATTCCCCATCATATCCATTTGAGTCTAATTCTCATTTAATGATTAAAAATAATGTTTAAGGAATTGATATCATTCTATATATGAATAATATACAACCTATCCACAACAAACACGGCTTACGTAATAAATAATATAAAAGAAAACAAGTAAGTTAACACCCGAAATGATGATAATACTAAGATATTATTAATAAATCAATGTTAAAAGATCATATATGATATCATATTAATGTAAATGATTCTTGTATAATTAAATGACAATTACTTATCCATTATACAGGAGGTTAACCAACCATCGACCAAGGAAAAAGTATAAAGTAAGGGGTTTCTTATCTCACTCTTAATTTCATGAGAATTCCATTGTTCACCACTTATTTATTGAATGTGGTTTATGTGTACTGCCCATGATTGTATTAATTGTGTAATATACTTTAATTTATGGGTATTTACATCATCATTGTATGATCCTTCTTTCATGTGTGTATGTTTCGTAAGTTACCTAATCGATAAGGGAATTTGAAATTTGAATTTGCACTCATTTGGCTTTAGGCATATTTCATTGATTATTTTACTCCAAGATTATGTATAGAATCACTATTCATTTGATTATGTCATAATTTACACTCCCCTTTCTATGGATATAATTTTTATACACATAATCACTCCATTGATAAATTCCCAAGTCATCGATTTGAACTTGATAAGTGTAATTGTAACTCAATCTCCATTTGTTGAGTTAAATATCCAATTCATTGGTGTTGTTTTTACAAGAATATGTGTGAATGTCATCTTGGCACGAGGCCTTGATAAAATATTATTTGTAGTCTTAGCACGAGGTCTTGGCTATGTGGTTATGATAGTCTAGCATTATGCATTCCGTCATTATGAAAGTGGTTATTAATATTTTTATGTGATTATTCGACTAGTATAATATCCATGTGAATAAGTAAATGGCATTATTTCATTTTATCCTTGCCATATTATGATGATGTTCAAGTTTAAAAGGCTTTTGTTTTAGTTATACATTGCCTTAAATGTTTATGTTTATTTATGAAAGTTTCCGCTATATTGTTATCCTTAATGAGCATATGAGCTCACCCCTTTCAATGTTTTATTTTTCCCAGGATGTGAAGAAGTATTTTATGAATGACCTGAAGGGACAGTATGATGGGATATGAAGACAATATGTTGTTTTAGTTTTTCACTTATTGATGTAATGTAAACTTTATAAATATATCTAGTGTTTCCAAGGCTACTAAACTAATCAGTCCTTCGAGACTTGATCTTTTGTGATCATGAAAATGTTATGTAATAATGCACCAACTCTGGGGAACTGGGGTCGGGGCGTTACACTGAAGGGGAACAAGAAAAACCCTTATAAAAGATCAAAAATTTACCCACTCTAAGTGGTGGTATATCTAAACCAATTTCCACTTAGGAGACCACTAACTTAAGTTCGGTAGTTCACTAAGTTATTAGTGGAAAAGTAATGGAATTATTCCACTTCTTTCCTATAGCAACTAATAATTTTCATATATAGATATTACATCATAATAAATGAAAATTCAATATATTTTATAAATACACACCTGAGGACCATAATGGTTTAGTGTCTTTAGAGACTAGATGCCCAATATTCTTATTTATTGAAATATCTTAAACATCTACCACAAATAACTTCCCAGATAGTAATCTTCTTAGAATACCCCACATAAAAACTTTCGTTATAACCCCGAGAAAGGAAACTTAAGAAATGGTGATCTCAGATGAAAAGTAAGTATAAAGAAGGGATATTTCAATGATAACATAAAACTAAAATGAGTGTAAGTATATGAGAACATGATCTTAACATTTAAAAAATACATACCCAATATATCATAGATCATAATATTCAATCATAACATAAATCTTGGCAGTTCATAAGACATAAATCATAAAGGAATCAAATAACATGAGCTATGAGAGCCTAAAATTCGAATAAGAAATTTGTTTTTGGCATAAAAATATTTATATAAAATAATATCTTTCTCTAAGGCTCACTTCTAGGACTATCATAGTGGATTGGGTTCACTCCTCATTTCATTATATCCTTATTCAAGTTTCACACTCATGTATATCGTAGTATACAGAGTCAATAACTAACCTAGGTTCACTCCTCATTATTTTCATTATTATATCAACAGATATCAATATTTACCAAATCCATTAGATGGATATATAATTTTGGTCCCACATATCACGTAATCATAATCCATTCATATACATGCCACTAGATCATAAATCATTCATTATATATCAAAACCCAGGGAAAGAAAATAGGTTTCGTAAAAATTTCAACATTTCATCATAACATAACCTATGGAAAGTAAAATGGTTAAATAAACATATCATCATCACAATAATACTATATAGATAAATAATAAAGATTCTATCATTGTTTAATATATCTATTAAATCATAAGTAATATCAAAGGATGTTATCTTAAATGATAAATTTCTGAAAAAAAATTTCATGGAATATTTCTTGAGGAAAGTACGATTTTCATTTTGGAATCACTTATTTAAAATAGAAATGTTTCATAAATACTAATGAAACAAATTTCTTTTAAAATAAACATATAATATTGTTAATGAAGGTTTAAACCATTGGATATTTATAAAGGAGAGATAATTTTTTCATGTCGTGTATGTTAAAACAAAGACTTGATTTACATTTTTGGTAAAAATTAATAAGTACATATTCCTAAAATGAAAAGAATATAAATTTTTAACATTTGTGTAGAAATTTATATATGGGTAAAAATGATTTCAAAATTAATCTGATAATATAAAAACCATTATTGAAAAAAAAAATTGGCCATGGAAGAAAACGATTCTCAACTATAGAGGAAATAGGGTCTATTTTTCTCAAAAACAATCTTGATAATTTTAAGTACCAAAGAGGGGAAAATGGTACTATGACTAGAAAATTTCATAAATAGATATAGTATAATAAAAATAAAGTATTTTTTTTCTGAAAATTATAATATATATTTTTTTCAATATAAATGAATGCATAAATAATCCCGATTAAAAAGAAACATAAGTCATTTTCCACTTTGGTAACTTTTGAATCCTAAGCCCCACGAAATAATAAATTCAAATGAAAATTTTTATTTCATTAACATAAATAGAATCATGATATAACATATTAAATGGTTATTATATACACCTCATAAATAGAAATAGGTGAATAACATCAAGCATATCTCAATGAAACAATATTGAGATGAAGAAATCTTACAATTTTGGTAATTTATGTGTCAAAAACTCAATAAATTTATAACCTTATATAGGTTTTTAAATACCCATAATTTTTATAAAAATAATCATAAAATATATTTGTGGGTAGTATATTAACCACACAAATTAAATAAATAGTGGATAGAGCATATGTATCGCAAAAATAAAAGTGAGATGGGAAACTCTTACCTAAACTTTAGATTGCTTTGAAATCACTCTCACCTCTTATATAACAAATTTAAATTTATTATAATTATATAATAGAATAATTTACATAATTATAATATGAAATAACATCCACCTATAATGTTTTAACACCCATTTATTAATAAGTCTTTATTTAAATCATCATTTTTAGGAATTAACTATTTCATTTTTTATAAGATGTTTTGATTCTGCAGTTTAGGTACTTGTACTTTAATTTCAGTTCAATAATATAAATATTGGTATTTATGATATTAATATCATATATATTTTATATATAAGAAAAATATTCTATAAAATGTAGATATAGAATAATGATTTACATTATTTATGGACATGGTAGGTCGAAGTACACATGAACGTTGTTTTAATTTTCTAACAAAAATAATGAAATAAAGGTAAATTATATTTCATAATTAAAACAAATAATTATATCATAATTAATATATACATATTTATTAAATATTTAATTATTACCATTAAATTAAAAAACAAATAACATCTCTTCGTGGAGGTGGTAGTCCACACATACGCACGAGCAACATTATCATTTTCCAAAGGGTTGGAAGGTATGAAAGTAGATATTATATTATAACTCTAGAGGAATAATTATTTCATAAATATTGTATATAAACTTTAAAACCATATTAATTTCCATCCATGAATTTTTTTTCTAGAAAATGAATTGTATCGCTACGTGAATGCGGTAGTCCACATGTACACATGAGTGATAATTTCATTTCCTATTTGATAGAAAATTTGGTGGTTGGTTTTGGTTACACAATCATAATAAAATTTAAAAATATTTAATATATTTAATTTTTTATTTTATGATGAATACTATATATTTATAGGAGTTATAAGAAGAAATAAATTGAAAGAGGTCAACTAGGATGATTGCCACTTCTCTGGTAAACCTCCTTTAGATCTATCATTAAGGACCCATGTAATGATATTTTAAGAATAAAAATAACTATCATTAATGAACAAGGAAGTTTATAGGAGAATTAATTAGGTTTTGTTTTATATATATGGCACAAATTGGTCTAAATAATATAAAGGATGGGTGTCATTTTATAAGGGAGGGAAATGACACATATGAAATTAATAAAAATATTTAAATATAATAAGTTCATTTTCAAGTGTAAATGGAACAATGTTGATATAATTAAGAATATAAGAAAGGATATGGTTGAAATAAATTAATCCAATAATATTTTTATAGGTTTTTTGTTATTTTAAACCTTATCTTTTGGTTTAGCCACTTTGTTAACCAATTTTAACCTTAACTATGATGATGAGTTTTTCAATATTCTAAGGTTATAATCTAACTCATAAGGTAAAATTTGACTCATAAATGATTAGGGGTGGATATTTTTGACCATATATAATCCTAATTATCCTATTTATATATTTTTATGATTTTTAAATAATTTAATAAAATATTATTTTACATAAAATATCATTTTTTTTCATTGTTACACTGTTCATTTAATTTAACATTAAAGGAATCAGTAAAATAAAGGAATTAGAATATAAAATATTCAAACATAAATTATATGTTATTATTAACCATAAAATATTTGTGACACCATAACTCATCCAAAAAATTAAATTTTTATGTTTCAAAAATAATTTACTTTGATTTTTCTGCTCTTTACATAAGCATTGCGTCATGTTGTGTAAACATTTAAGGTGAATATACCATTACTAAATATAAAAAATAAATTAACAGAATAAAAATAAATAGATTTTTTTTAGAACAAAATTTGATATTCCTTTATTTTATATTATAATCCCTATATTAATATAAAAATTAAATTAAAACCAAGAGAGTGATATTTTGTATTTTTATTTACCTAAAATATTATAAATGTCATTATCAAAGGAAAATGGAACCAAAATTCCATATATTATAATGTAGAATGTATATGGAATAATTAATATCATTAAATCAAATAATGGAAAGTTTTGGGTTGATTTTAAGAGCATATTTCATAGCTTTAACCCCGTTTTACCCATTTTACCCTTATCGAGGTGACAAATATTTACCATGATTACTATTAATAATGATCATAAATAAAAGAGACATATTTACCAAATTTTAACCTAATGATTATAAATATGGTACCCATTTTTCAATATTCAATCTCTATAAGTGTCAAATATCAATTTTAATATAAATTCATAAAACGCAACAAAAATATTTTTTTAGAAGAATGTGTTTTTAAGTATAAAAATTAACTTATATAAAAATCATGAATATTTCTAATTCAAATGAAATTAATTAGATTTTTATAAATAAAATTGATCATATATAAATTTAATATCAAATGAAAAGTATAATTATACTTTTAAATTACGTTATTTAATGAAAATAAGTGAGATTATTTGTAAAATCAGTATTTTTCATTATACACTGAAAAATATATCATTTCATAAAAATAACAAAATTTCACCCAAAGTTAAATTTTAAATATTGATTTATAATATTATTTTAATTTTATAAAATAAAATTTCTAAAATTTTACAAATTAATTATAATTTTCACCCAGAAAATTCAATAAAATCATTTTTTATAGAAAATGCATTTCTGAAGCATAAAATGACTACACTAAAAAATTGTGTGATTATTTCATAAGAATTAATAATTATATTTTTATTGAGTAGGAATATTATACATATATTTTATAATTAATTTACTCATATTCATACCCATCAATTCATCAGCTAGTTTATAATGGTCACGTTTAAATAATAATATATTAATGATATTTCTCAATTCTCTTAAAAGTCCATGTTTCATGTTAAGAAATCTATCAAGATGATTTTTATTTTAAAATAAATTTATAGGGAGTTACATTCTTATCCCCAAAATGAATTCTTCTCCTACAATTTTATCTCATTCATCAGATGCTTAATATTTGAAAATATTGATTTTAAAAACTCACATCATATAGAGTGATAATAATAATTCCTTTGAAATTGAAATTTACTGGAAATAAAACTTAACTGGGTTCTAATATATGAATAACACTAGTGAGGAGTTATAGTATAAACATATATATGAAAAATAATTTCTAAGGACTAATAGAGAGTGATAAAGAATATGGTCATGAAAAAATTAATGACCGTAAATCAATAAATCATTGATGGGTGAAAAGGCCATCAATTCCTCATAAATAAATATAAAAGGATACAATTTTTATTTCAATTATATTTTTCTGTATTGAGGTATTATATTACTATAATTATAGAGAACATGAGAAAATAAACTTGATATATTTCTATTTCATAAAGACAATTTCATCCTTTAGTTGTGATTTGATCAATTTATACTTCATCTCTTACTCAAATAAATTAATATTCAAGATGAATTTTTAATTTATAAAGCACTAAAATTAGATTTGAATATATTATAAGTTCCATAAAATAATTACAAGTCATTCCTTCTTACTTTAAATATTTAAGAAAAAAATGGTTACCATAAGTTATCCAATACAGATTAATATTTTAACAACCCAAAAATTATAAACCTAGTTTTATTATAAAAATATTTCATTAAATAGATTTATTTATAATTTAAACATTTTAAGATGATTTTCTTTAAAATAATAATTTAAATTAATTATTTTATTACAATTACAGTTTCAAATTTATTCTAAAATTAAATATAATTTTACTTTGTTTAAATAATATTTTAGAATAACTACTTTTATTAAATATAATATACTTTTATCAAAAAAATTATTTAATAGAAAATTTTAAATGATAATTATATATGAATATAGTTAATTTGTTTTTCATTTTCAAAATATAATATGTATATGTATATTAGTTTTGAATAATATAAACTTATGAATATAATATAAAACTAATACTATTATAATTTTATAATTTTATTTGAATTAGATAATGGGATTATACATGTCATTTAAAATTAATATTTTAAATTATTATATGTTGAAATAATAACATCAAATATTTTAATGACATTATTTCGTAAAAAAATAACTATTTTAATTTATGAAAACAAATATTTTATCTACCATATGAATTATTATAAGGGTTTTATATATTTTATAAAATATGTTATATATTTATATGAAGTAATAATTATTTGATTAAAATTACAAATTTTGATTAGATTAATTTTTATAATGTTATTAATATTATGATTTGTGTTTAATAAAATTGTAATTATAAGGTATAACTATTTTAATATTAAAGATAAACTTATAATTTAATATGAATAAATTAAAATCTTTAATTAAATAAATAATGATGATTTTATAATGAATAATAATAATAATAAGGAGATAGAATTTGGTATAGGGGTTTCAGTAGGTTCGTCGTCTGGGGAGCATCATCGCGAGGGCATTAGGATCATGTCAAATAGAGTCACACATCATGGCCAAGGGAGTCCAGTCCTTTGAGAGTGTTCGCCTTAGTGTATTGGGAGTTTGAGCATGGATGGGATTCGAGGTCAACGTGTTGCGATGTCAAATCCATGTGTGGATTCACGGACATGTTTAAGGTATGTCGCTTGTGAGAAAAGTCTAGATCTAGGTTAGGGTTTCATTTGTTCCAGATCTAGTCAAGTTAGGCTTGTGTGTTCTTTCTTAGGTTTCTATTTTCCTATCATCCAATTAAATTTTTTTGTTCATGAAATACTGTTTTCTTTTTGATTATGAACAATTATGGCTTCTCTTTGTTCTATATAGGTCAATTTCTTTGGTTGTTTTAATGTTAAATTATCAAAGTTTTTGATCTATTTGTGATTTTATTTTCTCTTTGTCTAGTGGATGAATGATCGGTTTTCCTATTATTTTTATTGTCTATTTTAATTTTGACAACTGTCTTGTGTCGTTTTCATCAATTTTCTTCTCTAATTACCCATGCGTATTTATTTTATAGAGAAATCCTGGTTGTGTCCTTAATATAAAAACTGTGTAGGAGTCTTCTATGGTCTACAGCTCACCCTTTTATATATATTTCACTTTACAAGGCTATTAAACCCAATAACCTATGTGTTCATGAATGGAAAACATGGCCTGCCAGTGGTTGAGTGTGTGTCCTAAGATGGTATCCTACACATTTCTACAATAATTCAAGTAAGAGAATAATTATTTTTAATTATAACTTATAAGGGATTTTATTTTTATTATATTTCTAGTTATTCTATTTTGAAAATTCAAATTTTTTTTGTATTGAAACACTTCTTCCAAATGAGAAAATTAGTTGTAAGGCATTATGTGTTCTTGTAATTCATTTAAGTGAATCAAATTACTCTTTCATTTTCATACTAATTTCCAATTTACTTAGTAAAATTTTCTGTTTTGCAAATGTCAGTTTAAAATTATGATTTTATATTTATACTTGTTTTGTAAGAGAAATTTTATTTTTTATAAATCATTATCTCTGATTTATATTTTCTTCTAAAAAATATTACAAGAACTTATGAATTCTAGTTCTATATATGGGAAATTATTTTTATTTTTTTCTAAATAACTCTTTATTTGTCAGGACAGTAGTGTTTATATTTTATCAATAAAGAATTATTTTCATATTTTAATTTATGTTTGTGTAAGGGTGTAATTAAATTTATTTCTTATTTTTGGGTCATGATATTCATTAAATTTTAGAAGGATATGAATAAATTATTTATTTTTCAAAATATATTATTTTACTTCTCAAAAATGTTAAGGGAGATTACATTTCATTAGATCAAACTATGTGTATTTTTGAAATACACACACACACACACACACACATATATATATATATATAACTATGGGTGATTATCTAAGGTAGTATATATTCTATCAATTATTGTTTAAAATTAACTTATTGTGGTATAATATAAGGTTTCATTAAAAAACTAATTATTTTTAGTAATGATTAATCATAGTTATGATTCCAAAACAACAATTCCACTTACACATAGTTATTTAAAAAAATTTATGGTTTGATATGATTTCATATTAATTTTTCGAATTAATATTTTCATTTATCGACATTTTTCTCAACCATGTATTTAATTCGTGATGATGACTTTTGTAAATTCAATTCCAATACACATGTATATATATTTATTTATAAAGATTAAATGGGTATTATCATGTTTATAATTTTTTTATCGATTTATCATCATATATCTAAAAAATTCACATAAAATTTCATCACATTTTATCAACATTATGGTCATTGAGTCTGTATATAAACATTTCCACGTGTTATGATTATCGTCGACACCCATTTCATTTAAAATAAATTTTTAGATTCAATTTTAAATTTTAATGTTTTAATTTCAAATTAATTAGTACATCTTCTTCATTGAATTTTTTTATTTTAAAGGTTACTTTTAGAGTTTTTTGTACAACACATAATTAGTTATTTCTTAAGAATGTTATAAAATTTTAAGGGTAATTTTCTATTTCTATTTATATTTTCATATCATCAACCTATGCATATAATCAATTATGAAAGTTTGTGATCAATATATTCACATAATATGTAGTTTTAAATTATCACTTTTTAAAATTAATTACATGTGTTAACGAAGGTAATTTGGAGTGCATAGATGATTAGAATTATAAATATTTGTTGTAAAGTTAAATTACATGAATTTTGGTGTTATAAAAACTCACTAGAAATTCCCATGAAAAGTTTAGTTATGTGGGTGTGTGTGTTTGTGTGTTTGTGTGTATATACAAGTATTATCTTCAAGCCAAGGGTTATTCATATTTTGGTGTAAGGGGTGGTTTCATTGAAACTATGACCTTTTTTTTAAGGATTACTAAATACAAGTTCACTTTCTAAGAAATTATTCCACTTATGTGTGTGTGAGTGTTTGGGTGTATATATAACAAAGTTTATTTTTTAAATTTGGTTGGATATTAACTTTTCCAAAGGATATTCTCATTTACTGCTATATTTTTAACATAAATTTACTTCATGTTGATGATTTTTACAAATATAAAATGTATATATATAAATATATATGTATATATATATATTTATGGGAAATATTAAGTTCTTTTATTTTAAAAATTAAACTCATGGTATATATATATATGTGTGTGTGTGTGTGTGTGTGTGTCTACACAAAATATATAATGTTTATTAACATGTTATAATACTTAATGTCACATTTTAAAAAAAATGTTCATAGCATTTCCTAGAGTTATTTTAAACTTAAGGATGTCACATCTGCATACAGTCAGGGTCATGCATCAAATGTAACATCGACACATCTTTCATTCATAATAAACTATTGGTTTCAAATAAATTTTCTAGGATTATCAAACACATGTATTTATTAAATAATTGAAATGATTTTGTGTGAAACATATTTATTTATTATAAAAGATTATTTAGAGAAGACAAGAATATATATTCCTTTTTTATTAAATTTTTATTTATTTCATTACTCATTTTATTCATGGGATACAAATAAAGAAAATTATTTCACGTGTGGGATTAATCATTTTATGATATTAAATGTATTAAGAATTAAAATTTTCAATGTGGTATGAGACACTTTGGATTGTTTAAACAAAATTTACCTCAATAATTTATCAATGAATTTATTTTCATCTATGATCAAGATTTAAATAAATAAAAGTGGTATGAGACACTTTAATTAAATTATATACTTTTATTAGTCATATAATGAATATATAGGACTTATTATGTGATGGGTGGGGCACATTATAGCCTCTTGATGCATCGGTAGGTCTCATGAGACAAAATAGGTCTTGGCATGAGTCCTTGACAAAATGATTATGTATGGTCTTGGCATGAGCCCTTGAAAAAATGGTTATGTACAGTCTTGGCATGAGGCCTTGATAGAATATTTATGATGTCCTACATTATGCATTTACCTCATTATGAATTTAGTAAAGGAGTGACCATGTGATTGTCTAACTATTAGAATAACCATGGTTAAGAATCATTCTCTTATGAATATGTATTAATCAGTTATACATTTTCAAGTGCACATGGAATAATTTTTATACTTATGTATATCATTTATTAAGAAGAGATAATTGTTCATTTATAACCCATAAAAAATTAAGAACTTATCCATTATTTCATGTTTTTAATGTATGTGTTTTGATGTCATTTTTTGTGAAAATCCAGACAAGTAACATTTCATGTGCAAAACAATGTCTTCACACCTTGCATGTCATACATAATTAATTAACGTCATCATTAAACTTATAAGTGACATCTTAAGAATTTCTACCCATGTACGTGCATATTCTATATTTTATCACATTTTTTACTCTTAAATATGTTTAGATACTTTGAGCATGAGTTTATCCTAAAAATTGTTTAAAAATATCTCAAGAAAATGATGATGACATGATATGAGAAAATTTAATTTCAGGATTTAAAACATGTATTTAAAAAAAATGTTTTAAATAAAAAATTATTTCTTTATGGTTTTTTTTAAACCCCTTACTGGGAATATCTAATTCTCACCCCTTTTTTAAAATAATTTTTTACAGGTCACTTTGAATTCCAAAGTTGGAATCCATCATTTTTACACATGCAGAAGTGAAATTTGGATTTTTTTTCTGCAACTCTTATAATTTGTAAGATTGTATCTAACTCTCTAGAACCTAGACTGGTAAAATGTTCGAATATATTTAATGTTTAAGGATTCATCCTTATATTTGGTATTAGAGGCATGGTCTAAACAAATCCAAAGATTAGATGTTGTCATCTAAGCAGTAGAGTATAGAAGTCTAGTGGTCCTAGTTTTATTAATTCTAAATACAGAAATTGAGAATTGTTGTTAATCTGAGGAAATAAATTGTGAGGACACAATTATTTTGAGGGAGGATAATTTAACATCCAAGAAATTATAAACCTAGTTTTATTCTTAAGAAAATTATTAAATGTATTTATTTATAATTTAAAGATTTTTAAGACTATTTTCTTCAAAATAATATTTGAAATTAATTTTTTTATTACAAGTATAGTTTCAAATTTATTATAAAAGTAAATATTATTTTACATTTTTAAAATAATTTTTTAGAATAACTAATTTTATTAAATAGAATTTACTTTTATCAAAATAATTATTTAATAGAATATTTTAAATGACAATTATATATGAATATTGTTAACTTGTTTTTAATTTTCAAAATATAATATGTATATGTATATTAGTTTTAAATTATATAAAATTAAGAATATAATATAAAACTAATAATTTTATAAAGTTATAATTTTATTTTAATAATATATTGAGATTATACATGTCCTTTAAAATTATTATTTAAAATTGTTATATGTTGTAAAAATAATATCAAATATTTTAATGACATTATTTTGTAAAAAAATGCTATATTTTAATTTATGAAAAAAAATATTTAATCTGTAATATAAATAATTATAAGGTTTTTATATATTTTATAAAATATGATATATATATATATGTATATTAAATAATAATTATTAGATTTAAATTATAAAATTTTTATTAGATTAATTTTTATAAATTTATTGATATTTTGATTTGTGTTTAATAAAAATATAATTATAAGGTATAACTATTTTAATTTTAAAGCTAAAATTATAATGTAATTTTCTTAAATTATAATATTTAATTAAATAAATAATAATTTTATAATAATAATAATAATAATAATAAGGAGATAGAATCGGGTATAGGGGTTTCAGTGGGTTCGTCGTCCAGGGAGCATCGTTGTGTGGGCTTCTTCGAGGGCGTCAGGATCGTTTCACATGGAGTCGCATGCTGCAGCCATGGGAGTCCAACTATCTGAGAGTGTTTCTTATCATGAGATGTGAGCTTCAACATGTCCTAGAGTCAAAGATGATGCGTTGCGATGTCGAATCAATGTGTGGAGTTGAGGACCTATTCGAGGTTCGTCGCTCGTGAGAAAATTCAAGATCAAGGTAAGTCTTTCGTTTGTTCCAGGTCTAGGCGAGGTAGGTTTGTGTGCTCTTTATTAGGTTACAATTTTCCTATCTTACAATTTGATTTCAAATTCGTGAAATACTATTTTATTTTTTATTATGAACAATTACTATTTTGTTTTGTTCCGCAGAGGTAAATTTATTCAGTTGCTTTAATGTTAAATTATCAATATTTTTTATCCACTCGTGATTTTATTTTGTCTTTGTCTAGTGAATGAATGATACTTTTTCCTAGTATTGTTAATTTATTCTTTAATCTCGATAACTGGCTTGTGTCATTTTCATCCATTTTCTTCTCCAATTACCTATGGGTATTCATCTTATGGATGATGCTTAGTTGTGTCCCTAATATACATTCCATGTAGAGTCTTCTCTAGTTCACAACTCACCCTTTTCCATATATTTCCCTATATAAGGCTATAAAACCCAATTAACTTTCTTTTTATGAATGGCTAACATGGCCTACACGTGGTTGAGTGCGTATCCAAAGAATTTCTCCTTCACATTTCTATAGAAATTCAAGTAAGGGAATAATTATTTTCAATTATAACTTGTTAGGGATTTATTTTTATTATATTTATAATTAATCTATTTTTAAAATTCCAATTTTTTTAGTTGAAACACTTCTACCAAATGAGAAAATTATGTTTAAGGGATTATGTGTTCATAGAATTCATTTAAGCGGATCAAATTACTCTTTCATTTTTAAACTTATTTCCATTTTATTTAGAAACCTTTTCTATTATGTAAATGTTAGTTGAAAATTATGATTTTATATTTGTACTTGTTTTCTAAGGGAAAATTTATTTTTAGTTAATCATTAACTATGATTTATATTTTCTTCTAATAAAATATTGCATGACTTATGAATTATAGTTTGGGAAATTATTTTGAATTGATTCCAAATAAATATTTTTTTGTTAAGCCATTAGTGTTCAAATTTTAACTATAAAGAATTATTTTCATGTTTTACTTTATATTTTTGTAAGGGTGTAATTATATTTATTTCCAGTTTTTGGGTCTTCATATTTATTAAATTTTAGAAGAATATGCATCAATTATTTATTTTTCAAAAATTATTATTTTACTTCTCAAAAATTTTAAGGGAGATTACATTTATTTATATCAAACTATATTTATTTTTAAAATACATACATATATATATATATAACTATGTGTGATTATCTAAGGGTGTATCTATTCTATTAAGTATTGTCTAAAATTAATTTATTGCGGTATAATGGAAGTTTAATTAAAAACCTAATTATTTTGAAGAATTATTAATCCTAGGTATGATTCCAAAACAAAAATTCCACTTACACAAAGGTATTTAACAAATTTCATGTTTTCATGATTTCATATTAACTCTAACAATGAATATTTTCATTTATCAACATTTTTTTAAACCATGTATTTAATCTGAAATGATGAGTGTTGTAAATTCAATTCTAATATGCATGTATATATATTTGTATATATGAATGAAATGGTTATTATCATGTTTGTAATTTTATTGTCGATTTATCATTATATTTATAAAAAATGCACATAACATGTCATCGCATTTTATCTACATTATGGGCATCTCGCCTGTATATAAACATGGCCACATGTTATGCTTATCATCAACATCCGTTGAATTTAAAATAAATATTTGGTTTCAATTTTAAATTTTGAATTTTGAATTTAAAATTAATAAGTACATCATCTTCATTGAATTTTTTTATTTTAAAGGTTACTTTTATATTTGTATGCGCAACATATAATTAGTTATTTTTTAAGATTGTTATAATGTGTGAAGGGTAATTTTCTAATGATATTTATATTTTTATGTCATCAACCTATTAATATAATAAATTAAGAAGATTTGTGATCAATATATTAACATAAGATACAGTTTTAAATTATCACTTTTTAAAATTAATTACATCTGTTAATGAAAGAGAGTTGAAGTACATTGATGATTAAAATTAATAACATTTGATGTAGTGGTAAATGACATGATTTTTGGTGTTCTCAAAACTCGCTAGAAATTCCCAAGAAAAGTTTATATATACATATACACACAAGTATTATCTTTAAACCAATGGTTATTCATATTTTGGTGTAACGGGTGGTTTCATTGAAACTCTGACTATTTATTTCAAGGATTAATAAATCCAAGCATTCTTTATAATCCATTATTCCACTTATATATATATATGTGTGTGTGTGTGTGTGTGTGTGTGTGTGGGTGGGTGTGTGTGTGTGTAACAAATCTTATGTTTTAAATTTTGTTTCATATTAACTTTGCCAAAGGATATTAACATTTATCACTATTTTTTCTAAAACATAAATTTACTCTGTACTGATGAGTTTTATGACTACAAAATGTATATATATAAATGTAAATGTATATATATATAAGAAACATTATGTTATTTTATTTTAAAAATTAGGCTCATGGATCATAATATGTATATATAAATCTAAAAAGGATATAATTTTTATTGACATTTTATAATACATAACATCACATTTTTAAAAAATGTGCATAACATGTCGTCATGTTATTTTAAACTTAAGGATGTTGCATATGCATACAGTCATGGTTATATGCCAAGCGTAACATCAATACATCCTTATTTTATAATAACTCTTGGTTTCAAATAAATTTTCTGATATTATCAAACACATATATTTCTTTAGGAATTGAACTGTTTTGTGTGAAACATATTTAATTATTATAAAAGATTATTTTGAGAAGACAAAACTATATATGCATTTTTTATTAATTATGTATTTATTTCATTACTCATTTTATTGATGGGATACAAATAAAGAAAATTATTTCAAGTATGTGATTAATATTTTTATTATATTAAATATATTTAGAATTAAAACTTTCAAATTGGTATAAGATACTTTGGATTCCTTAATGAAAATGTACCTCAATAATTTATCAATGAATTTATTTTCATCTATGATTAAGATTTAAATAAATCCAAGTGGTATGGGATAATTTGATTTAAATATGTAATTATATTAGTCATATAAGGAATTTATAAGACTTATTATATGATAGGTGAGGCCCTCTATAGCCTCTTGATTCCTTGGTAGGTCTCATGAGAAAAACTAGGTCTTGGCATGAGGCCTTGATAAAATGATTATGTGTGGTCTTAGTATGAGGCCTTAACAAAATAGTTATGTATGGTCTTGGCAGAAGGTCTTGATAGGATGTTTATAATTTTATATATTATTCATTTCCCTCATTATTAATCTAGTAAATGAGAGATGATGTGATTATTTTTCTAATATAATAACCATGTTTAAGAATCATTCTCTTATAAACATTTATTAATCAGTTATGTATTTTCAAGTGCACATGGAATAATGTTTGGTACGTATTCATATCAATTGATAATAAGGTTTAATTGTTCATTTCTGATACATAAATAGAGTTTAATTACTTATCTATCATTCCATGGTTTACATATATGTATTTTGATGTCATTTTCTAAGAAAATAAAAATATGTAAAAATTTCTGTGCAAAATAGTGTGCACACCTTGAATGTCATACATAATTAAGTATGGTTATCATTTCAATTATAAGTGAAATCTCATGCATTTCTGCTCAAGTTTGTCAATATTCTATATTGTATCATATTTTTAACTCTTAAATATGTTTAGAAACTTTGAGCATGTGTTTATCGAAAAATTTGTTTCAAAATCACTCAAGAAAATGGTGATGACATTATATGATAAAAGTTACTTTCATGATTTAAAACATGTATTTAAAAGAAAAGTTTTAAAAGAAAAACTATTTTATTGTGGTTTTGTTTTATAACCCCTTACTAGGCATATCCAATTCTCACCCCTTGTTTAAAATTATTTTTCACAGGTCACATTGATGTCCAAAGTTGGACGCCACTGTTTTTATGTGTGAAGAAGTAAAGTTTTCCTTTTGTTTATTTATTTTTCTGTTGCAACTCTGATAATTTATAATCTTGTATCTAACTCTCCAGAACCTATATTATTAAAAGGTTCTCTTCTATGTAATGTTTAATTCTGGGTATTTATAAATATAATATAGTAATATCTAAAACCTTAATAATAACAGCCAAATTTTAACTTAACCCATTCCATAAATAGTTAACCAAAATAATCCTCTAAATTTTATTGACCAAATTAAAAACCCAAAAATATGAAATATTTTATCACATGTTTTATTTAAGATAAACTTTAAAATTTATCCTATATAATATAAATTATCTCACAATGTCACATACCAAACATATAAATACATTGACCATGTATTCTCTTAAAATATTAAACTAACTTGAATCACTATAAAACATCAACGAAAACATAAATTCTTTATAAAATTAATATAATCCATATTCCTAAAATAAAATAACTTACTATTAAATTCTATAAATCCAAAATGCAATAAATGTTATCAAATCACTAACCAATTTCAAGGTCACTAATATTATATCATTTACTTTATCAATTTTAATCATCAATTTCTCCCAACTAAACATTATTAAGTAATCATCTATCATTTATTAATGGTTATATTTCCCTTAATCATGTATTATATAAAAATATCACCTTACCACTAAATCATTTTTCTTGGTTATCAGTACCATATAATATATGATTTTTTATTCTTAAATAAAAACTATTGTGGAACGATCCTTAAGTGTTTCATGATTTTTATAACCATAATATTATTTATATTACACATATACAACATAATTTTTGAATGTAAATACATAAACACTTAAATATTTTCACTTCAATGATTGGAATGGAATATTTTCATCCTTGGTCTATGAGTTAACTATTGTATTAGGGAATTAACTCAGATAATTCCAAAGTTCCCCACATATAACACATTTATTTTCTTGTAAATTCATTACTCTATGCCCATTATTTCCACATATAGAATAACTTCTAATTATTTTGAGTTATTATCCTAGGTTCCACTTCCCACATTATTGACATAAATAAAATTGAACTTTTTTATATCTATGATATTTACCACCTAAAATCCCATAAAAGTACATTCTTATCTTATTTAAAATGTTAGGAAACTCACATATTTTTATGTTTTTAATCATAAATAATGATAGATTATTAGGAATAATCATAAGTTTTTTATTTCCAATTCCCATATCATTCAGTTTCTTAGGTTTACAATCATTTTATTTTATATCACAATTTTTTTGAATTAATTCCTCCTAGTCCCGACCATTGACTAAAATAAAAAATAGTAGGGAGAGAAAAAATAGTCATAGTGGGAAACAATATGATCATGAAACTATATTTATTGAATGTATGAATCATGACACCTTTTCAACATATGAAACATTAAGTTTAACCTAGGTCATACATAGTCATCATCTATTCAAATACATCATAATGTTATATAATTAAAGTATTAATTAAGAAAATCATTTCTTCAGGGACTACCAAACAAGGTGTGTATTAACGTCACAATCACTATGCACCAGAATTATGGATGAGATATACTTAAACAACTATTTTTAAGGTTATTACCCCCTGATACATTTTCATTAAACCCACATCCACTTATAGTGTTCATATAGAGATTTATTTCTAGGAAAACCACATAATCTCTAAAGCATTAAGATGTTATATTATACTTATACTAATCCTTGATTTTTTTCACTAAATTTATCTAATCCTAATATCTAAATATTTACTAAATTTACCTTTGACACCAACTATATAAACGCATTCTTTTCATACATATATATTATATATTAACAAATATTTATTCAATATATTTTACAAATACACATTGAGGATCATAGAAGTTGAGTTTCATTAGAGATTAGATATACAATATTTATATTTCATAGATGATATCAAACATATCCCACAAAGACCTTCTCATATATTACTCTTATTAAAAATACCCTACTTTTATAACAATATTAATGGAAACACAATAAAGGGTGATCTCATATTCTCAGTAAAAGTAAACAAGAGATATTTCAATGATCAATTAATATATCATGGGAATATGGGTATGAGAACATGACAGTAACATTTTAAAATCACACCAATTTTATTATTGATCATAATCATAAATTATGGAAAAATATTGTCAATTTATATGAAATTAATCATAAAGGAATTAAATAACATTAATTTTGAGAGTATAAAATTAGTATAAGACACAATTTTGTGACATATACAAAATCAAAGAAAATAATTTCCTTAGTAAAGGTTCATTGTCAATACTATCATATTGGATTTTTTTACTCATAATTCCACTATATCCTTAGTTGAGGTTCATTCCCAATAATGTCGTAGTCAACAAATTCCCTTACAGAACTTGGTGCAATCCTCATTTTAACCTTATTGTCTCTAAGATTTGCATCATTACCCAATTCGTTAGAGGGAAATGTAATTCTTATCCAACCCATAACATAATCATAATCCATTCATATTTGTTTCATAATATCATAAATAATTCATAAAATATCATAACCTATTCAAAATAAATGGGTTTTATAAACATTTCATTAGAACTTAACCCATGAAAAATAAATGGGTTTCATAAATGTCTCATAATAACAATCATAAACCATAAAAATAGATAATAATGATGGTATCATTAGATCATATCCCTAGTAAATTATAAGTAACATCAAAGTATTATATATTAAATGATAAATTCCTTTAAAATATCACATGGAATATTTCATGAGGAAAATACCCTTTTCATTTTAAAATATAAAATGTAAAATATAAAATAATTACAAATATTAAGGGATTATTTTAAGAAAATCCATGTAAATACATAAAAAAAGTTTTAAATAAATAATAAATCATGATGGACTATAATTATACTGATATTTTATATGTAAAAATAAATATTCCTTTCACATTTTTAGTAAAAAGTCAAAAGTGCCTCATTCATAAAATAATAATAAGATTAATTTGAAAAAATATATATATAAATTTAAATATGGGTAAAACTTACTTAAATAATCATAATATAATACCAAAAAATTCTTGAAAACATTTAAAATTAAGCAGAGACATGGTAGAAAAAGGTTTCTGATTAAATATGAAATAAAGTCTGTTTTTCTTAAAAACGTTTTCCTATTTATTTTAAGTACCAAAGAGAAGAAAATTGTATTATTACTTTAAGATTTCATTTGTATCCAAAGTATATTAAATTAAAGTGTTTTATCAGAAAAAAATCACATAATTTTCTCAATAAGAATTCAATCATAAATAATTCTAATTAAAATGATATTGAAACATAAATCCATTAGTGCTTTGGTAACTTTTGAATCATAAGACCCATGAAAGAATAAAATCAAATGAAATGTAAAATATCATGAAAATAAGTATAATAATTACATAACATTTCAAATGGGTTATATATACACCTCATAAACATAAATAGGTTCATAACATTCAATATGTCTCAATAAAAAAATATTGTGACAAAGATCTCTTACAACTTTGGTAATCTCCAAAGTAAAACCTCATGAAAGATAGAACCTTATATGGATTAGTAAATCCCCATAAGTTTCATAAAAATTACAAGAAAACATATTAATTGGAATTATATACACCCCACAATTTAAAAAATTGGTGAATATGATATATGTCTCAAAGAAATAAAAGTGAGATGATAAACTCTTACCTCAAGTTTGACTTGCTTAAAAAGCAATAAAAAATCATGTTTAATTAATTGAAATATATTATAATTATACAATATAATCATATAAATACTTATAATATCATATACTATCCAATTATAATATTTCAACAACCATTTATTAATAATTCTTTATTAAAATCTCCATTTCCAGGTTTTAACGGTTTCATTTTTCGCGGAAGTTTTGATTTTACAGTTTTAGTACGTGTATATATATCATGGTTCCATCATATCCATAATTTTAGTTTATATATATATTTTATATATAATCATTATAAATATATTTATAATCATCCATAAAATTTAGAGATAGAAATATTATATATATTGTTCATGGAGACGATAGGTTATACGTATCCATAAACATGGTTTTATTTTAATTAGTTTATAATAATTATCACTTCATCTTGATATTACATTGAAAATTTGTGAGTTTTTGTATCTTAAAATTTTCTCATAACAAAATAATGAATGTGAAATATTCTTAGGAAACCTACCATGATTTTCAATCATTATGGTATTAAAAAAATGAAGAAGATGAATTTACAATGGTGATTGAATAAGAAGTTCCCAATTGTGAGGTCATAGATTTTTTATAGTGAGTTTCATCTTATTGCATAGTAATTTCCTAGTTTTAAATAAATTATATAGTGGAATTAAAAATAAAGAGATTCTATTCACATTAATCAATGATAATAAAATATATACTTGATTAATGAATATGATATAATTCAGTAACACTACTAACATTTAATGAAAGATTCATAACAAAAACTAATTCTTAAACTCATTTAAAACATGTTAGCTAACAGAACACACATTCCTGACTAGATCTATCAAATATCATATATTCATTAATAAAACCAATAAAATTTTGGAAAACTTGATTTAGTGTCATTTTTTTTATTCATTTGATTTTCCTATTTTTAATATTAATCATTATATCTACCATATTAACCAATGAATCCAATGGGAATATTTTTATATGTCCAAAACATGCTAATCATATTCCAATAATTTCTCTCACTCTAATCTTTTCTTGTGTATATTTATTTCTAACCTTATCGATTTTTTATGTCCAAAAATCCATCATAACTTTTTTATATCTATTATGAACTCCTTTTGTAATTTTATGAGCTCACAACTCACATTCATGTCATTGTTTAATAGATTTTTACTGAAATCACACTTTATATATTATGTATTACCCCTAATTAGTTAAAAAAAACCCTTATTATAGATTATATCCCCATAAATATAACTTCATATGTACTATCTCAGTGTATTATGAAACCATAATTATCACATCCTCTAGGAGCATAAAATATGGGGCCATATGGGATAAATAATTTAAAGAAATTAAAAATCATCATGGATTGGTCAATTAATTATAAAACTAATCAATGCATTAAAATGTTACTTCAATGTAATTCTAGGAAAATTCAATATGACTAATTGAGGTAGACGTTCACCAGTGTCCAAAATAATGTATTGAAAAAACTCAAAGAATCCACAACTGGGGGCCTATGGAACCGAGATCACATGGATGTATTTCATTGTTCAACATATCCTACTTCCCCTTATTCTTATTCAAATGAGCATATTTTATAATTTTATATTTTGTTTAAAAATATAGTTAATGAACTGATAAAAATTATTTAATTGAATTTTGGTTTAAAATTCATTCATAAATACAATTTTAGAGAAAAAATAAATTAATATATTTCATAATATTACTATTTCTAAATGTATAATTAATAAATTTTTAATTTTTAATTTAATTGAGTTTGGGTTTTGGAACACACTAACACTCTTACCCAAACATTTTCTATTTATTAATAATATTTTTTGATTCACTAATCTAACCCTATAAAAAATCAATTAACCTTTTATTTATCTCTATCTAGTCATTTCAGATAGTATCAGGTGAATATAACCTGTGTGGATTGTATTTTTTGTCAATAAGTAATTTTTTTATCATCATCAAGAAGCTTTCAATATACATTGATAATGTGCGAAGAGATAATAAAGTTAATTACATTGTAAATTAGAAAAGGAAGTTTATTTTTCTTCTTGAAGAGATTGGATGAGAAGATTCAAGTAGCATCACCCACTTTTCATTATTTTTTAATTAGTCTTAAAGATAGTAAAAATATTTAAATGATTAATTGTATCATCCACGAAATTTTTTAATAAGGGATAAGTTAGTTAAGAAAACGTGGAGATTGAACACTTTAAAAAATAAAAATGGAACCTAATTTGAGGTTTGAAAATATATTAATTGAGTATCAATTATACCAATTGTATTAATAGGTGGGAATGATTATTTGAATGAGGTTTTGAGTTGGTTTGAGGAAATAAGGAAGTCCATGAGATTATTTGAGTTTAGATGAATTCATTTAAGAGAAGTCTGGAATTTTGAGCTAAAAATAAAATGAATATGTTCCACTTTGTATGAATCATTAGAGGTCATTATAAGAGTCATTCATAACTTGGAATAAAAATTCAAAAAGTCTCAAACATCATAACAGTGAGAAAAAAATCATAAGAGTAACTAGTTGGTTTTAGAAAGGTAAACGCTGGGTTCAGATAAGTATCTAAGGACATCAAAATAGTAGTTGGATACTTTGGAAGAGTAAAGTATAATTTCAGAATAGTAACTACCAACTTCATAAGAGTCAAAACCTTATTTAAAAGAGTAAAAAGGCATTTTAGAAAAAGTAAATTATTACTTCGGAAGTGTAAAATACTTTGGCAATTTTTGATATTCTTGATGTCTGAAAACTGAATTTTCTATAATTTTTATTCTAAATAAATATAAAATCAATCGATTCTCAATAACTTATATTCATTATTTAAATATCATGATTAAACTAAATTAATTTTTATTCAAGTCTATATTGAAGAGGTACTAAACAAAAAAGATGTTGGAGTCTAAGATGAGTTCAACTTCGTGGAAGATGTGTCACATCATAATGTTATACACTGTGGAGAATTAAAACTGTAGTTACAGAGAAAATTTCATAGAGAATTAAAATATGGAAACAACATGAGTCATTTAGGAAAATTAACCAAGAATTAAAATGATTTTTATTGAAAATTAAAAAAGGTAAATATCTTCATAATTTTAATTATAATATCTCTTTTTTTATATTTTAGAAGTTTCCAAATAAGATATGGAAATAAGAATATTCAAGATTCTGTGAATATAAGAAAATAATTAGGTGAAGATGATGTCTAGCTTCAACATTGGTATTCATTGAAGAAACTCTAACTATATAAATAAGTATGAGGATATCTTGATACTATTACAACTAGAGAATATTTTTTGGTTTCAAAGTATAAGAAAGGGTAATCCTAATAACTTCCCTATAAGATCCCAAAAGAAGTGTATTTATACTAAAAACAAGCAAATATGTTAATTTAGCAAGACTAAAATCAAGGAGAAGAAGATGAGATTTTTCATTTACTATTAGTCCAGCTAGAATTTTAGCCATAAGGATATTGATTTTTTGCATAATTTTACAACTACTTATGTTTATAGAGGATCACAGTTGTATGAAAATACACTTAAATAGAAGAGAATTACAAATTAATAGAATAAAAGTTCAAAAAATATGGAATATATAGTCCATATGAATATGTATTATTATCTCAATAATTTACATAAAACTAAAAAAAATGTGTTCATAGTTATAGAAAATTATGGTATGTTCCCATCATGTACAACTCTTACACTAAGGAAGACAAAAGATCCCATAATCAAAGGCTTGAGGAGATACCTACAAAAGGTAGCATAATGGTTTTAAATAAACCATGTGTAAATCCTGATAAAAAAACTTGTAAATATGATAAATTCAAACATGATACCTCACAAGAGGAAGTGCTTGAATATTATAAGAGTTTTTCCATGAAGGATGACTCATTAGTTCTTAAGAATATGTATAGAGGGTGTAACTATCCTGGTCACTCTTAAAATAACTACATGACTCAGTTTCCTAGAAAAAAAGTGATAATTATTAACTATCCTGAAGAACCATTGGATAAAATTACCTTATTAAAAAACATAAAAAGGACATCCCCACACTAGAAGAAAGAAAAATAAGGTGAGAAATTAAGGGTTTCAAATGAATCTAAAAACACATATCAGATCATACTGAAGTGTTTTAAAGTCTAATATTATGATATCTCATGCATAGAAAAATTAAATTATAAAAAATATTAAAACAAATATCATTATTTTAAATGAATTACCTTACACCAAAGAGCATCTGTAACATCTTCAAACACCATCACATTGGTTTGATAAAAATCACCAAGGGAAATGAAAAAACATCCCCTCTATATACTATATCCATGGTTTGTGCCTAAATCATCCAATATATGGATGAGATCCATCCTTTCTCCATGGACTACTAGAGAATCTTACTCAAATGAGAAATTTGAAGGGATATTTGTGTTTGGAGGATTCTAAGTCTGACATCAAGCAATTACATATACTATCATCACATAGAAGTGGTTTATAAAGGAAATTAGGATACTCTTTAATTTTGGTGTCATTTAATCATGTGTTACAATGTATAAATAAATTTTATTGAAATTATATACATTCATCATATAAATGTATAACCTATTATATATTTTGTCTTATGAAATAGATTCTAAATAAATGATAGTTTTGGTGGAAGAAGGCTTGAGTATCCAGCCAATATTTCCAACATAAGCAGTGTAGAATAATATAAATCAATATGCATGAAAATAAACGTTTTCAAGACATACCCAATATCATATAGATACATATATAAGGATTTAGGATATATATCTCATTCAATATCCCACTTTCACTAAAGTGTGACACCCAAACCTAGCTTACTCTATATAATAGCTGGACTGGTACTCCATGAGACCTCAGGCATGACTCCTCTTATGCAAAAGACTTCGGACTAGCATTGGGGGTATAAGGTGGTACATTAATGAGATAATACCCACATATCAAAGTGTAAAATAGTAGTAAAATAACCCACCATTACACACATTAGAGTATGAATAATAATAGATAAACCAAACAAGTTATCACAAAATAAATGTTACATACAGACCATTGTAGTCATTTTATACACATCAATTGGTTTCCCACTAGGCCGATCACATATACATGATAAATAAATAAAAATATTGAGCTTTCATATACCAACACCAAGTGGTACCACATACCCTGTCTCCAAAAAAACATTTAAGATACTCCATCCTGATTATAAGACTTCATATGAGCGACTTTTCTCGATCATAAAATATTGGGCATCTAGCCTATTCAGCATACATCTATGATCAACCTAAAAGTGTATATAAGGTATACATATACACTGAAGAGAACACACAGGGTTTGATAAATGAATCTCAGTAGATTACCCCTCAATGCTGAACCTATAGCCTATATACATCAGTGCACACTCAGGAAATATACCTAGCCTTGCCAAGAAATAATTGAGAAAAAATAAATAATAAAACTACCATCGATCTTTAGGTCTGCAACCCTGACCAACTTCAACCTACTTTATCAATTGCTAATAATAATTTGATCATGTCACAGGGATCATTCCAACCACAGTATCACAACCTCCCCAAGGGAGTATACACATAACCCATTCCATTCCCAACAACCATCATCAATCCTTGAGTCCACAAGCCCAATCAACCATACCATCCCTCGACCAATCCATGAATTTCTCTAAGCATTATAATCACACCTAGGGAACCTTTATCCTCTATATTGGGATCTCATGCTCACACCACCACTAATGAGTAGAGTTCCATGGTTCATCACCAAAAATCCCTCATCCCTCATCCCTGAGGATGAATCCCATGGTAATACATGGTCATTATCAATGTCAAGTTAACAAATGGTTACTAAGAGGGGGGAGACTTGATAAATCCTATGTGTCCATATATAACTGATTTCGAGTAAACCCATGCAATAAAAGGGAATAACCTCTCTAGATCTCATAGTTAATATCTAGGGAATTCACTATCTCATAGCTTTACATCCAAACCAATAAGGTTATTTCAACCCAATCCTAGGTTGTATACTAGGAAAAAATCAAGGGGATATAATAATCACCATCAGAATTCCCAACATATATTATAATGGATATAATCCCACCTAGAATTTCATACCTCTTTTCAAATCTTGGGAATTCACAATGCTCTGCTAGTATCATCATTTAAACCCCAAAACCTTGGAATTCACAATGGTATCCTAGTAACATAGTAACCACTTTCATCTCACTCATTTCTATATATACACGGTCATATGCGCTCTGAGGCTGGATCCTTGGTACCACCTATAGGCATCTACTCTTATATAAACCAAGTCATTGGATGTTATCCAAGATAATATTCTTCCCCCAATATACTATGAGACTGGAACCCAACCATATTGGGCATCTGAGGGTATTATCCATCTCAATTAGTGATTTTGACTAATCTAAAGCATTCACACACATTCTAGGCCTAGTATAAAATTCTAAGGATTCCTATATAATTACATGACATCAAAAATAAATAAAATAGAAAATTGATATATCACAAGTTCTAGTTGATCACCCATTCATGTCATCATGAACTCATCCCTATCAATCATACACATTCGGTACAAGTTCTATGTGATTCCCATTACCATATATACCCATATCTACATACACCCAATCGGTGTAATCTCATGGAAGTTCACCCATAGGGGTTCCTTAGATCATCACTATAGTGTAGGAATCACACTTAGGATCCTTAAGGTCAATACATAGGTATAGGTATCTCTTTTGGATCCTTAGAATCTATATGCAAGCATAATTTTCCCTCTTAGGATCCTCTAGCAAAGAATATAATCAATGGAATCCCTTGTGAATCCTTGGTCACAACTATGGTCTTAGGTCAACACTCAATTCTATAAGGATGTCACATCCCACAACATCATCAATAGGGTAACATGAAAATTTTGGCTTTATGGGGTTCACCACATAGACAATAGTTGAAAATATGGCCCACGACCCATCTCGGTAGTCAAGGTAGGTTGGTCCACTCACCCAACCCATTCATCCTACACAGGTGTAATTATATAGGTAGAAAACTCTCAAATTTTAGATGATCCCAATCTCATCCCCTTTCTATGTAACTCTAGGTTGACCAAAAAACCCAACCTATTATTCTCTTTGAATCAAATATCATTCCCTATAACTGAGGATTTTTCCAAGATAACACCAATCAATGACCTTTATAAACCCAAACCACATTCATTTATCATTCTCATGAAATTGATCTAGAATTCATCCCATGTCTCTCTCAAGATAATTTTAGTTCCATTTACTGCATGAAGAAACCCTCTTTTATAGATAGATCACCCTAAATCTCATTTTAAAAGTCCTCAAATCACCCCAAGGGTTCCTTCATCATGTTATACATTGAAAAACTCTCATTGTTGACTCCTCTATTCTCCCATTATAAATTTGGGGCACAAAATCACCCAAAACCCTCAATTGGGTAATAAGGTTGTAGTTCACGACATGTACCATGAGTGCTTGGTGTGTACTCCAAAGTTTCCTCTTTGTACATATATTTTTGTACAGCATGTGTACACTCGGGGTCTATTCATGCACTAATGCATGTACAAGGAACAAATGGGTTATTTTCATTTAATAGTACATTACCTAGGCATACCTTCAGTCTAATTGTGTAATACTATAAGGCTATGACCCCCTTACATGGGGTTTCAGCCTAGGTACTCGGCCACGTGACCATGTCCTACTATACGGTGTGTACTCAAAGTACATGATTTGTAGGCCCAACACTCCACCTTACCCAAATAATAATAACACAATGTGTGTGTTCTGGAAAACAAAACACTGTGTGATCTGGATTTCCAAAATAGAATCCCCAAAAATAAATTTAAACCCTCCATTTATCCCAAAATAACCCCAAATAAAACCCCATGGGGGCCCCAATGACACAAATAATCATTTAAAACTATAAATAGGTAAATATATAGGGATTTATAGAAAATAAAATAAAACAATGTCTAGCCTCAGGTAGAAACTACCAATGCTTTAGGTCTAAATCCATGTTTGTAATTTGTTTCACCTTAATCAAGTATTTATAGCCACCTAAGATGAATTATGGTGGTTACTCCTTCACCCTTACCTCATGGTATAACTATCATGCACAAGGGAGGAATACTCCACCCTACTATCTTTCATATAAAAGAAATGGGTGGAGTATAATAAAGTTGATTAATTTAATTAATTTATTAATTAAATTTCCCATTTTAAACACTTGTCCCGAGTCTCAGATAGTGAAGTGGATTACACCACACCTAAGTAAAACACTCTTTTCTGGAATAAACTATGAATTAAAAATCTCAATCCAATTCTCTATTAAAAAAATATCAAAATCTGAACCCATAAAAATATTTAATTAATTTAATATTCTCTAATCCACCAAAATTTGAACTGCTCATATTTCCATAAAACTCATGTCCTCGGGTAAAAACCCTATTCCGCGGATAACAGAGTGGTCCAAAATATTTTTGAGATCATATGTAATGGTAAAATAAATATTTTATCCCTTATGGTCTTCTGAAACCAAAAATTAAAATTTCTACCTACTTTCAAAACTAGAAAAATAATGGGGTCTAACATTCTCCCCACCATAACACTTATCATTCTCAAAAAGTCTTGGTGGCTATCTAGTAGTCAAGATTTCACTCCCAGTACTTGTGTACCTAATTCTGTATCAATTTTATGATGACTATTCTTATAGAATCTACAACTCTTTCCTAGCATGGGAGACATTTTCCCATGATTAATCTAAAACTCCCCACTATAAGGGTTTCTTTACTCCACTCCTCAAGCATCGATCTCAACTGGTCTACCATAGCTACACTATTGGGGTTTTCCTTAGGACCCAAACAAATTCAAAAGACCCAAAAATGGTCAAACTAACGCTTTTTATAACCCATGTGCACATTTCTTCATGAAAAAAGGCTTTTCCCAACAAACCATTCCTTAGAAAACTCTCCTACTCATGGAATACTCATTCCCAGATAACTTCTCACTGGATCTAATGATCAAAAAATCCATGAAATAAGATCCCAGGATAATGCACCAAAACCTTTTACCATGCTTCTCATTCATTTCAGATCCAATAATCCAAAGAACACTCGACACTCCTCTAAAAAATAAGGCACCTCACTTGTGACAAACTTAACCACACACTTATCTACCATATGATTTCATTCCAAGTCATGAGCATCCAACTATGATCTCACCTACATACTAAAATGAATCCCTATGACATATCCAAACACCTACCAGTCCTGCCATTGAAATATCATATTGATACCAAGGAACTATCAATGCCAAACCTTCCAAGGTGTTGACAATAAAATCGCTTGAACCAATAAAAACCAAGGCATAAACAAGATTATACCATAAACATGATTTCACCTCTCATGCGTCGGTCTCTAAATATAGCATGTTCTCATTATTCATACCTCAAAGTCGCCAAAAAACTTAGGTCAACCTCTCATAATTTTCCCTCAATCATTGTAAAAGCTAAAAGTCATTAAAAATTGATTCACATATCAAGGTCTCTAGGTCTCCAACCTTGTCTAAAATTCAGCTCTCGTTAAAGGGAAGATCTTAAAATAAACACCTCTCAATTCTTGTCAAAAAATCATCATGAAATTCCATGAAAAAAACCCTCTATAGTTCCCCATATACACATTTATCATGAACCTTATGCCAACCCATTAGCCTATTGTGAACATATTCTCAAAGAAAATCCATATACAGGACTGCTCTCTTGAGATTCCATCCTCAAACCAATCCCCCATGAAATTTTCTAGGATATTTCATGTTAAGGTACCATTTTCACAAGACTCTGTTAAATATAATTCCATTCCAAGATATATGGGAAAATAATATATATATTATTATTAACATTGTAAATAATTGAGCTTCTGGTCACACCCCTATAGGCATACTCACTCAAATTTAATCATCCTCCAATGATTCGTACCAAAAATCACAACCATGAGGTTATTATAGATAGAATTACATTATAACATATATGGGAAAATTCCATATAGGCTATTACTAGAACTATAAATAATTAAACTTATAGGCTACACTTAACTAGAATCACCCTGCTGGAAATCCACATCTAGTATACCATCATCTCTCAATTCAGTTAAGTAGAGTACCATTAAAATATATATGGGAAAAACCAAATAGGTTGTTATTGGAACTTTATGTAAATGAACATAAGTAATAACAACCCACTATGGGTTTTCCACTAAGTCACTATGCACCTCACTAGCCTACTAGGGTCACCACATGTCCCATACATCGAGGAAATGTACTATCATAATTAACAAGTGTCTCACCATAGATCCTCATGACCTTCTATAAAAAGAAAACGCATATACCAATCATTTCAGTTGAGTGGAATGTAATAAAGTACTTGTATAAGAAAATCTCATATGAATGATTGTTGGAAATTTAAATAGCTAGACCTATCGTCGGTGAAAAAAATCACATTAGTGTCTCCCTACACGTCATGGAATAATATGTACTAACTCATGATGTATGAGACACCTCTTTACAATAAAATATACAAGTAAAAGCCATAACTGGTGTCTTTCCAATATTCCAAGAGCTGAAAATATAGCAACTCATAAATAGAAACATCATGTGTGTCACATAAGGTGAAAATCACCTAAAATTTAACATCGTTGATCAAGATTAATAATCCCAAACCTCTAGAAACCTATACTTCTTACCAAAAATGTGTTCATGATGCTCATTCCTGGTATCCATCATAAGATCCTAAATATTCCTATATCACTTTGCTATCACAAAAAATAGTAACATAAGAAAAAAAACTATGATATCAATTTGTAAAACCCCACAATGACTCGCTCCATAAATTTTATGGGCCAAATTTCCATGAGACCTCTAGCGTACCTCCTCATATTCCAGAGGCTACCAACTAGTAGTAGGGGTCTAAGATGATATTGTGATAAAACTATACCCATGTCTCAGAGTAATAAATAATACTAAAATAATCAAGAATCATACACATCATAGTACTTAAAAATATAAATAAATTATACATAATATAATAAAAGAAATTATTCATACAAACTCGTAAAGTCGTGTTATTCACAACAATTGGAAACCCACTAGGATGACCACATATACAAGATAAATAAACTAAAAATTAATGTACATGGATCCTATGCTAACTCAAAATACATACTGTATACCCAATCTCCAAAAACATATCAAGCTGATACATCCTGATCATAATACTCCACATGATCAGATCTACTTGATTATACAACTCTTGGCATCTTCCCTATCCATCCTATATTTTTTCCTAACCTAAAATCAAACATATAGTATGTGTATACTACAAGGTTCACATATAAGGGATGAGAAATGAATCATAGTAGTACACCCTCAATGGTGAAACTACAACCTAATGTCATAAGTGTGTACTCATGCAATATTCCCACTCTAGATGATAAATATCTAAAATAAAATAAATAATAAAACCAAAATTAATCCAGAGGTCTATAACCCAGACTGACTCAAACCTTCTTTGGCCAATACCAAAATTTCCATGAGCATGCCAGGGGGCCCATTCCAATCACAATATCCTAACCTCCTTGAGGGTGTATACACATAACCTAAGACCTCATGAATCCTAGGGTTTGCTCCCAGTTCCTGTTATGCTTGACTTGGACCGGTTTTGATATGGTTTGTCATGGTGGCTTTCGATCCTAACTGGGAAAGAGCCTTTGAATCTCGAGAAATCAAGGCACAAAACAATGAAGTCCCTCTAGCTAATAGGCCTAAAAGAATTTACTTCCTCAAATCACTTAAGGGGTCCAAAGTCTACAAATAATCATTGCTGAAATCCCCTCTATGCAAGAAGCTTGATGATGGCCGATTTGCAGTCGAAGAAAACCCTGAGGCACTACAAAAATGCTTGATAATTGTAATTTCCTTATCATGAGTCTTATTTCATATATTAGAGGAGACAAACCTTGGTCGACCTCTAATCTCAAGTCTAGAATTTCACATGGTTGGGGTATCTCTGACTAGAAGATTGTGCCCTTAAGCAGAGTTTTTTTTCACATGCAGTTTAGATCCCAGGACGAACTCGATCGCATTTGGAAAATAGAAAACCTACAGCTCAAACCTGGTGTTCTTAGACTTTCCGAATGGAGTGTCACATTCAATCCTTATACCTCTCAGAAAAACATGACCCAAATTTGGGTTCGCCTGCAGAGACTAAGTTGTTTTTTAGAACCCCAAAATACTGAATGACATTGTTTCTTACCTAGTCACTCCCCTAAAAATTGACCAATGAACATGGAATGCAGATATTGGGATATATGCACGTGTTATGGTTGAAGTTAATCATGATTCCAAACATCTGGATGCTATCAATTTCAGTGAAAAGGTCTATAAAACAGAGGTTCAGTTTGAGTTTAAATGCGTTCCACCATTCTATGAACTCTGAAAAATTGTTGGCCACTCTTTATTGAAATGCCGTGTTATGAAGAATCAAGCGTTCTGGACAAAGGATGATGGATGAACTAAAGTTAGGAAAGGAAATATGGGAAAACAATCTGCCTTTGTGAAACCTGAGCCTTCCAGGAAAAAATCAGAGGTTTGGGTTAAGAAGGAAACTATTTTGGGAGACACTTAAGGTCCCACATGGGATGATCTCATTGAAGAAGAAGATCTCCATTTTTTTGAGCAGAGCATTCTTGAGGATATTAAAAAACTTTTCATGGATGCTTGTGTCCAGACTCAAGATCCCACTTCTTTAGATGATGATTGTGGCATAAATTTCTCTCACCCTGAACATGATAGTTCTAAACTTGTAAGGCCACCTAGTGGAGGCAATTCTGGTCCTGATTTTAGGATTTGCAAGGACCTATCTCCTATTTTGAAGCAGTCTACTCCTGCAAATCCAAAAACTATTGTACATTCCCCAGATTGAATCATCTTTGCTACTTTTGCTCTATCATCTGCGAAGCGCAACACTGAGGGTTTGGCGCATCATGTTGATATTAAATAGCCCTATGAAGAGACTTATTTGGTCCCTCTAAATGACCAAACTGTGATGGTAGAGCACCTGGCTATGGACTAATATTCAAATTTTGGGCAACCCTATAAAAAAATAAATTTTTCTCTTTTGGATGCTTCTCACATGATCGCAGAAAGCATGCAGCCTCCTTCTTTGGAATCTGCCACCCACATGGCTCCCTTGGTTGTTATCCCTGGTAAAGACTCTCAATATAACAAGAATATTACTAATGAATCTGTTAGCACTAAAATTACTAATGCTGGTGCTACTAATACATTTTTTGTTTCTCCTATGAGAAAATAGGGAAAGAAATCCATTTCGACCTCCACTCAAAATATCAGACGTTCAATGAGGAACAAAGAATCGAGTAAGTCAAAAAAATGGGGGCTCTAGCCACAATAACAGGTTAAAATGAATATTTTATTTTGGAACTATCAGGGCATTGAAAACCATGACTCCTTTACTATTCTCAAGAGATTTTTTATGACTCATAAACCTAAAATTTTTGTTATTGATGAACCTAAAATAAATTTCACTCTGATATTTAAGCATCTGTGTTCTTATGGTTATAATTCTTTAGGTGCTTGTAAAGATAGAATAGTGGTATAATCTCTTTGGTTCTTTTAACATATTTCTTTGCATTATGTCAATGCCTTCAAAATCTTGGATCAAATCTTTACTTGTGATTTTTCTCTTTATGGAATGAATATTTATTGTACCTTGATATATGCTAAGAATAGATACCAGGATAGAAAACCTCTATGGAATGACCTTTATATCTTAGCTAATAACATCAATGACCCCTGGTTTGTGACCGATGATTTTAATGTGATTCTTTCATCCAATGAAAAAATTGGCCCAGCTCACTCATCCATATCTTATAAAGAATTTAGAGCCTCTATTTAATATTGTAATATTATTGAAATTAACCTCACTGGGTCCAAATTCACATAGTATAGAAGACACTACAATCGGGATGTTTCTAGTAAACTGGATAGGGCTTTCATAAACATGACTACTCTGGACAATTGGGATTCCATCTATAGCACTACATTACCTAAGATCAACTCCGACCATCATGTTATCATTGTCAATATTCTCATAAAAAAACTCAAACCCATCTGCCCCTTTATATTTAATAATGCTTGGTCTGCTAATCAAGACCGTTCAAACATTATAAATAAATTCTAGAATTCTATGAATAATCTTAGTGATTCTTTTACCTGCATCACCAAGTTACATCACCTCAAACAAAGCCTAAAGGTTTGGTGTAGTTTTAAATACAAACAACTGTACAAAGACATTTCCACTCTTGATAATTAACTCATCCATATTCAAAGCACTACCACTAGCTCTGATTCTTCTTTGGATCCCAGACTAGAAATTAACACCTCAATGAAACTTAATTCTCTTCTGATTCTTCAAAACAACTTGCGCAATAAACTTTTCAAAACCAAATGGATCTCGTATGGTGAAAGAAATAACAAGTTCTACAACTCTATCCAAAGGATAAGAAAATATTGCAGACCTCTTTGCCTCCTTAGGGATAAAGATATGCTTTTAGACTTTGAGGAGGCTATTTCTAGTCATGTTGTCACCTATATTGAAAATATTTTCAATAGTCGGGCTATTAACAAGGATATTTTTCCTGATGTCATTCTGATCATGTTAAGTGAGGAGGACAATACTTATCTATTAAGCATCCCTCTTGATCGTGAAATCAAAGACACTGTTTTTAGTCTTAACCCTGATAGTGCTCCGGGTCTGGATGACTTTAACAATGGGTTTCTCCAATGCCATTGGGAGGTCATACACATTGATGTTTGCAAACTTTTCAAATATTTCTTTTCTAATAGTATCGTTCTCCATGGTCTAAATTCTCAATTTCTCACTCTAATGCCTAAAGTGGACAATTCCTATGAAATACATCTCTTTCAAAATATTCCTCTTATTAACTCCATTTAAAAAATTATAACTAAACTCTTTGCTAATATACTTACTGATACAGGTAATGAAATATTTTCTTAGAATTAATTTGGTGTTATCAAGGGCAAGTCTATTCAAGACTGCATCTGTCTTGCTTCAGAGTGTACTAACTCTTTAAACAAAACAAATAGAGGGGTAAATATTTCTATTAAAATTGATATTAGGAAATCCTTTGATACCATTGATTGGATCCTCATCTTCAAAGTTCTACAGGCCTTTGGTTTTAATGATACTTTCATCAGTAGGATGAAATAACTTTTTAAATCAACGTCGATCTCCTTCCTTATCAATGGTTCCCCAAAAGATTATTTTAAATCCACCAAGGGGTTAGAGAGGGTTATCACTTATCTTCTATCCTTTTTTCTATTGTGGAAGATTATTTAAGTAGATTAATCACTCGTCTTGTTGATCAAAAGAAACTTAAACCCATTAAGGCTGCTAGAAACTTAATTGTTCCCACACATCTTTTATATGTTGATGACATCATTAGGTTTTTACAAGGTGATAAAAGGAACATTCAAATCTTAAAATATTCTTTGTCACATTATGAAGAAATATATGGTCAAGCTATAAGCTGGAAAAAATCTTTTGTTTTCTTTTGGTAAAAATTTCTCTTCTACTAGAAAAAACACTATTATTAATAATCTAGGGATCAAAGAGGGTTCTTTCCCTTTCACCTATCTCGGAGTACCTCTCTTCAAGGGAAGACCTAAATCTATTTAATTTTCCAATGTGTTTGATAATTTCATCAATCAATTTTCCTCTTGGAAGGTTAAATCCCTCTCTATGGCTGGTATAATCTTTCTTGTGAAGTCCATTATCACCTCCAAAAGGGTCTATTCCCTAATGGTGTACAAATGGCCTCTTGGTATCCTTAAAAAAATTAATATTTACATAAAAAACATTATTTGGACTGTAATTATTCTTGAAATAAAGATCATTACCATCCCATGGTCCACTTGATGCAAACCTTTAGAGAATAGTGGTCTTGGTATAAAAAATCTAATGATTTTGAATGATGCCCTTCAATCCAGAATCGTTTGGAGGTTGATCCACAACAACTCTGACTCCATTGCATTCCATAAAACGATATTCTTTATAAAACTAAATAATGGAAATTGTAACTATATTAACTCCTCCGTCTAGCCTTCCATTAGGAAATATTTTTACAACATAATGAATCACTCTGGATTGATGGTTAGCACTAACTCCTCAATGAATTTTTGGTTGGAAAATTGGACTAGTGCCCCTCTCATCTCTTTGATGTCACCTCATTATCTCCCTGAAAACACTGATTGCACTATTAAGGATTTATTCAATATCAAAGATTTAATCTTCATAATAAAATTACTCAGATTATAGACAATTATTCCTACTCTAACACTAATGACTTTCTTATCTGGGAACCAGCTCACAACGATGTCCTTGAATCCAAAATTTTCTGTAGGGTTAATTTTTAAAATTATGATTTTGACTTCAGTTAGTTGAAATCCTTTTAAAAGACTTGGATTAAACCCTCGAGACTTACTCTTTTCTGGTGTATTACCCACAACCGTGTCCCCATGGAGGTTTGTCTCCAAACTTTTGGGATCCAACTTTGTTCGAAGTGTCATTTTTTTTCATAAACATAGAGAAGATACTAACCATTTATTTCTATATTGCGCTATGGTGTCTGCTCTTTGGATTTTTATTAATGAAATTTTTTATTGTAGATGGATTCTTCTTGATTCTATCATGGCCCAATTAAGAATATGGGTGGATCTCGATAGCTAGTAACAAATCAAGAACCTCTTCTTAGCTGTTTTCGTTGAGCTTATCCATTTGATATGGTATGATATAAATTATATTATACACAATAATCACTCCTTCAATATTAATGATGGTCGAACCCAGATTCTCATTGTGATTCAGGATACTACCTCACTCTAGAAAGCATGTTGTGATAACATCGTCAAAGAATTTGAGATCCTTCATCGTCTTCAGATTGATGGAATTTACAAACAACTGAGGTTAACTTTTGAAGTGTTCTGGTAATCTCCACTTCTAGGATAGATAAAATTGAATGTTTATGGGGACTCTAAAGTCAGGCCTCGTCCTGTGGGAAGTGGTTCCATTTTTAGAGACTATTTGGGCCAGTGTCACGGATTCTTTTATGGTAGCTGTGGTACTGCCTCGTCATTGGAAGCGGAGATGATGGGTGTGATTAATGCTATTTACTTTTCCAAGAAAAAGGTTTGGCGCAATATTTGGATTGAAAGTGATTCAAAAACTATTTTCCATGCCATCCGGAATGATGTGGTGCATCTTCCATGGCTACTTACTACCTGTTGGATGTGCTACATATATTTTCTTTAGGAGATCAACCACATTGTCACACATTCTTTTCATGAAACCAATATGGTTGCTGATGTTCTACCCAACAAGGCAGTTAACCGGGGTATTATTTGGTAGGATGATTTTCCTGGTGATTTTCTCCCCTTTTATGATAAATATTGTAATAAGATTCTGTATTTCAGACTCATGTATCCCACTTTTTCATTTTCAATAAATTGTGTCTTAGTCTTTGACTAAGGCACCACATTCCTAAAAAACATAACCTAGGACACACCCAAAAACCCTTGTTGATCCTTGTGTCTATGACCCTGGTCGACCATAACAACCTCGACTCAATGTCAGAATATGTTTGAGAATAAGAATCCCCTAAAAGGAACCATTTTCCTATCTCTATGGATCATCTTCTCAGACCTATACTAATGATTTATAGACCCTAGGACATCACTAAAAATCTATCATCCTAGATCCATTAGGCTAAACCACCTGATAGTACCTAGGAATTCTCATTGTCAAGTTGGCAGTTGATTCCTAAGTGGGGATCCATATGAAATCCTAGGCATTCTAATATGACTAACACTTGGGAGACCTAGGAAATCAGATGTAATATCATCCTTAGATCCTATCGTAAATATCATGGGCATCTAATATCTCACAAAAACTCATCTAAACCAATAGGGGTGATTCTACCTAATTCAAGGAGGGTTTCCTAGAAATTAATCAAGGGGATACAATAATCACCAATAGGATATCGAGCATCCATGCTTAGGGATATATTTTGACCAGACATCTCATACTATCATTTTAATACTGGTCATAACAAACACTCATAATGTTCTACTAGTATCACCATTCTAATCCTTACACATGATCATTATGAATGGTATCACAATATCAAAGGAATTTTTGGAATCTTAAACATTCATGTATACATGTGGTTACGCACGCTCTAAGGTTAGATCCTAGGTACCACCTATAGGAATTCACTTGCACATCAACTAGATAATTGGGTACTATAAGAGCGGGGAATCCTCCCTTAAATTAATATTAAATTTGATCCCAAAAATATTTGGAACATGAGGTTTTCATTCATCTCAACAAGTGATTTATAGGTATCCCTGGTAATCACATCTATTTCAAGTCCAACATCCAATTCCAAAGTGTCCTAAGAAATCACATGTCATTAAACATAAATAAAAACCAAAACAAAATATATCAAAAGGGATATAAAAATTCCCATGATCATTATAATGTTCTCAACCCTATCAGGTTTATACATTCAGTATGGGTTCTAGGTGACACATGCTATCATATATACCTATATTAACATACACCCACTTGAAATCATCTCTTTGAGGGGCACCCACATGTGTCCCCTAGATCATCACAATATTGGATCCATCCCACTCAGGATCCTTAGGGTCTATACATAAGTAGATGCATCACTCTTAGGATCCAAGGAATCAATATGAAAGTATTGGTATCACTCTTGGGATCCTCTAGGTATGAATATAATTGGAGGCATACCTATTTGGATCCTTGGTAACAACTAAGGTCTCAAGTAAACACATTATTCTTTAAGGACATCACAACCCACAACATTATCAATAGGGTAGCATGATCTCTCCATTTTTATGTGTTTTTTAAATAGGAAATATTCAGAAAGACACCCCACAACCCTTCTTCATTATTAAGGTTGGTCAGTCTGATCACCCAACCCATTCATCCTTCCCAAGTTTTAACTACCTAGCAAAAAACCTCTTAGAATTGATATGGCCCCAAGATCATCCCCTTTCCAAGTTGATCTAAGTTGGCCCTAACACCCAACCAATCAGCCTTTTCAAATTGCAACCTCATCAGTCTAGCATGGTAATTTCTGATGTTAACATCAATCATGGACCACATATATCCCAATATACTTCCACCACTCATTATCAATACCTTATTATGGGTCATATACTATTTATCTTTGAATAGACATATGATTCCGTTTACTGGAGGAAGAACCTCCCCTTATAGCTTTACCTCCCAAAATCGCCTCTTGAAATTACTCAAATAAAACCAAGGGATCCACCATCACATTATTTATGTAAATATACATATAATGGACACCTATTATGTCTTATTATACCTATGGGATTTAAAATTACCCAAAACCCTCAGATGGGAAACAAGGGGGTAGTATATGGCGTGTACCCCGAGTAAACTTTGTGTACTCCAAAATTTCCTACCTAGAAACGTACTTATACATGGACTAGGTACACTCAAGGTTTATTCATGTTTTAATATAGAGCCATGTCACACATGGGATTAGGTTATGTACCACTACAAAGCTAAATCTCACCTAGGTTCTGGTCATGTACTAATACACAACCTTATCCCCCATACATGAGGTGTCTTCCCATGTACTCAGACACATGTACATATCCCACTACATGTCATATATTCATAGTACTTGGACTATTCCCAAAACTATATTATCATAAAATTAGAAGAACAAATGGTGTGTGTTCTTGAAATCACATTTTGTATGATAGGGATTTCCTAAACTAAAACCCCTATAATCGACTCAAAACCCCTATTTGGCCCAAAATAACCCCAAATCAACCCCCATAGGGTCCCTTGAAATATATATAAGGATTTAAAACAATAAATTGGTAAAAATATTGGAATTTTTGGGAAAAAAACAAAAAAAACTACCTCATGTGGAAACCATCAATGCTTTGAGACTAAATTCTTTCTAGAGAGTTGTTACACCTCGATTCAGTCTCGATCGTTGCCATAGAAGAATACTGACAGGGCCTCTTTCCCACGTACCTCTAATTCCAGTCATCATATACAAAGTAGGAATCCTCCCATATCCTATCATGTGTTGGATGGAAATTGATATGATTATGATTAATTTAATTTAATTAGATAGTTAATTTCCCATTTAAAATGTTTTTCCTGAGTCTTCAAACCTAAAGGGGTTTTATACCTCACCTAACCCCCCCCCCCCAATTTCAAACACAACCGTGGAGTTGGAATCTCTATCTAATGCACCATTCAGTATATATCACCATCTGAAACCATTTTAATAAATTAATAAGTAATTATTTTAATATTAATTATTCCACTAAAATTAAAACGGCTCAAATTACTACTAAACTCCAATAGTATGGTAAAAATTGTATTCTAGAACCAATAGAATGGTAGGAAAATATTTCTGAGATCATATGATATGGTTAAATAACTCTTTTACCCCTCATGATCCTCTAAAACCAAAAATTTAAATTCATGCTCATTTTTGAAACTCGAAAAAGCATGGGATTTTGCAAAATCCTAATGTACTATATGAAATTTCACCATATATTGTATCATATAAAATAACTTCTAAAATTATACTGAAAAATATTTTGGATATCTTCCAATAAAAACTTTTAAATCTATAATTAACATTACATTATATCATATCAAATGAAATACCTTATGAATACTCATACAAAACACTTTTGGATTGACTACAAAAAAATTTATAGTAGCTCTCAGATTCAAAGTAAACCTCATTCGGTCAAAGTGTAACCCCATAAGAATTTATAGAATGAAAAAAATGAATCTCTAAATTCATACATGTTGGAACCAAGCCTATTATTTTTTAGAAATTTAGTTTGGTTTGTGTTTTTTGTCAATCCACACTGGTTTGATCAAGGTTGTTGTAGGATAAGTGATATTATAGTATAGGCTAACAAAAACTTTGAAGGTGGCATTGTTTCCCAGTGTCTTCCAAATTTTTGGGCTCAAATTATGAAGTAAGATGCTAACATCATGAAACGTTGTTTTCTAGAAACAACTTTTCATAATAATGGTAAAGCAATGCGTTTCACAAAGGTTGGGGTTCGATAAAGGGAGCTTGGAAAATTCATGGTGAGTTCATGGTGCTCTTAATGATTATGAAAATTGGAACATCATGAGTGTGTGATGGTTTGATCGTTGTCTTCATGATAATGAAAAATATTGAGGGATACTCACAAATAAAAGAGCTTTGCAAAGATATTTTTTAATAACATGAAAAATGAGTCAAATGTAGGAGAGAATCATGAAGGGCTAAGCCTATATATATGAGGCTACCTTCAATTAATTGGAAATGAAAAATAATCAAGGAAAATCTAGAATCTCTATGATTTCATAAAGGTAGAGAGCTCTATGAATCTATATTTATATGCATTCTTGAACATAGAAAAATGATTAGTTTTGTCTTGATTGATGCCAATGATTCTAATTAATGGGTGATTCATGATGAATTGGTATTACATGATGGATTAAATGAACTTTGTGATGGAATATTGTTCTGCGATGGTAGTTTTCTTTATGAAGGTTGTGATCTTCATGAAGGAGCTCCATGAAAAACACTTCTGAACATCAGTTTTAAGTGAATAGTGGTTTAGAGTGAATCAACTCTAGTCTATAGTGCAAGAAGAGTCTCATTCTATTCAGGGAAAAGCCTTTAATTCCAATATACTAAAGAGATATTCATGTCAATGAACTGAGTAATACTTCCCCCATATTAGTGATCTAGGAGGTTGATGGAAGTGTTCTGAGGGACGTAGTGTGTTATACCAAAAATATTATAATGATAGCATTCCTAGAATATATTCATTGTGTATGAACTTATTTATTTCTTAACTAGTGAATACTAGTGGATTTAGGTACGACCAAAACACTTTTAGTGTATTCTCCTTGTACTATCCCTAAGTGGTGAACCAAGTAAAATTGTTGTGTTTTTTCTATTCATGTGAATATTTAAATTACTAAAAATTACCATCAGACAGGTTCAATAGGTTTTTAGCAATGTTAGAATAAGATCCATCACTTTTAAAGAAAAAACTCCCACCCTAATTCACCCCTCCCCTCCCATTGGTGTTCTGGGTCCTTCAAGTGGTATCAAAGCTAGGTTTATGGAGTTAAATTTGTACTCTTTTGTTGTCATAGAGAATTTAGTAAATCTCAGGGGAGTTTAGCCATTTTATGGAAAAAAATTCTATATTTGGGAGAACAATATGAGATCTCATCTAATATCTCTTAGAATATATTTTCTTTTTTCCACTACAAAAGGGATACAGGTCACTGATTCTACAATACTGTCTGTGACTGAAATGGAAAAACAATCTTGATGAAGATTCCAAAGCATAGAATTACCTTATTGTAGCTCTATCTGATCAAATATATATGAAGTTGATGAGTTCACTTTAACCAAGTCTATGTGTGAAAAAACAAGAAAAAGTGTATGAATGAGATAACAAAGTAAAGGAATTGAAACATGAAGTTTTTCATAATAGGTTTTATGATCTAAAAATTTATCCTGGAGAAAATGCATATATCTTTTTAATTGAATCAAAAAAACATTTGGAGCAATATCAGGACTTGGTGAAAAAATCAAAGACAATGAAAATGTGAAGAAAATTTTGAGAATGCTTCTACCTATATTCAATCCAAAAGTTTCATCCCTTGAGGAAAGAGATATATCTAAACCTTCTCTGGATTACCTATTGAGAATTATAGGAGCTTATTAAATGAGACTCAAACTAGATGATGCAACTACTCATGTTGGGAAAGAAATGGAAATCAAGGACATAGAATAACATGAGATTTATAAGGATAGTATTGATAATTATAATGGGTAATATGAACTTCTTTATCTATTTTAAAATAAATTCATGAGAGGAAAATTAATATTTGAAGGAAATATACCTCAATATTATTTTCATTGTGGTGGAGTTGGGAATATTTTCTCATAGTGCTCAAGAAAGTTATATGATGAAGAAAGTGAAGCCAGAAACATGCAGAACCCATAGAAAATTTTTTCTCTAAAGGGAGCCTTCTAATATAAAAATAAATTAAAGAGAATTTTTTTTTTGTAAAGTAAAATATGATAATAATGATTTTTTTAGGAATAAGAACCAAAGTTTAAATTTAGAACCCAAGCATCTATGATGGCTATAGTTGAGAAGACATAACCATAAAAATATAAAGCTTGAGATAATAATTTGATTGATTATGTTGATATCAAGTTGTAACATCAAGATTATCTTGGTAAGATTAATAATAAAAGAAAAATAAATAAAAATTGGAGATCAATTCTGGAAGATTCATCTGAATATATTGATTTTCTTGAAGCTGGAATTGATTGACTGGAAGAAGTAGTAAAATAAAATTCAAAAAAATTTAAAATATCAGAAGATTTAGTTGAAATGAATCTCTAAATTGAATAAAAGTAAAATTTAATCAATAACCATACATCCATACTGGAGGAGAAGTACAATACTATTGAGGGTCAAAAAGATAAATCTGTTACTCTAAAGAGTAAACTAGAAAGTGAATCAAATTCAAAGGAAACAAAGATGAAAATATAGTTTGGAATATTCACATATGTTGAGCTATTAGAGAGAGTTAAGTGTGGTTCTAAAAAAGTAGAGAATTGTTTTAATGATAATATATCCACAAGCATGGGAAAAGTGGAATTGTTTGTGATGCTGAAACATCAAAGGCTGGAAAAAAGATGAGAAAAATAAAGGGAAGCAGAAAGATGGACATATCGCCAAGGCACCAGAAGTCCTAACAAATAAGAAATTAAATAAAACACAATGGATAACTAAAAACCATACAAAAGTATCTAGAAATGATCTCTAGTCAAATAATTTTTCTAAGTAATGGGACATGAGGATGAATATAATCGATAAGACATTTCCTCTAATGAAATATCAATTTTGTGAATATCATTTTCATACCATGTCATACTATGAAGATGCAAATATCTATTTGAATGGGGAAGAAAAGTAAGTCAAAAAATGAGAATGAAATCATATCCTTCATCCTATAGAATAAATATTTTTTATGTATATTTTTTTCACTACTCAAACTATGTCCATAAATCTATTGATTTTTGGAAAAAGGAAGTCAAAAATGTCACCTATAGAACTCAGATAAATGTCAATACTAGCTAACCAAATCAATTCTTCAATGAAATTGAATTCCTTCAATGGAAATTACATTGTTATAAATATTTCATTTAGAATAATAACCTAAAATTGCATCTAGAATTAAATACAAGCTTTATAAATGATGAAATAATTAAATAAGAAGTATTTATAGAAGTTAAAGAACCTGTATCGATGAAATAGTTACTTGACCTTTGGAAGAGTAATGTGGCCCTTATGAATATTAAACTATAAAATTGAATAGTAACCCCTCCAATGATAGTATAAATAAAATGTATCCATCTTATAAGTGACAATATGATAAAATTATAACATAGTATAAGTAAATAAATATATTAAAATTTATAAATTAACTGTTGGTATTTTTGTAAGTCATAAATATTTAATTAAACTTTTATGAGTTTTTTCATAATTTAAAAGAAATTTTATTTTCATAAAATGTATTCATAAATTATTATTTTTATGTATTATGGTTATAATATAATTTTATAAGGTTTTAGTTAATTTTTCAAAGTGATATAAAATCAGTTATAATTTAAAATTGGAATTTTTTTGAGTAAATTTTAATTTTAATTAAAAAATAAATATCTCATATTTAGAAAATTAGTTTCAAAAAATGGAGTTCATTTTTTAATTCTACATGTTGAAAAATGGTTAGGGTGAATTTTTGGGATTTTTATAAAATACTTGAATTTTCATGAATATTAAAATACTGTAATTTACGGTATATAAACATTATAATTTAATACACTATTCATTGAGTCATGTTTTATGTAAGAAAAATTAGTTAAAAATCACATGATATAATTATATTATTTGTTCTTTGGAATCAATACTATTTATTTTCTTGATAAAAATAATAAACTATTGAATTAAATAATGAGAAAACACCACTCTCCTCCACTATAAATACCACCCCTCACCACCTCTTCTCCTCACACCTCTCAAGCCTTTATCCTTGTAAAAATTCTACTCAAATATAATCATAATCCCATACCCCACATCCAGGAACATTTGGTATTAATAAAATAACATAATCAATTCCCCAAGGAGGTTCTCAAGAATAAGGTATCAGGAGGAAAAACCCTCTTCCTTTTCTTTTAATTTTATTTCAAGTAACATTATTTTCATTTTAATTCCTCAAATCCCCTAATGAAAATAGTATGATAACTCCAATACCTTAAATATACTTTAATTTTTTTTATTATAATGGAATAATTCATCATCATCTCTCTTTCCCCATCCTTTTATACTAAAAATTAAAACATCATTCGTGATGTGTTAATTTATCACATTCAAGGGTGATGAAGTTTTAAATTTCCATTACTATATTCATAGATGAACATGAAAACATTTTTATGGTTGAACCAAATTATAATATTTGTATTATATCTTATTTAATGTTATGGATTCATTTGTGCACGTGATATTAATTTATAAAACAATATGAATTCTTTGTGATCGAAAACCGCCAAAATAAACCCAAATGATTATCATTAACTATTTATCAAATGATTAATACCCATAACATAATATATAAATATATATATAACCTGTTTAACATATAAAATATCATTAATAACATATATGCTTAATTTTTTGTAATTACCCTCACTTTATATGACCTTTTGTACATGTATACAAGTAAATTGATCATGAAAACCAAGGAAACCAACGCTCCCAAATGATGAAATTGAATCTCTTAACCCATAAAAAATCATAAATGAACTTAATAAAGTTATCATAAATAAAATATATATATATAAATATTTCTTTAATTATTAATTTATTAATCTAGTTTGAGTATCCATGACATTAAGTTCAAGTGAAGAACTCCTTCATACTTAATGTAATGAATTTTACCTGAACCTCCATTATTCCTTCGGGTTATTCTTTCCATAATTTCACCCAAATAGAATTATATTTTTTTACATATTCTAAATAATTTTTATATTTTCCAAACCCATTTATCATGATCCATTCATCCTTCTTTTTTAGGGATATACTCTTTTTTAAAAGGTTCCCTACTCAATTATTCCTGATAAGCAAGCTCGATTTAAGGGAACTTATGGAATTCTTAACCAACTTCAAGTGAAAACAATGATTTATTTTAATCCACAAATATTTTTATAAAATTAATCAATTTATTATGTAAACTTTATTTTTTCACTTATATATTTATATAGTGGATTATTCCATTTACTGCTTCAAATTCTCATTGATATTTTCCTTAAACTGCAGTAAACTGTTTCAATTCTATAGTTTCTTAAATACTATTTTTATAAGTTATAAATAAATTTTTACATAAAAAATCATGATCTATGATTATTTTCATTTATTAATTCCCATTTATGATTTAATTCCTTTATTTCAAGGAAACTTTTATGATACGCCCATTTATTATGCTTTAAGACATGATTATGATACCAAATTCTTTACTTGGGTAACCCTTATGTTTATGTTTGATTTCTTATTTATGATTATTTATGTGGAAAACATATTCGTGAACATGTTATTATTGGTTCTCATATATATCTCTCCAATTTATTTAGTAATGTTTAGTCTCATGAGACATTATGTGCAACGGTCTTGGTGGTTATCCTTGATTGGTGTTCCATGGGCAATGGTCTTGGTAATTAGCCTTGACTCATTCTCCTCTATGTGAAAAACACCATGATTCGTGGTCCTCTATGTTTAATGAGACTTTAATCATTCTAAAGTCATGTTTTATGTTTCTTCCACATTACTATGATTCCATGATTATATGTTCCCATGTTCTATATGTTATGATTACTTTTGTTTAATAATGTTCCATACCTTTTTATATTATTATGTTATTCCTTCTAAAACATGTGTTAAGCATTATTTTAATATTTATTTATATACTAGGATTTTTAGCACATCCCTTTATTCATGTTCTCCCCAAAATATACAAAGCATATATAAGGGATCAAAGTAAGGTATGATCTTATAGTGGATTATAAATAAATAAATGTTTTATTTAGTCCCTTGTTTTAGTTTTTATGTACCTAGTATTCCAAGATACTATACATTACAATCCTTGGCTTATAATTTGATGTTTAATTATTCTTAAAATCATGTAATGATATTTGTAAATAGATATGGATTCTATAGTTGGTATTAGAGGAAAAGTTTAGTTATTTTTGGGGACTAAGAATAGAGAACTTTTTTATGAACCATGGGTATAAGACTAATTATGAGAAAGCATACATAAATTTTTATTAGTATATAGTAAGTGGTTTATTAACAAAAGACATCCCTTTTAAGACACTACAAATAGATGTGGTTCTGGGAAATATGTACCTTGGAGTAACTACTCTGACAAGGTGTTTTGAGCCTAACTTTTGGTAACCTTGTACATCAAAATAGTCCTTACTGCCCACCTGGTTTGACTCTCTTAGGGGATATGTGTTGGTAAATTCATAATCTCAGTACAAGCACTTATTAAGGTAAAAAATAAAATTCCAATAAGAATATATTTTAGGAAAAAAAATCATGTATAACCTAGATTGAAACCTTTGGAATCATATGTTAGGATATAATTTTCCATTATGATTTTATCATTTTTTGTTTAAAGTTTTTTTTATGCTTATTAACTAAGTATTAAATCCCCCTAATTTAACTTTCATTTACGTATTTAATGTAAGTAAAGATAATAATGTGTTATAACAATAAAAGTGATAGTCAATGTGATGATTTCTCTAATGATATTACAAATATGATGGAAACAGGTGCTTAAAACATTATGACAATACTTTCCCAACTAGATCATGTTATGAATAATAACATGAGTCAGGTAGAACACCCTCATTCTCCAATGAAAGATAAAGTTTCCATGGATTCCTTCATGTTTCAAAGTCCTCCCATGTTTAGTGGATCTTCTAATCCCCTCCTCATGGAATAGGGGATTAACTCCATTGAAAAGATATTATTTGTCCTTTAATTCTTATAAATACATAATGTTGTGTTGGCGGACTATATTTTTGATGGGGAAGCTAATAAGTGGTGGAAATTGATCAAAAATACAAATTCCAAGGAGGAAATTTATTCCATGGATTAGGAGAATTCATGAAAAGTTTTCAGTAAATATTTCTCCTAAACCCTCTATCTCAAGATGGAAAGAGAGTTTCATAGACTTAGGAAAATAGAAGATGATTCTATAGAGGTGTATGAAGTAAAAATTACAAGGAATTCAAGATATTCCTTATAATATGTCATGAAAACTAAAAGAAAGTTGGATCACTTCTTTAGTGTAAGAAATCTTAGTCTGCAGAAGCATTGGTGATTCGAGGATTTTAAAGTTATGATGAGATTGTTCATTGCACCCTCAAGGTTGAAATAGAGATTATAGACTCTCAATTATCTAATGGGCCCAGTAAAAAAAAGAGGAAAATAGATTCTAATATGGATGGATCAGAAAATAAATCCCATTATGGAAAAAAGACCACATATCCTTCATGTTAAAATTGTGGGAAGAAGCATCCTAGGAATTTTCTAAAGGGAACCAAGAAATGCATAAAATGTAGAATAATGTGGAATATATCAATTTAATGTAAAAGGGATATGAATAATTCCACTAAAGTATAATAATAAAGGATTTTTTTGAATAAACATTTAGTTTGTAGTGTAATGTTTCAACTACAAGGAACATGGGCATTTTGCAAACCAATTCCCTATGACTAGTGTTTTAGAAGGAAATAAAAAATAACCTATATGGAAACAATGAAGGAATTATGTAATAATTATGGAATATGTGGATCCATAAAATGATGTGGTGAAAGGTATGATGGTTATTAATTCAATAATAGAGAATATACTATTTGATTCTGGTGCTATGAATTCTTCTATATCTTGCAAGTTTAGAATAACTATTCAACCACTACATCGAAATTTGGAGGTTGAGTTATATTTGAGAATATATAAGGGGAAATGTTTTCATCAAAAGTACAGAAATCCTCTCCAATTAATGTTTTCAAACTGATCTTACCATAAAATCTTGTAATACTCCCTTTAGTAGAGTTTAATTCTATATTGGGTATGGATTTTCTGTCTTTATACAAAGCCAACATCAACTGTCAGGAAAGGGAGATCACTCTTCAAATCCTGAAGCATCCTCCAATCATTAAAAGTGTAAGGAGGAAGATGAATCCCATTTATAATCATCATCTGAATTGTGGATGTTACTTTCTTATGAGAAATAATTTCTTGCTCAAATGATTGATACAAAGGAGATGATAATGCTTGAAGACATGCCCATCATGAGAGATTACACTGATATATTCCATGAAGAATTTCCTAGTCTTTCGCCTGATTGAGAGGTTGAGTTATCAATTGAAATTATTTCTAGATATCTTATTATATCAAAGATAGCTTATATAATGTCCATTTTTTATCTCGAAGAACTGAAGAGGTCATTATAGGAGAATCTAAACAAGGGTTTTATATTCTTGAGTGTTGCACCATGGGGTACACCATTCCTCTTTCTTAAGAAGGTGGATGGATCAATGTGCCTCTTCATTGATTATTTTTAGATCAATAAAATCATGATAAAGAAAAAGTATCCCCTTCCTAAGATATATTTCTTATTCAATCAGCTACATGGGGCCAGTTATTTCTCTAAGGTGGACTGTTGGTCGAGATATCACCCATTAAAGGTGAATAAAGAAGATATTCCCAAGATTACCTTTATAATAAGATATGGACAATATAATTTCATAGTGATTTCCTTTTTACTAACTAATTCTCCAATAATTTTCATGGAATTAATGAATAGAGACTTTTTGGATTACCTTGAAAAAATTTAGCTAGTCTTTATTGATAATATTCTGATATACTCGAAGAGAAAGGAGGAACATGAGGAGAATTTGAATACTATGTTAAAGACTTTGTGAAGGGAGAAACTCTATGAAAAATAAAATAAATGTTCATTTTGGATGGAGTAAGTATAATTATTAGGGAATGTTATCACCAGTGAAGGAATATTTGTGGACCCTTCCATGAAAAAGGCAATCGAAGATTGTCCCATGACAACTTTTGAAATAGAGATATGAGGTTTCCTTGGTCTATTTGGGTATTACCAATGATTTTTGAATAACTTCTCAGGATTGTTGAACCAAATAACGAAACTTATATAGAAGTTATTGAAGTTTTTCTATACTCAAGAATATGATGAAAGCTTTAATGAGATCAAAAGGACACTTATCACTACACTAGTACTCACACTTCTGAAAAGTGGAGAACTCCTTATAGTGTACAGTTATGCTTCCAAAAATGGATGAGGTTGTGTAATAATAAAAAATGATAAATTTATATCCTACACCTCAAGGATGTTGAAACTTAATGATAAAAAATATCTCATGCATGATCTAGAGTTGGAAGCAATGATCTTTGTATTGAAAAGATGGTGGTATTATCTCTATGGAGAGAAGAGTGAGATATATACTAATCACAAGAGTCTCAAATATATATTCACATGTAAGAAGCTTAATATGCACCAACAAATATGTTTATACATCATCAAGTATTACAACTACTCAATCCACTACCATCCTGGTAAGAAAAATAAGGTGGCGGATGCTCTAAGTAGAAATGATCCAACATAGTTATCAATGATAAGAATTGAGAAGGATTCAATATTATTATACTCATAAAGGATGGACATGGAAACAATTAAGGGAGGAACATCATCAATTCTTTATAAAATTATTTCTCAATCATACCTTATGAAGAAAATAATGGATTCTCAAAGAAATAATGTGGAAATTCAGATAAGGGTGGAAGCTACCTAAAATGGTAAATCCTCCGAGTTCAAGATCGATGAGGATAGAGTCATAAGATTTCTATCATGAATATGTGTGACAATCCATATATAAATAAAGAGATTCTAAATGACACACATATCCCAACATTCTCTATTCACCTAGAGAGCACAAAGATGTATCGAGATATTCGAGAAAACTTTTGGTGGGACAATATGAAAATGGATATTGATGAATATACATAAAAGTTCCTAGTATGTCATCAAGTGAAGGATGAAAGGAAAAATACTATAGGTATGAAAAAAAAAATACCCATACAAACATGTAAATGGTAAAAAATCACTATAGACTTTGTCACTGCACTTCCAAATACATCTAGAGGAAACAATGATATATGGGTTATTGGGGATTTTCTTATAAAGATATCTCACTTTATAGAAATTTTAGAGGAATTATCATTGGATTAATGTTCATGGATATAAATCAAATAAGTGGTAATGGTGCATGGAGTAACACTATCGATTGTATTCAATTGAGATATAAGATCCACCTCCAGGTTCTGGAAAAGACTCCAACATGCTTTAGACAATGAGTTGAACTTTAGTACAACCTATCCTCCTCAAACCGATGGCCAATCTAAGTGAATTATTTAGAAACTAGAATACATGTTGAGATCATGTTATATTGACTGCAAAGGTTGATGGAAACAACATCCACCACTGGTATAATTCTTATACCAAAATATCTTCCACCTGAGTATCGAAATGGCTCCATATGAAGCCCTTTAGTGTAAAAGTAATAGAACACCGAAATTCTGAGATGAATTCAATGAACATAAGATTCTAGTACATAAAATGGTTGAAGAAATGGTGTAAAAGGTGAAAACCCTTCAGCAACACATCAAGGTATCCCAAAGTCGACAAAAGAGATATGCAAACAATCGTTAATGAGACCTTGAATTTAAGTTTGTAGACATGGTATTCCTATGTATATCTCCATGGAAGATGAACATGAGATTTGGGAATAAAGGGAAGTTATGTCCCAGGTACATCGACCCCTTTGAGATCCTTGATCATGTCAGAGCTATGGCCTATCAACTAGTACTTCCAGTAACCATGTATTAAGTACATGATGTATTCCACATATCCCTCTTTAGAAAGTACATACCTTATCCCTTACATGTACTAAATTAAAAGATGGTATAGTTGGAGAATGAAATTTCTTATGAGGAGTAGCCAGTGAAGATCTTGGGTCGTAGAGATAAAGTTCACACAATAAGACTATTCACCTAGTCAAAGTACTTTGGTGGAACCACAAGTACGAAGATACAACATGGGAACTAGAGGAAGTGATGAAGGAAATGTACCCACACCTATTTTCAACTTTAAATGTAAAATGAAATTTCAAGGGATAAATTTCATAAGGGGGTAGAATGTAACGACCTTGAATTCCTTAAATGGAAATTACATTTTTATAAATATTTCATACAGTATAATTACATAAAATCACATTGATAACATAATACAAGCTTTATAAATGATGAATTAATGAAATAATAAGTATTTATAGAAGTTAGGAAACCTATACTGATTAAATAGAAACTTGACCTTTGAATAGTAATGTGACCCTTATGAATAGTAAACCGGCCAATTAAATAGTAACCTCACCAATGATAGTATAAATAGAATTTAACCCTCTTATAAGTGACAACATGATATAATTATATCATAGTATAAGTAAATATATATTTTAAAAATTATTAATTAAATATTGGTATTTTTGTAAGTTATAAATATTTAATTAAAATTTTATGACTAATTTAATAATTTAAAAGAACATTCTTTCATAAAATGTATTTATAAATTATTATTTTTATCTCTTATGATTATAAGATAATTTTATGGGACCTTAGTTAATATTTTAAAGTGATAAAAATCAGTTATAATTTAAAATCTGTATTTTTTCGAGTAAATTAGGATTTTAATTAAAATTTAAAATTCCTATATTTATAAAATTATTTTTATAAAATTAAGTTCATTTCTAAATTATGCACATCAAAAAATAGTTACGGTAAATTTTAGGGATTTTTTTAAATACTTGAATTTTTTGTGAATAGTACAATACAGTAATTTATGGTAATATACATTATAAGTTAAATATACTATTCATTGATTTAGAAATGATGTAAGAAAAATTAGTTCAAAATCATATGATATAATTAATATATTTTGTCTCAATAATCAAAATTGTTTCTTTTCCTGATAAAAACAATAAACTAATGAATTAAATAATGAGAAATCACCCCTCTCCTCCACTATAAGTACCACCCCTCACCACATCTTCTCCTCATACTTCTCAAGCCTTGAGCCTTGTCAAAATTCTAATAAAATCTCCTCCTAATCCCCTACCATAAATCAAGGAGATTGTTTCTTAATAAAATACCAAAGCCAATTCCACAAGTAGGATCTCAATAAGAGGGAATCAAGAGGTAAAACCCTCTTCCTTTGCTTTTAATTTCGTTTCAAGTTCCTTTATTTTCTTTTTCTCTCCTCACCTACCCTCATAAAATTAGTTTGATAACTATAGTAACTTTCATATAATATAATTTTTTTATTCTAATGGAGTAATTCATCATCATCTCTCTTCTCCCCTCCTTTTTTTCTAAAAATGAAAACATCATCCATGATGTGTTAATTTATCACATTCAAGGGTGACAAATTTTTCAATTTCTATTATTGTCTTCAAGGATGTTCATGAAAACAATTTTACATTTGAACTAGAGTAAAATATATTTATTATATATTATTTAATGTTCTTGATTAATTCTATACGCATGCTATTAATTTATAAAACAAAATTAGTTCGTTTTGATCGAAAATCGCCAAAATAAACCCAAACGATTATCATTAACTATTAATCTAATAATTCATCCTCATTCCATAAAAAATGATATATAAGACCAATTTAACCTATTTAAGGTAATTAATTATATATAATTTCAATTCTGGATAATTACCCCCACTTTATATGAAATTTTATACATGTATACAAGTAAACTGATCATGAAAACCAAGGAAACCTATGCTCCCAAACGACGAAATTGAATCTCTTAACCTATAAAAAATGCCCTAAACGAACTTTATAAAGTTATAATAAATAAAATAAATTTACAAATAATTATTTAATTAATAATTAATTAATATAATTTGATTATATAGTAAATTAAGATCAATTGAAGAACACCTTCCGACTTAAGGTAAGAGATTCTACCCAAACCTCCATTATTCCTCTAGGTTATTCTTTCTTTCTTTTCACCCAAATGGAATTCTCTTTCATTTTTTTGTACATATTCTAAATTATTTTTATATTTTCCAAACTCTTATATCATGATCCATTCATCCTTCTTTTTTAGGGATATACCTGTTTTTAAAAGGTTCCCTACTCAATTCTTCCCGATAAGCAAGCTCAATTTAAAGGAACTTCCAAAATTCTTACCCAACTTCATGTGCCCTCTATGATCTATTTTAATCCACCATTATTTTTCTTAAATCACTCATTTTATTATGAAAATTTTCTTTTTTCACTTAAAGTTTTATATAAAATATTATTCCCTTTACTTCTTTAAATTCTCTTTAATATTTTCCTTAAACTGCACTAAAATGTTTTAATTATAATGTTTCTTAAATAATATTTTTATTTATTATCACTTCATTTTGGAATAAGGAATCATGATCTATGACTATTTTTATTTATGAATATTCATGTATGATTTAATTATTTTCTTTCATCGTCACTTTTATGATACTCCCACTTATTATGCATTATGACATGATTATGATACCCAATTCTTTCCATGGGTAACCCTTATGTTTATATTTGATTACTTATTTATGATTCTTTAAGTGGAGAACATATTAATTTACATGTTATTATGGGTGCATATAGATATATCTCTAATGAATTGGGTAATTTATAGTCTCATGAGATGTTATATGCAACAGTCCTGGTCGTTTTCCTTGACTCATGCTCCATGTGAAACAGTCTTGGTGGTTAGCCTTGACTCGTGATCCTCTATGTGCAATGAGACTTAAATCATGTTACTCTATGTGAAAGGATCCTTGAATCATGCTAAATTCATGTTTCATGTTTCTTCAACATTAATATGATTCCATAATTATATGGTCTCGTTTTCTATATGTTATGATTCCTTATGTTTAATCATGTTTTATGCCTTTTTATATTATTATGTTATGCCTTCCAACCCATGTGATATCTTTATTTTAATGTTTATTCCCTTAATAATCTTTTGTGATCATCCATTTCATTATGTTATCCCTAGGTTATCTTATTCATATGTAAGGGATCAAATGAATTGAAAATATTATAATGTATTATATATAAAGAAATGTTTTATTTAGTCCCATGTTTTCAGTTTGATGTACCTAGTCTTCTAGGACACTATCCAGAATGGCCGGAAGGCCTTCATTTTTATTGATTTTTTTATAACCCCCTTTTCAAGGGATAAGGGGGAACCCTTACAAGTCCTGTGGTATTAGAGATTACATGGATCTTAGGTTTAAGATATTACATGACCTGATGGTCTTAGGGAATTCAACCAGACTATAACTATAAGGAACAACCCCTTCCCAGCATCTAAATCATGATGATAGCTCTCCACCTTCACATGGAAGTCTGGATAGGATTCTCATGCAAGCACAGGATGATCCCAATGGTGTATCCATACCCTTTCATTCTTCCAAATCCATTTGGTTCTACTCTAGTGAGTTCACTTTCTCTGAATCCTCCTCTGGGGATGCTTCTTTTTTTGTAGAGTCTATTTGGGGAAACTGCACTGATCATGTGGCAAGAAGGTGGCCTGAAGTCCTTAAAGGTGGCCTGAAATACTTACTAAATCAAAGGCTTGGGTGGCCTGAAGTCCTTAAGGACTCCAATCACAAACTGGTTGCCCAAGGTTAATATTCCTGGATACTACAGTACCGAACAGTACCTACTTTAGTAAATCTAACCGTGCAAAAATCACTCTCAATGATAAAAATAATAGTAGAACTTGGATTCTTGATAGTGGTTTCTCATCCCATTTGACGAGAAATGCAGAATTATTGAATAATTTTATTAAATTTTTTGATTAAATATTAAGTTTTATCAGTGATGGTGCTTTTTAGATCAATGGAAGTGGAATTACAGAACTAGAAATGATGAGCTGAGGAAAACTGAAGTTCTTTATGTGGACGGTTTTCATCAAAATCTCCAAAGTGTGAGTAAACTTTATGAATCAGGACTCATAGTAAAATTCAATCAAAATGGGTGCATTATAAAAGGAAAGACAAGTAATTTTATCATGAAAGGATGCAGAACAAATCGAAATTTGTACTAGGTGGTCAATAAAGAGAACAGATGTTGCATAACAGTTAATGAATAAAACAACTTATGGCATTGGAGGTTGGGTAACATTAATAAACAATGAATGGAAAAGATATATAAGATGAAGATAGTTATGGATATCTCCAATCTAAATCTTGAATGGTAAAATACATGTGATGTTGGATTATGAAGAAATTTGGTGTGTAGTTCATATCTTCTAGAAAAGAAAAGGGAATCACATCTTCTTAATATTATTCACATAGATGTATGCAGTCCAATAAATTTTTTTGGTACATATGGAGAAAGTTACATTTTTCTTTTCATTGATTATTATTGTACAATGGCTTGTGTGATGATTATACATAGGAAACAACAAGTTATTGGTTATATGAAAAGTTATCATTGAATATAGAAGAATTATATTGCCCACACAATCAAAGTTCTATGATCAAAAAGTTGAGGGGAATACACATCCATTGAATTTGAAAATTACCTAAAAACATGGAATAAGGAATGAAGTGGATGTAGTAAGAACTCCACTGTAAAATGGAGTGGTCGGATGTAGAAATCGATAGGCAAACAATATGGCCAAAACTATGCTGATTGAGAGTCATATCTCTCTTAATTACTAGAAAGAGTTTATTCAAGCATTAGTGTACACTCAAAATATAATAGGGGTCAATATAGACAAAAACAAGACACCATATGAGTTATGACATGGGAGGAATCCCTCTTTGAAGTATTTCCAGGTGTTTAGAAGTAAATGTTTCATCTAAAACAAGGAATTAAATCATGGAAAGTATGGTTAGACTTGAGAAGAGGGAATATTCCTTGGATATTCAATGAATATAAAATACTGCATATTCATCAATAATATTCTTGGAAGAATTTTGTAAATAAGTTTTTTCAAGGCCATTGAGGAGAATACCACAAATAGATCAATGATCTCTTATGCTAATATGATAAAATATGGGGAAGATAATATACATGGAATATATTTAAATGTACAAGTAGTGTAAGTTGTGAAAAATATTTAGGGGTCACAAAACAATGATGATTTAGAAGAAGAATCAGAAAAGGAAACCATAACTGAAGAAGAATTATCTGAACCTCATAGGAGAAATAAAAGAGATGAAATTGATCAATCCAACATCTTTGGGGATTTTACATCTTCCACAGAGACAAGGATAATGTGGATTGAAACATATTCTTGCTTCCTATAAATTATATAATCAACATCATTTGAAGAAATAGTAAAATATAGATCATGGGTTAAGTCCATGAATGAAGAATTGGACTAGAGTGACAAGAACCAAACATGGTATTTAGTTAAGAGGCCCCAAAATAAAAATATGATCAGAAAAAGTAGAATTTTAGAAACAAATTTGATTACCATGGAAATGTGATCAGAAATAAGGCACCCTTAGTGTGTAAAGGCTATGCACTAATTGAAGGAATTGAGGTCAAAGAAACATTTTCTCTAGTGATGAGACTAGAGTCAATCAGGCTTTTTCTTAATATGAAAATTTAAATTGGATATAATGTTTATCACATGGATGTCAAAATAGAATTCTTAAGTGGTGTTCTTAAATAATAAGTCTTTATTTAACAACTAGTGAATTTTCTAATTGTAAATGATTAAATGAAGGCTTGTAGATTGAATAAGGCACTCTATGGTTAGAAGCAGGCACCATGAGCATGGTATTCTCATCTAGATTCTTATTTGAAGAATATTGAATTTAAAACAAGAGGTTTTTACCATAATTTATATGTGAATAATTCAAAGGAAGAATAATTTATGGTGATGGTACACATGGATAATATTACATTTGGTTGAAGTATGAAGAAATTAGAGGAAGAATTTTCCAATCACATGAAATATTAATTTAAAATTTCTATGATTTGTGAACTCACATACTTCTTGGGGTTGTATATTATTTATAATAATGATTACACTTTAATTTCTCATGATAAATATGTAAGAGATAACCTGAAGAAATTCAACATGCATGAATCCAAACCAATGTCAACTCTGATTATGGTTGGGATGAAACTAGGAAATCATGAGAATGCAACTTCTATGGATCACACCATGTCAAGAAGAATCATCGGAATCCTATTATACATAATTGTAAAAATACCAAAAATTTTCCTTGAAACCTTCTTAGTGACCCCTTTAAAAATAATCCTTTATAAGAATATATGGAGGTAGTTAAAATAATTGTGGGGTATAATCAAGGTACTCACAATTATGGCCTATACTTTGTTGTATGAAGAGATAATGAACTAACAACATTTGATAATATTAATTCGGATAGAGATGTGGTGGATAGAAAGTCCAAAAGTGGTGGATCATTCTTTATCAGCATGAAATGTGTGAGATGGTTGAGTAAGAAATAGGAAACCACTTCTCTTAGTACTGCTGAAGCAGAGTATATATCTGCTATAAATTCTTTCACTCAGCTATTGTGGATAAAGAAACAACTGGATGATATTAGTGATGAGATAAAACAACTAATGGTGATTCCCTATGATAACAAGAGGACAATAAATATTATAAATAATCCTATTCATCATTATCATGTGAAAAAATTGAAATCAGATATCACTTCATCAAGGATAAATTTTAACTTATTTCAATTAAAATGGAGCATATTTGAGCTAATTATCTAGTGGATGACATTTTGACTAATCCATTGGAATAACATGTGTTCAAGAAATATCAGTTGAACTTTTTTGTTCATCCAACTCCTACTACATGAGGAGGTTACGATTTTTCTTATCTCCCAAGTTTTTTTAACTATTTTAATCTATTTTTTTAAGTGATGCAAGTTTGTGGGGGAGATATAGGGGGGTGTGTTGTGACCTCTACATGTACAAAGGCAAAACCTTTGGGTTTATTTCCAAAGGTGGAGAATGGATAAATTCAACATTATGAGTCTCTAGGTGTCTTAATAAAGGATCAATCATGGATCAATTCAATGTTATAAAAGTGTGGTAGTTTCAAGTTATTTAATAACGATGCAATTAATCTATGACACGATGAGAATTAGGTGTTGTGAGGAAATAGTCAAAGATTAGCCAGAAAATATTTAAGCAATCCAAAACTAGAGAATACAATTTATGATTCCCCTAATTATTTCTACATCGATCATTTTTCATGTATACTTAGATTTTTGGATGATTTTTTTCTTTTGTATCAGGTTTTGATAGAAACTGGTGCTTTATTGAATTTATCTATATATTTCCAACAAACCCAAAGGGGGATATTTTTGGAACCAAGGATATTATTTACTAGGAATTGAATTCGATGGGGTGATTATTATAAATCCACACTAGGTTTATCAAGAAGTTTTCATGATAAGTGATCTTATAATACAGGTTAACAATAGTGTAAAGGTGGTGTCATCTCTTAGTGTTTTCCAAATATTTGGGCTCAAAAATCTAGAGGAAGAGACTTGCATCCCAAAATTTTGTCTTCTAGAAACAAATATTCATAATAATGGAAAAGGAATGGGTTTTATGAATACTAGGGTTTGTGAAGGGGATCTTTTAGACTGCATTATTATTTGACGGTGTTTTTCATGATTATGAGAGTTTGATCATCATGAGTGTGTGATGATTTGACAGCTATTTTCATGACAATAAAAATCTCAAGGGGGCATTACTAATAGAGGACCTCCAAAAATATATTTTTGAATGATATTATAAATGCACTGGAGGTGGTGCATAATTACAAAGAGATGGTCTTATATATATGAGACTACCCCAAAATAATTTTATATGAAAAATAATCATAGAAAACCAAAAATCAATTTGATTTCACGAAGGTAGGTAGCTCCGCGAATCATTATTTTTATGATATATTGAGAATTTTTAAAATACTAGTTAATTATTGAATTATTCAAATACTTATATGTAATGGGTAATTCATGATTACTAGGTATTCCATGATGGCTCAGTGAGATTCATGAAGGCATTTTGTTCCTTGAAGGTATTTTTATTCATGAAGGTTGTGAAATTTTCGAAGGATCTCCACAAAAAGAAGTTATGAACATTAAGTTTAAGTGAATAGTTATTTTAGAGTGAAATAAATTAGGCTTACAGTGCATGAAGAGTATCATACTAGTTAGAGACAAAGACTTTAATTCCAATCTAATGAAACAACCTTCAATTCGATAAACTAAGTAAGAATTTACCAAAGGGAGTGGGCTAGGGGGAGTCGATGGAAGTGTTCTGAGGGACGCAGTGTGCTATCCTTAAAATATTGTAAGGGAAGTTCTCCTGGTGCAATTTACTATGTCTGAACTTATGTATTCCAAAACTAGTAAAGATTAGTGGATTTTGGTATAACTGACACATGATCAGTGTATGATCCTTGTACTAGCCCTTAGTGGTGAACCATGTAAAATTATTGTGTTGTATCTTTATATGTGAATGTTTAAATTACTGCACATTACCATCAGACAGGTTTAACAGGTTCCTAACAATAGGGGAACAAGATCCATCACATTTGAAAAAAAAATTGACACCCTGATTCACCCCTCTCTTCTTAGGGTGTTCTGAGGTCCTTCAATACATGTAATAAAAGAGAGGCCTCTAGTAAAGTGTTAATGATACTCAAGCTATAATGGGATCTGGTGTGATCTCCAGAAAACACATGTATCTCTATACATGTTTCCATATATATGTATCACTTTCAAACATGTATTCATATATTATCTCTTTTCTAACAAATAAAGTAATCATGGGACACGAAGCATCTCAATCCTAAATAGGAAACTAACCAATTCTCGATTCTTATAGTGTACACAGATCTGATCAGTAAATACAACACATGTCATTCATTTTTATTAATAAGAACATCACATTTCCATTATATGAATAGAAATACAATATATAGGTGTATCCTCACACTCGCATAGTCTATCTCAGTCAAGGACCCATATTTCAAACTCATCATATGAGTGGAAAAATCCAATCTTGGTCAAGCTCCAATCAAAAACATGATCAACAACATACCTAACCACCCTCATATTAGCTAAGTCAATATGTAGACATGTGTTAGTAGGTTATCAAGTATTAAGTTTATCATGGTAGGTATCTCACCAATATCAGGTAATTTGTACTCAAATATGATCCATGCAACCATTGTATACCCAAATACATATGTATGACACTCTATGTGGTAAACTTAGTAGGTCATCCAACAAAAAAAGAATTTTTTTCTTTATCTTGTGCCTCATGAAAATAATTTACATCTATATACAAGAATCATACTCACTATAAAATTAAATTTTCATCATAACCTATAGTACTACATTTATAGGACCAAGTTGGATGGAGAAATATGTTTAAAGAGTTATCTTTAAAATAATGATGTCTTTTTTGTCAAAGAGGATAAATCAATTCACTTTGTAAAATCCTTGGAGAAATTAGATGATGATTTGATGATTTTTATTTCACAAATATCATAAGTTAGGGGAACTTATGTTGCAATCTTTATAAAGTAAAGTGGGAGTAAATGTGCTTCCAATCATATACAGTTTTGATTGGAAGGAATGATGCTGGTAGAGGATAGGGAAGTTATAGTACTTTCAATGGAAACTCTAATAATGCTAAAGTTGATCTATCAAAGGATATATATCATGATAGTGGATTTTGTGATGAATTAAGAGGATTTATTGAATAATCCAAATCATATAAAATAAGCATGAAGGTTATGGTTGAAGCATATATTGAAGGTGGCACTATTATCCAGTTTTTTCCCAATTTTTTGGCCTGAAAATCTGAAGATGAAGAAATGTGTTTTTGTTAGAGAATGTTGCATGATAAATTCAAAGGGGTTTTAATATTTTTGTGCAATTTATTTTTTAGGATCATAACATCAATATTTGTCAAAGGAATAGAGTGTGTGAAAAATTGGGAAAAGTTCATGAAAAATGAGGTTGCACAAAAGTTTGGTTTTGCGTGCAATATGAAAAGTTGTTTACAATTTTGTGCACAAGTGGTATTTTGATATCAGAATGGAGAAAAATGGAAAAGGAATGAAGTTCATGAAAAACTCCTGAAAGTGAGAAAAATATGATGTTTTGTGAAATATTTTTTACATGCATGGAGAAGGTTTTATATGCAGATTAGTGTTTTTCATGTAGGGTAAAAAAATGATTATAAATATGAGGTGACCCCATCTCATTTGTTAAGGCTTGACACTTAGAGAAATCCCAAGCTCTGGAGTGCATAAAATTATCTTTTAAGTGAGTTTCATGAAAAGAAATAGGTTTTCATGGAAAAGGGAAGTTCCACAAAAACATGAAAAGTTGTGTGAAAAGGGAAGTTGTGTGAAATAGGTTTTCTATGACAAAGTGGATTTTTTTGTGCAAGGCATTTTAATTGCACACAAGATACCCTAAATTCTACAAAAAAAAGGTTACAGTATTCACACATATTTATTTGTGTGCATGGTATTTCTTACCTGCTTCTAGGTTGGAAAGTAAAGAATTGTTTTGAAAGATTTGATTTGCTAAAATTCATCAAGAAACACAAAAACATTATTTTACTATATTTGTGCTAAGAAGGATCACATGCATTATTTTATTGTTTTCATAGTGCTACAAGAGTGTAAGGGAGTATCCTACTTATTGTATTCCACATCCAAGGATTGTTTTCTAGTGGATTGTGTGGTTCTGGATTGTTTCCATACCATACCAAGCACGTAGCTACTCTTGTTGAGTAGTGAACCTTGAAAATATTGTGTTCATGTGGTTGTGTGTGTTTATCCAGGAAGAAACTCTTTAAAAGGAGGAAAATATTGTTTCAAAAAGAATGAAACATAAAATGAAAAGGATATCACTGATTCACCCCATCCCCCTCTCAGTGATACTTGGATCCTGACTTGGAACATCAACGACTAACATTTGTTAATGATAAATCAAATTTTCACATTGATTGTTCAATTATGATTACACCTTATGAAATGTATATCTATGTTTAAATTTATACAGACAACATGAATAAATGATAAAGTGTATATTTCTTGTAATATGGTATATTTTAATATCCTTGAACTCTTTAAGAATATATAAAAAACCCAACATAAGAACTAGTTTATCATATCATATATGATAAAATGCTAGACCTGCCTTATGTTTTTTTCAATTTATGTATTTTTTAACTCATTACATAATATGTAATTCCTATCACATCATGATGTGTCCATTTGATAAAACCCTCCTACTAAACTATATATTGGGAAACATCTATAAATTATGATAGTTTGAATAATGGTTTGACTTAGGAATAAAATTTCTAATTGGTAACTACTTGAACATATTTAAACCTCTTAACATCACAACATAAATTGTTATTATACTAACTTTTTTGTCTACTTTTAACCATTTAAGTTCATCATCATCATCCTTGTAACTCTATTAAATAAAAATTTTCCATGATTTAATGTCACTATTTACATTATTATTTATTGGTACTCCTAAACTATTTTAAGATAAATTGATAGACAGTTTAATATAGTAACTAAATGTAACTTCTCCATTTATCTCTACTACCGAACTCTAAAATATTTAGTATATTAAGTGGAAAACACTTTAATTTAAGATTGGTGTGATACTTTATTTGTAAAATTTTAACTTCTTTAAGTCCAGACATACTCTTTCTATCCTCTTATATATATATATATTCTTTCATATTGTCTTAATAAGATACGTAAACTCATTTGTGTTAATAAAGAACATTTTTTTAGTAGGAACATTTAACAAATAAAATATTGTTTCTATATATGATGTTAAATTTTTTTTAATCATTTTTCCTTTGAGAAGAAACCTTTTTGAAATATATTATTGATAAGTGGAGGGAATATATTTCCGTATATTTTAACAAATAATTGTATAAACACTTCTATCCATATCTTCTTCTCTGAACATGTTATAGAACCCGATGAGTCATAAACCATGTTTGTACAATTAATCATCTCATGTTGTTCATAAAAACTCTTTTTTATCGAACATATTATCTTATAATATTAGATAAATGATATGAAGATACACATATTTTTCTTGGATTCAATTAAGATTGATAAAATCCTTTATATTCAGATCCTTTATATAGTAAATATTTACTTCATCTCATGAATATAAAATATAATCTCAATAGATTATTCCTTTTATGTTTAAATCCTATATATTTATAATACTTTGTAAAATATACATTCATTATCATATACCCTTCAATATCAAATAATTAATTTCTATAAAATCCATACCTAACGTGAACATTCCATAGAGTTTCACAAACTTTTTAAGGTATATCTTGTATAATCTAGTCATATTAAATCACTACTCTTACTTCCTAAAAACCCTAGGTATTAATGAAGTTGATTGTATTTTTGAAGAAACGTGTTTAAACATTACTACCAATTTTTATTCTTATAGTTTTAACTTTTACCTACTTACATTTTATATCCAATACTTTAAATCCTAGAAATTATATTCCTATTTTATATATATTCCCACCGCTTTTAGAATATTGCGTAAATTTTAATTAAATTCAATAATATTTTGATGACATTTCTATAGATGAAAATAGGATAAATTACCTAACTAGAACAAGTCATTTTTACTCTCCCCTAAAATCATGTTATAAAATTAAACAAATCATAAAGCATGTGTATTAAAAACACTCATTACATTTTATTTTAATAGCTATTATTTTCATTGTCTTATCAAGAGATAAATCAAATAAAATTACACATATTATGAAAAGTTTATCAATGTTTGAAGCAACCAGGTAATAAATGTAGAAACTCCTTTTCTCTATTACTTAAAAGACAAAATTCAAACTCTAATCATAAATTCTTTTTCATTTTTGACCTTTCTATATATTTATAACTTTTTTAAAACATATAGTTGATATTATATATCTATCATAATAATAAAATTTAATTCTAGAACTAATAAAGTTTAAAGAAAACCCTTAGTTTCGTTGAGGCATTAACATATTCAATCATATAGAATATTATTTTTCATACCCAATCATATTGTGTATATGAGACTAAAATTCATTAAATCATTGATGTGCTCAATCATATTGAGTATATGATTGGAGCCTAAGATTCATTTTGTAATTTTTCATCTAATTACCTTAAAACCTTAAATGAAACACTCTATTCTTCAATAATCATCTAGATTAACTTGTTGAAAAACTTTATAACTTGGCTACTGAGGAATGAATTATTCGGATACATTGAATTTGTTTTAATAACTTTTCTTAAATCACCAATATTGCATAATAACTTTTCTTAAGTTACCAATATTAAGTTCTACCTATAATAAACTTCTCCCCATCAAGTATTAATCACAAAGGTTATCATGATGATTATGATTATGATATTATATACAAAATAATATTTTATCATGTGAGTTCATGTATTATTAATTATTTAAAAATTAAATTTATTAAATGGGATCCCACTAAAATGATAACCCATTTTAAAAACACAACACATCCATTAATGGGCCAAGATCCGTATTTCACCATGAATTACACCTATTATCATATAAATAAGCCAGGAATATATCTAGTAGACAAAACTTTTCCATAATATCATATTTGACTACTCTATAATTTAGTAGAAAATTTTTTTTTAAATCCATTGTATGGATAAACCAAACTATATTCCTATGATATCCTAACTTTTCGGGATTCTCAGCTAGTGTAACCTAAATAAAATTCCTAGAATAAACTAACAAAGTTAAATCAAGGGATACCCATGCTAATATTGAAAATACCATAAAGATAATCCAAAGTCACTTGTAACTTTATTTCATTACACAAGATAATTTTGGGGTACACAAGTTGAGTTCAACAATACCTATTTTACTGATCAAGGTCTTGACAAGTGATCCTTTAAAATGAATCTCACACTTAGTATTTGAAGGGAATTTTAATCTCATCATCTTATCTCATGTTATTCTATTTTATATATTAATGATTATAATAATTTGTTTTGAAATCTTATTCCCTCGACAAAACCAATATGTTCAAACCATATTGATATGTAACTCTTTACACAACCTTAAAGATTGTGTTACTCACCGAAAATTAAAATTAAATTATATTCATACATATCTAAATTCATCATATACATAGTGTAAATTAACACTTCATGTAAATTTTTAGACGTAAAAGAAAGTGGAAATCATCACATGATTAAGTATAGATAAACTAATAGGAAAACCCATTCACCAAACCATATAAGGCATAAGATTTTGGGTAGGGGTAGCCTGGCCCCAAGTCTCCCTAGTAGGGGATACTTTACACAAGTTAGAAATTAGTTCATCATAACTCTAACACCTAATATAAATAAACTATATTCAAAAACTAAATTCAATTTCATAACTTCAATTATAAATCTAGGTCAAGGTAGATGATAAAAAAAATTCATTATAGATTCATTCCTAGATTAAAAATACAAGGATCTATCCTAGAATAAATTTAAAATTTAAAATTAGATCATACACAACTTTAAAATTTCTTGAAAAAATTACTAAACTTGAATATATAAGGGGATAAAATTTGAAATAAAATTACAATTCAAATATTTAAATAATAGATTAAAATTTGTAAAATTTATAAATAAAAGATAATTATACACCATTTTATAATTTAAATTTAAATATTATAGAAATTCTATAATTTTTAATATAAGCCTTTTAAATTAGGTCCAATATTAACACTTTCATATTCTTCAATAAATGGAATTTTATTTTATTCTTCCTATATTAGCAGTATTGTATAGAAAATGAAGCCTTCTTCTACCTAAGCTATCATTTATTCAGAAATAATTTCATAAGATAAAATATATAAGAGAATATTAAATCATATGATGAATGAATATATTGGACACAAAATTAATTCATACATTATATCATATGAATAAATGATATATAATTTAATAATAATCCTTGATTTATTATACAAACCATTTTCTTGTGAGGTTAGTATGGGTGATTGCTTCATGCCAAGTCGAGACTCCTCCACACCTAAAGCTCTCTTCATGTTTTTCCTTTTAATTTGATTATCTAGATGGATATAGTGTAAGTATGGATATCATTCATATGATTCAAGATTCATTCATAACTATTGTATACACTTTGTAGTTGGGAAATCTTTTTTTATACTTTTTTGATCTACATTAAATATATTAAATCAAGGTTAAGGGGATTAGAGGAATTATCAGTGAACGGTATGTTTTATAGTATTTATTTATTACAATTTTATATGTAGTTTTATTTATTTTTAATTTATATACACTTACAATGGTTAAAATGACTTCCAATTAATTTTATTGTAACATCTTATCTTCAGTTTTATTAAGTATGCTTTTCTTTCTAAAGAAACAATATCATAATGCACATAGCTTTATTCAAGGATATGAATAAAACATAAATAAATAAAATTAAAAATATAATTTAATAAAATTAATTTCATTTTTCAAACCATCATATCAAAATTATCTTTAGTATAATTTTTTATATTTTTTATAAATATTTAATTTTTGATTGAACAGTGAGAGTATCGATTTTACAAAAACTATCACTTTTATGATGTTATACTGATATAAGAATAATTTTAAAGTTTATAATAAAAATTGTGGAAAATATATATATTTAATAGTTAATATAATTCATATAAAAATACCATTTTGAACTATGAAATATATGATTATCATTTTTTAAATCTATGTAATTTTTTTGTTCAAATAAAATATGTTTTTTCATCTTCTCATTTAATAAATTATTTAAAAGGCTCCTTTTAGTTTTGGTATAGTTTGAAAGAAAAATAAGTCTCATTTGATTTAATATTATTTAATTAATTCCATTTTAATCATCATTATAATTTCATTTGATCTAAAATAATTTTTATTCTTAAAATAAATATTTCTCTTAAAATTGTTTCTGTTTCATTTTAAAAATAGATATTTAAAGTATTTTTTACTAATTTTGGGAATTTAATCTTGTAAAATGGATTCCAAATGTGGAATAATAATAATAATAATTAATATTAGTAAATAATTTCAACTTAATGTTTTTTCATTATGAATAGTTAAAATAGTAAAAAGAATTAACTATGGTTAAGGTTAAAAAGGTTTATAGGGCATTAAATTAAGTGATAAGTGTACAAATATCATCTAAATTTGTATAAATATTATTATTTTAAGATATTTTTAACTTATATTATCTTAAATTTTAATTTACAGTCATTTTTTGACACCTTCACAAGAAAATAATTTTATATTATTTAAATATTTTAAGTAATTCCATGTGTATCACTCCCCTCACTTATAAAATGGAACCTATTCTCCACCCTTATTCATAAACATTGAGCCCTATATATCAGCCTACCACTGCCCAAAAATCCTATTATATTCCTTGCCTTCATTATTTATCTTTTTTCTTACCCTAAGACCATCTTAAGAAAGATTACTGTGTAAGCCAAAGGAGGTCTCTCCAAAAAAAAGGTAATCATCTTACTCGACTCTTTTAAAGTTTATTTATTCTTTTAATTCTAATAAATTAGTTTTATTATTACTAAAATATTTAATCATTTATAATCAATATAATAAGTTTTTGTAATTATTATGTGAAAACCATTTTCCACCTCCGTGCTACTAAGTTGGAAATGAAAATATCATTTGTGTGTACAAGTGGAGTACTGACTCCACGTAGTGATACGATCCATTTTTAATCACTTACTTAAATAAATGGATATAACTATAAATTTAATAAATAATATGATATAATTATGGTTTTATAATTATAAAATATTATTTATCTTTCTTTCATTCTATTTTTTAGAAAATGAATATTGTGTTCATGCGTACGTATGGATTACTGTCGCTATGAACAATGTATTTCATTTTTTGATCTCATTATTTTATAGGTGGTAATAAATATGTATAAAATTAATATATATTATAATTATATCATGATAAATATTCTACATAATATGGAACCATGATCATGATAGAATGGCCAAAACTACTAAATAAAAACATACATAAAAAATGAAGATGCCAACTCCTGAAATGATGATAATAATGAAATATTATTAATTAATGGGTGATAAGATGTTATAAATCAACCAAGTATGGAATTATTGTTATTAATATGATTATATTATATAATTATAATAAATTTTAATTTTTTATACATGGGGTTAAAATTCTTTATGAAGCAAGTTGGATCTAATGTAAGGGTGTATTTAACAATCTCAACCTTATTCAAGATTGTTTATATTTAAGTTTATATTGGAGTAATTATATTATATTTAAATATTAAATCCATATATTTTATTCTTTGATGTCAATTGTTTAAAATTAAAATCTTTCCTTTCATTTTTCTCTTTTTAAGGACTAAAAAATCTGAAATAATGTTTTTAAGAAAAACTGACTATGTTTTTTTATTTGGTTGGAAATACTTTTCTCCCATATCTATATTTTCTTTAAAAAAATTAAATAATATTTTTAATATTCTAAAATTATTTATTAAATTCTTTTTCCCATGTTTTTATTTAAATAAAAATTTCTAAATGGAATCTTCTTGTCATTTCCCTAATGAGGTACTTTTTACCAAAGGTGTAAACATAATCATTGTTTTAATGTTTACCAAAAAAAGGATATTCCTATTATCATGAAATTATTTTCCTATATGATTAATTTATAATTTTCCATGGTTATTTTATAATAAAATGTTTTTATAATTTTTTTACAATTATTTTATTTTAAATAAGTTGTTTCAAAATAAAATGGGTATTTTCTTCAAGAAATGTTTCGGTGATATTTTAAAAGTATCTTCATCCATGTTAACATACTTTGATTAATATTATAATTTACTGGGGATATAATTTAATGATATTATCCACAATATTACTTTGGATGGATTGTGATCATGTTTATTGTAATTTTTGGGACCTTCCTTGATTTTTTGTTGAGTTTTTCTAAGTCTTATAGATGCTGAGAGGGAGTTTAGATATGTTATGGGGTATTAGAGTATGACTTGGAGCTTTTTAGAGGTCACCATACCCTAGTGGTGAGTTTGGTTTGGGTATTTTTGGGTTATTTGTGGTTTTTCATGTGGTTCTTAGTACACCATGACCATCAAAATGGATTTTCACACTGTTTTGGAGGTTTTTTTCACCTTGGTGTGTTCCTGCATGAAATGGGATAATAAAAATGCATGATCTAGGTAATGGAACTGGGAATAGTTCCATAGGGGATTTTATATCCAAAAAATTAAAGATATTCCTGACACACCTATAGAATTGGGTATGGTGAGGGAAAAACCTCGATTAAGGGAAATATTCCCTAACACAAATTGTTTCAGCTAACATGCTAATTAACTGAAATGACCATTTCTAGGATACATTTTGCTCGGTATGATAGTGGTGGTGGTTCTCTTTTGCGGCGGTGTCATCACCTCGTGGGTTCTTCTGGCTCGACATTTCTCATCATTGTTGGCCTACTCCCGCCTCATTCCATCATCTCTGGATAGGGCTTCTCCTGGCAGCGTGATGATGCTCCAGCAGTCAAGACCCAGCTCTCACGACTGAGGGTTGCAGCTCTTCCCCTTGGGGTGCATTGGGTAGGTCTATCGTGGTCTCCAAGGGCATGTTGTATGGCAGTGACAGGACTTGGATCTAATTTTAGCACTTGGGTGGCTATCGATTTGGTGATGTTTTCTTGATCTTTGCTTATCGTCATCGTTTTTGGATTTTGGATTGTGGTTACTGCTGCTCATGTGGTGGATTTGGGTGTTTTTGTGTTGTTGTCTGTTGTTCGTGTTATGGAATTTTTGGTTTATGTGGTGTGAACTCGAGGTTTGATTACAAGAGTGAAGGATTCTTGGTGGAGAAATTTTCAGATTACTGTGTCACTGTATATTTCGTTGTGGAGTTTTATGTTTCTCATGAAGTAGTGAAGGAGGAGTTGGTTTTCGAATTTTCAGAGGAGTCTATGATGGTGTTTTGGTTATTGAGGTTTTTATTTATCCGTATGTTGGTGTATAGCCTTTGTAATTGTGGCTTTCTTTACTTTGGTTCTCTACTGTTCGGTTCTAGATTTGACTTCGGTGGAGCTTTTGAGGATTTTGTGTTGGTGTTGGTTTGAAATCTGCTACTGGTTTTGGTTGATCTTCTTTGGATGTGCCTCTATTTTTGGTTGATGTTTCAAGTCTGCTGTGAATTTTTGGTGTGTTTGTAACCAACTCACTACTTAGATCTTCTTAAGATGAGTTTCAGAGCAAGTAGGTTTCGCCTTCGCATGCCACTCTGATTTAGAAGTTTGAGAGGGTATGGATTTTCCATCAGTTTTGTGCCCATGAAACTCTTCATGGGACAGCTAGCCGAGAGGGTATGCAATGGTGAAGGCTTTTCAGCATGATGTAGTCACCGGGAGGGGCAGATCCTATAGTCTTGATTTGGGTTTTTCTCTTTAATGGTGTTTTTTGGTTGTAATGTTGGATTTTGTGGTTTCTCACTTTTTTCCTCAAAAGTGTTTTGATAATAAAAAAAGTTAATTTTCACTCAAAGAGGAAACATATTAGGAGTTATTAGGGAGTCTTAAATTAATTTTTATATTGATCCCTCTCCTCTATTAACTAATATTTTATTCTATTATTTGAATTTTTTAATTATCAAGATTCATTGGAAAAACTATGGATTTTTTAGGTAATTTCTCTTAAAAAGATTTTTTATATGATTTTTTATTGGGAAATGTTTTTTCTACCCTCACTTAGAGACCAGTGATTAACTCCTTTATATTTAAGCCCCTTATTCAAAGATAATAAAACACTTTTGGTTCAAGGTACCTTTATCTTCTTATTTATTCAGTCATCTATTTTCTATGTTTTTAAGCTAAATCCACCTTTTTGAGTTTTTTTAAGCATGGTTTTATGGTGTTTTAGGGATTCTGGGTTTTAGATAGCCTTCCTTTAAATTGGTCGTGTTTTTTCTAGTGGTGGTTGGACCTCATTCATCCATTCTTATGACAACAACGTTGAATATATAATCGATTTACAGATTCTATTACTTATCCTACTATTTTTTGCGTGAACATAAAGTTATCCTGATTAATATCTTTGGGCAATAGTGGAATTAACCTTCATTAATATTAAATTCTTTAAAGAATAAACCTTTGTTGTGGTTGTATTTAACTCATATGTTTCCACTATGATAACAGTTTGACTCTTGTTTTACTAGATAGTGTTCTATTTATGTTCATTTTATGGTTATAATGTTTGTTTATAAATTTTATTAACATGTTTGTTATGTTTAAATTGGTAAAAGAACATAAAGATAGTAATGTTTGTTGGCTAAACAATGAAAGAGGTGCGTTTAAATAAAGCCTCTCTTTATTATGATTTATGGAAATCAAAGTGATTATTGATTCATGTTAATTAAAATCATTATTCCCTATGTTAATGGATTTTGGATTGATAATTAGAATTTGGTAATTCTTATTGATGAAATAATAAATATAAATTTTGATTAAAAAAATTCTTTAATGATTGATGAAACTAGAAGTTGTGCTTGGAACCATGTTTAAATAATTTATAGCTTTTAATAGATGATTCCTTAGGTTACCTATGGTTATAACCTCTGATAAATTCATCATTTAATTCAATATTCTTATGAATTGGTTTTTTTATAAATTTAAATGCTTGGGTCCATGTGAGCTTGTTTTTTTATGTGTGATGGATTTCTGGGTTTTTAGGTTCTAGATGCTAGATTGACTCTATTTTTTGTTTCCTTATTATCTTGTGTGATTGTTATGGATGTGAGATTGTAATGGTTGATGGTTTATGAGACATTGGTAGGGAGGCATGGGTTTATTTAAGTAGTTAACACCAATGATGGTAGTAGATATGTATGGTGATATGCATGGTGGTATTAGGGATGGAACCGGGATTGATAAAACAAGTCCAAGTTGAGCTTACCCGTTGTGCTAAAATCTGGGATTATTTATTGTTTATGAATTTACATAATAGCTTGATGGTTCATTTGTGTGTTCATACATTCCATTCCCTACTTATTTTACACAATATATATTTTTATTAAAAGACACTTTTATGGAAAAAGTGTGAAACCTTCAAGTCCAACCATACCATCAAACACTATATAAAGTAACCAAATTATTAAAAATAGATTAAACATATTATATTCAATCCCCTTATTTAACTTACATGATAGAGCTAATACCTTTGTTCCTAGGTCATCAATGATAATAGATTTGAATTGAGAGGCTAGCTTATCCCACGCATTCAAAAACTACTTCACTAATATCTTCTTATCATTGAATCATCTAGTCAATATTGAGTGTTTCTTGTCAATCCACTAACTCTGCTCCTTGGTTTTGTCCTCTTGAATTGGAATCTCGTTCATTCTTTAGAAATCTTCTTTATAAGCATGAATTATTAAATCATTATCCAACATCTCTTCCTCTGATTGTATTAGTAGTTCTAATGAATACCTTCCCTACTTATTGTAGAATCTAGTTATGAATTGTTTATAAATATTCTTTAGGTTTTCTTAGCAGGAGTCCTGGAGTACCTAGAAATATTAAATGATAATTAATAATAATTTTTTTAACCCATGGTCTTGATGTCCTGTTGGAATTAAAATGATGATAATCTTGAGAAGCTACAGGATTGGTTGGTTTATTCTAGGAGGGCATGGAAATTGGTTAATGATTAATTTAAAGTAATGTTAATCATTGATCGAAAGAATTCACATAATGTGAAATGTTTAATGGAAAGAAATATATTTAAGTATCCTTAAATGTTTGTGTTCTTCTAGGATACCTAGTCCTTATTAGTGGTAGTCGGGTATTCGAGAGATGATAACTATAGTTGAGATTAAGAATAGTTTGACTCTCATGGTGTGGTTGTGATTTCATGTATGTTTTATTGGGAGGGTCTTTTTATCAACAACCAAGTTGGAAAGAAATGGATGGATGACTACCCCCTATTTCCTTGCTCTCTTCTCCTAGTAGTATAATATATTGGTATTTAAGGTGGTTGCATTTCCCATATATGTGGTTAGAGGGTTGTGATGACTTGTTTAATTTCATTTACATGCTCCCTTGTATATAATATCCCATTTATTTTTATAGGTATTTCATGTAAAAAATGTGATAACTTGAGGTATAATACATGACATACATAGTGGCTCCTAGAAACTACTCAATTACTATCTAGAGATGTGGCATGTGATGATGATATGATGTGGTACACATTATTCATGGTACATGTTGATAAGATGATGTGATAAATGGGGTGTATGGTATGATATAGTATCCAAGTGTCTTTGGGATTCCTTTGTTTTGGAGAAAAATGTATCAAGACTTTTAATATTGAAGAATATTGGAAACCCAATGGGGAAGTGGTAGTGGGGAATCTAATTCAATATTATGTTGGATATTATATTACTATTCTATGTGATTCTTAGAGAGAGAGACATGGTAAGGTTAGGAACATAGAATACCTATTTAGGTGATGAGTTAGCTTCACTTTTTGTTCACTAATTTGTAGTTTTATTTATTTATCTTTTTCACAAGAGGATCTGATGAGAATATAAATGGGATTACATGTTATGATCACCTTAAATATATATAAAATTTCCAGTTACATAAGAGCTGGTTGGTGATCAAGATGGACATTACTATCTTATGGTTCTTCCAGAGCTATTTTAGATTTATGGTCATTGAAAAGAATTTTCTTTTGGTACTTATAATTTCTTTTATGGTTTGCTGAATTGTGTGAAATTACATTCATGTACTTTTATTCTTTTATTTATCTTGATAATTAGTTTTTTGGTAGTTTTTATATTATCTCTCATTTCTCATGTACTCTCTAGAGGGTAAAGCCTCCCTTATATATCTATGATATACCCTGGATGCTTGTTTCCAACCAACGGCATATTAGATGTGCGATTCAGTTATCATTGTCTCCATTCTCTCATTTTTACCTCAGGATGGGTACCTTTTGGGTGGGTAGGTGGGATAGTGGTGTATTATAGGTTTTAGGTTGAGAAATAGGATTAATTTCATAGGTAGAAACTAGTTATGAGTGCATGGGTTGGTAGAGAAATAGTGTCAAATGAACATATTAAGAAAAATAAACAAGGGAGAACATCTAATACATAGGTATTTAGGGCCCCTCTGAATTCATTTCATGGACCTTTAAGTTTAATAAACCTGCTAAGATAGTGATGCTGATTGTGATGTAGAGAACTTTGAAAGGATTATGCATCACTCTTCTATGAACCTATATTGGAAATAGGTAGACCTTGGGATTAGGTTGAACCTTTAATAAATAAATAATAAATATAAAATATTACATTTTCCACTTTTAGGAGTCCCTAACCATTTTTATTTTTTAGATATGGATCAAAATTTATTCCATCATTAGGTTTGCATGGAATATGTTTAGTAGGACATTCTAGAAGATCACCGTAGAGTTATGGTCAACGATGTTAAAAATTGGAGGAGGAAATTAAAAGAGTTTCAAATCAAGATTTTACATAATAATGATGGTTCAATTTTAGAATCAGTGAAAAAGGATTTGTTAGAGGATGTTATGTTAGCCTTTAGTTTGATCCATGCTTGGAAGGAGCACTAGGTTTTGTTGGTGGTGAATATTATGCATGGGGAAGTGAGGTAGTGGTTATTCTTGTTCCCTAGAGATCATACATGGGGGAGAAGTTTTGAGATCATTTTTAGGATGATTTTCTTTAAACAGTCATGAAGGAAGCCAGACACTAGGATATTCTTACCCATCAATATGGGAGTTCCAACATGTGGAAGTTTGGGATCTATTTCAAGACACTTCTATAATATTCCTCAGACTTATTACTAGGTGATGGGGATAGGGTGAGATACTTCAAAGAGTATTTGTGTCCATAGATCAAGTGTTAATTCACCCCATTTATGTTATCAACATATCTAGAGGTGCTAGTAATAACATAGTTCATTGATTGGATGTTTTCTAGGACTGGATCATCAAATGATAGGAGTCCCCAAGATTCCCCACAGAGTAGATTTATGGTCTAGGGTCCCAAATTACCTAGAAAAAATAATTTTCAAACAATCGAGGGTAGGTCGCATCCCTCTTCATCTCATTTATCTATGGTTTGGGGCTTTGAATCCCCTTCCAAGGGATAAAATTCTTGTTTTTTATGTAGAGTTCAAGTTCATCAGTAGCCAGAGTGTCTGACTATTTGGGGAGGTCAATGTGTAGTAGGTGTTCTTATTTGGGTTTTTCTGTTGAGGAAGTTTCATCTAAGGTAGCAGTAACATGGTTATCCATATTTATAATAGTAGATGGGATATGGGTAAGGAAGAGGAAATACCCATGATATCCATTATCTAAAAATATCTTAGCGTAGTCATGGAGGTGGTCTTTATTTGGATCATAGAGGCTACAGAGCAGTCTATGGATAGTTTTATTCCTTGGAGTTTCCTTCACTTGTTGATCCATAAATCATTTGAGGTACCCTTTTTTTGGTTCTCTACTTGTGTGACTGATTTGTTTGATTTGGGATCTATACACCTCTAATTATCACATTACATGGTCCGTGATTTAGGAATTCAAGTGTAGATACTTCCAATTCTATTAGCATTGACTATTTTGGTTAAAGATTGAGATTATTTGTATGAAGTATGTAGAGACTATGAGCTAAGGTTTTGGTATCACCAATCTTGGGGAGACTTCCTATATTGACATATACATCAATATGAAATCATCCCTGACATGGATTGGTTTTATTTAGTGTAGGCTATTATCGATTTCAGTAGGAGAAAAGTTTTTTTCTATGATTATTATGGATATTTTTCAATATTTTTTGTTGAGTGAGATCCTATTATAAGTCATAGAATGTTTCATATTTGTTTCCCTTGATGGATGAGTTGATGTTGAGTCTAGAAGAGGCTCTATTGGTGGGGTTTTCTAAGGTTGTGGAAGAGTACCCTAACATATTTCCTGAGGAGGTTATGGTGTTAACCCTCGATGAGAGATTAGGTTTTGGATAAATTTATAGATAATAGCTTCTTGGATATTGATTCCTTTATATAGGATGTTACCTTTTGAGTGGTTGGATAAGTCAGTATAGATATATGATTTTTTTAGTGAGAGGTATTGTTTGGCCAAGAATGTCACCATGAGATGATCCAGTTATGTTCATAAAGAAGGTTAGTGGTAGTATGTATCTCTATATTTATTACCATTACTTGAATTATATGACAATGAAGAACCATTATCCTCTTCCATGGATTGATGATTTATTCAATCAGCTTTAAGGATCTAGTTGTTTCTTGAAGATTGATCAATGATCGGTATATCATCTGATGCGAGTAAAGGATGAGGGTATACCAAAGACTATTTTCCAATGTAATTATGTGCTTTATGAGTTCATTGTGATATTTTTTTTTGTGATGAATGCTCAAGAGATGTTCATGGGTTTTATGAATGTAGTTTTCCAAGAGTTACTGGATCGGTTTTTGGTGGTTTTCATCAACAACATCCTTATGTAGTTCACATATGAGGGGGAGTAGTAAGATCATCTGTGTGCAACTTTGGGAGTACATTTTTATCATAATTTATTCGAGAATTTGTCGAGGTGTGATTTCTAGGATTTTTGGAATTCATTTCATGGGACATTTCCTGTCTAGGTATGGTTTTGTTTTGGATTCTTCAAAGATTGGGGAAAAATTTTCTTGGGCAGACCCAAAGTCTATTATAGAGGTATAGAGTTTCCTTGGTCATACATGCTACTATAAAAGGTTATTACCTAAATTATCTCATATTAAGACTCCTATGATAGTATTGTATAGGAAGGATTAGGAATTTTATGTGGACTAATGAGGGTGAGATAGATTTCTATTATCTAAATGAGAAGTTCATCAGAGCAATAGTTATTTTCTATCTAGAAGGAAAACTATTCGTGGTTTTCTATGATACTTCAAATCCTGGACTGTGTAGTGTCTTGATGTATCATATATAAGTTATTTCTTATGGTTCCTATAAATTAAATCCCCATGAGAATAACTATTCCACTCATGATCTCAATTTAGTATTAGTTGCGTTTTCATTTAATTTTTGGAGACATTTTCTTACTAGAAAGCATTTTTTGGTTTTCACCAATCATAAGAGTCGGAGGAATTTATTCCCCTAGGGTGAACTAAACATGAATCAATGATGGTGTATGGAATTATTGTAGTAATATGACTTGAATATTTCATATAAAATGGTAAATTGGTATTGTTATAGCTAATGGTCAGGGAAATAAGTCATGTAGTAATGTTTTTAATGGGTCTGGATATTTCTAAAGAGTAATAGAAGATTTCTCAATGATTGATCTTGATATGTGAGAGGTTAGTGGTAGAGGATTCCTTTTTCATATGAAAGTGAATTCATCATTGGTGCATAAGGTGGAGGATTCCTATATAGGGGATTCTAAAGTGGTGGTTTTGATATATCAATTTTGTTTAGGTGATTCCCCTGATAGATAGTTTGAGGATGATCAATGCCAAGTGTTATTTCAAGGAATACTTTTCATTCTGTTGGGGATGTATGAGGTGTTTCTCGATGAGTTTCATAGCTCCACCTTGGAGATACATCTAGTGTGGAAAATATATATCATTCTATAAGAGGTTAGTTTGTGTAGCCTAGGTTGAACTGTTTAGTTGTAGATTTTGTGTCTTGATGTTTGGTCTTCCAAAAAGCGAATAATAAACACCATGTTCTTAATGGGTTTCTCTAATCATTTTATGACCCTCATGAAAAGGGAAAGGATAATTTGATAGACTTAATCATGGTTTTACCTTGGGCATAGGGATTCTATGATTTATAGAGGGGATAGTGGACCATTTGAAAATGTTATACCACTTCTTTGCAATCAAAGAGTCAATCTTAGTAGAGGTTTTATTGAGGTTGTATCTGATGGAGTTGGTGAGATTCCATGGAGTCCGGAGGATTATTAACTATGATTGTGTTATTTTTTTATCTCTAGGGTTTGAAGAGGTCTCCAACATGATTTTGGTTCTCATTTTTTCTTTACCACTACTTTTCATCCACAAATAGATGGTTGTACAGAGTAGACCATCCAAACACATAAAGACATGTTGTGTACTTTTGTCCTGGATTATTTAGGATTCTGGATAAGGAACCTAACATTGGTTGAGTTGGCATAAAATAATAGTTTTAAATATATCATTGGTATGGTTTCATTTGAATATTTTCATGACTGACCTCTATATTCTCTATTTTTTAGAAATGGGGTCGTATTGTTAGTAATTCTCAGGTTATAACTAGTAAAAATCACAAAAGAGATGGTTTAGGTGATTCATAATAGGGTAAAGGTAGAAAAAGAACATCATAAGTTATATTCTAACTATTGAAGGAGACATTTGGAGTTTGATGTTAAAGATCATGTTTTCTTGAAGGTTAATCCTCATCATAGGCAGTGAAGGTTTGGACATGGGAGAAATCTTTCTCTATATTTTTTTGTACCTTTTGATGTGTTGGATTATTCTAGATTTGTGGAATATTGAATTTCACTTACTCCACTAATTAGTTGGATACATGATGTATTTTTTATTTCTTGGATTCACTGTTATCTTCATGATGACTCTCACATCATTTATTTGGGAGAGATATATGTTAATGATGATGTGACCTTTGAGGACCATCCAATGGAGATCCAGGACTGTCAGGGGAATTTTTTGTGCAGTCATGATATTCCTTCGGTTTGTGTCTGGTGGAGACACAGTGGAATGGAGGAGAGTACCTGGGAACTTAATTTATATATACACACTTAGTATCCTGATATTTTTTATGCTTATTTATTCTTTTATGTCGATGTTATATGGTTTCTAACCTTTATCTAATTTATGAGATGATTTCAAATTCTTTGATATCATTCTTGTGGCCTTACACTTTCTTGAGAGGTAACTCCCTCATGAAATTTTTTGGGAGATGGTTCTTGGTGTTGTGTACCTTTTCACCTTGTTTATAAAAGTGATATATTTTTTCTCCTTTGATGGTGATATTCTTAAGAGGTATCTCATGGGGTGGTTATTTGGATGACCCCTTCTCTTTTATTCTCATTAATTTTAGTTTTAATTCTTGAGGGTGAGAATTTGTTGAGAGGTATATAATGTAATATATCATACCTTATTAAAATTTCCTTTATGTTTTCTCAATTCTCGTAGGATTCAATAGGGATTTGGTAGGTCTTCTGGGGTCTTGGAGAGGGTTTTGGGACTTTTTGGAGGTCATCATACCCTGGTGGTGGGCATGGTGGTAGGCGTATTGGGATCTGTGTGGCTGGTTGTATGTTTATTATCACACCATGACCATAAAAACATCTTATAAATCCATTTATGAGTCTATTTATGCTTGTTGAGTTCCTATAGAAATGGGCTAATGGAAATGTCTGGGCTAAGGTGTGGTGTTAGGTGTGGCTCTAAGGAGAATCACCTACCCAAAATGGATAAAGGTGTACTACAACCACAGTCTTGGACAAAGTGATGAAAAAAATTACCTGGATATGGGAAATAATACATAGTGAAATTTGTTTTAGTTTACATGATTAAGAACCACACCAACCATGGATAGGCCATTATGGAAGTTATTGTGGCAGTCCGGCTGGTTTTTGAATGACCAAAATGACCACCGATATTTATGGATTTTCACTAGTTTGATAAGGGAAACACATGAGAAGTTAAGAGGGTCTCTTCAATTCATTTTTATGTTAATTCCCCTTGATTAACCAATCCACTCTCATCTTATTTGAACTAATTCATTTTCCAAATACATTGGTGAAACAAGGTCTTAGTCGAGTGATTTCTCTTAAGGAGGTTTTGTTGACATGATTTATTGTTGGGTAATGTTTTTTCAACCCTTCCTTGGAAACCAGTGAATAATATATTAGGATTATAACCTTCTATTTGAGGAGAAATTAATTATTTTGTTTAAAGATACATTTATATTCTTCTTACTTCACTCATTCCTTTTGTTTGGATATTATTTAAGACAAAATGTCATGTTTTTTATATTTTTGAGAATGTTTTTATGGTGGTTTATGAATGTTAAGTTCTAGCTATCCATTCCTCAACTTTGTGGTGTTTATTATGGTGGTGTTTGAATATCGTTTGGTCATTATTATGTGAATAATGTTGTACTTCTAATAGAGGTAGTGAATTTATGTATTCTCCTATTATTTTATGTGTGGTCATAAAGTTATAATTCATGATCTCTTTGGGTTATGGTGGTGTTAAACTTAATGAAGACTAAATCGGATTAAAGAGTGAACCTTGGTTGTGGTTGTGGCACTGGAATGTGTTTCAACTATGAAAATGATTTTTATCTTCTTCTACTAGATATTTTTTAATATATGTTAATGTTATGGTTAGAATGTTTGTTTATGCTTTGGACAGGTATGTTTTTTATGTTTAAATTGGTTAATACACATAAATCCAGTATTGTTTGTTGGATAGTGAATTAAAGAGGAATTTTTAATAAAATAATTCTTTATTATGATTTTATGGAAATAAATTTTATTATTGATACATGATAATTAAAACAATTATTACTTTTGTTGATTTTTTTAGCTAAATAATGAGAAGTTGTTAATGCTTATTAATGAAATAATAAAGAGGCATGTTAATTGAAAATGTTCTTACTTGAAGTTTGATGAATCCAGAAGTTGTACTTGGAATCATGTTTAAATAATAAATGTATTTTATTATTTTTTGCATCAGTTTACTTGTTTTTATAACCAATTAAAAATTAATCTGTTAATTCAAGACTACAATGAACCAATTATTTCAAAAAAATAAATGTTTGGGGCTAAATGAGTTCATTTTTTTATGAAGGCTATATTTATTGGTTTTTAGGGCCTAGATTCTATTTTGGATATTTTTTTCCCTTAATAACTTGTGTGATTACTTTTGATGTGATCATGGAATGGATATTAGTTAATGGGACATGGGAGGTGAAGATCAGGTTTGTGGCAGTAGTTGGTGCTGGTGATGGTGAGATGAATGCATAGTGATATTCATGGTGATGTTGAAAATGGAACTATGATTGATGGAATAGGTCAAATCTAGGCTCTCCCACTGTTTTGTTGAAAACTTGGATGCTTTTTTGTTTATAAATTTTCTTAATGGATAAATGGAAAAGTTTCTTATTCCTATATTCCCTTCCCAACTACTTGAAGAAACTAATTGTGAATAGATTATGAATCTCTTTTATGGTATCTTATAATGACTCCTATAGTACCTAGAAATATAGAATAATAATGAATAATAAATTTTTTAACTTGTGTGGTTGACGGCTTGTTGGAATGAAAATGATGATAATATTGAGAAACAGCAAGATTGATTGGCTTATTTCTAGAGGTCATAGAAATTGGTTAATGTTCATGTTAAAGAAATTTTAATTCGTACTTTAATTAATTATTGTAGTGTGAAATGTTTAGTAGAACAAAATAAATGAAATCCACCTTGAAGTTTTATTCTTTTATAGGATAACTAGTCCTTAGTAGTGATAATTGGGTGTTTCAGAGATGGTGGTTGTAGTTATTCCTAATACTAGTTTGAAGATTATAGTGTAGTTTTGAGCTATATATATATATATCTTGTATGTTCTGTGATTTCATACGATACCCCACCCATGTCGGTAGGGTGACTGAATCCTAGTGGACTGTATGAGGGTGTTTTTTCCAACATCCTGGATAGATAGGAATAGGTGGTTAACTACCCCCCTTTTATTCCAGTTTATTCTTATGGTAGTATTATGTGTTAGTGTGCATGGTGGTTACCTTTCACATATATGTGTATAAAGGAAAGTAATGGATTTTAGTTATTTAATACACATTTTTCTCTGGATATAGCATCCCATAGACTACTATAGGTATTTCATGTTTGGGATTTGATGTCATGAGATATGATACATGATATATGAGCTATGGTGGATATCATAAACTACTAGCTTATTATTTGAAGATGTATCATGGAGTGATGAGATGATGTGATTCTTAAGATGCATGGTACGTGTTAATGAGATGATGTGATGTACAGGGTGCATGGTGTGATACTGTATCCAGACATCTTCAGAATCGCTTAATTTTGGAGAAAGATGTATTAGGATGTGTGGTGTTGTGGTAGATTAGAAAACTAGTGAGGAAGTGGTAGTGAGGTACCTTCTTCAATATTATGTTGGATATTATATTACTCTTGTATGCATTTTTTTAGTGAGAAACCCATAGTGAGGCTAGGAAATTAGCATACTTTTTTAGGTGATAAGTTATATTTACTTATTGCTCACTAAGATTAGTATGATTTATTTATATTTTACATGAATACACTAGGGAGTATCCTGTAAAGTATACATGTTATGCTCACCATATGTATATAAAAATCTTTTTAGGTCATCAAGATATATTTTATGATCTTATATACATTACTATCTTGTTGGTTGTTCAGGATATTTTCGGGATTTTTGTTGATTTTAGAGGAATTTCTTTTGGTAATTTTAGTTTATTTTATAGTTATTTAGTTGTATGAAATTACATGCATGTACTAGGGATATTTTATTTATCTTGAGCAAGAGTTGTTTGGTGGTTTTTTTCCTACCTCTAATTCATCATGTACTCCTTAGAGGTTGATTTCTCTCATCTATTTGTATAATATAACCTTGGTTCTTATCACTAACATGTGTCCTATTAGAGGTAGAATTTGGGAATCATTATCTCTCTTCTCTAGTTATTGGACCAGGAGGGATACCTTTTAGGGGAGGGATCATGACATTGCTTAAGTGATTGAATGGGTAAAATATTAACATTTTTTATGTTATAGGTGGGGCCCATTATATCCCCCAGATGCATCAGAAAATCTCATGAGTCAAGATAGTTTGGGTATCCAGAGTACTCATTACCTATCTATGAAAGATGTCTTGGAACAAGGCCTTTATGATAAGATTATAATGTTTAGTGTAATGAATTATATCAAAATGAAACCATTTTTTATCATACATGTGATTATTATTTTTATTATGTCATCCATGGATATATTCCCCTTTTATGATATTAGTTATATGGAATATTTAGTTATTTTTTATTTCTTCTATATTATTCAAACTCTATTTACTCTATGGTAAATTTTATTGTATATTTCCCCTACTAATCATATAAGCATGCCCTTTATTATTTTTTCATTTCCCCAGTATACTAATAAGGTATATATTAATGGTTTTAGGATATACTATAAGAAATAATAATTTTTTTCCTGAGACTTTCAAGTATTATTTCATGTTCTTATGTGTAAGTTGAGAATAATGTATGTATCTATTCTCCCAAGAATTATAAACTATTAAATCCCTTGGTATGAAATACCTTATATCTTGTGATAATGTAGTAAAATAACCATTGGCTTTGGGTTATTAGGATTGGGGTGTTATAGTTGGTATCATAGGAAGTTTAGTATAATCCTTGTCAACTAGATTAATGAAAACATTGATTAGAGAATATAACCATATGGAATACTATGAGGATAATTCTAAGTATATGATAATTTCAAAAGGTTTTGGTAAGGTATATAATATATTGTTTCCTTGAAATTTCATCCCTATAAATATATTGGAAAGTAGATCTAACTATGGTACAGATGCACCAATGGGTAAACACTTTGAAAAATGAAACTTGAGTATTGAATTGAACTTCACTCTATACATGATGATTGGGACTAATATTTCATACCATACTAGACACACCCATTGGATATCATTTGGTTGATTAACATTCTGTATATGAACAATTATGAATGATTTGAAAAAAAATTGATCTGAAGATATTCCCAATGATACTAAGATTATGATTCTGAGATAATATATGAATACATTTTCAATTTATGTCAAGTTTTAAACAATATTTCAAATTATATACTATGATTTAATATTCATATTGTTATAATCTAATTTAGTATATTCAATTATTTAGAAATGGATCCAAGTAGAAGGAATGAAACCCATATCAATGCATGTAATTTAACATCTTGTTACTATTCTCAGGTACTCATAAAAAATTTCATAGAACATTCTTTGGTTGGTTCCCATTTAGGGGCGATTCGGGTAATTTTTTTGAAATTATTAAGGGATTGTGGGCTCTGCACGGTTGGTGCATGGTTCACCCAAATAATGTTCCCTACTAGTGAAAACTATGTAAACCCATGTAGTGAGGGTTATTATAGTTGGTTCATGGTTTGAAAACCATGTACCCACTAATGAGAACGCATTCAACCCCTATAGCTAGGTCACATGGTTAGGGTTCATGGTTTGACAAACCATGTGGCCCTTCCCTACTAACCATGCTCACAACTTTTAATTAATCTAAGAATTATTTAAAAATTATCGAACCCCGTTTTTACCCCTAATTGAATCAATATTTACTTATTATTATTTCTAGGGTTAAGAGTTCTCTCAATTATAAATTTTGGCTCCTAAGAACTTTTTCCAAGTAAGATCAAAGCTAAGAGATCTTCGTTCAGTCCTTTACCAGCATGATTCCTCTTCATGTTCCTTCTATCCTTCTCTTTTCTCCTATCTTCTTTAGGTTTTTTTATCTTTATATTATTAGAGGATCTAATATAAGATGTTTTAGATCTTGAATCTATGTTTAATTCTCAGATCTCCTTTATTTACTTTCTTCGTTGGACACAACAAAAAATGTGACTTTTACCAATATAAATTTTCCAACAAATAATATATCTATTGGTAAAAATGATTAATTCCAATAGATATTAATTTATATTGATATTAACTACAGTCACCAATAGTTTTCCTTACCAATAGATATATCTGTTTATATTAGTAGTTCAACACCAACAAATTAATTACCAACATTTAAATCTGTTGTATTATCATAATAATGCCAACAATTGATTTACAAATAAATAAATCTATTGTTAGGGATTATTAATACCAAAAATCATTTTTATTTATAAAAATATTTTTTAATAAATTATTTGATAATATAAAATATTTTACCAAAAAATCCAATATATAGATAGATATATTACCTATTACAAATATATCATTTTGATAATAAAAATATATGATTAATTAAAATATCCATAGTTTAAATAAAATACACATAAAAATATATGATAATATAAATATATATATAAATATAATTTGTGTATAATTGAATTTTTATATCAATTATATAGATATTAGGAACACCCCCACCCAGTTGGGCCTTTCCATATGGCATTGCTGCAACCCCACTTCCCCAACCCTATTGATCCTTTAATTACCGGTGTTCCTCGATAGTGTTCCTCAAAAACATCCCCATGGGAACCCCACACTGTTACCAATCTATGTTACACATTCAAATCTTCAAAATAAACCCTCCCTATTCCTGGTTGATGTCCCCCACCAACATTATCCTGCAAACTCCTCTCTCTATTCCCAAAAGTCATCCTCATGTGCAACCCCTCAATGGACCTTCCGTCCAAGGTGTTCCAACCCATCATCCCTACTCCACTATCGTTGTCCACATCATTTTAGCACGGTATCCCAGTGCGGCCCCTCTATCCACAGTGCCCCATCTTGACCATATCTGATATAGATAAGAATTAATTTTTATTTTCATTTGATCTTTTTTTTTCTTTTCTGTTATAATTCTATGTTAAAAATATATCCCCCTTTCCCACATTTTCCATGAAAAACAACATGTATTCATAAATACAAATTAGTAGAAGTTTTACAAGACGAATTTGATGAAACTGTTCAATGTTTAACAATAATAAAAAGTAGAACTCCACCATTTGATGGAATCCCGAAATATAGTGGGTTTATTCATTAAATAACTATTGGTCGAGATTTTGGGTACCATTACTAATTCTAGAGTTGTTGCTTCAATGAACAAATGAAAAAAAATCATATATCTATTATTACATATATATATATATATATCTTAATTTTTATTTAATATCTACACTTATAAATTTCATAACTCCATATACATGTATCACTCTCAAATTTGTCATTTTATTTTCTCCATATCCCTCCTCTATATTGAATTTATTTTTTAGATATACTCCATTGATCAATTAGTTGTTATTTTTCATTTTAATTTTAGTGAAGCCATGTGATATGTGGATTCCTATATTTTAAAAATAGAATATTTATGTAGAAATTCCTATTGAAGTCATAAATTGAAACCTATTACATTTTTCAACTCATTCCACATGTATATTTATGATCAAGATATTGATGCTCTAATGAATGATCGTTTCAAAACTATAAAAATGGTTACACGTTTTTAAGAAGGAAACATCGTTTATAGCAGGATCATCTACATTTTTAATTTGACTAGTCCTACACACTTCATGTTATTATCAATTGTTGTGTTCTTATGAGTGGTAAAACTACTTTAAATATAGAATTATTAAATCCCATTGATAATATTCTTCCTCGAAGTCAGAAAGTAGTAAAAAAAGGTAATATCTTTACATGGATCTATACCTTTTTATTTAGGATGAGGAATCAAATATGATCTTCATGCCATAATACTTATATTATTTACAATGTGAGTCATGTTCAATTCATCAATATACATATTTTTACATGTTTTTAGCTAATGTGGTCTATCCTTTTTGTAGTGGTGGTTTTATAGTTCATTGTTGAGAGCTATATTAGATTCTTAGAAATGATTTACATAGAATATGGGGGCCATGATTTAGTCACCATAGTACCTTTATATGAGAATATTGATTTAGTAATGCCTATTTTGTTTGACTTACACATTAAAGAACAACATATTGATCTATCAATATCTATTATTATAAAACTACCAGCCTGTGAATACTCATTCTTTGAAGAAAAACATATTGTTCCTATGAGGTAATATGGTGATGAAGATAAAATACCTTATAATTATGTAGTTTAATAATGATTTTATATGAGATGTTACATAGATTATTTTAATGATAAATTCTAAAAATAAATAGTTGGTTAGTATTGGGAATAAAGTCAAGAGACATTACTTTCGTAACTATGGGTATATGTACACCAATAAATAAATTGGGCATTGATTTAATCATATAATTTTTTATAGTATCCCATTCATATAGATTAAAAGATCATATAAAAACATCTAGGCCCTATGCATATTAGAGTCATAGAATCTTTACTTACTCATATATTTCTACTTCATCATAAATATTAACCATGCATGCATTATGATGTTCAGTAGAATTCATCCCACTCTTCAAAGGTGGATGGATGATAAACCTTTTTACCAGAGAATGATAGAAGTTTGGGCTATCACCGTCACCCCTCTAGAGCTAATGATCTTGAAGGAAATTATTGAAGGCTTTTAAGAGATGGTAATTTTTAGTACGTGTTGGATTCAATAATGGGGAAAAGGTGAGTTTTTTTGTTTTTATTTTTGTTATTATGAGATTCCACTTGTTTTGTTTCTTGTTTCATTGAACAACACACACTGGATTTACAAAAATAAAATGATGGTGAATTCACTACAGACTTTTATCATCAAATCAGAGAATGCATGATTTTTAAAATGGTGGAAGAACTTAAACGAAATCCTAAGTTTAAATACAGAGATATTTCCTAGAAATGGATCTTTTTATCTTAATTTATGATGGATACATGTGAATTTGTGGATGGATTTAAAGCATGGGTGAATCTATTTTAATGGTGAAACATGTCTTAGATATCAATACTATTGAGATTCTAATGTTACAGTTGTTTGACATTCTTTATCTTAATTTGATCACTTTTTTTCAATGGAACTCACTAATATATATAGTTTGATTGTTTTTTTTTATATTTATGTTGAATTTTAGATCATGTAACTTCAAATTATGTTGTTTAGTGATTCATTAATTTTAAATGTGAAGTTTTTTCTAGATGTTTTCTAGGTCTTTGGCATTTGTGATAAGTGGAGGGATCTAAAGATTGTTTTTTATTCTAAGTTTTTGTGGTTGGATTGAGATTCCAAACCCCATTTTTTCTCAATTTGGGGGGATTATTTTTTATGTATTCATGTTTGTTTTTTATAATTAATATACTAGTTCTATCAATTGGAATGTAATTGCACTTCCTTCAAAATCATGTTTCTTGATTTTGTGTATGATGAAGCTGTTTGAAGATGGTTTGATATTTAGTTTTTTTGGGACTGCTGAGATCTGAGATTTCTATTTCTTCTTGATTCGGTTTACTGATAGGCTTAAAATAGGTACAATATGTTTATATACACAAGACAACTAAGTCATGATGTCCATAGATCATGATATTTCATGATCTGATGGACAGTCATTTGGAAGTGGCATCATATTTCTACCGACCTTTATATTTTGGATCTCTATATATATAAGGATTATTTCTTGGAAGATAAACTGAGAAATTTCTTGCTTAATTCTTGGTGTATGCTTCTAACTTCATCAACATTTTAAGAGTTTAGGACTCTACTACATATGTATCTTCTAATCATGAAGAATTCAATAATTTTAAAGGAAGCAACCAGTCCTAAAATAGAGTATCAGCATTGTAGGGACAGCTGCATAAGGAAGTTTGAAAGAGGGAAATCCAATTAAATTGTAAACCTTCATGTGATGTAAACCTCTTATCTGGTCCATCTTCTGATATTTCAGATATGGTTTTACATTTACTTGTTGGGTTATGGATGGACTATCAAATTATGGTAGGCTTGATTTATTTGGAGATGAGAAGGTCCATTTTCATTAACTGCTTTGTGTCTTTTTTTTATATATTTAATTTCAAGTTGGTATAAGCTCATTACACCTTTTGTATTCACTGAAACTTTTGTTTTATTTAATAATGATTCAGATTTATGAGTTGGGTGACCAACTCACGTCTCATTTATCTTAATTTTTTTGGTTTTCAATTCATATAGTTATTTTTCACTAATTTGTGGATATGTTTTTTGGATATTTGTGATTTAGATATTAGAGCCAAAGGGTATAACATAGTGGAGAATTGAGGTTTATCATAGGTATTAGAGCTAGCTCAATTTGTTTCTCGTTGGTTTTGGATCAGACTTGCTAGTCTCGGTACATGGACGGGTCACTGCTACTGACGCACTGAAGGCTTTGGTATTGATGGAGTTGGCTTGCTGGTCCAGTGGCAAAGATGGGTTGCTGGTTCTCGAGTTGGGACAGCGGGGCATGGATGGGTTTCTGATACTTGGGGGGTGTGATGTATCATGTAGGGTGATCCTATTGGGTGTTGGGGTGTTGGGGGGATGGGGGATCCTATATTTTTTAATCAACATTTTGTATTAAATTTCATAGTTAATATAATTACATTTTTTCTAAGTTTTAACATTCGTGGAAATTGTCTTCAGTTTAATAATTAAAAGAGTTGGATTATATATTATAAATTAATAAACATAAAAATTTATAATTTTTATTCAAATTTAATATATAAATAGATATTATATGTTGGTAATATTATTACTAATAGAAAAAAATTTCATAAGAATATATTTATAAAAACTTTAACCAACATATATATTATCTGTTGGTATTATTATAATTGTAAAAAACCATTTTATTTATCGCAAAAATATTTAGCGACAAAGTTTTCATTAACAATTTAGTGACAGGTACATATGTGTTGGTAAAATGTTTTACTCACAGAAAATTCAGTTTTACCAACATATATGTCCCTATTGAAAAAAACCAAATTTTTTGTAGTGGGAGTTGCCCATTTCAGGTGTTATTTTCATGATCCTATGATCTATGGTTTGTGGTTTTGTTTAAGATTTTCCAATTTATTAACCCTCAATTTCTTGATTTAAATTAAATCACTTGATTTAAATTTAATATATTTCAATTGGTTTGTTTAAAACCCAATTCCATTGAATTGGGGATTTGAATTGGATTTGGCATGAAATTTAGACCCCCCCCCCCCCATTCAATTTAATTGGGGTATGTTGGTGGAATTGGACAGAAAGTCATGAATTTAGATTATGGAATTTAAATTGTGAAATTGTTTTATGAAATTGATTTTTGAGATTGATTTCAAATTTGTATTTGAGAAAAATAGATTAAATATTTTTTATAAAAACCCATTGGTTTTATCCTTGAAAAAAGCATGATTTGATTAAATCCCATTTTTGGTTTTTAAACAGAAATTGGAATATTGAAATGGGAAATGGTTTGAATTATATTTTAAACATTTCTGAAATTAATTTCCCATTATTAATTTTTGTTTAAGAACATGAAATACTAGGTACTAAGTGACTTATTAGGGACAAACAAGCTAGGTTGGAATTTTCCTCGTAATGGATTGGCACTTTATAACTCTAACATAAACTTATAGCCAGATCATATCCCTAGTAGGATATTGGTCAGTATTCTTTGGCCAGTGTGAAAGGTAAGTGTGTGCACATTTTCGTTCTTCATTATATTATAGTGTGAGGATCCCATAACCTGGAACTATTATACCTATTGGTAGATGACCATGTTGCTCATTGGTAATTGTTGGATGTGTGTGCATGTGTGTGTGTGTGTGTCTCTATGTATATTCCATTTTTTTGTAAACTGTTTTACAAATGACTTGTGAATTTATATAAATCGTTTTATATAAATTTTTATTCTCCCATTATTTAGAAATATTTTCCATCATTTGAAATTTAAAGCTTTTTTTAATCTGATTTTTAAATACTATGCCTATTTATTTAAAATTTAAATCTTTTTTTGGTTATTTAATTGTTTCAGTTTTTTATGGAATCCTTGGTGAGATCCTACTGGGATTTTATATCACACCATACATGTTCCTTTGGTAATTTATAGATTTCCTCTTGATATGTTCAGGCAAGGGGAAACAACCACTTAAAGGTGGAACTTGTGGTTGATCTTTGGGATTGAGTTGTTGTGTCCGTTGGGACTTATGTGGTTATCCTTTTTTCTGTTACTTTGTGGTTATACTTTGGGAATTTTATACATGTTTGTCTTTTGGTATAGTTTCCCCTTTTGAGTTTTTCTTTTATGTATACTTTCTTGTATCTCTTTCTTCTTATGTTTTTATAGGATTCTTTTCCCACATTCATATTACGTGATTCCATGTGCTAGTTTCCAACCCATGGGGATTAAAAACGCCCTTCATTCCATGTTAGGATCAGGATGGGTGTCAGGGTACCAAGTTATTTGGTCCGGTTTATGAAAAAGTGTTATCATAGGTCCATGTTAAGCATCTTTCCTTGATGTCAGTATGCAGTTTGAGTAATCTTGTTGGGACTTTTTGAGGTAGTTTTGATTGAGTTATTGTCCAACTCTCACTACAATGAGTCGTAAGTCACCATATGTGGTTTGGGAAAGGTGTCTTGAGGATTAGTTCTAGTATTTTACCTACTTTTTATTTGAATAGGATGAAATTAAAATCATTTTTTCCTATATGTTGGTATTAATTTCCTAGTTACTCTTGTTTGAGTGTTAAAATGATTTTTTCATTGTTTTTTAGGATGTTTTGTAGCATCATGCCTCTAAGAGGATGTGGAATTTGAATCCAGTGGGAATATTATAATGAAAATTAGAAAACAAACCCTCTCATGGACTATAATATAGTTGAGGTTACTGTGTATGTTTTCCAATCTCTAAGATAGGCACCTTCACCCATTCTCATTTAGGCTCTAGCTATGGAACCTCAAAGGGATTTTTTATAGAATTGTGCTCAAGAATTCTTTTTCTAGAATCCTCCAGTGTTACAAGGATAAAATGATCCATAAAATGCTGAGGATTTATTGATATATATCAAGATTCTATATGAGTTCTTGTAGATGTCAGGTGAAATCTAGGTGAAATGTGACACCTTCAAGCTAGAGGGACCTGGTAAGAAATGGTGGGACATTATGGTGGAGCTAAAGAAGCATGATGTATTATAGTTGAATACTTCAAAGTTCTTTTGAATATCTAGTTCTATCCCAATTATATGGTGTTTTCTAAGGATTTAGAGTTCTTCAAACTCAAGTAAGCTGAGAGGACCATGATAGAGTATGCAAATCATTTTGCTGATCTTGGGAAATTTACACCTGAGATTGTAACAAATGAAAATATTAATACTTGATGGTTAGATCATGGAATTGGATCTAATATTAATTATTAGGTTTTATTACTAAGGATTCCTTCTTATGATTTCAATTTTTATATAGTGTTTATGACTGAAATGGTCTAGTCCGATAAGTTAGGGTTGAAAGCAGTTCCTTTTTCTCCAAATGGTGGTTCTGTAAACTTCTTTAAGGGGAAGATGAAGTGTGATAATTCTCATGGTGGTTCATGATAGTAGGGTTTTTCTAGACATCTTGTAGTACCTATAATAGGCCCTTTTATTTTTTACCAGTATAGAAAACCTAGTCACTTGTAATGGGTTTTCACTGAGGCACCCAAGATATATTGTTCTTATAGATGATCAGGTCACTTTCAGAAGTTCTTCCATATATATTCCACTCTACGTAGTGTCACAGGATCATCGTCACATTATAAAACTACTATGCGATCAGATGCTTCATGAAAAATGGGGGGTTCCAGCTACAGGCATCTAGAACAACTATTCTTCATGCATTGGAAGAGTCTCTCGAGGAAGTAGATATAGGTCCAGTAACTGTGATAGGTACTATCACTATAGATTCATTATTAGTCACTACTTTATTTAATAGTGGTTCATCTCATTCATTTATTTCAACATTTATTATAAATTTTTATAATATTCCAATGGATTTTTTATCTTATGTGATAGATATCACTACACCCCTTGGAATAAAGAGAGAAGAGGGTCTTTGTAGTCCTACTTCTATTTTCTCATTATCAGATACTGAGTTGTCTTGGGATTTTCTGTTTTTCTCCATGAAACCTCTTGACTTCATTTTTGGATGGATTGGATCATCGCCAATAAATCCAGGATCTATTTTTATCTTCTATATGTCTCCTTCACTACACCCGATGGGGTGTGTTGAATCTTTCAAGGATACTGGGACTCAAGGTAAAATAGAGATTTACCTTCTTATCTATAGTTGGGAAAAAGTAATATTTTTGTTTGCTTTTGATCTGGAGTGAGAATATTTTAGTGTTTATCTTTCTTTAATTTTTTTTGGGTTTCCCAATGTTTTTATTTATGACTTCTCTAGTTTTTCACTGGTAAGGGCTGAAGAATTTTCTATTGATTTAGTACCTGGTACTCAACCATTATTTATTCCTTCTTAACACATAGAACCAGATAAAATTAAAGGATTGAAAACTTGTTTGGATGATCTATTAGAGAAAGGAATTATATGTCTGAGTGAGTCACATTAGAATGAACTAGTTATCTTTTCTAAGAAAGCTAATGGGTTGCTTCACATTTCCTTTAATTACTGAAAAATTAATAGAGTCATGGTAAAGAAACAATATTTGTTTCCATGGATTAATGATCTATTTGATCATTTGAAAGGGGAGAAGTGGTTCTCAAAGATTGATCTTCAATATAGTTACCATCAATTGAGAATAAAAAATCTAGTATTTAGAAAACTACATTTTGGAGTAGGTATGGCCATTATGAGTACCTTTTCATGCCATTTGGTCTAACCAATACTCCTACAGTATTTATAGTTTTAATTAATAGGATCTTCCATGAGTATCCTGATACTTTTTTAGTGGTCTTTGTGGATGACATCCTTGTTTACATTATGTCTGAGAAGGATCATGTTTGTCATCTGAGAGGAGTTATAGAATTATTGATAATTATCTAACTTTATGCCAAGATAATGAAATTTGGTTTTTAGATATGGGAATTAAATTTCTTGGTACATGTGGTGTCAAAACATATTATATCAGTTGATCCAGAAAATTAAAAGATTTTATTACATGGGGGAAACCACTGAATTTTATTGATATTCATATATTCTTGGGTTTAGCTATCTATTATCACTGGTTCATAATGGACTTATCAAATTTTGCTTCTCTGATGAAAACTCTAAATCGAATGGGAGTAAAGTTTTATTGGGATGATCATTTGGGGATTGTTGCATTTTCTTATAATAATAGATATCGGTATGTGATTACAATTTCTCCTTTTGATTCCTTGTATTTCCAGCCTTGTAAATCTCTACTGTGTTGGTTGGAGATTGGTGAAATTTCCTTTGTTATACCAAACTTGATTCAAGATATGAAGGTAAATATTCAGTTGATTCATAGAATAATGTTGATGGTACAAAGTTGGTATAATTATTATGTTGACCACCATAATAGAGCATTATAATTATCTATTGGTGATTAGGTCTTCATTAAACTTTCACATCAGTTGGGTCATCAATGGATTTCAAGGTAAGGGAAACTTGATCCTTGATTTGTGGAATATTTTTAGGTTCTTGAGAAAGTGGGGAAAGTGCCTTATCATTTATCACTTCAACCGCATCTAACATAGATATATAACATGTTTCATGTATCTCAGTTATGAAATTATATTTCTAATCCATCTCATCTGCAGAGCTAGAGTGATCTTGATATTCAACCCAATTTATCTGTGACTGAGAATCCAATCAGGATAGTTGATTCTGAAACCAAGGTACTTCATCGAAGGATGATAACTTTGGTTTGAGTTATATGGTAGCACGGTTCTGATACTCATGAGATGTGGGATAGGGACTCACTGATGAGGGAGCAGTGGCCTCATTTTTTTTACATGGAAGCATCTTAACAAGCATTCTGGGGATAGAAAGCTTCTATGTATCGGAGGTTGTGACATCTTTTTATTGTTCTCAAGTACTTTTAAACCCATATTTTGACCATGATTTTCTTGGGACCCTTTTAGTGGTGCTTTAGGTAAAATTTTAGAAACATTTAAAGGCTCTCAGGTTGTGCATGGTTGGTGCATGGTTTTACCAAACCATGCATCTTTCTAGTGAAAACTATGAAAACTCAAGCAGTGTGGGATTACATAGTTAGAAAATAGTTTGAAAAACCATGCACCCACCAAGTCGAAACCATGTAGCCCCACCAGTAAGGGTGTATGGTTAGATTTCATAATATGACCAAGTGTGTGGCCTTGCATATCTAACCATGTGTATAGATTTTAATTAATCTGAAAATTATTTAAAAATTATGAAACCCCCCTTTTTGACCCTTTCATAGACTTAATTCATCCTATTAGGATTTATAGGGTTGATATGTCTTTCAAGAACCAATTTTGTATCCTATAATCTCATTTCAAGGCTGATCGAAGATAGATGATCTTCATTCGGTCCTTTCTTAGTAAGTTTCCTCTTTTTATTCCTTTTCTCCCACTCTCTACTCCTCTCTTCCTCAGGGTTTGTTAGATCACTATGTTATTGGAGGATATAATATAAGATGTTTTAGATCTTGAATCTAGGTTTGATTCTTGGATCTCCTTTGCCGATATTCTTCATTATAGTTTCACATTGTGAGTGTTGTGTTTCTGATCTCTTGATCTATGTTAGGTGGTTTTGTTTAATATTTTCCATTAGAATAACCCTAAATTTTTAATTTAAATTAAATTTCTTGATTCAAATTTAATTTCTTTAAATTTGTTTTTTAAAATCCTTATTCCATTGAATAGGGGACTTTAATTAGATTGTGTATGAAATTTTGGTAAAAACTCCAATTACATTGAATTGGGGTGTTTTTGTGGAATTTGATGGAGAGTTTTAAAAATAAATTGTGAAATTTAAATTGAAAAGTTTAAATTCTGAAATTGAATTTTGAAATTGATTTGTAGGATTGATTTAAAATTTTTATTTGATAAAAATGGATTAAATTGTTTTGATAAAAATCTATTGGGTTTTTCCTAGAAAAGTAATGATTTTATTAAAACCTATTTTGGTTTTTAAATAAAAATTTGAATATTGAAATGGGTAATAGTTTGAATTTTATTTTAAACAGTTTTTATATAAATTTTCCATTATTGATTATTGTTTAAGTATATGAAATCCTAGGTTGTTAGTGGTTTATTATAGACAAAAACACTAGGTTGAAATTTCCCTAGAAATAGATTGATTCTTTAGAAGTCTAACATAAACTTATTGGTAGATCATATCCCCAGTGGGATGTTGGTTAGTATTCTTTGGCCAGTTTCAAAGGGATGTGTGTGTACATTTCTATTTTTAATTATATTAGTGTGTGAGGATCCTATAACCTGGAACTATGGTACCTATTGGTATATGGCCATGTTGCTCATTGTTAATTCTTATATATATATATATATACATATATATATTCCATTGTTTTTATACAATTTTAAAAATGCCTTTTTATTTTATAAAAACTTTTTTATATAAATTTTTATTAAACCGTTTCTTATAAATATTTTCCATAATTTCAAATGTAAATCATAATTTTTTTAAATATGATTTTGAAATGCCATGTCTGTTTACTTTAAATTGAATTCTTTATTTTGTTAATTAATTGTCAAATCTTGTTATGGAATCCTTAGCGAGACCCTACTGGGATTTTAACTCAAACCCTACCTATGCCTTTGGAAGTTTGTAGATGTCATCTTTCTCTATTCGAGTAAGGGGAAATCACCACTTGGAGGTGGTATTTGTGGTTAATCTTTATGCTTGAGTTTCTATATCTGTTGGGACTTGATTGGTTATCCTATTTTTTGGTACTTGGTTGTTGAACTTTGGGTTGTTTATACCTGATTGACTTCTATTATAGTTCTACCTATATATTTTTTCTTGTATTCATACAAACTTTTATCTCTTTATTTTGTTCTATTTGTATAAAATTCCTTCCCGCTTTCAAATTGTGTGATTCCAGATGCTAATTTCCAACCCTTTGGGATTGGGAATGCCCTTCAAGCCTTGTTAGGATCAGCTCTGGTGTCATGATGATAGGGTATCTAGGCCAATTCATGACATGTAATCTATATAGGTATTTCTCTCACTAAAATATAATGAAGATGGATCTAGAGATAAAAATATTATAACATTATTAGGGTAGATGAATCAGGTTATGACCAATAAAATTGCCTATATGGAGAAGCCTATTGATCTCAAGCATGGTGAAATAATGTTGGACCATTTCATGAAACAAAAACATTCATAATTCAATGATACTATAAATCCATTAGTATTTAATCAATGGAAAAAGCCCTTGTATAATATATTCCTCACTTTGGTAAGTGGTGAAAGAGAAAAAGTTATAATAGAAGTTTATAGTCATAGGGGAGACTTTGATCAATAGTGTTCATTGATATAGAACACTAAAGAGTTGGAGGGAAAAATAGTATAGATTATGAGACTATAATAGAGATATTATTTGAAAAATAATTTTCTCATGAGAAATGAGATGATATGAAGAGTAAATTTCACAACATAAGGTAAAATGAAAGAGATAAACTTTTTGAATGTGAAATTAACATTACAAGTTTGAAAACTCATGCTGTAGATTATATATGTAATATAAGAAGTAATATTTATTGATTATTTGATAAATTAATTCCTATACTTTTAAGGGAATTATTCTCTCAATAAAATTTTTTATATTATCATATAGTATCAAGTTCCATCAATAAAGATAAATAATTCTCCAAGTATAAAGTTTTATAATGAAAATAAGAAAATAGTGGGTGGATGAGCACTATAAAAAAATAAATATGGAAAAAGGGAAGAAGGGAATGGGAGAATTTACAATATGTAACAAATTTGGAAGTAAGTATCATGGAACATTATAAATGGGAGTAGTATTTTTCTTCAAATATAGAGATAAATTGCATCAGTATCAATATTTCAAGGGAAAGAAAAAAGATTCTAATGTCTAATGATTCAAATATAAAGAGATGTGACACTAATTTATTAAATTCTATAAGAGTTAGGAAAAATTTACACATAAAATTACAAGGGAGTATGTTTAAGATTATATAATCACTACAGCTATGGTTGAAGTTACTAAAGATATGGTGGATGGTACTTTGACTATAACATCAAATTTACCTATTTCTTTATTTGATTCTGGTTCTTCACACTATTTTATATCTTCCATGTCTACTAATAAAATTATATATTTCCTAACACCTTAATAAGAGAATTTTCAATAAAGAATCCTAGTGGAAATCTTATTATAATAAGGATATATCAATCATTCCCATTTGGATACATAAACATGACCTATTTGAAAAGTTTATTATTATACCTGTGGTTGAATTTGATATAATCCTTGGTAAGGATTTGATTTCAAATTATAATGAAAAAATATATTTTTTATAGAAGGAGACTATGATTTGTGATGAAAATATGGAATCTCTTGTCTTTATATGGGAGTCTACATCATCTTAATCATGTATGGATCCACCTCAAATAGCTCTCCTTAATGGAATTATGGGAAAAGAGATGTAGACACTACCTATTAATGAGAAAGGAGTCCTTATAATAGAGGATATACATGTTTTTTAGAAATATATTGATGTGTTTTTTAGAGAACTACCAAGAAATTTTCTTTAGTATGAGTTTGGGTTTTTTGTTGATCTCATCCTTGATAAAAAGCCTATATATAAGACTCCATTTAATATGACCACACTAGAATTACTAGAACTGAAGAAAAAACTATAATATTTATGTGATAACAAATTTATATTCCCCTGTGTTTCACTATAGGGATCCCAGATTCTTTTTTTAAGAATAAATATGGTTTTATGAGTTTGTGCATTGGTTATAGGTAAATTAATGTCATTACAATAAAGAAAAAGTATCATCTTCCCCACATTGATGACTTGTTTGATCAACTTCAAGTACCTCGCTATTTTTCAATAATTGATCTTCATTATGGGTATCATAAATTGTAAGTAAAGAAGGAATAAATTCTAAAGAATAAATTTCATATGAGGTATTGAAATTATGGTTTTATAGTAATTCTCTTTGCATTAACTAAGGCACCCTCTATTTTATGGACCATATGAATAGACTATTAAAGTATTACCTCAATAATTTCATTGTGGTATTTTCTTATGATATTTTAGTTTACTATAAAATCTTTTATAATCATAAGATTTATTTAAAAATCAATATTTAGACACATAGAAAAAAGGATTTATATGGAAAATTTAGAAAATCTGAAATCTTGATTCAAGAAGTTTCTTTTGACGGACATGTTATCTCTAAGTATGGAATATCTTTTGATCCTTAAAAGAAAACTCCAGTGATAGAATGGCCAAATCCAATGAATATAACTAAGGTACATGGTTTCTATGTATTATTAAGTTTCTATAAACAATTTTTTCAAAATTTATCTTGATTAGATCACTCGTTAACCAAGTAAACATGTAAAGGGATTAATTTTATATGGTTATAAGAATGTAAATAATATTTTGAAAAATTAAATAGGTGATTACTTAATACCCCAATATTTACATTTCCATTGGGAAGTGATAGATTTTGTATATAGAGTGATTCATCATAGAAGGGACTTAGATGTTTCCTTAAGTATAATGATAGAGTTATTGCCTATGTGTTAAGGTAGTTAATGCTTCATGAACTAAATTATCCATACCATTATCTTGAGTTAGTAGTTTTAATATTTTCATTGAAGATATGGATGTATTGCCCTTATAGTGAATGATGTGAAATATATGCGGATCATAAAACCTTAAAATACATCTTCTCAAAAAAGGATCTCAATATGAGGCAAAGGTGATGGTTAGAACTACTCAATAATAATGATTTCTCAATACACTACCTCCTAGGAAGAAAAATAAGGTTGTTGATGAATTAAGTAAGTGATATCATGGTTATTTCAATAAAATAATTATTCATAAAGATCCAATGTTCATGGACTTAGTAAATGTAGATATATGAATCATTAAGTAAAGGGAAACATCACATTTATTTTGAAATACTGTCAACCCATCCTTATTATAGAAAACTATGTTCTCATATTGATGATAAGAATACTTAAAATAAAATAAAATCTCTAACTGACGGGAATTTGGTAGACTTCAAATATAAATATTTTATATTGAAATTTTGAAATAGGATATTTTTTTATCCATGAATGAACTGAAAATAGTATTATTAGATGAATCTCATAGCTTAAATTTCTCTATAAATACTCATAGAACTAAAATATATCATGATTTAAAAGAAAATTTTTAATGGGATAATATGATATTGTAAATTGTACACTATGTATCAAGATGCTTGCGTTTTCAATAGGTAAAGTCTAAAATGGAACATCCTAAATGAATCATGCAACCTATACCTATTCCTATGTAGAAATAGGATAATATTTTAATGGGATTTTTTTCTATATTGATAAAGACTCTTAGAAATAATAATTTCATATGGGTTAATGCTGATCACCTTACCAAATATGCACATTTACTCTCTATAAGGTAAGATCTAACTCTTGAGGGCATAGCACAGATATATATTAATAAAGTTGTGAGACTTTAGGGTGAATATCTTTTGATTGTATCTGATCATGATATTTGGTTTACATCAAAATTCTAGAAAATTCTTCAGAAGGATCTTTACACTGAGAAACATTTGAGAAACACCTATCATCATCAAACTGATTGGTAGTATAAAAAGAAAATTTGCACATTAGAATACATATTGATGTTTTTATAAATTCACTTTCAAGGTATGTGGGATTAGTATTTACCTTTGGTAGAATTTTTATATTATAATTTGTTTCATTCAAGAATACAAATGGAACCATGTGAATAATTTTATGGTAAGAGGTTTTTTACTTCAACTTGTTTAGATGAAGTTAGTGAAATGAATATTGTAGGTTAATATCTCATGGAGAAGACAATATTGAAAGCAATTACTATTCATAATCATATTATGGAAGCTCCAAGTAAATAAAAAGTAAATCCAAAAACTAAAGTAAAAAAATATATAATTTCAAGGGGGTCATATTTTCTTGAATTTATCTCTATATAAGGGTGTTATAAGGCTTAAAAATAAAAGTAACCAAAGTCCGAGGTATTTTATCCCTTTTGAAATTATTGAAATAATTAGATATGTGTCTTACCATTTGAAAATTTCACATAGCATCTGTAAAGTTCATGATGTGTTCAATATCACATTATTGAGGAAGTATATGCCAAACCCAATGATTATTCTCACCACTAAAGAAATATAATTTGAACTTAATTTTTCTTACTAGTAAGATCATATCCAAACCAATGATAGTAGAGAATGAGTATTATGAAATTGAATAACTAGATTGGTGAAGGTAATTTGGAGAAATCATAAAATATAAGAGGTGTTGTGGGGACCTGAAGAAGTTATGATGAAGAAATAAAAAAAATTCATGATTTGATATTATAGATGTTTTTAGGATTAATCTTTTGAATGGGGGAAGAATGTTACACCTGAACTTCAATTATAGTAAGTTAGATTTTCTTTTTAGAGAAACAATATAATAATGCACATAAATTTATTCAATAATGTGATTAAAACCTAAATTCCCAAATTTTATAAATTGAATTTTATGAAATTGATTTAAATTTTTAATTCAACATGAAAAAATTATCTTTACATTAATTTTTATATTTTTCATAAATAGTTTATTTTTGGGTTAATAGTGAAAACACGGATTTTAGAAAAATAGTTACTTTTATGACTTTATAATAATTAAAAATAACTTGAAAATTTATGAAAAAGTTTTTATGGAACATATATATATTTAAGAATTAATATAAATCATATAAAAATAATATGTTGAATTAGAAATATATGCTTAACATTTTGGAAATCTAAGTAAATATTTTGTTCCAAATAAAAACAATTTTTAGTTCTTCTCTTTTAATCAAGTATTTAGAAGGTTGCTTTATGTTTTTATATTAATTGAAATAAAAATAATTATATTTTGATTTATAATAATACAATTAATTCCATTAGAATCAATATTACACTTTATTTTTCTATAAAATCATTTTTATGCTTAAAATAAACATGTTTTTATAACTATTTTTTGTTGCATTTTACAAACATGTGTCCCCCTAACTTGTTAAAGTAAACCTATTCTCAGCCTTATTTAGAAACATTATATAATGTCCTAGACTTAGACATTACATAATATTGATTTAAGTAAATAATTAACATTGAGGAAATTTTCATGTTTAGAGTTTTAGAGAATTATGCCATAACTATTACATAAAAGACCCAGACGTTTCATGTGGATAGTTTCACTTAGTATCCAATTTTCCCACCAAAGTAAACCCTTTAAACAAAACATGATTTCTTTTTTTTTTGATAAAAATATTCTTGACTTATTTATTTTTCTTACCCATCCTTATACCCTATGGAAAACATTTCAAAAACATAGGATGAGTATAAAAATCTCTGTAAGGAATATAAAATAATAAATAAAACCATTAGTCCATAAATATTTAAAACCCATGAAAACATTTTCACAAAATCATACTTTTCACCCATAAAACATAAACTATTTAGCTTACACTATGTAATCATAATATAACTAAAAAACCTCATATAAATAATAAAATATAAAGGTAACTTGGGTAATCCATATCATACTTACATTATAGCTTTCACAGCTACAAAGGGAGTAACCTTCAGGGTTACGTTTTGAATACCCATCCATGTATATTCTCAAAATCTGTTAGGAGAAACCTTATCATTTACCTCAGTCAAATTACCCAGTACATTAGAGAGATATCATGATCTCACCCACCCTCATTTTAACACAAAACCACCCGTATACGTACACCATGCCCAAGAACCATAACATAATCATAATACATAAAACAAGCATAAGGGAAAAAATATCATTTCCACTTTGAAATCACATTTCATCTTTACAAGACGCACACTCATAAATTAAAACACATTAATTTAAAATAAAATGGTATAGTTTTAAGATAAATATCAATGCATAATTGTGACATAAAAGTGAGAATTTACATTCATGATGTATATGTTAAATAAAACATTCCAAGTTATTGAAATAATCAATCCAATTTAAAAACACATTTAAAACTTTTAAAAAGAAGAATTTTGAATCAAAGTGTCTCATACCACTTTGAAACTTTTGAAAGGATTTAACATTTTAAAACATTCATTTCCATATAAATAAATCCTTAAAAACAATTTTGGAAACATGAACATAAACGAGAATGATTGAGAAGAATAAATCCTCAAAACATTTAAAATGATGTTTTAGGTAGAGAGTCCTTTACCATTTTGACACATTTAAATTATAATCCACATGATATTAGAACATTTTACATAAATTAAATAACATTATTATTTATACTATATGGATACTTAATTTCAAAGGGGTAGTATGTACACTCTATAAAATAATAAAGGTGCATAACGTCAATAAATATCTTAATGAAAGGAGATTGAGATGAAATCCCTTACAAATATTGTATCATTAGATTAAGGATAAATAAATAAAATTATTCTGTGTGAAAATAAAAATAAACATAATATAATTGGATATTCAGTTTAAAGTAATCAGTGGTCATTCACATATATTCTTCGAAAAACAAAACCACTGACATGGATATTTAACACAATGAATGAATATTGAGTTAAGATTTCCCTTACCTTGAGTCTGACTCATCATGTACAATATTTATGTTACTACATAATAAAATTAGGTTAATTTATACTTATTTGATAACCTATTTCATGTTTTTTATTCCTTTTATATCACTTATTACAATTTTATAAAAATTTCATAATTATTTAAGTTCATATCGGTCGTTTTGTCGATATTCGGTACTTGAGTCGAACATGAAATTATTTTGATGTAAATTGTCCATCTGGTAAAAATTACATGATATAAATAATATTATTCATGATTTAAATATCATATATATCAATTATATATGTATTTATAATAGTCTATAACATTTGGAGATAAGAAATGAAATGCACTGTTTATAGAGATGGTTGGTCGTATGTATGCATGAATGCTACTTTCATTTCTTTGTCATATTAAAGGAATAAAAATGAAATGATACATATTTATATTATAATTATATTATAATATATATTTCATATATGTTACATAATTTCATTAACACCATCCTTTATCTGTTCCATGTATGGCATGAACGAGTCATATCACTTTGAGGGGGCGGAAGTCCACACTTTCTCAAATGAAATTATATTATTTACACATTATGGAAAGCATAGAGGTATGTTATAAATAAAAAATATATAAGCATGTAGAAAATATAAATATAATATATTTCATTTATAAATATAGTTCTATCATAATTTCCCCCATGATAGGTGGTAGGAGAAAATTGAACAATCATCGTTCCATGAGGCAGTAGTTCGTCGCACACAGATACAGTATGTTCTATATACATTAGATGGAGTTATGTGTAAGTTTAGGTAAATACCTTAGTATAAAAACATCCTATTATATTTAGGATACTATTTTTCTATAAAATAATGGAATAAATATAGGTTAGGGTTTTGGATAACTAAAATAAATTAAAGGAGCTTGAGAGAAGATTTTACCTCTAAATCAGGTAACTCCTTTTGATTTGAGCCAGAAGGATTATTTAGTTGCCTTATGTAAAAGTTAAGTATTATATTAGTAATTGAGGAATGTTTTGAGAATATTTAATCAGAATTTTGGTGATCCAATGGGCTTGATAGGTGTGAGTAAGTGGGTAGAGGTGGTAGCCTTTTATAAGAGGAGGGTACTTTAGGAACGTCTTGAAATATTATTTTTATGATAAATTTATTTTTGAATTATAATAGATAAAAGTGATATATTTAGAATATAATATAATTATGGTTCTAAATACTCTCAAAAAATTGGTTTTAGACAAGTTTAGGTCCCAAATTTAACCTTATCTTTTGGTATTAACCCTTAGTTAAAGAAATTAAATCTTACCATGTCATCTTGTATATTTAAAATATATGGCCAAAATAGTTACTATAAAATGCTAAGATAACCTCAAGTGAATTATTAATGGATTTTTTAACATTATATATGTTATTTTGATAAATAATATCTTTTTATGACTATTATATCCTTTAATAAAATAGTATTTATTTTAAAAACTCATTTATGTCAATTTTGACACTATTTAGTAATTGATTTTTGAAAAAAAAACTACATTAACTAAAATATAACATGTAATAACAATCCATAAAATTTTTGGATGGAATAAAAATTTTTAATTTCATTTATTTTAATATTTATAATATCATTTATTTGAATCTTTAATTAGTAAGGTAACCACTACATCATCATTGTGTCATAAATTAATTAATTTATTTAATGACTAAAAATTGTAAATAAAATAACATGATATAGGAAATATTTTTAATTTTATAATTAATTTTTATAGTCAAATAGATAAATTATATAACCCCACCAAAATATTATTTTAGTAAAAATATACATGTTTATGTTATATTTCACTCTACATTAAATTAATTATTATAACTTGTCATTTTCACACCCAAAGGCTCCCAAATGAAACAATTTCAGTATAAGGATTATTTCGGTCACCCATGAATCATACAATAAGATTATGACATGTGTTAGGGTAGTTTTATATTATTATAATATTATTTTTACCCTCATTTACCTAATTTACCTTTTAACCGTGGTAAATTAAAATAATTACTGAAGTTAGTATTCATAATGTCCTTAAATAAAAATTACCTATTTTCATAATTTGGAAAATCTAATTCCAAATATGGAATCCATTTTCTCAGATTCAAAACACATAATTTCAATTAATTTACTTAAAATTAATTCTCACTGTCAAAACCAGAAAGTGGGGTTTTAAGAAGTAAAAACTATCAAAAGATTGGAATGTTTTTATATCCATGTTAAATATTAAATTACATAAAATGGAAAAAATTGTATTAAATGATAAAAACATAATCACATAATACTTTAAAATCAATTAAAAATATAATCTAACTATATAAATAAATTAGACGAAAAGGCATTTTTGAATTAAAATGCAGTATTTTTCACTATTTATTAAAATATGAATTTCATCAGAAAAATATAAAAATTTCAACTAAGGTAAATATTTATGTCCCACTTCCAAAGAAAAAGTTTATTATATCAATTAGAACTTGTAAAATTTTCAAAAACTTGATTTAAAAATGGTTCTTTATAAAAAGGAGATAAAAATATATTTTTTTTGAAAAATAATTCTTTTATCTAAAAAAATGAATTTTTTCTTATATCATATCTATAAAACATTTAAGATAAATTTATAACATTTAATTTAATATATAAAATAACTTTTTCATTACATAAAATTATATAAAGGGTGATAAGATTTTATAAAACCAATCATTCTCTTTTAAATAGGTTTTTATAAAAAACACATCCTTTATATTCAATTGGTTTTTATTTAAAGTTATAATAAATTTAGTGACAAATGGATCATTATTTAAACTTTTGTAAACCATATTTTCATAATTTAGTTGATATTATTCATTTGCGCCATTCCAACGGCTAGGTTATAATGGTAAAATTTAAATAATATTTCGTTTAAGCTTGATGTAGTGTAACATTTACGCTATTGAACATAGTGTTTCTTTATTAAAACTAGGGATGTTACATCCTACCACATTTAATAAATTTTGTCCTCACAATTTGAATATGGGGTCAGTAAATAGGGTATGACTTTCCAAAATACCTTTATTGCAAACCCACATCGGAAAAAGATTTAATAAAACTTCCACTTTAAATAATAGAAAGTGAATTACATAGGTCACCCGAGATAACGCATAATAGGGTTCCATAGAGGAAACATAGATATGGAAAAAAACTAAATATAAAGTTCTTATGGAGAGTGATAGAAAACATGATCTGGAGAAGTTAACAACCTGAAAACCAAAAACTTGTGATAGGTTAAACAGTCTTTGATTTCATGGTAGGAAAATATAAATGGAAAAAAATTGATTTAAGATCCACTTAATAAAGATGAAGAATTATTTTACTAATTATAATAATAAAATAAAGAAATATACTTACTTGACATGTAGAGTTTCATCCATTAATAAAATTCCACCATAAACTCATCTTTTTTTCCAAATTGATGAGTATTTTAGATGACTTAGTCACTCCTGAAGTAGTGGAATCAACTTATAGAGAGTTACATAATCCACAAAATATGAACCATATATTTACCATGTCTTTGGATATTAACCAAAACCAAAATGGTTATTAAAATAATAGATAATCCCCTAAAAATAATCCTTCATAAGGATAAGGACTACTTTTAATCTCTAAAATTCAATAGTAATACCCAAGTTCTATATAGACCATTCAATAAAAAAATTTCCTTAAAATTCCTAAAAATAATCCAAACTAAGATTGAAACCCAAAATTCAAAAGGTTTTGATCATATAGTCTTCCTAAATAAATCTTAACATTTATCTCCAAATAACATCGAATACTCCTAAAGAATCATACTAAAAATTAATTAACCTAATCACATATTCTCCATGATAGGTTAATCATTTCTATAAATAACTTAAATCGCCATATGCCCACAATAAAAACATAGATTCTTCTAAAATAAAATTCAACCATTAGTCCTCAATTAAATCCCATAGTATTATATTTTCCTTATGCATATAGTGTTCCCAAAATAGGGAACATCTTTCAAAATAACATTTATCACTTAATCACCAAATCATTTTCCTATACTAAGGATATCCATTTGATAAAACATAAGTTCACAAAGTCAACTTATTCTTAATTTATAAAATAATTTAACTAAAAAGAATAAATCATACAAACTAGGGAATTGACGTAGGCCAATGGTAGGCAATAAATATCAGTCGCACTTTGGTTATCAGTTCGATTCCTAAAGCCTTGTTCGATATGTCAGGTTGTCACATAGTCTGTGTGTTTTCATTTTTCAAAAACTGTATAATTATTATAATAATTCCAAAATGAGATAAAATAATCAAAAATAACCATAGAATATTTTAAATTCAAATTTTTTCTCATTACTTTCATTTTTTATCCCAAAAGGTAATAACCCGTAATAACATCAAAATCAAGGAACATGTAAACCCTAAATGTTATTTATAATTATGTATATAAAATAAAGTATAATTCTTCCTAAAATAAAATTTTCACACAAAAAAATAAGGGTTACACATTCTAGGAAAAAGTTTCTAAATTAATCCCATCCTCAAAAGATAATTAATATTTTTAAACATTCATTACCCTAAAATCTATCAAAACTCTTAAATTCTATTATAATCATTCAGTAAACTTCTGGATCCTTTAACAATGATTTTCCATATTACTTCTTAATACTTATTTCCTACAAGAAAAACATGAATCATGTTCTAATATTTAATAATGTCAAACCATAAGCTAAGAAATAATCCATACCATTCATAGGTCATTTTCAGTTTCCTCATCTTCAATTGGAATGGCATTAGGTATTGGAAAACATATATTTGTACAGTCCTCCTAATACAATAATTTCCCCTAAGGTGAATGTCTCCAAAAATACAATTAGTCGCATTAATATTTGAGAACATAAAGCCTCAAAAGGTGTTTCTAATAAATTGAACTTATGATCAACCATAAAATTATAACCCCATGATGATATCCCTAACTCTTAAGAAAACATCCTAATCTTCAAAGTTTTCTAAACCACCCTCTTATACCAACTATAAGGCCCCAACCTTAAACATTACATAATCTTAAGTTAAGTCAAGAATTTAAATTGAGGATATTTTTAGGTTTAGAGTTTTATATAATTGGTCCATAACTATTACAGAATAAACCCATACATTATATGTGGATAGTTACACTCAGTGTCCACTTTTTTCACCAAAGGAAACCCTTTAAAAAAACATGATTTCATTTTCTTGATAACAATCTTCTTGAATTATTCCTTTCTCTTACCCATACTTATACCGTACGGAAAGAATTTCAAAAACCTAGGATGAGAATAAAATTCTCAGTAAAGAATATAAAATAATGAATAAAACTCTTAGTCCATGAATATTTAAAACCTATGAAAACATTTTCACAAAATCATATTTTTCACCCATTAAACATAAACTACTTTTCTTAAATCATTTAATCATAAGATTAATACAAAACATCATATAAATAATTAAATATAAAGATAACTTTTGGAATCTATATTATACATACATTGTAGCATTTACGGCTATATGGGGAGTAACCTTCATGGTTACATTTGGAATACCCATCATAATATATTCCTTAAATCTCTTAGGAGAAACCTTCTCGTTTACCTTTTTCATGTTACCCAATGTATTAGAGTGATATCATGGGCTCACCCACCCTCATTTAATCAATGAACCCCCAATATACATACATAATTTCCAAGAACCATAACATCATCATAACACATAAAACAAGAATAAAGAAAAAATAATATTTCCACTTTGAAATCACATTTCATCTTTACAAGTCGCGCACTCATAAATGAAAAAACATTATTCTAAAATAAAATAGTAAACTTGTTAAGTAAAAATAAATATATAATTTTGAAATAAAAGCAATAAATTATATTCATGAAATATATTTTAAATAAAATATTCCAAATTATTGAAATAATTAATCCAATTTTAAAACACATTTAAAACATTTAAAAAGAATATTTTTGAATCAAAGTTCCCCATACCACTTTAAAACATTTGAAAGGAGTTAAAATTTTAAAACATTCATGAACATATAAATAAATCCTTAAAACCATTTTGGAAACACTAACATAAATGAGAATGATTGATAAGAATAAGTCACCAAAACATTTAAAATGATTTTTTAGTTAGAGTTCTTTACCATTTTGACACATTTAAATTATAAGCCACATGAAAGTAGAAAATTTTAAAAACATTAAATAACATGATTATTTATATAATTTGGATACGTAATTTCAAAGGGGTTTTATATACCCTTTATAAAATAATAAATGTGTATAAAATCAAGAAATTTCTCAATTAAAAGAGATTGATACAAAATCCCTTACAAATATCATATCATTAGATTAAGGATAAATCAATGACATTATTATGTGTAAAAATAAAAAAACACCCAATATAAGTGTATATTCAGTGTAATACAATCAGAGTTCATTCACACATATTCTTGGAAAAACAATACCAATTATATGGATATTTAACTCAATGAATATAGATTGGGTTAATATTTCTCTTACCTTGAGTCTGAATCGTCACGTACAATTGTTATTTTAATGAATAATAAACTTAAGTTAATTTATACTTTCTTGATAACATTTATCAATTTTTTTATTCCTTTTATATCACATATTACCATGTTATAAAAATCACATAATTATTTAAGTTCATATCGGTCATTTTGTCGATATTTGGTACTTGAGTCTAAAATGAACCTATTTTGATTTAAATTGTCTATGTTGTCAAAATTCCATCATCTCTAAAATATTATTAATGATTTAAATATTATATATATCCATTATATATGAATTTATAATATTCCATAACATTTTTAGATAAGAAATAAAATGTAACATTTATGGAAATGGTATGTTGTATGTACGCATGAATGCTACTTTCATTTCTTTGTCATATTAAAGGAATGAAATATTATTTATATATAGGTATATTATAATTATATTTTAATATATATGTTATATATGTTATATAATATCATTAAATCCATCCTTTATATGTTCTACGTATGTCATGAATGAGTCATATCACTTTGAGGGTGCGGTGGTCCACATTTCCTCAAATTAAATTATCGTATTTACACATTATGGAAAGCCTAAAGGTATTTTGTAAATAAAAATTACAAAATAATACTAAAAATATGAATATAATATATTTCATATATAAATATAGTTCCATTATAAGGGCCACTATGGGAGGTGGTAGGATAAAATTGAACAATCATTATATATTTAATTTTTATGTATATTATATTTTTATGAAAATTGTATCATTTAATAAAATAGTATTTGTTTTAAAAACTCATTTATGTCAATTTTGACACTATTTAGTAATTTATTTTTGGTAAAGCTATAAAAACTTGATTGACTTGAAAAAACTAAATTAAATCAAATATAACATGTAATAATAATCCAAAAAATTCTTCTATGGCATCAAAATTTTTAAATTATATTTATTTTAATATTTATAATATCATTTATTTGAATCTTTCATTAATAAGGTAATCACTACATCATCATTGTGTCATAAATAAATTTATTTATTTAATGTCTAAAAATTATAAATAAAATAACATTATGCATGAAATATTTTAGTTTTATAATGAATATTTATAGTCAAATAGATCAATTATATAACCCCACCTTAGAATTATTTTAGTAAAAAGATACATGTTTATGTTATATTTCCCTTTACTTTAAATTAATTATTATAACATGTCATTTTCACAGCCAAGTGGATTCTAAATGCCAAAAGTTCCGCCTAAGGATTTTTTTGGTTTCCCATGACTCATAAAATAATCTTAGGACACGTTTTAGGGTATTTTTATATTATTATAATATTATTTTTACCCTTATCTACCTAATTTACTCTTTAATATTGATAAATAAAAATAATTACTGAAGTTACTATTCATAATGTCCAAAAATAAAAGGTACGTATTTACATAATTTGGACCTTATGATTCCAAATATGGAATATATTTTTCCAAATTAAAAATACCAAAGTTTTATTAATTAATTTAAAATTAATTCTCATTGTCAAAACTATTGAGCGGGTTTTTAAGAAGTAAAAACTTTCAAAAGATTGACATGTGTTTATATTCAACTTAAATGTGAAATTACTTCAAATGACCAAAATTGGATTAAATTATAAAAACATAATTAAATTATACTTTAAATCAAATTAAAAATATTTTCTAACAATATAAATAAAGTAGAAAAAATGCATTTTTGAATTAAAATGCAGTATTTTGACTATTCATAAAATATGAATCTCATCAGAAAAATGCAAAAATTTCAACCAAGGTAAATTTTGATATCACAATTCAATATAAGAAGTTTATTATGTCAAATTTAACTTATAAAATTTTCAAAAACTAGATTTAAAAAATGGTTCCCCATCAAAAGGCGGTAAAACTGTATTTGTTTGAAAAATACTTATTTTATCTGAAAATTTGAATTTGTTATTATATCATATCTATAAATAATATAAGATAAATTTAAAACATTAAATTTAATATATAAAATATATTTTTCATTAAATAAAAATCCATAAAGAGTTATATGATTTTATAAACACAATTATTCTCTTTTAAATAAGTTTTCATAAAAGCACATCATTTATATTCAATTGGTTTTTAATTCCATTTATAATAAATTTGGTAACAAATGAATCATTATTTAAACATGTTTAAACCATATTTTTATAATTTAGTTGATATTATTCATTTCATCCATTCCAATGTCTAGTTTATAATGGTAACATTTAAATAATAATTAGTTGTTCGTTTAAGTTCGATATAGTGTATCATGTACGCTATTGAACATAGTATTTCTTTCTTAAAACTTGGGATGTTACACTTTGAGCCCTATAGATTGGAAAATACCGGCCTAAATATCTTTATATATTCTTTACCTTCATTATGGACCTTATTTTATTACCCTAATACCATCCAAATATGGCTTAAGGTGTAAGCCAAAGGAGGTCTCTCAAATAAGAGGTAATCATCTTACTTGACACTTTCAAAGTTTATTTATTATTTTAATTCATATAAATATATTGTATCCATCCTAACATAATTAATTCATTATAATAAATATACTGATATGTTATTATGATTATGGGGAAACCAGTTTCCACCTCCTTTCCGTCAAAAAGTGAATGAGAATATTACTTGTGTATTTGTGTAGACTATCACCTCCAGGTAGCGATATGATTCATTTTCCATCGATACCTCATATTTATGGATATAATGATGGATTTAATAACAATATATTATATTTATAATATAATTTTTATTTTTTAATGATAACATAATATTTTTCTTTCTTTCCTTCATTTCTTTATAAAATGATAACAGTGTTTATTCTTACGTACAGACTACTCTCTCCATGAAATGTGAAATGAATTTTTATATATCTAACTTTTATCAGTGATTATAAATATATATCCAATAAATATATATTATATTTATATTATTATTAAAATTATTGAGATTATGGAACCATAATCAAGTTTCATGGACCATAATTTCTTAATCAAAACAAACATGAAAAATAAAGCAGTTAACACATGAAATGATGGTAATAATCAAATATTGTTAATTAAAAGGTGATAATATGATATTATTAAACAGTATATGGTGTTATAGGTATGAGTAAAATTATTTTATATAATTATAATATATTTAAATTTATTATACATGAGGTCAAAATCACTTACAAAACAAGTCGGGCCTAAGGTAAGGGTTTATTTCACAATCTCATTCTTATTCAATATTTTTTATGTTTAAGGTTCCATTGTTGGAATTATATAATTTATATATATTTAACCCCATATATTTTATCATATTCAGGTTATTTTTTAAAACTTTATATTTTTTCATTCATTTTTTCACTCTTTAATTACCTAAAAGTCGAAAATAATGTTTTTAAGGAAAACTGACTCTGTTTTTCTGTGAGGTCATGAATATTTTTATTCCAAGTATATATTTTCTTTAAAAAAATTCATGAATATTTTTACTATTGTAAAATTATTTATTAAATTTATTTTATCCCTTTTTAAAATTTATATAAAAAAAATAAAATGAAACTTCTTTTCATTTTTTAAATGTGGTAATTTTTACTAAAGGTGAGAATGAAATATTTGTTTTAATATTTACCACATGAATGACCTTATCAGTAATCACAACTATTATTTTCCTTGAATTTTAATTTACAATTTTCCATGGGTCAATTTAAAGAAAAAAAATCATATTTTGGACAAATTTAAATTTTAAATAAGTGAATTCTAGATGAAAATATTATTTTCCTCAAGAAATGTCTAGCGATATTCTAAAATTATTTTAATCTATGTAAATATATTTGTATTAATCCTATGATTTTTAAGGGATACAATATAATGATTTCATCCACCATATTACTCAAGATGACTTATTATCATGTTACTCTAGTGATTGATTGGGGAAAATACTAGCATTCGGTATGCTAGTTTTTAAATATGAATGTTTTTATTGATTTTCTACTGAATTATTATTCATTTATTTCATTTGATGAATTCATTAGACTTAGTAAGTGATGTGTGGAGCCCATTATATCCCCATGATGTATTAGTTGGTCTCATGAGACAAACTAGTTTGGGTATTTAGCCTACACCTTACCTATTTATGTATGATTTCATAGAATGATGCCTTGATTGTAAGATTATGATGTCTAGAAATATGCATTCTATCATTATGAAACTAGTTTTTGTTATCCATGTGATTATTTATGTTGTTATCTAATCCATGAATTTATTCCCATTTTATTATATTAGTTATATGTAATATTTGGTTATTGTTTACTTTTTCTATATTATTCATGCTATAATTATTCTATGATAGATTTTTTTATTATTTTCATTACTAAGAATATAAACTCACCATTTATTATGTTTTTCTTTATTCAAGCTACCAAGAAGGTATCAATAAATAATTTCAGAGATACTCTAGAATAAATAATAAAGTAATCATTATAATTTTAATTTTTATTTCATGTTTTCATGTGTAATTAAAGAATATTGTATGTATATAGTCTCCCAATACTTATAAACTATCTTATCCTTTGATACATGTAAAGACCTGAAAATTCCATGTAATTTTTTTTAGTTATATGGGAATTTTACGAGACCACTAAAATTGACGGTGCATGATTCCAAGGCCCGGTGTGCCCGGAATGAATTTCTGAACTTTTTTCGGGTAGGTTCAGTAAAAGTGCAAGAAGCTTTCTGTAAATTTTTAACTGGTGCTCGAAATTGAAATATGAGGACACTATTGAACTCGCAGCACTGGTATTCTCTTAAGGATACTTTCACCTCAACCTCACTTGTTTGAGGGTGAAAGTTATTTTTCATGTTTTTCATGGAATAAGAAAAATAAAATGTTTAACTTTTTTATTTTTTGTTGAAACCTCCCATGTGATTGTTAAAGAGGTGGGGACCACCTGAACTAAAACCTTCATTTTGAAATTAAAGGCGGGGACCACATGAACCCTCTTAAATGGGAGAAACCCCTTTAAACTCCCTATTTATTTATTGGAGCCAACTTAAATTAATTAAATGTGTCAACATTTAATTATGCCAAGATAAATTAATCTACTTAATTTAATTTATATTGGAACCTCTTTTATTTTGAGAGGATTAATTGGCGAAGGGTGGAGAATTGGGAGAAAGCTATGGAGAAATCCTACCTCTCCAACAAAGAACCACCCCTCCAAATAAAGACCACCATCGAAGAATGTTCTTCAGAATCAAGGAAGAGGATGATGCACGAGGCGACTTAGGAATGCGATTGCGGAAGCAACGATCATTGGCACCCTCTTCTCCTTCACCATTTTTCACCATGTGACACATCAACAAAACTTTGAGGTAGGGTTTTTATTGTTTTTTGTGGTTTGAGTTGAATTAATCCTCTTGATCTACCTATTACCGAACTAATGTGGAGGGTATGGGCCAAATGAATATGGTCTAATCCCCCCACTATTCTTCATGGATGTCGTATTCTTAATAGTGGAGAAAGGAGGTGATTTCCTCCCGAGCAGTCTCAAGGAACTAGGGCGGCACGCTCCCGCACTGCCGGTAGAGGAAGAGAGCACGCGGAGGCCGGAGGGCAGTCGTCTATTGCCAGTCGCGGCGGTGGACAGAGGTTGGCCGGCATTCCGTCGGCTGCAGAGGGGCGGCGCATGACGCGCCGCCGGGAGGACAAGGGCTGGCCGTTTTGGTCTGCCGAGATAGATCAAGCGAGACCCGAGTGAGTCCCGCGTGCTGCTACCGACCAAGCGGCCGAAGGCCGTTCCATGATTGGGGCGGGGGCACACGACTCCCCCCCCCCCCCCGCATGCAGCCAGGTCGGGCCACCAGGCAGGACCACCTAGCGCGGGCTGGGCTAGACCCAGCGGTTCGGGCCGAACCCAGCGGTCCGGGCCACCCAACGGTTTAGACCGGGTCGACCCAAACCGGGTCGGCCCAGGCTGGGTCGGGGCGGGTTGGACCGGACCTAGACCAGTTTTGACTCATTCCATACTTTTGGCCATAACTTTGGCACCGGGAATCTGTTTGACAAACCGTCTACGGCACTAGAAACCTTGGAGAGAGAAGGTCCCTTTGGTATACCCCACTAGAGATTTAGAAAAAGTTGGGGTATGGTATGGTTGGATCGAGAATGAATCCAACGGGTCTCTCGAGACTAAAATGCTAATAACTTACTGACCAGGCATCCGATTGATGCACCATATGTTGCGTTGAGACCCATATTATATTTCAGTCCTTCAGGATAATTTTTCTTGGGACTTCATGATAGTTGGGGTATCGACCAGTGGCTTGAGTAGCGGACCCTCTAAGAGACAAGAGAGCTTAGTTCGGGAACCCTATAGCTAACAGTGACAGTGTACTAGGATCCTGTGTGGGTCTGATGACATACTGATGATGTACTAGGATGTTGTGTGGGTCTGAAGATGTACTGATGATTTACTAGGATCCTATGTGGGTCTGACGATGTACTGGAATCTTGTGTGGGTCTTATGAGATACTAGGATCCTGTACGGGTCTGACGATGTACTAGGATCCTGTGTGGATCTGACAAGGTACTAGGATCATGTGTGGGTCTGAATATGTACTAAAATCATTTGTGGTTCTGATGATTATTTAGGATCTTTCATGGGTTTTCCTCTTAATAGAGTAAGATGAATTATTAGTTACATCTAATCATCTCTACTACTGTACATAAGTTATACATGGTTTGAGTTGAGTTCATACCTATGTGGTACTTTCCTTCGTGGTAATACCTTGGTGGTATTTTCCTGTGTGGCGTACCTATGTGGTACTTACCATTGTGGTGTTCCTTCTTTTATGGAACAGTTGATCTTGGGATTTTGGGTTGGACCCTGTGTTTCCTCGTGATTGAGATAGGTATACTTGATAACTTAGGTATATGTATGGGCATATACCAAAAGTACAGTTGTCATTTGATTTCATGCTTTGTGGTTTATCCTTTATGGATTTTGTGAGACCTTGAGGGTCTCGAGGTCCCTACTGAGTGTTGTTATACTCACCCATGCACGGTCTATGCCCGCACCTTATTGTGTTTGGTGCAGATGACGAACAGCACTGATCGAGGCTGAGTGTACCAGGACTGGATGGTGCCCAGAGGTGGATCATATGGCGATTTGGTACAAAGAGGAGATGGGTGGACATGGATTGCTAAGGAGGCAAACTGTACCTACCCTTCAAGTAGGAACCTTGGAGGATGACTCTGTAGTTGTCTTTCTCTTTCTTCGGTTGTATTTTATTTCAGTTGTACTTGTACCTTTACTATTGAACTTGTATTCTGGACCGTCTTACTTTTAGAACTATTATTTCTATATAGTTTACTTGTGTTTGTATCTTATTGTGTGCTTGGTTTCATGTGTTTATAGGATATAAAGTAGGGGTTTCCATGGGTCGGGTCGGGTCGGGTCGTAGGCGGTTTTGGACCCGACCGGGAAGAAAAATTTCGGTTCGGGTCGGGTCACACACTGCATGACCAGATGACCTGACCCAACCTGACCTGTAGGGTCTGGGTTGGGTGATGCATGGAAAAAAGGACCCAACCCAACCCAAAAATTTGTGGGTTGGGTCAATCAGCTCAGGTTGAGTGGTCAGAACTGACCCAACCCGAGGGACGCACAACCAGACCCGACCCAACCTGAGGATTACATACCTAACCCGACCCAGACCCTACCCACAGCCTAGACCAACCCAACCCATACCCCTACTGATACAGGAAAGAATGCAGGAAAAAAATGCAGTAGTTCGGAAAGAATGTAGGAAAAAAATGTAGCATTTCAAAATGTAGGAAAGAATGCAGGAAAAAATGGATCAGATGAAAATAAAAAAATGCAGCAGATCGAATTGGTTCCAAAATGCAGTTCAGCAGGGGTATGTAATGCAGCAGTTCGGATTGGAAAGAATAGAGTAAAATACATCAACATGAAAATGGATCCAAAAAAATGAAATGCAGCAGATCAGATTGGTTCCAATGCAGTAGGGGTATGCAATGCAGGAAAGAATGGATCCAAAAAAATGCAGCAAATCGGATTGGTTCCAATGAAGCAGCTCCAAGCAAGAAACTCCAAAAAAATACAGGAAAGAAGCATCTATAATTTCAGTTCATAAGGGGTATGCAATTACAAAATTAAGGATGAGACAAATTCAATTGAAAATGCATCAGCATGAAAATAAAAAAATATAACATCACACACAATTTCAATTCAACAGAGAATTGTAACATGAACAATACTTTTCCATCAACTCAAGGTTCCTGTTCCATTCCTTTCCACTGTTCTCCCCATGTACCAAATAGGGCCTCAATCTACTTTATTTTTTCCTAATTTGATCCTCATCATAAACAAAGAAAAGATCTTTAGACTTTTACCTGTGTACTGGATTGATCTGAACCTTCATCTTTTACTTGCATCACATTCTTTATCATATCATGCACGGCTTTCCCAGGTTTCAAGGAAACTAACTTACTTAGGAAGTTCACCTAAACCATCAAGTTAAGTAATTCATCAAAGTTCATCTTTAGGCAAAGTTTTCAAGAGAAAAAAAAACATGCACGAACCTGGGATTCAGAGAGAGTGGTCAAACCCCGATGATTACTCTCATCCAATATTCCACCACCCATTAAATCAAGAGCTTCTTCTCTAATCAAAACAAGTCGTGCAAGTAGGTTCCTATCAGGGAGAATAGGATGAGACTCCATGCTCTGTCATCAGATGCAAACACACTTGAAGACAGTGAATCCTCTTTATAAATGTGTATATAAATTACAAAGTTACAATTAGAAGAGTTGTAAGCAGAAAATAATTGATTTGGATTTTACAGCTGTGATTGGATTTGGAAAATGTTTCTGTTTTCATTTTCCAAGAATACATCAGAAAATGTGTTATAAAATATTTTGGATAATGAGAGAAAACAATAATTCACATCATTTACCCCAAACATTTGTGGAAAATGAAAAAAAAGTTTGAGCTACTTGCACACATTAAATCACATTAAATTTACTCAGTATTATCAAAATAGAGCATTGATGGAGATTGGAGATTGAGGCTTTGTTTGAAAACACTTCATTAAAAAATATGTGATGTTTGTTATGTTTACAAAAAAACATTTGTACTTGAATTCCAGAAGAACACTGCATTTTTTCAATAAACGTTCTGGAAATACTTGTGCAAAATCACTTATCATAAGTGATAACTATTGTAAGAAAAGTTTATTGGAGTAAAACACTAATAGATTTCATATGGAAATATTATGCAACTATCAAACAAATCTCAAATGGATAGTTTTATTGTAAAGTCTAAAGATATAATCCTAAGGCTATTAGTAGGTATGTTGGGATAATAACTGAAGTGCTCAAATTAATCCAATACAAAATGTTTTCTAGGCACATAAATTGAACTTTCATTTGGCTAAGTCAAGTGAGGGTTTTCAGGGTTTGGTTAAAAATATTTAAACAATTTTGTAAGGAAACTCTATCTGAATGTCCAACATGCACAAAATTCCTTAAATAGTGCAAACCCTATCATCAATTTAGTTAGACATGAATAAACCACTGTACAAATATCAACATTTTTCAAACATTACAAGAGAAATTAATAACCATTTAGCACTATCAAGCATAAAATATTCAAAAACCAAACAAAAGAAACATCCAATTTGAAACAAAAAAAAGCAGGGGAAACTAAAGTGAAATGTAGTGTGGAAGGTCAACCACCTTAGCAAAACAACACCAGTCATTATTTTTAGATAGTGACATTTTGATCATGAGTTGTGGTGGATGATGGCATATCTGAAAAGCACAACAGAAGAAATAACAAGTCAGTATTTTTATTTTTCAAACAGAGGTTTATAATTAATAAATGTGAACTGATAAAAAACATAATATTTTTAATGATTCCTGATTCAATCAATTCAACTTCTTCCAGTTGCTTTCTAATTTCAATTGGTTTAGACTTTATAAACCAGTTTTGGGAGAAAATTAACGCCTCAATGGTATTGGGATTCAAACAACTGCAAAATGGATCAAGGACTCGTCCTCCTATACTAAATGCGGACTCTAAAGATACTATAGTTAAAGGAATTGCTAGAATATCTCTAGAAATGCATGAGAGAACATGATACTTACTTTCCTTTCCTTTCCACTAGCTTAAAATATCAAATCCATCGAAATCATCCTCACAATCATCAATCTCTAGATATCTTTCTAATTCATTTCTTTGTTGTGTCAAATGTCTTTTCCTTTTCTTTGATCTATAAGCATCTTTCCATTTTTCATCATCCTCACTACCTCTAGTGGCATCATGAATATGTGCATCTTGATGATAACTTGACTCGCATTGATCAACCAGGATGGGATATTTGCATTTATAAGCCTCAAAGAGATTATTCATAACCTCTATTAATTTACTGATCAACTCATTCTTGTCTCCATCATCAAATATCATTTCAAAACTATCCCGAACATATTCTAATTTATATCGGGGATCAAGAACAACAGTGACAAGTAAGAGTGAATTAAAATTTGAACCAATACCCCAATATTTTTCCAACTTCACCTTCATTGCAATAGCCATTGCACTCACAGTCATATCAGTACTCTTCATCCATTTCTTGATTTTTCTATATATGTCTTAAAGAGTGTGAAAGAACGTGTGACATTTCACATGCATATAACCAGAAAATTCAATAGTGTTGTCATAAAATATCCTTAAAAACTTGACAAATACACGAGCACACTCCCAATCATATGTTTTTGGAGCCCCACATTCACAGACAAGAGCACTCTTAAAGCTTGAATCCTCCTCAAGATGAATGAATACCTTCTCATATTTTTTAGCAACATCCAACATAAAATAACAAGAATTCCACCTAATAGGCACATCAAGAATTATAGCATGTTTACTAGGAATTTTTAACTCCTCAGCAATGCTCTTAAAAAGAGCCAACCTAGAAGGTGAACTTCTCACAAATTTACAAGAAACTCTGATTCTACCAATTGATGTTGATATTTCCTTTATCCCATCACTAACAACAAGGTTTAAAATATGTTCACAACATCGCATATGCATATACTCTCCTTTAATAATTGAACCATTCCAATCATTAACTCTCCACACCAAATAACAGATCGTTGTATTATTAGAACTTTCATTTTCCATGATAATAGTATTAATCCTTTAAATCCCCCATTGTTTCAATGTATGTTCTAATACCCGACTAATTGTTTCCCCTTTATGATCTGAAACAATACAAAACCTTATTATTTTTTATTCAAGATCCAATCATCATTAATAAAATGTGCAGTCACACACATATAATTTATATTCTGAATCGAAGTCCATGTGTCGGTGGTAAGACATACCATATGAGAAAATGTATCAAACATGGACTTCAATTTATCTTTCTCATTCAAATATAACTGCAAGAAATCTCTAGAAACTATTTGTCTGGATAAAACTGGAAATTGAGGTTGAACAACTTCAATAAATTCCCTAAATCCTTGATTCTCAACATATTTAAATGATAACTCATCAATGATTATCATTTTTTCAAGAGCAATTCTACACTCTTCTTGATTAAAATGAGATACTGAAATTTTAATCATTTCATCATCCTCATCTTCACTTTCTTCTAAGACCAAGAGTGGTTTGAATTTTCTCAATTTTTTTGTGAGGATTTTTATTACACTTTGTCAAATGCCTATTAAAATTACTAGTTCTATGATGACCAGACGTGCAAGAGTAATCTTTACAATAGTAATTACAAAAAGCTCTTCCATTTTTCTTTTGAAAATGACCTCAATCTTGAGAAACTCTATAACCAGAAAAAGATTTAGGAATTATTACCTTTTTAGGAGACTTATTACCTTCAATTTCTTCAACTTGTTTGCTAAAAATCCCCCCTCCTATTTCCGTAATTGAATGTGTAGTTGGTGTAGACCCCATTTGACTTTGAGTTCCTACTGCTACGGAAACTGGGGGATTAGAACCACTTGTTGTTGTACCACCTTCCATATGAATGAATTGCTAGCTACATCCAATATTAGTGGAATAAATGGTAAATTTGACTGCATTATAATAGTGAAGTTAAAAAATAATACATTCCTCTCCCTCACTTCTTAACCCAAGGTTAAATTATCATATGGCAGGCAATCCGTACTATGATGAATAAAGAATAAAAGCTTCATAATTCAAAAGAATGAAAAAAAAATATAAACATACATCAACATAAAACAAAATGAGTTCCAATCCAATGTGTTGTAAACATACATCAACATAAAACAAAATCAGTAGCCAACTGCTTGAAGATGGACCGTGATTATCGAAATTTAACCCCAACGTAGCATGAAATTTCAACTTTTAAAACAAAATTAGTTGCAATCTAATGTGTATTGTGAATATACGGTAAAAAAAAGCTAGCTACGTACCACTACCAAAGAAGCGAGTGAAAGGAGGCAGGAAATGAGGATGGAGGAGTAGGGTTTCACAAAAGAAGGAGAAGAGGTGAGTTAGGGTTTTCAGGGAGGAGCTCGAAAGAGGAGGGTGTGAAGGAGGAGGTGAAGAAAGGATTCATCACCTGTCGATCATGAGGGAGGGAGGGAAAATATGAGGAAGAAGAAAGGAGGGTTTTTACGCCACGCAGAAGGTCGGGGTCGGGGGGGAGGAGTCGCCGAGTGAGAGTGTGAAGCGAGAGAGGGGAGGGAGGTGAGAACAGCCTGATTCGATGAGACGAGTTTTTTCCCTTACACATGAGTGATAGTCGTGTTGTTGGGTCAAAGGGTCGGGTTGGGTCGATATGCAGCCAACCTGAGGCCCGACCCAACCCATACACAGGTCAACCCATGAGAAACCCAACCCGGGTATTTTTAACATAACCCGACCCGATCCGACCCAACCCAGTCAGGTCGGTTCGGACCCGTCGGGTTGGGTCGGGTCTGGACACCCCTAATATAAAGGCAATGCCTTCCTAGTTTTAAGGAATATGCCTTTCAGTGCTAGTCTCCAGCCCCTGACCTATGGAAGGCGGGCTTGGGGTAGTCACCACACGGGCCCCGGGGGATAGGTCGTGACAATACATGATCCCTTCTATCATTTGAAAATGTATTAAAATAACTATCAGCTCTAGTTTGTTGGATTCGAGGTGTTACAATAATAATCATTATTAAACTCATTCAAACCCCTTCAAAGAACATCTATTTATCCAAAAAAGGTTTATAACTAAAAAATCATGGTGGATTCTTGGGATTATGGAGTTATAAATAGATGATCAAAATCTCAGCCTTGGGGCTTCTATTAATAAACTAACTGATAACACTTTATTCCCCTTAGTTTTTTTGTGTTTTTTCAAGTATGGAATTAAAGGTGATTCTTAAGAAGATAACTATATGATGATATAATCATTGTAAAAAATGGTTTCCATCTTGTAATTCTATTGAAAAAATACAACCATTATGAAGAAATAAGGAGTGAATCCCTGAAGGGAGAGTTTCTATGGAGAGGTGGTTGTCAAAAATAATATTTATTTTTTATAAATATGAAATCTGGAAAGTTCTTATATAAAATCTAGTTTAAGTTATGATAATCAAAATTTTATCCCTTATGTTAGTCCTATCAATGATGGTTACTAAGGGTGGTGTTGGGAGATGATAAATAGGGGTATTTTTCTATCTTATACTTTAAATTTATAATGTATTTACTAAGATAATTAGAGGATAAAAATTTATTGTTGATAAATCTTTTTAACAACCCTAAAAATGAGAAATTTGAGTTTATATCACATTTATAGTAGTTTATCGACAACCATGACCACCATGGTTATTAAATCTTGTTTTCTACACTTTTTTATCTCACATAGACTTATAGTTGACAAACTAAAGTCTCATTGTAAAGAAAACATGTGAATTCATCCTTTTCTCAAAAAATGTTTTAGGATATAATTCTGAAAAAAAAAATTATAGAGAAGTTATTTTTTTGGGAAAATTAAAAATGTGAGATCTATATTCTATATTCTTTTTCATTTACTATCGATAAGGGAGTGAATAAAATAGATTAATCAAATATATTGACATATTAGTTTGTTTCTATTTCCAAAAAATACAAAGGGGGGTATTGTAGTACCCATGTGTGTATTGTGTTTGTTTCCAATAAGTTTTTCTTCCATAATCATGAAGAAAATGTTAATATGTGTTGATAATTTGTGAAGAGATATTGATTCTTCTTTATAGATTTGGTTCCCCATAAATAACTTATATATACTTGATGATTAAATGTATTCATTTTCTTAAATATTAATCAAGTTTCTTATCACATCGTTATTCTTCTTCTATATAACATACCATGTGATAATATCCTAAGGATACATTATATGTAAAAAATATATATAATTCTCCCACTATGATGAGATACTTTAGATATTGTGAAAATATTCCTTATACCCATGTTCTATGTCTGAATGATATTTTATGAGGGGACCCAAATGATATAATATATTAGGGGTAATAAGATCATATGACATTGAGACACCTTCTCCTAGTGTTCTCACTTGGAAATCTATAAGAAGAGGGGTAATGAGAAAAGGCCCTCCAATAGTAAATCCAAATTTATATGTGTCATTATAAGTGTGTATAAACTAACATGTGTTCTTATCCTTATGCATTAAGATTATCATTAAGGAATATCATAAGTCATATACTTTGATGTATTGAAGAAAACTATGATGACATAATCCCATGGTAAATTAGTATATGTTTGGTGTGTCATGACTGATATAGCATTAATAGATAATGTGAGAAATTATTTGTCTACTTTTTATTTTATATGAAGTTGATATCTCAGACCCTTTTATGGGAATAGAAATGCTTCGATAAATTCATGGTGATGATATTATGTGGTCAAGTTCATTTCCTTAAATTCAAATAAAGATACATTAAGAACATAGGATGATGATACCATCATCCAACCTTATTGATTGGAGATATCATGATAAAGGGATTATATTACATAGTAATCATTCATAAGAGGTTGTATTTCATTGGGAGATTAACTTCTTTCTTTATGGGTGCCTTGGAATGATTCTAGATGCTAACCTTAGAATTTGGGTGGTTTTTTCCAATGCCACTAAAAAATGGTCCCCAATGGTCATATGCTAAGTGTATTCAAAATATTAGTTAAATTCAATATTTAATTTAATATGTTTGAATAAATATTATTCATGCATTACAGTTTAATATTTATTTAGGTTTGGTTGATCACCATGATTTAATAATAATTTATTCAAAAGAATTAGAGAGTTAAATAAAAATAATTAATATTTATTTTCAAGGTTTTTAGAGTATAATATATATTATATTTATCAATTAATAATACAATGATTCTTATTTGTTAAATAAATATCCATTATTCAAGGTTCAGTAAATGTTGAGGAGGATAATCAGACTATGGTTAATGATTTGATTGGAAATGATATAAATGATATTTATTTATTATTAGGTGATGTGTAGGTTAAGTGAATAATAATTATATTATCATTAAGACATGGGGTTCATTAAGAATTATGGAATTGTTAAAAGGGATTACACAAAAATAGGTAACCCAAAACTTTGCTTAATATATATCAAATTATATCACTTTCTCTAAACACTCTGTTTGTGCAAAATGGATAGAGAGAAGCTCTTTAAACCCCTATAGAAAGTTATATATATATAAAGTGTGGTCTATCCTCCTATTATCTTAGTCCAATGACAAAACATCAATATTTCTTGTAAACCCCTTAAACTCCAATAACCCATAGGTAGTGTTCACTTTATTACATTAGAGCAAGATGAAAGGAATCTCACTGCATAGAATTGATCAGTTTAGTAGTCTTAATGACCAGATACATGCATGATTACTATCACGACCCCCTCCCCACAAAGTGTACCCCTCCTGGGCTGGAAATGTGAGAAGGGAGATAATGACCCCTGAGTCCTGTCTCCAGTAGGCCTTGGGTTGGCAACTAGCATCGAGGGTATAGTAACACACACAAAAATGGGAGGCATTACCCTCTAAGAGAACACATGCAAAAGAGAGAGATAATATAGACACTGATCAACTCCAAATCAGACTTCAATATAAATGAAAACCCAAGTACACATATGAAATGTCATGCAGAAGTACTACAACTAGAAGGGAAAAACTACAAGTATCCAAAAGAAAGTAAAAACAATAGCAACCACAAGCTCGAACAGCTCCTGCACCGCAAGCTAGTAGAAACCAGCTTAATCTTAAACCTACTCCAAGTGACCTGAAAAACAGTTATATATACATAGGGTGAGTATAAAAGTATACTCATTAGGATCCTCCCCAAAGCCTCTCATGCAAAAGTAAAGAATGCATGCCAAAAGCACAGTGAAAAACAAGTGAAACTAACTCGTCTCCTAACCAGGTATACTAAGTTCCCAACCTCATCTTGTCTACTCTCACTAAGTAATTCATACATGAACATAGCATATATTAAATAATATCAAGGGTACCCTTTTACTACTTCCCCACTGGTTTTCCTCTTTTCCCCAACATCGCACGTCCTGAGCATCTCTCTCCAAAAAAATACTTGCCCGCAAACACCTGGGAGAAGCACCACAATATGCACCTCATGCAACACAAAGTCTTTCATGTAGACACCTAGGTGAAGCACCACACCATCCTCACAACCAAAAGTAACCAGGTAGTTTTCTGGAGCCACCACAGCTCGCATAACGTGTATCATACATCGGTTATTATACCCCAAGCCATTACATCCCATACACCGAGTAAGGATCCTCAATCCATCACAGCCTATACACGTTACACCTATAGTAGTCCATAGGATACTATATCCAGAATATATGTGTGTGAATAACCACAATCCATTGTATCCCTCTACACACATACATGGGGAAAACTAACTGATGTGACCACTAGCACAAGTATCTACCAAGAGAAGAGAGCGGGGTCAAAGGGGGTAGTCAGTCATTCTTCCTCCCACAGGAATGTTGGGGAAAACACCCCCCAGGGAACAGAATCCCTGGGGTGTCAGTTTCCCTTACTGACAGGGTGGAGTAGCATATAGAAACATAAAAATTATAGAAAATATTATATCTCACAACCACATTATGGTAATTACCTAGTCTTAGACACAACTGCAGCTAACGTCTCTCAGATTCTGGGATACTACTTCTAAGACTAGGTGTCCTATAAGCACACAACCATTTAAATAGATTTATTAGATTACTTAATTCCCTTTTTATCAGTTCCACTGTATGTTAATTAATTCTTTAAACATTAACCATGAACAGTTCCACATTAAGTTCCATTAGCATCACACCCAAAGTTAATTGTCCCTTTAAAAAAATTACAACCTCATCATTATGTTCCAGTGAACTCCAACCACATGCGTTAACACCATTTATTCAAATATTCATTATAGGATGACTTCCCATATTCCCAGGCATTCTAGAAAATCATCCTTTTCTACTAACCTAAGGGGCTCAACACGGTGAGTAGATATAATACCCATAGAGTCTTTGTCGCCTATAGCAAGAGCGTAGACCCATCCTCCCTAGGGAAGCTAAACACAGAAAGCACGTGCCATACCCCACGCGTATTCGCCTCTTTTGGAATTAGGGTAAGCAAGACCAGCTGCCTTGAACAGTGGGAAAAAGTAAATCATATAAACAACCAAAGAACCAGCAAGCATCAAACAAACACATTCATCCCACTCCATCATCCCTAGTGTCCTCCCTAACACCCACAAACATAAACCGATTCATCTCACCACTCTAGGCGTCATCTTATACTACAACCAAAAGTCTCCATGCCTCCACATATCACAATAGCCATCCAGGCTCACATCACAGCACAAGTAGCAGGAAAACAAAACATCACATCAATGGGCTCTTGGCCCTTTAAAAATCAAGAGGGTAACTCAAAACCCTTTAATAAATTATCGAACAATCAATTCTTTAATCCATCTCGAATTAACAGGTTTATTATTCATAGGTTCCAAATTTGGGAAACCTAATCAGTAAGATATCACAATTAATTAAACATGATTACTGCACAAATTTAATTAACAACAAATTACAAAAATAACCAGATTCATTTTCATGCTTCTTTATCTTTATCCAAAAAAATTATTAATTAAACCCAATTTACGTTGTTTACCGATTTCCATCAATAACGAACAGCTAATCAAAGCAAGCATAGATATCACACTATCTAGAAAAACATGAGGCAATAACATACGATCAATATCAATTTATTTATCTGGTTAAATATTTATTATGTCGATTCCATTATCATCCAATGGGATTAAACATGCTAACAATACAGTTGCACTTAAAAGAAGAGAGAAGCAATGAATCCCCTACCTCAAAGAGTTCTTGACATTCTTTATCTACACAATAGGTCACGATCCTCCTCTCACGCCAACTTCATCCACCTGAGGATGCCATGGTATGACTGCACCAACCAAACCCCAAGAAAACCCCATTAGAAGCATGGAGATTACATGCTATAATATGGAAGGGATAAATAAGAGAGTATGATACCCGAAGGAACGATGATAAAACATACCTTATATCAAAGATTGATCGATACAGCTTGGTTGCATCAAACAGAGCGGAACTGATCTGAGGATAAAAGCTTGATTACACAACTCTGACGGGAAGGATTGAAAGGTTCTAGCGTCTCATAGCTGAGAACAAAGAGGAAGAACAAGGGAGGATGATATCTTGTCCCTTTTTGAAGATTTAATGGGGCGACGGTTTAAGATACGCTTAATTCCCAATTAAAAGCGGAACGCATTAACCCACGCGGTTTGACCAAGTAAAAACATCCTGATCCATAGGAATAATTAATTTAGGATTTATGGACTTTGAATTGGCCTTAGAGTCCCTAAAATAAGGCTTTAAATTCATTTTACGTCAAAGGAAAATGCTAAAGGGGCAAAACTTGTGGGAAGCTGGAAAACTATTCATGAACCCAAAATATGGAAAAGGAAAGAAGAGGTGACACTTAGAAGGTCACCGTTATGGAAACACTGTTCACAACTTGAAATTTGGAAAAGGAAAGAAATGGTGACACTTAGAAGGTCACCGTTCTGGAATCACTGTTCACAGAACTCAAAAATTTGGCAAAGGAAAGAAAAGGTGATACTTAGAGTTCACCTTTCTGGAAACACTATTCACAGAACTCAAACATTTGGAAAAGGAAAGAAAAGGTGATACTTAGAGCTCACCATTCTGGAAACACTGTTCACAGAACTCAAAAATTTGGCAAAGGAAATAAAAGGTGACACTTAGAGCTCACTGTTCTGGAAAAACTATTCACAGAACTCAAAAATTTGGCAAAGGAAAGAAAAGGTGACACTTAGAGCTCACCGTTCTGGAAACACTGTTCACAGAACTCAAAATTTGGAAAAGGAAAGAAAATGTGGCACTTAGAGCTCACTGTTCTGGAAACACTATTCACAGAACTCAAAATTTGGAAAAGGAAAGAAAAGGTGAAACTTAGAGCTCACCGTTCTGGAAACACTATTCACAGAACTCAAAATTTGGAAAAGGAAAGAAAAGGTGACACTTAGAGCTCACCGTTCTGGAAACACTATTCACAGAACTCAAAATTTGACAAAGGAAAGAAAAGGTGACACTTAGAGCTTACCGTTCTGGAAACACTATTCACAGAACTCAATAATTTGGAAAAGGAAATAAAAGGTCATCCTTAGAGGTTACGATAGAGGTTACCATTAGAGTTTACCTATAGAGGTTACCATTAGAGGTTACCGATAGAGGTTACCATTAGAGGTTACCGATAGAGGTTACCGTTAGAGGTTACTGATAGAGGTTACCGTTAGAGGTTACCGATATAGGTTACTATTAGAGGTTACTGTTGCACTGTTCACAATTGTCTACCATTGGAACTGTTCACTAAATTGGAAATTGGGAAAAGTGTTGGGGATAAGTCGCATTGACCTCCCGAAACACCTCAGAACCCATAATTAAACAAAGGAATGGACCATAGAGGTCCAGAACATTACATTAGATACCTCTCAAAACATTCTCATCCTCGAGAATACAAAACCAACCTAAAGAGACAAAAATAAACAGGGTTTGAACAAAAACCCATCGAGATACCTCTCAAAAGAGAGAAGTCCACAAAATCAAAAAAATAAATTCATAAATAAAACATGAAAGCTCTAACTACAAAGGGAACATCATCACATGAAATGAGTTAAGCATCAAAAAACTCTGGGTACTGAGAACGTATTTATGACTCACGTTCCCAAGTACTCTCCTCCATGCCACCGTGTCGCCACAAGACTCTAACCAAGGGGATAGAATTCCCGTGCAACACCTTCTCCTTGTAGTCTTGAATCTCCATAGGTTGCTCTTCAAAGTTTGCATCATCATCAACATCGATCTCTTCCCAATCAATAATGTGAGAGTCATCATGAAGATAATGACGGAGCTGTGATACATGTAAAACATCATGTATCTGACTCATCTGTGGGGGAACTGCTACTTGATACGCCATAGCTCCAACATGAGCTAACACCTCAAAATGCCCAACAAACCGGGGAGAAAGCTTACATCCACGACCAAACCTTCGTTGCCCACAACGGGGAGTCACCTTTAGAAACACATGATCCCCAACATTAAACTCTAAGGGCCTCCTTCTTTGATCAGCATATGATTTCTGATGATCTTGTGATGTCTTAATCCTCTCACGAATCACCTTAACCATCTCTGTTGTATTTTTCACTAGTTCCGGTCCAAGAATTGCTGACTCTCTGACCCCAGTCCAGCACAACGGAGAATGGCAAGGCCGTCCATACAAGGCTTCAAAAGACGCCATACCGATGGTGGAGTGAAAACTATTATTGTAAGAGAACTCCACCAAGGGTAAGCACCTCATCCATGAACCTCCAAAATCAAGAACACAAGAGCATAACATGTATTCAAGAATCTAGATGGTTTGCTCCGTCTGACCATCCGTTTGAGGATGAAAAGCAGTGTTAAGGCATAATTGAGAACTGAAAGCATGTTGGAGACCTCTCCACACCCTGGAGGTAAAACGAGGATCTCGATCAAAAATGATCATTATAGGGACTCCATGAAGTCTCACCACTTCCTCTAGATACTTCCTTGACAAAACTTCCACTTAGCTTGACTCCTTGATCGCTATGAAGTGGGCTGATTTTGTTAAATGATCCACTACCACCCAAATAGCGTCATGTCCTCCCAGAGCTCATGTTAAATTAGTAACAAAGTCCATTGAGATGTCCTCCCACTTCCAATGAGGAATATCTAATGTCTGGAGAAGACCACCATGAACACGGCGTTCGGCCTTCACCTTCTAGCAGACTAAACATAGAGACACAAACTCTGCAACTGCACGATTCAGCCCAGACCACCAAAACTGACTCCTTAAGGATCGATACATCTTGGTCACACCAGGATGTACTACTAAAGGCAAACTATGGAACTCTTGGAGAACCATCTTGCGCATCATCAATGGAACAAAAAGCCTTCCATGATACAACACTTGGTGGTCTTCATCTTCAATCCAACCATCAGGGGCCTCACCACAAACAACTCGGTCTCTCTAGACCTCCACCTCAAGATCCCCCAACTAGGACTCTTCCACCTTTTGCATCAGGGATTACTATACCATCATCTGAAAAAGAAAACCTCTACCCCCAACTTCTCCCATATCCAGATGCAATGCTGACAGTTCTTCCAATACTCTCCAAGAATCACTGAATTCATGCACAGCATCACTACGTGACTTTCGGCTTAGTGCATCAGCTACAACATACCCTTTTCTAGGTGTATATGATATTTCAAAGTTATATTCCTATAAGAACTCCATCCACCGATGCTGTCGTAAGTTCAAGTCACGTTGGGAGAAAACATACCTCAAACTCTTATGATCAGTGAAAACCACAAAGAGCTCACCAATGAGGTAATGTCTTCACAAATTCAGAGAAAATAAAACGGCTGCTAACTCAAGATCATGGGTGGAATATTTGAGTTCATGGGGACGCAACTACTGAGACCCATAAGAAACAACCGACCTCTGATGCATGAGAACACAGCCTAACCCCAGATGTAAACTATCACAAAAAACATCAAATTGAACTCCCTCAGGTAGAAGAAAAAGGACTGGGGCACTTATTAACTTCTCCTTTAGATAATCAAAATATTCCTGACACTGATCAGTCCATATGAATTCCTGATCCTTCCTAGTCAAAGCTGTTAGAGGAGTTGCAACTCGGGAGAAATTGGCTATGAACCTCCTGTAGTAGCCTGCGAGACCAAGGAAACTTCGCACCTCTGACACTGTCTTGGGGGCTTCCCAAGATACAATTGCTTCTATCTTTGATGGATCCACATCTAATCCCTATTGGGACACAAAATTCTCCAAGAAACGGACTTCTTGAGCCCAAAACTCACAGTTAGACAACTTACCAAATAGCTGATGTCGACGAAGAACTCCCAAAATGGCTTGTAGATGCTCTGTATGCTCCTCTTCATATGTGGAGAACACACTGATGTCTTTGATGAAAACTACCACAAACTTGTCCAGGAAATCACAGAACACAACATTCATCAATCCCATGAATACTGTTGGAGCATTCATCACGCCAAATGGCATTACAATGAACTCATAATGCCCATGACGACAACAGAAAGTAGTTTTCGGGATATCCTCATCCTTCACACGCATCTGATGATATCCTGACCAAAAGTCGATCTTTGAGAAACAACTTTCACCATTCATTTGGTCGAATAAATCATCAATTCACGGAAGATGATAACTATTCTTTATTGTAACTTTGTTTAAGTGACGATAATCGACACACAACCGCAAACTGTCGTCAGCCTTCTTCACGAACAAGACTGGTGCACCCCATGGTGACACACTTGGCTGAACAAAACCGCACTGCAATATACCATCAACCTATATACGTAGCTCTCGTAACTTATAAGGGGTCATCCTATATAGATACAGAGAGATAAAAGACGCTCCTGGCTATAGCTCAATCCCAAACTCAATCTCTCGTCGAGGGGGTAATGCTAAAACCTCTTCTGGAAAGACATCAGGGTACTCCTCTACGACCCGAGGAAATGCCAACTGTTGAACCTCTAAAGAACTCAGAATCATCTCATCCATCATGGATGATAAGGATGGAACATGCCTGTGACCCATCTGAGGATCTTGCTCACCAACAAACACCATTGGCTCTCCATCTGCACTAATGAATATGACCTTCTTCCATAAGTAATCCATGATAGCCTTCACTGAATACAACCAATCCATGTCGAGGATGACATCATATGGTTGTATTCGTAAACATATGAAATCTCCCCAAGAGCAGTGTTTCCCCAACACTAGCTCACAGTCTCTACATACTTCAAACAAGTCAGCTCAACCTCCAACTGGTGTAGTCAACACCAAGGGCACTGGAAGCCTCTCAACCTCAAGTCCCAAAGCATGGACAAGGGTAGGTGATATGAAGGAGTGTGTCTCTCCTGAATCAAACAAGGAATACACCAAGGTAAAAAACAAGCAAACGGTATCTCGAATGACATCTGGCTCGCCTGGAGCTGGTAACACTAGAGCATGAAGCTGAACACGACCTCCTCCACGGCCTCTCTGACCCTGATAACGACCACCACCACGGCCACACTCTTCTCTCTGTGGATGGGGAGCGTCATGGGGCTGTCCTATACCTACCCCATCTACCCTCTGCAAATCTAAAGCTGGTGCAATTGGCTACTGCTGCCTCGGCTGGAACTGCCTCAACGGAGGAACCTGGAGCATAGCGCCTGGTGCATGATGACCACTATGAAATCTCGAGCACTCCCACTGCTGATGGACATGACCACCACAAGAAAAACAAGATCTTTATCCCTTGGCATAGGTCAGAGAGTTGCTGCCTCTAGAGAAACTAGTTGTGAAGGGATGGGACCTACCCTCAGCTGAATGGAAACTCATCTGCCCTGAAAACTGGGAACCCTGGACCACAGCTCTTCTTCGTGAGGAATCATGCTGATTCCCCTCTCATGATGATCCATTTCGGGAGAAAGTCCTCTCAACAACCTTTTCCCTCGACAGTACCTCAAGATATTTTTTCAGCATAAATGGGGTGACTTGGTGCTGGATATCTAGACGCAAAGCCTCCTCAAAATGCCTCGCCCTAGCCTCCTCATCTGGAAGTAGGTCTGAAGGATATCATAAAAGGTTCCTGAAATGGATTCCAAACTCTCGAACACTGGATCTCCCCGGTCGAAGGGTAAGAAGCTCCTGGCGACTGGATGCCTTTGCAGTCAAAGAAAGAAACTCGACTCTAAACCTATCTCGGAACTCCTCCCATGAGATCACTGACTCCTCACGATCCTCAAGGAACAAGAACCACCACTGCCTTGCTGCTCCATGCAGCATTGTCACAACCAAGGATACTCAGTTCTCCTTACGAGCACAAATCAAACTGAATCCAATCTCGACCTCCTCTTACCAGTCTTCCATGACTGCATCTGAAATGGAGCCCTCATACTTCTGCAGACTCTGGCGCGGAAACTCTCGGAGTGTCTTCCTCCAAGTGTCTTCGTCGTCAACCTCTACCTGGCGGCGATCTGTTGGCACAGCCTGCTGGACATCTTCTATGCAATCTTGATGAGGACGTCGACCTGGATCCATACCTACAAAATAAAAAAAACTTAGAGCTCCTAAACCTGGAATATGGACGACTCAACATTAATTAATTAATTATTTTTTTTATTTTTTTTATTCATTTTATGTTAACCTATCCCAAGTTCTACCCATTCAAACATAGGCACAACGAAGAATGATGCATGATCTTTTCCTAGGTCTCTACCTTGCAATTAGTATCACCTTTTTTAGTATTCATTGTAAACTTAAAGGTCCATACATCAGATCATAGGGGCCCCTAAAAACCTATGTCTCAGCCAGTCTCTAGTGTTTACCTCACTTTCTAAACACGAATGACATTGTTTCCCTACCAACCCATGCAACCTCACATGTGCCTAACTCAAAACTCCATCCTATCCCTCAACCAGACCTCTGATACCACTCTGTTACGACCCCCTCCCCACAAAGTGTACCCCTCCGGGGTTGGCAATGTGAGAAGGGAGATAATGACCCCCTGAGTCCTGCGTTCAGTAGGCCCCGAGTTGGCGACTAGTACCAAGGGTATAGTAACACACACAAAAATGGGAGGCATTGCCCTATAAGATAACACATGTAGAAGAGAGAGATAAGATAGACACCGATCAACTCCAACTCAGAATGCAATTTAAATAAAAACCTAAGTACACATATGAAATTTCATACATAAGTACTACAACTAGAAGGGAAAAACTGCAAGTACCCAAAAGAAAGTAAAAAAAACAGCAACCACAAGCTCGAATAGCTCCTGCACCCCAAGAAAGTAGAAACCAACTTGATCTCCAACCTACTTCAAGTGACCTGAAAAATAGTTATATATACATAGATTGAGTATAACAGTATACTCAGTAGGATCCTCCTTGAAGCCTCTCATGAAAAAGTAAGGAAAGCATGCTAAAGCACAGTGAACAATAAGTGAAACTAACTCATCACCTAAACAGGTATACTAAGTTCCCAACCTCACCTTGGCTACTCTCACCAAGTAACGCATACAAGAATATAGCATATAGTAAAATATATCATGGGTACCCAGCTACTACTTCCCCACTGGTTTTCCACTTTTCCCCAACGTCTCACGTCCTGAGCATCTATCTCCAAAAAGGCTTTCCCACAAAAACCTGGGCGAACCACCACAATATGCACCTTGTGCAACACAAAGGATTTCTCGCAGACACCTGGGCGAATCATCACACCATCCTCACAACCAAAAGTAACTAGGTAGTTTCTAAGAGCCACCACAACTCACATAACATGTATCATACGTCAGGTATTATACCTCAAGCCATTACATCCCATACACCGAGTAAGGATCCTCAAGCCATCACAGCCTATACACGTTACACCTATAGTAGTCCATAGGATGCTATATCCAGAATATATGTCAGTGAATAACCACAAGACATTACAGTCCTCTACATACATACATGGGGAAGACTAACTGTTGTTCCCACTAGAACAAGTATCTACCAAGAGAATAGAGCGGGGTCAAAGGGGGTAGTCATCCATTCTTCCTCCCACTGGAATGTTGGGGAAAACAACCCCCCCCCCCCCCCAGGGCTCAGAATCCCCGGGGTGTCAGTTTCCCTTACTGACAGGGTGGAGTAGTGTATAGAAACCTAAAAAGTTCAGAAAATATTATATATCACAAACACACTATGGGCATTACCTAGTCTTAGACACAACTATAGCTAACATCTCTCAGACTCTGGGATGCTACTTCTAAGACTAGGTATTATATAAGCACACAACCATTTAAAGATCTTTATTAGATTACTTCATTCCCTTTTTATCAGTTCCACTATACGTTAATTAATTATTTAAACATTAACCGTGAATAGTTACATATTAAGTTCCATTAGCATCACACCAAAGTCAAGTGTCCCTTTAAAAAAATTACAACCTCATCATTATGTTCCAGCGAACTCCAAACCCATGAGTTAACACTATTTATTCAAATATTCATTACAGAATTACTTTCCCATATTCCCAGGAAATCAGGAAAAGCATCCTCTGATACTAACATAAGAGTCTCAACACGGTGAGTAGATATACTACCCGTTGAGTCTTTTCCGCCTATATCAAGAGCGTAGACCCATCCTCCCGGGAGAAGATAAACACGGAAAGAACGTGGAATACCCCCACGCGTCTTTGCCTCTTTCGGAAGAAGGGTAAGAAAGACCAGCTGCCTTGATCAGTGGGGAAAAGTAAAGCAGATAAACAACCAAAGAACTAGCAAGCATCAAACAAACACATTCATCCCACTCCATCATCCCTGGTGTCCTCCCCAACACCCATATACATAAACCGATGCATCTCGCAACTCTAGGTGTCATCTGATACCACAACCAAAATTCTCCATGCCTCCACATATCACAACAGCCATCCATGCTCACATCACAGCACAAGCAGCAGGAAAACCAAACATCACATCAATGGTCTCTTGTCCCTTTAACAATCAAGAGGGTAACTCAGAACCCTTTAAGAAATTATCAAACAAACATTTCTTTAATCCATATCAAATTAATAGGTTTATTATTCATAGGTTCTAAATTTTGGAAACCTAATCAGTAAACTGTCACAATTAATTAAACATGTTTACTGTGCAAATTTAATTAACATCAAATTACAACAAGAACCAGATTCGTTTTCATGCCTCTTTATCTTTATCCAAACAATTATTAATTAAAACTAATTTATGTTCTTTACCGATTTCCATGAAGAACGAACAGCTAATCAAAGAAAGCAAATATATCACACTATCTAAAAAAGCATGAGGCAATAACATACGATCGATATCAATTTATTTATCCAGTTAAATATTTATTATGTCGATTCCATTGTCATCTAGTGGGATTAAACATGCTAATAATACATTTTCACTTAAAAGAAGTGTAACACCCCAAGGTTTTGAAAATAAATATAGAATTCAACTTTGCATCTTCTATGTTTTGAATTTCAATAAATGGTCATCTAGAGTTCTGTTCAGTAAGTCATTTGGAGTCTGATAGAATAAACTTGTTTTTTGTTGAATAGTAACATAACCTTATGAAGAGTAATATGAATTGTAAGATGACCCTTGAATAGTAAATAATGAAATTATTTTATTTTCTTAAGGCAATATCATAATGGGATCTTAATTAATTTTTCAATGTCACATAAAACTAACTGCACGTCAAGATTGTTATTTTTTGAATTAACTATGGCCTTATTTAAAAATTAAATTAATAATATTTAGAAAATTATTTTTGAAAAATGGATTTCACTTTTTAATTGTACACGTCGGAAAATGGTAGGGGTGAATTTTTGGGATTTTTCTAAAATACATGAATTTTTCATGAATAGTAAAAATACAGTTTTGAGTTTTCTGTAGATTAATGACATTATAATGATGTAATAATTAAATATAAAATTATGGTCGACTTGTGTATATTAACTTATGACATGAGGTGTCCCAAGTGGCTTAAACCATGGGCAAGCCCATGGTTTGGCAAAAACCACTAATGAGGTGTCCCTTTGAAATTATTAAACAATTACCTCTCTTTTCCTATAAATACCCACTCATCCATTACTTTTCCTTCATTAAAAATCTCTCATACTCGATTCTATGGTGGTTTTACCTCTCCAGAAGTCCTCCCAAGGTGTCCCTAGGCCCCCAAGGTCTCATCCTTCAAGATCTAGGAGTTATTCTACAAGGTAAGGGAATCCTTCATTCTCTTCTTTAAGTCGACACTTCTTTTATGTTAGCTATTTAAAATTCCTTTCTAATATGTTGGGGTTTGATTTTATTTATTATTCTTACTATCCTTTTTATTTCAATATGATGAGATACCATTTTTATCTCATCATTTGATTTTATGAAATTTTAAGTGACGTCGTTAGGCCGCCGAATTTTCATAAGGGATCTCTTAACTTTTCTTTTATTTTCAAGTTCATCTCTTTTATTTTTCTCTCCTTACCTCATCTGTCCAAATGATAATGATAACTCCAATAAAATCTATATACTGGATTTACATTATGTGAATGGAAGAACCATCATAAATATTCTTACTCCCTCCCTTTTATTTTTATAAATGAAATCAACGTCCATGAGGTTCCAATTTATAGCCTTCGTGGACGAGGAAGTTTCGTTCTTCAATTTTTTTCTTCATTACTAGTCATGAAACTATATTTATGGTTGAACCAGACTATAATATATTTATTATAACCTAATCAATATTCAGGAACCAGAATATGTACATATAAATAAGTTATATGACAAAACTAGTTCATAATAATCCAAATACCGCCAAATAATCGAAGTGGTTGTCATCTAATGATTCATCCTCATTCCATGTAACCAGATGATAGAAATGAAAATTACCAATTATTTATGTTCATAAAATAATATATAATTTCAATCCTAGAGATTTGTAACCTTTCCACATGAACTCTATTACTTAAAAACAAGTGAACCGAATATGAAAATAAAGGAAACGAACACTCCAGAACGACGAAATTCAATACAATAACTTGTCAAAAAAGACATAAATGAACTAACCAGAATTATGGTAAACTAAATAAATGTCTAATATGTTCTGAAATAATTTATTAAAAAGTATAATTTCATATTCCAGGAGCTTAATTACAAGATCGGAACACGTTTGGAGTTAAGGTAAGGGTTTTTCTAACCGAACTTCCATTTTCATTCGGGATACTTTCGTTGACTAATTACCTCAATGAAATTATTATGTATTGTTATTTACTCATAATATATTCTGTTTTAATATCATATATATGTTTACAAACCATAAAAATTTCGTATTTTATGGATAGTTACACGTTTTAAAATGAACTTTCATAATTGTTTCCAAAATAGAAGCCTGATTCAAGGGAATTTCTCCAATTCATATCTATTTACAAGGGCACTCTATAATATGTTTTTGGAAACCATTATCTTTCTAAAAAAACTCATTTTATTATTAAAATAATATCTTAATTCACTTCTGGTTTTATACAAAGATTTCCCAAAAGAACTCTTCTTTTCAAAATAAAAGAGTATTTATCTCAAAATTGCTTAATGATTTTATAAGAGTATTTTCATTCAATGCTCTTATTGATTACATGGTATTATTGGGTTCAATAATTTATGAATTCATATATCATATTTTATTTAATGGTTTATGACTAACTTTATTGTGGATGATCTATCCTAAAACCATTCATCATATTATTCTGAATGGTTAGTGTTTATGTTCAATAATTGGAGAAAGTTAGTTACATTTCATTTGATAGTTTCAATATGAATATATATGTTGTTTATGTTGATCCCCGCTCATATGAGGAATGAGTTGGACTTATTATGTGACAGTTGGGTCCCTCTATAGCCCCTCGATTCATCATAAGGTCTCATGAGACAAATTGTGGTCTTGGCACGAAGCCTTAACAAAATGATTATTTAATGGTCCTAGCACAAGGCTTGGACGGTATGGTTATGATGTCTGGAATATGAACTTCCCACATTATGATGCTAGTATTTGAAGTTCATGTGGTTATTCGACTAGTATAATACCCATGATTATGTTTTATTATGGAATTATTTATTCAGCTCATATTTCTGCCATAATGTGTTCAAGTTCATTATTAAATGCATGTGTTTTCAATTATTCACCATGTCTAATGTTTATATTAACTTCCGCTGTATTGTTTACTCTTACTGAATGTTTGAGCTCACCCCTTTCTTATGTTTCAATTTCTCAGGTCATGAAGAAATAATTTATGAATGACTTGCAATCATAATCTAGGAGATGTGATAACTCTAGTGGAATAATTAGTGTTGTTCTTCCTTTCCATATGTAAAGTTGAACTTATGCACGTATATTGTTTCCAATAATACTAAACTACTTGGTCCTTCGGGATTCATATTCCTTGTATGTATTCCAACATAATCAAATAAGGCACTGGCTCTGGGTAACTGGGGTCGGGTCCTTATAGTTGGTATCATAGGAAGCTTAGTAGAATAATTGGAAACTAGATTTAGAAAACATAGAATTAGGGAAGAGTCCGTAAGTTAGTCTTTGAGGATAAACATATAAGAACGTCCTGGTATTTTGGTAAGGAATAGATTATGTGGATCATTCAAGAAATACATCCCTGTCTAGATATGAGTAGGTAGAGGCGGCTCTGGCACATATGTATCTATGGGTAAAACCCGAAAACACCGCTTTGAACTAGACTTGAATAGGAACTAGTGCACGACAATGGGATTTTTTGAACTCTTGGTTATAACACTCCTGGGGGATATGCTTAGGATAATTCACATTTTCTTTATAAGCCATTATGAAGGATTGAAATTTAAAATATTCCTCAAAGAAACCATATTTATGAATATGGGATTAGTCATTCGTAGGATCTCAATTTTTTCTAAGTATTTTGTTAAGTTAAGATTATACATTATGATTCATAACCTAATCTAGTGTATGCCATTATCTAGATATGGCGCCTAGTGGACGGAATGGAAATCGCCTGAATGCACGTGTCCCCTGTAGGGATTTTTCTCCGACGCAAGATAATGATGTTGACTCTGGTGCTGTGACTGGTGTTGAGCAACTCATAACTATACTGGGTGAACTTACTCAGGTTATGAATAATAACCTTACTCGTATGGAGCATCCGGATCCACCATGTGGAGGAGCCATGCTTGATCGCTTTATGTGACAACATCCTCCATCATTCAATGGGACTACAAACCCATTTGTAGCAGAGCAGTGGATATGTTCCCTAGAGAAGATATTTCTCGCTTTGGGATGTAATGAAAGAGAGAAGGTTGTCATGGTAGTATATCATCTATCGGGAGATGCGGATCAGTGGTGGTCCTTAATCCAAAACACAAAGGAGGAGGAAGGGATATAAGAGATGGAATGGAGGGATTTTTAATAAATCTTCTTAGAAAAATATTTCCCTCATGAACAGCGAGCAGATATGGAGAGACAATTCTTGAATCTGAGGCAAAAGGATGATGATAATATTGCAAGGTACAAAGCTAACTTCCCAAGATAATCAATACATGATGTAGACTATATACGAAAACCAAGGATAAAAATTGATTAATTCTTTGATGTCCTAAAGTCATTCCTCCTGTGGGAACTGGTCTCCCAAAGTTTTTCATCATATGAGGATATAGTTTCATGTTCCATCAAGACAGAAAAAGAATTCTCTAAGTCTTATGACTTTAAGGGAAAGAAAGAAAAGAATTGGAATGCTGAAAACCCTGGGAAATGAAATAAAGAAATAGGGAAGAAGGGAAGAGTTTAATTTCCACCATGTGACAATTGTGGAAAGAAACACCCTAGTGCATGCTTAAAAGGAAAAGGAGTATGAAACAAATGTGGTTAGAAAGACCATATTGTTGGTGATTGCAAAGGGAATAAGGAAGATAATGATGTTCAATGATATAGTTGTCGGGAGATGGGGCATTATGCTAATGATTGACCAAAATGTCAAGGAAATATGCAACAGAGAAGGACAAGGGATCAGGGACAAGCTTATGCAATCACAACTGCAGAAGTTGAATTTCCTGATGACGTGGTGGAAGGTACTTTAATTGTTTCCTCAAGTTTAGCCAATGCTTTATTTGATTCTGGATCATCGTATTGTTTCATATCTTCCCAATTTGCTAAGAAAATTGAATATTTACAATTTGATTTAACAAGGGAGTTGTCAGTCAAAAATCATAAAGGAATTATCATTACTACAAAGTTTTGTGAATCAGTTCCCATTAGAGTATATAAATTTTCTTTATCTGCTGATCTCATCATCATACCCATTATTTAATTTGATATAATCCTTGGTATGGATTGGCTTTCAGGCTATGATGCAAAAATTTATTGTAAGAATAAGGATTTTACAATTTTTTATGATGATGATAAAGAACATATTATCTTTAGAGAAGAATCGTCACCACCTAATTCTTATCTAGATCCACCCCCAGTAGCTCAACTAAATTCAATTATTGGGGAGGAAGAGAATCAAATAACTATGGGTGAGGAAAGGAATGTTCAAATAGAGGATGTACCTATTGTGAGAGAATATGTTGATGTGTTTCCAGAATATTTACCTAGATATCCTCCAGAACAAGAAATTGATTTTTCCATTGATTTAATTCCTGGTTCAAGGACCATATCGAAGACCCCTTATAGAATGGACACTGTGGAATTAGTGGAACTAAAGAAACAACTATAGGAATTGAGTAATAAGGGATTTATTCACCCTAGTGTTTCTCCATAGGGAGCCCTTGTCCTTTTTGTTAAGAAGAAAGATGGATCTATGAGGTTATGTGTCGACTACAGGGAGATCAATGCTATAACAATAAATAACAAGTATCCCCTACCTCGCATTGATGATTTATTTGACCAACTGCATGGAGCTCAATACTTTTCAAAGATTGACCTTCAGTCTGGATATCATCAGTTGAGTGTGAAGAAGGAATAAATTCCGAAAATATCATTTCGAACCAGGTACAAGCATTACGAGTTTATAGTAATGCCTTTTGGATTGACTAATGCACCCTCTGTCTTCATGGATCTAATGAACAAAGTTTTCAAGGAATATATCGATGATTTTGTAGTGGTATTTATTGATGATATCTTGGTATACTCAAAAATCTATGAAGATCATGAAAATCATTGCTCATTATCCTGAAGACTCTTATAAGACATGAATTATATGGGAAGTTTAGAAAGTGTGAATTTTGGCTTCAAGAGATTTCTTTTCTTGGCCATATTGTCTCTAAGGATGGAATCCTAGTTTATCTTGCGAAGACAAAGGCAATCCAAGATTGGCCCACGCCAAAAAATATAACTGAGGTATGCAGTTTTATTGGCTTAGCAGGTTACTATCGGCATTTTGTTCAGAATTTTTCCCGACTGGATAACCCACTAACGAAGCTCACACGTAAAGGGGATAAATTTGTTTGGACAAAAGATTGTGAAGAATGTTTCAGAGAACTAAATATAAGATTAGTCAATGCTCCTATATTGACTCTACCATCGGGGAATGACAGGTTTGTTATTTATAGTGATTCTTCAAAGAAAGGACTTAGTTGTGTCCTTATGAAAAATGATAGGGTTATTGCTTATGCATCACAACAGCAAAAAAATCATGAGCAAAACTATCCTACTCATGATCTTGAGTTAGGTTCTGTAATATTTTCTTTAAAGATATGGATACATTATCTCTATGGTGCAAAATGTGAGATTTATATTGATCACAAGAGTTTGAAGTATATTTTCTCACTAAAAGAAATCAACATGAGGAAAAGGAGATGACTTCAACTACTCAAGGATTATTATTGCACGATACACTACCACCCGGGGAAGGCAAATATGGTGGTTGATTCTTTGAGCAGAAAGGATCATGGAGTTTTGAACAAGATGAGGGTTGAAAGGGATCCTATTTTCATGGATCTAGTAAAGATGGATATGGGAATAACCATGGAAGGTGAAACATCAATGATTTTTCAAATGGTTGCCAAAGAATATTTACTGGAAAGGATAAAAAGTTTTCAAGCTGATGATGAGGAGTTTCAAAAGAAGATTAAAGCTATGAATGATGGGAGATTGAGTGACTTCATATATGAAGATGGAATTTTGAAATTTGGGAAGAGACTGTGTGTTCCCAATATACCTGATCTAAAAAGGGAATTGTTGGATGATGCTCATAGTTCCAATTTCTCTATACAACCTGGTAGCACTAAGATGTATAGAGATTTGAAGGAACATTTTTGGTGGGACAACATGAAGAGGGAGATTGCAGATTTTGTGTCCAGATGTATGGTTTGTCAACAAGTGAAATCTAGAAGGAAACATCCTGGAGGAGTATTGCAACCTCTTCCCATACCTGAGTGGAAATGGGATAATATCATGATGGACTTTGTCATGGGACTACCAAAGACTCCTATAAGGAACAATGCAATATGGGTCATTGTTGATCGTCTTACCAATTCAGCACATTTTCTTGCTACAAGAGAAGATCTACCGCTTGAACATCTAGCAAGACTATGTATTAATGAAGTTTTGAGACTTCATGGAGTACCCCTATCGATTGTTTCTGATCGTGATCCTCATTTTACATCAAGATTCTGGAAAAGTCTTTAGAAGTCCCTAGATACTGATCTTCATTTGAGCACTGTCTACCACCCACAAACTGATGGACAATCAGAACGGACTATTCAAACATTGGAAGACATGTTGATGTTTTTTTCACTTGATTTTAAAGGCATGTGGGATCATTATTTACCTCTCATAGAATTTTACTACAACAATAGCTTTCATTCAAGTATTCAGATGGAACCCTATGAAGCATTATATGGGAGGATATTTCATACACTAACTTGAAGGGATGATTTTGGTGAAATAAAGCTCGTGGGCCTAGAACTTTTTGAAGAAACAATGGAGAAGGTGAAGATTATCCAGAACCATATCAAAATAGCTCAATGTAGGCAAAAGAGCTATGTTGATAACTGAAGGAAGGATTTGTAATTTCAAGAAGGTGATCATGTTTTCTTAAAGGTATCTCCGTCGAAGGGTATTATAAGATTCGGTAAGAAGGGAAAATTAAGTCCCAAGTACATCGGACCTTTTGAAATTTTGGACCTAATTAGAGTCGTAGCTTACCATTTAGTAATGTCGCCAAGTCTCTCCAAGGTTCATAATGTGTTCCACGTGTCAATGTTAAGAAAGTACATACCAGACCCAACACATGTACTCACTTATGAAGAAGTGGAAATTGACCTCGATCTATCCTACAGTGAAGAGCCTATCAAGATTCTTGATACTAGAGAACAAGTATTGAGAAATCGGACGACTCGTCTGGTGAAGGTTCTATGGAGGAACCATAAAATAGAGGAAGCAACATAGGAGCTTAAGGAGTTTATGTTAAAGACATACCCAAATATTTTTAGGTAATATTCTGTGAATTTTGAGGATGAAATTTTTGTAAGGAGGGGAGAAGTAACACCCCAAGGTTTTGAAAATAAATATATAATTCAACTTTGCCTCTTTTATGTTTTGAATTTCAATAAATGGTCATCTAGAGTTGTGTTCAGTAAGTCATTTGGAGTCTGATAGAACAAACTTGATTTTTGGTGAATAGTAACATACCCTTATAAATAGTAATATGAATAGTAATATGACCCTTGAACAGTAAATAATGAAATTATTTTATTTTCTTATGGCAATATGATAATGGGATCTTAATTAATTTTTCAATGTCACATATTATTTTTCGAATTAACTATGACCTTATTTAAAAAATAAATTAATAATATTTAGAAAATTATTTTTGAAAAATGGATTTCACTTTTGAATTCTACACGTCAAAAAATGGTATGGGTGAATTTTTGTGATTTTTCTAAAATACATGAATTTTTCATGAATAGTAAAAATACAGTTTTGAGTTTTTGGTAGATTAATGACATCATAATGATGTAATAATTAAATATAAAATTATGGTCGACTTTTGCATAGTAAATTATGACATGAGGTGTCCCAAGTGGCTTAAACCATGGGAAAATACCATGGGAAAGCTCATGGTTTGGCAAAAACCACTAATGAGATGTCCCTTTGAAATTATTAAACAATTACCTCTCTTTTCTTATAAATACCCACTCATCCATTAATTTTAATTCATTAAAAATTCCCCATCCTCGAATCTCTGGGGGTTTTACCTCTCTAGGAGTCCTCCCAAGGTGTCCCTAGGCCCCTAAGGTCCCATCCTTCAAGATCTAGGAGTTATTCTACAAGGTAAGGGAATCCTTCATTCTCTTCTTTAAGTCAACACTTCTTTTATGTTAGCTATTTGAAATTCGTTTCTCATATGTTGGGGTTTGATTTTATTTATTATTATTATATTCCTTTTTTATTTCAATATGATGAGATACCCTTTTGATCTCATAATTTTATTTTATGAAATTTTAAGTGACGTCGTTAGGCCGCCGAATTTACATAAGGGGTCTCTTAACTTTTCTTTTATTTTCAAGTTCATCTCTTTTATTTTTCTCTCCTTACCTCATTTATCCAAATGATCATTATAACTCCAGTAACATCTATATACATTATTTATATCATGTGAATGGAAGAACCATCATAAATACTCTTACTCTCTCCCTTTTATTTTTATAAACAAAATCAACGTCCATTAGGTTCTAATTTATAGCCTTTGTGGACGATGAAGTTTCGTTCTTAAATTTATTCTTCATTACTAGTCATGAAACCATATTTATGGCTGAACCACACTATAATATATGTATTATAACCTAATAAATATTCAGGAACTAGAATATGTACATATAAATAAGTTATATGACAAAACTAGTTTATTATAATCCAAATACCGCCAAATAATCGAAGTGGTTGTCATCTAATGATTCATACTCATTACATGTAAACAGATGATAGAAATGAACCTTACCAATTATTTATATTCAAAAATAATATATAATTACAATCCTGGAGATTTATAACCTTTCCACATGAACTCCATTACTTAAAAATAAGTGAACCGAATATGAAAATAAAGGAAACGAATACTCCAGAATGACGAAATTCAATACAATAACATGTCAATAAAGACATAAATGAACTAAACATAATTATGGTAAACTAAATACATGTCTAATAGGTTCTCAAATAAGTTATTAAGAAGTATAATTTAATATTCCAGGAGATTAAGTACAAGAGCGGAACACGTTTGGAGTTAAGGTAAGGGTTTTTCCACCCGAACTTCCATTTTCATTCGGGATACTTTCGTTGTCTAATTACCCCAATGAAATTCTTATTTATTGTTATTTACTCATCATATATTCTGTGTGAGTATCATATATATGTTTAAAAACCAGAAACCTTCCATATTTTATGGATATTTACACGTTTTAAAATGAACTTTCATAATTGTTTCCAAAATAGAAGCCTGATTCAAGGGAATTTATCCAATTCATATCTATTTACAAGGGCACTCTATAATCTGTTTTTGGAAACCATTATATTTCTTAAAATACTCATTTTATTATTAAAATACTATCTTACTTCACTTCTGGTTTTATAAAAAGATTTTCCAAAAGAACTATTCTTTTCAAAATAAAAGAGTATTTATCTCAAAATTGCTTAATGATTTTATAAGAGTATTTTCATTCAATTATCTTATTGATTCTATGGTATTATTGGGTTTAATCATTTATGAAGTCATATAAAATATTTTATTTAATTTTTTATGACTAACTTTATTGTGGATGATCTATCCTAAAACCATTCATCATATTATTCTGAATGGTTAGTGTTTATGTTCAATAATTGGTGAAAGTTAGTTACATTTCATATGATAGTTTCAATATGAATGTATATGTTATTTATGTTGATACCTGCTCATATGAGTAATACATTGGACTTATTATGTGATGGGTGGGGCCCTCTATAGCCCCTCGATGCATCGGTAGGTCTCATGAGACAAACTATGGTCTTGACATGAGGCCTTGACAAAATGATTATTTTATGGTCCTAGCACGAGGCTTGGACGGTATGGTTATGATATCTAGCATATGCACTTCCCTCATTATGATGCTATTATTTAAAGTTCATGTGGTTATTCTTATATTATAATACCCATGATTATGTTTTATTATGGAATTATTTATTCAGATCATATTTCTACCATAATGTGTTCAAGTTCATTATTAAAGGCATGTGTTTTCAATTATTCACCATGTCTAATGTTTATATTAACTTCCGATGTATTTATTACTCTTCCTGAGCATTTGAGCTCACCCCTTTCTTGTGTTTCAATTTCTCAGGTCATGAAGAAGTAATTTATGAACGACTTGCAAGCATAATCTAGGAGACATGATGACTCTAGTGGAATAATTAGTGTTGTTCTTCCTTTCCATATGTAAATTTGAACTTATGAATGTATCTTGTTTCCAATAATACTAAAATACTTGGTCCTTCAGGATTCATATTCCTTGTATGTATGCCAACGTAATAAAATAAGGCACCAGCTCTGGGAAACTGGGGTTGGGTCCTTACAAGAAGATAGAATCAATGAATCCCCTACCACGAAGAGTTATTGACATTATTTATCCACACAATGGGTCACAATCCTCCTCTCGCGCCAACTGCATCCACCCGAGGATGCCACGGTACGACCGCACCAACCAAACCCCAAGAAAAACCTCATTAGATGCACGGATATTACATATGGAAGGGAGAAACAGGAGAAGATGATCCCCGAAGGAACGATGAAAAAACATACCTTATATCAAAGATTGATCGATACAGCTTGGTTGCATCAAACAGATCGGAACCGATCCAAGGAGTAAAGTTTGATTGTGCAACTCCTACGGGAAGGATTGAAAGGTTCTAGCATCCCATAGCCGAGAAAAAAGAGGAAGAACAAGGGAGGATGATATCTCATCCCTTTTTGAAGATGTAATGGGGTGACGGTTTAAGATACGCTTAATTCCCCATTAAAAGCGGATCGCATTAACCCACATGGTTTGACCAAGTAAAAACATATCGAGCCATAGGAATAATTAATTTAGGAGTTATGTCCTTTGAATTGGCCTTAGAGTCCTTAAAACAAGGCTTTAAATTCATTTTAAGTCAAAAGAAAATGGTAAAGGGGCAAAACTTGTGGGAAGCTGGAAACACTATTCACGAATCCAAAATATAGAAAACGAAAGAAGAGGTGACAGTTAGAAGGTCACCGTTCTAGAAACACTATTCACAACTCGAAATTTGGAAAAGAAAATGTGACACTTAGATGGTCACCATTCTAAAAACACTATTCACAGAACTCAAAAAATTGGCAAAGGAAAGAAAAGGTGACACTTAGAGCTCACCGTTCTGGAAACATTGTTCACAGAACTCAAAAATTTGGCAAAGGAAAGAAAAGGTGACACTTAGAGCTCACCATTCTAGAAACACAGTTCACAGAACTCAAAAATTTCTCAAAGGAAAGAAAAGGTGACACTTAGAGCTCACCGTTCTGGAAACACTGTTCACAGAACTCAAAAATTTGGCAAAGGAAAGAAAAGGTGACACTTAGAGCTCAGCGTTCTAGAAACACTATTCACATAACTCAAAAATTTGGCAAAGGAAAGAAAAGGTGACACTTGGAGCTCACCGTTCTAAAAACACTGTTCACATAACTCAAAATTTTGCAAAGGAAATAAAAGGTGACACTTAGAGCTCACCGTTCTGGAAACACTGTTCACAGAACTCAAAATTTGGCAAAGGAAAAAAAGGTGACACTTAGAGCTCACCATTCTGGAAACACTGTTCACAAAACTCAAAATTTGGCAAAGAAAATAAAAGGTGACACTTAGAGCTCACCGTTCTGGAAACGCTGTTCACAGAACTCAAAATTTGGAAAAGGAAAGAAAAGGTGACACTTAGAGGTCACCGTTCTGGAAACATTGTTCACAGAACTCAAAATTTTGGCAAAGGAAAGAAAAGGTCATCGTTAGAGGTTACCGATAGAGGTTACTGTTAGAGGTTACTGATAGAGGTTACCATTAGAGGTTACCAATAGAGGTTACCATTAGAGGTTACCAATATAAGTTATCGTTAGAGGTTACTGATAGAGGTTACTGTTAGAGGTTACCATTGCACTGTTCACAACTTTCTACTGTTGGAACTGTTCACTAACTGGAAGTTGGGAAAAGTGTTGGGGATAAGTCACCTTGACCTCCCAGAATACCTCAAAATCCATAATTCAACAAAGGAATGGACCGAAGAGGTCCAGGCCATTACAATTACCATATTAAATTGTAAATATAAAATATATATCATAAAAACCATTCTCACATCCTTGATATTATTCATGATATCCTTCTTTATATACTGGGGAAAAGAAGAAAAATAAAGGGTGATATCGGATGATCAGTAATGGTTTTGTATATTGAAATATATCATAAATCAATAAGGCATAATCAATATGGAAAGGTAAATAACTAAAAATACATTCCATTTTATCAAAAACATGATCAAAAAAAGGAATCCATGGATAATATCAATGCAATAATCTCATGGATAATAATAACTAAATTATCAGTGAAGGAAATGCTTAATTTTGGACATCATGATCTCAGAATTTAGGATATCTTTATCGAAGCAACTTTACACCAAGAAAGTTTAAACTATGGGTAGGCATACACCAAAACCCCATTTAATAAGTTTGTCCAACTATTTTGTCTCATTATATCTATCAATGCATCTAAGGGATATATAATTATGGTCCCCACCCTTTTTTGTATATCCAATGCATTTATCTTTTATTTAATGGTAAATTTAATGTATAAATAATATTTCTTATCAAAAAATATATGTATTTAAGTAAATATTATAGAATATTAATATATCCCCAATAAATCATATAAATTTCATAACAAAACATTGCATGTAAAATTGGTATACATTTTATGAAATAATAATATACATAACCCAAAGAATATATATATTTAAGATAAATTTCATATTGAATGAAAAATGATCCCAATAAAGTGAATGTTTTAATATAAATTTAACTACCAAAAAATTAATAAGAGATAAGATATGGCCTTCAATTCATCAGAAATATAGGTTTTGCGGTAAAATAAATCCTTTTAGAAAATGTAAGATAAATATTAAATAATATTTCATTAAATATTTTTCTTTGAAAAACCATTAAATATATATATATAATAATCTAAAATAGATTAAAATGGTTAATCTAGTAATAAAATTCCTTAACACCATATACATTAAAATGAAACATACCTTTTGAATTTTTATAGAGAAATTTGAAAATAAATTTTTTAGAAAACATTAGAAAGATTCCTTTAAAACTTTTTAAAAATTTAAAGATAACATATAATGTTCTTAATAAATATTTTTATTGAATAAATAAAACTTTTTTAAGACAATTTTAAAAATATGGACATGGAAGAAAAATATATGTGCGAAAAAGAGAAATAAGATCATATTTTATTTTAAATGTTTATTTTCTTAATTCATGTTCCAAAGAGAGAAAAAGTTAAAATAAAATATTTAAAATTATTAAATATATATAGGATTATAAAATAAATGGATTTTAGAAAGGATATATTATAATATTTCATCATTGAAAATGAGACAATCCCAAAAAATGAGATCGTAAAATAAATCCTTAACTCTTTGTTAACTTTCAAATTGTAAACCATTGAAGGAGTAAAATTTAATGGAAACATTAATCATAATGAATAAATATATATTCATGTTAAATACATAAAATGGTCATTATATACACCACACAAAAATTAAAAGGTTCATAATACTAAATTTTTCTCAATCAAGTGGAAATTGAGATAAAATCCCTTACAAAGATCAAAACATCAAAGAGAGAATTAATAAATGAATTGATTTCTTGTATAAAATGTAAATCCTCATAAAAAATTTAAATATAACATAAAACAATCATATTTTTCTCATACATAATATTATCATGTCAAATACAATGAAGAAGTAATGTAACCCAATGAAAAGGAATTGAGTTATGAAACCCCTTACCTCAGGCCTGAATTCCTCCATATGTGTTTGGACCTCATATATAACAAATATAGATTTATTATAAATAAATTTCATAACCATAATCATATATTTCATACCATTTATGATTTACTTATAATCATTTATAACTCATTTAATATGAATTATTTATTAAAATCACTACTCTCGGTGACAACTGCTTCATTTTTTCTTATATATTTTGGTTCAATGGTTTTGGTAGTTGTACTTTGATCATAGTTATATCAAATAAAGAATGTTATTAATGTTATAAATATAATATATTTTAATTATAGATATATATATAATAATCCATAAAATATATAGATAGAAAAATGAATTGCATCGTTCATGGAGATGGTAGGTCGTACGTACACATGAATGACGTTTTCACTTTTCGATGGATAGAATAAAAGAAAGGTAAATAATAATTCCCATTTATATGATCATTTTTATATATTATATATCTTATATATTCATTAATTATATCTCTAATACCATCCATGTAAAGTGGAAATGAAAAATGGATCACATCACTTTGTGAAGCTGATGGTCCACATGTATGCATGAATAGCGTTATTGTATTCCAAAGGGTTGGAAAGTAAGAAGGTAGATATGATATTATAATTTAAAAAGAATAAATATTTCATATATATATATATTCATTAGTTTCATAATTATTACTATCCATGTTAGGTGAAGATGTAAAATAAATTACATCGGTTCGTGAGGTGGTAGTTCGTCGTACACAAGATCGATGGTTTTCTTTCCCATTTGATGAAAAAAGAGATGGATAAATATTATATCATAAAAATAATAAGATATTATTATATGTAAGACACTAGTTTTATTATATAGTAATTTTTATTAATTAATTTAAGTTGGTAAAATAAGAATTAATAAAGAAAGAGCCGGGTTAAGATTATTACCTTCTCTTTGAGAAAACTCCATTGGATCTACTCTTATGGACATTAGGGTTGATATTTTTGGAAGACTGGAACATCTATAATGTTGATAATTACTTTTATAAGATAATTGGGTTGGTTTTGGTTATTCTACATTTCTCAAAGTGGTGTAAAGAAAAGAGAAAATGGTTTTCCTTTAATAAATGAGGGGTGGGGAAATCTTGGAATTTATTAAAGTATTAAATTAATATAAAATAGTTTTCATGTCCAAATGTATCCAAATTTATATAATTAAAACATAATATGATATTTATTTTAAATTATATAATTCAATAAAATTTGACAATTTTAGTTGATTTTTTCACCCTTATATCCTTGTTTTAACCTCTTATTAACCATTTTAACAATTATGGGGATAACAAAGTTTTTCAAATTATAGAAGCCAAGAAAGGTACCATAAAAGGAAAATCGGGGGATAAATTAACATTTTATGAAATTTTAGATCATATATTTTCCATTTTTCCTAGTTATATATTTTTATGATTTTTAAATAATTTAAAAAATTATTATTTTCATAAAATATCATTAATTTCATTTTCACGCTATTTATTTAATTTGACTTTAAAACATCAAGAAAAATATGTAATTCAAATATAAAGCTCTAATACATCTATAATATGTTATATTCATCTATAAAATTTGTGTAACATAATAATTAATCCAATTTATATTACTTTTAATATTTCTAAAATCATTTATTTTATTTTTCTATTAATTGAATAAATTTCATGTATGTGTTGCCTAACCATTTAAGATAATTAATCCATCACTAAAAATTAAAAATAAATTATCACGATAAATAAATTAATTAATATTTTAAATAATCATTTAAAACTAAATCTAGCCTCTTTTATCCTTATAGAAAAATATTATTGATATTAAAGTCAAGAGTGTGACATTTCTTTAACTCTTTAAAAAAAGTAATATAAAGGTAAATATTAAAGAAAAATAGAAAAAGGTGGAGATATTTTAGATACTTTTATGGTAATGTCTGAAATATGTTCGTAAAATAACATAAATCCAAGTGTTAGGGAAATTTCAAAGCCATATCCAAATGTTTTAACCCTATTTTACTTGATTTACACTAATCGAGGTGATAAATATTCACCAAGGTTACTATTCATGATGACTAAAAAAGAAAGGGGAAATTTACCAAATTTTAAAATCATTATTACAAATATGGAACACTTTTTTAAATAATAAGTTAACATAAGTTTAGATATTTAATTTAAAATTAAACCCATAAAATATGATGAAAAGTCGTTTTCTTGAAGAAATTTTTTTTTGTAGTATAAAAAGTTTTTATACCAAAATCCAACACAGAATATATTATAATAACTTTAATGAGATTAATAATATTATAAATAGACTAATTTAACTTTTAAAACCATTTAAAACAAAATGTGACTTTGTAATTATATTAAATGAAAATACACTTTTTAATAAAAATTCGTATTTTTCACTATTCGTCGAAAATTCAATCTTTTCAGAAAATTATCAAAAATTCACTCTAAGATAATTTTGACATTTTAATTTAAAAAAATGAGTTTATTTTTTAAAAATAAATTTTCTAAAAGTGTTAAAAATTAATTATATTATTTTCTCACAAAAAAACTATAAAATACATTTTTTGAGGAAAATGTATTTTTAATTTATATAAACACTATACTAAAAATTTAATATTTATTTATAAAAATATTTGATTTATATAAAAAAATTATAAATAATTTACAAAATATGGTTATTCTTATTAAAACCACCAACTTTAACATGTAATATATCATGATTAATTTAAACACTATGTTACATGTGACGCAAGCTATCAAATATATATAATTTATTTATAAAGAACTATATTATATAATATCGTGGTGTTACATCATACTCCATTAAAAAAATCACCTGTGAAATTTTATATTGGTTATCAAAGGATCAATATTTAAAAATAAATTTTTTTTCAAACCCATATTAAACAGAGAGATAATAAAACTTCATTTGAAACAGGAAAGTTGGAAACAAAAAGGTTATCTGAAAAATCACATATTCAGGTTCTTGGATATAGAAAAAATTGGTGATAAGTCAAATTATATACATGGAGGATAAAACTAACATTTATATACTATTGGAGAGTGGTAGATAACATGGTCATTATATACTTAACAACCACAAAACTATAAATTAGTGAGGGGTGAAAAAACTATCAATTCATTGGGAATTAATATAAAAGGATAAAAAATTATTTTGAGATCCATTTCCTAAATTTGAGGGATTCATTTTATATCAAGATAGAGTACACAAAAAAATATAATTACTTGATTTTATTCCATTTTATAATAAAAATCATGTCATTTGGTTTCACTTTGGTCAATCCTACTTCATCTCTTACTCTAAGAAATGAATATTCATGATGAATTTTTCATGCCTAAAGCGCTAAAATTAAATTTTAACAAATAATAAGATCAATAAAACATTCTTTATACCACTAAATACTTACCAAAACAAAAATGTTAAGAATAATTTGTCTAACATGGATAAATATAATACATTAATATCTAAATCCTCAATAATAACCCCCAAAGTTCAACTTAATCCATTCCATAAATAGTTAACTATAAGTCCCTTCCAAAATATGTCTGAATAGATTCAAAATCCAAAAATTTAGAAATAAGTTCCCTATATTTCTAGAAATCAATTTAACATGAATCCCTCAGACAGCATAAATTATCTCCTAATTTTATATACCAAGTATGTGAATACATTGATCATATATTCTCTAAACACAAGGTAATAACCTGAATCACTATAAAACTTCAATGAAAATATACATGATTACAAAAATTAACCCTATCCTTATTCCTTAAATAAATTTATAGATTACAAAAAATATTCCATAAATCCAAAAAATGCAATAAAATTCATCAATGATGACCTAAATCACTTTTTCATCAAATTATTAATCAGTTCCAGGGTCATTAATACTATCCAATTCAATTTATTAATATCAATCATCGATTTTTCTCAATTAAACATTATTATCTCAACATCAAGAAAAAATTAAGGGTTATATTTCCCTTAATCATGTGTTCTTTAAAAATATAACCTTACGACTAAATCACTTTTCTTGGTTATTTTTACCATTCAACATATGCTTTCAAATCCTTATACCAACATTACTGTAGAACATTCCTTAGATGTTTCATGATTCTTATAACAAAAATATCATTGATATAACACTTCTATAATAAATTCTCAAATCCAAATACATAAAAACTTTAATCCTTCCACTTAAAAAACTTATACGGAATAGTTCCTTACATGGTATAGTATTCAACCCTTGGATAAAGTCATTTAATTGAATAATTCCCAAGATTCTCACACATAATACATTAATTTCCTTGAAAATTTGTTACTTTCTTAACTTTATTTCCATATAGAAAACATATTCCCCTTAACTTGAGACATTTTCCTTAGTGCTTCTTCATACATTCTTGACATGGTTAAAATTTAACTTTCTTTCATCTATGGTCATTATCACATGAACTTTCATAAAGGTCTGTCTTTCTCTTATTTGACATGTTAGGAAACTCACTAAAGTTTTTCTTTTTAATCATATATCATGATATATTATTATCCATAATCACAATTTTTTTATTCTAAATCCCATTTCACTTGGTTTCTCATGAGTAAAATCATTAAATTCTACATCACATTCATCATTAACATAATTACTCTTAGTTCCAACCCTTGACTAAAACCAAAAATCATAATGTTAGAAACAGTAATCACAGTGATAAATCCTATAATCATGAAAAATGTTTTATAGTAAGTTTAAATCATTACACCTTATTTATAATCTATAAAAACGTAGGTTTAACCAAGGATATCCATGTTTATAATCTATTCAAATATTTTATAATGGTTTGTAAATAATAAAAAATTAACCCAAGCATATCCCTGAAGAGTGCCAAATTAGTCAAAAAGTAAGGGAACACTCATCATGCACTAGAATGATGGTTCAGATATATTAGAAAAACTCTTTTAAGTCTTATTACCCCTAGATGCATATTTTCTAGAACCACATCCACTTTTAGTATCCAAATAAAAATTTATCGCAAGAAAAACTATATATTCTATAAATTAACAAACTTTAGGATGTTATCCAATATGTAGACTTATCCTAAAAGTTAGTCATAGGGTTGTGATCTCTAATATCTATTTTCCAAAATCTATTTCCCAGGTTTCTACTAAACTTCCTCTGATAGAAAATATAAAAACATCACACTCAAATAACCCAGAGCCGGTGTTCACTTTATTACATTAGTACAAGATAAAAGGGATCTCTCCATAGAGGACCTATTATTTTATTAGTCTTAAAGATTTAAATATATATATATATTATTGTCATATTACATTGGAAATATAAAATACAAAGCATAAAAAACATTCTCACATCCTTGATGTTATTCATAATATCCTTCTTTATATCTAGGGGAAAAAATAATGAGTGAGCTCAAATACTCAGTAAGGGTTATGTATAGTAGATTCTATCATGAATTAATCTATTATAATCAATATGTTAAGGTAAATAACTGAAAACTCCTGTAATTTAATCAATAACTTAGGAACAAAATGCATACATGGATTATATCGATGCACTAATCACATGGATAATAATAAACGATTTCTTAATGAAGTAAATTAATATTTTATTTCTTAATGAAGTAAATTCTTAATATTGGAATTCATGATCTCATACATCATGATATATTTACTATTAAGTACTTACACCTATATATTTTAAACTATGAGTATTAATACACCAAAAACCCATTTAATAAGTTTTTTCAATTGGTTTTTCTCATGAGACATTTCAATTCATCGAGGAGCTATATAATTTTTTCCCACCCATCACTGCATGTCCAATGAATTCCTCATATGTTAATTTATCAATTTAATTCATAAAAAATATACTTTATTAACTAATATCCATATTTTAGTAAAGAACATGGAATATCAATATTTCCCCAGTCATTCAAATAATTTTAATAATAAAATACTATATTTAGAAATGGTAAACATTTTAGGAAATAATCATATCCATGATATAAATAATATTGAAATTTATGAGAAATTTAATTTCCAATGAAAAGTGATCAAAAGAAGGTGAATGTTTTGAGATAATATTAATAAAAAAATTAATAAGAGATAAAATGTAACCTTCAATTCATAAGAAATTTAGGTTTTATAGTAAAATTAAGTATTTTAAAAATGGAATTCAAATATTAAAAGAGTCTTTTATTGAAGAGTTTTATTTCTAAATCCGTGGGAATTTTATAGAAGAATTTAAGTGAGATTAAAATGGATAAGGTGGCATAAAAATTTGATAATGTCATATATGTTTAAAAGAAAAATTCCTTTAGATTTTTTCAATGAAATTTGAAAATTAAATTATCAAAAAAACATTATAAATATTCCTTTAAAACTTTTCAAAAAGTAAAATATAATATAAATATATCCTTAATGAATATTTTTATATAATAAATAATACTTTTTTCATAAATTTTATTAAAATATAGACATGGAAGAAAAATATAGGTGATTAAAAGATAAATAATATCGACTTTTATTTTAATCATTTATTTTCTTGATTCAAGTTATAAAGTGAGAAATATTTGTAATAAAATATGGAAACTCATTAAATATACCTATTTTTAGAAAATAAATGGATCTTATGAATGATATAATATAATATTAAATCATTTAAAATAAGAGTAATCCTAAAAAATGAGATAGTAAAATAAATCCTTACGTCTTTGGTAATATTAAAATTATAACCCCTTGAAATATTAAACTTGAAATTAAAAATTAATCATCATCAATAAATATATATATTAATGTTAAATATACCAAATGGTAGTTATATACACAACATAAAAAAGGTTCATAATACCAAATATGTCTCAATATAGTGAAAATTGAGATGAAATCTCTTACAAAGATCATATAAATGAAGTCGCTATTAATCAATGAATTAATTATTTGTATAAAATTTAAATTGAACTAAAAATTTGGAAATAAAATATCAAATAATAATATTTCATTTCACACATAATCTTATCATATAAAATACAGTGAAGAAATAATATAACCCGATGAAAAGGAATTGAGTTATGTAACCCCTTACCTCGGGCCCGAATTCCTTCATATGTGTTTGAACCTCTTATATAATAAATATATATTTATTATAAATATATTTAAGAACATTAATAATATATATAATATTATATATTATTTACTTATAACCTTTTATCACTTATTAATTAACAACTATTTTTTAAAATCAATGTTTTGGGTGATGATTGGTTCGTTTTTTCATGTATGTTTTGGTTAAGTAGTTTTGGTCCTTGTACTTAGATAATAGTTTCATTATCTAAATAATATTATTCATGGTATAAATATCATATATTTTCATTATATATATATATATAATCATCCATTAAAGATAGAGACAGAAAAATTAAGTACACCATTCATGGAGGCGGTAGGCTTTAAGTACACATGAATGATGTTCTAAATTATCAAATAATGGAAAGAAAGAAATGTAAATAACAATTCACCATTTTGGGGTCATTTTTATAACTTATATATATTATATATTCATTAATTGTATCCTTATTACCATCTATGTAATTTGTAAATGAAAAATGGATTGAATCTATTCGTGGAGGTGGTAATCCACACGTACGCACGAGCAATGTTATCATATTACAAATAATTGGAAAGTATTAAGGTAGATATGATATTATTATTTAAAAGGAATAATTATATCATAAATATCATATATATTTATTATTTACATAATTATTATTATCCACATGAGGTGGTGATGGAAAAAATTATATTGGTTAATGAGACAGTAGTCTGTCGTACACACGATCGATGGATTGGTTTCCCATTTAAGGGAGAAGAAGATGGATACATATTATTCCATAAACATAATAATATCTTAGTATATTGAATAAACTAGTTTTATTATATTGTAATTTTTAGGACATAATTTAAGGTGGTAAAAGAAGAAGTAAAAATCATAGAGCGTGGCAAAGATGATTACCTTCTCTTAGAGAAACCTATTTTGGATCTCTTCTTAGGTACAATAGGATTGGTCTTTTAGGAAGATCAGAACCACTATAACATGGTTAAGGATTTTGGGAAGATAATTTTTTACTTTTTTTATCTATGTTGCTCAAATTGGTATAAGGAAAAGATAAAATGGGTGCCCTTTTATAAGTGATGGGAGGGGAATTCTTGTAATTTCTTAAATTATGAAAATAATATATATAATTTCTCATGTAAAAAAGGATCATAATTGATATAATTAAAATATAATATTATTATAAGTCAAAATAATATCATAAAATAAAAAATGGAATATTTTAGGTGATTTTTTCACTCTTATCTCTTTGTTTATCCCCACCCCCAACCCTTTTGACAATTACCACGATAACAAAAAAACACTATAGGAGCCAAGAAAGTTACCATAAAAGGAAACTTTTCTCATAAATGGACAAGTGAGAAAATTTTAGACCATATATTACCCATATTATCCTAGTTCAAAATTTTTATGAGTTTTAAATAATTTAATAAAATATTATTTTCATAAAATATCATTAATGTCATTTTTGACACTATTTATTTAATTTGACTTTAAAAACATCAAGAAAAAAATGGAATTAGAGTATAAACCTTTAAAAAATAAATTATATGTTATATTAATCTATAAAAAATTTAACACTATAATTCACCAAATTTTTATTACTTTCAATATTTTTAAAAGGGATTATTTTATTTTTCTATTAATTGAATAAATATTATCTCAACATTGTGAAGACATTTAAGATAGCTATTCAATAATTAAAAATTAAAAAAAATACCATAATAAAAACAATTAATTAATGTTTTAAATTATAATTTAAAACTAAACATAACTTATTTTATCCTCATGTGAAAATATTAGAGATATTAAAGTCAAGAATGTGATATTTTTTTATTCTTTTCTTAAAGTAATATAAAGGTTGATGTCAATGAAAAATGCTACCAAGTAGTCATTATTTTAACACATTAGGGGGTATGTTCGAACTCCATTAATTTGACAAGATAAAATAAATTTTTAGAGAAATTTTAAATCCTTATCCTATTTTTTTAACTCTATTTTATGTGTTTTACCCTTACCAAGGTGACAAATATTCACTATGTTTACGATTCTTAATGACCAAAAATGTAATAACCCGGATCTTCTTTTTTGGTATGTTTTTCATTTTCTAGTCATTTTTAAGAAAAAGAGGAAAATCTGGAAATTTTAGAAGTAAATGTCATGTAATTTATGAGTACACACCGTGTACTACGATGTCATTGGGGGCCGTGTGCTGGCCGTGTCATGGCCGCACACACGGCCATGTAGGGGTGACATGGAGGCCGCCTAAAGTGGAGTACAAAAAAGGTGAGTACACACCGTGTACTTCAAAAATACACATCGTGTAGTCATGTTTTGCTTAACTTTTATGTTTTCTTTCCCCAGATTTCTTCTTATGCCTTCAGTCTTCAGTCCTTAATAATCTTGAATCTAAGTGTGCATTTGACCTTGCAGAGTCATGCCACCTAGAAGTCCTCCGGTTGACCGCAAGTTACAGGGTAGTGATCAAACGCCTGATATGGCTGATCAGGGACTTCCTGTAGATCCTCCTATTGTGCTAGCCTTGGCACCAGCAGTTATACCAGTTTTAGATGCCGATGTGCAGTTTAGAGAGGGTTTTATGAGGATGATTCATACCTTCCAAAGATCACCGCCTCCTACCCCATTGATGGCAGATTTGACGCGGGTTTTCCAGTAGTAGCATCCTCCCACCTTCTTAGGGGAAGGAGGACCACAGGCTACATAGTCATGGCTCGAAGCCACGCTGATGATCTTTGATCATCTTAAGGTACCACCAGAGAGGAGGGTGAAGCTCACGACCTACATGATCTGAGACTCCGCCAAGAGGTGGTGGGATGTTATCTCTTTGGCAGGACACCACCAGAATATGGCTTGGGAGGAGTTCCAGTGTATCTTTTATGATTACTTCTACCCGGAGACCTTGAGGGCCGATCGATCCCGGGAGTTCATGAGCCTGGAGCAGGGTACTCTTTCTGTTATTGAGTATTCCTCTCGCTTCATAGAGCTGTAACGTTTCACACCTATCCTAGTAGGTGATGAGTTATTCCTGGCTAGAAAGTTTGAGGATGGTCTCAGGCAGAAGATATGTTCCCAGGTGAACATCTTTAGATTAACTTCGATATCCACTATCGTCAACCAGGTGCTAATCATTGAGTGCAATTTGAGGGATTCTGGAGCTGTGAGCCAGGGCGGTTCGGCATCCAGAGTTAGTGTTCCTCCAGCTGATAGTAGGAAGCACCATAGGGAGACTGCACTGGGAGATTAGAGTAGGTGGGATGCACCTTCAGGTAGCCACATGGTGTGCTACTAGTGTGGGAGGAGCGGGCATATAAGTCCATGTTGCCCGAGAGACCTGATGGAGTGTTAATCTTGCGGAAAGATGGGTCATCTCCTGTATTTCTGTCAGTTTTTCTCTCCAGCAACAGGAGACAGGGGTTCTTATATGACCCCGCGTTTGAGAGCATCACCACCAGTTTCTCATCAGTCAGGGAACTATAGTTCTTCCGTCCATTTAGTTTGAGGTGGAGGTTGTGGACGGGGTAGTCAGTCACTGGTTCTTCAGTGACAACAGGGTGGATCAGCTCAAAGTGGTAATGCAGGGTCACAGGGCCATGGAGCAGTCCAGAACTTTGCATTGGAGCAGACCCAATAGTATTAGGATCCCGGACCCTCTACAGTTCAAGGTACAATCTTAGTATCTTCAGTTTTATCTTCTACTCTTTTTGATACAAGAGCTTCCCATAGCTTTATCTCTATTGTTGTTGTGAAGAGCTTTAGGCTTTGAATCTTTTCTTCTTCCAGTATGTTGACGCTTGACACACCGTTGGGTACGAGAACATCTAGAGTACATCAATGTAAGGAGAGACCTCTAGAGGTTGGTGGATGTCACTTATTATGGGACCTCTATGTCCTAGAGATGATGAGCTATGATGTCATTCTCGGAATGGACTGGCTAGTTCCCTTTTAGGTATTCATCAACTGCTATCACAATAGGGTGAGTTTCACATCATCAGAGGGCATGTCATTTGTTCATAAGGGTGAGTGGGATGTCCAGGCAAGCACAGTGGTACCAGAGCATCATGGGTTAAAAGGAGTTACGGCCCAGATTTCTAGTCTATATCTGGATGATCAAGGAACTTTACAGTTATATTTTCCTCCAGTGGTGGGTCGTTTCAGAGATGTCTTTCCAGAGGACTTTTCATGTTTTCCTCTGGAATGTGAGGTAGACTTCTCGATTTAGCTTGTGCCAGGAGTGGCACCGGTGTCTATTCCTCCTTATAGGATAGCCACACCTGAGTTGCAGAAGCTCAAGAAACAGTTGGAGGAGTTGCAGGCAAAGGGTTTCATCTGACCCAGTACTTCTCCTTGGGGTTTGTTTGTTCTGTTTATGAAGAAGGCAGACAGTACCCTTAGTCTTTGTGTAGAATATTAGAAGTTGAACCAGTTGATGGTCAATAACCGATATCCCTTTCCAAGGATTGATGATCTCTTTGATCAGCTCCGAGGATCTTGGGTGTTCTCGAAGATAGATCTGAGGTCCAGTTATCATCGGTTGTGCATTAGACCATCTGATATACCTCTCACAGCATTCTGGAGAAAGTATGGTCTATACGAGTATATGGTTATGTCGTTCGGCCTCACGAACACGTCTGAAATTTTCATGGCACTGATGAACCGAGTATTCCATCCATACTTGGATTCTTTTGTGGTGGTCTTCGTGGATGATATCTTCGTGTACTCTCACACTCAACATGACCATGCTAACCATATTGAGATTGTTTTGAGTACACTAAGAGAGCATCAATTATATATTAATCTCTCAAAGTGCCACTTTTAGATGGATCAGATCCACTTCTTGGGTCATGTGATCTCAGAGGCAGGAGTATCAGTCGACCTAGAGAAAGTGAGAGCAGTAGTTTCCTGGTAGAATTCATAGAACATCTTTGAGGTGTGGAGTTTTCTAGGGCTGGATGGATACTACAGTCATTTCATATGTGACTTTTCACACTTATCAGCACCGCTGATGGGTCTGAATAAGAAGGGTGAGAAGTTCCTATGGTCAGATTCTTGTGAGTCAGCCTTTCAGGAGCTGAAGGGGAGGTTGAATTTAGCACCGATACTAGTCTTTCCAGAGCCAGGAAAGAGCTATATTGTTTACTGTGATTCTTCAGGTATCATTATGGGAGTTGTGCTTATGCAGGGAGATGGAATCATTGTGTATGGGTCTTGGCAGTTGAGGCTACATGAGAGGAATTACCCGACGCACGATCTGGAGTTGGCAGCTGTTGTTCATGCCTTACGCTGTTAGAGACATTATCTTCTAGGAGATAATTTTTTGGTCTTCACCGACCAAAAAAGTCTCAAGTACATTTTCACTCAGCATGATCTGAATTTGAGACAGTGAAGGTGGGTCGAGTACCTAAAATCCTTTGATTTTGAGCTTGCTTATATGCCTGGGAAAGGGAACGTAGTGGCTGATGTGTTGAGCAGGACGACTCAGATACAGGTAGTTCAGGAGGCCAACAATGAGTGGCAACTTATGGCTCTGTTCTCTGAGATGTATTTGAGGGTGAAAGACAGTTATGGGCAGACTTCTCTTTCTTCTATAGCTGCTACCTCTACACTTCTTGATCGGGTGTGAATGAGGCAGCTATCAGACTCAGAGGTCTTAGTCCCACGGTAGAGTGTGTTAGGGGAGGACCCTATTCCTCGATGGACCATGGGTGAGGATGAGATCTTGTGTTTTCATGGGCATGTATGGGTGTCAGTAGACATACACAAGGAGCTGATGTGGGACTTTCACTCCTTAGTTTGGTCAGTTTATCCTAGTGTCACCAAGATGTATCATGATCTACACCATTAGTATTGGTGGCCAGGTATGAAGAGAGATGTTGTTGGTTTTTTCATGAGGTGTTCTACTTGTCAATGGGTGAAGGTAGAGAATCAGTGACCAGTAGGGATTTTATAGCAATTACCCATTCCCGAGTGGAAGTGGAATGATGTTGCGATGGATTTTGTGACTGGGTTGCCGAGGTCGTCTTGAGGGAATGACGTAGTGTGGGTTGTCATTGACAGGCTTACGAAGGTCGATCACTTCTTACCGATCAAGGAGGACATATCTGTTGATGAGCTAGGAAGGTTGTACATCTGATAGGTTGTACGTCTACATGGAGTTACACACTCCATTGTTTCAGACAGGGATGCTTGTTTTACTTCTCAGGTCTGGCAGGGGCTTTAGAAGGCTTTGGATACACAGGTACATCTGAGTACAGCATACCACCCCCATACGGATGGCCAATCCAAATGTACGATTCAGGTTCTTGAGGACATGCTTTGATCATGCATTATAGATTTTGGAGGTTCTTGGGAGAAGCATATACCTCTTGTTGAGTTTTCCTATGACAATAGTTTTCAAGGAACTATTCAGATGGCACCTTCTAAGGCTTTGTGCGGTAGGCCATCCCAATCACCCTTATGTTGGCTGGAGGTAGGAGAGGCAGCTTTTCTAGGAGCTCATCTTGTTCAGGAGACCACAGATCAGATAGAGTTGATTCAGAAGAGGGTGGCTACTACGCAGTCTTGAGAGAAGTCTTATGCTAATTAGAGAAGATAACCTCTGGAGTTTGAGGTCGGGGATCAGGTTTTCCTACGTGTCACACTGAGGTTGGGGAACAAGAGGATTAGGAGACAGGGTAAGCTTTAGTCAAGGTATGTTAGCCCATTTGTGGTATTGGAGAGAGTTGGGTCAGTTTCCTATCGTTTGCAGTTACCTCAGAGGTATCGGGCTATGCATGACGTTTTTCACGTTTCTCATCTCCGACATTACTTTTCAGACCCGTCTCATGTCTTTCAACCCAAGGAGGTTGAGCTCAAAGTGGATGCATTATTTTAAGAGCATCATATCTGGATTGTGGATCATAGTACAAAGGTTCTATGTGGCTGGTCCATTCCTATGGTATGAGTGCTATGGCAGCAAGGCCGAGTACAGGACAAGACTTGGGAGAGGGAGGCTGATGTATGAGTTTAGTGGCCAGATTTGTTCGGGGTTTCTTCTTCTACGTCGCACTAGTGAAATTCGAGGATGAATTTTCTTTAATGGGGAAAGATTTTAAGAACCCGAATCTTCTTTTCAGGTATGTTTTTCATTTTTTGGTCATTTTTAAGAAAAAGAGGAAAATCTGGAAATTTTTGAAGTTCACGCCGTGTACTTTATGAGTACACAACGTGTACTGCGATGCCACTGGTGGTCGTGTGTTGGTTGTGTCATGGACGCACACACGGCCATGTAGGGGTGACATGGAGGCCGCCAAAAGCATAGTATGTAAAAGGCGAGTACACACCGTGTACTTCAAAAGTACATGTCGTGTACTTTCTTTTTTTCATTAAACACACCGGTGTCAAGTCTAATAACTAGAACACACTTCTTTTAGGTCTTGTTCTACCGAGAGCACCGTACGGCCATGGATCTTAGATGATCCCCTGATCATGCATATGTCCTTACAATCAAACATTGTTGGTTGTATTGGAATCACATCGGTGAGTTCTTCCTTCTCTCAGAGCATCAGTTTCCAATTCCTCCTATTTTTCAAGTTATCGTGGGTTGAACGTTTTATACGTTTTCATAGATCTACGACATTCTAGGATGATTCAAGTGTTAATGTTAAATTATATCGATCAACTAATTCCAAGGTAGGTGTTTTGTGCCTTTCCATTCAAATTCTTTGATTATTATGTGCAAATTCCACCAATAGCCTTGAATGGGGTTTTGCGGGTTTACTGTTTTACCCATGTTGTCTTCCTGCCATGCTTATATTCCTGTGTTGAGGTTGAATGGATAAGAATAGGTTTGTTTTTCTATTCCTTGGATGTTTTTCCCATGCATGTTCTGTTTACGACCGTTTGGTCATGTTAGCTAGTTTGGATACTTTGCTTGTTTTCCATACCCGTTGTTGTAGGATGGAGAGTTTGAATTGTGACATGCTTGATATGATGTATACTTTTAGCCAAGTAGTTCTATAGGTTTAATTTGTCCGTATTGCATTTCTATGTTGTTATCCTACACAGGTCTGTGAGAACCGGAAGTAGTAGACTATAAGGGGAATTGACCGATTGAGCTTCCTCAGAGAGTCTTTGAGCATTAGGCTATAGGGGGATGGACTGTGTGAGCTTCCTTAGAAATACTAGGATTACATTGGGCTATAAGGGGACAGACTATGTGATCTTAATCAGAGAGTCTTTGACTACTTTAGACTATAAGGGGATAGATCGTGTGAGCTTCCTCAGAGAGTCTTTGTTTTACTTGAATTAACTTGTTTTCCTTAGACTATAAGAGTAATTGATAGTGAGTGCTTCTTCAGAGAGTCTATGAATGACCTGGGCTATAAAGGGAATTGACTGAGGGAGCTTCCTCAAAGAGTCCTTGACCTTGGGGCTATAAGGGGAATTGACCGAGTGAGCTTCCTCAGAGAGCCTTAAATTTTTATATGACTAAACCAGAGGGGTTAGGCTAACTGTACTGCCCAGAGGGATATTGGTACTTGTTAGGTAGGACCAGAAGGGATGGTTGTGATTACTTCCCAGAGGGTTACCTGTTTGTTCATAGTTTCTTGTTAGTCATTTCTTATTATTGTAATTGTGGATTGTTTACTATTTAGCATGTTCATGTTTACTGCTTTCTGTACTTTTACCTGCCATATATTCACTGACTATTAGGCATAGATCTTCGGGTGGTTTCCTACTGGTATTTAGTATCACACCCTATTTGGGTCATGCTTTTGGGCCCAAAAAGATTATATTGTTGCGGGTATAGATAAGGGCAGGCACCCTTCCACTTCAGGTACTTGACTTACTAAGGAGTTGGAGAGCATGGGACCAAGACTAGGCTTGTGATACTGAGGAGCTATTATCTTTTTCTTTTGTACTTGTTTCAATAGTGTTTTTATTCATCATTGTGACTTTTTTGGCTATTTTTCCTAGACATATGTATTATGCATCATTTATTATGCATTGCTTCAGTTGTTCATTGTCTTAGTCTTCCACTGTTTACTATTGTTGAATATTTACTACATCCGTTATTTAATGTTGTTTACTTCCATTGTGTACTCTACCAATGAGGGCATAGTTTCCCTACTATCACACCCAAGGCCCTTGTTTATAGTTAGAAACCTCTGGCATTTGGGGAAATATGATTGAGGCCATGTGACCAACAGGGTACGGGGTGCCTCTGGGTGGCTTCTGGAACCGGGACGTTACAAAAAATGATAGAGGGATATTTACCAAATTTCAACATCCAGATTATAAATATGTAATCCATTTTTAGAGATTAATTTCTTGATAATGGAATAATTAAATTTAAAATTAAAATCACAAAATGCGATGAAAGACATTTTTCTCGAAAAAAATTTTTATGAAGTATAAAAACTATTTATACAAAATCCAATAAAAAATTTATTGAAATTAACTTAATTGGATTAATAAATATATAAATGAACTAATTTTACATTTTAAAACCATTTAAAATAAAATGGTAAATTTTAATTGTTTTAAATGAAAATAATATTTCAATAAAAAATCAGTATTTGTTTACTATACATCAAAAATTGAATATTTTCAAAAAATTATCAAAAATAAAGTCTAAGATAATTTTGACATTAATATTTCAAAAATGAAGTTATTTTTTTCAAATAAATTTTCTAAAATAGGAAGATATTAATTATATTATTTTCCCATCAAAAGCGATAAAATCCATTTTTGAGGAAAATATGGCAAGAATAAATTATAATCAAATAATTCAATATAAATAATCTTATGAGATTGAAAAATTAAACATGGATATTATAACTAATCAAATAATCACATGATTATGAAAACTTAACTATGGATATTATAAATTATAAAGTAATCACATGGAATTTTAGTAAATAAATTCATAATTTTGGATATCTAAAACATACCATTGAGGCCTTGTTCTAAGACATATAAATAAAAGGTTAAGGCCTTGGAAAAAACCCAATATAGTTTGACTCATGAGACCTAATGAGGTATCGAGGGGATATATAGGTCTTTTCACATCACATAAAAATTTCAATACATTGCTATATGAAAAGGTTGAAACATAATCAACATAAATATTCATTTTGAAAAACTAACATATTAAATTTTAATACTTTCCCCAATCAATAAACATAATCCTAAACCATCCAGAGTAAAATGGTAAATGGTAATAAAATTGTACATGTCTAGTCAAAATGATCATAAACCATCCAATGAAATAATAATTATGGTATCAAAAAAAATATCCTCATTGGATCATAAGTAAAATAGAGGTTTTATTTCATTAATAACTATAAATACCCTGAAAATATCCTTAAAAACATTTTTTAGAAAAATAAACTTTTTATTTTTGTAAATCATCTTTCAAAAAAATTTCACAAAACATTTTGAAAATAATTTTCATTGGAAATGACCTTTTAAAACTTGTAAAACAATAATTAAAACATTTATTATTCATGAATGTGTAAAATTCTATTTATTTTGTACTAGTTAAATTAATATTCCTTTTACATTTACAGAAAAAATCCAAATAGGAATTGTTTTGAAAATAACATAAAGATTCATATCAAAACATTTTATAAAAAGTATAAATGAGAAAAATGTATTTAATCTATAATTTTTAAAGGTTAAAAACATTTTTAAAAAACAAGGGTTTTGATAAAAAATTATTTTTTATCAAAGAGATAAATAAACTTGGATTTTTAAAAAACATTTTCTTAATCATTTTATATACCAAAGAGTGTAAAAATGGCACTATTGCTTGAAAATTTTATGAATAACCATATTTTAAGAAAATATTTTTATTTTAAGATATAAAGATCAAATAATTCCACTAAGGGATATGTAAACATAAACAATCCTGAAAAATGATGAGATTGTGAAATAAACCCTTACTACTTTGGTAACTTCTTAATCATAATCCCCATAAAAGAAATGACATAGAATGAAAATATAAATAATATTAAGATAAATAGGTTAATTATATATCATATTAAAGAGTTATTATATACACCACACAAAGAAAATAAGTGTTAAATATGGAATATGTCTCATATAAGTAAATGTGAGATGAGAAACCCCTATCTTAGTTCTAATTTCCTTAGTACGTGTTTGAACCTCCTATATAATGGTTTTAAGTATGTTATTAATTTATACTAAAATAATATTCATATTTATAATATCATATATTATCCTCTTATAATATTTTAGCAACATTTTTTAATAATATTTCATTATTTTGATTATTTTGGATGTTAGTTACATTATTTTCACATGAACGTTTTGTCTTGAAATTTCTCATTCCTAAGCATTGGATATATATATATATAATATAAAAATTTGATAATTTTTATAAATATCATATTTAATCATTATATACATTTTTAGAACCATTTATGAAATATGGATATGGAAAATAAATTTCATTTCTTCGTGAAGATGGTAGGTCATATGTACGCATGAGCGAAAATATAATTACCTTAATGTGTGAATGGGAAAAAAATTTGGTGATATATTAATTTTATAGAATAAATATTATATCAAAAATATCACATATATTCACTAATTTTATCCTTATTACATTTATTGTATTTTGTAAGTGAAAAATGAATCACATCACTTCGTGAGGCGGTAGTCCGTCGTACACACGAGTGACATTATCATATTTAAAACAGAATGGAAAGTAAAAAAGTTATATGTGATATTAAAATTATAAAAGTATAATAATATAATAAATATAATATATATTTGTGATAAATCCATCATTATATCCACCCTTAAAAGGTGGTTATAGAAAATGAATGACATCAGTTCACGAGGAGGAAGTTCGCCATACACACGAATGATTATTTGGTAACCTGTTTAATGGAAGTGGAGAAGTATTTAGGTTATTTAATTTAAATAATAACATATAATTATATTTAATTTTATTATTTTATTATATAATCATGGTCTAGTAATAATTTAAGGATGTGTATGTGGAAATAAAATTAAATTCTTGGTTATGTATATTACCTCTTCTTCAGACAACTTTTATGGTTTTCACCAAAAGGATTCCTTGGTTGGATTTATGATCAAAATAAAGATTATAGGATGTGAATATGTATTTAATAAATTTATTTGGGGATTTATTTTCTTAACCAATGGGTTTTGGAAGTGTAAAGAGTATAGGACAGGGGTGTATTTTTTAAGTGAGATGAGTGGCACACTTGTAATTTTTGGAAAAAAAAGGTGCACCCACATTTTTCACATTCCAAAAGGCTCTAAAATGTGATATTTTAGAAACTAGAATATATAAGGTCTAAATATATCCATAAAATAGATTTTGGACAATTTTTGGGTCATTTTAACTCTTATATTTTAGTTTAAACCCCTAGAAAACTCATTTTTACCTTAATCGTGATAAATAATTTTTACTATTTTTACCATTCATTGTGGTCAAAAATTAATTTTACCTAATTAGATAATATATATTATGATTATTTAAAATATATAATCCATTTTTCCAAATTAGTTTCATATAATTGGAAATTTTAATATAAAATTAATCATGCAAACACGACGAAAAAGCGGGTTTTCAAAGAGAAAATGTTCAAAAGTTTGAAAGTTTTTATATCAATGTTCAATTTGAAATTAATTCCAATGAAATAAGTTTTATTAATAGATATATAATTGAACTATTTTTACTTTAAACCCAATTTAAAATTATACATAATATAAATGAAAATATTATTTTCAAGTAAAAATCAGTATATTCACTATTCATTGAAAAATGAAACATTTCAGAAAATTCCAAAAACCTCAACCGAACCTAATTATTATATGATTATTTAAAAACAAATTTTATTTTTTGAAATAAATTTTCTAAAATTGATAATAATTAATTATAAATTATGTGTGAAAACTTCACTAAACTGTCTTTTAGAAAAAATGAAATTTTTCAGAAAACATTTATTTACTTTCAAATGATTCTTATTTTATTTATAATAAATAGATAACCATTTAATTTATTTTATAGAAGTGTAAACCATAAATTTTTTATAATTTATTTAGTATTATTCATACCCTCCATCTTAATATCTAGGTTATAATGGGTATGTTTAAACAATAGTATTTTAATAGACTATCATGTTTTCTATAAACCAGGTGTTGCGTGCATCAAAAGATATTAAAATTTTGAATTTATTTAAAAATAAATATATATTATAGTCTTCAGCTTTTATATTATCTTAAAATATTGGTTTTGTGTGTCATAAATTCTATCCAAAATGTTGTTCCTATTTTAAAAATATTTTATTGTTTCATTTTATCCCCATTAAATAAATCATGCCCTCGTAATTTAATATTTATCTAGGTATTCAATGTTTTGAAATTTGAAAATACCTTCTTTGGGAACCCACATCCTAAAAATGGTTTATAAATCATCATATTGATAAGAGATAAAGTTTAGTATGATTTCATCTAGAATAACACATTACTAGGTTTCCATATGAGAGAACATTAGTGGAAAATGAAAATATAAACATAGAAGAGAATACTATCAGAACAAGGATTAATAGAGAATGGTATTTATCATTGATTATAAGATATTGGGAAATCCATAGAATTTTAACAACAAAAAATCCATAAATATGTGATTAATTAAGTGGCCATTTGATTCATTTTAAATAAAGATACTAGAAAAACATAGTTTTCAGGATCCTTTCTTGAGAGTTAAGGGATTTTTTACCATCTATAATAAGAAAATATTAAAATTTAGTACTTTTATATTTTCTATAGGCACAATTTCATCCATTATATGTGGTTCTATGAATTACTACTTCATATTTTACTCCAAGAAATGAATATCCAAAATGAATTGTTATGGTCTAAGCATATTTAACAGAACACTATAATTCCAAGTTATTCCTCATATCTCTATATATTTTAAAAAATCAAAATGGTTTGAACTTGTTATCTAATAACACCTGAATTCTATCTTAATACATTCCATATATAATTAACATTATGAATCACCCAAAATATGTGTCTCCAAATTCAAAGTACAAAAAGTTTAAAGGAAGGTCACTAAATCAACATTATATTTCCCAGATAATATAAATTTTCTCTTAATATTTCATTCCAAATATATAAATATATTTATCACCATAAAACTTTAATGAAAATATGCATCCATCCAAATATAAAATATCAAGTTGTATAATATATTCCATAAATCAAGACTTGTATTAATCTCTAGTAAATATGACATAAACCATGAAACCACTAACTAATTTCATAATCACCAACATTATCTAATAAACATCACATTATTATCTCAACATTATGAACATATTAATGGTTATCCTCACTCAATAATTTATTTTCTAAGAGGTTCAGCTTTTCACTAAATCATTTTTCTTGGTCATAGATACCATTCAATACATTATTTTAAAACCTTAATGAAATACTATTGTATTACAATACTTATACATTTAATGATTCTTATAACCAGAATATCATTGATAAAATACTCCTATAAAATAATTCTTGAATATAAAATCAAGAAAATTAATCATTCCACTTAATCTGTGATAGTACAATAATCTTAACCATGATCTCTTAGTTTCTTCTAGGGTATAACTCCTTGACACTTTGGGAACTAATTTTCATAGTACCCCATATCCTTATAGTTGAATCATTGAACATTGGAATTTTCTTTCTTTCCCTTGAAATCACGAGCATGGTGAACTTTATCTCCACACTTATAGAAAACTCTAATTCCCTTCATGCATGTACCAGGGTGTTTCTTTACACAATTATTTTAAGTGAGAAAATAATTCTTTCCCTTCTTCCACATATAAATGTTTTTCTCTACCATCCATATAAGGCCCCATCCTTGAACATTACATAATCTTGAGTTAATTCAAGACTTCATATTGAGGATCTTTTCAGTTTTAGACTTTTATAGAATTAGGCCATAAATATTACATTACATATCAAATATCAAAAAGTAGACACTTCTACTCAGTATCCATTTTTTCATAAAATAAAAACTCTTAAAATAAAATAAGAATTATTTTCTTGATATAAATCTTCTTGAATTCTTCATTTCTCTTACCCTACCTTATACCCTGTGAAAAACATTTCAAAAACTTGGTATGAGCATAAAAAGGTCAGTAAGGGTTATAAAATAATGTAATAAAGCATTAGTCCATAAATACATACAAAACATAATCTCTTTAACACTTATATTTAAATCATTATACTTATTAATAATACATAGAAAGCATAAATCATAAAGGTAACTTGTGGCATCCATAACATACTTATGTTGTAGCTTTCACAACTGTGTATGGAGTTATGTTTGGAATACCCATCATAGTATATTCACTAAATCTATTAGGAGAAACATTAAATTTTGCCTCTGTCATGTTACTCAATGCATTGTAGATCTATCTCAGGCTCACCCACCCTAGGTTAATCACAGAACCACCCATATGCATAAACAATGCCCAAGAACCATAACATAATCATAATATATGAACAAGCATAAAATAAAGATAACATTTACACATTGCAATCACAATATAAAATTTTAATATAATGACATAATAAATCCATTCTAAAAACCATTTTCAATACCAAAATATATAAAAATAGTATATGGTATTTATTTTCCTTTTAAAATTATTACGGTTTGTTAAGGAATCCAAATATCAAATAATGATCGTAGCAGCAGAAAGATCATTGTCATTGCATACATTTAAAAGAAACATTATTTTTGATGTTTAGTAAAATGATTCATAGATAAAATATTCCTTTATAATAAAATTAAGAGTCAAATGGATTTATTAGACAGTGTATAAAATAAAGTCTTGTATAAATCGAAGCATGCCTCAATGAAAGGAGATTGAGACGAAGTCACTTACCTCATGTCTGACGTGACTCGTTTGTTCTTTAACCTCCTGAATAAAAAAATAAAGATAATTTATAATTTCTTCAGATCCATTTTAAAGTTTATTATTCCTTTTATATCACTTATTACTTTGTTATAAACATTACATAATCAGTTAAGTTAATAACATTCGTTCTTTCAATATTTGGCACTTGAGTCAAAAATGAACTTCTTATAATTATAAGTTGTCCGTGTTGTAAAAATTTCATTATCTCTAGAATCATATTAATGATTTAGATATCATATATATCATATATATCATATATATATATTATATATATGTATTTATAATAGTACATAACATTTGGAGATAAGAATTGAAACGCACCGTTCTTGGAGACTGTAAGTCGTACGTACACATGAACACTACTTTCATTTATATTTCGTATTTAATGGAATGAAAACATAATGATACATAGTTATATTATAATTATAGTATAATATAATATATAATTTCATTAACTCTATCCTTTATATGTTCCATGTATGGCATGAACGAGTCATATCACTTTGAGGGACGGTAGTCTGCACTTCCTCACATGAAATTATCATATTTATCAATTATGGAAACCATAAATGTATGATATAAATGAAAAATAAAGAATCATAAAGACAATATAAATATAATATATATCATATATAAATATATTTACATCATAATGGCCACCATGATAGGGGTATGAGATATTTGAATAATCATCGTTTCGTGAGGCAGTAGTTCGCAGTCAACTGAAACAGTATGTTCGTATTCATTATATAGAGATATGTGTAAGTATAGTTCTAATACTTATCATAAAAAAATAATAGTATATTTAATATAATTTTTTTTATAAAATAATGGAATAAATAGATTTTTGGGGTTTGAAGAAAGAAAATAAAAGAAAAGAACTTGTGAGAAAATGTTGCCTTTAAATCGGGTAACTCCCTTTGGTTTGAACCAAAAGGATTTCTTGAATTTCCTTTTACCCAAAGTAAGTATTCTAGGTAGAAGATAGGTATGTTGGGAGATTATTTAAGTAGATTTTTGATCATTCAAGGGGATTTATAAATTTGATTAATGGGTTAGAGGTGGTGGCCTTTCATAAGAGAGATGAGGGGCTCTTTAGGAAAGTTTGAAAGTATTATTTTATTATAAAATGATTTTCGGTTTCAAAAGGTAAAAAACTTATTTAATTCTATTTTATGGTACATAAAAGTCGAAATAAAATCATCCAATAATAATTCCATAGGTTTTGGATATTTTTTAATCCTTATCGTTTTTATTTAACCCTTTGTTAACTTATTTAACTTTTACCATGTCCTCTTATATATTCACACTATATGGTTAATATATTTAATATAAAATGCCAAGATACCCAAAATTTATAATTAATGAAATTTTTAACATTATATATGTCATTTGGATTATTATTATATTTTTAGTACTATTTTATATTTTAATAAAATATTAATTGATTTAAAAACTCCTTTATGTCAATTTTTATACTATTCATATAATGAATTTTTAAAAATTCATAACAACTTGATAAATTCTAAAAATCATCATTAATTAAAAAATAACAAGTCATAATTATCCATAAAATTAATTAATGTCATAAAAAGTTTCAAAATAAATTTATTTTAATATTTATAATCTCATTTAATTAAAGCATTCATTATTGAGATAATCATTACATCATCATTGTGTCATAAATAAATTTATTTATTTGATGTCTAAAAATTATAAATAGAACAGAATAATTTAGGAAATATTTTCTGATTTCTTATGAATATTTATAGTCGAATATATCACTTATATGATCCTATATAAAAATTTCTTTACTAAAAGATATATGTTTATGTTTCATTTTCCTTAACTTTAAATTTATTTTTAGAAAGTGTCATTTTCACTTACAAGTGGATCCATGAGGTCCCAAAAAAGACCAAAGGATGACCATGGTATAAAATTTATCATCCAATAGGATTAGGACATGTGATAGGGTAAATTAATATTATTATAATATTATTGTTTACCGTTATTTACCAGATTTACCCTTTAACCATGGAAAATAAAATATTTACTGAAGTTAATATTCATAATGTCTAAAAAATAGTTACCTATTTACACAATTTGGACCTACTGATTCCAAATATGGAATACATTTTTTCAAATTCAAAACACAGAACTTTCAGAAATTAATTTAAAATTAATTCTCATGGTCAAAACAAAAAAACATGTTTTTAAGAAATAATAATTATCAAAAGATCGACACTTGTTTATGTCTAATTTCAAAGTTAAATTACTTCCAATGACAGAAATTAGATTAAATGGTAAAAATATAATCTAATTAAACTTTAAAACCAATTAAAAGGTTAATATAACCATCTAAATAACATATATTAAAAGGCGGTTTTGAATTAAAATGCAGTATTTTTCACTATTCATTAAAAATGAACATTATCAGAAAAATACCAAAATTTTATCCAAAGAAAATTTTGATGTACCAATTCTAAAGAAGAATTAAATTTTTTTTCAAATAGATCATATAAATGTGGCAAAATATAGATTTAAAAAGTTTTCTCCATCAAAAGGTAGTAAATCGACCATTTAAGGAGTATTAGAGTATTTATGCTTAAAATTGGATTCATTCACATTTTAAGCCTCTAAATTTTATTGGATGGATGTAAAAAAATTATCAAACATTTATAATCATATTGTATTTAGTTCTATACATTCCCTTCAATAAAATATTTAGGAGTTAAATACCATTTAAAATAATATTATATTATTATTATTCAGTATAACTCAGCCTTATATGCAACATGAGATTTTTTGAGAAGCCCATTGTTGTGTGTCAGATACTCCATCTAACATGGAATCCCCTTTAAAGTAAAATTAATATTTAATTCACAAATATTAATAAATATGAAAATGTTAGATTCTTTTTTTACCTGGGATGTTACAATCCTCTTCTTCTATGGATTCCCTTTGAATATGTGATACTTAGATAATTCTTTATCTATCTTTATAGAATTTTATATTATGTATTTATATAATGATAATGTTTGGGATAATAGTTCTCTTAAAAAAATTATCTTAATACCATAAAATAAACAATCATTTTTACTCATTGGATTACATACATTGATACGGTTTCCATTCATTCTGCTAGGTGCCATTTCTACAAAATGCCACAGACTAGATTATAGCATAACATTATAAAACATAATTTATACTATCAAAACTAGTGAAACACTTAACATAATTTTAAAAATTTATGCATTTAAAATTTCATAATCATGAACATTTTTTATTTGGTGATATATTTATTATCCACCCTTTCATAATTATTTGTAAAGAAGATGTGATTTATTCTAAGCATATCCCCTTGGAGCGTCAAACTAGGTGCACAGTAAGGCCTATTGTTGTGAACCATGTGATGATCAGTTCAATACCCATACACTCTTTTCATATTTATTACCCTTAGGTTCATTTTTTCCAGAACCACGTCCACTTCTAGTATCTAGATAGGGATGTATTTATTAAAAAAACCACATAATATCTTCTATACCAAAACATTATGATGTTACTCCATACATATCCTAAAATTATATCATAGGGTTATGTTCTCTAATATTTCTTTCCCTAAATCTAGTTCTCAAGGTTTCTAATAAACTTCATATGATACCAAATATATTGGCCCCATCCCTAATAACCTGGAGTTTGTGTATACTTTATTACATTGGTATTTGATATAAGGAGTCACATCCTAAAAAATAGAATAGTCTATTAGTCTTAGTAAACTAGATACATACTTTAAATTTTTATTATAATTGAAAACATAAAATACACCAAGTATTTTATTTAATAACACCATTATCCCTCTTAGTGTATCCCTATATATCAATAAAAACACTTCCTGTTATCCTAGGGAAAATAAAACATAAGAAAGGGGTGATATTAGATGATCAATAAGGGTAAGAATGCAGTAGAAGATATGAATAAATAAGGGATAATCAATATGTAAAAGTAAATAATTGAAACACATGGAATTTAATCAATAACTTGGGAATAATATGGAAGGAATAAATTATGATAAAATAATTCCATAAAAATAATCACATGATCTCAAAAACATAACCATGGATATTATAACTAATTGAATAATCTCATAGTCTTGAAAACCTAACCATGGATATTATAACTAAAGTAAATATCACATGTAATATCAATAAATGAATTAATAATGATGTAATTCATAATTTTGGATATATGAAACATTTCATTAAAGAATTTTTTTCAAGAAAAATAAATAAATGGGTAAGGCCTCTTCCAAAACCCATTTTAGTTTGTCTCATGAGACCTACTGATGTGTATAGGGAATATAGTAGGTATCGCCCATCACATACTAAGTCCAATGAATTCCTTATATGAAAGGGGTGAATCATAATCAAATTTAACATTAATATTTAAAACAAAACATATGAAATTTTAACACATACCCCAATCAATAAACATAATCATAAACTATCTAGAAGAAAAATGGTGAATGGTAATAAAATTGTACATCCACAATCAAAATACTCATAAACCATTTGAATAAATAATAATTATGGTATAAATATAACATATACTCCGGTAATCATAAGTTAAACAGAGTTTTGATGTTGTTGATGAACATAAATATCCTGAAAATATTCTTAAAAATATTTTTGAGAAAAATAACCTTTGTATTTTTTAAAATCACCATTTAAAAAAATTTGAAAAAAATTAGAAATAATTTTCATTGAAAATAATATTTTAAAAAAAATTAAATAAGTTTAAAGACATTTATTTGTCATGAAAGTGGAAAAAAATTTCATGATGTATATGTTAAAACAAAATTTCTTGTCACATTATTGGTAAAATCCAAAAAGAAATTGTTTTAAAAAATAAATAAACATTATTAAAACATTTTTTAAAATGTAAAATTTTGTAAAATTTTCTTTAAAAAACAAATTTTAAAAAATGAAAAACATTTTTAGAAAACATGGGTTTTGATGAAAAAGGATTTCCGACCGAATGGATAAATAAAGTCGGATTTTTTAAAAAACTATTTCTCGGTAATTTTATAAACCAAAGAGTGGGAAAATGGTAATATTAATTTAAAAAGTTCATGAATAACCATATTTGACAAAAATTTCTTGATTTTAGGATATAAATATCAAATAATTATCCCAAATTAGAAGTAAACATAAAAAATTCTGAATAATTATGAAATGGTGAAATAAATCCTTATCACTTTGGTAACTTCAAAATCATAATCCCTATAAGATAAATGATATTAAATAAAACTTAAAATAACATTAACATAAATATATTCATGATATAAAATATAAAAGTTTTAATATATATACCACATAAATTAAATTATTGTTTAATATGACATGTCTCATGGAAGTAAAAGAGAGATGAGAAACCCTTACATCAGGTCTGATTTCTTTCATACATGTATGAACCTCTTATATAATGGTTTTAAGCATGTTATTAATTTATACCAAAACCATAATAAAATTTATAATAACATATAAGATCCTATTATATCGTTTTACCACCCTTTTATTAATAATATTTCATTGTTTTCATTGTTTTAAGGTGTTAATTGTCGTATTTTCTCATGAACATTTTTTCATGAAAGTTATGGTTATTGTGCATAGGACGTATATATATATATATATATATATATAATCTCCAGAATGATAATAATTTTAGAAATATAATATTTACTTAGTATATTCATTTTTATAACCATTTATGAAAGTGGTACATGGAAAATGAATCACATTGCTTTGTGGAGACGGTAGGTCATACATACGCACGAGCGATGATATCATTTTCTTAACGAGTGAAAGGGTAATAAATTGGTTAATATATTAAATTTATAGAATCAATATAATCTTATATATATCAAATATATTCATTAATTGTATCCATATTAAATTTAATATAAAGTGTAAGTGCAAAATGAATCGCATCGCTTCACGAGGAGGTAGTCTGTCATACACACGAGCAATGTTATCGTTTTTGAAATAGATTGGAACGTAAAAAAATTATAAGTGATATTAAAATTATATAATTGTAATAATACCATAAATATCATATAAATTTGGTAAATCCATCATTATATCCAAACTTTAAGGGTGTTTATGGAAAAATAATAGCATTGGTTAGTGAGGCGGTAGTTCGTCGTACACATGAATGAGGATTTTGTAACCCATTTGATTGAATAGGAGTAGGATTTTGGTTATTAAATTATACTAATAACATATAAATATATGTAATATAATGATTTTTTTATATCATCATAGTCTAATAAGTATTAAATGAGTTGGATAAGTAAATAAAATAAAACGCTCGGTTAGGGACATTACATCTTATTTGAACAACTTCTTTGGTTAACACAAAAAGGCTTCCTAGGTTGGATTTTATAACCAAACATAAGATTATAAGAATATTTAAGGTAATTAAGGAATTTATTTGGGTATTTATTGGGAAAAAATGTGTTTTTAAATTTTAAATTGGATACGTGAGGGGGTGTCCTTTTATTAGTGAGGGGAGTGGCACACTTGTTTTGAAAAGAAAATTTTGTACCCATATTTTTCACATGCCACAAGGATAAAAAATTGTCCATTATCAAACCTAGAATATATAAGGTATAAATATATACATCATATGGGGTTTGAATAGTTTTTGGGTCATTTTTAACCTTTACCATTTTAGTTTAACCCCCAGTAAACCCATTTTTACCTTAATCACGGTAAATAAGTTTTACTGTATTTTCTATTCATTATGGTAAAAAAATTTAGTTAAACTTATTAGATAAAATAAATTATAATGATTCAAAATATATAATCCATTTTTATAAATTCCATTTATAAATTTGGTATGATTTAATTTGAAATTAATCTCATAGATGCAATGAGAAAGCATGTTTTCAAAGAGAAAATGTTCAAAAGCTTACAAAGTTTTTATATCAAGGTTAAATATGAAATTTATTCCAATAACCTAAATTGGATTAATATATATATAATTTAAATATTTTTAATTTAAAACTAATTTAAAATACAATTTTACATTATAAATATTTTAAACAAAATGGTAGTTTTTAGTAAAAAATAATATTTTTCACTATTCATTGAAAAATGTAACATTTCAAAAAAAATCCCAAAAATTCACCCTAGGATAATTTCAATATTCTGATTTCAGGAATAAATTTTATTTTTATAAATAAATTTTATAAAATTTTTAAAAAATAATTATAAATTATGTGCGCAAAGTGCGACTAAACCACCTTTTAGAAAAATATAGTTTTTTATAAAAATATTCGTTTACTTTAAAATGTTATTAATTTATTTATATTCAATATATAACCATTGAATTTATTTTATACATTTTTAAACCATAAAATTTTCATAATTTAGTTATTATTATTCATACCTGCCAACTTTATGGTTAGGTTATAAAGTTCATGTTTAAATTTTAATGTTTTAACATAGTATTATGTTTCACTTAAACCTGGTGTTGTGTGCATTGCATTCTATCAAAGAGGTTTAATTTTTTTAAAAATAAATTTATTTTAATATCTCATGATTTTATGTTTTCTTATAATCTTGGTTTTGTTGGTCATGCATGCTGCCAAACATAATGTTCTCACTTTAACAATATTAGGGTGTCATACAAAAAATAATTTTTCATACCTAGAACACTAAAAATAACATTCTACTGGAATGGCCCGAAGGACTTAATTTTTTATTATTTTTATAATCCACCTTTCAAGAGATGAGGTGGAACCCTAACAAGGCCTTAAGTCTTAGAGATAATTACATGACCCGTAGATCTTAGAAGGAATCACCCAGACAAGATAACTTAGAACTACTCCTCCCCAGCATATGTTGTAATATCAGCACTCCACCTTCACAGGGCTGGTCGGATAGCTATCCTATGAAATGTTTAATAGGCCTGGTACTGATGGAAAATCCATACCCTCTGATTCTTCCAATTCTGGTTAGCTCTACTATAGTGAATGTTTCTGCCCTGATCCTCATCTAAAGCCTTTTCCCTTATAGTCTGACTGGTACATCTGCATCATGTGGCCCGAAGTCCTTTTGGGTGGCACTAAGGACTTAAGGTGTCCCCAAGGCCTTAATAAATAATTGGATTGAAGTCTTTGGGTGGCCCTAAAGACTTACAAGACCTGAGGACCAAACCGGTGACCCAGAGGCCCATATGGATGAATAGTTCCAACTGCTATAATGTTTCTACAGTGTTGTTAGAGTGCCCCAGAAATATTTTCTCCAGCCGGATTTGATCTTGGGTCTCTTGTATTCACTTGTCGAGTCCTCACCAACCAGGCCGAGGCACATGTGCTCACTAAAAATAACATTTAATGAAACATAAAATTCATAATTAATTCCTTCTACCTTTAAATATTTAACAAAACTAAAATTTTTATCATAAGTTATCCAATATGGATAAATACAATACATTAATATATAAAACCTCAAAAATAACCCCCAAATTTCAACTTAATACATTCAATAAATGGATAACCTTAAGACCCTTAAAAAATTAACCACATTCAAAATCCAAAAATTTAGAAATAAGGTTAATGAATTTCCAAAAATAAACTTAACATTAATACCCCAAAAAAATAAATTATATATTCATGTCACATACCAAATATATGAATAACTTGATCATATATACTCCTAAAACATAGTAATAACCCGAATCACAATAAAACCTCAATGAAAACATACATGATTCAAATAATTAACTCTCTCTTTGTTCCTTAAATAAATTCACATATTATATAATATATTCCATAAATAAAAAAATGCATTAAACTTCATCAAACATGACATAAATCAAATTTTTTTCAAATTACTAATAAGTTCTATGGTCACTAATACTATCCAATTCACTTTATTAATATCCATCATCTCTTTATCCCAACTAAACATTATTATCACAACATCATGTGCATATTAAGGGTTATATTTTCATTAATAATGTGTTCTCCAAAAATATTACCTTAAAACTAAATCACATTTATTTATTATCGATACCATTCTATATATACATTCTAATCCTTAAAACAACACTGCTATAGAATAATCCTTAGTTGTTTCATGATTCTTATAACCAAAATATCATTGATATAATACTTCTATAATATAATTCTCAAATCCCAATACATAAAAACTTCAATCCTTCCAATTCAATGATTGACATGGCATAGGTCTTTCTTTGGTCTAGTAGTTAACCGTTGGATTGTGTAATTGAATTGGATAATTTCCATGTTCCCCACACATAAGACTTATATTTCCTTAGAAATTTGATGCCCTATTCCTTTATTTCCACACAGAAAACATCTTACATTCTTTTGTGACATTCTCCTTTATTCTTCTTCCCATATTCTTGACATAAATAAAATTGGGATTTATTTATTCTATAGTTATTACCACATGATCTTTCATAAAATTATATATTCCTCTTATTTATGTGTTTGGAAACTCACCAAATTTTACATTTTTAGTCATATATCATGATATATATATGTAATAACCACAAGGTTTCACATTCCAACTCATTTTTCACATGGTTTCTTATTAGAAAAGCATTAAACTATCTATTACATTCATAGTTAACAAAATTCCTCCAAGTTATATTCATTGAATAAAAAAATGTATAGTGTGAATAATAATAATCATATTCAGAAATCATATAATCATGAAAAATCATTTAGAGGATGTCTAAATCATGACACCTTCTTTCTGATATATAACACCTTATATTTAACCTAGGTCATACATAATCATCATCTATTAAAATCCATTATAATGGTTTGTAAATAAAATGTGAATTAACCCAAAAATATCACATAGGAGTGTCAATGTTGTGTTTTAAGGGCACACTCACCATGCACCATAATGATGGTTTATATATATTAGACCAACTCTTTTTAGGGTTTTTACCCCAAGATTCATCTATGTCAAAACCAAATCTACTTATAGTATCTAGAAAATTATTTATTTCTTGGAAAACCACATAATCTCTATCTTACCAAACTTTATGATGTTATCCTGAACTTAGAATTATCCTTAAATTCATTCATAGGGTTATGTTCCCTAATCTATGTTTTCTTATATCTAGTTCCCAAGGTTTATATGAAACTTCCTATGATGCCAACTATAAAAAACCCCAAACTCTAGTAACCCAAATTTGGTGTTCACTTTTTTTAAATTGGTACAAGGTAAAGGGGTTCTCACCATACAGGATCAATAATTATAGTAGTCTTGAAAAACCAAACATATACATGAATTCCAAATTACATTATAAATATAAAATAATTAGTATAAAAAATATTCTATCATCCTTAACATTGTTCATACTATCCTTCTTCATATCCTATGGAAAAGAAAATAAATAAAGGGTCAACTCAGATACTAAGTAAGTGTTATATATAGATGAATCTATCATAAATAAATAAGTTATAATCAATATGACAAGGTAAATAACTAAAAATAAATTCCATTTAATTAATAAATTGAGAAAAAAATACATCCATGGATAGTATTAATAGATTTATCTCATGGATAATAATTACTAAATTCTCAATAAAGAAAATTCTTATTGTTGGATATCTTGGTCCCAAGAATCATGAAACCTTTACCACTAAGGCTATATGACAAGAAAATTTAAAATATGGGTGTACGTACACCAAAAACCAATTTAATAAATTTGGATAACTAGTTTATCTCATGAGACATATTGATGCATCAAGGGATAAATAATTTTAGGCCCCACCTGTCACTGCATGTCCAATTCATTCCTCATATATTGAAGGTTCAATTTAATTTATAAAAATATTCCTTCTTCAAAAATATCTATATTTGAGTAAAGAATATGAAATATCAATATTTCCTAAGTCAATAAAATAATATTAATAATAAAACATTGTACTCATAAATGGGATACATTTTTGAAAATAATCATATCCATGATTTAAATAATATGGATTTTTAATAGGAATGTAATGCCCAATGAAAAATGATCACAAGAAGGTGAATGTTTCGAGAGAAAGTTAATTCCCATAAAATTGATAAGAGATAAAATATTTCCTTAAATTCATCATAAATGTAAGTTTTGTAGTAAAATAAAATCATTTTTAAAATGGAATAGAAATATTAAAATAATCATTCACTAAATAGTTTTCTTTTTAAAATAATGTAAAACTTGTAGAATAATTTAAAAGTGATAAAAATGGATAATGTGGTGGGAAAATATATTGATATAATATATATTAAAAAGAAACCCTTTTTTGGATTTTTTTTAAAGAAATTAGAAAATAAAATTTTTAGAAAACATTCGAAATATTTCTTTAAAAAAATTAAAAATTCAAATATAAGATAAAATTTCCTTAATAAATATTTTGATGGAATAAATAATAATTTTGAAAAATAATTTTTTATAATATGGACATGGAAGAAAAAATTACTCAAACAAAATAAAAATAATATAATATTTTATTTTAAACATTTATTTTCATGAATCAAATTCCAATTAGTGGAAAATTTAGAAGAAAATTTGGAAACTCTTTAAATATTCATAGGATTATAAAATAAATAGAGTTTATGAAGAATATATTATAAGATTTCATCATTGAAAATATGAGAAATCCCAAAAAAAATATTGTAAAATAAATCCTTACCACTTTAATAAATTTTTAATTGTTACCCTTTAAAAAAGTAAAGTTGAAATTACACATTAATCATAATGAATAAATATATATTTTGATTAAATATATCATAGGGTTAGTATATGTAGGTTATTGGTGTAGTTGAAGCGTAAGATGGGCATGTACCCAACTTTTCAAATTGTCATAATCAATGATTAATCTGGGATCAATACAAAGATGAATGCCAGTATCCATGGAATTGAATCAAATATAAAAGACAAAGGAGAGAACCCAAAATCAAGAATATAGAATTGACATATTTTTTTATAATTAATTTAATTAAATTATAGAATTATCTCCAAGGTGATTTTATCTTTATTGATGCATCCGACCACAGGTCTAAGGTGTAGTTTCATTGTGATGTAGAATGCCAGGATAGGAATCCTCTAAAAGTGATCCACACATGATCCATGTATCTCTAGACATCATTGAATGAGTCTCTCGGTTCTAGTTCGGAAGATAATTGCTCTTGAAATGTCCAACTTCGATCTCCTTGAGAATCGCTTCCAAATCATTCTCCTTGATTCGATGGAGGAGGATCTCTCTCATTCTTGAGATCATTCTCAAAGAGGGAAGAGTTATCTAGGCTCAATATCTTTTCTCCAAGGATACTGTGCACACAAATATTGGTTAATTGGTGGAATGACCTTATGGATTATATAGAGAATAATAACATAATGGGGAATTTAATTCACTAGGTAATAATAAATAATTATCACAGGTGGCGTTACTTAATTTATTATTCCATGTAAAAATCTCATGTCAAATAATAAGAGAAATGATTTTATTTCTATGACACGTTCTTAATGAATTTAATTCACCAGGTAATCATAAATAATTAGCACATGTGTCGTTACTTAATTTATTATTCCATCTAAAAACCCCATGTCAAATAATAACAGAAATTCTATTATTTCCATGACATGTGATTAAATTGCATGTTATATTTAAATATTATTTAACCTAATAATTTTTAATATTATTTCTCACCAGACCCATAACTTGGTCTGCCAATCCTTCTAAATATTTATTGGGCCTTGAATAATGACTATTTATTTATTAAATAAATATAACTACATTATTCACTAATAAATAAATATTCATTCTATAATATATTATATCAAATATCTATCAATGAAATAAATGTGATGAGGCACACATAAATATTTATTAAACCATAACCGGGAATAATATTTATTCAAATTGTTAAATAAATATATTATTTAACTGAGATACTGGCTACACTTAGTGGGTGACCCTCTAATCCTCTTTCTCATTGGAATTAGGTAGGCTTGCCTAAATTATAAGATTACTATCTATAAATGTTTCAAGGAACCCAAGAGAAATAAGTTGACATCACAATGACATGTAACCTCATATGAATACTTATCATGTAATGTTATCCCTTTGTCCTGATATCTCCAATCAAGTGGGTTTCATGCAAGTGTCATCAACCCATGTGCTCGATTTCTCATTCTTTGACTTACTATAATTGAACTTTCCTAGAGAACACCATGGAAATATATTTAGTTAGGCTATACCATTTCCATCAAAGGGCCTGAGATATCTACTTCTATAGAAATAATAAACCCTTTATCACATTATTCATTAATACAATATTACTCGTGATGTATCCAACATATCCTACCTCACATCAAACATCTGTCATCATAGTTTTTGTAAATATATATAAGTGTGTGAGTCAGAATACCCATTAATAATAATATTAAATTCTAAAGACCAATACACACTTTCATAGAAAAGAACATCCAGTGACACTTATGAATATATATTTCCTACTAGTGGGTCTTCTTCTCATAATATCCTCCTGGATATTACCAAAGGAACACACCATGAGAAGGTGCCTCAAAGTTTCTTGGGTCCCCACCCCTGATAGCCTATATCATTTTTGTCCCTTCAAATGATATCATCCGGCCATAGAACATATATTCTAGAATAATTTCATGGAACTTCCAAGTTCCCTTCATAGGATGGATCCACTATGACCTTTTAGTATGACAGCTATTCTTAGGAAATTATCACATACTATTTCATTTAGAAGAGCAATCGTGATGTGATAAGAAGTTTATTAACATTCATCCAATGAATACAAATTTATCATAAAGTACAAAGAATTTAGTTTCTAGGGCACCAAATCCAACAAACTCCCACTTGCACTAAAGCTAACTACTAAAAAACATCAATCCGCTATCTCTCACATGATATTCATGCTTCTAATGAGATAGTCCTTCAGTTAAGGGTTCTACCACATTATTATCCATGGAAACATTTCTCACTGCAACTTCACCCATTTGACAGAAATTCCTCAATAGGTGATATTTTTGGAGTATGTTCTTTGTCCGTTGATGTGACCTTGGATATTTTTCCAGAACCACTACTGCATTATTATCATGATAAAATGTAATAGGATATTTACTGTTAGGAACCACATCAATCTCCTAGAAAAAGTTCTGAATCTAGATGACTTCTTCGGCTACATCATAAGCCACTATATATTGGGAATCCGCTGTAGAATTAGTGAAAATGGGCTACTTTGAACTCTTCCAACTCATAGCTCCTCCATTGAGACCAAAAACATATCATGATTGTGACTTTAGATCATTTTGATCTATCTAAAAAATAGCATCATCATACCCTCAGATGAAAATATCCTCATCTCATCCATACACCATGAACATATCATTAGTTCTTCTCAGATTCATAAGGATAATCTTGACAGTAGTCCAATATTGTTCTCTTGGATCTTCTTGATATCTGTATACCATGATTAGTGCATAGGCATCATCAAGTCTAGTACATAACATGGCATACATGATAGATCCAATTGCTAAAGCATATGAAATATTACTCATCTTATCTTTCTCATGTTGTGTCTGGGGACACTATTTCTTGTAAAGATATATACCATGTGACACTAGAGTCAATATCCTATTGGATTGTTCTATACTAAATCTCTTTAGTATCTGGTAAATTTATGTACTTTGACTTAGTCTAAGTAGCCACTTGTATCTATCACAAATGATCTTGATCCCTAGAATGTAGGATGCTTCACCTAAGTCCTTCATGGAGAAGTACTTTTTCAAACAGTCCTTGACTAACTACAAGACTGGTATGTCATTCCCAATAAGAAATATGTTTTCAACATACACTACTATGATAAAGACCGCATTCTCATTAAACCACTTGTAAATACATGTCTCACATTCATTCTTAATTAAACCAAATTATCTTATGGATTCATAGAATCAAATGTTCCATGACCTGGATATTTTTTTTATTTCATAAATGGATGTTTGTAACTTGCATACCCTTTTATCATCACCTGGTGTCACAAACCATTTTTTTTGTTCCATATTGACATCTTCCTAAAGTTTCCCATTAAGGAATACAATTTTTTCATCCATCTCCCAAATCTCATAATCATGAAAAGATATTATGGAAAGTATGATTATTATGTAATTAAACATGGAAGCTAGTGAAAAATTTTCATCATAGTCAATTCCTTGATGTTTTTTAAAACCTTTATCAACTAGCCTTTCTTTATAGGTACTCACTTGACCTTCCATGTCTAGTTTCCTTTTGAATACCCATTTACACCCAACAGGCTTTATATCAACCGGTGCATCAACCAGAACCCAGACTTGGTTATGATACATGGAATCCATCTTAGAATTAATATCTTTTATCCATATTGTAGCTTATAATATATTTGCTACTTCATTATATGATAGTGGTTCGTCATTTTCCAACAAATATGAGTCACCATCCTTAGTGACAAGGAAACCATATCTCTCTGGTTCCCTTACCCCTGTTATAATCCTATGCAATACTTGTGTTCCGGGAACTATCACTTCCATGAGGACCTATGGAACTTTTTCTTGTATCAACTCCTATGTATCTTGAGCATCAACTTCATCGAATTCAATCTTGCTCCCACTGTTCCTTTTGATGATGTGCTCCCTCTCAATAAATATGATATGTTTGGAAATAGTCAATTTCTTGTCTAAGGGGTTATATAGGTAATATCCCTTTATTTCCTTGGGATACCCTATAAAGATAAACTTCATATCCTGGGGTGATAGTTTGTTTCCTAATAAAGCCTTAACAAACACCTTTCATCCCCATATACATGTATGTGACAAAGTGGGTTTATTTATACTCCATTACTCAAAGGGAATCCCATTTTCTACTTTAGTTGGTACTTGGTTTAATGTGTATGTCATATTTTGTAATGGAGGATCTGTATGACTCATCATCGAACTTACCATATCCAACAAGGTATGATTTCTCCTTTCACTAAAACCATTCCACTATGGTGTATAAGGTGAAGTGAGTTGAGATAGAATCCCAAACTCCCATAAAAGGTCAATGAACTCTTGATTAAGATATTCTCCACCTTGATCTAATCAAAGCTTATTTATCTTCTTACCAAGATAATTATCTACTTCATTCTTTAACTCCTTGAATTTCTCAAAGGACTCAAACTTATACCTCATTAAGTAAACATATCCATATCTACTCAATTCACCAGTAAAAGTAATGGAGTAAGAATTTCCACCTCTAGCTTCTACTAGAAATGGTCCACACACATCAGTGTGTAATAATCCTATAAGTTATGTGGCCCTTTCACCCTGTCCACAAAATAGTGGTTTGGTCATTTTTCCTTGTAAAAAAGTGTGACATCTATCAAGGGGTTTTATCTCATTAGAGTCTAAATAACCATCTTGATAGAGCTTTGTCTGGAACTTCTCATTTACATGACTAAGGAAGTGATTCCACGACTGGGTGTTGTATGAGTCATGTGAACTTGGTTCGTTATCAATTTCCAACACATGGTTCTCATAATTTAATGCATATATACTATTATTTAAATGTGGCATACCATAACTTTTTTTTCCTTATAAAAGTAAGAACATTTATTTCCATACATGAAAATAAATCCATATGTATATAAACTCAATATAGAAATTTTTCTCTTGGTATCACTAGGTACATAATAACATCCATTTAAAACCAAAATCATTCTCATCATCATTGTGAGGTGTTAGTCACCAATGGAATGAGTATCTAGCCTCACACCATTGGAAGCTCACAGATCCACCTCTCCTCTAGAAATGTTCTGAAATCTACTTGGTTCTTGCATTTGAATAAAGATGTGATCCCACAATCTATATCTAATACTCAGTGTGTATAAATCTAAATATTACACTCGATAACAAATTCATCTTTGGCTTCCCCTTACCTCTAGGTAAAGTTCCTCTTCTAGTGGCCTAACTTACCACATGAAAACCATACTTCCTTCTTTTCCTTGCCCTGCCACAGGATCTTTTTCTTCTTGGTCGGAAGGTGCTTGGAGTATTTAGATTGTTTATAAATCTTAGGCCCCTTTTAATTTTCCTTCATCTTCCTAGTCACCATATGAACTGAGGGTTCTTCACACCCCATTTCTTTATCAACTCGAAAAATCAGGGTAAGAAGACCTGATAGACTCTTCTTCTTAATGCTCATATTATAATTCACAATAAAACTAGAGAAGGTCTTAGGCAGTGATGATCATATGAGATCTGTATGCAAATAATCTAGGAATTTAATCCCTAAGATGTCCAAATGATCAATGTAGCCAATAATCTTGACTACATGTGGTCCAGATGGTGTAGACTCTCCAATATTAGTAGTGAACAAATATTTGTAGATATCATACATCTCATGTCTCACCTTCTCTTGATAGAGATCCTGAAGGTGATACATCATGCTATAAGCATCCATTTACTCGTGTTTCTTCAAGATCTCATTGGTTAAGGATGATAGAATGAGTCACTGAACTTCTATAGTGTCATTTAGATGTTTCTCATACACATATAGTTCCTCATCACCTTCCTCATTTCCAGGAACAACTAGTAAAGGCTCTTCTAGCACATAAAGTTTCCTCTCATGTAGAAGGATAACTTGAAGGCGACTTTTATACTCATGGAAATTAGTGCCAGTGAGAAGGTTTTCCTTTTTTAGTATGGATCACAAGGATATGTTTGATTTAATTTTTATTTCTATTTATAAAAATTAATATAAACAGAGTTTTGGTGCTTTATCTTGATAAATATAGACAAATAAATTAATTAATATCTATTAGCCTCCCACTATTTTGTCGAAACCCAATATCCCTCACCGTTGGATTTGAAATATCATGTTTCTTGGAAATTCTAGAAGAAAGGAACCATATTTAACTTTTCATTACCCCAAATTGGGTTTTCAAGAAACTTGAAAGGTTTTAGGTCGACATTCCGAGTGTCAACTGCATTAACTCACAGCTCCTTGATCTGTTGAATGGACTCCCCAATCCTGAAATCCTTAATTTTGGATTTCCTCAACCATTGCCTCTTAGTTTCACCAAGTCCTTATAAGGTATTAAACTCTTGATATAAACTAAGTTAAGTCAACCCAAAACTTCAAATTAGAATACCCAGATAATTTAAATCACCCCAACTAGGGTTGGTCAAGCACTTTGAACTATGGTTCGATTCTAACTAAAGTAATGGAAGGATATACCAACTTAATGTTTAATTGTGATATTTTATCCTTTATGCGTAAGTTGACACTTATTATCTTGTCACATTCTTGTTAATATTAAGTGGGATATACTTAATTGATTAACCATGTATAGATTATATTTATGTCTAATCCATTTTATTTTAGTTCCATCTTGTATACTTGTTTGTTCATTAATTATGTGATCATGTCAAACATCCATAATGAATTACCATAAAACTGGCATAAATAAATAAATGGTATGATCACGAGATTTACTATTGGTTAGTTTATCTAGCGGTTGAGAAACTAACCCTGGCCTAGTGGAGAAACATCTTGAACCATTTAAGTTTCATGTTTACAGATTTCCACTTGTCAACCTTTGTATCTCCTTAGATTGGTTTTGCCTCGGCTCCTAACTTGAACCACCTCCACTAGATTAGGAGATCCATCCATTATATATTATTTTAACTCACACATATGTGAGGGTTAAAAAGGGGTTTTATATAAAATAAACCATGGTCACACATTCCATACATATTAATGAGGAGAGGAAACGCAGGCCAAAAATTTTAAGTAAATAAAAAGGGAACCAATCACATACAAAGGTCTAGTCTAGTTCATGATCATCCACATACACGCAAAAAATTATGCATTTAATAAAAATAGCATTAAATTATTTAATTTTAATTATTAAGATAAATTATGATTGAATCTATTAATAATTATATTTAATTAATCAATCCTTTTAATCTTAATCATTTTCTAAATTTCCTTGATATTCTCATACATAACCTTATACATAACTTTTACCTTGGAATAAACTCAGTGAATACCTGTCCAAAACTACCCATCATGTATTTATACTTGTATACACTTTATTATTTGTGACATGTAGCATGCACACAAAATTAAAATTGTAATACAACTCATACATGATTTGAAAATCTTTGAACATTACGTAGATATTAATTAAACATTTATATATATATATCAAAAACCTATCAAATGTTGTGTCCTATATTAACACTCACATGAAGGTACATGTCTCAAGGGTTTACATAATATAATAATAAATTTCTTAATCTACGTAATCTGGAAATACTACACGGAATGTAGATCTGACTACATGACATGTACTCTCCTCACCGTCCATCCAAAGTACACACCTGGGGAAAAGGCGTGTGAGGTGTATTTTAGAAATCTTCAGAGTACATGACATTTTTAGTGGGACACACATTGTGTAGACTATGCGTTACATGGTCACCATCTGGGCAAGTCGTGTATGGGATACACGACTTGACCCTGACTCGAAGGAACTACACACCATGTCTAGTGGGCCACATGGCGTGTAGTCCGACTAACCATGCACCAGTCTCTCTTGGTCAACATGAGGTGTAATAATTAACTACACCATGTGTCCTTAATTCAATAGTCTTGAGTAATTTTCCAATTACTCTTGATGCATTGAATGAAAATACAAGGTGTGTAGATCTGACTACATGGCATGTATTCTTGAGTTATCTGGATAGAACTGTTAGTTCCTCCTGATGAGATCCTCGATTTTAGTTTAATCATAAAATTATTCATTTCTGTTAGATCTGCAAAAAAATATATAAGAGATGAAAAGATCTTGAAATATAGATTACAAGAACAATTAAACATGAATTGGAAAATTAAATTATTAAAGTTTAAATCATCAATGAATTATTTAAATAATTATAAACGAAAAAATTACCCACTATGATACCACTTGTAGGTTCCAGGAACAATATAAGCGCAATATGGGTGTGTACCCAACTTTACAAAATGTTATAATCGATGATTAATCCGGGATCAATACAATGATGAAAACTAGTATCTACATAATTCAATCAGTGATAAAAGACAAAGGAGAGAACCCAGAACTGAGAAGAGAGGATTGACATATTTTTTATAATTAATTTAATTAAATTATAGAATTACCTTCAAGGTGATTATTTTTTCGTTGATGCGTCTGAGAATGGGTCTGAGGTGTAATTTTTTTTGAAATGTAGAGTCATAGTATAGGAATATTCTAATGGTGATCCACATGTGCTCCAGGTATTTCCAGACATCACTAAAGGAGCCTCTGGGTGATAGCGTGGAAGATCCTTGTACTTGCGATGTCTTCCTTAGACCACCTAGAGAATCACTTCCAAAGCATTCTACTTGATCTAGTGGAGGAGGATCTCTCTCGTTCTTGATAGCATTCTTGGAGAGGTAAGAGTTATTTAGTCTTGAGATATTTTTTGCAAGGATGTTGTAAACTCAATGATTGGTTAGCTGATGGAATGAACCCTTGGATTATATAGAGAATAATAATATAATGGGGAATTTAATTCAATAGGTAATAATAAATAATTAGCACAGGTGACTTTACTTAATTTATTATTCCATTTGAAAACCCCATGTCAAATAATAATAGAAATTATATTATTTTTATGACATGTTCTTAATGAATTTAATTCACCAAGTAATAATAAATAATTAGCACAGGTTTCATTACTTAATTTATTATTCCATGTGAAAACCACATGTCAAATAATAATAGCAATCCTATTATTTCCATTACATGTTCTAAAATTTCCTATTATATTTAATTATTATTTAAACAAATAATATTTAATATTATTTCTCACCAGACCCATAACTTGGTCCACCAAACCTCCTCAATATTTAATGGGCCTTGAATAATGAATATTTATTTATTAAATAAATATAAATACATTATTTGTCAATAAATAAATATTTCCTCTGTAATATATTATCTCGAATAACTAGTGATTAAATAAATGTGATCAGGCACACTTGAATAATTATTAAACCACAATTGGGAATAATATTTGTTAAACTTGATAAATAAATAAATTATTTAACTAAGATATCAGCTACACTTAGCATGTGACCCTCTACGCCTCTTTCTCATTTGCATTAGGTGGGCTTGCCCAAAGTCCAATATTGCTATCTGGAAATGTGTAAAGGCACCCAAGAGAAATAAGTTTATGTTTCAATGACATGTCACCTCATATAAACTCTTACTGTGAAATATTATCCCTTTGTCCTGATATCTCTAATTAAGTGAGTTTCATGCAAGTGCCATCAACCCATGTGCTCGATTTCTCATTATTTGACTTCTTAGAATTTAACATTCCTAGAGAACACCATGAACATGGATTTATTTAGGCTATATCATTTCCATCAAAGGGCCTTAGATATCTAATTCCATAGAAGTGAAAAATCTTTTCACGCATTATTTATTAATGCAGTATTACTCGTGACGCACCCAATATATCCTACCTCACCATGAATATCTGTCATCATAGTTTTTGTCAATACATCTAAGTGAACGAGCCATAATACCCATTAATAATAATCTTAAAGTATAAGGACCAATACACACACATATAGATAAGAATATCCAATGAAACTTATGAATATGGATTTCCTACTGGCAGGTCTTGTTCTCATAATATCCTCTTGAATGTTACCAAGGGTGGACACCATGAGAAGGTGACTCAAAGTTTCAGGAGTCCCCACCCCTGATAGCCTATATCATTTTTTTCCCTCTAAATGATATCATCCGACCATAGAAAATATATTAAAGAATAGTTTCATGGCACTTCCAGGATGTCATCTTTGCAGGGATTCGTTATGAACTTTTAGTGTGATAACTATTCTTAGGACATTATCATATACTATGTCATGCATAAGAACAATCATGATGTGATAAGGAGTTTATTAATATTCATCCAATGAATACAGGTTTATCATAAAATAAAAAGAAGTTGGTTTCTAGGTCACCAAATCCAAATGTATATACACCACACAAAAAAATAAGTTCATAATACCAAATATGTCTCTATAGAGTGGAAATTGAGATGAAATCCCTTACAAAGATCATATCACTGAAGTGATAATTAATTAATGAAGAGTTTATGTGTATAAAATTTAAATCTACATAAAATAATTATAAATATAGCATAAAACGGTTATATTTCATTACACACATAATCTTAGTATATCATAGACAATTAATAATTAATATAACTCAATATAAAGGAAGTGAATAATGGAACCCCTTACCTCAAGCTCGAATTCCTTCGTATGTTTTTGAACACCCTATATAATAAATATATATTTTATATACATATATTATAGAAAATTTTTGATATATATAATAACATATATGATTTACTTATAACCTTTTGTCACTCACTTATTAACAATTATTTATTAAAATCACTATTCCAAGTGATAACTATTTCATTTTTTTCATGTGTGTTTTAGTTCGGTAGTTTTGGTCATTGTAATTTGATCATAGTTACATCATATCCATAATTTTTTTCATGGTAAAAATATCATATATTTTCACTATATATATATATATATATATTTAAAATCATTCATAAAATTCTGAAATAGAAAAATGAATTACATCGTTCATGGAGATGGTAGGTCATACGTACACATGAACAATGTTTCAACTTTCCTACAGATGAATGAAAAAAAAGATAAATAATAATTAACCATTCCATGATAATTTTTATATATTATATGTTCTTTAGTTATATCCTTATTACTATTTATTTAAAGATGAAATGAAAAACAGATTTCATCGCTTCACGGACGTGGTAGTTCGCATGTACGCACGAGAGACATTATCATTTTCAAACAGATTTAGAAGTAAGAAGGTAGATATGATATTATGATTAAAAAATAATAATTATGTCATAAATATAATATATATTATTTATTTATATTATTATTACTATCCATGTGAGGCAGTGATGGAAAACAAATTGCAGCGATTTGCGAGGTGGTAGTTCACCATACACACGACTAATGATTTTTTTTCCCATTTGATGGAGAATGAGATGGATAAATATCATGATATAAAAATAATAACACATAATAAAATTGAATATTTTGGTTATATTATATTTCAATTGTTATTACATATTTCAAGGTGGTAAAAGAAGAAGTAAAAAAATAAAGATCTTGGTTAAGACGATTACCTTCTCTTAGAGAATCCTCCATTAGATCTCTTCTTAGTGTCATTAGGGTTGGTCTTTTGGGAAGAATATAGCCTATATAATGTAGATATGTATGTTTAAAATATAATTGGGTTTGTTTTTTTCAATATAGTCTTTTCAAATTGGTGTAAATAACAGAGAGAAGGGGTATCCTTTTATATGTGAGGGGAGGGGCATTCTTGTAATTTATTAAAGTATTAAATTAATATAAATTATTTTCCATGTAAAAATGGATAAAAATTGATATAATTTAAATAAAATAAGACTATGGGTATAATTATTCTAATAAAATAAAAATGAGACCACTATAGGTGATTTTTTCACCCTTATCTATTTGTTTTAACCCCATGTTAACCCTTTTGACAATTACTGTGATAATAAAGTTTTTTTCACTATAGAAGACAATAAAGTTACCATAAAGGGAAATATTCGACATAAATGTTCAAGTGATTGAATTTTATATCATTTCATATTCCCATTATCCTAGTTCAAGATTTTTATGATTTTAAAATAATTTAATGAAATATTAAATTCATAAAATATCATTGATGTCATTCTGGACACTATTCATTTAATTTGACTTTTAAAAACATTAAGAAAAATATGGAATCCAAATATAAGCCTTTAACACAAACATAATTTGTTATATTCATCTATAAAATTCATGTAATATAATAATCCATCCAATTTTTGTTACTTTAAATATTTTTAAAATTGTTTATTTTATTTTTCTATTAATTGAATAAATGTTGTATCAGTGTTGCATAAGAATTTAAACTAATTATCCAATAATTAAAAATTAAAAATAAATTACAATGATAAAATAATTAATTAATCTTTAAAATTATCATTTAAAAATAAAACTAACCTCTCTTTATCCTTAAGAAAAAATATTATAGATATTAAAGTGAAGTGTGTGACATTTTTGTTTTTTTTCATTTCTTAAAGTAATATAATGGTAAATATAAAAGCTAAATGGAAAAAAGAGGCCATATGTTCTATAATTTAATATAAATATCCAAAATTAATTCACAAAATAGGATAAAATCAATTTTTAGGGAAATTTTAATGTCTTATATCAATATTTTAACCTTATTTTGCTCGTGTTACCCTTACCTAGGTGATATATATTCACCAAGGTTATTATTAAAAGTGACGCATAATGAAATGGGTCTATTTAAAAAATTATAATATACTGATTTCAAATATTGAATCCATTTTTCAAGATAAAATTTCTAGAAGTGGTATAATTTAATTTAAAATTAAACCCACAAAATGTGACAAAAAACAGTTTTCTAGAAAAAATGTTTTTTGTAGTATAAAAAGTCGTTATACCATAATCCAATATAAAATTAAATTCAATGAACTTAATTATATTAATAATAATATAAATGAACTAATTTTTATTTCAAACGCATTTAAAAATTGATCTTTTTAATTATTTTAAATGAAAATTTGGTTTTCAATAAAAATTAATATTGATCATTATTCATCGAAAAATAAATATTTTTATAAAATTATCAAAAAAAACTAAGATAATTTTGACATGATGATTTCAAAAAATAATTTCCTTTTTTCAAATACATTTTTGAAAAGTTTTAGAAATTAATTATATTATTTTCTCATAAAAATCAGTAAAATCTATTTTGAGGAAAATTTATTTATGAAGTATATAATAATTTAAAAAAAATTGACTATTTATTTATAAATATTTTTTTATTATCTAAAAATTTTATTCTTAGTTTTTAAAATATTGTTATTCCTATTAATACCACTAATTTTAAAATCTATTATATCATGGTTCATTTAATTTTTATGTTCCATGTGATTCAATATATCAAATTAATCAAATTAATTTATATTAAACTGTATCATAAAATATCAGGGTATTATAATTATTCACCTCATAGAATAAATTTTATGAGATCAACCATGAATGACACAAGTGATCAGGATTGTTCATGCTAACACTCGGTGATTATATGATGATGTTTAAAGATTTTGGTGCATGTTTGGATTACCACTATAGGGATTCTACATTTGGATCCTATAGTGCAACAAAGGTATGAAAAGATAAATTCAACTGGATCATCAATAAAGAAATAATTAAATGTTTGGGTAATTATAGATCTATTTTAAAATTAATTATAAATTACATGTGATGATCCTTCTCTTTTAGTTCTAGCATTTAATTCAAGTAATATTTAATTTAAATCCATTGGCCATGATACTATTCATCATGTAGAACTCAAATTACTCATAATTTAATACTAAAATTCAATTTGTTCATTCCATACAGGTGTTTCCACTGTGTTCAAAACCTACAACTAGTATCAGAGTGGTCACATAGTAAATTTATAATTATTTATTAATATTTATTTAAATGATATGTATTTTCAATCTCTTTTTCATCAGATCTATTCATTCTTGAAATATGAACATAATTTTTTCTACCCTTTCTTCATTCTCACTCACATAACCAATAAAATAGATAAATTAAAATGTTTAAATATCTAAAAATTTCATCTTGAGATTCCAAATGTTCTGTCCAGATTACAGAAGAGTACACGCCATGTACCCCAAACTACACATCATGTACCAGTGTATGTTGTCTATTTCTCATGTCAATTTTAGATCAGTCTGATAAAATCAGATTAATTATCTAATAAAATATAATCAACCTGTAGATATAGACTAATTTATTATACGGTATGAAAAACCAAACATCTTGTAACATTTATACGCAGTATGTAGTCATTGTGTATTTGTAATAGAAAACATGGGAGTCTAAGTGTGTCATGTATCTTGTACATGACATGGGGACTAAAAACCATGTAACTTACAGGCTATATTTCATCTAAGATGATTACATTTCATATAACTCATACATACCCATGGAAAGAGAACACTCCCAATCCCTAGTCATATGTCAAAGACAGAGTCTGAAAATGTTATACATCATGTAACCCAGTACACATCATGTAGTATTATACAAGTAGTGTTCTTAATTTAATGAAAAATTATAATTAAATATATAATTAAAATTATTCACATGTATTCCATGTTTCATTTTTTTAAAGTACACTCCATGTCATAAGATTTTTAATTATATATTGAAGAAATTTCTCTATTAAATTCTAAAACTACAAGTTGTGTATGGTGTTTTCTTATAGTGTTCTCCATGCACCACAAATGTATCACATGAATTATAGTTCACATGTGTTCTATGTGTCATTTTTTTTACAATACACACAATTTAATTTGTGTTATATGTCAAGGGAATACACAAGCACAAGGGTCATGCCATGTAGTTTGGATGATTACATGTCATTGTAAGAGTTGGTGTACCAGAACCAACTGGTTTTACTTTGATTACATGGATATTTAATGTATTTAAATATTAATCATCTTATTACATATTGTTCATTGTTCTTCATGACTATGATGTAATAATGTCCTATAGTATTTGTTTCATTGATAAGGTCATGGAAGTTCTCCGCTATGATGAGAACCTTTAAATTATATAACAATATGCTTAAATATAGATATATGGTTGGATGAAAAACTATGATGGGATGCATAGCATGCAGACTATTAGGTGCGAGTACTCGTAAAAAGATGATACTTCATCTCATGAAGTTTTCACTTGGTAATCTCCAAGACAGGGGATTATGAGAACATACATGCCAGTATGAATTCCACATGATTTGGTGTCATTATATATTTCTATCTTCAAGCGTGTGTAATGATCCTTAGACTTTAAGATTACCATTAATAAGAGTCACAACTTGCGCATATTTATTTAATGATGAAAACTGTCATACTGACAGTTGGTGGGAGTAGGGTACGTTGGGTGTGTCATGAGTGGCATATTATTAATGGATAAGTCAAGGAAGGATTTATCTCTTCCATTTATAGAAGTTGATATCTCGACCCTTTTATTGAAATATAACCGTAGCACAAAATTCCATGGCCATGGTGTAACGATGATTTTATTTCAGGTAGTCAAATAATTATGTATCAAGCATAAAAGTTGATGACACTAACATGAAACGTGCTTGATGAGATATTGCGACAAAGGGATTATATTACACGGTGAGTATTAATATGTGGATTTCATTATTGTGACTTTATGTTCTTTCTCTTGGGTGCCTTGACCTGTTTCTAGACAGTACTCTTGGACTTTAGGCAAGACCTCTTAATGTCAACAAGAAAGAATCATAGAGGGTCACTCACTAAGTGTTTCTGGTGGTCTCGGTTAAATTCTATTCGAATTTAATTAATAAATATTATTCTCAATACAGTGGAATAATTTTCTTCAAATTGAAATGATTTCATAAATTAAATAAATATTTATTCACCGGATTGTGGGTAAAATATATTTATTTATATTATTCAACATTTAATAAATATTTTTTTACTAGTTTTTAAATAAAATATTTATTTAAGAGAATAAATTATTTATTTATTTATTCAGGTGTTCAATAAATGTAGGTGGAGTTCAAGCAGACCAAGGCTAGCTCGATAGTAAAATAATTATTTAAAACATGATAAATAATTATTTAATTAGTTGGCACAAATTAAAATAATTCTTCTATTATTTTGTAATGCGGAATTTTATTTATAATTATATTTTGTGCAAGTTGGCACACCATAAATAATGACAGGGTATTATTATTAATAGCATGGGTTTTTCCTGAGGTTATGAATGTATTTAATTGTTGTTATACAATTAAATATTTTAACTGAAGCCCCATGTCAATAAATAGACACATACGTCTATTATTCCATGTATCGAACCTCACACTCGGTGATTTGATAATTGTTGAGCTAAAAAAATTCTCTCTTGAATCCTCTTCCCGCCCCTCTCAAGAATGAGAGATGTTCTTCAAGGCTAAATAACAAGAGATCAAGACGACCGACAGAAGATACTCACTTTGTCATGCTAGCACTTGGAGAACGAGCGGTATTAATCAGAGGCCATTGGATCATATGTGGATCACTGCTAGATGGATTCTAGTTTGGATCCTATCAAGCATAATAAGATAATCTGGAAGGGTCATTTTGGACGATCAATATCATCAACGAAGAAAATACCAAAGATCCAGATTTTATTTTCTTTATGAAATTATTTAAATTAATTATAAACATGATGTGAAAGATCCTATCTAAAGTTTTTGGGCCTCTTATTTATTTATCTAAATATTTGATTCTATTCTGTGGAGATTGGCATTCATGACCGTATTAATCCCGGAATAATCATTGATCATGGTAAAAATTGAAGTTGGGCATCGGCCTAACCGCGCTTCTGCTGCGCCTGAAACCTACAGTCATTGTCTCCAAGTACAATTTTTTACTTTATTAATTTCAAATAAAATTTATTTTGTTTCAATTTATGGATGATGGTAATTTAAGGATTCTTGGATGGAATTAAAATACATTGTATTATTTAGATTAATTCATGATGTTTTTTCTTGTTTGATGAATGAATTGAAGTAATTGATCACTAGATTGGAAATATATGTTTGTTGCATATTTTTTTAGATGATCATGAGATTAGACTAGGGATGGCTATATGATTTGATTCCTCTAAATTTATTTTTGTATCTAAATTAAAATTATGTAATGCATGTCATCCTATCCTTCTTATTATGTAAGGGCATACATGAATGCAATTTATTTTATATAAATCCCCTTTTACCCAATCTATTATATCCCCTCACCTATGTGTATGAAAAATTTTATGTAAGGATGGATCTCCCAAGAGAGAGGAGGTAGTTTGAGTCTCAGAGCGAAAGAAAAAAAATCAAGGTGATACATAGGATTCAAGGTGGAATTTTGTAACATGAAACAATTTATGGTTCAAGGTGTTTTCCACTTGAGTTTAATGTTAGTTTATCATTTTCTAGATAAACTAAACATTAGATAATCTTATGGTCATGCTGTTTATATTTTATTTTGGTCATCTTTACGGTTGATTATTTATGTTTATGGATGCTTCATAGTCACTTAATAAATAATTTAACAAGCATGCAAGATAGAATTAAATGAAACTGAATTATAAATAAATTTTATTAGAAATGGTTTATCAATTAAGTAAAATCCACTTAATATTAACGAAGCATGTGATAAGATAAAACTTGTTTTTTACACATAAGAATAAAAATACCTCAACTAATATTTTATGTTGGTATAGCCTTACCTTACTTATGTTAGATTCAAACCCATAGTTGAAGGTGTTTGAATGAACCAAGTTGGGGTTATTTTAATTATTAGGGAACTTTTAGTTTCAAGTTTTGGTTTAACTTAACTTGGTTCACATGAGGGGTTGACTTTCCAAGTAGGACTTGGTGTAATTGAGAGGAAAGGGTTTGGAAAATATTTTTCCAGTATTTCAAGATTGAGGAGTCCACTCAATAGATTAAGGAATTGTGTGTTAAGGTAGGTGGAAAGTTATTCCTACCTAAAACACTTTAATTAACTTATCAGGCCCAATAATGGTTTATGAGAAGGGAATATGGGTCCTTGCCACTAGAATATCTATTCCATCAGATATTTTGAAACTAATGGTGAGGGGTATTAGGTTTTAAAAAAATAGTGGATGATTAATAAAAATTTAAGAAAATTTAAATTTATTAATTTGATTTTGTAATCAAGGAAATACTAACTACCTAATCCTAATTTTGTAGAAATATAAAACCACACGACTTTGAAAATATCATTGTGATCTATATTAGAGAAGTAAAAACTTCTAACTAGATTGAATTTATATGAATGTTATAAGTTATTACTCATTATACTATAATATGAATGGAAATTATATGAGCTGGAAACCCCAATTCCCGAGTCATTTATGGAAGAGTCTAGTAAGGAATAAATATATCTCTACCTGAAACATGTGAATGATGTAATAGATGTCCAATGTTTTATGAAATCCTTTATATCCAGTGATCTTAAAAATTAATAATAGGATATGGATGCATATATAATAATCTATCTCTTTTGTGAACTTTATTAGAAGAAGGCGAGACAAGAGAGATATTAGATCTTCAATACACTATTCACGTGCAATCTTATAGAGTCTATGTCAATTGGGACTCATATATTCAAGATGATGTGATACATAAAATTATTAGACATCTTGAGGTTTAATATCCCTAATGAGTTGTTAATTGATCTCATTTTTTTCTCACTACCTAAACCCATATCCAATTTCATTGTGAATTATAATAAAAACAATAGTGAGAATAATATTCCAAGACTTATTACTCTTATTTTCTAAGTTGATAAATACATGGGGTGTGAAAACCCCACAGTCCTTATAGAGAAGAATAAAATGAATAACTAGTAAACGGGTCTGAAGACTTATTAAAAGTATAAGTCTTAGGATCACCATCCTTATAATAAGAAGAAGATCAAGTGGAAATAAAAATGAATATAATGTTGTGTATTTACCATGTGTTAATAAAATCCATTGGAAGAGAAGATATACCCCCAAAAAAGTAAGTTAAACCTTTGGGTGAATTTTTTATAAATTTTAATCTTTCCATATCTACAAGTTGGGTGTTGTATATTTCATGTGGTTCTTAAATTTATATCCAAATATTGGAACCTATTATATTTCAGAAGTTTTGTGGAGTCATATAGGATTTATGCGCTACTAATGGAGCGAGGATAGTTTCTCTAACCATTGAAGACTAACACATCACATTTCAAATAAGAATGATTTTAGTTTTAATGACCTTTTATTTTGTGCCTAGTGTTACCAAGAACATAATCTCTATTTCTTTTTTAGACAAGGATAAATTTATTTTCAAATTTGGAAATAAAAGTTTCTACTTTTATAAAGAAAACATCTTTTATTGTATAGAATAGTTGAATAATGGTTTTTTGTATTAAATTATGAGAACCGATATTGGAAATTGATAATGAATCAAAATCACATGACTCATATCACATCCAAATGTGGCATCATCGCCTTGGTCACATAAATGGGAATCATTTAATGAAACTCTATCAAGATGTTCACTCAGAATCTTTTGATATTATACCACTTAAAAGATGTAACACTTGTTTATAAGGTAATATAACTGAACCACCATTTTGTTTATAAGGTGAAAGGGACATCTAGATTTTATTTTTGGTACACATTGATGTTTTTTGACCTTTTCAAGTAAAATATATCGGTGGATTATAATATTTTATGAAATTTACTGATGAATTGAGTTGGTATAGAAACATATACTTGATGAGGTATAGGTCTGAATCCTTTGAGAAATTCAAAAGAGTTCAAGAATGAAGTTGATAATTAGATTTTTAAGAAGATAAAGAAGATTTTATTGTATCGAGTTGGTTAAAATCTTAACCAAGATTTTATCAAAAAAAACTACAGGAGTATGGTATTTTATCTTAAATCACTCCTCCTTATATTCTATTGTGGAATAGTGTTAGTGAAATGAAGAAACATACCATAACGGACATGGTAATGTCAATGATGAGTTGTGAAAATTTTCTATTATACTTTTTGGGATATACATTATATATGGTAGCATACATACTAAACTGAGTACTAATTAAATTAGAAAGTAGTATTCCCTTTAAGTTGTGGAGAGAAAAGTAACCCGTTTTTTACATATTCATCCAAGGAGGTGTTATATATTTTTTAAGGCTTTCTCAAGAAAAAAAACTAACACCCCAATGCATAAAGTGTATCTTTATAGGTTACCACAAATAAATGAGTGTATAATGCCTATATTTTCACTCTAATAAAATGGTTATATTTGTGAGGAAAATTTTATTCTTTGAGAGGTAAGACATCCTCAATAAGGATAGTGGGAACAAGATTTACTTCCAAGAAATTTATACTCAAGAAACAGAATAGTTGGAACAATAACTAATTCCACTAGTCATTGTGGAAGAATTAATTCCTAAAACACAAGTACTTTGTAGTATCACCAGAGAGGTGAGGGAACTATAAAATATGGTTTTATAGTCATAGAATATTGTGTCCCATTATTGGTTGAAAATAATGACCTTGTATCCTAAAAGGATGTGGTAAAGTGATCAGAAGCTACAAAATGGCAAGAAGCCATAAATTCAGAGATGAATTCCATGTACCAAAACTATGTGTGGATTTTGGTTGATCTGCCAATCGATGTAAATATCATTGTTTTAAAATGGGTATTCAAGAGAAATATGAACATATAAGGTCAGGTTAGCACTAATAAAGAATGGTTAGGGGAAATGAGTTTATAAAACATCATGGTATTGACTACAAAGAAACCTTTTCTTTGTTTTTCATGTTTAAATCTATCAGAATTATACTTTCTATAGAAGCTTTCCATGGATATCATATTTGGAAAATGTATTTAAATACTTCTTTATTTAATGGTAACCTTAAATAATATTTTTATAATATATAACCAAAAGGTCTTGTGACTTTTGGAAATACCAAAATGGTATGCAAGTTATTGAGATCCATTTATGGAATAAATCAAGCATCTGGGTCATGAAGATTTAGTTTGAAGATACTATAGAATAATTTGGTTTTATTAAGAATAAATTTGAAACATGTGTTTACAAGTTGTTTAGTGGTTTTATGATAATTTTTATAGTATTATATATTGATGACATATTACAAATTGAAAATGAGATACCATCCTTACAAGAAGTTAAGGAATAGTAGAGAAAGTGCTTCTCCATGAAGAAATTTGGTAAAGTATCCTAAATTATATGAATTAAGATCATGCATGATAGATCAAAGAGGCTACTTGGACTAATTAAAATTACATGAATTGACAATATGCTGAAGAGGTTTGGTACAGAACAATATATGAGGGGATTGGTTCTCATGTCACATGGTATAAATATTTCTAAGAGAATTTATCCTTGTACACAATGGGAAAAAGGTATAATGTGTAAAATCCCATATTATTCTATGATAGGATCTATCATGCATGTTGTGTTATGTATCAGGCTTGATGTTCCCTATTATTTTAGAATGGTATCAAGATATCAAACTAATCCATGTTAACAACATTGGAATATTGTTAAGTCTATCCTTTAGTATCTGAGGTGAAATAAGGATGTGTTCTAGTGTATGGGATAGATGAAGAGCTAGTCATTCAGGGTTATACAAGTACTATCTATCAGACATGTCAGAATGATCTGAAGTTATATTCAAGATGTGTATTCAGTCTCAACAGAGGAACTATAATCTGGGAGAGTCTAAAGTAGCAAGTTCCTATTAATTCTAAATCTGATTCCAAGTATATTTCAACTTGCGATGCATTAAAGGAAGATTTTTTTAATTGAAAATTTTCATATGAGATTTATGTGGTACCTAGAAATCAATACCCTATCACATTTTACTATGATAACACTTCAACTATGGCTCTTTCTAAATATACAAGGTCACATTCAAGGATAAATAATATTCTTTGAAAGTTTCATATCTTGAGGGATTTTTATCAATGAGGTGGAGTTCTAGTGAGTAGATTATCCATGGATGAAAACATGGTAGACCCCTTGAAAAATTCTTTATCATATCAGAGGCTTGAGAATCATGTGAGATCTAGTGGATTGAAGGTTGTTAACAATTGACTCTAGTGAATGTAGGAGTATGTCGTAGTTGGTTCCCTAGAACCAAATTCTATGTACTCGATGATTATATATATATATATATTAATTATCTTTAATATTAATAAAGTTTATTATCACAACATGATTAATCCTCTACATTATAGATTATATGATAATGTCCTAAGGATACATTTTTCATCCAAAGCATATAGTGGTTCCCCACTATGATGAGATAATTTAGATTATATGATAGTATTACTTAAACCCATGTCATATAGATAGAATATATTTTCTAATGAGACTCAAATGACATAGGTTATCAGGTATAGGAATCTCATAATACATTGAGATACCTTCTCATGTTGTTCACCCTTGGTAATCTTCAAAAGGGTAGGTTATGAAAACATACCCGCAAGTAGGAAATTCACATTTATATGTGTTATTAAATGATCTTATCCATAAAAATGTGTTTCAATCCATAAAATTTAATATTACTTTTCATGAATATCATAAGTCATGTACTTTGATATATTGACAAAAAACATGATGACACATGCTCGTGGTAAAGTAGGATATTGTAACATCCCAATATTTTATGAAATATCTTATTTCAAATTAATTTAAATTCTTTGATAGCTTGAGTTAAACATAATGTATAGTTTAGATTTCATTATATGCAACACAAATTTTATCTTTCATTTCATGTAACATCGAGTTTCTTCAACAACTTGTGTTACACAGAAGGTCGAGTCTTACCTGACAACGATATACTAATAATATTATTATTTAACATTATAGTTATCACCTATATATTGGAATGGTGGGAATGAATGAGATTAACTAAATTATGAAAATATAGCTTAAAGATATTTATAAAATGAATTCATTGGTTACCAATTTTTTAGAAATGAAAATAAGTACTAATTGAATATAAAGGATGTGTTTGTATTTTTATGACCAGAATAAAGATTTATCTTAATAAATTAAATTAATCACTATTATTGAAATATATTAATTAAATTTATATTTTATATATCAAATAAAATTATTTTAAATTCATCCAATGAGTTTTATAGGCTTAATCTAAGAATAAATTAAATTTTAACTATAAAAAGATACATATTTTTATGTTTTATTTGAAAAAATAAACTTAATTTTAGATATCAGAATATGGAAATTTACTTTGGTTTAATTTTTGGTATTTTTCAGAGAGGTTCCATAATTTGATGAATAGTTAAAAATACTGGATTATAATTGGAAACTGGTTTTTCATATAAATAATTTATAGTGTTAAATTATATTTTTAATTGGGTTTAAAGTATAATTAAACAAATTATATATCATTTAATACAATTTATTTCATTTTAATCATTTCCATATTTATTTTATATATAAAAAATTAGTAAACCTTTGGACTTTTTCACTTTAAGAATCTATTTTTCAGTCACGTCTGCGGGATTAATTTTAAATAAAATTATGAAACTTGTATGATTTGAATTTGTAAAAAATAACTTCATATTTATAATCAGAATAATATATAATTTATAATAATATAAACTTAATTTTTGACAAAAGTTACTAGTGAAAGAAGTTAAAATTAATTGTAGTGATTAAGGTAAAATGAGCTTACTCAATAATTAAACTTAGAATATAAGGTCTAAAAATGATCCTAAACTTGTCTAAAAAATATTTTAGAGAAATATTTCAACCATTAAACCTATAGAGTTATATAATATCCCACTTTGGACCCTTTTGGGACAAGTAAAACGTGTGGATAACTCATATTTTTTCAAAAATACCAAGTGTGTCCTCTTCCTCGCTTATAAAAGGCCACCACATATCCCCCTCTATTAACACATATAAAAACTATTTTATTGTAAAAAACAACCCAAATAAGCTCCCAAAACCGACATATAATCCTAGAAGCATCTATTTGGGTATAAATCAATCCAAGTAAGTCCTTTGGTGCAATCTAAAAGGAGTTTCCCAAATAAGAGGTAACGTTCTTCAAAGAGAAATTTTGTTTTATTTCTTTCTCCAACCATTAAATTATTCATATTAAAATATTATATAATAAAATTAGTATCATAAATATACTTATATGTCTTTATGTTAATTTTTCTATGTACACCTTCACACACTTCTATCAAATGGGTAATGAAATCATCATTCGTGTGTATGGTCGATTACCACCTCGTGAAATTATGTCGTTCATTTTTCCTTTACAACCACTCATGGATGGAATTTATGATGGACATACTATTTTTATATAATATATATTATATTTATGATTTCTTTATTTTTCTGTAATTATTATATAAAACATACCTTCATGTTTTCTATTTTATGGGAATATGACAACATCATTTGTTGATGTGTCGACTACTGCCTCCTCAAAGATATGCAATTCATTCAGGTTTTACATGGAATGTATTATGAAATATTTTAATAAACATATATTAAATAAATGAAATATTTATTATATTCATGACATAATTATATATATTTATATATAATATACCGTTTTATTCCTTTCATTTCACACATTAAAAAAGTGATAATTTTGCTCGTGGACGTGTGGATTACCTCCTCCTTGAAGTGATGTGATTCTTACTTTTTCATAACCAATTCATAAAAATTATATATATAATCATATATAATTAAATAATATTCTATTTATGATATAATTTTCATTCAAGAAATATAAATTTTACTTACCTTCTTTCCATAATGTTTATTGAAAAATGGGAATGTTACTCATGAATATGTACAACCTACCGTCTCCATGATCGTAACACTGGTTCATTTTTCATAACCATATTTCTTGATTGATTATAAAATTTTAAATAATTTAAAATATTATTATTTATTTATTATTATTATTTTATATATGTTTTAATAATGACCTCATTGACCCTAGTCAACCTATCAAAGTTAGTTTTGACACATAAGCTGAATATGGTCGAAACATCTGAATTAAACATTATTGATTAATTATATGTATATAACTTGTTTATAATTGAAATAAAATTAATAATAAATTTTTTAAATTTTCTTAATAAATTAAATAATTAACATAAGTTTATTATTCAGGAAGATAGAGAACAAGCATGACAAATCAGACTCGAGGTAAGGGTTTTCTATCTCGCTTTTATTTTCTGTGAGACACATGCCATGTTCACCACCAATTTATTATATGTGGTGTATTTACTTCTATGAATTTAATTTATGATATTTCTAATAAAGTTTATTTGTATTTAAATATCTATTTTAGGATCTCTATTTCATGGGTTTTACGGTTAAAATTTTACCAAAGCAGTAAGGGAATTTTTAGTCTCACTTTTATTTTTACAAGACTTATTCCATATTCACCACTCATTTATTTTGTGTGATGTATATATTATCCTTAATCATTTTACATTATGAATTTAATTTATTTCATGATATTAAAATTTTAAATTTATTTTATTCTTTTAAAGATCTCATGATCCAAAAGTTACTCAAGTAGTGAGGGTTTTTCTTGTCTCACTTTTATTTCTGTGAGATATAAGCCATATTCACCACTTATTTTTGTATTGTAATGTATATAATTACCATTAATATATTTTATGATTATTATCCTTAAATATATTGGGTTTTACATGTCCATTTGAGTATTTTTATTTCAGGGTTTTTACTATTTCAATGTTACCAAAGCAGTAATGGATTTTTTTCACAATTTGCCTTCATTGTGATGTTTGTTTTTCTATACACCTATATTATTTTAAAATGTGTATATACAGACCTTGTGACATATAATATCATGATTTTATTTATTCTAATGTTATTTAATGTTTTGTTTATTTTTATTCCTTTATGTGGTTTATGATTCAAATGTTTCAAAGTGACGTGGGAAACTTTGAATGTTTAAAGATTATTTTACTAAAAATATTTTAATGAACTTTTAAGGGAATTTGCCTACATAAAAGACAAATAATATTTTTTTTTACTTATCCTTCAATAGGGATATTTTTTATTTATTCCATCCTCGTTATTTATTTGGATGTATTATGATTTCTTCAAAGATATTGTTAAGGAAACTGTTTCTTTTCCAAAGTTTAATCTCGTTTCAAAGAGATCATTATGTAACTCATTTATTTTACATGGTTTAATCATGTATCAATGAGATTAATATGGATCCTGTTTATTCTCTATGGGTAAACCATGTTTCAATGATATTCTTATGGAACCCATTTCTTTTCCACAGGACAACCATGTTTCAAAGATATTGTTATGGAACTTGTTTCTTTTTCAGGGGTTAATCATGTTTCAAAGAGATTTACATTAAACCCATTTACTTTAAATGGTTTTATCAGGTTGTAAATGAATAAGGATTATTTATATATTTTTTATAATGGAATAGTTTTATTCATGAAATGGTACTTGAGAATTATATGAAATGGTTGAGCCCAATACAGCATATACGAAGGGTTTATCCCTATTATATATCATGAGAAACAAGTGATCCCGATATATCTTATATGAAGTTTGAGCCCCATTATAGATCTCCAATGAATTGGTTAAGGATAATATTAGAATATAGACATATGTTTATTCCAATTAAAAGGGGTTTTAAAGGGTTCTAAAAGGTTTTTGAAAGGGATTTATGAAATTGATACTCCAAGTTACCAAAAGGAGTTTTAATTGTTTGTTATGGGTTTATAATGTTTATCATGATCGAGATTGGTATCACGTGGATAATGATTATTGATTCTGTTGAATTTAAAATTACAATGTTTTTATATTTGATGATCTAGGTATTTATTGGTATGAGTTATTTTATGATTCACCCATACACTATGATTTTGTTTTCATATCCTTATGCACTTCTTATGCTCATTGATGAAATTAATTTTTTAATGATTATTTTTACCCTTAATGGTCATTTGAGATCACCCTTATTATGTTTCATTTTCTGCATGTTATAAGAATGATGTTGGAGGATTTATGTCTATAAATTATTTTACATGGATGATGTTGATACCTAATGTGAAATAATAAAATTTATATTAAATGAGAGAAATGTTGATTTTATGACATGGGTATTTTTTTATATATGATTTTTCTTAATTCTCTAAAAATATAAACCTAAAAGGTCCTCTAGAATATAAGTGATCCAAATTTTATTTTTGATTTTGTAAGGTTTTGATGGAAACAAATCGGGTCACAATTATCATCATCATAGTTGGGAATGTAAATTTATGGAAATCAGTATGGGATTTGGGAGTGTAGGTTCGGGGATGTTATAGATACGTTGGGTGCATCATGATTGATATTTCATTAATTGATAAAGAAATAAAGTATTTATACCTTATGTATATTAAGAGAAGTTTATATCATAGGTTATTTTATGTGAATGAAACTTCATGGATAAATCCATGGCTATGGTGTTTTCTGAGAAATTCTATTTTTAGAAATTCCAATAAAGTTACATAAAGAAGATAGGTTGATGGCACCAGCATGAAACCTTTTTTATTGGATATATCATGATAAAGGTATTATATTTCACATTAATTGTTCAAATTAGGTTTTATGTCATTGATACATTAAATTATTTCTATATGGGTGCCTTAGAATATTACTAGATGATAACTTTGGACTTTAGGTGGTTTTGCCTATACCACTAAGAAAGGGTCCTAGAGGGTCACACACTAAGTGTATCCATAATATCAATTAAATTCAATATTGAATTTAAAAACCTAGAATAAATATTATTCATGCATTATGATTTGGTATATACTAAGATTATAAATGATATAAATGATATTTATTTATTCTTAGGTGATACACATGTTTTAAAATAATAATTATAGTAATAGTAATACATGGATATCACTAATAATTAAAGAATTGGTAAATGGGTTTATATATAAATATGAAACCATAAACTTTATTTAATATATATCTAATTATATCACCTTATATAAACACTATGGTTTTTCATAATGGATAGAGAACCCTAGAAATTGTTTTAAAGATATAAAGTGTGCACTCTCCTCTTATTATCTCAAGTCATTGAGAGAACATCAACATTTATTCATCCTTATAGAATAATTCTATTATGATCAACCATGAATGATGAACTGATTAGGATCAACTATACCATCACCCAAAGATTACATAAATGTTTTGAGATTACGGTTCATGTTTAGATTACCACTAGATGGATTCTATACTTGGATCCTTCAATTAAATGATAGTATGACAGGATCAAGTCAACTGGGTCTTCAATGAAGAATGAATTACAAGTTTTATTAATTTTAAATCCTTTTATAAATTAATTATAAATTATATATGATGATTCTTCTATTTTTGTAATGAAATATAAGTCAATTAATATACAATTTAATTTTTTTTCATGAAACCATTCATTATGCACATCTCTAATTACTCATTAATTAATACTAAAATCTGAGTTAACTATGTAATATAGGTGCTTTTGTTGCACTCAAAACCTTCACAACTATCATTATAAATAGAAAATAAAGTTTTTGTTTCTACTTGAAGATATTGGATAGACATATTAAGGTTTAATCACCTAATTATGATGATTTTTGACCTTTTCTTCATGATAGTGACATTTTATAAATGAATAATATCATTTTCCATAACATTTTTTAAAAAAGGAGAATTTATTTGGTCAAATGGAGAGATTGAACACTTGAATACTCAATGGTGGAATCTACCTAGAATTTGAAAATACATTTATTGAGTACCAATTATAAAAGCTACTATAATAAGTGACTAAGACTCTTTAAATGAGGTTTTGAGTTAGTTTTAGCAATTAAGGAAGTCATTAATATTATTTGACTAGAGTTAAAGTCATTTAAAAGTATGGAATATGAATCTAAAATAAATAAAAAATACCAATCTCAAATTTATAAGATTCAACCCATCGTATGATTCATTTTAGTCCACTATAAGAGTTATTCTTGAATCTAGAGTAAAAAGTTAAAAAGGCCCCAAACATTGTAAAATCAGGCATAAAATTTATAATAGTAACCAATAAACTTTAGAAAGGTAAAAAATAAGCTTATAGGAGTATCCAAGGACTTTATAAGAGTACCAATATACTTCATAAAAGTAAAGTATAAGTTCAGAATAGTAACTCTCAACTTTGGAAGAGTCATTACTGACTTCGGTAGAGTAACAAGGGAGTTTAGAAAATTAAATAAAGACTTCAGAATTATAAAATAATTTGGGAAATTTTGAGATTCATGAAGTATAAAAACAAAGTTTTCTACAATATTTATTTTGAAGAAATACTAAATCATGCCCCTTATGGGGTTCCCCAATGGTTGATCGGGAATTTTATATTATATAGGTCGATGATTCAACTCATGTTGGATATCCACAAGGTTTTCAATGACATAACATAAATATTTAACCATACATCATGCTAGGGTTTATGGTGTCATGATTTTTTTATTATTGGAATCAAGGATGTTCTTTGTTATAAATAGAGTATGGTTTGCATTTGTTTTCAATACTCACATGGAATATCAATGAGTCTACAAGGGAATGGATCTTACAATTCAAGCAGAAAATTTTATTGAATGTGGCATCATGTCCTAGTGTTTAAAAAAATGGGTCTAAAATTTGGATGATGAATTTCATTGTGAAAAGTTGATTTCATTAATGGACTTATGAAAATATGGAAAAGGCATGAGTTCCATGAATATTATCTTTGTGAATTGTGTTTCATGAAGGATAAAAGAAAGCTAATGGTGATCTATGTGACGGTGATAAGCATCGCGAATGATGAATAAATATAGCATCACAAACAGTGATGATGATCTCTATGATTACGAGAATTGAAGCTTTGTGGTGTGTGATGGTTTGATGAAAAGATCCACTGTTACGATGAACATCGTGAACGTAAAATTTTGATGGAGCTTTGTGAAAGTAGAAGCACTAAAAATATATTTTTGAGATATTAATAAAATTATCTAAGAGGTGGTGGAGCATCACGAACATATGATCCTATAAATATGAGGCTACCCCTATTCACTTGGTACAATTTTTTCAAGGATAATCTGGAAATGCTCTGATTTTGCAAAGATAAGTGATTTTTGTGAATCTAAATTTATATGTGATCTTGAGCATCACAAAAAGACTATAAGTTCTAACTGATTTCAATGATTTTGATTAAAGGTTGCTTCAAGATGATGGGGTATTCCACATTGACTCAGTGAGCTTCATGAAGGCAGTTTATTCTGTGAATGAATTGATCTTTATAAAGGTACTAAGCTTCGCAAAGAAGAATTGAGAAATTATATATTAAACATTACATTTAAGTGGATATGGATTTCAAAGAGAATCAACTCAGATATACGGTGCAGTTATAGTCTCATATTAATTCAAGTACAAAGACTTTAATACCAATCCATTGAAGCAAAATTCAAGTCGATAAATTGAGTTAGACTTCTCTCAAAACAGTGAACTAGGGGGAGTCTATATAAGTGTTCCAAGGGATGCAGTAAGTTATCCCTAGAATGTGTTAAAGGAATTGTGCCTAGAACAGATTTACTATGACCAAAATTTTGAATTCCACAACCAGTGAAGATTAGTAGATTTCAATATTACTAAAACATTGTCGGTGTATGGTTCTTAGACTATCCCTTAGTGGTTAACCCAGTAAAAGTGTTGTGTTGTCTCTCTGTATGTGAATGTTTGATTACTAGTTGAATAAGTCATATAGGTTTAATAAGTTCCTAAAAATGGGGGAACAATATCTATCATATTAAAACAAAAATGTTGACACCCTGATTCAACCCTCCCCTCTTAGGTTGTTCTAGGGTCCTATAAGTGGTATCAAAGGGAAGTTTCACATATTTTGGATACTCTATGGTAAATCTATTCTATGTTGAAGATTTGATTTTCTTTCTTAAGTTAACAATGAAGTGTGGTTTTGATGAATATCTTGTTATCTCTAAGTATAAGTATATATCCATCAATACCATGATGAATGGGGAAAAATAAAGAAAAGAGAAAATTGAATAATTCCATCTTATCTAAGTAAGATGAAGTATCAATATCTCCACACCTTTCTTACAATGAAGATATATCAAGCTTGGAAGGTGAAGAGCAGGTGGCTTAGGTTTCCACCAATGAAAAGGATAACACTTCTACCTTATGTGAGTCAAAACTATCAATTGATCAGGAGTTATGTGTTAGAACCTTTGAAAGTTTTCCTCAAAATAAATATCCTAGCACAAGTGGTGATGTTGATCAATCTAAAACCTAACATGAATTTGGAATTGATAGATTAATAAAATATCAAAATTATATTACTTAAGAAAGAGTCGCATTTGTTTCTAGAATCTTTCAATGTATGAACTTATAGATCACCCAGTTAAAAGGAGAAGCAGATTCAATGGAAATGGGCTTGCAAGGAAAAATTCTTGAATGTTTAAAGCTCTCTAAATAGGTTGGAACCTTTGAAGTAGAAAATAAGGAACTTGAAATAAGTTCCTCAAAATACATCAATGAATTTGAAGAGAAAGATGGATTCAAAAAGGTGATTGAATAAAATATCCATGTTCTTAAAGAGAAATTGAAAAATAGAACTGATGTCAAAGGTTTGAAATTAGAAGGAATATCTAAGAAGATCAAGGAACTTGACTCTTTGATTCAGAATAAAGTGAAGCTGCATGTAGAAGAAGTTGATACAATGAAGAATTATTGTGAAGAAAATATTATTATGATTAAATATCATAAAATCATCCTCAATATGAAATTTCTAGATTTGGAATCTCATTCGGCCAATATTGAGAAGACATATATTGAGACTTCATAAAAGAAGGAAATAGTTTTTTTTTGCTACTCAATGATCAATAGAGGATTCTAAAGCTGAAATACCATCAACATGTGATAAGAAGATCAAGACATATTTTGATGATATATATCAAGTAGCTAAGAAGAAAGAGGTATAATCCTAAATAACTTGCGTTAATGCCTCTAATACTATTATCATAAAGATTGCAGGTTTTAAGAAAAATAATGCACGAGTATGGATGAAGAAAGGATATAAGAAACCTACCACCATGACTAGTGTGGATAAGAAAAAGAGTATAGAATTAGGTAACCCAAATAGATCACAACAATTCATTATGAAGGTCCAACAACCTTATACAATGGTTATAAGGACATCAAGGTTTTTGGGTCAATGTTGGTGCTACAAAAAATTTGGGAATTGTGCATCAAATTGTTGGTACAATCCTCAAAATATAAAATCACAAAGGAATCCTATATCATGGGGGAGCAATCCAGATTTGAAAAATCAACACCCATAGGTCTAGAAGCATCTGTTACTACAAACAGATTTAGATTTCTTGATAACATATGTGAGGTACGAAATGATTGTGGTCACAAGGTTGGTACATGCTCATCTAAACTTGTATCCAAATATGATAAGAAAATATGATCACAAAATCTAGCTAGGAATGAAGAATAAACCTTAATAATAAATCAGAATAATTATGTGATTAGAAATCCTCCTCAGAAAGTATCAATGAAGTATTGTGTGAAGACCTTGGATTCTAAATCCAAGAAGTTGAAGGTTAGTGCATCCAAGAGAACTACTAAGTTGGATTTCACACATAAAAACTCATGTGTAAGATCCAAACATTCTATAACAATTCCTAATGAAATGTTTGTTATTTGGCCAGAATATTTGGAAAAATGAGTAAACTTGAAGATGCACATGCCAAGACTGGTGAAAAAGGAAAAAAGAAAAGCTTCCACGTGATGAAGTAAAAGTTCATGACAGTTTGAAAATAAAAAGATACTCATGTGTTAAATAAGATCTATGTGAGATATGCATGCATTCTAGACACATTGAAAAATGATGTTTAACCTTAATAACAGAGCAAGAAGAATTACTTAAGAGGAGTAAGATTGTATCATCCATAAAGTCTGTTAATAAGAACAATTGTCCACAAAAAGAAGAATAGAATGTGAAGAGATCCATTCCACAACAAAATAAATTAGAACATATGTTCATATGTGCAAGCATGAATACTGGATCAAATAGAAAAAATGGTTGAGAAGATCATCTGAGACATGCAGTTAATGTTGAAGAAGAAATAAGGTACTAGATTATTATCATAATATTTTGTGTATTTTATTTGTTCTTATAATGTATAAAACCTAAGGTCAATCAAGTTATTAGGGAGAAAACTTGAGTAGCAGATAGGGATTTAAATTCTTTATAGCCAAGCTGAAGAATTCACCAGCTTTGATTGATTACTTAATTTGATATTAAAATACAGATATGATGGAGGATCATTTTTTATTAAGATAAATATATTCTATTCTGGACAATTAGGAGAAAGAAGGTACAATCATAGATTGATCTTATTTATGGTATACTGGAGAACAATTGTTTAAGAAGATTATCCTTGGTGATGATGTGAAAATTGTCCAATATGAAAAGTCACAAGTTGAAGAACAATTCTAGTGTCTTATCGATACTTAAATTTATTGGAATCCATTATTGATAAGATTTACCGTTATGAATATGCTAAGAAATATTTCTCTTGAGGAGGATAAAAATGATGAATGATGAAGAAGCTATCAGAATTATTATTTCAGTTGTTATCTAACCTGATTATTCTAGGAATTTCTTGAAGATCATGTCATTGGAAAAGGAGTTTTAGGTATCATGATCTATGTTCAAGGTACATACTCAAATTCTAAAATATTGAAAGACTTGTAAAATATTTGGGGCTGACACAAAGAATATGATACAGAAGAATAATTAGAAGAAGAAATGATGGCTGAATAAACTTCATCTGAACCTCATGGGACAAACATAAGAGACAAAAATGATCAAAAAACACCATTGGGTATTGGACCACACCAATACAAACATAGGAGAATATAAATTTGATCAAAAAAAAGTCATGTATTGTGTGTAAAGTCTATGATCATATTGATAGTTTTGATGTTGAAGAAACATTTTCTACTGTGGAAAGACTATAGTCAATTAGGTTTTTCCTTACTATGGAAATCCAAATAGGATACAAATTTTATTAGATGGATGTAAAAAATACTTTCTTAAATGCAGTTATTTAAGAAGATGTATACATTGAACAACCAGTTGGATTTTTGATTCAAAATCATGAAGAAAAAGTTTGAAGATTAATTAATTCCCTCTATGGTCTAAAGCAGACACCACATGCATGGTATTCTCAAATGGATTCTTATCTGAAGAAACTCAAATTCAAAATAAGAGATAGGAATCAGTGGATGAATTTTCCAATCACATGAAATAAGAATTTAAAATTTCTATGATTGGTGAACATACATACTTCTTAGGGATACAAGTGATTTAGAGGAAAGTCTACACATTTATTTTCTCAAGAAAAGTATTCCAGAGATTTTCTGAATAAATTCAATATAAATGACTCCAAACCAATATTGAATTTGATTTTGGTTGGAAAAAAACATGGAAATCATGAATATGGTTCATTTGTAGATCCTAAAATGTATAGGAGAATCATTGGAAGATTATTATACTTGACTATGACACGGCTAGATATTGTCTTTTCAACATGATTAGTGGGCCACTTTCAAAGTAATTTGAAGGAATAAAATATATTATTAGTGAAAATAATCATGAGGTACATTTAAGTTACTCAAAATTATGGATTATACTTTTCTACATGAAGATATGGTGAACTACTAGCATTATATGATGTTTATTGGGCTGGAGATGTTATTGATATAATGTCCACAAGTGGTGGATCATTCTTGATAGGAAAGAAATGTGTGGGATTATTTAGTAAGAAATAGGAAAGTACTTATCTTAGTACTACTAAATCTGGGTATATATCTACTACAAAGGCTTTCACTCAGCTATTATTGATGAAGCAACAACTAACTAATATTGAAGATGAGATCAAATAGCCAATGGTGATTCACTGTGACAACAAGAGTGTGACTGATCTTACAAATAATCCTATTCATTATTCTCATATGAAACATATTGAAATTAGATATCACTTCATAAAAAATTAAATAAGGCGTGATTAAAATGGATCATATAAGGCCCCAGCCTTATCCCTTACTTAATCTTGAGTTATTACAAGATTACACATTGAGGATCTTTTCGGGTTTAGAGTTTTAGTGAATTAGATCATAAAACTTGCATTACATTCCACATATAAACAAAGTGGTTACATAAAGATAGTATTCTTCTTTCCCATCAATGGAAACATATTTAAAATAAAACATGGATTCTTTCTAGACACTTCCTTGAAACTATCATCATATCATGTACCTTTCCCTTGACCTAGGAAAAACATTTCAAAAAACTTGGGGTGAGCATAAAAAGCTCAGTAAGGGATATAAAAATATGGAAAGGAAACATGGGTACATATATACATAAGAATAAAAACATAATTTACCCATAAAACATAAGCACTTTAACATACCTCATAAAATCATGAATAAATCATAGAAATCATAAGACATAAAGGTAACTTGAGGCATTCATAACATTCTTACGTAGGGATTAACCCTCTTGGTTACGTTTGGAATACCCATCACAGTATATTCCCTAAATCTCTTCGGAGAAACCCTATTGTTTCACTCCTTTGCATTACCCAATGCATTGGAGAGCTATATCGGGCTCACCTGCCTTTAGTTTATCACGGAACCACCCGTCTTCATAATAATGCCCAAGAACCTCAACATAATCGTATCACATAAAACATGCATAAAGGAAACATAACATTTCCACCTTTCAATCACAAGATATCAATACAACACATTGATATAAAAACATTATGAAAACCATTTTCAATACCAAAACAAAAGAAAAGTAAAACATGGTATTTATTTTTCTTTTAAAAAAAAGGTATGGCTTGTAGAGGAAGCCGAAACTCAAATAATAGTCACGGCGGTGGAGAAGTCGTTGTCACCGCATAAGTACGACAAAAACATTCCCTTTTTTCGTTTAGTAAAATGCTTCATATAAAAATATTCCTTTTGGATAAATTTAAAAGTCAAAGGGGTTTATACACCGTATAAAAGAAGGTTGTGTATAAAACAAAACATGCCTCAATGAAAGGAGATTGAGACGAAGTCCCATACCTCGGGTCCGACTTGACTCGATCGTTATTTAATGTCCTGAATAATAAACTTGAGTTAATTTATACTTGCTTAAGAACCTTTTTCAAGTTCATTATTAGTTTTATATCACTTATTACCATGTCATGAACACTATGTAATTATTTAAGTTAATAACGGTCATTTTAACGATCATTGGTACTTGAGTCAAAAATAAACCCTTTATAATTACAAGTTGTTCATGTATACATTATATCCAGAATGGTATTCATGATTTTGATATCATATATGTCATATATATCCAGTACATGCATGAATTTATAATATTACATAATCATTTAGAGGTAAGAAATGAAATGCACCGTTCATGGAGACGGTAAGCCGTACGTACGCATGAACGCTACTTTCATTTCTATTTCATATTTTATAGAATGGAATCATAATGATATAAAGTTATATTATAATTCTAGTATAATATCATATATAATATCATAGTTCCATCCCTTATACGTCCCACATATGGTATTTAACGAATCAAATCACTTTGAGGGGGCGGTAGTCCGCACTTCCTTAAATGAAGATATCGCGTTTACCCATAATGGAAACCATAAAGGTATGACCAAAATGAAAAATACAGAAGCTTAAGGAAAACATAAACATATTATATATCATATATTAATATAGTGTCATCTTAATGGACACCTTTGAATGTGTTAAAATAGTGTTGAACAATCATCGTTTCGGGAGGCATAAATTCACCATCCACAGAAACAGTATGTTCTTTAACCATTATATGTAGGTGTGTGTAAGTGTAGCTCAAATACTTCTTATAAAAACATCCTAGTATATTGAGGATACTGAATTTGTTACAAAATAAGTGAATAAAAAGATTTTAGGGGGTTGGAGAAGCAAAATAAAACAAAAGGACTCAAAAGAAGACATTACCTTAAAATCGGGTAACTCCCTTTGGTTTGAGCTCAAAGGCTTCCTTGGGAAGACTTATGCCCAAAGTGAGGCTTCAAGGAGTAAGAGAGGGAAGTTTAGAGACCAAATGGTCAGGTTTTGGCCGAGCCAAAGGCTTTGTAAGTGTGGTTAAGGAGGTAGAGGTGGGGGCCTTTTATAAGAGGAGAGGAGGGGCACTCTTGGAAAGTAAAGATAAGTTACTTTATTTTAAAATGAGTTTCAGATTCAAAAGGTCCCACATTGATATAATTAGATGATAAGGTGATAAGGGTTCTAAATCCACTCATACAATTGGTTTTTTCCATGTGTAGGTCTTAGATTTTACATTATCTTTCCATTTTATTTAAATCGTCAAATAATGAGGTCATCGTTGCATCATCATGATGTCATAAATAATTTAATTTATTTAAAGTATAAAAATTATAAAAAAAAATACTATGATGTAGAAAATCTTTTTAGATTTCCAATTACTCTTTATAATCAAAAATCTGACTTGTATAACCCCATGTAAAAATTGTTTTAGTAAAACATCTCATGTTTGTGTCATTTTTACTTTTACATTAAATAAAAAGTTATTTATGTCATTTCCCAACCAAAGTGGCTCCATGAGGTCCCCAAGTTGACCCATGGATTTTCTTGGTCGGCCATGACACATCTAATGAGGGTAGTACATGTGTCAAGCTCATCTCATATTATTAAAACATTATTTTTACCCTAAACTACACTAATTACCACTAATCGCGATTAACAACTTAAAAGTTACTATTCACCAAAAAATTATTTTAATCTCATTGAACCACATTTTACTTCTTAATGACAACCATGTATGTCAGATTTTTTAATATCAAATCACAGAAGTGGCAAAGTTTCATTTAAACGAAAAATCAGTCTCTTTAACTACCACTTAGTGGTTTCACTATTCATCAAAAATTGAAGTTTTTCAGAAAAATACCAAAACTTCACCCTAAGCTATATTTGATATTCTGAATTCAAAAATGTTTTCTATTTTAAAAAATTCAAAATATATAATATTCATTAATTAATTTAATAATAATTCCCACTGTCATGACAAATAGCGTGTTTTTATGCAACAATAAGTATCAAAAGATTGACACTAGTTTAAGTCCAATTTCAAAGTGAAATTGATTCCAACGAACACCATTGGATAAAATGGTAAAAATATATTCTAATTTCACTTCAAAACCAATTCAAAATATAATCTAATCATATAAATAAATTATATTAAAAAGAGGTTTTGAATTAAAATACAACATTTTTCACTATTCATTAAAAAAATGAACTTTATCGGAAAAATACCAAAAATTCACACAAAGTAAATTTTGATGTCCCAATCATAAACAATAAGTTTATTTTGACAAACATATCTTATAAAATTGTCAAAAGATAGATTTAAAAATGGTTTGCCATTAAAAGGCAGTAAAACAATCTTTTAAGAATATTAGTGTATTCCATGCTTAAGATTGTATTTATTTTCATTTTAAGCCTCTAAAACACTATCTAATTAATTAATAGACATAGATAAAAATATATATTATTCATTACTTACTTGGGATGTTACATCCTTCCCCCCTTTAGAAAATTGCATCCCCGCAATTTATTTACTTATCGAATAAATGGGGGTACTTATCCCTCATTGAATTTTCAGATTCCCATGTTGCCTCTTCCATCATGTGGTTTTTCCACAAAACCATTACCTGATTAATCACCTTATTTCGTAACACTTGCTCCCTGTGGTGAAGAATCTGGACCGGTTGTTCCTCATAAGATAGGTTCTCTTACAGCTGAACTACCTATGGACTCAAAACATGAGATGGATCTGGCATATACTTTCTCAACATCGAAACATGAAAAACATTGTGTACATGAGATAAAATCGGAGGTAAAGCCACTCTGTATGCAACTGATCCAACTCTCTCCAGAATTTCATATGGTCCAATAAACCTTGGACTCAGCTTTCCTTTCTTACTAAATCTCATCACACTTTTCCAAGGAGAAACCTTGAGAAAAACATGATCACCTTCCTCGAAAGATAGATCCTTCCTCTGGTTATCCGCATAACTCTTCTGCCTGCTCTGAGATGTTCTCATGTGCTTCTGAATCAGCTGAAATTTTTCTTCCATCTCTTCTACCAATTCTGGTCCCATCAACTTCCTTTCACCCACTTCATCCCAGAAAGCTGGAGTTTGACACCGCGTCTCATATATTGCCTGAAATGGTGCCATCTGTATACTGGAATGAAAACTGTTATTATATGAAAATTCAACCAAAGAAAGATGTTGGTCCCAACTTCCCTGATAATCCATAGAACAAGCTCGTAGCATATCCTCCAAGGTCTGAATTGTTCGTTCTGACTGCCCATCTGATTGAGGATGAAATGTTGTACTAAAATTTAATTCAGTACCCAACGACTTCTGAAGGCCTTTCCAAAAGTTAGAAGTGAACCTGGGATCACGATCAGATACAATGGAGAGAGGAACTCCATGTAACCTGACTATCTCTTTAAGATACAAACGGGAAAGTTGATCTAGGGAAAAAGTATCTCGTATATCAAGGAAATGAGCAGATTTAGTCAAGCGATCAACAATAACCCAGATTGCATTATTACCTCGAGATGTCTTTCGTAATCCCACAACAAAGTCCATGGATATATTCTCCCATTTCCACTCTGGCACTGGTAAAGGCTGAAGCATCCCTTTTGGTAACTGCTGCTCTGCTTTAACCTACTGAAAAGTCAAACACTTCATAGTAAAATCAGCAATATCTCTTTTCATTCCATCCCACCAGTAAAACTCCCGAAGATCTCTGTACATCTAATTACTGCCAGGATGAACTGAAAACGGAGAACTATGAGCTTCACATAACAACTCTCTCTTTAACTGTGAATCACAAGGCACACACAATCTCTTCACAAATCTCAAAACACAATCACTATCAATGTTGAATTCAGGCAACTTACCTTTCTGAACCAGCTCTACCTTTTTCTGCAACTCACAGTCTTGCTTTTGTGCTTGCTTGATTCTATCTGATAGAGATGATCTCACTGATACCTGAAACAAAACAGAAGAACTTCCTACACCAACAACTTCTATGCTAAAGTTCATCAAATCCTTAACCAAAGGATCACGTTCCAAACGCAACATTTCTAATGAAGCATTACTTTTTCGACTCAAAGCATCAGCCACTTTATTTGATTTTCCCGGATGGTAATGAATTGTACAATCATAATCCTTGATTAATTCTAGCCATCTTCTTTGTCTCATATTCAATTCTCTCTGAGTGAATATATACTTTAAACTTTTTTGATCGGTATATATTTCACACTTTACTCCATACAAATGATGCCTCCAAATTTTTAAAGCAAAAACAACAGCAGCTAATTCCAAATCATGTGTAGGGTAATTTACCTCATGAGTTTTCAACTGTCGTGAAGCATAAGCAATTACCTGATCATTCTGCATTAGGACGCAACCAAGTCCTTTCAATGAAGCATCACTGTAGATAACAAACTCACCATTCCTGGAAGGTAGTTCCAAAACTAGAGCATTTACCAATCTTCTTTTCAATTCCTGAAAACAATCATCACATTCTTTTGTCTAGATAAACTTAACACCCTTTCGAGTTAGCTTAGTCATTGGACTAGATAACCATGAAAAATTTCTAACAAACCTTCGGTAATAGCCTGCCAAACCAAGGAAGCTACGAATCTCAGTTACATTTGTGGGTCTTGGCCAGTCTTCCACAACTTTTGTTTTTGCAGGATCAACAATTATCCCATCTTTAGAAACAATGTGACCAAGGAAAGAAATTTTTTGCAACCAAAACTCACACTTGCTGAATTTCCCGTACAATTTCTTTTCTTTTAAGGTTTGCAAGATAACCCTTAAATGTCTTTCATGCTCCTCTTTACTTTTAGAAAACACCAAAATATCATCAATGAAAACCACCACAAACTTATCCAAGAACTCATGGAAAATTCTATTCATTAAGTCCATGAATACAGCAGGTGCATTGGTTAGCCCAAAAGGCATTACTACAAATTCATAATGGCCATATCTTATACGAAACGCAGTCTTCGGAATGTCTGCTTCCTTTACCTTCAGCTGATGGTACCCCGATCTCAAGTCAATATTTGAAAAATACTGAGCTCCCTGGAGCTGATACAACTTCATTTGATGGACCGACATCTGCTGAAGTAGTTGCAAAGGATTTCACCACCCCTTTCTACTTGTAGTCTAACTGCTTCCCATCACTCAAGCTCTTTGTCGGACACTCGTTTTCATAGTGACCCATCTCATTGCACTTATAACATTTCACTAACTGTAAATCAAATTTGGTCTTAACTTCACCTTGATCCTTTTCAGTGCAATCACGAGCCTTATGTCCCATCTTACCACATCGGTAGAACTTTCCAGAATTCAAAAGACATTCCCCAGCATGCCTTTTTCCACATTTATCACAAACTGGAAACTTAGTTTTCTTACCATCAGACTTTTTTGAAGAATTCTTACCTTTCTCCTGCCACCTCGGTCTCTTCTTCTGTTGGTTGTTATAGAACACTTGATCATCGACAAACTCCATTTCCACCTTCTCAGCACATCGAACAAGATTTTCATAACTTTTAAACTCACGAGAAGCTAATGCCCTTCGATATTTTGGCTTTAATCCTGAGTAAAAACGATTTATTTTACTATCAAGGTCTCGGATAAAATTTGTAGAATACCTTGCCAATCGAGTGAACCTTTCTTCATAGGTATCCACTGAGTCTTCCTCTTGCCTCAATTCCAAGAATTGCTTTTCCATCCTAAGTCGAACAGCCTTAGGAAAATACTTCTCAAGAAACATACCTTTGAATTTATCCCAGTAAAGAGCATCAATCTCATCGGTGTCCCTGATATTTTTAACCATCGACCACCACTGATCTGGTTCACCCTCCAAACGGTAAATAGCAAGACTAACCTTTTGATTGTCTGAACACCCCATGAAATCGAAAATCTTCTCCAGTGCTTTAATCCACCCTTCAGCTGACACAGGGTCAGATGATCCTCTGAATGATGGGGGATGTTGCCTCATGAAATGTTCCACCACTGACATGTTCCTCTGCGGTTGATCTGGCTGATCTCGTGCATGGATACCACCACCATTTATCGCTTGAGTCAACTGCGCCATTACTGCAACAAACTGTTCAGTTCCAATTCCGACCATCTCAGGATGCTGATTCGGAAGGTTATTTCTTTCGGTATGCCTTCCTAGCACTCCCTCCCTGTTTCCTCTCCGGAAAACCATTAGATGAAGCAACATGGTAATCTTCAAATACTATATCACTTCAATTTGACCATAAAAAAAATATTTTTGGATAATCATTTAATAGAATTCTAACTCCTAAAGTTATCTAAACCGACCTTTGATACCAACTATAAGGCCCCAGCCTTATCCCTTACTTAATCTTGAGTTATTACAAGATTACACATTGAGGATCTTTTCGGGTTTAGAGTTTTAGTGAATTAGATCATAAAACTTACATTACATTCCACATATAAACAAAGTGGTTACATAAAGATAGTATTATTCTTTCCCATCAATGGAAACATATTTAAAATAAAACATGGATTCTTTCTTGACACTTCCTTGGCACTGTCATCATATCATGTACCTTTCCCTTGACCTATGAAAAACATTTCAAAAAACTTGGGGTGAGCATAAAAAGCTCAGTAAGGGATATAAAAATATGGAAAGGAAATATGGGTACATATATACATAAGAATGAAAACATACTTTACCCATAAAACATCAGCACTTTAACATACCTCATCAAATCATGAATAAATCATAGAAATCATAAGACATAAAGGTAACTTGAGGCATTCATAACATTCTTACGTAGGGAGTAACCCTCTTAGTTACGTTTGGAATACCCATCACAGTATATTCCCTAAATCTCTTCGTAGAAACCCTAATGTTTCACTCATTTGCGTTACCCAATGCATCGGAGAGCTATATCGGGCTCACCTGCCCTTAGTTTATCACGGAACCACCCGTCTTCATAATAATTCCCAAGAACCTCAACATAACCGTATCACATAAAACATGCATAAAGGAAACATAACATTTCCACCTTTCAATCACAAGATATCAATACAACACATTGATATAAAAACATTATGAAAACCATTTTCAATACCAAAACAAAAGAAAATTAAAGCATGGTATTTATTTTTCTTTTAAAAAAAAGGTATGGCTTGTAGAGGAGGCCGAAACTCAAATAATGGTCACGACGGCGGAGAAGTTGTTGTCGCCGCATACGTACGACAAAAACATTCCCTTTTTTCGTTTAGTAAAACGCTTCGTATAAAAATATTCCTTTTGGATAAACATAAAAGTCAAAGGGGTTTATACACCGTATAAAAGAAGGTTGTGTATAAAACAAAATATGCCTCAATAAAAGGAGATTGAGACGAAGTCCCAAACCTCGGGTCTGACTTGACTCGATCATTCTTTAATGTCCAGAATAATAAACTTGAGTTAATTTCTACTTGCTTAAGAACATTTTTCAAGTTCATTATTCCTTTTATATCACTTATTACCATGTCATGAACACTATGTAATTATTTAAGTTAATAACGGTCATTTTAACGATCATTGGTACTTGAGTCAAAAATAAACCCTTTATAATTACAAGTTGTTCATGTATCCATTATATCCAGAATGGTATTCATGATTTTTATATCATATATGTCATATATATCCAGTATATTCATGCATTTATAATATTACATAATCATTTAGAGGTAAGAAATGAAATGCACCGTTCATGGAGACGGTAAGCCGTACGTACGCATGAACGCTACTTTCATTTCTATTTCGTATTTTATAGAATGGAATCATAATGATATAAAGTTATATTATAATTCTAGTATAATATCATATATAATATCATAGTTCCATCACTTATGTGTCCCACATATGGTATTTAACGAATCAAATCACTTTGAGGGGGCGGTAGTCCGCACTTCCTTAAATGAAGATATCGCGTTTACCCATAATGGAAACCATAAAGGTATGACCAAAATGAAAAATACAGAAGCTTAAGGAAAACATAAACATATTATATATCATATATTAATATAGTGTCATCTTAATGGCCTCCTTTGAAGGTGTTAAAAGAGTGTTGAACAATCATCGTTTCGGGAGGCATAAATTCACCATCCACAGAAACAGTATGTTCTTTAACCATTATATGTAGGTTTGTGTAATTGTAGCTCAAATCCTTCTTATAACAACATCCTAGTATATTGAGGATACTGTAGTTGTTACAAAAGAAATTAATAAAAAGAGTTTAGGGGGTTGGAGAAGCAAAATAAAACAAAAGGACTCAAAAGAAGACATTACCTTAAAATCGGGTAACTCCCTTTGGTTTGAGCTCAAAGGCTTCCTTGGGAAGACTTCTGCCCAAATTGAGGCTTCAAGGAGTAAGATAGGGAAGTTTAGAGACAAAATGGTCAGGGTTTGGCCGAGCCAAAGGCTTTGTAAGTGTGGGTAAGGAGGTAGAGGTGGGGGCCTTTTATAAGAGGAGAGGAGGGGCACTCTTGGAAAGTAAAGATAAGTTACTTTATTTTAAAATGAGTTTCGGATTAAAAAGGTCCCAAATTGATATAATTCTAGGATAAGGTGATAAGGGTTCTAAATCCACTCATCCAATTGGTTTTTTCCATGTTTAGGTCTTAGATTTTATATTATCTTTCCATTTTATTTAAATCATCAAATAATGAGGTCATCGCTGCATCATCATGATGTCATAAATAATTTAATTTATTTAAAGTATAAAAATTATAAAACAAATAATATGATGTATAAAATCTTTTTATCTTTCCAATGACTATTTATAATCAAAAATCTGACTTGTATAACCCCATGTAAAAATTGTTTTAGTAAAACATCTCATGTTTGTGTCATTTTTACTTTTACATTAAATAAAAAGTTATTTATGTCATTTCCCAACCAAAGTGGCTTCATGGGGTCCCCAAGTTGACCCATGGATTTTCTTGGTCGGCCATGACACATCCAATGAGGGTAGGACATGTGTCAAGCTCATCTCATATTATTAAAACATTATTTTTACCCTAAACTACACTAATTACCACTAATCGCGATTAAGAACTTAAAAGTTACTATTCACCAAAAAATTATTTTAATCTCATTGAACCACATTTTACTTCTTAATGACAACCATGTATGTCGGATTTTTGAAAATCAAATCACAGAAGTGGCAAAGTTTCATTTAAACGAAAAATCAGTCTCTTTAACTACCACTTAGTGGTTTCACTATTCATCAAAAATTGAAGTTTTTCAGAAAAATACCAAAACTTCACCCTAAGCTATATTTGATATTCTGAATTCAAAAATGTTTTCTATTTTAAAAAATTCAAAACATATAAGATGAATTAATTAATTTAATAATTAATTCCCGCTGTCATGACAAATAGCGTGTTTTTATGAAACAATAAGTATCAAAAGATTAACATTAGTTTAAGTCCAATTTCAAAGTGAAATTGATTCCAACGACCACCATTGGATAAAATGGTAAAAATATATTCTAATTTCACTTCAAAACCAATTAAAAAGATAATCTAATCATATAAATAAATTATATTAAAAAGAGGTTTTGAATTAAAATACAACATTTTTCACTATTCATTAAAAATGAACTTTATCGGAAAAATACCAAAAATTCACACAAAGTAAATTTTGATGTCCCAATCATAAACAATAAGTTTATTTTGACAAACATAGCTTATAAAATTTTCAAAATATAGATTTAAAAATGGTTTTCCATCAAAAGGCAATAAAACAATCTTTTAAGAATATTAGTGTATTCCATGCTTAAGATTGTATTTATTTTCATTTTAAGCCTCTAAAACACTATCTAATTAATTAATAGACATAGATAAAAATATCTATTATTCATTACTTACTTGGGATGTTACAGATCATGTTGTAACTGATGATTAAGTGGCTGACATTATAACCAATCCACTTGTAGTGCAACTGTTTGAGAAACATCAGTTGAACCTTGGTGTTTAGACACCTCCCAGTGCATGAGGAGGTCATGAAAGTTCCCATATCCCTAGTTGAATTAAATTTTTTAATATATTTATTAAATTTATGTAGGTTTATGGGTAAGATATGATCCAGGAGGAGTATGGTGTGAGCTCTACAAGTCAAATTTAGGTTCTTTGGGTTTATTTTCAATGGGGTAGAATGGGTAAATTTAATAGTACAAAGGATGAGAATGAAATTTTTTTCTGGTTGAAGGAGAATAGAGAATGGAGAATGGAGAAATTCAATGAGTTATAAAGGGGGAAAATGAGAATAGAGAAAACAATTCAGTGTAATGAGGAAACAGTTCAGGGGTTTCAATTCCTCTGTGAAATGATCAGAGCATAGCCTGGACATCTTTAAGCATTCCAACACATTAAAACCCAATTCATGATTCCTATCTTGTTTTCTACACTTATCATTGCTCACGTAGACTTAAAGTATTGTTTGAGTTGTTTCTTGCATATCTAGTTCTGATAGTGGCAGGTGCCCTATTAAATTTATCTATAGATTACTAACAAACCCAAAGGGAGAGATTTTTAGAACCAAGGATGTTATTCTCTATAAATGGAGTGTAGTTTATGTTTATTTTCAATCCTCATATGGAACATCAAGAAGTCTATAAGGAAAGGGATCTTACAGCTCAATTTGAAAATGGTATTGAAGGTGGCATTATTTCCCACTCTTTGCCAAATTTTTGGGGTCCAAAATTTAGAGTATAGATTTCCTTAAAAAAGTAAATTTCATTGAAGTACTTATGAAAATATGACAAATTAAAGATTTTTGTGAATATTTTATTTGAGAATTGTATTTTTTTTAAATGATAAAATAAAGTTGATGGTGATATATGCAATAGCGACGAACATCACGGAAGACGAAGAATTGGAGAATCATGAACAGTGACGGTGATCTCTATGATTATGAGAATTGGAGATTTATAGTACACGATGGTTTGATGGAAATATATATGGTTACTAAAAGCATCATGAATAGAAAATTTCCATGTATCTTCACAATAGGAGGATCACCGCGAAGATGTTTTTGAAAGATCCATAAAATAAGATAATAACTGGTGGGGAATCATGAACATCTAATCCTATAAATATGAGGCTACCCATCTTCACTTAGTACGATATTTTCAAGGATAATATGAAAATACTATGATTTCACAAAGCTAAGAGAGCTTCATGAATTTGGATTTATATGCGAGCTTGATCATCAAAAAAAAGATTATAAGTCTTGACTGATTCCAATGATTTTGAATAAAGGGATATTCATGAATCTAGATTTCTATGTGATCTTAAAGCATAATGAATAGTAATGGTGATCTCTGTGATTATGATTATTGGAGCTTCATAGTGAAAAATGGTTTTATGGAAAGCTCAATGGTTACGATGAGCATCACGAATGGAAAATTTCCATGGAGCTTTGTGCTAGGAGGAGAATCGTGAAGCTAAGAAAGCTTTGTGAATCTGGATTTCTATGTGATCTTGAGCATCGAAAAATACTATATGTCTTGACTAATTTCAATTATTTTGATTAAGGGGTACTTCACAATGATGGGTTATTCCATATTTCCTCAGTGAGCTTCGTGAAGGAAGTTTGTTCCATGAAATAAGTGAGCATCATGGAGGTAGTGAGCTTCATGAAGGAGATTTGTGAAAGGAAGTATTGAACATTAGGTTTAAGTGGATAGAGATTTTAAAGAGCATGAACTCAAGTATACGGTGAAAGAAGAGTCTCGTTCTAAGTCAGGGACAAGGAATTTAATGTCAATCCATTGAGGTTACCTTTAAATTGAAAAACTGAGTTAGACTTCTCTCAAGGTAGTGAGCTAGGGGGAGTTTATGGAAGTGTTCTAAGTAATGCATTGAGTTATCCCTAAAATATTGTAAAGGATGTGTTCCTAGAATAGAGTGACTATGACCTAACTTTTTTATTCTATAACTAGTGAAGACTAGTGGGTTCATGTAAAACCGACACATTGTCAGTGTATGCTCCTTGGTCTATCCCTTAGTAGTGAACCAAGTAAAAGTGTTGTGTTGTCTCTCTGTATATGAATTTTTTATTGTTGATCGAATCCATAATACATGTTTAATGTTTTCCTACCAACCTGCAAACAAGATCCTTCATATTAAAAGAAAACGTTGACACCTTGATTCACCCCTCTCCTCTCAAGGTGTTCTAGGGTCCTATATTTATCCATTCAACTGTGCCTATTTAAAATTATATTGGGGACTCCTTACAAAGGTGGGGGAAACTTAATTAGAAACCATGAATTTTACAATATGGGATAAGGGTTTCTATTAAAAAAGAAATTTTAAATTTGTTGAATCTTAAGAGCTAATATTTATGATTTAAATATTAAAATTAAACTGAAATGATTTTGATTCAAGATGATATTGAATAGGGGCTATCCAATTAAGATTATAGAGTCTTATATGAGTTTTTTCATCACATAATAAGTTCCACATCATAGTTCCATGCACAAATGGAGGATTAAAAATGAATTTATAGAGTAGATTTCATAGATAATTAAAATATAGAAATGACTTGAGTATTTTGGGAGAATTGATTATGAATTTAAATTATTTTGAATGATGATTTAAACTATAAAATCTATTCAATGTTGGAATAAGTAGATTACATATTTCTAAGTTTTTGGGAATTTTGAAATCGAATATGGAAATAATAATATTCATCATTTTTTTTTAATGTAAAAAGACAATGAGGGGAAGAAGATGATAATATTAGACATTACTATTCCTCAAAAAAATTATAACCAGTCGAAGAAGAAGTAAGAGAACTCAATACTGTTGTAACTGGAGTACAACTGTAGGTATCGAAGGATAAGAAGGGTTTTATGATAAAATAGTATAATGGAAGGTAATTGACTAATTTATATAGAAGAGGACTGAGTGGAAGATCAAGGTCATTATGTTACACACTAAGAAGAGGAATTAGTTGAAGTCCCACATTATGATTCATGGAAATATCCATTCATATACTGTGTGAGGCATTTAATTTAATCATGTGGACTGAGATGTGTGAGACTATAGGAGGATCAGTGAGAAGTTGGTAATTGTGTGATGTAGTATAAAGACCCTATAGTGGGACTCTGAGTCACATTATGGGATGTCATGTAAGTATTGTGTGATACCATTTTATGTAAGTTATTGTGTTTATAGTGGAGGAACTTGTGGTTAGAGGAGCTAGAAAATCACAAAAAGGATTAGGATTTCAAGGACAAACCTTGAAAATCCTTGTATTTTCATTATTTTATTTACTATATAATCTAAGTGAGGATGGTAAATACAAATATGAGGGGATAGATATTTTAATCAGTCTAATTGGTTGAATTAAATTATAAGAAATCATAAAAATATATTATTAATTCCCTCTAGTGAACCACTAAACATTGGAACTTCATTGGGTACCACTATAAGAAATATGCAATTTATCTTCTTTTTTTCATTAGTGACATTTTTAAATGAAGCTAAGGTCATTACCTTTTATTTCTAAAAATGAAGGAAAACATGATGCCATTGATTATCTACATTTATAAATGTATACAAATAGTCATTCTTATAAATGTGGCTAATTTAGTTGTGTTTATAAACACAACTAATTTAGCCACACAACCTTTAACAGTGTTTTGTATAAAAATTGGTAAAAGATTAATTTATTATACATGTTTTCTATAAACATGGGTAATTAATTTTTTAAAATATTTTTATATAAATTTATGTCTTTAATTATTTTTAATAAAGAATTTAATATGTTGTTTTTACATGCTCTAACCCTTCCACTCAAGAACCCACCTCCTTATACAAATTAGCCACCTCTACTCAAAACAACCTCACTCTAACATCATCAACCCCCCCCCCCCAACACATCAAAGTCACCTACCCCCTCTAAAAGATGCCTTGCTTGAAGAAATCAGTTTTCCACCTTCATACTGCTATGAAGGATTTGAGCATGGGAGATGTCACACCCAATACCTAATGACTAGAACAACTGTGATAATCCATTTTTATATTGAAAATATATATTATACTATATTTATAAATATGTTAATATATTCCAAGCCCTAATGGGAACAAGTACTATGTAGGCGTTGACTCAAGTAGTGACACAAATGACGGTGAAAGCTGGTGGTGACTCAAACATAATGCAGGCCTGGTGATGTAGAAAAAATAATCACTACTACATATAGTGATTTTAAAATTTATTGAAAATTATTTGAACATCACTAGAAAGTGTTGTTAATCTCAGCGAAGATAAAGGGGGGTCCCCTTTAACAGCACTAAAAAAGTGCTGATAAAGGGTGTCCATTATCCGCACTAAAAAGCACTTATAAATCCCCCCCCCACCCCACCCCACACCCCCACCCCCCTTATCAAAGATATTTTTGAATGGATAAAGGAAAGCCTTTATCAGTGTTATTTTTATCACTAATAAAGGAACATTTTATCAGTTCTTTAATTAGCACTAATAAAGGGGGCCTTTATCAATGCCTGAAATAGTATTGATAAAGTGGGACTCTATTAGCGTTATAAATAGCACTGCTAAATCCCTATCTTCCTGTGATGTGCTACTTATATAACAGCACACCCACCATCACTTGCATAACAAACACACACACCACCTACATAGTGCACACCAGAACAGAGGAGCGCACAAAAGAACAAAGTAGTGAACACAAGGGTTTGGAAAGTAATGATATATAAATTTCAAACAATGTTTTATATAAAATTACGTTTACAATTATCCAACAAATAGTTAAAAACATTAATGTTTCATCCTTTGACATCTGTGATCTCCTCTCAAAAATTCCTACCCATGGTATTAGTTGTCGAAAAATCAACCCAACCCAAGAAAAAGGTTCCACCTATATAAGAAAACAAATATTGAGTTAGTAATACTAAAAAGAAATAAATTAAACATTAATATGAAAGAATACATTAATAAAATGTAAATTTTTAATAAAAAATACATATTTGGAGTTATATAGGTCACATTGTACATCGTATTGATGTGGGATTGATTCCTACACATCACAAATGAGTTATGGATTGTTGTCCTAAAATATCAAAACAATATGAATGGGTTTACTTAGTTTTGATTATGTCCCTTATTTTTTACTAAAATTAATATCAAATTTAAATTACATATTTGGATTTATACTTCTCACATTGTTCATCATATTGTGGTTTGGTTTACTCCTACACATCATGAATGACTCATGGATCGTTGTTCTAAAGTATCAATACAATCCAAATGGTTTTTCTTGCTTTTTAGTATGACAGTTGTGTCTTTTTACTAAAATATAATTTCAAACTAGAAACACCCATTTTGATTCATACTGGTCGCATCGTACATCAATTTGTGGTGATATTTCTTGATACACATAAAAAAGACTTAAAAATAACTCTCCTAAATTATGAAGACACTCAAAGGGTGTTTTCTTTGTTTTCAGTGAGTGAAACATTTTGAGCTAAAATATCAATTTTAAACTGATAACGGACACTTTTAGTCATACTAGTCACACCGTACATCGGATTGAGGTGCAGTTGATTCATAAACATATAAAATGGCTCATGGATCATTTTTGTAAAGTATAAAAACAATTTGAATGTTTTTTCTTATTTTTCAGTATATCAGTTGTTCTTCTTTACTTAAATTAATGTCAATTTTAAATAAAAACACATTTAGATTTCTATCGGTCACATTATTCATTGAATTGAGGTGTGGTTGATTCTTACATATCAAAATTGACTCGAGGATAATTTTTCTAAAGTATCAAAACAATCCAAAATCATTTGATCAGTTTTCAGTATGTTAGTTGTGTTTTTTTACTAAAATATCATTTCAAATCAGAAACACATTTTTTGAGTCATACCGGTCACATCATGCATTAATTTGATGTAAGAATAATTCATACATGTCATAAAGGACTTAATAATCACTTTCCTAAATTATGAAGACAATCATAAATCATTTTCTTAGTTTTTAGTGAGTGAAATGTTTTGAGAAAAAATGTAAATTTTAAACTGATAACAGACACTTTTAGTCATATTGATCACACCATGTGTCAGATTTATGTGAGGTTGATTTATATATGTTAAAAAATACTCATGGATCGTTTTCCTAAAGTATCAAAACAATATGAATGAGTTTTCTCAGTTTTCAGTATGTCAGTTATTTTTTTTACTTCAATTAATGTCAATTTTAAATAAAAATCGCATTAGGATTTATACTAGTCACATCGTGCGTTGTATTGAGGTGGTGTTGATTCATATATATCAAAAAATACTCATGGATTGTTTTCCTAAATTTTAAACATAATTTTAATGTGTTTTCTCAGTTTTTAGTATGTCAATTGTGTTTTTTTTAAATTAAAGTCAACTTTAAATAAAAAGAGACACTATGATTTATACTAGTCACACCATTCATCAAATTGAGGTTTGGTTGATTTCTACATGTCACAAATGAATTATAGATCATTTTCCTAAAGTATCAAAACAATCTGAATGAATCTTCTCAGTTTTTAGTATGTCATTTTTGTTTCTTTACTAAAATATCATTTTAAACTAGAAAAAAATATTTTGAGTCATACCAATCACATTGTGCATCGGTTTGACATGAGAATATTTCATACACGTCATAAAGAACTTATTAATCTCTATAATAAATTATGAATACAATCTTAGTGAGTTTGTTTTTTTAGTGAGTGACACATTTTGAGCTAAAATGTCAATTTTAAACTGATAACAGACACTTTTAGTCATATTGGTCACACCGTTTATCATATTTAGGTGTGTTTGATTCGTACACGTCACAAATGATTAATTTATCATTTTAATAAAGTATCAAAACAACCCAATTGTGTTTGCTTGTTTTTTAGTATGTCACTTGTTCTTTTTGCTATATTTATAGTTAATTTAATATAAAAATACACACTTAAAGTCATAAAGGTCACACAGTGTGTCGGATTTATGTGTGGTTTATTCCTACACATCACAAATGACTTATAGATAATTTTCATAAATTATCAAAACAATACTAATGTTTTTCTCAGTTTTCAGTATGGAACTTGTTCATTTTACTAAAAATACTGACAATTTTAAATAAAAATAGACACTTCAAGTCATACCAGTAATATCTTCATGCTATTTGTGTACATTCTTCCATCAAGTATGCTATACATTCATTTATAAACAAATCTATCTCATCTTGTGAATAGGATTCTTTTCAACAATCATGGTATTACTGAAAAAATATAAATGCACAAAGGATTAATAAATATTTTAAATGAAATTGTAATTATATTAAAAAATACCTCTTTAGGGATACTGGTTTGTACATGTAATACGGTCTCTTTCTTAAATTTACAAACATAATAACCACAATATTTATCGTTTTTTTGTTTCGGACGCTGAAGAAACATTGAGAAAAAGTAATTTTTTTATATGTGTTTGGATAGTGAAATCTTATTATATATACCCTAATTTGTATCCAGTCATATTATTTGTGATGTTTCTTGTCCTTTTCCCCTGGCCTCATTTCATGATGTAAACGATATTCATGCATTGTCCAATCATAATAGAATCCTCATTAAAAGATAATATAAATTTTATAACTAGATGTTTAGTTCTAAAATGTTTGATGTGGTGTATTAAAAATTAAAAATTCCATCATGTGTGGTCAGTTTATTGGTTATCCATTCATTGAATCCAAGAAATAAAACTTTGGAGTATCCAAATTGACCACAATGAGCATCCAATGCTGCCTAAGAACAAAAAAATAATTAATAAAAGAAATTAAAATATATTTTATATGATTAAATTGTAGATTTTTACCTCTGTATCTTCAGTATTAATAATATTTTGTCATCCGTATTTTTCTATTAAATGATTTGAACGGGTCTTCCACTATTTCACCCTCTTTCTCTCAAATTCTATTTTTTTGTTCTGTAGAGGTGACGTGAGGACTAACGAGTCCAAATTTTTGTTCACAGGGAAATCCTTTAAATCTTTTATATATATAATCCTAAGATAAATATGAAATGTATTTAGCCATAATTATCATAGTATATTAGCTTTTGGAAAATAAAATCATGATATCATACCTCAGGTATACATTTACAACTGATAGCCAATCACACTCCTAGATTTCACTTACATTATCAATATTAATGAAATTTGGATCTTCCCCTTTGTATATATTTTCATCAAAAAAAATTGTGTGAGTACCACCATTTTTTAACTTTGTATTCACATCATCTTGCAATGATAATAAATGCAGATATAGAATGAGAGGGTTTAAGGTGATTTCGGTACATCATTTTGATCGGTTGGTTGATCCTTGAGATGGTTTTGAGCTTTTCTTTCTTTTCAGCCCCTTCCTTGTGTCTGTCTGTAATAACATTCATCAGTTGATACCTTTTTCATTAAATGTTAAAGGTTTATCTAGAAAAATAAATTGAAAATGAATACCTCCTTGTCGACATGTTTTTTTACAAGATGTGATGGTCATGCGATGAATGTTCCAAGAGTTTGATCAACCTTATAAATATATTCATCATTAATTGGAATAGTTATCTTGGTTTTCAGCTCATGGTATACAATAATAAACACTTTGACATGACCTTTTTGAAGTTTTATGTTGTGTATCATGGCGTTATAGATATTTAACACCATATCCCTCGCTATAAGGTGATGGGTGGGTGTTGATAGATATAAATCATAGTTATTTTCACCCTTGACAATATCAGTACTCGAAATATATCAGTTTCTATATAATTCACAATTTATAGAAAAAATTATTAGAACATTGACTACCTCAACTAAGACATGTTTTTAAGGGGAATGGATTGCCTCAAATCTGGTGGGAGTGGGGTGGGATCTCCACACGATGGTTTTTCTTAAGTTGTTTCTTCTCTTCCCCCCCCCCCACCATTACATTTTCCATGAACTCTATCTGAAATTGCATATGTTCTTCAAGGATATCTATTATTTCTCTCATAATTTTGATTTCTTCACTTTGATCCACCTATTTTTTTCTCAAAAATTTTTTTGCGGTGTCACCCCAAAACCTGCACCTCTAACGCGACCATACTTTTCTACATACTTCAAGGACACTGAAAGTATGTCTACATCTAGTTTGAATGTTGCTGATTTCTATGACTATGTTAGATAGAAAATATAGGAAAATAAGTATTCATTTTTATTTAATATCTATTTAAAGAAAAACAAATATTTATTATGTCATACTTACACATGTTTCCCACACTTTTTGTGTGTTTTCATCTATTAGTATCCCATATTTATTTACATGTGCCTCCTTCCATAGCACATGGAGTGGGATGGAAGTAAATTTGGATTTAGATTCATCAATCTACAAATAAATAGAGTAACATAGTTATGGTGATGTTTTATGTCATATAAAAGTATTACGGTAGATTTAAAATATGTACTAATTTTTTTCAAGTGAATCATACCCTATTCTTGCTTTATGGTAGGGGTATGGTGGTTTTTCTACTCATTCCTTATTTTCATCACTTAGTTACTATCTCATAAATAAAAAACAATCAATCAAAGTGATGAATACATGTATCTTTAAACAAATTATTACCAAACACAATATACCTGAAAAGATTGCTCTACATGATGGCTAGTAAATGCATCCCACGCTCCTTGGGTTATTATGTGTGTATAAATAGGAGGTGGGTATGGGTTTATTATCCCTTCAGTATATTTAAGATAAAATCTCATTAAAATTGTTTGAAAGCCTCTATGAATCCTTCCAGAAACCCTTAATACATAGTCATTGTGTGGGTCATCCACTATAAATGAACTCTACAAGGGATGATGAAGAGTATGTCAATGTTTATTTATTTTATTTTTTAGTAAATTAAAGAAATGATATCATAATTTCACCACAATATCTTTTCACATTAGTGTATTAAGCCTAGTGACAACATGGTGTCATGACTGTAAATCAATAATCATGCATTTTTGAGTGACGATTTCAATGTAACTATTGAACATGGCCTTGTTGGGGTTAACATGCTAGACCCACTTATTCCATCTGACCTCATATTTTATGCATTTTTCTTTTTTCCTTAAGGATTTTTTCTAACACCGTCAAACTATGGTGCTCCTATTTTATTTTTGCACTACTAGTGTTTTGTTTCCTACTATTTCCTCCTATTCAACATCATCAATATGTTCTTCCAAAGTACTAGCATCAGCATGTGCAGATGGTGGTTGTACCTCTGCACTGGGAGTAGAAAAAATAGTAATAGGTTGAGAAACCTATTGATCCTTTGCACTACGAGTAGCAGCAGGTTGAGAAACATATTTTTCATCTTCACTCTGAGCAATAGTAGGTTGAGATACCTATTGTGCCTCAAGATTTAGAGAATCATCACATTAAGAATTCATTATCTATAGAAGTGGTTTAACATTTAATTTAGATTACATAAAAGTAGAAACAAATAGATAATAACATAAGGTAAAATGATGTATATTACAAAAAATATATAACTTGTTTGTTAAACTCTTTTTTTAAAGGCTGAAGGGATTTTAGCCCTCTATAGACTATCTAAATCCCTTTATTATGGTCTCTTATGACATACAAAATGTTGTTTACATTGGGACTGCTATGAAATGATTGAGACGTCTCAATGAAAGGGTCATCCTCTAATGAATTTTCATCTGACCCTTCAATGGTTTTGGTCAATAACATAATAATTGAACACTTTCAGTTTGAGGGATATGTAATATAAAATAATTGTACTACTGGTGATTCCATTATAAATGGTTCATCTTTGTACCCTCCCTTACTGAAATCAACTTTCATGAATCCAAACTCGTCTATTTTAACAGAACTCCTATTATTAACCCACTTGAATTGAAAAATAGGCACTTTTAAATTCTAATAATTCAACTCCCATATTTTTTTTTATGATTACAAAGTATTACATATTCGTATAAATTGGATTTTTGTCCATAGCACCAGAAACATGCATCGCTTCAGCCATAACTATAACTCCACTATTCTGCATGGTGCTATCTTCATCATGTTTATTAGTATAGAATGTAAAACCATTAATTAAATAAACATTATAAGATTATACATACACACTTGGTCCTCCGGTTAACCATCGAAGAAATTCTAAAATTGAGTCTAGATTTTCATCTGACTCCTTAAATATATGGTCTTGAAACCATCCTATAAACTGTTTATTATTTGATATCCATTTTTTATCCATTTATATATTAAAATGCATAATAATTTCATTGTGGGTTTCGACATATGGGTAAACCTCTAAGCTGTTATGCAAAACGTAAAGGTCCCCTGCTCTCGATCTGTAATATTGATTATGACAACCTCTTTTCCAGAAATTCCTTCACCCAGAAGCCACCTAGTGTGATGATATTTCAGTATACCAATGCTTTCCACATTGAATAAGTATTCAGTACATAACTCAATGTCTTCCTCAAAAATTTATCACTTTATAATACAACCCTCTAGATGACTTTTATTTTTGACATAACCTTTCAAAATATTCATATACCATTCAATGGGGTACATCCATCTATAATGTACATGACCACATAGTTGAATCTTTCTCACTAATTGAACCATCAAATGAACCATCATATCAAAAAATATCAGTTGGAAGAACATTTCTAATTCACATAATATGATAGAAAATTCTCTTTCCATACTCGGAAATTTCATTAGGTCTATAACTTTTCAGCATATATATCAGAATAATAAATAGAGATTTGTTCATTTATAATGGAAATTCTTGGGAAAAATTCAATGTAAATCTATAGGAATGAGATCTTGAAACAAAACTTGGCAGTCATGTGATTTCAGACTCTAACTTTAAATTGATCATTGACATGATGTTCTTGATATTCGATGAATACCCCTCTAGAACCTTTATGTAATTCAATAAGTTGCAAAACGAATATCTCTCCTACCTAGAAAGAGTGTAAGTAGGTGAAGGAAGAAAACTTTGTCTTTCACCATTCACTGGTTCCAACTCTTCTCATATTCCCATTTTAACCATGTCAAACCTAGCCTTAATTTCATCCTTTGTTTTGTTGGGTGCATTTAGAAATGTGGCGATGACACTGGCACATACATTTTTTTCAACATTCATAACATCAAGAAAGATTCTAATGTATAGAAAATTTTAGTATGGTAATTCAAAAAAATGATCTCTTCTTCTAACTGGTTTTCATAAGGTTTTTCAAAAATGGTATAATAAAAGCATTGTCCTCATATTTTTACTTTCTCAAACATTTGATCACCTGTTAGTGGGTACGATATTTTACATTCTTCTAAACTTCCATCAAATGATGTCATCCAATATCGTTACTTATGTCATCGGGGTAGAAATTTGTGATGTCACTACTGGAAATTCGGGCTATAGCCACGGTTCTAAACCGTGGCTATAGGCCATCAAACCGTGGCTATAGGTAATAGCCACGGTTTGAGGAACCGTGGATAAGTTTGGCGTGGCTATAGGTCTAGACCTATAGCCACGGTTTAAACTGTGGCTGTATACCTAATGCCACGGTTTAAAACAATGGCTATAGGGTGTCCAAATCCATAAAAAAAATACCCCCTGGACACACCCTGGACACCCCCCTGCCACCCCCGGCCAGTCCCCCCCCCGCCACCCCCCTGCTTGTCCCCTTTCCAGCCCCCCCCCCCCCCCCCCACTGCTTGTCCCCCTGCCAGCCAGCCCCCCCTGCCCCTGCCAGCCCCCCCCCCCCTGCTTGTCCCCTTTCCAGCCCCCCCCCCCCACTGCTTGTCCCCCTGCCAGCCAGCCCCCCCTGCCCCTGCCAGCCCCCCCCCCCCTTCCCCTGCCAGCCCCCCCCCCCCCCCTGCCCCCTGCTTGCCCCCTGCCAGCCCCCCCCCCCCCTCCCCCTGCTTGTCCCCCTGCCAGCCCCCCCCCCTGCCCCCTGCTTGCCCCCCTGCCAGCCCCCCCCCCCCCCTTCCCCCTGCTTGTCCCCCTGCCAGCTCCCCCCCCCTGCCCCCTGCTTGCCCCCCTGCCACCCCCCCCCCTTCCCCCTACCAGCCCCCCCTGCCCCCTGCTTGTCCCCCTGCCAGCCCCCCTGCTTGTCCCCCTGCCAGCCCCCCCCCCCCTTGCCCCCTGCTTGCCCCCCTGCCAGCCCCCCCCCCCCTCCCCCTGCCAGCCTCCCCCTGCCCCTGCCAGCCCCCCCTTCCCCCTGCTTGCCCCCCTGCCACCCCCCCCCCCTTCCCCCTGCTTGTACCCCTTCCAGCCCCCCCTGCTTGTCCCCCTGCCAGCCCCCCCCCCCCCCTTGCCCCCTGCTTGCCCCCCTGCCAGCCCCCCCCCCTCCCCCTGCCAGCCTGCCCCTGCCAGCCCCCCCCCCCCCCTGCCCCCTGCTTGCCCCCCCTGCCAGCCCCCCCCCCCCCTTCCCCCTGCTTGTCCCCCTGCCAGCCCCCCTGCCCCCCTGCCAGCCCCCCCTTCCCCCTGCCAGCCTCCCCCTGCCCCTGCCAGCCCCCCCTGCCCCCTACTTGCCCCCCTGCCAGCCCCCCCCCCCCCCTTCCCCCTGCCAGCCTCCCCCTGCCCCCTGCCACCCCCCCCTGCCCCCTGCCAGCCCCCCCCCCTGCTTGTCCCCCTGCCAGCCCCCCCTGCCCCCTGCTTGCCCCCCTGCCAGCCCCCCCCCCCCCCCTTCCCCCTGCCAGCCTCCCCCTGCCCCTGCCATCCCCCCCTGCCCCCTGCTTGCCCCCCTGCCAGCCCCCCCCCCCTTCCCCCTGCTTGTCCCCCTGCCAGCCCCCCTGCCCCCTGCTTGCCCCCCTGCCACCCCCCCCCCCCCCCCTTCCCCCTGCCAGCCCCCCCCTGCCCCTGCCAGCCCCCCCTGCCCCCCCTGCCCCTGCCAGCCCCACCCCCAGCCCCCCCCCCCCCCCCCGCCCCCTGCCAGCCCCCCCCCCCCCCCCCTGCCCCCTGCTTGTCCCCCTGCCAGCCCCCCCCCCCCTGCCCCATGCCCCCTGCTAGGCCCCCTGTCAGTCCCCTGCTAGTCCCCCTGCCCCCTGATCTGATAACCAAGTTTATCTGATCTGATAACCACAACATCTTCAGCACTGCCAGATTCAGGTTTAACAGGTACCAATTCACCAATTCTGACATGTTTAGCAGCATGAGATAAGACAGGAACAGACTGAACTACATCAGATTTACAGACCATGTTTAGCACCCCTCCCCCCTGCTGGACACCCCCCTGCTGGACACCCCCTCCCTCTGCTGGACAACCCCCCCTGCTGGACACCCCCCCTGTCGGTCAGCATTGCTACAGTTGCGGGCCACAAGCATTCGGCCCAACCAGATCGGGCAACACCAATCCAACAAAATCCTCATCCGCGACAGTTGCAGGCTACAAGAATTCAGTAGGGATTAATGGAAGAAATAAACATGAATACAACGACAAATATGTTCCTTTGAGGAACAGATTTCAGGGGCTACATATAGAAAACTCCTATACTGAGAGTAATGTAGAAAAAAACTCCAAGACTAGTTCTGAAGCACAAACCTCCTGGAAAGACACAAAAAGGGCTTGGAAGCATGAGAAGAACTCACATGATCCTAAAACTAGAAGGATTCATGTGAAAGGGGTGCCCCAAGGCAAGGTATGTACTGAAAATGCTTGCAGGGACAGTCCAAGCAGCAAGGTGATTTGGAGAAAGAAAAATCAACCTATAGTGAAAAGAAAAATCCTTGGTGGTAAAGCTGTCCAAGGAAAAACAGGTTGTTTTTTGGGTTGTGAAGAAGAGAAAAAACCTAAAGAAGGGGAGACACAATCCATGGGGTAAGTGTGCTCACAAAGCATATATTTTAGAGCTGAAAACAGATCTGGTTTAGAGCTGGAAGTTGCATGAAGCAATGGTATCAATTCATGCTAAAAGTGGTATGTCACACACCCTTTGTGCTTTACAGTTTATATACTAACAATTTGGTGTGAGTTTGGTTTAGATCACAAGATTGTTGAGAAAAAAGAAAGGTGAAGCGGCCTTGGAGAGCCCTCTTGCACCCCCACTGGACCCCCATGCCCCCCCTGGACAGCCCTCTTGCACCCCCTTGCAACCCCCTGGACAACCCCCTTGAACAGACCCATTGAACCCCCCCCCCCCCCCCGCACCCCCATGCCCCCCCTGCACCCCACTGGACAGCCCCCATGCCCCAACTGGACAGCCCCACTGGACACCCCTCCCCCCTACTGGACACCCCCCCTTCCGGACACCCCTCCCCCTGCCCGACACCCCTCCCCCTGCCGGACACCCCTCCCCCCTGCCTGGACAGCCCCTCCCCCTGCTGGACACCCCTCCCCCTACCCCCTGCACCCCCTGGACACCCCTCCCCCTGCTGGACAACCCCCCTGCCGGACACCCCTCCCCCTGCTGGACACCCCTCCCCCCTGCCTGGACACCCCTCCCCCCTGCCTGGAAGTGGACCTTAATTCCACCCTCATTGATCGGGTTGTGTTATCCACAAATGAAGATGACTTGTTTTTGAAAATTGAGTATGAACAACTACCTGCATTTTGTTCCAAGTGTCTGTCTATAGGGCAATCTAAAGAGAGATGCAGAATGAAACTTGTCTGCTCTTTTCTCGCAGAAGGGACATGATTTTCAGACTTTCCTTAAGAAGAGAAAGAATGGTCCTGGAGCTGGGAATGGCTCTGGTCAGGCTGTTGCAGGAAATGGAAGTGTGGAACTTGGGCAGGGTCTTGCAGGAACAGGTTGTGATCAACCAGGGACTGGAGTCAGGAATATGAAGGGGAATGCTTCTGATATTTCAGGTGAAGGTTTTCAAGAGGAGGTGAATTTTGATGATCCAGATTTGCAACCTGGACTGGGGCTGGTGAGGTTTAGGGGCAGGTAAAACTAACTGTAGCAGGGGCTGTTAGTGGCCGGATTGAGGATGAAAATCAGAGGCCAGGAGCAGATAAGTCAAGGTCAGAGTTTGATGCTGCCTCTCAGCAGCGGGGTCAAGGTCTGATCTCATCAGGTGTACAGGTGCAGGTAAATGTTGATGATCCAGGCTTGGAGCAACCTGGAATTGGGTCTGGAGAGGTTAAATCTGTTCAAGGGCAGAAGAAACTCTCAGTAGCACGGGCTGATTGTGTCCAGTTTGTGGATGAAAATCAGCGGCCTGTTGACTTCCAGTCGCAAGGACCTGCAGGAGAAGGAACAGGAGATCCAGGCCCTGGGCCTAGGAGCCAGTAACCTGGGTCAGAAGCTGGGTGCTTCACTGGGGCAGCCTCAGTATGGGTCTCAGCAGCATGAACCAATGGTTCAACCTTCTCAGATCCAGGAAGAGATCAATCGGCAAATGGAGCTTAATAATATAGGGGGAAGTTGGGCCGGAATAGAAAATGATGATTATGCCCATAGAAGTGATCCATGTAAGGATATTTTAAGCAAGGGAAAGTTTCCTTCAGTTGATAAAGAGGGATTTCAAATTGTCTATTCAAGGAAATCAAGGAAGAATAAAGACTGCTCTCAATGGAGAACAACGATGGTGACTAGGTCTCATAGCTCATCTACCTACAACTTGGAATGGGATGATGATGTCGGGGAGGGGGGTTATGAAAACAAAATGCTTTATTATGAAGGCAGTTTTATCAATGTCTAGCCCCATCTCCTCTCTTATGTCATCTTTTGTTTTTAATAAAATGGCTTTAGAGCCTTTCGGCTCGAAGCTTCTTTCTGTTTCGATGGATTTGGGGAGTTTGAACATCTCACATAATCGTTTAATTTAAATGTTAAACGATTACTAATGGGATTGATCCGTACGCTTCAAATGAGCTGAAACGTTTGGGACATTTGTGTAACGTACCATGAATAGGCTGAACATTTTGAGGTTCTCGAAGGCCTATATGAATTGGTTCAATTCCTATGAAAGTGGTTTCACTTGATGGATGAGATCATGTGATCGTTAGAACTCCTCAAAGCCGATTCTCTCTAGCTCTTGTTTCTCTCCCACCTTTAAACAAGGTTCTAACAGACTGTGGTGTTGAGAGAGACCCTACCTAAGCATCGGGTGATTCCCATGAACCTTGGATACCTCAGAAGGAGTCTTTCGGTGACTTCTCGGAGATCTCGATCAAACGCTTGTGAAAACTTCGACAAGCAGGACGGACTGGTATTGAGAGAGGTCCTACTAAGTGTCGGGTGATTCCCATGATTTGTGGATACCTCTGAAGGAGTCTTTCAGCGACTTCTAAGTGATCACAATCAAACACTTGTGAAAAGATTCGAAAGACTGGATCGAATGGTGTAAGGTACACCATTCTTATTCTTTGTTTAGATTGATTACAAATGTATAGATATATTTCGGCGTGACTGCGGCGTGACCGCGGACACCCCTCCCCCCCCGCTGGACACCCCTCCCCCCTGCTGGATGTGGCTGGAGCAGGGCCACATCACGGCATGACTGCGGCGTGACCGCGGCGTGACCGCGGCGTGACCGCGGCGTGACAGCGGCGTGACCGCGGCGTGACCGCGGCGTGACCGCGGCGTGACCGCAGCGTGACCGCAGCGTGTTGGCCCGATCCAGCGACATCCGCGGGGCAGCATCTTCCGACCAGGAGCGAAGGGAGCGGGAGGAGGCTGGAATGCGGGTGAAAGGGGGGTCCTACTAAGTGTCGAGTGATTCCCATGATTTGTGGATACCTCTGAAGGAGTCTTTCAGCGACTTCTAAGTGATCACAATCAAACACTTGTGAAAAGCTTCGAAAGACTGGATCGAATGGTGTAAGGTACACCATTCTTATTCTTTGTTTAGATTGATTACAAACGTATAGATATATTTCGACGTGACTGCGGCGTGACCGCGGACACCCCTCCCCCCCACTGGACACCCCTCCCCCCTGCTGGATGTGGCTGGAGCAGGGCCACATCACGGCGTGACCGCGGCGTGACCGCGGCGTGACCGTGGCGTGACCGCGGCGTGACCGCGGCGTGACCGCGGCGTGACCGCGGCGTGACCGCGGCGTGACCGCGGCGTGACCGCGGCGTGACCGCGGCGTGACCGCGGCGTGACCGCGGCGTGACCGCGGCGTGACCGCAGCGTGTTGGCCCGATCCAGCGACATCTGCGGGGCAGCATCTTCCGACCAGGAGCGAAGGGAGCAGGAGGAGGCTGGAATGCGGGTGAAAGGGGGGTCCTACTAAGTTTCGGGTGATTCCCATGATTTGTGGATACCTCTGAAGGAGTCTTTCAGCGACTTCTAAGTGATCACAATCAAACACTTGTGAAAAGCTTCGAAAGACTGGATCGAATGGTGTAAGGTACACCATTCTTATTCTTTATTTAGATTGATTACAAATGTATAGATATATTTCGGCGTGACTGCGGCGTGACCGCGGACACCCCTCCCCCCCGCTGGACACCCCTCCCCCCTGCTGGATGTGGCTGGAGCAGGGCCACATCACGGCGTGACCGCGGCGTGACCGCGGCGTGACCGCGGCGTGACCGCGGCGTGACCGCGGCGTGACCGCGGCGTGACCGCGGCGTGACCGCGGCGTGACCGCGGCGTGACCGCGGCGTGACCGCGGCGTGACCGCAGCGTGACCGCAGCGTGTTGGCCCGATCCAGCGACATCCGCGGGGCAGCATCTTCCGACCAGGAGCGAAGGGAGCGGGAGGAGGCTGAAATGCGGGTGAAAGGGGGCAGCATCTTGTCCAGGCGACACAGAGTGTATGGCTTTTTTGGAATTATGGTTTCTGTTGCTGTTCACAACCCCACTCCCTTCCCAGCCGTTGGCTCTACAATAGGGGGGCTTCACTTATTTCTTCTATTTCATCTTCTCCAGGCGAAACACAAAGTGTAAGAATTTTCTGGAAATCTGGTTTCTATTGCAGTTCACAGACCCACTCCCGCCCCAGCCGCTGTTGGCTCTGCAAGAGGCCGTGAACTTGCGAAGTCAAATCTGCGAGAGCTGTCTCGACGCGTCCAAGGTGCTGCTTGGCACCGTCGAATCACGTTTGGTTCCTGGTCTCCATGATTGGTCGAAGAAGATCAACGGTTGAGGAGAGTAGTAGTGGAGTAGATAACGAAGAGGAGAAGTTTGGCTATGTAATAGAACTGATTAAAAATGACCAATTCTGTATAATGCACAATTCAAAAACGGTGTTTGATAAAGAAATCAGAATCAAATAAATGACTGACGATTACAAATATTTAAAAATGCATATGAAACAAAATGAATAATCGGAAGATAGAATGACATATTTCATCAAATGACATGATTACAAACCAATACCATTGAAACATGGAGTTCAAATAAAAATGAATAATCTGGCATTTCTATAATACATTCCATGATGGTGTGTATGTACAGTATGCAAACAGAAAACTGTAATGATAGGAGGCAACAAACATGTCGTATTTGTGCAGTATAATAATTCAGGCATTGAAAATTGAACATATAAAATTATCCTTAAGTATTAGAGTTCACCTAGGTAAGTGCAGTATCAAAGCCGCAATCACAGACATCCTGATGACAAATTCCATCACCCTGGAGCACAACCACACTATAGTAAATATCTTTGATGAAGATTATCCTGGAGGTGAGAAGTACATGTAGAAGAATATCCTGGAGGTGAGAAGTACATGTAGAAGATACAACTGAAACATCACCTTCTAATCAGCAACGGTCGGCACTAAAGGAAAATTGGAAGTCGTTATGCCCCGATGTTTGGATCATAGGCCGTCTTATGAGATAAGCATGTCCAATCTATATAATACATTATACCCTGCTCTAAAATACATGATCCACTACTATAAAATATGACCCACTACAGAAATCATGATTTACTACCCAAAAAACTGCATGTTCCAGTGCTTATAGTGACATAATAAAAAGTCTGAAATTTAAAACCTTGCACCATCACAGTTGAATGGTTCACCAATTTGCTACTGTTGAATAAAAAGTGAAACTTTAATATAACTGCACAAATAATGGTGACATAATAAAAGTCTGAAATTTAAAAACAATTGAATTAGATTCGGCCACATGAAAAAACATCCAACATCCTGAAAGACCGTCATGGAAAACCATCCAGTATAATAGAAATACCTATTAATGTAAAACCGTCCTGCAAAATCTGATAAATTAGTAATGGAAAAGTGAAGAAAACCGTATAGCATCTAGGAAAATGCAGAATACAACAAAAGGCCCAGATTGATATACCGTCCAGCATGAAATCAGAAAGTTAAGCAATCTCTAAGAAACATTTGAAACAGTGCAGCAACAGAAACCTCCAGCATAAACTTCCAGTAGCTAAAACATCCAGCATTAAAATCTTGTAGCAGAATTCTCCAACATAATGATAATCATCCAGCAATCCTAGCCTCTAGCATGAGTATCAGAAAGAGATGTTAGAAATAACTGAAACAGATGCACGAAAACTTTGAAATGAATAGTCTGTAGTCTATCATGGTTCATACTAATCACAAAAAAATCATCATTAATTCATGATATAATGACACCATTTATCAAATAATTGTGATACCCTCACCTGGAATGATAAGAACCCTAGAACACCTGACGGAAATCGCAAACAGGAGGAGGAGGAGGGGGTTCGAAGAGGTGGATGAACTGTAGAAAAAAAAACAAATTACCGAGGAAGACAGCTGCAGATGAGGAAAATGTGTCGGGAGGGAGATGGGGGTGTCGACCTCGGCGTCGGAAGAGAGTCGTCGGGGAGGAGCCGTTGAGGAGGAGGGCGCGGCGAGGAGGGCGCGGCGAGGAGGAGGCGTCGGGGAGGAGGGCGCGGCGAGGAGGAGGGCGCGGCGAGGAGGGCGCGGCGAGGAGGGCACGGCGAGGAGGAGGGCGTGGCGAGGAGGAGGCGTCGGGGAGGAGGAGGGCGCGGCGAGGAGGAATTGCGAGGGCTGAGGAGGAGACGTGGTCGGGAGGAGGGTGGTGTGCGAATCGGGGGAGGAGGGCTACGGGAGGAGGAGCCCGATAAAAGATAGGAGAAAAAAAGGATGAAACGGATTTAGCCACGGAAGAAAAATTTAAGCGTGGCAATATAATGGCTATAGCCACGGATCTACAAAACCGTGGCTATAGGTCCGTGGCTATAGCCCGAATTTCCAGTAGTGTGTCCTAGAAACACGGTTTTCAATTTATGTTTCAACCTAATTGACTATGTACCATTTTTGCAGATGGGACACCCATGACTTCCTTTAATACAATATCATGACAAATTTCCATAAGTAGGAAAGTCATTTATCATCCCACACAACATTTATCTCAATTTGAAATCTTCATTTCTATAAGCATTATACAACGTAACACCTGAATCCCATGATAATTTCAAATCCTTAATCAATAGATCCAAATAAACATCAATATCATTACTCAGTTGTCTTGATACTGATATAAGCATAGATAACATGTTGTTTTTTCATTTCATGCATAACCACGGTGGTAAGTTATAATTTACCAACATAATTTTCCATGTACTATTAGTGATGATTTGAAAACCAAAAGGATTCAATCTATCTGTAGATAACACAAAACAAAGGTTTCTCATATTGTTTAAAAAAATAGGATACTCAAGATCGATTCTATTCTGCTAAGGAGAGTTTTTCAGGTGATGTAGTTTCCCATCTTTATTTCTTCTATTTGTGTGCCACATCAATTTCCCTGCAGTCTCCTCACTTACATATAGGTGCATAAACCTTGGAATGAATGGAAAGTACCATAAAACTTTCATAGTACTAGATTTGTCTTTCTTTTATCAAGAAGCACCACACTTTGGTCATTCTCTAAGTGATTTTTGGTCCTTTCAAAATAGTATACAATCATTTGGATAGGCGTGTATTTGTTCAGAGATCATGCCTATTGAACGTAGCATTCGATTGGTGTCATATGTTTGGATCAGGAGCTCATTATCTTATGGGAGCATGTCATTCAAGAGATAAAGTAATTCTATAAAACTGGAATCACTCCATCAGTTTCCTACTTTCAAATTATACAGCTTCAGTATGGCTGACAAATCTATATATTTAGTGCAACCACCATACAAATGCGTCTTTGAACCACTATTTAACTTCTCAAACAATTCTTGGAAATCACAAAGTTCATCTTAAACTATACTTGTCATTTCCTCAATGTGATCTTCATCATTATTCACATCTATAATCACATTCTTGATATGGTCTTCTTCATTTTCCACACTTGTAATCATATCAAATGATCCATAAAATGTATTATTATCTCAGCTACTAGCTATATTCTATTTTCCCCATGTTTATTCTAACATTTATAATTTTGATCTATTCTGTGATAGATCAAGTGTTCTTCCAACTCCTCTGGACTAACTTGTCTTGAATAACAATAGTGTAAACACAGATAGAGGATTTTAGAAGGTTAATATGCATGATCTTTTGAAAACATGATGAACACCTTCACTCCATCTTCATAATATCTTTTCAAATGATGGCATCCATCCATTCTTTATTCATATCCATCCTATTTTATTTGGTGATATTATTATATAACAAAATAAATACACAAAATATTGATATAATGTAATGGTTTTCTTAATTCTATAAAAATATAAACTTAATAGATTGTGAAAAAACTACAGTTCAAATGTCCATTGAAAAATATTTAAAAAGAATCTTGAAATCACATTAAAAAACAACCATTTACACCAATTACTCGTTAAAACAACGCGCCCTTTTTAAAATAAATCAATCAGTTCCAAACACTATTTCATAAAACGATAATTTCTTTTTTTAACATTTAAATCAGCTTCATGAACCAACAATATTAATCCATTAAAATGAGTGACAAACCTATAATAAACATTTCAAAACACTTGAATCATTTTAAAATAGTCACTTAGGAATTTTCACAAAGACATAGATCCCAATAGAGACACTTTATTCAAGATACATAGAAAACACCTCTATTTATCGCAAATCAATAAGTGTTGTATGATTCCATCACATTATTCCAATGGTTGTTTTAATAATAATACTTTCCATAATCATTCAATATTGTGCTCCCCACCATTTTATATCCCTTATCCATGGTTTCATTGTCTAATTATATCAATTATCCTTCACCACAACACCATAGTCCCAATGAATATGTTCAATAGTCAGTTAAGACACTTGAAACTATGAAACACTCATGTTCCAGTTTACTAAAAACACTACATTATCTCAATGATCATTGGATCACACCAAATCAATTGGTTATACACCCCAAGAACAATGTATATGTCTCTCACATGAATTGTTATTGGTTCCTTCCTTTATAAATACACCTAATAAAATTTATAAGAATTAACCCATTACATAATCAAAAAATTCTCAAGTGTCATTCATTTAAGACAAATAATTTCCCTATGTCACTCATCACTAGAAGAAGCATCTTGTTCTTGTTTCATAATCGAAGCCTCTAATTGTAGACGGGTCAGTCCACCCTTCCTAGGGGTGAAATTAATACACCTTATGGGTTTTAATCGTATGTATTTTTTCACCTTCTATACCCAAATATAATCCCCATGTGCCTATTTCAAATTATAAATATCCCTCCTGGTCTCTAAAGCTCTCCCATCCATCTCCCCTTGATCCATTAACCTTTGACCGATCTGGTGGAATTTGAGCGGTAAGTTCTTCTTAAATCCATGCTATTTATCTCTTCTTCTTTATTAAATTAGTATAGATATATATTGGATCTATGTTTTCCTTGATGATATGATGATGAATTCCTCCTTTATTTATAGATCGGTGGAGAATCTAGAACATTTTCATAATTTCTTGATCAACTAGGGATCTACCATTAACAATGAGCATTCAATAGGTAAGTGTTATTGAATAATCTTACTAGACCTTTTATCATTGGAGTATTGATGATATAACATTAATCCATTGATGATATAACTGTAATCCATTGATGGGGAGGTGTACATGAGGTCTTATGTCTCTTTAGATCAAACCTGATGGTTTGAGTTGAGGTGTTATGGATAACTTAATCCTTAATATCCAACCAAATCAATAAGAATCATGCAACTTCCAAAATTTACACAAAATAAATAAAATTTTCTAAACCCCTAACTCAATAGAGGATTTTATCAACCATTGTGCAAGTATAGTGAAATATATAACCTCTAATCTAAGATCATGTAAGACAATCCTCAACAACCTATAACCCAAAAATTTCTATCAACAAATCATCCCAATATTCCTTTAACAAACCAATGTCATTGCCTCTACCTTATCTAGATGATTAACATATAAGAAACCAAGGAGAAAATAAGATAAACTCATCATGGATCGCTATAGATTGATCGCTTGATGCCAATAGAAAATCACTCAAATATGGGATGAAGGGTCTACAAAGATGAAACGCATATCCCAAAAGGATTGGTGGAAATGAAGAAATAATTAAGGATTAATATTGGATTCTGAGTTAATACTTGAACTAGAATTTAATGGCATCAGAGTGTGATAAGTTAGGGTCATGTCATGAGAAAGCTATCTTCAGCAGATTTATGAGATCTACATCATGATCTCCTATATCTCTCCCTGTTTAAATATCATTCAACATTATAATATAATATTACCTAAGAGGGGTTATATAGAAATATGTGGCTCTCACCAGGAGCATCTAATGTGCCACGGTATATAGGAATATCATTCTGTAATAAAATAGTTTTAAGACCAGAATGGTTTCTCATTTCATGACCTCTAACAATATTTAATTCATTTTTCATAGTAGGAAAATTTTCATCAATGGATTCAATATGATTATGGCGTCCTATAACAACTAAATTATAAAACAAATAAATTAAGGGAAAATAGTTGTTTGCATGTAAAAAAATTACCAAGCAAGCGTTCTATAACCATAAAAGATATTCTTGGAAGCCAATGGTGAAACCTACCAATATAGTATATTGGAAAACCCATTTCAAATGGAAAAGAAAGGTTGTTTTTATTTGAATGAGTCATTATTCATATCAATGGGAACATTTCCAAATAGAATATCTATTTTATATCATTTGGGGGAAGGATAAAATTGTTGAATATTTTACTTACATCAATTCTAATGACAATTGTATCAGTAATCTAGGAACCTAAGGAAACTGTGAATGATATTGAAAAAAATCATAAAGGAATTCATCTAGGATGATAACTGGGGTAGATTCCACTATGATTCTTCAAAGAGAATGATGAATGTGATAAAGTTAGGGGTGTTAATTTAAGGAGTGTTTTTTGAAGACATGAATAGAATGCATGTGAGGCTAGAATGGGACATTATAAAAGTGAACTCTTTATATGTGAGGTTTATAAAGAATAGATATAGAGATGAATGGAGTTTCTAGGTTGGTCAAACCAAAATGATTTCTAACCTTTCAAGTATCATGATCAAGAAGATTAATTTGGTAAAGGTGAACATGTTTTGTGTGCTGGGTTGAGACAATATTAGTTACTAGAATCATAAATAGGCTTGTGGTGGCCTCTCATTTTTATGGTTAAAATTTAATAATATCTCCTTCATAGAATCCAACATGCATTCCATATTCATAAACACAACACTTATGTATTAGGATAAGATCCTTCACTGAAACATCAACAAGTGGATGTGTATGAAACCTTTTTTTAAGTCATTACCCAAACGCTTTAGTGGGAAGGATTATTAGTTGATGATTCATTATAACCATGAATCTGATGAGTGGATGAAAAAGATATGATGAAAATAGATTCATAAGAATAAGAACTTATTAGATTGGCGGTTAAGGAATATGGTGATACCAAACAAATTATAATGTTTATAAGAATGGTATTTTTTAGGTGTTACATTATATATGTTCTTACTTCCCTAGATATCAATCATCTTGGAATATCCACATTAAAGGATAATGGTATAGTACCATTCTGGGAAGTGTTAGGCAGAGCATAGAGAATATATTGAATGGGGACCCACCTTAAGAGTTTATTAAGACCTTTTTTTAGGCTGGGCAGCATGGTACTGAGATAAAAATATGTGATACGGTTTATGCTATGGTGTGTTGGGTTATTTAGGAGAAAAGGAACAATGTGAGGGAATGAATCCCAAGGTCACAAACACATATTCAAGTTTTCTTGAAATAAATTATGGTGAACCATGGTGTTATCACCCCAGGAAGGGTATCATCAGCCTCATTTATGAGGATGTTCTTGAGGATTGAACATGACCCTTAGGGAGGAGGTAAGCCTATCCAAGGGTGATGGGATAGATAGAGGACACCTAATATAGGTATGAAACTAAATGTTTAAGGATCTTTTAATTTTTGAATTATGGTGGTCTTTATGTAGGATGACAGGGGCTAGGTGATCTTTAGATTCAAATCTTACAATGGACAATTAGTCTCTATTAGGCAATAGAAAAAGGTTATGTTCAGTTCTATCATGTTTTTTAGGATTTAAAAAATTGAGAATTCTATAGTGGAGTCTAAATCCACTGTTCTGGTTTTCTTCTATTGAGTTAATTATAGCACCCTATGGGATCTTTCTTAATACATCAAGAAGTGTAGGATAATCATTGATTAGTGCATCATGGTTTTCACACATAGAGGGAGGGGAATTTCAAGATATAAATCTTAATAAGAAAAGAGATGTTGAGTGAAATTTTCATTCTTTACCAAGGTACTAGTTAATTTCTATATGTTTGTTACCTCATCATAAGTGGTGATTCCCTAGGCCTACACCACATCCACCCCCTAACATCTATGGTTTTTTAATAAAAATATAATATTTAATGAGTGAATTAATATATGTAAATAAAAATTAAGATTTGTTCCACCATTTTCATAATGGGAAATATTAAATATTTGTTGAATTTAGTTTCATTGAAAAGCGAGTATTGAAAGAGAAATATTTTATACGATATAAGAAAATTTATTCTCTCATTGATAATTGTTTTATATTATTTATAGTGTAATTTTAATAATTGTATGATGGTTTTTCCTTTTTTAATGAGTTGAGATTTTGCGCTTCGGGACAAGAAATGTTCTAAGATTGGGAGGATTTAATAGCTATAATTCATGCATTAAATTTTTTATATTTCATTAATTCATCATAATATTCAAGAATTTTTTCTTGCATAATTTATAATGTTTTTGTGTATTTTATGCAAAGGGGAACTTTATAGCTATTCGGAGAAAAATAAATGAAAATATAAAGTAGTAATCTGGACAAGCCAAAATTTTGTAAATAGGAAATTCATTCATTTACTAAAAAATGTTCCAACCCACATAATAGAATGGTATGTGATAAAAACATCATGAGGTATCTAGACGCTCAACTACAGCACCAATGAGGGTTCTGAGGGAAGAAGAGTGCACTAATGTCACAATAAGGGTTAGAAATCTTTAGTGGGAGAGATTAAATATAGACTTGGTTGTTGTGGGTCAGTATTGGGAAAGACGATTGATGTGGGTGGGCACTAGAGTTTCTCATTGGGTGAGTGCATGGAATATCTTTCATAATAAAGTAAAATCCACAAAAAACGATTTGGGATCAAGGATATGTGTAACATTTAATTTTTAAAGGAAACCCATGTGTTGACCTTATATGATGTCACTCAAATCATTGTTCACATGGGGCTTCTACGGATTGATTTCACCACTATCGTAGCCCACTTGACTACCCCAAGGACTTCCATGGACATTTGTGTATCTTGAGCTAACTCATCAACATGAAGGAAGCTAGCTTCACTATAAATTATAATATGTTTTCATAGCACTTACATCATATCCCAACACATGGAATCTAGTAACCAAGCAGAATTGATACCATTTTTTCATGAACCAGAATTGGTTTACCTGACCTATCACCCGATCTAGCATGAGACAAAACCTCTACAAACAAGGACAACCAACATGCAATTAATTTAGTACACAAACAAGGACCACCAACGGCCATGATTTTCAATGGGGAATTTAGCCCATACAATTCACAACATTACTATTAATATCAAATTTAAATAACATGAGAAATAAATGATAAAGAGGAGAAAACTCACCTCAGAGGTGTGGTTCAGCGTGTAGTAGAGGTGTGTTCACAATGCAGGAGAGGCGCGTGATAGAGGAGTCAGCAGAAAAGGAGAGGCGTGCAGTTGAGGAGAGGCACGCGGAAAAGGGGGTCACAATAGTGGAGGAGAGGCGCATGAGGAAGGTGTGTTTGCGATGGGAGAGGAGGAGGAGGAGGTAGTGGCGGCGGCAATCAGCTTCTACGAGAGCTTGAGGGTGTGAGGAAGGAGGAGAAAGTTAGGGTTTCTTTATAAAACCCCATGAACCTTTTATCAGTGCTAGCTAAAAAGCGATGATAAAGGTATGTTTTATCAGCACTGAAATAGAAAGTGCTAATAAAACATGCCTTTATTAGCGCTTTTTTAGCACTGATAAAGATAGACCTTTATCAGTTTTAAAAATGCACTGAAAAAGAATGTCTTTATCAGTGCTAAAAATATAGTGCTGATAAAGAAACATTTTATCAGTGCTTTTTTAGAACTAATAAAGATAGGCCTTTATCAATACTAAAAAAGCACTGATAATGATATTATATTAATAATTTATTTATATTGTTATATATATTTATAAAATTATATACATGATAAATATATTTTTATATTTATAAAATTATAATTTAAATAATTATAAAATTATAATAAATATACTTATTATATTTATAATCTTTGAAATATATATAATAAATATATTAATTATATATATTTATAAGATTATAGATGTATATAACTATATTTCTTCTAATTTTATAATTATTTATATGAATATATATTTATTTATAATTATAATTAAAAATGAATATATATGTATTTATTTAAATATTTGTAAAATTATAACAAATTAATATTTATAATATTTATGATTTTAATAATATTTATATTTAATATATTTATTATAATTTTATAATTATTTAAATATATCTATATTTATTTATAGCTATAAATATAAATATTTTTATTTATTTCTCAATATTTCTATATATTTATTTAATTATATATAACATTATATATGAAAATAATAAATATATTTTTTTGAATTAATAATTATTTAAAAATATATTTATTTATTTATATTTATAACTAATAAATAAATATATATTTTTTTAATTAAAATTTATAATAAATAAATTATTTATAGTTGTAATTAAATATATATATATATAATTATAAAATTATAAAAAATATATTTATAATTTTATAAATATATATAATTAATATATTTCTTATAATTTTTTAATTATTTAAATATATCTACATTTATTTAGAATTATATTTATAACTATTTGTATTTATTTGTAGATATTTGTATATAAATATATATAATTAATATATTTATTATATTTATTAATAATTTAAATATATCTATATTTATTTAGGAATAATAATCATAAATTTTTTTATTTATTTATAAATTTTTTTATTTATTTATAAATATTTATAAATATATTTATTTAATAATATATTTATAACTTTATAAGTAGTATAATAAGTATATTTATTATAATTTTATAATTTTTTACATATATATATTTATTTATATTTATAATTATAACTATAAATAACTATATTTATAAATTTTTCTATATAATTATAATATAAGTATTTGTTGTGATTTTATAAGTATTTAAATATATATACATGTAGTTATAATTATAATTACAAATAAATATATTTAAAAAGTATTTATATATACTTAACATTTAATAATTATAAATATAATAAATATATTTATTCTTTAAATATATTTAATGTAATTTTATTAGTATTGAGAACATAATATAGTATATATGTGGATAATATGAATTAATCATATACACCTAGTAAAATAATAATAATTAAAAATGAGTCATCAATGGACAACAGGAATAATAAGAAGACTATAATTTATAAATGAACATTCATGATGATACATAACATATATGCATTCATGATCAATATATTAATTGACCAAATTCATTGGAAACACATATATATTTAATTATTATGTTATACTTTTTTTAAAACATTATATATATTATTGAATTTTTAAAAAATATATATTAATTATAGAAATGTGTTTTTTATTTAATATATACAAATGAACATTATTTTTAAATATTAATATAATAATTGTATATAAATCATTATTAAAAAAATTTATCAGTGCTAAAACTAGCGCTGATAAATGGACCCTTTATCAGCACTAAAAACACTGATAAAGGGTATACCTTTATCAATGCTTTTTTTAGCGGTGATAAAGGGTGGATTTATGAGCACTTTTAGCTAGTACTGATAAATCCCCCCTCCCACTTATCAGTGCTTTCTTTTTAGCGCTGATAAAATTTGGCACTTCCCTTACCCAATTTTGTGGTAGCGAATGCAGGCATGACGTTGAACTAAGCCTTAGTGTCAGATAATGGGACTTTGGGCCCTGTATTGGGCTTCATTCCCACTAGGTCTTTAGGACACTAAAAATTGTAATGGGCTAGCTTAGTTGTGGGATTATCCTTGGAGAGGGATGAGGTGTGATTATTACTAGCCCAGCAGGTTTGTATGTGTGTTACCTTTGCTTATAACCCCCAAGTCCATAAATAAATGTTTCAGTATAAATAAGAATTAATATATATTATATATAAATAAATAATTCTATTTATTAATATACATATATATATGTGTGTGTATTATATATATATTAGTGTAATTATAATTATAAATTTATTTATTTATTTATTTATTTATTTATTTATAAATTTATACTAATAAAATAGTTTAATTATAAATTTATATATTATATTTATATATTTATATATTTTATTTATAAAAATATATATAAAAATATATTATTGTAATTATAAATTTATATTATGTTAGTGTAATTATAAATTTATATTATATTAGTGTAATTATAAATTTATATTGTATTAGTGTGATTATTTATTATATAAGTGTAATTATATTTATATATTACATTTGAGTAATTATAAATTTATATTAGTGTAATTATAAATTTATATTATATTTTTAATTTTATATATATATATCATATTAGTGTAATTATAAATATGTACATATATATATTATTTATAAATTAATATTATATGTGTTATTTATATATGTGTTAATATATTTGTTTGTGTGTGGACCTATACATGGGTCAGGCCTATCTGGTTCAAGCAAAAAAAATAACCCATTTATCAATTAGTTCCAGACAGACTGACCCTAATTTGGCCCATTTATTATTCAGGGCTTGAAAAAAAACTTGTTTAGTAATTGGGACATGAAAAAAGGCTCATTGGGCCTTAATATATTATTAAGTTAAATAATTTTTTATATTATAATCGTTAATAAATACAAACATTGATCTCTATTTTAATAAATATAAAATTCAATTATATAAATGTTTTTACAATCACTACAATAGAAACGTTGTTTAGTAGCGGTTGTTTAGCGGCAGTTTATAATAAACTGCCGCGAAACATTTGTTTTTTTTTTACAGCACTGAACCTTCCCCCCACCCCGACCCCTCTTCTCACCCCACAACCCCGTGACCCCCGCTTCCCCCGCAACTCGAGCCCCCCGCGACCCCGGAAACCCTATGACCCCGGCGACCCCCCGACTCCGGCGACCCAGCGACATCGGTGACCCCGGCCCCCCTCGACCCCGGCGACCCCACGACCCCACGGCCCCAGCGACACCGCGACCCCAGTAACCTATACAAACCCTAAGGTTTGAATTCTAGTAATTTTCTTGTAGGTTGAGTTAAAAATCACTCAAGAACTTGTATAGAGTAGGCACCCGAATCTTCATTCATTGTTGTGTTCATTTCTATTTCAACTAATTTCAATTTTTTTCATGTTTCTTTGTCTCAGCCTTTTGCAGTCCGTTTGTTTTGTTTTGGAGTCCGCAATAGATCCTGTTTTGTTCCAGCATATCAAGTAATGGTGGAATTTTATTTTCAAATTATGGTTTTTTGATTTCCAATAAGTAATGAATTGTATTTATCAAAGCTATGGTCTACAATAATGAATTGCTTTGGTCAAAACTTGATTGTGTAATGAATTTTCATTTTGCAGTAAATGATTATGTTTAGTAAAATTATATTCATTTGCTGTAACATATATTTTTTATAAAATTCATATTTTGGATTGTGGACCTTATTTTCTATAAGGGATCATTTAATGTATTTGATTTATGTTTTAGTTAAGTTTAGGAAATATAATGTATGGGATTTAATATTTACTATTGTGATAAAACTTATTTTAAGGGATCATTTCATTTTTATAATTTATGTCTTATGTTAATGTTTCTCTAAATCATGTTTTTAGAATTAGAAGATAGGGTTTAGTTTGTCCTTAAAAATTTATCTTCTTATAATTGAGCTCTATTTAGGGAATTATATTTTATCATGTTTTGATGTTCCAAAGTAAGTGATTACTATTATTTTAAAAACTTTAATTCATTAATTTATAATTTTATTAGAGGAATTTAATATATATATATATATATATTCATCTCAAATTATATGTTTTATACATAAGTGATTCCCAAATTTATTTTTTAAAATTTAAATTCATATAAATATATGCATGTGATTTCATATTCGTCATACATAAATATATATTAGTATATTTAAGTATTAAATTTCAAACTTTGTGACTAATTGCTTCAAGTGATGTAAGTGGGTGAAACATATATATATATATATATATATATGTGTGTGTGTGTGTGTATATATTATACAAGTTATGTAATTCATATATATATGTATATATATGTATAAATGAAGTTTATAAATGGGTGTATTATATATATGTATATTAGGGATAAAATGTTTATTGACATGTTATGACGTTCACTACAACAGTAATAATGAGATGAAGAAGACCCCAAAACCAGGTCTCCCCCACTATCAATCTCCACTCATTGTGTAATAACATTGCACCCAAGGTGGACACCACATACTCTCATCCATTAATATTCATCATCAACCTCGAATTGTATCCTCACATACACCTGAAAATAATTCACTATGCCTATCGGTGTCCCTCTTGTGTGGTTTATGACCCCTAACCAATAACCCAATGCCTCACACCTCCTCTTCTACTGGTTATCTCTTATCCATGGTGTTTTCATCATGATTTGACCTTGATTCTTGTCTATTCATTCATCTTAGGCCCTCTTATTCCTTCAAAATTACCTCTTCCTCTATTTTCTCCTTTTCATCATTGTAATTTGATTTGGAAAAATCCTAGGTATAGTTCTATCAAAAATAAGTATTTTTGAATCTTTTTTATAAAATGAATTACAAAGAATCTTGGGTTAAATTTTCTAGGACTATTTATATCACACTTTTCATACACATTCATGTGTGTGTGTAACTTATATCTTTTCATTCTAATTCCAAGATTGTGATTTCTAGTTATTTGTTTCCTCTTGTTCCATTAATGGACATTGGAATGTTGTGACATTTTGGGGATCACATGGAGATGTTTTGAGTTGTGAATATAGTTGTGACTTTTTTTGGGAAATTTTATTGTGAGATAGTTCAACTAGGTTTATTTTGTATTTAAATTTTATTTGTATTTTCTTTCTCTATATGTTATCCAAACTAGATGATTTTTCATTAATATGTATAGTCTTGGATGAAATTAATCACTTTAATTGAATATGTATCTTTGTATTTTTCATTATTTTTTGAAATGGATAACCTATTTATTTATAAGGCCTACTTGACTATAATGAATTATGACACTTAGGTATGGATTTCCTTATACTTTTGATACTCGATCATGGAGTCCATCAAACATGTGTTACTCAAGCATATAATCCCTTTACTTTGCATAAATTTGTTTTCTGTATTAAAGTGAATGGTATTGAATTCATTCTTACTTTTTGTAGTGGTTTGGATGAATATAATTCTTATAAGTTCCTGAATATAATGTTTAGAGAGGATTCCTTCTGGGATCTATTTCCACGTATGTGATTTTGATTATCTTATTATGTTGTCCTGGATGATAGTACCAACACCTCACATTTCATCTCCAAATTCCCAACATGATTCTACTATGAAACTCCAAACACCAAGCCCAGACACATCAACTATTCTTCAAATACCCTAGTTTGATCCCCAAACCACATCAGCCGCATCTTGAACGCCATTTCTGATGTGGTATCCACCTTACCACATCAATTTTTATGCAACGACACTAAAAAGTCCTTCTCTAGATGAATTATACCAAAGGTGGTCAATCCCACCCACCAATGCGCTATCATATCCTGACCACGACGCCTTAAAACTAAAGGAATAACAAAAATGTTCAATACTCACACCGAAGTCTGAATCTGAATCTTAGTTCAAATCCATGGTCAGATCCTTGATTGTCCCATTTAACCATAATTCTCCACTCATGAGCACTAACACATATATGATCCAAATGACCCTCAAGTCACACCACCACTCTTTTCTATGTGAATACACCAAAGAGAGGTCTAAGAATTCAATCCACACAAGGTTCGTAGAACCTCAAAACCTAATCTCCCAAGTTATTTCAGCATGCATTTCCATGAACACCACCACTTATCATGCCTCAATATTACCATCCCTCACATGGTTCTTGCCACTCCAAATTAACAAAGTTTTGAGTTTTGTAAGCATCATAAGGTTTTCCCTAAACATTATTTATAATAGATTTATTCGATATTAGAGTTTTATATGAAGACTCTATAGAGAACTTGGGTTGGGGTTATTCCAAATTAGCAATGTGCTTTGGTTTTCATGGTAAAGTAGTTACCACGTTGTTAGCACACTGTTTCTCTTTACCAAAGAAACTTCCCCTATTCCAAACACTAGAGGGTTCATATCTAACTCAGAGGATCATATTTATTATATTATGTTTCTGTAATCTTATATTATCGTATATATGGATCTCTTTATCTATTTAGTAGTAACTATGTGTTTTAATTTTTTTATTATTTTGTAGGCACATTGTGATATACATGGATAAAAGCTGGATCACATTACCGAGGAACACACCTCAGTATGTTAAGGTATTGAATTAGTTTTTATATTTTGCAATTTATAATCAATCCGTTGAAGGGAGAATAAAATTTCCATTTCCTAAATGTAAATTTAGAACATGGTTGAAGAGAGATTAAGTTTATGAACATTTAATACTGAAGCAATTCCCTGGTCAATATTTTTGTTGGATTTGGCATGGAGAATTGGATGTTACAGAAAGATTGAGCACTGATGTTAATCCACAGAATGAGGTTCCAAGTTCATCAATAATGGAAAATGAAATTCAAAACCTCATAAATGATGCATTCGGCACTGCAAGACAACACTATCAGTATCAAAACATATCAGAACAACCAAAAGAGGGTGCTACAAATTGCAACGTGACAAGTGATGTTTTTGAGACTGTAACACAGGAAGATCAAGATTGTAACATATCATTGGATCCTTCTCTTGATTCTGTGGAGCCAAATGTAAGAGAAAACTTCACTGAGGAAAATTTTTTTCATGATTTTGTTGATGATGGAAATCAAGAGTTGTATAGTGGGTGTTTGAAATATTCAAAGCTTTCATTTCTGCTGAAGTTGTACCATATCAAATGTCTATGTGGAATTAAAAATAAGGAAATGTCCATGATATTGGAATTGATTTGTGATGCATTTCCTGCAGCAAAAATCCAAGAATATTTTTATGATATGAAAAAAATTGTTAACAATCTTGGTCTGAATTATACAAAAATACATGTGTGTCCTAATGATTGTATGATTTATTGGGGAGAGGATTCAAGTAGACTGAATTTTAAGAAATTTTCTTCTTCTAGATGGTAGTAAAATGGTGATGTTGAAAGTCTGAATGAACATAATTTCATGGATAAGAAGAAAAGGAACACACCTGTAAAGGTTTTGCGTTACTTTCCTTTGAATCCTTGATTGCAAAGATTATTCATGTCATCAAAAACCGCTGAATACATGAAGTGGCATTCTATAGATAATACAATGATGGGTCAATGAGACATCCATGAGATTCCCAATCTTGGAAGACATTTGATTCATTACATCTCTATTTCTCAGCTGATCCTAGGAATGTTCGATTGGGATTGGCTTCGATGGATTCAACCCATTTGGGACTTTGAGTACCAGTTATAGCATTTGGCCAGTTGTTTTGATCCCTCATAATCTGCCTCTGTGGATGTGTATGCAACAAACATCTTTTATCCTTTCGATGATTATTCCTGGAAAAAAAATTCCTGGAAATGATATTGATGTATACTTGTATCCTTTGATTGATGAATTGCAGGAGTTATGGAGCAACGGTGTTGATACATTTGATGCTTCTTCTAAAACAATGTTCAAAATGCATGTTTCTTTCATGTGGACCATTAGTGACTTCCTAGGGATTGGGAATTTATCTGGTTGGAACACTTATATGGGTTTGTCTTGTCCCATTTGTAACTTTGATTTTGATTCCAAAGGGCTACCTCACAGTATAAAATGGTTCTTCTTGTGTCATCAAATATTTCTTGATGCATCTCATAGATTTTGGCTGAATAGATCAAAATTTAATGGTTCCATTGATCGTAGACCACCTCCAAAGTTGTTAACTGGTTTTGAAATATTGACACAGCTTGAAAATGTTGAAACAGAATTTGGGAAGGTTCATCATTTGAATGATAGCGGAAAATAGGTCTGAAGAGCATCGTCAAGCAAAATCGAAATGAAAAAATGGAAGAAAAAAGTATATTCTTAAAACTTCTGTATTAGGAATTTAATTTGTTGCGGAATAATCTTGATGTGAGGCATATTGAGAAGAATGTCTGTGACAATTTGATTTTCACATTTCTTAATGATCATGGAAAGTCGAAGGATCATCTCAATGCTGGCAAAGACTTACAAGAAATGAACATAAAACATGATCTCTGGCCAGATGAGAATGAAAATTATCCTCCAGAAATTTTTGCAATGAAAAATAGGGATAAAGATACATTCCTTAGAATTTTAAAGAATGTTAACATATCTTATGGATATTAGAGTAACATCTCGAGGTGTTTTGACTTGAATAATCATAAGTTACATGGATTAAAAAGTCACGATTCAAATATTTTGTTACAAAAGTTACTACCATTGGCATTGCGTACATTATTACCTGAAAATTTTACTACTGTTGTACTCTAATTCTACACATTTTTCAAACAACTATGTGAGAATTATCTACAGCCATTTCATCTTGACAACCTCCAGGAGAGGTTTGTATTGACCCTTTGTGCAATGGATATGATCTTTCCTCTGTCATTTTTACTGTAATGATGCATTTAACCGTGCATTTGGTTGAGGAAGCTAAATTAAGAGGCCCCATTCATTATCGATGGATGTATCCAATTGAGAGGTACTTTATTTATATTTTTTTTAGTTAAGTAAACAATTTTTGGTACTTAATTAAATGCATAATTATGTTTATTTTATTTCACAGCTATCTTGGGCATTTGAAATCATACGTGAGAAATAAAGCTCAATCAGAAGGCTCTATTGCTTAAGGCTATTTGGCTGAGGAGTGTCTTACCTATTGTTCTCGATACTTGGATGATATTGAGACAAGATTTAATCAAGTTGGACGTTTTGACGACACATCGACTCAATCTCAAATACATCAGAAATCCAAAATATTTCCTACTATTGGCCGATCAGTTGGGAGGACCTCAAATGTGACACTAACTGAATTGGAATTATTACAGGCACAAAGATATTTGATGCTGAATAGTGAAATTGCAAATCCATTTATTGAAGAGTTTAGGATACAAACAAAGAGACGAATGAGAGGCTGAACATGAAATGAGAAAGATATAACAAAATTTGTTAATAAAGAGATTGTAGAATGGTTTGCATGACGTGTAAGTTCATAAATATTGCAATAAGTACGAATATTAGTTTGACACATACATTTTGTAAATATAATAAAGTATATTTCTTTTTTTAGATCATGAATACTGATACTCAATCAGAGGTGTCAGAATATTTGAAGTTTCTTTCTAGAGGTCCTCTAAAACAAGTTAGAAAATTTGACGCTTATAATGTGAATGGATTTAGATTTCATACAGTCGATCGAGAAGTGGGTTTGAAAACACAGAATAGTGGTATATTTACATTTTCTGAAGTGGAATACTACGGAAAGATGCATGATATTATTGAATTAAACTACCACATACATTTTTCTATTGTTTTAATCAAATGCAAATGGGTCGATATTATCAGAGGTGTTAAAAGAGATTCCTTGCAATTTACTTCTGTGAACTTCTCTCGCTTGATGGATGTTGGTGATTGTGAACTGCATGATCCATATATCTTAGAATCGCAAGAAAAAATGGTATATTATGTGAATGATGTTATTGATGAAGGGTGGAGTGTAGTTGTTCACATAATACAAAGAGATTTATATGATATGGGTGATGAAGTGGAAAATTTGACCTCTGAAATTGAATTTAATCAACAATAGGAAGTAGAATTATTTGCCCATCATGATATTGAAAATATTAGTCTAGAAAGGATGAATGAAGTGGATGAAGTAATGGAGCAGGAAACTGACATTATTGAAGGGGAAAATTATTGTATGTACAATTATTTATTTATTCAGCAACCACTTGTTTCATTTCTACAGTCATTCATTATAATTGTTATATATATTTTTTCTGTTAGTACTGGGCATCTATTATCATTTTTATTTTATTTTTCTACATAATTTTTTTTTGAAATATATATTCTGAACTTAATTTTATTTGATTAAATGACAGTAATGCCAAGGAGGAAGCGGTACACTATTTCATCTAGTTCCGCGACAGATGACGATCCATCTGGCTCCCTCCCTACAACATCTGAGGCACCTGTTTCCTACACCATCTCCCCCTGCACCATCTCTCACTCTGTCTTTGGATGTCCCATTAGAGGCTGATTCGTCGACTCCCCCTTCAGGATCCTCAGCAGTGGGGCAGCGACATGCCCCTTCCAGTTCATCACGGGCATACTGGAGTGTCACTATCATAGGTACAAATTTTAATTAAATAAATTGATTTCATTTTGTTTATACTAATTTTTTTCTCATTGAAGATGAAAAAATTGCAACCGTGGAGAAAAACATAAAAATTGCAGATGTTTGGAATATGACTGGCGAAAAGATAGTTGTGCCATTTGATTCTTATAGGGTCCCGACTGATGACGCCACGGGGTTACTTGGCCAGATTCTAGGCCAGCTGATATCGAAGCCCATTTCCCTTCCTATTTCATATGATTATTGGATACATATGCCTCCAAGATGGAAAAATGAAGTTTTTGATTCTCAAATAAAGGTAAATTTATTACATTATGGTTTAATTGAATGTCATGTTACTAATATGTTCAAAATAAATTTCTGTATACAGATGTTCTTCCACTTTACAGTTGCTGATGTGATAGCACGGAAGTGGATGTTGAAAAATCTAGGTAAATGGAAGTATTTCAAATGGAGTTTGTGGTGTGATGTCAACGATACCTTGTTGACTCTTCAACAAATGTATGAGAAGCTACCCAGTGGGGTACCGAAAGAACAGTGGAAAGTTTTTATTGACAGACATCGTGATGAGAAGCGGATGGTATTAAAATATATATTATTATATTATTCTAATTTTACATTTATACATGTATATGAAGAGGATATGACATTGAATACATTACTATTAAATTGAATTTTATTTATTTCAGGATCTCTCAAGATAGAATTCATCAAACCGGGATAAGCAAGTCATCCCTCACACTGTGGGCTCAAAAAGATTTTCTAGAAGCCAAACGACATTGGTAATCTTTTAATTAGTTTAAATATTTATAAGACAGTATTATCTGTTTAATATATTGAATTGTTGATTTATCTTTGTTTAATGCAGTCACAGATTTTAGGGCACGAAGCATCCTGAACTGAATTATGGTTGGATGTTCACAAGAAATCAGATGGAAGTTTTGTTAATGAGCCTGCTAAAGAAGTTGGGGTATGAAGTCAATTTTTTATTATAATAACTTATTATTAGTTTTTACTATGTTAATATATATTGATATTTGATTTATAGGTAAAAATTAAAGAACTATGGGATGCCAATCCTGTGTAGTGCTACTCAGTCTCCCAGGATGACCCAGTTGCTAAAGTCCTTGGGAAGGAGCATCCTGGTAGAGTGCGTGGGATGGGTTTGGGACTCGTACCATCTGAGGTTTTTAGCAGGCCACTGAGGATGGAAACTGCATCTACTCCTGGATTTAGTCAGCCCATACCCATAGATGCTCAGAAAGAGATTGTTTCTCTATGAAACACAGTTCACCAGTAGGGGGATCAGATATCTGCTTTGCAGAAATAGTTGATTGAAATACATTAGCATATGAGCAGATATGCCCCTAGTGGTAGTGCATCAACTGGTGGTATGTAGGTAAATCACAAAAAATCAAAATCATTTAGTTTTCTAACTTTCATTGATTTAAGTTTTAATATAAATATGCAACTGTATTTAATTTTCAATATAATGTTCTTACAGGTGACAGCAGAAAGTGGTGATGAAGGTGGCAAGGGTGACGATGCATCATCAAACTATGTGTAGTTGTATTTTTCATGTGTTGAACAAATATGGGAACAGTTGGTTTGTATATGTAACATTTTTGGCACATAGTTTCCACCAAACATTTTCATGTCCTAAAATTTCCTTGATTTTTCATTTTCCTTTTATGTGTTTTATTGATTTATGATGTTTCTTTTTATGTCTTGATTTCTCGAGTGTGGTATACATCATTCCATTTAGGCCTGTGTTTGAATTGGTAGTCGATATTTTGTATGACTAGGAGTTAACCCCATTGTTAATGTGTTGAACAAATTTGGTCATTTCATAGTGATCAAGGGGATAGAGTTGTGGAAAATTTGGTGAGGCCCTTCTAATTTGTCTTACTGGGAGGCCCTTGTGAGTGGTAATTGACCACTGCTAAATAGAGTTTCACTTGTAGTGAATCCTGTATTTGTTCTAGGGAACCAAACATTGCAACACATTGGGATTAAAAACACCTAATATACTTATATAGATCCACCATTATATCGAATATCAATAAGATGGAGGTTCCAAATATGGGTGGTATAGGATTTGAATCCACACACTCAAGATATGAATTCCAATAAGGTTGTACTCATTATCATCAAAACTCAATGGAATCCATATGAGAAGTGAAGGAATCCACCGACTCCTAAGATACTACATCCTAAAATACCATTAGGATAATTATTTTATATTGATTGAGATATATACCCCATGAAGGTAACTATAGATAAAACATTAATTTTGTGGTAATTTACATCAATTTATTTGATCCTAATCAAGTTGGACATCTCATATCAACCTTTATTAATTGATTAATCTACTATTATTATATAATATTAGATAAATGAGGTATGATAACATCAACCAAATCACCATACATAATGGGTTTTTCCCTATAGAAATTTAATATTGATTTTCACATGTTATACTATTTTGAATTTGAACTAAGTAATATTATCTTATGTTGAGATGGTTTTACTATTTTTTAGTGGTGAGGGGTAGTGGATTCATCCACACCTATTTAATACTCAATAGAATCATGTTTCCCAACATCAATTGGGTTAACATTGAATAAATATACTAATGTGTTACCACCAATAGGAAACACATATTTACATTGTAAGAGTGATATCATTAATTTTGGTGTGATCCCATAGGATGAATGATACTGGAGATGACCATGAGGAAAAAATGATAAAAAATTCCCCCACCCATGTGGGTTATGTTTTCCATTGTAATTTTATAGTCACAAAGGCCACTTAGGATAGATTCTGATGCTTTTAGATATTAGAGCATTGTAACCATCCCTAGTATATTATCTAGATATTCGAATGGGACTCAAGGTTGTTTAAACTAGTAGGGGAATAAATATACTCTTGAGTGTCAGTGGTTGGATACCCCTAGTGGGATCAACTTTTAGATTCTTGAGTATAGACAATAGGTAAAAACACCTTATACATCTTCTTGAGTACTCAAGGTCACATGTTAACAAAAATGACTATAGTGAACATGATACTCATAATGAAGTTCTAAAGTGATTTCTACTTTATGGTGAACATATTTATCCAAATCAATGTGATAAGAGAAGAACGTGTTCTCATGATCTATTGAAAGGATACAAAAAGGTTGGATGTGAAATTGTGGACCAATGGTTTTACCATAGAATATTTTTAGTTGGACAACCTGTGGGGCATTATTCCCTATAGATTACCATGAGTGTTATATAATGTCAGGATAGATCCATTTATATGGTATTCATGAAATAAGGTGTGAACCATCATACACTCATTTTACAAGGGTAGGAGAAAATGTATGTCAGGGTATGGGGAACATATATTCATAGAAATTGAGTCCTATGTATGACATAACAATTGTTTTCATGCCTCACCATTGTGTTCCTTATGGGTACTATCAGCTTTTTTTTTGTCTTGAACATAATTGGTGCATTTGGTGATTCAATTTTAATTGAAGGATGTGATGAATGTATTGAAAAGGAAACACAATGAAGAAACCCATAAATACATCATAAAATGTAAGAGTTCATAGTTTATCAATCCAATTCCATGTTAATGGATTCACATTAGGTTATCTATTTTTTGATGAGAACCTCCAATGGGCTTCCATGTATATGAATATTTGGTATGGATGTCCTTTTAGAACAAAATTACAATGAAAGGTGTTCACTAGTGATTCATACTATAGATTCTTCAAAATAGGTATTGGTAAAAGGTGTGATATTTTGGGATCATCAAATATTCTTTGGGTGGAATCATTTGAATTATTAGATTCCCTTATATATTTATGATTTTTTAATGAATAATATCAAAATACTAGTGTTTAACAAGTTACCCCTATTCCTATGATCTCTCTGAATCTGTGTAGATATGAAAATATATGATTTTTAGGTTAATCATACATATAATACATGTTTATGATTCATTTTTTTAAGGCCACATAGTTAAGAAATTATTCATTTTTCGCCAAACAAAGAGGTCGTAGGTGTTTAAATTGTTGGGATCAGGCCCATGCGATGAGCATCATATGAATCTCTATAAATAGAATCATAACACACATAGTTTATTAATGATTAGTGTGATACATCATACAATTTATGTTCAATTTAAATATAAATATTTCAATAATCTTAACTTTTCGTGAAGGGGAACACTTTGTGAAAGGTACCTAGAAATAGATAGTGTTTGAATTTATCATTAGTTTCCATTTCAGTTTCATCTTGGTCTTCAATGACTAATTTGGAGAAGGTATGGTTGTGGATTACACCTATTAGAGGGCCCATATATTGTTTTCAATATCATATATGTTGGTATGATTATAATGGATTAATTCTTAAGAGGTTGGGGCATACAACTTGAAGGTGGATATGATATTGTGATACTAGGAGGGGTATCTAAAATTAATGACTATATAAAGAATCTAATACTAGAGTCTTTAACTATGGTATTTTGTAAAATTGATTCATATTATTATCGCATAAGAATAATAACATGTTTCTTGATGTTGGGATTGAACCTCAGAGGGGAATATATTGTATCCTAGTTAAGAGGAATAAAATACAATATAATTGAAGGCATGTATTTTAAGGTAATGTGACATGATTCATCGTAGATTAAAATTGTGTTGAAATGACATGTGTAATGAATTTTAGAGTCGTCCTACCAGGATTAGAAGGTGATTACTATAATGTATCTCAATAATTATTTTAAATTATGATCAAATAGAACATAATGCTTTTCTATATCATGATTTTTTTAAGAAATAAGTTAATAGAAGATTAGTTGTGTTACATAAAAGTTCACAATAAGGTATTGAGTGCGGATAACACACGAGATTCTCTAAGACACCTGGTATAGTAGATGTGTGTGGTGATAGTATATTTGGGGTATTAAACCAAGTAGGAGGACCACACATGGTAAATATAACTGTGTTTTATGCTCACTCCCTATATGGGAACACCGATACACATATAGATCTAATGTTTCATTTTCAAGTGATATATATTATGGGGGATCAAGAAGGATTTACTGGATGTTTTTTTGGAGATAGTCAAATAATGGACCTATGTTTTATAGTTGATTCTATCATATATTTTTTTCAATTTATTCTATACTAATTTATTAGGTTGATGTTTCTTGTTGTATGTTGTTATGTACAATATGGTTCATTCTTATATAGAATGTCAATGTTTACTTTTTTTTTCAATTTATTCTATACCCATTTCCTAGGTTGATGTTTCTTGTTTTTTGTTGTTATGTACAACATGGTCTTTCTAGTTTGATTTGTCTTTTAGGGTAGTGGTGCAGTAGAAGCAAAAAAAATCTGGTCAACTTTTAGCGACGGTTTAAACCACTGCGAAATGTGCATTGGCAGTGGTTTACACCACCTCTAAATGGTAAAAAACACCGATAAATGTGAAAAAAAATTACGTTTCGCGGCGGTTTTAACCTCCTCTACATAGTCGCATCGTAGGTGATCATTCCACGGCGGTTCTCGTGACTTCAGCGGCGGTTTTACGGCCACTGGATTTGAGTTTATTTGCGGTGGTTATAACCGTCGTGAATAAACTGATGTCAAGGGCTCATCAAAACCACCGCTAAACTCAGTAAAACCACTGCGAAATGAGGCAGCTATAATGCTTTCATTAAACCGCCATGAAACGGAAATAACCACCGCTAATAGATTGGCGACTCCGTATTAGGCGGCGGTTTAAACTACTGCTAAACGTTGATTCTCTTGTAGTGAATACTTTAAATTTTGGTTATTTTATCCCTTCACATAGGCGACCACCTATGGTAGTCACTACACTAGAAAAAAATACCTATCATGTCCACCACCCACCACTCCCCCCCCCCCCATACACACACACCAAACGTGAACCTCCCACAGATCCCACACCCTCTGTCCGGTGTCAATGTCTCCACAACACCAGATCCCATTGTCGATCCTGCTCATTGCTAATCATGTTGGGTGAAAACCCAATCCCACATCAATTTCCACAATGGATGGTGGCTCATATATAATCTTGGATGGGAAATTTCTCCTAGTACCCATGGGTTTTAGGATGGAATACTAGAAGGGCATATGTGTTGGGCTCAGGAGACCTAGGGTTAGAGGAAATCAATTCTGACAAGTGGTATCAGAGGGTAGGTTATGGCTTGGTACTATTCAGATTTTTAGGTATTAATAATTCTCGTAAATTTTAGTATGCTCTATGATTGTGAATCTTTTTTATCTTTCACATAATTTTTTTGAGATTATTAAATACAACATTGTGAAATGGTGGAGTTATGGACTAATTATGTGTCCATATGGTGGAAACTTTTGAGGTCAAAAAAATCAACGGGAATAATTTTTTATTGTGGAAAATGAAGATGCATGCAGTACTGCGGAATGATAATTTCCTACTAGAAATTGGTGAAAATCGGGTGGGTGTGACAGTGGTGAAATGGAATGAAATTGATGGTAATTTCATTGCCAACATCCATTTGGATTTGGCAGGCAGAATCCTATCAAGTATTGTGGAGAAAATGATTATGAAAGAAATATGGTATACTTTGACGAAGTTATATGAGGACAATTCATTGCACAACAAATTTTTATTGAAGAGAAAATTGTACACTCTTAGAATAGTAGATTCATCATTATTGACTAACCACATCAACAATATCAATACTATGTTCACTCAACTTATGGTGTTGGGATATAAACTCTCTGACTATTCTCAGTTACATAATTTTGGAAGTCTTGCATATGCATTTTTTAATGAACAGGAAATAATGAAGTTGGATTCAAGATCCAGGAAATGTATCTTCTTGGGGTATGATGATGGTGTGAAGGGGTATGATTTGTGGTACCCCACTGCCCACAAACTTATCATCAGTAGAGATGTAATTTTTTGTAGAAGACAAGGTGAAAATGACAATTGATCGAGACATGGAGAAGGAGAATATAGAAACAACAATAGTCTAAGTAGAGGATAAATCCAAGGAAGAACTAGTTTTCTATGAGGCATTACCAGAGCACGATGATCAAGTATCAGTTGAGTCTGGACCATGATGATCAACTCGGGAGAAAATATCACTTTTATGGCACTTAGACTATGTAACTGAGAGCAATATTGTATACTGCTTATTTATGGAAGATAGAGAACCATCTTCTTTTTTAGAGGTGACCCAAAGTCTAGACGTATCCTCATGGATGGAAGTGATACAGGAGGAACTTGAATCCCTGTACATGAACAATATTTGGGATCTTTTTCCATTACCTCATGGAAGGAAGGATATCAGAAACAAATGGGTATTTAAGATAAAACAGGATGGAAAAGACCAGGTGGAAAGACATCATGCATGACTAGTGGTCAAATGATATTCTCATAAGGAAAGTATTTATTTCAATGAAATATTTTCTCCTTTTGTTAGACTAATGAATGTTCTAATAGTTCTGGTGATGTGTGCAACATACATCTTACATATAGAGCAGATGGATGTGAAGACTGCTTTTCTCTATTGTGATCTTGATGAAGAGATCTATATGCTCTAACCAGAAGGTTTTTCAAAATAAGTCAAAAAGAAATTGGTTTGAAATTTGAAAAAATCTCTGTATAGTCTCAAGAAAGTGCGGAGGAGTTGGTACAAGAGATTTGATTCCTATATCATGAGGTTCAGATATAGAAGAATTCATTCAAATCCTTGTGCATATTTCAGGGGTTCATATGGTAATTATTTTTTCATTCTTCTACTGTATGTGGATGACTATTGGTTAAAGGTCCCAATAATGATCAGTTCAAAGATATGAAGGTACAGTTGGCTATGAAGTTTGATATTAAGGACTTGGGACTAGCAAATAAGATTCTTGGGATGCAGATTTTCTGAGACAAAAATAATAGGAAGAGTTTTCTATCACAAAATAATTACTTATAGTGATTCTTGAAATACTTCAACATGAAAGACTATAATCCAATATCTACCCCTCTTCCCATTAATCTCAAGTTATACTCCATGATGATTTCTAGTCATGAAATAGATAAGATGGAAATTTATCAAGTACTGTATGCATTGGCAGTGGGAAGTCTGATGTTTGTTATGGTTTTTACTAGACTAGACATTGCACATACAGTGGGATCAGTTAGTCAGTACATGGAGAATCTAGGATGGGAGCATTGGAGCACAGTGAAGAGGATCCTGAGATACATCAAGGAGACCTCAGATGCTACATCATGATGTAGAGGATAATATTTCACTATCATAGGATATATTGATTTATATTTTGCAGGTGATTCTGACTAGAGGAAATCCACTACAGGTTATGTGTTTACTATTACAAGAGGAGTTGTAAGCTGGATTTTGAAGTTATATTCAGTTGTGGATTTATCCATGATAGAGGTGGAATACATGGTAGATACATAGGATTTCAAAGAGGTGATTTGGATGAGAAGGTTGTTAGAGGTTATTAGGAAAAGATAGAAGCATATTCTATTATTTTATGATAGTCATAGCACCTTTCACATTTAAAGGAATCCATATTTTCATTCTAGGATGAAGCACATTGGGGTACAATATCATTTTTTTATATGTGGTGGATGAAGGAAGTGTGGACATGAAAAAAATCACACTAAGAAAAATCTGGAAGATTCTATGATAAAGGCAATTAAATCTGATAAGTTTAGATGGTGCAGATCCTCAAGAGGCCTTATAGAGACATGAGCAACATGTTTGGTAGACAGAAAGGATGTGTGGATATATTATTTCTTCTCAATCAAATATCCAAGTGGGAGATGTGTCGGTAGCATTTCATTTGTAGGACGGTGTCCACCCCTTCTTTGTCAAGGGAGGTGGGTGTGGCTGGTGTGTGGTTGGTGGACAACCCCACCAATTGATCCAATGGAGAGAGTATGGATGGGGGAGAGACAACCTATATAAAGGTCTCTCTTCCATCAGTTTTCTCATTACATCAGCTTCTCATACCATCTAGAAGTTCTTTATTTATTTGTAGTGTTTAGTGAGGCATTTTCCCTACTTATTCAAGAGAGAGATATTACGTGAGTTTTCTTCTTGTAATAGTGAGGGAGTGTGTTCCCATTTTTTACCTATAGTGAGATCCTTCTATTTGTCAGTGGGTTTTTACCTCTTCTATTTGGGGGGGTTTTCCACATTACATCTAGTGTCATTTATTTCCACATTTTGCACTTTATTTTATCTCATGATTATCATGGCACCAGTGGGCCACTTGTTTTTAGTCCCTATAGATCCATCTCCCCGCACACTACCACTACTGTCAATCCAAGCTGATCTCACCATCGCCACCGCCACCATTTTCTCCATGCCCAATCACTCCCTTAGTCTCCAAATTCATGATTAAAACCCTATTTTCAATGTGTATTCTTCATTCATTGAAAAAACATTCTATTTTAGGGTTTTAGCTTATCACCCATAGATTTTAAAGAAATCTTTTATTTCTATCTCTTTCACCTTATTTCCATTCATCCATTTCGGGCTACGATTAAAAAATTGAGATTGATTTATTTGGAATCCTTAATTGAGTGAGATTATTCTCTTATTTAATTATATTGAATTTAAACTTTTCTAATGAAATAAAATTTTATTATCCTAACAATGTATAAGATAACTATATCTAGAATACTTGATTCCACGTATTGATTTATCATATCCATCTAACCATATATTTATTTTAAATAATTTAGCAAAATATACATTTAAACCCATAAACTAACAAGAGTATTTAAAACTACATTAACCACAAGGATTTGTCTTTCTAGTTTGACCATGGTTTTTATTATACTATCATATAAGAAAAATATTCAACATTATTTAAATTAAAAAAACATTTTTATTCCATTAATGATACTAAATTGAACTCCTTGTTTATTATGGTTTGGATTAGAAGTTGTATATTCAACTACAATGACCTTTACTTCCTTGGATAATGGTGTTGTTATGAATCTTATTGAAATAAATATTATTAGGATAGATAGCTAAGATAAATTGTATACTAGTGTATCTATATGATAAAGAGATCATTGTAATAATTAGTGTAAAAATAGTATGAGAAATATAATAATAAATTAAAATATTTTGAAACATAATTCAAAGGTAAATAGGAACATAATGTATATATAGTGAAAATAGTTCCATGTTACTAAAATTATTTTGGATAAATTATTTGAAGATTTATTTGACACGGTCATTGAAATTGTGATCACTATAAAGATATATGGTGAGTCATTAGTGGATTTTATTATATATTGATAATTTTTTACAAAATATTTGATTCAATTTTATCAATTATTGAGTCTATATATCTTAAATTATTTTGGTAGAGTGATTTGTATAAAATAATATATATTTTTGTAATATGTGTAATATATAACTATTTAAATACATTTTTTGATCGTAAATTATGAAAATTAATTAAATATAAAGCCTTTTGTAATTGGTACTACTTTTTGTATAAATAAAAATATGGATAAGAGTTGGATTAATCTTTTGAATAGAATGTTAGAAAATATTTTTATGGAATTATGTAGTTTATTAATTTCACAAAATAATTTCAAAGTGACTATTAGTTTTTCATATATAAAATGAGTAAACTGGTATTAATTCACATGGAATACCATGAGGGAGAACCTATTTTTGAATGGGTTTTTGAAAAAATTTAAGATTTGGACTCATAATGGGGAAGAATATATTCATTTTCATCAAACAAAAATTTTTCAGATTGATGTTGATGCAAGGATGACTAATCTGATGCATGAAATGCATTACTAAAATGGTATGTGGTTCACTCCTGAAGGCATTAACATCTGGAATGTTGAGACTAGTGAGATCAATCTATGCTCTAGTAAAAATAATGATTTATTGTGGTTTTATGATATAATTGATGATGCATAAATTGAATTATATTCTAGGTGTCTTGCTTATAGTAAATTTTCAATTATTTTGGAGTTTTTCACTTGAATTCATTAAATTGGTGGTTAGACACATCATTCAATGTGCTATTGGTGTTATTGAAAAAAGTAATTCCTATTGATGCTAAGATTTCTTAGTCATATTACCATTCTCATAAATTCATAGAAAACATAGGTTTCACATATGAGAACCTAGATACATGTGTAAAAAACTATATGCTATTTATAAAGGAAACTTTTCGTTAGGATAGTTTTGTGATCTATGGATCTTCTGGGTGGAAAGATAATAGGGGAAATATGACTCATCAAAGTCAGACTATGAAACAAGGGAAACTGATTTTCAAAAATAAAATTTGTTACTTTACACTAAATCATAGGTTTAAAAGAACATTTATTTCATCTAAATTATCCAAATTAACTAGATGGAATATAGAAAGAAATATGGAAAGTGATATGATATCCCACCCAGTATACTCTCTTACATGTAAGGACTTTGATTATAGTCACCCCAGCTTTGCTAAAGATAGTAGTAATGTTGAGTAAGGGTTAGTAGAAATCATTTCAATATAATCAAGTCTATGGTTTGTGGAACTCATAACACATGGCCCATGATGTTGGTTCTGTATAATCTTCCTCTATGGATTTGTATCAAACAAACATTTCTATTAATTTTCACTCTTATTGATAGAAATATTGTTGGAACTATGTCTTATCATTTCTAATAATGGATATTGGTTTGTTTTTGTTGTTAATATGAACATGTATGACTAGGGAATTCACAAAGAATAGGTTCGTACGTTTGAGGTTGAAAGTAGTATTCAAGGTGGCGCAGTTTCCCAGTGTTTGTCAATTTTTTTGGGCCTCAAAAATTAGGAGTTTGGTAATAGTTTGCAGCAATGGTACGTGGTGAAGGCCGGAGGTAAGTGTTTAAGGCATGTGGTATGTGGTGAAGGTGAAAAGTACGCCATGAAGGTGTGTGGTACGTGGAATGATGTGCAGAACTGAAAACAGTTCACAGAAACGGTATGCGGTGAAGGCATGTGGTATGCAGAATGCTGCTGAAAATGGTTCACAGCGACGGTATGCGGTGAAGACTTGTGGTATGCGGAATTTTGAAGTTTGGAAGGATTGGTATGCGGTGCAGCCTAACAGTATGCGGATGGAGTTCAGTACAGTTAAGATTGTCCCACATTGAAAATTTGGGTAAATCGGTTTAGCAAAATTTGAGGAGTTACATGCCTATTTATATAACAGTAATCCCCTTTGTTAAATAAGGATATTGGAGATTAAAATTTTGGGAAGAAATTCAGTGAATTCTGAAGTGTTACGTGGTGGATAAGATGGTACGCGGGGAGAATCATCTGTGTAAGGAAAACAGTACATGGAAGAGAGTATGGTTTATACAGGTAGCCCTCACAGTAAATGGTGGAGCAAGGCAATACATAGAGCAGGATAGTACTCAGAGGAGTGGAGTAGTATGCGGATCAGGTCAGTATGCTGAGAAGGGAAGTTCATGAAGGATATGGATTATATGCGGAGGATCTGAACAATACGCGGAGGAGCTGGATGGTATGCGAAATTAGCAGTGGTATGCGGAAACAACAGCAGTACACGGAACACCCAAGGATTCCTGAAAATTAACCAAATTAGTTTGAAAAATTAATTTCCATAACATATCAGTGTACAGGAAATTAAATTACATCTATGGGTGATTACGGGACTTCAATTGAGCAACCATTTATAGTTGAGGATGCATGATTTGATGTTAAACCATTTAAGAGACATTAAAGTTGATAAACTGAGTGAAGATTCTCCCAACCCAGTGAGAAAGGGGGAGTCAGTGGAAGTGATCTAAGGGATGCAGTGTGCTATCCCAAAAACCTTGTAAAGGTAGTGCACCTGGCACAGAGTGACTATGTTAAACTCTTATAATCCACAACTTGTAAAGATTAGTGGTTTTATGTACAACTGACACACTTTTGGCATATGCTCCTTAGACATAGCTCTTAGTGGTGAACCAAGTAAAATTATTGTTTCATTGATTTTCATTTTATTTTTTATATTCTGCACTTCCTCTTCAGGAAGGTTTAACAGGTTCCTACCAACATGGGAATAAGATCCATATGTTTAAAAGAAAAATTTGACACCCTGATTCACCCCTCCCCTCTCAGGATGTTCCAGGGTCCTTCACATATAAGTCTAGTGGATAAGATTTATTTTTACCTTCATCCATTGATTGATGAGATAAATGAATTTGGGGGTGATGGTATGATGAATTTTGATAGTTAAATAAATGAAATGTTCAAACTACAGGTTGCTTTATTATGGAAAATTAATGAATTATCGGCTTATAAAAATTTATCAGGTTGGAGTATGAAAGGGTATTTTTTTCCTTTTTTAAAATAAAAGTAAAAAAACTCTATATGGATTAAAAATTATAAAAAAATTAGATCATTAATGGTTAATATACACTTTATTCACCCTCATTATAGGTTTAGAAATGACATAGTGGAATTTTATGCTTCTAAATAATTCAACCCAGTACCAAAGATCATGAAAGGAGTTGAAATGTTACTATAAATTGAGAAGGAAAATATTTTCATGGTATATGAAGTTTAGGATTTGGTGGGTCTTATATTACCCTCTATTAATGGTGTAGGTAGACAACATAATCACAATGTGAAGAAAAAAAATATTTTTTTAATATCACTTACTAAAAAACTAACATATTAAGGAATAATCTAGATTTTATGAACATCAAAAAAATTGTAATAATATATTGTGGACCATTTTGGGTGTTATTGGAAAATAAAAGGACAATGTCAATGAATGAAATGATTTAGAAGAAATGTGTTTAGGTAAACAATTATATTTATAGTTGTGTGATATAAATAAGTAATACATTCTTACTAAATGGTATATGATGAGTAAAACTGAGAAAGAAACATTTCTTTACATTTTGAAGATGATCAAGTTTCCTAATGATTACTATTCTTATGAATCCAAGTGTGTGAATGTGATACATAAGAAATTAAAAGGGTTAAAAATTCATGAAAATAACATTTTACTTTAGCCGTTGATTCAAATCACAATTCATGATTTTTTTTACCAATATTGATCAACCATTGATTGGGATGAGTAATTTTTTTTTATAGATTTTTTAAATAAATCAACAAATGGGTGATTTAAAAAAAATTAAACATAGGATTTAACATAAACATTGTCACTTGGAGAAACTATTTACACCCAAATTTTTTGATGTTATGATTAATTTTATGGTACACCTAGTAGATGAAGTAATTACTACTCATTCATTCTGATTTCTTAGATGTATCCAATTGAGTGGTGTATGAATAAATTAAAATAATATTTACCTAGAAGAGCACATCCAGAGTAATAAATAGCCAATGGTTATTTGATGGATGAGTGTATTAATTTTTATATTGAATATCTTATGGATATTGAAACAAAATTAGATAATACATATTGGAGTCATGGTTGTCCAGTTGAAGAATGAACTATGTTTGATATTGACTATATTGAGTGGGTACAATCTCATATACACATCTTCATCAACACTCCATAAGTTTCATCATTATTGTAGTAAGTGTATTATCACTTTTATTGTTCAAATTTTACCAGTTTTGTTTGCATATAGAATACGATCATTTAAACATGGAACTATCAGTTGCAAGAAACACATTAATGAGCTAAAACAAGAGGTTCCTTGTGTTAGTGATTATCAGAATCAACTATCTCATTATGTATCATTTCATGATTGGTTCAAGGATTTTATACATAAAAAACGGATTTTCATTATGATCTAAGTATTGTAACGGTTTTTTTCTAAAAAAATTATTCAATTATATGAAATATATAGTTCCATAACCTATGGGAGTTTGGTGGCCTAATACTAACTAAAGGATTTAACCAACTAGCTGATGGTCCATCTATAAAGGATCATCATTGAAAATCTTTAGTTTTTAATGGATTTAGTTTTCACATTAAATATTTTGATGATAAATAATAAACAAAAAATAGTGGAATAAATTTTCCATCTATTGATTTTGGTTATTACTATGGTCAATTGAAATAAATTATTGAAGTTTTATACATCCACGAGTTGAAATACATATTTTTAAAATGTAATTGGGTTGATCTAGTCTGTGAACTAAAGATAACTAGTATTATTTTATATTTTTGAATTTTAATAGTATGTTTTGTAGAGATGAATTATTTAGTGATAAACCATTCATTTTGGAATTTCAATAAAAATAAGTTTTCTTTGTTATTTTTTCATCTAATTTAAATTGGAATGTTTTTGTGAAAAATTTCAAGTAGATGAGTTCTTTTAATTAAATGAGATAAACCCAATACTATTGTCTTTTTTATGTGAAATCTTGGTTAGTACATTATAGATCAATATGAAGAATATATTCAATAGGTTATAGAGATATTTGAAGGAGAAATGGTTGGTCTTCATGTTTAATTAAAGGTATGGTTTTTTCCATCTCTTGGGTTTAAAAGATGTTTTGTAACTCTTTAAATCTTTACAAACTATTTAAATGTTATTTTTTGTATTTATTGTCTATATATTTGATATATAGTCTATGTTTGTTTAGGTAATAATGATTTTTATGAATATAAACATATTAGGGGAACAATAATTAGATCCACAAAAGTTTGTATTGATAACTACATATATGAGTCGAGTTGTGTATAAATGTAAATATGTTTTTATTTTTTAATTAATAGTTAAAAATATATATGCACATCTGTATAATTATGTATGAAATTTTTTTCAGTAGGATGTGACTAGACCTTTTTATACTCTTATAAGAGAGAACTTGGTTATGGGATTTCATCATGGAATTTCAACATGACCATTAATATATCATTTGATGAGACATACCATCCTATGGGATAGGTTTCCCCATCATTTATTCTCCAGTTGGGTTATATAATATGTGAAATTCATAGATTTCATTGAATATACATGATTGGGATTCATTCCCTCATGATACATTATATCGATTATGGAGGGAATTTCATGTAAGAGGGTCATTTTAGTTTCTTAGCTATGTTTAAAAACACTTACATTTATGATAATTTTTTCCTTAAATAAAATAATATAAGAGTGTTATTCAATGATTTTTCACTATTTTTTATGTAAAAATATCATAAAATGTTTAAATAATATAAAGTTAGAGTAAAGAGGGAGTATTTGGTACCGAATATGGGTGCCCTAGACATTCTGGACAAAGTTCCAAGAGGCATTCTCACATCTCAGTGGTGTGAATTGGTTGAATATTGGTCCACTAAGTCTAATAAAGTAATCCTATTTATTTCATTTTATATATTTCAAATAATTTTTATAATTTTAAATGTTTCAAGTTTGATTTAATTGAATATATGTGGTGGTAGTGCATCATTCTGAGAATCACGCATTGCAGGGACCACCCCACAGGCTTGGAAATCATCATGTATCCCAGATTTTACATGATATATTTATCATTTAATTTTTATATTTATTATTTAATATGGTTTTATATTCTATAGTTATATCTTATTGGTATACAGTTATGGGAGAAAGGTTCACCGACTAATAGAATGTTAAGGTGGATGATGAATCGTGATCAAAATGATCCTAAGGTTATAGATCTTATAGTCAGTTCTTGTAATAATTAACAATACATACACACACACACACACACACACAGACACACACACACACACACACACACACACATATATATATATATATATATTTACATATTACATAGGATCAATTTGAGGTTGAGTTAACACAACTATCATAGGACCAGCGAAAACCTGCCATATGAAGGGATGAGATATTTCGTTGCATCATTGGTCATAACAAACATGGATACAACTTGATATATGTCATGGGGATTTCTAATTATGTGGTTTCACATTTTGAGGTTGTGGAACCTATTGTTTTTTGGGATTAAATGAAAGTTGATATATTTGGTGGCATAGATGCATGCTTTTGAGGAGTTAAATGTGGAGCTTCTTTCTAAGGTCAAAGCACTGCGGGAGTATATGCATTGGGTTGATAGTGTATGGGATATTATAACATGGGTTTATACCATATTTTTTATTACATTCATTATTATTATCTTCATAATTTTTTTAATTTTTATAGACCCCTACCGTACTAGACACAGGTAGCATCCATTATCCTACATAATGCATCATATCAAGGAGGTGTGGTCTATTTTATCTTTCTAATTTCTAATTAAAATTGAATTTATCATTTTTTATTTATTTTTAGTAAATTTTAAAAAACATGTAAATTTTAATTAAAATGAAATTTGACCAATTAAGGCTTCAAAAATAGCTAAATAAATTTAGATTGATGAGAAAACATAAGAAAATAACCATTAAGTTATTTTTTATCTTTATATTTCAAAATAGTGTCAATTTGATGCTCATAATGGTTGATAAAATTTAAAGTTTATTTTCACATTTATTATTTTCTTAACATGATTTATTACTATTTTGGAAGTCAGGATGAAGAAATATACTTGGATTAGTGTGAAAACATAAAATAATGATGAACTATGATTGTCATGAAATCTTAGGATAGTGATATTTAAGAAATTTAAAATCTGTAGGAATAATAGAAACATTGATCAAATTCTTGTATTTATCAATATGATTGAAATTTTCATTTTTCCTCAAATTTGGAGTTATGTTAAAAATCACATAAAAGGGTAAAATACTAAGTGATCATACTTGGATTGACATGAAATCATGATATAATGATCATAAAGTATATTTTAATATGTATAAATCAACACCACATCCATTGGATTATTGTGTCACTCAGTATGATGGAAGATAACAGGTAATGTTGTATAGTTTTATTAAAATGACATGTTTCCCAATAGGGGTCAAAAATGATAAAATGACTTCATATTGATGTAAAAATCTAGTATAACATTACTTGAATCATTTTTGATCTATTAGAATTATATATGCATTAATATGATTCTTGGATTGATCGATATGGATTACAGTGTGATTTGACATTATTAACATTTTTGTAATAATGTCAAAATCATGTGTTTAGAGGTCAAAACCTACCAAACTATCTTCAATTGAAATAAAATATTTAGAAAATAATATTTAAGTAATTTAAAATTTTTAGGAATCATCAAATATTTTATTAAATACCCAAATTTATTGGTATGATTGAAAGTGTTTTTTGTACCCCATATTTGGAGTTAAGTGAAAAATAATGTAAAAGGTGTTAATACTAAGAGAACACACTTGGATTTTCATGAAATCTTGGGAGAACAATCAAAAAGTTTTTTTTATCTGTATAAATCAACTCTTTATCCATCAGATTCTCGTGTCACTTGATATGATACAATCCAACAAGTAACATTGAATATTTTTATTAACCATTAGGGTTAAAAAATGAGAAAACAGCTTTGTATTGACATGAAAATATAGGATAAAATTCCTTAAACCATTTTGATTTGTTATAATCTACCACACATCAATCTGATGTCAGGATTGATTGGTATGGATTAAGGTATGACTTAAAATTATTACCATTTTGTAATAATACAAAAAACATGTGTGTAGGGGTCAAAACCGACTAAAAATATCTGATTGACATGAAATATTAGGATAATGATATTAAATTCATTTAAATTCTATATGAATCATCAAAACATAGATTAGATACCTAAATTTATCAATATGATTGAAAGTTTTGTTTGTTCCCCTAATTTGGAGTTGAGTGAAAAATTATATAAAAGGGGTCAATACCAAGAGAATGAACTTATATTAACATGAAATCATAGGATAATGATCACTGATTTATTTTTTATTAGTAAGAATCAACATTGTATCCATCAGATGCTTGTGTCACTTTGTATAATGGAAAACAATAGCTTGAGTATGAGTAATAATATGGAAGGAATAAATGATGATCAAATTATGGAATATAAATAATCACATGATCTTGAGACTTACCCATGGATATCATAACTATTAAAATAATCACATGGAAATAAATAACTTATTTCATACTGAAAGAATTAATAATTACATACATTACAAACTTTTTTTCAAGGCCTTGTGCTAAGACATCATATATAAATAAGAAATGTGTATGCCAAATTTCCAAACTAGCTTGAATCATAAGACCTGTTGATGCATCAAGGGGCTATAATAGGCCTCTTCTATCACCTAATAATTCCAATACATTACTCATATATTGAAGGATCAATTCAATTAATAAAAATATTTCTCATAAATAAATATCAGTATTGAGTAAAGAATACAGAATATCATTATTTCTTTAAAAAATCAAATAAATTTAATAGTAAAACACCATATGTAGAAATAGAATACAGTTTACATAATAAGAATATCCAAGAAACAAATAATAAATATATTTAAGAGAAATTTAATTTCCAATGAAATATGATCATAAGTAAGTGAATGTTTTAAAAGAAATTTAATGACCAAAAAATTAATAAGAGATAAAAGATTACTATCAATTCATCTGAAATATAATATATGTAATAAATTCATGCCTTTTGGAGAATAAAATAAAAAGGAACCAAAACATTAAAAATAAATTTTTATTAAATACTTTTATTTTAAAACCCTATTTAAAATTTTTAAAATAATATAAATATCATAAAAAGGTTATAGAAATTGTAAACTCAATTAACAATGTATACGTTAAAAAGAAACATTCCTTCTGAATTTTTGTAAATAAAGTTTAAAATTAACCTCTCATAAAACATTAAAAATATTCCATTAAAACCTTTTAAAAATTCGAGGATAACTTAAAATTTAAAAAAATAAATAATTTGAGTAAATAAAAATAAATTTTCTTAAAACAAATTTTTAAAAATATAAACATGGAAGAGAAATATACCTGATCAAAAGAGAAATAAGATTTTCTTTTATTTTAAAAAAATATCTTATTGATTCAAGTTAAAAAAAGAGGAAAATTTTGAATAAAACATGTAAAATCCTTAAATATCTAAAGTAAAAGTAAATGGAGGAATTTTATGAATGATATATTATAATATTTCATCAACCAGAAATATAAACAATCCCAGAAAAATGAGATTGTAAAATAAATTCATACCTTTTGGTAACTTTTAAATTGTAACCCCTTGAAAATGAAAACTTGAATTGAAAATTTAACTATCATGAATAAATAGATATTCATATTAAATAAAAAAAAGGGAAATTATATACACCACATAAAATTAAATAGGTTCTTAATACTAAATATCTCTCAATGGAGTGGAAATTGAGATGAAATCCCTTATAAAAATCATATCATTGAAGTAAGGATTAATCAATGAAGTAATTATGTATAAAAAATATAAATCAAAAAAAGGTTTAAATACAACATAATACAATAATATTTCATTTCATACATAATCATGTATTAACATAGTCAATTAAGTATAATTATTACCCAATGAATGGAAATTGAGTTAAAAAACCTCTTACCTCACACTTCCACTTTTATGAACGTGCTTTAACCTCTTGTATATTAGTTTCAAAATTTATATAAATTTATTCTAGAACCATATTCATATTTATAATATTATATATAATCCACTTATAACATCATATTCTCCTTTTCATCAACAATATTTCATTATTATCATTATTTCTGGTGCTAACTGCTTAATTTTCTCATGTATGGTTCAATGTAGATATTCTAATTCTTGTGAATAGTTTATAGTTCCAATATATTTAGAGTGATATTAATGTTATAAATATCATATTTATTCATTAGATTCATTTTTATATTCATTATTTAATATGGATATATAAAAATGAATTACATCATTCATGGAGATGATAGACTGTATGTACACATGAACGATGTTTTCCCTTTTTAAAGGATGTAATGAAAGAAAGGTAAATTATAATTCATATTTAAATAATAATTATTATATCATATATATTCATTAAATATATACTTATTTCCATCCATTTAAGCATTAAATGAAAAAACAAATCACATCGCTTCATAGAGGTGTTACTTCATACGTACACACGAGCGGCGTTATCATTTTCCAAATGGATGGAAAGGTAAGATGGTAAATGATATCATATATTTAAAAAACCATATTAATTTCATAAATATCATATAAAATCATTAGTTCTATATTTATAACCATCTTAGTAAAATGGGGATGAAAATTTAATTTCACCACTACATGGAAACGACATGTCATACGTACACACGAGCGATGTTTTTGCTTTCTATATGATGGAAAAGAGATAGAAAATGGTAGTCCCATAATCATAATATCATATAAATATGTTTTTGATACTTTATTTATTATTTATATTATAGTAATAATATATTTATAGTAATTATAATAAGAAATAAATTTAAAAGATTCGGTATCGATGATTACCTATTATTTAGTAGACTTCCATTAGATCCCTTCTTAAGAAACATAGAGTTTATCTTTTGAGAATACTAGAACCTATATAACATGTAAAAGGATTTTATAGAGAGATTTTTCTAGGGGTTTTGTCTATATAAATGGTTCAATAGGTGTGAATAAGATAAGAGGTTCCGTTTTATAATTGAGGTGTGTTCACACTTGTAATTTTTCAATGTTTTAAAATATTATGAGGTCACTTAATTGGAAAAATGGATCCAAAATGATTCAAATTCAAATGTGATAAGTTTAAAGATGAAATAAAACCAACCAATGAGGTTTAATCATGTTTTTAGGTCATTTTAACCCTTATCTTTTTAGATTAACCTCCCAGTAAACCCATTTTAACCTTAACAGGGATAATAACTTTTTCAATATTAAAGGGTAATAATTTTACTAATATGGAAAAAAATCATTCATAAATATCCAAGGGATTAAATTTTATACTATTTATTATCATACTTGTCCTATTGAAATATTTTTATGATTTTTAGATAATTTAATAAAATATTATTTTTTATAAAATATCATTAAAATAATTTTTGGAACATGAAATTAATGCAAGTGATGGGTTGATTTTAAGAAATTATTTCATGGTTTTAACCCCATTTTACCCTTATCTAGGTGAAAAATATTTACCATGGTTACAATTCATAATAACTAAAAATAAAAGGAAACTATTTACCAAATTTTAACCTCATGATTCCAAATATTGTATCAATTTTTCAGGATTCAATTTCTAAAAGTTATAGAAATTAATTTTAATATAAATGCATAAAACACAATGTAAAATAGTTTTTAGAAAAATGCATTTCTAAGAATGATAATTAACTTATATCGAAAATCGTGAAAATTATTGATTTAAATAAAATTAATTATATTATTCTAAATCAAAAGTATTATAATTTAATTTAATACCAAATCCAAAATACAATTATACTTTTAAATTACATTATTTAATGAAAATAAATGATTGTATTTGAAAATTTGATATTTTTCACTATTCATTAAAAAATCAATCATTATAGAAAAATACAAAAATTTTGCCATAGTTTAATTTTTATATTTTTATTTAAAAATTGATATTAATTTTATAAAATAGAATTTCTAAAAGTATTAGAAGTTAAGTATAATTTTCATGCACAAAATGAAACGAATCACTTTGAATAGAAATGATTTTTTTAAGAATAACATTACTTCAAAAAAATTAATGCTTATTATCTGATCATTAATAAAAAATTAATTTTTATTAGAACCATTATACATTTATTTAATAATTAATTTACTCATATTCATACTCTCAAATTTAATGACTAGGTTATGATTGACTCATTTAAATAATAAATTTTTTTCATAGTATATCACAATTCGCTTAAATATTGATGTTGCGTGTTAAGAAAGATACTGAGTATATTATTTATTTAACTAAATTTTAGGTTTGTTACATTCTCGCCCCTAAATAAATTTCACCCTTACAATTTTATCATGTTTATCAAATGTTCAATATTTTAAAATACCTTTATTTAAAAATCCCATCATACAAATAGATAATAAAATTTCTTCTAAAAAGGATAAATGGGAAGTATAAAGATTACCTAAAATAACCCATAATCAAGTTCCTAGATAAATATAACATTGGTTGAAAGTTAAAATATATAAATGGAGTATAAAATTAATTTACAAGTGCTAATAGATAGTGATAGATAACATTATCATGATAAATTTAATGGATAAAAAATCATAAATTAGTAAAGGTTAAAAAGACTATCAATTCATCAAAAAATAAGATAAAAATGATAATATTTTTATTTCAAGATATTTTTCCAAATGTTGAGGGATTATTTTACTGAAAATATAAAGAACACAATAAAATTCACTTACTTTATTTCTTTCAGTTTTTTAGGTACAATTTCATCCTTTGGTTATGATTTGATGAATTTCCAATTCATCTATTATTCTATGAAATTAATATTCATGATTAATTTTTCATTCCTAATGCACTAAAATTAACATTTAACATATCATAAGATTCATAAAAGAATTAAAATTCATTCCTTGTTTCTCTAAATATTTTTCAATACCAAAATAGTTAGAACAGGTTGTCCAATATAGATAAATATGATATATTAATCTCTAAAACCTCAACAATAACCCCCAAAGTTTATCTTAATCCATTCCATAAATATTTTACCTTAATAATCCTCCAAAATATGTCTAACCATATTCAAAACCCAAAAATATGAATGATTTTAACATTCATTTATCCTTGTAAAACATAAAGTATCTTGTAATTTCACATACCAAACATGTGAATACCTCAATAATATATTCTCTAGAATATACTAATAATTTACCAAAATATTCTAAATCTCCATAAAACCACTAAAAACAAAAATTGTTCCATAAGTTAACTCAATATTTATCCATCAAATAAAATATCATCCCATAAAATAATATTCCCCAAAAATATATTTAACTTCTTCGTTAATCACTTAGTCACCAAATCACTTTTCAATATCATGGTTATCTATATGATAAAACATACGTTACTAAGTTATAAAAACCCATAATTTCCTCAACACCAAATATCATATTAACCCTTAAGGTTATCAATACCTTTTAACACAAAATCTCATAATTCCAATTTTTTAATCCTTATATAAGAATTAATTATATTAAATATCGATAGAATAATCCTTGGATAAACAATTCCATCAATAAATAGAAATACATCATAATTTTAAATACTTGGGTACATCAAAGATTTAGTTTCCTTCATAAAATTTTAACCAATATTTGTTGTTTTATTCCATAATATTTTTTTCCTAAAACTATAAATATGAACCATGTATAAAATTTATTCAATATAAATCTAATCATATTTTCTTTTAAGGTAAACTTCTAAAATAATTTGTACCTATTATATATTACTCATAGATTCTCCAACTTCATCTATATTTAATATTACTTTGGTAATCCTATATTCACATGACGTTGATGATTCTTCTCCTAAGATTTCATTCTCTGAACTTTTCAATGAGAATTTTATTGTTTTATTCCCTATTTATCCACATGTAAAACATCTTCTTGTTACTTTAATATATTCCCCCAAATGTCTCTTCTAATATTCATGACAGGTAGGATGTTGCATCCTTTTCTTCACACGGTTCTTATCACCTAAACTTCCCTAAAAATCAATCTTTCTATTATTTTATATGTTAGGAAACTCACTAAAGTTTACATTGGTAATCATAATATGAGATATCTAATTAGGAATAATAATATGGTTTTTCCTTCTAACTCCCATTTCATTTGGTTTCTCATAAGTATAATCATTTCATTGTCTACAATATTCGTCATTGACATGAATCCTCTTAGTTCTAACCATTTTCTAAAACCAAAAACCATATTTTGAGAAATAATAATCATAGTGATAAGTCATGGAAAATAATTTTTAGTATATCTAAATCACAACACTCTCTTACTATTATTTTATATGTTAATAAACTCACTAAATTTTACATTGTTAATCATAATATGATATATCTAATTATGCATAATAATAATGTTTTTCCTTCCAACTCCTATTTCGTTTGGTTTCTCATAAGGATAATCATTCCATTATCTACATCATTCATCATTGACATGAATCCTTTTAGTTTTAACCATTTTCTAAAACCAAAAAACATCGTGTGAGCAATAATAATCATAGTGATATATCATGGAAAATAATTTATAGAATGTCTAAATCACAACACTCTCTTTCCAATCTATGACACCTTGGGTTTAACCTATATCATTCTTGGTTATCATCTATTCAAATCCTTTGTAATGGTTCATAAAGAAAATATTATTTTACCCAAGCATATTCCCCAAGTGTTTCAAACCAGGTACATAATATGGGCACACTCACCATGCACTATAATGATGGTCAAGATATATTTGACCAACTATTTTTGAGGTTATTACACCTAAATGAATATATGCCAAAACTAGACCCACTTACTATATCTAGACAAGGATGTATCATTAGTAAAACTATGTAATATCTACCTTACCAAAATCCTTAGAATGTTTTCAAATACATTGAATTGTCTTCAATGTTTTTCATAGGGTTATGTTTCCTAATCTATGTTTTCCTAAATTGAGTTCCCAATGTTTCTACTAATCTTATTCTAATATCAACTATAAATACCCTGATCCTAGTATCCTAGAGCTAGTGGTTACTTTATTACATTTTCATAAGATAAAGGTGATATCATCACAAGGGAATGAATAGTTTAATAGATATGAATAACTATATAGAAATAAGATTCCCATTTTTACATTGTAAATAAAATATAAAGCGTATTAATATTAAACATTTTTCATCCATGAACTCATTCAAATATTCCTTCTTCGTATCTTGGGGAAAGGAAATAAAATAAGGGTGATCTTAAATACTCAGTAAAGGTTATGTGCAGTGGAATATATCATGAGTAAAAGAAGCATAATCAATATGGAAAGTTAAATAATTGAAAACACGTTTCATTTATTCAATAAATTGAGAATGAAGAATAATATGGCTAGAAGAAATAATGAGTTAGGCTGGGACATTACAGGATAGATCCCTTAACTTATGTCCAAATGTGTTATGCACTTGCACTTAATGTCTTAGATAATCAAATTAGATCAATAATAATTTAATATAGAACATATTAAACATATATTTAGATTATTATAATTTTATTAAGTAAATTTATGGTCATTTATATGAGTTATAATGTTTAATTTTGTTGTTCTAAGAGCATTTGTTTTATGATTTTATGACAGGTTCCCTTGAGTTTAATTATGAGTTCTTATAAAATGGAAGAAAAAATCCAGAAGTGGAATAAAATAGTATTAATATACTTTCTAATTTTTTAATGGTCTCATATATCATTTTTTTATATATGAGAATGATTCATTAGATAAAATGTTAATGAAAAATGATTGGTTTATTTTGGCAGTTTTTTGATCATCATGAATTAGTTTTTCTTTATCATTCAATATTATATATATATATATATTAGTTACAAAACATAAAAAAACTATAATATACATTTTGAACTCTTTTTTAACCATTATAATGTCTTAATTACTAGCCTTTAAGGTGGTAATAGAAAATGAAAAATCATCGTCCATGAAGGTGGTGAATCACATATCACATACTACGTTTTCATTTTTAAGATAAAAAGAGAAGAAAATATATTATAATATAGATATTCCATTAACAAAATAATATTCTAGTATATCTATGATAATGGATTTATCATCTCACTTTGGATAGTGGGAGAAAGGATGGGGTAGAAGAAAGAAATAATTTAAAAGATAGAGAAGGAGGATTTTACCTCTTGAATATCGCCTCCTTGAGAACATCCTTAAGGCACTTCAAATTGGTCTTTTGGTGACACTACTAATACCAGGATGTGGGGAAGAGAATTGGGTGAATAATTGGGAATAAAATTAACAATATAAAGATCTTGGAAGGTGTGAGGATAAGGGTTGGTGAGGGTGGTATTTATATGGGGATGAGAGGGGTGTTTTTTATTATTTTATTCATTTGTTTATTATTTTGGCTCAAGACTATCAATAGTATTGAATTATTGTGAATAAATATAGTAAATAGTGTATTTTAGTTCTAAATAATGGGTTCTTACATCATTCATGACCTAAAAATCATGTATTTGGATTTAAATGTTAAATGTTGTAAATTACCGTATTTCACTGTTCACCAAAAATTCAACTATTTTAGAAAAAACCAAAAAATTAACCCTAACCATTTTTCAATGTTTAGATTTCAAAAATGAACTTAATTTTATGAAAATAAATTTCTAAATATGATAATTTTAAATTTTAAATAAAATCATCATTTATTAAAAAAATATCGATTTTAAAATTATAATCAGTTTTATAACCCTATAAAAAATTAATTAAGGCCTCATAAAATTATTTTATAATTATAAAAAACATAATAATAATTCATTAATCTATTTTATGAAAATATAATTTATTTTAAATAATTATATTAATTATAAAATTCTAAATAAACATTTACATTTTACAAAATTACTAACACTTAATTTATCATTTTTAAAACATTTATTTACTTATACCATGATATAATTATATCATATTTTCATTTATAAGATACAAAAATTTTATTTATGCTTTCATAGGTGAGGTAACTATTCTAATGGATAAATTACTATTCCTAATAGTCAGGTTAGTATTCCAGCAGTATAGGTTCCTTAATTTCTATAAATACCACTTATTTCATTCATTGTTCATTTACTTATACTTTATCTCAATGTTATATATATATTAATCTTAAAAATTTATATTATATTATTAATAATATATTTTATTTATATGTCTTTGTGTGTGAGTGTAGTCATTCTAGTGGATCAAGCAGATCCAAATTTTTCTATTCTGGTTATCTTATTTTCTATTTATTATCCCATTGTAATATTTGGAATTATTATTGGTTTATTATTCACTTATGAGAGTAATATCTTTTTATTTCTCTATGTATTTTTTTTGATTTATAATTATATAACAGAATTATAAGAAGGTAATTTCCATTGATAAAATTTTGGTTTGTTACAAATCACACTTCACAAAAGATCAATAAATTAAAAATTATATAAAAGTGATTGTGTGAAACTTTTAAATTGAGATAAATGGTTTTTTTTGAAAAAGGGATTTAATTAATATAAAAGTAGAATTTAAATGATAATTTTAAAATGGTTGTTTCTAAAATTAGTTTATCTATGATGTTATATTCTTATTGTGATGTTTTAATTATGAAGCCTAGTTTGGGAAATCTGTTGTGGTTGTTTTGAGATGGGATGTGTTGAGCAGTGGAGATAAAGCTATCTTGACACAATTGGAAATAGGAGAGGTGGTGATTAGTGTGGATTTATGATATGTTTTTTGATGAGTAAATGGTAGTAGGGATCCTTACATGTAAAGGATATGACATTGTGATGGATATGATGTTTTTTTACTATGTTTTGGTGTTTGGTTGTGTTCTAGATACCCATTGGTGTGTAATATATGGTTGGTAATAGTAAAATGGTAAATAAATGTGGGCTGGAATTGAATAAGTAAATGGTTGTTAATAAAAATGTAAATTCTTGAAATGAACAGGTAACGACTAGATTAAATGAGGGTAAGGGCTGAAAATGGTTTATTATTAAATATGAAACCGAATGGCATAATGAACTTAACATGGATACTAAATAGTAAATATAGAATTGTTTTTTTCGTAAATAAAATGTTAAAATGTGAATTATGGTTGTGGTTGTTTTTTGTGGGAAAGTGGCATAGTTGATGAGGTAGTGGTCGTAGTAGTTTTTCGTGAAAGGTGGTGGAAGTGTGGTGGTACTTGTGGGATGTAACAGGGTTGTTTTTTATATAAAATTTCTAGTTAGGAAAGTATGGGGATTTATTGTACCTATATTTTCTTGTGATTTCATACACACACCACCCTAGTATGATATGCTTACTAACACCCAAATTTTTTGAGTTCTAGGTGTTTTCCCCAAACATCCAGATTGGAGAGGAATGAATAAATGACAACTCCCATTTATTTTACCTCCCTTACTAGCATAGTGTATTGTGGTATTAGTATATGGTGGAGCTCATGCATGAGAAAAGGAAGGAATCAGGTTTATGTCCTTCATGTTCATGATTCCCTACTTTGATAGATATAGATATGGGGCTAGATACAGGGTTGTTTCTATGAAACAATTCCAACACAAGATGTTGGGCCCTACAATAGGTTAAGATAGGTAGGGTTGTGGTCCAACCCACATCAATTGTAAGATGATTATTTGTACTGATGCCAACATGAGATGTTGGACCCTATAGAATATTAGAATAGGTAGGGTTTTGATCCAACCCACATCATCAGTGACTTGATATACCCATATATACTTGTTATGTGATTGAAAATATGAAAGGGATGAGTGTGGGATGTTTATCATTGGGGATGAGACAGACAAACCAATGGGGAAGTGGTACGAAGTACCTACTTGTTATATTCTTCAATACTATTTATTATACTTGGATGTGGTGTTTGGTGAGTGAGTCTTAGTGATGCTAGGAATTAGATGACTTGATAGATTCTTGTTAGTTCTACTTGATATTAACCGAAACATTAGTATGCCTATTCCACATTTTCCAAAATGGTCATGAGGAGGATCATATTGAGTATACATGTTATGATCATCCTAATATATTAAAAATGTTCGGAGAGGGGTGAATTACAAATCTATAAAGAAAACATGAAACACGCACATGCAAGAAGCTGGGGAGACTCAAACTCGAGACCTCCCTGACAACCCCATAGAGCCACTACCACTGAGCCAGACCCTAGGGGATATTCTCACCTTAATATATACTAATCTATTTTTTAGGCTTCCTAGGAGTTTATTTTAGTACTTTGGATATTTTTATTGTATGAAATATCATTCATTTTGGTTTATTATAGTATTTTTTATTTATTTTTTATTTTGGTGTTAATTTTTGGAATTATTATTATGTTCTTGGGATATATTAGGTAAATACAACCCATTTTCATATTTTAAACCATTTATGCTAGCCACCAACCTGGGGAAAATTGAAAGCGAGCCTTGAGGGTCACTCTCATCCTCATTGTGGGCCTAGGAGGGATTCCTAGTGGGGTTGCTCATGAAATTGTAACCATGTTAGGCCTCATAAGGCATATTAATAGTATTGGTAAGTGAACTCCCCAATCCTACCATACTAGGCCATGGGCTAGCAACTAGAATTGAGGTATCTATATAAAAAATGGGAGGCATTACCTATAATAAACACTTGCCACTTGTAAGCTACAAAAACTCATCCACAATATGTATCAATAAAATACTCATCTATTATGAAATGAAAACCTTGACTGAATAAAATTTCTATCTATAATATAACATCATATAAAAAACCTATACAAAGCTCCAACAAAACACACCTTAATCGGTACAATGTAAATGAATATAAAAAACTAGATATGACTAATACAAATGTGGTTAATTGATTGAGACTCAAATTCAATGCCACCCAAATATCATCTCCAAAAACAAATAAACATCCACATCCCTAGATTGTACCTATTAATCTAATGAACACAAGAGCAAAACATTCAAGTGTTCATTCAAGGTTGAACAATAATACTCAGTATGGTTGCTTTAGATAGTGATCCAACCCTGAAATAATGAAAGTAATTTCATGTGTACTCTAAATTTTAATTATAAATCAATTGATACTAGATATCATTGGATCAAGTATCGTCATGGGTTCACTAAATAAATGAATACTAAATTCTGCTAAATAGTTTATAGAGGATCACATAATGTAATGGATAATGACATGAAAAGAAATTTCCAAACCCCATAACTATAAAATATCCATGGAAACCCATTTAATGTATCATTCTAATGTTGGGGTCCCATAAAAAAACTTTAGGCAGTGTTCAACTACATCAAGCTCTGAAATAACATAAAACACCAAGTCACATATCAACTCAACCGCAAACAGATCATGATTCTAAGGTCATACAAGAAATATATTTAATAGTTTTTTCATAATATATATATATATATATAATATATTTCATTTATATGTGAAATTTGGGTTGATGTGTCCCCATGCATGGTTATCATTTTTTTTACAGAATTTTTTGATTGTCTTTTTTTTATATTTTATTTTATTTAAAAATAATAATTAGTAGTCAGTCTATTGGTCAGCCACCCATCCCTATTTTTTATTTAGTAGGGACCCCAAAATGTGGGTGTCTTCGACTTTTTTTATTTATGTTTAATTAATTTTTTCATTAATGGCCATGTCGCCATAGCCATCAATCTCTCATCATAAAACACTACAAAAAATTCACCAAACCTTTGTATCGTCACCCTAATCTCATACTAGGCCCCCATTTTTCATGATTCATTTATTCAAGGCTTGAAATATTAAAAATAATTTTAGTAAGAATGAAACCTTATCTCTAATACTTCTCTCAATACAACCATTGGATTATTGTTATTGGATATGTGTCATTGATATGTTCAATTTTTGTAATGTGGAGCCTTGTTCAGACCATCAGAAGTTTAAAGCACTAAAAGTTAGAGCATTGGATTCATGTTCAATAGAATTTCAATATGCAGCAGGTGGATGGACTCGATTTGAATGCAAAAATAGTTTAACTCTTCAACAACATCAGAGTCATAAAAAGTTCTTATCTTCTGATGTCATCAAGGGTGGTCCAAAATGTTGATGAACTCTATAAAAGAAATTATCTAGAAATAAGAATATATAAGTTTTTATTGGGGAAAGTGGTTGAGGTCATTAGTGTTATGGGTGATCAATAGTGACATTACATATGGAGGGTTCTCTGTGATTATGGGAAGAAAATGTGACTGAAACAGCTGACTAAGTTTCCTATAAAAGGAAGTGGGGATCGACCTTAAATAGTGTATCTAAGCATGAAATAGTGAATCTAATGATTTTAGAGTATACTAGTGGAATATATAGAGCATTAGAGGTTTATAGAGTTTTAATCATTCTGTAATTAATCTTAATGATGTTTTTCCAGTTGCATGTAATTTTTGTACTTTTGGTAATATAAAGAAGTCATAGTGGTTCCTTATTTTCACATAGGATAAAGTTTGAAGCATGTTAATCACCTATGTTCATTTACTTCTTTATGCACTTATGTTGTAGGCATTTCCATTTCTTAAATTTTTGTTTCATTTTTGTTTCTACTAAGGTGTGTTTGAGGTCAACTTAGTGAGTTGGGTAGGTTGTTGGGACTTCCTACTTCCAGTACACTTATTCAAGGGGAAATTGAAGTTCTAGAGGTTTAGTTTTTCACTAAACTGATTTTCATAGGAACTTTCAGTGGTCTATCGATCATACTTCTGGAGGTTTTATCAATAGTATGAGAAATGGTTTTTTAGGTTATTTTCTCCCTAATTAGTGGTATTAAATGGAGGTTTCATTCTCAAGGTTCAACACACTGATAGCATCATAGATATGGAATCATATGAAGGAAATATCCAGATTAATAAATTTGATGTAAGGGATTTTGGATTCTAGAAAAAATAGATTTAATGCCATCTGATTGAAAAGGACTTATAATTACATTATCTATTAGGAATTAGGTGCTAATGGAGAAATATAAATGGTAATTCTTATATTGTAAATCATTGTCTCTAGTAAGGATTACTAGTAAGAAATACTAATTTCAACTTTTGAGAGAAGAAGACAACATCAAAATTCTTAAAGGCATTGGTGGATATGTATGAAAAAATGATGGCCCTAAACAAGGTTTTGATGTTAAAATGATTTTTATAATTAAGTTTTTCAGAATTAATAAAAGTGGTAGATCATGTTAATGACTTAAACATAATTTTTGGGTAGCTTTAATTGATAATGGTAACTTTTTTTGATGATGTATGTACGCTGATACTATTATCTTTACTTTTGGAGAGCTAGGATGCAATGGTTACTATAGTTAGTAAATCCTATGGAAAAAATGATCTATTATTTGATGATATTCAGAACTTGTTATTAAATGAAGAACTAAGGAATAGGGAAGTTAAGGTACCAACTGGTAGTAACCTTAATACTAATGGAAGGGGAAGGTCACCTCATCGAAAGCAAGCATATTGGAAGAAACCAACGAAAGAAAAAAAAATGAAAGGATTAAAAGTAATTTGGATAGTCCTGTTCCAAACTACTAGAAATTTGGGAATAAATTATATATTAAAAAGGACTTTAAGAGTAAAATGTATAACACCAAAAAGGATTCAACATTCTATAGTTCAAATTCCATTATCACAATGGAAGAAAGAAAATTTCATCTACTGAGTCTGAATAATCCATTATAAACTTGGGTGATTGACTCTAGATAATCTTATCATTCATTGGGTGATCAAAGATTCATTGTTGATTATATATCTGGGATGTTTGGAAAAGTCTATCTTGAAGATGGTGAAGCCCTAGAAGTTATTGGAAAAAGATATGTCAACATATGAATGAAGGATGGAGGATTCTTGAAGTTAACTGGAATTTTTCATATCCCTAAACTTATATTAAATCTAATATTTGTTGGAAGAATTGATGGTGAGAGATATGGGGATAGATTTTATAGTGGGGTATGGAAAGATTCCCAAGGATCAATGATAGTTTCATGAGGAGTAAATGATGGGACCCTTTACATGACTGGAAATTTAGATGGGATGGTAGTTACTAGAAGTACAATTTCTAATGATCCATATGGAACTACAGGTTCAGTCACCTTGGTGAAAAGAACATAAAATTTCTAAAGGTAAATGTAATACTAAATCTTGATCACATGAAATTTTGAAAATGTGAAAGTTGTGTGTTAGGAAATCTGAAAAGTGTGTTTCAACTTAGATGTTCAGAATCCCAGGAATAAAAAGTTAGATATTGTATGTTCAGATGTTTGAGGACATTCCCTTGTTCATTTCTATGGTGTTCACCTCTACTTTATTACTTTCATTGATTCTGATACTAGGAAAGCATATATTTACTTCTTGAAACAAAATTTCAATGCACTTCAAGTGTTTAATTAGTATAAAGCATCTACATAAAGGGAATATGGCCAGAAGTTGAAGTGAATATGAATGGACAATAGAAATGAATACACCAAACACAACTTTTGGAATTAATACAAGAATGAAGGAATAATTCCTAAGAAGATAGTTCTTGTAACTCTATAGTAGAATGGATTAGTTGAAATACTTAAGTAGACTTTAAAAAAGAAATATCAAAGTATGATACTACACTTGGTAATTCCTGAGTCGATTTGGGAAGAGGCACTCAACACATTGACATATCTCATCGGCAAAATTCTAGCATCGGTGATTAGGAAGAAACTTTAAAAGGATCTATTGTCTGAAAAATGAATGGAAGTTAAACATCTTAAATTTTTCTCATAGATTATAATATGTACATGTAAATTCTAAGCATTGTGATAAACTTGAATCAAAATTTAAAAAAAATCCATTTAATATGGAGATAAAAATTTTAGAATCTCTTATAGGGTAATGATAGGAAACAAATCATTGGAAGTAGAGATGTAGTCTTTAATGAGAAAATTTTGTAGAAAGATAAAAACTTTGTGGAGCAGGAATTTTAAGATAAATAAAATATTGAATTCTAGGTTTATCAAAGTATCATTAATTTACAAAAAAAAACTAATAACTCGTATGTGGGTGATCAAGGAACTGAAATTCTAGAATTAAGACCATCATAAAAACTATAAAGTTAATGAGAAGCTGAAGATCAAGTGGGAGCACCAGATTTATGTTCCCTAGAAGTATGAGTACCAGAATTTCAAGTAATATTATAAAGATAAAATCCAAGAATCTCATATTAGTTAATTTAGTTGAGGAGATCAATTAGGATTAAGAGAACAATGTAGAGTTTTGGTCATGATTTAAACTTTCTAGTCCTAATGTAAGAGAACCTAAAAATATGGAGGAGTCATCTTTTCTTAATGAATCTAAGAATTGGAATTTAACCATTAATGAAAATATGGATTCATTAAAGTTCAAAAAAAATTGGGAGATGGATGAACTTATTCATGGTAAAAAATGAACTTGAGAACAAGTGTATTTACTATATTAAGGAAGAGGTTGATGTAAGGAAAAAATACAAAGCATGGACTGTAGTGAAAGTGTTTAAGCAGAAGGAAGGATTATATTTCTAAGAAATATTCTTAGTGGTATTTAAACATTTTATCATATGAATAGTTATAAGTCTTATGGCATCATAAAATCAGTATCTAGATCAGATGCATGTTAAGACAACATTCCTTCATCGTGATTTGTAGTATGAAATCTATATGAAGCAACCAATGGGTGTACCAGAAGTTGGGAACCAAAATTTATTTTATAGATTGAAGAAAAGGTTATATAGTTTGAATTAATAATCATGAAAATAGGACTATAAGTTTGACTCATTTATGGTAGAATAAATATTTTGTGGGTGTAACATTGATCATTGTTATTATCGAATGCAATGGGATGATGGGACTTTAAACATTTTACTTTTTTAATTAAATGATAAGTTTTGGTTGGGATGGATGTTCAAAAGATTCAGAAATTGAAAAATAAGTTTTCTTGGAGTTTTGAGATGAAATATATCAAGAAAGAAAATATGATATTGTGGATAATGATATAAAGAGATAGGAAGATCATAAATTTGGTTCTATATCATAAGGAGTATATCTTAAAAATCATTGAAAGTTATATTATGGTTGGATACAAACTTTTTATTACCCCTCTATATGGACACTTCAAACTATCCAAGGTGCAGGAACCTACAATAGAAGAAGAGTGTTAGTACATGAAGAAAGTGTCTTATGCTTTAGATGTCAAAAGTATAATGTATGAAATAATTTTTACTCTATCAGATATTACATTTATATTGGGAGTTAAAAGAATATTTATGGATAACCCATGAAAGTAACATTGGGTAGCTTTCAAGGGGGTCCTTTGGTTTTTGAAAGTATTATAAGATCAGGCTCTTTTCTTGGGAGAGGAAGATCTGTTACAAGGTTTTTTTTATGATAACTTTTCTGGATACTGAGAAACATAGAAGAACACAATAGGATTCATATTCACTAGTTTAGGAACAACAATCAGTTAGATTTCATTTCTATAGAAGATTGTTACATTAACTACAAAGGAAGAAGATCATATAGTAGCAATGTAATCTAGGAATGATATGGTTTTCCTAAATTAGTTGTTAAAGTTATTAGAGATAAGTCAATGAGTTATTATTTTCTGTGACATCCAAAGTTCAATACACTTGGATAAAAATATGGTTTTACATTTAAAGACAAAGAACATTAACCTAAAGTACCACTTTATCAGAAATATACTGGAGGAGAAAGTTTTAGATATTCAGAAGATCAATGGTAGCCAAAATCTAGAGGACATGTTCACTAAGACTTTATCTTAAGAAATTTTTAGGCATCATTGTGTCTCAGTGGGGCTTGGATGAATATAAAAAGGAGAAAATGGAGGAACATTACTATTGTATAGGAAGGAAGTTTTTTGAGTAGGGTTATTGAGGTTTTCCATGGAAAAAGTCTTCAAATGAAAGATTATTGGGTTGTAAATCCTTATTCAAACCATTATAAGTTTAGAGCATATAAATTTTGAGCATCATATTTATGCTCACTGAAATTTCATTCAACGAAAGCTGGTTAGACTCAATGTGAAGACAATGACAGATCATCTATTCAATGATAGTAGGGTCGTTATAATTTTGTATCTTATAATGTCATCAAGGGTAGTACATAATGTTATCAAACCCTCTAGAAGTAATTTTATGGATAGAAGAATCTAGAAGTGTCTATCGGGGTAAGTGGTTGAGGTCAACAATGTTATAGGCGATCAATAGTGATATTTTGTATGGAGACTTCTCTGTGATTATGGGAAGGTGGTGTGAATGGAAAAACAAGATAAATTTCCAATAAAATTAAGTGGGGAATGACCCTGAACAATGTATCTACATATAGAATGGAGAATATGGTGCTTTCATAGTTTACTAGTGGAATATACAGTGAATTACAGGTTTATAGAGCGTTAATCATTTTTTAATGAATCTTACTTACGGTTTTGTCAGTTGTATGTAATTTTTGTACTTATAATAATATAAAGTAACATTGGTTCCTCCCATGAATGTAGTAAAAATTCTTAATCATGTTATTCTTCTATGTTCATTTACCTATTTAGGTACTTTTTGTAGGTATTATCATTGCTTGAATTTCAATTAAATTTTGTTTTTGCTAAGGTATGTGTGAGGTCAACATAGTGTTGTGGGTAGGTTTTTGTGAAATTTATATATTATATATTTAATAATATATTTTAATATTCATTTAATTTTCTTTATAAGGAAAGTAATGGAATTAAAATTGGTTTTATGCTTAAAAATTTATTTTCCTAAAACGGGTTTTCATTGTGTTTTTCATGCTTATTTAAAATTAAATTCTGCCACTTATAAAAATTTAATCTAGTAAAATAGATTCCATATTTATAATTATAATAATAAATATAATTTAATATAGTCAAATTAATTTTTTATCATAGTGAATACTAAAAGCACTAAAAAATTATCACTGTTAAGACTAAAATAGGATTACCTGGGGGTTAAACCAAGATTTATGGTGGTAATGTCACCCAAACATATATAATTATTATTTTTTAAAGATATTTAAACCTTATCCTATACTACCTTCAAATTATTATCCATATAGATCCATTTTTACATGAAAGTGCCTTTATATTATTGATATATTTTAATAATTTCATGTGTGTCTATCCTCCCACTTATAAAAGGCAACCTCTCATCCTCCCTTATTCAAAAAATTTGATATTTTTAGCTGGTAAAATACCTAATAAAAACCTTACTATATTCCTTATATTCATATTATATATCATATTCTTCTTCTAAGGCCAATATTTCAAGGCTTAAGGTATAAAAAAAGGAGGTCTCTCAAAGAAGAGGTGTAAAATTTAATCGAGCTCTTTTAATTTTATATCTTCTGTGACCTTCAATAAACTTGTTGTATCCATAAATACATGATTACTCTATTATAATCAATATACTTAAATTTTATTATGATGATGGAACAACCATTTATCACCTCCTTTCCATCAAATGGGAAATGAGAATCTTGCTTATGTGTACGTGTGGGCTACCAACTCTACATAGCAATGTGATTATTTTTTCATCACCGTATTTCATTGTTGGTTATTATGATGGATTTAATTTTTATATATTATATATATGAAAAAATTATGTTTCTAAAATTATAATATCTTATCTATACTATTACCTTCTGATATATTGGAAAATGATAATATCGCTCATGCATACATGTGGACTACCACCTCTATGGAGCGATGTGATTCCTTTTTTTTCTAGTTAAATTAGATGGTAATAATGATATATTTAATGAATATATATGATATTTATGATATAATAATGATTATATAAATTTGAATTATTATTTATCTTTCTTTTGTTACATTCATCAAAAAGTGGAAACATCACTCATGTGTACGCATGAATTATCATCTCTATAAAGTGATGTAATTCATTTTCATAACCACTTTATATGAATGGTTATAAAATTATATATAATTATTAAATATTATACTTATTACATTATTAATCTTCTAAATATAATTTAATCATGATCAAAGTACAAGGTTCATAATTGTCAAACTGAAACATGAAAAACAAAATAGTTAACACCCAAAAATGAGGATTTTAATAAAGAATTATTAATAAACAGGTATTGAAATGTTATAAAATGATCATATATGGTGTGATAAGTATTTTTATTCTTTTTTTATATAATTATAATAAATATAAATTTATTATACATTATTTTAGAGTGCTTACGAATCAAGTCTCACATAATGTAAAGATTTTTTGTCTCAATTTTGTTTCATTTGGAAATGTTTGATGACATGAACCAATTTATGTTTATGAGGTTCATATACTAATACTTTTAAATTTTATATCATATATCCTTATTAATTAATGTTATTTAAATTTTTAATTTAAATTATTTCATCCAATGGATTTTTATTTTAAAGTTACCAAAGTGGTAAGGGTTTATTGTCTCAAATTATCTTCTTTGGGACGAATGTTGTGTTATACACCAATATTATTTTCTGAGGTGTATCCACTATATCTTTGATATTTTTTATAATTAATATCCTTATGTTAATGATATTAAAATTTTCATTTGAATTTATTTCTTTCATGGGGGTCATGAATCAAAAGGTACCAAAGCTATAAGGGAAGTTATAATCTATTTTTTTATCGGGATTATTTATATTTAATTTTTTATAATAAAATTATATGATCTATATCTTAAAAATATTAATTTTTTTCTTATATTATGGTTATTTATTAATATTAAATGTTTTCCTTTCATTTTCCTCTCTTTAATTTCTCAATATACCGAAAGAATTTTTTTAAATAAAATTGAATTTATCTCTCTTTAGTCGGGAATCTTTTATTCCATGTCCATATTTTCTTCAAATGTTTTCAAAAATGTTTTTACTATTATCTAAATATTTATTAAATTTATTTTTATCAATTTTTTACTTTCTATAAAAAATTAAAAGGAATATACTTACCATTTTCCCAACATCATACTTTCAACTTTTTATTGAAAATTTGAAATGAATCTTTGTTTTCACATACACTGCATAAAAGTTTTTTTTGTCATCATGACTTTTATTTTATTTTAAGATTAATTTAAAAAATTTTGTGATTATTTTAAATTAAAATTTTTTACTTAATATTTTATAAATTTTTAAATTTTAAATAATCAATTTCAAAATGAAAAGAGTATTTTTCTTAATAAGTGTTCTAGTTATCTTTTAAAGGTTTTTTCATCTATAAAAACATCATTTGATGTTTCTTATGATTTAATAAGGATATAAACCAATTTTAACATCTTTATTCTCTATCTGGATGGTTTATGATTATGATAATGAAATTTTTATGAATCATGTTTTCTTTCTATGGGATATGCTATGATGAAATGATGTATGTTTTATGATCTTGTGGAACTCATATGTATAGATTATGATTATGTGATGGGTGATATTGATATAGCTCATGGTGATGAATGGGTATATTATAGTCATCCAATGCATTAATTAATGATAACGAAGTTGAGAAACTCCTAAGAGATGATGGATTTAATAAATTCCTAAGAGATTACAGAGTTAACTAGATAGAAGTTAATTCTAAGAGAATATTTGAAATGATCGAGTAGGCATTTACATTATGGTACTTTTTCCACAATGATAGTCTTGGTAGTGAACCTTGATTATGAAAGTTTTTTTATATGATTATGTGTGTGCAAAAAAAAATTATGTATCATGCTTATGATACATTCTCATGGCTCATGATTTATTTTTAATGATTCGACACAATTATGACTTATGTCTATTGTTGTATGAAAAACTTATGAAAAGATTTATGACTAATGATATTTGACTGATTGGGTAGGATTATTGTAAGTTATGATCATGTTCTCACACCATTATTCTTATCTAATGCTCACTTATGATCATTGATTGTTATCTCTTATGTTTACCCTTATTGAGTATCTGAGCTCACTCTTTCTTATGTTTCCTTTCCTCAGGTTGCAAATAAAGGTTTTAAGTATGATATGTCTAATAAGGGTGTTAGTTATTGGTTCTGGGAATAGAAAAAGTGTATATTGGTGGGAGAAATATTAAAATTTATTTTAATAATTTTTTCTTAAGACCAAGTGCGAGGATCTTTTATGTAAAATTTATAATTAATTTATTTAATATTTGAATAAATAAATCCTTGGAACTATGAACTTTTTTTGTTGGTGAATTTTGATCATCCGAAAAGACCCTTTTGGATTACCTTCATTGCACTATGAGAATATAAGTATATAATCTCTCTAGTGGTGATCTACATGTGATCCTATGATATCTAAGAAACACCACTTGATCTTTGGGTGCTAGCATAGTGAGTTTAATGTCTTTTGTTGTTCATTATTGATCACCCATTCTTTGGTCTTGAAGAAATATCACTTATGCTTCTCGTTCTTGAGAGGGAGATATGAGGATTTGAGAGAGAATTAATTGTTTACAGTGATTCTCTATTCACTATTTTGGATACAATACACAATAGACAGAGTCGTCTATTTATAGAGTTATAATTTAGGTTTAAATATTATTTAATTTCATATCAACCATTAAAAACATTTATTACCTTTAATAAACCCCATGCCACATAATATTATTATTATTATTTTGGTGCGCATAGACTTGCGTAATAAAAAATATTATTTAACCATCTTGTTAAGTAATATTTGTCACTGGACATGATCTTGGTCCATTCGAACTCCTCTTACATTTATTGAACACCTGAATAGAATTTTATTCATAAATAAATATTTTATTCACATACCGGAGAATAAATTTTTATTAAATATTCAATAAAATAAATAAATATATTTTTATTCGCATACTGATAAATAAATATTTATTTAATTTTTGAGATCAATATAACTTGAATAAAATTATTCCTCAGTCTTGAGAATAATATTTATTCCATTAATTAAAATCAAATATTATTTAATCAAGATCAACAGAACCACTAAGTGTGTGATCCTCTAGGATTATTTCTTTTTATCATTAGGCGGGATTTTCTAAAATCCAAGATTACTATTTACCAATGGGTCAAGGAACTCAAGAGAAAGAACTTAATGTCGCAATGTCAATAACCACATACAAACATTCATTGTGTAACATAATGTCTTTATCACAATATCTCATCAAGTAGGTTGCACGAAGGTGTCATCATCCTATTAAAACTGATACGTATTTCTTTTTATATCTAAAATAAACACATCATTACACTATAGCCATAGAATTTATGCGACATTTTTTTCCAATAAAAGGGTTGATATATCAGCTTCCATAAGAATGGAAGGGACAAATCCTTCCTCGACTTATCTATTAATGACATGTCAATCATGATGCACCCAATGTACCCTAATTCCTATCAATATATGGCATGATGGTTTTAGTCCATAAATCTAAGTGCATGAGTCATGACATACATTAATAATAATCTTAAAGTCTAAGGATCATTACACATGCTCGTAGATTGGAATATCTGATGACACCAAAACATGTATAATTACTACTGGTCAGTCTGTTCTCATAATCTCCCATATTAGAGATTAACAAGTATGAACTTCATGTGATTAATTCTCATCCACTTAAGATTACACACACCTAACGGACTAAATACTATGTATCCCATAATAGTACATTATCCAACTACAAAACTATATTAATAATATTTTTATAGCACTTCAACGTTCTCATCATAGTGGAAAACTGATATGACCTTATCAATGTGAAAAATACTCTAGGAAATTATAACATTAAATCCATGTATAATGATGAACATTATATAATAATATGTTTAATTAATATTGAAGTCATCGAATATACATGTAATCAAAGTACAATTGTTTAGTCCTAGGACACCGAGTCCAACAAACTCTCACTTGGACTAGATCTAACTACCTATGAATTTTAGTATTCTATACCTCACAAGATAATCATGTTTCTAATGATTCAAGGATTTATTCAATGGGTCCTACATGTTTTCTTCCATAGAGATACTACTCACTACAACCTCTCCTCTTTGAGAGAAATACCTCAATATATGATACTTCTGAAGTATGTGTTTCATCCATTGATGTGACCTTGTCTCTTTTACAAGAGCCACCACTCTCTTATTATCACAATAAAGTGTGATAGTATCTTTACTTCTAGGTACCACATTAAGATCTTGGATGATGTTTTGAATCCATACTACTTCCCTATCTTCCTTATAAACCACAATATGCTCAAACTCCACTATATAATCTATGACCATGGTCTTATTTGAGCTCTTATAACTCACATCACCTCTATTCAAAGTGAATATGTATCCTTTTTGTGACTTCATGTCATCTTGATGAGTTTGGAATATAGCATCTTCATATCCTATGATGACTAGTTCCTCATCTCCTCCATCGACCAGGAACATGTCCTTAGTATGTCTTAGGTACTTAAGCATGGTCTTGACTGTCATCCAATGGTGGTAACCTAGATCATCTTGATATATTCCTACCACACTCAATGCATAGGAAACATCTGGCCTAGTGCATATAATATCATACATTACTGATCCAATCAGTGATTCATATGGAATAATTTATATTTTGTTTCTTTCCTCATGTGTATGAGGACACATTTTCTTGGAAAGATGAATGTCATGTGATTTTGACAACAATCCCCTCTTGGATTTTTCCATAATGAATCAATTTAGTATCTTTTCAATGTATGTACTTTGACTTAGGTTTATAAACCTTTTTATCTATCATTATGGATCTTTATCGAAAGAATATATGCTACCTCTCCCAAGTCCTTCGTAGTGAAATATTTATTCAACCACATCTTAAACAGACTGTAAGACTAGTATTTGGTTTCCTAGGAGAAATATGTAATTAGAATATACTATTAAGAAAATGAAAAAAAATTACTAAACTTTTTATATACACAAGTATCATAATCATTCTTTATGAAACAAAATTTCTTTATGGATTCATCAAAATTAATTTTCCATGACTAATATTCTTGTTATAATCTATAAATGGATTTTTGTTAATTTTCATTTCTTATTAGCATCCTTTGGAGTCACAAACCCTTCAAGTTGTGTCACATAGACATCTTCCTAAAGGTTCTCATTAATTAAAGATGTTTTGAAATCAATTTTCCAAATCTCATAGTCATCGTAAACCACAATGTAAAGTGGAATTATGATGTATTTCATCATTGAAAATGGTGAAAAGGTTTTGTTGTAGTCAATGCCTTGACGTTGTTTAAACCCTTTTGTAACCAGTCATGACTTGTAGGTATTGACTTGTCCTTACATGTCTAGTATATTCTTGAATACCCATTTGAAAACAACATTATTTACATCTAAAAGAGGATCTACCAAAATCCAAACTTGCTTTTGGTACATGGAATCCATTTCATAATTCATGTATTCTTGCTACTTGGAAACTTATGTGCCACTTACTACTTCCTTGTATGTTATAGGATCAATATTATAAACTAATAATGAGTCACCATCCTTAGTGAATAGAAAACCATAACTTTATGTTTCTCTAATATCAGTTGTACTCCTATGCAGTACTTGTGTCTCTGGAATAGTTTCTTCTTCCACAGAGCTTTGTGGAATCTGTTCCTGTACCGATTATTGTGTGCCTTGGGACTCAAATTCATTGAATTTTATCTTTCTCCAACTATATATTTTATATATGTTATCCCTCTCAATGAATATGGAATTTCTCTCCACTATAACATTTTTGTATAAGGGGTTGTATAGGTAATATACCCTTGTTTCCTTGGGGTATCCTATAAAGGTACACTTTGTGCCTTAGAAATTTTTTTACCTAAAGAGGCCTTAACAAATTATCACTTAACCACACATGTAAATTTTATTACATGGTTTTTCTTCCACTCCAAAAATAATATGGAATATCATTTATCAATTTATTTTTACTTGGTTTAGTATATGTGCTTCTGTTTGTAACGTGTATCCCCAAAAGGATAATGGAAGACTTGCATGACTCATTATTGATCTCATGATGTCCAAAAAGGTGTGGTTACTCCTTTCACTTACATTTTTTCACTGAGGTATGTAAGGATTAGTGATTTTGGATAGGATCCCAAACTCCTATAAGTAATCAATGAAGTCTTGATTAAGATATTCCCCACCACAGTATGAGTGGAGTTTCTTAATCTTCCTACCAAGATGGTTCTCAACTTCATTCTTGTATTACTTGAATTTATCAAAACAATATGACTTATACCTAAATAGGTAGACATATTAATATCTACTAAAATCATTAGTAAAAGTTATGAATTATGAGTACCTATACCTTGCTTTAACAGGAAATGGTTCGCACACATTGGTATGAACTAATTAAAGAATCTATTTATCCATTTCACATTTACCACTAAATGGAGATTTGGTTATTCTTCCTTGTAAACATGCATGAATTAAACCAAGTTTTTTTAGTTTAAAAGAATCTAAATATCCTCATATTTATGTAATTTAGTCAATAACTTTTCATTTACATGACCTAGTCAGTGATTCCAAAGTTGGGTGTGGTATAAGTCATGTGAATTAACTTCGTTATTGATTACCATTACTTGGTTCATTTAATCCAACACATAAATACCATTATTTAAATATGTATTATCATAAAAATGTTATCTTTATAAAATAAGCAATATTTATTCCCACATTTGATAATAAATCTATTTTTACCTAGTATGGATACATAAATAATGTTTTTGGAAATTGAATGCACATAATAACCTTCTAAAACCAAGATCATTTCATTCGACAATGTGAGGTGGTAGTCCCTAATAGCTATAGCATAAATTTTAGCTCCATTGGTTACTCATAGATCTACCTCCCCTTGGTCAATATTTCTGAATCTACTTGGTTCCTATATTTAAATACATATGTGAGCACCATAAGCTGTATCTAATATCCAATTTGCAGACATAGATAAATTGCACTCGATAATAAACATACATTAAGCTTCCTATTTCTTATTTGGATAGGTATGGTTTTTCTTTTAGTGGGTCTTCTTTCCACATCTGAAAAATACAACATCATGTTCCCTTTCTTGCCCCTTGATCTTCTTCTTCTTGGAAGGGTGTGAAGAAGTTTTGGGATTAAATCTCTTTTATTTCAATTTTCATTTTTTCACCATAAGGATAGAAGGATTTTCTCACTTTATATCCTTATCTACTTATTTAATAAGAGTGAGAAGATCTATCAAAGACTTATAAATGTTGTTCATATTAAAATTCAACACAAAGCTGGAGAATCTCTAAGGGAGTGATTCCATAATGAGATCAGTGCTCAGTTCTTCAGAGAGTTTAAACCCTAGAACCTCTAGGTGCTCAATGTAGCTAATTATCTTGACTGCATGAATCCAAAATGGGGAACCCTCTACAATATTTATCTGAAAAAGAACCTTGGAAATATTAAATTTTTCATGTCTAGATCTCTCCTGGTAAAGACCACGAAGGTGCTCAACCATGCTATACGCATCCATGTTTTCATGAGACTTCATGATTTCACTAGATATAGATAAAAGAATCAAATATTGAACATTGATCACATCATTAATATTTTTCTCATAGACTAGGAACTCTTCATCACTCGCCTCCTTAGTAGTCAGATCGGTAAATGGGGACTCTATTATGTAAGATTTCTTTTTATGGTGTAGGACAACCTGGAGGTGTTGGTACCATTCCTAGAAGTTAATTTTAATTATGAAGTTTTCTTTATCCAATATTTATCATAGGGATAATTTAGATGATGATATTTCCATTTTATTCTCTAATTAAAAGTTAATATTATTATTACTTTTCTTGATTACAAATTGGGTAAGATGTTAATAAATTAATTTATTTTTATTAAATATCCCACTATTTTATCAAGTTCTAATAGCCCTAACAATTCAAATCGGAATATCTAGTTTATTTGACATTATAGTGGTAAAGATCCATATTCTCCTTTTCATAACCCCAACAAGGGTTGTTCAAGCTACTTGAAGGTATTTAGGTAGGCATGTCATTCTCAATTGTGGGCTTTCAGGTCCTTGATCCATTGAGTGGACTCCCCTATCCTAAAATATTGACTTGGATTTCCTCAACACTTGGCTTCAAATTACACCAAGTCTATAAAGGGATACTCCTCTTGATGTAAAATTGTTAATTCAAAACAAAACCTTCATAATAAATCACCTTATAAAAGAGAGTTTCCCAAAAAGGGTTGGTCAAACACTTAGTTCTATTATTTTCACTCTCAGTCAAGTAATGGAAGCTTAAGTCTGAATTAATATTTGGTTGAGAGATTTTAATATTTGGTTAAGTGTATGTTACTTAATTAATTAACCCTGTCGGATAAAAAATTTATGTATAATTAATTTATTTAATTTATTATGCCTAAATTTTATATTGTTTTATCCTTTACATGTCTTTTTAATATTAAGTGGATGTTAATTAATTACCAATTCTAAATAAAACGTTTGTGTATAATAGATTTATTTAAATTATATCTTTACACATTAATTCATTTAATTATGTGACCACATCCTTACATACATAAAATAAATAATTTCATAGAAAAAAAATAAATAATTAATTAGATGACACATTTATGAGCTTCATCTAACGGTTTATTTAATGAGATGACATTAAATAAACCTATAAGCTATGTGAAATAACTCATTTTTCTTGTATTGGAATGAGTTAAAACATTCCACCATTACACTTGTGTATCACCTGAGTTGGAATCATTATAGTTCCATCTTTAACCACCTTCATTCACCTTGGGATACTCCATTAATTACATGTATTTATGAATCACACATAGGTTAGGGGAACAAAAAGGATTGGTTAAAAGGGGATGACATAAATATCCTTTGACACACATGACCTATATAATAATAGAGGGAGGGATGACACATAGACCATCATATTTAATTTAATAATAAATAATTGAAAAATCATGAAATAAATTAAATTAAAACATTCAATGCATACACAAGTCTTGATCAAGCTCATGAATGGTCATACATGCAAAGAATATAAAAAAGTAATCGGATAGCATTCATTTAGTTATTCATTATTTATTATTAAGATAAATGTGTTTATATAAATTAATTACCTTTCATCTTAAAGATCATTCGAACTTAATTGAAGATACCCATTTTTATGGCATTTATGGAAAATAAACTGAAGAACCAATAATGACATATTTATTACAATAAATTAATTGAGTATTTAAAAATATTTAAAACCATTATTAAATTTTAAAACACACAATATGTGTCAAAAAATAAAAGGTTTTAATGCTGCAATTGTCAATTTAATGTAATTTAATGCTTCCATTAATTGGGCGATTACACGGTGTGTACAACCCAGCTACATTCCATAAACCCCAGTTGTCATGTATCTGAGTCACACGTTTGGGGTTTCAGCATGTTAACTCAATTGGATTACACGACATGTATATGTTAGCTACAAGGTATCTACTTGTCATGTTCTGTATTGTCCTGGTCAACACACAGTGTGTAATAAATGCACCACGTGTAATTAACTATTTAGAGCATCCATGGACAATGTGCACGGGTACATGACATGTGCTCCAACTAAAAGCTGTGTAACCCAATTTTATCGGTCAAATATTTGGAACTTCCCAATGGAATCTACAGTAATTTTTCATTTGGTTTTAAACCTTTAATAAAATGAAACATTTAACGAACATGATTAATATGTCGATAACATGTTAATTCAAATTTAATTAAATAATTAATAACAAGAAATGAAAATCTAACCAAAATTATGCATAGATCAACAATCAAATAAATAATTATAAATTTAAACGTGACTGCTATAATATCACTTGTTGGTTTTGAGTGCAGCAAAATCATGTGGTGGTGGGTGATATATTAAAACTTCTTTTAATAATTATTTCCCAAAACCAAGAGTGAGGATCTTGCACATCAAATTTATAATTAATTTATTTAATATTTCTAGAAATAACTACCTAGGATTATAAAATTTCTTCATTGGTGAATGTTGATATTCTGAAAAGACCCTTTCAAATTACCTTCATTATGCTGTGAGGATCCAAGGATTGAATCCCCCAAGAAGAGATCCACACATACTCCTATGATATCCTAACAATAGCACTTGGTCTCTGAGTGCTAACACGGTGATTCAAATGTCTTGTGTTGTTAATTATTGATCTCTCATTCTTCAATCTTAAATAAAAATCTCTTGAACTTATCGTTATTGAGATAGACAGAGGATCTGAGAGAGAATTTTTTGTGCTCAACAATTCTCTATTCTCAATTTTGGATACACTACACAATAGGCATATCCATTAACTTATAGAGTTAGGATTTATGTTAAAATATTATTTAATTTCATGTTATCTGTTAAATAACATTTATTACCTTTAATAAACCTTATTCCACATAATATTATTATTATTATTATTATTTTGGCATGGTCCAACTTTCACATTAACAAGTATTATTTAGTTGGCTTCTTAGTTAACATTTTTCACTAGACATGATATTGGTCTGCTCAAACTCTTCTTGCATTTATTGAACACCTGAATAAAATTTTATTCATAAATAAATATTTCATTCTCATACCGATGAATAAATATTTATTAAATATTCAATAAAATAAATAGATATATTTTTATTCACATGTCAATGAATAAATATTTATTTGATTTATACGATCAATATAACTTGAATAAAATTATTCCTCAGACTTGATACCAATATTTGTTCCATTAATTATACTGACTAAAAATTAACTTTTTATTATTAAAATAACTTTTTAGGCAAAGTGAGAAACCATTCCCAATCAATCCAGAGGCAAAGCCTCATAAGAGAAAACAAAGAGGGCTTTCCTAAAGTCCAATATTACTATCTAGAAATGGGTTAAGGAACCCAATGGAAAGAACTTAATGTCAAAACAAAAATATCCACATATGAATGCTCAATGTGTAATATAATTCCTTTATCACAATATCTCATCAACCAGGTTTCACAATGGTGTCATAAACCTATTTACTTGATACGTATTTCTTTGACTATCTGAAATAAACACATTGTTACACCATGTCCATATAATTTAATGTGACAATTATATTTCAATCAAATGGTTGAGATATTATCTTCTATAAATATTTAAGGGACAAATATTTCCTCAACTTACCCATTAATGACATGTCAATCACGAGGTACTCAATGTACCCTACTTCCCACCAACATATGGTGTGATGGTTTTGGTCAGTAAATCTAAGTGAATAAGTCATGACATACATTAATGATAATATTAAAGTCTAAAGATCATTACACACACTTGAATATAGGAATATTTGATGACACCAAAACATGTGGAATTCCTACTGGTAGGTATGTTCTCATAATCTCCTATCTTGGAGATTATCAAGTGCAAACTTCATGAGAAGAAGCCTCATCCACTTATGAGTATTTGCACATAGCAGTCTAAATACTATGTGTCTCATAATATTATGTTATCCGACCACAAAACTATATTAAGAATATTATCAAATCACCTCAAGTTTATCATCGTAGCGATGAACTGTGACAAATGCTTTAGGAGATTATTACATTAAATTCATACAAAAAAATAAAAATTATATAAAAAGATGTTTAATTAATATTAAATTCATTTAATATACATGTAATAAAAGTAAAATCAGTTGGTCTTATGACACCAACTGTAGAGACCCGAAGCTTATCGTACATTGACATTACATTACTTTTGCGGAATACTTAGTACATAACAAAAACACACACACAAGGATCGTAATAGTTTAGTGTCTTTGGAAACTCGGAACGTAAACTTCTAATTGTGGTGGAAGATCTTCAACATCTCCCATAAAGATCTTCATTTTTATACCTAAAACCATTGTTTATATCCTGGGGAAAAGAAAACATAAAAGGGTGAGCTCAAATGCTCAGTAAGGGTAAACAAAAGAAATATAAATCACATCATATACATAAGAACATAGCTTTTGGAAATCTTAACCTGCAAAAGAGAGCATAATTTCATAACATGGGATAAATCATAGTAGTGAAATGAAATCATAACATAAAACATTACTCATTGTGGCATAAACACATAATCATAGAGAATCATTTCTTGTTAGTCAAGACTCATTGCCAAGACTATCTTAGTGGACAAAGTCCCTTTCTGAATCGAGTAATCCTCGTTTCAGTCCTGTTTCACTGAACCGGTATAACCTACCATTCCAGCCATGTCTATCTCATGAGATATAAAATCTTTACCCAATGCATTGGAGGGAGATATAGGTCCCACCCATCTCTTAATGAATCCTTTCTTATGTGTGCCACAAAATCATAAATCATACATCATTGCATAACCCATGTAATAAAAATGGGATTCTTAAACAACATGACATCATAAAACCATTCATATAAGATAAAGGAATTCATAAACATAATTCCATCACAACATAGTCAAATAAATGTAAAAATATGGATAGAAACAGAACCCTTTATTATCTTAGATGGAAAATAATTTTGATAAAACACTTGAAATGAATTCTTGAGGAAAATATCCTTTCTTCTTCAAAATCAATTTCTTTTCACAAAACATCATACAATTTTAAAAGAAAGATATTTTATTAAAAATAGTCATGAAATATTTTGGAGGAAGGTTCATGAAAATAAGGCTTTATAAAACCGTAAAAATCCGTTCGTGCCGTATAAGTTAAAAAAACATTCTTCGTACTTTTGTCGAAAAAGTCAAAAAGTACCTCGTATGAAAAAGCGACAAAAGATTCCTTTCATATTCTTTACTAAAAACTCACCGAAGAGTAAAATTGGATTTAAACTATTGTAAGTGGATGGAAACAATATTACATATTGAAGGAACATGGATGTGGATGATAAAATACACCCCAGTAAATACTTACGAATAAACAATCTCGGATAAAAATGAGATTGTGATATTTCCCTTACCTTAGGTCCGACTTGCTTTGTAAGTGTCCAAACCTCCTGTATAATGATTTAAATCATGTTATTGACTTATTACAGAATCATATTCATTGTTATGATATCATATATGGTTCACTTATGACATTATATTACCCGTTCTTTTGTAAACTCCATGTTAAAGAAGCGTTATGGGTAAAATCGTTTCATTTATCTTAGGTGTTTTGACTTGTTGTTCTTGACATCATTATTACTTATATCATGATTTACTTACTTCCAGAATATAAAATATGATTTATATATCATATATATTCAATATATATATATATATATAATAGGTAGATAAATAAAATGAAAAACACCGTTCATGGAGACGGTAGTCCGTACGTACGCATGAACGCTGTTTTCCTTTCCTTATTGTCTTGAAATGGAAGTAAGTAGATGACATACATATGTATATATATACATAAATCCAGTAGCTTTATAATGTCATATATTTCATTATTATTTCTTATATATACATTATAATCATTCTTAAATGGTTAACATGGAGAATGAATCTCATCGCGTTGTGGAGACGGTAATCCGTACGTACGCACGAGCGATGATATCATTTCTATAAATATTGAATTGAATTGGAGTGGATTATACAATATATCAGAATCAATATGATGTTGTAATAATTATGTATAGTTATTCTTTACACCATTATACCCATCCATGTAAGGTGGTGGTGGAAAATAGATTACACCACGGTGTGGAGACGGTATTCCGTACGTACGCACGCGCGGTGATTTCTTTTTCCGTAGGATGGATAGATGGTGAAATAGGGTTGTTTCATACTTATAATAACATATCAGTATATGAGTGATACTGATGTTATTACTTCATAATGAAACAACCTAAGAAGAAGAAGTGGAAGAAGAAATAAAGATGAAAGAATTGGTAACGGTAATTACCTCTTCTTTGAAGTGCCTCTTTGAGACCTCCTCTTAGGGCACTAAAATTGGTCTTTGAAGAAGACCAGAACCTCTAGGATGTTGCTAGGGAAGTGGAGAGGAGAAATTGGCAGGGGTTGGCCGAGCTTGAGTGCTCAAATTGGTGTGAGGAGGAGGGGGAGGAGGTGTCCTTTTATAGGGGAGGAGAGGGGCACCTTAGGAATATCTCAAAATATTATTTTATATTAAAGTCAAAATCGGTTTATAATGGTTCCAAAGGGTCTTATTTCGAAGCTAAAGTGGGGATGGGTCGAAATCCTATCAACCAATAGGATTTAGACAAGTTTAGGGTATTATTTTAACCTTATCAATTAGATTTAACTCTAAGTTAAATAATTTAACTTTTACCGTGTCTTTTTGTTTTCTTTCACTATATGGTTAATAAACTTACTATAACATGCCAAACGAACCCCAAATTGTATATTATTAATACATATATCCTTATATAAGTCATTTGGCCGAACCTTAGATTTTTAGGAATAAAATAACAATTAATAATATAATATTTGATTTAAAAACTATTTTGTGTCAATTTTGACACTATTTGATATATGATTTTTGTGAAAGTCATAACAGAATTATATGTTCGAACCAAGTTAATTAAATCAACACTAATATATCATAGTAACCTAGAAAATTAGTGGAATTCAAAAAAATTCTTAAATTACATTTATTTTGGTATTTATATTATTAATTATGTCAATATTTCATTAATAAGATAATTACTACATCATCTTTGTGTCATAAATAAATTATATTATTTGATGTCTAAAAATTACAAATAAAATACCATCATGTAGGAAATATTTTTAGATTTTTAATGAATATTTACAATCTAATTTATCTTATGTATAATCCCATATTAAAAATGATTTACTTATTAAACTTTGATTTTAACTATTTTAACTCTTCTTTAAATAAATTAATAATAAATGTCCTAATCTAATCCAAGTGGGCCTAAATGGTCATATTTTATTCCTAAGTTTGTTTTTGGTCGAATTACACTTGTCCAATAGAATTAGGACATGTGTTAGGGTAATATTAATATCATATTTACCCTTAGTTGCCCTATTTACTATTAACCGTGGTAAAAAAAGTAAAAAGTTACTATTCACCAAAAAATTATTTTCATCTCATTGAACCACATTTTAGTCCTTGATATTAACCGTGTCTCTCGGATTTTCGAAATTCCATTCACAGAAGCGGTAAAATTAATTTTTATACAAAATTCAGTTTTTAACCTACCACTTAGTAGTTTCACTATTCATCAAAAATTGATGTTTTTCAGAATAATGCCAAAATTTCATCCTAAGCTATATTTCATATTCCGAATTCAAAAATGAAGTCTATTTTACCAAATTAATAACATAGAAATTTCATTAATTAAATTTATAATTAAATCCCGCTGTTAACACAAATAGCGTGTTTTTAAGAAACAATATCTATCAAAAGATTGACATTTGATTACGTCTGGTTTAAATGTGAAATTACATCCAATGACCAACATTGTATTAAATTGTAAAAATATATTCTAAATATACTTTAAAACCACTCAAATTAATAATTTATCACTATTAATTATTTCGATTAAAAAAGTTGTTTTTAATTATAAATTAGTAATTTTCACTATTCATCAGAATATGAAAGTTATCCGAAAAGTACCAAAATTTCACCTTAGGCTAAATTCGATACTCCGAATCCAAAAATGAAGTTCATTTTGAAAAATAAGATTTACAGAATTTTAAAAATTGGTTATTACTATTCATAACGGGTAGTTTTAATAATATTTTAATAGCATACCGTTGTTTAGTGAAACTCGGTATTGCGTATTACACACGCTATCGAGGAAGGTCGCGATTGCGTGTAATGCAAGGCAAGTCAAGGATGCGTGTTGTGCAAGCTCCTTTTGGTGTAGCGTACAACACAAGACATTAGTGAAATAAAAAAGAATATTTTTCATAAAATCTCGGGCTGTTACATTCTACCCCCCTTAAAATGAATTTCGCCCTCGAAATTCGTCGGGGTTATAAATGGTTTACTATTCGAAAGTTTCTTTAATAGAAACCCACATCGTAAAAGGGATTACCAAAACTTGGCTTTAAAAACTAAAGTATGAAATGTAACGATTACCCAAATAAACTAATCACTGGGTTTCCACATAGGTGAAAATATGGATATGGAAGAGAAATCTAACCATCATGTTCTGATGGAGAGTGGTAGAGAACATGGCTATGGAAAAGCCAGTAATCACAAATCCATAGATTTGTGATGATATAAGGTACCATCTGATTCATCAGGTATAAGATCACTAGGACAACATTTTTGGTTTTCAAGGTCATTTCCCTAAAGTTGAAAATTTGCTTAAAATAAATACTTACTTTATTTTGGTACAATCTCACTTTTGTTCATTCCTTGAACAATTTATACTTCATCTCTTAAATAAATGAAGTTGAATTTGTTATTTGTGAAGTGTTAGCAGATTATGTGATAGAATGATGGGTCATTCCATCTATCTCAAACAAAAGGTTAGAAAAAGTTATTAAATATACATAAGTCATTCTATAGTGAGATTAATCACATATGGTTCCTAAAATGGACTTATACTTCATATATCATACTGCTTAATATAATAAAACTAGTTTCTACTAATCAGGGACTTCCTGTAGGCTAGTGGTAGGCAATAAAGGCCAGTCACACTTCGGTTGTGGGTTCGATTCCTACAGCCTTGTCCGAAGCGATGGGCTGTCGCCCGTCCTGCAGGTTGTCCCTTTTTCTAAAACTACGTTACTATAACATCCCATCAATAATATCGAAAATCTTCTATCCTTAAACAATACTAACTTATGTCCAACATAATCCAGTCTAATCTTTAGTCTTATCCATAATACTGCAGTCGACTCTCATAATATAGTGAAAACGATTACCAGAGATTTAACACCATCGTCGATCCCCATATATCATAAGATATGTTTTGTTGGTCACATTCCAAACATTCAAAGTCCTTAATCGTGTATTCTCTTGAATACCTTAGTGAAAACATGAGTGCAGTTAAAAGTTAACACTTTCCACATACCAAAATCCTCAAAATTCTATATACTCAAACCATGATATCACTTAGTCCTTATATCAATCATGAGCTCATGAATACTATCAAACATTTAATTTTCTCCTTATCCCTTCATTATGCGCATATCATCTACATTCCAAAAATATCTGAATAACCTTTCATGGATACTGGTAACATTAATCATACACTTTCAAAACACAAGGAAAGACAACAGTGTAACAATCCATAGATGTCTCTTTATTCCAAAATTACACATGATAAACATGTAATCATGCCACTACATTCTCAAACCATTGACCGAGCTTCAAAAATTCTTTCATCTCACATATCATTTGTAGTCTCTTCATCATCATCCACATAAATACTACCCATATGACCATACTGATTCTCTTCATGAGTCTTTCCCTTAGGGCATTTGTTTGCATAATGCCCATACATTCCACATTTAAAACACTTAACCATTTTTGATGTCGTAGCAATACCATTATCCTCATCCATGGTGTTAACCGACCCTTTTCCTTTGCACTTACTTGCTTTGTGTCCTTCTTTTCCACACCCAAAGCATCTTCCAGTTCCCTTGAAACATTCTCCTTGATGCCTCTTCCCACATGATTTACATAGGGGAAATTGAACTTTCTTTCCTCTATGATCATCATGGAACTCCATCTTTCTCTTATTAGTCGAGTCAGGAAACTTACCAAATTTTACTTTATTGATCATGTTGTGAGATTGCTGATTCGGCATAATAATGATGTTTGGACATCCAAATCCCATTTCATTTGGTTTCTCATGAAGAATATCATTCCATTGTCCATCATATCCTCCATTATTGTGAATCATCTTGTTTCCAGCCATTTTCTAAAACCCAAACATAATAGTGTTAGATGCAAAAATCGTAATAAAGGGGGAGTAACTTAAATATCTATCATCTTTGGTTTAATCTAATATCGTTACCATAGTTCTAGAACTATATCCTATACGTATACTTATCCTTAGGGGCATCCCTAGACATACCTTAGAAATATCTCTAGGGATCTCACTAAACTTTTCGCATCCTAGTTTCCAAAGGTTGACTAAACCTTTCCTCTGATACCAACTGTAGAGACCCGAAGCTTATCGTACATTGACATTACATTACTTTTGCGGAATACTTAGTACATAACAAAAACACACACACAAGGATCGTAATAGTTTAGTGTCTTTGGAAACTCGGAACGTAAACTTCTAATTGTGGTGGAAGATCTTCAACATCTCCCATAAAGATCTTCATTTTTATACCTAAAACCATTGTTTATATCCTGGGGAAAAGAAAACATAAAAGGGTGAGCTCAAATGCTCAGTAAGGGTAAACAAAAGAAATATAAATCACATCATATACATAAGAACATAGCTTTTGGAAATCTTAACCTGCAAAAGAGAGCATAATTTCATAACATGGGATAAATCATAGTAGTGAAATGAAATCATAACATAAAACATTACTCATTGTGGAATACACACATAATCATAGAGAATCATTTCTTGTTAGTCAAGACTCATTGCCAAGACTATCTTAGTGGACAAAGTCCCTTTCTGAATCGAGTAATCCTCGTTTCAGTCCTGTTTCACTGAACCGGTATAACCTACCATTCCAGCCATGTCTATCTCATGAGATATAAAATCTTTACCCAATGCATTGGAGGGAGATATAGGTCCCACCCATCTCTTAATGAATCCTTTCTTATGTGTGCCACAAAATCATAAATCATACATCATTTCATAACCCATGTAATAAAAATGGGATTCTTAAACAACATGACATCATAAAACCATTCATATAAGATAAAGGAATTCATAAACATAATTCCATCACAACATAGTCAAATCAATGTAAAAATATGGATAGAAACAGAACCCTTTATTATCTTAGATGGAAAATAATTTTGATAAAACACTTGAAATGAATTCTTGAGGAAAATATCCTTTCTTCTTCAAAATCAATTTCTTTTCACAAAACATCATACAATTTTAAAAGAAAGATATTTTATTAAAAATAGTCATGAAATATTTTGGAGGAAGGTTCATGAAAATAAGGCTTTATAAAACCGTAAAAATCCGTTCGTGCCGTATAAGTTAAAAAAAACATTCTTCGTACTTTTGTCGGAAAAGTCAAAAAGTACCTCGTATGAAAAAGCGACAAAAGATTCCTTTCATATTCTTTACTAAAAACTCACCGAAGAGTAAAATTGGATTTAAACTATTGTAAGTGGATGGAAACAATATTACATATTGAAGGAACATGGATGTGGATGATAAAATACACCCCAGTAAATACTTACGAATAAACAATCTCGGATAAAAATGAGATTGTGATATTTCCCTTACCTTAGGTCCGACTTGCTTTGTAAGTGTCCGAACCTCCTGTATAATGATTTAAATCATGTTATTGACTTATTACAGAATCATATTCATTGTTATGATATCATATATGGTTCACTTATGACATTATATTACCCGTTCTTTTGTAAACTCCATGTTAAAGAAGCGTTATGGGTAAAATCGTTTCATTTATCTTAGGTGTTTTGACTTGTTGTTCTTGACATCATTATTACTTATATCATGATTTACTTACTTCCAGAATATAAAATATGATTTATATATCATATATATTCAATATATATATATATATAATAGGTAGATAAATAAAATGAAAAACACCGTTCATGGAGACGGTAGTCCGTACGTACGCATGAACGCTGTTTTCCTTTCCTTATTGTCTTGAAATGGAAGTAAGTAGATGACATACATATGTATATATATACATAAATCCAGTAGCTTTATAATGTCATATATTTCATTATTATTTCTTATATATACATTATAATCATTCTTAAATGGTTAACATGGAGAATGAATCTCATCGCGTCGTGGAGACGGTAATCCGTACGTACGCACGAGCGATGATATCATTTCTATAAATATTGAATTGAATTGGAGTGGATTATACAATATATCAGAATCAATATGATGTTGTAATAATTATGTATAGTTATTCTTTACACCATTATACCCATCCATGTAAGGTGGTGGTGGAAAATAGATTACACCACGGTGTGGAGACGGTATTCCGTACGTACGCACGCGCGGTGATTTCTTTTTCCGTAGGATGGATAGATGGTGAAATAGGGTTGTTTCATACTTATAATAACATATCAGTATATGAGTGATACTGATGTTATTACTTCATAATGAAACAACCTAAGAAGAAGAAGTGGAAGAAGAAATAAAGATGAAAGAATTGGTAACGGTAATTACCTCTTCTTTGAAGTGCCTCTTTGAGACCTCCTCTTAGGGCACTAAAATTGGTCTTTGAAGAAGACCAGAACCTCTAGGATGTTGCTAGGGAAGTGGAGAGGAGAAATTGGCAGGGGTTGGCCGAGCTTGAGTGCTCAAATTGGTGTGAGGAGGAGGGGGAGGAGGTGTCCTTTTATAGGGGAGGAGAGGGGCACCTTAGGAATATCTCAAAATATTATTTTATATTAAAGTCAAAATCGGTTTATAATGGTTCCAAAGGGTCTTATTTCGAAGCTAAAGTGGGGATGGGTCGAAATCCTATCAACCAATAGGATTTAGACAAGTTTAGGGTATTATTTTAACCTTATCAATTAGATTTAACTCTAAGTTAAATAATTTAACTTTTACCGTGTCTTTTTGTTTTCTTTCACTATATGGTTAATAAACTTACTATAACATGCCAAACGAACCCCAAATTGTATATTATTAATACATATATCCTTATATAAGTCATTTGGCCGAACCTTATATTTTTAGGAATAAAATAACAATTAATAATATAATATTTGATTTAAAAACTATTTTGTGTCAATTTTGACACTATTTGATATATGATTTTTGTGAAAGTCATAACAGAATTATATGTTCGAACCAAGTTAATTAAATCAACACTAATATATCATAGTAACCTAGAAAATTAGTGGAATTCATAAAAAGTCTTAAATTACATTTATTTTGGTATTTATATTATCAATTATGTCAATATTTCATTAATAAGATAATTACTACATCATCTTTGTGTCATAAATAAATTATATTATTTGATGTCTAAAAATTACAAATAAAATACCATCATGTAGGAAATATTTTTAGCTTTCTAATGAATATTTACAATCGAATTTATCTTATGTATAATCCCATATTAAAAATGATTTACTTATTAAACTTTGATTTTAACTATTTTAACTCTTCTTTAAATAAATTAATAATAAATGTCCTAATCTAATCCAAGTGGGCCTAAATGGTCATATTTTATTCCTAAGTTTGTTTTTGGTCGAATTACACTTGTCCAATAGAATTAGGACATGTGTTAGGGTAATATTAATATCATATTTACCCTTAGTTACCCTATTTACTATTAACCGTGGTAAAAAAAGTAAAAAGTTACTATTCACCAAAAAATTATTTTCATCTCATTGAACCACATTTTAGTCCTTGATATTAACCGTGTCTCTCGGATTTTCGAAATTCCATTCACAGAAGCGGTAAAATTAATTTTTATACAAAATTCAGTTTTTAACCTACCACTTAGTAGTTTCACTATTCATCAAAAATTGATGTTTTTCAGAATAATGCCAAAATTTCATCCTAAGCTATATTTCATATTCCGAATTCAAAAATGAAGTCTATTTTACCAAATTCATAACATAGAAATTTCATTAATTAAATTTATAATTAAATCCCGCTGTTAACACAAATAGCGTGTTTTTAAGAAACAATATCTATCAAAAGATTGACATTTGATTACGTCTGGTTTAAATGTGAAATTACATCCAATGACCAAAATTGTATTAAATTGTAAAAATATATTCTAAATATACTTTAAAACCACTCAAATTAATAATTTATCACTATTAATTATTTCGATTAAAAAAGTTGTTTTTAATTATAAATTAGTAATTTTCACTATTCATCAGAATATGAAAGTTATCCGAAAAGTACCAAAATTTCACCTTAGGCTAAATTCGATACTCCGAATCCAAAAATGAAGTTCATTTTGAAAAATAAGATTTACAGAATTTTAAAAATTGGTTATTACTATTCATAACGGGTAGTTTTAATAATATTTTAATAGCATATCGTTGTTTAGTGAAACTCGGTATTGCGTATTACACATGCTATCGAGGAAGGTCACGATTGCGTGTAATGCAAGGCAAGTCAAGGATGCGTGTTGTGCAAGCTCCTTTTGGTGTAGCGTACAACACAAGACATTAGTGAAATAAAAAAGAATATTTTTCATAAAATCTCGGGCTGTTACACCAACTCTAACACTATTTATGAATAACATAATAGGAAATGATGCAAAAAAAGTATGTACTAATTATTTATGTATCAAAGTTTCCAAAGACACTAAACTTTTATGATTTGGATTTGATCATAATGATATGTAAAAAATATTCATCTAATAAGATGTAATATTTATGTATGTAAATTTTGGGTCATTGTAGATGGTATCACAATAAGGTTTAGTAACTTTTGGAAACTAAAATGAGAAAAAATTAGTGAGAATCCTTAGGATAAGCTTAAGTATAGGAGAACATTCTAAGTTATGGTAAAGAAAGGGGTTTTTTCTATAAAATGCATCTATGTATAGATACTAACAAGTGGATGTGATTGTGGCACAAATTCACCTGGGGATAAAAACTTTGAATGGGGTGGGTTAAGTATTAACTAGATCATCACTAGTGCACGATGTGTGTGCCTAAGACTGTACACTTGGATATATACTCTTAGGGGATATTCTTATGTTAATTCACAATTTCTTTTCAGACCATTATGAAGGATTTCAATGAATAATTTTCATGTATGCCTAAGTTAAACCTATGGTGTCATATATTGAAAATAAGGTGTCATGATTTAAACATCTTGTGAATAAATTTTCATTATTACATGATAAATCATGATGATTGTTATTAATATTAATATACCCTTTCTTTTAGTAAATGGTTGGAAATATAAGGAATTATTTTAATGTTGAATGTGATGAATGATGAAATGATTGTCCTCGTGAGAAACCAAATGAAATGGGGGACATAATGAAAAATATTATGATTATGTCTAACCAACTATCTCAAAATATGATTAACATGAACATAGATGAGTTTTTATATAAACCAAATAAGATAAAAATGGAGTTTTATGAAGACCGTGAAGGAAAGAAGATTTAGTTTCCTACATGTCAAGAATGTGGGAATAATAACTAAGGGAAATGTCTCAAATGAATGGGAATATGTTTTGGATGTGGAAAATAAGAAAATAGATCAAGTAATTATCGAGGAAAAATGAAAATTTTGGTTAACTCAATGGATGGGAATAATGGTTTCCATAAGGTATCATACATGGTTTAATGTTTTAAATGTGGAAAGTATGACTATTATGAAAATAAATGTCCTAAGGGGAAAGCTCGAGAATAGGATCGGTAGGGTTGTACGAGTAAAGGTCTTACTGTTAATGATAAAGAGACCACAAATGACATATGAAAAGTATGAGTTATTTTAATAGCACTGGTTATGTTAAAAGTAAGAAGAATTATTAAATTCAGGTTGATAAATCTTATGACATGGTTTATAGTTCATATTGTAGGAAGGAATTTTTAATGAATATGATTATGTATCTTGGTTTATGGTTTATGAAGGAATTGGAATGGTTGAAGTATTTATTTATTAGTATTTAGAAATTATGTTGTAGAAGTGTTTTATCAATGATATTTTGGTTATAATAATCATGAAACATCTAAATATTATTTTACAGTAGTTTTGCATTAAGGATTTTTAAGAAAAAGTTGAATGATATTGATAAACTTAGAAAAGTGATTTAGTGGTAAGGTGATATTTTTTGAAAACATGTGATTAAGGAAAATACAACCCTTAATATGTTTCTAATGCTGAGATAATAATTTTTAGTTGGGAAAAGAAGATGATTGATATTGATAAAGTAAATTGGATAGTATTGGTAAACTTAAAATTGATTAGTGATTTGAAGACAAAGTGATTTATGATGAATTTTATTGCATTTTTTAATTTATAAAATATATTTAATACTCTGTGATTTTATTAAAATAATAACAAAAGAGTTACTTTTTTGAATCATTTATGTTTCTATTGAAATTTAATGGTGATTTGGGTTATTTTATAAAAGTATTAGCATGTTCTAAGATAATATATGAACATTCCAAGTCCATTGATGGATTGCACAAACACATGGCATTCAAACCACAAATAATGTAGCCGTTTAGTACATGTTGTGTAATGTGGTTGAGATACACACTAAATACCCAGGTGTTTATCTTAGGCACACAATAAGAAGAACACACATTGTGTATCTGGTTGTTACACACCGTGTATTCTAGACGAGGTACATGATGAATACTCAGGCGTGTATCCCAGGTACATAGAAATTGAGGTACATGATGTGTACCACAAAAGTACACATTATGTAGTCTCTCATTAAGGAAAATAATTAAATTACATTAAATTTATAATTGAAACATTGAAACCTTATTATATTTATTGACACATGTTGTGTCTAAAAATTTAATAATGTTTTTAAAGAATTATTAAATACTCAATTAGTTTATTATAAATATCTGTAATTATTAATTATACCATTTATTTTTCATGAATACATTTATGACTTGTATCTCCAAGATAATTTTAATATTAATTAAGATAGAAGAGAATTAATTAATTCATTAATGCAAGAATATTTATCTTAATAATAAAGAATGAATAGAAATGAATGTTAACTAGTTTTACTTTTGTGCATTAGTTTCATGTGTAAGACCATTCATGAGCTTGATAAAGACCTACATATGTGTTGGTTTTATTTGATTTAATTTATTACATTAGTTTTAAATTATTAGGTATTAAATTAAATATGATGGTTTGTGATTCATCTTCCTCCATTATTATGTAGGAATAGTGTGTACAGAGTTATTTATGTAATTACCCTTAACCAATCCTTTGGTTCCCCTAACCTATATGTGATTTATAAATAGATGTAATAAATATAGTATCTTAAGACATTTGGAGACTATTCAAGGTAGAACCAAGACGATGTCAACCTAGGTGATACACAGGTGGATAGGTGGAATGATGTAACTTATGCCAAAACTGGCATAAAGATTTTTCCCCAAGGTCATAGGTTGATTTAGTGTTAGATTAATAAATAAAACATTATAAAATATTATGATTTATTTATTTATTTATTTATTTATTTATTTATTTATGTCTTATTCATTATTTATTTTATGGATATAAGACCATGATCAAATAAATAAATGAACTAATATTCAAAGATGGAAATAAATGTATTATGCATGAATGTTTTATAAAACATGTTTAATCACTTAAGTAAGATCCACTTAATATTAAAAAGACATATAAAATATAAAACAATAAAAATTATACATATAATAAAATAAAATCTCTAAAATGTATATTGATTCATACTGGTCTTATATTACTTCATTAAGAATGAAACCAATATAACTAAGTGTTTGAAAAACCCTTATTAGGGAACTAACTTTTATAAGAAGAGTTATTATGAAATTTTTGGGTAAACTTAACAATATTAGATCAATAGGAGTGGCCCTTTCTAGACTTGGTGTAACTTGGAGGCAGGTGTTGAGGAGATACATTGAGGATTTCAAGATTGGGGAATCCACTCAACAGATCAATGAGTTGCAAACCCACGGTTGGCAAAGACCTTCATACCTAAATACTTTCAAGTAGCTTGACCAACACTTATTAAGGTTATGCAAAGGGTAATATGGATCCTTACCACTATAATTTCTAAGAAACTAGACATTTTGAGTCCAATGATGGGGGTTGTTAAGACTTGATAAAATATTGGGAGACTTTATAAAATTCATTATTATTTCTCACATAATTTGTAATCAAGAAAAGTACTAATAATTTTCATTTTATAATTATATAATAACATGAAAATTTCATCATTTACATTATACCTATAATTAGTATTTAGGACTGAGCAATAGTTTTATTTGAATTAAAATTCGTAGAATTATTTTAATTAATTTTATGTCCTTGACATGAATTTTTCACATATTTAATTTTGTCATGCATTTAATTTGTGTGTCGGATGGTCTTGAGAATTGATCGACTGATGTATGTCTATAATTTATTTAATTAATTAATTAGGATAATTTCATGAATTGCATGTGATAATTAATTTATTTTTGATGTTCTATGCATCGTCTTTCCTTACTTAATATGTATAAGGGAATGTGTGTCCATGAGAGTTGTATTTCATGAATATTACACATTCTCAATACCCCCTTGAATGTGTATGAGTATTTATGTGTTATGAGGAGGATGATATAAGATGCATAACATGCCAAGAAGAAGTAGTATTCTAGATGATATGATGATACATTGGACTGGGGTTCAAGATACGATATGAGTCAAACATGACTTAGGTATTTTACCTCTAGGATCACGATTGATCCAGTGAGAGTAAATGGAACAAACAATACCAAATTATCAAGATTAGTTGAATTTATTTAATTTATTTATCATTTATTATTATTTTTCATATTCAAGTTTAGTGTGATCACATAAAACAATTAAAAATGAATATATTAAAACAAATGAAGAGGTGATTAATGTTTTCATTTTAATGAATTTTCAAGTTGTGAGTACGATCACATAGTACATTCATATCATATATAAAATGATTTAATTTTTCTAGAAAATTTTAAAATCCTCTCAAAGAAATATTAAGTCCCGATGTCTTCAGTCATTTGAATTTAAACAAAACTAGGCATACAGAGTGCTTTCCAACCCTAATTGAGGGTTTCTCTTACTACTAGGGAGTTCTTATGAAACTGATGGGTTGAATTAACTAAAGATAATAGTAAATAATTATTCATAGCTAGCATGTTTCATATTTAGAGTAAAAACGTTTAGTAAATCAATTTTATGATTTCTAAAAGTTGTAACTTCACTTGATAGTTCAAGGAGTCATGAGTTAATGTGGTTGGCCAATAAAATTAATACCTTGAAACTCTCAGAGTAGTGGCATAACCATATCTTGGACTATGAAGATAGTTTTTAGGGATCCTTTCCACTATAATACTCAAGAGACTAAGTATTCTAAATCTTATAGTGAGTTATTCTAGGGATTGATAAAATAGTGGGATCCATCTAATGATTTAATTAATTAGTAATGTTTAATTGGTAATCAGGATAAAATTACTAATAAGGTTAAATTTATTTTATATAAAATGGAAAGTATTACCACAAGTACATTGATATCCATATTGTAAAAAGACAATGTCCTCACTAACACAAATTTCCAAGTATAGTATAGACACTTGAGGAGAGTACTGTGATATAGGAAATTCTATGTCATGACCCATCCCAGATGGGCCAATTCCATGACTACCCCAAGCCTACCTCCAATAGTCTAGGGACCGGTGACTAGAACTGAGTTGGCATATCCCATAAATGGGAGGCATTATCCTAAAGTACATATACAGACACACCCATCTCCAAGCCACAAATGTTGAAATGTAAAAACACTAAGTAAATAGTGAATGAAAACCACTATATCCCACAACCAGAGTACAATAGTGAAAGTACTAGAAAATAAATAGGTCCAGAATAAAATCTCACCAAAAAGAGTCTGTAAAAAAGTATAGAAAAACATGGTAATGTGTTTCCCACATCGTCCTGGCCTAGGAAAGTGAATGCACAATTTCCTGAAACTCATCTGCAGAAAACACTACCTGATCCAACCTGAGGGAAATGGTACTAGGACTACTGTCTGAAGTGGCAGGAGCACACCTTATCTTTCTGGCCTTACTAAGCACCACCTAGTCCTGGTCCACCTAGGACTCCATCAAAGGTTCGGTCGTATGCACAAGACATGACATGTGTGGGAAAATACCGTGAATGGGTGAGTAAAACAATACTCAATAGGACACCCTAAACCATAAAGTAAATACCATGAATAAAAGTACCACAAGGTAAATACCATGAAGGAAATGCACAATCATCTCCACACAGGTGTATGTCTACCACACATGTAGTAAGAACCTCAAAATATACTCATTCCAAGACTCATAGTCTAGAGGTAAGACACAACCAATTACTAGCCATAGGATTCTGTTTGAAGCACACTCATTATGGGAGAACTCACTCCTCAATCCATGATATCATTGAAGACACTCACTAAGAGTTCTATCTCATTTGGTCCCTTTCCAAATGAGAACGTATTGTTCAAAGAATATTATGATACCACAGAGAGGGTATCGCTCCAAGATACTCTAGGGGATACCACAGATCGTGCCCAGATGTATTGTGGGATACCATGTACCCAATATGGATCAATTCACAACATAGGGGATCATGCCCAAACACCCTGGGGTATACCATGAATTGCGCCCAGATACTCTGGGGGATACCACATACCCTACCAATGTGACCCACTAGGTGGAGGATCAGAACCCTGTTCACGGAGGTTACATAATTCCACAAACTCCGTTAGGGGTGATAGAGGATCACACTCCAGTCCTGGGGAGGAATACCTGACTCTATCTAGCACTCGACCTCTAGATGGGATTACAAGCCAGTGATGTGGACGTAATACCATACTGAACTTTCAAGGAAATGACCAAAGGAAACACTCTCAACCTCTATTGGTCCAATATAAAAACTCACCACATCATCTCAAAAGGATTGTCTCAATGTCAGGGTCCCAACACCATAGATGGCTCATCAAATGGACGTACTATTTGAAAGTTTTGGTATTTTGAAGTTTCAGAAGGTAGTCATTGGGCCAATAGACCGACTCATGGTTGTTCCACCAACCGTCATGGTCAACTATGGTAGTCAACCACCCATTTCTACCATGTTCAACCATGGAGGTGACTTCTCTAGGCTATCATGGTTGACCGTGGCCCAGCTCTAACCTGGTCACCCCAGGTCTGACTCGGATCTGTCCCAGCCTGCGGGGTCTAACCCGTTCTATTGGACCCAGCCCATTTTTTCATCTTGGCCCAACCCTTCTCCATCTAGGCCCATCCTAGTATTCTCTACTCCATCTCATCCCACTCCCCTAGTTTGGTCTGCTTCGCTCCAGCCCGGCCCACTAGCCCTCTGCATCATGCCGCCTCTATGTCCCCAGCTTCGCAGCATCTCACGGCCATTACACATGGTCACTTTCCACATTCTGCACCTACCAGCCACACCAGATCCCATGTAGCTGGCTAGCATGTTCCACCTCCATCATCCTCCTTGCTGACTGCCTCGTTGTCCTCCTAGACCGGGCCCCTGGACCTGTACCATCGTTCGCCTGGACCGATTGAAGTCACTGCCCTGGTTGTCACCGTGTTCCATCACCTACACCATCATGTGCCACTGAACTTTCCAAAATGTATCACTCCATTTCCATCATACCTCCAGTGTTTTGTTCCAAACTCGGATCCACGGTTTTAGATCATTGCGCTAAGAATCGAGGATGCAATGATCGATCGTTCACATAGTGTTTTCAAAGCATGGAGAGGAGATGAAGAACTCACAAAGAACACAAGAAATTAGGGAAGAAAAGAATAATAATTCCTAAGGAATGATCCTTATCCTTTATTCATTTATTCCTAAATACATTCTTGTTAGAACAAAGAATGAAGAATAAAATCAAGGAAACTCCCAAAAATAATCCCACAAATATAATTCATACCATGATGATCAAACCATGGGATAATATGTTTGTGGATTAGTCTGTGTTAATCATATAATTTAATAATGGGTAAAAAATCAAAATATCACACCCTACCTCGATTTGGATTGATTATTGATGAAGAGAAAAGTTGCATCATCTTCGTTCGTCAATCCTTGATCCATCAAATCTGAGGTTTCATCGATTGATCGATCTATCTTCATTCGCCAATATTTTCTCTAGAGGTTCTTCTCCATATCTTAGAGGAATTCCTAGATTATGGTGATAACTATGAATTCCTGAAAATATTTAATAAAAATAAATTCATTGCTTCAAAAAAAATTAAATTATTTAACGATGACTATGACCTTTTCTGGATTTTCCATAGAAGAACTACACTGACCAAAGTTAAGTTGAAACATGGGTAAATAAACTACTCTAAGATCAATAGTGTCCTTATATTTTTTACTCGAGTACCTATTTAAGATTTATTCCACTTTTTTAGGAAAACTACCCATTCGTTCTATTAAAATTTTAATATTTTTTAAACAATTGTTCCAGGCACATCGGACTTCAAAATCACACATTGTCCTAGAACTTGTTCTCAAAATCAATCCATATAATTTCTAAAATTAGTGCATAGAAAATCTGAGATGTTTCATTCTCCCCACCTTGGGGATTTATGTCCCTTAAAGACAAAATAAGTTCTACTCAAACAAAAGAGGGTACTGAGCACAAATCTGAGACTCATGATCCCATGTGCTCTCCTAGAGATTATCATGCTTCCACCAGACGTACACTAAAGGAATTGATCGCCTATGAAGGATCCTCTTCTGTTGATCCTCAATCTCTACTGGGTACTCTGCAGAAGTCTCCCCATCCTCGATGTCCAGCTCACCCCAGTCAATGAATTGTGATGGGTCATGCACATACCTCCTTAGCTGTGACACATGGAAGACATTTTTTACCCACTCTAACTATGGTGGTAGAGCCAATCGGTATACCACCTCACCAACTCTACAAAATATATGGAAAGGTCCGATGAACCTTGGTGATATCTTACCACCCTGGCCAAATATCTGTAATCCACATCAAGGTAAGACCTGAAGGAATATGTGGTATCCTTTCTCAAAATCCAAAGGCCTCCACCGCCTTTCATCATAAGACTTATGAATGCTCTTTGTAGTCTTCACCCTCTCCTAGATGATCTTCACCTTCTTAGTAGTGTCTCACACCAACTCCAAGCCCATAAGTTCCAACTCTCCTGGGTTAGTCGAGCAAAGTGGTGACCTACAGGGTCGCTCATACAAGGCCTCTAACGGTGCCATACCAATGGTGTAATGGTAGCTATTTTTGTACACAAAATCCACTAGTGGTTTGTGATCCTCACAACTATGGCCAAATTCTAACATGTATGCTCGTAGCATTTCCTCCAGAACCTGAATGGGCCACTCAGTTTGGTCATCCATCTGTGGGTGGAATGCTATGCTCAAGCATAACTGGGTCCCAGATGCCTCCTACAATCCATTCCATAGACAAGTTGTAGAGAGATCATCACGGTCATAAAAAATAATCAATGGGACTCTATGGAGTTGAACTATCTCCTGCACGTATAGGCATCCCATGTTCTCTACTGAACTCTTCTCTCGGATAGCTAAGAAGTGGGCTGACTTTGTGAGACGGTCAACGATCACCTAGATGGAATCATGTCCCTTGGATGTACATGTTAAACTCATCATGAAGTCTATATATATCCCATCCCACTTCCATTCTAGTACCTAAATGGGTTGGGTTAAACCTGCTGGAACCTGGTGCTCAACCTTCACTTGCTGACAAGTGAGGCATAGAGAGACAAACTCTGCTACTCTCTTCTTCATCCCTAGACACCAAAATTGATGTTGGGGGTCCTGGTACATCTTTTCCACACCTAGATGTACCTCCAATTGAGATCTACAAAACTCCATCATAACCTTCTCACGTAACATCACTGGTACCACTGTTCACCCTTTGAAAAGAATGGCGTGATCCCCACCTTTTGAATATCCATTAGGAGCATACCTTTTAGACAACTAAGCACGTAGGGTCTCAAAGTAGATATCCCAAATTTGTTCTTCCTTGACTCACTGTAATATTGGAGGGGTTAAAACTATCTACTAGAGGTATGCTACTCTATCTCTATCCATAAAGGATAACTACACTGATCCCAACTACTCTGATGGATCACTCAGAAACTACAAGCTAGACCTCTTACTAAGAGAATCTTTCATCATGTTCCCATTCCCATGAGTATAGATAATATCAAATTAATAGTCCTAGAGGAACTCTCGTAATTGACACTATCTCAAGTTTATATCCTTCTTAGATAATATATACTTGATACTCTTTTGATCAGAGTATATGATAAACTGCTCACCCATCAGGGAGTGTCACCACATCTTCAATGTGAAGACTACCTCTAATAGCTCAAGATCATGGGTCATGTAGTTCTTCTCCTATGGCCTCAACTAACATGATCTATAGGAAATCACTTATTTACCCTACATTAAGAAAAAACCAAGACTAATCCTTGATGCATCATAGAACACCACATACTTGACACCCTCCTATAGAAATCTCGATATGGGAGTGCTCGTCAACCTATGCCTCAGCTCTTGAAATCACTGTCGGCATTTCTATATCCACACAAAAGATTTTCCCTTTCATGTCAAAGTTGTCAAGGGTTATTCCACTTGAGATAAGTTGGGTAAAAACCTCTGATAGTACCTTCCAAACCAAGGAAACTCTGCACATTGATAACACTCTTGGGTGGCTCTCAAGAAAGCACCGCCTAAACCTTCATTGTATCCACTGTAAATTCAACCTATGAGATGATGTGTACCATAAAATGGACCTACTGGATCTATAACTGACACTTCAATAGCTTCCCATAAATCTGGTTCTCTCAAAGTTTGTCCAAGACCATCCTAAAGTGTCTCTCATTCTTCTCCTTAGATGATAAGTACACTAGGATGTTATCAATTAAGAACACCATGAACAGGTCCAAGTAAGGATGAAAGATCCTTTTCATGAGTCCCATGAACACCACTAGGGATTTCTTCATGCCAAATGTCATAACCAAGTACTCATAGTGACTACAACAAAATCTGAAAGTTGTCTTAGATATATCTGCATCCCATACTCACAACTGGTGATATCCTGACCTGAGGTTGATCTTTGAGAACCACCGCACTCCTATCAACTGATCAAAGATGTTGTCATTACTTGGTAGTGGATAATTTTTCTTCATGGTCACCTGTTTCAGGCATCGTAATTCCACATATAACCTCAAGATCTTGTCTTCCTTCTTGGAAAACAAAACTGGGGCCACCCAAGGTGAAACATTGGGTCTCACGAACCCCTTCCTCTGTAAGTCCTCCAACTATACCCTAAACTCATGAAGCTCTGTGAGAGCCATCCAATATATAGGTGTAGATATTGATGTCGTACTGAGGTATAGATCAATGCAAAACTCTACCTCTATACGGGGAGGTAAACCTCGAACATCCTTAGGAAATATGTCCCCATACTCTGCCACCACTGTAGGAAACTAAGGACTCATATCATCCACTACACCGAGGGTGAGGCTATCCAACCGATGAGTAATTGGATACACCCTCCTATGTGTGCATCCATCATGTTCTGCATGAATTTCCTTTTCACCAAAAAAGGAAAACTCGGTCTCATCACTGTGGACACACTGCACTCTATACCTAAAATAGTCAATCTGAGCATGAACTGTGGATAACCAATTCATACCAAGAATGAAGTCATAAGGACTCAATTCCACTACCAAGATACCCCAAATAAAACTCTCACCTCTAAGAGTAAAGTCCCACTTTCATAAATAGTGTGTGATCATCAAATCTTCTCCCGTATAAGTCTATAATTGTAAGGGTTGAGTTAACAGTTCAACCAGAATCTTTGAGTCCTGAACAAGGTTCATGGAAATAAATGAATTACTAGCACCTCTATCTATCAAAACTGTATATAAGGTGTAAAATACATAGATCGTACATTGTATCATCCCTGGATTCTCAAGTTCATAAGCCTCCATTGAATGCAACTGGTCTTGTCTCTATCCACCAGCTCCTTGAGCCTGGCGTAGACCACTTGGGGGTGGTGGTGGTAATAGGTCAAACCTACGACCACCTCCTATTATCCTACATGCTCCTCTACCACATCTACCACCCTATGGACCACCCTCCTTCTATATCTTCCTCTACCTTAGTGGTCCTTCAACAGTCCCCCGATCAGCTATACGACAGGTCAAGAAATCTTGTTCCAGATATCCCTGATCGCTGCATATATAACACCATCTATCTTTGTGATAACTCAAGACACATTGAGATCCTTGTACCACTGACCCTGCATCCTGGGATTGTCCCCTAAATCTCTTGACCCACTTGGATCCCTGTGAATGTTGTTGGATTTCAGAGGCCAATGACTCAGCTACTCGGTGTCGACTGCACTACCAATGTCTGCTCCACTAGAAAACTCTCCACTAGGAGGGCTCGATCAAGAACCCCAGTATAAGTAGGAATGATAATGGATACCAATGATTCCCTGATGTCCTATAATAATCCATTATCAAAGTTCTAAGTACTAAATAACTATTCTTGTACCATATCCATGGAGTAGTACAAAATATCAATAAACCTCACTGAATACTCTGCCATGGTTATGTCACCCTACTACAGATGCAGGAGCTCCTGTATGCATATCGATCCCAATGTGGCCGAATAGAACTCATCTCTGAAGAGACACTCGAGTTCTGTCCAAAATAGATTTCTCTCATTGTGAGACTATGTCACCAAGCTCCACCATTGCCCCATAAACCTCTAAATAATACTCATGGTGAGGATTTACATCTGGCCAGGAGGCATCCTCATAAGGAAGAAAACACGGGTGACCACCTCTAGGAAATCCTCATTCAACTGGGGGTATAGATCACCCTGAAACCTAAGAGGTAGATACCTCTGGAACTCGTGCAACGCACTCAACCTATGTGCATCCTCATCCAGTAGTTCTAGTATTAGATGTTACTTTACAGGTGGTGGTATAGCTGGTAAACCACCTGGAGGTTCCATCTCCAGTACAGGCCCCTCTACTGATGCCTTGTCACTAGGCGGATCATCCTCATGATCATGTAGTGGAATCTTGGTTGGCTATCTATATAGATGCATTTGGAAATGAAAGAAGATGTACCACGATCAACTGAGTATATCTGGAGAGCTGACTCAAAAAGGACATGAAAAACACAATCATTCCTAGATGCATGTACTATTATTTTTTCTGTAACTAGTGTTTTCATGTACCGAGTCAAAAGCAGATAATCAGAGTCATGGTGTATGGATACTTCAGCCACCATACCAACACTAAAGTCTCTAGCCTTAAATACAAACTTGAAACACTTAACACTGTTTCCCCAAACCAACCTTATAGAATCCTAGTCCTAAAGTAGAACTGACCTACTCTGATACCACTCTGTCACAACCCATCCCAGAGGGTCCTATCTCATGACTACCCCAATCCCACCTCTAATAGTCCAGGGACTGGTGACTAGCACCGAGTAGTAATATTGCACAAATGGGAGGCATTATTCTAAAGTACCTATATGCATGAACCCATCTCTAATCCAAAAATGTTGAAATGTAAAAACACGAAGTAAACAATGCATTCAAACCACTATATCCCACAACTAGAGTACAGTAGTGAAAGTAATGGAAAGTAAACAGGTCCAGAATAAAATACCATTAAAAAGAGTCTATAAATAAGACAAAAAAACATGGTAATGTGTTTCCCACATCATCCCAATCTAGGAAATTGAATGCAAAAGTTCATGAAACTCATCCGCAAAAAACCCTACCTAATCCAACATGAGGGAAATGGCATTAAGACTGATGTCTGAAGTTGCAGGATCACACCTCATATTTCTAGCCCCACTAAGCACCACCTGGTCCTGGTCTACCTAGGACTCTATCAAAGGGTCGATCATATTCATAAGACACAACATGTGCAGGAAAATCCCATGTAGGGGTGAGTAAAACAATACTCAAAAGGACACCCCAAAACCACAAAGTAAATACCACGAAGGAAAGTACGATAAGAGAAATACCATGAAGGAAATGCACAGTCAGCTCTATATAGGTGTATGTCTACCGCACATGTATCAAGAACCTCCAGATATTCTCATTCTAAGACTCACATTATATAGGTAATCCACAACCAATTACCAGCCATAGGATTCTTCTTGAAGCATGCTCGTTTAGGGAGAAATCACTCCTTGATCCATGATATCATCAGAGCCACTCATAAAGAGGTCAATCTCATTTAGGCCCTTCCCAAATGAGAAGATATTGGTCAAGGAATATTATTATACCACAAAGAGGGTATTGCTCTCAGATACGATGGGTGATACTAGGGATCATTCCTAGATATACTGGGGGATACCATGTACCCAATCTAGATCAATTAGAAATATAAATGATCATGCCCGAGAACCCTGGTGGATACCATGGAATGCACTTAGATACTTTAGGGGAAACCACATACCCTACCCATGCGGCTCTCTAGGTGGAGGATCAGTTCCCTACTCATATAGGTTACACGATTCCACATACTGCACTAGGGGTGATAGAGGATCACACTCCATTCCTGGGGAGGGATGTCTGACTCTATCTGGGACTCAGCCTCTAGAGGGGATTATAGTACAGTGATGTGGATGTAATACCATACTGAACCCTCAAGTAAAGGACCGAAGTAAATGTGTAACACCCCAAGCTTACACGGTACGCTTCTCTTTGAATAATATAGTAGCGTGTGTTGTACGCAACTTTGAGTTCTAACACACACCACAACCAATCAAACTAGCCGTTATGAATAGTAATACCTACTTTTTAAAATTTTATAAATTTTATCTCTCAAAATGGACTTCATTTTTGGATTCAGAGTATCAAATTTAGCCTAAGGTAAAATTTTGGAACTTTTCGGATAACATTTATATTTTGATGAATAGTGAAAATTACTAAATTTTAATTAAAAACAACTTTTTTAATCGAAATAATTAATAGTGATAAATTATGAATTTGAGTGGTTTTAAAGTATATTTAGAATATATTTTTACCATTTAATACAATTTTGGTCATTGGACATAATTTAACAATTAAACTGGACATAAACAAGTATCAATCTTTTGATAGTTATTATATCTTAAAAACACGCTTTTTGTTTTGACAGCGGGAATTAATTTTAAATTAATTTCTACCAATTTTGTGATTTGAATTTGGAAAAATGGATTCCATATTTGAATCAGGATTTCCAAATTGTGTAAATAGGTAACTTTTATTTTAAGACATTTTGAATAATTACTTTGGTAAATATTTTATTTACCATGGTTAAAGGGTAAATCCGGTAAATAAGGGTTAAAAAATAATATTATAATAATACTAAATTACCCTAAAACGTTTCCTAACCTTATTGGTGGATACATTTCCGACCATGGGCATCTTTGGGTCGATTTTGGGACCCCATGGAGCCACTTGTAGGTGATAGGAACACTTTATTTTAATTAAGTTATAATAAATACAAAAATGACATAAGCATATATCTTTTAGAAAAACAATTTTTACATAGGGTTATATATGTTGTATTTTCAACTATAAATATTAATTAGAAAGATAAAAAGATTTAATACATAATGGTATTTTATTTATAATTTTTAGACATTAAATAATTTAATTTATTTATGACACAATGATGATGCATTAATTACCATAATAGTGAAAAATTAAAATAATAGGTATTATAAACACCCAAATAAATATAATTTGAGACTTTTTATGAAAAAAAATAATTTTATAGGTTTATAAGACAAGTTAGTATTGATTTAATTAACTTTTCTGGAATTAATAATTCTGTTATAATTTTTACAAAAATCAATTATTGAATAGTGTAAAAATTGACATAAAAGAGTTTTTAAAACAAATATTATATTATTAATTGATATTAAATTCCTAAAAATATAAGGTTCGGAAAGAGACTTATATAATTATAGTTTTATAATTAATGGACCACTTGGGGGTCTCTTGAATTTATATTGTAAGTTTATTAACTATATAATATAAAAATACAAAGAGACATTGTAAAAGTGAAACTAATTAACTAAGAGTTAATACTTCAAGATAAGGTTAATATAGTGACCCAAACCTATCTAAATCCTATTGGTTGGGTTGTTTTCGACCCATCCCCACCTTAAACTTTAAATAATCCACTTTGTATCCATTAGAAACCGAATATGAATTTATTATAAAATAATATTTCTAGCTTTTCCAAAGGTGCCCCTCACCCCTCTTATAAAAGGGCACTTCCCCTTCTCATTAATTCACACCTTAAAAGCCTTTTGGTTCGGCCAAACCCTACCCAAATACTCTCTAAAATTCCCTCACTTAATCCTAGAGGCCTTACTTTAGTCAGAAAGCCAACCTAAGGAGTCCTTTTGATCAAATCAAAAGGAAGAACCCGAAGAAGAGGTAATGTTTTCACCACCCTCTTTCAAGTTCCTTTCTTCTTCCACTTCTTCTTTATTTGTTATTACCATTATAAAATAATAACTATAGTATATTATATATACTTTTATGTTATTATAAATATGGTACAACCATATTCAGTATTCTATCCATCCTTTGAATGACATGTCACCATACGTGCGTACGTACGGCTTACCGTCTCCACGTCATGGTGTAATTGTTATTCAATATATTATTATTTGGATGGGTATAATAATGATGTGTAATTAATTTAAATAATAAATATAACATGATAAATATTCTGTATATATGATATAAAATCCAATTAAATATTATTTTAATATCAAAATAATGATATTGTCGCTTGTGCGTACGTACGGACTATCGTCTCCACAAACGCGATGAGATTCATTCTCCATCGTATCCATTCAAGACTAATTCTCATTTAATGATCAAAAATAATGTTTAAGGACTTGATATTATTCTGGATATGAATAAGATACAACATATCCATAACAAACATGGCTTACTTAACAAAACATATAAAATAAAATGAGTAAGTTAACACCCGAAACAATGATAATACTAAGATATTGTTAACAAATCAATGTTAAGAGATCATATATGATATCATATTAATGTATATGATTCTTGTATAATTTAATAACAATTATTTCACCATTATATAGGAGGTTAACCTACCCCCAACCAAGTAAAAGTACAAGGTAAGGGTTTATTTTGAAATCTCTTCATTATCTGAAGTTGTTTATACGTAATAATCTACTGGGACTTCTTTATCATCCACATCCATGTTTCTTAAAAATGTATTTCAAAACATTTTTAATATTTACTAGAATATGGGTTAAAGTTATTTATACCCTTTTTTGACTTTTTATAAGAGGTTTATGAAGGAATCTTTCCGTCATTTTCCAAACAAGGTCATTTTTTAACCTTTTCGAAAGAATTAAGGTAAGAATGTCTTTTTTAAACTTATACGGTGGGTGCGGTTATTTTCTGCCGTTATAAAATATTCGAAGCTTCCCTTACAAGATTATAAGAAAATTTTCAAAGTAAATGTTTTATTTTATAATTATGTCATTTTTAAATGATTTCAAAAAAGATATATTTCTCTCAAATAGTTTTGATTTCATCTATGTCAACATCCTTTGATGGATTTTAAGCTTATTTGAAGTTGATTTATTATGATACAAAACTTCCATATTGTATTGAAGGTTTTGTGATTTGTTTGACTGTAGATGTGTTATTTTTATACCATTCATGGTTTATGAAGAAAGTATTGACATTTCGTATGCTAGTTTTAATACGAATGTTTATGTTATGTTTAAACCTGTTCATATGAGGAATGCATTGGACTTAATATGTGATGGGTGGAGCCTGCTATAGCTCCTCGATGCATCGGTAGGTCTCATGAGACAAACTAGTGTCTTGGAACAAGGCCTTGACAAAATCTTATTTGTAGTCTTGTCATGAGGCCTTGGCTATGTGGTTATGATAGTCTGGCATTATGCATTCCATCGTTATGAAAGTGGTTATTGATATTGCATGTGATTATTCGATTAGTAGAATATCCATGTGAATAAGTAAATGGAATTATTTAATTTTATTTCTACCATATTATGTTGAAGTTAAAGTTTAAAAGGCTTTTGTTTTATTTATACATTGCCTTAAATGTTTATTATTATTTGTGAAAGTTTCCGCTATATTGTTATCCTTACTGGGCATTTGAGCTCACCCCTTCCAATGTTTTATTTTTCCCAGGATGTGAAGAAGTAATTTATGAATGACCTGCTGGGATATTATGTGGGGATATGAGTGTGGACTATGGAGACTATGTTGTTTTAGTTTTCATTTTATGATGTAATGTAAAATTTATGAATGTATCTAGTGTTTCCAAAGATATTAAACTAATCGGTATTTCGAGACTTTATCTTTCTTGTGATCATGCTAATGTTTTGTGATAATGCACCGACTCTGGGTAACTGGGGTCAGCGCGTTACAGTTGGTATCAGAGGAAGGTTTAGTACAAACCTTGGAAGCTAGATTTAGATAAACTCTGATTAGAACACATAGACCTAAGATGGACTTTGAGGATTAGTATATAATACCTTCCTAGAATTTTGGTATTGTAGAGATTTTGTGAGTTTTTTCAGAAATACATCCCTGTCTGGATACGAGCAGGTAGAGGCAGCTCTGGCACAGATGTACCTAGGGTTAAAACTCGAAAACACCACTTTGATCTAGACTCGAACAGGAACTGGTGCACGACAACGGGCCTTTCTGCACTCTTGGTTACGACACTCCCGGAGGATATGCTTAGGATAACTCTCATTTTCTTTACAAATCATTATAAAGGGTTTATGAGTATATACTTCCTCAAATAAAACATTTTTATGATTATGGATTATATCCATAAATATTTCAATTTATGTTAAGTGTTTTATAAGTATGGAATTATGTATTTTGATTCATAAACTGATATAGTTTATGCTATTGTTTAGAAATGGTGCCTAGTGGAAGAAATGGAAACTATATCAATGCACGCACTCCGTGTAGGGATTTCCCTCCTGCTTAAGATAATTATAGTGGAGATGGTGATGCAACTGGTGTTGATCAGTTAATCATCATACTAGGACAACTCACTCAGGTTATGAATAATAAGCTTAACTGTATGGAGCACCCTGATCCACAGCGTGGAGGATCAATGTTAGATTGTTTCATGAGGCAAAAACCACCAACATTCAATGGGAGTAAAAATCCCTTAGTATCTAGGAAATGGATAAATTCCTTAGAGAAAATATTCCATTCCTTGGGGAGTAGTGAAAGGGAAAAAGTTGTCATGGCGGTTTATCGCCTCACTGGAGATGCTGATCAATGGTGGTCATTGATACAAAACATGAAGGAAGATGATGAAGTATCAAATATGGAATGGAGGGAGTTCAAAGATCTGTTTTTAGAAAAATACTTTCCTCGTGACCATTGAGCAGATATGGAAAGGCAATTTCTGAGTCTGAGACAAAAGGAGGATGAGAATGTTGCAAAGTATGAGGCTAACTTTAAAAGGTTAGAAAGGTATTCTAGAGATTATATACGTAACCCAATAAGTAATATTGATCGTTTCTTTGATGGGCTAAAACAATTTCTCCATCGAGCATTAGTCTCACAATCCTTCTCGTCGTACGAATACATTGTCTCATGTGCTATCAAGACAGAAAAGGAATTTTCTAAGTCTTATGACTTTAAAGCTAAGCAAGAGAAGAAGAGATCTGTTGATCAATCTGGGAATGGAAATAAGGGGAATAAGGGAAAAGTTGAATATCCATCCTGTAGTAAATGTGGTAAGAAACACCCCGGTACTTGCTTAAAAGGAATGGGAGTCTGTTATAAGTGTGTTGAAAAAGGCCACCAAACTCCTGATTGCAAGGGGAATAAGGAAGCTACTGATGTCCAATGCTACAATTTCAGGGAGATTGGACATTATGAAAATGAATGTCCTAAGCTTCTGGGGAACTTACCTCAGAAAAGGCCAAGGGATCAATTCCAAGCTTTTCTATCACTACTGCTGAGGTAGAATCTCTGAAAGACGTGGTGGCAGGTAATTTAATGGTTTCCTCAAGTTTAGTAAATGCATTATTTGATTCTAGATCATCACATTGTTTAATATCTTCCCAATTTGCTAAGAAAATTAGATATTTCCAATTTTATTTAACAAGGGATTTATCAGTTAAAACTCCTAAGGGAAGTATCATTGCAAAAAAGTTTTGTGAATCAGTCCCTATTAGAGCACATAAATGTTCTTTATCCACTGATCTCATCGTCATACCTATGATTGAGTTTGATATAATCCTTAGTATGGATTGTCTTTCGGACCATGATGTGAAGATTTATTATAAGAAGAATGAGGTTATGATTTTTGATGATGATGATAAGGAACAACTTATCTTTAGAGCAGAATCGTCACCACCTAATTCTTATCTAGATCCACCCCCAGTAGCTCAACTAAATTCAATTATTAGGGAGGAAGAGAATTAAATGACTGTGGGTGAGGAAAGGAATGTTCAAATAGAGGATGTACCTATTGTGAAAGAATATGTAGATGTGTTTCCGGAAGATTTACCTGGACATCCTCCAGAACGAGAAGTTGAGTTTTCCATTGATTTAATTCCTGGATCAAGGCCTATATCGAAGACCCCTTATAGAATGGCCACTGTGGAATTAGTTTAACTCAAGAAACAATTAGAGGAATTGAGTAATAAGGGATTTATTCACCCTAGTGTTTCTCCATGGGGATCCCCTGTTCTTTTTGTTAAAAAGAAAGATGGATCTATGAGGTTATGTATCGACTACAGGGAGATCAATGCAATAACAATAAAGAACAAGTATCCCCTACCTCGCATTGATGATTTATTTGACCAACTACATGGAGCTCAATACTTTTCAAAGATTGACCTTCGGTCTGGATACCATCAGTTGTGTGTGAAGAAGGAAGACATTCTGAAGACAGCATTTCGAACCAGGTACGGGCATTACGAGTTTACAGTAATGCCTTTTGGGCTGATTAATGCGCCCTCTATATTCATGGATCTAATGAATGGAGTTTTCAAGGAATATCTAGATAAATTTGTGGTGGTATTTATTGATGATATCTTGGTATACTCTAAAAGCTATGAAGATCATGAAAATCACTTGCGCATTATCCTTAAGACTCTGAGAAGACATGAATTATATGGGAAGTTTAGCAAGTGTGAATTCTGGCTTTAGGATATTTCTTTTCTTGGATATATTGTCTCTAAAGATGGAATCTCTGTTGATCCTTCTAAGAACAAGGCAATCCAAGAATGGCCTGCACCGACGAGTATAACTGAGGTACGCAGTTTTATTGGTTTAGCAGGTTATTATCAACGTTTTGTCCAGAATTTTGCCCGGTTGGCTAACCCATTAACAAAGCTCACATGTAAAGGGGTTAAATTTGTCTAGACAAAAGAGTGTGAAGAGTGTTTTGAAGAACTGAAGAGAATATTATTCAATGCTTCTATATTGACTCTACCATCAGGGAACGATGGGTTTGTTATTTATAGTGATGCATCGAAGAAAGGACTTGCTTGTGTCCTTATGCAGAATGATAGGGTTATTTCCTATGCATCGCGACAGTTGAAAATTCATGAGCAAAACTATCCTACTCATGATCTCGAGTTACCAGTTGTGATCTTTTCTTTGAAGATATGGAGACACTACCTCTATGGTGAAAATGTGAGATTTATACTAATCACAAAAGTTTGAAGTATATTTTCTCACAAAAAGAACTCAACATGAGGAAAAGGCGATGGATTGAACTACTCAAGGATTATGATTTCACGATACACTACCACCCGGGGAAGGAAAATAAGGTGGAAGATGCTTTGAGTAGAAAATATCATGGAGTTTTGAACAAGATGAGAGTAGAAAAGGATCCTATATACATGGATCTAGTGAAGATGGATATGGGAATCACCATGGAAGGTGAAACCTCAATACTTTTTCAAATGGTTTCCAAACCATCTTTACTAGAAAGGATAAAGAGTTCTCAGACCGGTGATAAAGAGTTTCAAAAGAAGATTAAAGCTGTGAATGATGGGAGATTGAATGACTTTGTGTATGAAGATGGAATTTTGAAGTTTGGGAAGAGACTTTGTGTTCCCAATATACCTGATCTAAAAAAGGAATTGTTGGATGATGCTTATAGTTTCAATTTCTCTATACACCCTGGGAGCACCAAAATGTATATATATTTGAAGGAAAATTTCTGGTGGGACAACATGAAGAGGGAGATTGCTGATTTTGTGTCAAGATGTATGGTTTGTCAACAAGTGAAAGTTGGAAGGCAACAGCCTGGAGGAGTCATGCAACTTCTTCCCATACCGGAGTGGAAATAGGACAATATTACAATGTAATTTGTCATGGGGATACCAAAGACTCCTAGAAGGAATGATGCAATATGGGTTATTGTTGATCGTCTTACCAAGTCAGCACATTTTCTTGCTATAAGAGAAGATCTACCACTGGAGCGTCTAGCAAGACTGTATATTAATGAAGTTGTGAGACTTCATGGAGTACCCCTATCGATTGTTTCTGATTGTGATCCCCATTTTACTTTAAGATTCGGGAAGATTCTTCAGAAGGCCTTGGATACTGAACTTCGTTTGAGCACTGCCTACCACCCTCAAATAGATGGACAATCAGAACAGACTATTCAAACCTTAGAAGACATGTTGATATCATGCTCACTTGACTTTCAGGGTATGTGGGATCAATATTTACCTCTGGTAGAATTTTCCTATAACAATATCTTCCATTCAAGTATTCAGATGGCACCATATGAAGCGTTATACGGAAAGAGATGTTGCACACCAACCTGTTGGGATGACGTTGGTGAAAGAAAACTTGTAGGCCTAGAACTGGTGGAGGAAACGATGGAAAAAGTAAAGGTAATCCAAAACCACATCAAATAAGCTCAAAGTAGGCAGAAGAGTTATGCCGATAATCAAAGGAAGGATTTGGAATTTCAGGTGGGAGATCATGTTTTCTTGAAGGTATCTCCATGGAAGGGAGTTATACGTTTTGGTAAGAAGGGTAAATTGAGTCCCAGGTACATTGGACCCTTCTAAATTCTAGAATGAATTGAGGTTGTAGCTTACTGTTTGGCAATGTCGCCAAGTCTCTCCAAAGTTCACGATGTGTTCCACGTATCACTGTTGAGGAAATACATGCCTGACCCAACGCATGTACTCACCTATGAGGAATTAGAACTGGAACTCAATCTGTCCTATTGCGAATATCCCATCAGGATTCTTGATACAAGAGAACAAGTGCTGAGAAACCGTACGACTCGTTTGGTAAAAGTTCTATGGAGAAACCATAAGATGGAAGAGGCAGCGTGGGAACCCGAGGAACTTATGATGAAGAACCACCCAAGTCTTTTTATGCAATAATATTCTAGAAATTTTGAGGACAAAATTATTTGTAGGGGAGAATGTAACACCCCAAGCTTCCACGGTACGCTTCTCTTTGAATAATCCAGTAGCATGTGTTGTACGCGACTTCGAGTTTTAACACACACCACAACCAATCAAACTAGCAGTTATGAATAGTAATACCTACTTTTTGAAATTTTATAAATTTTATCTCTCAAAATGGACTTCATTTTTGGATTCGGAGTATCGAATTTAGCCTAAGGTAAAATTTTGGAACTTTTCGGATAACATTTATATTTTGATGAATAGTGAAAATTACTAAATTTTAATTAAAAACAAATTTTTTAATCGAAATAATTAATAGTGATAAATTATGAATTTGAGTGGTTTTAAAGTATATTTAGAATTTATTTTTACCATTTAATAAAATTTTGATCATTGGACATAATTTTACAATTAAACCGAACATAAACAAGTATCAATCTTTTGATAGTTATTATATCTTAAAACCACGCTTTTTGTTTTGACAGCGGGAATTAATTTTAAATTAATTTCTGCCACTTCTGTGTTTTGAATTTGGAAAAATGGATTCCATATTTGGAATCAGGATTTCTAAATTGTGTAAATAGGTAACTTTTATTTTTAGACATTTTGAATAATTACTTTGGTAAATATTTTATTTACCATGGTTAAAGGGTAAATCCAGTAAATAAGGGTTAAAAAATAATATTATAATAATACTAAATTACCCTAAAACATATCCTAACCTTATTTTTGGATACATGTCTGACCATGGGCATCTTTGGATTGATTTTTGGACCCCATGAAGCCACTTGTAGGTGATAGGGACACTTTATTTTAATTAAGTTATAATAAATACAAAAATAACATAAGCATATATCTTTTAGAAAAACAATTTTTACATAGGGTTATATATGTTGGATTTTCGACTATAAATATTCATTAGAAAGATAAAAAGATTTACTACATAATGGTATTTAATTTATAATTTTTATACATTAAATTTTTTAATTTATTTATGACACAATGATGATGCAGTAATTACCATAATAGTGAAAAATTAAAATAATAGATATTATAAACACCCAAATAAAGATAATTTGAGACTTTTTATGAATTAAACTAATTTTATAGGTTTATATGACATGTTATTATTGATTTAATTAACTTTTTTCGAAGTAATCATTCTGTTATGATTTTTAAAAAAATCAATTATTGAATAGTGTCAAAATTGACATAAAAGAGTTTTTAAAACAAATATTATATTATTAATTGATATTAAATTCATAAAAATATAAGTTTTGGAAAAGAGACTTATATCATGATATTTGTATCATTAATAGACCACTTTTTGGTCGCTTGGATGTATATAGTAATTTTATTAACTATATAATATAAAAATACAAAGAGACATTGTAAAAGTGAAACTAATTAACTAAGAGTTAATACTTCAAGATAAAGTTAATATACTGACCCAAACCTGTCTAAATCCTATTGGTTGAGTTTTTTTAAACCCATACCTACCTTAAACTTTAAATAATACACTTTTGAGCTATTAGAAACCGAATATTAATTTATTATAAAATAATATTTCTATCTTTTCCAAAGGTGCCCCTCACCCCTCTTATAAAAGGGAACTCCCCCTTCTCATTAATTAACACCTTAAAAGCCTTTTGGTTCAGCCAAAACCTGCCAAAATACTCTCTCAACTTCCCTCACTTCATCCTAGAGGCCTTACTTTAGTCAGAAAGCCAACCTAAGGAGTCCTTTTGATCAAATCAAAAGGAAGAACCCGAAGAAGAGGTAATGTTTTCACCACCCTCTTTTAAGTTCATTTCTTATTCCACTTCTTCTTTCTTTGTTATTAACATTATAAAATAATAAATATAGTATATTATATATAATTTGATGTTATTATAAATATGTTACAACCATATTCAGTATTCTATCCATCCTTTGAATGACATTTCACCATACGTGCATACGTACGGCTTACCGTCTCCACGTCGTGGTGTAATTGTCATTCAATATATTATTATTTGGATGGGTATAATAATGATGTGTAATTCATTTAAATAATAAATATAACATGATAAGGATTCTGTATATATTATATACCATCCAATTAAATATTATTTTAATATCAAAATAATGATATTGTCGCTCGTGCGTACGTACGGACTACCGTCTTCACGAACGTGATGAGATTCATTCTCCATCGTATCCATTCAAGACTAATTCTCATTTAATGATTAAAAATAATGTTTAAGGATTTGATATCATTCTGGATATGAATAATATACAATCTATCCATAACAAACATGGCTTACGTAACAAAACATATAAAAGAAAACGAGTAAGTTAACACCCAAAACAATGATAATACTAAGATATTATTAAAAAATAAATGTTAAGAGATCATATATGATATCATATTAATGTATATGATTCTTGTATAATTTAATAAAAATTATTTCACCATTATACAGGAGGTTAAACTACCCCCAAACAAGGAAAAGTACAAGGTAAGGTTTTATTTCGCAATCTCTTCATTATCCGAGGTTGTTTATATGTAATAATCTACTGGGACTTCTTTATCATCCACATCCATGTTTCTTAAAAATGTATTTCAAAACATTTTTACTATTTACTAGAATATGGGTTAAAGTCATTTATACCCTTGTTTGACTTTTTATAAGAGGTTTATAAAGGAATCTTTCCATCATTTTCCATACAAGGTCATTTTTTAACCTTTTCGAAAGAATTAAGGTAAGAATGTCTTTTTTTAACTTACATGGCAGGTGCGGTTATTTTCCGCTGTTATAAAATCTTCAAATCTTCCCTTACAATCTTATAAGAAAATTTTCAAAGTAAATGTTTTATTTTATAATTATGTGATTTTTAAATGATTTCAAAAAAGAGATATTTCTCTCAAATAGTTTTGATTTCATCTATGTCAACATCCTTTTATGGATTTTAAGCTTATTTGAAGTTGATTTATTATGATACAAAACTTCCATATTGTATTGAAAGTTTTTTGATTTGTTTTACTGTGGATGTGTTATTTTTATACCATTCATGGTTTATGGAGAAAGTATTGACATTTTGTATGCTAGTTTTAATACGAATGTTTATGTTATGTTTAAACATGTTCATATGAGGAATGCATTGGACTTAATATGTGACAGGTGGAGCCCACTATAGCTCCTCGATGCATCGGTAGGTCTCATGAGACAAACTAGTGTCTTGGCACAAGGCCTTGAAAAAATCTTATTTGTAGTCTTGGCACGAGGCCTTGGCTATGTGGTTATGATAGTCTGGCATTATGTATTCCATCATTATGAAAATGGTTATTGATATTGCATGTGATTATTCGATTAGTAGAATATCCATGTTAATAAGTAAATGTAATTATTTTATTTTATTTCTTCCATATTATGTTGAAGTTCAAGTTTAAAAGGCTTTTCTTTTAGTTATACATTGCCTGAAATGTTTATTATTATTTGTGAACATTTCCACTATATTGTTATCCTTACTGGGCATTTGAGCTCACCCCTTTCAATGTTTTATTTTTTCCAGGATGTGAAGAAGTAATTTATGAATGACCAGCTGGGATAGTATGTGGGGATATGAGTGTGGACTATGGAGACTATGTTGTTGTAGTTTTCATTTTATGATGTAATGTAAACTTTATGAATGTATCTAGTGTTTCCAAGGATACTAAACTAGTCGGTCTTTCGAGACTTGATATTTCTTGTGATCATGCCAATGTTTTGTAATAATGCACCGACTCTGGGTAACTGGGGTCAGGGTGTTACAGAATGCTCTCAAAATCTACTGGTCCAAGCTAAAAACTCACCACATAATCTCAAAAAGGACTATCTCAACGTCAAGGTCCCAATTCCATAGATGTTTCATCAAATGGATGTACTGTTTGAAAGTTATGGCATTTGAAGTTTCAGAAGTGGGTCATTGGGCTTGTGGACCGACGCACAGTCGGTCCATCAACCACCGTGGTCGACGGTTGTGGTTGACCGCCCCTGCTACCATGGTTGGTTGTGGAGTTCAAACTAATCTGGGCTATCATATTCAACTGTGATGGTCGACTACCCCTAGCTAGAGTGGTCACGTGGTAGCTGGAGAAACCATGGCTCATTGTCGGCCACCGTGGTCGACCTTGGCCCTACTCCAGCTAGGTCGCCCTGGGTTCAAGCTGACCCGTTGGGCCCGACCCAACCTGCTGAGCCTGACCCACCCCATTGGGCCTGGATTATTTTTTTGTTCTAGACCGCTTCACCTGGTCCCAACCCACTCCGTCGGTCCTAACCCATCTCTACCTAGGGCCGCTTGGCCTGGCCTGGTCTGCTCCGCTCTAGCCCAGCTTGCTCCCCTAGTCTGACCTGCTCCGGGCTAGCCTGATCTACTCTATCCCATCCCATTGGCCCTCTGCATCCCCTTCCTCACTACATTCTGTGATCACCATACATGATCTCCTTATATAGTCTGCACCCGCCAACCTTGTTGGCTCCCACGCAGCCACCTTCCATGTCCTGCCTCTGCTCACCGCCTTGTTGGCTTCCTCATCATCTGCTGAGACCAGACCCCTAGACCCACATTGTTGCTCACCTGGATTTATCGGAGCCATCTCCTTGGGCACTACTTGTGCCACCATACACCACCATCCTGTCCAAAACACACCATGACATCTCCATCGCACCTACTTTCAATCATTCATAAATCAGATCCACAATTTCGGATCATTACACCAAGAATTGAGGATGCAATGATCGATCATTCATACAGGGTTTTCAAAGTGCATGGAGGAGATTAGGAAAACATTAAGAACACAAAAGATCATGTAATAAAAACACAAGAACGCCCAAGGAATGAACCTCGACCTTTTTTTGTGTCGACCTCAATTCGCTCTTGTTAGAATAAATAATGAAGAAGAAAATCAAGAAAAATCCCAAAAATAATCTCGTATATATAATTCATCTCAAAATGATCAAACCAGGGTCTAATCTATTCATGTATTAGTTTGCATTCATGATAGAATTTAATAATGGGGAAAACAACTCAAAAGATCATTCCAACCTTGAGTTGGATTGATCATTGATGAAGATTTAAGTTGTGTCATTGATGTTCATTGATCTTTGATCCATCGAATCTAAGGTTTCATTGATTGATTGATCCATTTTCATTTGACAACATTTTCTCTATAGGTTCTTAACCAAATCTCAAATTAATTCCAAGTTTATGGTGATAACCCTGAATTACTGAAAAAGTCATTGTATCAACAAATAATTTTTTATTTAAATTATTTAATGATGATTACATCCTTTTCTGGTTTTTCCATAGAAGACTCGCGTTGAACAAAGTTAATTCATTCCTAGGTTAAATCCAGTACTCTTAGCTCAATGGTGTCCTCAGATTTATGATCTAGGAACCTGTTTAAGAGTTATTACACTTTTTTAGGAAAATTGTGTGCGTGTTCTATTAAAAGATTAATATTTTTAAAATAGGTGTTTTGGGAACACTAGGCCTTGGAATCACACACCGTCTCAGTACTTGGTCTCAAAATCAATCCATATAATTTCTAAAAATAGTACATGGAAAATTTGAGATGTTTCATTCTATGTGTTGTAGTCCCCACTACCTGTTAATCCACCTCAGAAAGAGAGGGTGTGAAAGATGCTTATAGGAGACTCATGTATAACACATTTGGAATTTACATCATAATTCTATCATCAATCTCTAGTGAGTTATCTAAAAAAACATAAATACATGAATGAATTCACATGTTGTCTCATCTTTGAGAAGCTAGTGAGGCGAAAGTAAAGTAAGAAATAGAATAGATGATGATCACACTGAATACATGTAAATTGAAAGATAGATCATGATCATTAAATACATCCCATTTCTATATCCTCATCACCCCATTATTCTAATTTAATTTAGGATCATAAAATGAACAGTGTGGAGAAAATTCTTTATTACCTTTTGGGTATGGTTCTCTAAGTAGATAAGAACTTAGATAAATATTAATCTTTAGTTCTTATGGTGAACAAGTTGAAAGACAAGATGAAAATTCCAATAGAAATTGTGACTCCAAAGGAACCTTCACAATTTCCTTTAAATAACTAAGTTGTCTTATCATACAAAAGGATATTTTCTTTGTATGTCACAAAATAATTCTATGAAATATTAAAATGAAATTGACTAAATTAAAGAAGAAAGTAGTTGCTTATTCTTTAGGTATATTTATCAATTATAAGTAATTTTGTTCTAATACTTCTTGAGTATTAAATACAATATTTCTATCACATATGTGTATTTAAATACAATAACCAAGTAAGAAAAAAGGTGATTCCTAAGTCAGTGGTGAGAAATATACAAATTCTAATTCCTAAGTTTATTGATTCTAGTTAAAATTTTATTAAGTATCATCAAAACATTTATCTCACATGTAATTTAGACATAAGGATAAATTATTCTAGTTTTGGAATGAATATTTTTTATATTGTATAATATTCAACTAATATTTCATTAATTCTTGAATCATTGGCAATAATTGATGAATATAAAATGTAAGACTGTGGAAAGAAAATTCTTTGTCTAGTAAAACTAAAAGTAGTTGTCAAGGATATACCCAGTATTATTTTTTAGACTCCTTAGAGTTAAAGACCTTAGGTTTTATTGAAAAATTTAATTGTTTATCTTTAGACCAAAAAACCTTCAAAAATTAATGTAATCCACAAAAACTTTTGGAATTACTTCAGCTTAAGAGCATGAGCTATTCCAAGATTAAGCTAGAGGTAAAATTTTATTATTCATAAGATTCCTTTAACTATTTTCAGGAATATAAAAGTGAAGTATGGAATATTCATGGTTAGAATATATGAGTTTATTTTTTCCCTTGTTCCAAATAATATCTTCACCAAACATTCATTGATCATGACATATTCAGTAGATTTATTCCTAAACTCATATTTTCTTATTCATATCAAAACCATTATGTTAGTAAAAGGATGATCAATGGTGAGTCTTATATGAAAACATTGATCATTAAAATTTAGCATGGATTAATTCATAAATTAAAATTTTCTTATACACATCAGGGTCATGATGTAAGTAAAAGGAGAATCAATATTGAGATTCATATTCATTGCAGAGACTTCAATTATTTTTCGAGACATACTTTGAAAATAGAGGCATTATCCCATAATTATATACCAAATATAATGAAAAATGGATATCATATGAGTTATAGTATGATATAAATCCATCATTTCACAATAATATGTGTTTAGATGTAAAGTTTTCATTAAGGATATAAACAAACTTTCATCAAGAAAAATAAAAAAGTGCATGTAAAGTAATTATCTGAAATTTTTCTAAGGATATTATAGAAATACCAAATATAGAAAAGTTATAGTCAAATGATAGACTATAATTCTATAAAATGGTTCACATCTCTATTTTAGATAGTGGAAGAAAGATTGACTTGGGTTTAGTCAATGTCAAAGATGCTGAAGTGGTTTTCATAAGAACAAGTTCCATAATAGTTTGTGAAAAAGGAATGTTCTAGAGACACATACTACGTATGAAGGATTAAATCATGGTAATGGTTTTACATTCACCATGGTCAGTGATACATTATTCATTGAGAATAATGGATCCTACAACAAATAAGTAAATGAAATTTATCTATGATTAAAAAGTTTATATAAATTCAGGAAATGGATTCTTTGTTTCAAGGTATAGCTGTTTAGTATTTTTAATGTTTAAAATCTTGATATTGTGGTGGTTATTTAAGAGAAACAATACATGTATGGTCAATTTTGGACCAATATGGTGTGGTTAATGGTATAAAGGTTTAAACATTTGTTCTTAGACATTGTCTATGATGAAACCTTTTCACCTATTATTATGATCAATCCATTTGAATTATAGTTGTCATGGATAATTTTTATGATAATTATATTGAGATTTGGTTGTAAAGAACACTAATCTTGGAAGGTTTTTATACGATGCAATTAAATAGGGTTGGTGGCACCATATAATGATAATAAGGAATTCAAGTTGTATATATCAATTTATGGATTATTGAAAGCATTGTAATAATAAAAAAACGTTTTGAATGAAATTATGCCTGGTGTCTATAAGAGGTTAGTGGGAGTTCCATAGATATCCAAAGAAAAGTATGGTTGATAACATATGGAAAACAGTTATTGGTCTTATTGTTAGTTAATACTAGAATGAAACAAACTCTCTAGAGATTGACTTAAAGTAACAACCTAAATTTTAGGGAACAAGATCTATTGAGGTAGATCTAATGGATTGCTTAGACTAAGTCAAAAGTACATATACTAACAAGGTATTGAAAAATAAAAGTTAGAAAAATTCAAGAGATAATCTTTACAAGTGTCACATTCCATAAATCTCTCCAATAAGACATGTATGAAACATTGGAGGATATTAATGTGGTGAGTTGAATTCCATATGCTTCAATAACAGATCAATCACATATGACATGTTGTGTACTAGATTAGATATTGTCAACATATAATTTATGGTAGGAAAATATCAGTATAATCTAGGAGTACATCAGAGGAAGAAATAATAATTATCCAATTATACTTGAGAGGGTGCAAGAGATATTTTATCGGTACTTGGAGAGGATGGTACACTAGTTATAAGGGGACACAAACTAGTCTTCATTTGGATCAACATGATCTAATATTACAGTCAATCTAAGGAAATAAGCAATAGAGACTCATTCAAGTCAGTGGTAGTAATATATAAAAATACTGAGTGCATTGTGGCTTCTGATGTAGATAAAGAATCAGTGTAAAATATGTAGTGATTTATTATAGTTCTTGGAATCAAACCATTTAAGTGAAGTTTTATCATAATATAAATTATTACAATACTACTACCGGTACTATCCAATATTTCAGGTTTTGATAGTGGATAAAATGAATACACATGGGGATATTATCTCTTGAGGAGTCTTACTCAAGTAGGTGAAGTTGTAAATAGTATATTATTCACATGGTGAAGACGTGTCAATCCCAATGACTAAAGTCATAACTTAGTAGAAGTATGATTTTATTATGTGAGATATAATAAGGATAGTTAGCAGGTTGGATTTAAAACAAGTAGGAGTGTTGTAATAGTGGGTACCCTAGACCCAACTAAATATTTATTTTAGATTACCATACCATTTATATAATGAGTTATGAATTATGTTCACTTACCATAATAGTGTTGATATTTTTGCATCCACTATTTTTATGGTAATGTCCATAGATTATTTTTTATATTGAAAGGTTGTATCAGTTCTCAAGTTATAATGAGAAACTCAAGATACTATGACATTAATATTAAATATATGTCATATGACCTAGATAAACCATACTGAATGGACATAGATGATGTTTTACTATCAGGTGTTGGGAGTTTATAAACATTAGGTGTAATGTCTCGACCTGAAATCCACTAAACCGGTGCTCTGAGCTGGTGGGTTATAAGGCCTCAAGTGCACCTCCCCATATACCAAAGGCTGCTAACAAGCAGTGGGGGCCTAGGGTGTGGTAGTGGGGATACTATGCCATTGTATAAGAGTAAGAAAACAGTAAAAATAGCTAAGTATCAGACATATTAGTAAAAAAATAGAGTGAAAAAACTAGTAAAAAACTGAAATATAACATGTTGTAATAATAAATAAAATGGTGTAAAATATCGAACAGCTATCCATACAATACATCACTGGTCACCCACTAGGTTGACCATACATATACATGAGTACAAAAGAAACTGAAAGTAAAAGTATAGGGTTGTACTAATAACTCTGAGCCAGACCACATACCTGGTCTCCATACACTATCAAACTACACCATCCCAAATAGTAGAACCACATGATCAGGTCCACTCAATCATGCAACTCTGGGACTCAGCCCTATCCACTATGCAACTAATGCTTAACCGAAAAAGAAGACATAAGGTCTACACATACACCAAGGTGCATGTGCAGGGGTGAGAAAGAATATTAGTAGGACACCCCAACAAGAAACATGTAACTATACTCCTATAAGTGTATGAAAAAGTAACTGCTTAGCCTCACTGAGCCACAACTAAAAAGGAAGTAAAACCAAGCGTGAAACCATAGTAGAAACCTGGGTCCGCAATCCCGATCAATTGACCAAGTGTCTCCATGGATTTCCATATCTATAGGTATATATATGTATATTCTCATACCTATACATACATACATAGATATGATATTCAAGTGTAATTGAATCAAACAACATGAAAACAAACAACATTCGATCATTGGGTTTGTAATCCCAATTGACATACACCTGCTTCAGCCCATGGATGGGATATCCGACCAAGTCAACTTTGTATATAAATATGTATAGATAGATATTTATTGGGTTAAATCGATATGTATCACTACCATCCAATTCTATAGGATCTCTCACGGTCTACCCCTAACCTAGGTCCAAGAGCCATCACTGTCTATTGACCTTCAAGAATATTTATATATCAAAAACATATATGGTTTGGGGTAATAATGCCTCTTGTCCATGTATGTATAACTAGCATGGGTTAATAATTCCTCCCATTCATAGTATGTATATTTGGCATGAGGTAAGAATACCTGGGGTAATAATGTCTCACATCCATAGTAGAACGGATCCCAGGAAGCACGTCCGGGCATCCCATAAGAAGGAAAGACACCTCACATCAGGCTCAAAATCAGCCAACCAGAGAGAACCTCTGGTAAACATTGTTGCAACAGCAATACACATGTGAAATAATAAACACAGAGTGAGGGTAGCCTGAATGCCCAACCCAACAATACAGCCAAAGCCCCATGGGCTTACAAGTTCAGAACAAGTTCTAAGGTAACACCTACTACCATCTTTACCCAAACCTAATGTACAGATCAGGGTCATTCAAACAATAGGAACCTGTTGGGTCCCTTAATCTAAACACTGAAGAGGCATCCTACTCAAGATTCTCTAGTCTAAACACAAGCAAAGGAATCCTACTCGGGATCATTAGCTGTAAAAGGTGAAGGAGGAGTCCTACACAGGATCCTATAATGCAAGAAAACAGGGGCATCCTACTTGGGGTTCTCAAAATGACACACAAGTAAGGGATCCTACAAGGGACTCCCTATATTATCATATAAGAAAAGTAATCCCTCAGGGGATCCTTAAAAGAATCTGGTCTCACAACCTCATAGGCCATAAGGGCATGTATCATAAGGGGAACCTCCTCAAAAGCATAGGTAATGGTAGATAGTTCATAGCTCCTCTTAGATAAAGTTATCAACTAGGTTGGTTTGAACATGAAACTTATCATTCATTCCATGTCTCGCTCTCAAGAGACAACTAAATTCAATAACTGGAGGAAAAACCTCTCTATTTATAAATAATCCCCAAAACACCCATTAGGATTCATCATAACACTCCACGGGTTTCACTATCATGGTCTATGTGAAAAACCACTCATAATAGACTACTCTTGCATCAAAATATGATACTGAGGCATAAAATAAGAAAAGACCCTCAAAAGGGCACTAAGAGAGAAGTACATGGTGTGTAGATACCTTACACGACGTATACCCTCGGTCTCCCACATTGTCATGTACTATCACCATCCTAGGCATGTAAGTACCCTAGGTACACGGCATGAAATTATGGAATATGACATGTAACCTACATGGGGTACCTTCCCATGTCCCTCATCTGGCCTGGACAGATACTTGGCCAAGCCGTGTATTCCTACACACCATGCAACCCACATAGGGTCTGGCTATGTGCTTCACACGGCCATGTACCCCAACATAGGTTTGCCTGGTCGGGTACTCGGCTACACGGCTGAGTACCAGTACACAGCATTCAACCCACATAGGTTTTGGCCATGTACTCCACACGGTCATGTACCCCTACATGGGTTTACCTAGCTGGGTACTCGGCTACATGGCCAAGTACCAGTACAGAGCATGTACACTCTTGTGCATGGTGTATACTACTTAAACTTCATATTCCCCAAATGTGAAGAACACACAGTGTGTTCCCCTGAACCACATGCCATGTTATTGGGTTTTCCTAAATGTAAACCCCTTCGAATCACCCAAAACCCCCCATTTAAACCCCCAAATCAACAGATTAGGACACTAGGGGCCACATACAACCATAATAGTGGCTTAGATTTAGAAAAAAAATGAATCTAAATGGGTTTTTCAGTAAATATTAAAAAATTATTACCTTTGGTAAGAAACATCCATAGATTTTCTTGATTCCAAGGTCCACAGTTTATGCACGTTGATCCAACTCATCGAGATCTCTGTGATGGTACCCCTCTTGCCTTACCTCTATCTCTCTCCCTCTCTTCCTATCCCTATTTTCTCTATCAATCAATTAGAGTAGGATGATCCACACAAGAGGCATGTGTAGGAAGGAGGGGGAAAGAATAGAAAGTAAAAAAGAAAATAAATAAAAAGAATAAAATAAAATAGAAAAGAAAATAAAGAAGAAGAAGAAGAAAAGGGAGATCATGCTGGCCTTGGTGCCTAACTCAAGTTTATGCCTCACCTAGGATAAAATCCCCATTCTGGACTCAACAGCGAAGAGGGAACCTCATTCTGATGCTCTGTTTAAAAGATATGGTCGAACAAACCTACATGACCAATTTAATATTTAATTTATTAAATGTTAAATATTAATTACTCCACCAAAATTTAAACGGCTCTTATTTCCACCAAACTCCGGATCTAGGGTAAACACCCTATTCTAGGACCAATTAAGTGGTCAGAAAAATAATCCAAGATCATATTCTAGGTTGAAAATATCATTTTACCCCTTAAAAGCATCCGAAAGAAAAAATTCAAATCTTTGCTCAAAACTACAGTCTGAAAAAACACAGGTCCTTACAAAATCCTCACCATAAACCTTATCATCCCCGAGAATCCTAGTGAAAAGACCAGTAGCTATGCTCTCAACCCAATAATCTACACAATCAACCTATCTAGACTATCTAATGACTAGTCCCATGGAATCAATAACTCTCTTCTACATGAAATACATTTAACTGTGACTGATCTAGTACTCCCCACCATAGGGATACCCTTGTCGTTGTCTCAAAACCAAACTCTGAGCTCAACAACACATGGAAAAATGATGAAGTTCAACTGAAAACAAGGTTCGCCACCCTCAACTGACCAAAGGTGAACTCCCCACTATATATCATACCTTACATCGTTCCTTGAGTGCAACCTCAATAGGTTTCCTCTTCCTAACCAGGGAAGAAATTTTAGAAAGAAAAAGTAGCTCGGTGTAGGGATGATGCTATCTTAGCATAGTCAAGATGAAATAAGATAGAGCATAATCATCTCTAATAGAATTAAACTAAGATTCTACAAAAGGGTCTGTACAAATCCTTCTGAGCCACGCTCACCATCCTGTCAAAGCCTGACTAGGATTTAGTTTCGGTTCAACTATCTCATGGTACCCGATTCATTTCACGATGTCACATCTACCACAGAGGGAAATTCCATCACAACTTCCAGGAATAAATCCCACAATAAGTCTTGAAACATCTGTCCTTGGTTCACACCCATCCACTCACCTATTTAGATTCAAACGATACTATGTGAAACTAGTGTGTATCTTTATCACTTGATTTATACTCCAACGAGTCATTCATCACAAGGCTAAGCTGACCATGCTACATGAAACCTTAGTTTCATTAATCTGGAATTCCCCTTGTAAATACTCTTTAAAGTCAGGCACCTCACATGTGCCATGATTTATTCCACAACCACCCATCACCTAGTGTCGTTCCAATCACAAGTTTCTATTTATTCTTTGACTATATTAGCAATAGTGGAAACACTAGTCAACTAGTCCAGGAACCCAAGAAGTCCTTCCTATTGAATCCAGTCTCAAAAAACAATCACCCAAGGTACTTTATCAAAATCTAAAGGCATCAACATGCCTATAATGAAAAACTCGAACAACTACAATGCCTCAATCTCAAAACAAGCATAAAACCAAGCTCACTACCCAAAAATAAATCTAAAAAAACGTTCCAACCTCTCTCACATAGGTTACCCTAGAACAAAATAGACATCGGCGTACAAGGTTCCAAGTCTAAACCAAGGGACTCTATGTCTCCCACCTAGCCCTATAGAACAATCCTCGCAACTGGGTCACAAGGTCTAACCACCTAGCCCAAAAGATCAAAACCTCTCAAAAGAAGGTAAATATCACAATAACCTATGAAGTTCAAAACTAAAAACATGGCCTACAAGGTCCATGATCCTCACTGAGAATCCTCATAAGTAACTTCTCCCTGGAGGTCACAAAACTAACACAAAAGAGAAACTGAACTGACACTCATCGGGCATCTATACACGGAAAGACCCCTGGAGGTCCAGTACATAAGAAAATTCCAGGTACCTATCAACATCGTACTCAGTGATCCAACTAGATAAACACATACCTGAGAAACACCACCCTACAAGGGGTAAAATAGTAAGGGCATCACATTCCATATCGACCTACAAGGTCACTACACCTCCCATGCACGAGGACTGAGTCATCATCCTCACAAAAAAACTCCTTAACATAGATCCACATAACCTACCATAAAAAATTAAATGTGTGTGTGTGTGAGAGAGAGATAATGACCAAATAAATAGGCCTAAATATTTAGTAAAATCACACACTATCAGGCCTATATGATGTGAATCTTACGTGCCAAAAATGATGCATGATCCACCTCTTTCCTTTGCCAACCAAGAGTCAAAATCCATCCCTAGACTCTTTCCAATGGACAAGATCTAGATATCTATCATAGTAAATCATAATATCAACACAAAATGTGCATCTCTAAAGGAAAAAAACATATACAAATGTAACATCGTAGATTAAAACAACAATCTCAAACCCTGGAAACTAGGACTTCTTACCATAACAAGTGTTCTAGATGCACCAATATTATATCCATCACAAGTTCCAACACATTCCTAATAATCCTATATACCATATCCCAAGTAGTAAAGACTAGGAAAAGAACACCTCTGATACCACTTTTTAATGTCCCGACCTGGAATACACTAAACCAGTGCTCCGAGCTGGTGGGTTATGAGGCCTCAAGTGCACCTCCCCGTATTCCAGAGGCTACCTATTAGCAGCAAAAGCCTAGGGTGTGCTAGTGGGGATACTATGCCCTCGTATCATAAAAATTAAAAAATGGAAATAGCTATATATCATACACAATAGTAAAAAAACAGAGTGCAGAAGTAGTAAACAGCTGAAATAGAACATGTTGTAATAATAAATTAAATTCTATAAAATATTGAACAATTATTCATACAATACATCATCAGTCACCCACTGGATTGACCAAAAAAATACATGAGTAAAAAAGAAACCAAAAATAAAAGTACAAGGCTCTATTACTAACTCTAAGCCAGACCACGTGCCTAGTCTCCAGACACCGTCGAACTGCACAATCTTGAACAGTAGAACCACGTGAGTAGCTCCGCTCAATCATTCAACTCTGGGCCTCAGTACTATCTACCATGAAACTCATTATCAACCTGAAAATCAGACATAAGGTCTACACATACACTGAGGTACACATGAAGGGGTGAGAAAGAATTGCATTAGGAAACCCCAACAAGAAACTTGTAACTGTGATGTTATAAGTGTATGAAAAAGAAACTGCTCAGCCTCGCTAAGACACAACTAAAAAGGAAGTGAAACCAAGCGTGAAACCATAGTCAAAACCTGGGTCTGTAATCTTAGTAAATTGGGAAATTTTCACCATGGATTTCCGTATCTATAGGCATATGCATGTATAGTCCCATACCTATACATACATACATAGATATGATATTCATGTGTAAGTGAATCAAATAACATGAAAACCAACAGCAGTTGATCCTTGGATCTATAATCCCAATCAGCATACACCTACTTCAGCCCATGGCTGGGATATCTGACCAAGTAAACTTTATATATAAATATGTATAGATATATATCTTTTGGGTTGGATCGGGATGTATAACTACCATCCAATTATATAAGAGCTCTCACAGTCTACCCCTAACCCAGGTCCAAGAGCCCTCACTATCACTTAACCTTCAGCATATTTATATATTGGAAACATAGATGGCATGGGGTAAGAATGCCTCCCATACAAAATATGTATAACCAGCATGGGGTAAGAATGCCTCCCATCCATAGTATTTATATATGTCCTAGGGTAAGAATTCTCCTCATCCATATTAAGTATAACTGGAATGGGATAATAATTCCTCCCATCCATAGTAGTATAACTATCATGGTGTAAGAATGCCTCCCATCCATAGTAGTATAACTGGAATGAGGTCATAATTCCTTTCATCCATAGTAGTATAACTAAAATAGGTTAAAAATTCCTCCCATCTATAATAGTATAACTGGAATGGGGTAAGAATGCCTCTAACATATAGTAGTATAATTGGAATAGGGTAATAATGCCTCCCATCCATAGTAGTATAACTAGCATGGGTTAAGAATGCCTCCCATCCATAGTAGTATAGCCAGCATGGGGTAATAATGTCTCCCATCCATAGTAGTATAACTGGACTGGGGAAAGAATGTCTCCCATCCATAGTAGTATAACTGGAATGGGGTAAGAATACCTCCCATCCATAGTAGTGTAACTATAATGGGGTAAGAATGTCTCTCATCCATAGTATTACAGATCCTAGGAAGCATTTATGGGAATCCCAGAAGAAGGAATGACACCTCACACCAGGCTCAACAACCACTATAGCGACCTGGACTTTTCTTTCATTACTATTACATCATTTCAAAGATAAACAACATAATAGTATTACACATAGAGGATCTAGAGGTTTAGTGTTTTGGGAAAACTAGGACCATACATGACAAATACAACATCAACCATAAACATTTATTTAATTTCTTCTTCACTAGCTTCTTAGTGGAACTTGTCCTCTCCTTAGTACATGTAGCCACCTAAGAATATACGTCAAAAGGGGTGAGCTAGAAGCCCAGTAAGAGGATATATAAGAATAGTATAGCATGGGGTGATCATAATCATGACATAGTAAAATGATCATGAACATGATAGGAGCATAAATAAAAGACTTGAAATGTGGCAATGCATAAAAATGAAACATCATGTCTTAGTGGTTAACTACCACACATAATTGTGAACCAAAATAGCATATTGTTCACACATTAATTCACATTTACTCATGAGATTAATCACTTTACCCAATGCATTGGAGCACTGTATAATTCCGGGCACACCCGTCACATTTAAACATTCATATTGCGCTATATAATTCTGGGCGCACCCGTCACATCATAACATTATCATTTATCATTCTTGCCACAATGAACATATAACATAAATTAACATAATGAACCCATGAAAATAAATTTGTTTCATCTCATAATAACAAATTCATAAAATTTTGGTTCCCAAAAGAAAGAGAGAACAACATACTTGATACAAGGACCATCAACCTTGAATGATAGGTAAAGGTTGAGTTCTTAAGAGAAGAGTTATTTCGGAAAACATTTGGATTGACATAAACTTCATTAGAAAACATGTATATCCCAGAAAAGGAAATAAAATGATGAACAAATGATCTTTATGGAGTGACCATATCAAAAATGGAGTGAAAGAGGTAGAACCCGAAGGATGAAAGTTGGGTTCGAGAATTTCCCCTTACCTTGTACCTGAATGCTTCCTTCTCTTTAATGTCCAGTATAATGACATTATATTCATTAATTAGAAATCTAGAACCATGTGTAAATTAATAGGGTTCATTATGGTTTCATTATGACATATTATGTTCCTTTGGATGACTTATAGAGTTTAAAAACATTTTTCGAGGATGTTTGTTTTTATGGTTTTTCTTGGGTGGTTCACTTGTATTTTTAAATTGAAGTTTGTGTAGAACATGGGTAAACATCCAGAACTGATATTAAATGTTATTAATTATATTTCAGAATTTTAGATGATCTTATAATGAATCAAATCAGATCCATGTGGATGAATCATTAGATACGAATTAAATGATGGTTATTTGGGTCAATTTGGGTGGTTTTTGGATCATAACGAACTTGTTTTAACTTATCACTTAGTAATATGGCCATAGGTTATTTCCAAAACTTAAAATAGAAAATAATACATATAAAATATTCTGTTTCATCCATAAAAATGGTTTCATGACCAGATTTGAAGGTATAAATGGAATAAGAGAACATGTCGTTTTTGAAGGTGATAAATTTGACACCTCATGAACAACGTTCTCTTTAATAAAATAAAAGGAAGAGGGAAAGGGGGTGGGGTGATATAATATCCCCTTATAATCATAAAATTACAGTATATGTATAATAATGGAGTTAAAAAACAATTTTGTTGAATATAGGTGAGGAGAGATCAAGAAAGAAACTTGAACTTGAAAGTAAATTAAAGGAGAAGAGGGAGAGAAATTACCTCTAGAATCTTCCTCTTGAGAACCTCCTTAAGGGCCTAAGCTTGGTCTTTTGATGAGACCAACAGCTTTTGGACGTGGGGGAGGGGCTAGGGAAGGTGTTTGGGTAGAGTTTAGACAATTCTTAAATCTTGAGAGGTGTGTTTTGGCAAGAGGAGGGGGAGGGCTTATTTATACATGAGGAGGGAGGTGTTTTTGGTATAAAATATTAAATAAAATAATATATCAAGAGTTAGACTTGTAATAGTAGTTTTTTGACATCCTAAATCATATATTAATATAATATAATTCGTTTTAGGCTTTAATTCTTCTTTATAATCCAAATTCATTAATTTATTAAAAGGAATGTGAAAGGAAGAGAAAAAGACACTTTAAGAAATCACCTTTTGACTTTAGGCTTTGGAAAGTTCTTTTTAGGTTTGAGAATTGGATTTATTGTATTTTAAGGAACCATTTATGAAATTTAAAATAATTTGGCCGAAACTAATGCTCTAGAATTTTTATTTCATCATTACATCATTAATGATGCAATTTAGTATATACCCATTATGCGAAAACTGTATTTTTTTACTATTTACCCGAAAATTGAAGTATTTCAGAAAAAAACCAAAATTTTACCCCTACCATTTTTTGACGTGTAGAATCAAAAAATGATGTCCATTTTTCAAAAATAATTTTCTAAATATTATTAATTTAATGTTTAATTAAAATCATAATTTACTTAAAAAAACAGTTTTTAAAATTAAAACTGATTTTGTAGTTCTTTCAAAAATTACGTAGGGTATTATAAAATTATCTAAAAACTATTAGACGTTGATTAAATACATTATGAATACATTTAAGGGAAATAAATATTCTTTTAAATTAATTAATTAATTATAATTAATTATTTTGACTTATAAAATACCAAAAACGTTTACTAAGGTCAAATTATCACTTTCTATGATGTCTAAATTTTATTTTATTATTCATAGGTAATGTTACTCTTATTTACTATTCATAAGGGTCATGTTACTATTCATAAGTGTAGGTTACTATTCATAAGGGTAGGTTACTATTCACCAAAAATTATTTTTGTTTCATTAGACTCCAAAAACTATCTTGAACACAACCTTGTATGTCGAATTTTCAAAATTCCAAAAATAGGAGTGACAAACTTATGTTTAAAGGTCACTTATCACTTAGTAGTTCATTATTTTGTGTTTTTATGACATAAATATAAGAAGGAAATTTTCCATTGAAAAACTTTAGGTCGTTACATTCTTCCCCCCTTAAGAAATTTCGCCCCCAAAATTTCACTTTACACAAACAGGTGAGGGTACTTCTCCTTCATTGCCTCTTCTGGTTCCCAATTTGCTTCCTCAAACTTATGGTTCCTCCACAACAGTTTGACAAGATGGGTTGTCTTGTTTCGTAGAACCTTATCACTTCAGTCCAGAATCTTTATTGGCTACTCTTCATAGTAGAGATCATCTTCCAGCTGCACCACCTCTAAGTTTAGTACATGTGAGGGGTCTGGTGTGTACTTTCTCAGTAGTGATACATGAAACACATCATGAACTTGAGCCATATTCAGTGGAAGTGATAGACGATAGGCCACGGCTCCTATGCGGTCAAGGATCTCAAAGGGGCCTATGTACCTTGGGCTTAGCTTCCCTTTCTTCACGAATCGCATGACTCTCTTCCATGGAGATATTCGAAGGAAGAATTTATCTCCTACGTCGAACTCTAAGTCCCTTCAACGGTTGTCAGCATAGCTCTTTTGCCAACTTTGAACAGCTTTGATGTGTTTTTGGATGACTTGAACCTTATCTGTCATCTCTTGAACAAGATCAGGTCTAAGAAGCTTTATTTCTCCAACTTCATCCCAACAGGTTGGAGTTCTACATCACTTCCCATAAAGAGCTTCATACGGAGCCATCTGAATACTCGAGTGGAAGCTATTGTTGTATGAGAACTCAACCAATGGGAGATGCTGATCCTAACCACCTTTGAATTCAAGAGAGCAGGCTCTTAGTATATCTTCAAGCATCTGAATAGTCCTTTCATATTGGCCATTGGTTTGGGGGTGATGGGCCGTGCTGAAATTTAATTCAGTACTCAAAGCATGTTGAAGGCTCCTCCAAAACTTAGATGTGAACCTTGGATCACGGTCAGAGACAATTGAGAGTGGAACACCGTGCAGTCTCACCACTTCCTTCACATATATCCTTACAAGTTTTTCAAGCAAGAGGTCTTCCTTAATAGCGATAAAATGGGCAGTCTTGGTGAGTCGGTCAACCACAACCCATATCGCATTATTTCCCTTTGACGTCTTCGGGAGGCCTGTGACAAAGTCCATAGTAACATTTTACCATTTCCACATGGGTAGAGGCAATGGTTGCATCATACCCTTGGACTTTTGTCACTCAGCTTTAACTTGCTGACATACCAAGCACCTTGATATATATTTTGCAGTCTCCTTCTTCATGTTATCCCACCAGAAGTGTTCTCGAAGATCACAGTACATCTTGGTACTCCCAGGATGGATAGAGAAAGTTGAGCTATGTGCATTATCCAATAGATCCTTCTTTATCCCGGGTGATTAAGGCACACAAAGTCGCGTTCCAAACTGAATCACACCATCATTTTCGATGTGGAACTCTTGTAGATTCCCTTCCTTTACTGCATTCATCCTCTTTTGTATCTCCACATCATCCCTTTGTGCTTCCTTAATCTTCTCTTGGATGGATGGTTGCGCAATCATTTGTGCAAGGTAGGATGTATCCCCTGCCCTTATGATTCCAAAATCCATCCTTTGCATATACAAGAAGATAGGGTCTTTCTCAATCCGCAACATGGAAAGAGTAGCAGGTTCTTTTCTGCTTAGAGCATCAGCTACCTTGTTCGCCTTTCTAGGATGATAGTGAATAGAGCAATCGTAATCCTTGATTAGCTCTAACCATCTCCTTTGATTCATGTTGAGCTCCTTTTGTGTGAATATATACTTTAGGCTCTTGTGGTCGGTGTATATGTCACACTTCTCACCATAAAGGTAGTGCCGCCAGATTTTCAAGGCAAAAATCACGGCTGCCAGCTCCAAATCATGTGTCAGGTAGTTCTGCTCATGGATCTTCAACTGTCGTGAGGCATAGGCTATCACATTATCATTTTGCATGAGTACACAACCCAAGCCTTTCTTGGAAGCATCACTGTATATCACAAAACTTTATCCACTTTTTGGTAGTGTGAGTACAGGTGCAGTGATTAGCCTTCTCTTTAGCTCCTTGAAGCTTCCCTCACATTCTTCCGTCCAGACATACTTTACCCCTTTCCTTGTTAACTTATTTAGCGGGCTTGAAAATCATGAGAAGTTTCTCACAAAACTTCGGTAGTACCCAGCTAATCCAAGAAAACTACAGATTTCTGTGACACTAGAGGGCATGGGCCATTCCTCAATCGCCTTTGTCTTTGAAGGATCCACAGAAATTCCCTCACTTGTGATCACATGTCCCAAGAACATGACTTGATTCATCCAAAAGTCACACTTGCTGAACTTGGCGTACAACTTCTCCTTTCTCAATGTCGCCAACACAAGTCTAAGATGTTCTTCATGTTCCTCCTTGATCTTGGAGTAGATGATAATATCATCAATAAACACTACCACAAATTTTTCGAGGTAATGTCTAAAGACTTTATTCATCAAATCCATGAATATTGTAGGGGCATTAGTAAGTCCAAAGGGCATCACTAAAAACTCATAGTGCCCATACCTTGTTCAGAAGGTAGTATTCTGAATATCTTCCTTCTTTACCTTTACCTGATAATATCCAGAACAAAGATCCACCTTTGAGAAGTATTGAGCTCCTCTTAACTGGTCGAACAAGTCATCAATCCTTGGGAGAGGATACTTGTTCTTTATGGTGATCTTGTTGAGTTCCTGATAATCGATACACAGCCGCATTGTTCCATCCTTCTTCTTCACAAAGAGCACTGGCACACCCCAAGGTGATGCACTAGGGCATATGAACCCTTTGTCCAGATACTCTTGTAGCTGCTTCTTTAACTCCTCCAGTTCGATAGGAGCCATCCTATAGGGACATTTCGAGATAGGAGTAGCTCCAGGTATGAGTTCAATTGAGAACTCTACCTCATGATCTGGGGGAATTCTGGGTAACTCTTCAGGAAATACATCGTCATATTCCCTCAAGATGGGTATTTCCACAAGGTTGGCATTTTCCTTCGACTCAACCATTTGGGCGAGGTATACTTCTTCATAGGGAATCAACACCCACACCATTGAAGGATTTTTGAAAGGAGATTCATGATCTTCCTTGAATTTGTAGAGGAGCATGGGATGGTTTCGGAATATGAAAAGATATTTCCTTTTCCCGACAGTTGATATGCGCTTTATATAACAAGATCCAATCCATTCCCATTATAGCATCGAATTCCACCAAGGGAAGTATTACGAGATTTTCCGGAAGAATCTTCCCACATACGTTAACAGGAGAAGAGTCAAACACTTGGGTTGAAATGATTTCACCGCTTGGTGTTTTTACAGATATCTCTACTTCAAGGTTTTGGGGATTCGATTCTATAGTTCTAGCAAACTTGCAAGATATAAAGGAATGCGTAGAACCAGAATCAAATAAGAATTTTTCCATTCTTGAGTGAATAGGAAGTGTACCTTGTACGACTTCATTATCATGTTCCACCTCCGCAGTAGTGATGGCATAAGCCTTCCATTGTTCCTTTGGCTTTGGTGGTTGCTGACGTTGATTTCCCTCGAGAACTCGAGGTTTAGTGCACTGGTTTTCATAGTGCCCTTGCTCCCTACAGTTGTAGCAGTGAACCATGAGTGGTTCTCTCCTTTCATCGGCCACATTATCCTTAATTTTCATGTCTTTTCTACACTCTTGAGCATGGTGTCCTTCTTTCCCACACTTGAAGCATTTCCCCATCCCTTTGAGGCAGTTCCCATGGTGCAACTTCCCACATTTTTGGCATGTGGGTCGTTGTGTTTTCTTCCCACCTTTGTCACTAGATCCACTGGCTTGAAACTCCATCTTTCTTTTCTTATCACCATATCCATGGGACCATTCTCCAAACTCCATCTCCACTTTGAGATCACACCGAACAACTTCTTCATAACTCCCAAAGTCTCAAATTTCAAGAGCCTTTCGAAGGTGTGGTTTTAATCCACTAAAGAATCTATCAATTTTGCTATCATTGTTGATAACAAAACCCGAATCATACCTTTTGAGCCTCGTGAAATTTGATTCATAGGTTGTGATAGATTCTCCTTCTTTTTTCTTGAGCTCTGTGAATTCTCTCTCCATCTTCATGCGAAGAGTTCATGGGAAGTACTTATTAAGAAACATTATCTTAAAGTCTTCCCAGTCCATCTCTTCAATTTCCTCCCTTGGCTTGGTGTTCTTAATCAAAGCCCACCATTGATCAGCTTCTCCATCTAGATGATAAACGGCTAGAGTCACCTTCTCCATCTCAAAACAGTGAAGTACATAAAAGATTTTCTCCATGGAGATGACCCACTATTCCGAAACTAGTGGATTGGAAGATCCAAAAAACGTCGGTGGTTGTTTCCACATAAAACATTTGATAGCCAGTTTCTCCCTCTTTGGTGAAGGAGGACGTTCCCAATTATTATGGTTATTATTCATAACCTAAGATAATTGGGTAAGCATTTCCATGAAGTTTTGAACTCCACCTCCCAAATCATTGGGGATGTTGTTCGGGCAATCGTTGCATTGGCCCTCACAAGAGTTGTTGGCCTGATTTCTTCTGGTTCCCACCATTTTCTAAAATAGAAAAGGTTAGAACAAAACATAAGTAAACAAGTCATGAATAACTTATTCATTTAAAAAATTATACCAAAAATATAACATATGTGATCCCTAGGTAAATATTCTTGTGTGAATTTTTGTACTTAATATCATTCTATAAGTTTTCTCTAGGGTTCACTAATCCTAATTCCCAAATTAACTAAACCTTGCCTCTGATACCAACTATAGTGACCCGGCCTTTTCTTTCATTACTATTACATCATTTCAAAGATAAACAACATAATAGTATTACACATAGAGGATCCAGAGGTTTAGTGTCTTGGGAAAACTAGGACTATACATGACAAATGCAACATCAACCATAAACATTTATTTAATTTCTTCTTAACTAGCTTCTTAGTGGTACTTGTCCTCTCCTTAGTACATGTAGCCACCTGAGGATATACATCAAAATGGGTGAGCTAGAATCCTAGTAAGAGGATAGATAAGAATAGTATAGCATGGGGTGAGCATAATCATGACATAGGAAAATGATCATGAACATGAGAGGAGCATAAATAAAAGACTTGAAATGTGGCAATGCATAAAAATGAAACATCATGTCTTAGTGGTTAACTACCACACATAATTGTGAACCAAGATAGAATCTTGTTCACACATCATTTCAAATTTACTCATGAGATTCATCACTTTACCCAATGCATTGGAGCGCTATATAATTCTGGGTGCACCCGTCACATTTAAACATTCATATTGCGCTATATAATTCCAGGCACACCTGTCACATCATAACATTATCATTTATCATGCTTGCCACAATGAAAATATAACATAAATTAACATAATGAACCCATGAAAAGGAATGGGTTTCATCTCATAATAAAAAATTCATAAACTTTTGGTTCCCAAAATAAAGAGGGAACAACATACTTGATACAAGGACCATCAACCTTGAATGATAGGTAAAGGTTGAGTTCTTAAGAGAAGAGTTATTTCGGAAAACATTTGGATTGAAATAAACTTCATTATAAAACATGTATATCCCAGAAAAGTAAAGACAATGATGAAAAAATGATCTTTATGGAGTGACCATATCAAAAATGGAGTGAAAGAGGTAGAACCCGAAGGATGAAAGTTGGGTTCGAGAATTTCCCCTTACCTTGTACCTGAATGCTTCCTTCTCTTTAATGTACTGTATAATGACATTATATTAATTAATTAGAAATCCAGAACCATGTGTAAATTAATAAGGTTCATTTTGGTTTCATTATGCCATATTATGTTCCTTTGGATGACTTATAGAGTTTAAAAACATTGTTCGAGTATGTTCATTTTTATGGTTTTTCTTGGGTAGTTCACTTGTATTTTTAAATTGAAGTTTGTGTAGAACATGGGTAAACATAAAGAACTGATATTAAATGTTATTAATTATATTTCAGGAGTTTGGATGGTCTTATAATGAATAAAATTAGATCCATGTGGATGAATCATTAGATACGAATTAAATGATGGTTATTTGGGTCAATTTGGGCGGTTTTTCGATCACAACGAACTTGTTTTAACTTATCACTTAGTAATATGGCCATAGGTTATTTCTAGAACTTAAAATAGAACATAATACATATTAAATATTCTGGTTCAACCATAAAAATGGTTTCATGACCAGATTTGAAGGTAGAAATGGAATAAGAGAACATGTCGTTTTTGAAGGTGATAAATTTAACACCTCATGAACAACGTTCTCTTTAATAAAATAAAAGGAAGAGGGAAAGGGGGTGGGGTGATATAATATCACCTTATAATCATAAAATTACAGTATATGTATAATAATGGAGTTGAAAAACAATTTGGTTGAATATAGGTGAGGAGAGATCAAGAAAGGAACTTGAACTTGAAAGGAAATTAAAGGAGAAGAGGGAGAGAAATTACCTCTAGAATCTTCCTCTTGAGAACCTCCTTAAGGGCCTAAGCTTGGTCTTTTGATGAGACCAGAAGCTTTTGGACATGGGGAAGGGTCTAGGTAAGGTTTTTGGGCAGAGTTTAGACAATTCTTGAAGCTTGAGAGGTGTGGTTTTGGAAAGAGGAGGGGGAGGGCTTATTTATACATGAGGAGGGAGGTGTTTTTGGTATAAAATATTAAATAAAATAATATATCAAGAGTTAGACTTGTAATAGTAGTTTTTTGAAATCCTAAATCATATATTAATATAATATAATTCTTTTTAGGATTTAATTCTTCTTTATAATCCAAATTCATTAATTTATTAAAAGGAATGTGAAAGGAAGAGAAAAAGACACTTTAAGAAATCACCTTTTGACTTTAGGCTTTGGAAAGTTCTTTTTAGGTTTGAGAATTGGATTTATTGTATTTTAAGGAACTATTTATGAAATTTAAAATAATTTGGCCGAAACTATTGCTCTAGAAAGTTTATGTCATCATTACATCATTAATTATGCAATTTAGTATATACCGATTATGTGAAAAACTGTATTTTTTTACTATTCACCCGAAAATTGAAGTATTTCAGAAAAAACCAAAATTTTACCCCTACCATTTTTTGACGTGTAGAATCCAAAAATGATGTCCATTTTTCAAAAATAATTTTCTAAATATTATTAATTTAATGTTTAATTAAAATCATAATTTACTTAAAAAACAGTTTTTAAAATTTAAACTGATTTTGTAGTTCTTTCAAAAATTACGTAGGGTCTTATAAAATTATCTAAAAAATATTAGACATTGATTCAATACATTATGAATACATTTCAGGGAAATAAATATTCTTTTAAATTAATTAATTAATTATAATTAATTATTTTGACTTATAAAATACCAAAAACGTTTACTAAGGTCAAATTATCACTTTCTATGATGTCTAAATTTTATTTTATTATTCATAGGTAATGTTACTCTTATTTACTATTCATAAGGGTCATATTACTATTCATAAGGGTAGGTTACTATTCATAAGGGTAGGTTACTATTCACTAAAAATTATTTTTATTTCATTAGACTCCAAAAACTATCTTGAACACAACCGTGTATGTCGGATTTTCAAAATTACAAACATAGGAGTGACAAACTTATGTTTAAAGGTCACTTATCACTTAGTAGTTCATTATTTTGTGTTTTTATGACATAAATATAAGAAGGGAATTTTCCATTGAAAAACTTTGGGTTGTTACAACCACCAACCAAGGAGAACCTCTGTTAAACATCACTGCATCATCAATAAACATGTGAAAGCATAAACACAGAGTGAGGGTGTCCTAAACGCCCAACACAACACTACAGCCATAGCCCCATGGGATTACAAGTTCATCACGAGTTCTAAGGTGACACCTGCTACCATCTCTACCCAAACCTGATATACAGCTCAGGGTCCGTCAAACAATAGATACCTGATGAGTCCCTCAAGCCAAACACTGAAGAGGAATCCTCCTCTGGATCCTCTGGTATAAACAAAAGAAAAGGCATCCTACTAAGGATCCTTAGCTGTAAAAGGTGAAGGATGAATCCTACACGGGATCCTAGAATGATAATAAAATGGAGGAATCCTACTTGGGATCCTCAAAATGGAACACGGGTAAGGGATCTTACAAGGGACTCCCTAGATCAGTATATAAGAAAATGAATCCCTCAGGGGATTCTTAGAAGCATCTAGTCTCACGGCCTCATAGGCTAAAAGGGAACATCTCACAGTGGGAATGTCCTCAAAATAATATTTCATGGTAGATAGTTCATATCTCATCTTAGATCAAGGTCTCAACTAGGTTGTTCTGAAAACCCGACCTATCATTCACACCAAGTCTCACTCTTTGGAGACAAATGAATCTGATAACTGGAGGAAGAACCTATCTATTTAAAAATAATCTTAAAAAACCCATTAGGAGACCTCAGAACGCTTCATGGGTTTCACTATCATGATTTATATAGAAAACATCTCATAATGAAATACTCTTATGTATAAATATAATACCAGGGAATAAAATATGAAAAAACCCTCAAAAGGGAACCAAGAGAGAATTGCACGGCATATAGATAACTTACATGGCGTGTACCCTCAAGCTCCCACATGGGCGTGTACTCTCATTATCCTGGGCGTGTAAATGCCCCAGGTACACGGTGTGCAAGGAGGGAACACGGTGTGTACCCTACACGAGGTACCTACCCATGTACCTTATCTGGCCTGGCCAGATACTTGGCCAGGCCATATATTCCCACATGGCGTGCAACCCACATGGGGTTTGGTCGTGTACTCCACACGGCTATGTACCCCTACACAGGTTCACCTGTTCAGGTACTCAGCTACACATTTGAGTACCATTACATGGTATACATCCCATATGAGGTCTAGCTATGTACTCTACATGGTCGTGTACCCCTACATGGGTTCACCTGGCCGGGTACACGGCTACACGGTCGAGTAACAGTACATGGTGTGTTCACTCCTGTACACGGTGTGTACTACTTAAACATCATCTTCCCTAAATAGAAAGAACACACAATGTGTTCCACTGAACCACACACTTTGTTATCAGGTTTTCTCAAATGGAAAACCCTCTAGATTACCCGAAACCCCTATTTAAACCCCAAAATCAATAGATCGGGCCACATACAAGAATAATAGGGGCATAGATTTGGAAAACAAAGAATCAAAATTTATTTTTTAGTAAACTTTAAAAATGAACTACCTTTGGGTGGAAACCGATGTAGCTTCGCTCGATTCTAAGTTCCATGGCTATCGCACATCGATCCAGTTCATTGAGAGCTTCACGACGGTACTCTTATTACCTTCCCTCTCTCTCTCTTTCTCCCTCTCCCTATTTTCTGTATTGGTCAAGTGGCATGGGAGGAGGATCACAGAAGGTGTGCGTGATAAGGAGGAGTAAATAAGAGAAAGGAAAACGAAAATAAAGAAAAAGAAGAAAAGAAAAGAAAAGAAAAGAAAAGAAAAAAAGGGGTGTGGGCCGGCCTTGGCACCCGACTCAAATTTATGCCTCGCCTAGGCTAAACTTCCCATTCCAGGCTCAACAGTGAAGAATAAATATCAATATGACACTCCATTTAAAAGATAATGTTGAAGGAACTTGCACAAACAATTGAATATTTCATTTATTAAATATTAATTATTAATTATTCTGCCAAAATTTGAATAGCTTGGATTTCCACAAAACACTTTTCCTAGGGTAAAAACCCTATTTCGGGACTAACAGAGTGGTCATAAAAATTATCTGAGATCATATTCTAGGAGGAAAGACCATTTTACCCCTTATAAGCATCTAAAAGCAAAAAATAAAATTTCTTCTCAAAACTGCAGTTTAGAAAAACACAGGTCCTTACATTGAGACTTCTTATAACATCCCAAGATTTTTAAAATGAATCACTATGCACAATATTATACAATATACGCCACATCGATCTTAAACAAATGGATAAATATTATTATTTAAATGCGATAGTTATCACATAGGAATTAGAATGGCGAGAATGAATGAGATTAACTAAATTATGAAAATATACTTCAAAAATTTATACAAAATGAAATCATTGATTACTAATTAATTATAAATAAAAAAATCAATTGAATATAAAGGATGTGTTTTTTTATAAAAAACTATTTGTATACCCACAGTGGAATTTTGTCTTTATAAATTAAATTAATCACTATTAGTGAAAGATATTAATAAATTTTATGTGTTATATATATAATAAAATGTTTTTAAATTCATAAAATATGTTTTATTAGCTTAAGATAAGAATAAATCATATTTTAATCATAAAAAAGCTATATTTTTCTAAAAGGTAATTTTTCCACCTTTTGATGGCGCACATATTTTAAATCTAAATTTTGGAACTTTTATAAATTTATTTTGAAAACAATAAACTTAATTTTTGAAATTATAATGTTAAAATTATCTTAGTGTTAATTTTTTTATTTTTCTAATAATTTTCATTTTTTGATGAATAGTGAAAAATACTACATTTTCATCTAATTAATTTTTATAGTTAAATTATATTTTAAATTGGGTTTAAAGTATAATTGGTTAAATTATACATCAATAAATCCAATTTAGGGAATTATAATCAATTTCAATTTGAAATTGGATATAAAAACATTTCAAATTTTTGAACTTTTCACTTTAAAAACCCACTTTTTCATTGTGTCTAAGAGATTAGTTTTAAATCTAATTTTGTTTATTATTTGAATTGAATTTGGTAAAATGGATTACATATTGGGAATGATAATTTGATAATTATGTATTAATCTCATTTTCATTTTTTTAGGCATAAAAAAAAGTTACCATGGTAAAATAATTATTTATCGCGGTATAGGTAACAAAAATGAAACGGGTTGAAGTTAAAAAGGTAAAGGATTAAAATACATAAAAACTAAAAAATTTAATTGTTGTTTGAGGTAATTATTGAACCTAAATATACTATAAAATATTAATTTTCATCCAAATTCTTTGAAATTAATGTCACCTCAATGTGGTTGGCTTTAAATATAAAATAATCATTATTTTAATCACTTAAACTCACCTCTCCTCAAGTATAAATATCACCCCTCACCACCACGTTTCATCTCAAAAAGACTTAAAGCTCCTAAAATATCTTATCAAACCTCTCCTCTTCACTCTTAACATCTCCTAGTGATATTAGTCTCAAAAAAAGACCAAATCCAAGCTTCAAAAAGGTCTCTAAAGGAGGTAATTTTCAAGAGGTAATTTTTTCAAAGTACCTCTCTTAATTTATTTTATTATTCTATTTTCTCCACAAATACTTAATCCATAAAGGCTTGATAACTCTATAATAATTTATATACTATAGTGTTATGTTTATAATTTAATATCTCATATCCATTTCATTTCTCATCTCCACTTATTCAAAGAAATGAAACTATTGTCCAAATTATGTTGCTTTACCATCTCAATGAATAATGATTTTTCATTTTACATTGCCGCCTTAATGTCTGGTCATAAAAGTGTCATTCTGGTAAAATAATATTTAAATATGTATATTATAACCTATTTCATGTTTTGTGACTAATATAAACATATAATATTAAATAAGACAAAACTAGTTTGTTATGTTCGGAAAAACCATCAAAATAAACTAAACATTTATCATTAATGTTTTATCTAATGAATCACCATCATGTTAGAAAAAATGATATATGGGACCATTTATACTCTTTTAAGTTCATTAATACCATTTCATTATACTTCTGAATTTGTATTCCCATTTTATAAGAACATCAATAATTATACTCAAGAGAACTGATCATGAAACCATGAAATGAATACACCCAAAACAATGAAAATCATGAAATATTATTAATGAAAGGGTCATAAGATGTTGTAAAATTATCATATAAGTTATTATAAATATTAATATAATTTTTTAATGATTTAATAACATTATATAAACCATTATAAAGTATGTTAAAGTACGCACCATTAAAGGGAAGCTTGAGGTAAGGTATTTCTTTACCCAATTTCCATTCTTTGAGTTAAACTTCTAATTCTTGATTATGTATTGCTAATATTATATGTGAAATGACATTTGAATATCTTAAGTTTTATTTTTAATTTATTTTTGTTTATTTACAATAGATACACATATTCTATTTATTTTATTTATGCTCACTTCCATGATATGATATTTAAAAGGGACTCTTTAACTAAAAGACCTCATTTTAAATGTTTTAAAGATTTATTTTCTAAATCTTTCTCTTTCATATAAATGTTTTTTTAAAATGATTTATATGAATATATTTATATATACATTAATGTTTTTAAAAAGTTAATTTTCAAATTTCTCTCATATATTTTCAAAAAGGAATCTTTTTAAGGTTTTATATAAGGGACTTTCTTTTAAAAATCCTCTTTAAAGTTTCTTTTAATAAAATAATGATTTTATTACATATATTTGATGAACGGAATTTCATACTTTCATGTCTCTATAATGTTTTTAATCTTGCCTTACTATTTTATATGGTTACTTTCAAATAAAATTTTTTCCGTTGTATGTGTGTAGTTTTTCAAAATGAGTGATTTCAAAATGAAAAGTTCATTTTCTTCAAAGATTGTTTTTATGGTGTAATCTTTTATAATTTATGTTTATGTTATGGTTATTTGGAATTTTTTGATAAACCAATGATGTGTGGTTACATGATAAACCAATTATGGGTGGTTATGTGATAAACCAATGATGGGTGGTTTCATGATAAACTAAGGATGGGTGGTTACATTATAACCTCTAATGCATCGGGTACTCCGAAGTTAGAGGTTGGCTATTTCGGTTACTCCATTTATAAGATTGATTTAGAAAATGATGTCCCAAGTTACCTAATTATATTTTATATGATTTCTAATGTGTTTTCATGAAAATATATTGATTTTTAAAAGGTAATATATTGATCTTTTTTAAAATATGATTCCTTTTTTTAGATCAAAAATATATTTTTATGAAATTGTTTTTATGGATTTTCACTGGACCAAAGGTTTCCTTATTTTTAGGTCCCTTACTGGGAATTTTGTTCTCATCCCAAAATTTAAAAAAAATCATTGATCTAAAATATTTGTAAGGAAAAATAATATTTCATTATGAAAGTATTGAATTTGTTCCATGAAAAGAAACTGGGCTTTTATTTTAATATTTTTGTTTTATGGAAGAAATGGATACTGAGTATAAGTGTCAACTTGTAATGTATGGGTTTAATATGTAAGTGTTTAACCTAATTCTCTAAAAATATAAACCTAAAGGATATTTGGAAATAAAATAAAATGAATTCTAGTCAAAAGTCACTAGAATATGTAATGTTTAAGGTTGGGTCCTTACAGTTGGTATCATAGCAGGGTTTAGATAACTTTATATGTTAGAATGTTATTTGATAATAAGTTAAAGATTATCTATAACCAAAAGGGTTGTTATTTTATATATAATTTTTTTTGTTTTATGGTAATTTAGGTGGATCGGATAAAAACCTAAATAAACTAAGATATAAGGGGGTTGAAGGATTAGAGTATTATAAAAAAATTATTGCATTATCGTTACCCTATAGATTATTTTTTCTTTAATAATTCATTTTATGTCTAAGTGATGTTCTTTTAAATACATTAAGGATCATATGTCAAGATGGAAGGATAGAAATATTTCAGAACCTTTTCATCCCTCCCTGATGATTTGATCATCTCTATTATGGAAAAATTGTGTTCAAATAATTTTGATAATTTTTTGAGTATTCAAATCACCTATAAGAAATTGTTTGAGTTATCAAACACCTATTCATTTCTACAAAAAAATTATGGGTCATGGTATCTTTTTCATTTTATTTCAAGATATCAAATCTACCTAAAATTGAAATACTATAAGTGGCATGAATAATTACTTTTTAAAAGTAGGACAACATGTCAAAAGATAAAGGGAACATCAAGAAGATCCTGAAATCTAGATTTAAGGTATGAATTATTTTCTTATCCATAAAGTATGAAACATGATTGGATTAATATTTATAAATCATGAGGATATAAATTCATATCATTGATTTACAAAAATGGATAATTTGGAAATAATATGGCAATGAATGGTTAATAGATTATGAAGAACATTGAATGACTAAGGTTTCTACATATAGGAATTCAATAATTGTGATGTGGTGGAATATTTAAGGATGATCATATGTTTAAAGTCACTACCATTGTTTTTATATTTCATTTGATGGGAGTACTTTGGATATTTTTAGTCTTAATAGATGTTTGAGGCATATGTAACCCTTATGATTAACATGTGTTTGAATTAAAGGTTACTTAAGGAAGAATTATATTTTATTTTATGGATATAATTTTAAAGGTATGGATAACCTTTAGGGTTTATATGATATCTGATTTTGAGGTAATTATGGGTTCTTACTTTTTGGGATGAAAAATGAAAGGTACGAGATAACCTTTGAGGTTGGAATATATTAAGGTTATTTTGAGGATGTTTTTGACATTTATAGAATTTTATAAATATTATATAGATATAGTTTTAGAAAACATGTCATGTCTAAAAAGGCCATGGGGATCGAACCCACAACCAAAGGGTGACAAGGGTGCATCACCTACCATTAGACCATGTCCTGGTTAATATGATATTTTTATTTTTTTTAGTTAAATTATTTTATTAATAAAAAATAATTTTATTTTGGGATCATATGTTCGATCATAAAGATAACCATGGGATTAGAAATTGGTTTGTGGATTAAGTTATCAATGTTATTTCGGAAGACGTTCTCTATTTTGGGAACCCTATAGAATAATATGGGATTCTATTTGAGAAATAGAGGATGAATTATCTTTTGGAATTAGATATGATTTATAGTTATCCGGGTTATTTATGGAAATGATTATGTTACTAGAGAAATTAGATTTTATTATAAAACTTTAAGATTAATTGATATTATTTGAAGATAAATATTAAATTTATCTTGTAAGACTGTGTGATCTAATCCTTATAATTTTTGGGTTTCAGTTTTAGTCTGGAATATTTTGAGTAATTTTAAGTATAGTTATTTGTTGAATGATCTATGTTGAACTTTTGTTATTATGGTTGAATTTTGGAGATTAAAGTATTTTTTTAATAATATAAAGGCATATTTTTTTAGAGAATTACATTATCTTGTACTAACCATTTTGTTTTTGGTTAATACCTAAATAGAGAAGGAATAGATAGATATACTTTTAGGGATTTTGTGATCTATAGAAGTTGACTAACTGAACACTTAAAGGCTTTATATATTTTTATTAATTTGATCATCCACTTTTTTAGGTTGAGGGGTAACCTTTACATAGTCCATATACTCAGAGGCACTAAGCCTTAATACATGACCATTTCAGGCCCAATGATCGAATGACAAACCGCAATCCCCACCCTAGATGATACTAATTATTTTGAACCATATTAATCGACCAGCAAGACTGCTCTTCCAGTAATACTAATGCATGACTACATGGGCCTGGTACCGATATTAAATCCATATCCTCTCAATTATCCAAATATGTGAGAATTGTTGGTGATTTATCCTTACTCTGACCACATCTAGGACAGCACATAGGATATGATCCAAATTATTATTACTGAATTTGATTCACTTTTTAGCCCACTGCACTGCCATGAATCCCACCACCTGACTAGCTGAACCGACCACACCATCACCACTTCTCTGCATTGTCTCTCCTATTTTCCTAACACCGCCCATAATCTCATCCACTAACACCCTAATGTCTCCCCCACAGGTCACTAAAAGCCTCCCTCATCCATTCTTCACCAACAGTCATTGACCCCTTCCAAAGACGACGTCGCCTCATCCTGCCTGAGACCACGAGCCCTGTCGTCATGTAATTTCCCTCACCGGTGAAAACGTTATACCCACCACCTGTTGTCAAGCCGCCAACGTCCAAACACCCCACATCCCTCCCTCCCATCAATCACCGACCAAGATGCCCCCGTGATGCTGACACCCACACCGCATTCCCACCTTCGTTCCTCACACCCAACTAACCCTTCATATTGATGCTTCAGGTATAAAAATTCATCTTGAATACTCCACATTTGGAGAAAAGATGAGAATGAAAATCTATATGTCAAGTATATTTCCCTATGTTATTAGTTTAGGTAGTAAAGAAATTTATCAACTCTAGGGAAAAAAGGATTTTCAAACAAAAACCTTATCCAATTTATTTTCAAAATATAAAATCAATAGCCTTTAACCTATAACAGATTTACATTTTTCTGATTGTTAAATTTCTAATCATCATGTTCTCTATCACTCTACATCATAACTTGACAGATTTTTCTTCCATGTCCATGTTTTCCTACATGGAAACCTGGTATGTGTTATCTTAGGTGACCTTCGTACTTTCCATTCTCACTTTTCAAGTGGATTTTTTATTAACCTTTTTCCAATGTGGGATTTCAACAAATGTATTTTGAAAAATTCAAACTCCTGGTTTTTTTATCCTGAGTTCAAATTGTGAGGATGCAATTTATTAAAGGGGGTATAATATAAAATCCATATATTTTTAAAATGAAACACTATGCACAATATCATACAAGATATGCAATATCAAACTTAAACAAATGATTCAGTATTATTATTCAAAAGCAATAATTATCACCTAGTTGTTGGAATAAAAAAATGAGATTAACTAAATTATGAAAATATAGTTTAAATATGTTTATAAAATTAATTCAATGGTTACCAATTAATTATAAATGAAAATAAAACCAATTGAATATAAAGGGTGTTTTTTTATAAAAAAACTACTTTTATGTCTATAATGGAATTTTATCTTAATAAATTAAAGTAATCACTATTATTGAAATATTTTAATGAAATTTATATGTTATAAATTAAATAAAATGTTTTTAACTTAATATAATACTTTTTATAATATTAATATAAGAATAAACCCTATTTTAATCATAAAAAGCTATATTTTTCTAAAAGGTAATTTTTCCACCTTTTGATGGTGCGCCTATTTTAAATCTAAATTTTTACATTTTTATAAACAAAAATTGAAAAAATAAACTTCATTTTTTGAAATCGTAATTTCAAAATTATCTTAGGGTGAATTTTTTTATTTTTTATGATAAGTTTTATTTTTTTGATGAATAGTGAAAAATGCTGCATTTTAATTGAAAACTGCATTTTCATCTAATTTATTTATATAGTTAAATTATATTTTATATTTATTTTAAAGTATAATTATTTTTATTATAAATAAATCAATCCAATTTAGGACATTGGAATCAATTTCATAATGAAATTGGATGTAAAAACATTTCAAAATTTTGAACTTTTCACTTTAAAAACCCTCTTTTCATTTTGTCTACAGGATTAATTTTAAATATGATTTTATAAATTATGTAAATTAAATTTGGTAAAATGGGTTCAATATTTGAAATCATAATGTAAAAATTAGTTATTAAGGACATTTTTATTTTTTAGGCATAAAAAAAGTTACCACGGTAAAAAAATTATTTACTGTGGTATAGGTAAAAAAATTAAATGAGTTGAAGTTAAAAGAGTAAAGGCTTAAAATACCTAAAAACTAAAAAAAATAATGGTTTTTTGAGGTATTTATCAGCCCTAAACAGCCTCTAAAATGTCAATTTTTATCTAAATTCATGGAAATTAATGTTATATCAATGTTGTTAGCTTTAAATATAAAATAACCATTATTTTAATCACTTAAACCCACCTATCCTCAAGTATAAATGTCACCCATCACCACCCCATTTTTACTCACAAAGACTTTAAGCTCCTAAAATATCTGCCAAAACATATCCTCCTCACTCTCCCACATCCTAGTGTTTCTGGTCTCACCAAAAGATCAAATCAAAGTTCCTCAAGGGTCTCACAAGGAAGTGACATTCAAGAGGTAATTTTCTCAAAGTACCTCTCTTAATTTATTTTATTATTCTATTTTATCTCAACATAATTAATCCATCAAGGAATGATAACTCAAGAATAATATATATAGTATATTTTTATGTTTCTGATGTAATATCTCATGTCCATTTCATTTTCCATCTTCTATTATTCAAAAAAATGAAACTATTGTCCAAATTATGTCAGTTTACCATTTCCATAAATAATGATTTTTCTTTTTCCATTAACCCATTCATGGATGGTCATAAAAGTTTCATTCAAGTTAAATAAAATTTAAATAGGTATATTGTAACCTATTTTGTGTTCTGAGAAAAATTTAAACACAAAATATTAAATGAGATGAAACTAGTTCGTGATGTTCGAAAAAACAGCCAAAATAAACTTAACATTTATCATTAACGTTTTATATAATGAATCATCTTCATGTTAGAAAAAAAATGATATATGGGAACATTTATACTCCTGAAAGTTCATTAATACCATTTCATTCCACTTCTGAAGTTGTATTCCCATTTTACAATAACATCCATAATTATACTCAAGAAAACCGATCATGAAACCATGAAATGGACATACCCAAAACAATGAAAATCATGAAATATTATTAATTAAAGGGTCATAAGATGTTATAAAAGAATCATATAAGGTATTATAAATATAAATATAGTTCTGGAGTAAGTTAATATAATTCTATAAAACATTATATAGGAGGTTAAAGTGTAAGGACCTGACCCCAGTTGCCCGAAGTCGGTGCCTTATTTAATTACATTGGCATATAAACAAGGAATATGAATCCCGAAGAACCGAGTAGTTTAGTAGAATTGGAAACAAGATCCATACATAAGTTAATCATTAAAACTTGAAATGGAAAACAACATATAAATTTCTACGACAACATCCATAACTCCTAGGTTATTTCAGCGTGTCATTCATAATAAAAATCTTCATGTCCTGAGAAAATGAAATATAAGAAAGGGGTGATATCAAAATCTCAGTGAGGGTAATAAATATAGAAAAAATATCATAAAAATAAATATTAGGCATGGTGAATAACAAAAAACACATACCTTTAAAAATAAACTTGAACGCATTATGGAAAAAATAAGAGCTGAATAAATAATGTCATAATAAAACATAATCATGGTTATTATACTATTCGAATAACCACATGAACTATCAATAATATTTTCATAATTAAGGAAATCATAATATGGGAAATCATAACCATACTGTCAAGGCCTCGTGCCAAGACCATAAATAATCATTTTGTCAAGTCCTTGTGCCAAGCCCGTAGTTTGTCTCATGAGACCTACCAATGCACCGAGGGGCTATAGCGCACCCCAACTGATACTTACTATGTACAATTAATTTATAATATGAACGGGTATAAACATAAACAACATATACATTCATATTGAAACTAATATATGAAATTTAAACAACTTTCTCTGAACATTAAGCATAAACACTAACCATTCGAAGTAAATTGGTGAATGGTTTTAAGATAGCACATCCACAGAAAAACTAATCATAAACCATTAAATTAAATATGGTGGATGATACCATAAAATATTAATCCCAATAATACATAATAATCAACAATATTCTTGAAATAGATGAAGATACTCTTAAAAAATCTTCGAGTAATTTTTGAGATAAATATTCTTTTACTTTGAAAAGAAGAGTTATTTTTGAAAAAATATTTATATAAAACCATAAGTGAAGTAAGATATTATTTTAATAATTAAATGAGTGATTTTATAAATATAATGGTTTCCAAAAATATATTATATAGTTTCCTCAAAAATAGGTATGAATTTGAGTAATTCCCTTGAAATAGGATTGTTTATCAGGAAGGATTTTTGAAAGATCCTTTTAAAACATATAATTCCCCATAAATAAAGGTATGATTCTGGTTCTAAAACATATATATAACATTAAAATATATATTATGAGGAGTAAATATTAATTAATAATAATTTAATTGAGGTAAGTATATAATAAATGTAACCCGAGTGAAAATGAAGGTTCAAGTAGAAAACTATTACCTTAAGTATGAATGTTCCTCTCTTGACCTTATGGTCTTGAAATATGAAATTAGACTCATTAATAACTTAATTAGGAACTTATTAGACATGTATTTATTTTATAATAATTTTTTTTAGTTAATTTATGTCCTTATTGATAAGTTATAATATTAAATTTTGTCATTCTAGAGTGTTTATTTTCTTGATTTTCATAATCAGTTCACTTGTTTTTAAGTAATGGAGTTCATGTGGAATGGATGTAAATATCCAGAATTGAATTTACATGTTATTTATGAACATAAATAGGTTTTAATGGTAATTTGTTTACATGGAATGAGGATGAATCATTAGATGAAATATTAATGACAATCACTTAGATTATTTAAGAGGTATTTTGATTATTATGAACTAGTTTGGTCATATGATTTAATATTATGTACAGGTACTAGTTCCTGAATGTTAAATAGGTTATAATAAATATATTATATCATTTTTCAACCATAAAAATGGTTTCATGGACATTATTTAAGGGTAAAATGAATAATGAAACTTCATCGTCCACGAAGGTTGTAAATTGGCACCTCACGAACGATGATTTCATTTATAAAAAGAGAGAGAGAGTAAGGATATTGATGATGTTTATTCCATTAAAATGATATAATTATAGTATATAGATGATACTATAGTTATCATGGTCATTTGGAAATAGGAGGTTAGGAGATGATAACAATATAAAGGAACTAGAAATGAAAATGAAAGAAATAAAATGTGAATTTACCTCTTGAATCCACCTCCTTGAGAATCTCTTTAAGGGAAGGGGTTTTGGTCTTTTGGAAATACCAAGATCTATTGTATGTGTGGAGTGACTAGGGAAGGGTATTTGGGAAGAAATTTTAGGATCTTAAAGGTGTATAGGAGTGAAGAGAAGAGTGAGTGAGGGGGGGGGGGGTTATAGTGGAGGAGAGGAGTGAATTTCGAATATTTTATTCGTTATTTTATTATTTCCTTCAATACAACCAATAGTGTTGGTTCATGTGACCCATAATAGTAATATGTGTATGTAAGTTATAACCAAGTGGGATTAAATCAGCCTTACATCACTTATGACCCAATAAATCATGTATTTAGCATTTATTGTAAATTATCGTATTTTACTATTCACCCAAAATTCAAGTATTTTAGAAAAATCCCAAAAAATTACCCTAACCATTTTTCAATATATATAATTCAAAAATGAACTCCATTTTTTTAAAATAATTTTCTAAATATTTTTAATTTAATTTTTAAATAAAATCATAATTTATTCTAAAAAACAACATTAAAACTATAACTCGTTTTATAACACCTTGAAAAATTAATTAAGGTCCCATAAAATTATCTTATAACCATAAGACAATAAAATAAAAATTTATGATTAAATTTTATAAAAATACATTTCCACTTTCAATTATTAAATTAATCATAAAATTGTAATTAGAATATTTATACAAAAATACCAATACTTATACTATGATCATTTTTTCACTTTTAAGATATCTAAATTGTATTTATACATTCATGGGTGAAGTTTCTATTTTTTGGCTGATTTAATATTCATTGATATTTATTACTATTTATAAGTTTATGTTACTATTCATAAGGGTATGTTACTATTCACTAAAAAATAATTTTGTCGAATCAGACTCTAAATATCATACCGAATGCAACCGTGTATGTCAGTTTTTCAAAATTAAAATCACAGAGGTTGAAAAATTATGTTTACTAGATAGGTTATAAAAAAAGTGGTGTTTTTTAGAGACTTAGTGTTTCATTCATTCAATATTTATTTTCAAAATCTTGGTGTGTTACCTAAAATATGCACCATTAAAGGGAAGTGTGGGGTAAGGGATTTCTTAACCCAATTTTCATTCTTTGGGTTAAACTTTTACTTCTTGATTATGTCATGTTAATATTATGTGTGAAATGGATTTTCAATATTGTAAATTTTATTTCCATTTGTTTTATGTGGATTTACACACTTCAAAATATTTTTATTTTTCCAATGGGGGTATATCTTTTGGTAAAATTTCATTTTTTGTTGGTAAAATGTTTTACCAACATATATGTATCTCTTACTAAATTGTTGATAAAAACTCTATCTCTAAATGTTTTTGAGACAAATAAAATAGTTCTGTTGCAATTATAATAATACCAACAGATAATATATATTTTTATTGAAGTGTTTAGCAATAGGTTCTGGTGAAAAAATTTTATATTGGTAATAATATTACCAATATATAATATTTTTTTATAAATTACATTTAAATAAAAATTATAAATATTTATTTCTAGTAAAATTTAATATTATATTTATTAATTTATCATATATAATACATCTATTTTAATTATTAAACTAAAGACTATTTTAACACATGTTCAAACTTATAAAAGAATTAATTATATTAATAATAAAATCCATTACAAAACCAATCAATAAAAACAGGATCCCCCAAAAAAACTGGACAACCCCCCCCCCCCAAGCTGGATCCCCCCAAATAGGATCCACCACCCCCACACTTGATCCACCTAAACAGGATCCATGATCCACCACCCCCACACTAGATCACCCCAAAAAGGATCCACCACCCCCACCCCCACCCCCCAATGACCCAGCCCCAGCGAGTTTGCTCCAGCACCAGTAGCTCTAGCCCATCATCACTAGTGAGGCAGCTCCAGGCTCCAACACTAGATCATCCATGCCAGCAAGCCATCTCCAGCGACTATCAAGCACTAGAGACCCATTCATGCCAATGAGTAAACATCAGCACTAGCCAATCCATGTCAGCAATCCACCTCTAACGACTAGTGACCCATCTATGCCCCAAGACCAGCAAGACAGCTTCATAGATACCTCATGTCGATGCAATACCAAAACTTTATGCTTCATGATCTCCACCACACACAACCAAAGATCATATACCAAAAAATGAGCCAGCTCCAGTACAAGAAAGAAACAAATCGAGACAGCTCAAGTCTATGCCACACTCTTCTGCTCCAATATCTACATCACAATCAACCAAAAATCATACCCAAAAATCAATGAAAATTATATGCATGAATTAAAACCAAAATAAAAATAAATGGAATTATAAAAAAAATGATTTTCAGTGTGATAATTTTTCATCATCTATGTCAAATTCTCATAGATTTGAGAAAAGGATAGAGATTCTGCAAATTTGTACTCAAATAGTGAATTAGATAGATCTATTGCATTATTTTCAATGAATTAAGAAACCAAAAAGTGGAATCTCATAACAACTAAGATTAAAACACAAAAAATCACATTTTTTCCATAATTAAATGCATTAAGTAATGAAAATTCCCATCTCTTTGCACAGGTCCTTTTTCCTCCCACTGATACACAAAAACTTGAATGCATAAAGTACTAAAAACTTACCTTTTTCCTCCCACTAGTACTTTTAATATTTCAGTATTGTCCAGCCTAATGAATTATCTGAGGATTGAGGAATTACCAGCAGAGCTATAAAAAGATTCTATAATCATCCAGATGGATGAGTAGCTCTAGAGGACTTTCCAAGGTGTATAAGCTAAATGTGGTGCACCTAATCTTGATCCACAATAGTATTTTTCAACCTTCCATCAAGTTATGAAGAACCCTCAATTTATGACTATAGTTGATCACCTTGTAAATACATTAAAACACAACCCTTCAATGTACAAAATGCTTTATAGGTTTAAAAATCCATCAAAAAATATCAGCTTGAGAAATAGATGGATTACATGAAATAAGATCCATACTTTAAGTCTATTGTATAAGATATGGAGAATAGGTATCCTACTACATTGATGAGGTATTGTAATGAAAAAGATTTTCTGGAAAAAAATGTGTGAAGTAATGGGTCTTGTAGTTCCAAGTGAAATTGAAGCTTCTGCAGAAAGTTATAATGTGGATGAGGTGAGTAAAGTAGGAAAAGACAATTAAGATTCAACCATTCATCATATGGCTAGTGTTATTGATGTGGAGGGTTTGAAAAATGCACTAGTACCAGTCTATGACAAGAAGGATCTAGCAAACATGCTTGTAATATTTCAAACTCATTCTATCACCTATAAGTTTGATGTTTTTCAGGATGATTTAAACTTTTATTCAAAGGTAGGTATACAAGTAATCAGTTTCTACCATTGAACTGAAGCTGAAGAACATGAATAAAAAAATATATGGTATGTATAATGTATACAAGTATGAAATTTGTACAGAATGGATCTCTTGGATTTGAACATTTCCACAAATGGAGTGTAAAGATTGAACATTAATTTTTTAGAATTCAGGCATGTAATAACAATTATAGAATCAAAAATTCAGTAAATGAAAAAATAAAAATGAATAATTATTAAGTTGTATAATATTTATGTTAATAAATGAAACATTGATATTGGAGAAAACTAACCACTATGTCATTTTTCATGAACCAGTTGCATCACTAAAATAGGGTTTGGGTGTGAATTTTCATTCAAGAACTCATTTTTTCAACAAAATCATCCCATATTGCTTGGATAATTATGATTCTAGTGTGATTCAAAATCCATATTTCCAAAAATTAAGTAAACAAATCACTAAATCTGGGGAATACTGAAACTAGAATGATAAATATATATTTATGCATGAAATAGGAGAGTGAAATGAGGTAAGATTAAATGAAGCAATGAAAGTATACACTAAACTTTTTACAACATAAACTGGTAGAATTTAAAATTGAACAGATATTGTGGTTACCTCTAAACATTCATTGATATCAAGAATAGTTGTGTTGGGTCTGTTTTTGCTTCCAACTTCAATGCACCGACAACTTCATTATTTACCTTTCATACAATGATCGATGTTTTTAATAAATTAAAATCACATTCATTCATTACGCATATTTATATTTCATGTATGATAAATGAATCAAAATAAAAAAACATCAAAACAAAAAATCTTATATGCATTTAACTGCAAAAAATATGCAAATGAAGCCACGATATAGAATCTTGCAACATGAACCTTATATGCAGTGAATTGAAAAAAAATATAAATCAAATAGTATAGTAAAATGTCTTAAAAAGGAACCATATATTCCTTGAAATTTAGAAAATATAAATCATCATAACATTCATTCAGTTCCTATGATTTCACGGTTTATAAACTACCATCAAAGAAGAAAGCTACATCCATCAAGATGAAGATTTTTATAGAACAAATCATAAAACAAGAGAAACAAAACATCTAGCATACCACCCCCACACTTTTACCTTGTGAAGTAATGAAATTAAACAAAACATCTATCCTAATACTCATATTTAAATAACAATGGAATAAATTAAAAAAAAGTCTCATAAAAAAATTTCAAAGAAAACATTTCATGAATAATGATTTTTTGTTTTCCATTACCGCCTTCATGGATGGTCATAAAAGTTTAATTTTAGTTAAATCAGATTTAAATAGGTATATTATAACCTATTTAATGTTTTTGTAATAATATAAACACATAATATTAAATAATATGAAACTAGTTTTTAATTTTTTGAAAAACTGCCAAAATAAACTAAACATTTATCATTAACATTTTATCTAATGAAACATCATCGTGTTAGAAACCAAAATGATATATGGGACTATTTATACTCTTTTAATTTCATTAATACCATTTCATTTCACTTCTATAGTTGTATTTCTATTTTATAAGAACATAAATAATTATACTCAAGAGAACTGATCATGAAACCATAAAATGAATGCACCCAAAACAATGAAAATCATGAAATATTATTAATGAAAGGGTTATAGGATGTTGTAAAATCATCATATAAGGTATTATAAATATTAATATAGTTATATAATTATTTAATAACATTTTATAAACCATTATACAAGAGGTTAAAGTAATCACCATTAAAGGGAATCATGAGGTAAGGGATTTCTTAACCCAATTTTCATTCTTTGGGTTAAACTTCTACTTCTTGATTATGCAATGCTGATATTATGTTTGAAATTAATTTTGAATATATTAAGTTATATTTATACTTGTTTTATGTGTATTTACATTGGATAAACATATTCAATTTATTATATTTATTCTCACTTCCATGAATGATATTTACAAGGTACTCTAACTAAAAGACCTCATTTTAAATATTTTAAACATTTATTTTATAAATATTTATATTTCATGTCCATGTTTTTTTAAAATTATTTTTATGAAATTATTTATATGAAAATGGATGTTTTTTAAAAGATAATTTTCTAATTTCTCTCATATATTTTCAAAAAGGGGTCTTTTCATGTTTTATGTAAGGGACTTTCTTTTAAATATCTTCTTTAATGTTCTTTTTAAAAAAATAATGATTTTAATACATATATGGCATGAAAAAAATTTCTTGATTTCATTTATATATAATATTTTTAAGCTTAAATTACAATTTATATGGTTAATTTCAAAGAAAATTTTTTTGATTGTACGTGCGCAGTTTTTCAAAATGAGTGATTTCAAAATGAAAAGTTCATTTTCTTCAAAAATTGTTTTTATGATGTAATATTTCATGATTTATGTTTATATTATGGTTCTTGGGAATTTTTTATAATTATGGGTGGTTACATTATAAAACAATTATGGGGGGTTATGTGATAAACCAATGATGGTTGATTACGTGATAAACCAATGACGGGTGGCTCTGTGATAATCCAAGGACGGGTGGTTACGTGATAACCTCCAATGCATTGGGTACTCCAGAGTTAGAGGTTGGCCATTTTGGTTACTTCATTTATAAGATTGATTTATAAAATGATGTACCAAGTTAATTAATTATATTTTATATACTTGATAATGAGTTTTTCTGAAAATTGATTGATTTTAAAAAGGTAATATATTAATCTTTTTGAAAAGATGATTCCTTTTTCCAGATAAAAAGGTATGATTTTATGAAAATGTTTTTATGGATTTTCACTGGACTAATGGTTTCCTTTTTTTATGTCCCTTACTGAAAATTTTGTTCTCATCCCAATATTTAAAATTATTTTCACAAATCTAAATGATTGGTAAGGAAAAAGAATATGTCATGATGAATGTATTGAAGTTTTGTCATGAAAATAAACCAAGTTTTTATTTTAAGATTTTTGTTTTATGGAAGAAATGGATACTGATTATAAGTGTAAACTAATAATTTATGGGTTTACTATATAATAATTTAACCTAATTCTCTAAAACACTAAACCAAAAGTATTTTTAGAAATGAAAGAAAATAAATTCTAGTCAAAAGTCACTAAAATATGTAATGTTTAAAGTTGAGTCCTTACAGTTGGTATTAGAGCAAGGTTTAGATAACTTTAGATGTTAGTATGTTATTTGAGAATAAGTTAAATATTCTCTATAACCAAAAGTTATATTATCATATGTAGAATTTTGGAGGTTTACGGTAATTTATGCAGATCAAATAAAAATCGAAATCAACTGATATAAAAGGGGGTTGAAGGATTAGAGTATTATAAACTTTTTATTGTATTATCTTTACCCTATAGACTATTTTTTCTTTAATAATTCATTTCATGTTTAAGTGATGTTATTTTCAACAGATTAAGGATCGTTTTTCAAGATGGAATGAAATAGATCTTTCAAAACCTTCTTATACCTACTCAATGATTTGATCATCACTATTGTATAAAAATCTTATTCAAATTATTTTGAAAGCTTCTTGAGTATTCAAGTCACCTACAAGAAATTATTTGAGTTATCCAACACCTATTCATTTATACAAAAAAATATGGGTCATGGTATCTTTTTCATTTTATTTCAAGATATCAACTCTACTGAAATGTGAAATACCATAAGTGGCATGAACAATTACTTTTTAAATGTAGAACAATATATTGAAAGATAACGATAACATCAAGAAGATCCTGAAATATAGATTTAAGGTATGAATTATTTTCTTATCCATAAAGTATAAAACATGATTGGAGTAATATTTATGAATCATGAGGATATAAATTCATATCATTGATTTATAAGAATGAAGTATTAAGAAATAATATGGTGATGCATGGTTAATGGATTATGAATAACATTGAATGACTATGGTTTTTACATATATAAATTCAAGAATTATGATGTGGTGGTATATTTAAGGATGATTATATTTTTAAAATCAATACCACTATTTTGATTTTTTATTTGGTGGGAGTACTTTGGATACTTTTTCTTGTGTCTTAATAGATGTTTGAGGCATATGTAACTCTTATGATTAACATGTGTTTGAATTAAAGGTCACTTAAAGAAGAATTATCTTTTATTTTTTGGACATAATTTTAAAGATATGGATAACCTTTAGGGTTTATATGATCTCTAATTTTGAGGTAATTATGGGTTCTTACTTTTTGGGATGAAAAATGAAATATACAAGATAAACTTTGAGGTAAGAATATATTAAGATTATTTTGAGTATGTTTTTAGTACTTTTATAATTTTATAGAGATTATATTAATATATTTTTAGAAAAAGTACAACCCACATGATGGGTGACAGCCCATCATGTCTGACAAGGCCATGGGGATCGAATTCACAACCAAAGGGCGAAAAGGGTGCATTGCCTACCACTGGTCCATGTGATGTCCTGGTTAATATGATATTTTTCTTTTTTTAGTTAAAAATTTTGATTAATGAAAAATAATTTTATTTTAGGATTGTATGTTCTATCGTAATGATAACCATGGGATTGGAAATTGGTTTGAGGATTAAGTGATCAATGTTATTTCATAAGACGTTCACTATTTTGGGACACTTATAAAATATTATGGGATTCTATTTGAGAAATAGAGGATGAATTATCTTTTGGAATCATATATGATTTATGGTTGTTTGGGTTATTTATGGAAATGATTATGCTACTATAGAAATTACATTTTAGTATGAAACTTTAAGAGCACTAGATATTATTTGAAAATAAATATTAAATTTATATTGTAAGACTATGTGATCAAATCCTTCTAATTTTTGGGTTTTAGTTTTAGTCTGGAATATTTTGAGGAATTTCATGTATAGTTATTTGTTGAATGATCTATGTTGAACTTTGGGTATTACTTTTGAATTTTGGAGATTAAATTAGTTTTCGTAATATAAAGGCTTATTTTTTTAGAGAATTATATTATCTTGTACTAACCATTTTGGTTTTGGTTAATACCTAAAGAAAGGAGGAATAGATAGATATATTTTTATGGATTTTTTGATCCATATAAGTTGACCGACTGAACACCTAAAGGATTTATATATTTTTATTAATTTTATAATCCACTTTTACAGGTTGAGGGGTAACCTTTACATAGTCCGTAGACCCATAGGTACTAAGCCTTCATACATGACCATTTCAATCCCAAAAAAGAAAATTCTAAACCGTAATCCACACCCTATCTAATACTAATTTTTTCGAACCATAGCAATCGACCTGCAAGACTGCTCGGCTAGAAATCCCAATGCATGACTGTATGGGATTGGATGGAAAATCCATACCCTTTCAATAATCTGAGAGTATTGTTGGTGATTTCTCCTTGATCTGACCTCATTTGGGACTGAACCTAGTATCTAATTCAAATTATTATTGCTGAAGTTGATTTTCTCATTATCCCACTTCACCATTGTAAATCCTACCACCTGAATGGCCGAACTGACCATGCCATCACTACTTCTCCATGTCATCACTCCCAATTTCCCAACATCACCCATCATCTCGTCCGCTAATGCCCAGATTCTACCCCTGTAGGTTACTAAAAGCCTCCCCCACCTGTTCGCTGCTAGTAGCTGTCGACCCCTTCTCAAGATGACGTTGTTGTATCTCACCGGATGCCACAAGCCTCGCCACCGCCTAACATCCCTCTCTAATGGAAATGTCAGACCAGCCACCTGGCATCGGTCTTCCAGCATCCAATGACCCTTCATCTCGCCTGCTCATTCGTCACTGACTGAGCTACCCCATGACACTGATACCCACACTACACGCCCACCTTTGTTCCTTACACCACCACTAACCCTACGTACTGATGTTTTAGGTATGAAAATTCATATTGAATACTCATCATTTGGAGAAAATATGAGGATAAAAATCTACATGTCAAGTTTATTTCCTTATGTTATTAGTTTAGGTAGTAAATGAATTTCTCAATTATAGGGAAAAAGGATTTTGAAACAAAAACATCATCTGATTTCTTTTCATAATGGGAAGTCAATTTCCTTTAACCTATCTCATATTTATATTTTTGTGATAGTTAAATTTAAAATGAACATTTTCTCTATCACTCTCCATCAGAACTTGATAGTTTTTTCTTCCATGTCCATGTTTTTCTATATGGAAACCTGGTATCTATTATCTCATCTAACCTTTTTACTTTCCTATCTCACTTTTCAAGTGGATGTTTTGTTGACCCTTTTTCCAATGTGGGATTTCAAGAAATGTATTTTGAAAAATTCAAACCCCTGGTTTTTCGATCCTGGGTTAAAATTGTGAGGACACAATTTATTAAGGGGGATAATGTATCATCCTGATATTTTTAAAATGAAACACTATGCACAATATCATACAAGATACGCCACATTGAACTTAAACAAATGACTAAATATTATTATTTAAATGTGATTGTTATCACCTTGCTGTTGGAATGGAAAGAATGAATGATATTAACTAAATTATAAAAATATAGTTTACATATGTTTATAAAATGAATTCATTGGTTACAAATTAATTATAAATGAAAATAAAAACCAATTGAATATAAAGTATTTTTTTATAAAAAAAATATTTTTATGTCCACAATGGAATTTTATCTTAACGAATTAAAGTAATCACTGTTAGTAAAATATATTAATGAAATTTATATGTTATATATAAAATAAAATATCTTTAATTTCATCCAATATGTTTTATAAGCTTAAGATAATAATAAATCCTATTTTAATCATAAAAAACTATATTTTTTTAAAAGGTGATTTTGCTAGCTTTTGATAGCGCGCCTGTTTTAAATCTAAATTTTGACATTTTTATAAATTTATTTTGACAAAATAAACTTAATTTTTGAAATTAAAATCGAAAAATTAGATTATGATGAATTTTTTTTATTTTTATGATAAGTTTCATTTTTTGATGAAAAGTGAAAAATACTGCATTTTAAATTAAAACTGCATTTTCATCTAATTTATTTATATAGTTAAATTATATAGTTTTAAAGTATAATTAGTTCAATTATACATCAATAAATCCAATTTAAGACATTGGGATCAATTTCACATTTAAATTAGATATAAAAACATTTCAAAGTTTTGAACTTTTCACTTTAAAAAACAGCTTTTTCGTTGTGTCGACGGGATTAATTTTAAATATAATTTTTTCAATTTTGTGAATTTAATTTGGTAAAATGGATTCCATATTTGGAATCATAAGTTCCAAATTATTTAGTAAGGTCATTTTTATTTTTTTATGCATAAAAAAAGTTACCATGGTAAAAAAATTATTTACCGCAGTATAGGTAAAAAAATGAAACGGGTTGAAGCTAAAAGGGTAAAGGCTTAAAATAACTAAAAACTAAAAAAATATTAGTTTTTTGAGGTATTTATAGACCCTAAACAGCCTATAAAATATTAATTTTCAGCCAAAGTCATGGAAATTAATTCCATCTCTATGTTGTTAGTTTTAAATATAAAATAACTATTATTTTAATCACTTAAACCCACCTCTCCTCAAGTATAAATATCACCCATCACCATCCCAGTTCGACTCAAAAATCCTTGAATATCCTTAAATATCTACCCAAATCTATCTTCCTCACTCTCCCCACATCCTGGTTCTACTGGTCTTACCAAAAGACCAAATCCAAGTTCCTCAAGGGTCTCATAAGGAGGTGATGTTCAAGAGGTAATTTTCTCAAAGTACCTCTCTTAATTTATTTTATTCTTATATTTTCTCCCCACCTAATTAATACATAAAATAATTATAACTCCATAATCATTTATATACTGTATTGTTATTTTTCTAATGGAATATCTCATATCCATTTCATTTTTCATATTCTCTTATCCAAAAAGATAAAAATATTACCTAAATTATGTCAGTTTACTGTCTCCATAAATAATAATTTTTCATTTTCCATTACCACCTTCATGGATGGTTAGAAAAGTTTCATTATGGTTAAATCAAATTTAAATAGGTATATTATAACATATTTCATTTTCTAGGACTAATATACACACATAATGTTAAATTAGACAAAACTACTTTGTGATGTTTGAAAAAACCGCCAAAATAAACTAAATATTTATCATTAAAATTTTATCTAATGAATAATAATCATGTTAGAAAAAAATGAAATATGGTACCATTTATACTCCTTTAAGTTCATTAAAACCATTTCATTCCACTTTTGGAGTTGTATTCACATTTTCCAAGAACATCCATAATTATACTCAAGAGAACTGATCATGAAACTGTGAAACAAACGTACCCAAAACAATGAAAATCATGAAATATTATTAATGAAAGGGTCATAAGATGTTAAAAAAGCATCATATAAGGTATTATAAATATTAATATAGTTTTGTAACAAGTTAATATCATTTTATAAACAATTATACATGAGGTTAAAGTACACAACATTAAAGAGAAGTGTGGGGTAAGGGATTTCTTAACCCAATTTTCTTTGTTTGGATTAAACTTAAACTACTTGATTATTTCTTGTTAATATTATGTGTGAAAGGCTCTTCATAGGCTTTTTAGATTTCCTGACAATGAACCGATGTTCGACACACTGATGTTCGACACACCGATGTTCGACACACCGATGTTCGACACACCGATGTTCGACACACCAAAGATGACAGACCGAAGATGACAGACCGAAGATGACAGACCGAAGATGACAGACCGATATTGACAGACCGAAGATGACAGACCAATATTGACAAACCGAAGATGACAGACCGATATTAACAAACTGAAGATGACATACCGATGCAAATGAATCACCGATAGTTATAAATAACTATTTCGAATTTATTAATTCAAATTTATTTCTAACGGTCATATTTAGACAAATTAATGTTTCTGACATTATCTAATGTAGTCTGTAGGACTATTCGTAAACAGCACAAGGTACATGCACGTGGGGAGATCTTCATGCCTATTGGACCTTGAAGTATAAAAGGGTTAAAAGCTCAACCTAAAAAGAGAGTCTCTGAACCCTCTAGAAAAACAAAAAGGTTGGTTGTGTGAATATGCAAGATATTTCAAATAGAAGAACTCAAAGCTTGAGTGTACAAGAAGTTTAATATTACAAGTTTCATCCTACTGAAGCTCGTTGAACATCCTGACATCAAAGAGCTGAACCTTTTCACATCTGGAAGCTAGATTACAGAGACTACGATACTCTGTTTTGGAACCAACTTCCAAAAGAGGACTCTAATATCATTTTCTCTACATCCATTGAGTCCAGAGATTTACTGCACAACACACAGAGATTTATAAACTCTATTTTTCCTTTTATAACTCTTTTGTGTTCTTGTGTTTATTTTTTGAGTAGTGTGTGCTTCTATTTGTTTCACACACACTATCCCCTGAGCATAACTGGAGGATACCAAAATATCCTCACTCTGAATCCCTTTCTACTCTTGTATCCCACGTAGAACTGTGGAAGAGATCTTATGTGATCTGTTTATTAGTTTTCCCACAACTAACTGTGGTAGAGGTCAAGTGTGACCTGGACAGCCCTGTGTGCTGTTGTGAACCCCGATCCAGGGTGTGGATCAAAAGTTTATTAATATAAACTGCTTGGTGGAAGGTGATCACCAAGTGAAGAGGACTAAGTCACAGCTTGAGACTGAACCTCTTGTTTTAACCGCTGTGTTGTTTGTATTATATTTTTATCTGTTATGTATTTCTTGTATTAAGATAAACTGAACTTTGATGGTTATTTTAGAAACTGTTTATATCTGTCTTGAATTATTAGATTAGTTTCAAAAGTTTGACTAATCTTTAGATTGGTAAAACTTAGAACTAATCAATCTTCTCAGAAACTAATTAAACTTTCAGGACTTGTATAAATTCACTACAAAATGACTTTGATTTTATTTTAATAGGGGGATGTTATTTTAAAGAATCATTTTTGAATAGAAATTTTTATAGATACTCAATTAACCCCCCTCTTGAGTCATCTACTCCGACCAACATTTGGTATTAGAGGCAGTAAAAGTTATTCTCAGTTTTCAAATCTTGTCAACTGTGATTATAGTTGTATTTCAAAGATCACAAAATTTATGTTATTTATAAATTTTCATCTCTTAAACATTCTGCTACAATCAGTATCATGGAAAATAGATTAGAAAGGGCTTCTACCAATAGACCACCTTTCTTCAATGGAACTAATTATGCTCAGTGGAAGCTTAAAATGAAAATACATCTAGAAAGCATGGGATTTGAAATTTGGACTGCTATTGAAAGTAAATATGCAATTCCTGAAACTGCTAGAAACACTTGGGATGAATCTACCAAGACTGCCTATAACAATAATTATAAATCAATGAATGCTCTGTACTGTGCACTATGATATGAAGAGTTTAAATGTATCTCTGTTTGTAAAATTGCACATGAAATTTGGGACACTCTATCTGTTTCTCATGAAGGAACATCTAATGTTAAAGAAATGTGATTAAATACTTATACTATTAAATATGACACCTTCAGAATTAAGCCTGATGAGTCAATTTCTGATATGTATCTCAGGTTCAATGAAATTTTGAATACCATGATTTCTTTAGGAAGAGAAGTAACAGCCAAAGAGAAGATCATGCGGATTCTGCGATGCTTACCAGAATGATGGTGTGGAATGTCTATGTCTATTAGAGAATCGTGTGATTTTGATAAGATGTCAGTGAAGGAATTGATTGGAAAATTAATTATGTATGAATAGTAATTAAAGGTAAATCAAGAAGTGGATGAACCAAAACAAAATTCTATAGCCTTCAAGATAACTGCTTCTAAAAGTAAATATAAATAGAAAGTTCAAGCTGCTATTGAAAGCTCAAGCAGTGATGAAGTAGCTTTGGACAGTGATGAAGAAATGTCCCAGTTGGTTAGACGATTCAAGAAATTCTATAGGAAGAAGAAGATTTTCAAAAATCCAAATTATAAAGTCAAGTATGATAACAAGGGAAATTGGAAAAAGGATTGGAAGAAAAATGAGAAATCAGAAGAGATCATTTTCTATGAATGTAAAAGGAAAGGACATGTCAAGGCTGACTGTCCAAACATGAAATACAAGAAAAAGTATGAAAATAAGGATAGAAGGTATAAGAAAGCAATGAAGGCCACCTGGAGTGCCTTCGAGGACAACTCAAGTGAATCTGGCTCTTCTCAGAATGAGAAAGATTATATGGCTAATATGTGTTTATGACAAACACAACTGAGGCAACCTTAGACTCTCCTATACATAATTATTATTATTCTGAAAGTGAGTCTGAGAATATGACAAATGATGAATTATTTGAATACTGAAATATGTTAGAAGAAACATTTAATGAGTTGAAAGATAAGTATAAATCGTTGAATAAACAGCATGCTTTTAGTGTGACTGCTAATTCCGAACTTATAACTGAAAAAGAGAAAAATGCTCAACTGCTCAAGGAAAACAATGAGTTAAAAATGTCTAATGAGCAATTGAAGAAAGACTTGGAAAAGTTTACTAGTGGGAAAAATACTCTTACTCAAATGATTGGTAATCAAATAACTCCTAAGTATACTTATAGGATAGGATATCAACCAGGACAAAGGAATTTATCCAAATCACGTTTTTTAACCAAATCTGGAAAATCTGCTACCTTTTTCAAAAACCAGAATTGTACAGCAAGTTCCAGTTCCAAAAATTCGTTTACTGTATTCAATTATTCAGGACCAAATAGAGTATTTTTCAAACACTCTATATTCTACATATATAAAACCCACAAGACAGTTGTGGGTACCTAAATCTTATATTACTAATGTATGTGGACCCATAAAAATATGGGTTCCAAAGTCGTTTCTTGGTTAAACTATTTTGTAGGTAAACTGCCTAAAGAGATATTATAAAAAGATATGGTACTTGGACAATGGTTTTTCAAGACATATGACAGGGGATTATTCAAGCTTTAAAAGTCTTATCAAGATTGATGGAGAACATGTCACATTTGGTGACAATGGTAAAGGAAAAATCATCAGCCTAGGCCAGATTGGTAACCCTAACTCTATTTCAATTTCTAAAGTACTGTATGTTGATGGATTAAATTATAACCTGCTCAGCATATCTCAATTTTGTGATTATGGATTTAATGTTAAATTCAAAAAATTTGCATGTCATGTTTTTTATTCCAAGAATAATTTAGTATTTACTGCTTTTAGAAATGATAATGCATATGTTATAAATCTAGACACACTAGCCTCATAGAATGTCTCTTGTCTAAATGACTTTCACAAAGAGTCTTGGCTCTGGCATAGAAGACTAGGACATTGCAACATACACTCTTTTAGAAAGTTAACTAGAAAAGGCTTAGTTAGAGACTTACCCAAATTAGACTTTCCAGACAATAAGGTCTGTAATCCTTGTCAAAAAGGAAAGCAACATAAAATCTCTTTCAAACCAAAGAAAGAAGTAACTACTTCTTAACCTATCGAGTTGGATCACATGGACTTGTTTGGACTATCTATATTTTCAAGTCTCAATGGGAAGAACTATGTTTATGTTCTTGTATATGATTTCTCTAGGTACACCTGGACCTTTTTTCTAGCTCATAAAAGTGAAACTTTCTCACATTTTACCAAGTATGCTAGGTCTGTAGAAAATATCAGTGGTTTTAAGATTAAATCCTTAAGAAGTGATCATGTTCGTGAGTTTGAAAATCAAGATTTTGAAGCTTTTTGCTCATAAAATGGCTATAGTCATAACTTCTCTGCTCCGAGGACACCTCAACAAAATGGTGGTAGAAATAAGAAATAGAACCTTATAGGAAATTGCTCGGACTATGCTTAATGAATATGATCTACCTATTTATACTACTTTAAGTTTATTAATACCATTTCATTCCACTTTTGGAGTTTTATTCACATTTTCCAAGAACATCCATAATTATACTCAAGAGAACTGATCGTGAAACTGTGAAACAAACGTACCCAAAACAATGAAAATCATGAAATATTATTAATGAAAGGGTCATAAGATGTTATAAAAGCATCATATAAGGTATTATAAATATGAATATAGTTTTGGAATATGTTAATATTATTTTATAAACAATTATAAATGAGGTTAAAGTACACACCATTAAAGAGAAGTGTGGGGTAAGGTATTTCTTAACCCAATTTTCTTTATTTCGATTAAACTTAAACTTCTTGATTATTCCATGTTAATATTATGTGTGAAATGACTTTTGAATATCTTAAGTTGTATTTCCACTTGTTTTATGTGGATTTTCACACAAAAAAATATTTCACTTTTTCCAATGGGGGCATTTCTGTTGGTAAAAGTTCATTTTCTGTTGGTAAAAAATTTTACCAACATATATGTCTTTGTCACTAAATTGTTAGTAAAAAATATGTAGCTAAATGTTTTTGTGAAAGATAAAATAGCTCTATTTCAATTATAATAATACCAATAGATAATATATATATGTTTGTTAAAGTGTTTCGCAATAGGTTCTGGTGAAAAAATTTTATATTGGTAATAATATTACCAATATATAATATTTGTTTATAAATTACATTTAAATTAAAATTATAAATTTTATTTCTAGTAAAATTTAAAATTATATTTATAAATTTATCATATATAATACATCTATTTTAATTATTAAACTGGAGATGATTTTAACACATGTTCAAACTAAGAAAATAATTAATTATATTAATTTTTCATATTATATTTATTAATTTTTCATACATAATGAATCTATTTTAATTATTAAACTGAAAAATATTTCAATACATGTTAAAACTTAGAAAATAATTAATTATATTAATAATGAAATTCATTACAAAACCAATCAACACAAACAGGTTCCCCCAAAAATGCTGGACAACCCCCCCCCCCCCCCACGCTGGATCCCCCCAAACAGGATCCACTACCCCCATACTAGATCCCCCCTAACAGGATCTGTGATCCACCACCCCCACACTGGATCCCCCCAAACAAGATCTACCACCCCCACCCCCCCCCCCCAACAACCCATCCCCATCGAGACAGCTCCATCCCATCATTGCTAGCGAGGCAACTCCCAGCTCCAACACCTTCAACTCCAGCTCATCCATTCCAGCGAGCCAGCTCCAGCGACCAGCAAACACTAGCGACCCATCCATGCCAGCGAATCAGCTCCAACACCAATCCATCCAAGCCAGCAATCCACCTCTAGTGACCAGCGACCCATCTATGCCCAAGGACTAGAAATTCAGCCCTAGAGAGACCACATGTCGCTGCAGTACCAAAAATTTCAACTCCAAGATCTCCACAACACACAAGCAAAGAGATTATACCAAAAAACGAGCCATCTCCAGTACAAGCAAGAAACAAATCGAGCCATATCCAGTCTATACCACACCCTTCAACTCCAATATCTACATCACAATCAACCCAAAAGCATACCCACAAATCAGTGCAAAATATTTTCATGAATTGAAACTAATATAGAAATAAATGGAAGTGTAAAAAATGATTTTCATAGTGAGAATTTTTCATCATCCTTATTGATATCTCAAGTATTTGAGAAAATCATAGAGCTTCCACAAATTGGTACTCAAATAGTGAATTAAATAGATCCAGTGCATTTTGTTCAATGAAACAATAAACCAAACAAATGGAATCTCATAAAAAACTTAGATTAAAACATAAAAACTCACCTGTTTCCCATAATTGAATGCATCAAGTACTGAAAATTTCCATCTCTTGTCACTGGTCCTTTTTCCTCCCATTGGTACACAAAAAATTGAATGCATCAAATATTAAAAACTCACATTCTTCCTCTCAATGGTCCTTTTGATATTTCAGCATTGTCTAACCTAATGAATTATCCAAGCATCAAGGAATTACCAACATAAATGGAAAAAGATCCTTCAATTAGCCAGATGGTTGAGCAGCTCTAGAGGAATTTCCAATGTGCAGTGGATGAAGGTGGCACACCTAAGCTTGATCCACAATAGTATTTTTCAACCTTCCAACAAGTTATGTTGAATCCTCAATTTATGATTGTGGCTAAGTGCCTTAAGAATGCATTGATGCAAGACCCTTCAATGTTTAAAATTCTTGAGAGGTTTACCAATTCATCAGAAAAAGATCAGTTTGAGCAACAGATGGCTTGTATAAAATAAGATCCATCCTTTGAGTCTATTATAGAAGATATGGATATTGGAGATCCTGCTGCATTGATGAGGTATGGAAATTACAAAGAGTTTCTACAAAAAATGAGTGAAGCAATGGGTCTTGAAGTTCCAGGTAAAATTGAAGATTCTGCATAAAGTTCTAATATGGATGAGGCGAGTGCAGTAGGAAAGGATGATGATGATTCAACCATTCATCATATGGATAGTGTTGGTGATGTGAAGGGTTTAAAAAATGAACTAGAACCAGTCCATGCCAAGTAGGATTTAGAGGACATGCATGTAAGAGTTCAAATTCATTCCATCACCTATAAGTTTGATGTTTTTGAGGATAATTAAAACTTTTATTCAAAGGTAGGTATACAAGTAATCAGATTCTACCATTGAACCGAAGTTGAAGAACATGAATAACCAAATAGATGGTATGTATAATGTTTACAAGTATGAAATTTGTATAGAACAAATAGCATGGATTTCAACATTTCCACAAATGGAGTGTAAGGATTGAAAATTAATTTTTTAGCATTCAGGATTATAGTAATAATTACAGGATCTGCAAGGCAGTACATGAAAAAATAAAATTGAATAATTATTAAGGTGTATAATATTGATGGTAATAAATGAAAAATTGATATTGGTGAAGACTTACCATTGTGTCGTTTCACATGAACTATTTGCGTCACTAAAATAGGGTTTGGCTGTGAATTTTCATTTAATAACTCATTTTTTCAACAAAAGTGTCTCATAGTGCTTGGCTAAGTGTGATACTAATGATCTTCAAAATCCATATTTCCAAAGATTAAGTAAATAAATCACTAAATATGGGGTATACTGAAACCCAAATGACAAATATATATTTATGCATGCAATAAGAGGGTGAATTGAGATAAGAGTAAATGAAACAATGAAAGTATACACTCGAATTTTTTCATCATACACTGATAGAATTTAAAATTTCATGAAGATTGTGGTTACCTCTAAACATTCATTGATATCAAGAAGAGTTTTATTTGATCTGTTTTTGCTTTCAACTTCAATGCACCTAAAACTTCATTATTTACCTTTTATACAATGATTAATGTTTTGAAGCACTTAAAATTTCATTCATTCACTATACATTTTTTCATTTCATTCATTATAAATGAAGAAAAAAACATCAAAACATAAATCTTATATGGGTGGAATTGTAGAAAATATGCAAATAAAGCTATAGAATAGCATCTTGAAACATGAACCTTATATGCATTGAATTACAGAAAATATCAATGGAATAACACAATAAAATATCTTAACAAGAACCATATATTCCTTGAAATGCAGAAAATATCAGCTATCATAATAGTCATTCAGTTCTTATGCTTTCACAATTTACAAACTACCATCAAAGAAGACAGCTCCATCCATCAAGATAGATCTTTTTATAGAACAAATCATAAAATAAGAAAAACAAATCATCTGGACTACCACCCCCACATTTTTACCTCATGAAGTAATGAAATAAAACCAAACATCCATCCTAATACTCATATTTAAAGAATAATGAAATAAATTTAAAAAACTTTCATAAAAAACTTTTTCAAAGAAAAAATTTCATGATAAAGAATGAAAACCTAAAACTTCTACAAATAAAAAAAATAAATTGCATATAAAGAAAAACCAAAGAGACTCTTCGTCATCATTTTCTTCATAAAAACCATCAAAGATGTCAACTTCACAATCATTTTCCCCATCATCAAGTAAGAGTTGACCAGTAGACCCCCCTACAAAAAAATACAATGTGAAAATTTACATTCACTCTACAAGAATGTGATAACCACAAGGTTGGTCAAGGTTTGGTCAAACCCACAGGACTAGAAAACAAATGTAAAAAAATTACAAAAAAAAAATAAACACACAAGAATGAATACCTGGTTTATTATAAGAAATTCTATTAAATCTAACAAATGTGATATTTGTCCAAAAACTTCATCAAGTTGTTTCTTGAATTTCTCATCTTTTTCCTCACTCTTAATCCTTCTAGTTTTCTCTTCCTCTAAAGAACATCTCTTTGCAGGAGCACGTGGATACTTGGCACCCAAACTGAAAGTTTTTAAATAACCATTTTTATCCTCTCCTATAATTTTTCTGAAAATATCATTTTTTCAATATTAGTGGTGTTTTTTGGAAGATAAGATAACTCATTATCAATTGATTTCTATAAAAAAACAATAATCCATATCAAAAGAAAATCCAATATTTAATATACATATTATTTTGTAAGGTGGTAGCATAATCCAAACATTACCTTAACTAACATATAAGCGTCATCAAGTTTTGAACCTTTTTTAGGTTCATGGATTTTGATCCATATTTGAAGATTATTTTCCTCTTTACCTTCTTTTTCCTAAACACAAAATATATGATAAAATCAAATAAAAAATATAATAAAAGGCAAAAATATAAAAGAGTAGAGAAAAAAGTAATACCTTAATTTCAGCACGTATACGTTCAAAACACTTTGCCCCTGTATAATGTGGTATTTTCAAATGTGAACGATTTTCTACAACCCACTTAGTTCTTACCTAAAAAAATTAAATTATATTAGGATGAAACATATTGTTTAATATTAATTAATGATTATTCAAGACCTGAAATATATAATAGTTGTTAAATATTGTTTAAATACATAAATTGTGGAGAAAAATATTACTTGTCCAACTAAATATTCCCAAAACTCCACTAAATTCTTCCATGTGTCTTTATAAATGTGTTTTGGACTTTTTTTCATAGCCTCATTGTGTGTTCGGCTGTCAAAATAAGCTACCTTTAACTCGAAATTGTAGGATCTCCATGTAGCACTCATTTTATCCATTCCCTGATGATATGGTTCATGCCCTTCAGGGAAGTAATAAGATAACTAAAACATAAAAAAATGGCATCATGTTTATAAAAAATATATTATTAAAATAACAGTAATAATAATGACTAAATATGTACCTTAATTTCATCCCACACATTATCATTTTTTTAATATATAATAATCTCCAATCATGACAATATAATGATAATCTCCCAAGTCCATGAGCCAAATAACTGATGAGGGAAGATAATTTTCTTGTTGAATCGCCAACTGGTTGAAGCAAGTCATTGATGTCTACAAAAATGTGCTCTGACAAAACTTTAGTCTTGATAAATCCACAACCCTTTTCATTTCTCACATGACATGCCTGAGCTCTCATTCTGCTCATAGTGGCATGATAAGGAACACTTGATTGTTAAGTCAATTCAACAGGTATTTCTTCAGCATTTGAAATTGATGACTGAGTTATATGAGCATTTTCATTATTTTCAACTTGATGAGATTATAACCCTTTAAATAAAATCAAAATTTTAAAATATGTTTAAACACACAAAATCGGTATAAGAAAATAAATAATTTGCATGAAATGGAAAACCACTTACCAAAAATATGAGTTTCTTCCCTTTGATGGTCCACTATATAAAGAAAAACATTGATTTCATAATTAAAGTAATAATAAAGTAAATAAGTTCATAAATTTCATTAACTTACCCATTCTTTTAAATAACATGCACTGCTTATTCAAGGATATCTCTTCAGAAGTTTTCTTTGGTTTTGTCCTTTCATACACTATTTAAAATGAATATGGGAAATAAAAAATAATAATTTATCTAAAGCCAGCCTAAAACAATATCATATTAAGATTACTAGTAAATTACAAGAAACTTACAAGCCGAATCATGCATTTCATCTTCAACTATCAATGACTTTAGACATTTTTTTTCAAAGGCAGTGGAAGGGTTCACTAACGAAAATAAAGAATGTTTCAATGGTTTATTTGATGTCACTTGTCTATTTTTTCTAGAACATGAGGCTAACAATTTATGCAAAGAAATAAGAAAAGGTTATCAATAAAAAACAATAAAATAGAAGAAAAAGAGAAAAGGTGTAAATTTAAATAAAATTCATAAATTAATACCATTAATGGATCTCTTGAAACCACCTTTCGCTTTATTGAAGGGTTCTGAGCGAAGGTCATGTTAAATCTATATATGAAATACAATAAGTAAAATATCATATAATCATATACAAGTGTCAAATATAAAGTAAAATCTACAACCAAAATCAAATAAAAATATTTAAAACCCAAAACTAAATAAATTATTAAGTGTCAACAAAAAGTCTAATAATCAAAATCACGAAACATGTCATTATCATGATCATAGTCACAAACATCAAGTTTCTGTAATTTCATTATCAATATTTCATGTCTTCATGTCATTCTTTAATGAAATCAAGGGAAATACCATCAATTGAAATTGTTTCCTCGTCCTATATGGCATAATTTTCCACATCGACATCATTTGACAAGTTGGTTTGTAAGTCGTACACTTTAGGTATGATATTGTCCTCCATTTCAAATAAGTCTCTTAGTTTAGTGATGGTTGAAACATGCCAAATTTTCTCTTTAGATTTGGTCGTATAAAACACTTATAAGGCTTGAGATTCAAGTACAAAGGACTCATCGGTTTTAATAATCCTCTTAAGGTTGATGAGAGTGAATCCAAAATTATCTTTCTTGATGTCTTAAATGGGATTTTCCCAATCACACCAAAATAAAATAACACCCTTTCCAACTTGATAAGTCAACTCAATAATTTCTGTCAACACACCATAATATGATACATTTCTTGTATTTTTTGTTACACTCACAAGAACACCACAATTTTCTATCTCACTCTTATCAATAGATTTTACGTTCCACTAATAACCATTGCAAGTGACTTTCGTCATCATTTTAATCCACATGTTAGGAAACTGACTTAAATGTGTCAAATCAATTGCTATAGAAGTGTCCTGAGATAGAAAAGTTGAAACCTAAATAATTAATGAAAATTAGAAATGTTAGAAACAAAAAAAACATAAAAGTTTAAATTCAAAGTATGATATAAAACACACATTATCATCAAACCATTTATAAAACTCATTTTCATGGATGTCATCAACTATTTCTGGTTTGTGTTGATATTTTCTACGGAGAATTTCATCGTGCTCCCTATAAAACAATAATAAGGTAAGAATTATAAAAATAATGAAAATATAACAAAATTTATGTGTATGTATCTTACTGTACATATACTTGAACTTCATCACAGTTTTCCAAAACATAATTTTTTCATTGAAATGTCAGGTTGGATATCTTTATTTTTGGCAATTTCATGACATTTTAAAGAGAATATGGATAACCCTTTACATGTTTCATCACCTTCACTGTCATTATTTCTTGTAGACCTATTTTCTCTAGTTTGAATTTCATGAAAATATCTTGAATAAAATGTCAAACACTCTTTAACAGTGTATCCTTCAGCAATTGATCCTTCTGGGTTATTTTTGTTACGAACATACATTTTCAATCTTCGCAAAAACCTTTAATCAATCAACATAAATAGTTTAATTAAATGTCTAAAAAAGTTAAAAAATTAAAAATGTAGTTTTCATACCTCTCAATTGGATATATACAACGATAATAAACATGATCACCAATCATGGCTTCATGTGCTAAATGAATTACTAAGTGTACCATGATGTTAAAAAATGAAGGTGGGAAGATGGTCTCTAAATGAAAAAGTATGGCAGCACCACAATGTTTTAACCTCTGAAAATCTTCAGATCCACTTTTGAGTATAAATCCTTAAAAAGTTACTCGGATCAATCAACACACCGCTTACCTACTTATTTTTCATTTTCCTTGGATCTAATGGTAACAAATGTTGCATTAAAACATGGTGGTAATTACTTTTCAAACCAAAAAAATCCATCAATAATTTTCCTCTTAATGTTTGAAGAATACACATATTGAACTTTGATAGAGGCCGGTACACTTATCATTTCATCTTTTTCTTTGTCCATAAATGTAAAGCATGTTGCATGTAGATATGTTCAACCATGATCCTCACATGGGTGAAGATCATGTCTCAGATTTAAATCTATCAAGTCAAGTCGAGATTGCAAAGTATCTTTAGTTTTCCCCTCAATGCCAAAAAGTGTGTCAATCAAAATTTCAGAGACATTTTTTTCTACATGCATAACATTCGAATTGTGGTGTAGAAGAAGATTCTCCCAATATGGGAGTTGAAAGAAAATACTTTTTATTTTTCCAAGGCACATCAACATCTCTCTTCTGTTTATTACGTCTTTGAGCCTTGATATTTTTTCCAAATATGACATCCAATCCTTTCATCTGATCTAACAATTCTAATCCATTACAATATTTAGGTGATAGCCTTGTTTCTATTTCCCCGTTAAATGCATTTTTATTTCAACGAAATTTGTGACTTTGATCCAAGAATCATTGATGGCCCATGTAACACATTTTCTTACTTTTTATGAAGTACAGTGAACATGTTTCAACATTGCAACATGGAAATGCATTTTTACCCTTAGTCTGCCAACTTGATAGATTACCATATGAGGGGAAGTCATTAATTGTACACATTAATGCTCCATTTAATACAAACAACTCATTTTTTGATGCATCAAATGTTTCTACACCGAACTCTCATAACACGTTCAACTCGTCAATTAAAGGTTCTAAAAATATATTGATATCATTGTCAAGTGACTTAGGGAAAGGTATCAATAATGAAATAATAAAATATGACGAATTCATACAAAACCATGGAGGCAAATTATAAATCATCAAGACAACAAGTCATATGCTATATTAACTATACATCATTCCAAATGGATTAAACCCATCACTTTCCAACCATAACCTAACATTTCTTGGATCACTTGAAAACTCATGATACTTATCATTAAAATATTTCCAAACATAAGAATCTGTCGGGTGCCTTAACTTGTCATCTTTAACTCACTCATTCTTGTGTCGTGTCATGAGAGAGGTTGTTTTAGATGATATGAGTAGCCTTTTAAGTCTGGGTATCAAGGGGAAGTGATGCAAATCCTTTATTGGTATTTTTTTACTATTTATTAATTTCATAATACTTCCATCATCGGCAGTTTTCCACCTCAATGCAGCACAATTTGAGAAATTATCAAGGCAATGTTTTTCCTTATGAAAAAGCACACAATCATTCGGGCATGCATCAATCTTATTATAATCAAGTCCAAGTTTCACGATAATCCCTTTCACCTTCATAAATGAGTCAGGTAATGTTGAATCATTGGGAAGAGTTCCCTTAAACAGTTTTATAAGTGCATTAATTGCCATGTTAGTAATCCCATGTAAATATTTCAGATGATACATTTCAACAATAAAAGATAATTTAGTAAATTCTTCACATATGGGGTGTAAAGTTTCCCAGCATCTTCAACCAATTTAAAAAATGTTTGCGCCTCATTAGAACGACATGATGAGGTGTTGTCTGGTTTCTCAAATTCGAAGGCATCCCCCAACATGTCAAGCATATCATCTTAAGAATAAATTTCATGTTCAACGCTAAAAAAATTATTATCACCTTTGAACGTCAACTCCCCATGAAAATTCCAAATACATTTTCGATAATCGTCATCCATTTATTTGATAATGAGATGATCTTTCACAACATCTCGATGCAAATAATGTCGATTAGCATAGCTTCGAGATGGACACGCAATCATGTTATCCCTTACCAAAGTTGCAAAAGCAATATCGAGGAATAAATATGCACCACTTAAATAATCTTGAGTTGTTCTTAACTTCACCCAACTCTTATCACTGAATATATTCAGTATGGAAGTTCCTGCATATTATTCAATTTTCAAGCAATTAAACACAATAAACAAACAATTTTTGGCTAAATTGTATTACAATTTAATATAGATTATAAAATTGATTAACATGGAAACTAAAACAATAAACTTCGAACCATAAGAGACAATAAACTAAAATTGAACACTTATTTTTCATTTGTTTCATCAGATTTTTTAGGGTAATGGAATAAACTAATATCTCAAATAAAAATCATCAATCTTGCTGTAGAAATGGGACAAGATTGGGGGCGCAGTAGAGGAATACTTCAGAAATGAAGAAGAGACTATGAAACGAATCAAATGCCTAAGAAATCCTATGTGATTAGCATCATCTACCAAGCAATAGAAATCATAGAGTTTAGGTTTTTCACAGTACCTTATAGGGTGCCAAAATAGATTGTGGCACAGGAACATCTGCTCTAAAGATTGGGGAAAGAGGGAGATTTCACGTGCATGGGGTAGATTTCACGGGTGGATTTCGCGGGTGGATTGAAACTAAAAGGTGAATCCAGACAAAAACTCTCACGGTGAAGATTTAGAAATGCGGTGGATTGAGCATACATGCGGGAGAATTGAAGCTGAGAAGTGAAATAGAGGAAAGTACAGGTGATGGGTCTACAGGGACAGCATCTACGAGTGTGAGGGCGGCGGGAGCAGTGGGTGCAAGGCCGGCGTCTGCGGGAATGAGTAGAAGATGTGTATAGACATATCAAATTATAAAAAATAATTACATAAATAAAAATATCAAATTATATTTAATATTTTAAATAAAAAATATTACCAATATTTATGTATATAGAAAAAATATTAATTTTGTAATATTAAATAAATATAATATATAATAATGTATTATACAAAAAATCAATATGTAAATACCCATTACTAATTACTTAATTTATTGTTATATAATGAACATAAAAATTTATAAAAAATTAATATTTTTACTTTGAAATATAAAATAAATTTTCAATATGTGAATATCAATTATTAATTACTTGTATTTCAATTATGTTTATTATTTTGTATCCATTACCATGCTTTTATTTATTATGTTTATTAAATTATGTTGGACCCTCTATGCTATAGTAGTTTTCATAATCACAAATAATGTCAATCTACAAATTCTACTCTTTCATGTCATTTAATATCTCTAAGTAAATCAATTATTTCATACAGAACAATATACTTTAATAAGGCAATAACTTATATTTATAAATCCATATGTTTACAAGTGTATTTTTACATGCATTTTTGGATGTCACTTAGTCATGTAATGTTATCTGTAAGACAGACTCTTCATAGGCTTTTTAGATTTCCCGACAACGAACCGATGTTCGACACACTGATGTTCGACACACCGATGTTCGACACACCGATGTTCGACACACCAAAGATGACAGACCGAAGATGACAGACCAAAAATGACAGACCGATATTGACAGACCGAAGATGACAGACCGAAGATGACAGACTGATATTGACAAACCGAAGATGACAGACCGATATTAACAAACCGAAGATGACAGACCGATGCAAATGACTCACCGATAGTCATAAATAACTATTTTGAATTTATTAATTTGAATTTATTTCTAACGGTCATATTTAGACAAATCAATGTTTCTGACATTATCTAATGTTGTTTGTAGGACTATTCGTAAATAGTACAAGGTACATGCACGTGGGGAGATCTTCATGCCTACTGGACCTTGAAGTATAAAAGGATTAAAAGCTCAACCTAAAAAGAGAGTCTCTGAACCCGCTAGAAAAACAAAAAGGTTGGTTGTGTGAATATGCAAGATATTGCAAATAGAATAACTCGAAGCTTGAGTATACAAGAAGTTTAATATTACAAGTTGCATCCTGCTGAAGCTCGCTGAACATCCTGACATCAAAGAGCTGAACCTTTTCACATCTGGAAGCTAGATTACAGATACTATGATACTCTATTTTGGAACTAACTTCCAAAAGAGGACTCGAATATCATTTTCTATACATCCATTGAGTCCAGAGATTTACTGCACAACACACAGAGATTTCTAAACTCTATTTTTCCTTTTATAACTCTTTTGTGTTCTTGTGTTTATTTTTCGAGCAGTGTGTGCTTCTGTTTGTTTCACATACACTATCTCCTGAGCATAACTGGAGGATACCAAAATATCCTCACTCTCAATCCCTTTCTGCTCTTGTATCCCACGTAGAACTGTGGAAGAGATCTTGTGTGATCTGTTTATTAGTTTTCCCACAAATAACTGTGGTAGAGGTCAAGTGTGACCTGGACAGCCATGTGTGCTGTTGTGAACCCCGATCCAGGGTGTGGATCAAAAGTTTATTAATATAAACTACTTGGTGGAAGGTGATCACCAAGTGAAGAGGACTAAGTCACAGCTTGAGACTGAACCTCTTGTTTTAACTGCTGTGTTGTTTGTATTATATTTTTATCTTTTATGTATTTCTCGTATTAAGATAAACTGAACTTTGATGGTTAGTTTAGCAATTGTTTATATATGTTTTGAATTAGTAGATTAGTTTCAAAAGTTTGACTAATCTTTAGATTGGTAAAACTGAGAACTAATCAATCTTTTAAGAAACTAATTGAACTTTCAGGACTTGTATAAATTCACTACAAACTGACTTTGATTTTATTTTAATAGGGAGATGTTATTTTAAAGAACCAGTTTTGAACAGAAATTTTTATAGATACTCAATTCACCCCCCTCTTGAGTCATATACTCCGACCAACATTTGGTATCAGAGGCAGTAAAAGTTATTCTCAGTTTTCAAATCTTGTCAACTGTGATTATAGTTGTATTTCAAAGATCTCAAAATTTCTGTTATTTATAAATTTTCATCTCTTAAACATTCTACTACAATCAGTATCATGGAAAATAGATTAGAAAGGGCTGCTACCAATAGACCACCTTTCTTCAATGGAACTAATTATGCTCAGTGGAAGCTTAAAATGAAAATACATCTAGAAAGCATGGGATTTGAAATCTGGACTGCTATTGAAAGTAAATATGAAAATCCTGAAACTACTAGAAACACTTGGGATGAATCTGCCAAGACTGCCTATAACAATAATTATAAAGCAATGACTCCTCTGTACTGTGTACTATGAGATGAAGAGTTTAATCGTATCTCTGTTTGTAAAACTGCACATGAAATTTGGGACACTCTATCTGTTTCTCATGAAGGAGCGTCTAATGTTAAAGAAATGCGATTAAATACTTATACTATTAAATATGACACCTTCAGAATGAAGCCTCATGAGTCAATTTCTGATATGTATCTCAGGTTCAATGAAATTGTGAATACCATGATTTCTTTAGGAAGATAAGTAACAGCCAAGGAGAAGATCATGTGGATTCTGCGATGCTTACCAAAACGATGGTGTGGAACGTCTGTGTCTATTAGAGAATCGTGTGATTTTGATAAGATGTCAGTGAAGGAATTTATTGGAAAATTAATTATGTATGAAGAGGAATTAAAGGTAGATCAAGAAGTGGATGAACCAAAACAAAATTCTATAGCCTTCAAGATAACTGCTTCTAAAAGTAAAGATAAGGAGAAAGTTCAAGCTCTTATTGAAAGCTCAAGCAGTGATGAAATTTCTTTGGACAGTGATGAAGAAATGGCCCAGTTGGTTAGACGATTCAAGAAATTCTATAGGAAAAAGAAGTTTTTCAAAAAGCCCAATTATAAAGGCAAGTATGATAACAAGGGAAATTGGAAAAAGGATTGGAAGAAAAATGAGAAATCAGAAGAGATCATTTGCTACGAATGTAAAAGGAAAGGACATGTCAAGGCTGACTGTCCAAATATGAAATACAAGAAAAAGTATGAAAATAAGGATAGAAGGTATAAGAAAGCAATGAAGGCCACCTGGAGTGCCTCCGAGTACAATTCAAGTGAATCTTGCTCTTCTCAGAATGAGAAAGATGATATGGCTAATATGTGTTTATGAAAAACACAACTGAGGCAACCTTAGACTCTCCTGTACATAATTCTTATTATTCTGAAAGTGAGTCTGAGAATATGACAAATGATGAATTATTTGAATACTGCAATATGTTAGAAGAAACATGTAATGAGTTGAAAGATAAGTATAAATCGTTGAAGAAACAGCATGTCTTTAGTGTGACTGATAATTCCGAACTTATAACTGAAAAAGAGAAAAATGCTCAACTGCTCAAGGAAAACAATGAGTTAAAAATATCTAATGAGCAATTGAAGAAAGACTTGGAAAAGTTTACTAATTGGAAAAATACTCTTACTCAAATGCTTGGTAAGAAAATAACTCCTAAGTATACTTATGGGATAGGATATCAACCAGGACAAAGGAATTTATCCAAATCACGTTTTTTAACCAAATCTGGAAAATCTGCTACCTTTTTCAAAAACCAGAATTGTACAACAAGTTCCAGTTCCAAAAATTCATTTACTGTATCCAATTCTTCAGGACCAAATAGAGTATTTTTCAAACACTCTATATTCTACATATAGAAAACCCATAAGACAGTTGTGGGTACCTAAAGCTTATATTGCTAATGTATGTGGACCCAGAAAAATATGGGCTCCAAAGTCGTTTCTTGGTTAAACTGTTTTGTAGGTAAACTACCTAAAGAGCTCCTGTAAAAAGATATGGTACTTGGACAACGGTTGTTCAAGACATATGACAGGGGACTATTCAAGCTTTAAAAGTCTTATCAAGATTGATGGAGAACATGTCACATTTGGTTACAATGGTAAAAGAAAAATCATCAGCCTAGGCCAGATTGGTAACCCTAACTCTATTTCAATTTCTAAAGTACTGTATGTTGATGGATTAAAGTATAACCTGCTCAGCATATCTCAATTGTGTGATGATGGATTTAATGTTAAATTTAAAAATGATGCATGTCATGTTTTTTATGCCAAGAATAATTTAGTATTTACTGCTTTTAGAAATGATAATGTATATGCTATAAATCTAGACACACTAGCTCACAGAATGTCTCTTGTCTAAATGACTTTCACAAAGAGTCTTGGCTCTGGCATAGAAGACTAGGACATTGCAACATACACTCTTTTAGGAAGTTAACTAGAAAAGGCTTAGTTAGAGACTTACCCAAATTAGACTTTCCAGACAATAAGGTCTGTAATCCTTGTCAAAAAGGAAAGCAACATAAAATCTCTTTCAAACCAAAGAAAGAAGTAACTACTTCTCAACCTCTCGAGTTGGATCACATGGACTTGTTTGGACTATCTAGAGTTTCAAGTCTCAATGGGAAGCACTATGTTTATGTTTTTGTAGATGGTTTCTCTAGGTACACCTGGACCTTTTTTCTAGCTCATAAAAGTGAAACTTGCTCACATTTTACCAAGTATGCTAGGTCTGTAGAAAATATCAGTGGTTTTAAGATTAAATCCTTAAGAAGTGATCATGGTTGTGAGTTTGAAAATCAAGATTTTGAAGCTTTTTGCTCATAAAATGGCTATAATCATAACTTCTCTGCTTCTAGGACACCTCAACAGAATGGTGGTAGAAAAAATAAATAGAACCTTATAGGAAATTGCTCGGACTATGCTTAATGAATATGATCTACCCATTTATTTCTGGGTTGAAGCTGTTAATACAGCTTGTTACATAATAAATATAGTCTTAATCAGACTCATCCTTAAGAAAACTCCTTATGGGTTGTGGAATAATAGGAAACCCAAAGTATGTTAATTTAAAGTGTTTGGATGTAAAGTTTATATTCGGAACACTAAAGATAATTTAGATAAATTTGCCTCCAGAAGTGATGAAGGAATATTTCTTGGATATTCTACATCAAGCAAAGCCTATAGAGTCTTTAATAAGAAAACCAAATGTGTGGAGGAATCTGTACACATCAAGTTTGATGAAGCAGATCCATATGAGCCCAAGACCTCACGAGAAAATATTGAAGAGGATATGTTCAATCCGGACATTAATGATAAAATCTCAAATCGTCATGTGAAGGAATCTATGAAAACATCCAGTTCTAGAAATTCTCCAGATCCTAACCATAGTGAACCAGATCTACCTGACCAATCTGGAATATTAAGTCCTACGTTCTCTAGACCAACCAGGACCCTTAAGAATCATCCCTTAGATGATGTTGTTAGAGATTTAGATAGAGGAACACAAACGAGAGCTTCCTTGAGAAACCAGGTTGAACATCAAGCTTTCTTGTCATAGCTTGAACCTAAAAATATCAATGATGCAATCAATGATAAATTTTGGGTAATGGCCATGCAAGAAGAACTTAATCAGTTTGAAAGAAATAAAGTTTGGAAACTTATAAATAGAACGAAGAATACTTTGACCATAGGAACCAAATGGGTGTTTAGAAATAAAGTAGATGAAGCTGGAAATATAATTATAAATAAAGCTAGACTAGTTGCACAAGAATATAATTAAGAAGAGGGAATTGATTATAAAGAGACCTTTACACCAGTAGCTAGACTTGAGGCAATTAGAATCTTACTTGTCTATGCAGCACACTTGGATTTTAAACTTTATCAAATAGATGTCAAAAGTGCATTCTTAAATGGTTATATAATTGAGGATGTTTTTGTTGAACAACCCCCAAGTTTTACAAATCCACTTTTTCCAAATCATGTGTTCAAATTATCGAAAGCTTTATATGGTTTGAAACAAGCTCCAAGAGCTTGGTATGAAAGGTTGTGTAACTTTCTTATTTCTAAAGGTTTTACAAAAGGACTCGCAGACCCTACTTTATTTATAAAAAGAATTTCGAAAGAAGTCTTAATAGCCCAAATATATGTAGATGATATTATCTTTGGATCTTCTAAAAACTCTTTATGTAATGATTTCTCAAACATAATGCAAAGTGAGTTTGAAATGAATTTAATGGGTGAACTTAAATATTTTCTTGGATTTCAAATATTTCAAAATAAATAAGGTATTATTTTAAATCAAAGTACACTAAAGATATTTTGAAAAGATATGGCTTTGATAGCATTAAGAGTGGTGAAACCCCTATGAGTTCTACATGTAAGTTAGATCTTAATGAAAATGGAAAATCAGTTGATCAGACTGCTTATAGAGGAATGATTGGGAGTTTGCTGTACTTAATTGTTAGTAGGCCAGATATTATGTTCAGTGTGTGTATGTGTGCGAGATTTCAAGAAAATCCAAAAGAGTCACATTTAAATGTTGTTAAAAGAATTTTCAAATACCTCAAATATACAACTAACTTGGGATTGTTCTATCCTAAAGGAAAACATTTTGATTTAGTTAGCTATTCAGATGCTGATTTTGGTGGATGTAAGTTAGATAGAAACAGTACCTCTGGAACATGTCACTTTTTGGGAAAGTCACTAATATCATGGTGTAGTAAAAAAACAAAATTCAATTGCATTATCAACTGCTAAAGCAGAATACATTGCTGCTGGTAGTTGTTGTGCACAAATTTTGTGGATGAAACACACCTTATTAGACTATGGATTTCAATTCAGACATATCTCCATAAACTGTGACAACATAAGTGCTATTAACATTTCTAAGAATCCAATTTCTCATTATAGAACAAAGAATATTGATGTAAGACATCACCTTTTGAGATATCATTATCAAAAAGGTGATATAACTCTTGAATTTATTGGGACTGAACATCAGCTTGCTAATATATTCACTAAACCCTTAAATTTTGAGAGAATGAATTACATCAGACATGAACTAGGGATGTTAAATCAGTAGGATCTCTTGAAACCGATCTCCTAAAACTGATCTCCTGAAACCGATCTCCTAAAACTGATCTCCTGAAACCGATCTTTGAAACCGATCTTCTGAAACCGATCCCAGAAACCGATTCCTGAAACCGATCTTTGAAACCGATCTTGTGAAACCGATCCCTGAAACTGATCGTGTAAAACCGATTCAATAACATCGATGTTTTTAAGGACTCTTTTGTTATTCTGTCTGTTTTAAATAAAACGACGTTGTTTTGTATTCTTTTTTCCGCGGTTAAATTTTATGTTTTATGATTTCCAATCCCTAAATGATATATTTAGTTCAATCCATCCCGACCTTTGACCTTCCCACTGCCGTAAAGCCTTCTACCCTTTGTCACTCTACCTCTCGACCCTCGTCCTCAACTCTTTTGGAATCTGAAGCCTCGACATGGTAAGGACCAAGTGCGCAATGGAAGAGCCAAGCAAATCACCTTCTGCTAAGTGTCAGAAAGGTGAGTCCAGTGGGACTGCAAAACCGAGCTTAGAAATCTGAGTGGTTATGGCTGAAAAAGAAGTGTCTGTTGAGTGGCTTCTGTCAAGCAAGTCGTTTTTATTAAAAGTACTGAAATCTCAAGGGTGGCTGAGCTGGTTTGCTAACAATGAAAGACCTTATTATCCTCAGCTAGTGCATGAATTCTATCAACATTTGAAGATATCTCTGGATGAAGTTGAGGCAGCAAGAATGAAGTGACTAGTAAAGGGAAAGGAAGTAGATTTTTCATCTAAGGAATGGGTTGAGTGCTTGGAGATGCCTCATGAAGGTGTCTATGCTGATTATCCGGGTAATATTCCACCTTCCTCTGATTTATTCTCTTATGAAGATGCTTTGAAGGAGCTGACTGGAAATGGAGAATCTAGGAGGACTATTGCAAGTGAGTTTGAAAAAAAAGTAAGATTATTGTTTAAGTTTATTCAACATCAAATATGCCCAAGAAAGGGTGATTTCTCTACTGTGAAGTATCTGGATGTATTCCTGATCTATCTGTTGAAACATGAGATAAAAGTGAACCTGTGTAGGTGTCTAATGGTGCATGTCTCTGATTTGATAAAGTCATCCAAGAAGGAAACATGTTTATACTATCCGAGGATGATCTCTACCATGTTAAAAAGGTTAGGTTGTGTGGAAGATGGAGATGAAGTGATAAATACATGTAGTGGTTACTGTCTTCAAAAAAATATTTGTAAAAGGATGAAGATCTTATGGAACCCATGGAAGAAATGTTGGGTAGGTGATGAGGAAAGGCTGTATGAGGATTTTAATGCAGTTGACCATCCTACCAGACCAAAGGATCAAGTTGATCCAGGTCTCAAACCAGGAGAAGGACCTATTTATTCTGATGAGGAAGCTGAGCCTGAAGTGCCAAGGGAAGAAGGATCTCCTTTTGATGATAGGAGTGATCCTAATATTGCTGAAAGTCCAAAAGATATGTCTTATGGACCTACCAGTCCACCTTTAGACTTACCCTCAAGAGAACCTTTATTAGGAGATGAGGATAAGGAAGAGACCGAGGTTACTGGAGTTGAAGGATGTGTAAATAAATCAGATGAGGAGTCTAATGAAGATGATGAAGAAGGAGGAAATGATGAGCATGTAAGTGATTCTTTAAAAGTGGGACAACAAGTGGTGGACAGATCCAGTGAGGAATCTGTACATGGAGTTGATGATGGTTTGAGCATGTTGAACAAGAGGTTGTTGGTCATAGAGATGTTGAACATGAGGACAGATCACCCCATCCTAATGATGAAAATCAAGAAATCATTCAGGAATTGAATGAACTTATGGATGGTGGCCCTAAGGAAGAAGCTGAGGATCAAATGCCTCAAATTGAGGAAGTGCCTGGAGAAGTTGAAGTGGATGGAGATCATGCCAAACCTGAAGTTCAGTTGGTTCCTGTACCCAAAAAATTTTTTATGGCTAGAGGACTGGATGAAGAAGTTGATGAAGATGATATTGTTCCTGAGCCTCAAGGAAGAAGGATCAGGATTGATACTGTTGAGCCAAGAGACTGGACATGTACTAGAGAGTGGAATAATGATCCAGGATACAATCTTTTTGGTTTGGAGTACGACTCAGATGAGGAGAGGGTGCCTCCTCCTCCTACTCCACAAGTCCAAGATGAACCAGAACTTGTTGCACCTATTTCACCAGTTGCACCTACAGCAGTAGAGACAGTAGCACAGAACGTGCCCAGTGACTATGTCACTAAGGATGAGTTGGAACAATTCAAAAATGATATATGTGAGTTAGTGATAGCCTCAGTTGGATCCAGAAGTGAAGCCTCCACTTCAATAGGTATTTTAGATGCTGATGCAGCGAAGATTGCACGAATAGTGATCTAGAAGATTCAACTGAATCTCATTACCACAACAAAAACCATTATTAGGCACAACACTTTGTTGAGAGAGGAAGTAAGAAAGATGAGCAATGAGTTAAATTCTCTAACCTCTGACTTCAAAACCTCCTTCAGTGGTGTTCTGGAAGTTCTTAGGAACTTGGTGACTCATCTACTCAGTGTGGATCTGAAGAAGTTGAAAGAGGAGCTTGGAAAAATGTTAACTGACCCATCCAGTTCTAGAAGTGGGAAAAGTGTTGTTGCTGATTTGGAGTCTCTCAAGGTTGTGATGAGAGAGGAACTCCAACATCTTCAAAGTGTTTCAGACAAAGAAACTCTTGAAAAGGTGCATCAAAATACAGACCTCGTGTACAATATGGTTAGGTAGTGCACCAATGAAGCCTCTACAGCTCAAAAAGATATTAGAAAAAAGGTGGATAAGTACTTTACTAAGATTTATACCAAGCATGACCTCATAAATAGATTCAAGTTTCTAGTAGAGAATCTCAGAATACCTCTTGTCACTAAAGCCTTCAAGAAGTAAGTTACTCAATTAAAGGAGTTTACCCCTTTGCTGAATAAATTCATGGAGAATAAGGATGACTTCAAGAAAGCTATGCAATATGGTAGTAAAATCATTAATGATTTCATCAATCTCCTTAAGCCATATATGCATGTCCATGCTGAAGCCATTGTGGTCCCTCCTGCAGCTTCCATTGGTACTACCTCTCAGCCTCCTGCTCCAATGACTGTCTCTCAGGATCTTTCCCAGATTCGACCGGTCATTACAGAGCAAACTCTCAGTCGTGTGTTGTCAGAAAGAAGGTCTATCCTTACAGCAAATGTACCTATAGGTGTTGTCCTGCCTGGTGTTATCTTCAGACCACCTCTATCCTCTGCCACTCTCAAACCTCCTCCTCCTCCTTCAGATCCTTCAGATAAAGGAAAAGCCCCTCAGAAGCCAAACCCTTAGTGATGGATTGTATTTTTGATAGGGATTTGATCTTTTTGTTTGGCTTGTAATTTTCTGCATTGTAATGGAAATCTTTATGGTGTCTTTCTTTTATGATATTTCTCTTATTTTCTGCTTCTCTTTTTTTTTTGTTAATCCCAAAAGGGGGAGAAAAGAAGAGGCATACATTATTAATCTAAGGGGGAGATTTTTTGGTATAGGACACATGGCATATACTCATCATAATCCTTTAAATAAGGGGGATCTTTGTTTTAAAACCTCAAACAAGGGAAGGCTTTAGTTATATTTCATAATCTCCTTCAGTGTTGTATGTTATGCCCACTTATTTTTGATTCCTTATATTTGTATGTATGTCATAATTTGTGATTATCAAAAAAGGGGAGATTGTTGGACCATTTATACTATAGTAGTTTTCATAATCACAAATAATGTCAATCTACAGATTCTACTCTTTCATGCCATTTAATATCTCTAAGTAAATCAATTATTCCATACAGAACAATATACTTTAATAAGGCAATAACTTATATTTATAAATCCATATGTTTGCAAGTGTATTTTTACATGCATTTTTGGATGTCACTTAGTCGTGTAATGTTATGTGTAAGACAGACTCTTCATAGGTTTTTTAGATTTCCAGGCAACGAACCGATGTTCGACACACCGATGTTCGACACACCGATGTTCGGCACACCGATGTTCGGCACAGCGATGTTCGGCACACCGATGTTCGGCACACCGATGTTCGACACACTATGTTCGACACACTATGTTCGACACACCGATGTTCGACACACCGATGTTCGACAAACCGAAAATGACAGACCGAAGATGACATACCGATATTAACAAACCGAAGATGACAAACTAATCCAAATGACTCACCGATAATCATAAATAATTGTTTCGAATTTATTAATTCGAATTTATTTCTAACGGTCATATTTAGAAAAATTAATGTTTCTGACATTATTTAATGTTGTCTGTAGGACTATCTGTAGACAGTACGAGGTACATGCACGTGGGGAGATCTTCATGCCTACTGGACCTTGAAGTATAAAAGGATTAAAAGCTCAGCCTAAAAAGAGTCTCTGAACCCGCTAGAAAAACAAAAAGGTTGGCTGTGCGAATATGCAAGATATTGCAAATAGAAGAACTCGAAGCTTGAGTATACAAGAAGTTTAATATTACAAGTTGCATCCTACTGAAGCTCGCTGAACATCCTGACATCAAAGAGCTGAACCTTTTCACGTCTGGAAGCTAGATTACAAAGACTACGATACTCTGTTTTGGAGCCAACTTCCAGAAGAGGACTCGAATATCATTTTCTCTACATCCATTGAGTCCAGAGCTTTACTGCACAACACACAGAGATTTCTGAACTCTATTTTTTCTTTTATAAATCTGTTGTGTTCTTGTGTTTACTTTTCGAGCAGTGTGCTTTTGTCTGTTTCACACACACTGTCTCCTGAGCATAACTAGAGGATACCAAAATATCATCACTCTCAATCCCTTTCTACTCTTGTATCCCACGTAGAACTGTGGAAGAGATCCTGTGTGATTTGTTTATTAGTTTTCCCACGAATAATTGTGGTAGAGATCAAGTGTGACCTGGACAGCCATGTGTTCTGTTATGAACCCCGATCCAGGGTGTGGATCAAAAGTTTATTAATATAAATTGTTTGGTGACAGGTGATCACCAAGTGAAGAGGACTAAGTCTCAGCTTGAGACCGAACCTCTTGTTTTAACCGCTGTGCTATTTGTCTTATATTTTTATCTGTTATGTATTTCTCGTATTAAGATAAACTAAACTTTGATAGTTAGTTTAGCAAGTGTTTATATCTGTTTTGAGTCAGTAGATTAGTTTCAAAAGTTTGGCTAATCTTTAAATTGGTAAAACTGAGAACTAATCAATCTTCTGAGAAACTAATTGAACTTTCAAGACTTATATAAATTCACTACAAACTGACTTTGATTTTATTTTAATAGGGAGATGTTATTTTAAAGAACCAGTTTTGAACAGAAATTTTTATAGATACTCAATTCACCCCCCTCTTGAGTCATCTACTCCGACCAACAAATTCAAATATTGTAATGATTTGATTTTTTCATGAAAAGTATTTAAATGTTTAGTAAATGAAAAATATTGGAAAATATAAACAGTATATATGAGATGTTTTTAATAAAACCTTTAAAAGTGAATATTGACTTTGATCATAAAATTAATAATCTATATAAAAAATTTGGTTTCTCTTAATTGGTTATCATCATTGAATGATTTATTGTAACAGATTTTATTGATGATAAAGATCTTTTGGTAATGGCTATTATTAATAATAGATTCAAGTGTTGGTAAAAAAAATGTTAGTATTACTATGATAAAGTAATAGATTTAACTGTTGGAAAAAGATTTGTTGGTGTTAAACGATCAATACCAACAGATATATCTATTGTAAAAACAAGTGTTGGTACTTAAAATCAACACCAAAAAAACTTAATAACTGTTGGAATTGCTCATTTTTACCGACAAATATATTGTCTGTCAATAAATTTTTGTTGGTATAAGTCTTTTTTTTTTTTGTAGTGACAGCAGATACACATATTCAATTTATTTGATTTATGCTCACTTTCACGTTATGATATTTATTAGGGACTCTCTAACTAAAAGACCTCATTTTAAATGTTTTAAAGATTTATTTTCTAAATCTTTCTCTTTCATATTAATGTTTTTTTAAATGATTTTTATGAATGTATTTTTATGTACATGGATGTTTTTAAAAAGGGAATTTTTGAATTTCTCTCATATATTTTCCAAAGGGGGTCTTTTAAGGTTTTATGTAAGGGATTTCTTTTAAAAATCCCCTTTAAAGTTCCTTTTTCAAAAAAAAATTTGTATTACATATATGGCATGAACGGGATTTCCTACTTTCATGTCTCTTTAATATTTTGAAGCTTATCTTAAGTTTATATGGTTGCTTTCACAAAAAAAATGTTTTCCGTTGTACGTGCGCAGTTTTTCAAAATGAGTGATTTCAAAATGAAATTTTTATTTTCTTCAAAGATTGTTTTTATTATGCAATCTTTCATGATTTATGTTTATGATATGATTATTAAGCATTGTTTATAATGACAGGTGGTTAAGTGATAAATCAATGACGAGTGGTTACGTGATAAATCAATGACGGATGGTTACGTGATAAACCAATGACAAGTGGTTCTGTAATAAACCAATGACGAGCAGTTACATGATAACCTTCAATGCATTGGGTACTCCGGAGCTAGAGGTCGGTCATTATGGTTACACTATTTATAAGAGTGATTTAGAAAATGATGTCTCAAGTTACCGACTTATATTTTATATGCTTGCTAATGAGTTTTCATGAAAATCGATTGATTTTCAAAAGGTAAAATATTGATCTTTTTGAAAAGATGATTCATTTTTCAAAATAAAAATATATGTTTTTATGAAAATGTTTTTATGGATTTTCATTGGACTAACAGTTTCCTTCCTTATGTCTCTTACTGATCTTTTTGTACTCGTTCTAAGTTTTAAAATGTTTTTCACAGATCTTAAAGATTAGCAAGGACAAAGAAGATATCATGATAAAAGCAAGTTGTGTCATGAAAAGAAACCATGTTTTTATTTTAAGATTTTTGTTTTATGAAAGAAATGGATATTGAGTATAAGTGCCCTCATGTAATGTATGCATTTACTATGTAAGAGTTTTTCCTAATTCTCTAAAACTCTAAACCTAAAGGATCTTTGGGAATAAAAGACAATGAATTCTAATCAACTCACTAGAATATGTAATGTTTAAGATCGGGTCTTTGCACTTCTTCTCATGATGTTCGTACTTTGTGATCTCGAGTAGATGAGATCGTGAGAACAAACTCACAAATAGGAACACCACATGTTTCATGTGTCATTGGTAGCTCCTACCTGTAAACACTTGTAATGGTCTTCTGACTTGATATTATTATCAGTGTATTATTTGATCATGTACTTTGATGCAAGGCAAAATCTATGGCATTGATGTCACAGCGAGGTAGCTTGTGTTGGGTGTGACATTGGTGGTATGGCATTGATTGAATAATCAAAATAAAATTTGTTGCTTCTGATAGGAAGTGATATTTAAAACCTAGTTGATCGAGATGGTAATATCTTCACTAAATCTATGCACTAGTGCAGAAAACGTTTTTTACGTCACCATTTTTTACGTCGGTTATATAAAACCGACGTCATAATATGTAAAACGAGGTTTTTTACGTCGGTTATTTCTTAACCGACGTAAAAACCTGTGTTCGGTACACCTTTAACGTCGGTTATAAAAATAACCGACGTTATTAATCGCGCGCCTTCGTTTTTTACGTCGGTTATTTTTATAACCGACGTAAAAAACGCGGTTTTTGAAGGCTTTTTTACGTCGGTTATAAAATAACCGACGTAAAAAAAGAATCCGCAGATGTTTTTGACGTCGGATATGGAATAACCGACGTAAAAAAACGCGGATTTTGAGCCCTTTATAACGTCGGTTATAAAATAACCGACGTAAAAAATGAATCGGAGGAAGGTTTTTACGTCGGTTATTGAAATAACCGACGTTATAAATGTTTTTAAAACAATTATCACGTCGGTTATTGAATAACCGACGTGATAACTCATTTAAAAATTTACCCAGACCCGTGGATTGTCATTCGCGAGTTTACCTTCGACAGTCGCGACTCGTCTCTCTCGCGCGTAAACCCGAATCGGCTCGTCCATTTCGTTGGTTTAGATTCGTTTTGCGATCATCGTTTCTCATATTTAATCTCCTCGGATCAATCATCTAAACTCGCAGCACTCAGGTAATCCTCCCACTCGTTCGTTTTTTTTTTCACGGATAGTATATATATGTGTGTTGTGATTTTTTTGTTGAAACTAGCTAAGATTCTTCGATTGCGAACCCTTTTAACTCGTTTTGGCACCATAATCTTATTTATCATCCCTAGATCTATTTGTTCGACTTGCAATATTGAGTAATTTTATGATTTCACTAATTTTTCATCGTTTTCTATAAATCCCCGAGAGGGTTGGGGCGTGTCCATTTGGATGGGTTGCCCTTTTACAGTTGTTACTACTTTATTCACACACAACCATGGCATAGGTGCATGGATTTGGGGTCGGGGAGAGTCCAGGGGGGTTTACAAGGGGGTGGGTGGGTGTGGGGGGCTGTCCAAGGGTGTGGGTGGGTGTTGGGGGGTGTCCAGGGGGGTGTCCAAGGGGGTAGGGGTGGGGGTGGTGTTTAGGAGGGGTGGGGGGCTGTCCAGAGGGTTGGGGGGTGTCCAGGGGGGTGTCCAAGCAGGTCGGGGGTGGGGGGTTGTGTCCAGGAGGGGTGGGGGTGCTTTCTAGAGGGGTCGGGGGCTGTCCAGAGGGGTCGGGGGGTGTCCAGGGTGGTGTCCAAGGGGATGGGTGGGTGTGGGGGGCTGTCCAAGGGGGTGGCGGCCTGTCCAGAGGGGTCGGTGGGGTGTCCAGGGGGGTGTCCAAGGGGGTGGATGGGTGTGGGGGGCTGTCCAAGGGGGTGGATGGGTGTGGGGGGCTGTCCAAGGGTGTGGGTGGGTGTTGGGGGGTGTCCAGGGGGGTGTCCAAGGGGGTAGGGGGTGGGGGTGGTGTTTAGGAGGGGTGGGGGGCTGTCCAGAGGGTTGGGGGGTGTCCAGGGGGGTGTCCAAGCAGGTCGGGGGTGGGGGGTTGTGTCCAGGAGGGGTGGGGGTGCTTTCTAGAGGGGTCGGGGGCTGTCCAGAGGGGTCGGGGGGTGTCCAGGGTGGTGTCCAAGGGGATGGGTGGGTGTGGGGGGCTGTCCAAGGGGGTGGCGGCCTGTCCAGAGGGGTCGGTGGGGTGTCCAGGGGGGTGTCCAAGGGGGTGGATGGGTGTGGGGGGCTGTCCAAGGGGGTGGATGGGTGTGGGGGGTTGTCCAAGGGTGTGGGTGGGCTGTCCAGAGGGTTGGGGGGTGGTGTTTAGGAGGGGTGGGGGGGCTGTCCAGAGGGTTGGGGGGTGTCCAGGGGGGTGTCCAAGCAGGTCGGGGGTGGGGGGTTGTGTCCAGGAGGGGTGGGGGTGCTTTCTAGAGGGGTCGGGGGCTGTCCAGAGGGGTCGGGGGGTGTCCAGGGGGGTTTACAAGGGGATGGGTGGGTGTGGGGGGCTGTCCAAGGGGGTGGCGGCCTGTCCAGAGGGGTCGGTGGGGTGTCCAGGGGGGTGTCCAAGGGGGTGGATGGGTGTGGGGGGCCGTCCAAGGGGGTGGATGGGTGTGGGGGGCTGTCCAAGTGGGTGGTGGCCTCTCCAGAGGGTATTTGGGGTTGTCCGGGTGGGTGGGGGGGCTGCCCAGAGGGTTGGGGGATGTCCAGGGGGGTGTCCAAGGGGGTAGGGGGTGGGGGGTGGTGTCCAGGAGGGGTGGGGGCTGTCCAGAGGGGTCGGGGGATGTCCAGAGGGTTGGGGGGTGTCCAGGGGGGTGTCCAAGCAGGTCGGGGGTGGGGGGTTGTGTCCAGGAGGGGTGGGGGTGCTTTCTAGAGGGGTCGGGGGCTGTCCAGAGGGGTCGGGGGGTGTCCAGGGTGGTGTCCAAGGGGATGGGTGGGTGTGGGGGGCTGTCCAAGGGGGTGGCGGCCTGTCCAGAGGGGTCGGTGGGGTGTCCAGGGGGGTGTCCAAGGGGGTGGATGGGTGTGGGGGGCTGTCCAAGTGGGTGGCGGCCTCTCCAGAGGGTATTTGGGGTTGTCCGGGTGGGTGGGGGGGCTGCCCAGAGGGTTGGGGGATGTCCAGGGGGGTGTCCAAGGAGGTAGGGGGTGGGGGGTGGTGTCCAGGAGGGGTGGGGGGCTGTCCAGAGGGGTCGGGGGGTGTCCAGGGGGGTTTACAAGGGGGTGGGTGGGTGTGGGGGGCTGTCCAAGGGTGTGGGTGGGCGTTGGGGGTGTCCAGGGGGGTGTCCAAGGGGGTAGGGGGTGGGGGTGGTGTTTAGGAGGGGTGGGGGGGCTGTCCAGAGGGTTGGGGGCTGTCCAGGGGGGTGTCCAAGCAGGTCGGGGGTGGGGGTTGTGTCCAGGAGGGGTGGGGGGCTGTCCAGAGGGGTCGGGGGGTGTCCAGGGGGGTTTGCACATCGATTTGTTTTATATTTCAAAATTGTTTACATTCAAATTATGATTTTTTTCATATAAACATATATTTGTCTTATCTAAAAAATATATATATTTTTGCTATTTGTTATAGGTAATAATGAGTCGAAGTTGGATTACGGCACATCGAATGAGCAATGAATATGAGGAAGGTGTTGATGCCTTTTTGGAATTTGCTAAACGAAATGTTCCAAGTAGTGACATTTTTTTCTGTCCATGCCTGAAATGTCTGAATATGAAGAAGTTGAAAAGTAGAGAGATAAAAGATCATCTGATTTGTCATGGTTTCAATCTGAGTTACAACCCTTGGATTTGGCATGGCGAAACTAGACAGAATGTCACTGATGATAATGAATCGCAAGATGGTAACTCCGATGGAATTGAAGAAATGATTCGCGATATTGTAGCAGAACAAATTGAGATAGAACCGACAGTTGCACGTCTATATGGTGATGCCGAAAAACCATTATATCCTGGTTGTACAGATTTTACGGTTTTGTCGGCGGTGTTAAGATTGATTAACCTGAAGGCGAAACATGGATGGAGTGACAGAAGTTTTACAGAGCTGCTACAATTGATGAAAGACATTCTTCCAAAAGATAACGATCTTCCAGATTCACATTATAAGGCCAAAAAAATATTATGCCCGATGGGATTGGGATACAGGAAAATACATGTCTGTCCGAATGACTGCATTATATATAGGAAGGAATATGAATTTCTGAAAGAGTGTCCTAAATGTGGGACATCACGGTATAAGGTGAAAGAAAAATCACAAGCTGATGTAGAGATTACAAAGCTCCCTTCAAAGGTATTTTGGTATCTTTCTATAATTCCTCGTTTCAAACGTTTATTTGCTAATTCACATGATGCAAAAAGGTTAAGATGGCATGCTGATGAGCGGGTATGTGATGGAAAAATACGTCATCCAGCTGATTGTCCACAATGGAAGAAAATTGATGCCCAGTACCCTACATTTGGAAATGAAATTAGAAATCTGAGACTAGGCTTGTGCACAGATGGAATGAATCCATACCGAACCCTCAGTAGCACACATAGTTCATGGCCTGTTTTATTGGTAATTTACAACCTCTCTCCTGAAGTTTGTATGAAGCGCAAATATGTCATGTTGAGTATCATGATCTCTGGTCCAAAGCAACCCGGCAGTGATATTGATGTATACTTGTCACCGCTGATTGATGATTTGAAACTGTTATGGGCTGATGGTATTAGGGTGTATGATTCTTATAAAATGGAATATTTTCAACTGCATGCAGTGCTTCTATTCACTATAAATGACTTCCCAGCATATGGAAATTTGTCTGGATACAGTGTTAAAGGGCATAAAGCATGTCCAATTTGCGAACAACAGACGTCATATTGTCAATTGCATCATGGGAGGAAAACAGTGTACATGGGTCATCGAAAGTTTTTGCCTATGGATCACCCTTATAGAAGACTAAAAAAGGCATTCAATGGCTCACAAGAATTTGATACTGCTCCTCAACCTTTATCCCCAGAATTGTATTTTGAGAGGGTGAAAAACCTTGATGTGACATTGGGAAAGACACAGAAATCTGGTAATGATAGACATATTTGGAAGAAAAGGTCAATATTTTTTGAGCTACCATATTGGAGGTATCATGAAGTCAAACATAATATTGATGTCATGCACGTGGAGAAGAATATCTGTGATTCTTTGATCGGAACATTGCTAGATATTAAAGGAAAGACAAAAGATGGGTTGAATGCAAGGTTAGACCTACTGTCAATGGGAATACGTTTGGAGTTAGCTCCCACTCCTAAAGGAAGACGAACATTTCTTCCCCCGGCTTGTCATACATTATCGAAGAGGGAGAAAAGTAGCTTCTGTCAGTGTCTTCATGATATCAAAGTGCCTCAAGGTTATTCTTCAAATGTAAAAAATTTTGTCTCATTGAAAGACTTGAAGTTGATAGGTATGAAATCACATGATTGTCACGTCATGATGCAACAAATTCTACCAGTTGCACTGCGTGGAATATTGCCCATCCGTGTCAGAAAGACTATAATGAGGTTGTGTTATTTTTTCAATTCAATTTGCAACAAGGCGATTGATGTGAATGCTTTGAACATTTTGGAAAAGGATGCAATTTTTATACTTTGTCATTTGGAAATGTATTTTCCTCCAACTTTTTTTGATATGATGGTGCATTTAATGATTCATCTGGTTCGAGAAATAAGGCTTTGTGGACCTGTATATCTTCGTTGGATGTATCCTTTTGAAAGGTATATGAAAATATTAAAGGGATATGTTAAAAATCCATATCGACCTGAAGCCTCCATTATTGAAAAGTATATTTCTGAGGAGGTAGCAGAGTTTTGTACGAGCTACTTGGCTACGGCGCAACACATAGGTTTGCCTCCATCTCGCCATGAACGGGTTAATAATGAGGGAAAGGGGATTCGTGGCTTGAAAGTCAAATCACTGTCAGCTGAACATATGAAGAAGTTAGAATCATACATCTTGAATAACATAGCTGATGTTCAACCGTATATCACATTGCATATTAATGAGTTGAAACAATGTCATCCAAAGAAGAAAGAAATGTGGATTTTGAATGAGCACAACAAAACTTTTTTGCCATGGTTTAAAAAGACCTTGCTTGGTAGATCAGATGTATCAGAGACATTAAAATGGATAGTGGGTGGTCCATCTTTAAATGTGATAACATGGTCCGCTTATGACATTAATGGCTATACATTTCATACAAAAACTCAGGACAACAGAAGTGCAGTTCAGAATAGTGGTGTATTGGTGTTTGCAGAAGCAATGCATTTTTCGAGTGCTAAGGACAGAAACCCAATTTCGGCATCAAGTGCATATTATGGAGTGATTGAAGACATATGGGAGGCTGATTACTTTAAAATTAAAGTTCCCGTTTTTAACTGTAAATGGTTTATCGGTAACAACAGTGTCAGACACGATGAATTTGGAATGACACTTGTTAATCTGAATAGATTGGAAGACACAGCTGATTCTTTTATAATGGCAACACATGCCAAACAAATTTTCTATGTAGTAGATCAATCAGATATGCAGTGGGCTGTTGTTTTACAAGGGAAAAACCAATATGTTGGTGAGGATGAATTTGATGAAGATGCTGATTTATGTGAGATCCCTACTTCCATGGAAAGATTAACAGAACATAATGATGAGTATGTTGAAGACATGGTTTGTGCCATAAGGAACGATCACGACGAAGGAATTTGGGAAAACAATCCAACTGTACATTCCTAAAATTACAGGTAACACAAGTTTATTTCTTGTTTACATTTAGTTTTTTCATATAATGTTAGATACTGTAAATTTTTTACTTATTAAAACATGTATCAAACAAAACAATAAAAACCGTAAAGAGGAGAAGTTCTGGGCGCACCGGTTGGCCGGTGGTCCAGAACAAAGCTCTGTCTGGTCCACCGGCCGGCCGCTGGATCACCACCGGCCGGCCGGTGGACCAGACAGAGAGCCTTCCTCTCTGTCTGAACCACCGGCCGGCCGCTGGATCACCACCGGCCGGCCGGTGGACCAGACAGAGAGCCTTCCTCTCTGTCTGAACCACCGGCCGGCCGCTGGATCACCACCGGCCGGCCGGTGGACCAGACAGAGAGCCTTCCTCTCTGTCTGGATCACCAGCGGCCGGCCGGTGCTGAGCCAGCGGCCGGCCGGTGGTTCAGACAGAGAGGAAGGCTCTCTGTCTGGACCACCGGCCGGCCGCTGGATCACCACCGGCCGACCGGTGGACCAGACAGAGAGCCTTCCTCTCTGTCTGGATCACCAGTGGCCGGCCGGTGGTGATCCAGCGGCCGGCCGGTGGTCCAGACAGAGGAAGGCTGTCTGGTCCACCGGTCGGCCGGTGGTGAGCCAGCGGCCGGCCGGTGGCACCAGGCAGTGGGCAAGTCTACTGCCTGGGTCCTCCGGCTGGCCGGTGAGCTCACACCGGCGGACCGGTGGACTCAGTGAGTCCACTTTTCAGCTTTCTTGGGCCAACTCCTTGGCAACCTTTTGCCTGTGTTTACCATGTTTATCATTGTTTAACATGCTTACCATATTACCAATGTTTACTATTATGTAATTTAGTACACTTTTCTATTTGTGAACTAATGTTTGTTTTTTTGATTTGAAGGAAAATGACAGATCAATCAGTTGATCAGCCACATGATTCTGGAGATGAGCATATTGGTCATACATCTGGGGAGGAACATTCACATGCTCCTATTACGAAAAAGAGTTCAAAGGTTGGTAAGCGTGGGTGCACACGTTTACCAAAATTATCACTTGCCCGTACGAAGGAGGAGAGGATAGTCGTGGAGTTTGATGATGATGATCTTCCTAGAGGTCCAAATGCTAAAGATTTTAAGGGTTTTGTAGCAACTCAGGCTAAGAGCAAAGTAAACATTCTCTATGATGATTGGAGAAGTGTGGATAAGGCGATAATTTCTCAGTTGTGGGAGACCATTTTGGTAAGATCTTTTGCTATTGTTTGACTGTTCTTTAAATGTTTCTAGTATATATAATATTTTTAACCACTTTTTTATCAGATGACATTTGATATTCCTGACACTGGAGGAGTCAGGAAGAAATGCTTATCGTTGGCTGCTAGGAGATGGAGGGATTTCAAATCAACCCTCTCATCTGATTTCATTTATGGTCATAGGAGTCGTGAGAATCCATGTCGTATATATCCTTTTATAGATGAAGACACATGGAGACAATTTTTTGAAAGTAGAAGAAAAGAATCATTTTTGGTAAGGGCAATGTAAACTTTTATAAGCTTTCTTATATAAATGATCTTATTATTGTTTTGTTAATGATTACTTATTCTTAATTTACAGCAAACAAGGAAAGCTCATCAAGAGATCCAATCTAAAAATGTATACCCTCATAGTTTATCTCGGGGAGGGTATGCATTATTGGAAGAAAAAATGATGGCAGAAAAAATTCAACAACTAAGAGCTGAGTCTTCAAGCTCTGGAGAGGTGGCCCCTCCATCCCCTCCATCTAGACATGAGAAATGGAAAAGAGCTCGGAAGGGCAAAAAAGGACAATATCTTTCGGAAGAATCGAGACTCGTAGTTGAGAGGATTGTAAGATATCTATTTTATTTATTTGAGTTTACTATTTTCGTCATATATTTCCAATCATTATAGAAATGTTCAATTAATTATTACAGGACTCTCTTGAGGAGCAGAGTTCACAGGGGACATTTACACCATCTGGGAGGGAAGATATTTTATCTGTGGCATTGGGAAAGCCCGAACATCCTGGCCGTGTAAGAGGATATCCGGCAGGTGTATCGGTAAGAAAAGTGTTGCCACGTTCCTCAACTTCTAACGTTGAGGGAGTTTATAAAAAAAATAGAATCCTTGGAGGCTGAAGTCCATAATATTAATGCGACAATGGAGGACAAGATTAGAGCATCGGTGCAGTTAATGTTTGCAGACTTGCAAAGACAATTTCAGGGTGCAGCTCCCACTCCACCTCTCCCAGTAGCTCCCACTCCCCCACCTCAGCCTGCGGACCCCATTTTTGATCCTCCTCCTCCGCCGCAGCTACCTACTTATTGTGAGTTGTATGTTGATGATCCTCAACATCATATAGTTGCATATGGGATGGTATATTGTATAGGAGATACAGTTCATCATCAACAGTTAGAGGTAGAGAATCAGAGGGTCACTGTACAGGATATTATAGATAGATCAGCTCGGATACCATTACCTACAGATGAGGTGACGACAGTTGGACATAGTATCGGCCATTTTTTACTTTGGCCATCCAGACTTCTTCGACTCATTACCATAGAGGTATGGATGTTATATCTTTTATTTTATATTTTTATTAATATTTTATCATTTGAAAACTAATATATTTTTCAATTTATTTTTACAGGAATACTTCAAAGGTAAAGAAATACTGTATAGACAACAACAAAGACAGATAGCTATGACATCAGATGCAGATACTAGCAGTCTTGACAAATTGTCAAGATATTCAAATTTGTTGGCGGATCATTATGACTTTACAATGGAAGCTCATGTCTGTGGACGTGAACTATGTGTGGGGATTATGAAAACTGATATCATGGAGTTTGTCACTGGAGATAAGTTGGGCATCAACGTGGTGGAAATTTTTATCATGTAAGTCTTAACACCTTTTCCTTGCGTTATATTTATTAAACATGTATACTTATGTCTGCTTTGTATTAGGTATCTGTATAAAATTTGTGAGAGGAATGAGCTGACAGATGTATATGGATTCGTGGACCCACAATTGATTTCCCCTGAAGCATGTGCATTGGATGAGGAACAAAGAATGCTTTATATTGCTGATAGATTTGAAAAGAATGTAATCACACAGTGTTGGATGATGCCTTTTTGTGAGAGGTATGAAACACATCCCTCTCAAAGAGTTAATTATCTTTTAACATAAAAAACCACTAACGTTAAATTTCCTTTTATCAGGGATCATTGGATGTTAGGGATTTTTTGCCCTAGGGAGAAAACACTTTATTGGATATGCTCTCTCCATGCTGATGTGCGAGAAAGTTTTAAGAATATATTGGAAACGTAAGTTTCAATTTCACAATAGTTTTATATATTATAATGAATTTTAAATTTACCCCATTCGTATTATTTTCTAACAGGGCATGGGTCCACTTTCGAAAAAGCGCAAAGAAAAGGAATTTCAAGATCAAATATGTACATGCGAAGGTAAATATCCATTTATAATTTGTACATTTTGATTTATTACATAAAAATAATATATTGAATTTACACTCATTCAAATAGAAATGTCATGAGCAACAAGGCATCATCGAATGCGGATATTACATGTTAAGATTTATGTATGAAATAATAACAACTGGGACAGTTCTGAGTTTTGACCTGGTAAGATTTCCTCTTTCTCATAATATTTCAATTTGATTTATTCATTATACACGTTGACTACTATCCTTTTCCTTTGTAGCTTTTTGATGACCCTCAACCCTATACTGCTGAAGATATCAAACACTTACAAGTGGGGTGGTCAAATTATTTTACAGGTTTGATTGACTTTTAGTTGTTTGTAATGTAAAATGTAATTTTGAATATTGTCAATGTAATTGTGTATTTCGTAGTCGTTTAGGTTGGATTTAGTTTTTTTTGAAGTTGACAGTGTAAGTTTTGAATGTTATATAAGTGAATGTTTAATTTTTCTCTATTTCTTGTTTTGGTCTACTGTTGATGGTTTTTCTGGTCTGGATTTTGGTATGGGGGGGAGAGGTTCCAAGGGGGTGGGTGGGTGTTTGGGGGGTGTCCAAGGGATATGGGAGTGGTGTCCAAGGTGTGTTTGGGGCTGTCCTAGGGGTCGGGGGGGTGTAAATGAGGTGGGAGTTCTGTCCAAGGGGCCGGTTGGGTGTAAATGAGGGTGGGAGGGCTGTCCAAGGGGTGGGGGGTGTCCAAGGGGTGGGGGGTGTCCAAGGGATATGGGAGTGGTGTCCAAGGTGTCTGGGAGTTCTGTCCAAGGGGCCGGTTGGGTGTAAATGAGGGTGGGGGGGCTGTCCAAGGGGTGGGGGGGTGTCCAAGGGGTGGGGGGGTGTCCAAGGGATATGGGAGGGGTGTCCAAGGGGTGTTTGGGGCTGTCCAAGGGCTCGGGGGGGTGTCCAGGGGTCGGGGGGTGTCCAAGGGGTCTGGGAGGGTTGTCAAGGTGTGGGGGGGTGTCCAATGGGTGTTTGAGGCTGTACTAGGGGTCTTGGGGGTGTAAATGAGGGTGGGGGCTGTCCAAGGGGTGGGGGGGTGTCCAAGGGGTGGAGGGTGTCCAAGGGATATGGGAGGGGTGTCCAATGGGTGTTTGAGGCTGTACTAGGGGTCGTGGGGGTGTAAATGAGGGTGGGGGCTGTCCAAGGGGTGGGGGGGTGTCCAAGGGTTGTGGTGGGGCTCCAATGTGGTGGGGGAGGGCTGGCCAGGTTGTTAGGTGGGTATAGATGAGGGTGGGGTTCAGTTGGGGCTTGGGGGAGGGCTGGCATGGTTATTTTTGTTTGGTTTCTGGTTGCTTTTTGGTGAGAGCAGTGCAATTATTTAAAAAAAAAAATTCTTTCACGTCGGTTATTTTATAACCGACGTGGTAAATAAATCGGTAGGGGGTTATCACGTCGGTTTTTTCTAGAACCGACGTGATAAACCGTTCCCGGGGCTTTTATCACGTCGGTTCTTAATATAACCGACGTGCTAAAAGGCCTGGGAATCGATTTACCACGTCGGTTATTGGATAACCGACGTGCTAAAACGTTTCCCAGACCTTTTTATCACGTCGGTTATTTAAGAAACCGACGTGATAATAGGCCAGGGGAAGGGTTTATCACGTCGGTTATGACATAACCGACGTGATAAACGATATCCCAGGCGTTTTATCACGTCGGTTTAGGGAATAACCGACGTGATAAAGCCCCCCCGCGCATATTTATCACGTCGGTTATTATATGAACCGACGTGATAACCACCGTGATGTTAGGGATATTACGTCGGGTTTTAAATAACCGACGTAAAAAACGTTATTTATAACGTCGTCCGTATTAACGTCGCCTAAAAACCGACGTAAATAATAAAAAATAACCGACGTAAAAAATGTTTTCTGCACTAGTGATGGTCACGGTAGAAGAAGGTAAATCCGTCCAGTTAGGTCAACAAATAATAAAGCAAGAAATGATGATGACACGAAGTGTGCGTCCTGCTTTATGAGATATTGCGAGACAAAATGATTATATTACACGGTGTGTGTTCGTAGAAAAGGTTGTGGTGCTATGACTTTTTTTTATCTCCTCAGGAGTCATAATGGGTTGCTAGATTCTGCTTCTGGTCTGTGAATAATATTCATTGCTATCGAGATAAGGGCCTATAGAGAGACACTTAGCGCATTCAAAAGTCCGACATATTCTTATGAATAAGAGTATATAATAATTGGAATTGAATTTATTTATTTAATGTATTTACAAGTAATTAAGTAAATAAATGAAAAAATATTATACGAATTAATATTATTTTAATATTCAATGTTGGTTTAATATTTGCGGGAACGACGAGTCAAGTTAATGGTTCGCTTTTATCACATAATATATTTAGTAAAAGAAAGTGATAAAAAATATAAATGATATTTATGACTTGGTAAAATAATCATAAGATGTCGTTTATGCCTTATTTAGTGTGTAATAAATATTTGGGGGTTGGGGAGTCTTTTCCGAGTAATTTTATAACTCACTATATAAAGAGGAGACTCACATTGATGATATAATTAATCGCACAACTCTTGAGAGTCTTCTCTCACCACTTCCTAAAGAGAGAAGTTGATGATACAGGCAATTGATCGGTGTTCTCCTGCACATATCGAAGTATCGTCGTTGTAGTGATCATCAGGACGTCAAAGGCATTGTTGGATCTCCGCGCTAGCACCCAAATTTCGACGATCAATGCTCTTGTGAACTTTCGAAATGCATGTGGATGATCTAGTGGGGTCTGGCTTCGATTCCGTCGAGCAACAGCCGTCGGCGACATGCATTTGTCAAACGCACCTTCAAACTAATCTGAGGCAATTTTTCGATTTAATTTATCATGCTTAATTCCTTCACACGAGATCCTCAGACCTTCGTATCAGGTTGCACATCATGTAGGTACGTCGATCGACGATGAAAAATTTTAAATCACCTGTAAATTTGCTTCCGTTGTGCGCCCTGATGATTTCACAAGCCCGAAAAATGAAGAATATTGATAGGGTGACTTTGTTATCTCAAGCATAGCCTAAATCATTGGGAGAGATGGTAAAAGGCAAATCATTAAAGAAATCTATGGATGAAGAATTTGTTTAAATCAAGAAAAACAAGACATATCTGTTTGTGAAGACCACATAAACACGATATAATTGAAATAAAGTGGGTGTTCAAGAACAAACTTGATGAGCACGACAATGTGGTCAGTAACAAAACCCATATTGTATGCAGAAGATATGCCCAAATCGAGGGTATTGATGTGGAATAAACATTCATAGGAGCAAGGACAGCAGAGCACAAGCACAGCAGAGCAGAGCGTGGTATCCAACCCATTTGTTCGAGGAGGGATTCCAGGAATTTCTTATCATCGGTTATGTGGTATCTGTGCTCTAATTATGTAGTTTGTTTTGCTGTTGGGAGACTAGTGATATCAGAGCGCGGGGGGGCAGAACAAAGACGGCCAATGCGCTGCTTCAGCGGAATTTCCGCTCAGAAATTCTAGGATTCCATGGTTAAAGGTCTTTATTATGAGCAGAAACTTTTAGAAGACAGGATAAGGTATTACGAGAACAAAACCAGTTATATTTGGCTTAGAAAGTATCGTCAAATTCCCAAAGTCAAATTATCCTATGAAAATGAACCTGAAATAATCAAGTTAGGGCAGAAAGCCCATGCAACTCAAGACAAGCTCGAGGAGTTGAAGGTAGAAATTAATTGTATTGAATCTCAACTTAATCAAGCCAGGTGGTTAGTCCAAAACCTGGAAAGGACACTATGAGATCCAATAGGCGAAGTATTTTTCTTTGAACAATAAGATATGATCGGAAGAGGATCTAGTGTTGGACCAAATATTAGAGATATTTGGCATAGGCTTGAAGGGAAAGCTTCAGGAGAAGCTTACAATCAGCCAGAAGCCACGGTCTCTGATATGCATCCACACAGAGATACAGAAAGGGAAAGTATATCAGGATGATATGCTGCAGACAACTACGCATGGCATGTAGCAGGAGAAGCTCAAGAATATCAGGAAGAAGTTTCAAGTATTCCTTGGAGTATCTAGGAATACCATAAACAGATTCATGATATTATTACTCAGGAGAAATGGGAACTTGGAGATATAAAATGTGTCTCCAAAAACCTAAATGAAAGTCTCAAGAAAGTAAAAGACCTACAAGTCAGACTCGAAGAGAAGAAGAAGAAAGAGTCCAAATTATATCCCACGGAAGGATTTTGTGTAAAACCTTGAGAAGTCAAGCCAGTATGACATGCAATCACCCAAAAACCAATCCCTTGGGAACGACAGAAAGGATCATTCAAGTATTTGTTTCAGAAGATCAATAGGGAAGTCAATCCCTCATATCCTAGCTATATTCAGGAAGAATATAGGCAAAGGAAAACACATCCAGAAGATGTTCCTCAACAACGAACGATCCTAAAGCTAGATTGCGAAAAGGATCATGGAGCATTCATAGATGAATGGGCCATAAACCTTCAATATTACATGTTATCAGTTGGTTTATAGTTATGGACAATAGGTAGTACACTCAATTTCGCAGTAGCTACCTTGAGAGGTAATGCATAGTGATTTTAGGATATGCTCCTAAGGCACTCAGAAGTGAGAGCAGCTATCCAAGAACGTGTTATATTCTCAATTGAGGTTATATCAGTAGTAGTTGATTTCCTTAAATAGGAGTTTGTAGGAAACTCACTAGTAGATCAAGATGGAATATTGGTAAAAAAAACTAAAACAGCTTTAACCAAGATCCAAATTTGTGACGTGTTATTTTGAAGAATATCTTTGCGAGTTTCAGCATTGTTATTATCTTCTTAGACTAGGAGATCAAACATATTCTCTAGATGTCTTTATTCAGAAACTTCCAGGCAGTTCGCCTAAAATGGTTCAACAAGCCTTAAAGACTCGTCTTTCTCAAAGTGCGGATTTACAAGATATTTGTGGAGTTCGAGCAGAAACAATAAGGCAAGTGATAAGACACTATTGTATGCAGAGGCATATCTTACAAGATGTAAGAAATATGTCATACATGAATTTTGCTTGTTTCCCAAAAGTAAAGGGTGTTGCGGGAAGATGTGGGTGCGGTCCAACCAGACGGGAGCCTGAAAAAACCCAACAAAGGTCGTTCAGAACCTAGTGTCAGGATGGCAAGTGTGAACGAAAGAAATCGCACAAGAAAATCTGAAAATGATTTGGTAAAAGAAAATCATCAAGTAGATTTTCGGATAGAAAGTCAGAAAAATCTAAGAGATTTCTTAGACCAAATAAAATCCAGAAAGACATGAGAGAAAATTTTAAGGCTAAATATGGGAAGTATCTCAGATGCCCTAAAGGTAAATCTCTATTCAGTTATGATTGTTGTTGGTTATGCGGTAAAAAAGATCACAGAGATGACAGTTGCCCATATGCAGACAGAAGAAGAGGAAGTCTCAAAGTAATAATGATGGAAGATTCATCAGAAACATTGCTTGAGCCTATTTGGGGGGAAGATATAGACTCTGATGGTGAAAGTTTATATTCTTTATATTCAGAGTACTCGGAGGAAGAAGATTCTGACTTAGATGAGGAAACAGGAAATAACTCTATTTTGGGCCAACTTCGAATAGTCATGATTCGAACAGGGGCTAGTGCACCTGAAGACTCTCCAGAACTAGTAAAGCTAGAGGATATGGAAGGTGATCTAGTGCATTCTTCAAAAACTGAAATCCCTTCAAAAGGAAGAGATTGTCAATAATGGAAGATGCTCAGAGTTGATTGGTCCGAGGTATACCAGAAATCTTGGGTATCATATCGAGAAATGACCAAGATCTTTGAAGATGAAGAGACAGCTGAAGTTTATAAAACAGATAGAAGGTTATTTACAATGTCTGTTAAAACCAGTACGAGTTAGTAAGGTTATCCAGAAAAATACTAAGTATGTACATTTTTTGAATAATCCAGATCAGAGTAGATCCCCTAATCAGAAAAGGACAAGATCTATCAATCCTAATTGCAGTAGTGGATGGCAGTTTAGCCAATTTCTCCAATGCACTATTAGGAGGAGCACAAGCAAATCTGCATGCAGGGGTAGCATGGATAAAGGTGATCTCAGACTTGCATTTAGTGTTTATGGACAAAAGTATTAGTAGAACTCTAGAAGTAAAAATCAACACGATGAACTGGCAGAAGACATTGGGATGTCCACCCGATAGGATGTGTTAGAGTAATTACTCGCCTCTATGTAAAATTCTACAATACTGGAAGTCCAACTCTAAGGAAGGGTGTGAAAATATTTACACATCATTTCTAAGATGAAAGAACATCAATTAGAGCAATGACACTGCAGGCGGTAAACCTCAAGAGGTTAACTTGGCCTAGAGAATGGATTTCACCTGATCTAGAGAAAGAAAGAAGGCAGAAGCTACTTCTTCCAAATGTTGTTAAACAAGTCGGAAATAGACTTATCATATCTGAGGTCAGAGAAGATGAAGATGGTTTTATATCAGAAGGATCAAGATCAGGTGGATTAGATTTAAAGATTGAAAATTTCAAATCAGAAATTCTTGAGAACCCTTTGGCAAATCCAAAGATCTCAATTGGAAAAGATGAAGGTACTTTAGTAGAACCACTTAGAACATCAATTTCCAGAAAGATAGACAGACAAAGGATTATTCGATTACTTATCTATGAGGATGAAGAAGCTCATATAGGATATATGGGATCTTCGCTACTCAGTGTAAAGATAGAGGAGTGGGATACATTAGTTAAATTAAGTATTAATGGAACTGCATGTACTGCCCTAGTTGATGCAAGATGTGACTTCTCTTACACAAGAATCAGTTTTTCAGGTGTAACCTGTGAACCCACAAAATTCCAAGTTACAGTTGCTAACAATGCAACAGTTCTGATTCAAGAAGTAACAAAGGAGGTTCAGATTGAACTCAATGGAAAAATATTTGTAGAGCAGATGCTTTGTTTTATTCCTTAGTTGTCATATGACTTCTTGATTGAAAATCGATTCCTTAAGAGATATCATCCTGTAACGATATTTTCAGAAGGAATTATCCTCAACAATTATATGATTCCAACTGCTTTTGGAAAAACCAGAATGGTTTCAGAAAAACAAGTATCTACGACTAAAGTGGAGAACTATCCAGATGAGAATAGAGAATACCATAGAAAGATTGAACAGTGGAAAGAATTGGTTGGATTGAAAGTCCTGATGATTAATGAAGATGAGGCATTGGCCAAGATAAAAGATTATTTATCAGAAAATTGATCATAAAACCCTCTGAAACTATGGAAAAAGGCAATGTCAGAGGCTACAATCACCCTTAAAGATCCTAGTACAGTGATCAGAAGTAAGGGAATTATCTATCCAGATGAAATGGTTTAAGGAGTTTGAGAAACATATTACAGAACTATTTAGTCTTGCATTAATCATGCAAAGTGGAAATCCGCACAGAAGTACAGCATTCATGGTAATGATTCATGCTAAGAAACAGCATAATAAGGCAGGAATGGTTATTGATTATCGTAATCTTAATTGTTCGCAAAGGATGATGGCTACAATCTTCCTAATCAAGAAGTCTTAAGAAGTAGGATTAGAAATGAAAGTTCAATAGTATATTCTAAGTTTGATCTCAAGTCAGGATATTGGCAGATAAAGATCAAGAAGGGGGTTATACCACTAACGGTATTTGCAATGCCAGTTGGCTTGTTTGAATGGCTAGTTATGCCATTTAGACTCAAGAATACGCCAAGAATATTCCAAAGAATAATGAATAAGGCATTCAGTAGATTATCACAGTTTATGGCAATTTATATTGATGATGTGCTCGCATTTATCAAAAATACAGAAGAGCATATAAAACATTTACAACAGGTGGCTAAAGTGTTCAGAGAAGAAGGAATGATACTTTCATAAAGAAAGATCATTTGGATGCAACCAAAGATAGAATTCTTCGGATTGCAAATCCAAGGAAGTAGAGAGAAGCTTCAACCGCATATTGCAGAGAAGATAAAAACTTTCCCAGGTGAGCTTACAGATCGTAAGCAGATACAGGTGTTTCTTACAGATCGTAAGCAGATACAGGCGTTTCTTAGTATATTAAGTTATGCAAGAGCATACATCATAGATTTAGCAAAAATCTCAGTTCCAATTCAGAGAAAAATATCTAATAAAGTACCCTAGAATTGGACAGAAGAAGATTCTAAAGTAATCATGATTTTGAAGAAAAAAGCTCATAACCTCTCAGAATTGGAGTATCCATATGGGAGTAAAGATCAACTTATCTTAGAAACAGATGCATCAGACTTCGCATGGGGATATATCCTAAAGATAAGGAAAACTCATGATGAAAGTATAAGTGGATACTGGAGTGGATGCGTTAATAAGGCAGAAAAGAATTATCATGTCCATGATCGAGAATTGTTTGCAATCCTAGAAGAAATTAAGGCTAATAAGCTTTTCTTGGAAAAACCTTTTACTATAAGAATAGATGGTTCTTATATAAAGAATTTCATGAGAATTAAACTAAAATGGTTTACCTAGGCACAACTTATGCAATGAAGAAATGAATTGCAATATTATAACTTTAATATAGAAAATATTAAAAGAAAAGATAATGTCATTCCAGATGCACTAACACGCTACTTTGACTCCTACAGGTGCAATGGCAGAAGGTAGCAAATCAAAGAGATGTCTTGTTTGCATTCATAATCATTATGTGGCAGAATGCCCAGTTATCAAAGCAATGAATGACAAACTCGAGAAAAGAAAATCGATTTTAGCAAAGAATCACCTTCAAAAGCAGGGATCGTCATCTAGTAAGGTTGAAAAATCAGAAAGCATGAGTTCCTCAATCAGAAAGGCTGAAAAACTAGGAAATGCTTCAAAGAGATCCCTTGACAGCAAGTATAAGAATAAAAGCCATATTGAATGTTTTACATGTGGTCAGAAATGTCATTACAGCACCCAATCTGCAAAAAATCCAAGAAACAAGAAGGATCAAAAGAACTAGAAGGTAGAAACAGATGGGAGCTCAAAAGGAAAAGAGAAGACTGCTTCTAAAAGCTAGGCTGGTCAAGTAGAAGCAAAACTTGAAAAGCAACAAAAGGTTCAGAAAGAACTTCATCGATAGAATGTTCAGCAAGAACAAGAAAGTTTGGATGATGAGCTAGATGAGGAGCTCAATCTAGCAAAGGAAATATGAAAATATTTACAATGAATTCCAAATATTTCAAGGAATAAATCCGCAAGTGTCAATAATCTGATCTAGAAAAAATGATTGGGTATTCAAGAGAGATTTGAACCATGTTCTAGACATGCTTGAAGAATTTGAAGAACTTATGGAGGATTATAAAAAGATTGATTGTGATATGATTAGTATAATCATCACTAAAAAGATCATGCCGAAAGTCCAAGTTTCTGGTCTTCTTGTTAAAGTAAAAAAGATCAAGGAAACATGCGTGGAAGAGTATCCAGTCCTGAAAAGGTTTTGGAGAATGTCAGGAACATGAATTTCAAAACTCCATATACCAGATATAGCATTAGAATCAGAAGAGTTCATTGAATGCCAGAAAGCTTTCAGAATGAGAGCGGTACAATTTTTTGGATTTAAGAAGATAAATTAGACATTCAATTAGGTACCACAAATGGTGAGAATGTTTCTAAACAATGCATTTTCAAGTTTGTTATGGTGGGTTGTGTTGGATGCAAAACTCAATCCCACATCAGTTTCCACATAAGTTGGTGGTTCACATATAAACTTGGATGGGCAATTCCTCCTACCACCCATGGGTTTTAGGATGTAACCCCAGAAGAGCCTATGTGTTCGGCCTAAAAGACCTAAGGCTGGAGGAAATTGATCCTGACAGGTTGCACATATCGAACCTATCAGACTAGCAAACAGAATGGTTGTGCTATGGAACTTGTACCCCGGGCATTGGACTAAAGGACTCGTCCAAAAAACGTTCGAAGACTCAGTTTAGCAATGAAAATTGGTTAGAGTTCACTTTGAATAAAAACCATTACGAACGCATACAGATCACATGGAGTGTTTATCTTATTGAATCAAAATCATCAAAGATTGTATATTCTTTGCATGAGATAATGTGCTAGTCTCTATCAACTCTAAAGATATGCACCATGCAAAAATGACACATCTAACAGACTTCACGGTGAAGGACAATTCTTGAAAAACAAGATATGGAAAGAGCATAAAGAAGATATTTTTATTGTCAAAGACCAAATCCAACGCACCATCAAATAATGGAAATGAAAGAGCCACAAAAAGAAGTCTCAGTTGGTGAAATGATCGATACTCCGTACAATTTGAAGAGATTTTAGGCGCTGATCCAAACACGTGTCATATTCAGTATTGACGATCAAATCAAATCAAACATGTCAATTATGTAGTTAGTTTTTATTGTGAAGTGTGGGAGAAGTTTCACAGTTGTGTGCTCTACCTTTTGATTTTTCTTTTTCTTTTATCGTTGTTGAAAGTGTGCATTGTAAATCATTGTCGAGTCAGCTTCACGGGCAAGTTGAGCCAGGAAACCTATATAAGGGACCTCCGACCCATTTGTTTAGAGAAGTGATTTGAATAGAAATAAGAACGATTTCAAACATTTTCTCTCAACATTCTCTCTAAGCCTTTGTGTTCTTCGTGCGAAACGATTCCAAAAACGATCATGCGAAGTTGACGACGAGTAATCCCTCTTATCCTTTTCATCGATATTGTTTTGTTGTTGAGTTTGCGAGTGATTTTACAGCCTTCCTGGACTTCCAAAATGAGATTTCCTAGGAGACCTCGTCGGAGACTTCATCCACTGGTGGTATCAGAGCGCAGGGGGGAGAAATGATTCTTCACCCACTAGTGGTTAAAGATTGATATACCATAAAGCAAGCATCGTGAGCTTAGTATGTTTTGACTAGAAACATATTTAAAGAAGGTGAAATTCAAAAAAGAGTGTTTACCACAATTTATATGTAAAGAGCACAATGAAGAACAATTCATGATACTCATCGGACAATATTATCGGAACAAAGATGAATCATTTGAGCAACTGGCAAGTTTATTGAGATTGAAATCTCAAATGTCAATAATTGATTAACTCAATTATTTTCCCATACTACAAATAAATCAATTAAGTTATTAAACGTTTATTTCTCAAGTATATGAATGAGTTATTAAAGGAATTTGGAATGCATGATAACAAATAAGTTTCAACACCTATTATAAAACAAAACTTGGAAAGAATGAAACTGAAAAATCATTAGATCCAACGTTATTTTGAAAAATGATTAAAAATTAGACTTACTTGATAACATGATAGGATATAATATATATGCAACATCCTTGGCAAACTGGTAACCAAATCAGCTCACGTGTTCATAAGTAGCATTGATCAATCCCATCCGATATCAATAACAATGATTTAAAGTTTATAAAAATTATTAATTCCAGAACTATGATAACATTATGTTCTTTTATAATTAAATTATAGTTATAATTAAAAAAATTGATATTCTTTATTTTATTTTTAAGAACACGTGAATAATTTTTATTTGATTTCATACAGATTTAATGCCATCATTTTTAGTTATTTTTTATATATATAAATGAATAAATATATAATTAAATAAATAAATAAAATATTATCATGCTAAAATTATTATTACTTTATAAAATTTATTTCAAAAATGATTTATATGTTAAAATCAATGTTTATAATTATAAGGATTAAAATAAAATCATTAGAGAAATAAAATTTATTATAAAATCTAATTACATGTTAAAATTAAATTTTATTATAATTAGCATTGTAATATTTTTTTATCACACATGGAGGGAGGGAGGGAGGGGAAGAGTTGACTTATCAGTTGGTTTGAGCAACAATTTGATTGATATCCAGCTCTACTGACGCCTCTTTCCCAAGCACCGTTAATCCAATTGTCGCCTGTAACGTCATCAATTCACACCATTTCAACCCACTGCACACACACCATAAACTAGAGGTGCAAAATGTTGACCCAACAAGACCCAATTTAAACGGGTTCGGGTTTAGTATAAACAGATTCGATTTGTAATCGTGTCGACCCATCTGAGCCGAATAATATTCGGGTTCAGGTTCAGGTTGACCTATCATAGCCCATGTAACCCGTTAACCCGATAAAATTCTCTGTCTTCATTCTGGTTATTCAGGTAACCCGTTAACCCGATAAAATTCTCTGTCTTCATTCTGGTTATTCAGGTAAGATGGATCATGTTGTGCGGGTTATTCAGGTTAAACGGGTCGGGTTATTCGGGTTAAATGGATTGGGTTTTGATTTATTTTGATCAAACAGATTAGATGGGTGGTGTTCAGGTTGACCCCTATAAACAGGTCGTGTCGGGTCAATCCACTTAACAGGTTGGGGTCGGATTAAATGGGTTCAGGTTATGGTTAACCCGACACAAACCTGACACATGAACCAATATTGCCACCCTTGCATTAAATTTCTGAATCATGAGAATGGATTAGAACTCGTTTGGATTGCCAAAATGGAATTATAAATCACTAGTCTAAATGAGAATCATGTGGATGACATACCTTTCCCTCCTTGCCATCCACCTTTTGAAGCTTCCCTTCAAACCCTGCAAAAGTGCCACTAACAACCTGCGCCTTGGAGCCCTTAACAAGGGGACTGCCAACCCTTGATGCTGATGAATTACTAGCATTTTGAGAACCAACCTCAGGAAAGGAGTTGATTTCAGATTCCATGTCTGATTTCGAGTCCTTGCCCACCCTCTTAGGGTTGCTCCTTCCTCCTCCAAGTTGCGCTTCCTGAAAAGCTTGATCATTTTTTTTCTGTTCTTCTCTCACTTCCAACATGACTGCTTCCATGTCCACCGCAGAAACTGGCCTGGGTTTATTCATCCTTCTGTTCCTGATATGTGGAAAAACTCAGCTTACAACCAAAATTAACTGAAACTATAAAACAAGCAAAGTTTAAAGACTTACGCCCTTCCAACTTTAGTTCCAACAAACCCTCCAACCCCATAATATTGTTTAATAAAGTCATGCAGCTCCTTGCTCAGTTCACACCTAACGAATAGACACCCAGGAAATAGAGACTTCAGTTTTACAGAGGTAGAACCGTTCTTCAATCTCCTCTTCACCTTGATGGTCGGTGCATAAATCTGTCAGGTAAAATAAAAAAATAAAATACGATGTGCAGTCTATGAAGTCCAGATTTCATATACCAAAATCATACAGGAAAAGCTCCCTCTTAGGTGCCTCTATTGTTATGGAGGGGGAAATTCGGTGCAAATTAAGATGGGCCTAAATTAGATGAGCACAGCTTTTAGCATCTAAAAGGGCATTAATAAAGAATCCAAACTATCACACAAATGAGGTAAAAGAAAAAAAAAAATCACCATCAGAACAACGCATAATTACAATGGAACAACTGCCTGTTTCGAAAGGACCTATAAGAATCCTATAATCAAAAATGATGACATCCTCAACACCCTTTAAGGAATATCATTACTTGTTACTTTGGATAGGTACCTAGCAACAAACCACTGAATGCATAGATACAAAGTCCCAAACAATGGCTACCTAAAACAGAGCCCCAAACAACTGACATACTAGATACTGTTTTTAAAATACTGTTAAGAACAGAAGAAAATAAGACTCCAAGAGAATGATGATACACACATAGCGGGAGTTCGGAAGCCACATGAAAGCAAAAATAGAAAAAATAAACACCACAGAAGAAGCTGCCTAAAAAAATGGCGAAGTAATTTGCGTGAGACAGTAGCTGAGATGTGTGACACGGAAGTTGAACTGTGTGACATAGAAACTGACCGAGATGTGTGACACGGAAGTTGAACTGTGTGACATAGAAACTGACTTGCCTGGCACAGAAACTGATAGGAACATGGGAATGGAAGCTGGCTGCGGGGGAGCTGGTTGCTGCGGCAAAGGCGAGTAGGCCGATTTTCAAGCCTATGGAAGCTGGCTGCGAGGGTTACTGCACAGTCCACACTCATGGGAGACACACTTCGCGACGAAGAGACTCTGTCTGCCTTGACGCCAACACTACTTGTGGGACATTACGTGACGTCTGCTACTACACAGACTCAGCAGGGCAACAACACACCATTGTTGGGACTGACATCGACGGTGGGCATTTGGACAACGACCCAAGAAGCTCAGGCCGCACTCAGGAAATTCTGGTTGTCGATCCAGTCCATGGCATTTTTCTGGAAGTCACGTGGAGAGTTGCTAACCCATGCATACGTACGGAGCATTTGAGAGATAGCCTAATATGCCTGGGCAGAAAGGGGGCATGCTAACGGACCACAACAACTCGGTCCAATGGCAGTGGTGCTGCTTGATCATGCCCCAAGCGCAAACTCCGGGTGACGAATATGGGAGATTGTTTGGCTCATCTACATGGCAAGGCCACCTCTCTTCAGTCATGAGAACAAGACTGTTTTAAGGGGTGGCGGGTGCTAGGAACCTGCAAGGGTATTGGTGTCATTTTTGGAGGGGGGATGTTGTTACGTTGTTATATGGGAGAGGGGAATTTGTTAGGCGGTTAAGGGAGAGAAGGTTTTAGGACCACGTGGGTGGGGAAATCCGTTATAAATAAAGAAGCGGGGGTGTGAGAGAAGAGAGCAAAGAAAATAGCTGGGAATCGGCCATAGGCTTGAAAATCGGCCTGCAGGCTTGGAAATCGGCCTGCAGGCTTGGGCGGGAACTCTCCTGAGAGTATTACAATCTTCTTCTTCCTCCATCTATTATGCATGTAATTCTGCTGGTTCTAACATACAAGTAGTCGTTTCTTCTCGCCTTATCAATTTGGACTTCGGTTTAAATTGTTGATGGCAGCTAAGGATGGGCTCACTTGGACACAAACCAAAGTGGAGCTGGTCGCGCATTATGGCAGTTCGGCACACCAGTCTGAATGGCAGCATGAGTTGCTGCAGAGGAGCCCGCACAAGCACGGGATCCTGTAGAGCTGTCTGTACAGCCGCAGCATGAGATGCTGCAGACTGGTACTTTCTCCCAGGTATATCCGAGTCAGATGCAGCAAGTTGAGAACAAACTTCTAGGATTGAAAATATACTGGTCTGTTCAGGAGAAGAACGACAAGGAGCAACAACTGGATACCAGTTTTGTACGGCCAGTTGAGGTAAATTCTAAACCTAGTTCAAGTCTTGTTGTATGCAGAAAAGAGAAAGAGGAAATGTTTCCAGTCGAAGTCCCACCAGAAGTGTATGAGTGGCAACCGTGTGGGAAGCAGCTGGCTCAAACATGGGCTCTTGCTGACAAATAACAAACAGAACTTCCACCTGTAGTAGAGAGCTTCAATCAGCTGCTAGCAGTGGCTGCTTAGTCTGGGACCGTATTCTTGAACCACCACACCGAAAGGAGGTTCACCACATTCATTCGAATGATGCAGTGATCTTCATCAAAATATTTGAAGGCAGTGGCTCAACCTTCAAATATTTAATCCTTGAGAAGGCTACTGTATCGTTTGCTAAAGGCTACAAGCTTGGGAATGGTGGATATTGAACAATTTAAGAGGGATTTTTTCCAGATGGGAGAGAGATCGATGTTAAGAGACACTTCTTTAATGTAAAATGATAGAGAGTGAACCCAATACCCAAGATTCATTCGAATGATGCAGTGATCTTCATCAAAATATTTGAAGGCAGTGGCTCAACCTTCAAATATTTAATCCTTGAGAAGGCTACTGTATCGTTTGCTAAAGGCTACAAGCTTGGGAATGGTGGATATGGAACAATTTAAGAGGGGTTTTTTCCAGATGGGAGAGAGATTGATGCTAAGAGACTCTTCTTTAATGTAAAATGATAGAGAGTGAACCCAATACCCAAGATACCTCTTAAGAGAGGCTTTGGTGTATATTTATAATGAATAATAAAGTTGACAAAATACTAGTCCGATGTGGGACTCCACACAACTTAACCTCTAACAGTCCCCCTCAAACTAGGTGTACCTAGCTTGAACATATAATTAAATAAACCAAAACAAAGAAAACAAAGCAATCAACAGACACTACAAACACTCCCCCCCTTAAGCTGGACATACCAAACTTGATTAGAGAACAAGACAAAACATAAGAAAAAATATAAACTGTCATGGCTGCTCCCCCTCAATAATGCATTGTCCACTGCATGTGCTCCACCTGTTGCGCTCCCGCCCATGGCTGCTAAAGGAAAGATGATCATCGTAGAACTCTCGTGCTCCTTTGTTGAGGACGACCCTTGCTTCAAAATGCCGAATGAAACAGCGACCAACAAACGGCCTCACAACGGCCAGGTGAAACGGCGTCCGACTTTGCAGACCCAAATTGCTGAGGTGAAACAGCGTCTGTCTTTGCAGATCCTAAAATGCCGAGTTGCAACAGCAGGGAACAATGGAAAATCTAATAGAGGCAAATAAGTCATTTTGCACCAGGTTGTGCGCAAGTAAGGAGCCGATATGGAGAATCTGATCAGAGAGGGTGGCACCTGGGTCGTCTGGTGTCAGCACACATCTTGTGCAAGAGAAATGGGAGGAGCACCGCAAGGGAGGTCGTGCCATCAAAGGTAGCGCCTGGAAAGGGGTGTGCGGATGGAGGGTAGCCGCTCTGGAGGTGTCGCCTGGGAGCGCGCGTCGCGGGAGGATGACCGCGCCTAGATCCCGCACCAAGAACAACATTGAAGCCCCTGGAATGAGTCGATGGCGACCTCAAACTCGGACAGGGGCCAAAGATGGCGATCGCAGAAAGGAACACCAGAACTAGATCTGGAGAAACCCCGTCAGGCAGAAGAAAACTCCACGAGATCTACCTAACTGAAGCCGTTGGAGGCTGGGAATCGGAGATCTGACCAGCTGAAGCCGCTGAAGGCTGGGAATCGGAGATCTGGCCAATTGAAAGCGCCGAAAGTTGGTCATAGCGCAGACCAACGACCAAGAGCTGCTGGAGAACAGCATCGACGAACTGAAATGGGACACAGACTCCAACAAGCGCAAATACATGAGATGGATGCATGAGACATAATTACAAAACCAACTCAATGCAACGGGCAAAAGTTGCTAAATGCAACAACCAAATTTTATTCAACGCAAGATTTATTTTGGGAGTTATTTGCATTCAACAAAGTAATAAAAGATTAAAATCACAGGAATTCATATTTGTTGAAGATTTTATTTGCAGATCTGAAGAAGGAAGCGGGATATTTAAGCTGGGAATCATAGAGATTTTTCAAGGGATTTTTAAATGCATTTATCTCTAATATCATGGAAATTCTACGGTTGTTGAAGATGTAATATTTCTGAAAAATTTGAATATGAAGATAAGAGATTTATTTCGAGATTTAGGGATTCAAATTGATTCAATCTTCGACAGGCGATCTCAAACAAAAGGAGAAGCAAAGAGATTAGATTGTCGTTGTGTGTGTTTACTAAAAATTTTGAATAAATGTGAAGCATTGTAAAAGATATTAAGTTAGAGTTTTACAGTGTGGATATTTATTTCTGTCAAGAGATTGAATAAATCTTGGGAGGGTTGTTGCTGAATCTCTACATGCCACTGAGGAAGATCGATTTTGTGATAAATATGAACATCCTGATTTCATTGTGATCTCTCATTTTGTCTTATTTCTTTTGTAAAGCAAGTGGGATACTTGTTGGAGAAATTGGTGAGATGTCATTGTTGTTGGGTCAAAGATGATACCTTCTCACGCTTCATTGTGATCTACTTTATTAAATTAGTGGATCAATCTATGGTATGGATAATATCAGTCACATCAAGAATGCAGTTACCCACGTAGTTACCCACATTGTGATTGGTGCATTCGGATGAGGTTAAGAGATAAAAGATATAGAGATTCGAATCTCTCGAACAGATAATAAGAGGTTGATTAAGGAGAATTATAAAAAGTGACAAACATTGATTCACCCCCCTCTCAATGTTGGATAAGTACATTCCTGGACACTTCAATTGGTATCAAAATAGTCAGGCTCTCCTCTGTTGGATCATTTGATTAATTCATTTGTTGTTGCCTTTGTTGAAATTCCATGAAAAATCTTAATTTTGTGAACAGAAAAAGAATTCTGCTTTTAATGGGAAAAATTATCATGTATGGAAAATAAATTTACCAAGGTGATGAGCTTGAAGACTGCCAAAGAGATAAAGAAACAAGATGGAAAATATTTAAAAGGGCAACCACAACGTGAAAGAGGCTAAACTGCAGATTTGGTGAGGCAAGTTTGAAGATGTGAGCATGAAAAATGATGAAACCATTGATAATTTATTCATCAAAATAAATGAAATCGCCAACAATATTAAAGGTTTTGGTGAGAATCTGAAAGACTTCAGAGTGTTAAAGAAGCTATTGAGAATCTTCCCAAGAGATTTGATTTCAAGGTATCATCGCAAAGATAGAGATCTAAATCAAATTCCTCTTGATGAGTGATAAAGCATACTCGTTGCATATGAGATGAGGAAGGTTGATTTATTCAAGAAGAAAGTCAAGGTAGAAAAGGAGATTGCCTTTAAAACAATAAAAATTCTGAAGTTGAAAGAGACTAAAGATGAACGGTCCTCTGATTCGGAAGAAGATGGTGATGATGGAGGACTTCGAGAAGATTGCTCCACTGATCTCCAAAAATTTCATAAAGGACAGAGGTATGTATAAAGGTAAACTCTCATTTAAATGTTTCAATTGCAGAGGTCTAGGACACTTTGCAAGAGAATGTCCTGAGAAAAAGGTTTTTGAATTGATGAGGAAGAACAAGCAGAAAGTGAACCAAAAAGAAGAAAAAACAACAAGGATCAGAAACTTGAAAAGGAGAAGAGGTTGTCCAAAAATAAGAAAAGTTTCCTATCCAAAGAAAAGGAGTAAGATGGGAGTCTTGCCTAAAAAGAGACACAAAACTCATGATTCATGTTAATTAGGAAACTAAATCATCTAGCATTGAAGATGAAGAAACATACACTATGAATGTGCTTCAAGAGATGATGGAAGGCAACAAATATCATATCAAAAAACTCAAGAGCAAAACACCAGAAGAATGAATCTAAATTTCTTGAGAAAGGGTATGTTGAAGAGATCATAATTTTGAAAGTTCATCGGCTGAGTATGAGAAAATCAAAGAGGAACTTTAATCTAAAGTTGCTGCCAAGGGAGCTTCTAGATGATCACCTTAAGTGTATTGCTGTTGAGAATGCCTTGAAGAAGATGAAGGATGACTTTCACAAAGTTGTGGAACCTAAAATCGAATCATCCAAATCTGTTGAGCAGAACATTGTTGCCACACAAAAGCTTAATGAGTGTCGCAGTTTTCAAAGAGCCCATTTAATGGGCAAGAAATGTTGCGGAAACGCCGTGAGCAACGAAACGTAAAACGATTCAAAGAAGAGTATAAGGGAAAAAACAAAACAAGAAGAAGAAGATCTTGGACACTAAGATTTACGTGGTTCGGGAAACGATCCCTATGTCCACGGAGAGACAGAATTTCACTATGATTCAAAAGCACAATTTATAGGGAGATTTCAAAGTTCCACACACACAAAACCCTATCTCGAAATGGGCTAATAAGGAGGATGGAGTATTATTCCACCAATCACACAGGAAGTTCGTTGTGCTACAGTGAAAGGTGGCTAGAAGTCTGCATCGCCACAGTGTCACAGCCACCCAAGTCCAAGATGCTACAATGGCTAGCGGCTAGGAGTCCGCGTCGCTACAGTACTGTTGACTCTAAAGTCCGACCTGTTAGAATAGTCATGCCAAAAGTCCGCACTGCTACAGTACCCTGTCGGTGTCGGTCGGTCAGGTCTGCTACGGTGGTTAGAGTTCCTACAGTGCTCCAAAATTTGAGTCGGGGACCTTCAGCCCACGGACCCCCAAAGCAAGGACGCGTTGCCCCCTGCAACCCCCAACGAGCTCACCGCGGAGTCGCGGACTGGTGCGCGGTATGGGCCGGAAGCATTTGGCCCAATCATCATTCAGATCGGGCTACACCAATCCAACAAAAAAGCCTTGGGATTTAATGGAGATTCTTCTTGCAAAATTCAAAAGCAATAAGGAGGTAAAATTTGTGCCAGAGATTTCTCAGAATAATAAAATTGTTTTTGCTATCAGTGAGATCAAAAGATAAATCTGGACAAATTTGTCGAGAAAAATGGTGAGAAACTCACCTTCATATCAAGAGAAGTCAGAGGCTCATTCAACAAAAAAATATTTCTTCAAATCAAGATCAACAGATGACTTGTTTGGCTCCAAAACAACAACTAACAAGAGCTGAACAGAACATGTTCTGGAGAGGAAAAATCCAAATTCAATGGGTACTGCAGGTGTTGTGGAGGCTACGGATAAAAGGCTTATGTGTGTTGGCATAATATGTCATTCCACTCTGTGAAGAAGAGTCCTGTTGAGATGAGACAGTCTGCTAAAAACAAGAACTCTAAACAACACACTCAGAACAGATTTGAGTATCTAGAAGAAGTATCTGGAAGATGTGACCAAAATGGTCATTGTGCTGAGAATTGTTTGACCATTTTTCCGGCACAGCTGCAACAAACAAAAGACTCTGGATGAATTCAGAACAGAAGAAGAGTTGAAAATTCATAGGTTGTGGAAGTGACCATAAAGGCTAGCAAAAAAACAAGTCATGAATCTTGGATGGAGGGAGTTCTTCTCACATGACAGGTGGCACCAACATCTTAAAGAATATTGAAGACCATAATGGTGGCACTCTGACAACTGAAATGATGGTGTTTTAAAGATAGAAGAATTTGTCCCAACTGAGATTGAAGCACAAAAATTGAAGTTCAAGAAGGTATCATATGTTGATAGGCTGAGTGTGAGTCAACTTTGTGATGATTGTGATGAAGTTATTTTCAGAAAGAACGGCTACATCATCAAGAACATGAAAGATGGAAGAATTGTCACTAAGGGAGAAAGAACCGGTGACAATTTATTCCTGGGAACTCACTGAGTTCATGTTATTTCAATGCTAAAGATGAAAACAACCAATGACATAAAAGACTTGGTCATCTAAGTCAAATGAGTATGAGCAAAATCACTAAGGAATAGGTTGTGAGACACCTTCCAAAGCTGAAAAGACACAACTGATTTTTTAAACATGTCAAAAAGGTCAGATGGTGCATTCAAGTCACAAGAAGGTGAATATTCATTTTAAGAAGTCTCTGAAACCTATTCATACAGACTTGTGTGGTCCCATGGGAAATCAATCAACTCAAGGTGAATATTATTTCAATTTATTTGTTAATGATATCACAAAACTGTCTACCTTAATGTTCATGAATCATAAGTCTCAAGCACTCGAGAAGTTCAAACTGTTCAGCAGAGAAGACGAGAAAGAATTGAGGTTGTGCATCAAAAAGCTGAGATTTGATAATGGTAAGGAATTCACATTCAATGAGGAAGAACGAGATTTCGGTTAAGATAGCTAAAACAATGCTGGCTGAAAATAAAATCTCAAAATTCTTTTGGAGAGAAGTCATTTATACTGTAATGCATATTCAGAATAAATGTTTGCTAAGGCCTAATTCTGATAAAACTCTATAAATTGTGGTACATGAAGATGTCATTTGTGAAATACTTTAGAGTATTTGGAAGCCTTTGTCTGATTAAAATCAATAATCAAAAATTGGAAAAAAATTGACGAAAAGGTTGACGAGGGTGTCTTTATGGGTTATCATTCACATGACAGAGGTTATAGGTGTTGGAACAAAATGTTGCACAAGATGATGGACTGCTATAATGTAAGGACCATTAAAAATAATCTCATTCCGACTGAAAAAGATGATGAAATTAATGAGGAACCAGTGTTGGATAGCAAGCAGAAAACAGCAAGGCATACAGCTCTCATTTTTCAAACAAAGCCAAACAGAGTTGATGGGGCTATTAAGTATAAAGAACGGGTAGCTATCTTGAATGAAGAACTGAACCAGATTGAGAACATTTCTACTTGGGATCTTGTCCCAAGGCTAAAAGGGAAGAACTTCATTAGAGTCAAGTGAGTATTCGGTAACAAATTGAATGATAAAGATGAAGTAGTCAAAAACAAGGTCAGACTGGTATGCAAATGGTATTCCCAAATTGAGGGAATTGATTTTGAAGAAACTTTTTCCCTTGTTACAAGGTTGGCTATCAAAATGCTCTTGTTGCTCAAAGAAATTACAAAGTTTACCAGATGAATATCAAATCTGCATTTTTAAACAATGGGCTACAAAAGTATGCAAGCTAAAGAAGTTTCTCTATGGCTTAAAACAAACTCCAAGGCCTTGGTATTCCAAACAAGATGATTGTTTACAGCATATAAATTTCAAGAAAAAAACTATGTACAACAAACTATATGTAAATGAGATAAAGACAAGTACTCTAATTGTCATTTATGTTGATGACATTTGTAGATTGGTACAATTCCTACCTCAAAGAGATGTGGAGATTTTCATTTATAGATAGAGGAAAATAAATACAAGTAGAAGGAAATCGATGTGAGACTCGGAAATACACTTAACCGAGTCTAACACTCCCCCTCAAGCTAGAACAGGTTTAGCTTAAAAGAAGAGTCCCACAAAAAAGAAAGCAAAAAGACATCAAAAAACAAGACCGCACACACTCCCCCTCAAACTAAGCCGCTGATGCTGTGGATGCCCAGCTTGGTGCATAGAGAATCCAATCGAGCTTCCGGCAAGCCTTTGGTGAATATGTCGGCAAGCTGATGAACTGTCGGAATGTAGCTAAAACTGATATGGTCTTGCTCTAGGTCATAGCGAAGAAAGTGACAGTCAATCTCGATATGCTTCATGTGTTCATGGAAGACTGGATTAGAAACAATCTTTGTGGCTACCTGATTATCACACCAAATATGAGCATAAGTCGATGGCGGGAAACCAATTTCATGAAAAAGATGACGAAGCCAAAAAATTTCAATAGTGATCGTGACCATCGCACGGTATTCAGATTCAACACTGGATCTGAAGATGACAGTTTGTTTCTTATTTCGCCATGAGATTAAGTTACCAATCAGGAAAACGGCAAACCCAAAAGTAGACTTTCAGGTAGCTAAGCAACCAGCATAATCAGCATCACAAAAGACCTCAATATTCATATGATCGTGGTGTGAATACCGAAGACCACGGACAAGGTCTTTCTTAATGTACTTAACAATGCGAAGGACGGCATCCCATTGGGATTTCATCGGATGTTTCATGAATTGGCTAACTTTGCTGACAGTGCAGGCAATATCCGGATGAGTCATGGTAAGATAATTGATTTTTCCCACAAGACGACGATACTTCTTTGGGTGAGAATATGGAACTGTGGCATCATGCAAAAACCATTCCCCGGGCTCAAGATGAGTGTCAACGGCAGTTGCCTGAGACAAACTGTTGGGTACAAACTCAAGTCCCACATTGAATTCCACCAAGGATGGTGGCTCACATATAAGCTTGGATGGGCAATTCCTCCTATCACCCAAGAGTTTTAGGATGGAACCATAGAAGGTCCTATGTGTTGGGCCTGAGAGACCTAGGGCTAGAGGAAATCGATCCGGACAAGCGGTATCAGAGCTATGGTGCAGCCCAGGTGTGATGAAGGGTGGAGTATTCCCCAAACCAGTTTGACAACGATATCAGTTGCTCATTTGAAGCATATGAATCCATGACGCCTTGTGTCGAAAGTCTTCCTGATAAATAGTGCTCAGGCGGCGAGTCCCGGTGAAGAAAACGGCGGTGCAAGATGATTGGAACCGATGGATTATCGTTGAAGGGGAGGCTTGTGTGGTCTTTGATTTGAGGGGAGGATTGTTGGGTATAAACTCAAGTCCCACATTGGATTCCACCAAGGATGGTGGCTCACATATAAGCTTGGATGGGCAATTCATCCTATCACCCAAGGGTTTTAGGATGGAACCCCATAAGGGTCTATGTGTTGGGCCTAGGAGACCTAGGGTTAGAGGAAATCAATCCGGACACAAACCAGCATCCTACAAGATATCCAATGCATATTTTCGTTGGGAAAAAAAGATGTTGGTTGGAGAACTGCAGACTTCAATGCCAAGAAAATATGTCAAAGGACCCAGGTCTTTGGTTTGAAATTGTTGTTGAAGATAAACCTTGAGATGGGCAATGTCATGTGAGTAGCTACCAATAATAATGATATCATCAACATATACAACCAACAGAATACATTCAGATGATGTTTTGCAGTAGAAAGCAGTGTGGTCCTTCATACTCTGAGATAGATCAAATGTAGTGATGACAGTGCAGAATCTGTCAAACCATGCATGAAAAGACTGCTTGAACCCATAAAGAGAGCGACGAAGCCGACAGACATGAGAATCAGCTCTTAAGGCAAGGAAACCAGGAGGTTGTTGAAGATATACTTCTTTAAGAAAACCATGTAGAAAGACATTTTTTACATCAAGTTAATGAAGAGGTCAATGATGAGCAACTGCAAGAGAGATGGATGATCGAACAGATGTCATTTAAGCAACCGAAGAGAATGTATCAAAATAATCAACACCATATGTCTGGGTGAAGCTTTTGTCACAAGACGGACTTTAATGCGATGAAGAGTGTCATCTGCATTTAGGCGGACCATATAAATCCATTTGTTGCAAACAACCTGTTTACCTGTCGAAAGAGGGACCAGATCCCAGGTGTGATTGTCGTCCAAGGCCTGTAATTCATCCCGCATTGTTTGAAGCCACCGAGGGTGAGATTTGGCCTTAGCAACCGTAGGTGGAACAGATATCGTCTCCAGAGTAGAGAAACCTTTGTATGAAGTTGTGTAAAGAGGGTTATTCTGAGAAAAGCGAGTATCTTTTCGCAATGCAATGGGCAAGTCATCGGTGTCCGTAGCAGGAGCAACGGACAAAGTTGGGGAAATGGTGTCCTCAGTCGAGACAGGGGGCATGTTCGATGGACAACAAGTAAACAGAGCCAAAACGAAGACCATCTGATTGGGTCAACAGAGGCAGAGGTGGATGAATAGTGAGAGGGAGACAGACATCGATGGTGGGATCAAGATGGAGATAGGGTAACAATGGAGAGTTCTCAATGAATGAGACATCAGCAGAGATGATATAACGTCCCAAGTCAGGAGAGAAGCAACGGTAGTCGCGCTAGGTACGAGAGTATCCCAGAAAGATGCAACGGAGGGCCTTGGAGGAAAATTTAGAGAGACGGGGACGAGTGCACGAACATAACAAAGACACTCAAACACGTGAAGTGGAAGAGGGTGAGGATGAAGAGAGGGAAACAGGGCCAAAAACGGACTCTCCCCCTGAAGGATAGAAGTCGGAATACGATTGATAAGATGGGTGGCTGTAAGAATAGCATCCCCCAAAAATGAAGAGGTACCTACATGTAAAATAACAGGGCCCGAACAGTTTCTAGAATATGACGATATTTACGCTCAGTCACACCATTCTGCTGAAGGGTATCAGGGCAGGATGTTTGATGGAGAATATCGTGATCTTTGAGAAATTACTAAAGAGAAGATAAATATTCTCAATCATTGTCTGAGCGGAGACATTTAATAGGCTTTGAGAATTGAGTGTTGTTGGAGTCTGCATCCCACATCGGACTTGAGGTCCGGTGTGGTTTTTAATATTCATTATAAATACACCCCAAGGGCTCCTTTAGAGAAAAACCTTGGGGGTTCGGGTCTCTCTTTTATTCCTCTACATGGTATCAGAGGGAAGTTAATCCCGACCCCTCTTCCTCCCATTTTATTTCCCCCTTCATCTAGGGTTCTTTTTATTTATCCCCCGTGGGGGGGCGGCGGCCCTAATGTAGGGTTAGTTTTTTTTTTTCTCAGCCGCCGCCCCCTCCGGGCTCGTTTCTCCGGCGGGTCTCCCCTGTCGGCGCCTGCTTCCCCGCTGCGCGCGGCGGCCCTCCCTTCCCGGCAGGCCCTCCCTCCCGTCCGCCTCTTCCCTGCCGGCTCCTGGTCGCGCAGCCCTCCAGCGCACGGCGGCATGCTCTCCCGGCGCGCTTCCCATCCCAGCCGCCCCCTGTGGCCTTCCCCGACGGCGCGCCTCCCTTCCCGCTGCCTCCTCTGAGCGAGCCGGCCCCGACATCCCGCAGCGGCGCATCCCGTCGCGCCGCCCGTCGCGACGCCTCCCGACCCTTGCGCGCCTCCCTTCCGCGACGGCTCCCTGCTGCGGCTTCCCGACCTCCGCCGCCCTCACGCGGTGCGCCCTCGTCTCGGCGGCCCCTCCATGCCGGCGCCCGGCGGACGCCTCTCCCTAGTTCTCCAGCCGCCGTCGCCTCCTCCTGCGGAGCTCTCGGCAGGCCCTACCTCCCGGCAGTCCTCACTCCCGCTGCGCTCCCTCCCGGCGACTCTCCCTCCCCGGCGGCTCCATCCCAGCCGGCTCCATGCGCCGGCAGCCTCCCTTCTCCAGCCGGCCTCCATTCCTGCCAGCGCTTCCAGCAACCGGCCTCCACCCTTGTTGGCTGCTCCATGCCGGTGGCCTCCTCCGACTTCCAGCGCCGTCTCCCGACCTCCTGCACCCTCGCCGGCCTCTTCCTGCGGCATCCCCGCCTCGCCGGCATCTCCCGGCACCTCCCGGCAGCCGCATCTCTGTCCGCCAGCACGTCCATTCGCTGGCGCAGTAGCTCGACATCCTCGGATTTGGGCCTGTTGGCGCCGCCAGTCCCGCAACAATTCTGCGGAATCCCCGCCTCCCGTCGTCGGCCCCGCAAGTGCGGTTTTCCCGGTGCTAGTTTGGATTTCCCGGCGTTTCAACGACCGGCCCCACTAGTGCGGCATTCCTGGCGCTCCGTCACCCAGCCGATCTGAGTGGTCATCTGCTGCGCCCGCACCATCATCCATCATCCTGAGGGGGAGCTTCGATCGTGAGGAGGAGCAGCAGCCTGACAACTTTTTCTATAATTCTGCTTTCTGTCATCTTGTTTTATCATCAAGCTGGGCATGTCCAGCTTGAGGGGGAGTGTTAGCGTCTGTTTTGTTGCTTTATTTTCATTATGTGTCCAAGCTAGGTACACCTAGCTTGAGGGGGAGTGTTGGAGTCTGCATCCCACATCGGACTTGAGGTCCGGTGTGGTTTTTAATATTCATTATAAATACACCCCAAGGGCTCCTTTAGAGAAAAACCTTGGGGGTTCGGGTCTCTCTTTTATTCCTCTACAAGTGTCAATTTCATAATAAAAAGTTTTGAAAATATCATGCATCTCTGACCGATCACAAATGAGATATAGTCATGTCATCCGAGAGAAATCATCAATAAAGGATACATAATACCGGTATCCTGACTGACTGGGAACCCTGAAAGGACCTCATACATCGGAATGAACGAAGTCAAAAGGATTCGCCGCACGCGTCACCAAACGAGCAACATACGTCACTCGATGATGTTTAGCAAACTTACAGGATTCATAATGAAAGGAAATGTGTGGACTGAAATGTGGGTTAAGCTTATGTAAGAATGAAACTGGTGGATGACCATGGCAAAAATGTAGGTCGAGGGCACGAGCAGAGGTGGTTGGTCAAGCAAGGGATGGCGGGGTATCGAACATGTACACCCCATCACTAAGACGACCTCTACCAAACTCCCGATTTGTCGACCGCTCCTAAAAAACAACAACAGAAGATGTAAAAATAACAACACAATTGAAAGCTTTTGTGAATTTACTGATGGAGAGAAGATTAAAAGGATTGCGGGGAACATGAGCCACTAAAGTCAGGCGAATAGGAGTCAAGGAGCACGTACCAAATCCCGCAATAGGGATTGTAGATCCATCAACAACAGTAATGACAATGGCACCGCTATACGGATGATAGGTAATAAGCATACCTGCATCACCTGTGAGATGATCAGAAGCACCAGAATCAAGCATCCAAGTCGTCGGTCGACGAGATACACAAGCAATAGGGCCATCAGTCTGAGCAATAGAGACCAGAGAAGAGGTAGGTGGCAAAGCAGCCCGATGAAAGATTATAAGCGCAATCTCATCAATAGAGAGTTCCGGGTGTTGATGGATATCACACAGTGGCGAGGATGCTACCATGTCTGGAAGGAGATAGGGGATCTGGCCTCAACAAGAAAGGCATAACTGCTTCAATGGAAGGCGGAACCTTTGATCGCGGTCTGATGACAGCGTGATACCGAAGAGAGACGCCATAGATGAGCAGGGGCACTGCGAGAATGAGGTGCGCCTAGAGGATCGCGAATCTGAAGTGATGCTGGAAGACAGAAGAGGGCAGCTGCTGGCAGGAGACAGGCGCAGGAAGAGGCATCAACAGCAGAGGCGTCGAGGTGCGCCTAAGTAGGCTGAGGCCATCAGAGGTGGCAAGCGAAGGTGCAGTCGCCACGGGAGCCACATGGGTGGTTGGGCGCACTTGGATGGACGCGCGTACAGGAAGCAGCAACGGCTGGGGGGGCACAGGGAGGGGCGACGGCTGGGGGGGCATCGCACAGGGAGGTCGACGCACAGAGAAGGGGTATCGTCGGGAAAGGAAGGGACGCCGGGGGCTGGCGCGATCGATGGGAGAAGTCGCACCGGAAGAGGCAGGGTGGGGGGGTCCGTCGAACAGGGTGGACACGTCGGAGAGGAGGTGCAACGGGCCTGGAGAGGGGTCGTCGAGGTCGTGGTGCAGGGGAGACCAACGGGGGCGATTGCGGCCGACAGAAGAGGGGCATGAGGGTTGTTGCGCAGGGAGCGGCCGACGATAGGGCGCAATAGAGGGGGAAAAAATTGGGGCGGGGCGGGGCGGGGCGGGGCGGACGGAAAAAAAAATTATCGGACATATCCCTCTGATACTATGTAGATTGGTACAATTCCTACCTCAAAGAGAGGTGGATGCTTTCATTTATAGATAGAGGAAAATGAATACAAGTAAGAGGAAACCAATGTGGAACTCGGAAATACACTTAATCGAGTCCAACAATATTATTTTTACAATCAACCAAGAGTATATCGGTATGGAGTCTGTCTAACAAATGAAAAAAAACAGTTTTGAGATACTTATGTTAGGTTAGATAAAATTCTTTTTTGGATTGCAAGTGATGCAAGAACAGACTTATATTCTTCTACCTCAAGAGAAATATGCAAGGGGGTATGAAATTGGGCAAAGAAGAGGTCAATCCAAGTATTAATCAAAAAAAATACAAGTTGATAAAAAGTCTGTTATATTTGACAGCATCTAAGTCTGACATTGTCATTTTGTTCAAGGTTTCAAAGTGATCCTAAGCAGGCACACATGAAAGCGGCTAAAAAAAATTCATATATGAGGAACAGTGGATTGTGAGTTGCTCTATGCCAGGAAAGGTGAAAATGAAATGTTTGGCTACACTGATGTTGATTGGACAGGTAATGTAGACGATAGAAAGTCTACTTCAAGTGCTACATTCTTTCTTGGAAGGAAATGTATGAGTTGGCATTGCAGAAAAACCAAGAATTCAATGCAACACTCTAGATCAAAACATATCGATATCAAGTATCATTTCATCAAAGAGAATGTTGCAAGAAGAATTGTGAACCTTGGGTATGTGTCTACCAAAGAATAGATTGCAATTATTTTTACAAAGGCTTTAACAAAAGAGAGATTCCAAGAGCTAAGGTTTAAGATGAATGCCCAGCCTTCCCCACTCAAGAACTGAAGTATGGTGAAAATGACCACTTCCCTCTATTGTTTTGGATTATATCATCAAATGGGGAAAATTACATAAATCTTAAGGTGATTTATATTCTATATTCCAAGTGATATCCAAAGACAGAATTGCTATTAAATATAGGAGTTTAATTTGAACATCTAAGGGGCTGCACATTTGAGGAGGGAAAAAATGATTGGCACAAAACATGACAGGAGATTGTATTTGGTGAAGTGCTGAGAAAGGTAACTGCAATGATTTTTTTTATTTAAGATTTATGATATTAACAATAAATTCAAAAGCACGACTGAAGAACCCATTACAGATCATATACCCTAAGGGGGGATTGAAGAAGCTATGAATGGAGAGATTGAAGAACCCACAGAATTCATTGTATTGTATTTATTGTCAATATATAATGAGACGGTCAATACATAATGAGTCTGAACTTTAAAAGAATTTTAAATACCTGATGGATTGTGGGACTGCACATATATTACAAGGGATTCAGGAGTAGACAGTGATACAAGTCATTATTCAGTCAGATCAAATCTAGATTTTCTCAAAAAGGCATGGAGTTAATGAGTGCTTTTGATGTTTCTTAATGATACTTTATTGTTTAAAGGTTTCAAGAAGTATGGATGCTCCCAGAAGGGTTACAGAAGAAGCTGCCTGAAAAAAATGGCAAAGTAATTCGCATGACAGTAGCGGACAAGACACAGAAGTTGAATTGCATATCATAGAAACTTGGGTTACAAAGAACGAAGTTGCGCAAATCAAAAAAAAAGCAACTGAGGAGAGGTGTGGGTCAGAAACTAAAATATTTTCCAACGCGGTGAGATGTGAGAGATAAAAATGAAGAGGTGTGGAATAGAATTGAAGATGCGTGAGATAAATTCTGCAAGTGAACTATTTGCACAAGTCGGAGGTGTGAAATTTACTCAATGCAGCGCATTATTTATATTCAACACAAAGGCGTGAGACAGATGCATGAAATAGAATTGCAAAATCTACTCAACGCAACAGCTAAAATTGTTCAATGCAGCTACAGTGCTAATCAACGCAATGCCTGAATTCTACTCGATGCAAGATTTGTTTTCAGAGAATTATTTACATTGAACAGAGGATTAAAAGATTAAAACCACGAGAATTCATATTTGTTAAATATTTTATTTGCAGATCCGAATAAGAAGGAAACCAGAGATTTGAGATGAGAATCATGGAGAAGCAAGTTGGTCTCTCTTCCCGATTCCTCTTCTTCAGCTAATAAGATCTTCAGTAGAAGCAAGTTGGTCTCTCTCTCTTCATTTTCTTCTTCAACACACAGGAATGATCTTTCACATACAGCGTTGGATCTCCCTTTCCTTCGATTCACGGAATCTTCAAGATGGTCGCAGCATCGGTTCTCACTTTTCTCTTTCTTCGATGCTCAAGATATTCAACCGCGTTCAGTATCAAGTTTTTCTCTCTCTTCTACCTCTTCATTCTAATATGCTTTTTTATCTTCACAGAACCACGTGAATATTATTTCCATATTTGAATATGGAAATCTTCCAACTATCTCGGCCTCATGACCTCTAATTCAATCTTCCATAATTCTCAATCGAGTCTATCCAATATTATTCTCAATATTAAATGTGTGAATGGTGAATTCTCCTTACCTCAATGTGAGGTGAGGATGTTCTTTTATAGATGAGTAAAACTAAATACAGAGAGGGTAAGTCCGATGTGGGACTCAGAAATACCCAATTAAATGAAATGGGGTCCAACACTCCCCCTCAAGCTGGACATGCCCAGATTGGATTGAGTCTCACAAAGAAAAGACGACAAGACAAACTCATACTCCCCCTCAAGCTGGGCTATGGAGGCTGTGAATCCCCAGCCTAGAAGTGAGAGAGTCAAGGCAAGCCTCTGGGAGACCTTTGGTGAAGAGATCGGCAAGCTGATCTGCCGTCGGTACATGGCCAAAGCTGATATGGTGCTGGCTCCAGATGGTGGCGGAGGAAGTGGCAGTCCACCTCGATATGCTTAGTCCGTTCATGAAAGACGGGATTCGAGGCAATCTTCATGGCGGCCTGATTGTCACACCAGATATGAGCAGGGGTGTGTGCCGGGAAGCCGAGCTCATGTAGGAGATGACGAAGCCAAAGGATCTCAGTGGTGACGGTGGTCATGGCGCGGTATTCAGCCTCAGCACTCGATCTGGAGACGACAGTCTGCTTCTTGCTGCGCCAAGAGATGAGGTTACCGGCGAAAAACACGGCGAACCCCGAAGTAGACTTGCGGGTTGCAAGGCAACCTGCATAGTCGGCATCACAGAAGGCCTCAACATCCAAGTGAGCATGACGGGAATACTGAAGGTCATGTGCAGGGTCTCGCTTGATGTATTTGGCAATGCGAAGGACAGCATCCCACTGAGATTGGGTTGGATGCTCCATGAACTGGCTGACTTTGCCAACGGCGCAGGCAATGTCGGGGCGCGTCATGGTGAGGTAGTTCAGCTTACCCACCAGACGTCGATAGCGCTCGGGATGAGGAAATGGTACCGAGTCGGAATGGAGAGTGCGTTCGCCAGGCTCAAGTGGGGTGTCCACGGCAGTGGCGGTGCTCAGACCGGCATCCTGCAAGATATCAAGAGCATACCTACGCTGGCAGAGAGAGATCGAGTCCTCAGAACGGGAGACCTCGATGCCAAAAAAGTAAGTCAGGGGACCAAGATCTTTGGTATGAAAGTTTTGGTGAAGGTGCGCCTTGAGGCTGGCGATCCCTCTGGAGTCGCTTCCTGTGATGATGATATCATCAACATATACCACGAGCAAGATACAGCCGTGCGGTGTCGTACGGAAGAAGACGGTGTGGTCCTTCAGACTCCGGGAGAGGCCAAAGGCCGTGACGACAGTGCTGAAGCGGCCAAACCAAGCTCGAGGAGACTGCTTGAGGCCATAGAGGGACCGACGGAGGCGGCAGACATGGGAGTCGGCACCGGAGGCAGAAAAACCAGGGGGCTGCTTCAGGTAGACTTCTTCCTCAAGAACGCCATGGAGAAAGGCATTCTTGACATCTAGCTGATGAAGTGGCCAGTGATGATGAGTAGCCAGAGAGATGAACAGGCGGACAAAGGCCATCTTGGCGACCAGAGAGTAGGTCTCAAAGTAGTCGATGCCATATGTCTGAGCAAACCCCTTCGCCACCAGCCGGGCTTTAAGGCGGCAAAGAGAGCCGTTGGGATTGAGACGGATCGTATAAATCCATTTGCTGCCCACTGCCTGTTTACCTGCTGGAAGGGGGACAAGATCCCAAGTATGGTTTTCCTCCAGAGCCTGCAATTCATCCCGCATTGCAGCTAACCACCCAAGGTGAGATTTGGCTTCACCAACCGTGCGAGGTATAGAAACTGTCTCCAGAGCGGACAGACCCCTGTATGAAGAGACAAATAGAGGAGTACTCTGGCAGGAGCGAGTACCTTTCCGGAGGGCAATGGGCAAGTCCTCGGGTGGCGGAGCAGGAGCAGCGGACGAAGCGGGAGCATCAGTGTCACGGGCCAGAACGGGGGATACAGTCGAAGGACGGCGAGAGTAGACCTGACCAAAATGGGTGTCAACAGGGGTTGACGCCGGTGGAGGAAGGATGATGAGGGGAAGACAGTTATCAATAGCAGAGTCAGGAGGAGGAGAGGGAAAGGAGAATGGAGAACCCTCAACAAATGAGACATCCGCGGAGATGACATACCGGCGAAGGTCCGGGGAGAAGCAGCGGTATCCGCGCTGAGTGCGGGAATAACCAAGGAATATGCAGCGTAAGGATTTGGGAGAGAGTTTGGTGCAGCCAGGGCGAGTGTCACGAACATAACACAAGCAGCCAAACACTCGAAGATGGAGGGAATGAAGAGGGAGAGTGGGGAAAAGAGCCCGAAAGGGAGTCTCCCCCTTAAGGATAGAAGAAGGAAGGCGATTGATGAGGTATGTAGCAGTGAGAATGGCATCTCCCCAAAAAAGCAGAGGCACCTGTCGGTGGAAGATGAGGGCACGAGCAGTCTCCAGAATATGTCTGTGTTTCCGCTCAGCCACGCCGTTCTGCTGGGGTGTATCAGGACAGGAGGTCTGATGAAGGATACCATTTGCCTGGAGAAACTGCTGAAAGGAAGTGGAGAGATACTCGCGCTCATTATCCGAGCGGAGACATTTGACAGAGATAGAAAAATGGTTCTTAATTTCATGGAAAAAGGTTTGGAAGGTGGAAAACACTTCGGAGCGTTCTCGAAGAAGGTAAAGCCACGTCATGCGCGAATAGTCATCAATGAAAGAGATATAGTATTTATATCCCAAGTGACTCGGAATGGTACACGGGCCCCAAACATCTGAATGAACAAGATCAAAGGGGTGGGAGGCCCGTGTATCCGTGCGAGGAATGTAGGAAGAGCGATGATGTTTCGCAAAAGAACAGGACTCACAATGAAAAGTAGGAGTCCGATGGAAGTCCGGAAACATCTGATGAATGGTGGATGCAGGCGGGTGTCCCAATCGGGAATGAAGATCTAGTGCCCGAGAAGAGGTAGACGTGCAAGCAATGGGTGCTGGTCCCTCGAACATGTAGACCCCGTCTCGAAGCCGGCCTCAACCAAGTTCCCGGTTCGTAGTCTGCTCCTGAAACACAACACCAGAAGATGTAAATATGGCCGCACAATTATAATCCTTGGTCAGTTTACTGATGGAAAGCAGATTAAAGGGACTGCAGGGCACATGTGCCACAGAGGGTAGGTGTATCAATGGAGTCAGGGAGCATGCGCCGAAGCCCGCTATGGGGATAGTGGAGCCATCAGCGACGGTGATGGCTGAAGAACCGGCATAAGTGCAGTAAGACGTCAGCATACCAGCATCACCGGTGAGGTGGTCGGAGGCACCGGAGTCCAGCAGCCATGCAGGGGAGCAATGGCTGACCAAGGCAGTGGGGCAAACAGTACGGGTCAGAGAAGCCGACGAGGGAGCGGGTCGGACAGAGGCCGGTGGATCATGAGGTCGCCTGAGGTCGGCCATAGAAAGGGCCAGAGACGGGAAAAGAGAGGCGACAGTCGAGGACGCGTCCCGGACCGCGGGCTGTCCCTGCCGCGGGTGTTGAGATGGTCGTCCATGCAGGACCCAACATCGGGCGATCAGGTGGCCAAACTTGCCACAATGGTGACAGAAGGGACGTGGACGACTTGAAGCACGGCCACGTCCCGAGGAGTCCGCCATGGAAGCGTCGGGTAGCTGATGCAGCGGGCCGGGGGGCTGATCGTGCGCAGGACGTGCGCGTGCTAGAAGGGCCGCCGAAACGAGGGCGCTCTGCCAGGATGAGGGTGTGCTGCCGGGACAAGGGCGCTCTGCCGGGAGGGTCCACCGGGACAGAGGCCGAGGGCGCCTGCTAGGGTGAAGGCGGCGGAAAGGGGGGGCCGCAGGGCGAGAGCAGCGGGGGCGCTCGGGAGGCGCGGGGCAGCGGGAGGCGTGGGAGGCGCTGGAGCTGCGGGAGGCGCCGGGCGAGGGTTGCCGGGAGCGCGCCAGGCGAGGGTGGTCGGGAGGCGTGGGAGGCGTGGGACGACGGGGAACCGGAACGCCGAGGGCGCGGCGCCGCTGGGCGAGGGCGAGAGCGCCTGGGCGAGGCGCTGGCGAGGGCACCGCGGAGCGAGGGGAGCCGCGCCGGGAAGAAGAGCCGCCGGGAGGGAGGGCCGCCGGGAGAGAGAGCCACCAGGGAGGGCCGCCGGGAGATTAGGGCAGAGCCAGAGGGGGGGAAGAGAGGCGGGACCGGACAGAACCAGGAAGCCGCTAGGAGGGAGGGTCGGGATTAAGATCCCTCTGATACCATGTGAATGGTGAATTCCCCTTACCTCAATGTGAGGTGAGAATGTTCTTTTATAGATGAGTAAAACTAAATACAGAGAGGGTAAGTCCGGTGTGAGACTCAGAAATACCCAATTAAATGAAATGGGGTCCAACAAAATGCATGGACAACTGGTCTGATGCCCCACGATTTCCTCCTTGATATTCAGTCTTTAAATATTCAAAAACAGCTGTAGAATAATAAACAGTGTTTAACCAATTCTCCAGCTTTGACTTCCCATTATTCTCGACCTTTTCTTCCTCACGATCTCTCTCTCAATTATCACGGTTTCTTTCTTTTAAGCTTCCACAATAACCGCAAGCCTTGCCTTCCGCTTTTGCATGCTTTCATGCATAAACTTTTGTGGTGTGGGGCATTTCTTACGGCACAACCACCTTCTTCAAATCACAAAATCCATCTTCTGCTTAAATCACAATTATCTTAGATAACGATGATGTTAATACCTCAAAGGAGCAGCACAAGCATCATCTGAATTAAAACACCAGAATTCCCACATTTTTCCAAACCGAAGAACTTTTACATACTGTGTTGGCAACCCTTACACATTCCTCGAAACATCTGAGGAACTCTTATATATTTCATTGCAGCTCTATACTTTGCCAAATTCTTTATCTAAGTGGCTCTTACATATCGGATGTTGGCCTTTACATATGCTCCAGCAACTTTGAGTACCTTTAGGTATGAGTTGGAGAACCCTTACGTATCACGGTGTGGTTCTATACTTTGCCAAATCTCATGCCCTCTGAGTACCCTTACGTATTGTCTTTGACAAACTGTGATAACCTTTACGTATCAAGCAACTCACCTTTACGTATCACAATGTGACTCATTACTTTGCCAATTTCCAATCTTCAAGGTCTCGGCAACCCTTACGTATGAGCTGAGTACCCTTACACGTGAATCGGAGAACCCATGCATGTTAACCCTTACCCTTCCATATAGAAGCCTTTGTCATTTTTCCAGTAATCTGTTGGATTGATGTAGCCCGATTTGTTTTGGATGATGTTTGGGCCGAATGCTTGCGGCCTGTACTGTGCACCAGGCCACAACCTTCATCAAGCTCCGCGGTGAGCTCGTTGGGGCTTGCAGGGGGCAACGCACGCCCCTGCTCCGCAGGTCCGGGGGCCAAAGGCCCCCGCCCAAATTTTGAGACACTGTAGCATCTCTGATCACTGTAGCATAGCTGACTGGTCGACACCGACAAGGCACTGTAGCAGGTCAGACTTTGGAGTCAACTGTAACTCCTTGGACTTCCAGTCGTCGGCACTGTAGCACTTTTGACTTGGGTGACCACCTTACACTGTATCGATGCGGACTTTCTAAGCAGTTGGTGGAACAGTGGATCGTCTTCCTCCTTTTGTAGCCCATTTCGGGTTAGGGTTTCAGTGTGAGAAACTTGAGATACTCCCTGTAAATTGTGCTCCCGAAACTAGTGAAACTTATGTCTCTCCGTGGACGTAGGGATCATTTCCCAAACCACGTAAATCTCTAAGTCCAAGTTCTTCTTTTGTTTTTACCTTTTTACTCTTTTGCGAATCGTTTATTTTTGTCGTTGCAACTCCCGACGTTTCCGCATCATAATCTGCAACTCATCTCCAGAATTCATCTCAACTCATCTCCAATCAATCTTAGCCACTTCAATTCTTCTCAACATACATCAAATGACTTTAGGAATTTACAACTCTTTATAAATCTTTTCAACCCAATTTTCAAAGCATTTGGAATTTCATCAAAACTTAACCGAAGCTTCAATGATGGTGCTTTCACCATTTTCTAATTAATGCACCACCTGTTTCAGCTTCAACTCCATTTCTTCATCATGGCATCATCCGAATGATATATCCATATAGACAGCCTTCATGCATGATATTCACATGGACGGATCTTTATCAAAATACCAGCCAACTTATATTCTTCTTCAACCTCAGCCAGCTTCTCAACTTCTTCATAAAATCAAAATATCCAGCGATATCAATAATCCACGGAACTCTTCCCAGCCCATCAACTTTCTCAAATCTGTTTAAACCAATTCTGCACATGAACCTTCAAGCAGTAGCTTTCTTGTCCTTTCAACCAGCTTTGCCAATCATTGGTAGACAAGTACTCTCCGAGCAATATTGGCAGCAACTCAAATACTTTTCTATGAATGGATCTCCAAACATATCTCCAATAGCAGCATCTCATTTTAAATCTCAAAGGTGTTTCTTGTCCCTCTTAATCATGCATCACCTCCAATTTTCTGTATAGAAAGAAAAAACACTATATATATGGGAATAAGGTGGAACGTCTTTGCTCCTTAGTGGGAGCACCAAGGTTGAAAGTAGCTTCTCCACCAAGATACTATGTTCTTTCCAAATCCATTTTTGAGAGAACTCTTCATGCTGGCTCTCTTGGTCTTCCAAGTAGCAATCTTGGGCATCATAGATTTTGTTAGAGGTTAAGTTGACCCGAGTCCCACATCGGACATAGGTATCATACCATCTTTATTGTTCATTATTAATAGACACCAAGGCCTCCCTTAGAGAGGCATCTTGGGTTTTGGGTTCACTCCATTTTAACATGGTATCTGTTGTTGGCGAATTCCCCTTACCTCAATGTGAGGCGGAGACATTCTTTTATAGATGAGTAAAAATAATTATGAGGGAAAGACCGATGTGAGACTCGGAAATACCCATTATACTTAAATGGGGTCCAACACTCCCCCTCAAGCTGGACATGCCCAACTTGGACTGAGAGTCCCACAAAGAAAAAAGACGACATCGAACAAGACCATCTCATACTCCCCCTCAAGCTGGGCTATGGAGGCTGTGAATACCCAGCTTGGTAGTGAGAAAGTCAAGACGAGCTCCTGAGAGGCCTTTGGTGAAGATATCGGCAAGCTGATCCGACGTCGGAAAATGGTCAAAACTGATATGATTCTGCTCCAGATGGTGGCGAAGTAAGTGGCAGTCCACCTCGATATGCTTGGTCCGTTCATGGAAGACGGGATTCGAGGCAATCTTCGTGGCTGCCCAATTGTCACACCAGATATGAGCAAAGATCTGCGCCGGGAAGCCGAACTCGTGGAGGAGATGACGAAGCCAGAGGATCTCAGTGGTGACCGTGGCCATGGCGCGGTATTTTGCCTCTGCACTAGATCTGGAGACGACAATCTGCTTCTTGTTGCGCCATGAGATGAGGTTACCGATCAAGAACACGGCAAATCCAGAAGTAGACTCGCGGGTAGCAAGGCAACCTGCATAGTCCGCATCACAGAAAGCCTCAATATCCGAATGAACATGATGGGAGTACCAAAGGCCACGTGCAGGGTCTTTCTTTATGTATTTGGCAATGCGGAGGACAGCATCCCACTGAGATCTGATTGGATTCTCCATGAACTGACTCACTTTGCCAACAGCGCAGGCAATGTCTGGTCGTGTCATGGTGAGGTAGTTGAGTTTACCCACCAGACATCGATAGCTCTCTGGATGAGGAAATAGTGTCGAGTCGGTATAGAGAGAGCATTCCCCCGGCTTAAGAGGAGTGTTCACTGCAGTCGTCTGGCTCAACCCTGCATCCTGTAAGATATCAAGGGCATATTTTCGTTGGCATAGAGAGATAGTGTCCTCAGAACGGGAGACCTCAATGCCAAGGAAGTAAGTGAGAGGACCAAGATCTTTGGTGTGGAAGTGGTCGTGAAGGTGCACCTTGAGTTGGGCGATTCCAGTGGAGTCGCTCTCTGTGATGATGATATCATCAACATATACCACCAGCAAAATACATTTGTTTGACGTCATACAGAAGAAGACGGTGTGATCCTTCATACTGTGAGAGAGGCCAAAAGCCATGACGACGGTGCTGAAGCGGCCAAACCAAACACGAGGAGACTGCTTGAGGCCATAGAGGGATCGACAGAGGCGGCAGACATGGGAGTCAGCGCCAGAGGCACGAAATCCAGGGGGCTGCTGCAGGTAGACTTCTTCGTCAAGAAAGCCATGGAGAAATGCATTCTTGACATCCAGTTGATGAAGCAGCCAGTGATGATGAGCAGCCAGAGATATGGATAGGCGGACAGAGGCCATCTTGGCTACCGGAGAGAATGTCTCAAAGTAGTCGATATCATATGTCTGAGCAAATCCCTTCACCACAAGCCAAGCTTTGAGGCGATGAAGAGTGTCATCGGCATTGAGACGGATCGTATAAATCCATTTGCAGCTGACAACCTGTTTGCCTGCAGGGAGGGGGACCAAATCCCATGTATAGTTGTCATCCAAAGCCTGCAGTTCATCCCGCATAGCATGTAGCCACCCCGGGTGTGATTTGGCGTCGCCAACCGTGCAGGGAATAGATATCACCTCCAGTGCTAACAAACCTTTGTATGAAGATGTAAAGAGAGTAGTCTGACAAAAGCGAGTACCTTTCCGGAGTGCAATCGGCAAGTCCTCGAGTGCTGTGACAGGAGCAGCGGACGAAGTGGGAACGATGCTGTCCTCGGGCTGGACGGAGGGTACAGTCGATGGGTGACGAGAGTAGACCGTCCCAAAACGATGACCAATAGGGGGAGACACCAAAGGAGGGTGAATAATGAGAGGAAGGCACTCATCGATGGTAGTGTCTGGATGAGGAGAGGGCGGAGTGAAAGGAGAGCTCTCAACAAACGACACATCGGCAGAGATGATATAGCGTCGTAAGTCTGGAGAGAAGCACTGGTATCCACGCTGAGTGCGGGAATATCCGAGAAAAATACACCGAAGGGATTTGGGAGAAAGTTTAGAGAGATTGGGGCGAGTGTCCCGGACATAGCAGAGACATCCGAAGACTCGGAGTGGAAGTGAGTGAGGAGGAAGAGAAGGGAACAGAATATGAAAAGGAGTTTCCCTCTGAAGGATGGAAGAAGGAAGGCGATTGAGGAGGTAAGTAGCAGTGAGGATGGCATCCCCCCAGAAGAGAAGAGGCACCTTGCGGTGGAAGAGGAGGGCATGAGCAATCTCTAGAATATGCCGGTGTTTTCGCTCGGCCACTCCATTTTGCTGAGGGGTATCAGAACAGGAGGTCTGATGGATGATGTCGTGTGCTTGTAGAAACTGCTGAAAGGGAGTGGACAAGTACTCTCGCCCATTGTCGGAGCGTAGACATTTTACAGAGACAGAAAATTGTGTCTGGATCTCATGGTAAAATGTCTGAAAGGTGGAAAACACTTTTGTCCGATCGCGAATAAGGTAAAGCCACGTCATACGTGAAAAATCATCAATGAAAGAGATAATATTTATACCCTGATTGACTCGAGGTGGCACAGGGACCCCATACATCAGAATGAACCAAATCAAAGGGGTTAGCGGCCCGTGTGTCAACTCGAGAAAAATATGAAGTGCGATGGTGTTTCGCAAAGGTACGAGACTCACAATGAAAAGATAAATGCTGACTAATATCTGGATAGAGTTGATGAAGAGCGGAGGCGGAGAGGTGGCCCAACCGAGAATGGAGGTCCAAGGCACGAGCAGAGATAGTCGTGCAGGCGACGGATGTCGGGCCATCGAACATGTACACCCCATCTCGAAGCTGGCCTCTACCAAGTTTCTGGTTCGTCGTCCGCTCCTGAAACATAACGGAAGACGAAGTAAAGATAGCATTACAATTGAAATCATTGGTCAGCTTACTAATAGAGAGAAGGTTAAACGGACTGCGTGGTACATGGGTCACTGATGATAGGTGAAGGGATGAGGTCAGGGAGCATGTACCAAAGCCGACAGTGGGGATAGTGGAACCATCAGCAACAGTGATGGCTGAGGAACCAGTATAGGGACTGTAGTTGGAGAGCATAAACCGGTAAGATGGTTGGACGCACCTGAGTCAAGAATCCAAGCAGGGGAGCGATGACTGACAAATGCAGTGGGACCACCGGAGTAGGCAAGAAATGCTGATGAAGAGCCCGGTAGGGAAGTGGTCCTATGATCGTGAATCATCTGGATCTCAGTCATGGAGAGATCCAAAGATGAAGGAAGAGTGGCAGCAGGCGGGGATGAATCTCGGACCGCAGTCTGGCCCTGTCGTGTGGACAAGTTCAGCTTTCTCCACGGCCGCGTCCACGAGGTCCGGTAGGGCGGCTACCGCCACGGCCCAGGAGAGCAATGTGATCAATGCTAGGGATGGGTGGGGCAAGGGCCCAATGAGTCTTCCCAAGGCAATGATAGACCTGCGGAATCTCTAGGGACAAGGGGCTGGCTAGCATCTCTGTAGCCATCGTCGCATATTCCGAGTCGAAACCATGGAGGAGGCTGAAAAGACAGAGCTGGTCACGCTGGGCTAATGCTTCCGCAGGTGTTTGTGGAATGGGCCAAAACTCAAGAAGTTCATCTCGTAGAGCCTTCCATTCCATAAAGTATGCCGGAAATGGACGGGAGTGCTGGCGGAGGAGGGACAACCGCTGAAAAAGATCAGATACCCGAGCCAAATTATTGGTCTCGGAGTACATAAGAGTAAAGGAATCCCAGAGTTCCTTGATTGTGTTGGTTGTCCGGGTAACGTCTATGACAGAGCGGTCCATAGAATTGACCAGCAAGGCAAAGATTTTACTGTCCGCAAGCTTCCACGGACGATACTTCGGGTCGGTGGGTAGAGGTGGTGGATCCTCGAGATGGGAATTGAGGTTCATGCCGGTGAGAGACATTAGCACGGTCTTCCGCCAGACAGAGAAATTTGTGGAGTTGAGTCGCTCATCGACCAAGCGGGTGGAGGCGGTTATAAGAGGAAGCAGGACCGAGGCGGCAGAGGGATGGCGTCGTAGGGGTCGGCGTAGTTGTCGGCGTCGAGGGGTTGGCGGCGGCTGCATCCCAGGCTAGAGTCCGCGGGAGAGGCAGTGGCGTTGTAGGCGAGGGTGGCGACAGCGTTGCATGAAAGAGACGGCGTGGACGGTGGCGGCGTCGCAGGCGGGTGGCGGCAGCGGCTTCACAAGTGGGGGGCGTCGTCACAGGCGGGGGGGGCGGCAACGGCGTCACAGTCAGGGGCAAAAAAAAGGCGTTTGGTTAGAGTCAAAACAGGACGTGGCCGCTCCCACCGGGATCACGGCGAACCGCGACAGCCGGGATCGCGGTGGACGTGGCGCAATCGCGTTCCGCCCGCGATCCACCCCACAGAAGCGGAGGGCCGCCGCTCCGCACCGCGACGCCGAGATCGCGGCCGAGACACCGCTATTTGGCAACTATGCTACAAACACAACTCCCCTCCCTTCTCTAGCGGCTGGCAGCCACCTACCCTTTCGCATCACCCCGGCCCTGTGCAACAGCCCCACCACCGTGCGCGTCAACCCTACCTGCGCAACGGCACCCTCTGAAATCGAAAGCGGTGGTGTTCGGAGCCCTAGCATTCGGGTGGATGGTCGTCGAGCTCGCCTTCAAACCCTTTCTAGACAAGGCCCGCGCCGCCGTGGCCAAGTCCGACCCATCTCACGATCCAGACAATGAAGATGCAGATGTCGTTGCTGACCCCGATGGAGAACTCTGGTGCGAGCAGATTGACGGCGGCGACGGCGTAGATCATCATTGAGGAGCCAAGCATAGTTATATTTTTTCGGGCGATTTTCATTAGAATTTCACCGTGTTCGGATGGTTTTTTTTCATTTCATTTTCTTGCATTTTCCTCCTGTTTTAATTGGGTTAGAAAAAAAGAAAAGAAAACAAAAAGGGTTAGTACATGGGGTTGTTGCCTCTGTGTCGGACTTCTTCATCGTTGTCTGGATCACCGTCAGGCTTCTTCATCAACGCTCGAATTATCATCGAGTTGTCCGGATCACCGTTGAACTTCTTCATCACTGCTTGGATTACCGTCGGGCTACCCGGATCACCATCAGGTTTCCTCATCACCACTTAGATCACCATCGAGCTTCTTTGTTGTTTGGTTTTCTGTTTTTTTTTTTTTTTTTTTGGGATTTGTATTCCAAGTTGGGCATGTCCAGTTTCAGGAGTGTCATAGATTTATTTTTGTTTTCTTATGTATCCAAGCTAGGTACACCTAGATTGAGGAGTGTTAGAGGTTAAGTTGACCTAAGTCCCACATCGAATTTAGGTATCATATCATCTTTATTATTCATTATTAACAAACATCAAGGTCTCCCTTAGAGAAGTTTCTTGGATATTGGGTCCACTCCTCCATTTTAACATATTTCTTACTTTCTTCAACAACCTCAGTGTGGGATTTTCTCCTTTATATTAGCCATCAAAACACACGAGTCTTTTGATGTTAGCTTCATCTTCTTCCACATTTCTTCTTGAGCTAGTAGGATGATCAAACGATCCTTTGAGATATGATCAGCTTGCCTACACCTTCCACGCAGATTCTCATGAATCTTTAAGTTGCCAATTTTTAGCATCTTCTTATGAGATTAAAGTTTCCATTCATTCATTGAAATGCCTTCCACCAAATCAGTTCTTTTATTCCTTTAAACTGATTTTCTCTTTTGCTCCAGCTGGCCTCCATTGATACCATCAATCATGGTCTTCTTGCCTGTCTGAAGGCTTTCATAAAGTCATCGGATGATAAGGGTTAAAGAGAACTGATCGGTTGAGCAGGCGATGTGCATGTTCCAGTTGAAGACTGACGTTTTCGAAAGACACCCACAAAAGAAGGCCAAAGACAGGATACCCAGAAGATTGTGAAGGCTTGGGGAGATCAGTGTTTTACTGAAGGAGTACATAATCAATTAGACCTCTGGATTCAAAGAAAGTGCATCTTCTATATCAAATATAGTTGAATGTATGGGAATATATAGGAAATATTGAATGAACTGAGGGATTTTATCCAACCCGTGATATGTCCTCTTCTTCCACAATAAAAGCAGTTTCTTCTTCTTGGTGTGGCATCCTTCTTGGTCATCTTGGATGAGTTTGATTCAATATTTTTCATTTGCTTGTAACCCAAGGACAACTCATCATCACTTCTCTTCAGCTTCTGATTCTATGGTCTTCTCTTCTCAATTGTTTTTGGCACATATTTGGTTGATTTAAACAAGCGTGCATCTTCACTATGACCACTTTTGTTGCAGCTTCCACATAATTTTTCAATACTATCAGCTTTGTTTAAGGTAAACAGATTCTTGTCTTTCTTTTGAGGACTTTGTTTTGGCCCACCTTGCTCCCCCTTGATGCAGGCTTTCTTTGACTTCCAGAAGTTGACAAATTATACCAACATTCAAGGGGCTTATGCCCGAACCTTTCATAGCATCAACAATAACCAACAAATCATGATCGTTTCTTCTGTATAGCAGTCTGGCCAGATTTTGTTTCTTGCTGTTTTTGTGTCACTTTGTCCTTCGGTTGGGTTTGTTTTGAGGGGCAACTTTTTCTACACTTGCCTTTATCCACCTTTGATGTGGTGATGGGTTTTTCACCATTTTTCCTCACCCACATTTGTCAAGATTTTAAATTAAAACCTGCATTAGGCATGAAAACGGAATTAGCACAATCATAATTTTTTGGAGTGGATGGTACCTCCTCCATTGTGTCTCTAGTGGGTTTATCAAAGAATGATTTCAGGCCCATCTTACCAGTGGTTAGAAACCTTTTAACATAAAGATCCTCCTTAGAATTACTGACTGCAGCAAGTCTTTACTCAGCAGCTTGTGAGGACACGCGACTTGTGTCACTGTCAGATTTGTTAACTTCACTTCCAGCTCTAGACACTTCATGTTGAAGATATTTTTTCCATCCTCAGCTAATCTCACCTTCTCTTCAAACTCTTCTTGTTTTCCCAATATTATCTCCATGCATCCCGGTTCTTCTCTTGCAAGGAAATATCAAGCTCCTTAATCCTATTTACTTGAATCCCCAATTGAGCATCCTTGACAGCAATTACTTCTTCTAATGCATGGATCTTTTCTTCAAGCTCTTTCTTGACTTCTTCGTTCTCTTGGATTGTATTGAGCCCTCATTCTCAAATCTGAAGTACCTTTCTTCAAGCTCTACATCCATGGCACTTTTGGCTCCTACTTGTTTGGAGAGTTTTACACACATCAACACCCTTTGATCCAAAGTCTTCTGCAAGCTTTTTGATTCTTCATCAAGCTGGGCGATCATCCTGCATGCTTCTAAAAGAGCCGCAAATAAAGGTGACTATTTCTTTGGGAAAATTATGCAGGATGACCTTTAAAACAGCAATTGAATCATCTTGCGATTCCTCGGAAATGTGATCTTCCCCCATGTATTTGGTTTTTCTATAGGACAGTTTTAGCAAGGAATCTCAGTCACCTCATCTCCATATGAAATCTTTGAATCTTCTGAGGTAGAATTGTTGTTCATTTTCTTGTCAGTGTATTTTTCCACCAAGTCTTCAATGTTCATGCTAGATCTAACATCATTATGATTGCAGTGTGTAGAAGTTGGATTTTCTTCCTCTTTGCGAAAGAGGGATGCTTTTTTCATCTTTTTCAACTCTTTTTCTACTGTTCTTCAGAGACTTGGAAGAGATAGAGTTCTGATCAGCAATAGATATATTTTTTCAAGTCTGCACTTCAACATGAATTTAGAAAGAGAAACTCCTACAAAAGCTGGGAATCCAATTAGAGGTGGAACCGTAGCTCTAATACGAATTAAAGTTCCACCAGGATCAATGCAACCGCAATGAGAGGGGGGGTGAACCAGTATGAGTGACTTATTACCAATTAAAATATTTTTCCCATCTGTACCTTTGCACCTCTTAGATGAATGTATCTCTCACTCTTTCCTCACATTCCGTTTGCATGCAAATGCTTTAAGCAGGAAAGCAAAACAACAAGTGTAACATCCCGAGTTTTTAAAAGAAAACATTATATTCAATAGCGTACATGATACATCATGTCGAGGCTAAACGAACAACTAAATATTATTATTTAATATAGTAGTTATAGCATAGTCGTTAGAATGGTGGGAATGAACAGAATTAACTGAATTATAAAAATATGGTTTACACGTGTATATATAATTAATTCTTAGATGGCCAATTAATTATAAATAAAAATAAAACCCTTTTTAAAATAAAAGGAAATATTTTTCTGAAAAACTATTTAAATATGCACAACTGTGTTTTATACCAATAAATAATAAAATCAATCTTATTGGATTATATTAATTAAATATATATATATAATATTTAATTTAATGTTTAATATTCATCTTATGTATTTTCTAAACATGATATAAGAACAAATCCAATTTTATGTATAAGAAAAATATTTTTCTAAAAAGGCATATTTGCTGCTTTTTGATGACGCGCTTGTTTTAAATCTAATTTTTGACGCTTTTATAAATTCTATTTGACAAAATAAACGTCTTCTTTGAAAGCGGGGTATCAAAATTTACTTTGGTTGAATTTTTGATATTTTTCTGATAAGATTCATTTTTTGATGAATAGTGAAGAAAATACAGTATTTTAATTGAAAACTACTTTTTCGTCTGATTTATTTATATTGTTAGATTATATTTTAGACTGGTTTTAAAGTATAATTAGATCAATATTTTATCAATTAATCTAATGAAGGTCATTGAAATAAATTTCAAATTTGGATATAAAAACATTTCAATCTTTTAGACGTTTTTACTTTAAAAACTCATTTTCTCGATCTGTCAACGGGATTAATTTTTAATTAATTTCTGCAATTTGTGTGTTTTGAATTTTGAAAATGGATTCTGTATTTGGAATTAGAAGTTCCAAATTTAGTAAATAGGTCCCTTTTATTTTTAGACAAAATATGAATAGTAACTTTGGTAATTTTTTATTTTCACAGTTAAGATTAAATCAGGTAATTAAGGGTAAAAATAATATTATAAATATTATAAAATTACTCTAACACTTGTCCTGATTTTATTGGATGAATATTTTTCATCCCTAAGCAGTAAAGGATCGGTTATGATATCATTTATGACCTTTTGGATGAAAATATAACCTTTATAATATTATATTCAAAATAAAGTCAATTTTGTCATACTTTTGTTTTTAACAAGTGAAATATTTTTAATATGGGAATATATAAGGGATATGTTCGACTATAAATAGTCTTTCGAAAGCTAAAATGTTTATCTACATCATGGTAATTTATTTATAATTTTTAGTGATAAAATAATTACCTTAAATAGTGACACAGTGATGATGCAATAATTGTTTAATTAATGGAAGAATCAAAAAATGATATTAAAAATATTGAAATAAATATAATTTGATATAAATAATGTCATTCACGAATTTTCTGGATGACTTTGACATGTTATTAATGAGTTAAAAGAATTGGTTCAAAGATATCATGTTATGATATTTTTAAATAGCAATGTAATAACTAGATCTTGCTAACAGCACAAACACCCCGCCTTAACATGGTCGTCGGGTCTTGGTCCACCAATTACCACCAGTTGTCTCGTAGATACGTAGTCCCCTACCTGGGACCCACCCACATGCCTGAACGGGTCATCTAACTAATGATTGTCCCTACAGGCCAACACATGTTCTTTCCAATGTGTTTTGTCCTCACTCGCACACACCCTGGGAACCTTCCCAGAAGGTCACCCATCCTGATCACTACTTCAGGCCAAGCACACTTAACTATGGAATTCTAATCAGGTAGACTCCCGAAAAGAAAGGTGCACCTTGTTAACATGAGTCATATCGTTTAGTCATTTAACCCTTTATCATTTTGGGGTGTTACATTCACCTCCCTTTTAGAGCACAAAATCCCCGTTGTGGACCCTATATCTCAACCCAGGCAGTGTCACCGCACTTAAGGTTGGGTTCCTCCTTTGATACCAATGTAACAATTGAGCCCCACGATACCACAGACACTCTGCCTTAACATGGTCGTCGGGTCATGACCCGCTCGGCCAATTTATTGGGATAAGTCATAAAATGCCATCAATGACTCGTTTATTGGTCGTTTGATATTTTATAGTAATTATATTAACCCTCAAAGTATAAATTACATGATATCACGGTAAGAAATAAAAAGGTTAAATAAGAGTTAAAACTAAAAGATAAGAATTAAAAAATAGTCAAAACTTATTTAATTTTTATTGGATGAAGGGATTTCGACCCAACATCATCCTATCTTCGAAATTAATAAGTTTAGAGTCATTTGGATTATAAAATTAATTTATATTAATTTAATATTTTGAAGATTTTCAAGAGTGTCCCTCCTCTCTTATAAAAGGACACAAATTCTTCTTTTTTCTTCACGATTCAAAACCTATTTGGTTCGGTCAATCTTTGTCCAAATACCATCCAAGAATCTCTCTCTATATTATCAAACTCTTAGTTTAGGCAGAACACTACCCTTAGTGGTCTTAAGGTGTTAAGCAAAGGAGGTGGTCCGAGGAAGAAGTGTCGTTTTTAATCAAGTATTTCTATTTTATTTCTTTTTCCACTTCCTTCAAATCTTCTTCAACCATGATAAAATAATAACTCCAGTATCCTCAATATACTGAGATGTTATTATGTTAATATCATCACCTAAATCAATCTCCACTTCCATCAAATGGGAAAAGAATTATCGTTCGTGTGTACAGCGAACTACCGCCTCGCGAACCGATATAATTTATTTTTCATCACCGTCTCTCAAGAATAGTTATAATGATGGAATTAAAGTTTATATATGATATTCATGACATATTTATCATTATAAAAAGATAATATATCATTTACGTTCTTACCTTTCCATGCACGGAAAAATTATAACGTTATTTGTACGTACGTGTGAACTATCGGCTCCACAAAACGATGTGATTCGTTTTTCATCACCACATCAAATGGATGATATATACAAGTATATTTAAAAGATTTATTTGACATTAATGATATTATGATCATTCTGGAAAGATAAAATAATACTTAACTTCTTTCCATAATGATCATTGAAAAATAAAAACGTTACTCATACGTACGTACGGTTTATCGTCTTCATGATTGTAACGTAGTTCATTTTTCATATTCATATTTAATGGATGGATTTAAAAGTATAATTGATGTATAAAAGTGATTATTATGTCATGAATATTATTCTTAAGATGACGGACTAATGATCACTTTGACTATTGACATCATACCAAAGTATAATTGATGTATAAAAGTGATTATTATGTCATGAATATTATTCTGAAGACGACGGACTAATGATCACTTTGACTATTGACATCATACCAAAGTCATTTTGGACTCAAGCACCGAATATTGTTAAAACGTCCAATATAAACTTAAATAATTAAGTAATTGTTATAACATGATAACATGGTAATAAGCGATATAAAAGGAATAATAAACTTGAAAAGGTTCTCAAGCAAGTAAATAATTAACATAAGTTTATTATTCAGGATGAAAAAAAACATACGTGACGAATCAGACTCAAGGTATGGGACTCTAACTAAAACATCATTTTAAATGTTTTAAAGATTTATTCTTCTAAATCTTTCTCCTTCATATCCATGTTTTAAAAATGGTTTTTATGAATGTATTTATATGGACATGAATGTTTTAAAATGGTAATTTTTAAGTTTCTTTCAAATGTTTCAAAGTGGTATGGAACACTTTGATTTAAAAATCTCTTTTTAAATGTTTAAAATGATTTTTGAAAATGGATTGATTATTTCTATAACATGAAATGTTTTCTTGTGAGTGCAAATGAAATTTTAAGAGTGACATGTTGAAAATTACAACATTTTATGTGTTATGGTTATATAATGGTACTTGGATATTTGACGGGTGGTTACGTGATAAACCAAGAATGGGTGGTTTCGTGATAAACCAAAGGCGGATGATTACGTTATGACCTCCAATGCATTGGGTATGGAAGTCGGTCGTATGGCTATTCCATTTGTAAGAGTGACATGTATGGAAGTTGGTCGCACGGTTATTCCATTTGAGTATAATTATGTCCCAAGTTACCTAATTATCTTTTATATGCTTGCTTATGAGTTTTCATGAAAATCGTTTGATTTTCAAAAGGTAACATAATGATCTTTTTGAAATGATGATCCCTTTTTCAGGGAAAAAAGGTATGTTTTTAAGGAAATGTTTTATGGGTTTTCACTGGACTAATGGTTTTCTTTATATCTTAAGTCTCTTACTGAGCTTTTGTATTCATCCTAAGTTTAAAAATGTTTTTAATAGGGTTTAAAGAAGAGTTGGGACGAAAATAAGATCAAGGAAAAATTGTGAAGATGTATCGACATAAGAAATCATGTTTTATTTTAAAGACATTTGTTTTATGAAACAAATGGATACCGAGAATAAGTGTTCATTTGTAATGTATGGGTTTACTATGTAATAGTTTGTCATAATTCTCTAAAAGTCTAAACCTAAAAGATCTTTGGGAAAAGAATGTGATTTCTAGTTTTAAAATAACTAGAATAAGTTAAGTTTGAGGTTGCGTCCTTACAACAAGGCACACCAGAATTCGATAATGGGGTTTGTTAGGATTTAGAGGTTGTTCGTATGTATGGGCAGGTGGAAATTAATAAATCTAAGGGCAGTATTGTACTTCCTCTATTAGTTGTTAGGGGGTGTTGGAGTTAGTTGTTAGGTGGTTGTTGGTTGGCTGGGCAGCTGGGGTTATTAATAGGAGAGATGTTGGAGGGAAGAGGCGGATGATTGGATTATTATTTGTACTTCTGCTTGGCAGCAATTGGGAGGTGTCAGCCGTAGGAGGTCTTCGTCGTGGCTCCTTTGGAAGTGATCTTTTCAGGGGAGATTTTTATACTACCTTTTTCTTTTCCTTCAACTATAACTTTATTCCTTCTCCTTCTTCTGGAAATAACAAGTGTTGGTGATATTGTTCTATTTTCTTCTTTCTATATTCGGTTGTTCGAACTATTATTGGGTTGGTTTCCTAACAATCTGGCGACTCTGCTAGGGAAGAAATGATCGCGGTAGAGAGAAACACGATCGTCAGTAGACACAATCCTCGTTGGGACGCACGCATTGGGGAACTACGTTTGTCGTTGGAGACACGAAAGCAGTTGAGAGAGACAGGTTATATGCTATGAGACGCATCAATTGGGGTAAGCGGGCGAGTTATGAGGACAAATAGTGTAGGTCGTCGATTTCAATGAAGTTGGAACTCCTTTGCACGTGGGGAGGAAGATCGGAGCTAGTCGAACAATGTGAGAAAGTCGTGCAAGGACGATCAGAGTTCGCTGATCATTAGGAGGAGATTCCAACGCGTTCAAAACTGAGAAACACACCAACTGCTAGAGTCGCGTATGTTGCAGGTGACGCAATCGTTGAGGAACTGATTGAGGAAAGGCGTCCACAATGAGGACTCATGGCTGGTGGAAACAATTCGAGAATCAACTAGAAGAAACATAATTCTATTGTGTTTGCATGAGCTAGAAGAATAACGGTGTATGAGAATTCTCAGAGATAGTCATGGCGGTTCAGTGTAAAGGTTTGATTTAGCAGAGCAATGGAATCGGAGTGGATACAAACAAGAATGGGTAGAGTTTCCTCTGTCAAAACAATTTTCAAAGGTTTTTTGCAGAGACATGAAACGCGAGTGAGAACGCGACCAGACGATGTCGACAATATAGGAGAATTCGCAGATGGATGGTAGAAATGCTACTGTTGAAACGACGTTACAGAAATTTTGGCGGGGGTACAAGGAGCATGAGCAGACAAGCGAACAAACACACGAGAGGCGGGAGCTAGCACAGGTTCCAGAGCTAACATATCTGAATTGCTTGTGGAAGTAATAGCATATACTCCTCGGTGAGATCCTAATAGACTATGTTTTGCTCACACCATGCATGCACCGCTTGGTGTATGCAATCTTCATGATCCTTTAGCAAGTGTTCAGGTTCTCTTCATCCTTGTTAGCAATACGGGGGGAGCCTTCCCACCGTGCCCACACCCTCCCCTGCTACACACTTACCAGCGGAGGGGTAAAACTGGAAATGTGGATTCTGTTAGTGGGGTGGGGACCAGCAGCTAGCCCAGCCGGTTTATAAGTAGAAGAGCTGGCCCACTGAACGGTTAGATTATTACTTTTGAGCATTCTGTTGGAACAGAAAGAGGGGGGAGTTAGTGGCCTGACTCCCGTAGAAACTCCCAGTAGCAGCAGGCGGATTCTGGAGGAGGGCTCTTCATCTTCAACCTGCTGTTTTTTTTCTTTTCCTTCCACTGCTGTAACAGCTGTAAACCGGTAACATCAATCTAAATTCTCCCTTATGCTCCTGTTATTTCCTGTCGTCGTACACTCACACACTGGAGCCGTAACAACTTTGGCGACTCCGCTGGGGAAAATCGGGCAGACGCGCGGGACAGAGATCGACGCACGCTGGGAGCAGGCGTTGTAATTTTCTCTTCTGCTCTGGATATTTGGCTTCGGTTTTATGCAAACTCGGATGGAGTTGTTTCTTTTAGCGGACGTCGTCTTATCCTTGTTCCACCATTATGGAGAGTTTTTAAATGGTGGGGAGACCTATGCCGGCTCATTAAGAGTTTTTGTTGTGGCTTTTATGGATGTTGAGTTTGTGGGTTCCTCCTCTGGTGAGTCTTTTTCTCTTGCTTAACCCACCTCTAGGTGTGAAGTGTCATGGTGGTTTCTTTTTGAATCTTTTATTTCGGCTTTTTGGGGGCGGAAGGCAGTATGGTGGGCAAAATTGTCATATCCCAGTATTGTTATCTAATTTGTACATCTCTTTTTGGTTGTTTTTATTTTGTTTGAGGGGTCGGATGACGGCCCGGAAGTTCGAAACTGATCTGGACCCAAACCTGCAGCAAGTGAAGCTGCATGTGGTCCACCGACTTCATTGCGGTGGTTCCCGCTCGATAAGTCTAACCCCTTTTGGCCTTCGATCTCTCTTCTTCCTCTTGATTCATCCTTGTTGAAGGTTGTGACAGTCTAGGGATTCATTGGATCTGAAATTGTTGATGTTGGTTTATGGTTTAGGGATCCTTGCTTCACTTGAGATCTCTCCCTAGTTCGAGTGTTCGCCATCGGAGGTGACACGTTTCGAATTCGTTGCGGTTTGATCCCAGATATTCCGAGGTAGGTGAATCTATGTCGTTTCTTCTTGTGATTCATGTGATGCTTGAGCTGTTTGTGTAATTTCGTTTATGAATGGTTAAACATGGTTTTATCTTTTTAAAACATCAATGTCCCTCTTTCCATGAAAATCATATTTGGCATGAATTGCTTTATTAATGGATTTGGTTCCTTGCTTTGAAAGGAAAGTTGTTTGTTTGCTAATCTTAATGGGTTTTGGTTTTTGAAATGCAGAGCCTTGTTTTAATGGAAGTGGGTTGATTCTTTAAAGTTAGTTCCAAAAGGTTAAATGTGTGTTTTCTTTAGAATGTGTTTTGGAATGATTTAAAGACTAACTTGTAATGATTTGTCTTTGAAAGATTGGTTGAAATGATATTTCAAACCATTTTAAGGGATTGATTGGCATTTCATGTTCTTTGCTTAAAGGCTCGTTTGGCACTTTAAAATGATTTTTAAAGTAAGCGGGTATGTATGGCCCTTTTTGAACGGATGATTCAAAGTGATGTTTTGTTTAATTGAGAAAGGCTTGGTTGGTCGAATTTGTTTTGCTTAAAGGATTGTTTGGCGCCTTATGAAGTTAATGCCCCTGTTATGAAATTCCGGTGCTTGGCTCGTTCTCTACGAGCTTGGGGGTAAGGGTGAGATGTAGACTTTGTAAGTTATGAAATGTTGATTGTGCATGTTGATGCTAGTGTGGATCTCGTGGTGATCCTTGTTGCTTGTTATCTCACACACCTCTATTGATTGGTCATGAAAATCTGGGTAGCTAGATGAGAGGCCTAGATTTATGTTGCGCTAGTTGGCTCACACCCCAACTGGTGTGCCCCTAGAGGATGAGGTTCTAGGCTAGGGGAAGTGCTGCGAGGAAGCAGGTGTGCGTGGAATCGTTGGGTTTGTGCTTAGACTTGACATATGTCAGCAGTCATTCATGATGGACGATTAATATCTCTAGGGTTCACTATTGTAACGTCCCGGTTCCGGGTGCCACTCAACGGGTGCCCCGAACCCGGTTCGCCACATGACCTCAAGCGCATTTCCCCAAACGCCAGAGGCTGCCGACTAGCAGCGAGGGCTCAGGTTTAATAGTTGGAAAACTATGCCCTCATTTGTCAAAGTGTAGCGCAGCGGAATGCGAAATAAAACATACAACGAACAGCGAAAGCAATAAAACATACATAACTAAAATAAACTGCAATGGATACAACCAACAGTATATAAATAATGATGTTACATGTCTCAAGTTCTAAGAAAACAGTCAGAACATGTTATACATCAACACAGTACAACAAAAAGCAGAGTAAAGCGAAACAAAGCAAAACAGCTGGCAGCGGCATCGCGAGCCTAGGCTCGGTCTCATGCCCTCCTACTCCTCAGCAGCAATCATTTGCCTGTATAGGGACTCTTGCCCCTATCTACACCTGCAGCAACGTAATCTGTTTGGGCCGAAAAGTGTGACCCAAACAGGGTGTGAGAAATATATTTCAGTAGGCACCCACCAAAGGCCCGTGCTCAACTGCGTCTAAGCATGCAACAACAGTGTGCAATAGTAAAATGCAATAAAGTAAGCAGTACTGAAAAGTAACTAACTTAACAATTAAATTGTCATTTTATTATTCATTTAATCCATTAAATATTAGAAATCACCACAGTGCATTTCTAAGCAAACAGTCCACATACAAGCAAAACCTTACCCTCAGGTAAGCAGAACCCAACCCGCAGGTATAGCCCTCAGGCGTAACAGGATTTGCCCTCAGGCGTAGGAAGTGTCGCCCTCAGACACAGAAGTCAAGCCCTCAGGCACGAAAGGTTGCCCTCAGGCGGAATAACTACAGCCCTCAGGCCAAACAGTGCAGTGCCCACAGGCTAATCACAACAACGCCCTCAGGCTAAACAGGTAACCGGGCCATGCCCAACATGTCATTATGCAGTAAACAAGCAATTCCTCTCGAGGCAATTCTACAATTACTACTTTAAAGGCATACCCTCAGGTATCCTGGCCAAACGGCTAAACAGTGGAATTCACCCCTAGGGTGGTTCCGGATCCAAGCAACGATCCCAACCAGCATTTTAATATCACAATTAATCACCTATTCAATTCTAGGTATTCAAAATAACCACGGCCTCAGCCACACGACACCCCAACATGGGTTCGTGGCACAAAAACGCACAAAACGCACAACAATTGAAAAAATTAACACCAAGCCACCTACCTTATACGCCAACAAGCGCTATACCCGAACGCCGGTTCCAGAAACGCCCCAGAACGACGTAGATATAACGAAGAACAAAACCCGCTCAAACGTAAATAACTTTCCCTCGGGAAAGAATTGGTATGAACGGCTTAAGGAGAGCGGAGGGCTTACCCGTGCGGTTTCAACGAGATCGTCCGAGGCGAAAACGGATTCTAGACGAACACCCGGCGGATCTTCAAATGTTCAGTCGTCCCCTCCTGCTCCTTCCTCCGGTTCTAAGCCTTCCCTGTGAACAGGGGAGGCTACTGCCCATTTTAAGCGAAAAAAAACAAAGTACACGGCGTGTACTTCCAAGTACACGACGTGTACTCCTCTTTTTTTAATTGTTCCTCTGGCGGCTTCCCGCCAACGAGGCACTGTTCACCTGCCGACATGACTACACGGCGTGTCTCCTTGAGTACACGGCGTGTTCTGTCACACAGCTGGCCACCGCCTTATTATTCGTCTGCCGACAGACTACACGGCGTGTAAGGGACCACTACACGGCGTGTAGTCGGTTCCTACACCCTTCATCCCCGGCACGGCCACACGCCCTGTGTACTTATCCCACACGGCCACAAGTACACGGCGTGTGGACAAAGTACACGGCGTGTACTTTCCAAAAATTGGAATTTTCCCCTTTTTCCATATTTTCTCAAAAACACTTAAGGAAATGAGAAAGGAAGAAACTCGTACCTCAGAAATAAGAACCGGGTTCTTACAAACTTCCCCCCTTAAAGCAATTCGTCCCCGAATTGCCCTTCCAAGGGTGGAGAAGATATAGCCGTAAATAACTCCGGCCATTGAGCACGTACGTCGGTCTCCCGCTCCCAGGTTTTGTCCTGCACTCGGTCATGCTGTTATAGCACCCGTACGAGAGGAACTGTCCGACCTCGGAGAACCTTCGTGCTCCTGTCAACGATACGAATCGGATGCTCCTCAAAGGACGCATCCATCAGAAGCTCAACCTCCTCTGGCTGAAAGGTGTGAGACAGGTCTGAATGATAGCGGTGCAACTGAGATACATGGAAGACGTCGTGCATGGCTCGGTACCTCTGAGATAACTGCAACCGATAAGCAACCAGCCCGACTCTCTCCAGAATCTCAATTGGCCTCACATATCTTGGTGAAATTTTACCCTGTCTCCTGATCCGCTTGTGTCCCAGCCTCGGCGAAACGCGCAAGAAAACCCGATCCCCAACCACGAACTCCAAAGGTCGTCTGCGGCGATCAGCATATGACTTCTGACGAGACTGCGCGGTAGCCATCCGCTTCTGAATCAACTGGACCTGCTCAGAAGTCTCCTGCACGAGACGTGGTCCCAGTAAAGCTGCATCACCTGCCACTAACCAGCACAAAGGTGATCGGCACGGCCTACCTTATAAAGCCTCGTATGGTGTCATCTCAATAATTGCCTGAAAACTATTATTATAGGCAAACTCGACTGGGGGTATATGCTTCTCCCAAGAGCCCCCAAAGTCTAGGACGCATGCTCGCAGCATGTCCTCAAAGCACCTGTATAGTACGCTCTGACTGGCCATTTGTCTGAGGATGGTATGTTGTGCTCAGAAGCACCTGTGTACCCAGTGCACTCTGAAAACTCTGCCAGAAACGCGACGTAAAGCGGGCGTCCCTATCTGAAACGATAGAACGAGGGACCCCATGAAGACGCACGATCTCTCGGATATACATCCTTTCGAGTTCGTCAACACCGAAGGTCTCCTTGATCGGCAAGAAGTGAGCTACCTTCGTGAGTCTGTCTACAACAACCCACACGGCATCATTGCCTCGAGGTGACCTCGGCAAACCAGTCACGAAGTCCATCGCGACATCATCCCATTTCCACTCCGGAATGGGTAACTGCTGTAACAGTCCAGCTGGTCTCTGATGCTCCGCCTTCACCTGCTGACAGGTGGAACACCTCGTAACAAAACCAGTTACTTCTCTCTTCACACCCGGCCACCAGTACTGACGTCTCAAGTCACGGTACATCTTGGTAACCCCAGGATGAACTGTCCAAGCTGAAGCATGAAACTCTCGCATCAGCTCCTCGCGTATATCCCCTGGAACCCACACTCGTCCATGGAAACGCAGAACCTCATCGTCGTCTATCGTCCAACCAGGAGAAGGGTACTCACTTGCCACCAACTCCCGTAGAACTAGGCCTTCTGAATCAGATAGTTGTCTCATCCTCACTCTATCCAGGAGGGTAGAAGTCACAGCTAAAGAATAAAGATAAGTCTGCCTCTGACTGTCGTGCACCTCCAGATGCATCTCAGAGAACAAAGCCATGAGCTGCCACTCACCACTGGCCTCCTGCACTGTCTGTATCTGAGTCTTCCTGCTCAGTGCATCAGCTACTGCATTACCTTTACCATGTGTATAGGCAAGCTCAAAATCAAAGGGCTGAAGGTACTCGACCCACCTTCGCTGCCTCAGATTCAGGTCACGCTGAGTAAAGATATACTTGAGACTTTTGTGGTCGGTGAAAACCACAAAATGTTCTCCCAGTAGATAGTGTCTCCAACAGCGCAACGCATGAACAACTGCAGCTAACTCGAGATCATGTGTCGGGTAATTCCTCTCATGTGGCCTCAATTGTCGAGACCCGTACGCAACGACTCGATCACCCTGCATCAACACTGCTCCCAGCCCAATACCTGATGCATCACAGTAAACTGTATAGCTCTGTCCCTGCTCTGGGAGTATCAGGATCGATGCTGATGTCAACCTTCCTTTTAGGTCCTGAAAGGCTGCCTCGCAAACTTCCGACCAAACGAACTTCACACCCTTCTTAATCAAGCCCGTTAACGGCGCTGCTAAGCGGGAGAAGTCCTGTATAAAGCGCCTGTAGTAACCAGCCAGCCACAAGAAACTCCGTATCTCAAACACGTTCTTAGGCTGCTCCCAGGAAACTACTGCTCTCACCTTCTCTGGGTCTACTGAAACTCCTGCCTCTGAGATGATATGACCCAGGAAGTGTATCTGGTCCATCCAAAAGTGGCACTTTGAGAGCTTAGCATATAGTCGATGTTCTCTCAGTGTACTCAATACGATCTCAAGATGGGTGGCATGGTCGTGTCGAGTGTGAGAGTACACCAAGATGTCGTCCACAAATACTACTACAAAAGAGTCCAGATAAGGATGGAACACACGATTCATCAGAGCCATGAAAACTGCTGGCGCGTTCGTGAGTCCGAACAGCATAACCGTATACTCATATAGACCATACCTGCTCCTGAAAGTTGTGAGAGGTATATCAGATGGTCTAACGCGCAGCTGATGATATCCTGATCTCAAATCAATCTTCGAGAACACTCGTGCTCCACGAAGTTGATCAAAAAGATCATCAATCCTCAGCAAGGGATATCGGTTCTTAACCGTCAGCTGGTTCAACTTCCGATAATCCACACAAAGTCTGAGGGTATCATCCGCCTTCTTCGCAAAAAGGACCGGCGAACCCCACGGAGAAGTACTGGGTCGGATGAAACCCTTTGCCTGTAACTCCTCTAACTGCCTCTTGAGCTCCTGCAGCTCAGGTGTAGCCATCCTATAAGGAGGAATGGACACCGGTGCTGCTCCTGGCACAAGCTCGATAGAGAAATTCACCTCTCGCTCCGAAGGAAGACCTGAAAAGTCGTCCGGGAAGACATCCCTGAAACGATCAACCACTGGAGGGAAATCCGTCTGACAAGTCCCCTGGTCATCCAGATATAAACTCGCAATCTGGGCTGTGACTCCACCTCGCCCATGATGCTCTGGTTCAGCTCGACTCGCCTGAACATCCCACTCGCCCTTGTATAGAAACTCTCCGCCCTCTGGTGACGTGAAACGCACCCTGCGACGATAGCAGTCTACAAAGGCTCGAAAGAGAACCAACCAGTCCATTCCGAGAATGACGTCATAGCTCGTCATCTCTAAGACATAGAGGTCCCAAAGAAAGTGACACCCACCAACCTCAAGGGGGCACTCCTTGCACTGACGCACACCAGTCGTTCTAGTCCCCAACGGTGTTTCTAGCGTCATGATATCAGAAGAAGTAGAAACACAGAGCCCAAGGCTCTCCACTACAGGTACAAATATGAAACTATGTGTAGCACCCGTATCAAAAAGTACTGAAGATAGAACAGAAGCTACTAGAATGGTATCTCTGAATGTAGAAGGTCCGAGATCCTGCTCCTGCTGGGTCTGTTGCACTGCATATGTCTGCCCAGTGTTGCAGCCCTGCGACACAGCCTGACTACCCTGAGCCGTCCCGCCCTGCTGCCTTTGAGATCCTGGTGTCTGGCTACCACGGCCACGACCACCATCTCTGCTTGCACGCCCTGACGTATTCTAGTTCCCAGACTGGTAAGAAGCTGTTGGTCCTGCTCCCGCATGCGGAGTCTGCACAGAACCCCTTTCACTAGCCATCGGTGGAAACGCCCTGCAAAAGCGCTGCAGATGACCCATCTTGCCGCAAGCTCGGCACTCCACTGGGTTTCGTGGACATTGAAGTCTCTTGTGCCCCTCTCTACCGCACTGGTAGCACCTGACCGGCCCACCTGAAGAAACTGTCTGGCTGATACTGCCACACCCTGAGAGAAATCCATCTGCCTCTTCCTCTTGCCAGTAGAAATAGTACCAGTAACTGGTGCTGAACCGCCCTGGCCCACACCACCAGATTCCCGCAGGTTCCTCTCTGTAATCAGCATCTGGTTCACAATAGCATGTACAGTAGGCAACCTGAAAACATTTACCAGCGCTCGGATGTCATAACGAAGACCATCCTCAAAACGTCTGGTCCTCAACGTCTCGTCACCCACTAGCACAGGTGCAAAGCGCTGAAGCTCGGTAAAACGAGCAGAATAGTCCATCACCAACATAGCACCCTGCTGCAGATTCATGAACTCTCGAGCTCTGTCTGCCCGCAGCGTCTCGGGAAAGAAGAAGTCATAGAAGACTGCCTGAAAATCTTCCCACGCCATGTCTCTGTGATGCTCTGACTGGGTGGTGACATCCCACCACCTCTTGGCGGAATCACGCAGCATGTATGTCGCGAGCTTGACCCTTCGCCCTGGAGGCGTCTCAAGATGCTCGAAAATAGTCTGCATCGACCCCAACCAAGACTCCGCAGTCTGTGGTCCGTCATCCCCTGAAAACGTCGTCAGATGCTGCTGCTGAAAGATACGAGTCAGCTCAGCCATAGATGTGGCAGCCTGCGGTGCTCCCTGAAAGGTCTTCATGAACCGCATAAAGCCTTCACGGAACTGCGCCTCCGTGCCTGTGTCCGGTATAGCAGTTGGTGCCGCATCTGGCTCTGCTGGAGGATCAACTGGTAGCCCATGGCCCACCATCTCTGGAGTATTCTCGTTGCCGCTCTCCTGGCGAACAACGCGCGACCGTCTAGGCGGCATGACACTACAAGGTCAAAAACACGCCTTTAGAACAAGCTTATCAAGACCGAAAACGAAGAAACCCAAAAGGGAACGGGAGGAAGAAGACATTCAAAATTTGCAAAACAAGACTACACGGCGTGTATACCGACTACACGGTGTGTACTTGACTTCTCTTCCCCTGCCCGGGTCCCTCTACACGGCTAAGTCACACGGCTTCCGTGGTACAAAACAACACGGCGTGTATGGTGAAATTTTTCAACTGCCCGTGGCGCTTGTGACACGGCCGACTACTCGGCTTGACACTACACGGCGTGTTACACCCGCACACGGCGTGTACACTACACCGTTTCTCAGCCACACGGCTTACTCCACACGGTCTGTCCTCGGACAAGACTACACGGCGTGTCCCATAGGTACACGGCGTGTTCAAGGAGAGGTGACACCGACCCGTGTTGTTCGTTTCACGGCCGAGTCCCCAGGTCACACTACACGGCGTGTTCAGCATTGACACGACGTGTCCTGTAAAGAAGTTTCACCGACCCGTGTTGTTAGTTACACGGCCGGACTCCGGGTCAACACTACACGGCATGTACATTCGGCACACGGCGTGTTTTGCCCAAGCTCGTCCCTTCCCCGTGTCGCCACCCACACGGTTTGTGACACGGAAAGAGACTACACGGCGTGTACTCTGGGTGCACGGCGTGTACTCAAAAAGTTCATTTTTCGTCCCGAACAGAAGGCCATACACGGCGTGTGTAAAGATACTACACGGCGTGTATACTGGGTTTCCGGACAGTACGCCTCAGAAACTTCCCCGGAACCCAGAAAATACCAAAAAACAACACCTAAGTGTCAAATTCCGACCCATGAGGGCCCATACTCCCCACGAATCAAAGTTTGACAGCTTATCTGTGTTGTAACAAAATAAACAGTCAATGATCTACCAATTTCCGGTAAATGGGGGCCCATACTCCCCAAAAACTAAAGTTTGACGTCCATTCTTTTATAAACATGCTCACACAAAAATACTCTATCAAACAGCAAGTATTAATCAAGCAGCTATCACAACAGCATGCTTTTCTAGCACAACAACTATCACAGCAACATGCAATTTTCTAATGCACCTACATGGCATGGAAACTATGCATGTCATGTGCTTCTAGCATGTGCCTAAATGATGCATGAGATGGCATACCCTCATCTCATCGGGTTGCAACTAAATAGAACCCACTGATAAAATATAAACAGCACAATACAAGTGCGTCACCCAATGGTGAAATCATATCAACCGTAAAATTTGCAAAATCAGAAAATTGCAAAATACGAGGTAGACTGGATTTTCCCTGTACGCAGGTTAGCTACGCCCGGGCACAGCTTATTACCAACTACCGTTCGTCCTATCCCTGACTAAGGCTCCAAACAGTAAGTCAAAGAAAAGAATCCCTCTGATACCACTTTGTAACGTCCCGGTTCCGGGTGTCACTCAACGGGTGCCCCGAACCCGGTTCGTCACGTGACCTCAAGCGCATTTCCCCAAACGCCAGAGGTTGCCGACTAGCAGCGAGGGCCCAGGTTTGATAGTGGGGAAACTATGCCCTCATTTGTCAAAGTGTAGCGCAGCGGAATACGAAATAAAACATACAGCGAACAGCGGAAGCAGTAAAACATACATAACTGAAATAAACAACTGCAGTGGATACAACCAACAGTATATAAATAATGATGCTACATGTCTCAAGTTCTAAGAAAACAGCCAGAACATGTTATACATCAACACAGTACAACAAAATGCAGAGTACAGCGAAACAAAGCAAAACAGCTGGCAGCGGCATCGCGAGCCTAGGCTCGGTCTCATGCCCTCCTACTCCTCAGCAGCAATCATGTACCTGTATAGGGACTCTTGCACCTATCTACACTTGCACCAACGTAATCTGTTTGGGCCGAAAAGCGTGACCCAAACAGGGTGTGAGAAATATATCTCGGTAGGCACCCACCAAAGGTCTGTGCCCAACTGCGTCTAAGCATGCAACAACAGTGTGCAATAGTAAAATGCAATAAAGTAAGCAGTACTGAAAAGTAACTAACTTAACAATTAAATTGTCATTTTATTATTCATTTAATCCATTAAATATTAGAAATCACCACAGTGCATTTCTAAGTAAACAGTCCACAGACAAGCAAAACCTTACCCTCAGGTAAGCAGAACCCAACCCGTAGGTATAGCCCTCAGGCGTAACAGGATTTGCCCTCAGGCGTAGGAAGTGTCGCCATCAGGCACAGAAGTCAAGCCCTCAGGCACGAAAGGTTACCCTCAGGCGGAATAACTACAGCCCTCAGGCCAAACAGTGCAGTGCCCACAGGCTAATCACAACAACGCCCTCAGGCTAAACAGGTAATCGGGCCATGCCCAACATGTCATTATGCAGTAAACAAGCAATTCCTCTCGAGGCAATTCTACAATTACTACTTTAAAGGCATACCCTCAGGTATCCTGGCCAAACGGCTAAACAGTGAAATCCATCCCTGGGGTGGTTCCGGATCCAAGCAACGATCCCAACCAGCATTTTAATATCACAATTAATCACCTATTCAATTCTAGGCATTCAAAATAACCACGGCATCAGCCACACGACACCCCAACATGGGTTCGTGGCACAAAAACGCACAAAACGCACAGCAGTTGAAAAAATTAACACCAAGCCACCTACCTTATACGCCAACGAGCGCTATACCCGAACGCCGGTTCCAGAAACGCCCCAGAACGACGTAGGTATGACGAAGAACAAAACCCGCTCAAACGTAAATAACTTTCCCTCGGGAAAGAATTGGTATGAACGGCTTAAGGAGAGCGGAGGGCTTACCCGTGCGGTTCCAACGAGATCGTCCGAGGCGGAAACGGATTCCAGACGAACACCCGGCGGATCTTCAAAGGTTCGGCCGTCCCCTCCCGCTCCTTCCTCCGGTTCTAAGCCTTCCCTGTGAACAGGGGAGGCTACTGCCCAATTTAAGCGAAAAAAACAAAGTACACGACGTGTACTTCCAAGTACACGGCGTGTACTCCTCTTTTTTTAACTGTTCCTCTGGCGGCTTCCCGCTAGCGAGGCACTGTTCACCTGCCGACATGACTACACGGCGTGTCTCCTTGAGTACATGGCGTGTTCTGTCACACAGCTGGTCACCGCCTTACTATTCGCCTGCCGACATGACTACACGGCGTGTCTCCTTGAGTACACGGCGTGTTCTGTCACACAGCTGGCCACCGCCTTACTATTCGCCTGCCGACATGACTACACGGCGTGTCTCCTTGAGTACACGGCGTGTTCTGTCACACAGCTGGCCATCGCCTTACTATTCGTCTGCCGACTGACTACACGGCGTGTAAGGGACCACTACACGGCGTGTAGTCGGTTCCTACACCCTTCATCCCCGGCACGGCCACATGCCCTGTGTACTTATCCCACACGGCCACAAGTACACGGCATGTGGACAAAGTACACGGCGTGTACTTTCCAAAAATTGGAATTTTCCCCTTTTTCCATATTTTCTCAAAAAACACTTAAGGAAATGAGAAAGGAAGAAACCCGTACCTCAGAAATAAGAACCGGGTTCTTACAACTATTATACTTTGGAGCTACCCATGACATATGACCCTTGACATTAACACTTGATAATATACATGACTTTGTCATTTGAAAGTTACTTGAAACTGGAGTTGCCACATTTGACTTCCCTTCTCTTTATATTTGCTTGTTGATATGAGGCACTTTCATTACTCCCGTATTGCCCATTAATATGTTGTATTGCTCTTGATATATGGTGTTAACTCATAGTTCCGCTATGCTCAATTGACTTTAGCTTGTGAAACGATTTTCAAAGCATTTCGAAAAAGGGTATTTTATTCTAAGGGGTTCGGTATGTTTTCTCTTTAAGTTTTCTAAATGGCTTTTGAAAAGGAAAAGGGAATGGTTTAAAGCCTTATATTGCTCATAACCTGGTTTTATGGAATTTTATCTCTTTTAAAATGTGGCATGTTTTATCTTCTTTTAATGTAATGAAAAACCTTGTTTTCTCATTGTTGTGTTTCAAACTAGCATATCTGAATTGCTTGTGGAAGTAATTGCATATGGAAGTAATTGCATAGACTCCTCAATGGGATCCTACTGGGCTCTGTTTTGCTCACACCCTGCATACACCGTTTGGTGTATGCGGTCTTCATGATCTTTTAACAGGTGTTCGAGTTCTCTTCATCCTTCTTTTGTGGGTTCGTGCTTGGTCATCCAGGGACGGGTGACATGGCATGTGGTGATCGGTCGAGGACCACAAGAGACAGGTAGTTGTAGTTGTGTTTTTCTTTTATGTATTTGGGATGGTGTGCATTTTATCTCCCGGTTTAGTCATACCTTGTATCTAGATGTCTTGTTTGAGTGTAATGATTTATGTGTCCATTGTGTTCTTCGACTAATATTTATCTTTTATTGGAAAAACCCGTTCCCAAAAGTAGTTTCTTGATGCTCATACGCTTGTAGTCGGTCTGTGGGGATCAGGAACGCCCTTTAGGTCATGCCACGGACCGGTTCGGGTATCAGGTTTGTGGTGTTCTGAATTGGTTCGTGACATTATTAACCGATGCATCCAATGACCATTTTTTTACGTGTCCAAGTAATCTTAATCTTATTTCAGTTGTCTGTCACTAATTTTCTCTTGTGTATTTTTATTTCTAACCTTATCCATTTTTGTATGTCCAAAAGCCCATCTTTTGTATGTCCAAAAGCCCATCTTTTGTATGTCCAAAAGCCCATTGTAACATTTTAATTTCTGCTACGTTTACTTTTTCGTTCAAGGTGTTTTGTTAAAGCCCAACACTCGCTACCGTAAAGAATTTCTAGACTAATAGTCATCCTGTAAAATTTTCCCTTCAATTTCAGAAGAACTTGAGAGTCGTAAAAAACACCTTAAACCTTTATACATTTTAGTTATCCAACTTGAATCTTGTGATGTATTATAGAGGTACAACTGTCAACTGCAACTCACGCACGCTGCAATAAATTGCAAAGAAACCTGCTGGTCCGAGGACTTGACCCTGCAACCACGCCCCAAACCCCAACCCACCCACACCACCTCAGCTGACCGCGGGGACAGAAAAAAAAAACCTAAACAAAGTTTTGTGAAACTATTTATATGACATTCCAGAAAAAAACCTAAATATTGAAAACGGTCTGCTTTTGGAGTGACGTGACCTCACAATCTCGCATTCATGTCATTGTTTAACGGACTTACGCTGAAATCACACTTCATGTATTATGTCTTACCCCTACTTAGTCGAAACCCTTTATTCTATAATTTATCTCCATAACTCTAACTTCCTATTGATTGCCTCAGTGGATTCTGCAACCATAGCTATATCATACTTGAGGAGCATACAATTTGGTACATCATGGGATAAAAAAATTAAAAAAAAAACGGCAATCATCGTGAATTGGTCAATGAATTCTAAAAGCAATCAGCGCGTTCAAATTGACCTTGAATTCTTTGCCGGGAAACTTCAAGGCGACCGAGAGGGGGAGACGTTCAGCAGTTTCCTGAACAAAGTTTTGTGAAACTCGAAGAATCCACCACTGGGGGCCCAAGGCGCCGAGATCGTCCGGCTGGAAGTCGTCATTCCGAGGAGCCTTCCGCCCCTTATTCTTATTCTTCATGAGGAGCTTCTGCTCTACTTCCTCCCTCCAGTTGACGCCGGAAGCGGCCTTGCTCTGTCTCATCTCGTTTCTCAGCTGCCGCTTCTCCTTCGCCGTCAGCGGCTGAGTGTCCAAGGCTGGATCGAGGGTTGCGGATACCGCTGCTATGCGCGGAGGTGCTAGAAATCTGACGGGGAGAGATGACGGGAAGGTCGAACGAAACGGGAGAGATGTTGCCAGGAGGGCATGGCCGAACAAGCTCATGCTTCATACTCGTTCTTTTTCTCCGCCCTCCGACCAGACGACGGCTATCGCCTCTCATTTTCCTTTTTTGAGGTCCCGACTATAATTATGTCCTTGAATGGATGGTAATTTATTTTGAAACCCGTCAAACACACGACGCTTAGTAGTATTTAAAAATTTGATAAATAAATCTTAAAAATTGATTTATCAATAATTTTCTGCAAAATTGTTAAATAAAAATAATAATAAACATTGATATAAAAAAATAAATGACTTGAAAACGCCTTAATTTAATGATAATCTAAACAACAAAAACAATACATGTTAGAGATGGCAACAATCGGTTTAATTTTTCAAAACTCAAACCCGTTAGTTTTAAAATGTATTAGTGTAACTCTTCTCTATTTCATTTTTAAGTATTCATTTAACTAACTCATTTGAATACATGTTTATAATTTAATATTTTTAAAATTCATGAATGGACATCAAATTAAATAAGTATATTTTAAAAAATATATAGTTAATGAACTAATAATAACTATTTAACCCGATTTTGGTTTAGAATTCATTTATAAATACAATATGAGACATATGTGTGTGTTGATATTAATATATTTCATTGTATTACTATTTAAAAATATGTAATTAACAAATTAATATTTTTTAATTTAATCGGGCTGGGGTTTTGGAACACCCAAACACTATTACACTAGTCTTGATTGTTTATTAATCAAATTTTGAATTCACTAATAGAACCCTACAAAAACTCAACTAACCATTGTTTTAACTCTATTCAGTCAGGTCGGGTAGTGTCGGGTGAATGGCTCATGTGTGGATTGCATTTGTTGTCAATAAGTAAAGTCACTGTCATCATGAAGTTGTCAATATGCACTAACAATGTGCGAAGAGATGCTAAAGACGGTGTCATCGTAAATGGCAAAGGAAGTTGATGTTATTGCTTGAAGAGCTTGGTTGGACATATTCAAGTAGTAGTTCCTGCTTGTCATGACTGTTGAACTGGTCTTCAAGATAGTGGTAAGCGTAAGATGATTAAGAGTATTGTCCACAACATCTTTTAACAATGGAAAAGTTAGTTAACCGAATGGGGAGATTGAACACTTGAATATTCAAAGGTGGAAGCTAGTTGGATATTGGAAAATCCACACATTGGGTGCCAATTATACAAGTTGTTATAACAAGTGGCAAAGATTCTTTGAACAAGATTATGAGTTAGTTTTAGGAATTAAGAAAGTCGTTGAGATGATTTGAGTTGAGCTGAAGTCATTTGAGAGAAGTCTGGAATTTGGAGTTGAATCATAAAATGACTAAGTCCCACTTCGTATGAGTTATCTGAGGTCACTGTATGAGTCTTTCTTGACTATGGAGTCGAAAATTGACAAAGGCACATACTACACAAGAGTGAGCAACAACCTTGGAAGAGTAACCAATGGACTTTGAAAAGGTAAACACTGAGTTCAAAAGAGTGGTCATGGACTTGAAGGTATCGGGGCACACAAGCAAATGGGTCGGGGATTTTAAAATTTCTCATCATTCATCGATGTAACCACATTGACTCCGACGATGTGCAAACCGATACGAAGGTTTGAGGATCTCCTGTGAAGAATTTTAAGCATGAAAAATGAATTGAAAATTACCTCATTCAATCTGAAGTCGCGATTAACAACCACTCTTCACCGACAACCGTTGATCAAAGGAATAAAAGTTGAATCCCTCTACATTGTCCACACACGCTTCAAAAGTCTTCAAGAACATCGTTAGTCAAAATTCGGGTGCTAGCGTGGAGATTCGACGAAGCCTTCAACGTCCCAATGACCACCGCTACCTCGATCCTTTGATCCGACAAGGAGAACTAAGATCGGTTGCTTGGATCGAGAGCTTATATCTCTAGGATGCAGGAGATAGGAGAGAGAGACCCTCAAATTCACGTGATGAATAGTATATCGAATGAGAGCCTCCTCCCACTTATATAATGAGGTTCTAAATACCTGAAAATGGCTCAGGTTGGGGAGGTCGTCGATGGTGCTAGCCAGTAAGGATAACGCATGGAGGCCAGTGACGCGCAGGGGATCTGGCCTGTGGGGTTGGTGCACTGGGAGGCGGTTGGGGAAAACACATGGCAGGACCGAGGGAGGGAAGTCAAGGTTCGACTGGTGACATTGCGGGGAAGCCCAGAAGGTAGTTGTCGAGCAAGGAGGCTCGGGCGGCGGTGGCAGCTAGACAACGAGGTAGCGGCAGTACCACCTTGATCAAAATAAAAAACTTTTGTTTTGTTTTTTTGGTCACCCACCCACCACCCACCTTGACCCCTCCTTTTTTTGTCCTATGAATGGACAACCGCCCCCACCCCTTTTACTTTTGAATTCTGTTTGTTTGGCGTCTTTGGTATGTGTCGGCCAACTGCCTCAAAAGTATTTTTATTAATTTTGATGTTTGCAACAACACCGGACAACTACGCGCAACCCTTTTGTAGGTTTTTTATGACGCCCCAACCCAAGTGCCACACACCGCTGTCTCGAGCCAATTGGTCACATGACCTCAAGCACACCTCTACGTACGCCAGAGGCTACCGACTAGCAACGAGCATCTAATATCAATCATGAGGAGACTATACTCTCTTTATCAGAGTAATACACCATCAAAAATAAATAAACAATAACCAAAAGATATAGTCATAACCAGAATAATACCAATATCACATGATGACCAAACACAATAATACAATATCCAAAACTAAACAATAGACATGTTATGCTAAATATGTGTCAAGTGTTAGTATACAAAAACCCAAAATAAATAAAGACACTGACAACAGCCAAACGGATCCCGAACCACATCTGATTCCCTCATCAATGCTCTATCCCGACTCATCCATCTACAATAGGGTCTTTTCTATTATCTCGTCCTGCAAACATGAAGTCTATTCGTGTATCGATTAGGCAGCCCGAGTAGGGTGTGAGTACAACTCAGTATGTCACCACCAATGGTGTCTAAAACAATATTGTAAGAGCTCAAATCTACATGGATCGACCCTTTGCATGTTTTTGAAGATCGAAGTGCTTAGAGGAGGCTCAGAAGAAGTTTGGAGAAGTTCAGTTAAGTAAAAGCTAGAAAGGGGGGATTACATGTTGTGTAACTGTATTACATGACGTGAAATCTTGTTTCACAGGTTGTTTTGCGACGTGAAATAGGGTTTCACTCCATGTTAGTTTTTAGAGTTTGAAAAATAAAATAAAACATTGAGGTGACGTGTTTTTCGGCAGAAACCGACCCGGAGGCATTACACGACATGAAAGGGGATCACACGTCGTGTAATGACCCGCTGATGTGTGTTTTTAAAACATTTCAATTGCTCAGGTTTTCACAAACCTATGGCTGCAGCAGCTCTCCCTCGACCCCAGGCAACCCAACAACCCACTCTTTAGCATTTTGGGGATTCCTTCATCAAGGAATGATCCCTAGCTCCCACCTTTGATCTGTAGCGATCCATCTTCGATATATGGTAAAATCTACCTCCATTCTTGCAGTTTCTTCGATATTTTTCCTCCCATTTATTTTTCCATGCGACGACGCATGATCTCCATGTTTCTAATGGATTTTCTTTGGTTATTGGTTGGTGTGGTTGTGTCGTGGCGTTCTCAGGTGGATGCAGTTGTTGTGGGAGAGGTGATCGTGATCCGCTGCTTTGATCCATTCTCATGCGAAGAACGTAGATGACCTTTTGAGGTAGGGGATTCGATGCTTCTCTATTTATTTACATGAAATCGTAGAGTTAACATGTTTTATCCCCTTGGATCACAATGAAATTGACCTAATTAAATACTTGAACCATATTAAAGAATTGGTATTGATCGCGTAGCGATGTTGTTTCTTTATACCGTGATAACGGTTTGCCTCTTGATTTGCTAGATAGTGTGATATCTATGCCTTACTTGATTTAGCATGACGTTCTTGATGGAAATTGGTAAAGATTGTAAAGTCGAAATTTATTGATAATTAATTGGATAAAAGATAACGAGACATGTTTAATGAATCGAGTTGTTATTGTTGTAATTTGATGTTGATCAAATTGATGCAGATATGCATGTATAATGGAACTGGTTAATGAACCTGAAGCATGTTGATGCTTGTTGATAAATGAGTAATGGCATGTTAAATTAATTTTTATAATTAATTTATGATATCTTGTGATATCTTGTTGTTTAGGTTGCCCGTAGTTGGAACCTATGAATAATGAATTGGTTAATTCAAGATGGAATAAGAACCGTTTGTATGATAAAGAGAATGTCTTTATAGGGTCTGAGTTTCCCAATTTCTTGTAAAGGCTAAGTGCCTTATGCTTTGTATCTATGAGAGATAATTGCGTGTGAAGGTTTGATGCCTTGTTTTAGGGATGAGAGCTTGTTTCTATGTTTGTTCTTGCTGCTTGTGATATGCTCTAGATACAAGACTTGTGGTATGTGGGGTAGGGTGTCCCGGATGTGACATGAGCCTGGGATGGCTGAGCTTAGAGGGTTGTTGTGGTATGCGGGGCAGGGAGGTCTGAATTTTGTGGCAGCAGTTGACGCCTAGAGTGGCGAGATGCATCAGTTTATGCATGTGGGTGTCGGGGAGGACACCAGAGATGATGGAACGAGTTGAAGCTGAGCTTACCCATTGATATGAAAGTTGGATGCTTGTTGAATCTGTTGTTGTTTATCTGTTTTACTTTCCCCACTGCATTGGGCATATGGTTTTTCTTACTCTTCTTCCAAGGGAGGTGAAGACACGCAAGGTATGTCACATGCTTTCTGTGTTTAGCTTCTCGTGGCTGGATGGGTCTATGCTCTTTCTATAGGTGACAAAGACTTGACGGGTAGTTCAACTACTTATCGTGTTGAGCCCCTTGTTTTGGTAGCTTAGAATTTTCTCTTAGAATACCTAGAAATATGGAAAGTGGTAATGTTGTTGAATAAATGAATAAATGATGTTTAACCCATGGGGTTGGAGCTTGCTGGGATGCGATGCTGATTTTATATTTATGAGAAACCATGGGCTCAGTTTGGTTATGCCTGGAGGGAATGGAACATTGTTGTGATGCTAATGTAATGAAACGTGGAGATGATAATGGTTAATTAATGGTCAAAGAATTAAGTAACATAAAGTGAAACTGGTAAAAAGGGATAAAGTAACTTAATGTAGCTCTTTAAATGGTTGTGTGGTTATAAGATATATAGTTCTAGCAGTGGTAGTCGGGAGTTCAAGAGACATTAATTGCAGTTGAGTCTAATACTAGGTTATTCCCATAGTGTGGTTGTAAGCTATATTATATCCTGTATTTTTTATGTTTCTATACGCTACTCCACCCTTTCGGTAATGGCAACTGACACCTCAGGGATTTTGAGCCCTAGGGGGTGTTTTCCCCAACATCCTGGTGGGAGGATGAATGACTGAATACCCCCTTTGGACCCACTCGCTTTTCTTAATAGTTACTTGTGCTAGTATGCACGACGATTAGTTTTCCCCATATATGTGTGTAGAGGGCTGTAATGACTTGTGGTTATTCATACCCATATATTCTGGATATAGTTTCCTAAAGGCTAATATAAGTATAACATGTGTGGGTTTCGGTGGCTTGATGATCCTTACTCGGTGTATGGGCTGTAATGGCTTGAGGTATAATACCTAATGTATGATACACGTTATGTGGGTTGTGGAGGCTCCTAGAAACTACCTAGTTACTTTGATTACGTGTACATGGTGGTGTGATACACAAGGTGCATGTTGACACACTAGATGTGTGTTGTAGTGCTTCGTCCAGGTGTCTGCAGACTAACCTTTTTAGAGAGAGATGCTCAGGACGTGTGATGTTAGTGCGAAGTGGAAAACCAGTGGGGAAGTGGTAGTGAGGTAACCTTAATGTTATTTATTATATTATATGCTCTTATATGTGATATATGGTGAGAATATCCATGGTGAGGCTGGGAACTTAGTATACATGCTTAGGTGATGAGTTAGTTTCACTTGTTGTTCACTGTAATTTAGTATGCTTTCTTTACTTTTACATGAGAGGCTCTGGGGAGGATCCTAATGAGTATACTATTATACTCACTCTATGTATATATAAACTTATTTTCTGGTTAGTTGTAGTAGGTTGGAGATTAGGCTACTTACTACTAGCTTGTGGGTTATAGGAGCTGTTTGGGCTTCGTGGTTGTTGTCATCTTTACTTTCCTTTTTGGTATTGTAGTAGTTATTACATGGCATTACATTTGTGTACTTGGGTTTCTTTTATATTGTAGTTTGAGCAGGATTTTTTTTGTGTCTATCTTATCTCTCTCTCTTCTGCATGTGTTTCTCTTAAAGGGTAATGTCTCCTATCTGCATGTTTATTATACCCTCAGTGCTAGTCGCCAACCCAGGGCCTACTGGAGGTGAGGCTCAGGGGGTCACTATCTCTCTTCTCCCATTTCCAGTATAGGAGGGGTACACTTTGTGGGTAGGGGGTCATGACAGAGTGGTATTATAGGTCTGGTTAAGGGATAGGATGAAGTTTGGAGTTTGGCACAGGTGATGTTGCATGGGTTAGTAGGTTAATGGTGTCAGCTGAGTTTAAAAAGCGATGTAAACATGGTAGATCGACTGAGACATAGGTATTTAGGACCCCATGTGATCTGATGCATGAACATTTAAGCTTATAGTGGCTACTGAATGAGGTGGTATTGGTAGTAGGGTAGAGACATAGGAAAGGATCATGCATCATTCTTTTTTGTGCCTGTGTTTGAATGGATAGACCTTGGGATAGATTAATCTAAAATGAATAAAAGAAAATAATTAATTATTGTTAAATTCTTCCATATTCTAGATTTAAGAGCTCTAAGTGCTTGTTCTTTTCTCCAGGTCGGCATCCTCATCAGGTTTGCACGGAAGATGTTCAGCAGGTTGTGCCAGCAGATCGCCGCAGAGTATAGGTTGACTATGATAACACTTAGAGGAGGACACTCCGAGAGTTTCAATGATAGAGTCTATTGAGGTATGAGGGCTCTGTTTCAGATGTATTCACAGAAGATTGGTTGGAGGAGGTTGAGATATCCTTCAGTTCGATCCATGTTTGGAAGGATCACCAGGTATCTTTGGCTGTGATGATGTTGTGTGGGGCATTGAGGCAGTTGTGGTTCTTGTTCCCCAGAGATCGCGAGGATTCAACAGTCTTGTGGGAGGAGTTCTGAGACCAGTTTAGATCTGAGTTTCTTTTTTCGATTATGAAGGCAACTAGTCACCAGGAGCTGGTTACCCTTTGATAGGGGAGCTCCAGTGTGTGAGAGTTTGGAATCCATTTCAGGAACCTTTTATGACATGCTTTGGACCTAAGGTTAGGGCGAGGAATTTTGAGGAGGCTTTGCATCCAGAGATCTAGTACCAGGTCACCTCGTTTATGCTGAAAACGTATCTCGATGTGTTGGAAAGAGCAAAGGTCATTGAGAGGACGTTATCTAGAACTAGATCGTTATGAGAGGAGAGTCATCAGGATTTCTCATGAAGCAGAGATGTGGTTTTGGGTTCCCAGTTGTCCGAACAGAAGATCTTCTAATCATTCGGGGGTAGGTCTCAGCCCTCAATTTATCATTTCTCCAGGGGCGACGAATCTCAGATCTATGCCAAGAGATCAGACGTATGTTTTTCTTATGGAGGCTAAGGTCATTAATGGAGAAATTGACTGACCTTTCTGATTATTCAGCATGCACTAGGTGTTCCGCTCCAAGTTCCTCCGTTGAGGTAGTTCCGGATGAGGCAGCGGTAGCAGGTTGCACCAATTTTGGATCAGTAGAGAGAAGATGAGGCATGTAAAGGATAGCCCCAGGACACTCTCCATCCTTAAAGAGTAGAGCACGACCATGGAGGTGGTCGTTAGTATGGTTAGAGAGGCTATGGAGCAGGTCATTGTCAACTTCATGCTTTAGCGTTTCCAGCACCAGGTGATCCATACATCATTCGAGGTACACTTTACCTATTTTCTACTTGGTTTTATGCCTTTTTTGATTCATAATTGACACAATCCTTCATATCACCTACCATTATCAATGATTTGGGACTTGAGGTAGAGATACTTATAGTGCCCTTGGCATTGAATACGCTATTTGGAGGTCGAGCTGACTTATTTGAAGTATATAGAGACTGTGAGCCAATGATGGGGAAACACCGCTCTTGGGGAGATTTACTATGTTTATAGATACAAAAATATGATGTTATCCTTGTCATGTATTGGTTGTATTCAGTTCAGGCTACCGTGGATTGCTTCAGGAGGCAGGTTGTGTTCTTCAATGCAGATGGAGAGCCAATAGTGTTTCTTGGCAAGCAAGACCCTCAGATGGGTCAGAGGCATGTTCCTTCCTTATCATCCTTGATGGATGAGCTGATGTGAGTTCGTAAGAGGTTCAATATTTGGTGTTTCCTATGGTTGTATAAGAGTAACTTGATGTATTTCTAGAAGAGGTTGTAGTGTTACCCCCTCGACGAGAGATCAAGTTCAGAATCAAACTACAGCCAGACGTGTATCCTATCTCGATGTCTTCGTATAGGATGGTGCCTTCCAAATTGTAGGAGTTGTGTTTACTGCTCGATGGTCTTTTGTGGTGCAGTTTTGTTCAGTTGAGTGTGTCACTATGGGGTGCACTAGTTTTGTTTGTGAAGAAGGATGGCGACAGTTTGCGGTTGTGTATCAATTATTACCGCTTGAACCAATTGAAAATGAAGAACTGCTATCCTCTTAAGTGGATTTATGATTTATTCGATAAACTGAAGGGTGAAAATTGATTCTAAAAGATCAATTTGTTGTCAGGATATCACCAGATGTGTGTAAAGGATGAGGATATTTTGAAGACTTCTTTTCATTGTCGTCATGGGCATTACGAGTTTGTTGTGATGTCGTTCAGTGTAACGAATGCTCCAACTATGTTCATGAGGTTAATGAATGTTGTGTTCCATGAGTTCCTGGATAAGTTCATGGTGGTTTTCATTGACGACATCCTTGTGTACTTCTCATATCAGGAGAAACATGCAAACTATCTTCGTCCTATTTTGGGAGTTCTTCGCCATCAACAGGTGTTTGAGAAGTTGTTGAAGTGTGATTTTTGGGATCAAGAAGTCCGTTTCTTAGGTAATGTTGTATCCCAACAAGGAGTAGTTGTAGATTCATCGAATATAGAAGTAGTTGTGTCTTAGGAATCCCCCAAGATAGTGGCAGAGGTGTAAATTTTCCTTGGTCTTGCAGGCTATTATAGGAGGTTCATAACCAATTTCGCTCAAGTTGCAACTCCTTTAACAAAATTGATCAAAAAGGATAAGGAATTATTATGGAATGATTAGTATCAAGTGGATTTTGAGTATTTGAAGGATAAGTTGGTCAATGATTCATTTCTTTGTCTGCTAATAAAAAGAGTTCAGTTTGAGGTTTTATGTGATGCTTTGCATCTGGGGTTGAGTTGTGTTATTATGCAGAAGAGATCAACCATTTATTATGGGCCTCAACAATTATTCCCCCATGGGCATAACTATTCCACCCATGATCTGGAGTTGGTGGCGGTGGTTTTTTCCCTGAAGTTGTGGAGACATTACCTCATTGGTGAGCGCTTTTCGGTTTTCACCGATCATAAAAGCCCGAGGTATGTTTTCTCCCAGCATGACTTGAACTTGCGCCAACGTTGGTGGATAGAGTTCTTACGGGATTACGAATTTGATATTTCTTATACACCTGGAAAAGGGAGTGTTGTGGCTAATGCGTTGAGAAGGAAGTCGTACAGTGATGCAATGCATGAATCTGGTGATTCCTTGAGAGTAATGGAAGAACTTTCAACATTACTTATGGATATGGGAGAAGTTGGGGGTAGAGATTATCTTTTTCAGATAATATTGCATCCATATCTGGGGCAGTATGTGGATGGATCCTAGTTGTGGATCTTGAGGTGGAGGTATGGAGAGAATAATTTGTTTATGCTGAGGCCCCTGATGGTTGGTCTAAAGATGAACAACACCGAGTGTTGTTTCAGGGAAGGATTTTCATTCCTTTGGTGATTCATGAGATGGTTCTCATAGAGTTATATAGTTCACCCTTATCAGTACATCCTAGCGTGACAAAGATGTACCAAGCCTTGAGAGGTTAGTTTTAGTGGCTTGGGTTGAAGCATGCAGTTGCAGAGTTTGTGTCGCGATGTTTTGTCTTCCAGAAGGCGAAGGCCAAGTACCTTGTTCCCAGTGGTTTTCTACAACTATTAAATGTTCCCCAGTGGAAGTGGGAGGACATATTGATAGACATTTTTACTGTTTTACCTCAATCCCAAGGAGGTTATGACGTTATATGGGTTGTATTATATCGTTTGAAGAAATTAGCCCACTTTATAATGATCAAGGAGTCGATCTCAGTGGAGGTTTTGTCGAGGCAATATCTGGAGGAGGTAGTGAGACTCCACGAAGTCTTGAGGATGATCATTTCCGATTGAGATCCTCGTTTTACCTCCAGGGTGTGGATAGGTCTTCAATATGATTTTGGTTCTCAACTATGCCTTAACATTGATTTTCATTCGCAGATGGATGGTCAGACATAGCAAACCATCCAGACTCTTGAAGACATATTGCGATCTTATGTCATGGATTTTGTAGGTTCATGGATGAGACACATACCCTTGGTATAGTTCTCTTACAACAATATTTTTTCACTCCACCATCATTATGACACCGTTTTAAGCCTTGTATGGCTGACCTTTCCATTCTCCATTGTGCTGGACCGGGGTTGGAGAGTCAACAAGTTTTGGCCCAAAACTGGTATAGAATATGATTGAGATCGTTTAAGTGATTTATGAGGGGATGAAGGCAGCACAAAATCATCATAAATCTTATATTGATCATAGGAGGAGACCTTTTTAACTTTACATTAGATATCATGTGTTTCTGAAGTCATGGGTAGTGGAGTTTTGGTCATGGGAGTAAGATTTGTCCCTGATTTGTTGGGCCTTTCGATGTGTTGACTCATATTGGAGACATGGCGTATCAGATATCACTTCCCCCACAGATGAGTTGGATACACGATATTTTTTACATGTCGTAGCTCCATTGTTATCTTTATGATGACTCTCACATCATTGATTGGGGAAAGATCTATGTTGACGATGATATGACCTTCAAGGAGCGGCCTGTAGAGACCAAGACCTCTAGAAGATGGTGTTGTGTGGGCTTGCTATCCCCTTGGTTTGAGTCTTGTGGCAACACGATGGCATGGAGGAGAGTACATGTGAACATGAGTCGCATATACATGCTTAGTACCCAAGCTGTTTGATGTTTATCTCTTCTCTTGTAATGTCGATTGTTTGATGGTTGTAAACCATTTCTATTTATGAGATGGCTTTCTATTGTTGCTTGTGGTGACTTGCTCTCTTTTGAGAGGTATCAACCCTGGGAGAGTGTTTAGAAGCTGGATGTGGTTATTGCATGGTTTTTCACTTATTCCTATAGTGAGGTGGTGAGCTCCTGTGGTGGTGAAAGCTTTGAGAGGTATCTCATGAGGTGGTTGTTTGGAAGACCCCTTTATGTTTCCTCTCTGGGTTGGTTTTGGATTCTCGAGGACGAAAATGTTTTAAGAGGTATCTGATGTAAGGGACCAGATTTTTGTGGATCAAACCTTTGAGTGTTTTCAAATATTGAAGTGCTCGAAGGAGGCTCAGGAGAAGTTTGAAGAAGTTCAGTTAAGTAAAAGTTGTAAAGGGGGGATTACAAGTTGTTTAACTGTATTACACAATGTGAAATCATGTTTCATGGGTTGTTTCATGATGTGAAATTGGGTTTCACACTGTGTCAGTTTTCAGGGTTTGAAAAATAAAATAAAGTGTTGACGCAACACAGTTTTTGGCAGAAACTAGCCCTAAGGCATTTCACGATGTGAAATGGGATTACACGTCGTGTAATGCCCCACTATTGTATGTTTTTAAATCATTTAAGATGCTTGGGTTTTCAAAGACCTATGGGAGAAACAACTCTCCCTTGACCCCAGGTGACTCGACGACCCTATCTTTAACATTTTGGGGATTCCTTCATCAAGGAACAATCCCTATCTCCCTCCTTCGATCCATAATGATCTGTCTTCGATATAAGGTATGATATACCTTTGTTCTTATGATTTCTTCAATCTATTTCCTCCTATTTCTCTTTTACATGTGATGACACATGATTTACATGTTTTTAATGGAGTTTCTTTGGCTGTTGGTTGGTGCGGTTGTGCCATGACATCCTCGAGTGGATGTAGTTATTGTAGGAGATGTGATCATGATCCATTGCTTTGATCCATTCTCGTGCGAAGAACGTTGATGACCTTTTGAGGTAGGGAATTTTATGCTTCTCTATTTATTTACATGAAATCATAGAGTTAGCATGTTTTATCCCCTTGGATCGCAATGAAATTAATCTAATTAAATACTTGAACCAGATTAAAGAATTGGTATCGATCACGTAGTGATGTTGTTACTTTATACCACGATAACAGTTTGCCTCTTGATTTGCTATATAGTGTGATATCTATGCCTTTCTTGATTTAACATGTCATTATTGATGAAAATTGGTAAAGAACGTAAAGTTGGAATTAATTGATAATCAATTGGCTAAAAGATAAAGAGGCATGTTTAATGAATCTGGTTGTTTTTTTTAATTTGATGTTGACCAAATTGATGTAGATATGCATGTATAATGGAATTGGTTAATGAACCTGAAGCATGTTTATTCTTGTTGATAAATGATTAAAGGCGTGTTAAATTAATTGTTTAATTAATTTATGATAACTTGTTGTTTAGGTTGCCCATAGTTGGAAACTGTGAATAATGAATCAGTTAATTCAAGATGAAATAAGAACTAGTTGTGTGATAAAAATAATGCCTTTATAGGGCCTGAGTTTTCCACTTTCTTATAAAGGCCAAGTTCCTTATGCTTTGGATCCATGAGATATCGTTGTGTGTGAAGGCTGGATGTCTCGTTTTATGGATGAGAGCTCATTGCTATGTTTGTTCCTACTTCTTATGATGTTCTCTGGATACGAGACTTGTGGTATGTGGGGTAGGGAGGCCCGAATGTGATATGATCCTGGGATGGCTAATCCTGGAGGACTGTTGTGGTATGCAGGATAGGGATTCCTAGTTGTTGTGCCAACAGTTGACTCTTAGAGTGGCGAGTTGCATCGGTTTATGCATGTGGGTATCAAAGAGGACACCAAAGATGATGGAATGAGTTGAATCTGGGCTTACCCGTTGATATGAAAGCTGGATGCTTGTTGAATATGCTATTGTTTATCTATTTTACTTTCCCCACTGCTTGAGGCAGATGATTTTTCTTACTCTCCTTCAAAGGGAGGTGAAGAAGCGTTGGGTATGCCGTGTGCTTTCTGTTTTTATCTTCTCATGGTTGGATGGGTCTATGCTTCTGCTATAAGTGGAAAAGACTCAACGGGTAGTTCATATACTCACCATGTTGATCCCCTTGTATTTGGTAGCTTAGAATGTTTTCTTATATTACCTATAAACATGGAAAGTGGTAATGTTGTTGAATAAATGAATAAATAATGTTTAACCTATGGGGTTGAAGTTTGCTGGGATGCAATGTTGAGGTTATATTTCTGAGAAATCATGGACTCGATTTGGTTATGCCTAGAGGGCATGAAACTTTGTTGTGATGCTAATGTAATAAAATGTGGAGATGATAGTGGTTAATTAATGGTAAAATAATTAATTAACGTAAAGTGAAATTGATAAAAAGGTATAAAGTGACTTAATTTATCTCTTTAAATGGTTGCGTGATTCTAGGATATCTAGTCTTATCAGCGGCATACAGGGTTCCAAGAGATGTTAGCTGTAGTTGAGTCTAATAATATATTGTACCCATAGTGTGGTTGTGATCTATATTATATCCTATACTTTTTGTGTTTCTATATGTTACTCCACCTCATCGGTTAGGGAAATTGACACCCTGGGGATTCTGATCCCTAAGGTGTGTTTTCCCCAACATCCCCATGGGAGGATAGATAACTGACTACCCCCCTTAGTCCCGCTCTCTTCTGTTGGTAGTTACTTCTGCTGGTATGCAGGACAATTAGTTTTCCCCATATATGTGTGTAGAGGGCTGTAATGGCTTGTGGTAATTCACACACACATATTCTAGATATAGTTTCCTAAAGGATACTATAGGTATAACGTGTATGGGTTGTGATGGATTGAGGATCCTTACTCGGTGTGTGGGCTGTAATGGCTTGAGGTATAATACCCGATGTATGATACACGTTATGTGGGATATAGTGGCTCCTAAAAACTACTTGGTTACTTTGGTTATGTGGGTGTGGTGGTGTGATGCACGAGGTGCATTTTGATACATGAGGTGCGTGTTGTGGTGCTTTGCCTAGGTGTTTGTGGGCTAGCCTTTTTGGAGAGAGATGCTCAAGACGTGCGACAATGGGGCAAATAAGAAAACCAGTGGGGAAGTAGTAGCAGGGTACACTTGATATTCTTTATTATATTATATGCTTTTGTATACAATACTTGGTGAGAGTATACATGGTGAGATTGAGAACTTATTATATGTAATGCCCCAAGCCCTCACTTCTGGACTTCGAACATAAAAATGTTTTTTAATTTTTTTAATAAAAAGTTACTGAACAATTACACAACACATTACAAAAATGAGGACCTTTTATCAGTCTAGGTTCCGGAGGATTAGACAACACCTTACATTAATCATAGTTGAACAGAAATAAAATAAATGTCTACTACACTTCTGCGTTCTCTAACTCCAAAAGCGTTGATGATAAATTTAGAGCTTCTATGATTCTAGTGAAAAACATTTAAAAACATGGGATGAACATTTAATTGCCCAGTAAGGGGTTTTAAAATCGTTGAAATACCTTTCAGAAAATAATTATTTGAAAATAAATTTAACAAATGTTTATGAAACAATAACATAAAAATACTTTTCGAAATACCCCTTTTAAAACTTAATTGGAATTACTTATGTTTAAAATAATATACCAATTTTAAAATTACTTATCTACAAAAATTATTTTAAATATTATCCAGTGATTTTTAGATAATATCATGCAAGATTTGAAAATAAAAATGTTGTGAAAACTTGAAATATTGAAGGCTATCTTGGGCCTACCCACATGTTGAGGGATTGATTTCACTCCCCAATTTCTTACCATATTTATAATGTTCAAGTGAACATTTTAATCTTGATTTACTTATATATACTTTCACTAGAGTTTTTGATTTTTGAAAACATGTCACTGCATTAAAATATTCATTCACATTCACATTTATATATAAGTATGTATATAGATAAATATAGGAATTTTCACTGCATATTATTTGCAAGTTTGGTTCAACCAAAAATCTTGCCACTAGCCTTTGCATAAACATCAACATACCCAAACATTCATAATTTCATAACTTTAACCATTTTAAAAGACTCTATCCTACATAGAAATTTTCAAAGACATATTTGTTTAATTGATTTTATGCATGAAATAATGACATGAATATATAAAATAATAACAATAGCAAACATATAATTTCATCTTCTTAATTATGTGCCACACATCAAAGTAGCATTTCTTTAAAAATATACATTCATCATTTCATGGATATATATATATGTGTGTACATAAATTTTGAAGATCTTAACTTTAAGTACATATGTATATATTTAAACACATAATTAGAAGCCGATGATCTTGAATGTTGAATAAACCATTTTTTATATATATGTTTAAATAATATGTACACATATATCATACACCAATGTAAGATACTTACATGATTTAGTCGAAGTGTAAAAAAAATAACGCTTTAATATATATATATTAAGAATAAACATAAAAATTAAATACATAACTAAACAAAAGTTTACATACACACATATTCAATTCATGAATTAAAATTAGAGACTTGGAATTCATAAAAGTATAGAACATGCAATCAAAAATATTTAAATAATTAGAAAAACCTTGAAGTAAACATTTTTGAATTTTGGAAATAATACCCATATGTATATATATGTGTGTAATTGAAATACATATATTCATAATAGATTTTTTTTAAACCAGTTATAGAATTTAATAAAATTTCAAGAACCAAAAACTGAAAATAAATTTAATTACAGCCTTATAGAAATAAATTTTCAAATAAATAAACATTTTAAAATAAAATAATTTTCCCTTACCAAATAAGTTGTAGAAACTTTTTTTCCTTATTCTTAGAATAACTAAAACATGCTACATCTTAAATCCTTAAAAGTGGAAAAAATAATGAATAAAAATAAGGCCACAACCCTTTGCCTTGCCAACCTCCACACAAGTGCAGCCTCTCAATGGACCGTCAACTGCTTTATATAGTAGTTTAACTTTTGATGATAAACATTAAAAACGGTATTTATTTGTTATATTTATCTTCGGTTGTATATGACCATTCAATGAGAGATCTCAATCTCAAATTTTGTGGTTTTTAGGTGAGAAATAATTGATCTAGATTGAGGATTTAATATATTTATATGTGTATTGATGCAACACCACATATTAGAGTTTAAAATAATATATTCATATATAAAATTCGTTAAAATTGGCACAATACAATGAATAGATTTTTTTTGAAATAATCTTAAACAGATCATGGATATGGACTACCAACAAAAAGGGTTTCAAAAATAATAAACACGGAAGCAAAATAACCAATCAAGATAGCTAAAAATGATGTACAATATCAAGGGAAATCACATTGAGATACAAATCTTATGGTTTCCAGTATTGAAGTTTGGATAACAAGGAAGAGGTAGAAAACAACCTAAGCATTAGATTCAAGAAATTCAAACACCAATAGAAAACAAGTGGACGAAATCATTAGAATAAGTCATTGTTAAGCAGATTTCATTAAGATTTGAATAGTAAAAAAATGTAAACACTTATCTGAAATAGATATGGACAACGTGTCAATGAAGAACAACTGGCCATAAGCATCACAGTTCAGATATGTCATTCAAGCATTCTTAATTCTTCGAACTGATCCACTCTTGGTGTTATTCTAACCATATATCTATGCTCGAACTTCCCAGTGGTCGAACCATCACACTGCCATGCTCAACATCGCCAACTCAGAAGTTTATTGTGCCTCAGCTTCTCCCTCAGCTCTCCTCCCGACTGATCTCGCCATTGACCTCAATCTCCTTTGGTCGAAGCTTGATTTCAACCTCTCCCTTTCCTCAGTGCTCGAATCAGCATAAAATTGAAACCCATATCCTATTCTCATTTTTTAATCATTTTCATATTTTTTGTTATTTTATTAGTTTAGATTTATGTTTCTTTTATTTATTTAATTTAGCTTCTCTAACATAATTAAATTTCCATATTTTAAATTCAAATATATATTATATAAATCTTATAATTCAAAACAGTATTCACATATATTTTTTATAATTATAATTAAATGAAAATAAATTATAACAATATAATTTTTTAATATAATTATCATATTATATTTATAATTTCACTATTTAATAATAAAATATATTTTTATTCAAAATAATACTTATAAATATATTTCTTATAACATATTTTTAAAAATCAAGCTATATTTAATTATTTGTATAACCGTATCAATCTTTTTAAATGTTATATTTAAATAAAGATTCCAATTATAAATGTTGTATAGAATGAGGTGCTTATGTTAATTAAAATTGGTAATTTAAGTATTTTAAATTCCAAATCATTTTATTTTAAGTGTTAACTTATAATTAATTTAATTAATTTATTAATAAAATGTTTTATAATCTTCATATTTTTTCACGTGAATAATTTAATAATTAATGAAACTTTACTATATCAAAACATCATCATCATCATTATTATTACCATTGTTATCTTGTTGATAAAATTACCTTGTAAAAATATTATTTATAAAATTATAATTTATTCATTGATAGTTAGTATTCATTTAAATTTTTAGTTATTAATATTATTATTACTAATATTGAATTAATATTTAAATAAAAATACTCATAATAATAATTCTTTTATTTAAAACTCGGGGTGTTACATTCTCTCCCCTTAAATTAATTACACCCTCTCAATTCGTTCATCAGACTTAGAAAATTCTAAATTTTCGTCTTCATAATTAAAGAATTTCTAAGGGGACTGAACTATCTAAAGGAAATTCTAGCACGTAGATTTGTTTTCTTCAAAAGACAACATCTAATCTTCTAAAGTTTTCTAGACCATTCCTTTGATACTAATTATAATGCATCGAGCCCATGCTTCTGGACTCAGCACATAAAAATATTGTGTAATTTTTTTTATAAAAAATAGCTGAACAATTACACAACACATTACACTAATGAGGACCTTTTACCGATCTAGGTTTTGGAGGATTAGACAACACCTTAAATTTATCATAGTTGAACAAAAATAAAATAAATTTCTACTACACTTTTGCATGCACTAACTCTAAAAGTGTTGATAATCAACTTATAGATTCTTTGATTCATGTGAAAAACATTTAAAAACACGGGATGAACATTTAATTTCCTAGTAAGGAATTTTAAAATTGTTGAAATACCTTTTAGGAAATCATTCTTCGAAAATAACTTTGAGACTTTTTTATAAAATAATAGCATAAAAATACTTTTCAAAATACCCTTTTTAAAAATTAATTGAAATTACTTATGTTTAAAATAATATATCACTTTTTAAATTACTTACGTATAAAAATTGTTTTAAATATTATCCCGTGATTTTTAGAAAACATTATGCAAGCTTTGAAAACAAAAATATTGTGACAAATTGAAACATTTAAGGCTATATTGGACCTACCCACTTGTTGAGGGATTGAGTTCACTCTCCAATTCCCTACCATATTTACAACGTTCAAGTGCTATATGTTCTGAAAACATTTTAATCTTGCTTTACTTATATATAAGTTCACTAGAGTTTTTGATTTTTGAAAACATGTAACTACATTAAAATATTCATTCACATTTATATTTATATATAAGTATGTATATGCATAAATATAGAAATTTCCACTGCATATTATTTGCGAGTTTGGTTCAACCAAAACTCTTGTCACTGGCCTTTTCATAAATATCAACATACCTAAATGTTCATAATGTTACAACTTCAACCATTTTAAAAACTCTATCTTGGATAGAAATATTCGAAGAAATATTTGTTTAATTGATTTTATGCATGGAATAATGACATGAATGTATAAAATAATAACAATAGAAAACATATAATTTTTTTTTCTTAATTATGTGCCACACACCAAAGTAGCATTTCTTTAAAATTATACATTCATCCTTTCATGGATATATATATATATATGTACATAAATTTTGAAGATCTTAACTTTAAGTACATATTTATATATCTAAACACATAATTAGAAGTCGATGATCTTGAATACTGAATAAACCATTTTTGTATATATGTTTAAATATCACACACCGATGTAAGATACTTACATGATTTAGTCAAAGTGTAAAAAAATAACGCTTCAATATATATATATATATATATAAATATATTAATCATAAACATAAAAATTAAATACATAACTAAACAAAAGTTTACATACACACATATTCAATTCATGAATTAAAAGTAGAGACTTCGAATTCATACAAGTATAAAACATGCAATCAAAAATATTTAAATAATTAGAAAAACCTTGAAGTAATCATTCTTGAAGTTTGGAAATAATACCCATATGTATATATATATATATGTGTGTGTGTAATTGAAATACATATATTCATAATAGTTAAAAATAAAATAAAAAAATAAAACCACTTAGAAAATTTAATAAAATTTCAAGAACCAAAAACTAAAAATAAATTTAATTAAAGCCTTATAGAAATAAATTTTTAGATAAATAAATGTTTGAAAATAAAATAATTTTACCTTACCAAATAAGTTACAGAAACTTTCTTCTCTTATTCTTGGAAGAACTAAAACATGATACATCTTAAATCCTTGAAAGTGGAAAACAAAAATAATGAAAATAAGTCCACAACCCTTTACCTCACCAACCTCTACACAAGTGCAGACTCTCAATGGTCTATCAATTGCTTTATATAGTAGTTTGTATTTTGATGATAAACATAATTTTTTTTATTTATTTGTTATATTTATTTTTGTTCATATATGGCCATTAAATGAGAGATCTCAATCTCAAATTTTGTGGTTCTGTGGTGAGAAAGTATTGATCTAGATTGAGAATTTAATATATTTATATGTGTATTGATGCAACGCCACATATTAGAGTTTCAGATAATATATTCATATATCGGATTCGTTGAAATTGGTACAATATAAAGAATAGATTTTTTTGAAATAATCTCAAACAGATCATGGATATAGACCACCAACCAAAACATTTTAAAAAATAATAAACACAGAAGAAAAACAACCAATCAAGACAGCTGGAAATGATATACAATATCAAGGGAAATCACTTTGAGATACAAATATTATGATTGCTATTTTTTAATTTTGGATAAAAATGAAGAGGTAGAAAAGGACCTCAACATCATATTCAAGAATTTCAAACACTAATAGGAAACAAGTGTATGAAATCGACAGAATAAGTCACTGTTAAGAAGATTTCATTAAGATTCAGACAATAAAAAAAATACAAACACTTATATGGAATAGATGCTGGAAAACCTGTCGATGAATAACAACTTTCCATTAACATCGTGGTTTAGATTTGTCATTCGAACATTCTTGCAGCTTCGAATAGATCCACTCTTAGTGTTATTCTAACCCTAGATCTATGCTTGGACTTCCTGGTGGTTGAACCATCACACCACTATGCTCGGTTTCGCCGCCTTAGAAGTTTGTTGCACCTCAATGTTACCCTCAGCTCTCCTCCCTGCTGAGGTCGTCGTCAACCTCAATCTCCTTCTGTCGAAGCTCGATTTCAGCCTTTCCCTTCCCTCAGTGCTCGACTCAACATCAAATTGAAACCCATATCCTATTCTCATTTTTTAATCGTTTTTGTATTTTTTTTGTTAGTTCTGATTTACACTTATTTTATTTATTTAATTTAGTTTCTTTAACATAATTAAATTTCCATATTTTAAATTCAAAAATATATTATATAAATATTATAATTCAAAATAATATTAAAATATATTTTTATAATTATAATTAAATGAAAATCAATTATAGAAATATAATTTTTGTAATAGAATTATCATATTATATTTATAATTTCACTATTTAATAATAAAATATATTTTTATTCAAAATAATACTTATAAATATATTTCTTATAACATATTTTTACAAATTAAGCTATCTTTAATTATTCTTATAACCCTATCAATCTTTTTAAATGTTATATTTAAATAAAAATTTCAATTATAAATGTTGTATAAAATGAGGTGCTTAAGTTAATTAAAATTGGTAATTTAAGTATTTTCAATTCCAAATAATTTTATTTTAAGTGTTAAATTATAATTACTTTAATTTATTTATTAATAAAATGATTTATAATCTTTATACTATTTCATGTGAATAATTTAATAATCAATGAAAATTTACTATATCAAAACATTATTATTATTATTATTACCATTTTTATCTTGTCGATAAAATTACCTTGTAAAAATCTTATTTATAAAATTATAATTTCTTCATTAATAGTTAGTATTCATTTAAAGTTTTAGTCATTAATATTATTATTACTAACATTGAAATAATATTTAAATTAAAATACTGATAATAATAATTCTTTTATTTAAAACTCAGGGTGTTACATTCTCCCCCCTAAACGAATCATGCCCTCACAATTCGTTCATCAGACTTAAGAAAATTCTGAATTTCCATCTTTAAAATTAAATATTTTCTAAGGGGACTTAACTATCTAAAGGAAATTCGAACGTGTAGATTTTTTTTCTTCAAAATACAATATCTAATCTTCTAAAGTTTTCTAGAATGTTCCTTTGATACCAATTATAATGCCCCAAGCCTAGTATTCTGGACACATCACATAAAAATGTTGTGTAATTTTTTTATAAAAAGTATCTGAATAATTACACAACACATTACACAAACAAGGACCTTTTACCAGTCTAGGTTCTGGAGGATTAGACAACACATTACATTAATCAAAGTTGAAATAAAATAAAATAAATGTCTACTACGCTTCCACGTGTGCTAACTCCAAAAGCATTGATGATCAACTTAGAGATTCTATGATTCATTTGAAAAACATTTAAAAACATGAGATGAGCATTTAATTTCCCAGTAAGGAGTTTTAAAATCGTTGAAATAACTTTTAGGAAATCATTCTTTGAAAATAACTTTGAGAAATATTTATAAAATAATAGCATAAAAATACTTTTCAAAATACCCTTTTAAAACTTAATTGAAATTACTTACGTTTAATATAATATACCACTTTTGAAATTGCTTACGTACAAAAATTATTTTAAATATTATCCAGTGATTTTTAGAAAACATTACGCAAGCTTTGAAAACAAAAACGTTGTGACAACTTGAAACATTGAAGACTATCTTGGGCCCACCCACTTGTTGAGGGAATAAGTTCACCCCCAATTTCCTACCATATTTACAACATTCAAGTGCCGAATTTTCTGAAAACATTTTAAGCTTACTTTACTTATATATACTTTCATTGGAGTTTTTGATTTTTGAAAACATGTCACTGCATTAAAATATTCATTCAAATTTATATTTATATATAAGTATGTACATACATAAATATAGGATTTTTAACTTCATATTATTTGCGAGTTTGGTTCAACCAAAACTCTTGCCACTAGAATTTTTATAAACATCAACATACCCAAATGTTCATAATGTTATAACTTCAACCATTTTAAAACTCTATATTGGATAAAAATTTTCAAAGACATATTTGTTTAATTGATTTTATGCATTAAATAATGACATGAATGTATAAAATAATAACAATAACAAATATATAATTTTGTCTTCTTAATTATGTGCCACACATCAAAGTAGCATTTCTTTAAAAATTATGTACCACACATCAAATTTTGAAGATCTTAACTTTAAGTACATATGTATATATTTAAACACATAATTAGAATTCAATGATCTTGAATGTTGAATAAACCATTTTTTGTATATATGTTTAAATAATATGTTCACATATATCTTACACCAATGTAAAATACTTACATGATTTAGTCGAAGTGTAAAAAAATAATGCTTCAATATATATATATAAATATATTAAGCATAAACATAAAAATTAAATACATAAATAAACAAAATTTTACATACACACATATTCAATTCATGAATTAAAAGTAGAGACTTAGAATTCATTCAAGTATAAAACATGCAATCAAAAATATTTAAATAATTAGAAAACCTTGAAGTAAACATTCTTGAAGTTTGTAAATAATACCCATATATATGTATATATATATATATATGTAATTGAAATACATATATTCATAATATTTTTTTAAAAAATAAAATAAAAAATAAAACGACTTACAAAATTTAATAAAATTTCAAGAACCAAAAACTGAAAATAAATTTAATTACAACCTTATAGAAATAAATTTTCAGATAAATAAATGTTTGAAAATAAAATAATTTTCCCTTACCAAATAAGTTGTAGAAACTTTCTTCTCTTCTTTCTTAGAATAACTAAAACAGAGTACATATTAAATCATCAAAAGTGGAAAACACAAAGAATGAAAATATGGACACAACCCTTTGCCTCACTAACCTCCACACAAGTGAATCCTCTCAATGGACTATCAACTGCTTTATATAAAAGTTGGTATTTTGATGATAAACATAAAAAATGTACTTATTTGTTATATTTATCTTCATTCGTATATGGACATTTAGTGAGAGATCTCAATCTCAAATTTTGTGGTTCTAAGGTGAGAAAGCATTGATCTAGATTAAGAATTTAATATATTTATATCTGTATTGATGCAACACCATAGATTAGAGTTTCAAATAATATATTCACATATCAGATTCGTTGAAATTGGTACAATATGATGAATAGATTTTTTTGAAAGAATCTCAAATAGATCATGGATATGGACTGCCAACCAAAATAGTTTCAAAAATAATAAACACGGAATAAAACAACCAATCAAGATAGCTAAAAATGATGTACAATATCAAGGTAAATCAAATCAAGATACAGATATTACGGTTTCCAGTATTGATGTTTGGATAATAATGAAGCGGTAGAAAATGACCTAGACATCAGATTCAAGAAATTCAAACACCAATAGAAAACTAGTGGACAAAATCGATAGAATAAGTCACTGTTAAGAAGATTTCATTAAGATTCAGATAGTAAAAAAATAAAAACACTTATCTGGAATAGATCTGGACAACGCATTGATGAGGAACAACTTTTCATCAACATCACAATTCAGATATGTCATTCAATCATTCTCGTAGCTTCAAAATGATCTACTCTTGGTGTAATTCTAACCATAAATCAATGCTCGGACTTCCCGATGGTCGAACTATCACACCATCGTGCTCGACTTTGCCTCCTCAGAAGTTTGTTATGCCTTAGCTTCTCCCTCATCTCGCCTCCCGGCTGAGCTCATCGTCGAACTCAATCTCCTTCAGCTGAAGCTCGATTTCAACCTCGCCCTTCCCTCAGTGCTTGATTCAGCATCAAATTGAAACCCATATCCTATTCTCATTTTTAATTGTTTTTGTATTTTTTTTGTTAGTTCTGATTTACGCTTCTTTTATTTATTTAATTTAGTTTCTTTAACATAATTAAATTTAAATATTTTAAATTCAAATATATATTATATAAATATTATAATTCAAAATAATATTCACATATATTTTTATAATTATAATTAAATTAAAATCAATTATAACAATATAATTTTTATAATAGAATTATCATATTATATTTATAATTTCACTATTTAATAATAAATATATTTTATTCAAAATAATACTTATAAATATATTTATTATAACATATTTTTACAAATTAATATATCTTTAATTATTATTATAACCTTATCAATCTTTTGAAATGTTATATTTAAATAAAAATTTCAATTATAAATGCTGTATAAAATGAGGTGCTTTAGTTAATTAAAATTGGAAATTTAAGTATTTTCAATTCCAAATCATTTTATTTTAAGTGTTAAATTATAATTACTTTAATCTTTTTATTAAGAAATTGTTTTATAATCTTTATATTATTTCATGTGAATAATTTAATAATTAATGAAACTTTACTATATCAAAACATTATTATTATTATTATTATTATTATTATTACCATTTTTATCTTGTCGATAAAATTACCTTGTAAAAATCTTATTTATAAAATTATAATTTCTTCATTGATAGTTAGTATTCATTTAAATTTTTAGTCATTAATATTATTATTACCAATGATGAATTAATATTTAAATAAAAATATTGATAATAACAATTCTTTTATTTAAAACTTGGGGTGTTACAGTATACCTGTTTAGGAGATGAGTTAGTTTCACTTGTTGTTCATTGTACTTTAGTATACTTTATTTACTTTTGCATGAGAGGATCCCACTACTGGAATTTCGGTTTTTTGCAACAGACTATTTATGATGGGATCCCGTCACAAATAGCCCGTTGCAGAAAACGACATCGCAAATAGTATTTTTTTGCGACGAGACCGCTTCCCATCGCAAATAGATCTCCGATTAAATACATTATATATACAAGAACTTGTTGTGACAGACCCGTCATCCCATCGCAGATAGTTCTCTGTTTATATATGTTATATATACCTAAACCTTTTGCGACAGACCCGTCGCAATTTTTTTTTGCGATGGTAAAGTAACCCGTATCAAATATGTTTTAAATAATATATATATAATCTATTTGCGACAGGACCCCGTTGAAAAAGGTCCCACATATATAATCTATTTGCGACAGGGTCCCGTCACAAACAGTCCCGTCGTAAATACTTAATAAAATAAAAAAATAAAAAAAATTATGATTAATGAAAAAATAATATTAATATTATTAAAATAATAATAAAAATAAATATTAAAATTCTCAACATTCGCAAAAAAATATAAAAAAAATCATAAAATATTATTATTATTATTATTAGTAAAATAAAAAAACATTAAAAAATATAATACTAATAATAACTAATAAAATATTAAAATATTAAAAAAAATTAAATTATGCAATATTCGCATCAATATAAAAGACAAAAACTGTAAATAGTTCATATTATAACAAATGTTGAATTCAAATGTTTTTAACAAAACAAAAAAATCACTAGGGGGATAGTCTTCTGGAGGAGCTGGAGGAGTTGGAGGAGATGGTGGAGGAAACTCCATCCCTAAACTACGAGTCAGATGACGCATGTACTCCATCTGCTTGTGTTGTTACTGCTGCCATCGACACATATCCTTCTTGTGCTACTACTGTTGCTGCTGACACATCTCTTCATGTTGCTTGTACAAACTCTCTATAAGCTCAACTTGAGCTTGCAACTACTCCTGATACTATGAGCCAGAAGATGATACCTCTCCACGAGCTCCTCTCGAGCTACACGCCGACATCGCAGTAGTACCATAATAATTCTCAAGAGTCAAATGAGAGCCAATACCAACTACTCGTCTCTTCTCGAAGACATACTGGGTTGCCTGTATCACTACTGGAAACTAAGGCTTTACCAACGGTTCAAAACCTTTGGTAAAGGCTGCCAAACCGTTGGAAAGTAAGGCGTAATGATAGCCCATTACCAACGGTTTTAGTACAACCATTGGGAAAGGCAGTGTAATCCTAGAGTTTCCCAACGGTTTAAATAACCATTGGTATATAGTAGTATTCCCAACGGTTTGAAAACCGTTGGCAATACTGGGAGTGTAATCCTAGTTTCCCAACGATTTAAATAACCGTTGGTATATAGGAGTATTATATCATTTTCATGTTCTACCAATGATTTACTAAAACCATGGTAAAAATATATACAACACTATACCAACGATTTTAGTAAACCGTTGGTATAGTGTAATACCATAATTTGGCAGACCAACCACCTAAAAATCTCCTCCACTCCCTACATACCAGCCACCTAAAATCTCCTCCACTCCCTGCATACACTCTTAACAGTAACAAAACCACTGCACATTCAACTACATACACCTGCATACACTCTTAACAACAACAAACACCTGCTATAGAACACAAAAGCACATAAAAATAGGATACTCTTATAACCATGGAATGTACCACAATTATAATCATGTATATGAACCCAATTACCCTATGCAATATAGAATTCATAATTGAATTCTCAATTGAATACATGAAGAATGAATTATGTAATTAATTCTGAATTATGAATCAATTACACCTACAAAATGAATTATGTTTCATACAGAATTCCGAATATGTTTGGTCGGTTTTCCGTATACCAGTTGTTTTTACTTAAAGTGATGTCCATTTTAAACAAAATACATACACTTGGAGTGATACCGGCTACAACGTGCTCCAGATTGAGGCGGGTTTGACTCGTACACATCACAGATGACTCAATAATCGTTTTCATAAAGTATCAACAAAATCTGAATGCGTTTGGTCAGTTTTCCGTATGCCAGTTGTTGTTTTCACTTAAAATGTTTTCCATTTCAAATAAAGGTGATACACTTTGAGTGGTGTCGGCCACACCGTGCCTCGGATTGAGGCGGGGTTAACTCTTACACGTCACATATGACCCATGGATCATTGTACCAAATTATCAACACAATCTGAATACGTTTGGTCAGTTTTCCATATGCCAGTTGTTTTTACTTAAAATGGTGTCCATTTTAAACAAAAGAGAGACAATTAGAGTGATACCGGTCACACCATGCCTCATATTGAGGAGGTGTTGACTCTTACACATCACATATGATCCATGGATCGTTTTACTAAAGTTTCAACTGAATCCGAATGCGTTTGGTCGGTTTTTCGTATGTCAGTTGTTGTTTTCACTTAAAATGATGTCCATTTTAAACAAAAGAGACACACTTTGAGTGGTGTTGGTCACACCGCGCCTCAAATTGAGGCGGGATTGACTCGTACACATCACATATGACCCATGGATCATTTTTCTAAATTTTTAACAGAATCCGAATGCATTTGGTCGGTTTTCCGTATGTCAATTGTTGTTTTCACTTAAAATGATGTTCATTTTAAACAAAAGAGAGACACTTTGAGTGGTTCCGGCCACACCGTGCTTTGGATTAAGGTGGGTTTAACTTTTAAACATCACATATGACCCATGTATTTTTTTCCTAAAGTTTCAAAAGAATCTGAATGCGTTTGGTCATTTTTCCACATGTCAGTTGTTGTTTTCACTTAAAATGATGTCCATTTTAAACAAAAGAGACACACTTTGAGTGTTTTCGGCCACACCGTGCCTTTTATTGAGGAGAGGTTGACTTTTACACATCACATATGACTCATGGATCTTTTTCCTAAATTTTCAACAGAATCCTAATGTATTTGGTTGGTTTTTCGTATGTCAATTGTTGTTTTCACTTAAAATGATGTTCATTTTAAACAAAAGAGAGACACTTTGAGTGGTTACAGACACACCATGCTTCGGATTGAGGCAGAGTTGACTCTTAAACTTCACATACAACCCATGGATCTTTTTCCTAAAGTTTCAACAGAATCCAAATGCGTTTGGTTGGTTTTCTATATGTCAGTTGTTGTTTTCACTTAAAATGATGTCCATTTTAAACAAAAGACATACACTTGGAGTGATACCGACCACACCGTACCCAAGATTGAGGAGGGGTTGACTCATAAACTTCACATATGACCCATGAATCGTTTTTCCAAAGTTTCAATAGAATCTGAATGCATTTGGTCAGTTTTTCTTATGTCAGTTGTTGTTTTCACTTAAAATGATGTCCATTTTAAACAAAAGAGACACAATTTGAATGGTTTCGGCCACACCACACCTCATATTGATGTGGGGTTGATTATTAAACATCACATATGACCCATGGATTTTTTTACTAAATTTTCAACAGAATCTGAATTCATTTGGTTGGTTTTTCGTATGTCAATTGTTGTTTTCACTTAAAATGATGTTCATTTTAAACAAAAGAGAGACACTTTGAGTGGTTCCAACCACACCACACTTCTTATTGAGGAGGGGTTGACTTTTAAACGTTATATATGACCCATGTATCATTTTCATAAAGTTTAAATAGAATCCAAATGCGTTTGGTAGGTTTTCCGTATGCCAGTTGTTGTTTTCACTTAAAATGATGTACATTTTAAACAAAAGAGACACACTTTGAGTGGTGTCGGCCACACCATGCCTTATATTGAGGTAGGGTTGACTCGTACACATCACATATAACCCATGGATTGTTTTACAAAATTTTCAATAGAATCTGAATGCATTTGGTCAGTTTTCCTTATGTCAATTGTTGTTTTCACTTAAAATGATGTTCATTTTAAACAAAAGAGAGAAACTTTGAGTGGTTCCAGCCACACCACAGTTTGGATTAAGTTGGGGTTGACTCGTACACATCACATACGACCCATGGATCATTTTCTTAAAGTTTTAACAGAATCAGAATGCGTTTGGTTGGTTTTCTGTATGTCAGTTGTTGTTTTCACTTAAAATGACGTCCATTTTAAACAAAAGACATACACTTGGAGTGATACTGGACACACCATGCCCCATATTGAATAGGGGTTGAATCTTAGACATCACATATGACCCATGGATCATTTTCCTAAAGTTTTAATAGAATCCTAATTCGTTTGGTCAGTTTTCTGTATGTCAGTTGTTGTTTTCACTTAAAATGATGTCCATTTTAAACAAAAGAGACACACTTTGAGTGGTTTTAGAAACACCATGCCTTAGATTGAGGCGGGGTTGAATCTTACATGTCACATATGACCCATGGACCGTTTTCCTAAACTTTCAATAGAATCTGAATGCATTTGGTCAGTTTTCTGTATGTCAATTGTTGTTTTCACTTAAAATGATGTTCATTTTAAACAAAAGAGAGACACTTTGAGTGGTTTTGGCCACACCACACTTCATATTGAGATGGGTTTGACTCATACACATCAAATACGACCCATGGATCTTTTTTCTAAAGTTTCAATAGAATCCGAATGCATTTGGTCAGTTTTCCGTATGTCAGTTGTTGTTTTCACTTAAAATGATGTCCATTTTAAACAAAAGACATACACTTGGAGTGGTAACAACTACACCATGCCCCTAATTGAGGCTGGGTTGACTCTTACACATCACATATGACCCATGGATCTTTTTCCTAAAGTTTCAATAGAATCCAAATGCATTTGGTCAGTTTTCCGTATGTCAGTCGTTGTTTTCACTTAAAATGATGTCCATTTTAAACAAAAGAGACACACTTTGAGTGGTTTTGGCCACACCGCGCCTCATATTGAGGAGGGGTTTACTCTTACACTTTACATATGACCCATGGATCGTTGTCCTAAATTTTCAATAGAATCCGAATGCATTTGGTCGGTTTTTCGTATGTCAATTGTTGCTTTCACTTAAAATGATGTTCATTTTAAACAAAAGAGAGACACTTTGAGTTTTTACAGCCACAACAGACTTCAGATTGAGGCAGGGTTGACTCTTACATGTCACATATGACCCATGTATAGTTTTCATAAAGTTTCAACAGAATCCGAATGCGTTTGGTCAGTTTTCCGTATGTCAGTTGTTGTTTTCACTTAAAATGATGTACATTTTAAACAAAAGAGACACACTTGGAGTGGTGTCGGCCACACCGCACCTTGGATTGAGGCAGAGTTTACTCTTACATGTCACATATGACCCATGTATTGTTGTCCTAAATTTTAAATAGAATCTGAATTCATTTGTTCAGTTTTCCGTATGTCAATTGTTGTTTTCACTTAAAATGATGTTCATTTTAAACAAAAGAGAGACACTTTGAGTGGTTCCGGCCACAACACGCTTCATATTGAGGCGGGTTTGACTTTTACACATCACATATGACCCATGTATTTTTTTCCTAAAGTTTCAATATAATCCGAATGCGTTTGGTCGGTTTTTCGTATGTCAGTTGTTGTTTTCACTTAAAATGATGTCTATTTTAAACAAAAGACATACACTTGGAGTGATACCAGCCACACCATGCCCTGGATTGAGGTGGGGTTGAGTTATACACGTCACATATTACTCATGAATAATTTTCATAAAGTATTAATAGAATATAAATGCGTTTGGTCAGTTTTCCGTATGCCAGATGTTGTTTTCACTGAAAATGTTTTCCATTTCAAATAAAGGTGAGACACTTTGAGTGGTGTCGGCCACACTGCACATCAGATTGAGACATGGTTGACTTTTAAACGTCACATATGACCCATGGATAATTGTGCTAAAGTATCAACACAACCCGAATATGTTTGGTCGGTTTTCTATATGTGAGTTGTTTTTACATAAAATGATGTCCATTTAAAAAAAAGAGTCAGTTAGAGTTATACCAGCCACATCACACCTCAGATTGAGGCGGGGTTGACTCGTACATGTCACATATGACCCATGGATCATTTTCATAAAGTTTAAATAGAATCCTAATGTGTTTGGTTGGTTTTCCGTATGTCATTTGTTGTTTTCACTTAGAATGATTCCCATTTTAAACAAAAGAGAAACACTTTGAGTGGTTTTAGCCACACCGCACCTCAGATTGAGGCGGGGTTGACTCGTACACATCACATATGACCCATGTATCATTTTCCTAAATTTTCAACGGAATCCGAATGCATTTGGTTGGTTTTCCGTATGTCAATTGTTGTTTCCACTTAAAATGATGTTCATTTTAAACAAAAGAGAGACACTTTGAGTGGTTCCGGCCACACCGCGCTTCGTATTGAGAAGGGGTTGACTCATACACATCACATAAGACCCATGAATTGTTTTACTAAAGTTTCAACAGAATCCGAATGCATTTGATCAGTTTTTCGTACGTTAGTTGTTGTTTTCACTTAAAATGATGTCCATTTTAAACAAAAGACATACAATTGGAGTGATACCGGCCATACCTTTCCCCGGATTGAGGTGGGGTTGACTTGTACACATCACAAATAACTCATTAATCGTATGTCGTGATACACGGTTGATACAGTTGGAGTGATACACGGTCGATTTTTGGTATGCCAGTTGTTGTTTTCACTTAAAATCCTGTCCATTTCAAATAAAAGTGAGACATTTTGAGTGGTTCCGGCCACACCGACCCTCGTATTGAGAAGGGTTTGACTCATACACGTCAAATATGACCCATGGATCGTTTTCCTAAAGTTTTAAAATAATTTGAATGCCTTTGGTTGGTTTTCCATATGTCAGTTGTTGTATTCACTTAAAATGATGTCCTTTTGAAACAAAAGAGAGAAACTTTGAATGGTGCCGACCACACTGCGTCTCATATTGAGGCGGGGTTGACTCGTACACGTTAGAAATGACCCATGGATCGTTTTCCTAAAGTATCAACACAATTCTAATACGTTTGGTTGGTTTTCCGTATGCCAGTTGTTTTTACTTAAAAGTGTATCCATTTTAAACAAAAGAAAGACACTTTGAGTGGTACCAGCCACACCGTGTCTCATATTGAGGCAGGATTAACTTTTAAACGTCACAAATGACTAATGGATCCTTTTCCTAAAGTATTAATAGAATCCAAATGCGTTTGGTCAGTTTTTCGTATGGCAGTTGTTATTTTCACTTAAAATGATGTTCATTTTAAATAAAAGAGAGACACTTTGAGTGGTGTCAGCCACACCGTACTTAGGATTGAGGCGGGGTTGACTCTTAAACATCACATATGACCCATGGACCGTTGTACTAAAGTTTCAACAGAATCCGAATGCTTTTGGTCAGTTTACCGTATGTCAGTTGTTTTTTCACCTAAAATGATGTCCATTTTAAACAAAATACATACACTTGGAGTGATATCAGCCACACCATGCTCTGAATTTAGGCAGGGTTGACTCATACACTTCACAAAGGACCGTGGCATGACCGTGGTGTGACCGCGGTGTGTTGGCCTGGTCCAGCGACATCCGCAGGGCAGTATCTTCCGGCCAAGAGCGAAGGGAGTAGGAGGAAGCGGGGCAACATTTCGGCCGTCTTCTCCCTCCCCATTAACTATGGATGGGTAATGTATCTAAAACTATATCTAGGTATCATACATTGAATTTTGACAGGACTGCAAACCGTCGCGGGGTGTCGTCCTGGAGCAGGGCCAAATCACGGCATTACCGCGGCGTGACTGCGACGTGATCGCGGCGTGAACGCAATGTGATCGCGGTGTGACCGCGGTGTGACTGCGGCATGTTGGCCTGGTCCAACAACATTCGTAGGGTAGCATCTTCTGGCCAGGAGTGAAGGGAGCGGGAGGATGCGGGAAAACATTCCAGCCATCTCCTCCCTCCCTATTAACTATGGGTGGGTAATGTATCTAAAACTATATCTAGGTATCATACATCAAATTTTGACAGGACTGCGAACCACCGCAGGGTGTCTTCCTGGAGCAGGGCCAAATCAAGGAAATACCTGTGGCATGACCGCGGCATGTTGGCCCGGTCCAATGACATCCGTGGGGCAGCATCTTCCAGCCAGTAGCGAAGGGAGCGGGAGGAAGTGGGGAAACATTCCAGCCATTGCCTCCCTCCCCATTAACTATGGATGGGTAATGTATCTAAAACTCTATCTAGGTATCATAAATTTAATTCTAACAGGACTGAAAACTGTCGCGGGGTGTCATCTTGGAGCAGGGCCAAATCACGACATTACCGCGGTGTGACCGCATTGTGATCGTGGTGTGACCGCGACGTGTTGGCCTGGTCCAGCGACATCTGCGGGGCAGCATCTTCCGACCAGGATTCCAAATAAATCCTATGTAGTTGTCCTTAACATTATAGAAATTGATCTTATGTTATAAAAACAAGACTCTTGATTCGTAATTGTGGTATGATAAAGATATATATTTTATATTCGTTGTTTTGAAAAGTGGTACTAGGTAGTTGAAACTACTGATTTGGAGTCAAATTATGCAGGTGTATTACTTATCAATGGTATATGAATTTCTTGGAACTCTAATAATAAAACTTCAGTCACTTTGAGAACAATAGAATTTGAGTATGTTTTAACATCTTAGGATGCAACACAAATCTTATGGGAGAATTCATATATGTAAAAAATTAGATGTGTATCGAGGCCAGGAAAACACCCCAAACATTGTTAAGATGAAGCTTATGGTGGGGAGCACCATAATCCTGACAGGTGTTAAACAATGACACCATCAGTGTTTTTAGATATATAGGCTCAGGTAAACACCCAAAGGGGTGTCCAAGAGGCCAGGAAAACACCCGAAACAGGTTTCACCATAAGATAAGGTCACAATGGACATGATAGAATAAATCAAATATTTAATATGTTATAACAAGGGATATTTGGAAGGTTATAATGAGCGGCACAATGACATAACATCTAAAGGGAAACGAAACGACAGAAAAGAATCATACACCCTAAACTATCACTGTGAGTTTTCGCAGACAGCGCACCTCTGTTGGAGGGGTTTTATTATAAAAACATGACTTTATTTATTACATGAAACAATTATATTAAAGAACACTTATTCAAGATATACAATTCAATATAATCAAGCAGAATTAAAAAAGTATCTAAATTCAATTTAAATCATTCTTAAATTAAAGAGGCTACGAGAGGGACTCTACCTCAAGGTGGAACCAAGCCGTCCACTTCAGCTCTTGGAGCTTTCTAACTAAAAGTTGTTGCTCCTCCAATGGGTATATGCACCTTCACACACATGCAAGGACACCTATCCCCAATGCACACACCTGCATGGCCATGAGCATGTGCAAGGGGATCCTTACACATAGGCTTATATGCATATATCAGTCTCCACTCACCTGCGTATGCATTTATATATATATACATGGGAACACCTAGCCCCATACGTGCATAATCACTGCCATGGGTGACTATACACGTAATGGGGGAACCCACATACATATACTTACTTACCTATGCACACGCAGGTGAGTCGCCCTTGACTTGGAGACTCTAAACCAATGAGTAGGGATCAACACACTACACAAAGGATATTAAGAACCTTAAAACACATGAAGGACGCTACATAACTAGTGAGAAACCAACAAATGGCATTAAAGCCTTACCTAGATTGGCAGTGGAGAACCAAATCCACCCGAACCAACATGAAACGATCCAACACCCTACTGAAAACATAATATGGATTAAAAAACACTAAATCCCAAAATACATGAGGTGCAAGACAAGTAGTAACCATAGAATCTTACCTCGGATCAAAGTCGGTGGACTGAATCAATCTGAACTCCTTCTGGCACCCTTCGCAGAATATAACTACCCTTTGTCCATAGAAATCAGTCAAAGATCTAAGTGACCAATGTGATAAAGAAAATAAAATAAAAACTAAACTAAAACATACCTATCTCCTGTGACTATAACAGTCACCGCTCAACATATAATTACCACAACACCCCATGGGTCAAATCATGTTCCTGCAAGCGAAGGGGAAACAGATCAATGTTTCAAAATGATACTATCAAATAGTACATTCCTATTAATTAAAAATTACTCTTCCTATTAATGGTATATAATCAATTTGGCCTGAGTTTCAACTTAGTTTGGTTTTGTTCGATAAGGGATGAGGTCTTATTATTCTTGTTTTTTATGTTTACACTTGAGATATTTATTTAAAAATGATGCATGTATTTGGATATTTATTTATGGTTTTATTTCTTAGCCTATTTCCATGGGGCCTTTTCACATGAATAATTCTTGGAATGTAGGGTCCAGTTGACATTTATATAATTTAATGTGATTGATGTCACTAACGATGAGGATTTAGATCAAGTAAAATATTCCTAAGAGGATTGGGCCTTGTAGTGATATGTGTGGAAATTGTACATCTAGCGTTTGATGAGGAAATACTTACGAGGATGGATTGGAATATTGGTAGGTTCTTAGATTGGGATGGTCACTCTGATTATATAAAATGTATTATCAAAGGTTTTACTCCATTTAATGATTCAAGAGTTCAACTTAAGAGATGAAGGATGATATGCTAGTGTGGGTATTGGGTATTGTCGGACATATTGGCATTATAATGCCAAGAGGCTTGGTGTAATTTAGCTTATTATGGAACATGGTTAGTGGGGTTGGGTTATAATACATGATTTTGATGAGGTTCTTGACCAGATTATTGAGAATATAATTTTGATGGGTTCGACATGGTGTGCTTTTGTGACTAGGACAATCATAAGTTGAATAATCCTCTTTGTCTAGTTGAATGATGAGATGTGCATCGAGGCATGGGATAATCCTCGAGAGATGAGTCTAGACTATGTGACTGAGAGGATAGACTAGGATAAGTTTGATAGGATTGGGTGAGTTGGCCAACCCATGTGAGGATGATACGATGTATGGAGACACTTGGAGACACTTGGGGTTATTTATGTTATCTCATGGAGACACTTGGGGTTATTTTATGACTCCAACATACTCCAGAAATGTTCCCACACAATGTTTTAGAAAAAAAAATCCATCTCATGGAAGACCCCAAGGCTCCTCTATCTTCCAATGTTTCCTCACACTCACACCTCATGGTATTACAATATACAAGTGATCTACGTCAACTAGTCAGGATAGCATCACTACCCTCTATCCGTAGAAATAAGTAAAATACCTAAGTGGCCAATGCGATAAAGAAAATAAAATAAAAACTAAACAAAAACATACCTGTATCCTATGACTATACATATCACCACCCAATATATAAGAACCACACCACCCCATGGGTCAAATCATGTTCCTACAAGCAAGGGGGAAACAGTTCTATTTAATAATCTCTTCATTTTTCATTATGTTATTTATATAGTACGTTGTTGGAAACACCATACTAGTACACTTAGCCATTGAATATGCACCTATGCTACATTAGTTGAGTTGAAGATTGTGCACATAACCCTGCTAGAACCCCGCCGCGTCGCACCACGATTCGAGATTGACTACTATGGTGAATAATAACCGATGCATCATAAAATGAAATTCGGCATAGATTGCCCTTGTGCCTTAAATAGCTCTCCTGTTAGCATCCACCATTCCCAGGTCAATTTTGAACTCGGTCTATAATGCATTCAAACAAAATTAATACATATATCAATCCAAGCATTATAACTCTCAACACCCCATCTTACTAGCCTGTTGAGTGGTTATAATGTAAAATAATTGCAGAGAAAGTGGTTGTTGTGTTGGGGATTGGAAAAACTGTAACATCGTAATGTTTATTTAAGTAAAAGTTCTATTTAAAGTAACATGAATGTAATAACGTAATGTTTAGAGTCCAAAAATACTCTTGAATGTAAAAAAAATAACATAACAACTTAGTTTTTAAACTCAATAGGGGTGTAAAAATGGCTTGATGCCTGGTGTGGACCTGGACAGTCTGTGAGACATATTTCTTACAATGGCCCCAGCTCAAGTAGTGTTTAGGGAAGGACTCAAAATAGTGAAGGCCCAACAAATCCAGACCAAACCCAAGCCTAGACCAATCCTGGCCCAACCCAATTGATAATTTTGTTCAATCTTATTTTAGTTTGATGAATTGTAAGTATACTATATTTATTATTGTTAATTTATGTTATTTTTTACATTTTACATTTTTTAAAAGACATGGACCGGGGCCCGGCCCAAACTATTGATATGTACTATGCCTCATTACATACCTATTCATAAATTTGTATAACACCAGACATCACAACCAACCCCTTTCCATTTATGTCTATAATTGGGTTGAAGTCATTGGCATTTCATCCCCCCCCTCTCCCACCACACCAAACTGTCTAATTTCATACTTATGCCCTTTATTGAGTGATAATTATTTGTTTTCCATGTCTTTGGATTTCTGATCTATAAAATATAACCAAAATACTAAAATTTTCATTTTTTATAACCAATAGACTCCTGAAAACAGGCTACTCAGAACTCATTATGTTGATTTTCGAACCAAATTTTTGCACATTTCCAAATGCCTACTGAACTTAAAAAGACATTTTTCACCATTTACAGTCCAATAGATTCCCCTACTCCTATACCTCTCATCACATGTAGTATCCATGATCCAACTATTTCAATTACAAGCATCATGGGAACAACTAAACCATTAATTGCACATTTGAACAAACAAAAAAATAACATGGTTGAGCTAGACTTGTAAAGAATTAACAGATGAAAATTTTTGTCCATCTAGACTGTACAAACAAATGGAAAAATGGAAAATTATTATTACACCTAAACCATAATAAAACCATCAACTAGATATCCACAAACACAAAAACCAAGATATTAGACATCAGGAGAGGTCAGGTTTACCTCAGATGGGTATTCCAACGCATTGATTTGGAAAAGATTTACCTCTAGCTCTTGGGGGGCAGGGGTCGGCCCTGGAAATATTATTGCCCAGGCGGGAGGAGAGGGATCCGAGAGAGGGGGACATCCCACGGGGTGTTCGGCCATGGGGGGTCTCACGCGCGACTGGAGAGGGGGCCAGGGGACGTCATAGGAGGTGATTGAGCCAAGAGGGGAGGGGGATGTCTCTAAGAGAGGGAGACGAGAGGGGAGGGGGGAATGTCGCCGGGAGCCGAGAGGGGAGGGGGATGTCAACGTCAGAGAAGGAGCTGAGAGGGGAAGGGGAACGTCACCGGAGGAGAGGGAGGGGGGCCAGGAGGCAGAGGTGGAGGCTGGGAGGAGGTCGAGGTCGGGGAGGGGAGGAGTGTGCGGGGATGAAATGTCGCGAGGTAGGGAGCGCTAAATTGGGTATAAATTTTCACAATGGTTAATAAAAACCATGGGTAATAGTTCTCTTTCCCAATGGTTTTCTTAAACCATTGGGAAAACCCAACATAAAACAGCCTATGCCAACAGTTAACTAGAACCGTTGGTATAGGTTCCTTTTCTCAACGGATTTTCTAAACTGTTGGGAACACAGTTTTGGTATAGGCTCGATTTCCAGTAGTACATCCATGCCACCTCATCGAAATGGTGGGTACTAGTCTAATCAGCCATCTCGGCCTGACTCTTAGCCCGTTTCTAAGAGTTCGTGACCTTATATGACTCCTTCAGTTCCAATTTGAAATTAAAATAGTGAAAATATTATATGTAGTTAATTTTCAAACTGAAAAAGAAATAATACTGAACACAATCTAACACTAGAGATCACCTCTAATCTCTCCAGAGACTGGATCACTATACATTCTCTGATAAACATCATACTCCATAATATTAGGATGTGTGACTGCCTATATGAATATAAAATAAACTGTTTATATTTAATTTTTTATAAAATATTTAAAAAAGATACTTACCAGATGCTCTCTATGCGTACTGAATGTACGGATACTAGCTCGATGTGTCACCTCATGTCTCCCCTGGTTCTACTAGATCAATAAATATCTCCTCTGAAATACACCACTCAACCAGTGTGAACATAATCCATCCTAAATGTGAGATGAAATGTAGTCTGATCGGTGGGTTCTACATGACTCATCAAATACCGTTACTCCTGCTTTCTTAATGGCTGTCCTTCTCAAATTGTGTAAAAATTGACAGAAACGTTCATGCATAGACACCTCTCATGCCTCGTGGATAGCATCACACATGCTATCATCGATGAGATACCATAAACCCTACAAATAATTTATAATATCAAGTTATTAATGAAATAAATTTCTAAATAAATATTATTTATTTACATACCAACCAATGATTGAACATTCCAAGCCACACATCAACGAGAATATGTTCCCATGTGATCTATGACTGAGAAAAATAATTGCGCAAGATAACGCGCTCCCCTTTCCAACAACTACATGCACAAAATTGTGAAAAAAGAACAAATAATCAAACAATTGGTATATAAATAAATTAATGAAAGCTAACTAAAATACATAGGTTACCATACCTCTGCATGCGTGGATCGAAGCCAAGATGTGGACGTCACTCGGGGATAGGGTTGAGAATCATTAGTCGCGCAAGACCGCGCCCCACTACAAAAAAAATAACACATTAGAGGGGGTTATTTAGAGGGGGTTATGCACAACCCCCTCTAAATTCATTTTTTGTATAATTAGACAGGGTTCTGCATAACCCCCTCTAAATTCACTTACTATAAAAATTAACACGGGTTATGTATAACTCTCTTTAATCATTTAATTTAAAGGGGGTTATGGACCCTTCAAATTTCTTAAATTAAAGGGGGTTTTGAACCTATTCTAAATTTTTAATCATTATTTTTTAAATATCTGGTGGGATTTTAGAGGGGTTTCAAACCCCCTCTAATATATTAAATTAGAGGGCGTTGAAAACCCCCTTCAATGTATTAAATTAGAGTCATTTATGGACCCCCACTAAATATTTTAGAGGGGGTTCAAAACCCCCTCCAATGTCATTACATTAGAGGGGGTTCACAAGCCCCTCTAACGTCTTTACATTAGAGGGGGTTTAAACCCCCATACCTCTAATTTCATATATTAAAGGGAGTTGTGAACCCCCACTATTTAAAAAAAAGCAACTTCCACATATATATATATAATTAATTAAAACACAATATATAAATGTATTTAAATACATTATATGAACATGTTATATAAAATATTGATATAATTGTATTTAATTGTATTTAATCATATTTTATTGTATTTATATGTATACAAAAATATAATTGTATATTAATATTATATACATTAATATATATTTATTTTTATAAATTGTATTTCATATAATATTAATTATTTATAATATAAAAGCATAATCATATTATGTAAATATATAATATAAATATATAATATAAATATATAATATAAATATATAATATAAATATATAATATAAGTATATATATAAATATATAATATAAGAATATAATATAAATATATAATATAAGTATATAATATAAATATATAATATAAGTATATAATATAAATATATAATATAAGTATATAATATAAATATATAATATAAATATATAATATAAATATATAATATAAATATATAATATAAATGCATCTTATAAATATATAATATAAATGTATTTAATATAATATATGTTTGGTATAAATCATAAAATAAATGTATAGTATTTATAAAACCAATATATAATTTTTATAGATTAAAAAATAGATGTAATAAGAATAAGAATAATTAATAATAATATTATTATCACACACACACACACAATATATATAGATACTTGTGTAATATATTTAAGTGATATATAAATAAATAATAAATAATAAATATAATTTTATATACATATAAATATAATAAATAATATATATTATTATTTAAATTTATTTAAATATATTATGCTAATAAAATTTATTATAATAAACCGTCAAATATATATAAATATATTCATGTGTAACTTAAAAACAAAAAATGAAGTTGCCATAGTGGTTACCGTGGAGTGTATGAGCACTGGTGGTTTGTCTGGGTACTGGGTTCGAATCCTATCTGCTATTGCTTTTTATAAATATATTGCGGCAGGTACTAGAGGGAAGGTGGGGAGAGTGTGAATGGGAGGGAAGGGCAGGTTGATGCGGGCGAACGAGAGGTAGAGAAGGTGGGGAGAGTGCGAATGGGAGGGAGGGCGGGGAGGGAAGGGCGAGGAGAGCGCGAACGAGAGGGAGGAGCCAAGGGAGGAGTGGGGAGGGAAGGGTAGGGAGAGCAAGGACAAGAGGGAGGACCGGGGAGAGAAGATGGGGAGAGCACGAACGAGAGGTGAGTATGAAGGCAAAAAAAAAACTTTAGGGGCAGTTTCCAAAACCGCCCCTAAATCACTCAATTAGTGGTGGTTTCATCTATAACCGCCACTAATGAAACCATTTTTTAGTGAATTTATGTCAACATTAGAGGAGATTTAAACCCCCTCTATTGTAACCTCCGTTAAAGTCATCATGATTTTACCAGCGGTTACTCAAAACTGCCTCTACTAACATTAGGCAGGCACATTAGCGGCGGTTCATCACAACCACTACTAATGTCTTTAGAAGGGGTTATAACCCCTTATAATGTCAAAAATAACCCCCTCTAATGTGGAATTTTTTTTTGTAGTGCCCCCTCTACGTACCCCCTGAACCGCCAGTAGGCTGAGGGTCAGATGATCCCAAATACTCCTCATCCAAAGGTAGCTCAGCCTCCTCCAACTCACGAAATAGATCAGGGTCCATCTGAAACACAAAACGATTATTGTTAGTAGATAGTTGAAAATACTATTACATATAGATATATATTAGTTATGATTATAACCAGCATTTAACTGTGTCAATGTTTACCTTCATCATCATCTTCATATCTAACGATGTCACTGTTTTCATATTCATCATCGGCATCATCAATATCCATACGAGTTTCAGTTTCATTATCTCTTTCCATTTAAAATTCATTTGTAACATCATTAACATCATCATCACCATCTACCCTTAATTGTGGGGTGTCATCATCGATATTCATGTCTCTTTGTGAAAAATATGGATTTTTAGTAGTCTCTTGATAAATTTCAATTCCTTGTAGTTTATCAGAACCATATTCAGTTTGAGTAAACTAATTTTCCTGAGATTTCATTTTTATTATGCTCCACCAATCACTCAGGTCTCTTGAAGTAGCACAATACTTTGCATAATATATTTGATGTGCTTGTTGAGCCAGTAAAAATGGTTCATTTACTGCAAGAAGATTTTTATATTTAATATCAACGATTCCATGAATCAGATGAACACGCAAGCCTCTCTCAGTATCCAACCATCGAAATTTAAACATTGTTATGTAATTTTTCCCTAAATAACACAGTTTAATAATTTCATCTTATATGTCATAAAAGTCAACTCCAGTTTCTCTATGATGCAATCCTCTCAAGAAAACTCCACTATTCATTATTTTTTTTGATTCCCCATATCCACGTGTATGAAATCAAAAACCATTCACCACATATACATTATAAGATTTAACCATTTTGGATGGTGGGTTACTCAATATACACAGTCACTTATCAATTTTATCATCATGTTGAGACACCTGAATTTTTTTTAAAAAAATTATAAATATAATAAATAACAAACTGAATTGATATGTTAAATCATCAATAATTTATGTTACCAGTTTTTGAAACCATTGAGAAATTTTTTTTGTCGGCGTTCTTCAAGAGTAGCTACTATAATTTGTGGAAGATGTTTCTTGATATGATTATTATATAACCTATAAATAAAATAATTTTACTTACTGTAACATAAATTATAGAATAAGTGATAGAAGAACTCACAGTACAAATGATGTCTTTTCTTCACAGTTGAGCAAAACATATGTATGTGCTCTGTGATGTTCATCATCTGAAAGCCATCGTTCATAAACTCCACTGAATCCAAGCTCTGGATGATTAAAAACTGATAATTTATTGTCCATTTCATCATCAAAATTCCCCTCATTCCATTCCATGTGGTTGTGTTTTGAGGTATATTCAGATTCAAAATAATGAGAGCAGAAAAAAAAACAATTTCCTCTTGCAAATAAGCTTCAGCAATTGAGACTTTAACTGACGATTTATTACATACTTTTTTCTTCAATTTATACATTCATCTCTTGAATGGTTACATCCATCAAAACTATATGGGACCTCCACATTTAGCTTCATTTGGAAAATGTAATATCAGATGCTCTATTGAGTTAAAGAAAGTTAGCAGAAAGATTTTTTCCAGTTTACATATAATTACAACAACATCTTCTTCCAATTTTCTTAGTGCATTCACCACAAAAATGTCTCGAAAAAAATATGATATGTCTGTTATAGAATCCCAAACCATAGAATTCAACAAACCTCTGAATCCAATCAGCATAAGTCTTTCCATTAAAACATGTCAATCATGACTTTTTAATTCGGTAATATGACCATTCTTAACACATCTACCCAAATTGGAATCATAGATATCTAGAAGTCTCAAATCTATAATCCACTAACAAAATAATAAGTGAATATCTTTGGATAGTGTATAAGCTGCTTTTGGATTTATTAACCTCTGTGACCTGACATTTTGAAACAGTTCAAGTTCCGGTCATCTGCAAATTTGGGAAAGATCTAATCATGCCTTTACATTATCTTTGGTCTTACCTAGTGTATCCAAAATTGTATGAAATAAATTATTAAAATAGTTCTTCTCAATATGCATGACATCCAACATGTAGCAGACTAACAAATCAGACCAATATGGAAGATCCCAAAAAATGCTCTGTTTTATCCAATTATGTTATTTCCTAAAGCCATGAATTTTTTGTTGGTTTACTATTGGCCCAAATGTGATGGGAGGTAATGAAAATACAACTAATTTTAACTCTGTACCTGAGATCATTTTTGGAGGTTCATCCATTTCAATTGTGCCTTTTATGAAATGAGATTTGTTCCTCTGAAAAGGATGATCGGTTGGAAGAAATCTGCAATGATAGTCAAAATAAAAATATTTTTTCCATTGATGAGCATAAATGATTCGTTTTCTTTCATACAGTAAGGACATGATTTCAGACCATGTGTACTCCAGCCAGATAACATGCCATATACTAGGAAGTCGCTAATCATCCACATCAATGTAGCTTTTAATATGAAATTTTGTTTTGCAATAATATCATATGTACTAACACCATTACTCCTCAATGAATTTAACTCATCAATCAATGGTTTCAAATAAACATCAATATTTTTTTCAGATGTCCTGGGATTAATAAGGTCAAAAAGATACAGAGCTCCTTCATCAACATCTATGGAGGTAAATTGTATGGAGTTATAAATACAGACCAACATGAATACAGACTACCATAAGAACCAAATGGACAGAAACTGTCAGTAGAAATACTCAATCACACGTTTTGGGATTTTAAAGCAAAAGATGGATACAGTCAGTTAAAATTTTTCCATGAATCACCATCATATGGATGCTTCAATCTTTTATCGGTTGAAATCCTGGTTTTGTGCCATGACATCATTGATGCTATGTTTTGAGACATAAATAAGTGTTGCAACCTGGGTTTAAGGGGGAAATATCTCAATTTTTTTACAAAAATCAATACAGACTTCCCCAGTTGAGCTTCTTTATACCTCGATTGTCCACATGTGGGACAAATATCCAACAAATCATTTTCACCAGAATATAAGATGCAATCATTTTCACATGCATGAATCTTCTGATAACTAAGGCCCAGATTACAAACCAGCCTCTTGCTCTCATAATAATTTGCCTACAACACATTTTCTTTAGGTAATAGTGTTTTAACCAAATAAAATATCTGATCAAAACAGTTTTTTGAAATTAAATTATCTGTTTTAATAGCCATAAATTTTGTAACCGCTTCTAATTTTCTTATCTTGCAACTAGGATATAATGCATCCTCAACAGACCTCAACAACTCATAAAATTTGGATGGTTCCAACTCATGAGTTAAATCAATATCATCCTAAGTTTCAGTTTGTTGAAAAGATTGACCTGCAACATCATGTACTAAATTTTGAAACCGTGATGGATCTAGAATCAAGTTATTAATATCTTCTCTGGAACTACGTTCACTGTGTTGATACCAAAAAACATAATCTGGATGAAAACCAAACCGCAAGAGATGTCCCCCAACCTTGTCAAATGTGTCAAATGTTCTTAGAGTACATTTCTTATATGGATACTTAATTGTGTCTTCTGAAACAAATTCTAGTTTTGATGATGCAAATGATAAGAAAGCTTCAACACCCTCAATATATACAGGATTTAAACTAGAACCATTTGGATTTCTGCACTGATTTATCTAAGAACGATCATCTAATAATGACTGTTGTCGACTTCCTTGTTCTATATTTTTCTACAAAATATAAAATCATTACTATTTTTGAATAATTTGAAATTACAAAAACACCATCCAAAAAAGAAGATAAATAATTACAACCACTTCTTAATAATTACCATTAATTACGGGCGACAAAATTTTTAGTGGATTAACGACTACTCTTTTTGTCCGACAACTCATTTACTTGCAACTTTATCACACTGAAATCACAATGAAGAATTTTCTCAGAGGTATGCATATTTATTCTCATGCATACGAGAATGTATAAGCATACCTCCAAGCAGATTCTTCATTGTGATTTTAGTGTGATAAAGATACAAGTAAATGAGCCGTCAGAAAAAAGAGCCCCCTTTTCATTGATGAATCATCTTCTTGCAACTGTCACTGCCAGAAAACATTATAGAAAATGTGGTCCTACGAATGCATATTCAAACTCATGCATACGAGATTTGATATGCATACGTAGAAGCATACTTTTTATAATATTTTGAGTCGGTGAGAGTTGAAAGGAGAAGAGTCATCGAGCAAAAAGAGTTCCGTCAATCCACTAGAAATTTTGCCAAGTTATTACAATTTATTATAATTGATTTTATTCCTAATTATTCCTAATTATTTCTAACTATTCTGAATTATTAGTAATTATTCCTAATTATTCCTAATTATTGGTAATTATTCCTAATTATTCATAATTCTTGGTAATTATTGCTAATTATTTCTATTTGTTGGTATTAATTTCTAATTATTCCTATTTGTTGGTATTTATTGGCATTTATTCCTATTTTTTGGTATTTATTCCTATTTGTTAGTATTTATTACTATTTATTCCCATTTATTGCTATTTATTCCTATTTATTACTAATCATTACTAATTATTGCTAATTATTGCTAATTATTGATAATTATTACTAATTATTACTAATTATTACTAATTAATTCTAATTATTACTAATTATTACTAATTATTACTAATTATTACTAATTAATTCTAATAATTACAAATTAATTCTAACTATCACTAATTAATTCTAACTATTACTAATTAATTTCAACTATTACTAATTAATTTTAACTATTACTAATTAATCCTAGCTATTAAAAATTAATTCTAACTATTACTAATTAATTCTAACTATTACTAATTATTACTAAGTATTACTAAGTATTACTGAGTATTACTAATTATTACTAATTATTACTAATTATTACTAATTATTACTATTTATTACTAATTATTACTAATTATTACTAATTATTACTAATTATTACTAATTATTACTAATTATTACTAATTATTACTAATTATTACTAATTATTACTAATTATTAAGAATTATTACTAATTTTTACCTATTATTACCAATTATTACCAATTATTACCAATTATTACCAATTATTACCAATTATTACTAATTCTTATTATTTATTACTAATTATTACTAATTATTACTAAGTATTACTCAATATTACTGAGTATTACTAATTATTACTAATTATTACTAATTATACTAATTATTACTAATTATTATGAATTATCACTAACTATTACTAAGTATTACTAACTATTACACTGATTATTACTAATTATTGCTAATTATTACGAATTATTACGAATTATTACTAATTATTACTAATTATTAGTATTTATTACTAATTATTAGTATTTATTACTATTTATTACTAATTATTAGTATTTATTACTAATTATTAGTATTTATTACTAATTATTAGTATTTATTACTAATTATTAGTATTTATTACTAATTATTACTAATTATTACTAATTATTAGTATTTATTACTAATTATTAGTATTTAGTACTAATTATTAGCATTTATTACTAATTATTACTAATTATTACTAATTATTACTATTTATTAGTAATTATTAGTATTTATTACTAATTATTAGTATTTATTACTAATTGTAAATATTTATTACTATTTTTTCCTAATTATTACTATTTTTTAATTATTACTAATTAATGTTAATTACTATTAATTACTGCAAAATACAGTTACTAATTACTAATTACTAATTACCGCTAATTATTTATATACATTACTAATTATTGTTAATAATTATTAATTATTACTAATTACTAAGAATTAATACAAATAATTTAATTTTATTATTACAAATAAATACTGATGACAAAACAATTTAAATCTAGCTTAATTACAACTAATCAACAATAATTAAAATTAATATAAAGAAATGAAATAAATACTAAATTAAATAAAATATAAATATCTTTAAACTTGATCTCTTATAATTGTAGACGACTTCACGACTTCTCCGTAAACAAAACTAACTCTGAAAAATTTTCACTCTAAAATTAGAGTTTAGAGAAGGAGAGAATGAAGGAATTGAGGAGGAGGAAAGAAAAAACGGATGGGGGTATATATAGGTTAGATTAATTGCGACATAAGTATTTGCGACGGGGAGCCCGTCGCAAATAGTATTTTTTTGTGACAGGACCCGTCGCAAACACCTTCGGCCACATTAATTACTATCGGCAGTTAAAAGGTTATTTTTGACGGGTCCCGTCGCAAAAGGTAACTTGCCGACACACTATTTGCGATGGGACAACAACCCGTCGCAAATAGGTTTTTACCGCCACCGGTTATTTGCGACGGGACCTGTCGCAAATAACCTCTGGGGGTCGAACTAGTTGTGATGGGGCGCCTAGACCCGTCACAATTATTTAGTTATTTGCAACATGTAGATTTTCCCGTTGCAAAACCACTTTTTCCTATAGTGTCTAGGGAGGATCCTACTAAGTATAGTGTTATACTCACCCTACATATATATAAACTTTTTTCAGGTCAAATGGAGTAGGTTGGGGATCAGGTTGATTACTACTAGATTGTGGGTTGCAGGAGTTGTTTGGGCTTTGTTGTCACTGCTGTCTTTACATTCCTTTTTGGTACTATAGTTTTTCCTTTCAGTTGTAGTAGTTCTCACATGACATTACATTTGTGTACTTGGTTTTCTTTTATATTGTAGTCTAAGAAGGAGTTGGTTGGTTTCTTATCTCTCTCTCTTACACAAGTGTTTCTCTTAGAGGGTAATTCTTCCCATCTGCATGTTTATTATACCCTTAGTGCTAGTTGCCAACCCGAGGCCTACTGGAGGTGGGACTCAGGGGTCACTATCTCTCTTCTCCCATTACCGGCCCAAGAGGGGTACATTTTATGGGGAGGGGTTCATGAAAAATATCCAGTCAATAAAAACATATGCATTTGTATAAAGAATAAAGTACAATGCACAAGTAAACAATTTCACATTTATTATTCTTTAATTAACCACATAACCCTCGGGGTCCTAAGGACACCCAAACCACAATACCTTCTTTGTACCATGATAGAGTCTCAATCATATTACATATTCAGTTCACAATTTTATTATAACACATGGGATTTCACTATCTATTTTATTTCAATTTATAATACGACCAATTGGAACCATGGTCCAATGCCAAAATTTTGGGCCTAAATCTCTTTGCATAGGACCCCATGGGATTTTGAAGGAGCAGTCCATGTCCCACACTCATTTATCAAGAAATCACACAAGTGTGCTTTTGATGTAGTAGACCATATCTCACACTCATTTATCACTATGGGATTTTGATTCAACAGACCGTGTCCCACACACGGATATCGATTTATCATTACGAGCTTTTGACGCAGTGGACCATGTCTCACACATGAATATCACATATGTCATAATATCACATATATCACATCAGTCAAGGTTAATCAACATGAACCCTATCATCACACCTCACATCATGATTTTCCAATTCAATTATCAAAACAAATCATAATCAATACTTTAATCACATGAAAATAATATGAAAAAACACCATTATTTCATTTATCAACATTTAACCATTTAACCCATTAATTAATTCTCTAATTAATTAATCCAAATCCACAATCCCAATATCTCATTAATTAATTCACCAATTAATTAATCAACATTAATTGACCAATGTTGAATTGGATTAATTAATTAATGCATTAATTGACCAATTCCATAACCCCATTAATCAATCAATTTCATAATCATAACAAGCCATTAATTAATTCAACAATTAATTAATCCAATCATACAATCATTACATTCCATCAATTAATTCATCAATTTATTAATACAATTCAATAATTTCATAAAATTCACAATTACATGAAAATTACATTAAATCAATTTCATGATTCCATAAATTAATTAATCAATTAATTTAATAAATTCAAGATTCAATTTCTAATTTTTCCAATTGAAACTTAAAAAATCATACACACAATTGGAATTAAATACTACGAGATTTGAAATTTAGACCACCTACCTAAAATCGTTGATGAATGTTCGCCTAATGGAAACTCCCCAAATTGGAACGGAAAGGTCAAACCTGTGATGAAGAATGAGATCTTGAATCAAATCTTAGAAACAAGATCAAACTGATCATGATCCATCAAAACTATATCTGGATTTAAAACCAACAGGGAAAAACATCCCTTCAAAGGATGGAAGAAGAATGGGAGAAGGCCAGGAAACTAATTAGGATGAGAGACTCTCATCGGGAGGGGTGAAAATCTTCGCTATGAGCTTTGAATCATCAATAACGGAGGTCGTAAGCCCTAGGAATTCATCTAGGAGACACCAAAGATAATGGAAACTAATTATGGTTGAGTTGGGGGGGTTTAGGGATATAAAATGGGGGTTCAAAAATTTTAAATATAAATTCTAGGCTAATTAAAACCGCGTGCACAGTTTCCTAGGTAGGGGTGCATAGTTTGCCAAACCGTGCACCTCTTCTTGGGGGGAGGGTGCACGATTACTTCTAAGAGAGAACACAGTTTGAAAAACTATGTGCCGGCCTTGCAAATTCCCTCTGTTTGGGTTTGCATAGTTTTCTAGTGTGGGCACACGGTTTGGGAAAACCGCGTGTCAACCATGCACAACCTCTCATCCTTCCAAAAACTACCAATTTTCACCCAAACACACCCAAGATAAAAACCAAGAAAAAAGTACTCAATACAATGAAAAAGAGTACCTATAAATGAGCCCAAGAAACCTCCAGAAAAGGTCGGTATCTTAAAATCCCCCCACCTTATAACAACTCTTCCTCAAGATATACTCCCAAGCATCTCTAACATTTTGAGTAAAAAAGATTGGGCCACTAAGCCTGCATATCTGCCTGTCTTTCCTATGTTTCCTCCTAAACATGACCATGTTTCCACAATATATGAACTATCAGAACAGTCTTTCCCCACAACACTTTATCATTGAGATCCAACACACGTATCATATACTCCTCAAATGATGCATCAGTCTTAATCTCAACATCATCCTCGTCAATCACATGAGAAGGGTCAGGGTGATACCACCAAAGTTGTGACACATAAAAGACATCATGCATAGAACCATACCTCTATGGAAGATCCAATCAGTATGCCACTAATCCGATTCTCTCCACAAACTCAAATGGTCCAATGAACTTGGGTTCCATCTTGTCTTGTCTTTTAATCCCACGGTGAGAAAATCTAGGTGACACCCAAAGGAGAAAACGATCACCCTATATAAACTATAGGGTTCATTGATCACATGAGAAGGGTCAAGGTGATATTGCCGAAGTTGTGACACATGAAATACATCATGCATAACATTGTACCTCTGTGGAAGAGCCAATTGGTACACCACTAGCCCGATTCTCTCTACAACATCAAATGATCCAATGAACCTAGGCACCATATTGACCTATCTCTGAATCCTATGGTGACCCAATCTAGGTGACACCTGAAGGAACAAACAATAACCCTCTGTAAATTCTAGGGATCATCGACGTATTTCAGAATATGAATTCTATCTACTATGAGCCATAGCCATATGATTTCAAATCATATGAACTTGCTCTAATGTCTCTTCCATGAGAGTCAGTCCTAACAAATCTGACTCACCAGTCTCCATCCAACATAGAGGTGACTTGCACGACCTACCATAAAGAGCCACATATACGATTCCATATGTATAGTTTCTCGATAACCATTGTTATAGGTGAACTCCACTAAAGCTAGGTGCATCTACCAATACCTATATAAGTCTAGGACACACAACCAAAACATATCCTAAAGCACCTATATAGTACATTTTGAATTCCCATCTTTCTATGGGTGAAAAACCATAATTAGTAAAACCTATGTACCAAGTGCCTTCTACAAGCCCTGCCAGAAGCGCAAGGTAAAACATAAGTCACGGTTTGAAACAATACTCCATGGAACCCCATGCATATGTACTATCTCCCAAACATACAATTATCCCAAATGATCCATTGATGAAGTCTCTCGTATAAGTAAGAAATGCACTACTTTTGTCAGTCGGTCAACAACCACCCAAATAACATCATTCTTCTAAGGCATTCCCAGGAGACCCACCAAAAAGTCCATGGTAACATCATCCCAATTCCATTCCAAAATAGGGAATGACTATAGTAACTCGCTAGGTTGTTGATTCTCATCCTTTGCCTATTGATAGGCATAACATCGTGTCACGAACCCTGAAATCACCTTTTTCATGCCTGACCACCAAAAATTTTATCGTAGGTCACAATACATTTTGGTCACTCTAGGATGCATCTCCTACTTCAAGGCATGAAATTCATGTATCAGATCCTCCTGCATACTCATAGGTACAATAACACGATTTCTGAAATAAATGATCTCACCCTCATCTATAGTCTAATCTGAAGGTGTCTCCCCAACTTCAAGGCTTTCCCTCAAGTCCAAACATTTCAGATCCTCATAATTCCTATAAATAATCCAATTCAGAAGTGTAGACTCTACTGAAACTAATACAAGATTCATATGCTCCTGAACCTCCCGAACCACAACATGCATCTCAACTAGTAAATTCATTGTATTCCACTCAGCACCAGACTCTTGAACTGCCTAAGTCTGAGTTTTCCTACTTAAAGCATCAACAATACTATTTCCATTCTTAGGCATATTTTCTAGCTCAAATTAAAATGATTATATATACTCAACCCATATCCACTATCAGAGATTCAAATTTCACTATAAAAATATATACATTAATATCTTGTGATCAATATTCATAGTGAAATTCTCTCCCAATAGATAATGTCACCAACATTTCAAATCATAAACCACTATAGCTAACTCGAGGTTGTGTGTTGGGTAGATCTGTTCATGTGACCTCAATTACCGAGACCCATACACCACAACTCAATCTCTAAGCATCAATATTTCTCCTATTAGGACTAAGCTGATGGTGACGGTGATCATATTAAAGTGTTGTATTTTGTTGTCAAAGATGTTTTATAAGAAAGGAAAAATCACATCACTTTGTATTTGTTGAAATTCAGTATGATCATCATATTTGAAGAATCATACTCTGATCAATTCTTGAAAAGGACCATCATATTCAGGTAAATTTGGGTGGAATAAAAGTCTCATCTAATTTACATTAAATCCAAAATGACAAGGTTGGTCATATTTAGGAAGAATCTTGATAGAAGTAAATGTTCATCGGATTCACTTTGAATCTAGTTTGGAAGAAGTAATATTAATGGGAGGATTAGAGTCTACATGACCATGATAAACAAAATGTGAATATGATTTTCTGATCTTGGAGTTCTCATAAATCATGAGTTTGTGGTAAAACTTATGATGCAAGCTTGATAAAAGAAAGGGGGAGTGAAAGAGAAGCTACCAATCATATTCAGGTTAATTGGGTCTGAATGGGAAATAAAAGGGATGTTAAAGAATGTTTTCATCCGAATTTTATTCAGGATGAATGGGAAAGAAGTATGTTGCTAAAAACACTGTATCAGCCAATCGTTATTCTTTTTATAAGATAAAGAAACTACTAATCGTACTTGGTGTGACATTGTATATATAAAAAGAATTGTTTGAGATCTGATTAATGTAAAGAAAATAAAATAATTAAGTGGTCATTACAAAGAGGAATTTTAGATATTAATTAAAAATGTAGTCAACCATTCAAATAGGGTTGAATTACTTTGTTTATTGATCAAGTGGATCAAGAGAAATTAATGTGTTTTCAAGGGGGAGCATGAAATTCAAAGAATGTTTTGTTTTCTTTAATTGGTACAGAGCATTGTAATGAAGAAATTGGGATGATAAAATTGGATTTAGAAATTGAATTCGAATTGGAGATTAAAAATAAAATACAATGAAGAGATGAAGTTTGAATAATATTCGAGAAGATTCGAGAAGGGTTTATGAAGTCATAAATAAAATCTAAATTCAAGGAAAATTAAGATTTGGGTGAATTTCGTTGAGCGGGAAAGCTTTTAGGATTCCTTCCAAAACCTCTCATGGGTCACCTATAAAAGGCGTAAAGTACTTTTATACTTTACCTGAAATATGTATTGTTCACTAAATAGGTAGAAGCTCCCAATTTCTAGGGAGAGAAAGAGTTTTTCGTATTGATATTTTTTAGAGAAGTTTCAACAGATAGAAGTAGAAGGATAAGAGACAAGATCACAATGTTGTATTCACTGATCATCATATTCAGTGATTATCATATTCTGATTATTTTTGTATTGGGAGGATCATCATATCGGGATGAATTAATCAGATCAAAATTTCCATATTGATATTTCAAAAATAAGGAAGTAAGTGTTCTAAATTGTCTTGATTGTATTCTAAGATATCCACATCAATTTTATTAGGCAATTATATTTGAATATTGGAGTGAGTAGATCTGATTTGAAGATCAGATTTGAAGTATCAAAGAGGGAAGATTAGACTTGGAAATCAGATTCGAATTCTATATCAAAGCCCTTGAAGTTAAAACTATCATATGGGTAAGAAATTAAATAATTTTTTTGAAAATAATACATATGTGGAAGTTGAAAATAATCATAGGTAACATGAGTTGTTACAAAAACACTATTTCACCCTATTTGTGCTAAGAGGGTGCAAACACACTTTTGGATTCCCTTCAAAGTGATACATGAGTGAAAGGATATATCCTACTCATTGTATTCCAAGGATTTTTTTATAGTGGATTGTATGGTATTGTATCATTTCCAAACCATACTAAGGATGTAGCTATTCTTATTGAATAGCGAACCTTGTAATTACTTGTGTTCCTTTGGATGTGTGTTTGAATTGTTTTTCAGTAGGGAATTAAATATTTAATAGGTGGAGAAGGTTTCTTGAATGAAACATAAAATAAAAAGTATCACTAATTCACCCCTCTCTCTCTTAGTGATAAAAATAAACTGACTCAAACTTTCAAGTGGTGTCAAAGGGTAGGTTCCCTTCACTTATTATTTACTGATGGAGAATTTGAACTGTGTGAACAGTAAAGGTATTTCGGTTTTTGATGGAAAGAATTATCATATGTGGAAATATAGAATATTTCCTTATCTTATGTCAATCAGTTATGATGTTCTTTAAGATTCAACAGCTGGGTTTCATCCCATTGATGATAAAGTTACTCTAACATCTGTTGATAAGAAGAATCTTGAGAGTGATAGAAGTGCTAAGAATTCTTTATTATCATCACTTTCTGAAAGTGAATTCTTAAGGGTAAAAGGAGTAGCCACAATCAAAGGTATATGGGATAAATTAGAAAACATATACAAAGGAAATACAAAACTGAAGAAGGAGAAGTTTCAAATATGGAGATTGAAGTATGAAGATTTTAAGATCGGTGAATATTAATCTCTTGGGGACTTCTTTACCAAGGTTAATGACATTTTTATCACTATCATATGTATTGGTTAAAGGTTATATGATTCTATAGTTTTTGAAAAGATTTTGAAAATCCTTCCTGATAAGTTTGATGCAAAAGTTTCTTCACTAGAAGACAGAGATCCTGAAACATTATTTCTTGATGATTTACATAGCACTCTCATCACTTATGAAATGAGAAGGGAGAAAGCTATGAAAATCAAAACAAAATTTGGTAGAGAAATGTATTTCAAGTCTAATAAAGAAAATTCAAAGAAAATTCTTATTAAATATGAAGTTGATGAATCCGATTATGAAAATTTGGAATGTAAAAATTTTGATGAAATTTTATCCTTGTTTTCTAAAAATGTGAAAAGAGGTATAGGGAAATACAAAGAGAAAATTCTATTGAAATTATTTGAATATAGATCTGTTAGTAATTTTATGTCTAATTACCCTTTATGAAATAAATAAGAGGATAGTGATGAAGAAGAAAGAAAACTGAGAAGATTATGGAAGAAACAAGGAGATAAAGGAAAATTTTATTCTACAGGGAAAGAAATAAAATTCTTCAAACCCAAAAGAAGAATTTTCTTATGTAAATATGAAGAAGAAAAAGATAGTGATTTTGAATTCAAAAAATCTATTGATTATGGTGTAAAAAATACTTTCATTACAATAGTGAATGATAAAGAGTTTAGAAGTAGTAGTTCCAAAGAAGAAGAAACTCAAATTAAATATAATTTGAAAGAAGAGTTGAAATAATGTATAAGGAAGATTATAAGGCTTGAAAAGAAAAAGAAAAATTTGGAAGAAGAATGTTCCTCAACAAGAACCCAAGAATTTTTTTCTGATGATAAAGAAAACATGGTAAAAGAGATTGATTATTTGAAGAAATATCTTGAGGATGAAAATAATTGTAATGAGTATTTTAAAGTGAAGTTAAAGGAAAAAAGAAGAAGAGTTGGAACTTTTCCAACAAAAACTTTCAAAAGAAGAACATAGAAATAAAAGTTTCAAAAACTCTATATCTAAAGTTAGTGAATATTATTGAAAATAAAGACCTAATAAGGATAAAAAAGGTATATTCAAAGGTAGAGAATAAATATGAAAGTATTTTTGAAAATATGAAATCTGGGAAAGTTATGTATGTGGACAAAACCAACAAAATTGGGAATTAAAAAAGTTTCTAAAAACCATGAATCCAAAAATTTTGAATCTGGAAAAGTTTCCAATACTTATGGCTTCGATAGAGCTGAAGAGAAAAGGAAGATTCCAATTGAAAGCAGAAAGTTTGGTGGCTCATAAAATAAAGACAAGAAGGTTACTGAGAAACAGATTTATAATTCCGGTCTGTATGGAAGTTTCAAAGGAAAATTCTCTTTCTATGGATACTATTGGTATTGTGGTGGATTCAAACAAACAACTAATATGTGTTGGTTCAAATAAAAAACATTACTATTATTCCATAGGTTATGAATGGAAAAGGTTTAGGGGGATTCAATTCCCTCAAAAGAAGAAATTTGAGAAGGATGTTCGAAAGAAATATGAGAAGGTTGGTGTGAAGATTGAAAATAGGTTCCAACCATTGAAAACTATTTGTGAAAGGTGTGAACAACCTGGAAACCTTAAAAAATGATATCTTGTATTTTTACCAACAAAACAAATGATTCTTAACAATTCTCAGAAGCCAAAAGTGAAGAAAGAAAATAAAGAAGAAAAGTATCTTATTATTGAAACTGCATTAAAAGCTATAAAAGGAGAATGAACTTGGATTCTTGATAGTGGGTGTTCTTCTCATATGACACGAGATTTGAAATTATTGAAGAATATGAAATATTTTAAATAAAGAACAATTACTTTTTTCAATTATGAATCCTTGAAAATCAAAGGTGTTGGATCAACCATCATTTGGGAAGAAAAGATGAAATCCAAGAAAACTTTGTATGTTAATGGGATTAAACACAACTTGATAAGTATTTTACAATTGTGTGATGAGGGTAACAAAGTTATATTCAGAAAACATGGGTATGTTGTGAAAAGTGAGGAAGATGTAAAGATTGTTACAAGAGGCCCACATACAAAATAAAACTTGTTTCAGGTTGGTGAAATACAAAACTCTTGTTACATGAGTATGGTATAAGATAATCAATTGTGGAATAAAAGTCTGGGAAACAAGTGTCAAAGAAACATGATCAAGTTATGAAAATTATATAGTGTTCAAGACATTCATGATTTTCTAATAATAAGAGGTTGGTGTTGCACTATTTAATAGAAATGGAAGATTACAAACTCAGTACATAAGAAAGTTTCGATTTGTTCAAAAAAAACCTGAAGCTAATTCATTCTAATATTTTTGGGTTGATGAGAAAATAATTAACAAATATAGATAAGTATTTCATCACTTTCATTAATGATTTTACTTTAATTAATTGTGTTATTTTTATGAAACACAAATTAGATGTTTTGAAAGTGTTTACAAGTTTCAAAAGAAAAGATGAAAAGGAATGTGAGTGTTCTTTGAAGAAGTTGAGAATCGACAATGGTGGTGAATACAAAAGTGAATAATTTGAAATTTATCTAGATAATAATGGAATTCGGCACGAGTATAGTTCCTTATACACTCCTCAACAAAATGGGGTTGCTAAAATAAAGAATAGAAGTTTGGTGGAAATGAGAAGAACTATGTTACTTGAACATGACCTTTCTCATTACTTTTGGAGGCAAGCCATGAGTAATGCTATTTATATTCAGAACCATTGTTTCTATATGCCTCATTAAAATATGACTCTATACAAATTGTTTTATGAAAAAACTCTAAGTTTTAAACTCTTAGATTTTTTGGGTGTCCATGTATTATAAAGAAGAAAGCTGGAAAATGTGGAAAGTTTGAGTAGAAATGTGAAGATAGAATCTTTATTGGATATGCTTTGAAAGGAAGAGGATATAGATGTTTCAAAAAAAAGGAAGGATTTTTTATTCATTTAATGTTAAATTAATTGAAATATCTAAAAAATAGAAGTGTAATCAGGTAGACATGGAAGCTAAGTAGGATAAATAATGTTTTGAAAACAATTCTGATAAGGATACAAATAATTGTAATTATACTCAAGAAGAAGGATCTAACTAAACTATTTCCAATTATGAGTAAAATACTCAAAATTCTTATCCTAGGCTGAGGAAGCAAGTGGAAGACTAGAATATAATTGGGGATCAACATCAGAAGTTTTAAACAAGAAGAACAACTAATGCTATTACACATACTTCTTTGTATTCAAAAGTGGAACTGAATGATGTGAAAGAAGATTTTGAGCATCTAGAATGGATACAATCCATGAATGAAGATCTGAATCAGATAAAAAAGAATTAAACATGGGAACTTGTATACTAACTAGAAAAAAACATTATTGGCACAAAGTGAGTTTTTCAGAACAAGCTAAATGAATAAGGTGAAGTGATAAGAAACAAAACATGATTAGTGTGCAAAGGAAATTCAAAAATTGAAGGTAATTATTTTGATTAAACCTTTTCTCTGGTGGTAAGATTATAAACAATCATAATTTTTATTGCTATTACTACACAAAGAGGTTACAAGATCTTTCAAATGGATGTTAAATTAACATTCTTGAATATTGATCTTGATGAGAAAGTTTATATTGAACAAAATTTTGGCTTTGTTGTTGGGAAATATGAAAGTTATGTGTGAAGATTGAAGAAAGAATTTTATGGACTAAAACAACTTCTGAGAGCATGGTATTACAAATTGGATACTTGCTTAAGGAAGATAAGTTTCAATAAAGGAAGAGTTGATAGTAATATTTATATCAGGGAAAGCCGAGAGTATTCCATTATTGTAATTGTTTATGTTGATGACATTATCTTTGCTGGGAATGATGAAAGAAGTTGTGAAAGATTTTCTAAAGAGATGAAAAAGGTCTTTGAAATGTCTATACTGGGGGAAATAAAATACTTTCTTGGGTTACAAATCTTACAGAAGGAGAAATACATTTTTGTTTCTCAAGAAAAGTATGCTAAGGAAATTATCAAGAGGTTAGACATGGAAAACTCAAAACCTATTTACACACTTATTTCAGTGGAAAAAATCTGAAAAAGGATGGAGAAGAAAAATAAGTTGATTAGAAAGAATTGAGAAAGCTAATTGGAAGTTTATTGTATTTGACCGCCTCAAGACCTAAAATTGTTTATGTTGTTACCTTATGTGCAATATTTCAGAGTGCTCCAAAATAATCACATTTAAATGTTGTAAAGATAATTCTAAGATACATCAAAGGCACAACAAATTTTGGAATAAGGCATGATAGCTTATAAAGTATTGATTTTTTTGGGTATTCAGATGTTGATTGGGTAGGAAATGTTGATGATAGAAGATCCACATATGGTGGAGTATTCTTTCTGGGAAATAATTGTGTTAGTTGACATTCAAAGAAACATAATTCAGTAACTCTTAGTATGACTAAAGATGAATATGTTGCTTCCACTCAAGACACTACTCAACTTATGTGGATGAAAACTCAATTAGAAGACTTACTTATTAAAGTGAAGTTACCCTTGCTCTTGGGTTGTGATAATCAAAGTAAAATTGATCTCATCAAGAATATGGTTCAAAATTTTCATTCAAAACATATTGATATCAAATATCATTTCATAAAATAGCATGTAGAGAAGAATGACTTAAAGTAGAAGCATGTTCCAATATCGAAACAAGGGGGAGAATTGAGGTTGACCATATGCATCCAACCTATTTCCCATAAAGGTTGAGGTATGTGTTTTTTACCCTCTCTCATATTATCTTTGGATTTTATTATCAAGGGGGAGAATTGTTTCATAAATCTATCATTTTGTATGCATGAAAAAAGAGGGAGTTATTGGTAAGATGTGAATTCAACATTGTATTGTGATTGAACTATTCTAGATATTTTTTGGAGTGGTTGTAGGAAATAAATTGTTTTGTATTCTAGGAAATGTGTAGAAGTTGAGAAAGAAAGGAAGAAAAGATGAGGAATTTTTCATAATCACTTTTTTCAGACACCATGGTTTTTCTATCAATAATTCTTGTTTCCTACAATGAGTTAGCTCACATAGGCTTAGAATTGTTGATAAGTGATCCATTTCTTAAGGATAAAAATTTCATTGATTTATGAATCTTGGTTGACAACAAAATCCAAAGGGGGAGATTGATAGGACTAAGTTGATGATGAAGGTGATCGTATTCAAGTGTTGTCTTTTATTGTCAAAGAAGTTTTAGAAGAAAGGAAAAATCACATCACTTTGTATTGGTTGAAATTCAGGATGATCATCATATTCAGAGAATTGAACTCTCAATTCTTGAAAAGGACCATCATATTTGGGTAAAGATGGATGGAAGAAAAGTCTCATCGGGTTCATATTAAATCCAAAATGACAAGGTTGATCGTATCGAGGAAGAATCTTGCTAGAAGTAAATGGTCACAAGATTCACTTTGAATTTGGTTTGGAATAAGTAATTATATTGGGAGGATTTGAGTATGCATGACTATAATAAATAAAATGTGATGATGCCTTACTGATCTTGGAGTTATCATAAATCATGAATTTGTGGTAAAACTTTTGATGCAATCTTGATGAAAGAAAGGGGGAGTGAAAGAGAACCTTCTTATTGTATTCAGGTTAATCAGGTCTAAATGGGAAATAAAAGGGATGCTGAAGAACATATTCAGATAAATCGTATTCAGGATGAATGGGAAAGAAGGATGTTGCTAAAGGCACTCTAGCAACCGATCATTATCATATTTATAAGAGAAAGAAGTTTCTAATCGAACTCAATATGACATTGTATTCAGAAAAAGAATTGTTTATGATATGATGAATGCAAAGAAAAGAAAATAATGAAGTGACCATTACAAAGAGGAATTTCAGAGCTTAATCAACAATGTAGTCAACCATTTAAAGAGGGTTGGATTACTTTGTTTATGGATCAATTGAATCAAGAGAAATTTTTGTGTTGTCTAGGGGGAGCTTTAAATTCAAAAATTGTTTTGTTTTCTTCAATTGGTATAGAGAATTGTATTAAAGAAATCAGTCTGAGAAAATAGGATTCAGAAATTAAATTTGAATTGGTGATTAAAAAGAAAATCCAATGAAGAGATGATGTTTGAATAAGATTATAAAAGAGTTTATTAATTCATAAATGCACTCAAAATTCAAGGGAAATTGATATTTGGGTGAATTTGGTTGAGAAAGAAAGATTTTGGGATTCTTGCCAAAAACTCTCATGGGTCACCTATAAAAGGTTAAAAGTACTTTTTACTTTATCTAACACATGTACTGTTCATTGAAGAGGGAGAATATCTAACTTTATAGGGAGATAAAGAGTTTTCTATATTGAGCTTTGTTTAAGAAGTTTTGATGGAGAGAAGTGGATAAAGAAGAGACAAGATCACAACATTGTATTCACTGATCATCGTATTAAGTGATTATCGTATTCTACTTGTTTTCATATTCGGAGGATCATCATATTAGGATAAATTAATCAGATCACAATTTTTGTATTGAGATTTCCAGACTAAGTAAGGAAGTGTTTTGAATTATCTTGATCATATTCCAACAAAGCTATATTTATTGTATTGGGCAATCAAATTTGAAGATTAGAGTGAGCATATCTAATTTGAAGACCATATTTGAAGTATCAAATTGGGAAGATCGGACTTGGTAATCATATTTGAATTCTATATCAAAGTCTTTAAAGTTCTTACTATCTTCTGGGTAAGAAATTAAAAAATTGTTTTCAAAAGAATACATCTATGGAAGTTGAAAAGAATCATAAGTAACATGAGTTATTACACAATTACTATTTTACCCTATTTTTGATAAGAGGGTGCACACACACTTTTGGATTTTATTCAAGGTGATACACAAGTGAAAGGGTATATACTCCTAATTTTATTACAAGTATTTTTTTCTAGTGGATTGTATGGTATTTGATCATTTCCAAACCATACCAAGGACATAGCTATTCTTATTGAATATCGAACCTTGTAAATACCTGTGTTCCTATGGATGTGCGTTTGAATTGTTTTTCAGTTGGGAATTAAATATTTAACAGAAGGAAAAGTTTATTTCAAGGAAATATAAAATAAAAATTATTAAAGATTCACCTTATCCCCCTCTCAGTGGTACAAATATACTGACTGACACTTTCAAGTGGTATCAGAGGGTAGGTTCCCTTCACTTATTCTTTGCTAATGGAGAATTTGAATTGTATGATCAATAAAGGTATTCCAGTTTTTTATGGAAAGAATTATCATATCTGTAAAGATAAAATTTTAAATTATTTTATGTCATTTAGTTATGATGTTTTTGAAGCTGAAACAGTTGGGTTTCATCCCAATGATGATAAAGTTTCTCTAACATATTTTGATAAGAAGAATATTGAGAATGATGTAAGGGACAATAATTCTTTATTTTCATTAATTTATGAAATTGAATTCTTTAGGGTGAAAGAAGTATCCACAAACAAAGGCATATGGGATAAATTACAAAACATATATGAAGGCAATATAAAAGTGAAGAAGGAAAAGTTACAAATATAGAGATTGAAGTATGAAGATTTGAAGATGGGTAAATACAAATATATTGGGGAATTATTTACTAGGGTGAATGACATTATTAGAACTATCAGATGTCTTGATGAAAAGCTAGATGATTCTATGGTTGTTGAAAAGATTTTGAAAATACTTCCTAAAAATTTTGATGAAAATTTTTCTTCATTGGAATATAGAGATCCTGAAATATTATCTCTTGATGATTTACATAGCACTCTAATCACTTATGAAATGATAAGGGATAAATCTATATAAATCAAAACAAAATTTTATAGAGAAATGTATTTCAAGGATAAGAAAGAAAAGTCAAATAATATTCTTATTGAAGATGAAACTGGTGAATCTGATTATGAAAATGTGGTATGTAATTTTTTTGATGAAATTGTATCCATGTTTTCTAAAAATGTGAAAATAGGTATAAGGAAATACAAAGAGAAACTTCCCTTGAAATTATTTTAATGTAGATCCATTGGTTATTTTGCGGCTAATTTTCCTTGAAGAAATAAAGAAGAGGATAGTGATGAAGAATAAATAAAATCAAGAATACCATGTAAGAAACTGGGAGATAAAGGAAAATTGTATTCCATAGGGAAAGAAAGAAAATTAATCAAACCCAAAAAGAAGAATTTTCTAGTCTAAATATGATGAATAAGAATACATTGATGTTGAATCTGAAAAATATGCTGATTATGGTGTTGAAAATAATTTCATTGAAATAGTGAATAATGAAGAGTTCATAATTAGTAGTTCCAAAGAAGAAGAAACCCAACTTTAATATCATTTAAAATAAGAGTTTAAAGAATGTATAATAAAGATTAGAAGGCTTGAAAAGTAAAACAAAAAGTTGGAAGAAGAATGTTCCTCAACATACACCCAATAATGTTTTGATGATGAGAAAGAAAGGATAGTAAAAGAGATTGATGATTTGAAGAAATATCTTAAGGAATAAAATTATTATAATGAGTATCTAGAAGTGAATTTGAAGGCGAAATAAAAAGAGTTAGAACTTGTCCAACAAAAAATTTCAAAAGCTGAATAGAGAAATACAAGTTTCAAAAACTCTATCTATGAAGTTGGTGAATGTTCTCAAAAAAAGAAACCTAATAAGGATTAAAAAAAGTTATCTTTAAATTTAGAGAATAAATATAAAATTATTTTTTAAAGGAAGAAAGCTGGGAAAGTTATGTATGTGCCCAAAACCAAAAAATTGGGAATTCAGAAGTTTCTAAAAATCCGGAATCCAAAAATTATGAATTTAAAAAAGTTTCGAATACTTCTGGTTTCAATAGAGATGAAAAGAAAAGGAATATTCAGATTTAAAACAAAAAATTTGGTGGCTTAGAAAATAAATACAAGAAGGTTGATGAGAAATTTTTTTACAATTTTGGTTAGTATGGAAGTTTTAGAGGCAAATTCTCTTTCTATGGCTACTACTGGTATTGTGATTAATTCATACACATTGATAATATGTGTTGGTTAAACCAAAAACATTACTATTAATCTATAAGTTATAAAAGAAAAATGTTTAGGGGAAGTCAATTCCCTCAAAAGAAGAAATCTAAGATAGATGTTCGAAAGAAATCTGAGAAGATTAGTGTAAAGATTGAAAATAGGTTACAACCCTTGGAAACTATTTGTGAAAGGTGTGAAAAACTTTGAAACCTTGAAAAAGGATGTATTGTATTGTTATCAGCACAAAAAAAATATTATTAACAATTCTTAGAAGTTGAAAGTGAAGAAAGAAAATAAATAAGAAAAAGATCTTATTGTTGAAACTGCATTGAAAGCTACAAAAGGAGAACGAAATTGGATTCTTGATTATGGATGTTCTTCTCATATGATAGGAGATTTGAAATTATTAAAGAATGTGAAATATTTTAAAGAAGTAATAGTGACATTTGGCAATTATTAATCCTTGAAAATCAAAGGTGTTGGATCAGCCATCATTGAGAAATAAAAGATGAAATCCAAGAAAACTTTGTATGTTGATGGGATGAAACCCAACTTACTAAGTGTTTTAAAATTGTGTGATGAGGGTAAAAAAGTTATCTGCATAAAATATGGGATTTTTTTTGTGAAAAGTGAGGAAAATGGAAATATTATTATAAGATGCCAATGTACAAAAGGAAACTTGTTTCAAGTTGGTGAAATACAAAACTCTTATTACATGAGTATGGTGGAAGAGAATCAATTGTGAAGGCTGGGACACATGTGTCAAATAAACATGAGCAAATTATCAAAATGAGATAGTTTTTGATACATTCATAATTTTTCTAGAAGAAGATATTGGTGTTTCACTATTTTCCAGAAATAAAATCTTACAAACTCAATACATAATAAAGTTGACATCTGTTTAAAACAACCCATGTATCTATTCATTATGATATTTGTGGGCTGATGAGAAAACAATTAAAAAATTGAGATAATTACTTCATCACTTTCATTGATGATTTTACTCAAATTACTTGTGTTATCTTTATGAAACAAAAATTAGATGGTTTGAAAATGTTTAAAAGTTTCAGAAGGAAATCTGAAAAGAAATGTGAGTATTCTGTAAAGAAGTTGAGAACCGACAATAGTGGTGAATACAAAAGTGAATAATTTGAAAGTTATCTGGATAATCATGTAATTTGACATGAGTATAGTTCCCCATACAATTCTCAACAAAATGAGGTTATTGAAAGAAATAATATAAGTTTGGTGGAAATGGGAAGAACCATAATACTTGAACATGGACTTTCTCACTACTTTTGGAGGTAAGCCATGAGTATTATTGTTTATATTCATAATAATTGTTTCTATATGCCTCATTCATACATGACTCTATATGAATTGTTTTATTGAAAAAATCCAAGTTTGAAACACTTTAGAGTTTTCAGGAGTCAATGTATTATAAAGAAGAAAGGTGGAAACTATGGAAAGTTTGAGAAGAAAGGTGAAGATGGAATCTTTCTTGGCTATGCTCTTGAAGAAAGAGGATATATATGTTTCAAAAAATAAATAGAAATGATTTTTAATTAATTTAATGAAAAAGTAATTAAAATATCTGAGGAAGACATGTTTATTCAATAAAAAAAGGAAGTTAATAGGATACAGAAAGTTTTGAAAACAATTCTGATAAGGATACAAACAATTGTAATTATACTCAAGAAAAAAGATCAAACTCAGCTATTTCTAGTGATGATAAAGATACACAAAAATCTCATCCTAGGCTGAGGAAGCAAGTGGAATCTTAGAATATCATTGGGGGTCAACATTATAAGTTTCAAACAAGAAGAACAATAAATTCTATTACACATACTTCTTTGTATTCAAAAGTGGAATCGAATGATGTGAAAGAAGATTTTGATCATCCCGAATGGGTTCAATCTATGAATGACGAGTTAAATCAGATTGAAAATAATGAAACATGGAAACTTATACCCAAATCAGAAAACAAAAAACATTATTGGCACCAAGTGGGTTTTCCAGAATAATCTAAATAAAGGAGGTGAAGTGATAAGAAACAAAGAAATATTAGTGTGCAGAGGGTATTCACTAATTGAAGGTATTGATTTTGATGAAACCTTTTCTCCAGTGGAAAGATTAGAAACAATCAGAATTTTTATTGCTATTGCTACATAATGAGGTTACAAGATCTTTCAAATAGACGTTAAATCATCATTATTTAATGGTGATCTTGATAAGGAATTTTATATTAAACAACCTTGTGGCTTTGTTTTTAGGAAAGATTAAAGTTATGTGTATAGATTGAAGAAGGCATTGTATGGGCTAAAACAAGATCCAAGAGCATGGTATTCCAAATTGGATACTTACTTAAGGAAGATGAGTTTAAATAAAGGAAGGGTTGATAGTAATTTTTATTTTAGGGAAATTTAAGAGTATTCCATCATTGTAATTGTTTGTGTTGATGATATTATCTTTGCTGGGAATGATGAAAGAAGTTGTGAAAGATTTGCTGAAGAGATGAAAGAGGTCTTTGAAATGTCCATTCTAGGGGAAATGAAATACTTTATTGGGTTACAAATCTTACAAAATGATAAATACATTTTTCTTTATCAAGAAAATTATGCTAAGAAATTTCTCAAGAGGTTCGGTATAGAAAACTAAAAAACCTGTTTCCACACCGATTTCAGTAGGAACAAAGCTGAAAAAGGATAGAGAAGGAAAAGAGTTGATCAAAAAGAATTCATAAAGTTAATTAGAAGTTTGTTGTATTTTACTACATCAAGACCCGAAATTTTTTATGTTGTTACCTTATGTTCAAGATTTCAAAGTGATCCAAAATAATCACATTTAATTTCTAGAAATATAATTCTTAAATACATCAAAGGCACAAAGGATTTTGGAATCAGATATGAAAACTTATAAAGTATTTAGTTGTTTGGGTTTTCAAATGATTATTGGGAAGGAAATGTTGATGATAGAAGATCCAAATATGGTGAAGTATTATTTTTGGGAAATAATTGTGTGAGTTGGAATTTAAAAAAATAGAATTAATTAACTCTCAGTACAACTAAAGCTGAATATTTTGCTGCCACTCAAGCCACTACTCAACTTATGTGGATGAAAACTCAATTATAAGACTTAATTGTTGAAGTGAAGTTACCCTTGCTCTTGGGTTGTGATAATCAAAGTAAAATTGATCTCACTAGAAATCCAGTTCAATATGCTCATTCAAAACATATTGATATCAAATATCATTTCATCAAAGAGCATGTGGAGAATAATGACTTGAAGTTAGAGTATGTTCCAACATTGGAACAAGTTGATGACATTTTCACAAAAACTTTATTGAAGGAATACTTTTCTAAATTGAGGTTGACCATGGGCATCCAACCTCTTTCTCATCAAGGTTGAGGTATGTGTTTCTATCCCCTCTCTCATCTCATCTTTTGAGTTAAGGGGGAGAATTGTTTCATAAATATATCATTTTGTATGTATGAAAAAAGAGGGAGTTTTGGGTAAGCTCTGAATTCAGCATTGTATTATGAGTGAACTATTATAACTATTTTTTAAAGTGGTTGTAGTAAATGAATTGTTTTTTATTATAAGAAAGGTAAAGTGGTTGAGAAAGAAAGAAACAAAAGCTGAGGAAGTTTTCATAATCACTTCTTTCAGACAACATGGTTTTGATATCAATAATTCTTATTTCCCACAATGAGTTAGCTCATGTAGGATTTGAATTTTTGATAAGTGATCCATTATTTGAGGATACAAAATCTAGTGATTTATAAATCTTGTCCGAAAACTAAATCCAAAGGGGGAGATTGTTAGGACCAAGATGATTATGAAGGTGATTATATTCAAGTGCTCTCTTTTCTGTAAAAGATGTTTTAGAAGAAAAAAAATCACATCCCTTTATATTTTTTGAAATTTAAGCTGACCATCATACTCGAAGAATCAGTCTCTTAATGCTTGAAAAGGACCATCGTATTCGAGTGAAGCTGGATGGAAGAAAAGTCTCATATGATTCACATTAAATCCAAAATGACAAGGTCGATTGTATTGAGGAAGAATCTTACTGGACGTAAATGGTTAATGGATTCACTTTGAATCTGGTTTGGAAGAAGTAATCATAATAGGAGGATCAAAATTTGCATGACTATGATAAAGAAAATATAATGATTCTTTTCTAATCTTGGAGTTATCATAAATCACGAGTTTCTAGTAAAACTTATAATGAAAGCTTGATGAAATAAAGGGAGAGTGAAAGAGAATATGCCAATCATATTCAGGTTAATTGGGTCTAAATGGGAAAGAAAAAGGATGCTGAAGAATGTATTCATCCAAATCGTATCCAGGATGAATGGGAAAGAAGGATGTTGCTAAAGGCACTGTAGCAGTCGATCGTCATCATATTAATAAGAGAAAGAAACTATTAATTAGACTCGTTGTGACATTGTATTTATAAAAATAATTTTTTGATATATGAAGAATGCAAAGAAAAGAAAAGAATGAAGTGACCAATACAAAGAGGAATTTTAAAATCTTAATTAAAAATGCAGTGAACCATTCAAAGAGGGTTGAATTACTATTTTTATTGATCAAGTGGATCAATATAAATTAATGTGTTGTCAAGGGGGATCTTGAAATTCAAATAATTTTTTTCTTTAATTAGTACAGAGCATTGTATTGAAAAAATCAGGCTGAAAAAATAGGATTCAGAATTTGAATTCAGATTGGTGATTAAAAATAAAATCCAATGAAGAGATGAAGTTTGAATAATATTTGAGAAGATTCTAGAAGAGTTAAAGAATTCACAAATTCACTTAAAATTCAAGTGAAATCAATATTTGGGTGAATTTGGTTTAGCGGGAAGGATTTTGGGATTCCTACCAAAAACTCTCATGGGTCACCTATAAAAGGAAAAAGGTACTTTGTACTTTATCTGATGGATGTACTATTCACTAAAGAGAGAGAAGCTCTGAATTTATAGGGAGAGAAATATATTTTTATATTGATCTTTTTTGAAGAAGTTTTGACAGAGAGAAGTTTAAGGAGAAGAGATAAGATCACAATGTTGTATTCACTGATCATCGTTTTTAGTAATTATCATATTCTTCTTGTTTTCGTATTTGACAGATCATCGTATCAGGTTGAAATAATCAAATCAAAATTTCCATATTGAGATTTATAGACTATGGAAGGAAGTTTTCTAAATTGTCTTGATTGTATTCTAGTAGAGATACATCTATTGTATTGGGAAATCAAATTTTAAGATCAGATTGAGAAGATCTGATTTGAAGATCAGATTTGAAGTATCGGAGTTGGAAGATCAGACTTGGTAATCGGATTTGAATTCTATATCAAAGTCCTTGAAGTTATTACTATCTTTTGGGTAAGAAATTGAAGATTTTTTTTCAAAATAATACATCCATGGAAGTTGAAAAGAAGCATAGGTAACATGAGTTGTTACACAAACACTGTTTTACCCTATTTGTGTTGAGAGGGTGCACACACACTTTTGGATTGTCTTCAAAGTGCTACACAAGTGAAAGGGTATATCCTACTTATTGTATTACAAGGATTGTTTTCTAGTGGATTGTATGGAATTGGATCATTTCCAAACCATACCAATGACATAACTATTCTTATTGAATAGTGAAACTTATAAATACTTGTGTTCCTGTGGATGTGTGTTTGAATTGTTTTTAAGTAGGGAATTAAATCTTTAACAAGAGGTGAAGTTTATTTTAGGGAAATATAAAATAAAAAGTATCACTAATTCATCCCTACCCCTCTCAGTGATACAAATACACTAACTAGAACTTTCAGCTCCAAGAATTATCCCTGAAGCATCACAAAACACCATATACTCCTTACTTGGATCAAGTAAGATCAAGATCAGTGCCATAGTAAAACACTTCTTTAGCTCCTAGAAGGTATTATCACATGATTCTAACCATTAAAACTTTACACCCTTCTTGTTCAAGCATGAAATAGGTGTTTCCAATTGGGAAAATTCCTAGATGAGCCTTTTATAATATCATGTTGACCCTAGGAAGCTACGGATATTGAAAACATTCTTGGGATATTACTAAGAAACAATTGATTGAACCTTTTATGGGTCCATGAAAACACCTTCCTTTGAGATAATGTGACCCAAGAAGTGTACCCAATCAATCGAGAATTGACACTTAGATAACTTGGCATATAGTCGATGATCTCATAGTGTACTCAGGTTGATGTCATGATATTGGTCATGATCGTCACGAGTCTTGGAGTACACCAAGATGTCATCCACAAATACAACCACAAAATGATTCAAGTACGAGTGGAATATTTTATTCATCATGGCCATAAACACTACCAGAGCATTTTTCAGCCCGAACAACATCATGAAAAATTCATAATGGCCACAATTTCTTATGAAAGTAGTCCTTAGTATATAGAATGTTGAACTCTCAACTGATGATACCCTGATCTTAGGTCGATCTTGGGGAAAACACAATCTCCTATCAACTAGTCAAATAGATCATCAATATGTGGAATATGGAATTAGTTCTTCATAGTCATCTGGTTAAACTTCTGGTAATCAACACATAAGCGTAAGTTCTGTCAGACCTTTTTAGAAAAAAAGACTGGGGAACCCCAAGGAAATGTACTCAGATGGATAAACCCCTTATACATAAACTCTTCCAATTGAGTCTTAAGATCTTGAAGCTCTATTGGTTCTATTTCGTATGGTGGAATAGATACCAGCTCAGCCATCAACATGATCTCAATTGTAAACTCTACACCTCTCTCAAGTGGAATCCCTAATAAGTCTTCAAGAAACACATCCTAGAACTTGTCCACTACTGGTGGAAAGACATCCTACTTTACCCCTCCGCCATCCAGCAAAATACTAGCAACTTGGGTGGTAAGATCCCCCAATTGCTGGTGAACTAGCCCTGATCGGCCTGCCTGAATATTCCACTCTCCATGATGAATATATTTGTCACCTTTAGGAGACAAAAACATAACTCTCATGCGGTAACAATCTATGCGGGCTTGGTATGTTACTAACCAGTCCATACTCAAAATTAGGTCAAATCCAGACATGTCAAGGATGTAAAGATCCCAACTGAAACGATACTATCCAAACTTGAGAGAACAACCTTTTCACAAACATATGTCTCTCAACAATACTCCCAAAGGCTTATCTATTGTCATAACTCCACTAATGAACTAAATTAACATGCTCAAACTTTTCACAAGTTGGGAAGATATAAAATAATGAGAGGAACCGATATCAAATAAGGCACTAACAAGAATATAATCTATAAGAATAGTACCTCTAACTTTTGATGGTCCAACCCCACTATCCATAATTGTAAGATGAATGATATGTAACTATCCTAACCCTCTTCCTCGTGATGCAGTCTGAGTCCCTTGAGCTGTACCACTCTGCTGATACGGGTGCTCTTGATCAGGATCACCTCTTCCACTACCTCTACCTCCATGACTAGCAGCTGCCAGACTAATATATCATAGAATATCCCCTTCTCACACTCTGATTCTTCCTAACTACTCTATCACCCCCATATTTCATGGGTTTCTACAGAACCTCTACAGATGACCAATCCTGTCGTAGTCTTGGAACTCTACTGGTGGTCAGGGGTAGTATCCTGACCTACCACACTGGTGAAAAATCACTTGAGTAAGGTCATTTGTAATTGATCCTTCCCCCTAGTTACTCTGCTTCCCACTGCTCTGGCCAATGTTCTTATAACAACGCTTCCTGCACTTGGAATTCATGCCTCCAAACTATCTAGTAGAAACCACCTGTCCTCCACCAAAATCTTCCTTTAGATTCCCCTTATAAACGAGATCCTGATTTACCACTTCTGAAAAATTATTCATCCTGAAGATATTCACCTGGGACTTAATTTCACATTTAATCACATCCTAAAACCACTTTTTCGCAGTATCCTCATCTCCTTTGAAAACTAGAAAAAATTAATGAAAATCTGTAAAGAGATCAATATAGTCCATCATAGACATATTACCCTAAGTCAACCTCATGAACTTAACTGCTCTCTCTCGCCTAAGAGTATCAGGGTAAAAGTACTCAAAGAACTTCTCTTGAAAGTCTTTCCACTCCATATTCTCCAGCTATCAATGTCGAGTCTAGTTGTCTCACCAATGCATCATTTGACCATGTAACATGTAAGTATCCAATTTGAGACTCTTATTAGAAAGATTATCTAAGTGTAAAGTATAGTCTAGATAGACTCAACCCAAAACTTTGATGCCTTAGGTCCACCCTCTATGATAAATGTTAGAGGGTGCTGCAATTGGAACTCCTATGTCAGATCAAACATGATTTTCACAACCCGCCCTGAGTCTCTTTCCATAAAATGCACAAAATGAGTAAAGTTATCTTATAAATGATCTATGACTTCTTCACCCATCACTATTGGTGCCTCAGGTTCCACTGCTAGAGGATCATTTCCAGCCATATCCTCCTATCATCCCCTCAACAAACGTATTCATAGAGGCATATCTCTACAATTCCAAACATAAATATTAGGACATATTTTGAAACTCTAACACATTTTTCATAAGTGGGATTCAAAATTATCCATAACAAGTCTTTCCCCTAAACCCCGCCACACAGTAAAAAATGAGGCTCTATCACTACCCTTAACCATCCTACATCTAGGTCATGGTTAATAAGGGTAAACACATTCTCATTATTCAAGTTTCTCATTAGACACCCATTCATTTACATATTTCATTATTTTAAAATTTCCAATTTTATATTAAGCACCATTTTCATTTCAATTACACAAGTAAGGAAAAAAAATTCAATTTCAATAACTTACCCAAAACATGATTTTCCATGCGTGCCTAAAAATGATGCATGCCATGATAATAATCCTGAGTGCATAGAATGATTCATGCATACTAAACTCTCATTTCATACTGGTCCATGAATCAAATATCATAAAATCTAAAAAACAAATTTTTCATAACACAATAAGTGCATCACTCGAGGTGAAATAACATAAACTATAACAACACACATCAATAACAATAATCCGACCCTGGTTACTTGGGTTTCCCCCCATACATGGATTAGCTACTCCCATGCATGATCTCATTTATAAGGCTTGACTCTTCCTAGTATCCTATATATATTTCCCAAATAGTAAGAAAAAAGAAAAGAAAAGAAATCTGGGATTTGATACAACTATGTGACATCTTGACCCGAGTGCCACACACCAGTGCCCTGAGTCGGTTGGTCACATGACCTAAGACATGCCTCTCCATATGCCAAATGCTTCCGACTAGCAGCGAGGGTCTAATATCGATCATGGGGAGACTATACCCTATTCATCATAGTAATACACCATCGAAAATAAATAAACAATAACCAAAGGATATAACCATAACCAAAATAATACCAATATCATATGATGACCAAAACAAGAATACAATCCAAAAAGTAACAATAGATATGTCATGATAAATACATTTGAAGTGTCAATATAAAAAAACCCAAAATAAATAAAGACACTGACAACTCCCAAGAGGGTCTTGAACCATGTTTGGTTCTCTCATCTATGATCCATCCCGACCCATCTATATACCATAGGGGCTTTTCCCTATCCTGTCATGAAAACATGAAGTCTATTCAAGTATCGATCAGGAAGTCCAAGTAGGGTGTGAGTACAACTCAGTAGGCCTCCACCAATGGCGTCTAAAACAATATCCATTCAATAACAATGTATGAATTTTTATAAAGAATAAAGTATAATGTATAAGTAAACAATTATCACATTTATTATTCTTTAATTAACCACATAAACCTCAGGTTATTGAGGACACCCGAACCATAATACCCGCTTCAGCACATGATAGAGTCTAAATAATATTACATATTCAATTCACAGTTTTATTATAACACATTGTCTTTCATTATCCATTTCATTTCAATTTATAATATGATCAATTGGAAATATAGTCCAATTCCAACATTTTGGGCTTAGATCACCATGCTTAGGACCTTGTGGTATTTTGAAGCACTAGTCCATGCCCCATACTCATTTATCAAGCAATCACACAAGTGGGATTTTGATGCAGCAGAGCATGACCCACACTCATTTATCAATAAATCACATAAGTGGTCTTTTGATGCAGTAAACTATGTCCCACACATGAATATCAATTTATCACTATGGGATTTTGATGTAGCCGACCATATCCCACACATAAATATCACATATATCAAAATATTACATATATCACATTAATCATGGTTAACCAACATTAACCCTATAATCACACTTCAAATCATGATTTTCCATTTCAATTTTCAAAACAAATCATAATCAATACTTTAATCATATGGAAATAATATATCAAAACACCATTATTCTATTTATCAACATTTAACCATTTAACCCATTGACTAATTCTCCAATTAATTAATCCAAATAAAAAATTAAAATATCCCATTAATTAATTCACCAATTGATTAATAAACATTAATTGACCAATTAAACAAACTATTAATTGAATAATTCCATAACCCCATTAATCAATCAATTTCACAATCATAACAAGCCATTAATTAATTCAAAAATTAATTAATCCAATCCCAAAATAATTACATTACAATAATTAATTCATCAATTAATTAATCCAATTATACAATTTCATAATCTCAACATTATATATTAATTAATTCACAAATTAATTAATCTAATTCAACTAATTCCAATTATCCTGAAATTAACCCAATTCAAAATTACATGAAAATTACATTAAATAAATTTCATGATTCTATAAATTAATTAATCAATCAATTTACTCAATTCAAGATTTAATTTCAAATTGTGACAATTGAAACTTCACAACTCATAAACACAATTAGAATTCAAGACTATGGTATTTTCAATTTAGACCACCTACCTCAAATCATTAATGAGTGGTCGCCTAATGGAAACTCTCCAAATTAGAATGGAAAGGTCAAACCCACGTCGAAGAATGAGACCTTGAATCAAATACTAGAAACAAGATAAAAAAGATAATGATACATTAAACCTAGATCTATATCTAAAACCAATAGGAAAAAACATCCCTTTAAAAGATGGAAGAAGAAAAAGAGAAGGGGGGAAAATCAATTAGGATGCACTACAAAAAAGGGCAGTGGCGGTTTTTTCATGGACCAGCAGCGGTTTAATCTTCCACCTAATTATATAGCGTCAGTTACTAAAACCATCACATATTGCACAATCTCTATTCATTTAGTGGTGGTTTCTTTAATTTAACGGTGGTTTTTTATGTGTAATTTTTGGAGTATTTAGCGACAGTTTTTTTTTAATTTAGTGGAGGTTTTGTTATGTGTAATTTTTGGAGTATTTAACGGTGATTACTTGTTTATTTAGCGGCAGTTTTTTTATAAAAAAAATATCTAAGGAAAATATAAATAAAATAAAACTAATCTCTATTTAACATATCATCGGTAGTTTTTTTAGTGGCCGTTTATCCCAACCACCACTAAACATATCTTTTTAATGTTTTTAGCAGTAATTACTAAAAACCACCGCTAAATCATATTTTATTTTTTTTAATAAAAACTGTAAATATAAAAGAAATGACATTCAAAAAACTAAAACATAAATATATGATAAACCCATCATATCATACATCCACAGTCATTATAACCTTTATCTCAATAAACCTATACATTTTGCAACCAATACCTTGGTCATCAATATAAACATATAAAATAGGTCAAAAAAAACCCATGCCCAATATACATCCACGTCAAAACCTCCACTACACATTTCTGTCTCCACATCATCTCATCAACTGAAACTGACCACTTCATCTCATAAACTATAATAAAAAAGAAAATAAAAATTAAAACTAAACATAATAAATCAAAATTACAGTAGAATAATTGATAAAATTTTAACATACTACAAAAATTAAGAACCATCACAAATTTCTTATGAAGAATGTTGTGGATTAGAATGGTTAACCTCCTGCCTACTGCCAACATCTATCACATACAATGAAAACCATAACATTTAAGAAAAGAGACACAAAAGAGAAAAGTCACAAAATATATTCAGAATGTTGCGCATAATTTTTTTATTTTGTTAGTAAAACAAAATAAATTTTAACATAAAACAAATAATATATAATTAAAAACACTTTGAAAATATAAACTTATATATTTTAGACAAGATTCAACACTTGAAACTGAAAAGTGATGAGTAAATATTCTAATTTATTTTTAAAGCGACGTGAAATGTGCTATAAATTTACTTAATAAACAGATTTTAAAGACTTTGATATCATAAATTGTCTTATATTTAAAAAATAACCCATTGGTGGTTGTCCCATGATTTCACATCAATATGAGGTTGTTTTCTATAGTGTTGACTATTCCATGCATGTTTTAGTGTTTTAAAATACTAAAAAAAGGAGTTTACTGCCACAATAGGAAAGACGTAATTTGGAATGACATGTAGTCAGTTCCTACATTTCAAAATTAAATCTATAATAATTTTCCCATGATTTTAGGGCAATATGATGTCATTTTCCTAGTTTTGACCCCCCAACACTTGTTTTTAAAGGCTTTTGTTCCTTTAAGAAGTGTTTACCGAGTAATTTCAACCACACCACACATCAGATTGACATTTTTTTTGTGCTTAAACATAAAAAATAACTCATTGATGGTTTTCCCATGAATGAACATCAATTTGAGGTCGTTTTCTATGGTTTTGACTCTTCCATGCACATTTTAGTGTTTTAAAACACTAAAAACATATTTATGACCATAATGAGAGAATTTTAATTCAGAATGATGTGTTGTAAGTTCATACATTTAAAAATTTAATCTACAATCATTTTCCCCTAATTTTAAGTCAATCCAACATCTTTTTCGTAGTTTTGACCCCTTGAAACTTGTTTTTAAAGGCTTTTGTACTTTTAAGAGGTGTTTACCAAGTAATTCCGACCACACCGCATGTCATATTGACGTGTTGTCTATGCATACACATTAAAAATAACTCATAAGTGGATGTACCATGACTTCACATCAATATGAGGTATTTTTCTATATTTTTGACCGTTCCATGCATGTTTTAGTGTTTTAAAACACTAAAAATGCATTTACGACTATAATAGAAAAACCGTAATTCAGAATGATGTGTCGTCAGTTCCTACCTTTAAAAATTAAATCTAAGGTCATTTTCCATTGATTTGAAGGTAATATAACATTTTTTTCTAGTTTTGGCCCCTTGAAACTTGTTTTTAAAGGCTTCTGTACCTTTAAGAAGTGTTTACCAAGTAATTCTGACCACACCTCATATCAGATTGTTATTTTGTCTATGCATAAAAGTCAAAAATAACTCATAGGTGATTTTAACATGATTAAAAATCAATTTTAGGTCATTTTATATGGTTTTTACCATTCCACACATATTATAGTGTTTTAAAACACTAAAAATGAATTTACGATCATCTAAGGAAAACTGTAATTTAAAATGATGTGTCTTCAGTTCCTACATTTCAAAATTAAATCTACGGTTGTTCTCCCTTTATTTCAAGACAATTTAACATTGTTTAACTAGTTTTAACCCCTGACACTTATTTTTAAAGGCTTATGTAACTTTAAGAAATTTTTTCCAAGTAATTCCGACCACACCACATGTCGAATTGATGTTTTTTCTATGCGTACACATCAAATATTACTTAGAAGTGGGTTTAACATGATTTCACATCAATCTGAGGATGTTTTATATGATTCTTACTGTTCCATGCATGTTTTAGTGTTTTAAAACACTAAAAATGAGTTTACAACCATAACGGGAAAACCGTAATTCAGAATGATGTTCCATCAGTTCCTATATTTAAAAATTAAATCTATAGTCTTTCCCCCCTCATTTTAGGGAAACCCAAAATCATTTTCCTATTTTTGCCCCATTGAAACTTGTTTTTTAAGGATTTTGTACCTTTAAGAAGTGTTTACTGAGTAATTCTGACCACAATACATATCTAATTAATGTGTTGTCTACACGTACACATAAAAAATAACTCATTAGTGGTTTTTCCATGATTTCAAATCAATATGAGATCGTTTTATATGTTTTTTTACTATTCTACACACATTTTACTGTTTTAAAAAACTAAAAATGCATTTACAACCATCCTGGTAAAATTGTAATTTAGAATGATGTTCCTTTAGTTATTATATTTCACAATAAAATCTACAATTTTTTTCTTAATTTCAAGGCAATTCAATGTCATTTTCATAGATTTGACCCCCTACAATTTTTAATGGATTTTGTACCTTTAATAAGTGTTTACTAATTAATTTCAACCACACCACTCGTAGAATCAATGTGTTGTCTATGAGTACACATAAAAAATAACTTAGCGGTGTTTTTACTATGATTTCACATCAATCTGAGGTCATTTTCTATGGTTTTGACCATTCCATGCATGTTTTAGTGTTTTAAAACACTAAAAACTCATTTATAACCATATTGGGAAAACGATAATTCAGAATGAAATTTCGTTAGTTCCTATATTTAACAATTCAATATAAAGTCATTATCCCCTAATTTAAGAGTAATCCGATATCATTTTCCTGATTTTGACCCCCGACACTTGCTTTTAATGGATTTTGTACCTTTAAGAAGTGTTTATCGAGTGATTTCGGCCACACCATACATTGAATTGATGTGTTGTCTATGATTAAACATAAAAAATAACTCATTAGTGGTTTTACCATGATTTCACATCAATCTAAGGTTGTTTTCTATGGTTTTGACAATTCCACGCACATCTTAGAGTTTTAAAACACTAAAAATGCATTTACGGTCATAATGAGAAAACCGTCATTTAGAAAGTCATGCCATCAGTTCCTATATTTAAAAAATTCAATATATATTCATTGTACTCTGATTTTAGGGAAATAAAACATCATTTTCTTGGTTCCCCCCTTAAACTTGTTTTTAAAGGATTTTGCACCTTCAATAAGTGTTTACCGAGTAATTACGAGCACATCGCGCATCATATTGATGTTTTGTCTACATGTACACATAAAAAATAAATTATCATTTTATGTACCATGATTTTACATCAATATGAGGTCATTTTTATGGTTTTTACCATTCCACACACATTTTAGTGTTTTAAAGCACTAAAAACGCGTTTATGACCATAACAGGAAAACTATCATTCAGAATGACATACTATCTATTCCTACATTTCAAAATTAAATATATGGTCATTGTCTACTAATTTTAGGGAAATATAATGTTTTTTAAGGTTTTGACCCCCTAACATTTGTTTTTAAAGGCTTTTATACCTTTAAGAAGTGTTTACTGAGTCAAAACTGAGAAAACAATCTTGTATTGTTTTTAAAATTATGGATAATGATCTATAATTAATTTTTTACATGTTGTAATCAACCACATATTAATTCAGCACAATATGTTGTCATTATGAATCAAAATGCAAGTTTTCTATATAAAAGTTTCATTTTAGTTTTATTTATGGATGTTGTATGTGTTCTTTTCAAATATGTAAATGATCTATGGAATTTAGAATTTACCTCAACAAGATAATCTATAAGGATGGAAATTTCCTCAGGGATCATGCTGAACATCCACTAAAATACATAAACTAAATCATTTTCCATTTGCGATCATCACTGATCTTATGTTTTCCTATAAGATTGTTGTTTTTGCACTTTTTCTTTCAATCTTACAATTTATCTTTGTGATTCTCGATCAACAACACTACTCGAACCCCCACTGGGTGTAGAAATAATGGATGAATCCACCTTACCAAAGCTAACTGATGGAGTAGGCTTATAACCCATCCCTTATACACATCTAAGATGCCCCTTCCCTAAAAATATTCCAACTATATCGTTCTGGGAAACTGATGATGATTGTGAAGGGTTCACATCCCAGACTTTCTGAATTTTAACCTATTAATACAAAAATATTAACAATGATTTTAAAAAAAATATGAACTTCATAATATTATCTAATTAACAAAATTTTCATTATTATTTATTTTTATTTGAAAACTATAAAAACATAATAATGAAAATTATATTATAACAACAAACAAGCATTAAAACTAATTAATTGGGGCTGACTAGATGTATCAAATGATGCCAAATTGGCATCGTTTGATCTATGTAGCCAGCCCAATTTAATTGGGTTTAAGTCTTGTTAGTTTTTATAATATATTTTTCATTATTATGTTTTTATGGTAATGAAGTAATATGAAATGGTAATGAAAAGTACTTACTCCAACTTCTTTGGTAGGGTCATTTACAAAACTTCCATCGGGTTTCCTATGCACTTTAAACCACATATCTATTTGTCCAATAGAGTGACCTAATTCATTAAACTTTATAAAAAATATAAACAAGTTATAAAAAACCTTGAGTTATAATTAAATGATATAAATAAAAATGAATAAAATACAAACCAAAATTGTTCTTTTCCTTGAAAAACTCTGAGACCCAGCGATGTGAGGAATGACTTTCTTCTCACGATTCAAAATATTTTTTTGATAATTCCTACAAAAAATAGCAACATTAATAAAAATTATAATTTTATTTTGTTTATGTTATTAAGATATTGTAAAATATGGAATTACTTCATGAGATGAATCTCTGTTGATATCGACAAAGAGCTTCCATTTCTCACAAGAAATGCCTTCATGCACTTTCTCATACATCTTTCATGAGTTCAAAGAAGTGTCATTAAACTTATTCCATAATATTTATTTAAAATCTCTCCATTTCTTACCCAATTTTTTTATATTCTATGGGCATGAAACAGAGTCAGGGACATCAAAATGAAAAAAAATCTACAAATAAAAAACCTACCAATTTATAAGTATATTACAAAATTCTACTAATGTCTTTTAAATTAGTTATAAAGGAATATTAAATTAATATTACCTTTACTTGAGTATCAAATACCTCATTTTTCCAATATGTAGAAATATGCCTCTAATCTTTATAATTAATGGGGAAGCTCACAATCTTGTAAGAAAGCTGCCTAAGAATCTTCCCATAGATTCCAGCAGCGTCACCGGTAGACACCCTAAACACATCAAATGAAATGATAATCTTGAAGTCCTTAAAGTCCCATACATCTTCTGTGTTTATATTTGTATCTCTTATATGGTTGTCTTTATCTATTTGAAAAATGCATTAAACAATTAATAATATATATATTTTTTTGAAAAATGACATACATACTAGTAACAACTCATCAATATCCTCTAGATGGATGGGTGACCAACAACTCCATCACTAGACATGAATTAGGTGGTGGGCTACCAACAACATATGTGGAAATTAATGTATCACTAATTAGTCTTAGGTATAATGAAATCACCAGGATCCATATAATATGATGATAGTGGTGGCGTTCTACGAGATACTGATCGACTATGATCTTGAATTTTTTTTGTTCTCGGTATTCCTACATTTCAAATTCTTAAGGTATATTAAACGTATAAAAAAATAAAAAATAAAATATTTTTACAAAAAAAAGAAAAACTAGAACAATGTATATATGTATGAAAAAATTATTAATGAAAAATTGTAATATATTTTCATTACCAATTTATATATTCAATTATCTTCATCTTTATTATATTCATTATTATCAACCTCCATTATGATGAGTCCTTCATTTTCACCCTCTCTTGAAAGTACTACTATTTTGATATTGTTAGGAAAAAAATGTTCAATGTTTTTTGGTTTATGAGGTTCACTATCACAAAGCACCAATTGATATTCATTGCTCATATCATATAAGTATCTCTGCTTTAAGTGTACAAAAAACACTCCAAACTTCATGTATTTCATCATCCACATAATAAACCATCTTCTATTATGAATCCAAGATAAATGGATAAAGCTCTTTATGCTCACTGGTATCCATCAAGTGAGAGAAGTTGACAGAAGTAAAATGCAACAAATATTTCATTGTACCCCTATCAATGTTAACCCACTTTCATTTGAATAAGACATCTAAAAACTAGACATGATATTTTAATTCAATTTTATCATTCAGATTCCCATATTATCCCACCTATTCAAGTGTAAATACACCACTATTTTGAGATTTCAAGTCTTCTTTATGATAAATTGTATGAAACCTGAATCCATAAATATTGTAGGCATCGAATCTCTTAGCCTACCTTAGAGGAACTCGAGCCAAAAACTTCAAATCATTCGATATTTCAACTCTATTGTCAACATTTATTATCTAGACAAAAAGATATAAGGTGTTACTTTTAACATAGAAAAAATAACTACATGTCAATAATATGAATATGAGTATATACTTACACGAAGGGAAAACCATTCGAAAAACTCCTTAATAAAACTTTTTTGTTAATTCCAACTCATTTCAAGCTTGTCTTCCAAGTCACCTATTTTTTTGCAGGAAAAATTATTCAATAAATGGATCTACAATAGCACTATTGAGAAGCACATATCTATATTCTTATAGAAAGTCTAATTTATTCAGTGTTAAATTTTAACCATTTCCAATTGGTCGTCCAATAGTTTGAAATACCGATGACTGATTTTTAGAACAAGAATTAGTGGAGATGTCATCAACACATCAAATATAATTAAATCTAGTATCAATATCATCCAAATACCTAAAACATAAGGTCAAGCACTCTTCTACTATGCAACCTTCAGCAATAAATCCTTATGGTTGAGCTTTATTCCTTATATATGATTTCAAATGACCTAAATACCTGATGAAAAAAACAAGAAACATATTAAAAAATTATATGCAATGATTTGATAAAATTGAATTCACCAATGAAAATGAAAATAATATCAACATACCTCTCAATTGGATACATCCATCGATAGTGTATCGGTCCACCAAGTTTAGCTTCTTCAAACAAATGAATAGTCAAATGAATCATGACTGTGAAGAATGAAGGGGAAAATAACATCTCCAAATGTCATAGTGTCAAAAAAATTATTTCTTGAAGTTTAAAATGCTTAGTTATATTTAGAGTTTCTCAAAAAATACCTCTAAAAAAGGTACACAACTCAACTAGATCTGCAATTACTTTTTCAGGTAAAGTATTATGCAAATACAACAAAACACTGCTCTATCAAAATATGTGAGTCATGAATTTTCAATCCATGAAACTTTCAATGTTTTAAGTCAACACACCTTGATATGTTACTTGAATATCCGTCTAGTACTTTTACATTCTTTAAAGTTTGAAGGTATACGTCTTTATCATGATTTTTCATTTTAAAAATAGCCAAAGGATACTTCCCATTCTCATTTTCCCACAAACCATGCTTTATATTCATTGAATCTGAATCCTTACGATCATTATGGAGATCCTTCGATTTACCCTACACATTAAGCACTATAAAAATTAAATTGTCACATAAGTTATTCTCAATATGTATTACGTCATAATCTTGACATATCAAATTAAACTCCCAATAAGGAAGTTTAAAAAATATACTTGTTTTCTTCCATTATTTTGTTCCAACTTCTTCAGATACTATACCTCTTACCCCACTTCCTCACTTCTTTAAAATGATGACATTTTATAAATTATTTAGTAAAATTAATTAATTATCCCAATACTTATGAACCATATAAAACCTTCAATGAATTTCTTATTTCAATATCTCTATTGAAGCATGTCTTATTAAACCTGGATTTATGATAAGAATCAATAAATCGACGATGACATATAAAACACCATTTTCTTCTATAAGGTAATCATTGAGGTTCAAAATCAAAATTACAAACTAAACAAGCCAAACCAGTATGAGTGTTCAAATCAGATAAATTTCCCAGTCTAGGAAAGTCACTAATTGTTCACATTAAAGCAACATGCATTTTGAATAGTTGTCTCATTGAATCATCATATGTTTCCATGCCATCATACCACAATTATTGAAATTATTTGATTAGAGGTTGAAGGTATACATCAATGTCATTTCTAGGAATTTGAATAATCATTGAAATAATGAAAGAAGTATTCTTTATACACATATATGGAGGTATATTATAAGGAATTAAAACAACTAGAAAAATTATATACTTACTACTTAAAGTACCAAAAGGGTTAAAACCTTTAGAATCCAATCCCAAACGTACATTCCTATGATATGAAGAAAAATATGGATATAGAGAATCAAACATATTCCATGATGTTGAATATTCTAGATGTATCATCAAGCCATCATTACTATCCTAAGCATGCTGCTTCATGTTTTATACAGTCTTATATGATTAATAATATTTTCAAGAATGGTTTTAGAGGAAAGTAACACAATACCTTTATAGGAGTTTTCTTCTTCTGTTTCTTCCTAGGGTTGCATTGATTTATACTCTCACTATTGTTTATTAACTTCCATCTACTTGTATGAAATCTTGTGCATTATTCTTTATCATACTCTTCTTCCCAGTAAAGCATGAAATCATTAGGACATGTATCTATCTTTGTATAATCCAGTCTAAGTTTATTGATGACTTTCTTCATCACATAGAATGACGCATGGATCTTAAATTCACTAAATACATATTGATGCAACTCTAAAATCATATACATTTATTTTTTAGTAATTCCATAGAAAAACTTGATATGAAACAAATTAAGAAAAAGATACAACTTCGAATACTCAACACACCCTTCATACAGTTCTTATTGTCATTATTTAAATAATTCATAAAATTCATTCTTTTTCATTGAATTTCTGAGAAAGATTAACCTTCTCAGGATCAATTGAAGGTTCTGTTGATATATTAAAATCTTGGACATTGTATTATGCAAAACCAAATTCATTATTTAACAAATTTTGAACTAAATTCTCCTCTTCCAGGTCACTTTGTATTTCATTGACAGTATTTTCATTATTTTGACTTTACATAAAATTCAATTCACCATGTCAAATACAACATACATATTGAGAATGAAACTATTTAGATATCAAATTATTATATATTTCATTTATATTAAACCATTTCTTGAATTTATAATCAGGACATAGACATTTTATTCTACCATCCACTGACCAGTTTGTAATTGCATAATCTAAAAATTATTCCAAACCCTTGGCATACTGAGGTGTGTTTCAAGGTAAATTAATCCAAATTTTATACATATGTATTTTATTGTATTCCCCCTATAAATTTAGATATAAAGATATAAATGTTTAATCAAATAGGTATAATCAACATTAAATATCACCCAAATTCACCATTGACTATTTCATAACAACTATAAAGGAAAATGGGATGAATCAAATAATACAAATTTTATTATTAAACTTATAATATAAAAACATGAATCAAATAAATTATTATTTCTCACAAATATAGATTAATAGTGACATAAATTAGATAAAAACCACATTTTAGCACAAAGGAAACCCATGAACATTTTGAAAGATACCAAATATGTATTCTAAAATTGAGAGTAGGAAGATAAAGTTTCTTTCTTAGTAAAGATAAAATTATTATTTTTAGGTTAAAGAAAGATCTATATGGGTTAGAATAAGACTCAATATAATAGTATTTTAAGTTAGATACATGGTTGAAAAAATTAATATTTAATGATGGAAGTGTGGAAAATAGACTCTACATTAAAGATGATAAACATGTATCAATTTTTGATATTTTATATGTTGTTGATATTATTTTTATGGGAGAAAAAGATAATGGTGTATTATACCCTAGTGTTGTAACTAAGGAGGGTTTATTCTACTGAAAAATTAGCTACATTGATCAATTTCTAAATCATTTCCCATGGTCTAACTAAGAACATGAGCATCCATTTAAAAATATGAATGCAAAGTACACTTTATTTGGACATCACACACTATTGGATGGATAAAACCGATAAACACAAAATTTTTAAGTTTTTATATGTTTTTATACTTCATTATACCATTTAAGTTCCACCATTTAATATATTGAATCATTTTTTTACTTTGAGGGGATCCAAAAAATCAATGGTTGTGTGATGAGGGTAAACATTATCAAATATTTGGAAAAACATTTGGGAGTGTATGATTCATATAAAATGATAAAAAATTAGTCATTTGACTCAAAAAAAAAACTAAACACTATAATTAGTTCTCTTAAAAATTGTGTTAGTTAAAATAAAATCAATGAAACTATGTTGGATGTTCCAGTTACCATAACCAATAATTGATTATCATGCATGTAAAACTTAACCCTAACTACTCAATCATTTTTTAAAAGATTTTATTAAATTAAATGATTCCTCACATATGAATAAAACATGAAACATTCTAATAAATTTAAAAATGGTCTAATATCTCATTTTCAAGGCCTTTATCCTTATAGACCTTTCCAGGGTTGGTGATGAAACCATGTGTGACCCCAAACCCTATAACCAATTGGTCATGAGTTGGAAAATAGTATCAATTATGTATATGTCGAAAATTGGAGGCATTAACATATATAGAACAAAGTGGAATTCATTAATATGAAATAAAAACCATGAAATTATGAATAATATAGATTCCATAACTGAATTATATCATAAATGAATTTACTTTTTAAATTTAATAAATCATAACCAAATTAATTATTATTATAACCCCAAAAAAATAACTGTAAAATCCAAATAAAATATTATAAAGAAAAATTACATATATAAATTAACGTTTAGTGAATAAAAAACAAATTATATACTCTTTTTATCACCCATTATTTTCCATATAATGCTACTCAATAATAGATTTATGGTGATTATAGAGAGAATGATGCAACCTTTAGGGGGGGTCTGACTTACCACTGAGGAGGGGAAATGAGCCTAGGAGAGGGAGGCCAGAGGGGGAGGGCCCGAGTTGCCACCAAGGAGGGGAACCATTGGGGAGAGGGAGATCAGAGGGGGATCCGCGTCACTACCAGGGAGAGGTAGGTTGGAGTGGGGGTCCACATCTCTACTAGGGATAGGGAGGTCAGGGGGGGTGTCGTGGGGGTTGGGGTCACCAATGAGGAAAGAGAAGGTAGGTCAGAGGGGTGGGGGAAACGAGGGTTACCAATGAGGAGGCACGGTTGGGGTCACGCAAGGGAGGGGAGATGAGGAGGTTAGGAGAGGGGGTAGGGGTCAGGGTTGCATAGAGGGAGCAGGGGAAGGGAAGGAATTATGGTTTTTTAAAAACATTTAGCGGTGGTTTAATTAAAACCACTACTAATTGTTAAAAAAAAATATATAGCGATAGTTTGATTAAACTGCTGTTATATTATATTTTTTTAACCGAATTTATTTCGCAGCAGTTACTAAAATTTCCACTAAGTAGTGATTTTTTTGTAGTGATGAGAGACTCTTACCAGGAGGGGTGTAGATCTTTGACCCGGGATTCAAATCGTCAATAACAGAGGTCAGAAGCCCTAATAATTCACCCAAGGCCTCAAAAAATAAGAGAAATTGATTTAATTCAAGTTAGAGGGTTTAGGGATATAAAACGGGGGTTCATGAAATTTTAAATCTAATTTTAAGGCTAATTAAAATCGCACTCATGGTTTCCTAGGTAGGGACACAATGTTTTCAAAACTGTGCGCCTCTTTGGGGGGGGGGGGGGGGTGCACGGTTACTCCTAAGAGGGTGCATAGTTTGATAAACTGTTTGCTAGCCATACAAATCTCCTATGTTTGGGTTCACATGGTTTGGGAAAACTGTGTGCCAACCATGCACAACCCCTCATCCTTCTAAAAAAATTCATTTTTTTACCCAAACACACCCAAGATAAAACCCAATAAAAAGGTACTCAAAACAAGGAAAAAGTGTACCTATAAATGATCCCAAGACACCTCTAGAAAAGGTTGGGATATTACATTTTTCCTCAATCCCATATTAATGATTTTAATGGGTGCCACCTAGTGCTACCACCTTTTTACCATTTTATTTATTTATTTTTCTTTGATTTTCTACAAATGTTTGGAAATATGAGTTAGTTGAAAAATACAATTTTGATCACCTAATACTTGTCTAGAAACTGAGGTTGATAAAAAAAACGCATCTTCCAACTGCCTTCAGGTAAAATTATAACATATATATAATTATATATATATATTTATTCTCTTTAGTTTAAAATAGAAAAAATAGTGATGATTCATCTTTTTATATTTGGATGGCCATATCTCATCCATCTAATATCATATTGGACCACCGTCTGTAGAGATGAGACCTTCGTGACCCCTTCTTTATGAATTTAATGCAAAGTTAATTTTCCTTAGATTAAAATTTCCACACTATCTATTTGATACCAATTAGAAGTACCAAGGTTCACAACGAAAGTATATGGGTCAGGGATTTAAATTTTTTTCTTCACTGATCAACACAACCACGTAAAATTTGGTGATGCACAACCTAGTATGAAGGCTTGAGGATCTCGTGTGAAGAATTTTAAGCATGAAAAATAAATCAAAAATTTTCTCATTCGATCTAAAGCCACACTTGATAATCACTCATCATTGATGACCATTGTTCAAAGTAACTGAAATAAAATCCTTATAGATCATCTATACACACATTGAATGTCTACAAGAATGTAGTTCATCAAATTATAGGTGCTAGAGTGAAGATCAATGGAGCCTTCAATGTCCCGATGATCACTTCCACCTTGATCCTTCAAACTGAGAAGAAGAACTCAGACTAGATTCTTAGATTTGGATTTTATCTCTCTAGGAAATGGGAGAGATGAGAGAGAGGCTCTCAAATTTGGGTGATGAATATTATATAGAAATAGAGCCTCCCCACACTTATATAACAAGGCTCTAAATACCCGAAAATGGCTCTCCGACCCTCAAATATATATTACCCACTAAAATAAGCTATAAATGACATATTATGACTAACTTATTGAGTCATAAATATCATTTATATTTTTATTAATTACTTGTAATATAATAAATATATTATGTAATAAATTCAAGTCATTAACCTGACTCATTCATTCTCACAAATATTAAAAAAACCTTGAATATTAAAATAATATTAATTTGTTAAATATTTTTCCATGTAGTCATTTAATATCTTGTGAATAAATTTAGTAAATAAATTCAATACTAATCATTCTAAACTTAAAAAATAGTATTTTTTCTTGGAGATCATATATCTTCAGACATCACTTGGACACCATGGTAGGGCCTACCATGTCCTATAATCCTTTTCATTATAATATGCCAAAATTTTGAATATGTTTAATTTGTGACCCTCTAGGACCTTATCTTAACAGAAGTGAATACTATTAAAAAACTAGGAGAAGAGTCTATCAACCCATCAAGGCCCATAAAAAGATAAGAAAAAATCATAGTAATGGAAACCTTTCCTATGAACACACACTGTGTAATATAATATCTTTGTCCATGATATATCATAAATCATGATGCACACTTTGTGTCATCATCCTCTCTTGATTTATTATCCATTGACCTAACTAGATAGACTTAAATTCTTCAACCATGTCCATGGATTTAGTGAAGGTACTGCCATATTGATCAACTAGGCCCGAGATATCATTTTCTTTTAAAAACGAAAAATTATATATTGATTATTCAATCAATGTCATACCACCAATGATGCAACCAACACAAGATAACTTTATATGACATCAATTCCATTGTTTTAGTATTGCATAAAAGTACATGATAAAATAGTATACACTAATAATAATCTAAATTCGAGAGACCATTACACGTACTTGTTGATAAAAACTACTAATGAAACCTGAAACATGTAGTATTCCTATTGGAAGGTCAATCCTCATGATATCATTTACTCAAGATCACCAAGTATGAACTTCATGAGAAGAAGTCTCAATGCTTAAGAGCCCCCAATACATGATGTTAAGACATCATCTATGTCCAATTAGCAAGATGTATGTAAACCATAAGACATAGGTTTAAGATTACTATCATGATATCTCTGGGTTTTCATTATAGCCTGAGAGCTGCTATAACATTTTGATATGATAAATAATATATGAAAATTATTATGTAAATAGTAGATGTAAAAATATCAACACTATTATGGTAAGTGTACATCATTAACAACTCACTGTATTCATTAAATAGTAATTGAAAAGTATCGTTCAATTTGGGTCTATGGAACCCACTTTTACAATAGGACTTCGAAAGAGTAATTGGATACTTCAAAAGAGTAAAGTATAAGTTTGGAAGAGTAACTCCCAAATTTATAAGAGTAAAAACCAACTTCAGAAGAGTAATAAGGGAGTTCAAAAAATTAAATGAAGACTTCATAAGAGTAAAATACTTTGGGAATCTTAGATACTCTCGATGTCTATAAAATAATTTTTTTAGAATATTTATGAAGAAGAAATATCAAATCAATAGATGATCAAGAACCGATCTTCATGATTTAAATATCACATTTAAACTAAAACGATTGTGAATCGAGTTGATATTAAAGATGAACCGATCGAGTTATATTTTTATGTTTGATATGAGTTCCACACCATAGAAGAAGTGTCACGTCACAATGTCATGAACATGTGGAGGATGCAAACTGAAGTTATGAAGCAACTTTCATAGATAATTAAAATATGTAAACAACTTGAGTCCTTTGGGATAATTGGTCAATAATTTAATTGAGAATTTAAACTGAAAAAAATATTTAATATTTTAATGATCAAATTTCTCTTTTCCAAGTTTTGAGGATTTTACAAATAAGATATTGAAACAAGAATATTAATGATTTTGTGAATATAAAAAATAATAATAATGGGAAGAATATGATGAGATTTGACATTTTTATTCTTTGAATTAAATCTAACTTGTCAAATGAGGAGGTGGATATCCTGATGCTACTACAACTGGAGAACATCTGTTGATATTACAAGAGAAGAAGAAGGAGGATTATGATACAAGAGTATCATAAAAGGTGATCAACTAATGTTTACTAAAGAAAAATGAGAGTAAGAGCAAGGAATGTGTGTTCCAAACTAAGAAGATGGAGTAATCTAAGTCTCACTTGATGGTTCATGGAAGGATCCATTCATCAATTGTGTGATGAATTCAATCCAATCATGAGTTGAAGCAGGAAATTGCGGATCATGTGTAAATATGTTTAGTTTATTAATAAGTGAAGGCTAAGAGACAACATCCTAGAGGAGTCATGAAAACTCTACCTATTCCTATATAAAAATGGGATGATATTACTATAGACTTTATTAGTGGATTACCAAAGACTCCTAGGAAGTATGAGAAAATATGTATTATTATTGATTACTTAACCAAATCTATATATTTTCTTACTATAAGAGAAGATTTACCTCTAAATATCCTTTCATGACTCTATATTAATGAATTTGTAAGACTTCATGGAACACATCTTTCAATTTTTTCTAATCATGACCCATGATTTACATCAAAGTTTTAGAAAAGTCTTCAGAAGGCTCTTGATATTGAGCTTCATTTAAGAATCACCTATCAACCTCAAACCAATGGATAGTATGAAAGGACTATTAAAATATTATATGTCATGTTGAGTTCATGATCTATTTACTTTCAAGTTATGTGGGATCATTATTTACCTTTGGTATACTTCAACTATAACAATAACTTCTATTCAAGTATTCAAATGGCATCGTATGAAGCATTATATGGGAAGAGATGTTTTACTACAATATTTTGGAAAGAATTTAGTGAAATGTATCTTATAGGCTTAGAACTTGTGGAGAAGATGATGATAAAGGTAAATACTATTCAAATCTATATCAAATCATCTCAAAGTAGGAAAAAGAGCTATGCCGATAATCGGAGGAAGGATTTGTAATTTCAAGTGGGAGATCATGTTTTCTTAAAAGTATCTCCATGGAAGGGTATTATAAGGTTCAATAACAAAGGGAAAATGATCTTTAGGTACATCATATAGTTTTAAATCCTTTAAATAAGTGGAGTTGTGGCTTACTATTTGGTAGTGCCACCAAGTCTTTTTAAAGTACATGATATGTTCTATATATCATTATTAAGGAAGTACATGCTAGAACCAACGCATGTGAGAATATATAGAATTAGAACCTGATCTATCTTACTATGAAGAGCCTATTCAGTTTCTAGACACTAGATAACAAGTGTTTAGGAATCAGATGACTCAAATAGTAAAGGTATTACAGATAAATCATAATTTGAAAGAGGAGAAGTGGGAACCTGAAGAAATTATGATGAAAAATTACCCAAATATATTCACGAGGTGAAGTTATGGAAATTTTAAGGATGGAATTTTTTGAATGAGGGAAGAATTAAACACTTTAATACTTTACAATATATTTATTTTTAAATAAATTCAATCTCTTTGATAGCTTGAAACACTCACAACCCTGAGTCTAAAAGAAGTTTATTATAGTATACTATTATAACCCATATTTGAAATTGGTGAGTATAAATAGTGTAACGTCCCACATCCGGGTGCCACACCACGGGTGCCCCGAACCCGGTTGGTCGCATGACCTCAAGTGCATTTCCCCAAATGCCAGAGGCTGCCGACTAGTAGTGAGGTCCCAGGTCTGATAGTGTTGAAACTATTCCCTCATTTGTCAAAGTGTAGTACGGTGGAAAAGATAACATGCAACAACAGAAGAAGTAAACAATATACAACTGAAATGGACAACAGAAGTAAAAGGGAACCAACAGTCATACATATAAATATGCAGCATGTCACTATTCTATGAAAGCCTCCAGAACAGGATACACTGCAATACAATACAATACAACTCAAAGTACGAGGTGTAGCCAAACAAAAAAAATCAGAGTAAACAGAACGCAACAACATCGCTAGCCTAACCTCGATCCCATGCTCTCCTACTCCTCTGTTACAATCATGTACCTGTATAGGGACCCTTACCCTTATCCACACCTACAACAATATAATATGTTTGGGCTAAAGACATGACCCAAATAGAGTGTGAGAAATAAATCCCAGTAGGCACCCACCAAAGGCCCGTGCCCAACTATTAGTGAAAATGTGCAACGACAATGTGTAGTAGTAAAATGCAATAAACTAAGCAGTACTCAAAAGTAACTAACTCTACTAGTTATATTTCCATTTTAACATTCATTTAACCATGCCAATCCTGTTCTTTAACTTGGAAGTTATAACACATGAAAATCACCATGGTGAACATTCATGATAACACTATCCTCAGACATACAAACCTTACCCTCAGGTAATCAGAGTCACAACCCGTAGGTATTTGCCCACAGGCATAATAGATATTACCCTCAGGCGTACGAAGTGTTTCCCTCAGGCACATAATCTACTTCCCACAGGCATGAAATGAGTTTCCCATAGGCTAAACAAAACACTGCCCTTAAGTTAAATAGAACACTGCCCTCAGGCTAAATAGAACACTGCCCTCTAGCTAAATAGAACACTACCCTCAGGCGAAACAGAACACTTCCCTCAGGCATAAGTAACCGGGCCGATCCTAATAGATAAGCAAGAAATTATATAAAATTCCTCTCAAGGAAATTTAAAGCATGCTAATTTTTATAGTATACCCTCGGGTAACCTGGCCAAATGGCTAAACAGAGGAACGCACCCCTGGGGTGGTCCTGGATCCAAGCAGCAATCCCAAACAACAGTTTATAATTACATTCAATCACCTATACAATTCTAGGTATTTAAAAATCCAAGTCCTTTGCTATACGACACCCCAAACATGGGTTCGTAGCACAATGGTACACAAAAAAACACAACAGTTGTAATTTGAACACCGAACCACCTACCTCGATCGCCCCTGATCAGTATACGTGAACGAAGCCTCCCGAAACAAATGAGAACGAAGTAGATCTGAGATAAATATAAACCCTTTCAAACTCAAATAACTTTCCCTCAGGAAAGAATTGGTAAGAAAGGCTCTATGAGAAGGAAGAGCTTACCCATGCAGTTATAAGGAGATCGACGACGTAGGAATCGGGTTCCCGGTGTGCGGTCAGGAGATCCTCCAAGCTCTAGCCGTCTCTCCCACTCTCCTCCAGCATTCTAAGCTTCCTATGTGAACAGAGGAGGCTACTTACCATTTTAAGCGAAAAAAACAAACTACACGGCGTGTACTCTCAATTACATGACGTGTACTTTTCTCCTTTAACTGTTCCTCTTGCGACTACTTTTTCACCGCTGAACTATTCATCCATCAACATGAGTACACGATGTGTATTTCTGAATATACGGTGTGTACCGTCGCTCAGCTGGTGGATACTTCCACCACCTTACTATTCACCTATCGACTGACTACACGATGTGTAAATACCTACTACACGGCGTGTTGTTGGTTTTACACCTTTCATCACTGATAGGGCTACATGCCCTGTGTACTCATCCCACACAGCCATAGTACACGGCGTGTGGAAAAGTACATGGCGTGTACCCACAAAATTTGGGATTTTTCCCCATTTTCCTTATTTTCTCAAAAACACTTAAGGAAAAAGGAAAAGAAGAAACCCATACCTCAAAAACAAGAACTGGGTTCTTAGAAACTCCCCCCTTAGAGAAATTATTCCCCGAATTTCCCTCCTAAGGGTGGTGAAGATAAATCTTAGAACAACTCTGGACACTGAGCATGTACGTCGATTTCCCGCTCCCAAGTTTCGTCCTACACTCAGTCATGCTGCCATAGCACCCGTACGAGAGGAACTGATCGTCCTTAGAGAACCTTTATGCTTCTATCAACAAAACGAATTAGATGCTCCTCAAAGGACACATCAACCTGAAGCTCAACCTCCTTGGGCTGAAAAACGTGAGATGGGTCTGAGTGATAACGTCACAACTAAGGTACATGGAAGACTTCATGCATGGCCCGGTACCTCTGTGGTAATTGTAACCGATAGGCAACCGACCCGAATCTCTCTAGAATCTCAAACGACCCCACATACCTCGGTGAAATTTTACCCTGTCTCCTGATTCACCTGTATCCCAACCTCGGTGAAACCCGCAAGAAAACCAGATCCCCGACCATGAACTCCAAGGGTCTTCTGTGGTGATCAACGTAAGATTTCTGACGAGACTGTGCAGTAGCCATCCACTTATGTATCAATTGGACCTACTCTGAAGTCTCCTACATGAGATGTGGTCCCAGTAAAGCTGCCTCTCCTGCCTTCAACTAACACAAAGGTGATTGGCATGGCCTACCATATAAAGCCTCATATGGTGCCATCTCAATAGTTTCCTGAAAACTATTATTATAGGCAAACTCGACCAGGGGTATATGCTTCTCCCAAGAGCCCCCAAAATCTAGGACACATGCACGCAGTATGTCCTCAAGCACCTGTATCGTACGCTCTGACTGACCATCGGTCTAAGGGTGGTAAGCTGTGCTCAGAAACACTTGTGTACCCAGTGCCCTCGGAAAACTTTGCTAGAAATGAGACATAAAACGGGCGTCCCTATCTGAAACGATAGAATGAGGGACCCCATGAAGACGTATGACCTCTCGGATATACGACTTTCCGAGCTCGTCAACACCGAAGGTATCCTTGATCGGAAAAAAGTTAGCTACCTTCATAATTCTATCCACAACGACCCACACAACATCATTGCCTTGAGGTGACCTCAGAAACCCAGTCATGAAATCCATCGTGATATCATCCCATTTCCATTCCGGAATGGGTAACTACTGTAACAGTCTAGCTGGCCTATGATGCTCCGCCTTCACCTACTAATAGGTGGAACATCTCGTAACAAAACCAGCTAATTCTTTCTTCATACCCGGCCACCAATACTGACGTCTCAAGTCACGGTACATCTTGGTAACTCTAGGATGCACTGCCCAAGATGAATCATGAAACTACCTCATCAGCTCCTCACGTATATCCCCTAGAACCCATAATCATCCATGGAAACATAGTGCATCATCATCGCCTATCTCCCAACTAGGAGGAGGGTCCTCACTTGCCACCGACTTCCGTAGAACTAGGCCTTATGAATCCGATAGCTATCTCATCCTCACTCTATCCAGGAGGGTAGAAGTCACAGCTAAGGAAGAAAGATAGGTTTCCCCTGAATATCATGCACCTCTAAATGCATCTCAGAGAACAAAGCCATAAGCTTCCACTCACCACTGGCCTCATGAACTGCCTGTGTCTGAGTCTTCCTGCTCAGTGTATCAGCAACTGCATTACCCTTACCAGGTGTATAGGAAATCTCAAAATTGAAGGACTGAAGGTATTCAACCCACCTTCACTGTCTCAAGTTCAAGTCACGCTGGGTAAAGATGTACTTGAGACTTTTGTGGTCCGTAAACACCACAAAATTCTCTCCCAAGAGATAATGTCTCCAATAGTGTAACGCATGAACAACTGCAGCCAAATCGAGGTCATGCGTCGGATAATTCCTCTCATGTGGCCTCAACTGCCGAGACCCGTACATAATTACTTGATCTCCCTGCATCAACATTGCTCCCAGACCAATCCCTAATGCATCACAGTAGACTGTATAGCTCTTCCCTTGCTTTGAAAGTATCAGGATTGGTGCTGATGTCAATCATCCCTTCATCTCCTGAAATACTGTCTTGCAAGCTTCTGACCAAACGAACTTCACACCCTTCTTAGTTAAACCCTTTAACGACGCTTCTAAGCAGGAAAAGTACTGTATAAAGCACCTGTAATAACCAGAAAACCCAAAGAAACTCCGTATATCAAACACGTTCTTAGGCTGCTCCCAGGAAACTTCTTCTCTCACCTTCTTTGGGTCTACTGCAACTCCTTCCACTAAGATAATATGACCTAGGAAGTGTATCTAGTCCATCAAAAAGTGGAACTTAGAGAGATTAGCATATAGCCGGTGCTCTCTCAGTATAATCAATACGATCTCAAGATGGGTAAAATGGTCATATCGAGTGTGAGAGTACACCAAGACATCGTCCATGAAAACTGCCACAAAAGAGTCTAGATAGGGGTGGAACACACGATTCATCAGAGCCATGAAAACTACTGGTGCGTTCGTGAGTCTGAACGGAATCACCAAGTACTCATATAGACCATACCTTCTCTTGAAGGCTGTGAGAGGTATATCTGATGGTCTAACACACAAATGATGATATCTGGACCTCAAGTCAATCTTCGAGAACACTCGCGCTCCCCGAAGTTGATCAAAAAGATCATCAATCCTTGGTAAGGGATATCAGTTCTTAACTATCAGTTGCTTCAGCTTCCGATAATCCACATAGAGTCTAAGGGTACCATCCACCTTCAACTATGATGTCATCCTCGGGATGGATTGGTTGGTACCCTTCCGAGCCTTTGTGGATTGTTATCGCCGCAGGGTGAGTTTTACGTCACCAGAGGGCAGAGAGTTTCTATACAAGGGAGAATGGGATGTCCAGGCGAGCCGAGATGAACCAGATTGATCTCTCGCATACGGAGTCTTCAAAGAACCCCTCTCACTAGCCATTGGTAGAAATTCCCTGCAAAAGCGTTGCAGATGACCCATCTTTCTGCAAGCTTGGCACTCCACTGGGTCACGTGGACACTGTGGTCTCTTGTGCCACTCTTTACCACACTGGTAGCACATGACCTGGCCACCTGAAGTATTCATCTGGCTAGTACTGCCATCATGAGAGAAATCCATCTGCCTCTTCCTCTTACCGGTAGAAATAGTACCAGAAACTAGTATTGAACCGCCCTGGCCCGCACCACTAGCTTCCCATAGGTTCTGTTCAGTAATCAGTTCCTAATTCACAATAGAATGCACTATAGGCAACCTGAAAACATTCACTAGTTCTAGGATGTCATTCTGAAGACCATCCTTAAAGTGTATGGCCCACAAAGTCTCATCACCCACCAGAACGGGTGAAAAATGCTGAATCTCGGTGAAGCGAGCAGAATAATCCATCACTGACATAGCGCCCTACTGCAGATTCATGAACCCTGGAGCTCGATCTTCCCTCAGCGTCTCTAGGAAGAAGAAGTCATAGAAAGCTTCCTGAAAATCTTCCCATGCCATGTCATGGTGATTCTCAGACTGGGTGGTAACATCCCACCACTACTTGGCGGAATCACGCAACATATAAGTCGCGAGCTTGACCCTCCGCCCTAGAGGCATCTCAAGATGTTCGAAAATAGTCTGCACAAAATCCATCCATGACTCTGCAGCCTATGGTCTGCCATCCCCTAAAAACGTAGGCGGATGTTGCTGCTGAAATATATGCGTCAGCTCTGCCATAGATGTGGCGGCCTGCGGTGCTCCCTGGAAGGTCTGTATGAACCGCATGAAACCTTCACGAAACTATGCCTCCGTGCCTGTGTATGGTATAACGGTTGGCTCCTCATCTAGCACTGATGGTGGATCATCTGGTAGCCCATGGCCCACCATCTCAGGAGTATAATCGTCACCGCTCTCTTGGAGAACAACCGATGGTCGTCTTGGTGGCACGACTCTACAAGGTTAAATACACACCTTAGATCAAGATTATCAAATACTGAAAACAAGGAGACCAAGAATGGAACAAGAGAAAGAAAGCATTCAAGATTTACAAAACTTGACTACACGATGTGTATTAATACGACACAGCGTGTTCTCGCAATCCATTCACATGGGCGTGTACTCCAGCTAAAACTGGTCGTGTAACACCCTAAACACACAACGTGTCCTTAGACTACATGACATGTACTTGAATCCTCATTCTCTGCTCGGGTCCTTCTACATGGCTTAATCCACACGACTCTCCAAAAACAAACCTACACGGCATGTCCCATAGGTACACGATGTGTAATCCACAAGCTTTCACTGGCCCATGTTATTCGTGACACTGCCTGTTACTCAGGTGACTCTACACGGCGTGTTACACCCGCACACGGCGTGTTACACCTGCACACGGCGTGTACACCATCCCGTTTTCTCAGCCACATGGTCAAGTCTACACGGTCTCTCACCGGTCAAGACCACACGGTGTGTCCCTCAGGTACACGACGTGTTTAAGAAGAGGTAACGCCGACCCGTGTTGGTTAGTTACACAGCCAGATCCCCAGGTCACACTACATGGCATGTTCATCATTGACACAGTGTGTATATGGTTAGATTTCTCCGCCCGTGTTGTTAGTTACACGACAGACACATGTTCAACACAACATGACGTGTATAATAACTACACGACGTGTGCCTTCAAGGTTTCACAATCCCATGTTCCTTCTTACACGACCTATGACAGGGGTAGAAACTACAGGGCGTGTACATACGGTACACGATGTGTACTTAAAATTTTTTCTTTCCTTCCCGAACAGAAGATTAAACGGCATGTAATCAAAACTACACGGTGTGTATTCTAGGTTTTTCCGGACAGTAAGCCTCATAAACTACTCCGAAACCCAGAAAACACTAAAACCAACACCTAAGTGCCAAATTCTGATCCGTGAGGGCCCATACTCCCCGCGAATCAAATTTTGGCATCTTATACATGTTATAAAAAAGTAAAATCGTCAATGATCCACCAAATTGTGGTTATTGAGGCCCCATACTCCTCAAGAACAGAAGTTTGGCGTTTATTCTATCAACAACCCCACACAAAAATAACCTAACAAATAGTAGGTATTTATCAAAGCAGCTATCACAACAGCATGCTTTTCTAGCACAACAACATGAAATTTCTAATCCATCTACATGGCATGTAAAGAAAGCATGACATGTGATTTCTATCATGTGCCTAAATGATACATGAGATGGAATAACCTCATTTCATTGGGTTGTAACTAAATATAACCCAAGTGTAACATATAAACATCACAATACAAGTGCGTCACCCAACGGTGAAAATCAAATTAACAGTAAAATTGCAAAACCAATAATAATTGAAATAACGAGGTAGATTAGATTTTCCCTGTACACGGGTTAGCTACTCCCGGGCACAACTTATCACCAACTACCATGTCCATCCTATCATTGAATAAGGCTCAAAATAGTAAGTCAAAGAAAAGAACTCTTCTGATACCACTTTGTAACGTCCCAGATCCAGGTGGCACACCACGGGTGCCCCGAACCCGGTTGGTCACACAACCTCAAGCACATTTTCCCAAACGCCAGAGGTTTCCGACTAGCAGTGAGGCCCTGATTCTGATAGTGGGGAAACTATGCCCTCATTTTTCAAAGTGTAGTGCAAAGGAAAAGATAACATGCAACAACGAAAGTAGTAAACAATATACAACTGAAATCAACAACAGAAGTAAAAGAGAACCATCAATCATACATATAAAGATGCAACATGTCACTATTCTATGAAAATAGACAGAATAGGATACACTGCAATACAATACAATACAACTCAAAGTACAAGGTACAACCAAACAAAACAAAGCAGAGTAAACAGAACGCAACATCATCACAAGCTTAAGCTTGGTCCCATGCTCTCCTACTCCTCTGCTACAATTATGTACCTGTATAGGGACCCTTGACCTTATCCACACCTACATCAATATAATCTATTTGGGCCAAAGAAATGACCCAAACATGGTGTGAGAAATAAATCCCAGTAGGCACCCACCAAAGGCTCGTTCCCAACTGTCAGTGAAAATGTGCAACGACAGTGTGCAGTAGTAAAATGTAATAAACTAAGTAGTACTCAAAAGTAACTAAATATACTAGTTATATTTCCATTTTAACATTCATTTAACCATTACAATCCTATTCATTAACTTGGCAGGTATAACACATGAAAATTACCATGGTGAACATTAATGATAACACTGTCCTCAGACATACAAACCTTACCCTCAGGTAATCAGAGTCACAACCTGCAGGTACTTGCCCATAGGCATAACAGATATTGCCCTCAGGCGTACGAAGTGTCGCCCTTAGGAATAGAATCTACTACGCACATGCATGAAAGGAGTTACCCTCAAGCTAAATAGAACACTTCCCTCAGGCTAAATAGAACACTGCCCTCAGGCTAAATAAAACACTTCCCTCAGGCAATACAGAACACTGCCCTCAGACGCAAGTAACCGGGCTGAGCCCAATAGATAAGCAATCAATTATATAAAATTCCTCTCAAGGAAATTTAATGTATGCTAATTTTTATGGTATACCCTTGGGTAACCTGGACAAACGACTAAACAGAGGAACACACCCCCGGGGTGGTCCTGGATCCAAGCAGCGATCCCAAACAACGGTTTATAATTACATTCAATCACTTATAAAATTCTAGGTATTTAAACAGCCAAGGCCTCATCCATATGACACCCCAAACATGGGTTCGTAGCACAACGGTACACAAAAACACACAATAGTTGGAATTTAAACACCATACCACCTACCTCGATCGCCCCTGATTGGTATACATGAACGATGCCTCCTGAAACAAACAAGAACAGAGCAGATCTAAGATGAATATAAACCCATTCAAACTCAAATAACTTTCCCTTGGGAAATAATTGGTAATAAAGGCTCTAGGAGAAGGAAGAGCTTACCCGTACGGTTCCAAGGAGATTGGCGGCGCAGGAATCGGGTTCCCAATGTGTGGTCAGGAGATCCTCTAAGATCTAGAGATCTCTCCTACTCTCCTCCGGTGTTCTAAGCTTCCTCTATGAATAGAGGAGGCTACTTCCCGTTTTAAGCAAAAAAAAAACAAACTACACAGTGTGTACTCTCAAGTACACTACGTGTACTTTTCTCATTTAACTATTCCTCTGGTGGCTACTTTTTCACCACCAAACTGTTCATCCGTCGACATGAGTACACGACGTGTATTCCTGAATACACGGCGTGTACCGTCGCTAAGCTGGTGGCTACTTCTAATGCCTTACTATTCACCTTCCGACTGACTACACGGGTGCCTCGAACCCGGTTGGTCGCATGACCTCAAGTGCATTTCCCCAAATGCCAGAGGCTGCCGACTAGCAGTGAGGGCCCAGGTCTGATAGTGTTGAAACTATGCCCTCATTTGTCAAAGTGTAGTGTGGTGGAAAATATAACATGCAACAACGGAAGAAGTAAACAATATACAACTGAAATGAACAACAAAAGTAAAAGGGAACCAACAGTCATACATATAAAGATGCAGCATGTCACTATTCTATGAAAGCCTCCAGAATAGGATACACTGCAATACAATACAATACAACTCAAAGTACGAGGTCCAACCAAACAAAAAAAATCAGAGTAAACAGAACGCAACAACATCGCTAGCCTAACCTCGGTCCCATGCTCTCCTACTCCTCTGTTACAATCATGTACCTGTATGGGGACCCTTACTCTTATCCACACCTACAATAATATAATATGTTTGGGTTGAAGACATGACCCAAATAGGGTGTGAGAAATAAATCCCAGTAGGCACCCACCAAAGGCCCGTGCCCAACTATCAGTGAAAATGTGCAACGACAATGTGCAGTAGTAAAATTCAATAAACTAAGCAGTACTCAAAAGTAACTAACTCTACTAGTTATATTTCCATTTTAACATTCATTTAACCATGCCAATCCTGTGCTTTAACTTGAAAGTTATAACACATGAAAATCACCATGGTGAACATTCATGATAACACTATCCTCAGACATACAAACCTTACCCTCAGGTAATCAGAGTCACAACCCGCAAGTACTTGGCCACAGGCATAACATATATTGCCCTCAGGCGTACGAAGTGTTTCCCTCAGGCACAGAATCTACTGCCCACAGGCATGAAAGGAGTTTCCCATAGGCTAAACAGAACACTGCCCTTAGGTTAAATAGAACACTGCCCTCAGGCTAAATAGAACACTGCCCTCTGGCTAAATAGAACACTACCCTCAGGTGAAACAGAACACTTCCCTCAGGCATAAGTAACCGGGCCGATCCCAATAGATAAGCAAGCAATTATATAAAATTCCTCTCAAGTCAATTTAATGTATGCTAATTTTTATGGTATACCCTCGGGTAACCTGGCCAAACGGCTAAACAGAGGAACGCACCCCCGGGGTGGTCCTGGATCCAAGCAGCAATCCCAAACAGTAGTTTATAATTACATTCAATCACCTATACAATTCTAGGTATTTAAACAGCCAATTACTTTTCCATACGACACCCCAAACATGGGTTCTTAGCACAATGGTACACAAAAACACACAAAAGTTGGAATTTGAACACCAAACCACCTACCTCGATCGCCCCTGATCAGTATACGTGAACGACGCCTCCCGAAACAAATGAGAACGAAGCAGATCTGAGATGAATATAAACCCATTCAAACTCAAATAACTTTCCCTCAGGAAAGAATTTGTAAGAAAGGCTCTAGGAGAAGGAAGAGCTTACCCGTGCAGTTCTAAGGAGATCGACGGCGTAGGAATCGGGTTCCCGGTGTGCGGTCAGGAGATCCTCCAAGATCCAGCCGTCTCTCCCACTCTCCTCCAGTATTCTAAGCTTCCTATGTGAACATAGGAGGCTACTTACCATTTTAAGCGAAAAAAAAACTACACGGTGTGTACTCTCAAGTACATGACGTGTACTTTTCTCATTTAACTATTCCTCTGGCGGCTACTTTTTCACCGCTGAACTATTCATCTGTCAACATGAGTACACAACGTGTATTCCTAAATATACGGTGTGTACCGTTGCTCAACTGGTGGCTACTTCCACCACCTTACTATTCACCTATCGACTGACTACACGATGTGTAAATACCTACTACACGGCGTGTTGTTAGTTTTACACCTTTCATCGCTGACAGGGCTACACGCCCTGTATACTCATCCCACACAGCCAAAGTAAACAGCGTGTGGAAAAGTACATGGTGTGTACCCACAAAATTTGTATTTTTTCCCCATTTTCCTTATTTTATCAAAAACACTTAAGGAAAAAGGAAAACAAGAAACCTGTACCTCAAAAACAAGAACCGGGTTCTTACAAACTCCCACCCTTAGAGCAATTCGTCCCTGATTTTCCCTCCCAAGGGTGGTGAAGATAAAGCTCAGAACAACTCTGGCCACTAAGCACGTACGTCAGTCTCCCACTCCCAGGTTTCATCCTGCACTCGGCCATGCTGCCATAGCACCCGTACGAGAGGAACTAACCGGTCTCGGAGAACATTTTTGCTCCTATCAATAATACGAATCAGATGATCCTTAAAGGACGCATTGACCTGAAGCTCAACCTCCTCAGGCTCAAAAATGTGAGATGGGTCTGAGTGATAACGGCACAACTAAGATACATGGAAGACATCTTGCTTGGCCCGGTACCTCTGTGGTAACTGTAACCAATAGGCAACCAACCCGACTCTCTCCAGAATCTCAAATGGACCCACATACCTCGGTGAAAGTTTATCCTGTCTCTTGATTCGCCTGTGTCCCAACCTCGGTGAAACTCGCAAGAAAACCTGATCCCTGACCACGAACTCTAAGGGTCGTCTCTAGTGATCAGCATAAGATTTTTGACGAGACTGTGCAGTAGCCATCCACTTCCGTATCAACTGGACCTACTCTGAAGTCTCCTGCATGAGATGTGGTCCCAGTAAAGCTGCCTCATCTACCTCCAACCAGCACAAAGGTGATCAGAATGGCCTACCATATAAAGCCTTATATGGTGCCATCTAAATAGTTTCCTGAAAACTATTATTATAGGAAAAATATACCAGGGGTATATGTTTCTCCCAAGAGGCCCCAAAGTCTAGGACACATGCATGTAGTATGTCCTCAAGCACCTGTATCGTACGCTCTGACTGGCCATCAGTCTGAGGGTGGTAAGCTGTGCTCAGAAGCACCTGTGTACCCAGTGCCCTCTGAAAACTCTGCCAGAAACAAGACATAAAATGGGAATCCCTATCTGAAACGATAGAACGAGGGACCCCATGAAGACGTATGACCTCTCTGATATGCAGCTTCCTGAGCTCGTCAGCACCGAAGGTCTCCTTGATAAAAAAAAGTGATCTACCTTCATAAGTCTATTCACAATGACCCACATGAAATCATTGCCTCGAGGTGACCTCGGTAACCCAATCCTGAAATCCATTGCGATATCATCCCATTTCCATTCCGGAATGGGTAACTGCTGTAATAGTCCAGCTGATCTCTGATGCTCCGCCTTCACCTGCTGACAGGTGGAACATCTCGTAACAAAACCAGCTACTTCTTTCTTCATACCCGGCCACCAGTACTGATGTCTCAAGTCACGGTACATCTTGGTAACTCTGGGATGCACTGCCCAAGCTGAAGCATGAAACTCCCACATCAGCTCCTCTCTTATATCCCCTAAAACCCATACTCATCCATTGAAACTCATTACCTCATCATCTCCTATTGCCCAACCAAGAGGAGTGTCCTCACTTGCCACCGACCCCCATAGAACTAGGCCTTATGAATCTGATAGTTGTCTCATCCTCACTCTATCCCGGAGGGTAGAAGTCACAGCTAAGGAACAAAGATAGGTTTTCCCCTGACTATTGTGTACCTCCAAATGCATCTCAGTGAACAAAGCCATAAGTTGCCACTCACCACTAGCCTCATGAACTGCCTGTGTCCGAGTCTTCCTGCTCAGTGCATCAACAACTACATTACCCTTACTAGGTGTATAAAAAAGCTCAAAATCAAAGGACTGAAGGTATTCAACCCACCTTCGCGGTCTCAATTTCAAGTCACACTGGGTAAAGATGTAATTGAGACTTTTGTGGTCCGTAAACACCACAAAATGCTCTCCCAAGAGATAATGTCTCCAAAAGCGTAACGTATGAACAACTGCAGCCAACTCGAGGTCATGCGTCGGGTAATTCCTATCATGTGGCCTCAACTGCCGAGACCCGTACGCAATTACTCGATCGCCCTGCATCAACACTGCTCCCAGCAAAATCCCTAATGCATCACAATAGACTGTATAGATCTTCCCTTTCTCTAGAAGTATTAGGATTGGTGCTGATGTCAATCGTCCCTTCAGCTCCTGAAAGGCTGTATCGTAAGCTTCTGACCAAACGAACTTCACACCCTTCTTAGTCAAACCCGTCAACGACACTACTAAGCGGGAGAAGCCCTGTATAAAGCTCTTGTAATAACCAGCCAACCCCAAGAAACTCTATATATCAAAAACATTCTTAGGATGCTCCCAAGAAACTACTGATCTCACCTTCTCTGGGTCTAATGCAACTCCTGCCTCTAAGATAATATGACCCAGGAAGTGTATCTGGTCCATCCAAAAGTGGCACTTGGAGAGCTTAGCATATAGCTAGTGCTCTCTCAATGTACTCAATACAATCTCAAGATGGGTAGCTTGGTCGTGTCGAGTGTGAGAGTACACCAAGATATCTTCCACGAAAACTACCACAAAAGAGTCCATATAGGGGTGGAACACACGATTCATCAGATCCATGAAAACTACTGGCGCGTTCGTGAGTCCGAATGGCATCACCAAGTACTCATATAGACCATACCTGCTCCTGAAGGCTGTGAAAGGTATATCAGATGGTCTAACACGCAACTGATGATATCCGGACCTCAAGTCAATCTTCGAGAACACTCATGTTCCCTGAATTTGATAAAAAAGATCATCAATCCTTGGTAAGGGATATCAGTTCTTAATCGTCAGTTGCTTCATCTTACGATAATTCACACAGCGTCTGAGGGTACCATCCACCTTCTTCGCAAAAAGGACCGAAGAACCCCATAGAGAAGTATTGGGTCAGATAAAACCCTTTTCCTGCAACTCCTCCAACTGCATCTTGAGCTCTTGAAACTCAGGTGTAGCCATCCTATAATGAGGAATGGACACCAGTGCTGCTCCTGGCACAAGCTCAACAGAGAAATCCACCTCTCGCTCTAGAGGTAGACCTGGAAAGTAGTCTGGGAATACATCCCTGAAACAATCAACCACTGGAGAGAAATCCTTCTGACAAGTTCCTTGATCATCTAGATATAAACTCGAAATATGGGTTGTGACTCCACCTCTCCCACGATGCTCTGGTCCAGCTCGTCTTGCCTGGACATCCCATTCTCCCTTGTATAGAAACTCTCCACCCTCTGGTGATGTAAAACTCACCCTGCGACGATAGAAATCCACAAAGGATCAGAAGGGTACCAACCAGTCTATCTCGAGAATGAAATCATAGCTCGTTGTCTCTAAGACATAGAGGTCCCATAGAAAGTGACACCCACCAACCTCAAGGGGTACTCCTTGCACTGACGCACACTAGCCATTCTAGTCCCCAACGGAGTGTCTAGCGCCATAACACCAGAAGAAGAAGAAACGTAGAGCCCAAGGCTCTCCACAACGGTTACAGATATGAAGCTATGTGTAGCACCCATATCGAAAAGTACTGAAGATAAAACCGAAGCTACTAAAATAGTACCTCTAATAGTAGAAGGTCCGGAATCCTTCTCCTGTTGGGCCCGATGCACTGCATATGCCTGCCCAGTGCCGTGACCCTATGACACAGCCTGGCTACCTTGAGCTGTCCCGCCCTGCTGTCTCTAAGATCCTGGTGTCTGGCTACCACATCCACGACCACCATCTCTACCTGCATGCCCTGACGTATTCCAGTTTCCTGGCTGGTAAGAAGCTGCTGGTCCTTCTCCCGCATATAGAGTCTACACAAAACCCCTCTCACTAGCCACTGGTAGAAAATCCCTGCAAAAGCGTTGTAGATGACCCATCTTTCCGCAAGCTCGACACTCCACTGGGTCATGTGGACACTATGGTCTCTTGTTCCCCTCTTTACCAAATTGGTAGCACATGACCTGGCCACCTGAAGTATTCCTCTGGCTAGTACTACCACTGTGAGAGAAATCCATCTGCCTCTTCCTCTTACCGGTAGAAATAGTACCAAAAACTGGTGTCGAACCGCCCTGGCCCACACCACTAGCTTCCCATAGGTTCCGTTCAGTAAACAGTGCCTGATTCACAATAGCATGCATTGTAGGCAACCTGAAAACATTCACCAGTGCTTAGATGTCATACCGAAGACCATCCTCAAAGCATCTGGCCCTCAACATCTCATCACCCACCATAACGGGTGCAAAACCCTGAAGCTTGGTGAAGAGAGCAGAATAATCCGTGGCACCCTGCTTTAGATTCATGAACTCTTGAGCTCGAAATGCCCTCAGTGTCTCTGGGAAGAATAAGTCGTAGAAATCTGCCTGAAAATCTTCCCACACAATGTCGCGGTGATGCTCAGACTAGGTGGTAACATCCCACCACCTTTTGGTGGAATCACACAACATATAAGTCGCGAGATTGACCATCCGCCCTGGAGGCATCTCAAGATGCTTGAAAATATTATTCACTGAATCCATCCATGACTCCAGAGCCTGTGGTCCTCCATCCCCTGAAAACGTAGGTGGATGCTACTGCTAGAATATACGCGTCAGCTCTGCCATAAATGTGGCGGCCTACGGTGCTCCCTGGAAGGTCTGCATGAACCGCATGAAACCTTCACGGAACTGCGCCTCCGCACCTATGTCCGGTATAACGGTTGGCGTCGCATCTGGCACTGTTGGTGGATCATCTAGTAGCCCATGGCCCACCATCTCAGAAGTATAATCATCCATGCTCTCTTGGCGAACAACCGGTGGTATTCTCGGTGGCATGACTCTACAAGGTCAAACACACACCTTAGATCAAGATTATCAAATACTGAAAACAAGGAGACCAAGAAGGGAACAGAAGAAAGAAAGCATTCAATATTTAAAAAACTTGACTACACGGTGTGTATTAATACGACACGGCGTGTTCTCGCAAGGCATTCACATGGGAATGTACTCTAGCTAAAACTTGTCGTGTAACACCCCAAACACATGACATGTCATCGGACTACACGACGTGTACTTGAATCCTCCTTCCCTGCTCGGGTCCTTCTACACGGATTAAGCCACATGACTCTCCAAAAACAAACCTACACGGTGTATCCCACAGGTACACAACATGTAATCTACAAGCTTTCACCGACCCGTGTTGTTCGTGACATGTCCTGTTACTTGGCTGACTCTACACGGCGTGTTACACCCGCACACAGCATGTACATCATCATATTTTCCCAGCCACATAGTCAAGTCTACACGGTCTCTCACCGGTCAAGACCACACGGTGTGTACCTCAGGTACACGACATGTTTAAGAAGAGGTAACGTCGACCCATGTTTGTTAGTTACACGACCGGATCCCCAGGTCACACTACACGGCATGTTCATCATTGACACGGTGTGTATATGGTCAGATTTCTCCACCCATGTTGTTAGTTACACGGAGAACACAAGTTAAACACAACACGGTGTGTATAATAACTATACGATGTGTACCTTCAAGGTTTCACTATCCCATGTTCCCAACTACACGGCCTATGACAGGGGTAGAAACTACACGGCGTGTACATATGGTACACGACGTGTACTTAAAAATTATTCTTTCCTTCCCGAACAGAAGATTAAACGGCGTGTAATAAAAACTACACAACGTGTATTCTGGGTTTTTCTAGATAGTAAGCCTCAGAAACTACTCCAGAACCCAGAAAACACTGAAACCAACACATAAGTTCCAAATTCCAATCCGTGAGGGCCCATACTCCCCGCGAATCAAATTTAGGCATCTTATACATGTTATAACAAAGTAAACTCGTCAATGATCCACCAAATTCCGGTTATTGAGGGTCCATACTCCTCAAGAACCGAATTTTGGAATTCATTCTATCAACAACACCACACAAAAATACCCTAACAAATAGCAGGTATTTATCAAAGCAGCTATCACAACAACATGCTTTTCTAGCACAACAACTATCACAACAACATGCAATTTCTAATGCACCTACATGGCATGGAAAGAATGCATGACATATGATTTCTAGCATGTGCCTAAATGATGGATGAGATATCATACCCTCATCTCATCGGGTTGCAACTAAATATAACCTAAGTGTGACATATAAACAACACAATACAAGTGCGTCACCCAACGGTGAAAATCAAATTAACTGTAAAATTGCAAAACCAGTAATAATTGCAATAACGAGATAGATTGACTTTTCCCTATACATGGGTTAGCTACTCCTAGGAAAAACTTATTACCAAATACCATGTCTATCCTATCACTGAATAAGGCTCCAAACAATAAGTCAAAGAAAATAACTCTTCTGATACCACTTTGTAACGTCCTGGATCTGGGTGCCACACCACGGGTGCCCCAAACCCAGTTGGTCACATGACCTCAAGAGCATTTCCCCAAATACCAGAGGCTTTCGACTAGTAGTGAGGGTCTAGGTCTGATAGTGGGGAAACTATGCCTTCATTTTTCAAAGTGTAGTGCAGTGGAAAAGATAACATGCAACAGCGGAAGCAGTAAAAAATATACAACTAAAATGGACAACAGAAGTAAAAGAGAACCAGCAGTCATACATATAAAGATACAACATGTCACTATTCTATGAAAGCATCCAGAATAGGATACAATGCAATAAAATACAATACAACTCAAAGTATGAGGTATAACCAAACAAAACAAAGTAGAGTAAACAGAACGCAACGACATCGCAAGCCTAAGCTCGGTCTCATGCTCTCCTACTCCTCGGCTACAATCATGTACCTGTATTGGGACCCTTGACCTTATACAAACCTACATCAATATAATATTTTTGGACCAAATACATGACCCAAACAGGGTGTGAGAAATAAATCCCAGTAGGCACCCACCAAAGGCCCGTGCCCAACTATCAGTAAAAATGTGCAACGACAGTGTGCAGTAGTAAAATGCAATAAACTAAGCAATACTCAAAAGTAACTAACTCTACCTGTTATATTCCCATTTTAACATTCATTTAACCATGCCAAGACTGTGCTTTAACTTGGAAGGTATAACACATGAAATCACCATGGTGAACATTCATGATAACACTATCCTCAGACATACAAAACTTACCCTCAGGTAATTAGAGTCACAACCCGCAGGTACTTGCCCACAGGCATAGAAAATATTTCCCTCAGGCATACGAAGTGTCACCATCAAGCACAGAATATACTTCCCATAGGCATGAAAGGAGTTACCCTCAGGCTAAACAGAACACTGCCCTTAGGCTAAATAGAACACTTCCCTCAGGCTAAATAGAACACTGCCTTCAGGCTAAATAGAACACTACCCTGAAGTGAAACAAAACACCGCACTCAGGTGCAAGTAACCGGGCCGAGCCTAATAGATAAGAAAGAAATTATATAAAATTCCTGTCAAGGAAATTTAAAGCATGATAATTTTTACGGTATACCCTCAGGTAACCTGTCCAAACGGCTAAACAGAGGAACGCACCCCCGGGGTGGTCCTGGATCCAACTAGCAATCCCAAATAGTAGTTTATAATTACATTAAATTACCTATACACTTATAGGTATTTAAATAGCCAATAACTCAGCTATACGACACCCCAAACATGGGTTCGTAGCACAACGATACACAAAAACACACAGTAGTTGGAATTTAAACACCAAACCACCTACCTTGATTGCCCCTGATCGGTATACATGAACGAAGCCTCCCAAAAAAAATGAGAATGGAGTAGATATGAGATGAATATAAACCTGTTCAAACTCAAATAACTTTACCTTAGGAAAGAATTGGTAAGAAAGGATCTAGGAGAAGGAAGAGCTTACCCCTGCGGTTCCAAGGAGATCGACGGCGTAGGATTCGGGTTCCTGGTGTGCGGTTAGGAGATCCTCCAAGATCCGTCCATCTCTCTCGCTCTCCTCCGGCATTCTAAGCTTCCTCTGTAAAAAGAGGAGACTAATGCCCATTTTAAGAAAAAAAAACTAACTACACGGCGTGTACTCTCAAGCACATGGAGTGTACTTTTCTCGTTTAACTGTTCCTCGGCTACTTTTTCAATGCCGAACTGTTCATCCATCAACATGACTAGACGACGTGTATTCCTGAATACACGACGTGCACCATCGCTCAACTGGCGGCTACTTCCACTGCCTTACTATTCACCCACCAACTGACTACATGGCGTGTAGTCAGTTTTACACCTTTCATCGCCGACAGGGCTACACGCCCAGTGTACTCATCCCACACGGCCAAAGTACACGGTGTGTGGAAAAGTACATGGCGTGTACCCAAAAAATTTGGGATTTTTCTCTATTTTTTTTATTTTCTCAAAAACACTTAAGGAAAAAGGAAAAGAAGAAACCCGTACCTCAAAAAAAAGAACCGGGTTCTTACAAACTCCCCCCCTTAGAGAAATTCATTCTGGAATTTCCCTCCCAAGGGTGGTGAAGATAAAGCTCAGAAAAACTTTGGCCACTGAGCACGTACGTCAGTCTCCCGCTCCTAGGTTTCGTCCTGCACTCAGTTATGCTGCCATAGCACCCGTACGAGAGGAACTGACCAGCCTCAGAGAACCTTTGTGATCCTATCAACAATACGAATCAGATGCTTCTCAAAGGACACATCGACTTGAAGCTCAACCTCCTCGAGATGAAAAATGTGAGATGGGTCTGAGTGATAACAGCGCAACTGAGATACATGGAAGACTTTGTACATGGACCGATACCTCTATGGTAACTATAACCGACAGGAAACCGACCTGACTCTCTCCAAAATCTCAAACGAACCCACATAACTTGGTGAAGGTTTACCCTGTCTCCTGATTCTCCTGTGTCCCAAACTCGGTGAAACCCACAAGAAAACCTGATCCCCGACCACGAACTCCAAGGGTCATCTGCGGCGATCAGCATAAGATTTCTGATGGGACTGCGTAGTGGCCATCCATTTCTGTATCAACTGGACCTGCTCTGAAGTCTCCTGCATGAGACGTGGTCCCAGTAAAGCTGCCTCACCTACCTCCAACCAGCACAAAGGTGATCGGCATGGCCTACCATATAAAGCCTCGTATGGTGACATCTTAATAGTCGCCTGAAAATTATTATTATAGGAAAACTCGACCAGAGGTATATGCTTCTCCCAAGAGCCCCCAAAGTCTAGGACGTATGCACGTATCATGTCCTCAATCACCTATATCGTACGCTTCGACTGGCCATAAATATTGTAGGCATCGAATCTCTTAGCTTACCTTAGAGGAAATCGAGCCAAAAACTTCAAATCATTCGATATTTCAACTCGATTGTCAACATTCATTATCTAGAAAAAAAGATATAAGGTGTTAATTTTAACATAGAAAAAATAACTACATTTAAATAATATGAATATGAGTATATACTTACACGAAGGGAAAACCATTCTAAAAAATCCTTATTAAATTTTTTTGTTAATTCAAACTCATTTCAATATTGTCTTCTAAGTCACCTATTTTTTTGCAGGAATAATTATTCAATAAATGGATCTACAATAACACTATTGAGAAGCACATATCTATATTCTTATAGAAAATCTAATTTATTCAGTGTTAAATTTTAACCATTTTCAATTGGTCATCCAATAGTTTGAAATACTAATTACTGATTTTTAGAACAAGAATTAGTAGAGATGTCATCATCACATCAAATATAATTAAATCTAGTATCAATATCATCCAAATACCTAGAACAAAAGGTCAAGCACTCTTCTACTATGAAAACTCCAGCAATAGGTCTTTATGGTTGAGATTTATTCCTTATATATGATTTCAAATGACCTAAATACCTGATGAAAAAAACAAGAAACATATTAAAAAATTATATGCAACGATTTGATAAAATTGAATTCAAAAATGAAAATAAAAATAATATCAATATACCTCTTAATTGGATACATCCATCAATAGTGTATCGGTCCACCAAGTTTAGCTTCTTCATGAAAATGAATAGTCAAATGAATCATGACTATAAAGAATGAAGGGGGAAATAACATCTCCAAATGACATAGTGTCAAAACCATTCTTTCTTGAAGTTTAAAATGCTTAGTTATATTTAGAGTTTTTCAAAAAATCCCTCTAAAAAAGGTACAAAACTCAACTACATCTAAAATTACCTTTTTAGGTAAATTATTATGAAAATACAACAAAAAATCTGCTCCATCAAAATATGTGAGTCATGACTTTTCAATCCATGCAACTTTCAATGTTTTAAGTCAACACACCTTGATATGTTACTTGAATATCCATCCAGAACTTTTACATTCTTTAAAGTTTGAAGGTATACGTCTTTATCATGATTTTTCATTTTAAAAATATCCAAAGGATACTTTCCATTCTCATTTTCCCACAAACCATGCTTTATATTCATTGAATTTGAATCCTTACGATCATTATGGAGATCCTTCGATTTACCCTACTCATTAAGCACTATAAAAATTAAATTGTCACATAATTTCATCTCAATATGTATTACGTCATAATATTAACGTATCAAATTAAACTCCCAATAAGGAAGTTTAAAAAATATACTCATTTTCTTCCATTGTTTTGTTCCAACTTCTTCAGATACTATACCTCTTACCCCACTTCCTCACTTCTTTATACTGATGACATTTTATAAATTATTTAGTAAAATTCATTAATTATCCCAAGATTTATGAACCATATAACAACTTTAATTACTTTCTTATTTTAATATCTATATTTAATCATGTCTTGTTAAACCTGGATTTATGATAAGCATCAAGAAATCGAAAATGACATATAAAAAACCATTTTTTGCCATAAGGTAATCGTTGAGGTTCAAAATCAAAATTACAAACTGAACAATCCAAACCAGTATGAGCGTTCAAACCAGATAAATTTCCCAGTCTAGGAAAGTCACTAATTTTCCACATTAAAGCAACATGCATTTTTAATAGTTGTCTCATTGAATCATCATATGTTTCCATGCCATCATACCACAATTCTTGAAATTCTTCGATTAGAGGTTGAAGGTATACATCAATGTCATTTCTAGGAATTTGAAAAATCATTGAAATAATGAAAGAAGTATTATTTATACACATATATGGAGGTATATTATAAGGAATTAAAACAACTAGAAAAATTCTATAATTACCACTTAAAGTACCAAAAGGGTTAAAACCATCAAAAGCCAATCCCAAATGTACTTTCCTATGATCTGAAGAAAAATATAGATATAGAGAATCAAACATCTTCCATGATGTTTAATCTTCTAGATGTATCATCAATACATCATTACTATCCTAAGCATGCTACTTCATGTTTTATACAGTCTTAGATGATATTAATAATCTTTTCAAGCATGGTTTTAGAGGAAAGTAATGCAATACCTTTGTAGGAGTTTTCTTCTTCTATTTCTTCCTAGGGTTGCATTGATTTATACTCTCACTACTGTTTATTAACTTCCATATACTTGTATGAAATCTTGTGCATTATTCTTTATCATACTCTTCTCCACAGTAAATCATGAAATCATTAGTACATGCATCTATCTTTGTATAATCTAGTCCAAGTTTGTTGATGACTTTCTTTATCACACAGAATGATGCATGTATCTTAAATTCACTAAATACATCCTGACACAACTCTAAAATCATATACATTTATTTTTTAGAAATTCCATAGAGACACTTGATATGAAAAAACTTAAGAAAAAGATACAACTTTGAATACTCAACACACCCTTCAGACAGTTCTAATTGTCATTCTTCAAATAATTCATACAAATCATTCTTTGTCATTGAAGTTCTGAGAAAAATTAACCTTCTCAGGATCAATTGAAGGTTCTGTTGATATATTAAAATCTTGGAAAATTGTATTATGTAAAACCAAATTCATCATTTAATAAATTTTTAACTAAATTCTCCTCTCCCAGGTCACTTTGTATTTCATTAATAGTATTTTCATTATTTTGACTTTACATAAAATTTAATTCACCATGCCAAATCCAACAGACATATTGAGAATGAAACTATTTTGATATAAAATTCTTATATATTTAATTTATATTCAACCATTTCTTGAATTTATAATCAGGACATAAACATTTTATTCTACCATCCACTGATCAGTTTGTAATTGCATAATCTAAAAATTATTCCAAACCCTTGGCATACTGAGGTGTGTTTCAAGGTAAATTAATCAAACTTTTATACATATGTATTGGATTGTATTCCCCATATAAATTTAGATATAAAGATATAAATGTTTAATCAAATAGGTATAATAAAAATTAAATATCACCCAGATTCACCATTGACTCTTTCATAACAACTATAAAGGAAAATGGGATGAATCAAATAATAAAAATTTTATTATTAAGCTTATAATATAAAAACCTGAATCAAATAAATTATTATTTCTCACAAATATATATGAATAGTGACATAAATTAGATAAAAACCACATTTTAGCACAAAGGAAACCCTTGAACATTTTGAAAGATACCAAATATGTATTCTAAAATTAAGAGTTGGAAGATAAAGTTTCTTTCTTAGTAAAGATAAAATTATTATTTTTAGATTAAAGAAGGATCTATATGGGTTAGAATAAGACTCAATATAATAGTATTTTAAGTTAGATACATGGTTGCAGTAATTAATATTTAATGATGGAAGTGTGGAAAACAGACTCTACATTAAAGATGATAAACATGTATCAATTTTTGATATTTTATATGTTGATGATATTATTTTTATGGGAGAAAAAGATAATGGTGTATTATACCCTAGTGTTGTAACTAAGGAGGGTTTATTCCATTGAAAAATTAGCTACATTGATCAATGTCTAAACAATTTCCCATGGTCTAACTAAGAACATAATCATCCCTTTAAAATATGAATGCAAAGTATACTTTATTTGGATATCACACACTATTGGATGGATAAAACCGATAAACAAATTTTTTTAGGTTTTTATATGTTTTTATACTTCATTATACCATTTAAGTTCCACCATTTAATATATTGAATCATTTTTTTACTTTGAGGGGATCCAAAAAATCAATGGTTGTGTGATGAGGGGAAACATTATCAAATATTTGGAAAAACATTTGGGAGTGTATGATTCATATAAAATGATAAAAAATTAGTCATTTGACTAAAAAAAACTAAACACTATAATTATTTCTCTTAAAAATTGTGTTAGTTAAAATAAAATCAATGAAACTATGTTGGATGTTCCAGTTACCATAACCAATAACTGATTATCATGCATGTAAAACTTAACCCTAACTACTCAATCATTTTTTGAAAGATTTTATTAAATTAAATGATTCCTCACATATGAATAAAACATGAAACATTCCAATAAATTTAAAAAGGGTCTAATACCTCATTTTCAAGGCATTTATCCTTAGAGACCATTCGAGGGTTGGTGATGAAACCACGTGTGACCCCAAACCCTATCACCAATTTTTTATGAGTTGGAAAATAGTATCAATTATATATATGTCAAAAATTGGAGGCATTAACATATATAGAACAAAGTGGAATTCATTAATATGTAATAAAAACCATGAAATTTTGAATAATATAGATTCCATAACTGACTTATATCATAAATGAATTTACTTTTTAAATTTAATAAAACATAACGAAATTAATGATTATTATAACCCCAAACAAATAACTGTAAAATCCAAATAACATATTATAAAGAAAAATTACATATATAAATTAACGTTTAGTGAATAAAAAAAATATATACTCATTTTATCACACATTATTTTCCATATAATGCTACTCAATAATAGATTTATGGTGATTATAGAGATAATGATGCAACCTTTAGGGGGGGTCTGCCTTACCACTGAGCAGGGGAAACGAGCCTGGGAGAGGGAGGCCAGAGGGGGAGGGGCTGAGTCTCCACCAAGGAGGGAAACTACTGGGGAGAGGGAGGTCAGAGGGGGATCCGCATCACTTCTAGGGAGAGGTAGGTTGGAGTGGGGGTCCGAATCGCTACTAGGGAGAGGGAGGTCGGGGGGGGGGTGTCATGGGGGTCGGGATCAACGCCAAGGAAATAGAAGGTATGTCAGAGGGGTGGGGGAAACAAGGGTTACCAATGAAGAGGCAGGGTTGGGGTCGCGCTAGGGAGGGGAGACGAGGAGGTCAGGGGAGGGGGGATAGGGGTCATGGTTTCATAGAGGGAGCAGGGGAAGGGAAGGAATTAGGGTTTTTTAAAAACATTTAGCAGTGGTTTAATTGAAACCACTACTAATTGTTAAAAAAAATATAGTGACAGTTTGATTAAACTGATGTAATATTATATTTTTTTAATCGAATTTATTTCGCAGCGGTTACTAAAATTTCCACTAAGTAGTGTTTTTTTGTAGTTATGAGAGACTCTTACCTGGAGGGGTGTAGATCTTTGACCCGGGCTTCAAATAGTCAAGAACAGAGGTCAAAAGCTTTAATAATTCACCCAGGGTCTCTAAAAACAAGAGAAACTGATTTCATTCAAGTTAGAGGGTTTAGGGATATAAAACGGGGGTTCATGGAAATTTAAATCTAATTTTAAGGCTAATTAAAATTTTACTCATGGTTTCCTAGGTAGGGCCACAATGTTTTCAAAACCGTGCACCTCTTTTGGGGGGGGGTGCACGGTTACTCCTAAGAGGGTGCATAGTTTGATAAACTGTTCTCCAGCCATGCAAATCACCTATGTCTGGGTTCGCACGGTTTGGGAAAACCGTGTGCCAACCATGCACTCCTCCTTCTAAAAAAATCCATTTTTTACCCAAACACACCCATGATAAAACCCAATAAAAATGTACTCAAAACAAGGAAAAAGTGTACCTATAAATGAGCCCAAGACACCTCTAAAAAAGGTTGGGATCTTACATTTTTCCTCAAGCCCATATTAATGATTTTAATTGGTTCCACCTAGTGTTGCCTCCTTTTGATCATTTTATTTATTTATTTTTCTTTGATTTTCTAAAAATGTGTGGAAATATGAGTCAGTTGAAAAACACTATTTTGATCACCTAATACTTGTCTAGAAACCGAGGTTGATAAAAAAAATGCATCTTCCAACTGCCTTCAGGTAAAATTATAACATATATATAACTATATATATATTTATTCTCTTTAGTTTAAAATATAAAAAATAGTGATGATTCATAATTTTATATTTGGATGGCCATATCTCATCCATCTAATATCATATTGGATCACCGTCTGTAGCAATAAGACCTTTGTGACCCCTTCTTTATGAATTTAATGCAAAGTTAATTTTCCTTAGATTAAAATTTCCACACTATCTATTTGATACCAATTAGAAGTATGAAGGTTCACAAAGAAAGCATATGGGCTGGGGATTTAAACTTTTTTCATCACTGATCAACATAACCACGTAAAATTTGGTGATGTGCAACCTAGTACGAAGGTTTGAGGATCTCGTGTGAATAATTTTAAGCATGAAAAATAAATCAAAAATTTTCTCATTCGATCTGAAGCCACACTTGATAATCACTCATCATTTATGACCATTGTTAAAAGTAACTGAAATAAAATCCTTATAGATCATCTATACACACTTTGAACTTCTGCAAGAATGTAGTTCATCAAATTATAGGTGCTAGCATGAAGATCGATGGAGCCTTCAATATCCCGATGATCACTGCCGCCTTGATCCTTCGAACTGAGAAGGAAAACTCAGACTAGATTCTTAGATTTGGATTTTATCTCTCTAGGACATGGGAGAGAGGAGAGAGAGGCTCTTAAATTTGGGTGATGAATATTATATAGAAATAGAGCCTCCCCACACTTATATAACAAGGCTCTAAATACCCGAAAATGGCTCTCTGACCCTCAGATATATATTACCCACTAAAATAAGCTATAAATGACATATTATGACTAACTTATTGAGTCATAAATATCATTTATATTTTTATTACTCGCTTTTAATATAATAAATATATTATGTAATAAATTCAAGTCATTAACCCGACTCATTCTTTCTCATAAATATTAAACAAACCTTGAATATTAAAACAATATTAATTTGTTAAATTTTCCATGTAGTCATTTAATATCTTGTGAATAAATTTAGTAAATAAATTCAATACTAATCATTCTAAACTTGAAAAATATGATTCTTTTCATGGCGATCATATATTGTCAGACATCACTTGGACCCCATGGTAGGGCCTACCATGTCCTATAATCCTTTTCATTATAATATGACAAAATTTTGAATATGTTTAATTTGTGACCCTCTAGGACCTTATCTTAACAGAAGTGAATACTATTAACAAACTAGGAGCAGAGCCTATCAACCCATCAAGGCCCATAAAAAGATAAGAAAAAGTCATAGTAATGGAAACCTTTCCTATGAACACACACTGTGTAATATAATATCTTTGTCCATGATATATCATAAAGCATGATGCACACTTTATTTCATTATCCTCTCTTGATTTATTATCCATTGACCTAACTAGATAGACTTAAGTTCTTCAACCATGTCCATGGATTTAGTGAAGGTACTCCTATATTGATCAACTA